>OU785225.1:15431338-18085088 GCA_917051295.2 Erebia ligea
TAGGCCCCGCGACTTCGTCTGCGTTGTTTTTGTATTTCCGCGGGAACTCCTTATATTCCTCGATGAAATATATATATATAATTTTCCCGTAAACTACAGGATATACCGCTCCTGATGACGTTTAAATTTTTCATCTCGCTCGCACCCAGCCGAAATGATCGCCCCTGAAAAAAGACCATGTCGAAAATCACTTTTACTTTGATAAATTCCAGTGTTGCCAGACCTCGGCGACGAAAATACCCAAATGTCATTCGCACAAGTGAGACACGTGGTTGCTCGTACTCAAATTTTGCAAAAAGTCCGTATTTCGATATTTTTATTTTTGGGGTAAATCTTGAAATTTTCCCGAGAAATGGGGTAATTTTTTTCCCCAATTCATACCTCGAGTCTGTACACACAATCGCACCGTACAAGTCGAAACGCTCCGACGTTGCCAACTGTGAGAAAATTGAATTTTAAAATTGCGTTTTTTCGTACCTCAAACAAAAAGGCCGCCGCAACAGCCGCCATCTTGAATTTTTAAAAACCACTTTCATTTTGTCAAAATACAGGATAATTGTAGACGAAAAAAGAAAAAAATATCATGTTCGATCACGCCGTTTCGGATCTGTGGCACCGTTCAAAATTTGAAAACACTACAGCTCGACCGCCATCTTGTTTTTCCAATTTTTTCCACTTTTTCTATTGATCGTTTCCTAATTTCTTCAATAATTGCGAGTTGTAACGAAATCGGTTGGAAAACAAAAGAGTTGCGAGAATCACGACCGCCATCTTGTTTTTCCGAAATGTCATAATTTTTCCCCACTCGAATCCCGCACCCGAACACATCTCCCCTACATCATTGTATCGTTTTCTGTCTCTTTCTAGGAGAACAATTATGTCAATGAGTCAGTGAGTGAGTCAGTGAGTGGTAATCGAGCTATATATAGTATAACTAGTGTTTCGCTCTGTGCGCGAGCTGCTAAAGCAGCTCGCGGGCCGTGTTAGTCTCAAATTTTGAAGGATGGGTGGCGGTGATTCAGCTTTATGCAAAAAATATGGGATTAGAAAAGGAAAATTAAAAAAGGGAAGATCACAAACATAAGTTCTTTGAAAGGAGTCGCATGCATGAGCTACTTTATAATATTTTTTTAAAGATATACAATTTTTTAAAGAAACAGTAGGTATACATTATGTGAAATTAAACAAAAATTGTTATTTTTTTTAAATCAGACACGTATTTAAATATTTATAATTTTAGCCAGGAGTAGAACATTAAAGTTAGTGTATATTGAAGATTATTAAATGGCAACAAAACGGTTTTTTTTAGTTCAAGCCTGTATTTAAATTCCTTCTTGTAAATAATTTAAGCTACGTGAAAAATCATCCATTCATTGTTCATTGGAAATTATTTTATCTACTCCAGCATCGAAAAGTTCCAATGAAACCGGTCAATTTCAAAATGACTTCAAATGATTTTATAAATTTTGGAAACAGTTTCCTGTATTGAAATCCCAGGGAGCCCAAAATATCGATTTTGAACCTAATCGCTCAATTAACAAAGAGTTTTAAAATGGCGCTGATTTTGTACAACTTTGGTATCAGATTCAGTTTTGTAATCCCAGGGAACCCTAAATATCGATTTTGAACGAAATCAGTCAATTAACAAAGAATTTCAACATGGCGCTGATTTTTTAAAACTTTTGTATCAGTTTTGTGATCCCAGGGAGCCCTAAATATCGATTTTGAACGAAATCAGTCAATTAACAAAGAATTTCAACATGGCGCTGATTTTTTAAAACTTTTGTATCAGTTTTCTGTTTTGTGATCCCAGGGAACCCTAAATATCGATTTTGAACGAAATCGGTCAATTAACAAAGAATTTTAAAATGGCGCTGATTTTTTAAAACTTTGGTATCAGTTTCCTGTTTAGTGATCCCAGGGAACACTAAATATAGATTTTGAACGAAATCGGTCAATTATTAAAGAATTTCAAAATGGCGCTGATTTTTTAAAACTTTTGTATCAGTTTTGTGATCAGGGTTCAGATTCGATTTCGATCTAAATATCGATTATGATCGAAATCGGTCAATTAACAAAGAATTTCAAAATGGCGCTGATTTTTTAAAACTTTGGTAGCAGTTTTCTGCTTTGTAATCCCAGGGAACCCTAAATATCGATTTTGAACGAAATCGGTCCATTAACAAAGAATTTCAAAATGGCGCTGATTTTTTAAAATTTTGGTACCAGTTTCCTGTTCTGTAATCCCATGGAGTCCTAAATATCGTTTTTGAACGAAATCGGTCAATTATCGAAGAATTTCAAAATGGCGCTGATTTTTTACAACTTTGGTATCAGTTTCCTGTTTTGTAATCCCAGGGAGTCATATGTATCGATTTTGAACGAAATCGGTCAATTAACAAAGCATTTCAAAATGGCGCTGATTTTTTAAACTTTGGTATCAGTTTCCTGTTTGTAATCCCAGGTAGCCCTAAGTATCGATTTTGAACGAAATCGGCCAATTGACGGAGAATTTCAAAATGGCGCTGATTTAAATTTTGGTAACAGTTTCCTGTATTGAAATCCCAGGGAGCCCTAAATATCGATTTGGAACGAAATCGGTTAATTTATAAATAATTTCAAAATGGCGCTGATATTTTAAAATTTTGGTATCAGTTTCTTGTTTTATAACCCCAGGGAGCCCTAAATATCGATTTTGATCGAAATCGGTAAATTAAGAAAGAAGTTCAAAAATGTGCCGATTTTTTTTAAACTTTGGTATCAGTTTCCTGTTCTGTAATCCCAGGGAGTCCTAAATATCGATTTTGAACGAAATCGGTTATATTAAATAATTTCAAAATGGCACTGATTTTTTTAAAATTTTGGTACCAGTTTCCTGTTTTGTAATCCCAGGGAGCCCTAAGTATCGATTTTGAATGAAATCGGTCAATTAACAAATAATTTCAAAATGACGCTGATTTTTAAACTTTGGTATCAGTTTCCTGTTTTGTAACCCCAGGGAGCCCTAAATATCGTTTTTGAACGAAATCGGTCAATTATCGAAGAATTTCAAAATGGCGCTGATTTTTTACAACTTTGGTATCAGTTTCCTATTTTGTGACCCCAGGGAGCCCTAAATATCGATTTTGAACGAAATCGGTCAATTAACAAAGAATTTCAAAATGGCGCTGATTTTTTTTACTTTGGTATCAGTTTTCTGTTTTGTAATCCCAGAGAGACCTAAATTATATCGAATATGAAAGAAATCGGTACATTATCAAAGAATTTCAAAATGGCGCTGGTTCACTTTTTCATTAAAATCAACAGATCTTATAATGTAACGGAAAATCGACGACATTAAAATTGCAGGATGTGTGCTATTTGGGGTGTACGTACGGGTTTGTTGGTAGGTGGGTATGTCGGTTGGCGGGTATGTCGGTAGGCGGGTATGATGGTAGGCGGGTAAGCAGGTAGGCGGGTATGCAGGTAGGCTGGTATTTAGGTAGGCGGGTATGTTGGTAGTTTTATGTTTTTTTTTTTCATGCCTTTGGGCGAACTCTTTCTTCAATACCCTGGCCGTGCTCTTCACCCGTCTCCGAAATCCTCAATCATCAACTCGCTTCACATTTTTGCTCCCAAAGATTCGTTAGAATGAGAGTCCTATAATTAAAACAAAGTTTGAAAAGGAACTACAAGTACCCAGTCTTTTATAGTTCCTAATCGCCATATAATTTGGTATGAAAAAAAAAAATCCGCCATCTTAAAAATTTTTATTTCGCTAAATAGACCTCCTCGTCCTGATCATCTCTTGCCAAGAAACCACACTTCCATCTCTTATACTCTCCGAGATAGACACTGACGAAATTTTTTGGCGGCCGTCTTGAATCCACCTTTTTGGAGTTTTTTTAAACTCCCCGCCAATTGGATGAGGTTTCGAGTGACATTTGTTCGAGCACCTATCTTCAATACCTTGGCCGTGCTCTTTATCCGTCCTCGAAATCCTCAATCATCAGGTGTCTCCATATTTTTCTTCAAGTTTAATTTTCTGACTTGTATATGAAGCCATTAGTGAAAAAAAAAATTTTCTTACAAAATTTTACAGGAGGAAATTTTTTGAGGAAATTCTTGAAAACTACCCCAAATGTGGCAACACTGTTTAGATATCTCGATACTGCCGGTCGAGTTACACAATCGATCCATACATGTCAACTTTCCCAAATGTTGCCAACTGCCTCAAAAACGTGATCGAAATTTTGAAAAACACAAAAAGAATACAAAATGGCCGCCACCTCGTTTCACAGAAACATTTTACATAGTTTTATAATTTTCCCGTAAACTACAGGATATACCGCTCCTGATGACGTTTCAAATTTTCATCTCGCTCGCACCCAGCCGAAATGATCGCCCCTGAAAAAAGACCATGTCGAAAATCACTTTTACTTTGATAAATTCCAGTGTTGCCAGACCTGAGCGACGAAATTACCCAAATGTAATTCATACAAGTGAGACACGTGGTTGCTCGTACTCGAATCTTGCAAAAAGTCCGTATTTAGATTTTTTTATTTTTGGGGTAAATCTTGAAAATTTCCCGAGAAATGGGGTAATTGTTTTTCCCCCAATCCATACCTCGAGTCTTTACACACAATCGCCCCGCAGAAGTCGAAACGCTCCGACGTTGCCAACTGTGAGAAATTGGAATTTTAAAATTGCGATTTTTCGTACCTCAAACTGAACGGCCGCCGCGACAGCCGACATCTTGAATTTTTAAAAACCACTACCATTCTGTCAAAATACAGGTTGTAGGCGAAAAAAAGAAAAAATCATGCTTGACTACGCCGTTTCAGATCTGTGGCTCCGCGGTTCGGGGTCGAAACATCAAAAATTTGAAAACACTACAGCTCGGCCGCCATCTTGTTTTTCCAATTTTTTCCACTTTTTCTATTGATCGTTTACTAATTTCTTTAATAATTGCGAGTTGTAACGAAATCGGTTGGAAAACAAAAGAGTTGCAAGAATCACGTCGGCCGCCATCTTGTTTTTCCGAAATGTCATAATTTTTCCCTACTCGAATCCCACACCCGAACACATCTCCCATACATCATTGTATCGTTTTCTGTCTCTTTCTTGGAGAACAATAAATTATGCTTATGAGTCCTAATCGCCATATAATTTGGTATGAAAAAAAATATTCCGCCATCTTGAAATTTTTTTAATTTCGCTAAATAGACCTTTTCGTACGGATCATCTTTTGCCTTGAAACCACTCTTCCATCTTTTATACTTTCTGAGATAGACACCAAATAAATTTGTATGGCGGCCATCTTAAATCCGCCATTTTGAAATTTTTTTCAGCTCACTGTCAATTGGATGAAGTTTCGAATGACATTTGGTCGAGCACCCCCCACCTATCTTCAATACCTGGACCGTGCTCTTTAGCCGTCTCCGAAATCCTCAATCATCAGCTGTCTCCATATTTTCTTCAAGTTTAATTTTCTGACTTGTACACGAAGCCATCAGTGGAAAAAACAATTTTCATACAAAATTTTACAGGAGGAAATTTTTGGGGTAAATCTCGAAAACTACCCCAAATGTGGCAACACTGTTTAGATATCTCGATACTGCCGGTCGAGTTAGACAATCGATCCATACATGTCAACTTTCCCAAATGTTGCCAACTGCCTCAAAAACGTGATCGAAATTTTGAAAAACACAAAAAGAATACAAAATGGCCGCCACCTCTTTCCACAAAAACATTTTAGACAGTTTCATAATTTTCCCGTAAACTACAGGATGTACCGCTCCTGATGACGTTTAAATTTTTCATCTCGCTCGCACCCAGCCGAAATAATCGCCCCTGAAAAAAGACCATGTCGAAAATCACTTTTACTTTGATAAATTCCAGTGTTGCCAGACCTCGGCGACGAAAATACCCAAATGTCATTTGTACAAGTGGGACACGTGGTTGCTCGTACTGTAATTTTGCAAAAAGTCCGTATTTCGATTTTTTTATTTTTGGGGTAAATCTTGAAAATTTCCCGAGAAATGGGGTAATTTTTTTCCCCTAATCCATACCTCGATTCCGTACACACAATCGCTTTATAGAAGTCGAAACGCTCCGTCGTTGCCAACTGTGAGAAATTTGAATTTTAAAATTGCGTTTTTTCGTACCTCAAACAGAACGGCCGCCGCGCCAGCCGCCATCTTGAATTTTTAAAAACCACTCCCGTTCTGTCAAAATACAGGATAATTGTAGGCGAAAAAAGAAAAAAATATCATGCTCGACCACGCCGTTTCGGATCTGTGGCGCCGCGGTTCGGGGTCGAAAAATCAAAAATTTTAAAACACTACAGCTCGGCCGCCATCTTGTTTTTCCAATTTTTTCCACTTTTTCTATTGATCGTTTCCTAATTTCTTTAATAATTGCGAGTTGCAAAGAAATCGGTTGGAAAACAAAAGAGTTACAAGAATCACGTCGGCCGCCATCTTGTTTTTCCGAAATGTCATAATTTTTCCCCACTCGAATCCCGCACCCGAACACATCTCCCCTACATCATTATATCGTTTTCTGTCTCTTTCTAGGAGAACAATTATGTCAATGAGTCAGTCAGTGAGTGAGTGGTAATTGAGCTATATATAGTATAATAATGTCCGCGTGAATTTAGGTTTTTAAAAATCCACCAGTGGGAATTACGTAGGTGTCCGTGGGTGTTTTTTCCGGCACAAAAAGTACCCTATGTCCTTCTTCGAGATGACCTATCTCTGTACCAAAAGTCAAAATCGGTTGAACAGATGAATTGTAAAAGCGTATAGCAGACAGACTGTCAGACAGATCCGCATTTATAATATTAGTACCTAGTGATATATGGATTTCTTTCATATACAAACACGAGACAGAGAAAGACATGATGCATTGCAAACCGCAGGCGGATTTTTGAAAACTTTTTGAATTACTGTTTGTTTCTGTACTTCATCGTAATGTACCTACCTATTTGTGCACAAGTTATTATAATGAGTGTTTGGAGTTTTGCTTGGATTTAGTGAGCAAATTAAAGCTGCTTCAAAAGTTCAAATTAGCTAGCGAAATTCATATGCACATTTTTATCCGTAGAGGTCTCACAGTGTAAAGTTCAACTTTGCTTTTTGTTTAGAAGGTGTATCAGTATTTTTGAATACCTACGCTACGTAGTGACAAACTATTATAAAACTTATTTAATTTTGAAAATTTATAAGAAGGCTCAGGGTCACTCAGCGGGCGGTGGAGAAAGCTATGCTTGGGGTATCCCTGCGTGGTCAAATCAGAAATGAGGCGATCCGTAGGCGAACCAGTGTAACCGACATAGCTCTAAGTGTCACCAAGCTCAAGTGGCAATGGGCGGGACACATAGTTCGTAGAACCGACAGTCGTTGGGGTCCCAAAGTGCTTGAATGACGGCCTCGCACCGGGAAGCGCAGCGTTGGACGACCCCCCAGAAGGTGGATGGACGATCTCAAGTATGTAACTGGGAGCCACTGGAAACAAGCGCCACAAGACCGTGCTCTGTGGCGATCCATGCAGGAGGCCTTCGTCCAGCTGTGGACGTCTATAGATCTGAAAATTAGTTCTAACTACAATATTAGTATGGAAGTACGAATAGTAACAAAAATAATGGTCGTTAATAAGGAATCTATTTTGGTGCCGCGACATGGGTGGCTCTGTCGTAAATCAACACAATTCGTTCCAAGAATATGACTGACGCCGTCAAATTATAAAAATACGATGCTAAATAAACAAGTATGCCATTCCGGACAGAAATATGTTGATATTGCGGAAGCGTTATAAAGCGTGTGTTATGTGTGAAAACACCACATTGTGCGAGTCTAACCACTGTTAATAACATTTTTCAATACATTTGCTCGAAAAATGCACTTACAGAGGCAGTAAACAGGGCTTGTAAGTTAAATTTACTGCCCTCGTGCGGTAAATTTGCAGTTTTTTTTTAAATTTTTGTAAGTCTACTTCACTTCTAAATAAAAGTTTTCTTGCAAGAAGGTTCATAATGATATTGACTTTGTAAGTAAAAAAACCTAAAAAATAATAACATTTAGATGAAGATTGATGAAATCAATTCATGAAATTAAAAATTGTATTAAATATAATTAATTAAAATTGTTTTAAGTTGTATAAATCAAAAAAGTAAAGGCTGAATAGTCCAGGCTGGGAGTTAAGAGCTAGAACCTGGAAGGCTGAAGCCATGAAGCTAATAAAAAAAAAGCAATTACAACAAGGCGCCGTAGTTTAGACTAAGGGTGCGTTCCGAAATACACTGAGAGCACTGAAAGTCCCCAGTAAAGAGCACTGCCAGTGCTCGCAGTGCTTATAACGGAACACACACATAATCTTTAATCTGTGCGTACCATTTTTAAAAGTTTCATTGGGTTTTCTTGTAAATTATTAATAAATACGAATGGTATAATGATGTGGGATCATAAAATTAAATCAACAATTAGGTATTTTAGCTGTGAGAAAAAAATCGCGCTTGTAATAGCCGCCAAAAATCTCGACTAAGTATGGGCGTGAAAAGCCATAGTACCTAGTGAGTACCTCATCGACCATACAACTAATAGACTCCTCATATAGGGCGAACACTTTCAGACAACACATCAGACTTAATAGGTTTTATATAATTCCACGCCCTTGTAACAAAACCTACCGACTTATTTAAATATTAATTAGAGTATATCGATAATTAATTATCGATATAGTATATTTCATTACAAGTGTGGAAAGGCTGTCATTGCAAAGAGTTCCGACAAATGTCTACCCGAGCCGAGGCGCAGCCAAAGGCGAGGGCTGACAGTCGGAACAAGTTGCAATGACGGTTCCGCACGTGTACTGAACGACTATTTTTAATACAGTTGCGAAAAAATGAAGCAATTTAATAAAATAATACTTTTTACTTGTAAAACCGTCTGATTGTCGTTTTAAGAAAGCGTTTAATTTTGGGTATTCACTTATATCCACGTTGTTCCTTATTTTCAGCATACTTTTTATCATCGAAAACCTCGACCATAACGTAGAAGGTTTTAATTTTGCTGAGAGTTCGGAGAAGTATGCCAACATAACATTTTCTGAAAAACTATTTGCTTTTTTCTCTTCTCTCCACGCAATAAATTCGTCGTATGTAGATATGTAGCGACTTTTTGACTTTTCCGGTAAAATGTTCTCCGAAGCATTTTGTACAATTATAATGAGTTCCGGTGGTGTTAATTCAAAAAAACTAGGATCGAAATTACTCATTTTGTGCAACAAACAACTAAACTCGCAAAGAAAATTTCTGAAAAATGGCGCCAACCGTAGAATATAAGCAGAGTTTTTTTTTTCTTCACCCATTCTGGTAGGCAAAGGGAACTATGCCCATACAGCCAAGTCTTCAGTAGAATTTTTTTATTGATATGAAATGAAAAAGAAATTTAATGAGATGAAATGAAATGAAACCTAACCAAACTCATTCAATCAAATCATAAAATCTGATATTGAAACAAATTAGTAGCTTCTTTTTAGAAATATACGTATTTGCATGAATCATAAAAACTTCTATGAATTTTTTTAGTAAAAACTTCATGGTTGGTTTTTCTTTTTAATAGACATTATTTTGACAGTTGGGAAAGAGAACGCACGAGTTCGGGAAAGGTAAAAAAAAAGCACGAGTATGTAATAGCCCACATCCCGAACGCTATACGTCCCTGCAATACGCCACTTTTTGAGCAACTGTATTAAAAAATAATTATTAGGAGTTAGGACCCCATCCCATTTGATTTATGATTTTTTTGACCTTGAGTAGACCAATCAGCGTTTAGTACCCCGCGCCCGCTTACTTGAGTCATTTGACTGAATTGTTTGCATTACGAAAGCATAGTAATTAGGCGTCTATTGGTTGTGTGGTCGATGGAGTACCTAGTACCTACCTACTCGACTTTTATTTTCAAGTTTTCTCACAAATTTATTGAAAAAATATATCGTGTGATACACGGGCGTTAAGGTTTCTACATACTCGTGACGATGGTCAGCCCTCGACTGGCGTCATCGGGCTGACATTAGTCAACTCGTATGTAAAAACCTACTTACCGCCCCTTTATCACAAACTACTATTATTATGATGGTGTTTACTGTTTGGGTGACTCTACATAATAATTACTAAGAGAAACTTATCGTTTTCTGTTTCTAATGGTTTCCAAAAAGGACATAGGTACATAATATTTTAAATTTCATGCATTTACCGATTGACATAATATTTCGGAGAAAGAATAGACGCTTGAAAAATTAATAATTTTGTGTAATTATAATTTTTGTACTTACATAACTTTTTTTATTTTTTTTTATTCAGTACAAGTAAGACCAGCTGCAATCTCACCTGATGGTAAATGACATCATCTTTCTGTCTAAGATGGTAGTGGGCTAACCTGTTCCCTAACAGGTATGGCAGTTATATTAAACCCTAGTCCCTAGTCGGTTTCTACACGGCTGCATCGTACCGGGACGCTAAATCGCTTGTCAGTACATCTTTGCCGGTAGGGTGGTAACTAGCCACGGCCGAAACCTCCCACCAGGCGTAATTAGTTAAATTAGTAAAAAATGTCTTATTATTATGTGAATAGTTTGGAAAATTAATATTTAAGTATAATAATTAATGTTAGTAAAGACGTTGGGGTCCCATAGTGCTGGAATAGCGACCCCGTACTGGAAAGTGCTGTATCAGCAGAGCCTCCACCAGTTCGATGGACATCATTGAGCCCCAGGGAGCTGTCAGGCGCTGGATCCAGGGGGTGCAAGACCGGGGAAGTCCCTGCAAGAACTCTACGTCCAGCAAGAGACGTCTTTCGGCTGACGAGAAACGATTGATAGTACCTATTTGAACAAACTGTGTATTCTATACTAATATTATAAATGCGAAAGTGTGTCTGTCTGTCTGCTACTTAACGGCCTTTTTTTTCTTTTCAACCGACTTTGGTGAAATTTGGTAAAGAGGTAGTTTAGATCCCGAGGAAGGACATGGGATAGTTTTTATTCCGGAAAATCAAGGAGTTCCCGCGGGAATCAAAACCCTAATCCACGCGGATGAAGTCGCGGGCATCATCTTGTAATGTATAAGTAGTATAGTTTATGTGTTAAGTAGACACTAAATTATATTGGGAATTTTTGGTGAGGATAGCTTTTTAGCATGTCCACACTTTGGGAAGGTTTAATCTGATTTAAAAATGTTGAACCTTTTCGGGTCCCGGATTATCTTAAAGTGCGACTTTTGGGACAACGTTTAATTGGGTTCTAAGTCTTTTCGATGTCAAGAGTTTACAAAATAAAATATAGATTTACGTTTGACGGTGGGTTTAGTTCCTTGAGACCAAGGCGCATTTGGAACCCTCGTTACTTAGGTTTTTAGGTTGAAGATGATAGTTATGATCTTAATTCTGGATAAAAACTAACAATAAAAGTTAATTCAATTAATTTTAAATAATTCATGTAAAAGTTTCAATTAGGTCATTTTGCCATTCCAATAATTGACTTTTGTTCAAGCACAGTTTGTTCTACAAAAATTATAGCCAAAAACTGGAACAGGTATTTCGAATAGGTTCATGGGATATCGAATAGGTTTGAATTCAATAAATCTAAAATAGGATTTTACTTTGAAGCCATGCGCTTTTATCGAGTCCAGGAAATGGGTGTTCGATACGAGAGTAGGTATGTGTGGAATTTCGAATCGAAATAAAACTATTGCACTACTAGCTGATGCCCGCGACTTCGTCCGCGTGGTTGAGGTTTTTTTGATTCCCGCGGGAACTTCTTAATTTTCCGGGATAAAAAGTAGCCTATGTGCTATTCCAGACTATAATCTATCTCTGTGCCAAATTTCATCCAGATCCGTTCATCCGTTGGAGCGTGATTGAGTAACAAACATACATCCATACATACATACATCCATCCATCCAAACTTTCGCATTTATAATATTTATATGGATAAATCGACACCGACGTCAGCGCCGCAATTTATAGCCAATTATTACTATTGAGCCTCAGCTTAACGGTAAAAGGGCAGACTGAAATACGAAAGTGCGTAGGTTTGGGCTTATCTTTTACTAGATAATGCCCACAGCTTTATCCGCGTAAATCCCGCGGGAACTTTTTAATTTTCAGAAAATATTAAGTATAAATGCGAAAGTGTGTTTGTTTGTTGGTTTGTTGGTTTGTTCTTCAATCACGCCACAACGGAGCAACGGATCGACGTGATTTTTGGCATGGGTATAGTTGAGGACCTGGAGAGTGGCATAGGCTTTTTATCTCAGAAAATTAAGGAGTTTCCGCGGGAATCAAAAAAACGTAAACCAAGCAAATGAAGTCGCGGGCATAAGCTAGTTTTCAGAATAAAAAGTACCCTATGTCCTTCCCCGGGATGTCCCCGGGATGCAACCTACCTCTGTACCTACCAAGACGAAGTAGCGTGCATCAGTTAGTATGTATTGGATAGTTTATAATATTTTAGGTATGTTTTTAGAAAACATCATAGGGTTGAGCCGAATAAATACTTACCTTTTTAGTAAAGAAAACTCGCTATAAGTAAACTCGCTAAAAGTTGCCATTTGAATTCGTATAGGTATTACATATACATACAGCTGTAAAGTTAAATCTACACTCCAGAGATACACATAAAGTCAGCGTAGTGCTCGTTACATTAATTAGCATCTTTTTTAAACAGGAAAAAAGTTTAATAAAAAAATTATATTTATAAAATAAAAACGAGTATGCTCTTACTTTCCTGTTTATGTTCCTAGGTTACCTACAGGCACTATTGCTTGCCCGTTCCAGCTTCTACTGTTAATTAACTTTAATTACATACAATTAGCAAGAAATGAATTTCGTTGTGTACTCGTAACTACGCCATTCCACTAATGAATGCAAAGAGAGCAACTTTAACCAACTGTAACTTTATTTCCCTTTGATTCCCGAAGTTGGTCACGTAAAATTTTCTACTTGTGTATTCATCAACTAAAGTTCTGATCAGGGAGATCTGTTGAAGATCTGGGAGTAAAAGAGAACCGTTTTACGTGACATTAGAAAAACTGTGTGTGTGGCCTATGCCAGTACCCCAATTTGGTTAAATATTGAGTAAAATTGCAGGTAAATCATAACGGTATTAGGGCTGTCCATATTTGTCGTTATAAACATCAAAATGTGTCTGGTCCCGTGAGAAGGGTAAAGCCCCGATCTAAGTCATGTCGGTTAATTATTTATTTACTACCGTACAATATATTCTAAGAGCCCGGGGTCCTCAACCTACGTAATTGCTTAAGTCAGCACTTTGTACCCTTTAACTTAATATGTTTAGGCAGAGTAGTTTATTTACGATAGTTTACATATAGAGTTATCGGGCTTCAAACGAATATATCGTCTTTGACCTTCCATGCTCTTCTTCTAAGTGTTAACAACATTCGACTCAACTTTGCATATTAATTTAATATCAGTGTTTATCATCAATCATCATCCATACTCCATGCTATGTTATAATACTATTATGTTTAAAATAAATATGTCTGGCTGGTTGTTACTTATTCAGGAATAAACCGCTGAACCTAGGTTTAACTATCCCTGATATGAACGAAGTACCTATATTTTGCCCTAGAAAATACTCGAAACGATATCGTAATAATTCTCGAAACAGGCAAACCGGACAGGATATTTTAAAACAAATTGCACATCGGGCTAACTCGTATAGGCATCGAGTAAGCACCTGTAATAATATATAATAGTAAAAATTAACGTGTACCTGCTTACACTCTTGTACTTACTATTAAATCCAAACACTGTTTATCCAATTTAATACTTTAATTCAGCAATTCAAAAACACAGACATCCGTCACTCGCGTTATGCGGTATGCCATCCCAGATGATAATCCTCGAGTACCCAGATCAGTGTTGCCACTCTACAAAACCATAGCAGGGATACCATACATAAATTGTATTTAACTTTCAATCTAACATTACTTACTTGTTATCTTGTTACTTATTAGTTCACTTACTTACTGTACTGTTCAACTTTTGTACTTTTAGAAAAACTTTTATTTTTTTCGGTTACCATTACAATTCTTTGTAGAATAACTTCACCACATTATTATTATTTGCAGCCTGTAGTGTCCCAATGTTGGGCAAAGGCCTCCCTTTCTTCCTTCCATTTATCTCGGTCCATAGATGTTTGGGGCCAGTCCTCCTTATAGGCATCGAATTTGTCGCGCCAGAGGCGCGCCTCGGCTTTCCTCGACGTCTTTTTTTCAACCCCTTTCAACCTACAATGAATCTATACTTCACCACAAAGTGCGAAAAATCGTGCAAGGGTCAAGCAAAGTAATTTTCAAGCCGTTTCGATGAATTCTGTGAACGCAGTCGGAAAAAAGGGAAAAAGTATAATATAAAAATATATATTGAAATAATGTAGTTTAACATGCTAATTATAATATTTAAAAATAAAGCAAAAACAAATTGAAATATAATTATTACCACTAAAAATATTTTACAGGAAACTTCTAGCCCAATAAATAACCGTGTTAGCCAATCTGTGAAACGTTGCGAATTTCGCATGAAAGGTCAAAAATTTTAAATTTAATTTCGTCAACATGGTAGCGATTAATTAAAAGTTACACGGTAATTAGTCCTGGTTGACCCACGTTCTGATTTATATCGCTATTCCGGGGTTTAACTTTGAACTAACGCCTGTCACAGACTACCCTGAAAATAATAGTCAGTTTATGTGGGGTCGGCACATGTTTTCTTCTTCCACTTGCGCTTCTGTTATCCGTCAACCTATTATTCACCCTTTTTATACGCATATATCCTCTTCAACAAAAGTTAAACTGACTATTATTATTATTATTGGTGAAAATAAAACTTACCACTACTTCAACGTAGATGATATTGAAAACGGGACAAACTCTGGCCAGCCAGATTCAATTAAATACGGGATTCGTAAAAAAGTCTAAGAGTTTACATTGAGTCTACATTGAGTTGGTGCTTAAAATCGAAAACAGACTGTTGTAGTCAGTTAAAAGTCAATTTCATAAAAACGGTTGTCTGCGCTAGCCCTTACATAATAGTGCATTGTGCTGTCTTGGCACTACTGAAAGCCATAATAAACTAAGAAAAGAAGAAGAATATAAATAATGAAATCCGTGCGAAAGTGTGACGATCACATTTTTTGCAAGAAGTTCAACCATACTTTTAAATGAATGATTTTGGATTATAAATAATTCTTGAATAAAAAAAGAGATTCGTTTTTAATTTTACAAATATTTTACCAGAAGTAGCGATGTTTTTCTGTACTTCTTGTATAGTTTTTTACTAGCCTCAATATTCTTAATAGCAAGGGGACATTTGGCGTGATTGGCCTCGTTATGTGACCTTTCAGTGACATTATCTAAGCCGCTTTGGTTCCATTTTTCTGACCTTAGTCTTCATAGGAAACGGCAAATATCTACTTCATAAAATTGTCTGCAAACTATCATACTATATCAACATACCGCAACATAAATGTAATAAATGTAGGTTACCTGAAGCGCTAATTATTATTATAGGTAAACCATACGTAAGTTTAACTAATCATTAGGTACGTCTGTTAAAAAAACAAGATAAGAAGCTAACCACTAATGAAAATATTTAGAGATATTTCTTTCGCGATTAATTATTATTATTTAGAATTTCAAAAATATTACCAACCTCTCATTCTCAGTAGAATCAGCTTTCCGAACCGGCGGTAGACGTCTTGACGTATCATACTATAAGTGAGACAAGTTGTCCTGCGTGAATTAAATACATCATTGATCATTATTTCTTCGATTATAGCATCATTCAAAAGTTAACTAAGTTTTATTAAGTTAATTTTACTTCTTTCTTTCACGCGTAAGTATATTCTGATAACGATTCTGATTCATAGTAAGCAGTTAGTTACAATTTCGCCTGCAAAAACCATTACGTCAATGGCAAATCCCAAACAAATGGTAAACTTTCCTATCCTTCGGTTTCTTTCTTTCTTACAAACAGGAAAAAGTAGCGCCACTTGTGTAGGAAAATCTCATAAATAGCCCGCATTTCTTTCAACTCCCCTCTGCTCTGTGAAGACGGAAAACGCTTCTTACGGTTCATAAGTCCTGATTTTACTCGTATGAATTGCTCGAATCTCTAATTTCCATATTATTAGTATCACAAATCACACTAACCATAACCTATAAAACTATATATTATAATATATGTAAGTACATGAAAATGAAAATTTTTAATTATCAAAAAACAACTTTGGCTATTTTTCTTATATCCAATGATAATAGTTAAAATAATAATAATTATTATAATGATTTTAATTTAAATCGATAATAATAACCCACACTATAATAATTATTAGTAATCCTGTATCGTGGGTAGGTAGGTACCTAAGTATTTCATACTAAACATGAAAGATTGCTGTTGATTGCTGTCGATTGATGAGATTATGGGAATATTAAAACTTACAAACAAGCAAAGTTTTTGATATAAAATTTCTCACTTTCACCGGTACTGTCACTGTATTATTCTTAATACGTTTTTGAAATCTCCTTCTTGACGCGGATACTCAAATAATCAAATAAATATTATAAATGCGAAAGTTTGGATGTATGGATGTATGTTTGTTACTCAATCACGCTCCAACGGATGAACGGATCTGGATGAAATTTGGCACAGAGATAGATTATAGTCTGGAATAGCACATAGGCTACTTTTTATCCCGAAAAATTAAAGAGTTCCCGCGGGAACCGAAAAACCCCAATCCACGCGGACGAAGTCGCGGGCATCAGCTAGTATTTTACTAAAAGGGTTACTCAAAAACCTCGTTTGTCTTCCATTCAGTATTAACTGCTCACCCTTGGTTTTGTGAAAGGCCGTAAATTATGCCTTAAACTTATATCTACTCGAGCTTTAAGATAAAAAAATATTTACATTATGCAATCGTTTGCCAGTAAACTTACCTAAGTACTAACTTTTATTCTAACAAAAAAAAGAACGTATTTATTTCGAGTCGTATTCATATTTACTTGCGCAATCCAACACAAAAATGTTTTTTAAGCCGATCGACTTAGCCCGGTATCGAAGAGGATGCAATTAAATTTTTAAATATTTGCTCTTCGAAGAAAATTTTATCCGGTTCGTTCTACAGTGTATTTAACAAGCTTTTCCGGTATCCGAATCAACCTGCTTATATATTTTTCTGTATAAAAGTTAATAAAAGGGTAGAATACAGAAACTACTCGTATATTATGTACCTACCCGCTCACTCAAGCGGAAGATTCTTCCAAGTTTCGAAAACGAACTAAAAATTAGAAATTTCGGAACGACGAGCAAAGCGAACAGCCTCGTCGGTCTAGTGGTTAGCATGTTCGACTGTGGTCGACGAGGTCCCGGATTCAAGTCCCAGGTCGGGCCATAATTATTGGGTTTTTCTGACTAGAAATTCTCAGTACTAGCCCGGAGTAAGGAAGTTGGCGATGTTTCACCCCCGTGCCTCGGAGAGCACGTTAAGCTACGGTCTCGGTAATTATCACTAACACGATAATATAGTCGTTAAAGCCCGCCAACCCGCATTGGAGCAGCGTGATGGGTCTAAGCTCTAATTCCCTCTCTCTCTAATATGAGAGTGGAGGCCTGTGCCCAGCAGTGGGACGTTAATGGGCTGTAGTGGTAGTGGTGGTGGAGCGAAGTGAGCGCATAAATGTTTGCTTAATTTTACGGAAACCTTAGGGGAACAAACTGGGTTGTATTTATTAAAAATATTTGGGCTTTTACTAATGAGGATTTTTCAACGTTCGGAGTTCGGAGGCACCCCTAGGCCTCCTCCGCCTCACCGTTGGCCTAACGATGACGACACTGTTGAAGAACTAGCTGCTAACTTCTTCTGCTGAGCATTTTGCAATAGGTATTGTTGTCACGTGGAGGTAAGCGCATGGTTCTATGCCCACGCGTGCGTATAATATAGGTATGCGGCATTGTGATGTCTAGGCTTCATAATATGTGATATCAACCATGCAAATTTCCACAGCTGCACGAGATATGTGATAATTATGAAATAATCCGCCCAATTGAGCGTGCCCCAACACGATATGCAATGCGGTCGTTATTCCATTACATTAAATCTGTAATGGTTTCATATTTTCCGACTTTTAAATCCATCATTTTGCACCCTCTTAAATCTAGAATATTAAAAAAGAAGATTTTATAGACTACCAAGGTATTCTTTATACACCAAGTTGTTCTTTAGATAATATACTAACTGATAGCCGCAACTTCGTCCGGTGGATAAAGGTTTTTAATTCCCACGGTAACTCCTCAATTTTCCGAAACAAAAATAGCTTATGTCACTCTAGTCAACTATAGGGGAGACCGGATGGTTGACTACCTACCCATGCAAAAATCACGTTGATCCGATGCTCTGTTGCAGCGTGATTGAATGACAAACCAACAAACAAACACACTTTCGCATTTATAATATTAGTATATATTTATTTATAATTATTTATAATAGTAGTACTCATTGTTGAGGGTCGTTACTCCTTCCAAAAATCTCTTGCAAGGACTTCCACACTCCGCGGTATAGCCACACGAGTAGTGGTATAGCCTCGCCTGAATCCAGCGGATCCCTGAGACATATAATTCAATTGTATCCCAATTAGATTATTCAGTTGCTGTTAAGTTAAAATAGGGCAAGCTCCTCTTAGCTCTCCCACTACACTTGTTTTATCCAAGCTACATAGGTATAGTACGTATTCTATAGTGCACAGTGCCAATCGTGGAGTGGCCAATACGTGATGCTTGACATCATTAGTGGAATGGATCTTAGGCACGCTCTCCTTTATGTAAGAATTGTGACACTTCGCCTTCAACTTAGAGAACGACTGCTTCAGAACATCCCTTTTTAATTAGGTTCCTGGTTGTTCATTAGTTGCTTTTCTGCACTTTTTGAAAGTGAAGTACCAGACATGGTTACAATTTTTACTAGATAGGAGACCAACTTTTTGAAGTGAAAACTTCTTTAGCCTCGTTGAGCTCTTTTTGGTAGGGGGTAAACTTGTGGATTCGCGTCACTGACATGCTCGCGTTGTTACGAAGACAAGGTCTTAAATATAAATATAAATAGTTTTTAAGTTTATTTTTTAATTATTTAAAATATTCGTTTTTTTTAATTATTTTAATTATTTCACTTCTATCGGCAGTCCCTATGAATGCTATTTTTTTTTTGAGATACTCAGGTGACAGAGAAACTTACACACATTTATCTTCCTTTCCCTTTCACAGCGATCTTCTTTTTTTTCCGTAGGAAAAAAAGGCATAACCAAGTTAGTTCGGGTTATTCGTTTTCAACCAATTAACAACTTGACCTCAATCATACTAATGTTATAAATGCGAAAGTGTGTTTGTTTATTGGTTTGTCCTTCAATTACGCTGCAACAGAGCAACGGAGCGACGTGATTTTTTGTATGAGTTTGTATAGCGGAGCTGGAAAGTGATAAGTACTATTTTTTATACCGGAAAATTACGGAGTTTCTGTGGGAATTAAAAAAAACATTCCGCGCAGACGGAGTCCCGGGCATCATCTAGTACAATCGGTTAAAAAACACAAAAATAGTTTTTATCATAATTTATGATTTAAAAAGATATGTTACATCATAATTTATGCTATTAAAAAAGTCAGATCGACCAAACATTAATTGGCTCACAAGTCAGTCGCGTAAGTCAGTGCTTCTTCTATACTTCCATTACGGACAATATGAATTTAATATTAATTCAAATTCAAAATTCAAAAGTTTTTTATTCAAATAGACTTTTTACAAGTGCTTATGAATAGTCGAATGAATCTACCACTGGTTCGGAATGCCGTTCCGTAATTAATGAGAAAGCCACCATCTTCAATCTCCATGTAACATGTGGTATGTTTTCCTCAACCGTCTACCTATCAACATGTTCTTTTATGTCTTAAGTGGACATATGGGCCGTGTCGTATATCAAGAAGACACATTTCAGCCATAAAGCTTAGAGGAAAAGTCGTTGGCTGTAAACGTGCCATAAAAGCGAGCCCGCTGTTTTTGTGATACCGTATACCAATCACCGCACAGCATCGATCATTTATGTACAGTCGCGGTCTGAAAATGTTTAGGTAGGTACCACTCAAGGTTCTCAATGAAATCTGTGTCAGAAAGTCGATAGGGATTAGATTAGGTCCGAAAGAGGTCTGTCTAATAGTACATTACACATCTAGGGCAGTAAAATAAGAAATGTCTCAGATCACATGTAATTGTTGTCCGAGGCGAAGCCGAGGTCAATAAACATGTGATCTGAGGCTTTCTTATTTACTGCCCGTGGTGTGTATACTATTTTCAAAACACTTGCTCGAAAAATGCACTTACAGAGGCAGTAAACAGGGCTTGTAAGTTAAATTTACTGCCCTCGTGCGGTAAATTTGCAGAATTTACTGCCCTCGTGCAGTAAATTTGCAGTTTTTTTTTATTTTTTTAAGTCTACTTCACTTCTAAATAAAAAGTTTTCTTGCAAGAAGGTTCCTATTGATATTGACTTTGTAAGTAAAAAAAACCTAAAAAATAATAACATTTAGATGTAGATTGATGAAATCAATTAATGAAATTAAAAACTCTATCTAATATAATTATTTAAAATTGTTTTAAGTTTTATTTAATCAAAAAAGTAAAGGCCGAATAGTGGTTGGGAGTTAAGAGCTAGAATCTAGAGCCATGAAGCCAATTAAAAAAAAATCATTACAACAACGCGAACGCGCCGTAGATACTAAATCTTTAATCTGTGCGCGCTATTTTTAAAAGTTTCATTGAGATATTCTTATAAATTATTAAATAATATGAGTGGTTTAAGTGTTGTGGAATAATAAAATTAAATCAACAATTAGGTATTTCAGATGTGAGAAAAAATCGCGCTATTAATAGCCGCCAAAAATCTCGAAATAAGTACGGGCGTGAGAAACCATTTTCTAGTGAGTACCTTGTACCTACCTACTCGAGTTTTATTTTCAAGTTTTCTCACAAATGTATTGAAAAATATTGTGTGATACACGGGCGTTAAGGTTTTAACAAACTCGTGACGATGGTCAGCCCTCGACTGGCGTCATCGGGCTGACATTAGTCAACTCGTATGTAAAAACCTATTTACCGCCCTTATATCACAAACTACTATTTTCTCCTCGACGGAGGCGGAAAGCGGCATTTTCGGTTAGCGCAGCGGGAGGATAATTGACGCTTTCCGCCCAGAGGTGAGAAAAAATATTTTATTGAACGATTTTTAACGACATCTCAGATAAAATCCAATCATACCTACTAATATTATAAATGCGAAAGTGTGTTTGTTTGTTGGTTTATTGGTTTTTTGGTTTTTTGGGTTGTCCTTCAATCACGCCGCAACGGAGCAACGGATCGACGTGATTTTTGGCATGGGTATAGTTGAGGACCTGGAGAGGGACATAGGCTACTTTTTATCCCGGAAAATTGGGGAGTTCCCGCGGGAATCAAAAAACTTTAACCACGCGGACGAAGTCGCGGGCATCAGCTAGTAACCAATTACTACACGAACCTCGTGAAAATTCACATTGTTGTAGAGAAATTACTCCCAGTATATTTTCTAGCAATAAATAGCTTAAATGTTAAAGTTCGATGCAAAGTGGTTTGGTGAACGTTGTTCACCGTTTGTTATGCATACAATGCGGTGAAAATATTTATTGCTAAAATATGTTATTTTATAGTAGCAACAGAAAATTTCATTCGACCTAACTTCCCTACCTTTTTGCCTAGGTAAAAAGGTACCTAGGTAGGAGGTAGGAGATCTCCACCTACCTCCTTTTACAGTGAAGAGTGAGACTTTTACTATGAACAACACACTATTTGAGGAGGGTCTTTTCAAAACGGGATATGTGCATTTTAACGTATTTTTCAGAAAATAGAAAAAACTGATTGTAGGATTGGAACTATGGCGATTTTTCTTGAGAAAATATCCCGTTTTGTTCAGAACACGCTTTTTTAAGTCCAATTTTCTAAGTAGCATATCCTGTTTTGTTTAAAGTGTGAAATGATGTATTTTAGCATAGGTAAGAGGACCTCATACTCAGTTTAAAAAAATCATATTTTGGACATATCCCGTTGTGAAAAGACCCTCCTCATTTGATGTCCTCTGGCGCAGGAGTGAGCACTGTGGTCTTATAAGTTAGAGGTCCCGGGTTTGATATCCACCTATATGGCGTTTAATAATAGTTTCGCCACAATTGAAAAGGATTGTGGCGGTCTTCGCAGTCCGCACATAATCCAATAGATGGCATTACTAGTGGTCCCCGAGCACAACACCCGCTCGGAGGATGATCATCCTATTGTTACGGTCGAGCCATATCACCTGTTCCCGTACAGGATCATCTTACCACAACGGATCATCTCGTCCAAGTTTCCCCTAACTAGCCACGGCCGACAACAGCGCTCAACACTGGGCCACGGTGGTCGTCAATCTTGCTATGGTTGTCTCAGCAAGAATACCATAAATTCAGCCAATCAAAACAATTTAAATTGCAACAATGATTGAGCTTTTACGTAATAGGGCTGAACTCGATTGATGCCTACGTGATTTTGTGCGTACACCAAACACTTTAAACTCCTAAGCATACGTAAACCCTCTATAATGCGTTTAGTCAATTCATCAATAATTCTATGTACCTACTGGGTCCGGCCGTAATTGATTTAGCTACGAGTATATTTTAGTGGAACGGTGATTCCCTATTGGTTCGATTTTCGGTGGGGTCAGTTTAAATTCTTTATTAATTTTAAAATTTTCGATGGTCTAGTCTTGTGGGAAGCTTCGGCCGTGGCTACTTACCACCCTACCGGCAAAGACGTGATACCCCCAAGCAAATTAGCGTTCCCGTAAGATGTCGGGTGGAATCCGATTAGGGGTAAGGGTTTAATATAACAGCCGTACCCCAAACAATTTAGACTGCATCAGCATTTACCTACCATCAAGTGAAATCGTAGTCAAGGGCTAACTTGAAGTGGAATCTATACTAATATATATGCGAAAGTTTGGATGGATAGATGAGTGGATGGATGTTTGTTACTAAATCACGCCAGAACGGCAGAACGGATCTGGATGTTTGGCACAGAGATAGATTATTGTCTGTCTGCTAGCTTTCACGGGCCATCTTTTCAATCGATTTTGATGAACTTGGGTGTAGAGAGAGATTTTATCCCGGGGAAGGACATAGGCTACTTTTTATCCTGGTAAATTAAAGAGCTCCCGCGGGTACCAAAAACCTGAATCCACGCGTAGTGTAGTCGCTGGCATCAGCTAGTAAATAAATAAAAATTACTGCACTACTACGCCACAGTGGTCACTGAAGCCGTCTGTAAATATATTCCACCCTCGTTCGTTGTATAAAAGCTTAACTGCCTATTTTGATCCGAGTACTTTACATACGTATGTTAAGCTGTTATTTTATTTGGAGGCTTTGTTTTTGGTACGACGGGACGTGCCGTAGGTATGCTTGCATAAAGAAAACAATTTATACTGCTCATACTGATAAGTCGCAAGTTGAGAGCACACCCAGTCGACCCCCACACAAAAAAACGGTTATATACAAATGGGCCATGAAAGAGTACCTACAAACTAACAAACATAGAGACAGATAGAAAGACTGAATAGACGTTATAATATTTTATAGATAACTTTATATTACTTATTATAAACCATAAAGTACTATCTAGCTGATGCCCGCGATTTCGTCCACGTGGAATAAGTTTTTTTAATTCCCATGGGAACTCCTTATAGCCTATCTCACTCTCCAGGTCCTCAACAATACCCCATGCTTAAAATCACGTCGATCCGTTGCTCTGTTGCAGCGTGATTGAAGGACAAACCAACAAACAAAGACACTTTCGCATTTATAATATATTAAGTATGATACAATATCTTATGACGTATAAGATATAAGATAATATCATATAGTTTTAACAGTGTTATGTATCCCACGGGTGCCGCTTATTTTCACGTTTGTCTGTGAATTGTTATTTTACGTGAATTTCCCCTGACAGTTGATACATTATTGACTGAAATGTATGTATTTTAAATAGATATTTTTGATGAATGTTTTCGCTACAAGTTAGCCCCTGACTACGATCTCACCCGGTCCCAAGTGATGATGTAGTCTGATGGTACATAATGGGCTAATCCGTTAGGGTTATAATATTAAACCCATACCCCTTAACGGCTTCTACATGGCATCGTTCCCGAACGCTAAATCTCTTGGCAGCACGTCTTTGAACATTTTCATAGAATTAGTTCTCTAGAAAACATGGGTTAAAAAACCTGTTAAAAGCATAATTTTTCCATTAATCTATACTTCTCATATACTTCTATACTAATTTTAATTTTATTCCAATTTTATAAATGCGATAGTTTGGATGGATGGGTGGATAAATGTTTGTTACTCAATCACGCCAAAACGGCCAAACAGATCTGGATGAAATTTGGCACAGAGATAGATTATAGTCTGGAATAACACATAGGCTACTTTTTATCTCGGAAAGTTAAAGAGATCCCGCGGGAACCAAAAACCTCAATCCACGCGGACGAAAACGCGGGCATCAGCTAGTCATTAACATACAAGTTATTTATAATACCCACTCTACTAAATTAAAAAAGTGTAACGAGTTACAACATACCTACTGTGAGTCCCAGTTACATTTTTTCAGCGAACAAAACAGTTACATTTTGTTGCCGTTTGTACAGTTTTGGTGATGTAATATCATAGCAGTGAAAGCAAAAACCACGTATACCTTAGTAGGTAATGCCACAGTCTAAGGAGATCCGTTCTTTCCTACCAGTCGTTCCACAGAGAGGTCTAAACGTAGCAACGTTGCGGGGTGATAGGGACGTTACGTCAGGAAACTGGCAGAATTTAGACTACAAAATTCGTATGCAATTTCCTACCTCTATATCTAGGGAGATAGCATACTCCTAGGTGCTTTAACTGTCATGGTAGCAAGGTCATTTGTAAGGGCGTCGACCCACTGTATGAATATATACTTCTTCTTCTTCGTTGCACTCTTGACAGAGCGGTCGTGATCATCACGAAGTGAGGGCTTTATTGGTAGATGTAATGTGCTTCAAGAGCAGCCGCCACTTCTCCCTGCTAGCCGTCAGCCTAGTACACTCGTCCAATGAACCGCCAACAGCTGACTTAATTTGGTCGGTCCATCGCATGAGCAACCTTCCTTTTTTTTTTTTTTTTTTTTTTTTTTTATTTCTTAAACAAGTTTACAATTAGGCTTACAAAATAACTTTTATCCTACAAAACTGTTTTCACAGTTTGACTGTAGGCATACAGTCTCAGTTACTATAATATAATATTATATTTCGTCGCTTCATTCTTCAGATATAATTTTTACATTGTAGTTTCCTTATCATGCAGCAACAATCGTACGATTTTTAGAGATGTTTTATTTTAGTATAATGATAAAATTCTCCCACACACATTCTTACACATTCAATATTTGTTCGTCATTCTTTTTTCGTGCGTAGCAACGATCGGACGTTCCCACTTTCAACAAAGTTAATATTATTATTTTATATCTAAATAAAAAATATTGAAAAAGAAACAGCCGCTGCTTCTTACAGGAAAACGGTGAGTCTTAAATCTTTCAATTTCAGCAATTTATTTCATGCCTGACAGGCTTAAGAAATTATACTTAAATTATATTTTCATGCAGTGTCAAATTACACTATGTTGTATGTGGGTACTTAAACAAAACAGTCCTGTTACTTTCATTGTGGCTCTTGCGTATTTATTACATTAATAATTATAATATCTAACTCACTAAAGGTTTTCCTAGGGTTTACCCGAGAGGTAACAACGAAGGAGAGTAAACTTTTCAGCATAAGTAAAACACGCTTATGAAATTATTCTTTTATGCAGCGTTTAATTATTCTAAATGTCCATCCGGCGGGTTGCCCAAGAGGCACCATGAAGAAGGTTAAGCCCTTCAGCATGGCTCGCCTAAGTAATTATAGTCACTTAGTACTTACACGAAGTACGTGTTAAAGTACGCTAATCCACTGGGAGGTTACTAGCGAAGTAACACGACGCAAATCAAACCTTCCAGCTAGACACTCCTAGCGACAGCAGGATAAGGAGAAATATTGGCGCCCGTTAGACTCGTCTGATGACGAGAACTTTGCAGGTTAGTCGAAAATTCTATTACTAAGTGTTAAAAAGTGTTTTTAACTCGGGATTGACTGCGAGTCAATTGCGAGATCATAATTGGCTGCGAGCCAATTATGAGTCATATTCTTATGACACTCATGCAGTGAATATGTGCCACCTGGACTAGATAATATGCACATTAACTGCAAACTAAAAAAGTGTTTTTAACTCGGGATTGACTGCGAGTCAATTGCGAGATCATAATTAGCTGCGAGCTAATTATGAGTCATATTCTTATGACACTCATGCAGTGAATATGTGTCACCTTGACTAGATATGCACATTAACTGCAAGCTAAAAAAGTGTTTTTAACTCGGGATTGACTGCGAGTCAATTGCGAGATCATAATTAGCTGCGAGCTAATTATGAGTCATATTCTTTTGACACTCATGCAGTGAATATATACTTATCACCTTGACTAGATATGCACATTAACTGCAAGCTTTTGTCCGCGAGACAATATTAACGCAAAATGCGTACATACTCGTACATACTACCTCCATATTCGTCCGCTCACTTATTGTATTCTTTAGAGATACAAATGAGGTTGAGCACCATGCATAAGACGAATTCACCATTCTCTGAATAAGGGGGAAGTCGTGACGAGTCAAAGACGACCAACTATATCAGATTCGTCACTAAGGACCAGCTTAGCAAGCCTAACACAAATTGATTTCGTTTCGTTCACAAATACTCGAGAAGTATCCGGAACACAGGTAAATTAATTATTTACCTACTTATAAAGAAGGTTACTTTTTACTCTTATTATATTTTTTTCGGGCGAGGTAGCAAACGCACGTGCACTGTTTGTTAAAACTTTTAAAAGTGAATATTTAAGTGAAATGCCGCAACGAAAACGCGAACAACAGAAACGTAATCGTCGAAGGATTATTATAGAATCCTCATCAGACTCCCGGTATGCATTCATAATTCAACCTACCCTCGCATAAAAATAATTTTTCACTATCATAATATTGCATTAAAATACAGCTAAATTATATCGCTTTCAAAGCAGAAAACCGGCTTATTCGAACGTACAAACGCCTGATGGTTGACCAAGAGTTAAAACGATGGCCGTCTACCTTTTCATCATACCTGTGTAAGAAAAACATACAACAAACATTTTTCTCTAGAAATCACAAATCATTGTGTAACTGAACAGCCTGGCGATTCACAGAGTGTTAACACGAAGGTTTCACAGAGACTAAAACTTTAGTCTCGTACCTACATTTTCAGACTGTAATATTATGTAACAGAACAACATGGCGGTTAACCGAGAGTTAACACGAGGGTTTAAATACACGCTAAAATTTTCGTCTTGTACGTTCCATACAACAATGGGGTGTAGGCGAACAACCTGGTGGTTAACCGAGAGTTATCACGAAGGTTTAACAGATGCTAGAAGTTACGCCTTGTATATTTCATACGATAATATTATGTAACCGAAAAACCTGGCGGTTAACCGGGGGTTAACACGCAGATTTAATAGATGCTCTAAGTTTGTCCAGAGCTCGATCCAGAACTCCTCGGGGTACTCGGAGATAGAAGAGACAGGAAATGATCCAAAATTTGGTGAAAAATATAATAAATGAATAGACCTGAAAGAAACGTAAATCATTCAGTGAATGAAATAGTCAAGATCTCAGGTTCAAAATTTCCAGATGTAATTGTTCACAATATAAAACCTCTCAGTATCAAACGTACATACACCGTCAGAGAGGTAACAAAAGGTCTGAGATAATGAATATATCCTTTTTATCAGTTATCTAGGTACTTTAGCGTTATATAAATTCAATTTATTTACGAATACTGTAGATACAGAAAACGAAAATAAAAGCGGCTAGTATCTTGCCTCATAGTGGTGTGCAAAGAAAATTTGCAACAAAAATGTGTGGTAAAATTGCAAAAATTACCCACAAGTTTTACGTTTTTCCTACCCACATGTTCTTGGGCTCAAATCTCTAGTTTTATATCTCCATCGTGCTGGAAGCATAATATATCATACATCCGATGACGCGTAAGGATGGTTGACTAAACTTAGAAGACGGCAGAAAAATAAAAACCTAATTGAGAACCTTTTCAATTCAGTCCATGAGACTCCTAGCATTTGCCTCCAGCACCACATCTCTAGAGCATCAATCTTCTTCTTCTCGACTTCCAAAGTCCACGTCTCCGCAGCGTATAAAAATATGGGGAAAACAAGTGTTTTAACGAGTCGGTAGAATATAATATACTTACGCTGTGGTAATACCACGTAATACTATGGAAGTGGCGTAATATACCGACGTCGAACTATGGCGCACTTTGTTGTCTGGACAAATGGGCGCGACTCGCAACTACCTAGACAGTTTTTATGAAAAATAATGTTCCCGCCGCTCCACTTTCCAGTAGGTACAATACAACTAGTGATGTAGGTAACTCACATTTAACATTTTGTTTGATAAAGATGCGCGCGAATTTCCTCGCGGAATTTAGGTCTGTATTTTTGTTTTATATGAGACTAGCTGACGTCCGCGGAATGAAGTTTTTTTAAAGCAATCTTACACTTCGTGGAAACTTACTGATTTTCAGCATTAAAAAGTAGCCTATGAACCAAATCCGTCGCAGTTCAGTCGCATTTTTAATATTAGATGGAAAGACCACCTGTTTTAAAAACCAAACTATTACTTACCTTACTTATCATAACCTAGACGAATTATTTTCCTAGGTATCCTTATTTTTTTCCAACCACAGGATATAATAAAATTAGAACATCGAATAATACGATAGGTACTAATTAGGAAAACACGCGAGCATCACTATTATAAGTACCTTAGTAGGCCTTTGTATTTTTACGATAGCACTTGAAGCTTGACCAGGATTACTGTTAACACGTGGATCGTGGCAACAATCTACTTCAAATCCTATGAACGCCTTTCTAAACAACCTTCACTTAACGCCTGGGGTTTACTACTATCGCTGTAAGCAGAAGGTATTAAATCAAAATGTCAGTTATACATCACGTACCTTGACGTCCCTAAAATAAGGATTATTTTAAAACACGAACGTCTAAATTATTATAATAATACGACTTTAAGCGATGGTAGTGTGCCCGCTGTTCCAACAGAAACCTAAACAAATTATCCCTTGCCTAATGCAATATCCGTCAATTTGTATTAACGTTTAGTTTTAGGTTTTAAGCCCCCTCGAAACGAAATTGTATTGACTTTTACTTATAATACGTACCTACCTAAAAGCGATAATAACTAAAAGGTCAGAATCTTCGATCGTTGATTGGGTAAACTGAAATAATATATTATCTACTGCTTTAAATTGAAGAAGAATTTTTAATCGAATCGAAAATCGCAATTTCTAGTAAATCGCAATAAATTAATAAATATTATTATTCCAAGTGACAAGATGTCAAGAAACTTTAGACTTAGCGTGTAACCAGGAAAATATTTTGGAAATTTTTTGATAGTAAAACGCAATACCTAGTACTACGTACTCTAGAACGCGCACTGAATTATAAACAGGCAGAAAATGAAATAAGATTTAAATCCCTCAGATTTGACTTCAAGAAGCCTCTATTTATCGCGAGACTCCACACAAAACAAAAGAAAATGTCAGTAGTTTTATTTTCTCCAACGGTGTAAATAGATACACACAAAAAGAAGATTAATATTCCAGTTCTAGAGGGCTAATTAATTGATAAAATAAACAAGATTACCCTTTAGATTTGATTTCATAAGGCCTCTATTTACCGCAAGATACACAACAAAAGAAAAAGTCAGTAGTTTTATTTTCGCCAACGGCGTACACGCAAAAAGAAGAATAATATAGGGAGTTCTAGAGAACTTATTTGATAAAAATGAAAGTAACAAGATTTAAATTCTTCAGATTTGATTTCACGAGGCATGTTTTTACCGCAAGACTGCAAACATAACAAAAGAAAATGTCGGTAGTTTTATTTTCTCCACCGGCGCGGCGTACACGTGACGTGATTTTAATGAATAGCGGGAACGTTGAATATGAAACTCAACGCCGGCCTCAAGTGGCAGGTGTCATGTACAAAGTGCTGAAATTTTATATAAGCTTTGGCATATTGCAAATTGTGTTAACCGCCGCGATAGTAAACTAAAAATTAAACGTGACGGCTCAGTTAGTGAATGAATTTAAATTTGGAACTGAAAATGGTTATATGAAAATATTTATTAAATAACTGAAATAGTTTGTGTACCTATTTGTTTTTGCATGCAAAAGGTTATATTATCCAATATTGATTGGAAAAATTGAGAGTAATCTTTCGCAGTTCCATTTGATTAGTATCTGCAGACTACTACTATTTGATTTCAAGGTACTTATAGACATCTAGGCAAACGCGCTCCACCTTAGGCTGCATCACCGCTTGCAAGGTTTGATTACAGCCAAGCGCTAGCCTAGGTATATATATTTAAAAAAAGACTACTGCTATAGAAAAGACCTAAGTAAAAAATTTTAATCTATACTAATATTATAAATGCGAAAGTTTGGATGGATGTATGGATGGATGTTTGTTACAATCACGCCCGAACGGCTGAACGGATCTGGATGAAATTTGGCACAGAGATAGATTATAGTCTGGAATAACACATAGGCTACTTTTTTATCCCGCAAAATTAAGGGGGTCCGGCGGGAACCAAAAAACCTCAATCCATGCGGACGTAGTCGCGGGCATCAGCTAGTTTTTTTGTATTTTTCGCATTTATAAACAGCCCCGGGAAAAATATAGGATTTGTCCGTCATGATCTAATTCTGCTCAAGTGGGGTGGCAGTAAAACGTGTAATGGCGGACAAAACGCTCCTGATTTATTGAGGGCACCGTCCACGCCACGAAACTCGAACGCTCGTAAATGCTAAGTGATGGATCTCTTCAAACAGAAACCTACTAGTTATTCATCCTACTTTAAAATAGTCCATGCTAATATTATAAATACGAAAGTTAGATTGTCTATCCGTTGGTCACACAAGGCCCATTTTTTCAGCGGATTTAGCATAATATGTCCTTCCCGGACACCACCTATATCTGTAGATAAGTACCTACTAAATTCATTCAGTACAGAATGGTCTATTTGAATAAAAAACTTTTGAAATTTGGAATTTTTTGAATTGAAATAATATCATTAGCGTTATGAAAGCGTAGTATACATATACCTACCGAGACACTTTCAGATTTATAATGTGAGTGTGAATATGGATTTTATATTTATTATATTACTACTAGGCCCCGCGACTTCGTCTGCGTTGTTTTTGTATTTCCGCGGGAACTCCTTATTTTCCTCGATGAAATATATATAGCCTATTGTGAGTATTGTCCTATATGTCCATACCCGGATGCAGGCTGCAGCCTACCTACCTAAGTTTACAAGATGAGCCGTGAAAGCGCATTTTATAATATTACACACTTTCGCATTTTTAATATTAGTATGGATTATTTTTAGGTAGACTATCTAGATTCTAGACACACTGGTCACTTGGTGGATTGTGACTCGCTTGACAACCTCTAACCTGGTACCTGTAGGAAGTTGGTGGTGTCTCACCCCCGTGCCTCGGAGAGCACGTTAAACCGTCGGTCCCGGTTATTATCACTAACATGATAATAGTCGTTAAAGCCCGCCATCCCGCATTGGAGCAGAGTGGTGGTTCTAAGCTCTAATTCCCTCTCTCCTATGAGAGTGGAGGCCTGTGCCCAGCAGTGAAACGTTAATGGGCTGTAGTGGTGGTGACAACCTGGCTTTACTCCTCCATAGCATTTTCCTTCTTTGAGTTCCTTTCCTTCATATTTCGATGATGATTTTTATTTAGTGCGTCCATTTAATACCAGTGCTTATACCAACCATTTTATAAATGAGAGCTAGAATTATTCCAACTCAAAACAAGCGTAAGTCAGCTTTAATTCAGAAACCCTCTCAATTCACTAAAATATGCGCCAATGGCCTATTTTGGCAGTGGATGCACACTCAGTTTTGGTGCTAAAATCAAAATATGGAATGGATAATTAGAGTAACGATAATTGCAATGGGAATGTGTGAGCTTGAAATAATGCGTTGTGCATAAAATGATAAACCCAGACGCACACTACCAAATTTGTATACAAACTAACTACGCACACTACTAACTTTGTATACTTTGTTTATCTTTGTATGTGTGCGTGTTAGGCAAGGTACTATTCAGTAGATATTATGTGCTATCTATACTAATTAGTAATATATTATTATAAATGCGAAAGTTTGGATGGATGGATGTATGGATGGATGGATAGATGTTTGTTACCCAATCACGCCACAGCGACTGAACGGATCTGGATGAAATTTGGCACAGAGATCTGTCTGGAATAGCACATAGGCTACTTTTTATCCCGGAAAATTAAAGAGTTCCCGCGGGAACCAAAAAACCTCAATGCACGCGGACGAAGTCGCGGGCATCAGCTATAGTAAGTTATACAGCGCATATAAATAGGAATCTGCTGTGATCCAGATTAGTCCGCGTGGATAATGTTTTTTGGTTCCCGATGGAACTCTTCAATTTTCTGGGATAAAATGTAGCCTAAATGTCCTTTCCCGTGATGCAACCTATCCCTACCAAATTGCATTAAAATCGGTTGAAAAGATGGGCCGTGGAAGCGTAGCAGACAGACAAACGGGCAGACGTGTCTGTCTGCATTTATGTTATTGGTGCGGATTAAAAAATAATAAAATTACTAGCTGATGCCCGCGACTACGTCCGCGTGGATTGATGTTTTTTGGTTCCCGCGGGAACTCCTTAGTTTTCCGGGATAAAAAGTAGCCTATGTGTTATTCCAGACTATAATCTATCTCTGTGCCAATTTTCATCCAGATCTGTTCAGCCGTTCGGGCGTGATTGAGTAACAAACATCCATCCATACATCCATACATCCATTCAAACTTTCGCATTTATAATATTTATATTTGATATATAGCAGATCTGTGAGATAAACCTTTGCCATTTAAAATTCCGTAAAGTGTAGATATACCTCCCTATACAGGTGTAAAATTAGCGGCTGAAGAAAATCCATTAGTGTATTAAGTGCTTTTTGACAAGTCTCCGAGAAATATTTTAAGTTAGCACTTACTTAGGTATTATTATTGTATGTAGGAGATACGCTGTACGGAACAGACAAGATGACATCTTGAAATTGGGGTGACAAGCTCAAAATTAAATATATTATACCTAATTAATGTGAATGTTAGTTTGTTTGTTTGTTACGCTTTCACTGCCTATATTTTCAACCGATTCAGATGAAATTTCGTACAGACATACCTGTTAGGTCCCGGAATTGTACATAGGCTACTTTTTATCCCGGTAAATTAAAGAGTTCCCGTGGGAATTAAAAAAAAAGAACGCGGACGAAGTCGAGCATCAGCTAGTTTTAAATAAATAAAGACCCTGAAATACAAAAAAGTAAGTTGTGACGGGTATATTTTATGTTAATAACATTGCAGCAGCGATCCACATCCACAGCGAGCCCAGAAAGCCAAAAATTTGAAGAAAAACAACACATACAACAAAATACATTGCATCAGAGTTAAGAAATTTCCTTTCCTTTATTTCCTTGATATCGAAACATAAGTTACTTGATTTGATTAAACACTAGTGCATCCTGTGTGTAAAATTAACTCGGTACATAGATTAAAACGTCAAGAACATTTTACATGCAACAGAGCTTAGTTGCTTAATCTTGGCTTAAGTTCAAAATATATTACCCCTGAAACATTTTTTGATCGTAAACCACTGCATTTTTAGTTAATTTAACATTGACTTTTTTTAACAGAAATCCCGAACCCGACCTCCGGTAAAGCTGCGGGTATACTAGCTAGGTAGGTACAGTTCGCGCGCGAGTCATATAGTGTCACCATACATTTGCTCTGCATTCAACTCGTGCGCGAACTATATGTTATTTTGTTAGTTTATAGATTTTACCTATAGACAAGTTCTGTCCTATTTTTGGTTGCGGCATGTGTATTCGAGCTTTCTCTATTATGTTTTCAACACATTAATTAAAACAGTATTGCTTGGAGAAGCACGAATGTAACTTAAGTACATACGTGACTATGTTTGTACCATGTTGCTCATAAATCATAATAAAATATATCTTCTATTAAACGACATTAATCGACTTCTGAGAAGGAATTACTTTGATTTATGGGCGTGCCACCGCGCCACCCATGTCGCAATCTTAAATAGAAAAGGGAACTAAGTAGGTACATCCATACTCCATATATATTATACTAGCTGATGCCCGCGACTTCGTCCGCGTGGATGGAGGTTTTCGGTTCCCGCGGGAACTCTTTAATTTTCCGGGATAAAAAGCCTAGCCTATGTGCTATTCCAGACCATAATCTATCTCTGTGCCAAATTTCATCCAGATCCGTTCAGTAGTTACGGCGTGAAAGCGGAACAAACATACAAACAAACTCACTTTCCCATTTATAATAATAGAGGATTTATAGAAAACTCCCCTGAAAGTAGAGTTAAAACAAGACGTCCTGCTTGAAATCTAAGTAGAGCGTGCCTGTCAATTGGGTATTTGACAACTAGTCAAATCAGCAACTTTTTTTCAAACGTCAAAACGCGTGCTTAGTATGGGATTTTGTATAAAATATTGAATAGTGACGTCATCAAAGTTCGACGCACTTTTTTACTAATCGACAGTTTAAAATAGTTATTATTCCACATAAAACTTAACAGGGGACGTGGATATTACGACTTTTGGGAGATCCTCTATTTAATAATCACAAAAAAAAATTGAATAGTTGTCAAATACTCAATTGAAGCGGAGCGGAGCAGAGATGTAATCTGACAGTTCAATCAGATTCCTGCAAGGTGACTGGAAAAAAAAATCTCGTCATGGATCAAGAATCCGATTGGTCCGCGTAAGACATCTTCGCTCCGTTCCGCTTGAATGGACAGGCACTATACAAAACTTGCTAGCATTGTAATCTGTGCTTGCAAGCTATATCTCTGTACCATCAATCGATGTTTTTTACCTCCTCAGTGACCAAAGAGCTGGCGCTTAATTAGCCCAACGGCCCTAGCCTTGTAAGTTTGTTTTCCCCAAGCAACACGACATAGGCATATTAAATTGTGCTGTGCTTACACAAACAAAAGCCACGCATCAAAGAACAACAATAACAACAAACATATAACAATATGGGTAGTGGACACTGGACAGTGATATTGTGGATATGGATGTAAAACGCCATATAAATACGTCGGTTACAATTTGTATAGAATATTACGGAACGATGACATGCGAGTCCGCTTGGAATGGAGGAGAGCGCAGATGTTCATAATATTATGATGGACACTTTATTTCCCCCTTTGTTTATATTGTTGTCATAAAGGCTGGCGGAAATTTGCATGTCATATTCGTCGTAGTGACCCTTCTGGTCTAAATGCGTGATAATCGTCTCACAGTTTTCCGCTTTTGGTTTATATTCATAGCAGATGACGCTTGCGCGTCAATTTGGGTATTTTGAAACCTGTAAGAAGCTCTTTGATTTTCCAGGAAAAAGTCTATAATAGCTCTCTATATCCTCCAGGATAGTCTATATCCTTCCCCGGGATGAAAACTATCCCTGTGCCAAATGTTATCATAATAGATGGGCCCTGAATATCGGACAGAGAGACACATTTTCGCATTTATAATAATAGTATACGCTGAAAAATAATAATTCAAAATGCAAAAGTTTTTTATTCAAATAGTCTTTTTACAAGTGCTTATGAATAGTCGAATGGATCTACCACTGGTTCAGAATACCGTTCCTACCGAGAAGAACCAGCAAGAAACTCGGCGGTTGCTCTTTTGAAAAAAAATAATTTACAATTTCATTAATTTGTAATTACATAAGTAACCGCTGTCCTTAGCATTGCTGGAGCGAGTCAAATCCATGCTCCTTTGTCGGTTGTTACGGAAATAATTTATTATCATTGCCGTAAAAAGACACTAAGTACAGTTAAGTTAATGCAGTATTACCTAAGTTTATTATATTACTTACTTTGTAAGTTAGTTTTCTAATTCCTAAAAAAGCTATTTTAAAATTATACATAGTTTGTAAGTTGCAGCAAATGTTAAAGTTTGTAATGACGTGTACATTAATCGCATCTTTATCTAAGCAAGCTATTCGGAGTTCAATTTTGTCTTATCACATTGCAATATCTAGTTTGTATTTTATCTGCGGAAACTTGTAATTGGCTCATACCAACTGTCCTAGATTTAGATCCAAGATTATGATGATGCCCGCGACTCCGTTTGCGTGAACAATGTTTATTTATCATCATGCCCTGCCAGAAGATTGGTATCTATCTAACCAATGCCTACCCTGGCTCCGAATACTGTGCACGCCACTACTCGTGCTCCTACCAGTAAGATCAAGCGGAAGCATTGGCGTGCGGGTTGAGGAAGAGAAGGCCCTATAGTTAGGTTACCTATTTACTGACTATCATATTATAGACAATTGAGCATTAAGCTATTTCAAAGTCGTAACACACTGCTCATATATCACTATGCTTAACTTTACGCTTTATATAATAGTAGATGATTCCCGCGACTTCGTCCGCGTGGATTAAGGTTTTTTGATTCCCGCGGGAACTCCTTAATTTTCCGGGATAAAAATATGATGGGATGGGCCGGGAAAGCGTAGCAGACAGACAGACAGACCGACACACTTTCGCATTTATAATATTAGTATGGATTATTTTTGTCAAAAGAGCAACCATCGAGTTTTTTGCTGGTTCTTCTCGGCAGGAATGGTTGGCACCGAACCAGTTGCAGTGGTGGATTCACTTGACAATGTAACAATAATTTTACCTTATCAGTTGTCGCCTGTTATCGGGTCTGTGCAGCGGCATTGACAATCGTCAATACGTAATAATGGGTGTTTTCAAATTGGTGGTAAGGTCAATGAGATAAAAAGTATATCGTCTGAAAGGCGTTGAAAAAAACCACCCATTTTTGTTCTTATTTCCAATTTTTTACCGAGCAAGGGTATTTTTCCGCTGTGGAGACTGGTAGCGTATGAATGGCTGTTCGTTCCCGCATATAAGATAATATCTAGTCTAGTTTGTGAAGCGTCCTCACGAACTAGTTCGGGTTAATGTGACGCGGGTAATGTGGGCCAAGAAGCTTGACGGAGCGTCGTGGGACGGCATTTCATTGACGTCTAAAGCAGCTCAGGGGGCATATTACCGCTTAAAGTATTCTTTTAATTTTGTTTAAACAAATCGTACCATGACGTCCCTAAAATAAGGATTATAATTCTGAAAATAATACTGATTAAAGCGATGATAGTAAGCGCCCAGTCATTTTAGAAACACCTGGTAGGCTCGCAGCTAAGTCGAATCGAATTGCAATAAGTACTTAAATTATTGTAATAACGGCGTGCGCCGAATCGAGTCTTACCGAATAAATGCGTCTCGATTTGATTCGACTCGATTCAGCTGTTGTCGATTCCAGACTTTAAAAAATTTATTTTTCATATAGTCATTTTATTTACTGATCGATTTATTACGTTGGCATAGTAGTGACTTCGTCCTCTTAGTCGAGGGCGCGAATACCTACCACTGACTGCAAAAAGCCTATCTAAATGCAGTTATTACCCTTTTTAGATTTAAAAACTAAATATACCGAGAAACAAGTATAATATTAAAATGAGTATTAAGTAGTAACTGAATACCAATTCCATCAGCTGAACCGATTTTCTTGAATCATAGCTAAGAACGCTCTCGTTCAAGTCACCTTTCAAACAAAAAAAAACTTAATCAAAAATCGGTTCATCCGTTTGGGAGCTACGATGCCACTGACAGACAAACAGATACACAGACACACGGTTAACTTATAACACCCCTCTTTTTGCGTCGGGGGTTAAAAGATAATACTTACGGAGTCCTGTCTTGTCCCTTCAGGCTTATTATATTAAGAAGTTGCACTGAAAAACTGAAGTTTGATAGTTTATCGTGCACTGTAGAGATAGAGACTTAATTACCTACAACGTAATTGTACAAAAATATACCTAATTACTTATAAAAATATACCTAATTACTCGACTATTTATAAGCATTTTAAACTGTGGATTTGTGGATCAAGGCAAAATGTGGATATGGAAAAAAAATATTGTGTAAACAAATCTTCCTAAAATTTACTGAAAGATAAAGTACAAAGTATTTGTGTCTATATCCACCCAAAACTCTGAGGCCCGATTGTCTAAGAAAGTCGTAATCATTTGATGGCATAAATATTAGTTACTCGAACTATTTGAGTTCATGCAATATGCTTCTCGACATGCAAGCATCTATGAACTCCATAAACAGTTCGAATTATCCGTTTGATAACGTTTGACAACGATTTTGTTACACAATCGGGGGTCTGTTTGACTATTTACCTAATTTCAGGAATCCTTTCCCTATTCTCTACACTGGTTTGTACAAGGCAAGTACGAGCAAGGGTTCTCCCATCTGTATACAGATAGCCTTATTTCGTTGAGGCCACTCGTTATCGGATGTATCTCGAAGCCGATACGAATTGCGAGGTTTTGATTACTTGCAGGTGGTCTCAACTTTGTACGTGTTTCATGTATTTGGGCTGAAATTGGTTGAATAATTTATTTGGTTTGGTATGTACGTAGTTTCTGCGTGCAAATAATGTTATCTGGGTAAAGGCCCTCTTATCGTACCTTGGATTAAGAGCGATAGTTATCAATGGATGTGGACGAAATAGTAAGTATATTTTCTGTATTCTACTATACAAGTAAGCCCGTGAATGCGATTTCACCGGGATGGTAAGTGATGATGCAGTCCTATGCTAGCTATGATACCTATGATAAGATCTTCTTTAACATAACTATAAGTAGACTAATATTTTAAAATATACAAGCTTTCCCCCGTTCCGCATAGTAAGAGGCGAACAATAATGCACTAAAATTGCTCTTTTAAAACGTAGATTTTCAGTTTTCCGGATCGGGTCTTCTATTCGTGCATAGTTTCGAAATTGAGTTCAATGTTTTATTATTATTGTCAGGGTTCAACTAGCATTTGCAGCGTCTTAAAGCATTTTTCTGAGTAGTACTCAACTAGTTAAATGTCCTATTAAAATATGATGCAGGTGCGTCAATCACTGTTTACAGTCTTAATTGTTGTGATTAGCTGAATTTATGCTATTCATTAAATTTTGGCTAATAGCGGAAGTGTTAATTAATCAAAGGTGATTGCGATCGTTATACTGAAGCAATCATTTTTACGTGATTTCGCCCTTGATAAGACCTATCCTTTCAACCAATTTTAGCGACATTTGGAACAAAATTTGCTTGCATTTTGAATGGCTACATTTACAAATTCCGAAAAATAAAAAAAGTTGTCACGAGTCACCCATATCCTCATAGACGTGGATTTCTATAATACTTTTTCCGTTTTTTTTAAATACTGTGGAAATCCAATCCGCGTTACATGGAATAGTGCCAAGAGTACTGGCTGCATTTCCGGGTTGAGCAACCACGCTGATTCTGTTCGCATAAATGAACCAACCCTTATATATACAAAGCCACTTTCCTACGTCATATTAAGTCTTTATCCAAACTCAAATAATGTACGTATCGTGTTATTTGACTGTGTGAATGTAACAAGATCGGCAAAACGGGAGACTTTGTTCACGGGCAAACATAAAATACAAGGGGCCGAAACACGGAAAGTAACCTAGCTAATATTATTTAAATGCGAACATTTTATCGGCAGTAAAACATCTTTTACGCAGCAGGCATAACAGTTTCTTTAGTAAACCCAGAGAGGTACTATTTTTATAGAGGCCATAATGCACTAACGAAACGGTCTTTACAGTGATATTTTTTAGGCATCTCCAGAGTAGTAAGAAAACCAGTCGCCGTTCGTTTTATGATAAAATAGCACCAGACTTGGGGGATATTAAAGGCATCGTTATTATCTCACTTCGATTAATTATCAAAGATATTGTGATTGGCTAAATAATTTATCTTATTCTTGCTAAAACAGAGTGTTTAGAAAATAGGATGTGATTGCAGTCATCACACATACAAATTGTATGTAATATTACCTACCAGTTACTTTACCTTTATTATTTAATTATTAATTAAGTATACAAATTATTATTTATTTATGTCGTTTCGTAGGTACGTAAAAGAGTACGGAACAATGGTGGCGATGTTGGTGTTCGCGAGCATGTCGGTCACGCGAATCCACAAATTTACCCCCTACCAAAAAGTGTTCAATGCGGCTAAAGAAGTTTTCACTTAAAAAAATCACCTATATTGTGTTTCATTATACATAATTAAATAGTTCCATTGCGTCTTTATTCGTTGGTATAATAAGATAGGTGCGCTTTCTGACGCGTTATTCAACATGAGGTCTGTATTTCTAAGTTTTATAACTCAGTGTTTGAAACGATAAAATGAAAATGTCCACAAAATGGTTGGAATTCAAACAATACGCAGCAGCCAAAGGAAAAATATTTGCTTTAATTGCTCAACGGGGCAATTCGGCGTAATATGCGGGCCATAAATTACGCTTCCATATTATTCGGCTATTAGCGATAAATCATAATGATTTTTGGTCACATTTTGACTGAAACAAAAACAATCATTGGTTTTGCATTCAATGACAACAGAAATTACTCCTTCAAGACTTCTTACTACTTACTTCATCATATTTGCCTTATGACCCTAATATTTTCCAAGGCATACAATATTATAACATCAATACCTCAGAATGTAGTAAGTATAAATTTTCAAGAGAACTTCATGTGAGCTGGAATATGTCAATTATATTTCATATTATGTAATTATCGATATAGTATATAAAATTCAAAGTCCTGACTGACTGACTGACTGACTGACTGACTGACTTATATATCAACGCACAGCCTAAACCGCTGGTCCTAGAGACATGAAATTTGGATTGTGTGTTCTTTGTGAAGAGTAGGTATCCACTAAGAAAGTATTTTTCGAAATTCCACCCCCAAAGGGGTGAAATAGGGGTTGAAAGTTTGTATGAAAGTCCATCGTTTTTCAAGTTATAGCCATGAAACTTGGTATATGAGCTGCGGGTTAAAAATGAAGAAAGACGTGTTTCACAGTTTTTGATAATTCGACCCCCAAAGGGGTGAAATAGGGGATGAAAGTTGGTATGAAAGGCCTTCTTTTCTCAAGATATTTTTCAAGTTATATCAACGAAACTTAGTATTTTGACTTTTGGTAAAAAATAAAGAAATACGTGTGTCACAGTTTTCCAAAATTCCACCCTCAATGGGGTTAAATAGGGGTTGAAAGTTTGTATGAGAGTCCGTCGTTTTTCAAGCTGCTATAGCCATAAAACTTGGTATTTGGGCTTCCGCTAATGATGAAATACGGAGTTTTTGAAATTTCTATCCACAAGGACGTCAAATAGAGAGTTTGTCCTTCAATCACGCCGCAACAGAGCACCGGATCGACGTGGTTTTTTGCATGGGTATGGTTGGGTACTTGGAGAGTGACACAGGCTTCTTTTTAGCCCGGAAAATTAAGGCGTGCCTCTGGGAATTTAAAAACTTAAGCCACGCGAACGAAGTCGCGGGCGTCCTCTATATGTGGATATAGAAATTGATTTACCATCTCAATAATATAATTAAACGTTCAATTAACGTCCCACGTCGACTTGAAAAGTTTCACTCGCAGGCTGTGACTTTTCAATATAACGTTACCTTACTTATATAAAAGTTATCCGGGCTCTGGGCATAGACCAAGTATAGTTTCGCGCGAGAGTTGAAGAGTCGAGTTGAGTAATTCTAGTGTAACTTGTCAAGTTAAAATGTTACCTAAAGTCGTTATGGGCAATATAAAAATGTTTAACGACTGACCACAATCGGCCACCAAAAAGATGTGAATATTGGTAAAGATTGTACTAGAAAGACAGAAATAATTTTTTTTAAGGCAACTTCTGCACAAAAACTTATAACACATAAAATAACTACCCGTGGAATCAAAATGTCTTTTTGTACAGCAGTGTAACGCCTCAAGTACGGATGAATCTTTGTTATTATCATAGAAACATTTTCGTAATAATTCTATGGTTGTTATCAAAGCAAAACCTGCGTTGGTAACAGAACCTATCAAATTGAGAAGTCGACAGAGATGAGTGGATCCATCGCTGGAGTAATCTATTCTGGGCCCTCAAAGGGCGGTAGTGTCTATTGATGTTGATGAATTTGCCATGATAATGAACCAGGCATGTAATGGCGCGTTTACAATATTAGGTCGGTTTAGCCATATTCGACTGTATTGACGTTTTTGACGACCTCAAAACCGTGGCGCAGTGTGTAGCGCTGTTGTTTTAACGTGCGGAGGTCCCGGGTTCGATCCCCGGTAGGGTCAATTTGGGAATTTATAATTTCTGAATTTTCCCTACTCTGGCCTGGTGGGAGGCTTCGGCCGTGGCCGTTACCACCCTTCCGGCAAAGACGTGCCGCCAAGTGATTTAGCGTTCTGGTACGATGCCATGCAAAAACCGAATAGGGGTATCGGTTTAATATACCTAACTGCCATGCCTCTAGCAGGTTAGCCCGCTACCATCTTAGACTGCGTCATCACTTACCATCAGGTGAGATCGCAGTCAAGGGCTAACTTGTAGTGCGAGTCGGACTCGCGCACCGAGGGTTCCGTACAAACCTGTAGTAAGTTTTAAATTATTAAAAAAAACTACTTACTAGATCTCGTTCAAACCAATTTTCGGTGGAAGTTTACATGGTTATGTATACATCATATATTTTTTTTAGTTTTATCATTCTCTTATTTTAGAAGTTACAGGGGGGGGTGGGACGACGACGACGACGACACACATTTTACCACTTTGGAAGTATCTCTCGCGCAAACTAGTCAGTTTAGAAAAAAATTATATTAGAAACCTCAATACCATTTTTGAAGACCTATCCATAGATACCCCACACGTATGGGTTTGATGAAAAAAAAAATTTTGAGTTTCAGTTGTAAGTATGGGGACCCCCAAAATTTATTGTTTTTTTTCTATTTTTGTGCGAAAATCTGTGCGTGTGTGGTTCACAGAATACATCTACTTACCAAGTTTCAACAGTATAGTTCTTATTGTTTCGGAAAAAAAGTGGCTGTGACATACAGACAGACAGACAGACAGACAGACATGAGGAATCCATAAGGGTTCCGTTTTTTGCCATTTGGCTACGGAACCCTAAAAAGTTGTTTTCGGTCACCGGCTGATTTAAAACTCTAGTTCGGCCCGTTTGCGGAAATCAAACTAGTTTAAAAGTTGCTGCGGTTGGCCGTATTATATCCGATGTATGGATACTTGTTGCTGGCCGAAAATCGGATGCGGCTGACGCAATTAATCACCGACCTAATGTAAACAAGCCATGCATCAAGCAGCTATTCCGTAGAAAACTCTAGAAACACCCGACGCCAAGTTTTCCAGATATATAAGTTTTCATTTACCTACCTACCAACCAACCTATTTCTCGGCTGAATAAACCTGAAAAACGTTAATGGTAAAACCAACAAGCACTTTTTCGTTCCTACACAAAAGATCCATTGTTCCGTACAAAATAAATCTACACTGTACACTCATCACATTACAAAAATTAAGGTTAGCGTTACGTACTGTATTGTATTGTAGTTTTTAACTAAAAATGCTAGAGGGGAGATAGATCGATATGTTCACCATCGGCTACGTACGTAACAAGTATTTAAATTAAAAATTTCAAATAACCCCCGACTTATTGAAGTTACAGGGTACTGTACCAATTTCATCAACTAGAAAAGAGCTGATGATCTTCAAACCTATGAACCGATTTTCTTGAATCATCGAGTCACCTTTCAAATAATTAAACTAAATCAAAATCGGTTCATCCGTTTGGGATCTACGATTCCACAGACAGACACACAAATAGACACGTTAAACTTAAAAGTTGTAAGTTTAATTTTTTAATTTATAACGTGGGTAACAACACCCCTCTTTTTGCGTCGGGGGTTAAAAATTATTGCTACCTAATAAATGATGCCGCAAGATTTCAGTCTCACAAACTTATTATATTAGCCTGGTGGCCAAAATTGGAACCAATTTTTTTGCCAGTTTAATTTTTGCTTTTATTTTATTTTTAATAGATACTATCGACGTTGTCACCGGGTCTGGTTTGTGGGACTAGGTATACCTTAAATTCGGTCAATCACAACTGTAACAATCACGGAATAACTTGATTCTATTTTTATGGTAACAATGATTGATACAACTTTTATATATTTACTTTTTAATTACATACTTTTTAACAAAATATACAGAATTATCTTTTCTTCTTTTCTTGAAGTCAGTCGATGATCAGTCATGATTATTCTAAAATGATAAAATTTTTGTTTGTTTATTATTTACGTGATAGCCTTGTGGTTTAGACGCCCGATCTCCAAATACGGGGTCGCGGGTTTGATCCCCGGGCAGGCAGCTCTAACTTTTTGGAGTTATGTGCGTTTAAAAAAAATAAATATCACTTGCCACACACGGTGAAGAAAAACTATGTTCTCGAAGGTGTGTGAAGTGTGCCAATCCGTACTTGGCCAGCATGGTGGACTATGGCCAAACCCTTCTCATTCCTATAGAATACTCGTGCTCACTACTGAGCACTGAGCAGCAATAAGCAGCAGCATTGAAACGATGATGACGATGATTATTTGCGTTAACGCAAAAAGGGTTTTGTAACTTCGTTGTCAAGCTGTTGGTGTTATTCGCTAACCGCTGGTAGTGAACTTCCATGTAAATAGTAGTAGGTATTATAGCATGTACAGTATAGGCGGGTAACAGCTTAACGATCGTGCAGACGGTGCTATCGAATAGGTATTTGAAAACAATGGAGAGTCCGCCAGCAAGCTAGACAAAACACGAGATTAGCAACCATTCATTTCAGAAATTAACTTTTCCTATGCAGCAGGCCAGGCCGGCCACAGTCAGGCTGTCTTGCAACAGAAACCAGTAAAATAACAGGTATTTTTTTCTTAGTTGACGTCTTAGAAAGTCGTTTTTGTAGAAATGCGTTAGCACCGCGCTATGCACGGGCACCTCTGGATAAGAGAGATTTTGTAATATAATGTGAGGTATATTCTAAGTCTTACAGCGAACTAACAAACAAACATGATAGAAATGAAAAGCGCCGGAATATGCCATGGTTATTCGTAAGTTTAACTAAGTGAATGTCAGTTAAAGTCCGAAATTAACGATTGCCAGTGAACAAGTTCTGATACTTACCAATAAAATATAACTACTTACAGAAACATTTTAGGATTTGTTCGAGCAATTACCGAAGAAACTTGGCCACAGGACTGTCGATCGGTTCTGTGCAGCCAACTGCTTGCCGGTCACAGCTTATTCTCAAAACTCTAATACATCATTTTCTGAACTATACATGTTATCTATACTGTGGTACAGCTTACGCTTTGTAATTCTCGTGCACAAGTGCCAAACGCAGCTTGCAAACTAAACGTAGTAAACGAAATCGTTTGAACTTCTAACCCGTAACAGTATTACGAGGATGAACAATAATTCCCTCTTGAATAGCTGTCATATGGGCAAATAGCAAGATAGGGTAAAATCGAGTTCGATTCGACATGTAGACTAGGAGACCCAGCGGAAAATGCTGAAGTAGTAGATACAAGCTGAATAAATCTGCGGCTCTGTTTCTCACTGGACATGTAATTTACCTGCACGCCTAGCAATTTTGCATCCAATAAATAGCTGCGTTTCAATTTCCAATTGCAATTCCGAAGTTAGCTCGTTTTCGTTGAGATTGACTGCCGTGAATGGGTGTTTGATAAATTTTATTACTTATTGCAATTTATAGCACTGCGTGACCTTATTAAATGACGTACTTATATGATGCTTATCCGTGACTTAAGTAGTTAATTAACGCACCGTGATGACATGGATTATTGCACGGCTCTATCGCTCTCGCTACCTACGCTCGGGTGCTATCTTAAGTTGTGTGATAATACTGTGTCAAAAAACACTATGGACTATTTATTAAGTCACGGATAAGCCCTAAGCAGGTTAAAGTTTCAGATGCCATGAAATAATAACTAATATGTGTCCGTGACTTGAGCAATTCTAGGTCTAATTCTAACTTTCTCGCAATGCAGTAGTGGACCACATAAGTCACAGATATCGTGTTGCGTGATTCGTGCGTGGGCTCTTACACTAGTCGTGTAAAGGCAGATAATAAACGAGTGCTGTCATTCTCACAGCGCGTAGACAGCTGGCGGTGTGTTTGTCGAATGTCGATAGAATTAATGAGGTCACCCAGCTTTTGGTTAAGGCTGCCTATGCACCAGATATGTAGTATTATGAACAGAAATATCTGAGGAGGGTGCGAAACCCACTAATGACTGAAACCTCCCTCCTAAACCTCCCTGGTGACTGCACCAGGGAGATTGTCAAATTAATAACCATTGGGTTAACGCTGTAATCTAATCAATGGGAGGCAATGGGTTCAATTCCCATGCAGTATCTATGGCCTGGTGCAAACCAACCTATAGACAGTAGAGTCGTCTTTTTAACCGCCTTGTTGTAGCGTTTATACGGATGGTCCGATTTGAATGCGGTTTTCTTTCAAAATAGGGCAACTTTCCAATAGGTCACTGTACTGTGTAGGTATCATCTATAAAACCTACGTGCTGTATAGACAATAATAGTTAGAAAGTGAAACAATACAGTATGACGTATTCTTCTATGGATGGTATAGGTATCATAAATATACACCATGGGTAAGGTAAGGGTAAGGGGTAAGGTAAGGTTTGGACCATACAAAACTCCTACTGGCGTTTTTATGTAAGTATCTCTATTATAGGAACTGTCAGTTTTTTGTAATTAGTCTCATCATTGCATTATACTTTCCCTTGGTCGGAGTAATCGGTTAAAATATCCAGCAACAAGGAAGTAAGTACTTAGAATTTGAACCTTTTCCCCATAATATCCATGTATTTTCGAATCGTATTAGTCTCCTTGGAACTATTTTCAAGCTCGTGAATGTTATGGTCACAGCACAGACGATAATATAACATTGTAATGCCATAAAACCGAGTTTCGTGAAATTGGAAAAATTGCGGGCTGTAAAAGCGATACACCGAAACAAATAACATTACGACCTTTTGCACATAATATTATCGCCTCTTTTTCATGCTATATTATTCCTAGAAGACCTATTTGCAAGCGAGCAATTTGTTTGATAAATAAGCTTAATCTAACTGAAAGTTACATGAAGACTATTTTTATTTTATTACTTAGTTCTTACTAGTAGTGGTCTTTAGTTCGTAGTTCTACTTAGTTACGCGGGGACCTGAAAAAATCGTACGTGACCAAAAGCGTTAAACTCTGTTTATCTCCCTCTAGTAAAGACCCCATAAGTAGGTACCTACCCCTAATCTATTTCTACACGAAACGGCATCGTACCAGAACGTTAATTTATTTGGCGGCACGTTTAAGCATCACTAATTCCCACTTAATTTCCAAATTACCCCTGCCGGGGATCGAACCCGGAACCTCCCACTTGTAACACCATAGCGCTCGCCTTTACACGTGGGAGGTCGTCACATGGAAAGCCGTTGGGAACTACTAGTGATAAATAATCACACAATCACACACACATCATAATCACAGGTCCCTACTTGTGATTTATTAGCATTGGTTTAACTAAATTTGTATCTGTCCTGAAAATGTGTCAACCAATGTGACGAACGATGCTTGTTCTGTTTTCACAAAAAAAAACCTTGTGCCTAGATTATTTTTACCTCATATTATTTAGTGATCAAAAAAGTTCGTGCAATTTGAAGGTCTAGCCCCACTACAGAATTGATGCACGGCTTGGCGCGTAGCGGCAAATATTCTTTGTAAGAGTTCGTATGGAGATAAGCACCCCGATTGTGTAAGAAAATCGTAATCGTAAACGTTTGTCAAACGTATAATTCGAACTACGAGTATTTAAGGAGTTCATATATGCCTGCTTGACAAAAAGCATGTATGAACTCCTTAAACTGTTCGAGTAATACGTTTTAAGCTGTCAAATGATTACGATTTGCTTATACAATCGGGCCTCTGCGCGGCACGGAGATGCACTTGAAGAGTACTTGCCGCTACGTGCCGTGCTGCACCGCACCTCTGTAGTGGGGCTAGACCTGTAATGAATCAAAGTCTTATACAGATTTATTTTTGAAACGAAACTGCATACGTAAAATTATTATTCAGCAGCAAAAGAGCAACCGCAGAGTTATTTGCTGGTTTTTCTTGGTAGGAACGTATTCCTAGCCTGTGGTAGATTCACTTGACGATTCAAAAGCCCCTGTAGAAGTTTATCTAATATATATTTGGATATAAAAACATGTGAATTAGAATTACTGACACCAATCAATATTTTCCTAAGTTACTGATACTTTAATATGGATTTGTTTCCTATAGCAGGTAATCGGTAGCTGTACAAGGAAGAACTTGTCAATAATAGAGGACCTCCCCGAATAGGTCCCGGTAGTTGTATTGTCTACTTATTGTAAACTTTTTTTCTTTGAGAAAAGAGCAACTGCTGAGTTTCTTGCCGGCTCTTCTCAGTAGAATCAGCTTTCCGAACCGGTGGTCTTAATGTTTCATAAGTGACACAAGTTGTCCTACGTGAAATAAATAAATCATTTCATTTCATTTCATCATTTCATTTCATTCCATAGGGTGAATTTTCCATCTCTAAATCAAACTCAATTTAATGAAGCCCTTGAATGCGATGCGATCTCACCTGTCAGGGGTTTGGCAGTTATTTTAAAACCATCCACCTAACCGATTTCTACACGGCGTCTTTACCGGTAGGGTGGCCACTAGCCACGGCCGAAGCCGTCCAGGCCGGCCGAACCAGGTAAGTTCACTAGACATCTTTTCCTAATGTCAAACGCTGAGGCGTCCAACTGAGGTTGGATCTTACTTCTACATTCCTTCCTTAGATTTCTACGGTTCAAAAGTAACTAATTAGCAAAGTACCTAAGCTTGAATTATTCGAAAGTGGTTTCTCTTCTACAGATTTTAAGAGTGGATTCGATTATCCTGTCTAAACGTGACAAATCCGAAAGAGCTCAGAACTCGACATTGATGGATGAAAAAAATCCATTTACTAAAGCACTTTCGCCACATCGTTTGCATTTAAATTCATTTAGGTGTAAGAATTTTTTTTTAAACTTTCAAATATTACGTATTCTGTGAGTTTAGTAGTCTCGGTATCTATTGATTCTCGGCAGGGGCAATTTGGGAATTCATACTAATATTGTAAATGTAAATGTTACTTTGTTTATACTTACTCTAATTTTGTTAAGTATCTTTTGCCGATTGAGACAAAATTTGTCACAGGGATAGCTTCCATTCAGGGGACGGTCAAAACAGCAGCGCGTGATCCAAAGAGCTTACCATCCTATCGGCAAATATGTTCGGCAAAGACGTGCGTGCGGCAAAGCTATTTAAATTTTAAACATTCTTACAGGTTTCAATAGAGGGTAAAGTTTCACTAATTGTGACAAATAGAGGGTAAAGTTTCACTAAATGTGACAAAAATAAATTGGTGTTTCAACCTTTGCATGCCATTAATGCAAAGACTAAATCACAATAATTATTATTAAAGTAATTAAAGATTTCAAGTTATCATTAGTCCTAATGTGGATCGAGAGAATTTTAATTAATAGACGCTAATGTCATCGAATCAATGGAATTAAAACAGAGTACTGCATGCCCTAAAATAAAGGAATTGAGTATTGAGTATTCTTTGAGTTTCTTTAGAAAAAAATACTAAACATTTAATCTGTCTGTTCTACACAGGCATACTGAGAGACATAACAGCAATACAACAATGTATTTGCACAAAACAAACCAAATATTTATGATTGTATTGTGGAAAAACATTGGGTTTCGTGATCCGTTAATTCACTTTGCCCGAGCCGAGCATGTCTGGCGCAGCCGTGCGGAATACTAACCGAACTACAACACTAATATTTCTCCACTAACCAGATGCTCGTGACTTACCCATTTTACCCGACTATAATATCCATACTAATCTATACTAATATTACTAATGCGAAAGTTTGGATGGATGGATGTATGGATGGATGTTTGTTATTCAATCACGCCAGGACGGCGGAGCGGATTTGGATGAAATTGCATAAATTGTATGAAATGGCATAGAGATAGATTATAGAAATATGGAATAACACACTAATATGGCTACTTTTTATCCCGGAAAATTAAAAAGTTTCTGCGAGAACCGAAAAACATCAATCCACGCGGACGTAGGACGAAGGACTGTGTTCCTTCCACATTACATGCATAATTAACATTCTTCTCGTAATATGACTTTCTTCCCGCCGCCTGATGATGAAAAAGAACAAAACCACAGGCTACCACCAGTTTGGAACAACTATAACTAAAAATAAGGAATACAATCACAATAATACTAAGCAGTGAGTAGGCAGAATTTCGAATATAAAAGATAAACTAGTAAAAGAAAACCGGCCGCCAGAAAATAATGGCGGTTTTACGAAAAAGGGTCGCAGCGACAGCCATGATTCGCGAAATTCACTGTATTTTATTAAGACGATATCGCTGTTTCGCAACCGTACAGATGGGAAGCTTTTAAGCTGATCACTGAGACGCTACATAGGGTCGTATTCTTTAGAATTTAAAATCCGATTAACGTTGGCAAAACATGTGAACCCGCTTATTGAACTGCAAATAATATTATGTCAGAGGCTCTTTCTATTTCTACTGATATCAGTTACATTTTCAAGAACTACTAGAACTAAAACAATAGTACGTAATAGTAGTACCAGTAATATCAAGAAATGAAAATTATATTCCTGTTAACAGATAAACGGGTAGGTTTCCGACCAAAAAATGGGGAAACCGCTAGGTGCGTTTAGTAATGGGTAATTTGTTTGACAGAAGCCTTTTTCAACCTCTTTTTAGTACAATCTGCTTTCCCTGACTTTAGTAGAGCATCATGAGCCAAAAGTTGATCTACTTACATTATAATAATGATTTTCGAGTGTTGGATTAGTAGACGAATAACCGCGAAGAGGAGACCACGTCTTGGTAAACGGAGCGTACGACGCCCCCCAGCGAGGTGGAGCGATGATATCCGGCGGGTGGCTGGCATCGATTGGATGCGAGAAACCGAGGAAAAAGAACGTTGGCGCTATACTCAAAAGAGGTCTATGTCCAGCAGTGTATGCACAATGGCTGATGATGATGATGAAGACGAATAACTTCAATTGGGTATTTGACAAATAGTCAAATCAGCAACTTTTTATCAAACGTAAAAAACGCGTGCATAATATGGGATTTTGTATTTTCATACAAAATCGCAGGCGTTATTAGGCAGGTATTGCATAGTGACGTCATCAAAGTTCGACGCACTTTTTTACTTTAATCGATAGTTTAAAATAGTTATTCAACATAAAACTAACAGTGGACGTGGATATTACGACTTTTGGGAGATCCTCTATTTATTAATCACTAAAAAATAATTTATTTGAATTGTTGTCAATAATACCTACCCAATTCCCTCGGTCACATATGAAATGATAACTTATACCAAGGGTTAAGTTACTTTATGTGAAGCAACTGACCTGTCCTCTATTGCATTATTCCGTTAAACTATTTGTACGCTCGTTAGTGTAATGGCGGACCGAAGATAAACCTATTTCTCTACCGTGGAACTGACTTGAATAAAGCTCTATGTATTTCATTCTGTAATACCCTTGTTCTACAACCATTCGCAGGATCAGATATTTGCTATCGAAATAAACGCGAAATACTATTCTCTATTTAGGTACTAGTTAGCCCGATATTACCACTTCACCCTGCTTTGCTTTGAAATATCTAAAATACTTTCTGAGTGACTATGTTATAGTAAGATTAGGACGCATAATGTTCCGTTCGCATAATGTCCCACTAAGACCAAGTTGATCATGTAAGGCGGATTCGACTACTGTATATGAATAATACATAGGTACATAATATTCATACTCTAATTAATTATTATACTTACAATACTTGGACTGCCTCGTTCGAGTCCCAGGTCGGGCCATAACAAGTATTGGGTATTTCTGACAAGAAATTCTCGGTACTAGCACGGAGTAAGGATGTTAGCGGTGTTTCACCCCGTCGGTCCTGCGTCTGATCTCTCACCGGTAGTGTCGGATTTCCCGTCTCATCGGGTTATGAGAGTAAAGGAACAGAGAGTGCACCTGTGTATGCGCAGACACCTATAATATTATCTCCCGCGCAGATGGCTCATCTCTCTGGATATAGGCCGCCGTGGCCGAAATTCGGTCGGGAGGACATTATAGCAGTAAGCAGACCGTACCGTCATAATATTATGATAAAATTATAAAAAATAAGCCATTATATATATACTGAACTAAGTATACAGAACGTAAAAAAATACATATAACAAGTACCTACTTACCTATACAATCGAGGCTTTAAAACAAAACCAAATGTTTTCTTTACATACATTTCTAGTACCTACTACAATGGGGCTGATTCTGTAGTGCACAATCTCTAAACTAAACTAAAATTAGAGCATTACAAATATAGCGAACCCTTTCATAATACTCCCTACGGAAAGGGACAGAACTAGATTTAAAGCTGCCATTTTAGTTTAGTTTAGAGACTGTGAGGCCGTTATACAGAATCGGCCACAATAACTGAGTACCAATTTCATATCTTTTACAGGACATTTTCCTGAACAAAGCTGATTATGGTATTTTGGTATATTTAAATGCAAGTATAGTATATAATAAATTCCTTTTTATGTATATTTTTTTTACTATTTCTTTCTATTTCAGCGGGAACGCTAAATCCCGCATTACATTACTGAAAAAACGAGACAAAAAGCAGCTCTGCCATCTGACAATGAGAAATACTCGTAGGTCAACAAACTCATTAGGTCGAAGTTCGTGAGAAGTTAGTATAAAAGACAGAACTACTGCAATCTTCGTGTGGATTCCGTTTTCTTTGAGAGAAATGCAAAAGCTTTAAGTTCCCGAAGTTATTACTTTGGGACCTTCGAACAGTCACATTTTATTACTTAGCTTATTACTTATTTTATTACATAGCGTGCACGGAATATTCAATATTCTCCAGATAATCGACAGAAATTCTAGGATGGGTAGGTATCGATTATTCCATACCTACTGGCAAGTGTAGTAACGATTCTTCTTGTACTCTACCGCCGCCGGTCCGGAATGTAGATTCTATAGAGAACCGTTGGCCAGAAAATTCGCATTGGTCTTTCGAATCCAAGAAAATAAAGGTCTTTTTGAATCTGCACTTTGTCCTTCCATCTGTTAATCTCTCTGTCTGTCTGTCAGAGGCTAAATCATAAAACAAAATATCACAGACATATTTTAAAAGGCTGAAGTATCTATAGTACGCGCGCGAGTCACTCTGCATTCAACTCGCGCGCGAACTGTATCTACCATGTTGCGTTATAATGTATAGAACATAGCACACAGCTTGCGCGACGTGCACGTAGACGTCAACGCGTCGTGTCTGCATGCACGTGCTCAACAAAAAGTTTTCACGCAAGATTTAAATTCAAAGCGAACCACTAGATAATTGTTCCAAATACGAAATCGTATTTATAAAATATTTTTCTCCTCAAATATTAATGTAGGTAAATATGTTAAAAACGACTTGGAAAATCGTGTAGAAATTTTATACTCAGCAGGAGAGGAAAGCGTGCTGCCGCGGGCTCACCTGCAAGCCCGTCTGTACAGGCAGATGCAGTAACTTACTGCGTGACTCGAAACGTAAATTACTGCAAACAAATCCCAGGTTTCACCGGATTTGCCTTGCAGCGCAAATAGCATATACACATATCTTTCTATATATTAAATTGGATAGTAGTGTACGTTTGCATTTGAGACAGGATTTAATGATGCATAATATAATTATTTTTCTGCTATTGTATTTATTGTATCGGATTGTATCGGATAAACTGAGTTAAAGTTCGGTACACATTATTCCAGTCCAATAATCCAATAGTTAAATCAATCCAGCGCTACTGGACTGGATGATATCGTCTATACATTATTCCAGTCATTTAGAAGGTGTTGACTTGTAAAAACTAGAGTGTCATTATGATTTCAAGGAGAAAACAGTTAAGCAAACGTTTCTGCCAGTACAGGATTTCAGTTGCGTTGGAATTGACGTGATGGTTTGAAAAGTAGATAGCCAATCCAGTCCGATGGTCTGGAATCTGGATCTCTCATTGGATCTAGTGTATTCCAGTGCCTGATTACATTATTCCAGTTGGCGATTTGGATAGCTGGACTGGAGTGCTACTGGAATAATGTGAACTGGCTATAAGTAAGTACAAGTATGATATATTATAACAAATAGGGGCCCTTATTTCAACGCTTAAAGCCATATTGTTTCATAATGGTTGACTTTAGTGTTTTGGAATAATTATAATCCTTACTGGCTGAATCCCGCGACCTCGTCCGCTTGATTCCCGCGGGAACTCCTTAATTTTCCGGGATAAAAAATTGCATATGTCACTCTCCAGGTCCTAAGCTATATTCTTGCTAAAAACACGTCGATTCGTTGCTCCGTCGCGGTGTGATTGAAGGACAAACCAACAAACAAACACACTTTCGCATTTATAATATTAGTATGATTTTAGGAACGTCATTTTGAGTAATATGGTCACATGAGTAGATAAAGTATGGTCCCTGGAGACCAGTGACATAAATCTCCAGTATTCACGCAAACAAAACAATCAGCCCCCCTATTACGTAAGAATTGTTCATCAAACGTTAAAGATTTTTGTCAAAGTAAAATAAACCATAATTGCATTGAATTAGAGCTCAATTTCGTCTGCCCATTCTTATACGTTTAGGTATGAACGATACTCGAACGTATAAGAATGGATACACGAAATTGAGCTCTAATTTAGTGCCGTTATGGTTTATAAACTTTGACGACGAACTTTAACGTTTTGATCGGACATTCTTACATGATTGGTACCCAGACCTAGCTGTGGCTGTCGATCAGCGAAATAAAAAATATCGCCAGAGGTTCGCGCCCATGTGTATTTTCAAATCAAACAAGCAACGTTTGTTGAAACGCAGTGGTGTTCCACAAAACAATTTCACAGCGGTTTTTTTTGGTACAGAAAATGAAAAATGTTTGACAACTTTGACTCAGATTCAAGAAGAGACTGTCTAATTTGACGTTACAAATACGATCAAAATTGGGTATTTGACACTTGACCTACTACTTAAAAAAAATATTTATTTGTACTATTCAAATAAATTATTTTTTAGTGTTTTAAGTAAAGGATCTCCCAAAAGTCGTAATATCCACATCCCCCGCTAGTTTAATGTTTGAAAACCATTTTAAACTATCAATTGAAGTAAAAAACTGCGTCGAATTTTGATGACGTCACATTTCAGTACTTCATAGTACAACATCCCATACTAAACGCGCATTTTGACGTTTGAAAAGAGTTGCTGATTTTACTTGTTGCAATTTGCTAATCACATACACTTCGAATAATATGTACTACTCTAATTGACGTTCGAATTATCAGTTTAGTGACAGGTGCTACGCTCGTTTATAATAAGAAAAAGCGCTTACAGAAATTATTATATGTTACAGCATTACTAAAATTCTACATCAATGTACTTAGGCAAAGCTTTGATAACAATAAGTATTTTCCAATCTGATCGAACCGGGGTCCATTCACTTTAGTTATAACATGTAAGTGGGATGCATTGCGGGATGCTCTAAAATTATAACTGTAGGATTAATTAGATTTCCAGCTAAATGAATAATTTTACATTAAATTGTTATTCAGGTAATTCCAAAATAGCAGTTAAAACGCGTTGAAAGCCCAAATTAGCGGTTAAATTAGTTCAATCGGTCCCAGTTATATAATTAATTATTATTGGGAAGCACTGTAAGAGCAAAATTGATAATAGGTTGCTGTTTACACCTACGTGCCTAATCATTATTATTAATTATTATAGCTTGCCCGTGACTTCGTTGCGTGGATTGAGGTTTTTTGATTCCCACGGAACTCTTTAATTTTCCGGGGTAAAGCTATGTGTATAAGCGTATGGGCTTTATGCGATCTCTATTCATCATCAACGAAGTCAAACATAGCTCTGTCTCGTTTTAATCAAGTTGAGACTTTCTTTGGCATCGCAGTAGATTTTTTTTAACGTAAAATAACGTTAAGTTGGTAACAAAACAAATCCATCCATCCATCCATCAGCCTGCATTCGTCCACTGCTGGACATAGACCTTTTCGAGAGCGCGCCACCACACACGGTTCTCCGCTTTTCTCATGCACCCACCTCCTGCTACCTTTTTAAGGTCGTCGGTCCAGCGGGCTGGAATCCCTTTTGGATGTACATATTAGCTAAGCGTTGACCCTTAGCATTAGGTATACAAGATAAATTAATATAAGGATCAACGCAGCTGAAGGCGACAAACAGAACCCTACTCTCTGACAGAACGCAGGAGCAGCGTGGCGTATCGTATCACTTCACAAGGAACTGTATTCTTATTGTTCCTTGTAACGATATGCGAAGTAGAAACATAAAGAAAAGCAAGAAAGTATGTGTTATTCCAAACTATAATCTATCTCTGTGCCAAAAGTCATCCAGATCCGTTTAGCCTTTCTGGCGTGATTGAGTAAACATCCACCCATCCATCCATCCATCCAAATTTTCGCATCCAGACTAATATTATAAATGTGAAAGTGTCTCTGTCTGTCTGCTACGCTTTCACGGTCCATCCGTTCAACCGATTTTGATAAAATTTGGTACAGGGATAGATTGAATCCCGAGGAAAGTCATAGGTTACTTTTTATCCCGGAAAATGAAGGAGTTCCCGCGGGGAAAAAAACCACGCGGACATCTTCTATAGTTTATAATATTATTATAGATTAGTTTTATCAGATTTTTCATATAATTACTTATCATACTATACTAAAGAAAATGGTAGTTATTTCTCAACTACCTACAGCAAAGGTAAAAGCTCTTAATGCGCTAAAGAGCCCTTTGCCTGAAAGCTTGAACACCCACGGGGTTTATAAACGGAATAACACCTGATGGCTAAGGCCTGAGGAGCTTTAGGTGGAGTGTACTTATTTAGGAGACGCCTATATCTCATTTTGAATGTGCAAAATATAACGAGACCGCCGCGCCGCAAGGGCATTTATTTATCTTATTTTGAATATACAAAATATAAGGAGGCATTTCATACTTCATTATCCTATCATTCATATTTTCATTATACTTACATATATGTAAGTATAATGAAAACTTTGATATATATTATATCAAAGTTGAGTTAATGAGCGTAGCTATCCGTAGAGTTAAAACTTCGTAGGGAAGCAGATTATCTTCTAATAGGTACTCGTATATAAAATTCTCGTGCCACAGTGTTTGTAAGAAAACTCCTCCGAAACGGCTTGACCCATTCTTATGAAATTTTTTGTGTATATTCGGTAGGTCTGAGAATAGGACGTAAACTATTTTTCATACCCCTAAAACACCTCAATCCACGCGGACGGAGTCGCGGGCATCAACTAAGTATTAATACAAAATAATGTGAAAGTTGTATCGATGTAAGTTTATAACATAATTGGATGTTCGTTACTCCTTCACGCCACAATGACTGAACCAAGGCTGGGATTGGACATATCAAATAAATAATACTTATTATAAATGCGAAAGTTTGAATAGATGTATGGATGTATGGATGTATGGATGTGTGGATGTATGGATGTATGGATGTATGGATGTTTGTTACTCAATCACGCTCCAACGGCTGAACGGATCTGGATGAAATTTGGCACAGAGATAGATTATAGTCTGGAATAGCACATAGGCTACTTTTTATCCCGGAAAATTAAAGAGCTCCCGCGGGAACTGAAAAACCTCAATCCACGCGGACGAAGTCGCGGGCATCAGCTAGTAAATACATAATTATACTGATACAAATTCTTTATTTTTCATAATATTTACAAAAGGTTACAAAATGATAGATAGCTCTATAACCTGAATTAGCCATACAGGCGGAAAGAGTTCCCACGGAAATCAAAATCTAACACAGACTAAGGCGCAGGGATCATCTAGTATTATAATGTATGTATCTGCATTCAGAACGAAACACACTATAGACCGGAACGGAAGGACTAGCGCGAAACAGCCGTCCTGTCACGCTAGTGTGTGCAACTCCGTATAAAAGTGAGTTACGCGGACTTTTTGTTCGCCGGACAACATTTTTTTCGTCCGTGGATTGTTCACACTCATGCTTCGCGGATCTACGATTATTGAGATATCCTTTAATAAAATATGATATTGGTTATGTTGGTCATTCAAAATATTATTACACTAGCTGATGCCCGCGACTTTGTCCGCGTGGATTGAGGGTTTTTGATTTCCGCAAGAACTCCTTAATTTTCCGGGATATTAAGTAGCCTACCTCTGTGCCAAATTTCATGCAGATCTGTTCAACCGTTCTGGCGTAATTGAGAAACAAACATCCATCCATCCAAACTTCTAATGCCTACGCAACTTCTAATGCCTTCGCATTTATAATAATATTAGTATAAATTCTACGTTTTGCTTTGACATAGCAGTCGTAACTAATGCTAATGTAGCATCTATGTACCTACTTCGCGGTAAACAAGGTTACAAGTAGCAAATTTTTTGACAAGATTTTTAAACAAAACTGCGTCTAGGTATGTGTGTCTGTCTATAGCAATACGTACTATAGTACCTAGGAGCCGTTGTGAATCTAATGGCTTTTTTTAGACAAAGCTGAGCTTCTTAAGGCTGGCTGTTTCTTACAATAGTCATAGTACCTTAAGAGTTTTGTATTGTCTAGCCGAAGTACGTATTTTTGTTCTGACAATAGCCAAGTGAAAAAGCGCGACGTGAATTCTTTTTAGGTTACTTAGTAGGTACTTACTCTACGTTTTAGTTCTTATTATTCATTTATATTGGGTACAGGTAAAAGAGTTTAAGAACAAATACTGCCTGTGCATATATTTACACAATTAAACAGTAATCTGACTGTCTGGCTGATGGACACACACACACAGCTCACACAGCCTTAACCGGGGAACGTAGGAAGCCATTCCTTGAGTAACCTAGTAGTGACGAAGATTTTGTGAAATTCAAACTAGATCTTAAAAAAACGTGAGCCGACGCGGATAATATCACAGGAATAAGCTAGCACAAAATGTATTATTTTACTAGATGATTGATTTTGATTGAAATTGATTTTAGGTTTTTTAAATCTTGTGAGAAATCTTTGGTTTATGAGCTAAAAACCACTGAGATATATGCACCGACATACATTTAAAAAAAAACATACGCGCCGAATTGAGAACCTCCTCCTTTTTTGGAAGTCGGTTAAAAAATAAACTCATTACTAGGATGTCAGTCTTGATGCAGCCTATCTCTACAAAATAAGCGAGCAATTCGTAGCGGCACAACACATTGAACTGGGAAGATTTGTGTGGTGTGGTTTTGTGCCATATAGATTTGTCTGCTTTGGCGGATTATGTTCCTTGATCATCATGGACTTCCGCAAAGCAACGCCTGCTTCTATCCCATAACGAGTATTCTATTGAGAATAGATTAAATTAACTCATTTACCAACCCATTCCAGATTCGGAATAAGTACCTTTAGATCGCATCCTAAGTTATCCTAATAGTTATCATCTGATGAGATCATGTGTAAACCAAAAAAATACTTAGATCTCAACTTTTATTGTACGCGAAAGTTAACATCAATCAAAGTTAAATTCTTCAATTACAAAAAAAGTAAGTAAATGGCTTCTATCGTAGAAAGTTAATATCGTAATACATAAAGAACGTAGGATCGAAAATACATGCCAATATCACTACACAATATCAGCTCCAATGTGAAATTGTGATAACCCGACAAACAATGAAGCGCTTTGTATTTCATTACAATTTCGTATTGAAACTGACAATGGACTATTCTATGTTAGGGCTTTGTTACTTCGAGACTATAGGTATTTATTGTAAGACTACACCAAGTCGGGGACTATTTTCTAATTGACGTCACACAGATGTATTCTTGGGAACCTAGAGGTGCCTAGAGCTTCATAAATAATTATTTATTAGTAACTACAGTCATTCAATTACAGCTTTGTACTGTTCATGTTCTTGATCTGTGAAATCTATCATCATCATCATCAAAATATGTTATTTTTTCTTTTTATTCAAATAAACGTTTTCACGAGCTTTTGAATCGTCTAGTGAAACTACTGCTGATTCGGAATGCCATTCCTACCGAGAAGAGCCAGCAAGAAACTCGGTGGTTGCTCTTTTATTTAAAGAAATCAAAAGCTATAACAATTAAATTATCAACCTATCTTTGGTTCACCAGGTACTGATGTCTTCCCAAAATGAGAAGACTTACTTATGACGAATAATATGGCCTGTGCATCAATCTAGATTTGTGTAGGTATTCTCAAAATATGTGGATAGATTTAGTATGTTCGCTTATTTGTTAGTATTTAGGAATAGTTATAGTTAATTAATAATATAAATAGTTTGTTTATTTGTTAGTAATTAGAAATAGTTATAGTATAGTAGGTATTGAAAATTACGATTTATAATATTATTTGTAGTCTACCTATTTGTCGAGGGCTCGTTGGTGTACAGAAAAACTCAGCTGAGTTTATGCTACACCAAATAGACTAAGTTTGTAACTTTTTGTGTTATATATGAATAAATAAATAAAATAAAATAAATAAAATAGATATCTCACTAGATAACTTGCAAATGCATCAACTTCATCCACGTAGTCGCAAGGGATAGGGTAATTCCGGGGGTGATGGCCGTACGGGAGAGATAGCCAATCGAAATATTTCAGTAATTACTCGCTAGATGTCGCCCGTCACGGCTCAGTTCGCTTAGCGTCGTGCGTGAGTGCTAGTGGAACGCAAAATTATTAAGAAAATAAAACTAAAAGGTAAGTAATATACTACATAATGTTTTCTACTCACAGTAATATTTCTGTAAGGGTGTTGTTTTACTATATTACGATTTTGTTTTGTAAAATTAAGGGCTGTTTTTACATTTTCTAAAAAGTTCATTTGTGCAGCTATATTATAACCTCAAATGTCTTCACGTATTAAATATTCTTTCTTTCTTAATAGGTTTGGCCATCTCTCCCGTAAAATTAGGAGAGATGGCCATGAGAAGTTGGGGATAGATAGCCATATGGCCGTCATTCCCAAATCGCATTTTTAAGCAAGTCCCATGTTCTTACCTATATATAAATCATAATTCGGGTTGGAATCAACCGATGAAACATCAATCCCTCCGGATTGTTTTGAAGAACCTGACAGAGTTTCAAATTACAGCCCGGAAATGATACCTCGTAAACGTAGTAAGAACTCGTGCAACACTGCAATTGATGGTCCGTGCACTCCAAAAGCGAATAAAAACTTACAGGTCACTCCATCGCAAATTTTGAAGGAAATATCACCGATTCCACAAAAACTTGAAGAGGTTCGAAAACGATCTAAGCAAGTTGGTAAGCTATTAACATCTGATGAACATATTAAAGAAAGAAAAGTTAAAGAAGAGGAAAAGAAGACGGAAGACGAGAAGAAGACAGTAAAAAAATAAAAACAGAAAGAGTCCAAAAAAAGATCACAAACCGTGCTGCAAGAAGAAAAAAATAATAATATCTGAGAGAGAGATGACGATGAAGAGCCATCACTGCACGATTTTTCAGATGAGAATTTAACAAAAGAAGATGATAACTGCGTAGGGTGTGGAGAAAACTTCTACCTAACTCGCCTCACTGAGGATTGGATCCAGTGTGTCTTGTGCAATTTTTGGGTTCATGAAAATAGTACAGAGTTTGACGAGGAGTGCTCAGCATGTGGGAAAAAGCTTAAAAAAAGCATTATAACCAAAAAATAAAACCAAAGAGTAAGTAGGACTACGGTCATGGTGCAGAATAACACTGGCCATCTTTACCCTACTCATATGGCTATCTCACCCGGGGTGCCCGGGAGAGATGGCCAATCGTGATTTTAAAAAAAACGTAATTTTAAGGTTGATCTCATTTAATAAATACATAATTGTGTTGATTTTGTAAAAGTTTAATGTTCAATTTATAAAAATAAATAAAAGTTATTAAGATAATGCATTTATTTTCATTTTGACACAGCCTTGTAAAAACTATGGCCAACTATCCCGGACTTACCCTATAGGAAAAAAAGTATTTTATCATTTTAAAAAGAGTTCCTATTTTAATTATTAGTACCTAGCCTATAAATATAAGAGCGGAACGGACAAAAGAAAACGTCCGAGTCAGACAAGAACGTAGTTTTGTCCTGTCGACTAGTTTGCGCGCTCCAAAAGCTAATCCGTGGGATTTTGACCGACAGACAAAAATGTTTTACTCGTATACTTAAGTAATGTGTATTTGCCCTGATTAATTAAACTCAACAAATCATGTCCAATTGCTAGTATAAGATATGAATTTTTTTAGAAAAAAGTAGACAAATCATAGTTTTACAATAACGATGTTAGGTATAAATTATAATAATGTTACGATCTGCGAAGACCGGCGTTGTAAATAATGTTATGATGTCATAAGATATAAATATTTATTGATACATTAACTCACAGTGGTTTTTCAATAAATATTAATGTCAAACAAAAAGTTACAAAAACCTGGTTCCTTGTTATAACTTAAAGTTCCCATACATAAAATAAAAGTGTACGAAACATTCGCGAGCTGCAAAAGTTCCATTATTTTGAAGGAGATAGTCAATATTTACGGCATTGTTAAAAGAGGGTAGGTACATGTAATGGCATACCTCCGCAAGGTGACCAAGTTTTAGGGCATAAATACGAGACAAGAAAATTGGGACACGGCGAAAATAGCTATTGTATTTCTAAACTGCCATACGCCTTAAAGATAACTGTTTTCCAATTTCATATCGCATCATCACAGTTGCAAAGATTTTAATTTAATCTCTTTGATCGGGAGAGACCACGCAGTCAAGCGCTTACTTCTCATGGAATAAATTGTCTGTTGAACAGACGACACACATTCGCATTTATTAAATTACTTAGTATTTATTAGAGTACTGGATTTTAGTATGAATTTTTAATTGACTTTATACACACAGTCATTAAAAAACCAAGCCAAATCACATGAACATAATATAGGCTTTCATCATTATCATTATCTCAAACCGTTACTGGCCCACCACTGAGAAAGAGTCTCCTTGTAGGGATTGGCAGACTCGTTACGCCTTAAGCAGAACATTTTGCTCGAACAATGAACATTAGGTAAATAATCATTAAAATATTTCAACAAATGAATAAAGTTATGGAACTTAAGTTGCGCTTTCAACAATAATTTCGCTTCGGTCGTCTGATGTCATAGACCAAGATCCCGCGACGATCAGACCTACGTTATTTTATTAAAGCTGAAATATTTTGTATGCATGTCTCTAATAGAGGTATAAACGATCCCCGATTATGAAGTTTGGATCGCGGTTGCTTTGGAAGGTATCAGGTAAAAAAGGTGGCACCTCAAATTCTTCAAAACATTAAGCTCCGTCATTTGATATTTTGCTATGGATTAATATTAGAAACCACGTTGTCCATTGTCAGACACCTAGTACGATTGCAACCCCCTGTCAGACACTCTTAAATTATAAAACAACAGGGTGTATAGTACAGGGAAATGGTGTAAAGTAATGAGGTGTGATTTAATTGGACTTAAAAGCTCAAAATATGTGTGTGGAGATAATTTTGATGTACTCGTATATCTCGGCAAGGCACAATCATGTCTCACTCGAGTAAGAGACTATTATAAAGAAATTAGTTTTCAATATAGCTCCGTATTCTCTTACCGCTTGGTCACCCTTAACAGCACTCTCTGTAGCTAGAACACAGGTGGACTGTGTTGGCGCCTGAATATTTGATGTATCTTAACGCCCCCCACTTATAATGCGTCCCTGGTAAAACAAAAGGGGCTTTGTTTACATTAGATTACAGTAAACGTACTTTATGTATTATACTTATCCCTTCACTCGACGTATGATCCGTAAAGTTTTACTAGGAAAATAATAGGTAGGTACCTATGAGACCTAAAACATCTAAATGTAAGCCGGCTTTAATTCACAGCTGTTATTGTATTTTTTTATTCCACTACAAGTTAGCCCTTGACTGCGATCTCACCGGATGGTTAGTGATGGTGCAGTCTAAGATAGTAGCGGGCTAACCTGTTATGGGGTATGGCAGTTATTTTAGACCCATACCCCTAGTCGGTTTCTACGCGGCGTATCGGAGCTCTAAATCGCTTGGCGGTACGCCTTTGCCAGTAGGGAGGTAACTAGCCACAGCCGAAGTCTGTGATAACCCGATAAAATTGAGACCAGAGAAAATATATTGGTTCCCAAATTGACCCTGCTGGGAATAGAACCCTGAACCACCCACGCTCAACACCACGACGATTGATTGTCGTTTATTGTTGAATAATGCCCGACTAGTTCCAAATCCATGCGCATGCATCTTGCAAATTGCAGTATATCCCAATCCAGATGCTATTAGGATAATAAAAATGGATTTATCTCTTTTCCTCTTATATATATATATTATATATTACAGTCACTCGAGAGAAAAGGATATAATATTAACTTTCATCCTAATAGCATCTAGAAATAGCATCTGGATATGATAGTAGTACAGAATAAGTAAATAGTAGTACGAGTACTTTCCTAGTACGATCCTGTGTCCCAAATTCGAAATCCATTCTAATATTACAAAAACATGTTCAACTGATTTTGACTATTTTTGGTACGGAGATAGGTTGCATTTTATCCTGGAAAATCAAAGTTGCCGTGGGATTTTTAGTAAACATAAATCCACACGGTCTAAATCTTGAGGATCATCTAGTACCTACAGATATATAAATCATTATTATTTTTTATTATTTTTAAAATAAAAACCCGCCTGTCAGATTTGTTTCGTAAATTAACTCTACTCCGTGAAAGTTATTCGTTCGGATAATTTGATTTGTTATTTGACCTTACGACCGTACCTACTCCGTAGTCGACTGTCGTTGACCGGCAAACTTTTAGTTAAGTAGGTATAACAGATTAAGAGCGTTTAGGAGTTAGGGCGGAGGCATAATAGCTTAAGATTGGCCCTTAGAGTAATCATCCATCATATTCTCAATCCTACACTACTACTGAGCACGGGTCTCCTCTCAGAATGAGAAGGGGGTTAGGCCATAGTCCACCAAGCTGGCCAAGTGCACTATTCAGATTGGCAGTGCACAAACGCGTCATGAAGTTAATAAACCGGAAATGGTCGTCCGACAAATCAGCTGGTTTGTAATCACCATCTTTTATTGAGGCGGTAGGGTAGTAAATAAAGTTGTCTATATATTATGAGACGCGACAAAAGCCCTTGACCAAAAATAATTAATTAGCCTTACTAATTACTAAAAACTAAAATACTACCTAACCTATGCCTTCTTCGGGATTCAACCTATGTTTGTACTAGATTTCCTCAAAATAGTTTGAATAGATAGGTCGTGAAACCGTAACAGACTGATAAGCAGACACACTTTCACATTTGTAGTATCAGTATGGATTTAAACCTTATGATTGAATATCGTTTAAATGATTTTAAATTAAAGGTATCTTAAACCAGCTGGGTTTTGAAGATAGTTAGACTTAAGTTTATCTACCTAGCTGCTTACTTAGTGCTTTGAGAACTCTATTCAGCTTTGATCCGCTTTGAGTTTTGGTAGGTATATACTTAGCGTCTATATTTATCTTTAATACTTACTGTCTTGGTATTAATAAAAATATATTAATTTTATGTTTTTACTTTGTATTAGTAAAGATAATATCCATTATTCAGATTGTTACTGCTCCACAGACAAAGGAACGGAAATTTCGATTTTATAATAGGAGTGATGGCTAACCAGGGACAGATATTAAGTTTTGGAACATAAAAGGCATACTGATCAAAGCCTTTAAATCGGATTTGGGCAAAATATCGCTACGATGACGTAAACTGATAACACCGTGTAGGCACTGGTCACTCAAGACGCAAAACCACAAAAATCAGCGACTTCTAACCTACAAGTTACAATATAACAAGTAACTGTAGCCTTATTACGATATAATTTCGTGAAATGTTAAAACATTTTAATGTAAAAGTAAAGTAAGCTCAAGCTAGTCCATACATAGATATCCTTACTGTATACGAAAGTGTGTGTCTATTTATCTGTCAGTCAGACTGTCTGTCAGTCTGCTATGCTTTAACGGCCCATATTTACAATCGATTTTAATTAAATTTGGTATAGAGGTAGTTTACATCCCGAGGTACTTTTTATCCCGAAAAAATAAGAATTGTAAAACTGATGTTTTTGTATTAATTCGACTTTCGAATTCTACCAAATATAGAGAGAAGTAAAATCTGTCGTAGTCCTATTTAGGGAGGCCTCTATGTGTGAATAACGTACCATTATAATATGCAACAGTAGTTGCACTCTGCAATCTTTATTGCGTCATAATATGAAGACACATAATATTAATTGTGTTCTAAAGCCGTAATGCATCACTGACCCAACGCATTTAATCTAGCGTCGTACCATGATTTTACCATCACCGCCACGCATTCGGTTTGACCGGGTCTGTATTTGAATGTATAAAGTTTGACGAGCTCCCGATGGGGCTTACTAATGAGGGGTCGAGGAGATTCGCAGGTGGCTTAGGGACATCGGTTTAGACCACTGTGAATATCTAAATAAGGTTTAGACGTTCGATACAAATAAATGTTTTTTTTATGTACCTATTGGATAGAAGCAGGCGTTACTTTGCGAAAGTCCATGATGATCAAGGCACAAGACGCTTAATTCACTATACTCTGCCAATACAGACAAATCTATACACAGCTTGCGATATGCACCGGCACAACACCACACCACACAAATCTTACAAATTACTCTTAACGTACAATCATTAATTCACTCTCACTCACATCACTCACATTTCCTCAGGAGATGTTGACCCGACTTTACAATCGTACATTGTCAAGTTAAGTTTTTTGTTCCTTGATTTTTTATGAACATACCGAGATATTTTTTTGAATTCCCGCAGATGACTAAGTAATAGGAGTACCTATTACTTAGTCATATTTAGAATATTTGATCTAAGTACTTAGATCAAATATTCTAAGTGCCGACTTTACTAACTCTGTGTAACGTTTAATTTAGGAATGAATAATATGATGTTTTGATAGATTTCGTTTAAGAAGTCTGTCAAAATTTGAAATTTATTTAGTTAGTAAAATCGGCACTAAGTCTAGGGTCTAGTCTAAGGTCTAGGGTAGATCTAGGTCCTACTGATGTCTTAATGAAGATATACCTACCCACTTCGTGTTCAGAATTCACCAGGGTTATACCTATAAAGAAAGATATAGGTATCTCGTAACAGAGATGATAGGTAAGTTGGTATTGGTACTACAGTTACAACCAACCAAACCAACCAAACAAATATCTTTTTATGAAATCAATCAATTTCTAATCAAAGGGTTAATAATTCACAGGTTAATAAACAGGAATCAAAATATCAAAAAAACAGCGCAATTCGGAACACGTATGCAAAATCTTTGTGAATAAACCAAAATAAATAAAACACAAATCCCAAATTAATTCCCATCGAAGCGAACATTGGGTAAAGAATACTCGCAGGATAAACAAAGTACGTTTTTGTATAAACAGCGTCACACGCACATCAAATCAAAGTATCCATCCAATTTCAGTCTCGACACGCGTGGGGCGTTATTGAAAAGCGTAAAATTTAATATAGTACACCCGCAACAACGTGTAGAAGATTTGCGAAAGTGATTTCAGTGTATCTCGAAAAAGAAACGTATTTTATACGACACTAGCTGATGCCCGCGAGTTCGTCCACGTGGAATTTGGTTTTAAGTATTTGGTTCCCGCGGAACCTCTTTAATTTTCCGGAATAAAAAGTAGCCTGTGTGTTATTCCAGAATATAATCTATCTCAGTCTCTGTGCCAAATATCATCCAGATCCGTTAAGCCGTTCTGGCGTGATTGAGGATTTGAGTAACAAACATCCATTCATCCATCCATACACCCATCCATCCATACAAACTTTCAAATTTATAATATTAGTATAGAAGTATGGATTGAAAACAATTTTGATACGTAACTACATACATAGGTACAACGTAGTTTATCTGAGTATGAATGGCATTTTTTGGCAGAAAGCCTGAGATTACTGAAAGCTATTCTATGACCTTAACATCGGACAAGAAGTACATCAGACCAATCCATCAGGAATTTCATCTTGACTCCGCAATAAAACAAAGTCACTCGCCAGAAAATAATAAGCAGAAAAGGAATTATTCACCGCAATATGTTGCAAGTATGATAGAGTGGCATATAAAGAGCGACATTGAAATATCACACCAGTGAGTTGTGACCTTTACATTATTACTCAGGTACAATAATAATATAGATAAAAGTTCCTGAGCAATGCTGCGAGTTTGATGAGCACCTATGGCAACGAGGGTCCAGGTTTTGATCCAGTTTTTGGCAAGTATTATTGTTTATTAACTTAGGTAGGTATGGTGACTTTAAGAACAATAAAATATTTTCTATTTCAATCCATATAGAAATTGCTATTGAATTGATATCGGTGCTGCAAATGTTCATGGGCGGCGGTAATCACTTACCATCAGGTGACCCGCCTGCTCGTTTGCTCGCTATATATGTATATTTAAAAAAATAAAAATAGATATATTACCTCTGTTTAAGTGGTATCCTCGACTGAGTCACAAAATAGATAATTTGACTAAACTAATGCCTAGCACGTATCCGCTTCGAACCCTAAGCACGCAAAAAAATCTGGCGCTTGACCAAAAAGCTTGTCTAATAATTATTACCTAACAAGATGATACCCGCGACTTCATCATCGTGGATTGAGGTTTTTGATTGGTTTGGATATAATGTAGCCTATGTGCTAATTCGGGTTTTAGGCCTTCATTCCAATCAGTTCAGTCATTTCGGCGTGAAGGCGTAACAAACAAACAAACATCCAAACTGAACTTACTTACTTCAAAACAATCCGTTTCCAATTTCATTCACAGTTCAATGTTAATGTTCACATTTAAAGAACTTACATATCTCTTTTGGCAGCGAACTTTATGCAAATATTATGAGAGGAATATTTTGCGTTATTTGCTTCCTCACAATACACAGTTGGCACGCTTAACCGATGTAATGAAACCCGGGTTATTTTTAAGTGGCTTTTACAAGGATATTTAAAATGCATAAAATTTATCACATTTTTTCTAGTTGCTCTACATAAGTAAACAGAACGGAATAGACGTATTTCGTTAACATTTTTTCTCGTATGATATTAACGCAATATGTAGCGCTTTTGTATGCTTGTTTGTGGCCTATGACACTCACTTTTGCCTGGTGGGAGCCTTCGGCCGTGGCTAGTTACCACCCTACCGGTAAGGACGTGCCGCCAAGCGATTTAGCGTTCCGGTACGATGCCGTGTAGAAACCGAATAGGGCTATGGGTTTAATATAACTGCCATGCCCCTAACAGGTTAGCCCGCTAACATCTTAGACTGCATCATCACTTACCATCAGGAGAGATCGCAGTCAAGGGTTAACTTGTAGTGGATAAAAAAAAAAAATCTAGTCAGAAAAACCCAATACTTAAATTTGGCCCGACCTGGGACTCGAACCCGGGACCTCGTCGGCTGCAGTTGAACGTGCTATCCATTAGACCAACGAGGCAGTTATATACGAGGTTCTATAACTTAAGCAATGGGTTTGCTGGTTACGGATTATGCTGCGTAAAGTCCCCAAGGTTTGGCTTCGCCAAAACTCATGATATATTCAAAGTGTAGGCATATTACCTAAACTCTACTTCCTATTAATTGTGCCTTTATATTTCAGAAGTGATTCCCAGTCTACTATCAATAGCATTTTAAGACTCTATTATTTTTTAAATAAAAGTTTTATATAAGTAACAAAATAGCCATATTTCTAAAATATCCCAAAAATATTTTTAACATACGAGTACGTACGTATATATTCGAAACCTGCAACTTTTTGCTTTCAGCCAGTTTTTTTTTTACCATCGCGCATCGATCAAAAGCAAAACCTAATTGACGTATAAGTACCTATATGTTTTTGGTATTTACGTAAAAAGTTTACAAACAAATTTTCGGAAGAGGGTCGTACATAATGCATAAAGTAAGCCATATAAATAACGTAGGAGCCTTTGAATTCTCGCAAATAATATAAAGAGGAAATAAGTAGCTCTTTATGGTCCGTAAACTGAGTTGATCCGCCAAATTGACCTTAGCTCCCTTTCAAGATGGCCCTGCGTGAAACCCATACTAATATTATACTGCGAGTGTATGTCTGTCTGTTGTTTGACGACGCTCAACACTACACCAGGGGGTGTAGTGTGGAGGGAGGTCCAGGGTGCAATGCCCAGTAGGAACAATTTGGGGATTTATAATTTCTGAATTTTCTCTGGTAGAGGGATACGGTCGTTACCACCCTACCGGCAAAGACGCGCCGCCACGCGATTTTGCATTGTACGATGCCGTGTAGAAACCGATTAAGTGTATCGGTTTAATATATGCCATACCCCTAAGAAGACATCATTTATAACAATAGTTTACAATACTACCTTTTTAGGGTTCCGTAGCCAAATTTGGCAAAAACGGAACCCTTATAGATTCGTCATGTCTGTCTGTCTGTCTGTCTGTCTGTCTGTCTGTCTGTGTGTCCGTCTGTATGTCACAGCCACTTTTTTCCGAAACTATAAGAACTATACTGTTGAAACTTGGTAAGTAGATGTATTCTGTGAACCGCATTAAGATTTTCACACAAAACTAGAAAAAAAAACAATATATTTTGGGGGTCCCCATACTTAGAACTGAAAGTCAAAAAATTTTTTTTCATCAAACCCATACGTGTAGGGTATCTATGGATAGGTCTTCAAAAATGATATTGAGGTTTCTAATATCATTTTTTTCTAAACTGGGTAGTTTGCGCGAGAGACACTCCCAAAGTGGTAAAATGTGTGTCCCCCCCCTGTAACTTCTAAAATAAGAGAATGATAAAACTAAAAAAAATATATGATGTACCTACATTATCATGCAAACTTCCACCGAAAATTGGTTTGAACGAGATCTAGTAAGTAGTTTTTTTTTAATAATTTAAAACTTACTACAGGTTTGTACGGAACCCTCGGTGCGCGAGTCCAACTTGCACTTGGCCGGTTTTTTTTTTGTTGCAGCAATGCAAGGCAATTTTATAGCCCGGTTTGTATATAGCTATATTTCTTTTTTCTCTGCTATTTGTAGAACTCGGACCTAGGTATAAAATATAGATAGCTATAAGAAACCATAAACATAACGGAATCGTCTAAAATGGTACCAGGAGGTAATATTAGAAGCACTTCATTTTCACAATCTTGAGAGTACGAGTATATTAAGTTCATACATAAGATCGATTCAGTAAGAACTTTCACGTTTTAATATTTTTGTAAAAACGTGTAGAACGTGAAACGTGAGGGGTTAAAGAGGCGTCTCTAGGCATCTCTATATCAACTACAAAGAAGCCTTACTCTTTCCAAGCTCTAAATAAAATTAAGGGATGAAAGCTCTTGTCAGTTCGCGCGCCATCTTTAAGTATTTTCACAGTGAAATTATAATACGCAGACATTAAAGTAAGTATACCTAGATTGAAGATAAGGGTATTAATAAGTTTTAAAGTCCATAATCCCTACGCATCGACCGCTCGTTAGATAATGTCACGTTTAAGCCACGTTAGGAGTTGGGACGTTATAGGGCTTTATACTTTACTTATTCCAAAGGGTTAGATGTAAATACCTGATTTGTAGTGCAAATTACGGGTTTAAAATGATAAAACAAAATTCTCTTGGATTTTTTAGGGTTCCCTACCTCAAGAGGAAAAAAGGAACCCTCACAGGATCACTTCGTTGTCCGTCTGTCTTTCTGTATGTCAACCACCTTTTTTGCGGCAACGCGTGGAGTCATCAAGTTGAAATTATTATCAAATAATTAAGTCTAAGGTCCCTTCGAGCTGTAAAAAAATCAAGCTATGATAGAGCAAAAGATACGTTATACCGCATATTTGCATATTTTGACACTCGCCAATAAATCAAACCTATAGGGTACATCCCGTTGACCTAGAATCATGAAATTTGGCAAGAAGCAAGGTCTCTCAGCTCAAGTACAGGAAAAAATCCAAAAATTGTCGATTAGGGTTCCGTACTAATAGGGTGTCGACTCTAGCGTGGGTGAGCACTGAGCATGTTCGGGGCAGAGCCCCCTGCATGCAGTTTCTGTCGCCTGGCATCAAACACGCCAGGGTCTTTGGGACTTTTGGATTTTACACCGTCGCGGACTGGCACTACCGGGTGAGACCCTTGACGGGAGGCCCAGCAGATGCTTACCAGCGGTCGGGTGTGAATCCACTATGCTAATTGATCGGTCATAATTAAGTCGGTCTGTCTGTGTCATGGCGCGATTAGATCACGCGGGAATCCGCGGCCATCTGGGGGGCGTCCATGATGTGGAGCTATCCCCCCTGAATATGTGTCCAAGGGTGAAGGCGTCCGCTCTGTGGAACATCTGGGTTGCTAGGCGGGCGATGAGGGTGTCGAATGTAAGCCAGTTATTTCATAATATAGCTGACTACGTGTTGTTAGGAAATCTTCCTTGTTATTAACTAGAAGAATTTACATTGTGTGGAAGACAATATAAATTCCAGACCTTCAAAGCTTTACACGAACGATATTATAGACTCACGTAAGCATAAATGAAAATAAAAGTTACAACCCAAAATAAGTACTTAAGTAGGTACTCATTTTGGGTTGTAATGATGATTTATGATGAGCCAAAAATCCTTTACATCTTCCATTTGGACCGTACCAGCTCTACATTTTTCCTAATGTAAAACATTAAACGGAACGAATTGCTGAGGTCAATGTAAGGAAAGCTCTAAATTTCAGTCACATCCTGCGCCGTAAAATTCTTTTGTGAGCTGACAGTTTATTACGGGAACAAAGAACGTCGCTCCAGGAACAAATCCTTTTAGACTTAATGACTTTTGTTAGCGCTGTATCTTTAATTATGGAGATATTTACTTACCTGTGCTGAATGTCTTGATAGGGCGGTGTTGATTAAACGTGACGTACTTAGGTATATTTATATCAGATAATAAGTATAGATTCTATACTTATTATTATTATAAATGCGAAAGTTTGGATGGATGTATGTTACTCAATCACGCCAGAATGGCTGAACGGTTATAGAGATAGATTATAGTCTGGAATAACACATAAGCTACTTTTAATCCCGGAAAATTTAAAGAATTTCCGCGGGAACCAAACAACCTCAATTCACGCGGACGAAGTCGCGGGCATCAGCTAGTAATATATGTATAAAAATATTATCTTTGTCATAGAATTTACCGGAATAAATCATTTATTTTCAATACCTGATAAGTTAGCACTTAAGTGCGATGATAGTAAGTGATGATGCAGTCTAAGATGGACTATGGGCTAACTTGCTAGGGCTATACCCCTGGCATACCCCTGGATTTATGGGTTTCATTCAAATGCCATGCCCCTAATCTGTTTCTACATGGCATCGTAACTGAACGCTAAGCGGTAAGCGGTACGGTACGCGGTGGCTAGGCGGTACGTCTTTGCCGGTAGAGTGGTACATAACTAGGTACGCAGGCAAAACTAGACAATGTTTCTTCGTTCGAAAGTCATGGATTTAAGTACTCGTATATAACCGCGTCCTCGCAATGTGACCCAATACTGCCAATACCAAGAAGCGTACAATGAAAGATTGTCTGTCCTTTTCCACAGCACAGTACTTACCTAGTTCCATTATCTTTACTCTCCTGCCTGCCTTAATATGGGATAATATACTTATGATAATGAAGGATTCATCGAAAATACAGAAAAGGTTAATACGCAAATAATAAGGTTGGTTTGAGGAAACGGTAAACGAATAATCCATATTCCATAATACCTACAGGTACCTAATATTTTAATACGACAGTGTGGTCTGAACGCTGTCATTGAAAACGCGGATTTTTTTTAACCAATTTTTCCGAAATTAGGTACAAAGATAGGTTGCAACCCAGGCAAGGGTTTAGGCTACGTCATTTTATCCCGGAAAATTAGAGATTTACTATGGGATTATTCAAAAACTTGAGGCCTGTGCCTGTTTTTTGTCCTGTTTTTGGGTAACACAACACTGTTTCAGGTTTCTCCCATGAAACTTTTGAACTATGAATTAAAATCATTAAAAATTATGAATTATTCATAATTTTTGAGGTTCCGTACCTCAAGAGAAAAAAAGGGAACCCTTACTCACTCACACTTACCACTTCACTTCACTCACCTTATCACTTCGTTTTCCGTCTGTCTGTCTGTCAACACCATTTTGGAGGTACCAACGCGTGGAGGTATCAAGTTTATACTTAGGTCTATGATTCCGTTATTACGGTTCCGTATTCATAGGGTGTCGAATATGTCTATTTATGTATGTGTTGATTGTACCTATTTATTATTTCATCCTTTATTCTTTTTTAGTGTACACCCTCATCCAGTATTTCTTTTATTATATTTTCCTATTTAGGTTGCCTGGAAGAGATCGCTTCTTAGCAATAAGGCCGCCTATTGTACAGCTTCTTCCCTTTGTGTAAGTGTCTATGTTCTTCTGTTTTGTATCTAGTTTGGTGTACAATAAAGTGTATTTTCATTTTTATGTCTGGCCGCAACCTGTTTTGCTCCATTCCAGCCAGTTATTTCACAGCTGATTAATTATGTGTTGTTATGTCATCTTTCTTGTTATTTACTAAAAAAAATTACATTGTGTGGTGGTACGGAACCCTTTGTGCGCTAATTGCTTGTAAAATTCATATTTTTATTTAATTGTGAGAGTTTCTGTTACAGCAAAAATGTGGAGTTCATGAAAAACAGATTAAATTCATATAAAAACTCATTAGGCAGCCTACCAGAGCAGGGAATTATCCATATATCTGAGAGGCACGCTAAGCTCCTGCTAAAACGCGTTTCATGAATGCAGTGAAGACTGGAGTCAAAAGATTCGTTCGTAATAACTTGCATTGCCTCTCTCATACCTCGACAATGGGAACGTGCGAGCAAATTTAGCTGTGTCAGCCGTCACATAATTATCTTTACATAAGTTTGAGGCCGTCTTCCACAACACTGTCTAAACTGATTCAGTTTTTTCAGATGTCAGTTTTTTATAAGTTTGAAAAGGACAGGGGTTAATAAGGACAGACCTGTCCATAATAACCCAAAATTTAACTGTATAATCCATACTAATATTATAAATGCGAAAGTGTGTCTGTCTGTCTGCTACGCTTTCACGGCTCATAAGTTCAACCGATTTTGGTACAGGGGTAGGTTGTATCCCGGGGAAGGACATAGACTACTTTTTATCCCGGAAAATTAAAGAATTCCCGCGGGAATCAAAAACCTAATCCACGCGTACGAAGTCGTGGGAATCATCTAGTTAATAATATATGTTCGATAAATAACGGCGTCGTTTATTAAGTAAATCAGTTTAAATAGTTTTGTCGTTCACTCTGAAGACGATATTACTCTAGTAAGTATCTCGAAACTATAATACTTAATTATAAATGCGACAGTGTCCGTCTGTCCATTGGATTTTCTATCTGATAGGTACGCTTTTACCCACCTATTGAACCGATTTTGACGCAATTGCGTACAGAGATAGGTCGCATCACAGAACAAAGCTAATTTCAACACGGAAAATTAAAGAGTTCCCACGAGATTTTTTGAAAATTCACGTGGACGAAAAATTGAGCATCATTTAGTTAGTATCTAAGTAATAAATGCTAGGAGTTTATGTATACTAATATTATAAATGCATACGTGTGTCTGTCTACTAAATTTTAACAGCCCATCTTGATGGCCGATTTTGATGTTTGGTACAGAGATAGGTTGTATCTCGGGGTAGGACCTAGGCTACTTTTTATCCCGGAAATTAAGGAGTTTCCGCGGGATTCAAAAATAACTTAATCCACGTGAAGTCGTGGGCATCACGTAGTAAGAAATAAATAAAACCTGGACAGCCGAAGACGTCACCGAGTTACGAATCTATATGGCAACAGAGGGACAAAATTAGTAGCACCATAAGAATTCCTTTTACACCATTTCAAAAGCAAATAAAATTAGCATCCATATTTATTCGGACTGATAAAAGGCTGAACTACGGGAGGATTCATTTTTACTCAGCACTCAAAACATTGTTGGTTAAAATCGAGTTTTAAAATGAATTCTATTTTGCAAGTATAATCTGAGTTAGTAGGTACACTCTCTGTGAGGACGATTTCATTTTAGCGCTCGCCCCTTGAAATATTTTATGAGTTTGATTCGGCCCTAGCACAACCGTTGCGACATCGTTTACTTGTGGCTTTCTCGAGTTCTATAGTACTTAATTTGGAATAGATTATTATGATTATAGGGCCGACATTTGCGTTTGCCCATATAGCGGGAATTGTTCTCATGGGAAATCACTAACTGTACGCAGTTTTTTCGGTTAACAAAGTATCTTCGAAAAATTGTATGCAGTAGATACCTGAGTATTAACTCCGATGTTATACCTAGCTATTTAAGGTTAATAATTAATAACAATCAAAACTTGACTACTTAGTACTTACTTACTCAGACATAGTGACACCTCTAGGTAATGGGCCTGAACTAAACGCTAGAATTTGAGCCTGAAATAAATTGAGAGTGCGCGATGCTCTCAAGAAATAAATAAAACTCACAGATAGATGGATTTTTGCATCATCAAAATAAATTCGACCAATTTACACTAAAACAATAATGTACACCACGCAGAATAAATTTATTCAACGCAACGTTATTTCAATTTGAACAAATGGAGTAGGTAGGTACATGGTCCATAATAATTTATTGAAGTATCCACGTGAAGCTTTAAACATAGCTTCAACCGGTTGACATTGACAATTTGAATATCACATGATGTTTGTTATGGTTAGCCATTGAGATGCAATTTGGAATATATCAAAAATTACTGATTATTAAATAGAGGGTCTTCCAAAGTTCCTGAAATTCATATCCTCGGTTAGTTTTGAGTTTGATAACCATTTTAAAATATAGATTAAAGAAAAAAAGTGCGTTGAAATATTATGACGTTACAACTGTGAATTTCATACAACTTCCATTCTAGAAGTGCGTTTTTAAGTTTGATAAAGAGTTGCTGATTTCATCTATCTGAATATCAACAGCTGTACCTATTTACTGCTAAATAACTAGATAATAGATGGTCCTATTTAGAACTTCAATAACAAACCGTTCATTGATGCTAAAAACTAACTTTTTTAATAGCTAGATAAAACTAAATTTTTATCCTAGGACAATTTCCTTAATTATTATTCTCATAGAAAAGATACACTGCGAATAAAAATGTCAATGCCATCGTGGTTTATTTTTTTAATGTTACACCAAGTTGCTTGCCCAAGAATTTATATTGGAGACAACAAGCCACTAGAGACGAAGGACTTTCGGTCTATCTAACCCAAGAGAACCTAACATACTTATCTACTTAATTGAGAAAATAAGCAATTTTCGACGAGACATGTTCTTTAATATGTATTTAATTTAAACTAACTAATAAAACGGCTTTATTTATTTCTCTCGATGTTATTTTCTCTTAAATAGTTAAAAGTATTATATAGTTTAATTTAAACTAAATGATGATGATGATGATGATGATGATGTCCTCCTGGCCGATTTCGGCCACGACGACTGCTTGGGAAAAACTCCTAGTATCTGGAGGGCATTTGATGTTCTGCCCGTTTATGTGCCCTCATGTGGCTGGCATATCCTATTTTTGCTACAAATGTACGGGAGAAATGTGGACATGTCAAGGCACCGTTTACGAAATTATATTGTATGGCCAACCCGCATTGAAGCAGCGTGGTGGGTCTAAGTTCTAATTCCCCCTCTCCTATGAGAGTGGAGGCCTGTGCCCAGCTGTGGGACGTTGGGCTGTAGTGGAAACTACTCGTAACTATATTATACCTACATATGGCGATAGTAGTCATAATTGAGTATTGGGTTTTTCTGACTAGAAATTCTCAGTAGGTACTAGCCCGGAGTTAGGAAGTTGGCGGTGTTTTACCCCCGTGCCTCGGAGAGCACGTTAAGCCGTCGGTCCCGGTTACTATCACTAACATGATAATAGTCGTTAAAGCCCGCCAACCCGCATTGGAGCAGCGTAGTGGGTCTAAGCTCTAATTCCCTCTCTCCTATGAGAGTGGAGGCCTGTGCCCAGCAGTGGGACGTTAATGGGCTGTAGTGGTAGTGATGGATGGCATTGTATAGTGTGAGCTGGGAATCTCATTTTTATCTCGATGAGGAGAATCTTAGATGGGGAGAATACGTTTTATTCTCCCCATCTAAGATTCTCGATCTAAGATTTACGCGAGTTAATCCAGAACACTCGGTTAAATAGAAAAAGAAATCATTAGAATTTAGACTTATTTAGTATTAGCTGACAATCATGTGCTTAAACATCTGAGAACAGTCGTCCACATATTTCTGTATTACTCGAATTGACTTTTATTGATCAACTTGATCATTTTTCCAACTGAAGAAGCTGTTGCGATAAGGCCCTAGTTCTTTTTTCTAAAAAAGTTTGCGTCGCTCTAAGGTCTAGCCCCAATGCAGATGCACGGCGCGGCGCGGCACTCAGTGGCAAATAATCTTTGTATGAGTATTTTGTATGGAGTTGCAGCCCTATTCCCTAACTCTACGAAATAAAACTAACATTTTCAAAGCAAACCTTCAATGGATAAAAAATATGACAGTGTAACTATACATAATACCCGCGGATATACTCACGTGTTCTGTCGGAAAAATACACGACTAGACCCCGACTAGAATTTTAAACGTTAAAATATGTCAGTGGCTTTAATTTTTTGATAGCCATTGAGTTAGAGAATAGGGGTGCTGGACCCACCGGCACAGATATGCATTGCGACACAATTGTTCAAAGAATTGTTCTTGCCGTCACGTGCCGCGGCGCGCCGCGCCTCTGTGAGTGAGGCTAAACCTTCAATATTGGCATAATAAGCTTTATATAAGTCCCCGCAAAACATAATAAAAGGGGTAACACCGGCCACTTTATTCTGTAACAAGTTTCAGGAAACAAGTTTTCATAACAAAGGAAAAATATTTATTTTCCGCGACAAAAGAGAGACACAAATCTCTGTTCGCAGTGCATCTAGGATGCACCATGCAACGTAAAAATACAATTTTAATTTAAAGGACTACGCTTTGTTCTATTAAGGACTTCGCTTCAATAGAGACAATGCCCGAATAGTTAAACAGCTTCTACTAGTAATTTAATAAGTCTATGGCTTCTACACTTTTTTTAAATAAAATGTGCAAGAACATACTCGTAAATATAGAGTAGGTAAAACTTGAAATTGATATTTACGACGATGTTCTATTTCGATTATCTATCAAGAAAAAAAGTACCTAAATTAGTAATTATTTATCTAAGAGTTTGACCATTTCCATAAAGTAGTTGCACCCTATTGTAATTTCGCTTTTTCTGGCTGGCTTCTTTTGGCTATAATAGCCTCATCTAATAATAAAATTGATACTAAAGCCAAAATAAGCCATAGTCTTGTAGCAAATTAAATTATGAAGTACTTAACGTAGATACTTACTTTAATTTTCGTTTATAACACCAACTGAACATGAATTAATTATGTACTTCCTATAATACTGGAGTACATGCTCTGTTCAGTGCACAGTGAAATTCCCAGCACCATTGCTCAGTGAATCAGCCTTACTCTATGGAATTGATAAAATAAACATAAACAATGCAGGCGCGCAGATATCCGATATATAAATTCCCTATTCTGTGATATAACCCTCCGTTTCTAGAAGCAGTAAAATAACCCAGTCTCAGTAGGGATGCACTTTACAACGCTCCAAATAACATTTCCGACTGACTGAGTCGTAAAGATGCAGAGTTCGTGAACTGCAATTGCACGTTTAATATAGTTCGAAATGTTGCAGTCAGGTGCATAAATCTGTTTAGCTTGTATACGGCGAAATAATTGAAATAGGTAGATACAATGTTCCCTAAGTTTTCATAGCTAAAACACGACTGCGGTTTGCACTGCATCATATTAAAAATTGTCTGGTCTTTATAGAAATATGGTATTTTTTACACGACTGCCCAAAAAAGGAGTTAGATGTTTTCAGGGTTCATGTACATGTATGTATGTAGGTACTAGATGATGCCCGCGGCTTCGTCCGCATAGACAACGGTTTTTTGATTCCCGCGGGAACTCTTTAATTTTCTGGGATAAAAAGCCTATATATCCTTCCCCGGGGTGCAAACTATGCTTTTACCAAATTTCATCAAAATCGATTAAACAGATGGGCCGTGAAATCGTAGCAGACAGGCAGACACACTTTCGCATATTATTATATTTAAATATTAGTATGGATGTATGTATATATCAGTTTCTTTATTCCACCATAACTTGAAATGCCTGAGTGACACTGGCTATAATTATTTTGAAAAAAATTATTTTTGCCAGGATAGTCGCGGTTTTTAACAATTTTAATTAAAAGCAGTATATGGCGGCTAAGCTGGAAGCCCTCTTTGGAGGTGCTGGAATGGTGAACATATTATGTTGTTTTAAATGCGTTGGTATAAGTAGGTTAGCTAGTATTTTGTAATCTAAGTATTTTTGCTTTCTTCTTGGTTGTATCGCTCTTGTCAGAGTGGTCGTTCTCGCCACTTTGGTGTTGTGGCACGCTTAACTATCCGTCTCCAATCTTCTCTGATACAGCCAGCCTTGCCTTCGCCAGCCTTGTGAGTACATTCATGTAAGGGGACGTCCACCGCAGCCCTCACTTGGTCTGTCCACCTCATGGGTGATCTGGCATGTGCCCTGGTGCCCTCTACTCTTCCTTGAACAACCAGACGCATTTTTGCTTTACTAACTTTTAAATTAGATTAGATATATTATGACTGAAATAAAAAAATTGGTTGCCTGTAAAGTCGATATACGGGCGAAAGTTTTACGTGACAACGACTTTGAGTGGTAAAATAGTTTATGTCTGTCTCTCTCGCTCTTAGGCGGGACGCGTGCCTCTCACTCGCTCTCATTGTTAGCGCATAACGCGGGGAGCGTAACACAGAATCTTGAGGTGTCACCCGGCAAACCAATTTATAAGACGTTGTCACGTCAAAAGATTATTAATATTAAAATTGTTTTCAACGGTGCAGGCAAAAGAGATGTAACATACCTACGTCGAATAATTCAAAATAGAAACATCGCGATAGCTTCCACATTATAAATTCTTGGCATTTCATGTTATATACGGGTCCTTTCGGAACAATTCGCGCGCTCGTTAACGTAATGGCCCTAACGTAGACGCAAATATATTCGGGCACGGTAAAACTAACTTTCCTGAAATTGGAAAAATGGCCGGCTGTAAACATAAGAGGTGTGCAGACTTGTGGACATTTTTCTTCGTTCGGGTAGAATTTTCGCGAGTATTGAAAACCTTAGAAGAAATTAAGTAGGTAAGTATGTTTATTTTAGCAATTCTGAACCTCTCAACCTTAGGTTAATATAAAAGGATGAACATGGCAACAGGGCTAAGGAGAAGTAGGTATATCCCTGTTTGGGGCCGTGAAAACGAAGCCAATAGTATACTTTCTCATTTATAATGGGTACCTATTGGTATGGATAGTAATAGAAAATTATTGTTTGGATAGAACAACTGTCGGACCAGCCAGTTAAAAATAATAATAACAAAGCGTATTTACATACAAAGTAACGTTTCTGTACATAATAATACTACTTATATCTACTTATTCTGAAATTTGAATAATACAATACCTTTATCACGCGCGCGAGTTGAATGCAGTCGGGCCCTGATGTGACAGTGACACATACAAAAGCTCTGCATTCAACTTGCGCGCGAACTATAGCTACTTAGAATATCATACTAAAACAACACTAAAATATGCTGTTTTAAGAGGTTATACAATATACGAATACCAACTCGCAGCGCTTGACGTTTGGTGTAATCTAATCTGTTTCAGAGGGAAGGTACGAGTAATAAAACGTGTAACGGTCGTGAACCAAATACTCTCGCGTCCCGCCTACCAATTTGTAAAGGACCGGCCACACAACTTGACTGACATAAAAACTAAACGGTGAATCTAAAAAGCTACTAGCTTTCATAGCTTAATAGTTAATAGAGTTAATAGTTAACTACTAGATAATACTAAGCAATGACCGCTCTACATCTAATCTAATACTTTAGACGAGCAATTCTTGTATATATATATATATATATATATAAATAAATAATCTGAATCACGGAAACGGCTCCAACGATTTTCATGAAATTTAGTATGCAGGGGGTTTCGGGGGCTATAAATCGATCTATTCTAGCTAGAGATCGATCATTAGAATATGAAGGTTTTCGCCACCATGTACGAGTACATTATACAATGTTATAATACCTACTCGTAGCTCAGGTGGGAAACAGGTCGGTCCTGAAACCAGAAGACCCCGGGTTCGAGTCCAGTGTCGTCCAGTCCGATTATTTTTATCGCTTTTTTGTTATATAATATAATATAATAATTTATTTAAAAAAATAAAATATAATTTATTATTTCAATAATATAATTTCCAAAAAACACGATTTACCGAAAAAAAATACGTCGAGTCACCCAGATATTTATACCTAATATCATGTCATGTTATGATTTGACGACCTCCCTGGTGGTGAGCGCTGTGATCTCATAGTATAGTAGAAGGTCCCGGGTTCGATTCCCGGCTGGGTCAATTTGAGAATTTATAATTTTTATAGATTCTGAATTTTCTCTGGTCCTGGTCTGGTGGGAGGCGTACCGCCAAGCGATTTATCGTTCCGGTTCGATGCCGTGTAGAAACTAGAAACCGATGAGGGTTATGGGTTTAATATTGCCGTACCCCTTTGGTTAGCCCGCTGCCATCTTAGACGGCGTCATCACTTACCTCATCATCATCAGGTGAGATCGCAGTCATCGACCTCTTTTCAGTAATTAAAGCTTTTAACTATGTACCTACATACGTAATAATTAAAATCACTTGCTATAACGACGAAAGAAAACATGGTGAGAAAGCTAAAGATTATCACGATAAATTTTTATGTGTCTGTAATTCGTACACCTAAAATACCTTCAATGTTATGCTAAAGATAAATCTAAATAATTCATTGGAAAAATAAATTTACCAATGTTAAAACTTTAAAATTATTGAATACTATTACCGTTTATGCAAGTTAAAATTAATATATTATTATTATAAAGATTAATAATTTAATAGATAAATATATACCGACCCAGCCAATTATACCAAAGCTGAAAGCGGATCAAAGCTGAATAGATTTCTAAAGCTCTAAGAAAGCAGAAAGGTGCCTAAGTAAGTAGATAAACTTAGTGAAACTATCTTCAATCATCATCTCAAGGTTTAATTGTAACGTATAAACTATCGTGAGTGATATTCATTTTAACTATACATAGTTAACTACCAGTAATTTAAACTCACGTGTTATGTCTGAAAAGCCAAAGGCTAAGCCATTAGGGCTTACACTTTGGCTTAGCCAGGCGTTGACGATGAGAAAAATACCTAATTATAGATAACTGCCACAGGCAAATCCAAGATGACTTTCAGCTTTCAGGAAGACATTAGAGTATGATGTATGAGTATGTGTATAGAGTAATTTTTAGGGTTCCGTACCCAAAGGGTAAAAACGGGACCCTATTACTAAGACTCCGCTGTCTGTCTGTCTGTCTGTCTCCAGGCTGTATCTCATAAACCGTGACAGCTAGAAAGCTGAAATTTTCACAAATGATGTATTTCCATTGCCGCTATAACAACAAATACTAAAAATTAAAAAAATATATATATTAAGGGGGGTCCCCATACAATAAACGTGTTTTTTTCGTATTTTTTTGCTCAATATTAAAAACGGTAACAGGTAGACGGTTCAAATTTTCACAGAATATTAACTTGTATATTACCTTTCAAAATAAATAATTAAATATCAATAAAGTAAATATTAAAGGGGGGCTCCCATACAACAAACGTAATTTTTATTTTTAATACGTCATAAATCGTAAAACTTACTACAGGTTTGTACGGAACCCTCCGTGCGCGAGTCCGACTCGCACTTGGCCGGTTTTTATTTTTAATACGTCATAAATCGTAAAACTTACTACAGGTTTGTACGGAACCCTCGGTGCGCGAGTCCGACTCGCACTTGGCCGGTTTTTTTTTCTATTATTGAGTACCTACCTACCTACCAATGAAGGCTGCTCAATATAATTACAATCTAGTCAGACTATTTGACTAATAAGTAATTTTTCTTTAACCTAAGCAAAGATCTACTGAAATGATTTTTTTATTTCATGCATGACAACTTGTGTCACTCCTGATATTTCAGGACTCTACCACTGGTTCGGAAAGCAGCTTCTGCTGAGAAGAACCGTCAAGAAATACCGGCATAGTACCTAAAAGTGATCATGCAGGGCAAAAAAGTAGCAGGCTAACGAGGGGATTTGACAGATAGGACCTGAATCGGTTTCTACGCAGCAACGTACCTACTGGAACGCTAAATCGCTTGGCAGTAGATACAATATAATATTTCGCTGTTGGCAGCGCTGTTTTCACGGGGTGGTTCCGAACTAGCCACAGCTGTAGCCTCACACCCACCAGAAGAAAATTCAGAAATAATTTTCCAAGCGATCGCGTATAAACCGATTAAGGGGGGGGTTAGTTAAATTAAGACTGTCATTCCCGTAGCACGTTAGCCTGCTACGATCTTAGACTGCATCATCACTTACTGCACCGTGGAGATCGTAGCCACAGGCTAACCTTGTCGAAACTTAACTTGTCGATAAAAGAACAAAATATAACAAAATCTGTGATTTTATGTCATCGAGCTCTATACTTGTTAATTCATAATTAGCTACGATCCCCTCCTGTAGCCAGTCATTGTTAAACAGTCTCAATTGTTGTGGTTGGTTGAATTTATGGTAAGTATTTTTTTTTTGGCCAAAAGCGGAAGAGTGTTAACCAATTAGAGGTGATATTACCTTCTATTAGATACCTACGATCAATTTTACGAAATTGGGCTGCTGGCTCAAAAAAAATATGCGCGATCCAAAACCAATTTATTTACGGCAATTATAAAAAGGTCTATGGTGGCGCACCGTTCGAATTTGGCATTTTGCGAACATTTTCATTTCTATTTTATCGTTTTGCAGAAGGGACGACTATATTACCCACTGGCTGGTGTTTATTAGGAACACCATGGTACCTATAGTCCAAATCGAGATTTGACAAGTTCTATGCCGTTTTTTTTTTTTGTTTTCCAATCAGCCTGCGGCGAGCAAGGTGGATTATGGCCTAATCCGTCTAATTCTGAGAGGAGACCCGTACTCAGTAGTGGGTCGCGGATATGTTGAGAAAAAAAAAAGTGTTGAGAATTGAGATGAAATTGTTTTTTTTAAATCAAAATAGGTCTGTACCTTCCCAGAATCTTACATACCTACTTTAGAAATGTACGTACGACTTTATCATGTCTGATGGTAACGAATCCTTATCTGGTGCAAGATCTTTATCATTATGATTTTTCTCCTGGCTGTGAACAAAGTGTATAGAAGTGATGTTTGCACACACATTAAATGTGTGTGCAAACATCGCTTCTATATACACTTTGTTCACAAATTTTGTGGACTATAATCTCCCGGTTATCTCCCAGATGACTTATCTCCACGCTTATCTCTGTGGAGATTGCTCGCAGTAAAACTCGTCAGGGATCCCTCAAACTCCTTCCATATACCTGAATTCGCCGGCTTTCGTCTTACATCGCACTTCACCTTTTAATCATATCTACCTAATTTTTAAAAACACCTTATTGCTACCTAGCTACCTATACTATTTATAGAGATTTTGGTTTTGCTAAACAAAACAAATCCGGCACATTACGGACGTATGGTAGCCCTACTCCAAAATATCCTTTACTTTTATAGCAGACATAACGGTCACATCAAATATTAGGGCTCCGGGCCCAAACGGATTCATATTGCTATCGGTTTACGTCAGTCTACCTGTCCCTTCGACCCATAGACATATGCTTCGACCTTACATTAACAAAGTAGGTAGCTGAAACCTATGCCTATAACCTAGGTAGGTACATATATTATTTCACAGTTCTGATTGATTTTTTTCAGGTTCTTTTTCAAACTATTTAGTCTAAAAGCCACACTCCATAAGTTGATAAGTTTCATTAGATAGGTAGTTACGAGTTCAAACTTCAACGTGGCTTCTCGAAGTAATCCATACTATTACTAATATTATAAATGCTAAAGTGTGTCTGTCTGTCTGTCCGTTTGTCTGTCTGTCTGTCTGTCTGCTACGCTTTCACGGCCCATCTGCTCAACCGATTTTGATGAAATTTTGTACACGGGTAGATTGTATCCCGGGGAAGGACATAGGCTACTTTTTATCCCGGAAAATTAAAGAGTTCCCGCGGGAATCAAACAATCTTAATCCACGCGGACGGAGTTGCGGGAATCATCTAGTTCGTTAATAATTCTGTTGTAGCATAATATTATCTTTATGTAGATATTTATAATAATAAATAAGGTACCTACTTATTCTTGTACAAGTTACTGTTTGACAGCTATCTCAATCTTCAGCTGTACGAAAATAGTTTAATGAACTTTCTGAAAAAGTATCTTACTATGAATGAACACCTACTTAGCCTGAGAGAAAATGAATGAAACTAAAATGTTTTCTCTCAACGCCATCTAGCGGCGATTTCCATAAATACTACGCCACTGATGTCTCGACGTAACCCCGCGGCCGCTGAGAGTGCAACGACTCTGACAGCGGCCGCAAACCCGCCGACCGAACGTGGCCAAACGGCGCGGCGGCGCGAGCGAGGAGACGCCGCCGCAACCGCGCGCCTCGCTCGCGCCGCACCGAGCCGACGGCGGCCTCGACTCCGCAACAAAGGCCGGAGCCCGCCGCCGGCCGACTTCCGCCAGCCGAAACCACACGCCAGGCGCCACCCACCCGCCAACGGACCATCCCGCCGGCTCCCTCGACCGTGCAAACGGAGACGTCAACTCCGACTACGGAACAGCCTTGCACGCGTCAGGCCCTGCAAGCCAACCAGCCCAGCGAGCAGCGCAGACCAGCCCGGACATCATGGCCATAGTCCGGGTTGTGATCGAGGCGCTCATGACCGGGCTGACCGCGTACCTGCAGGACCAGGGCGCAATACAGGCTTGTATTGCGCCCTGGCCCTGTCCAGCAGGTGTAGCGGTGCTTATGCGCCTCCATACCTAAAAAGGATCCTGCACGCGGTGGTGATGACGTCACCCGCAGTGCGGACCCACACTACACAAAATCTAACGGCCCGTAGCCCCCCAGGCAGGCCCAAGCCGTTAGAAAGCTTAAAGTATTAGTTCTCCGCAAGCAGTCGTTATTCAAAATCAAATTCAATTCCAATTCAAAAGTTTTTTATTCATACAAGCTTAGCTTCAATCGTCAAATAAATCTACCACTAGTTCAGAAGTCTTGATGTCACATCAAGACATCAATCACCCTTCTTCACTTTATGTATAGTTACCTACTTGCAAAAAATTTGGGAAATCCCCTTTGTCATCATCATCGGTTGTTAGGTACTTATTACGTATAATCGACTCGCGGAAGGTATTTTCCCGCTGATGACGAGATGAATCCCCCCACTAGATCGACTTAAGTACCGCCCCGTACAAACGGGTATAATAATAGATGCCAAATAAGAAAAATACAGAACAAGTTTGATTTAATTGTAGCTATCATGACGTGTGTTTTTGCATTGTCTATTTCCATAATATTTTCCCTGTTTGTGGAACAGTCATTTGGCAGTGAGTTTTTAATATTATTTATAATATATTATTATATTTAAGTAATTACTTTTTTTTTTTATCTACTACAAGTTAGCCCTTGATTGCGATCTCACCTGATGGTAAGTCATGATGCAGTCTAAGATGGTAGTGGGCTACTCTGTTAGGGGCATGGCAGTTATATTAAACCCATACCCCTATTCGGTTTCTACACGGCATCGTACCAGAACGCTAAATCGCTTGGCGGCACGTCTTTGCCGGTAGGGTGGTAACTAGCCACGGCCGAAGCCTCCCACCAGGCCAGACCAGGGCAAATTCAGAAATTATAAATTCCCAAATTGACCCTGCCGGGGATCGAACCCGGGACCTCCGCACGTTAAGACAACAGCGCTTCACACTGCGCCACGGAGGTCGTCAAAAATAATCCTAATAGTATCTTAATAAATAAATAGTTACTTCTATTAAATGGTTATGATTGCAAAGTCCATCCATCATTCTTTAATTTTCACAAAAAAGCTATACTGATGTTATTGCATGCAATTAAAAAATTCTAGCATTTGCTAGAATTTTTTTTTTTGGCTTCATTACATGGAGTTTTTTTACAAACATTAGGAACCCTACGTTGTTCCGCGATAACAGGAAGCATTGAGGCACTTAGCTATCTCTGCAGAAAATTTCATCAAAATCAGTTCAGTGGTAAGAAAAAGAGCTGTAAAAAAGGCAACAGACACACTTTCGCATTTCTAAATAATAGAATGGATGATTTTTAAATGATTACATATCAGTGAGCAAAATGTTTAGTTGACCATTGTTACAAAAAAACCACTTAAAATAGAAGATCATAAAATTTAAAAAAATATATAAATGTAGCAACATTATATTTTAATAAAAACTGTAAATGTACAATATTATAGGTTTGTTTCCATACTTCTTATGTGATAATACTTCTGGTCTTCATCACTTATTTGATTTGGAGCTCCAGATAGAGGATCCTTGCCTTCATGACTTTTTGGAAATGCAATTACATCTCTAATCGACTCTGCGTTAAACAAAACAGCTATTAATCTGTCAATGCCTAGAGCAATCCCAGCATGTGGTGGGCACCCACTTTTTAGGGCGTTTATAAAATGAGACAGTTTACTTGAGTCAATATCTAGCATTTTTAATATTCTATCTTGGAGTTCAGCATTGTGTATACGAACTGACCCACCACCTATTTCGTGACCATTTAGTACAATGTCATAAGCAAGAGACCTAACTTTTAAGGGATCAGAATCTAATAAATGCAAGTCATCAGGATGTGGAGCAGTAAATGGATGGTGACAAGTCTCTAAACCATTTTCTCCTTTCACAAATAATGGAAAATCTACAATCCAAAGTGGTTCTAAGCTTTCACTGATAGTTATTAGGTTTTTTGATTTTAGAAGTGAAGCCAAAAGTTCTCTTATTTCACCTAAACATAAACACACATTTTCGTAATCACCTAAGCTTAAAATTTTATCATTTTCTGTTTCTGTTATCTTATTAATTTTATCACTGGTGTCTTGTCCAATTTCTTTAGAAATATTTTCATTAAGCACAACTTTAACTTTATACTTTTTCCTTATCTCATTAATCTTTTCTTTATACTTAGCTGTAAGTTTTCCTAATTTACTAGGATATGGTAAAATGAAAGCACCAAAATTTGTATCTGTAGATTGATTGAATAAATCTCTTACATTTTTCATCTTCATGTCATATTTTATGTTAGGTTTATCAGAACCATAACTTTCTAATGCTTCCTTGTAAGTTATTCTGTTAAAAGATTTCTTAGGAAGATTATGGTTAAATGTTTTTCTTAACAACAACTCTATCAAGTTAATAATACCATCTAAAGTTGTAAAGGATAGCTCAATATCAAGTTGAGTAAACTCAGGTTGCCTGTCTGGTCTTGTGGTTTCATCTCTATAACATCTGGCTATCTGGAAGTACCTGTCAATACCACCAGCCATGAGCATTTGTTTAAATTGTTGCGGGCTCTGAACCAAAGAGTAGAATAATCCATAATGATGAGTGGGAACAACAAACTCCCTTGCGCCACCTGGGGTCCTACAAAATAACGTTGGAGTTTCAACCTCAACAAAATTGTGTTCCTCAACTAAAAATCTCCTCATACTATGTAGAATTGTAGAGCGCTGTCTCAATATGTGTTGCATCTCTGGAAACCTCAAATCTATATACCGATGTTGAAGGCGCAGTTGCTCTTTAGGCTTTTGATAGTTTCTTAAATTGAACGGCAATTTGCTAACCTCATTTAGTATTTCCAACTTATTAATGACAACCTCAACCTTACCTGTAACCATTTCATGATTATACATATCTTTCGGGCGTGGTTCCACTGTTCCAGTAATCTTTACAATAGTTTCTAACGGCAGATCATTGATATTAAAATCAGTTTTCTTCACAATACATTGTGTAAGTCCATATGAGTCTCTGATAAGTAAAAACTTGGATAACCTTGTGTATTGCACCCAGCCGCATAGAATAACATTCTGACCAATATGTTCGGACCTTAAGTCTCCGCAAGTATGAGTCCTGTACGTAAATGTACTACAATCGGTCACTTCGGGTTTCTTATCGTCGTAAGTTTTGTGCTTCTTTTCAAGTTGTTGCGTGCTTAACACGCGTTTTACAGAATGATTGATGTTTACTAAAGATTTTAAAGTCCTTTGCACTTTAACAGAATTATTTAAAGTGTAAAAAATATTTAAAACATAATATGGATATCGTCCAATGCTTCGTGCCCACATTATTTTATTTTGTGAATGTCTAACTAGTAGATCACACAATCAAAATATATTTTGATAGTAAATTCCTGAAACTATTTTTGTAGAATCATTATTATAGGTTTCTATTTAAAATAATTTATACTTTTATCTTCAATTAAGTAGGTTGAGAGGTAAACGAACTGTGTAAACGAATCTTGCTCAGACCTTACCAGAGACAAGGAGAAATTGACACTTGACAGTGACACATCTAGGGTGTGTTCCGATAAGGTTCCGATGTATTACACTGCGAGCACTGTTCCTTTGATTTTTTTTATAGAAAATCAAAGCACTGTTCATGGTAGAACTCAGTGCTCTTACTGGGGACCGTAGATGGAGGATGGACAATAGATTTGCTAGGAACGTATACCGAATGAAATAGCGATAGTCTATGACGTAATTTATAGATTACTAGATTAAAAATTTTACCCATATTGATGGTTTATTACCCATCAGTATGGGAAAGTTTCAAATAAAAACCCATTGTTATGGGTAATTCTAACATTTACTTAGGCACGGAATAAGAATGAAAAATAGCCGAAAAAAGCGGATGGAAGTGGAGTCTGATAGGCTAAAAATACAAAAAAACAGTTCAATAAATTAATATTTTTTTTTTATTTCGAAAGTAAAATCGTCACTGGCCATTAAATAAAATTAATTTATTATAAAAGTTTCGAATCTTGTTATCCTCTTCAGATATTTTTTTTCCAAAAATTTCAAAATTTCAGTTTTTTTGGAAAGCTGGAAATGAAAAATAGCATCAATATATTATGTGAGAATTAGTATAGGTAGGACAATAGGATTTATGGGTAAATTTTGCTAAGACTGGTATCCCTAACTCTATGAAAACCCAAACAATTTAAGAAGAAGCATTGAAAATGGCGGTCACGATTTATAATAGTAATATTCACTCTGGTCGGGTAATATAGAAAAGAAAATTGCAAAAAATACACTTGTTTATTAATCGGAAAATACACGCAGTAGTTAAGAACAAATTTAATGAACGTTTTCTATTAAATTTATAGTAAATACTTCGATAAAATTGTAACACCAAGCATAATTACCGATGAAAGGTTATGTTTTCAATTTTTCGTTCTGGACGATTCGTACAACCTTATACACAACAACGCCCCATATTATAATATGATTTCAGTTCAAAAATTCACATAAATTCACTCAATTATATTATTACGCGTCACAAACAGTTTTTTAAAGAAATCTTATAAATAAACAATGTTTGACAGCTAATGTTTGTTGGGAGCCGATGAACTGGGTCCCAACAAAAAATTCGCATACGTGAAAGAGCCAACAGATATTATATTTCATCTCGTTTACTCTTCCTACAGATATAATTTAAGGGTCTCACTCACACTATTATTTTTAATTTAGTGCCGGATCTATTGTCCATCCTCCATCAACGCTGGGGACCTACAGTGCTCGCAGTGTTTTTCGGAACATACCCTATAGTGTTAATGCTATATAAATATACCCTATAAGCTATTGACTTGTTTGCAAGAAATCCTTCATTGCTTGTTTGTCTTTGATTTTGTATAGAGGAGGTGTTTGTGACGTTTTACGCTTGTTTCAGTAAGACGATTGTGGTGGTGTAAAACCGTAAAACCTATCATTCACTATCAATAATTGGTGTGATTGGCTGGATTTTGTAGTACCTATTCTTGCTGCTTAATAGACAATCGCACTCCCTGCAGAGCGATCGGCTAAAAATGACGGCTACAGTGTAACGATCGCACTACATACATAAATGGCCAAAATCCATTGACGAACCAAACATCAAAAACCAAAAGTTGCTACACTTAAAAAAAAGCACCTGAGGGTAAATTACTGGTAAAATAATATTGGAAATCCCACAGTTTTAACAAATAGGGATGAAGTCTATATCAAAAATAAATTATTTCTAACTGATTATTAAAATAAAGGGTCTTCCAAAAGATCTAAAATTCACATTCTCGGTTGGTTATAAGCTGTTTGTTTAAACTATAGAAAAAAAGTGTGTTGAAATTTTATGACGTCACAACTCACAACTGTGAATTTCATAACTACAACTTCCATACTCGACGTGCGTTTTTGTTTGATAAAGAGTTGCTGATTTGATTGAGTTGTCATCATCCATAATATGTTTAAATAGGAATTATATATAATATTATATTTATAGGTAGGGGAGACCAGGGATGAAAGTAACACGGGATGAACGTAACAAATGAGTTTTTGAACGAGTTTTGTTGGTTACACTGATGGCTGTTTCACCAAAATGCTCAATTTTGAACCCCCCCTAACCTCAGTTGCGCTCACTGCGCTGTGCCGACGGTTGTTGACGTGACGAGTCGGTGCCGCAAAAATACCTCCGAAGTTAGTTTTGGCAATTTTTTTCAACTGCGTTTGTTTTTATTATGGTAGGCTTATGCTCGCGTGTCAAGTGCCAGTAAATTTGCATAAGTATTCATCTTTTGAAATTAGCATTTGAAACGGTATATTTCTATCGGATTTTTAGTTTATAGGCATGTGTTTGCCATATTCGGTAAAATTTTTAGGTAGGGATGAAAGTAACAAGTTGTTACTTTCATCCCGATTATGATCGTGACATCTTATAGCATGTTTTATTGTGCCTTTTTATATTTCAAAGTATTGCATAGGTTCTTATTTTCTTATTCCAGAATGCCTAATATATATAAACGAAATGCCAGTAGAGGTTTAGTTACTGCAAAAATTATGGATTTGGCTACAGAAGAAATACTTCGCAGAAAAGTACACTCACCAAGAACCCCTTCTGAATTAACTGCGTAAAAAACAATGCATGGTGGATAAGTAATTCCTCTCAAAAAGTTTTAATAAAAAATCCGAGATAGCAATAAGTATATATTATCTAATAAACTATCCTTTAAGGTTAAAACCTTAACAATTTTTAAGATTTTCAAACTTGGTCTAAATCAATGATTTAATTGCGAAGCTGTTTTACCGACAGAAATAATCCTTTTCAAAATAAATATTATGTTAGTCATCTCAAGTATTTAATGAAGTTAAAAATTGTCTTTTTCACCATTTAGTTCAGATGAATATCTTATGAGATATTATAGAAATAAAGTAAAGTGAAATAAGAAATGGCGCGGCTACGGCCGGCAGTGGGGTGATTTGTTTGTCTGGTTGATATCTAATTTTTAATTAAGTATTTTAGAAGTTTTTTTTTCTTTCATTTGTGATACTTATGTAAAACATAAAAGGTTGATTATGTTGATTATGAAAGTAACTTCGATTTTATTTGTAATGTTACAACCAACCCGTTACACTGTTACAACCAACCCTAGGGGTAGGGATGGTTGTAACAAATTCCACTCTTTATAACAAAATCTATAACATCAATTGCATTTGTGCTAATGTTAAAAGATAGCTGAAAGACCGATCTATCATATTATGTACTGATAAGAATTTTGATATTCAACAAGCTCTGTGAGATATTACGAGAAAATTGAAAATTATTACGTTCATCCCTGGTCTCCCCTACCTAATATATATATACATATATATATATATATGTATATATATATATGTATATATATATATATATATATATATTATATATGTATATATATATATATTATATATGTATGTTGGTAATATGTATTTATTTATTTATGTCATTAGTATGTACATATTTTGTGTAAGTTTATGATAATATAAGTAATATCTCGTTTCATTCCATCTCCTATCTTGTTGTAGGTACCCATTCTTCCTTCACAACCTTTCTCACTGGTAGAGATCTCTTAAAGAGATAAGCGTTTCCTTGTCCACTATGTTTCTGTTTTTTCTACATACTTACCTATTATTGTTTAACTTATTGGTACAAAAAAAAAAATTAACATTTATTATTTTTGATTTATTTTTTAGCATTACAGTGCTCCCGCCCAAATGAAATTCAAAATTGTATCAAAGAATGTCCTCCAGAAAAAACTTGCAAAAACAAAGATTTATTATTTAATTGCTTGAACAACAATAAAACGTGTCAAATAAAATGTGTCTGTAAAGAAGGCTTTTATAGAAATTATGATGGTGATTGTGTGTCTGGTGAAGCTTGCGGTAAGCTAATTATTTATTTGACTTGTAAAGTGTGCAACTGACGTAACCAGTCAAACTAATTGAATCGCGTATTACAGAAAGGCATGTCTACTTGTGGAAATTAAGTAAAAACTGTATATTTTTTTAATTGATATTATGTTTTAGTGGAATTGGCAGAATTTATACATTTAGGCCCACTTGCGTAACGTTTGATTTAAATATCTCCTAAATAAAATTAGTTAAATGTATTTCATTGTGTAAACATGTTTCTCCTAATCGCATTTATGATCGTCTTGCACGAGGCTCTTTTGGATGTCATTTAACTAAATCGGTTTAGCGTTCCCTATATATTATATACGTTTAGCGCCGTTAAATGGCCATTCTGGGACGTTTAAATTTGACAGTTCGCTAATTATACTTAGCAGAAAATTTTACGTTGTGCAAGACGCTAATTGTATTTAACCGTATAAATGCGTTTAGGACGATTTTAAATACGATTTAAGGATGTTACGCAAGCGGGCCTAATTATTATAATTGTTTTCAAACTTCACAATAACTTTTGGTTTTAAGAAAACTAGTTTTCTCTATATAGTAATAAGTATAGGAATTATTCCTACCTAGTTACTATTACTAGGTTTAGAAAATATACTGGTAATATTGTATTTGATAAAATAATACAAATATTATAAATGCGAAAGTGTGTTTGTTTGTTGGTTTGTCCTTCAATCATGCTGCAAAGAACCAACGGATCGACTTGATTTTTGGCATGGGTATAGTTGAGGACCCGGAGAGTGACATATTCTACTTTTTATCCCGGAAAATCAAGGAGTTCCCGCGGGAATAAAAATCGCACGCTTTACGCGGGAAAAAACCAAATTGCTTTTTTAGGGTTCCGTACCCAAAGGGTAAAAACGGGACCCTATTACTAAGACTCCGCTGTCTGTCTGTCTGTCTGTCTGTCTGTCTGTCTGTCTGTCTGTCTGTCTGTCTGTCTGTCTGTCTGTCTGTCTGTCTGTCTGTCTCCAGGCTGTATCTCATAAACCGTGATAGCTAGAAAGCTGAAATTTTCACAAATGATGTATTTCCGTTGCCGCTATAACAACAAATACTAAAAATTAAAAAAATATATATATTAAGGGGGGTCCCCATACAATAAACGTGTTTTTTTCGTATTTTTTTGCTCAATATTAAAAACGGTAACAGGTAGACGGTTCAAATTTTCACAGAATATTAACTTGTATATTACCTTTCAAAATAAATAATTAAATATCAATAAAGTAAATATTAAAGGGGGGCTCCCATACAACAAACGTAATTTTTAAGCAATTTTTTTTAATAATTTAAAACTTACTACAGGTTTGTACGGAACCCTCGGTGCGCGAGTCCGACTCGCACTTGGCCGGTTTTTTTTTGACTTTTGTTATTTCTGAAAAAAAAATATTGGGAAGTTTTTATTAATTTTGCTTAATAAAAACTTCCCAATTTACGGGGGCCCCGTGGCCCGGGGGCCCCGTATAATTGATACGGCAGATACGGTGGTAGCTACGCCCCTGATTGCAACGCATGCTGGGTACAGGCTGGTACAGCTATTCAATAATAATTATAATTCCAGATCGATGCCCAGTTTTGAACGAGGTTTTTAGTTGTGGCAGCGCTTGCGATACTACTTGTGAAACACTCAACCAACGCTGTCCTATTGTTAATATAAAATGTAATGACAAATGCTATTGTAGAAAAGGCTTTGCTAGAAATTATATCAACATTTGTATTCCTATCAGTGAATGCAGTAAGTCCATTTATATAACTAAACGAATAATATTACAATTATGTCATTACAAATAATATTAAATGGATTATAAATAGGACTAACTCATCTTCTTCTGTTTCAGAAGCAAACAGTACTCTGAACAGCCACGAAAACGATAGATCAGGTACCTATCTTTTTAAATTTTTTTGAGTTAAGTGGTATAGTTCACAATCGAGCAGCTGGTTGCTTAGCTAGCTACATGTGCGGCAACGGTGGGATACCAATGACCTCAATTTACATCTAAGACGGGCCCTGTCAAACAAAGAATGTGGACTTATTTTACTAACGCCCTCTAGTCTGAAAAGCGGGACAGCACTATGGCGGGGACAAAGACAGGCTTAAACAGGTGTGGAGCGCGCTCTACAGGTCGGACGCCCAATTTTTTCCTATGAAAGGGCTCATCTAGTACCTACATACTCGTATATATCGATGTGGGATACCGGATACTGACTAAATTTATTTACATATTATAATCAAATTATACTCATGACGTGACACTGCCATATTAAACATTAAAGTACCTACCTATATCTACTACACTACCTAAATTTTGCTTTCATTTTCAGTGAGGGCCGCATATCAACATAAAATAAATGCAGCTGCTACATGCGGTCTAAACGAAAAATATGAAGAATGTAAGAAACTCTGTCCACCAGACACATGTTTATCCCTAGTTGCCAGGTTTAAATGTGTTAGTGATCCTCCCTGCGTGCCTGGTTGTGTGTGCAAACAAAACTTTTTGAGGGCTAATCCTCATTCACCATGTATGCCAATGCGACAATGTCCGGAATTAGCACATTCTCCAGATTTTAACAGTTTAGTTACTTAGTAATACCAGAAATAACGGTACGGTAAGTACTATTAAGGCGCGATTCCACTAGGCAAGTTACTTGTATGTGCAACTTGAACATACCTGCATACAAGCTACAACTTGCATGAGGTATAGTTTGAACTTGTACATTCTTATAAAACCGTGTAAAAGCAAGTAAAGCCGGCATGCAATTTGCACACTCTCAAAAATATGTTTCCAATGCAAGCAACTTATACGCAAATGTGACGTCATACTTGCATGCAAGATTTGCCTAATGGAATCGCGCCTTTAGAGCCAGGTCTATTACAGTAGGTACAACCATGGTACAAATAACCCATTGAGACTGAATTTTATTGATTAAAAACGAGTTAAATTCGCAAGGGTAGTTTTATTTATTGAAGTTTACCTCCTTTAGATTTGATTTGCATATACTTATAAGCCCCTAAAATCAAACTTTCTCCGTTACGTTATTGACTTTATGTTTCCTTTCATGTAATGTATTTTGATGAATATAAATTATATAATTATAATTGACCGAGCGAAGCGAAGGTCTCTGAGTCTACTTGGGTGAATTGGCACTTGTCCGTCCGTCCGTCCGTCCGTCTGTCAGAGCCTTATAACTTCTGAATTTCTGAACGTAATTACTTCAAATTTAAAAATAATATGAAAACTGATGGCCTCCCGCCGAATATGGCTTAAAAAGTTATAAAAATATTTATTTCAGGGGGGCTCTCATAGAAGCGAATGCGAAGTAAAATATTTTTTATAGCGTTACATAGGGTTGCAGTATATCATTTTAAACATAATTAGGAATAGAGTCCAAAAATATTTTTTTTTGAATTTTTCCCCTAAAATTGACGAAATGGGGGGCTTTCAAAGTGGCGATTTTCTAACGTCCAAAGCTGACCTCAGAACTCTCAATTTTCTGAACTCTCAAGCCTGAAACTTGATCAATTATTTGAATTATATCCTGTACTTGAACAACAAATACTAAAATTAGATAAATATTATAAGGAAACGAAATTATTTAATTTTTAATGATGATGATATTTTTAACAGAACTTCACACTGATGTCAATAGATGGCGCTCTGTGAAACCGCGAGGTCTCAGTTCGGGGCGAACCACTAGTTAATATAAATAATTAATGTATCAAGCATGATTTCAGTAATTTAAAAAATGCGTTCATTTACCCTTATTTACTAATCTATATATTTTATAATCGTTCGTAAAGTGTAAACTCCAGTCGTGCGTCGGAGCTGACACACACAATCATTATACTTCAAGGAATATACTAACTACTCTGTTATACTTAAATCAAAGTTTAATTCAAAATTTAACAACTGGACAACATTTGGACAAACATTCATCTGCACCGTAGAAAGAAAGAAAAAAAAGAAGAGGAAGATATAAATTCTTACTCTATGATCTGCACAGTCATCGTGGTGTCATCGAGGAAAGCATCGCTGGCATCAACCACAGCCTTCGTTTAATGCTCAGATTGCTCCGTCTCCTCTAAATATAATCAAAGGCTCTGTCTACGGCTCAGATTAATTATTTATAGAGGTTTAGTGCATCAATGGTGCATCCTTTGATTAAATGTTCTCATACATAAAATCAAAGAGTGCATCGACCGAATGTCAAACCACAGACAAGAAACAATAACACGATAACAAGCGACGTAAAAGGAGTGCCTAAATAAATGATAAATATGCATAAAAATATTGCGAGTCAGCTCCGACGCACGACTGGAGTTTACTCATTACGAAAGAGAAGTTTTACCATAGAAACATACCAATGTCCATGGACACGAAGTAAATAACGTAACTGAGAAAGTTTGATTTTACTCCCCATAAATTTTCATACCCCGGGCTTTATATCCCTACTAGCTGATGCCCGCGACTTCGTCCGCGTGGATTAAGGTTTTATGGTTTCAACGGGAACTGTTTTTTCCTGAATAAAAAAGCCTATGTGTTAATCCAGACTATAATCTATCTCTGTACCAAATTTCATCCAGATCCGTTCAGCCGTTCTGGCGTGATTGAGTATCGAACATTCATTTGAGGTTTTTTGGTTCCCGCCGGATCTATTTAATTTTCCGGGATAATATTTCCGGGCCTATGTATTATTCCAGACTATAATGTCTATACTCTTTGCCAAAGTTCATCAAAATCCGTTCAACCGTTCTGGTGTGATAGAGCGTCATTCATTCGCGTGGCATAAGTTTTTTTCAATTAACACAGGCACTCCTTTATTTTCCGGGATAAAAAGTAGCCTATATTACTATCCCACGGTATAATCTCCCTATAATGGTGAAACACGTACCTACCTAATTCTCCATACTTTACCGAAAGCCCAAATGCTAAGTTTCATGGCTATAACTTTAGAAATGAAGGATTTTCATATCAATTTTCAACCCCTATTTTATCCCTTTGGGGGTGAAATTTTGAAAAACTGTGACACACATACTTCTTTATTTTTTACCGAAAGCCTAAGTAGGTACTAAATTTATCTTGAGAAATGAAGGACTTTCATACAAATTTTCAAACCCTATTTTACCGCTTTAGGGGAGGAATTTTAAAAAACTGTAAAACACGGACTTCTTTATTTTTTACTAAAATAAAGAACCTATTTTACCCGTTTGGGGGTCGAATTTTCAAATACTGGTAAACACGTATTTTTCATTTTCAACCGGTAGCTCATGTACCAAGTTTTTCATGGATATAACTTGAGAAATGAAGGACTTTCATACAAACTTTCAAACCCTATTTTACCGCTTTGGGGGTGGAATTTTGAAATACTGTGAAACACGGACTTCTTTATTTTTTACTAAAAGCCTAAATACCAAGTTTCGTTGATATAACTTGTAAAATAACTTGAGAAATGAAGGACTTTCATACAAACTTTCATCTCCCATTACACCCCTTTGGGGGTCGAATTTTCAAAAATGGTAAAATACGTACTTCTTCATATTTCACTGAAAGCTCAAATGCTAAGTTTCAAATGAAGGACTTCCATACAAACTTTTAACCCCTGTTTTACCCCTTTGGGGGTAGAATTTTCAAAAATGGTGAAATACATACTTCTTTATATTTAACTGAAAGCCCAAATGCTAAATTTCAAATTAAGGACTATCATACAAATTTTCAACCCCTATTTTACCACTTTGGGGGTGGAGATCTGAACAATTGTGAAACACGGACTTCTTTATTTTTATCGAAAGCCAAAACACCAAGTTTCGTTTTTATAGCACCCCCTATTTGAGCCTTTTGGGGGGTCGAATTTTCAGAAACTGTGAAACACGTATGTCTCCATTTTCAACCCACAGCTCATATACCAAGTTTCATGGTTATAACTTGAGAAATGAAGGACTTTCATACAAACTTTCAACCACTATTTCACCCCTTTGGGGGTAGAACTATGAAAAACTGTGAAACACGTATTTTTTCATTTTCAGCCGGTAGCTTGTAAACCAAGTTTCATCGATATAACTTGAGGAATGACGGACTTAACTTTCAACCCCTATTTCACCCTTTTGGGGGTAGAATTTTGAAAAACTGTGAAACACGTATGTCTCCATTTTCAACCCGCAGCTCATATACCAAGTTTCGTTGATATAACTTGTAAAACATCTTGAGAAATGAAAGACTTTCATACCAACTTTCATCCCCTATTTCACCCCTTTGGGGGTCGAATTTTCAAAAATGGTGAAATATGTACTTCTTCATATTTAACTGAAAGCCCAAATGCTAAGTTTCAAATTGGGGACTGTCATACAAATTTTCAACCCCTATTTTACCCCTTTGGGGGTGGAATTTTGAAAAACTGTGAAACACGTACTTCTTTATTTCTCACCGAAAGCCAAAATACCAAGTTTCGTTGAAATAACTTGAGAATATCTTGAGCAATGAAGGACTTTCATAAAAAATTTCATCCCCTATTTCACTCCTTCGGGGGTAGAATTTTCAAAAACTGTGAAAAAAGTATTGCTTCATTTTCAATCGGTAGCTCGTATACCAAGTTTCACGGATATAACTTGAGAAATGACGGACTTTCATACAAACTTTCATCCCCTATTGCCCCCTTTTATCCCTTTTATCCCCTTTGGGGGTCGAATTTTCAAAAATGGTGAAATATGTATTTCTTCATATTTAACTGAAAGCCCAAATGCTAAGTTTCAAATTAAGGACTGTCATACAAATTTTCAACCCCTATTTTACCCCTTTGGGGGTGGAATTTTGAAAAACTGTGAAACACGTACTTCTTTATTTCTCAACGAAAGCCAAAATACCAAGTTTCGTTGATATAACTTGAGAATATCTTGAGCAATGAAGGACTTTCATAAAAATTTTCATCCCCTATTTCACTCCTTCGGGGGTAGAATTTTCAAAAACTGTGAAAAACGTATTGCTTCATTTTCAATTGGTAGCTTGTATATCAAGTTTCACGGATATAACTTGAGAAATGACGGACTTTCATACAAACTTTCACCCCCTATTTCACCCCTTTAGGGGTATGATTTACAAAAACGGTGAAACCTGTATTTCTTCATTTTTGACCGGTAGCTTGTATACCAAGTTTCATCAATATAACTTGAGAAATAACGGACTTTGATACAACTTTTAGCCCCCTATTTCACCCCTTTGGGGGTGGAATTTTGAAAAACTGTGAAACATGTATGTCTGCATTTTTAACCCGCAGCTCACATACCAAGTTTCATGGCTATAACTTGAGAAATGAAGTACTTTCATACCAACTTTCATCCCCTATTTCACCCCTTTGGGGGTCGAATTTTCAAAAATGGTGAAATATGTACTTCGTCATATTTAACTGAAAGCCCAAATGCTAAGTTTCAAATTAAGAATTATCATACAAACTTTCAACCCCTATTTTACCCCTTTGGGGGTAGAATTTTGAAAAACTGTGAAACACGTATTTCTTCATTTTCAACAGATAGCTTGTATACCAAGTTTCATCGATATAACTTGAGTAATGACGGACTTTCATACAAACTTTCAACCCCTATTTCTTCACCCCTTTGAGGGTACAATTTTGACAAACTGTGAAATACGTATGTTTTCATTTTTAACCCGCAACTCATATACCAAGTTTCATGGCTATAATTTGAAAATTAAAGAAGGACTTTTTATACAAACTTTCAACCTCTATTTCACCCCTTCGGGGGTAAAATTTACAAAAACTGTGAAACACGTATTTCTTCATTTTTAACCGGTAGATTGTATACCAAGTTTCATCGATATAACTTGAGAAATGACGGACTTTCATACAAACTTTCAACCCCCATTTAACCCCTTTGGGGGTAGAAATTTGAAAAACTGTAAAACGCGTATTTCTTAATTTTTAACCGGTAGCTTGTATACTAAGTTTCATCGATATAACTTGAGAAATGACGGACTTTCATACAAACTTTCACCCCCTATATCACCCCCTCAGGGGTGGAATTTTAAAAAACTGTGACACACGTACTTCTTTATTTTTTACCTTAAGCCAAAATATCAAGTTTCATTAATATAACTTGTAAAACATCTTGAGAAATGAAGGACTTTCATACCAACTTTCATCCCCTATTTCAACCCTTTGGGGGTCGAATTTTCAAAAATGGTGAAATATGTACTCCTTCATATTTAACTGAAAGCCCAAATGCTAAGTTTCAAATTAAGGACTGTCATACAAATTTTCAACCCCTATTTTACCCCTTTGGGGGTGGAATTTTGAAAAACTGTGAAACACGTACTTCTTTATTTCTTACCGAAAGCCAAAATACCAAGTTTCGTTGATATTACTTGAGAATATCTTGAGCAATGAAGGACTTTCATAAAAATTTTCATCCCCTAATTCACCCCTTCGGGGGTAAAATTACAAAAACTGTGAAACACGTATTTCTTCATTTTTAACCGGTAGCTTGTATACCAAGTTTCATGGATATAACTTGGGAAATGACGGACTTTCATACAAACTTTCACCCCCTATCTCACCCCCTTAGGGGTAGAATTTTGAAAAACCGTGACACACATACTTCTTTATTTTTTACCGTAAGCCAAAATACCAAGTTTCGTTGATATAACTTGTAAAACATCTTGAGAAATGAAAGACTTTCATACCAACTTTCGTCCCCTATTTCACCCCTTTGGGGGTCGAATTTTCAAAAATGGTGAAATACGTACTTCTTCATATTTAACTGAAAGCCCAAATGCTAAGTTTCAAATTAAGGACTGTCATACAAATTTTCAACCCCTATTTTACCCCTTTGGGGGTGGAATTTTGAAAAACTGTGAAACACGTACTTCTTTATTTCTTACCAAAAGCCAAAATACCAAGTTTCGTTGATATTACTTGAGAATATCTTGAGCAATGAAGGACTTTCATAAAATCTTTCATCCCCTATTTCACTCCTTCGGGGGTAGAATTTTCAAAAACTGTGAAACACGTATTCCTTCATTTTCAATTTGTAGCTCGTGTACCAAGTTTCATGGATATAACTTTAGAAATGACAGACTTTCATACAAACTTTCACCCCCTATTTCACCCCCTTAGGGGTGGAATTTTGAAAAATCCTTCCTTAGTGTGCGCCTACGTCACAAAAGGAACCTACTGTCAAAATTTCAAGTTTCTAACCCTCGCGGTTTAGGCTGTGCGTTGATCCCGTAACGATTTTATATATATATAAGATTGAATCTAATGAATGAAATTGAATCCCTATTGAAACGCATCCTGTAAAAAAATATATATACCTATATATATAAGTATATTTAAGTAAAAATTGATATACCTACCTAACTTTATAATATTACTTATAAGATTATAATATGGCTTGTTAATATTTATCTAACACACACCGCACACGTCGAATAAACATACACTCGTGATCACACACTACACAAATTCATACACTACACTACACTACACACACACACACACACACATACACATACACACATACATTGTATACAGCTGTCACTCACATTGGTTTTATTTAATAACTAGCGGATGCCCGCGACTTCGTCCGCGTGAATTGAGGTTTTTTTGGTCCCGCGGGAACTCTTTGATTTTCCGGGATAATAAGTAGCCTATGTGTTATTCCAGACTATATTCTATCTCTGTGCCAAATTTCATCCAGATCCGTTTAGCTGTTCGGCCGTGATTGAGTAACAAACATCCATCCATACATCCATCCATCCAAACTTTCGCATTTATAATATTAGTAGGTATAGATTAATTAGTTTTTTTTTGTCTTTTCTTTGTACCCAATGTTCTGTTATTTTACGTATTGTTTATTTTTATTATTATTGAGGAAGAGAGAGTCTTCTGCCACAGGGGTAATAATACTCTTATAAGAAGGCTCCAAACCTTTTACGTGTTAAAATAATCTTGTTGGAGAAAAATAAACTATTTTTATTTTTTATTTTACTATAAATAATAATAATAAAAACATAGTACATAATACCTCAATGAATAAAAAGAGGTAAAGTTTGCGAGTTTGTTAGGTTGTAGGGGGTAATCTCTGGATCTACTGAACCGATTTTGAAAATTCGAGTACCAATAGAAAGCCACATTATTTATGAGTGTCAGCAATAATATGTAAACCCGAAAAATTAGAGAGTTCCCGTGGGAATTTAAAAACTTATTTCACGCGGACGAAGTCGCGGGCATCTGCTAGCTAGTATTTAATATTCATAAGGAGATAGACTCCAAAAACAAGCTGTATTAATCTGACAAAGTTCCTTACGCAATACCAATAGATGTAGGAAAAACGATCTCCGAAAAAAGTTGTAAGAGTTGATGTCCCTCTCGCACGCATGTAGAACCCATGTGACCATGCGAGAGAAATGATCTTTTTAGAGACAGTTCTTCCGGCACGAGTACCTTATAGTAGTTTGTATATTCCGTCCACATAAAACAAACTAACAACAACAAGCATTAAAATTAGTTTGCATGTGTTTAGTACTGTGGTTTAGTATCTAAAAGCCATAGATATTAAGGAGTGACCACAGCACAGTGACACTATGGATAAACGGCGCTGCAGCCCTCGGCGCGGCGCCATTATTTAAATTATTCGTTCCTCGAAATTTTCGCTACGGCTTGGAAGCCCTAATAATAAATAATAATCCTACTATTTATAATGGTCTTCTTATGGTCGGGAAGGAGAATAGGTCTAGTAAAAGAAAATAATCCAAGTACAGGTCCAACATATTTATTGTCTAAAGAATGATGAAAATATTAAACTTTTCACAACCAAAGTAAATAAAGCATCTCCTACTCTTACAGTAGTAAAAGAAAATAATTCAAGTAAAACAGTGCATTCTCTCTGAATATACTAAAATATATGCACAAGGAAGCACTGGCTGTGCTTTTAACTCTAAACAATGCCAGAGCAAAGTCACAGAACCAAAATAAAAAGTACAATCAACTACACAAAATCTAAATCAACAACAGTCTAAAATCAACAATAATAATAATTGTACAACTACTGTTACCTAGCAAGTAGGTACTCTATATTATATGAGACTACAAATTGAACATAAACAATTGGAAAGTAATAATAATAATGAGATTTAAAAAAAGCAGAATTACCTATTTATTTTCAGTCTATTTTAGTAATGTACCTACTTTAGTAAGTCAAGATCAAAGCAGTCAAATTATTTCTGAAGTCTTAAATTTATAGTCAAATATATTTTAAATAACATTTGAAAGCACATATTTTTAATGCCGTCACTTATTAAAGTGGAAAATCAGTATTAAATTGGCAAAATATTTTACAAACGAGTAACTAAAATGTCTATAACTTTACAAAAATACAATACTACTTAATACAATAAATATTATTGTATCAAATTATTGTAACAATATAAATAAAAATGGCAACAAAAATATATTTGCAACTTGGTGGGTTCTGAGAAAGATTTTTAAAGTCGGCTGCAAAAACCAAAAAATAGGTCTCTGAATAGGTGCTAAAATATATGCTTATGGAAGTACAGACTGTGCTTTTAACTCTTAACTAAGTCACAGAACCAAAATCAAAAGTACATACCTACCTACCTACAATCATCTAAATCAACAAGTCTAAAATCAACAGTTATTGTGAACACATCAAGTATTAATACATATTATGAGACTAAAAACTTGGTTAAAACAATTTACTTATTAGGCAAGTAATACTAATTAATAACAATAATTAATGTGATTTAAAAAAAGCAGGGTTACATATCTATCATTTAATTTCAGTCTACTAGCAGTCAAATTATTTCTCTAGTCTTAAATTTATAGTGAAATATATTTTTAATAGTCAAAAGTACCTATATATTTTTGATGTTGTCACTAAAAGTGGAAGTATTGAATATTTTGTCAAAATATTTTACAACAAATTAACTAAAATGTCTATAACTATACAAAAATACAATACTAATACAATAATATTATTGTATCAAGTTATTGTAACAATATAAATAAAAATGGCAACAAAAATATTTGCAGCTTGGTGGGTTCTAAGAAAATCTCAACTTTTTGTTCATCAACTGAGAAAGATTTTTTTAGTCAGCTGCCAAAAAAATAAAATACCTAGGTAGTACCCATTTTTAAAAGGCACCTTCAGTAAATCTAGTCTTTTTGTTCAACAATAAAGAATAGATTAATTTTTAAACACCTTAGCCTAAAAATATTTTAAACTGTTCGCCACATTGTGGGAATGGTCATTGGCATAATTGGTTGGGTATGAGCATACATTGGTGGGAAGTCAAATGAATAGCTCATACAGTTCTGGACTGTAGGCATCTGGGAGTACACTGGTGCAGCTGGCACAGACTGCTGGATGAGGTCCGCTCTCAGCATCTGTAAGAAAATACAGTATTCATAACAAGTATTGATATTATTAATAGAAGCTAATAGACTGCTATTCTGGAGTACTGTCCTCGTTCCCTTAAATTGTTATTATGGTAGTCCACAGTTTAATTCCTGATAAACTTAACTAGATGATGCCCGCGACTTGGTCCACGTGGATTAAGTTTTTGATTCCTGCGGGAACTGCCCAGGATACAACCTATAACTGTATCAAATTTCATCAAAGTTGGTTGAACGGTTGGGCCGTGAAAGTGTAGCATACGGACAGACACAGACACACTTTCAAATTTAATAGGTATTAGTATGGATTAACTAGGTCATTCACAAAATGTATGGAAATGACAATATCAATCAACATTGGTACCTACTCCAGTTGCAAAGCATAAGTAGTGACTGATTAATGCAACACATAATTTACTCTAATGTCACCCACTACACTTTGATCATAGAATGAAGATAAATTAAAGAAAAGTTTGTGTACCTTTAAGGTCTGCAGAGCGAGTTCAGCTGCTTCAACCTGAGCCTGCTGCATAGAGTAACAGGCCCTACCAGCCAGAGGTCCAATATGTCTTGGCGAAGTCAATAGTGGCAACCCAACTTGAGGCAGGTCCACTGAACACACCCACAGCTCAACTCCCGTAGGATCCACATACTTTTGAGATCTGTACACTGGTGGCACCCACATATATCTGTAATAAAAGTTTTTAATATAATACAACTTGAAAAAAAACAACTGCAGACAAATAAACTTACACCTATTAACTTTTGTATATTTGTTTGGAAGCCGTTATTGTAAGCCATAATTCCAGAAGTAGGTGATTAATTAAATTGCTTTTAAATATAGGTATTTGTACTCTCTTTAAAATTTGCACGAATAAATGGTTAAACGTGAAGAGGTTCCACGAGCGATTTAATGTAAATAAGTAGTTAATTAATTATATAAAACGTGGATAAACCTAATCATTTGATCCGGCCACGATTGCTATCATTATGCTCCAAATCAATTTGCGATCTAAACACAAAAGTATTCAATAAACGCAGAGTCTGTCGGTAACAGACTAAATTTCAATTGTCAAAATACTCTTTTATACAAATTATTCCAATATGGCGTTCCCGCCAAGGAACAAACCAAGTGATTGAAATACATCAACAGGTCAAATATCAGTTCAATCAAACCATCAATAAATAAATTAACAATCTTATCTTTTCTAAAAATTAAATTAAATTTTAAACGCAAAGCTGACCTTATCGATTATCAAATCTAAATATTTTGCAGTTCCAATAATATTACATACTTACATAACATGTCTAATAAAAAGTAAAATTCATTAGAAAAAAAAAATGACATACCTTTTACACATAGACTCAAGCTTAGCTGGAGCTAACATATAATTGCACTCTGGTGTCACAGAGGCGTATGTTGGCTTGAGATCCATTGGAGAAACACACGGGCTGTCTCCGGCATACACTGAACCAATGCCTTCGTCTTTAGGGCTGCTGTTGGCGTATTCCTTTTTGTCAAGGTGCTGTTTATAAAGCATAAGTGTTTGAGCCAGATCAAGGGTCTTATTAAATTTCGCATTGCCTCTATTCAATTTCTGTATGCGGTAAAGCTCACGATCAACTGGCTTAGACCAGCGTATTTCTATACTACAACCATCTATTTCAGAATTTTGCAATTTCGACATGGCTAGCTCTGCATGTTCCCTTTCATAAAAATGAATGAAAGCATAGTCGTAAATTTTTTTCACCCGCTCAATTTTATTATTAATTGCATTTTCGAATATATTTTTTATTACTTCAGGGGTTGTCCATATTGCAAAATTTCTGACATAAAGCACTTTTACCTGTAACGAACGATAAAAGGAAGAAATAGTATCCATATTTATTTAAATGTAGCTAGGCACCTAACATATATATCTATACTTCTATACTTATACTATAAATCCAAGTTTGAATGGATGAATGGATGGATGTTTGTCGATCACACCAGATCGGTTAAACCAATGTGGATAAAATTTGGCACAGATTTTATAGTCTGGAATAAGAGTTTAAGATTTCTTTATCCCAGAAAATTAATGAGTTCACGAGGGAACCAAATTTAAATTAATAAGTGATAAAATGTATCTAAATGTATTGCCAATGTTATTTATAATTGAATTGGAACCCCATAGTAGCTATAATGTAACTAAAAGTAAGTAATTTAAACAAAAATAATATGATTTGTGGGGTCTCAATTGAAAACATGGTACCTATAATTCGCGCGCGAGTTGAATGCAGAGCTGATGTATGTGTCACCCATGTGTCACCATACATAGGCTCTGCATTCAACTCGCGCGCGAACTATACCTATTTTGATTTAATTTTCAAAAAAAAAATTCAAAATTCAAATGTTTTTTATTCAAATAAACTTTTACAAGTACTTTTGAATCGTCAAGTGAATCTACCACTGGTTCGGAATGCCATTCCTACCGAGAAGAACCAGCAAGAAACTCGGTGGTTGCTCTTTTTAGATAATTCATTTACAATTTATCATTATAACTTATATCAATGTGTAGGTACATAATTAACCGCTGTCCTTAGCATTGCTGGAGCGATCAAATCCAGGCTCCTCTATCATTTACATAATCTTCAATAGTATAATAAGCTTTTTTCAGGAGCATACTTTTAATGGATTTCATAAACTTGTGTATAGGCAAGTTTAAAATAGGTTGTGGAATTTTGTTATAGAAAAGAATGCTCATTCCCACGAATGACTTGCTGACTTTTTTGAGGCGGAGCGATGGAGTCACGAGCCTATTACGGCCTCTAGTTTGCCTATCGTGCAGATCGCATATTTTTTTGTAATTATGGATGTGCTGTTTTACAAAAATTATATTACTGTAAATATATTGCGAGGCTACTGTTAGAATACCAATTTCTTTAAATTTCTCTCTAAGGGAATCACGCGGTTTTAAATTATAAATTGCACGTATTGCCCTTTTTTGTAGTACAAAAATTTTTTGAATATCCGCCGCTTTACCCCACAGTAAGATTCCGTAAGACATAATGCTATGAAAATAAGCAAAATATACAATCCTGGCAGTTTCGATGTCAGTTAACTGTCGAATCTTTCTGACAGCGTAAGCAGCAGAACTAAGCTTGCCAGCAAGTGTTGATATATGGGTGCCCCATTGAAGCTTTGCGTCTAAGGTCACCCCCAGGAACACAGTAGTATCTTCTATTTTCAACATATCATTATTCACCATTAGTTTTATATCGCTTGTGGATCTGGTATTCGGCAATGCGAACTGAACACATTTAGTTTTTTTTGTATTTAAAAGTAGATTGTTTACCGTAAACCAGTTCGTGACTTGAGAAATTGCAGTATTTACATCGTCAAAGTTGTCCTTATGTCTATCGACTTTAAAAATCAAGGACGTATCATCAGCAAATAGTACAATATCGCAAGTGTTACGGACAAAATATGGTAAATCATTGATGTACACCAGGAACATGAAGGGACCCAAAATGGAGCCTTGAGGAACACCCATTATCGAGGCTGATCCGGATGACTTCACATCGTTAACACATACTGTTTGAATGCGATTACTGAGGTAGGATGCAATGAGGCCAAGCGCAGTGTCTTTGACTCCATAGTAGCTCAACTTAACTAAAAGCGTCGCGTGCTCAACGCAATCGAATGCCTTAGACAAATCACAGAAAATACCAATAGCATTCTGTGATTTCTCCCACGCATCGAATATATGTTTTAACAGCATTGCGCCCGCATCAATTGTTGATCGACCTTTAGTAAAACCATACTGCTCAGAGTGAAGAAGTTTATTTGAATTAAAGTGCTGAAGCAGTTGGTTGAGCATAATTTTTTCAAATATCTTGCTGAGTGTTGGCAAAATTGAAATTGGTCTGTAATTATTTGGATCGCTTTTGCTACCCGATTTAAAAAGTGGAATCAATTTACTACATTTCATAAGGTCTGGAAAGGATCCTGAATCTACAGACTCATTAAAGATTAGAGCAAGATATGGTGCAATAACATCAATAATATTGCTGATTATTTTTACGGATATCCCCCATAGGTCTCCGGTTTTTTTAAGTTCCAAAGATTTAAATACTTTAATAATTTCATATGGAGTCACATGTCTAAACTTAAACAGCACACTGCACTCGGTGACATTATCCTTGAGAAGTTTATGGGCTTCTGTTGGCGAGGAATTAAGGGAACTAGTAGTGGTGACTGGAATATTTCGAAAAAAATTCTCAAATGTGTTTGCGATTTCCGTTTTGCAGTCAATAATACGGTCGTTAATTTTTAGCTCCAGTTTATTGTCGTCCACTTTATGTTTCCCAATTTCATCCGTGATTATTTCCCAAACTGCTTTAATTTTGTTATCTGAATTAATAATTTTTTGCTTTATATGAAGTGACTTTGCTTGTATGCAGACATTTCTAAATAATTTTGAATAATTTCTGACGTATTTAACAAATGTGGGGGTGTAATTATATTGCTTTTCGGCATACAAATCAAACAACTTGTTTCTACTTTTATAAATGCCAACAGTAGCCCAGTCACTAAATTTAAGGTTCTTAAACAATTTTTTTTCAACTATTTTAAAGATGGAATTAAATTGAGAATTTAGCAGATCAAACAAGGTGTTATAGAGTTCATCCGGACCACCCTGTGTAAAATTGAGCATAGGTAAAGTATTTAAAATTTCTTGTTTAAATTTCTGTACTTTTTTAGTGGTAACTGGCCTATACTTTATTATTTTAGTTGTACTTTGTTTAGGGCTAGGAATAGATATCATTTGCCCGCAGTGATCAGATCTTAGATGAGTAATGACAGATTTGTTGACAATTTTACAGTCACTGAAAATATTGTCAATACAAGTAGCTGAAGTTGCAGTTATCCTTGTAGGTTCAATAAAAATGTTGTCTAAATTGAAGCTTTTAAATAAGTTAAGTAATTTCTCAACTGGAGAAGTGAGATGCAAAATATCTATATTAAAGTCTCCACAGATTAAAATTTTTTTGGATGACCTACTTATCCGACTTAGGGCCTCCTCCATAACATCCTCAAACAGTGCAAGGTCACCTGAAGGAGGTCGGTACACACAAACTATGATGTATCGCTCCAGCTCAACACAGGACAGCTCAATAGTGCGTTCAACGGAAAGGTTAACAATGTCTTTTCTTTCTTTACAATTGTTATTGTTGCGAGTTATTATTAAAGACCCCCCGCGTATAGCCTTCTTTCTGGAGAACGCACTTGACAGAGAGTAATTCTTAAGATTGAGTAATAATTGATGACTATTGAGCCAATGCTCAGTAAGACATAAAATGTCAATATCAAAATTTCTAACGAAAAGCTCAATCTCATGTTCTTTGCCAGGTAAGCCTTGTATATTCTGGTGCACAAGATTAATATTACACAGCTTACCTGTTGTCTTATTACTTAGTTTAAAATATGTTTTTCAACAATTTTGTTACAATTGTTTGTATCTGTAGTTAAAATACTACTACTCAGATCCATACAATTTGCATCCGGTGTCAAAAGACTGGAATTAGTAAAGCTACTAATTAAATTAATACTCTCAGTACAACATGTACAGTTCCCAATTACATTACAGCTAAAAATAGCTGGGTCTTGTATATTACAAGCTACAAGTGTAGCTATCTGTTTTTTATCTCTATGGGGCAGATACAAAGTATCTCTTGTCAGTGTAAATTTCTTAACAAACATATTTGTATCAAAAATATGAAAATAGTCTCTGTGTCTATGAGTTAAATTGTGCAAAAGCCTGTTAAGATTGTAAATTCGCATATTTTGTGCTTGGGTCAACGAGTGAGAAAAGGGAAAAGCACAAAGTATAAATTTACAACCTGATTTTTTTTGAATACTTAATAAATACTCAAAACTTCTGAGAATTTCTTTTTTTGTTATGCACAGGCTGTTACCAATCAACAAAACAACTGTACTATAACTATCCAAGCAACAATCTTTGATATTTTCAACTATATATTCATATGGGGCCCTAGGGTAACACTTGTTAGTGACATTTTGGTGTAACTTATTACTAAGTAGGTAACCAAAGTCCTTTCCCAGTTCATCTGAAACTATGAATGTTTTCCGCTGTTGGGAATGTAATAAAATGTCATTATGTTCACATCCTTTTCTTTGTTCCATGCACTGAACGTCTGCTGATACAACTACATCGTCATTTTTTAAACACTGAACCTCCACTGATAGAACTAATGGGTCCTTACTCGAACACTGAGCCTCCGCCGAAGCGACTGTATTGTCCTCATTCACACACTGGCACTTATTAACCAAAGAGTCAAAACGGTCTATATTATAATTACCTAAAGCTAACAGTTCATTGGCAACCAGTATTTGCTCACTGATCTGCTTCTGTGACAGCTCATATTGGGATGTAACGGTTCTTAAAGAGTTTTCCAATTGTAAAATTGTATTATTCAGGCTGTTAACGTCATGCTCATATTGTTCTCTAATTTCCTGCAGAGAAGAACAACATGTATCCAGCTGTATTAACAAATCTGAACGTTCCTTTCTCAATGAAATGTTTTTAGCACCTATCTTTTGAGTTTTTATTAGTTTTTTTGTTTTTGATATAAATTTGCCAAGTTTTATATATTTTTTAATTTTTTTATGGCTATTTAAGTAAACTGGTACCGAGGGCAGCCTTTTGTCAGTACAAGGGCTGTCACAGGTGAGGTCAATGGTCACAACAGCTGGTGCCGTTGAGGATGAAGTGAGCAGCTCGTCATATAAGTTATTTGTTTGTTGTATTTCACAACTTAGAATTTGTGACTGAAGGTCACAAATTATTTTTTGTGATCTACTCAGTTCATTCTCTAACATTGAAATCTTTCCTAATGCCTCTTCATATGTCCGTATACACTGGTCAAATGAGCTGACTGCCACCTGTAGCTGGTCCCGCTCCTCCAAAACCTGAGTGTGAGCGCTGTGCAGGCTAGCCAGTTCAGCCTTCAGCTGTGTGTTCCGGGCAATAATGACTCTCAACTCAGCTTCGCTATCATCTTGTTCCTTCAGCAGTTGTTCATTCAGTCGTTTCAGCGATTTGAGTTCAATAAGTGCATTTTTTAGCTTCTGCTGCTCCTCCAGGGCTGCTGCCCGTCTGGTCTGCATGGTAGGAGCCATTCTGCAGTAATTACACCTGAAACACACCAAGTGATATATGTTAGCGAAGGAAGGTAGAAGTGTTTTGAGAGTTTAGAAGAGAGGCTGAGTAGACAGAAGGATAAAATAGAAAACAAATTAAATAATATGTAAATAAATAAGTAAACAGGGGTGTAATTAAGTAGGTAGTTTACCTAAGTAGTGTAAGATGACTTTGGTTCCAACAATAGCTTATTGTTGGTGTTATATGTATAAGTACCTACATGTATGTTACATTTTTGGGGTTTATGGTGTTTAATACAGTGTAATGTTGGTTTAGTCTGCGGCAATCTATGTCATTCTTCAACTTTACTTCCACGGATCAGTCAAGTAAAGTGAGAAAAAACTTTGCCTTTGTGTGAGGAGGGACGTGTCTCGAAGTTATCGAGAGTGTACGAATAGTGTGTGTAGGAGTGATAGGTTAGATAATTAGCTAATAATAAGTATGTGTTTATTCTATATAAAGAAATAAAAGCAATACTCCCCCGGTTTTAGCCGTTGATTTATGCAGAATCACGTCGTCCGTCAATTGCTGTCACAACTTCAAAGTTTGTTTTTTCAATAGATTTTGTAGGGTAGGTACTAGAACATGCAAATATTTTTTTTTATGAAATCTGTAATTTTCAAGTGACGACTAATAAGCTCGCTGCACGTACCTACTACCTACCTACTACACAAACTAAGTATATAAAAACGCAGTAGCATTAAAAATACGAAAAAGACAAGTAGGTACATAATTATCTCTCGCCTGGGCAAACGTAGCAAATAGCAATGAAAAATATAAATTCGCAATTAAATGCCGCCAGCCAAAAAACAAAAACCACGTACCTTATTCATTTCCTCGTCATCAATTTCTGGCTCTGGTTCGGCCCAGTCAACCACAACATCCTGGTCCCATAATTTGACACATCCTGGCACCAGCTCTCGTCGTGCCATCGCCGCGGCCTTGTGAGATGAGAACTCCGCGAAAGCGAACCCGCGATTCAAATTACGATCGAAGCTGTTCTTGTAAAGAATCACATCAACCAGCCCAGTAACGCGTTTGGAGAGCTCTTGTACCAAATCTTCTTTGGTCTTCGTCTTCGGTATATTACCAATGAAAAGGCGACAGTTGTCCACGGATTTGACGACGCCGATGTACCTTCGGGGCCTTATTTGGAAGCCGTTCAGCTGTTTGACCGCAGCGGCTGCTTGGCTTCGCGTCGCGTAAGTGACGAAAGCGTAACCGCGGTTGGAGCCCGAAAAATCCATCATGAGACGCATTTCGTATATCACGCCGACGGTTGCGAAGAGCGGTACTAGCTCGTCTTCGTAGATATCGCGGGGTAACTTCCCGATAAATACTTCGCAGCCTTTTGGCGGTGGCGAACCCGTCCAATCTGGCGGTGGACCAAACTTACGCTGTCCATTGTGCTGGACGATGGGACAGCCGGTCTTATGCATCAATTCCAATAATTTCACCGTCGTCATTTGACTGCTTTGATCGACCATTTTCGATCTATTAATGTATAAACTATACTTGAAATCAACACGAGCGAATGATACTAATTACTAATACGACAAAATAAACACTCACCGCAATCAGACACTGCAACAGAACTGGCGCGGCGGCTCAAAGGGCCCTTTGTCTTTATACGTGCCGACACCGGCGGTTGTGACGTACCAAATTCAAAATATTTTGGTCATTTGAGGTATTAATTTATTTTATGAAAAGTTAAATACATTTAAAAATGATAATCAATTTTAATTAAAAATATAATACTTTTTGAGAATATTTCGGAACCGATTATGTTTTCTATTCCGATTTTTAATATCCTAAAATATAAAAAGCATTTATATACCTATTTGTAATCTGCTTCCTGAACTAAAATACGATTTTGAAAAACATGTCAATAGAATGTCCTCTAAATAATAATTATGATAATTAAAATGAATTATTAATTAAGTAGCGTTATTAATTAATAATAATCATAGTTTTGGTAAACTTGAAATAAAAACAAGTACCTAAGGCACATGAGTATAAATAAGGACCATAGGGGCTTGTACTTTTATTGCTGTTTTATTGCGACGAGGTTGTATCTTTTAAAGTTAGATTATTCTAATAGATGGCGCCAAAGTCAAAAGTGTAGATTTCAGCAGGGGATTTCGGGACCCTGCAAGAACCTTAGTTCTCGGGACCCTGATGTTTGGCTAGTAGCAGTGTTACGATTTTTATTAGGTTTGATTTTATCGGACTTGAGGTATAAATGTAGAGGTATGAGGTGAGCACGTTAAGCCGTCGGTCCCGGTTATGCAGCGTGGTGGGTCTAAACTCTAATTCCGCTCTCCATGAGGGTGGAGGCCTGTGCCCAGCAGTGGGACGTTAATGGACCGTAGTGGTGGAGGTATAAATTACCTCACGACCTTCAAAGTTTGTAGAAGATAATAATTATGGTGTAATTTTCTTTAAGCGAATACTACGAGCGAGTTTGCGATACGACAATAGGGGAATTAGTGGTCGCATGAGAATACACTCCCCTACAGCATGGACCACCGAATGCGAAAGGTTGTCTGTGGGACCTAATTCCAAGCGGAAAGACATTCGACGTGCCTCGCTGCGTATCTTAAATGAGTCTATTAAACCAACTGAAAAAGTTTCAACTAAAACAACAGCTGACTAAGTAGTTAAACCTACGACTAGTATTTTTTTTTATGCCGCTACAAGTTAGCCCTTGACTGCAATCTCACCTGATGGTAATTGATGATGCAGTCTAAGATGGTAGCGGGCTAACCTGTAGTTGTACTTGAGGGCGTTTTCAACTATTGAGACGGGTTTCCCAGTAGAAAACTTGAAACAGAAATAGTTTCAAGACTTGAACTACTGGGAAAACTTGCATCTTTTCCTGATGTATAGTAACTTGATTGTTGAAAACGTAACAAAGTACGTAATTTTCAGGTACCTATACCGAATTTAAGTCTATCAATTATTATAGTACTAACTGATGCCCGCGACTTCGTCGCTGTGTGGGATGTGTGGATGTATGGATGTTTGTTACTCAATCACGCCCCAAGGGCTGAACGGATCTGGATGAAATTTGGCACAGAAATAGATTATAGTCTGGAATAACACATAGGCTACTTTTTATCCCGAAAAATTAAGAAGTTCCCGCGGGAACCGAAGAACCTCGATCCACGCGGACGAAGTCGCGGGCATCAGCTAGTAATATTTATATTTGATAAAAAATAATTATTATTCCATGGAAACCCCTACCGTTATTTGACTAACCGAACAACCTTTTGACCGAGCACCTTGTTGACGGTTGAGGAATATCACCGAGTATTCGTTGTATGGTCTCAGGTCTGTGAGGAATATGAAGCAGAGAGAATTTAGGTAAAACGTAATAGAGAAAAAAACATGAAACTTTTATACCAGTTTATTCATCACAGTTAAAACTTATACACTTACAAAATATACATAGATCAGCAAAATATATACTACATAATGATATTTCATTTACGATAAAACATTTATAGGAAACTAGATGATGCCCGCGACTTCATCCGCGTGGTTTTAGGGTATTTTTAAATCCCATTGGACTTCTTTGGTAGTGGAACCTCTAGTGAAAACTAAAAGTCCATACTATACAAAACGAAAGGCTAAATAAAAAAAATTGTACATTTGGGATACCCCACCTCTTTTTTTTAATCTCCCGACATTTTGTACTTTTTTTATCTTACACTAGACAGACATCTCTGTTGCAAAGTTCGTCAAAATTACTTATGCCAAATGCGATAGGCCATAAAAAACTTACAAAGACTAATGAGATTTTACTTGGCAAGACAGCATTATCGAATCTATGAAGAATGTGCACATTTATAATATACTAGCTGATGCCCGCGACTTCACCCGCGTGGATTGAGGTTTTTTTGGTTCCCGCGGGAACTCTTTTGATTTTCCGGGATAAAAAGTAGCTTGTTTTATTCCAGGCGTGGCGTGACGTTCTGGCGTCATTGAGTAACAAACATCCATCCATCCATCCAAACTTTCGCATTTTTAATAAGTATTATAGTATAGAAGAAAATGCAAGAAAGCATAGTTATACTGCTGCCGAGTTGTAAACAATCTATAAATTAAACTATAGACAGGTCTAAAAGTACAGAAATCAGAATAATAGTAAAGAATAGTAATAAAGAAGCGTGATATTACCGCAATCGTTTTGATACTTTTTTGTTTGGATGAATTATTCAAAGCGACACGCATTCTTTATTATAAAGACAACGGATACAATTTTGAAAGTAGTTGCGGAAATCCTCAAAGAATATCGTCAAAAGATGGCGCTATTTTAAAACTGTTAATATAGTTTAAATATTGTGTACAACCGATATAGGAGCGCACTAATACAAATGCTTTAACAATAAAAACGTGCGTTATGTATGTATAAAATATACTATTAATTAATATTATTTTAACAATAATTTTCACATTTAAAAGTACTAAAATGTGCGTCTTTCATTTACATAGTTCTGCGAAATCGTGACAAATAGTTATTTTGCAAGTGATCATAGAATTATTTACAAAAAATAATACTAGGTAAGTATTGAAAAACTTGGATAGACCTAAAGAAAATACGACTTTGGAACTCTACTCTTTTGACATTATTCCTAGCTAGTGATAGCTGAGAGTGGATTTTTAAATAAGAGCAAAACAGGGCTATACAAAACTTAAGGCAAAGCAAAAAAAAATTATAAGACTGCCCAAAAAAAGGAGTTTAATGTTTGCAGGGTAAACGTATGCATGAGTTTCTTTATTCCACCATAACTTCTAAATGCCTGAACAAATTTGAGTATCGTTAGTATCCTTATATCATCCCGAGAGTGACACGGGTTATATATTTTAAAAAAAAATCGTTTTGGTAGAGCAGTCGTGTTTTTTGATTATAATAAATTTTGTTTTAAATTTCCCGCCATTTTGCACTCAGCTTTAATGGGCCATACTGGCAACGGTCAAAGCCATATTGTTTTATTATTGCTGACTTTCGTGTATACTGCCAACGCATAAGCAATATTACTCTAAATGACAGTTTGATGTCACGAACCTTGACGTTCATAAAATAAGGATTATAATTCTAAAACACGAATGTCAACAATCATGAAATTTTAAGCGTTGCCAGTATGGCCCCAGAAGTAGTCTACATCTCAGAGCTGCACAGAAACAGTCTACAGTCCCACAAACATAACTGACCCAGTGGCCAACATTGGAACTAATCTTAGAATCGTTGTGATTTGAAAATTCGATGAAACGGATGTTGTCGCCACGGTACAAGTGGCGCCACCGGACGAACGTGTATACAAAGCGTTCCATTTTTGTAATTTTCTGTATGTTTTTTATTCTTCTTTCATATTTTGTTATTTTTATGGTGGTACAAATAAAGAGTACATACTTAATATAATGTTTTATTTTAATTCGCCTCTGGTTGATAAAATGAAAAACGAAACGAAAAAGCGACAAACATATTCATAATATGATTTAGCATGCGAGAGAATGAGATAGAACACAAGTTATATTTCTCTCGTAGGCAACTTTTCTGAAGTTTCACTTCTGCCGTGTGTGAATTGATCATAATTTTTTTTTAAATAGATAAGTACTAGATGTCAACAGATAAGTTTATGGAATTACATCTCAGAGCTTCGATCTAAAGCCTTGTTGTCGTATCCTCGCGTGGTGATGACAGAGGCGCCATCTGTGTCGAAGGTGGCGTCACTGTCCACTTCCAGCACCCAGGGTTGCTTCTCAGCGGAACAGAAGACGCCGTATATTATCGCGCCGACGAGATAGATGGCGCTGGATACGAAGAACACTATACGCCATTGCACGGCAGACTGGAAAATAGAAAAAATAACGTTTATAAACAGTAAAAAGCATATACTGTGGATTATGTAAATGATAAAAGAGCATGGATCTGACTCGCTCCAGCAATGCTAAGGACAGCTATTAACTTTGTATCTACAAATTGAGGCACTGACTTTGAAAGGGCAACTTAAGTACATGGAGTGGACACTTAGTCCGCAAGGATGACGCCAGGCTACCTTGAGCTGTTTTCTACTCTAAGCTAAGTACTGGTAAACGTAAGCCTGGTGGTAAATACCTGCGTTTCAAGGATGTCCTTAGAAAGAATCTTTCATCCTGTAATGTTCTATCAGACAGCTGGGAACAGTTCGCGCGCCATGGCCAGTTTAGGCCTCTAAATGGCGTAAAATGATAAATGAAAGGTGCAAAACCTTTGAAGAGTTGCGTCTACAACATCTTGACGCAAAACGCCACTGTGGAGAAATTCGTTCCGTTATAACTGACAGTAAACTGTTGAGTATCCTAGGGAAATATATGACGTCATTAATCGACGCCATTTTTGTACTGTGAGCACTGGCGTTTTCGAGGTAAGGTGCTCGTGTTTGTCTCAGTGCTGACTGCGTTCCGTTTTAAGCAGTACCCAGTATACCTAACTATACAGGAACGGCTTCGCAGTGTACTGAATTGACGTCACACCTTACAGTGCTCGCAGTGTATTTCGGAACACACCCATTATGTGTACAACAATAGTGGTCAACTTTATTGTGACAAACATCGTGAGTCGTGCCGGCGGACTTTTCAGACCAAGTTTGGCTATGCTAGCCACATCCGCGCACACTCCAGGAAGTAAGCAAAACCAAGATGTCACCGTAGACGGATACGCCAAGGTGGACATCATCATCATCATCTGATCATCACAAATTGATGTAATAATTGTAAATTATTTTTTTAAAAAGAGCAACCACCGAGTTTCTTGCTGGTTCTTCTCGGTAGGAATGGCATTCGGAACCAGTGGTTGATTCACTCGACGATTCAAAAGCACTTATAATAAGTTTATTTGAATAAAAAAATACGAGTATTTTTAAATTTTAACCCTATAAAGGGCAGACTCGAAATTTAACAGAGTGACATAGGCTACTTTGTATCCCGGAAAATTAAGGAGTTCCTTATTCCACGCGGACGAAGTCGCGGGCATGAGCTAGTAAAATATAACGTTACCTTGTCAGTGACTATGGAGCCAGCGAGCGGTGGGCTTATGATGCCGGGCAGAGTTGCGACGGTGTTGGACAGACCCATCAAAACGCTCGCGTGCAACGGAGCGATGTCTAGGTGGTTGACGCTGAAAATAAGAGGAAAAAGGCTATAGATGTATGGCACTTTTGCTTGAGGGCCCAAAATGATGAATGCGAGGAGGATAGATATATTCACTGTGCTGTACCGGGAAAGAGATGGGAATAAAGCAATGTTAGCCGCAACAGAGAAAAAAACCGGCCAAGTGCGAGTCGGACTCGCGCACCGAGGGTTCCGTACAAACCTGTAGTAAGTTTTACGATTTATGACGTATTAAAAATAAAAATTACGTTTGTTGTATGGGAGCCCCCCTTTAATATTTACTTTATTGATATTTAATTATTTATTTTGAAAGGTAATATACAAGTTAATATTCTGTGAAAATTTGAACCGTCTACCTGTTACCGTTTTTAATATTGAGCAAAAAAATACGAAAAAAACACGTTTATTGTATAGGGACCCCCCTTAATATATATATTTTTTTAATTTTTCGTATTTGTTGTTATAGTGGCAACGGAAATACATCATTTGTGAAAATTTCAGCTTTCTAGCTATCACGGTTTATGAGATACAGCCTGGAGACAGACAGACAGACAGACAGACAGACAGACAGACAGACAGACAGACAGACAGACAGCGGAGTCTTAGTAATAAGGTCCCGTTTTTACCCTTTGGGTACGGAACCCTAAAAAGGCTATTGATGTATGGCACTTTTGCTTGAGGGCCCAAAATGATGAATGTGAGGAGGATAGATATATTCACTGTGCTGTACCGGGAAAGAGATGGCAATAAAGCAATGTTAGCCGCAACAGAGAAAAAAAGAACTATGTCGTTTTAAATTAAATAATTGAAATTAAATTGAAGAATTTGCAATATATATTTGGCAAGTTGAAAAAATTACAGAAAACTCTTTGCCGTTTCCGAATATTACAAAAAAATCAAAATTATTGGGCAATCTTTCGAAAGTATAGTCCCACAAACTTATTTGACCCGGTGGCCAAAATTGGAACTAATTTTTGTCTGTTTATTTTTAGAATAGAATAGAATATGTTTTATTTGTTGAACCAACACATAGTAAACACAAAATACAAAAATTTCTTAAAATCTAACTTAACTTAATTATCGTCTATAATGTGTCGTGCCAGCAAAAGGGTCCTAACTCAGCTTAATGTTGTGGGTACAAAATGTAACCACAACGCTGATATTCTGTTAGGACCAAACCGAGGGAAGTTCGGGTGTTAGTGACTGCAATATACAGTTATACAAAAGATTATACAAAAGAATGAATAAGAATATATTATATATATATTTTGTTTTATTTTATTTTTCATAGATAGGTACTTAGCGACGCTGTCACCGGGTCAGATAAGTTTGTCAGACTATCGAAAAAAAATGGGTTTTGCCAATCGTTTACCTGTCCCATAATCCATACTGATATTATAAATGCGAAAGCGTGTCTGTCTGCTACGCTTTCACGGCTTATCTGTTCAACCGATATCGATGAAATTTGGTACAGAGGTATGTTACATCCCGGGGAACACATAGGCGCTAGGATATATCCTAGAAAATTAATGAGTTCCCGCAGGAATCGAGAAACACTTATCCACACGGGCGAAGCCACGGGCATCATCTAGTTTCAACAGCTTTCTACTATCGCTAACATTTACATATGGCCCGTAGAGATGTTTGACGGTCACAGTAATATTATGTCAATGCATATTCACCTAAATCCAGACCACGCGAAGCCTCCGAGTCCAACGGCTATGGTGAGGCAGACAACGCAGCCCACGGTCGACGTAGCATACCCCGCCGCTATCATGAATATTGTCTGAAAGTGGAAACAAACTTCGATTACAAAAAGCAGTTTATAATTTTAAAAATAACTGACTAGTATTTGGCCACAAGAATTGGGAATTTCGCTAGTCAAATCTGCGTACGTAGGAAACGCGTACTTAGTATTGGATTTTGTATGAAATACTAAATTGTGACGACATCAAAATTCGACGCACTTTTTACTTTAATCTTTAGGCAAAGATCGGTCGTATGACCCACGGCTATTATATAGGTGCTCTCTGGAGTGCACATGGTTACGACTTACGAACCAAGGGAGGTATTAAGCATGTATCAACCTGCAACCAGTTCGTCATGAGGCCCGACATTGCAGCACCACGGTCATGGCCAAGTGTGGCGCCAACGGCCGCCAAGTGTGGCGCCAATGACCGCCAAGTGTGGCGGCAACTACGGCCAAGTATGACGCCAATGACCACCAAGTGTGGCGCCAACGACGGCCACGTTAGACGCCAATGACTGTCAAGTGTGGCGCCATCGACGGCCAAGTATGACGTCAATTGACCACCAAGTGTGGCGCCAACGACGGCAACCGTTACAATGCTACGTCTCTCTCACCTGGGACAGGAAAGCTCCGCAGGTGAACAGTTTCCGTATGTTGGTCCGCGACAGGAGCTGCATCTGCAGCATCCAATCTGCCATGTGGCCTGACACTTGCAGCACCACGGCCATGGCCAAATACGGCACAGCGGACAGCCAACCCGTCACTGATGTTTGGTATTTGAAAACGTCTGAAAAATTAGGACATGCATTGTAGTAGGGGAGCCCAAGAAGGGATTTTTAGATTTACTCCAGCGCGTCAGATAGTGATAGCGTATACGCCTTACGTGTCTCTGTTATCGGATGTTAATCTGCCGGTTTGCATGGTGGGATTGGCCGTGCGAAAGGGAAGAACATTGGTAAAAAAAAAAAATCGAGCGCGTCAGATATTCAGAGATGATGACCCAAAGGAATTCAAAAGACTGACGATTCTAACGTAATGCAAAGCCACTGCGGTTTTTTGAAAATGCCGGGTCAGATAAGTTTGTGGGGACTATATTTTCAGACCGGTGATAGCTTCGCGAGTAGATATGAAAAAAAAATTGAAAAAAAAATCTAAACAGGCATAAAAATAAGTTCCAATTTTGGCCACCGGGTCAGATAAGGTTGACGGACTATAATTAGGCAGCAGAGCAATTTTAAAGGATAATAGACGAGATACAACTGTACGAAAATTAAAAAAATTTCAATACCTTGCATAAAAGTAGGTAGGAACGTGAGTAAAGTGTAAAAGCCCCAGTTTTCGCTGAAATGCGCCATCACAATCGCCCAGACCGGGCCGGATTTCAACATCGCCAGCCACGGGTGTCGAACCTGTGACCCGTCCACTGCTAAAGTTCCTCGGGTGTCCTAAAAATATGCTACTATTGAAATTCTGGACATAATATTACAGACAATACACTTTAATTGATAATTAATCCATACTTAATATTATAAATGCGAAAGTGTGTCTGTCTGCTACGCTTTCACGGCCCAACCGTTCAACCGATTTTGATGAAGTTTGGTACAGGGATAGGTTGTATCCCGGCGAAGGACATAGGCAAATTTTTTATCCCGGAAAGTAAAGGAGTTCCCGCGGGAATCAAAAAACTTAATCCACGCGGATGAAGTCGCGGGCATCATCTAGTAATATATCAAATTCGACGAAAGTGTGTTTATCTGTCTGTATGCTACACTTTAACGGCCCATATTTTCAACCGATATTTGGAATAGACGTAGGTTGCATCCCGGGGATGGACATATGGTATCATATTTTTTTTGTTATTTGTACTCCATATACAATCATCAATGATTAAACTTTAAAAATATTAAACTTTAACTATAAGCGGATGTTTTTGGGTGGGAAATTGGGTTGGGTTGGGTGACGATTCTCATGGGATTCATGCCTGGACCTATGTTTTTTAGCATTACCACGTATTTCTTCTCTAATTGTAGGCAATTCAAGGTATTCGTGCATTTCACTTGTTTTAGTAAACCATGGGGCGTTGAGTATTGTGCGGGTATCATCTAGTTTTGAATTAACGTACCTGAATATATTTCAATTCAGCCGCAGTAATGTGGGGATCTTTTTCTGGCGACTCTTTGACTACAAGCCACCATATCGTCGTCCAAACTAGGCCCACGATTCCTGTAATGTATATAAAAGTGCTTCTTAGGATTTGGAAATAAAAATTCGAGTGTGCATATCCAGTACATTGGAAACAAGTTAAGTTTAAGATTTTATATTATAAATGTAAATAATAAAAGCGCTTGTTTTTAACTCGCTCCTGCAATGCTTAGGGCTGCGTTTAGTTTTTTTATTTTATTGTAAGTAAATTTTGTCTTTTTTCAAAAGAGCAGATATCCTTACAACATGAGTCTTAAAGCCCCACCCATGATACAGTGGGATTAACAGTCCGAAACGCAACCGCCCAGTTTCTTGCTGGTTACTTCTAGGTAAGAAGGGCAATCCGAACCAGTGATAGATTCACTTGACGATGCGAACTTACCAAAAACATAGAATATCCCCGGCCAGCCAGTATAATGCGTCAATAGAGAGCAGACAGGCATAGACACCACGGTGCCCACATAGCTCCCGCTGAAGGCAAAGGTCGCAAGTCGCGCGCGCTCCTCGCTGGGCGCCCATTGTGACCACACCGCGTGTATGCACGTATACGTCACGCCCTTATGACACCCAACCCGTGAGAATGTTATTAAAATAGTAAACTTACCAAAAACATAGAATATCCCCGGCCAGCCAGTATAATGCGTCAATAGAGAGCAGACAGGCATAGACACCACGGTGCCCACATAGCTCCCGCTGAAGGCAAAGGTCGCAAGTCGCGCGCGCTCCTCGCTGGGCGCCCATTGTGACCACACCGCGTGTATGCACGTATACGTCACGCCCTTATGACACCCAACCCGTGAGAATGTTATTAAAATAGTAAACTTACCAAAAACATAGAATATCCCCGGCCAGCCAGTATAATGCGTCAATAGAGAGCAGACAGGCATAGACACCACGGTGCCCACATAGCTCCCGCTGAAGGCAAAGGTCGCAAGCCGCGCGCGCTCCTCGCTGGGCGCCCATTGTGACCACACCGCGTGTATGCACGTATACGTCACGCCCTTATGACACCCAACCCGTGAGAATGTTATTAAAATAGTAAACTTACCAAAAACATAGAATATCCCCGGCCAGCCAGTATAATGCGTCAATAGAGAGCAGACAGGCATAGACACCACGGTGCCCACATAGCTCCCGCTGAATGCAAAGGTCGCAAGCCGCGCGCGCTCCTCGCTGGGCGCCCATTGTGACCACACCGCGTGTATGCACGTATACGTCACGCCCTTATGACACCCAACCCGTGAGAATGTTATTAAAATAGTAAACTTACCAAAAACATAGAATATCCCCGGCCAGCCAGTATAATGCGTCAATAGAGAGCAGACAGGCATAGACACCACGGTGCCCACATAGCTCCCGCTGAAGGCAAAGGTCGCAAGCCGCGCGCGCTCCTCGCTGGGCGCCCATTGTGACCACACCGCGTGTATGCACGGATACGTTACGCCCTGAAAACATACAAATCAAAACCATTCAATTATCATCATCCCATACCTACTCATCATATACTGTCCGCCAAACTTAACTGACCCGGCGGCATAAATTGGAACAAATTTTTATGCCTGGTTAATTTTTGGTTTTTATTTTATTTTTATAGATACTAGCTAGTATATGTGTATTATCTATGGATACTAGTGACGTGACGCTGTCACTGGGTCAGATAAGTTTGTCGGACTATGGGTATGTTCCGATATACACTGCGAGCACTGTTAAGTGTGACGTCAATTTAGTACACTGCGAAGCTGTTCCTTTATAGTTAGCTATACTGGTTACTGTTTAAAACGGAACGCAGTCAGCACTGAGAGCACCTTAGGTACCTCGAAAATGCCAAAGCTCAAAGTACAAAAATAGCGACGATTTATGACGTCATATATTTCCCTAGGATACTGCGGCAGTATACTGTCAGTCCATAACGGAACGAATTTCTCCCCAGAGCACTGAACAGTGCTCGCAGTGTATATCGGAACATACCGTATAATTTACATGATCGTTTGTTGTGATTGGCTTTTATGGTATTCTTGCTGCGTCAATGGATTTTGTCCAATAGCGGAAGGCTGTTAACCAATCAGAGGTGATTGCGTTCGTTACACTGTAGCTGTATTTTTGTGTAATTATACGGTGTGCCTCCTATTCTTGGTTTAACGGTGAAGGAAAACATCGTGAGAAAACCTGCATGCCTGAGAGTTCTCCATAGTTGAGTATTTGACAACTAGTCAAATAAGCAACTTTTTTTCAAACGCGCGCTTAGTATGGGGTTTAATATGAAATACTAACTTGTGACGCCATCAAAAGTCAACTATTTAAAATAGTTATCATACTAATATTATAAATGCGAAAGGGTGTTTGTTTGTTGGTTTAATGGTTTGTCCTTCAATCACGCCGCAATGGAGCAACGGATCGACGTGAATTTTGGCATGGGTATAGTTGAGAACCTGGAGAGTGACATATGCTACTTTTTATCCCGGAAAAATAAGAAGTTCCCGAGGGAATAAAAAAAACTTATACCACGCGGACGAAGTCGCGGGCATCAGCAAGTCAAACATAAAATTAACAGGGGACATGGATATTACGTCTTTTGGCCGGTCGTCTATTTAATAATCGCTAAATAATAATTAATTTTTGACATAGGCAACATCCCAATTTCGCTGTGCTACGTCATGCAACTTGGCCAGCATGGTGGACTAAGGCCAAACCTTTATCATTCCGAGAGGAGACTCGTTCTCAGTAGTGAGTTAATAAGAGAGAGATTGTGTACAGTATAATTAATCACAATTGTTTATCTACGTAATGTAACAGTCAATTTGAAAATAAATATAGTTAGGTGAGTATTTTTGCTACGAAGCTATTTTAATTACGTACGCTGGTAGCTTTCCAGTACTTTCCACTACCGTCTGTAGGCCTTGAGGGTAAATCTAAAAGTAAATCTAGACTGAAATTCACGAAAAACAACATTACAGCCAATTCGTATGTTTATTTTTAGTTTCACTTTCATGTCTATAATAGAAACGTGACGCTTTCGAAGATTCTGTTACATAAACAATACTAATTGTTCGTGTGGGGAAGAGGGCGTCTACAGTGTTGGGTGTAGGTGCGCCATCACGAGCGGTTAGAAGCTAAACCCTTGACCTCATCCCACGTCATCCCTATCCTCGCGACCTCCGCCAGAACCATACGTCGCCAAGTTTGTTTGGGTCCACCTAGCTTTCTTTTTCCTTGAGGATTCCAGTCGAGAACTTGGCTAGCGGGATTGCCTGGCTCTCTACGTAGGGTGTGGCCGATCCAGTTCCATTTGCGTCGTTTAATCTGTTCGTCTATTGGAGCGTATTGATGCCAGCTATTGATTAATACAGGTTTATACTTAAACCTTGAAAAAAAAAAATGAAGTTGAAGAAAAAAAATGGCGGAGGATAGGCTGGCCAAAATATTCAAACCCCGTCCATCAAAATCATTTGTAGGTATAGATGGGCCGTTATAGCGTAGCAGACAGAGATACTTTCGCATTTCTAATATATATATTAGTATGGTCGACAGCCGAGTTTTTCCGCAGACAATCTTCTTAATTCTATCAGGTCCTCCACATTAATGCGCCAGGGGAGAGGAGCGCTATGTTCTCATAAGTGGGAAGTCCTGGGTTCGATCCCCGGCAGGGTCAATTCGGGAATTTATAACTTCTGAATTATCTCTGGTCTGGCCTGGTGGGACGCTTTGGCCGTGGTTAGTTACCACCCTACCGGCAGAGATGTGCCGCCAAGCGATTTAGCGTTCCGGTACGATGATGTGCAGAAACCGATTGGGGTCCATCTTATGCTGAGATCTATAGAGCATACTTTGACTTGGCTCAGACTTTACTTAGAGTTAAAACGAGATGGACTTATGTGAGTAACATAAATCTGTCTCGTTTTAACCATGTTTTAAGTCGAAGCAAAGACAAAGTTCGCTCTGTATATCTTACACTTAGACTTCATCATCACTTGCAATGGCCCTTGACTGCAGTGGCGTAAAAAAAGGTAAAGTTCAATCGATACGCACCTCAAAAAGCCCCTCGATGACTCTGACTGCAATCAGCAACCCTGTGCTGGTGTGAGCTAGCGGTGGAGTGAACAGCGTCAGGAGAGACGTGGCGCCGATGCCTATCGCGAACATTCTGTCGAAAAACGTTAACCTTAGACCCAGCTGAGTTTGTTGTGGGCTCTTCTCAGACCAGTGGTGTTTAGCATGCGCACAAAGAGATTATCTCGCGACGAGAGAGAGAGATGTTATCGTTGCCGGCTAATTTTTCATTTACCCTGACATGCACAAAATGCGGTAGGTATATTAAAAGAAAAAAATAGTCGACATGTAAAGGTACGTAGAGAAAAATACACAGTTAAGAAATATTACTTTTATCTCTACCTTTGACGTAACGAGACAATTAGTAGCCATGTTAGCTTCGGTAGACAGATAGAGATAACGGGTAGACATAATTTTACTCGTAGTGCGCATGCTAGCCATACAGGGCGCATTTGGAACCCTCGTAGCTCTAGTTTTAAGATACCGTAACTGATTATCACCATCATGTTTAGACGTCAATAAGTGTACACTGTACCTAATTTGAATAAACAAATATTGATGGATTGATCGGTAACCTTAATTGATAATCTTCGTAAAATTTGATTCATAAAAAATCGTATACTTAGGTAATAATTATTGACGAGCCTTATTCGTATTAGATAGATTTTTTTATCAGCATTGTTATTGTTGTCAGTGTTAATGTCCTATGTCCCCCCAGTGGAACAGAGGGCGTCTACAGTGTTGCGCCATCTCGAGCGGTTAGAAGCTACACCCTTGATCTCATCCCACGTCATCCCTATCCTCGCGACCTCCGCCAGAACCGTACGTCGCGTCGGCAAGTTTGTTTGGGTCGACCACGCTTTCTTTTTCCCTGAGGATTCCAGTCGAGAGCGATATTGCCTGGCTCTCTACGTCGATTATCAGCATATAAATTGTTACAATTTTGGTGTGCAGCACTGTGAAAAACCACGTATTTTTTAGTTTAAAGTACAAAGTGGCATCATGAGAAATTCCAGGATACCAAATTTTTTAAAGTGATAACATCAATGAGCGGCGATACACGGATAGTTTGAAACAGTATTGACTGACCAATGATCGTGCCAGCCCCCCTGGCTGAGTCACATACGTTTCGTGTCTATTCTCTTTCTATAATCGTCAAGATAATCGTTAACGCTTTAACGAAAGCTATTAAAATGCTAACCATAGACTATTCACTTTTTTTTTCTCTCCGCTAAAGTCTAACGATTATAGATAGAGAGAAGACACGAAACGTATGTAACTGGCTAGGGGACAGAATTGGCCACTCCCGCTCCCGCTCCCGCTCGAGCCCAGCTATTCCTCCCTTTGGATACGTAAGTATTTGGCTCCAGCGGTTCGTGTACGTTGTCTGTCAATCAACTGCTCAAGCTGCCCTGTTTGGTCGCTCTAAAGAAATTTTTTAAGAAGGAACGAACCTGTTACCTCCGATTTTAGCCGCCAACCATCCACCTGGGAGCTGCGTTATCAGGTAGCCGTAGAAGAATGAGCTCAGCACCCAACCCTTTGTCGTGGATGACCAGTCGAATTCTGGTACCTGGAATGAAAAACAGGGCTTTTAAATTAAAAAATTTTTTGTGGGACTAGCTTTTGCCCGCGTACGGTACTGTACGATTTTCATACAAATTTCGGGATTGAATTTCCAAAAATCCTTTCTTAGCGGATGCCTATACGTCATAAAAGGTCCAGTCACTTTTTACATATAAATTTAGAAGAAGAGGACTATATACGAGTTTTTTGTATGGACTTACACATCTACGCCTACATGCTGCGGTCTTTGGCCACCTGGATCCAGCTGGATGGGCTCGATGAAACTTGTGATGACGCTAATTTTTGCGACAGTTACGTTAAAGACTTTCCTACATGTAGCCAAATTAGTGAACTCGAATTCTTCAAATTACTTATACGTATTCTCTTATTTAAAAACAAGCTGCAGTAAGTACTTATCATATTATTATTATAAATGCGAAATTATGTTTGTTTGCTGGTTTGTTGGTTTGTCCTTCAATCGTGACGTGATTTTTGGCACGAAAATTAAGGAGTTCCCGCGGGAATCAAATAAATTTAAACCACGCGGACGAAGTCGCGGGCATCAGCTAGTCTAAATATACATATCAAAATCAAAAAAAATCAAAAATCAAAAATATTTATTTCAGTATAACAATTTCACATAGTGCTTAGAAATTGGGACCATCCCTATAAGTGACTAGTATTGCTACTAGTACTTGTGGCAGGCGACCCCGCTCTTCCATAACATGTAATACAATAATTGAAATAAATATTAAGTTTTTATATTAAATTAAAGTTATAAAAGTTAAATTAAATTAAGTTAAATTAAGCTACAGTTATATAAAGTTAAGTAGTAAATCCAAGCTGTGTGTATACATGTAGTGTGTGCGTGTGTGTTTATGTATGAGAGTGCGTATGTAGATGAGTGTATGTAGTAGTGTGTGTGTGTGAAAGTTAATGTATTTGTGAACGTGTGCATGCATGTGTGTGCGTGACAGTGTTTGAGATTTAACCTCAGTGTTTTGAAAATGTAAAAATTTTTGGGCATACAAGTCAGTGCGTATTCCTATTATTATATTATGTACACTTGTTGCATCAAATCTTCCGTTTCATAATAGTTTAATTTATGCAACCACTCAATAAGAACTTTTTTGCATTTATGGAATGATAATGGATAAATATTTAATTTATTATTAATTATGTTGTAAAGATGAGTAGATTTCCTGTTAAATTGTTGTGAAGCAAATTTAGTTTTACATGGAATTGAATATAAAATCTTTTTTCTTCTCGTCTTAAGTTTGTCAGTGTCAAAAGGTACATTTTTATGCACTTTCAATAATGAGAATAATATATATAATTTTCTAACCGTTAGTAATTCACAATGTCTATACAGTTCTACAGTTGAAAATCTGTATGGTTTGAAAAACATGACTTTTAGTAAAGACCTTTGACCTCGTTCCACTTCAAGAAATTTTATTTTTGAAGCTCCACCCCACACTGGGATGCAGTATCCCAAGATGGATTGTCCCAATGTTACATAAATCTGGGTTAGCAATTTTTTCGTCGTCACATATCTTAGAGTTTTAAAAATCCAAATAAGTTTCCTAATTCTACCATTTACAAATTCAACATGCGGATGCCATGAGAGTCGCCAATCTAGCATTATGCCTAGATATTTGACTGTAGTTACTTTACCAAGGACAGGGCAGCTACAGTTTACAGTACTTAGATTATTACATTTATGAATCTTAACTTGGAAATCATTGTTAGGCTGTGTTTTAGAATTGATTGTAAAGCATATATAGTTAGATTTTTCAGTGTTTAACGTTAAAAGGTTAGACTGTAGCCATTGAGAAATTTTTGAAAGGCCTAATTCAACCATCTTTCTAACAGAGTTCCATGACGTACTTGAAAAAACTATAGCAGTGTCATCTGCATAAGAGAACACATGACCACCATCAAGTTTTAAATTACACAGGTCATTTATGTATATTAGAAACAAAGTTGGTCCTAATACACTTCCTTGAGGGACGCCAAATATCAAATTAGAGTCCTCACTAACATAATCCCCGATTTTGACTCGTTGAGTTCTATCATGCAGATAATCTTTGAGTAATAACAGCGCTGTACCTCTAATGCCAATTTTTTCAAGTTTCTGTATGAGCAGAGGGATGGAAACGGTATCAAATGCTTTTTTGATATCCAAAAAAACCGTTAAACATTTTTTACCTTTGTCTAACTCTTGTGAAATAAATGATGTTAACGCTATAACTGCATCCTCTGTGGATTTTCCTTGTCTAAAACCATATTGGGAATTAGAAAGAATGTTAAATTTATTCAGGTAGTTAACTAGTCTTGAATTTATTAACTTCTCCAAGACTTTCGCAATAGACGGTAAGACAGAAATCGGTCTGTAATTATTAATGTCCTTACTGTCTCCACTCTTGAAAACTGGTGTAACGATGGACTGTTTCAGAATTGAAGGAAACACTCCTAATTTGAAACAAAGATTAGCTAAGTGACAGATTATTGGAGCGATTATATGTATGGTCAATTTAAGAAACTTAGTCGGAATATTATCCAATCCTGGCGCACTGTCAGATTTAAGATTCATAATAATGTTTATAGTTTCATGTAGATCAGTGTCCAGGAGAACAATTGAAGATAATTGACTATCAACAAATTTTAAGGGGTCTACTGTTTGGGTGGTGTTTAACATAATATCCTCAGCAAGTACCCTTCCCACACTGGCAAAGTAGCTGCTTACATAATTAACGGAGTTGTTTGGAGAGAGTTTTAAATTTAATAGGTTCAAACTTTGGGTTTTAGTTTCATTTAAATTGGCTATAGATTTAATTTTGCTCCAAAGTACTTTGCTATCCTTCACAGAAAGAGCTAATTGTTGTCTATCATAATTCCGTTTTATCTTTTTAATCAGGTTATTACAGTAGTTACGATACCGTTTAAAGGTAATTTTTAAAATTTCATTGTCAGGATCGGCCCTTAACTTTTTCTGCATATTATTCCTGTTTCGTATACAGCGTAAGATACCAGATGTCATCCAAGGTTTGATTGTACGTTTATTTTTAGGTAGGTAGATCACAGTCGAGCTATCTTTTAGTGAATCAGCTAATTTACCTATGAGTTCCTCAACTACTAATTTAGGATCTTCAGAGTAAAGTAATGTGTCCAAATTTTTTTCCATAAGAATTTTTAAAGCTTTGTCATAGTCTACGAAGAGCTTTGTTTTTGAACATTTATGTTTACTATATAGTTTAGATATGCATAGGAATATCATGCAGTGATCCGTAATCGAAGTGTTAAGAACCGCTATGAAAGGAGAGACATTCCTTTTCTCTAATTTTAATATAAAATGATCAAGGCAGTTACCACCTCGAGTTGGATGTGAATGACCTGGGAGTAGACCATAAGTAGAGAGCATATTTAGGTAATTAAACCTATTGTTACATTCATTATTCGTCTCGTTTTGTTTAGGTATAAGGATAATATTTATGTCTCCCGTAATAATTATATTTTTATATGATTTGATAGTATCAAGGTGAGCACTAAGTGAATTAATAAAGTTAGTGGCATTAGTATTTGATGGTGACCGGTAAATTCCTAGAATAATGTAATTGTTAGTTTCTAATTGCAAACACGATGCATGCTCTAATTTGATCTCCTTAGCATTAGCCAAAAGAGTATTTCTTATATAGATAACTACACCATCGTTTTGATTAAGGTGGTAGGAGGTAGTGAATACATTGTAATTGGTAAGGGATGGAACAGTTTTTAACGGCGTTAGTCGACATTCCGTCAGAACTAAAACATCTATGTGAAACTTTAGTTCAGCTAATGAAATTTGAAGATCATCCAGATTCGAATAAATACTGCGTATATTCTGTGAAACCAATTTTAGGTCATTTTTGTTAAAAGTTTTTATTTTGTTGAGGTCCTCAATATCACATTGTTGTGCAACTGGGGCCATAGACTGGTCTATTTCGTTTAACGTTCTAAAAGAATTAAAGTTCATAAGTAAATCTAATTTTTAATACAAGGTGGTAAATCAAATTGATTCCTAAAGATATAACGATATTTAGCCAACAAAATTTTATGATAGACATAGTGCAGCCAATAATAGTAATTAATATTATGCCTAAGTTGTATATTTTATGAGTGATTACATTAATTAATGAGGTTGAGTATGTATGTTATGTGTATATTGCGTCACAGGCATGTGTATGTATTTGAGTGTATATCAGTGATATGCTATCTAGTAATTCTATATCAATGGCGCGTTTCAAGACAAAGTAAAATGCATCGCCTACAGGTAAACCAAGCTGTAAAAAACAGGTACAATAATAGCAAACAAGACAGTTGGCAGAGACCAAATATAAAGTACCGTAACCAGCAAATAATGACAAACTAAAATTATTAAAGTCTAGTCATTTTCCTTGCGAAAGTTTGTGAATTTGAGGTTCATTCGTAATTAGTATTATAGGGGATCCCTCATCCTTCCTTAGATATATTTTGCCATAGGCCATCCAACAGAATTTATAAACTTTCGTCTTAACAAGGTCGCGCGCCAAAAAATATAGACGGGCCGCTTTAGACGTGAGTTGCTCGGAAATGAAGATAGGGGTGTCTTCTGAGGTACGGAACCCCAAATGCTTCGCACATAACTTTGATTTGTGTTTGATATTGAAAGACTTACTCATTTTGAGAATCTCAGTTTTTAATATAGTAGAGGACGTTTCCACAATGATTGGTGTATTTTGAACACCCTCCTTTTTTGAACGAATTCTGTATATGTCTCTAATATCGGATTTATTGATTTTACAGTCGATATTGTTGGACAGGCACATTACCATGTCCATTAAGTCCTCTTTACTTTCGTTATTTTTCTTAGGTACGTTTTTCAGCTCCAGATTCGTTTTACGGCTATCTCTCTGCACTTCTTCGATTTTATCCTCTAAAATTGTAATATATTTCTTATCCTCTTTTATTTGTCCTTCCAAGCTTTCTATCTTTTTCCTAAACTCTTAGTTCTGTGCAGAAAGAAACGCCAACGAATTCTCAATGTTGGAATTAGTTCGTTGAATTTCTTTGAGGGTAGTTGCATTTTTCTTAAATTCATTCTCTTGACTTGACATCAGAGTTGAGAGCATTTTTCTCACTTCCTCCTTAAAATTGTTAAACTCCTGAGCAATATCTTCATCTCTTTTTCTTTTGTTCCGCATAGATATGAAGTTGGGTGGTGTATTTACCAATTGTGTACTAGCTTGAATATCTGAGTCCGAAATGGATCGATCCAATGTGGTATTCATTTTAAATGTACTAGGGTAATATAAATCCAAAGGCTGCGTCAGTCACTATCTTATAGTAAGTGTGGCGAAGAATGTCACTTACGGTGTTTCAAATTTCCACTGTCAATATAGAAGGTCCAATCACGTAATAGTAGGCGGGGCCAACGAACTTGCGCACGAGCTGATATTGTGAGTGTGTGAAGCAAATAATAATGGCAGCTTACTTGTGTTCCGCCATTCTCCTGTATAATACGTTAACGAATCCTCCTTGGTTTATGCACTCCTAGTACAATTTTACTGTATTTTCTGAATTTTATTTAAAATTTCACTTGATTTGGAGCAAAATGAAATACAGATAGATACACGTCCACTACTTTTAAAGGTCCGGGGGGAAGAGAGACATATAAAAGTAAAAATGACTGACGACCGACTGATCTATCAACGCACAGCTGAAAATATAGCCCATGTCAACCGGACCATTATAACGAATCGATCAAACGGTTTTCGGACATTAACATAATATTCATTACATTTTTGTGGTAAGTCGGTTCGTAAAATTGATCTACCATAACCTTAGATGTGTGATTTTTTACATGGGCGAATTTATGTCACGCAGTACGCTCATGTTCATTTCTTACGAGGGACATAAAAGCGTTATCGTCATTTCTGATGATTGCATTTTAACATATTGGTTTTCTTGAATAAAAGTCCTCCTTATCTTATTTTTATTTTCCCTACTGGTATTATTTGTTGTTTTATATTAGGTACTTACCTTGGAGATGCCTTGAAGGGTGTTTTTTATTTGTGGCACTTTTTATTAGCGATATTCTGGGTACTTCTGCGAGTAAAATGCTGCAGTTATAATTTAACAATTCATTTTATATTGAACTCTACCGCGCTCACTCGATCGAGCGTTGCAGATCTTAAAAGATTTTTAAAAAATAATAACACATAGGCTTCCTTTTATCCCGGAAAAATAAAGAGTTCCCCCGGGAACCAAAAACCTCAATTCACGGACGTTAAGTCGCGGGCATCAGCTACCTAGTTAGAAATGATTTGACCAATAGGGAATATGCATGTATTTTTTTTATTTTTTTAAACTATTCTTTAAGTGATTATATAACCGAAAAAAAATATAACACTTGCACAATTTTATTAAATAAGCTAAAAAATTTTTATTAAAACTACTATCATTTTCGGACGATTTAAACGCCGCCATTTTGGCGCGCTCGTTCTGTGACGTCACCGTGCACACCAACGAAGTGTTTGATTCACAGTTTTAATAAAAGTGAGTGTAGTAAAGCGTAAAAGATTAACTTATTGTGATGGAAGAGCACCCAAAAGCTTATTATAAATATTGTATTGTCCCTATGTGCAGTAAAACAATATTAAAACTGCACCTGACAAGATATATTTTCATATGCCGAAAGATATAAATATAAGGAAATAAATAAATAAAAATTAAAAAATTAGCGGTATTATCTTTCAGGTTATAATAATTTGATTGACTCATCTCACGAGTATAACAATAAGGAATATGAAAAATCGAATATGTAGGTAACTGTAACTTTTTTTTATCCACTACAAGTTAGCCCTTGACTGCGATCTCACCTGATGGTAAGTGATGATGCAGTCTAAGATAGTAGCGGGCAAACCTGTTAGGGGCATGGCAGTTATATTAAACCCATACCCCTATTCGGTTTCTACACGACATCGTACCGGAACGCTAAATCGCTTGGCGGCACGTCTTTGCCGGTAGGGTGGTAAGTAGCCACGGCCGAAGCCTCCCACCGGGCCAGACCAGAGAAAATTCAGAAATTATAAATTCCCAAATTGACCCTACCGGGGATCGAACCCGGGCCGCACGTTAAGACAACAGCGCTGCACACTGCGCTACGGAGGTCGTCCCACCTTATTATTATCCTTGCTGCAAGGTTATTTACCTACCTTGCAGTTTTTACTCCTCTTAGTTCAGCGGACGTAAAGTCAAAATTATTTGCGAAGTACGTAGTCATCATGAACACATCAGTTTTAGGCAGATTATCCGACTGTGCCTTGACAAAACCGCTTTCAGTCATTGTGGCGAGTCTTTTTTCACAAGGAATTACTGCTTTCAGTTAATAATTCCCAAAAACACTAATGATTTATCATAAACAGCGGCAAAACAATGCGAATAACTTTCAATAATCATACAAAACAAACGACATGTGAACAGTAGACATTCTACAGAGTGGACGGTGACGTCATGTTTCGTTCCGCCAATAGCGTTGCGTTTTAGAAATTTGAGCGGGAATTCGAAAAATACTACTTTTAAATAATTAAATTTATTAATAGAAACATGATAATTTGTAAAAATATTCATCTGCATATATTTCTTTAGCAATAAAGATTACACATAATTTTTTTTGTCCATTTCTAAATCACATGCATATTCCCCATTGTTCCGGGTATATTCATTTGGGACGTTTTGAGGGGCGAGTGGCCTAGTTGTGACAACGCATATCAGTCGATTGCGATTGTTAAGCAACGTTGACCCTGGTCGGTAACTGGATAGGCAACCGAATTTGGAGGTTCAAATTAGGCCGTGCCTCGGAGAGCACGTTAAGTCGGTCCCGGTTATTATTACTAACATCTGATAATAATCGTTACAAAACTCTAAGACTAAAAATACTCTTAGTCGAGTCGTATGTGGAAGGACGTGGGAACCCACCGGATTATTATTCCAAGAAAACTCCTCCCATTATGAGATTAATGGTAGCGCCTACCATAATGATCTCATACCCTCAGTAATGAGGAATACGACGCAGAGAGAGAGAGAGATATTCATTTGGGTACCTACGTAAATTATAGTTCCATTTTCTAGTTCGACTTGGACGGGTTCCGTCATGGCGACCACCGCGACTGACAGGTTGACCCTCAGCGCGTAAACGTTGAAGAAGCCGAAGAACGCCAGAAGGGCCACGATCAGCCGCCGCTTCTGCCAGAAACGCCATGTCGTTGTGCTGGTGCTCCCTATCTCCGTTATTCTTTCCCTGAAACAAAAATATTATTTTCCTATACTAATAATATAAATACGCAAGTGTGTCTGTCTGTCTGTCTGCTACGCTTTCACGGCCCATCTGTTCAACCGATTTGGATGAAATTTGGTAAAAGGATAGTTGGTATCCCGGGGAAGGACATAGGCTACTTTTTATCCCGAAAAATTATAGAGTTCCAGCGGGAATCAAAACTTACTCCACGCGGGCGAAATCATGCGTATTGTTATGACAATGATGAGGTCTATAGTCTATACCAGCGCGCGTTTGCCTATTCGGACCTACTTATGCAAAAAGGAACCAATCCACACACATGCCAAAAGTGAGATAAGTATACAGAAAGCTTTTAAAATGCACCTTCTATCGACCCTGGAAAGATCAAAATGATCTGACAATTTTGGTCACACAATGTCAAAATTGTCAGATCATTTTGATCTTTCCAGGGTCGATAAAAGGTGCATTTTAAAAGCTTTCTGTATACTTATCTTATTTTTGGCATGTGTGTGGATTGGTTCCTTTTTGCATAAGTAGGTCCTATAATTGTCAGTAAACGTATTACAAGATAAAAATTATTTTAGCTTTACAATCAAAATAAGTACAAATAACATTATTTACCTTTAGTTATACTTATAAGATAGCTGCTTTATTTATATTTTCGCCATTGTCATGTCATTCATCACGCGTTAATATGTCCACGCCTTTTCCTAAGCGTTTTTAAAACAAAGAGACCCTTTTCTAATCTTCCCATTTCTACTCTTTTATTGCTTTTTTTATTGGGGCAAAAAGAATGCCCCTTTATCTTAAAGTTACGTAGCAAAGCTTTCCATGACCCATGGGAAAGGGTTATGTGACCTACATACGTTATAAGACACCACACTAAAATTAACTTCTTCGTAGTACCACAGTTAAGAAAACATAACAGTTGGACACCCTTATCTATAGCAGGTGCATTTTACCTGTGCATTTTAGATGCCCTGTAAACAGGCTTTTCAGCATTCTGTAACTCTAACAACATTAATTCATCTGTGTAGCTGTAAGTACGAGTATAATTACTCCGTGAATAGTGCATACAATCAGAAACACATACAGCACTTGGTAACGCGAACACGGCAATACATCATGAAACGCGCATAATATGTATAGGTTTATACTTATTATACGCGTGTAGTGAGACAACAAGAGACCGAAAGAGGATTTCCCACACCATTTAATCTAACAATTGGGCATTAAAACACTAGATTTGTAACTTTTTAACAATTGAATCGAGGACACGTGAAGGTTACGAACTGTTGGTCACAACTTTAGATTCACGCGGCTATTTGTTGCCCGGGCGCCAGGCGCCCTGTACTAACAGGGCGCCGCAGATTTTCTTATCAGAAAGCTGACAATAAAGCTATTTTTTTATTTGTTGCTTATGCATTGTTTAGAGAATTAATGATTCAAATATGAATACATGTCATGTTTGTAGTTTTCTATTAATTCAATTGTAACATTAAATGTAAGAACTTTAAAAACACAAGAAAGATTAACAGAGCTTTTGCGGCACGGAACCTAAGACTGGAAGGAGAAGGGGGAGGCCTTTGCCCAGCAGTGGGATTATGTATAGGTAACTCATCGTAAAAAACGTACTCAAATAACACTTAAAAATACAGGCTTATATAAATAAATTAATTAATTCAATAAAAGATATGGTACAAATTCAAAATAAGTTTTTTAAAATTGTAATGAAATAAGTATACCTAACGGCCTATGAAGCACATCCTAAAGGAGCATAGAGCGTTGGAAAGTTTGATGGTTTCCATCGCGCACTGGCAAGGTTGCTAAACTGTGGCAATACCTACATTGTGCATCGCGAGTGGATTTTCGCTGACGTTGACAATTTTAGCTGCCCCCAAGGATGGTAATTTATTGACTCCCCGACGCATCCGATTACTGTGGGATTTATTTTTCCGTGTAGAATTTGTTTTTTGACTATAAGCCCGCTCGTTATGACCCTATATTTTATGGCTAACTTTGAATGGCATCACTTTACTAGATTTCGTAGAAACATTATTTTTTTGTTCGCAAAATGGTTCAAAACTAGAAGAGGTTTATGATTACGCAATAACTATTTGGATTTGGACGAGTGAAAGTTTGGATGCTTGTAGATATGTTTGATAGTTGTTACTCCTTTGATGTTAAATAATAAATAATTCCTGTGGAATGAGATAGCTTGCATATGACCTGAATAATAGGCTACATTTTATCCCGGAAAATTTAAGAGTTCCAGTGAAAAGACCTTAAACAACGCGGAAGAAGACGCTGGCATTATAACTTGATTCAATAGATGAACAAAATACAAACACTCCTTTGCGTAGTGCAAGTTAAACAACCCTGCGCTTCGGCGAACTTCACAGCCCACTCTGTAGGTGTGCGTTTCGCCTTGCCGATCGATGCTATCTCTTGTACTAATCAATCGATTTTCAATAAAAACTTTATAGCATTCGCCTTAATTTAAATTTATTACCTTTTATACATCGACGCCTTCAGTAATGATCTTTTATTGTTTTTCTATTAAGCTAATCCATGTTAAACTCGTCACAGCCAACAGAGGAAAGCCATAGACAGAATATTTTTAAATACCTACGAGTAATAGCTGATAGCTCTATTTTCTAATACATAATACTCAATTTATTTATTTTTTGTAGGACATACAGGTGTCTCTTATGTAACGTCATGTTTTGACTATCGCCGGTTCGGAAAGCAGTTCTATTATGCTGAGAAGAAAAGACGTGTTTTATAAGCTTGCGCCTATACACGTTTTTTTTGTAATAACAACAATAATACCTACAAACCTTTCTTTTAAGAAACTGTTAGACCGTTCTTGACTTTGTGTCAATACGATAAATTCCTCCATACCGTAGATAATTCAGCGTAATTATATCTACTACTATTACAATTATGTATACTTCACAACATTACTTATGTAAGTAGGTATACCTATACAAATAGTCTACGAAATAAGATTTTCAGTTTTCACACTATATCGCGCTGGTAAGCTAGTATATTAAAACTAAGAGAAAATCGGTTAAAATAAGGCCACTGCACAACTTGATTGGAACACAATTACTTAATAATATCAATTATTCATCATCGACCTTAACAAATTGTAATAGAGCTGAATTTTCTTGTAACTTGAGTAACATAATAGGTTTTAAAATGTCATGGCTATTTCACGTGTTACGCTCTCATAATTTTTATATGTGGCATTCCGTCTAATTGCATATAATACAAAAAAATATTTTTGCACAGGAGTAATTTCTTGGTTCTGTGGCCACTTATTTTATTTTTCTAAGAAATGTATGCCCTATTGGATTTGGTGTCATTGAATATGATAGAATGACAGTATACAAGAAAAATAAAAGGGGATCGAAAAATTTAGATAGCGACAGATTGTGATGTTGAGTCGCGATTTTAAGCTTATTCAAAATCACATTACATTACATCATAACATACAAATAGACGAAAACAAATAGCTGAATTGCTGATTTTAGATACAGATAGACAGACGTTGGCTTCTATTTTAATCATTGTGCTACCAGATTATGATAACGATATAATCTCATAAACGACTCTGTAACAGCTTACTTTCAGAAATAGGTACTTACCTATTTGAAAAGCAGCCGAAAATAACACACATGGCTATAAAATTGTGTTTGCAAACAGATAGGTAGGTACATAAGTAGGTAATTAGCTATGGAATGATACCAAACGAGTTATACAATTTTGAGCTATATACCATTTTTGCTTCTGAGAGCAAAATTTAGTATTTTCATACATAATTGATTCTTATTCATTCAGCCATTATTACTACGTTTACATCTTTATGTATGAGTAACCACGATAAAAATACTGTTTGACTTATATACCTAAGACATTTGACGGTGTGTACTACTTTGTTCCGAAAGTAAACAAAACTGTATAATCCATATAATCGTACCTACCAACTACTTAATCATGTAAATTATGTGATGTTTTATTTGATCGGAAGAGATGTTTGTAAATTAAATTGCTACTTATTAGCATTTACCTACCATTATTATTTTAATAATCTTACGCATAATTAAATATTGATGGTCTTTTCAAAGAGCCCTGAAAAGAACAGGTGAACCCTAAAAACCGGTATTAACTTTCTTTCTTTTCAGACAGTGGGCTTGTAGGTACTTATTACAATCTTAATGAAGATTAGGCCATAATTTCAAAAGCAAAATAGCCTAGTGATGTTATATTTAATGTTAATGAAGCCTTAAACCTTTCATTTTCTTGGGAAGGCTTCAAAGGTAGGTAAATGTTATTATCATTACATCAAATTATCCTCCCCTTAATAAAAGACGGCTGTGTTTTTAACATATTATGCTGTTGGTAGTTGGTACCTACTACCAGCACCTATCACGGAGAAAAAAACTAACTGAAATCCTGTGGTTACTACTAAAATATTTGTAAATCCGAGGACAACTAATGCCCTGTAATAACAACAAAGCGACTTTAGTAAATGCAACAAATATCTGTTTTGTAATTGAAAATTCGAATTATTCGCAGAAGTTAGGTACCTATATTATTATAGTGACATTGCCATTTACTTAGATCATTGATGAATTTTAGAATGAATTAGATAAAAGAAAACTACCACTATAATTAATAGTCAGTGAATCTACCTATGTAAATTTTTAGGGTTCAGTAACTCAAGAGGAAAAAGGAACCCTTACACTTTACTGGGTCACTTCGTTGGCCGTGTCTGTCTGTCAATACCCTTTTTTTCGGGAACGCGTGGAGGTATCAAGTTGAAATTAATATCAAATACTTTAGACCTAATAGTTCTATGGTAACATAGAGCTGTAAAAAAAATCAAGCTTCTAAGTCAACGCAATCGGCCGTTTAAATGCCGCATAAATATTTATTTTGCATATTATTTTGACACTCGCCAGTAAATCAAAACTTAAAGGGTACTTCCCGTTGACCTAGAATTATGAAATTTGGCAAGAAGCAAGGTCTCACAGCACAACTAGCAGTGGTGTGCACAGGCCTTAAAGCTAGGGTAGGCAATTAGTTAGTCAGAAAGAGCTATTATAATGAAATGAGCATTGACGTATTTCCATTTGGGTAAGCTCCATTTGGGTAAGCAGTGCTTCTATGCCTCTATGAACTGCACGCCACTGAGCACAAGTATAGGAAAATCGTGAATTAGGATTCCGTACTTAAAGGGTGTCGAATTGTTTGTCAGGCGCTATCAGTTTAGCGCCATTAAGGTGGGCATTCATGGAGCTTCCAATCGTCCAAATGGCGTGGCCGCCTTCCAAAATCTGCCCGTGAATGTCGAAAACGTATGCTGTTTTTAAACGGCGTCCAGACCGTGGATTTCCAAACGGATCAAAATCCATCACGCCACACCATTTGGACGTCTCGGCGTGGCGTATATGAATTGATCGTCAATGCGAAAAACTGCGTCCACACCATCTGGACGCCTTCCAAACGCATCGTGAATGTGCAAATCTACGTCCATTTTTATTTCATTCAGCCGTGCGCCTCCGTGCGCTCATGACCTACAACAGCGTGCTCGCGCGCGCAGCTACGAAATTTCAAATTATCAATTGAGCAGATAACTACTCAATTATTAAGATGTCAGGTCGTGATTTTGTTTTAGCCATCATCGACTTATACAGAAATAGTCCCTGTTTATGGAATGTGACACACAACGATTACCATGATTGCTTGTCTCATATTTGTATCCATTTTTTTAATTAATGGAGTCACAAGGTCTAGCAGCTTAAAATAAGTTGGTTCATCCATTCTGAGGTAGTTTCTCCAATCAGAGGGTTCTAATGTTAACTCATTCATTAAATTAATATGAGTGTAACTTTGCCTTTTTTTCAACCACTCCTTTGTCCATTTGCTTTTTTTTTTTTTTTTTTTTTTTTTTTTTTTTTTTTTTTTTTTTTTTTTTTTTTTATCCACTACAAGTTAGCCCTTGACTGCGATCTCACCTGATGGTAAGTGATGATGCAGTCTAAGATGGTAACGGGCTAACCTGTTAGGGGCATGGCAGTTATATTAAACCCATACCCCTATTCGGTTTCTACACGGCATCGTACCGGAACGCTAAATCGCTTAGCGGCACGTCTTTGCTTCTTGGGTTTTTTCGTTTTTTTACGTAAATGGCTAATGCCGTTCCTAATAATAACAATTTTTGGTCTGCGTCTTCCATTCTTAATTAATAATAGTCTGTGTTGGAGCGTCTAAAAGGCGCTTAAATAGACGTGGGCCCTGATTGGTCCACGTATCAAAATTTTGCAATGTGTCAATTTGAAATCCGCCATCATCTTGAATTTGCAATGTCATTCGCGATTCGCATTTTGGATTCGTTACGCAATTTTATCTTTTCAAACTATGTAATTTGTAAAACTCTAGTAGCCGATTAAAATCATCATATTAAGCACAGCCTATCATTTCATCGAAGCGCAAACATAAATTTTTGGTCCTTCTTCGCCAAATATTACGAATACGCACGGAACACGGCGACCTGTGGAATACATCCATCGAATACATCCATCAACAAGGGCGCGACGTGGTTTGGATGTGGAAGACTGCTAACTCCAAGACGCGCAAGGTAGGTACGGTCAACCTATCCACGAATCACCCACCCTTATCTCACTCGATTAATACTGTGCTGTGCTTAAGAACGCATAACGTAATTTTGTACTCCCATCAACAAAATGGCGAGTCGCGATAAATCCCCACAACTAGGATTGAGTGACGATAAATTAGAGTTATTAGTACGCGAACTCACCAAAAAACGCGGCACCCTCAAAGGCCGACTAACAAAATTCGGCACTTACATAAACAATTTCGATATTAAAGTAGCTACAGCACAAAACAAAATTGATTTGAAGCTACGCATTGAGGGTGTCACGAATTTATATCGCGAATTTAACAACATTCAGTCCAGGATCGAAGAATGTGTCAGCGAAGCTGATCTCGACGATCAGTTGACGCAAAGGGAGCAGTTTGAGGACTGTTACTACAGTACCTTGTCGCAGGCAGAGTTATTATTAAATAGCAGTGATAGCAGTAGTGGTAAGGTCTCATCTTGTTCAAATACATGCGCAAGTAGTCAGTTACGCTCTGTAAAACTACCTACCATAACATTGCCATCCTTCGATGGAGCATACGAGCACTGGCTGGAATTTCGGGATACATTTCAATCCCTGGTACACGATTCAGACGAAATTACCAGCATCCAGAAATTCCACTACCTAAAATCTTCGTTGAAGGGTAGTGCCGAGCTAGTCATCGACGCATTAGAGTTCACGTCTGATAATTATTCTGTCGCGTGGGACCTTTTACTCAATCGATATAATAACAGCAGATTATTAGTGCATAATCACGTCAAAACTATATTTAATATTCAAGCGTTGAGTAAAGAGTCCCCTGCTTCAATTAGAACACTAAGTGACACTATTCTTAAGAATTTACGCGCATTAAAGATCCTAGGGGAACCTGTAGACTCGTGGGATACGTTAATTGTGTATATCATTGTGTCTAAACTCGATAAAATCACTGAACGCGAGTGGGAGCAGCATAAAGGCACATTGATAACAAACAATAACGATTCCAAATCAAAGTTAAAGGTTGATGATTTAATTAACTTCCTCAAGAATCGAGCGGACATGCTAGAAACATTGCAGGGTTCACATAATAATTCACAACATAATAAAGAATCCAAACAAGCGAGGACCAACGCGAAGTCATCCACAAAATGCAATGTTTCTACCACTAAACCGCACGAACGTCACTTCACGCCTAAAAAGTGCATTAGGTGCAACGGAGACCATCAACTTTACGCTTGTTCGAAATTCATTGACTCTGATTTGGAATCAAAACTAAAATTTATTCGCGATAGGAAATTATGCGAAAATTGTATGAAAAGCAGCAACCACACAGCCGAATTTTGCAAATATGGTGTTTGCCGCCGGTGTCTCAAGAAGCATAATTCCCTAATCTGCCCTAAAAACGATTTAAATCATCCCGTGGATGATACAAAAACAATAGGTAGCACCAGCGGTTCCCTAACGTTGCACTCGTCATTAGATAATCGGCTACTAATGAACAGCGCGCGCGCAGGTCCCGATGCATCGAGCTCTGCACCGCCGCCCCTTTCCCCCGCTGATGAGATAAGCCTATATGCAAGTAATGCACACTCAAACGATAAACGCACACATCGTTCTTTACAACCTGTTCTATTGTCCACTGCGCTAATCGAGGTACGGACTCGACGTAATGTTTACCTACTAGCAAATGCGCTCTTGGATAATGGAAGTGAACGCAGCTTCATAAGCGAACCCTTTAGTAAGAAACTAGGGATAGAATTCATGCAATCTACTCACGAGATTAGAGGTGTAGGTAACTCAGTGACGCAATGTACTAAATCATGCGACATCGAGATAAAATCGCGCATATCTGCTTACACTACTAAACTACATTGTTTTGTATTGCCGCAAATTTCTTCTACGTTGCCCGCTGTACATTATGAACGCGCTAGGTTTCGTATACCTAATAGTATACAGCTGGCAGATCCGCATTTTCTTGATTCCCGAAATATCGATATTTTAATTGGCGCAGATACATTTTGGGAATTAATACACGACGGTAATATAAGGTTACCTAACGGGCCTTATTTACAAAATACGCATTTAGGTTGGATAATATCGGGATCTATCGTATTTAATCCGCGCAACGATAGCGTTATCCAGTGTAATTTTACGCAATCTATTGATACGCAACTTCGTCAGTTCTGGGAAGTCGAAGAGCTCCCTAGGGATCGGGATACACGCACGGATGCTGAGCGGGCTTGCGAGGAGCTGTTCACTCGTACTACGACACGCGATGACGAGGGACGGTTCATCGTGACTATACCCCTTAAGGCATCACCCGACCTTCTGGGTGAATCATTTTCACAGGCTGAACGACGCTTCCTAGCGCTGGAAAAACGGTTAGAGCGCACACCCGTCTATAAAAAATTATACGCCGACTTCCTTCATGAATACGAGAATTTAGGTCATATGACTCGCGTTACGACCTACGAAACCCCACATTATTTTATGCCGCATCACGGTGTATTCCGCGAAAGCAGTTCGACAACGAAGCTTAGGGTCGTTTACGATGCTGGGGCTGTTACAAGCTCGGGGGTCAGCTATAATGATCTGCAGCTGGTAGGTCCGCCGATTCAAGGCGACCTCATATCAATTATTTTACGCTTTAGGCAGCATCGGTATGTCGCTTGCGCAGACATCGAGAAGATGTACCGACAAGTCCTCGTTAATGAACAGCAGCGTGATCTTCAGCTGATTCTCTGGCGAGACGAACCCACGCAGCCACTCAGTGTCTATCGCCTCAACACGGTCACCTACGGAACCGCGTCCGCGCCGTTTCTAAGTTGTCGTTGTTTAAAACAACTCGCAATAGAATCACCGAATACCGAAGTTTCTCGTATAATTAATGAAGATTTTTACGTCGACGACATGATCACGGGTTCCGATAATAAAGAAGTTTTATTAAATTTATGCGAAGAAACAACTAATGCATTGCAAGCTGGTTGTTTCCCACTGCGCAAGTGGATTTTCAATTTTCCATGCGAACCCTTGGTGACGTCATCGACGTGCGCTTCTAAGCAAATAGTCGGTGAGAACGCGAATCATAAAACATTAGGTATAGGTTGGCATAATGACAGTGATGAATTTTATTTTAACACGGAATTTACGTCTGATACTAGTCAACCTATAACTAAACGCATAATTCTTTCATACGCATCTCAAATTTTCGATCCGTTGGGCATTTTAAGTCCATATATTTTAACTGCAAAAATGTTATTGCAACAGCTGTGGTTATTAAAATTAGATTGGGACGACACCGTACCTATTGATATCGCACGTCAGTGGAACCGGTTTCTCGCTTCGCTAGCCGTCCTGAAAACAATACGCGTTCCTCGCTATGTTATGGATACTGATTCTATATCTACAGAGATGCATATTTTTACTGATGCCTCGCAAGCCGCGTACGGCGCGTGCGTTTATATTCGAACTGTAAACGCTAGTCATCATACGGCCAAGGTTCGATTACTATGTTCTAAAGGGAAGGTCGCGCCGCTGAAAACCGTTAGTATCCCACGGTTAGAACTTTTAGGTGCCCTAATTGGAGCTAGGCTATATGATAAGGTTCGAAATTCGCTTCGCTGTAAATTTGATCACGTAATATTCTGGACAGACTCCACGATAGTCTTAGGTTGGCTGCGCATGCAACCAAGATTATTAAAAACGTTCGTCCAAAACAGAACAGTTGAAATTCACGAATTGACGAAAGAGCTTCCGTGGCGTCATGTAAGCGGAAAAGAAAACCCAGCTGACCTTGTTTCGCGCGGGGTCGTGAATCTCGAGGAGCTCTCATCCTCCGAATTGTGGTGGGAAGGCCCGGCCTTCCTTCGCGATAGCTCATTTGATTGTGAAAACGTACCTACCTCTGATACGCAGCAAGGTCAGTCAATTGACTTACCTGAAACGAAAGGTAGTGACGTAACCGCGCTAGTTGCCCAGGATGGATCAAACTCTGAAGATGGGTCTATTATCAAATTCGAACGATTCTCTCAGTTCAGCCGGCTAAGACGCTCAACTGCATACGTTTTACGGTTTTTATACAATACGCGCAATAAATTAAATAAGCGTTCGGGTGTCCTTACCGTCGATGAACTGAGAGAAGCCGACAAGTTGTTGATTAGGCTTTCTCAACTGGAATCCTTTCCAGTTGAGTACAAGTCCATAGTCAACAATCGCGCGCTAAACAATAAACATAATTTAAGTAAATTAAATTTGTTTATTGATGATGATAAACTACTGCGAGTCGGTGGCAGATTGGACTATTCTTCAGAGTTCGACTACAATAAAAAACATCCGATACTACTTTCAGGCAAACATTATTTCACGGTACTGCTTTTCCGCCACGAACACAAAACCTCACGCTGCTCCGCAGGCGCTTCTCTTTCATCTTCGTGAAACTTGGTGGCCACTTTCAGGCAGAAATCTCGCTAGAAAAATAGTTCACGACTGCGTTACGTGCAAGCGCCTGCGAGGTCAAACACTAACCCCTCTTATGGGAAATCTTCCCAGTGAGAGGATTACACCTACCTTTCCGTTCTATCGGTGCGGCGTTGACTATGCTGGCCCAGTGTTCATTCTAAATAGGAAAGGAAGAGGTGCTAAAACTACTAAGGCGTATATCTGTATATTTATATGTCTAGTTACGCGCGCTGTCCACTTAGAGCTGGTTAGTGACCTTAGCACTGATGCTTACCGTCTCACATTAAATCGATTCCTGTCGCGCAGGTCGAAACCGGCGGAAATTTGGTCTGATAATGGTCGGAATTTTTTAGGCCTTAAAAATGAATTCGCGCAATTTTTAGAACGCTGCAGCTCTGAGATCATTGACTACGCTAATCAGCAAAACATTAAATTTAAGTTTATGGTTCCTTATGGCAGTCACCTCGGTGGCCTGTGGGAATCGGGAGTCCGCTCCTGTAAATTCCACCTTCGTCGCGTGGTGGGTAACGCGCATCTCACCTACGAAGAGTTCAGCACAGTATTAGCTCAAGTTGAGGCCGTCCTTAACTCTCGACCTCTCAGCCCGATGTCATCCGATCCTAACGATTTCCTTCCTCTCAGTCCTGCTCACTTCCTGGTTGGCCGTACGCTCACAGCGCCTGCCTACGACAACCTGGTGGATACGCCCACGCACAGCCTAGATCGATACCAGAGGGTGGAGAAGATTCGACAACATTTTTGGAATCGCTGGTCGAAAGAGTATATTTCTGAGCTGCAAACGCGGACGAAATGGAGGCAGAACACGCAAGACCTCAAACCTAACACTTTGGTCATCATCAAAGAGGACAACTTTCCCCCGTTACGGTGGCATCTCGGACGAGTCGTCAGAAACATACCTGGGAAGGACGGTGTATCAAGAGTGGCTGAACTACAGACGTCGTCCGGACTCATAAGGCGAACCTATACGAAGACCTGCCCATTAGTCGACCCTGAAGAAACAAATCTTGGAAACTGAATGTTCCAAGGCCGGGGGCATGTTGGAGCGTCTAAAAGGCGCTTAAATAGACGTGGGCCCTGATTGGTCCACGTATCAAAATTTTGCAATGTGTCAATTTGAAATCCGCCATCATCTTGAATTTGCAATGTCATTCGCGATTCGCATTTTGGATTCGTTACGCAATTTTATCTTTTCAAACTATGTAATTTGTAAAACTCTAGTAGCCGATTAAAATCATCATATTAAGCACAGCCTATCATTTCATCGAAGCGCAAACAGTCTGAATAGATAATACAATATCGCGCGCTCAAGCTACCGCTGCGACTCAAGCGAGGTTGAAAGACTGGCACCGAGGACGTGATCCGATGGATCCATCGTGAGTGTGCTAAATAATTAGACGCCGTCCTTTTGGACGTATGCATTTTAACCACGTCCTTTTGGATATATCGTCAATGCCGGGCTTTATACTCGTATAAGACAGTTATTTCACCGCTGATTACGTGTTGTTATGATAGGGGAGACCAGGGATGAACGTAACAATTTTCAAATTTCTCGTAATATCTCCCAGAACTTGTTAAATATCAAAATTCTTATCAGTACATATGATAGATCGGTCTTTCAGCTATCTTGTAACATTAGCACAAATGCAACTGATGTTATAGATTTTGAGAAAAACTACCAAATAAAAAAAGTGGAATTTGTTACAATCATCCCTACCCCTAGGGTTGGTTGTAACAGTGTAACCGTTACACTGTTACACTGTTGTAACATCTCAAATAAAAACAAAGTTACTTTCATAATCAACATAATCAGCCTTTTATGTTTTACATAAGCATCACAAATGTCAAAAAAAAACATTTCTAGAAAAAAAAAACTTCTAAAATACTTAATTAAAATAAGTTAACAACCAGACAAACCAATCACCCCATCTGCCGCTGCCGGCCGTAGCCGCGCCATTTCCTATCTCACTTTACTTTATTTCTATGATATCTCATAAGATATTCATCTTAATTAAATGGTGTAAAGGACAATCTTTAACTTTATTAAATACTTGAGATGACTGACATATTTATTTTGAAAATGATTAATTTGATGTCGGTAAAACCATGGATGTAATATGTACTTACGTACAAACTAAGTACTTAATACATCCATGGGTAAAACATATTCGCAATTAAAGCATTGATTTACACCAAGTTTGAAAATCATAAAAATGGTTAATTGAAACCTTGAAGGATAGATATACCTATATTATAATATGCTATCTCAGATTTTTTTTAAACTTTTTGATAGGAACTTATCCACCATGAATTGTTTTTTACGCAGTTAATTCAGGAGGGGTTCGTGGTGAGTGTACTTTTCTGCGAAGTATTTCTTCTGTAGCCAAATCCATAATTTTTGCAGTAACTAATCCTCTACTGGCCTTTCGTTTATATATATTAGGCATTCAGGAACAAGAAAATAAGAACCTATGCAATACTTTGAAATATAAAAAGGCACAATAAAACATGCTTTGAGATGTCACGATCATAATCGGGATGAAAGTAACAACTTGTTACTTTCATCCCTACTTAAAAATTTTACCGAATATGGCAAACACATGCCTATAAACTAAAAATCCGATAGACATATACCGTTTCAAATGCCAATTTAAAAAGATGAATACTTATGCTAATTTACTGGCACTTGACACGCAAGCTTACCATACCATAATAAAAACAAACGCAGTTGAAAAAAATTGCCAAAACTTACTTCGGAGGTATTTTTGCGGCACCGACTCGTTACGTCAACAACCGTCGGCACAGCGCAGTCAGCGCAACTGAGGTTAGGTGGGGTTCAAAATTGAGCATTTTGTTGAAACAGCCATCAGTGTAACCAACATAACTCGTTCAAAAACTCATTTGTTACGTTCATCCCGTGTTACTTTCATCCCTGGTCTCCCCTATCTTTCTTGTTATTTGGCCTGGTGGGAGGCTTCGGCCGTGGCTATAGTTACCAACCTACCGGCAAAGACGTGCCGCCAAGCGATTTAGCGTTCCGGTAGATACCTACGATGCCGTGTAGAAACCGATTAGGGGTATGGGTTTAATATAACTGCAATGCCCCTAACAGGTTAGCCCGCTGCTATTAGACTGCATCATCACTTACCATCAGGTGAGATCGCAGTCTGTCTAGCTTCTGAGATTAGCGCGTACAGACATACAAACTCGGTGGAGGAGCTTTGATTTATGATACGTAGTGACGATAATAATAGTCTATACTTAATTTTTTATAACATGTAGGACATCTCGTAGTACAGGTGTCTCTTATGTTAGGTAGGTTACGTACGTCATGTTTAGACTCTACCGCTTCCGAGAGCACCCCATACAAACGAAGTTTGGCTCTTGTAACCAATGAAACTTACGGAATAGAAAATAAGTCTGATTTTCCTGTTTCGCCAGATTTTCTTAAAACATGTAATTTTAAAGAGACAAGGGCTCAAAGAATTGCTTAAGTACCTACTATTATATTGAGCCCGTGTAACTTCAAAAAAGTGTCTGTATCAACTATGTACATTATACTATCATACTAATATCTTCTATACTTATAATAAAACTGTAACATGTCCAATTCTGTACATTGAAGATATTTTGAAAATTTTTTTTGGAGGGCACTCATTATTCGATACTGAAGCCAAATCTGTAATTTTTTTCATTTTTGTCTGTCTGTCTGTCTGTCTGTCTGTCTGTCTGTCTGTATCTTGGCCGCGCATCACGCCGAAACTACTAAATGAATTCAAACGAAACTTGGCACGATTTGAGCCCATACTACGAGGTAGGATATAGGATACATCTTATCCCGAAATTCTACCCCCAAAGGGGTGAAATAGGGGTTGAAAGTTTGTATGAAAGTCCTTAATTTCTCAAGCTATAGCCATGAAATTTGATATATGAGCTGCGGGTTGAAAATGGAGACATACGTGTTTCACAGTTTTTGAAAATTCAACCCCCAAAAGGGTGAAATAGGGGATGAAAGTTGGTATGAAAGTCCTTCGTTTCTCAAGATGTTTTACAAGTTATTGCAACGAAACTTTTTATTTTGGCTAACGGTAAAAAATAAAGAAGTACGTGTGTCACAGTTTTTCAAAATTCCACCCCTAAGGGGGTGAAACAGGGGGTGAAAGTTTGTATAGAAGTCCGCCATTTCTCAAGTTATATCGATGAAACTTGGTATACAAGCTCACGGTTAAAAATGAAGAAATATGTGTTTCACAGTTTTTGTAAATTTTACCCCCGAAGGGGTGAAAAAGGGGTTGAAAGTTTGTATGAAAGTCCTTCATTTCTCAAGTTATATCCATGAAACTTGGTATATGAGCTGCGGGTTAGAAATGAAAACATACGTGTTTCACAGTTTTTCAAAATTCTACCCCCAAAGGGGTTAAATAGGGGTTGAAAGTTTGTATAAAAGTCCGTCATTTCTCAAGTTATTTCGATGAAACTTGGTATATCCACGCGGACGAAGTCGCGGGCATCAGCTAGTTATAAATACGAAAGTGTGTTTGTTTGTTGGTTTGTCCTTCAATCACGCCGCAACGGAGCAATGGATCGCCGTGATTTTAGGCATGGGTATAGTTGTGGACCTGGAGAGTAACATAGGCTACTTTTTATCCCGGAAAATTAAGGGGTTCCCGCCGAATAAAAAAAAACTAAAACCACGCGGACGAAGTTGCGGGCATAAGCTAGTATTTTAATATGTAGATTTTTTTTATCCACTACAAGTTAGCCCTTGACTGCGATCTCACCCAGGCTAACCTGTTAGGGGCATGGCAGTTATATTAAACCCATACCCATTACCCATGCCATACCCCTATTCGGTTTCTACACGGTATCGTACCGGAACGCTAAATCGCTTGGCGGCACGTCTTTGCCGGTAGGTTGGTAACTAGCCATGGCCGAAGCCTCCCACCAGGCCAGACCAGGGAATATTCAGAAATCATAAGTTCCCAAATTGACCCTGCCGGGGATCGAACCCGGGCCCTAAGACAACAGCTCTGCACACTGCGCCACGGAGGTCGCCAAATCTGTTAAACCATCTATTCTAGACCGTGTCTACAAAATTTCATTGAGTAGGTTAATAATACTAAAACAAGAAACGAACTTCTTTTCTATGTGGCGCGCTCGAGCTGGACTCCTCTTAATTTAATCTCTTGGAGCAACCGCGGTCCAGTTACCAGGTCAGTTGTTAGCCATAACAATAATATTATTTAGACTTTATCAGGCCATGGAAGATTTCCAAATTAGGTAAGTATACCTACCTAAGTTTTTTTATTCGGCGGTCAGCTGATTTATTTTAAATTGCCCATTTTAGTCAGTTTTCTATTGGGCAAAAGTGTGACAATTTTAAGTAGGTAGAGCAAAACCACTTGGTGGCGGTGTAAAAAATATGACAGCCACCAAAATCAAAAATTTATTAACCGCGATGATTACCTACTATTAATTTTATCCAGAAATATGAGATACTTTCTTTTGCGCCGGGATAGCTATCATTTTGGCTATTGACAGTTTTTACCTAAAGCTCTTATTATAGACTAGCTGATGCCCGCGACTTCGTCCGCGTGGATATACCAAGTTTAATCGAAATAACTTGAGAAATAACGGACTTTTATACAAACTTTCAACCCCTAGTTCACCCCTTTGGGGGTGGAATTTTGAAAAACTGTGACATACGTATGTTTTCATTTCTAACCCGCAGCTCATATACCAAGTTTCATGGCTATAACTTGAGAAATTAAGGACTTTCATACAAACTTTCAACCCCTATTTCACCCCTTCGGGGGTAGAATTTCGGGATAAAAAGTATCCTATGTCCTACCTCGTAGTATGGGCTCAAATCGTGCCAAGTTTCGTTTGAATTCATTCAGTAGTTTCGGCGTGATGCGCGGCCAAGATACAGACAGACAGACAGACAGACAGACAGACAGACAGACAGACAGACAAAAATGAAAAAAATTACAGATTTGGCTTCAGTATCGAATAATGAGTGCCCTCCAAAAAAAAATTTCAAAATATCTTCAATGTACAGAATTGGACATGTTACAGTTTTATTATAAGTATAGATTATGTGTAAAGTACAAAAAACAGGCCAAGTGCGAGTCGGACTCGCGTGTCGAGGTTTGCGTACCTTGGAAGGTTTTAGTTTATTTATTCGACCTCTAAATAATGGAAGAAGTTAAATCCCTTTTATTTCGCACCGCAACACTAAGTTTGTTTGTAAAGGTTTATATGGCTGATTTCTAAAAAAACTGTACCATTTAGATATTTCGACAACTTTTTCCTATAAAGTTTACATATTATACTCAATTTAAGTCAATAAATAAGTTTACATAAACTCAATTCAACTCAAATTAATCGAGATTTATCACATTGCAATCTTCGAACATAAGGCTTCGGCAACGGTGTTTTTTGACATTTTTACTTATAAATCAAAAGTAAAACATTTCAAATATGACTGTGACAAATAAGAATGTGCAAATGTAGCCCTTTCATTATGAAACCTCACTCGGTCTAGTAAACCCACTCGCCCCATTTCAGCCCCTTTTGTAATAGTAATCATAATATTTTTTGAATTCTTTCATTTGCAATAAGGTTGGGTAAGCATTTTTTCAAACTATTCCAAATTTCAAGTATGTACCTACTCTGTATAGCAAATAGTAACTATAAGTGTGACCGGACGCGGACCGGGCGGACTATAAGTCGCTCGCACCATGAGGGTAGCTTAAAGCTTTCCTACCTTTTCGGTACACCACCCAAAACCCCCGGGAGGACCGGGGCTATTATCGATTAATCAGGAAACGAAACCAAACTTGACCCAAGTTGCAAAAACATCCGCTAGTTTTCTAAGCGCAGAGGGTTCCAAACCTTAACCACCCTCCGCTCCCACCTGTCGCGTAGTTAGTTCTGCCTACCAGGCTTTTTGGGCTCAGGTAGACTCGGATACAACCCCACCAAGTGGTTTTGCTCTACTCAAAATTGTAAATTAATAAAATACCCAACGACAAACAATCGTATTATTTATATCGTTTCCCAATAGAAAACGGACTGTTTCTCTATGACAATTGTGTGCGATTTCGTCTTAGGCTTATTGCACACAACCGTACGTACCCACATGGTAAATTCATGATTTCCTGTTTATAAAGTAGCCAGTACAACTACGAGTATATCCAGTAGAACATCTGATTCTGTACTGACAGCACAGGAGTTAGTTAATATTTTCAAACAAGTGATATCTCATCTAAAATGGCATTAAGGCTTGCAATTTTCTTATGCATTGTGAGTACCTATTTCATTTATATTCAAAATTCAAATGTTTTTATTCAAATAAAATTTTACAAGTGCTTTTGAATCGTCGAGTGAATCTACCACTGGTTCGGAATGCCATTCCTACCGAGAAGAACCAGCAAGAAACTCGGTGGTAGCTCTTTCGAAAAAAAAATTTACAATTTCATTATTAATGTGTAAATACATAAGTAACCGCTGTCCTTAGCATTGCTGGAGCGAGTCAAATCCATCTATCTATTTATTATGTGACTACAGGAGTGGACATTAGGCAAAGGAGTGTTAAGGTTTAGGGTGCATATGCCACTAAAGATGTGCTACGATTCTAAGCTGTGTGACTAACCCACCCAATAGGAGCGCTTTAATCTAAGCTATGATCTAGCGATCAAAGCTATGAAAATCAATCGTTCATATTGGTATTTTCTGCATCGGTAGTAGGTATTGCGTAGGTAGGTCTACATTTGCAAAATTTCAAATCGGTACGACACGACAGTTAAATTTGACTTCCAAGATTTGTTCAAGTGCATACAAGCACATACATAGATAGTTACAGCTGCTGAAGCTAATAAAAACGTGTAAAAATATTGTTATTAAAATTATCCCGACGCTTCTGTTTTTTGGTGTGACTGTCGCATTTGAGTTTGAAAAGGATGAAGTACCAGATTTTATTCAAGCCTGTAAGGGACAAAATGCTGAATTTAGCAAAACGGCATAACATTTTCACCCGGGAAAATTCAAAATCATATAAGTACCTTCTTACTAAAATTAATTTTTTGCTATTCCTCGCCATGTTTAAATGAAAAGCTTAAGCTATAATCCGCTCAAACAGACTCATAGTAGCGGAAGTAGTAGTTCATAACATGCAGGAAAATAAAAGCAGCTAAGCAAGCAATTCGCATTTCGCACCGCATTCAGTGGCACGGGTGGGTTTACCAATGTACCACCAAAAACGTTGACACTCATTTTCTTAAGCTTTGACCCTGTTCACGTTAGATTTGCTTTTACCCGTTAAAGAGTTCTATTTCCATCTCTGATATATTTATTCATCATATTATCTTTATGAAATTAACATAGGACTAACCTCACAGTATAGCGTTTCTAAAGAAGAATATTAATTCCTTCCGATAATAAAGCTTCCTTTGATTAAAATTTTCCAAAAATATTTAACCTACAAGAATCGTCCAGTTACAATTTTATTATAATACTAGCGGATGACCGCGACTTCGTCCGCGTGGTTTAAGTTTTTATGATTCCCGCGGGAACTCCTTAATTTTCCGGGATAAAAAGTAGCCTATGTCACTCTCCAGGTCCTCAACTATACCCATGCCAAAAATCATGTCGATCCGTTGCTCCGTTGCGGCGTGATTGAAGGACAAACCCACAAACCAATAAACCAACAAACCAACAAACAAACACACTTTCGCATTTATAATATTAGTATGATCTTCATGTATGATACATTTATTTGTAGGTATCCGCAGTAGTAATACTAGCGCTGCCGTCAGACTCTGAGAGCCGTTTGAGGCGGGACGTGAAGGAAACCATGAACAATGCTGCGGCAGAGGTTGGGAAGGCAGTTACTAAAGCAGGAGATGCAATTGCAGACGCAGTAAAGCCTACAGAGAAGAGTATTGTGGATAAAGTTGTGGACGGGGTCAAGGGAGAATAGAGATTAGGTTAAGAAATCGATGCTTGTCAACTTTGCCATCGATCTTTTGTCTCAAATATGATTTTGGAAAGCACGAAACAAATTTCAGTAAGAATATAATGTAAACTTTAAGTTATAGACTAATAAAAATTTGCTTCATGGTCATAATAAATTGTTACTTTATTAAGTAAAGTTACGAAAACATAATGTTTATAATATCTTTTGATACATAGGTCCTCTTTCTACCTCTGTACCTACTAGTAGTATAAAAATAAAAACAAACAGGACCTAAGTTATTTATTTTATTATGCTCTTGTTTCTTCTCAACAAGCCTTTCGTCACAGTCTAATTCCAATTTTTTCACAACTGTAATTTTATGATATGACATTGAATGCACAATTTACAACAACAAAATCTATATATATGTAAGTATATAAGGGTCACTTATTAGGGGCTATTTTTAATATTTTAATATTATTAAAATTCGATTACCATACTAGATACAAGTATCACGCCATGATCACGCCAGATCTCCGATTGTGCAAGGAAATCAAAATTGTAATCGTTTGTCAAACGGATAATGCGACCTTAAGGAGGTCGTTAGATGCCTGCATGTCAAAAAGCATGTATGAAGTATGAACTCCATAAACAGTTCGAGTAACACGGTATAAGCTGTCAAATGATTACGATTTGCTTTTATTAGACAATTATTGGGCCTCTGAGGCCCAGTTGTCTAAGCAAATCGTAAACATTTGACAGCTTAAAACGTATTACTCGAACTAAGTAGGTACATATTTAGAACTACATATTTAGGGATTTCAAACATGCTTTTTGACGTGCAGGCATCTATGAACTCCTTAAAAAGGTTGAATTATCTTTTTGACAAACGATTACGATTATGATTTCCTTACACAATTGGGGGGCTGATTATGGTACTTACCTAAGTATCACACAAAGACATTACAATCGTATTATAAGTACGTATAGACTTATTTTATGGACCTTTGGTGTCACATTGCAAGTAAACGAATTGGTTCCTAGTTTGTTTTTAAATAAATCAGAAAAATGTATATAGAAGTTTTAAAATAATAAAAGCCTTCGTTAAAATCATAATCCTTTATTACAAACTAGCTGATGCCCGCGACTTCATCCGCGTGGATCGAGGTTTTTCGAATCCCGCGGGAACTCCTTAATTTTCCGGGATAAAACGCAGCCTATGTGTTATTCCAGACTATAATCTATCTCTGTGCCAAATTTCATCCAGATCCGTTCAGCCGTTGGGGCGTGATTGAGTAACATCCATACATCCAAACTTTCGCATTTATAATATTTACTAGCTGATGCCCGCGACTTCGTCCGCGTGGATTGAGATTTTTTCGGTTCCTGCAGGAACTCTTTAATTTTCCGGGATAAAAAGTAGCCTATGTGCTATTCCAGACTATAATCTATCTCTGTGCCAAATTTCATCCAGATCCGTTCATCCGTTGGAGCGTGATTGAGTAACAAACATACATCCATCCATCCAAACTTTCGCATTTATAATACTAGCTGATGCCCGCGACTTCGTCCGCGTGGATTAAGGATTTTTGGTTCCCGCGGGAACTCCTTAGTTTTCCGGGATAAAAAGTAGCCTATGTGTTATTCCAGACTATACTCTATCTCTGTGTCAAATTTCATCCAGATCCGTTCAGCCGTTCGGGCGTGATTGAGTAACAAACATCCATCCATACAAACTTTCGCATTTATAATATTTATTTGATTTATTTGATTATTTGATTTACCGCTGCATTGGAAGATACATTTATATAGGCTTCTGGATTGGAAAGGACTTAGCATCACCATACGGCGAGTAGGTACATCACCTTTCCAATTATGACAGAGAGTCATTATGGGAGAGACTCTTGGAGACCTCAATGCAATATGCTCATTGCTTAATGACCTCAGCAGAGTCTCTCAACAGTGTGCCTAAAAATGAATATGAGGAACGGCCACGGCCCACGATCACACGTGTAAGTTTCTACGTAAGCAGCGTACATAAGTAACTTCACTAATATTTTCATACAATACGCAACTTACAAGACGACGTTTACATATCGTAAGTTATTTATTGCGACTTAAAGAAGAGCAAGCTGTAGAGCAAGAAACATAATAATCTCTACTGTAGAGTGTACTATACTAAATAAGCGGACTTCGACATTATAGCATAATGAAATACGCTTGTCAACAACGTTTCGTTACACAAAATGGTTTAAAATTTCTTTGATAATTCTGAGATAATTATTAATTAATTAGATATTATAACGGGATTTGCCAAAACTCTTTCTGCATAGTGATAGAACAGCATTCAACACTCATCGTTCTCATCATAATATTTGTATAGTTACCTGGTAGATACTCAGCGCTTCCGAGCGCGCCCTATACAAACGAAGTTTGGTTCTAATTAACTAATCAAACCTAATTAAATTTCGTAGACACGGTAACTTCTATTTGTCTGTGTTTACTATTTCACCCAATTCCCCTAATATAATTATGTAGTTTTAGGGCCTCTTTCACGACCTTCAAGTAAAGTTCCGAGTAGGCTAAATGCCGATTAAAGTCATGAGGGTGGGATAAGGATAATAAAACGTATTATGTACTAATTTTGTGTAAGTATTGAATTACATACATGTACTCGTATGTATATTTTATAAAGTTAGAAAGCATTGTTGAATGACCTAATAGAATAGGAATTTCTGAGAATTTTAGATATTCCTTAGCTCAACATCTTTAGGGTGAGCGGGGCAGTTATCAATCAACAGAATTATGCGTCTACGTTTGACCTGGAAGTGATTATTTAAAGCTTTTAACAAGTCGATGAACCATGATCCGAGCTCGACGCTCTAGCACAGAATAGGTAATAGTAAGTTAAGCTCTAGATTATCTTAAGAGGATCGTCTAGTTGTAAATTTTCATACAAAAAGCGATAACGTTTATCTTCCCGTAAATGTTGTCCAATTTTCATAATTTTTAGAAATGTTGCAGATACAATGAAGAACTATGCTCGTACGTTTTAATTTTAAAGATATATTGCTTATGTTAAACGTTATTAGCGTCTAAATATCCATATTTTTGACCCAAAAACTTTCTCGTGTGTATTAATTTTTTTAAATTTAACTAAACTAAAATACTTAAAAAATAAAACGTACGAGCCTAGAGTAAGGTGTACTGAGTCTAATGAGACCAAAATTGTCTAATTTCGTAAACGTTTGGGGGGGGTAAAAAAGTTATCACCCGAAACAATATTTCAAGAATAAAATGTAGGCATATGCCTACTGGACTTGCAACTCTCTCTATCGCACGATACGGAGAAGGCAGCGAAGAGTTGTGAAACAGATAGCATTATTGAAAATACCTATTCGCGTCGCGTTTCGTCACTAGACGATAGTCTTAATATGTATGTTATATAGAGAGCGTTTTTTGGAAGCAACGTAGATTTTTCGCCTTATACCAATCACTAGTGAACGTATCTTTTCCGACCTATCAGTATGGCACAGGCAAATCCTTGCCAGTGCCATACTTGCTTGCTTTGACTATCCAGTCAGTCTCCCTTTACTTGTTTTGCCACCATGGCAACTTTCCCCCTTGAGGATAACGTATTTAACGGGATGACGAATCGTATAGCGCATTATGCGAGAAATTGTAGTAAGCGTGAACGTATTAAGCTGGTTTTACTACATGTATTGAGTAACTTCAAAAGTATAATATGTATACACATTTTAATGGAATTCTGTCAAACCACAGGCAAAAAAGTAATATATTATTCCTAGTCCATGTCTACAACATTTCATTGAATTGGTTACTTTTAAAATAAGAACCGAACTTCTTTTCTATGTCGCATAATCGATGTGGACTCCTCTTAAATTAATCTTTTGGACCGGTTACCATTATATTCCTTATCAGGCAATGGAAAAATTCCAGATTATACCTAAGGTTTTTATTAGATGAGCTGATTTATTTTTAAATTGCCCATTTCCCATTGTCAATTGTGTGCGATTTCATGTCCAGGCTTATTCCATACAATCGCAAATAGAAAATTAATGATTTCCTGTCGATAAAGTAGCCAGTACAACTACGAGTATATCCAGTAGGACATCTGATTCTGTACTGACAGCACAGGAGTTAGTTAATATTTTCAAACAAGTGATATCTCATCTAAAATGGCATTAAGGCTTGCAATTTTCTTATGCATTGTAAGTATAGATATATTAATCTATTTATTATCTGACTGCACATCGCAAAGGAGTGTTTCTGTCATTAGTCTAAAATTAAATGGATGTCTAAGTTTGCCCCTTTAATGGTTTTTTTTAATTGCCAGATTGGCTTGCGCTTGACGACGATTGAGCCTTATATGGAATGGAAGTAACATTTCATGGGCTTAATTTTTTTTGAGTAGGTAAATGTTTTTATCTCGCTAAAGAATTTATAGCTTTAAATCTTTCAACCCGTAAACTTCTTGTTTCTACGGAAATCTGAACAAATATTTGTTTCTAGAGTGTGTATTTAAAGAACATTTTATTGCATTTGGTTAGGAAATATTATTATTAAATGTGAAAGTGTTTGTTTTTTGGTTTGTCCTTTAATCACGCCGCAACGGAGCAACGGATCGACGTGATTTTTGGCATGGGTATAGTTGAGGACCTGGAGAGTGACATAGGCTACTTTTTATCCCGGAAAATTATAAGAGAGTTCCCGCGGGACTCAAAAAACTTAAACCACGCGGACGAAGTCGCGGGCATCAGCTAGTCTAAAATAATAAGAATCAAAATTCGTTCAATATTGGGCGCGGTCGAAGGAGACGCATAATCCCATCGAAATTTTATCTTTTGGACCTTAAATAACACAGCAAAATAAATATTAGTATGGCGCTGCATATCAGTGCCTTCGTAATATTTATTTTTCTTTAATGCTTCTGTTTGTACAAGGCATACAATATGCTAAGTATATCATTATGATTAAAATTATCTCGGCGCGCCTGTTACGGGCATTTGAGTTTAAAAAGCATTACCAGATTTTATTCGAGCCAGTAAGGGACAAAATCCTCAAAACAAAACAGGATTAATAACTTTTTCACCTGGACAAATGAAAATCATATATATATATGTAGTATGTTTTTGGTTTATTGCAGATTTTTAAATAAGGTTTTAAGCTTTTTTTTAATCAATTCAGGTATATTTGCTTTCATCAGTCAATTTTAATTATTAGCAGTTGTGTAAACCTTTTACTTACGAAGCAGTTTTAAGTTTTAACCAAAGATGGTAAAGAGGGACGATTTTCTCATTTGAAAAATGTTTGGGATTTCTTTCTCAGAAAACTCATCCATGGTTTTTTACACATATTTTGCCATCGAAAGACGTAGCGAGATCGTTTTTTTTCATTCTTCTAGCTATAAGTTAGCCCTTAACTGCCATCTCATACCTGGTGGTAAGTGATGATGCAGTCTAAGATAGTGGCGGGCTAAGCTTTAGGTGGCTAGTTAGGTGTAGGTTTGTTTCTTTTAAATTCTTTATTGCACATACATTACAATGCACAAAGGCGAACTTAATACCTAGAGATATTCTCTTCCAGGTATAGGTTTAGGTACCTACGGCAGTTATATTTTTATTAAACCAATCTTCGGTTAAAATACGGACATTTATTAGTTATGAGATATTATGTATCTGAAATAAGGGATGTCTGACTAATTTGAATTGTTTGCTCATTACCAGGCCCCTACTTATTATATGTAAAAGTTCTATCCAACAAAGTACAAAAATGTCATCCTTAAGAGGATCGTCTAGTTGTAAATTTTCATACAAAAAGCGATAACGTTTTCCTTCCCGTAAATGTTGTCAAATTTTCATAATTTTTAGAAATGTTGCAGATACAATGAAGAACTATGCTCGTACGTCTTAATTTTAAAGAAATATTGCTTATGTTAAAAGTTATTAGCGTCTAAATATCCATATTTTTGACCTAAAAACTTCCTCGAGTATTTTAATTTTTTAAATTTAACTAAACTAAAATACTAAAAAAATAAAACGTACGAGCCTAGATTAAGGTGTACTGAATCTAATGAGACCAAAATTGTCTAATTTCGTAAACGTTTGGGGGAGTAAAAACGTTATCACCCGAAACAATGTTTCAAGAATAAAATGTAGGCATATGCCTACTGGACTTGCAACTCTCTATCGCACGATACGGAGAAGGCAGCGAAGCGTTGTGAAACAGATAGCATTATTGAAAATACCTACTCGCGTCGCGTTTCGTCACTACACGATCCTCTTAATTGGTAAATTGTGCGACAGTACTGTTTATATTCGTCGTACAATTTACTTAACAATTACTTATGTCACTTAACGACGTAACTTAACGACGTTTAAATTAACGTTTTCATCAATTATACTTATTCTTCTGTATGATACATTTATTTACAGGTATCCGCAGTAGTTGTACTAGCGCTGCCATCAGACTCTGAGAGCCGTTTGAAGCGGGACGTGATGGAAAGCATGAAAGACGCTATGTCAGAGGCTGGGAAGTCAATTAATCAAGCAGGAGAAGCAATTGCCGACGCAGTAATGCCTACAGAGAAGAGTGTTATGGATAAAATTATAGACGGGGTTAAGGGAGAAAAATGATTATTTTGATAACAAATCGATGTTTTGTCACATAAAAAATTAATATAAATCTATTTAAAACTCATTTTAATTATTAAAAAGTGGAGTAACGTAAACCCAATGTTTATATTCTTTAATTCATACTGCCATCGCTCTCTACCTCTGTACTATTGGTACATATAAAATCAAAAAGTACCTATGTTTATTTATTATGCCTTTGTTAACTTCGCTACATTGCCTTTCGTCGCGCAGTTTAATGCCAATTGTTTCACAATAGCTGTAACAAATTTAATTTTTATTGAAGTCTCATTTATAGAACCAAGTCTAACTACCTATGTATAAAAAACAAAAAAAACCGGCCAAGTGCGAGTCGGACTCGCGCACCGAGGGTTCCGTACAAACCTGTAGTAAGTTTTACGATTTATGACGTATTAAAAACAAGACGAAATGACCCGCAAAACTAACTTTGTTTGTAGAGGTTTATTGTTAATATAAAAAAATTACGTTTGTTGTATGGGAGCCCCCCTTTAATATTTACTTTATTGATATTTAATTATTTATTTTGAAAGGTAATATTGAAGTTAATATTCTGTGAAAATTTGAACCGTCTACCTGTTACCGTTTTTAATATTGAGCAAAAAAATACGAAAAAAACACGTTTATTGTATGGGGACCCCCCTTAATATATATATTTTTTTAATTTTTAGTATTTGTTGTTATAGTGGCAACGGAAATACATCATTTGTGAAAATTTCAGCTTTCTAGCTATCACGGTTTATGAGATACAGCCTGGAGACAGACAGACAGACAGACAGACAGACAGACAGACAGACAGACAGACAGCGGAGTCTTAGTAATAGGGTCCCGTTTTTACCCTTTGGGTACGGAACCCTAAAAACAGGCCCTGGAGGCTTACTACCATCGCTTAAAGTAGTATTATTTTATTATTGATAAAAAAAAATGACTTTTCAAAAATAAGGATATAATCTAACTAGCTGGATGCCCGCGACTTCATCCGCGTGGATTGAGGTTTTTTATGGTTTACGCGGTAACTCTTTAATTTTCCTGAATTAAAAGTAGCCTATGTCACGCTCCAGGTCCTCAACTATACCCATGCCCAAAATCACTATACTAATATTATAAATGTGAATGATTGGATGGATGTTTGTTACTCTATCTCGCCCAGAACGGCTGAACGGATTTGGATGAAATTTGGCACAGAGATAGATTATAGTCTGGATCTATACTAATATTATAAATGCGAAAGTTTGGATGGATGTATGTTTGTTACTCTATCTCGCCAGAACGGCTGAATGGATCTGGATAAAATTTGGCACAGAGATAGATTATATTCTGGAATAACACATAGGCTACTTTTAATCCCGGAAAATTAAAGAGTTCCCGCGGGAATCAAAAACCAAAATCCACGCGGACGAAGTCGCAGGCATCATCTAGTAGTTAATAAAATGATACTTTTGGTGTCACATGGCAATTAAACGAAAGACTTCAATGATTGTTTTTACAGAAAACTTAATAATATAGTTATTTTAAATCCATAAAAGGTAAATGTCCAAGTTTCTTTCCGAAATTAAGTTCATGACCGTTAAAAAAAATATTATGTGCTGTTTTCTGACTTTGGCCAAATTTCGCAAAACCAATGTCATAAAACGTAAGAGTAATCTTCATTTTTAAGATAGCCAATCATACTAATATTATAAACTAGCTGATGGGCGCGGCTTCGTCCGAGTAGTTTAAGTTCTTTTTGATCCCTCCTTCGAACTCCTTGATATTCCTGGATAAAAAGTAGCCACGCTCCAGGTCCTCAACTATGACTATACCCATGCTAAAAATCACTATACCTACTAATATTAGAAATGCGTCGATACTCGATATAAGTTATACGTCGATCCGTTGCTCCTTTGCGGCGTGATTGAAGGACAAACCAATAAACCAACAAACAAACACGCTCTAGCATTTGTATTATTAATGTGATGATTGCATGATGATATGATATGATGCGAAAGTGTTTTTGTTTGTTGGTTTGTTGGTTTTTCCTTCAATCACGCCGGCTAGGAGCGCAACGGAGACCAATCCTAAATCTATGTATGATGCAGGCATCAAGGAACTCTGTGATCAGCGAAGAAGAGTGAAAAGGCACGCATTTTACTTTTTTTCGAAAATATTTTTCGAACTGCGCGCGCAACAAATGCGTCACCTTGCGGGATAGCCAGCAATAGCCAAGGTCAACTGTGTGATATCGACTCGTTTGGCAGTTGCGACGTCACTTGCACGAAGCCACTTCATGGTTTCTTGTTGATGTATTAGTCGAAATTTTCCACAGAAGGATATCTGATTCGGTACTAACAACATCACCTGACTTAGATATTATTTTTCTTAAACGTAACATAACCTCTGAAGCGGCAGCACGACTTTCAGTTTTCTTGCGACTTGTAAGTACATTATATTATTATTATTAGTATTTTCTCTTGTATGTAGGTTTATGTATTGCTATATAATATGTATATGAGTTTATATTTAATTATTTAGTTATTTATGTAGGTATTATTAGTATGTATAGTTTATGTAGTATAGGTATTATTATTGCATTTTATTGTTGCACTTTCCCGCTCCTTTTTAAAATTCCTTATGAAATGGGTTGTCTGGAGATCACTTTTAGTGATCTCCTCCAGTGTTTTTTGTTTATAGGTATTTAAGTTATTTATATTTTTTGTGTGGCAATAAAGAATTTATCTATCTGTCTAGTGTCTAGTGTCTACCTCTATAAATTATTGTACTAAAAATCGGAGTGTTAATAAGTATTGTGTTCCTACCTAATATTATCATTATGTATTTATACTATATAATATACTATATGTTTATCCATATTATATTTCTATACCTACTGATTACTGATAGTTATGATAATACTGTGTGTGTCTTCAACTATACCCATGCCAAAAATCACGTCGATCCGTTGCTCCGTTGCGGCGTGATTGAAGGACAAACCAACAAACAAACACACTTTCGCATTTATAATATTAGTATGATGATAAGTAAATTAGTAATTAGTATATATTAGTATGATAGTATAAAGTATAGTATGATAGTATGATTTGTTAAGTATTTGTTTTTTCTTTACAGTTTTGTGCACTGCACTGCGCTATCACCTGAATCTGAAAAGCGTTTGAAACAGGACGAGATGGAATCTACGAAAGTAGCCATTAAGGATGCTGGGAAAGCAGTATCAAAAGCTGCAACCACAGCGGGAACAGCAATCGCAGACTCTGCTAAGTCTACAGAGCAGGCTGCCGTGGACAAAGTCTTGGACGGGGTCAAGACTCTTAAAGATTAATATGATAACGTATCAATGATTTAGAGAAGCATACTTTTTTTTCACAACATACATGTACACACAAAAACATATAGTACAAATTTTAAGTATGAAGATAATAAAAAAACTTTAAATTATTCTCGAATGAAATTTGGGTTTACTATAACAGGTTAGGCCGTTACCATCTTAGACTGCATTATCATTTACCACCAGGTGAGATCGCAGTCAAGGGCTAATTTGTAGCGGGTAAAAAATGTTTAATATTATAAAAATATTATTAAACTCTATTTCATAATTCGTTACTCCAATAATAAAGTACAATAGCGAATATATAATATTGTAATGTTTATCTTTCTAAATGATAATATAAACTGCCATTTCTCTCTACCTCTGTACCTACTTGTGATATATTTAAAACAGGATTTAACATGGATCTAAGTTAATTTATTTAGCCTTTATAATTTTTTCTAGAACTAGAGTTAGCTAGTTTAGAGTAGCAGTCTAAACCAGTTATTTTATTGTTCAAATATAAAATGTACTAGAAGTTTTAAAATAATAAATTTATCCGTTAAAACAATCTTTTATTTATCGTTTGCTGCCTCTCAAATGAGATGGAGCATTGTTCTGTGAACCGTGAACACAATGCAAGCGTAGCGAACTGTAATCTATATATATAAAATTCAAAGTCCTGACTGACTGACTGACTGACTGACTGACTGACTTATATATCAACGCACAGCCTAAACCGCTGGGGTTAGAATCTTGAAATTTTGACAGTAGGTTCCTTTTGTGACGTAGGCGCACACTAAGGAAGGATTTTTCAAAATTCCACCCCTAAGGGGGTGAAATAGAGGGTTAAAGTTTGTATGAAAGTCCGTCATTTCTCAAGTTATATCCATGAAACTTGGTATTTTGGCTTAAAGTAAAAAATAAAGAAGTACGTGTGTCACAGTTTTTCAAAATTCTACCCCCAAAGGGGTAAAATAGGGGTTGAAAGTTTGTACGAAAGTCATTCATTTCTCAAGTTATAGCCATGAAACTTAACATTTGGGCTTTCAGTTAGAAATGAAGAAGTATGTATTTCACCATTTTTGAAAATTCTACACCCAAAGGGGTGGATGATATTAATTTAGTTCTGCTATAGATACTTTGGCTCTATTTAGTATTTGGTGGCAAAGTGGCTTAAAAAAATCAAAATAATAATGAATTTGTAAATATACATAAAATTATAAGAATAAGACAGCAATCCGTTTCCGCCACTTTAGCATTTATAGAGAGAGTTTCCCTCTGATAAATGCTAAATGCCTGGACGAAAGATACAGACACAGAGCATTCCTAAAACTAAAAAATAATTATTTATATATTTAAATTTAGATGTAGATATAAACTACGCACCAATGTTTGATAATAATTAATTAATGATATTGAAAGCAATAAAAAGTATTTATGGGAAAAAGATAAATAGTACTTTATTTTCATTCAATGTAATTTATTTTTTTCCTCAAAATAAAATGTTCTTTATATGCTCAAAAAAAAAAGGTGGCAGCCCTAGTTCGCACGTCAATTGCACGAAGCAACTTCATGATTTCTTGTTTATGCATTATTCTGTACGACCACGAAATTTTCCACAGAACAGAAGGACATCTGATTCGGTACTAACAACACCTGAATTTGTTATACTTTTGTCTAAAACGTAATATTACCTCAGTGTCATTGACTTTCAGTTTTCTTGTGTCTGGTAAGTAATACTTATCTATAATTAGTTATTACTCGACTGCAAATCGGAGTGGTAATGTGTTCATAATATAATATTTAATTAAATAATTTTACTTTCAATATTTATTCTATAATATTTTCTATACTCCTACATGTTTGTATTAATAATAATTAATATTACTTACTACTAGATAGATGGTTATTTTATTTAGGTAGGTATTTTTACTTTTTATTTTACCTTAATTACTTTTTTGTTGAATATTTTTAATGGGTATTATAAAGTGGTTAGATTTGTTAGTCTGCATGTAGGAAGAATATACATTGATAGGCTTACCGAGTGGTCCCGATATCCAAAGATAAAAAAATTGATTCCTCGTCCCTAGGCCTGTATGTCCAGCAACATTTGGTAATTTTCGAGTTACATATTTAATTTCTGAGGGAGTGAGTGTTATTTTTTTCTTTTTGTTTAGTGGTTTTTGGCGAGCATTTTTTATTAGATTTTATGTGAACATGGTTGTTCTGTGAAGTGTATTAAATAATGACCATCGGAAAACTTTTGGTCTTTTGGTCGTAAGTGACACATTTACGTTTGACATGGGTAGAGTCAAATTTTTAACTTAAGAATAAATAAAAATACTTAAATACCTGTCTACGACACTTCCGATTAATTTTAAAAACTTTTGGGTTTCCTAAGCTTCCTATATTAGTCTGAAAATTTGGTACTTTAATGGGCATTAAGGGCAAATGATGAATGAAAAATTGTTGTGTTTTTAATTTCGTGTTTTTATTCTGTAACTTGACAATATAGACTATGTTCCTGATCAATTAGTATGTGAGATATCGTTGGTTTTCTGGAATTAAGTATTTACTACAAAAATCATAATTAATCGATATTTTTTGATTAAGTGACATCAGAGTTACGCGAAAGTTATGTGGCTTACCTATTTACACTTTTTAACAGTCATTAGGCAGAACAAAACAGAATTACACTCGGTTACAAAAATAGCATTATACTATTATTATTATCCTTCTGCCGATCAAGTAGGTGTAGCTGTCTCGCCCCCTCAAGTTTTTTTACCTGCCTTTGCCAGCTTTACAATGCTACTGGCCAAAAACAAAGTAAAATAAAAAACCGGCCAAGTGCGAGTCGGACTCGCGCACCGAGGGTCCCGTACAAACCTGTAGTAAGTTTTAAATTATTAAAAAAAAACTACTTACTAGATCTCGTTCAAACCAATTGTCGGTGGAAGTTTGCATAGTAATGTACATCATATATTTTTTTTAGTTTTATCATTCTCTTATTTTAGAAGTTACGGGGGGGGGGGGGGGGGGGGACGACCAACATTTTACCACTTTGGAAGTGTCTCTCGCGCAAACTATTCATTTTAGAAAAAAATGATATTAGAAACCTCAATATCATTTTTGAAGACCTATCCATAGATACCCCACACGTATGGGTTTGATGAAAAAAAAATTTTTGAGTTTCAGTTCTAAGTATGGGGACCCCCAAAATTTATTGTTTTTTTTCTATTTTTGTGTGAAAATCTTAATGCGGTTCACAGAATACATCTACTTACCAAGTTTCAACAGTATAGTTCTTATAGTTTCGGAAAAAATTGGCTGTGACATACGGACGGACAGACAGACAGACAGACATGACGAATCTATCAGGGTTCCGTTTTTGCCAAATTTGGCTACGGAACCCTAAAAACCGGACAAGTGCGAGTAGACAGTGCATAATATGGCGCTAAGCTGGCACCTGACAAGCAATTCGACAGCCTATGAGTACGGAACCCTAATCAACGATTTTCGATTTTTTTCCTTTACTTGTGCTGCGAGACCTTGCTTCTTGTCGAATTTCATGATTCTAGGTCAACGGGAAATTTTCCGTATCTTTTGATTGCGTTGACTTAGAAGCTTGATTTTTTTGCTACTCAAAGGGACCGTTGACCTTAGTATTTGATATTATTTTCAACTTAAGAGGACGGCGAACGCCGCTCGCAACTTCTACTCGAACCGCAAATATAAATTTGCCGGTATATTGCTATCCCTATTTGGCTGATGACACATGATCGCGTGCAAGCGCGATAACAATATGAGCGTACAGAATTTGTTATACATTTAGTCTTGTTCCGTGAATACCAAAAATGATGAATGAAAAATTGTTGTGTTTTTAATTTCGTGTTTTTATTCTGTAACTTGACAATATAGGCTATGTTCCTGATCAATTAGTATGTGAGATATCGTTGGTTTTAATATGAAACAAATAAGGTGAAAACATGTCGTTTATGTCGTAAAAACATGCAAAACGCTTACATTTAATTTTGGGAAAGTATTTTGAAAAAATAATTATCCAGGAACCTAGATAAATACAAGTTCAATCTTAATAATCGCATAATATGGAGGAAATATGCTCGAATTACAAATTATTTTGGTATTACGTTTGTATGAGCAATTCACCCTCCGCTGGCGCCTTAATGAGACGAACGGACATAATCTCATAGATTCTTTCTTTCTACCATTTTCACACGGAACCCTAAAAAATGTTTTTTATTAATTCTTTATATATAAGATATTTTTTCTTTACAGTTTTGCGCCTGTACCAGAGCTATCATTAGAACCTGAAAACCATTTGGAATAGAACGTGATGGAATCTACGAAAGACGCCGTGAAAAATGCTGGCAAAGCAGTAAAAGAGGCTGCAGAGAACGCGGGATCAGCAATCGCAGACGCTGTTAAGCCTAAGGAGCCGAGTGCTGTGGACAAAATAGTGGACGGGGTCAAGAGTCTCAAAGATTAATAATTATGTTAACGAATCGATGATTGTGAGAAGCATTAAACAAATTCTATTGATGATATAAAAAACTTGAACTAAAATTTGTTTCATGCTTTCATTTAAGTAATTTATTACTACAATTTATAAAATGAAGTAAATGTTTATGTTTTTGAAAAATAACTAAATACTGCCAAATACTGCAACCTCTTTGAGTCTTTACCTACTAGTGGTATAAAATCAAAAACAAGATCTAGGTACGTATAATGTACGGTCTACTTACTTAATTTACCTATTTAAGAGGATCGTCTAGTTGTAAATCTCCATACAAAAAGCGATAACGTTTTTCTTCCCGTAAATGTTGTCCAATTTTCATAATTTTTAGAAATGTTGCAGATACAATGAAGAACTATGCTCGTACGTTAAAAAAAATATTGCTTATGTTAAAAGTTATTAGCGTCTAAATATCCATATTTTTGACCTAAAAACTTCCTCGAGTATTTTAATTTTTTTAAATTTAACTAAACTAAAAGGTGTACTGAATCTAATGAGACCAAAATTGTCTAATTTCGTAAACGTTTGGGGGGTATAGTACATTCAATATTAGCTGGCGTCTTTCCACTTGAGACCGTCATTAGCAATAACAATAGGATTAAGTCGTGGCGGGTGAATTCTTTGTATTGCAAAACACGTGCGGCGTTCAAACGGTGTTTCAAACGTTTTTGATACTTTCCCTATGTTAACTTCCTTTCATTATTAATACTTCGGATCCGATTCTGTGGAAGAATTCTTACAATCACTGTAAGAAAATTAAACAAGGATTTTTAAAAACACCATGCACTATCTTTATAATAAATGTTGGAAGCGACTCATCGGACAATGAAACCATGGAAAATAATTCGGAATCAGAAGAAATCAGTGAGTCGTCATATCTAATTTAAAAACCACATGTTTTGATTTATTACTTTAGAATAAATAAATAATTTTTGTAATTATATTTTATTGAACATACCTGTAAGTACGTAATTTTTTAAAATTATTCTATGATTATTCAAAAGTATCAACACTGGTTGGTTTGCAACAAAATAGATAAGGCCGAAACGGCTTCTTTAAAAATGAATGGACTCTATGAGTGTTTGGTTTATTACCCGTATTGTTTAGGTTCAAGTGGAAAGACGCCAGCTTATATTGAATGTACTATAAAAACGTTATCACCCGAAACAATATTTCAAGAATAAAATCTATATCTATATCTATATATATAAAATTCAAAGTCATGACTGACTGACTTAATATATCAACGCACAGCCCAAACCGCTGGTTTTAGACACTTGAGGTTCCTTTTGTGACGTAGGCGCTCACTAAGAAAGGAATTTTCAAAATTCCACCCCTAAGGGGGTGAAATAGAGGTTGAAAGTTTGTATGAAAGTCTGTAATTTCTCAAGTTATATCCATGAAACTTGGTATATGAGCTACCGGTAAAAAATTAAGAAGTACGTATTTCACAGTTTTTGAAAATTCTACCCCCGGAGTGGTAAAATAGGGGAGGAAAATTTGTATAAAAGTCCTTCATTTCTCAAGATATTTTTCAATTTAATATCAACGACTCTGGTATTTTGGCTTTTGGTAAAAAACAAAGAAATACGTGTGTCACAGTTTTTCTACCACCCCCAAACGGGTAAAATAGGGGTTGTAAGTTGGTATGAAATTCATTCATTTTTCAAGTTAAAGCCATGAAACTTGGTAGGTATTTGCGCTTTTGGTTAAATATGAAGAAGTAGGTACCTACAGTTCGCGCGCGAGTTGAATGCAGAGTAAATGTATGCGTCACCATACATTTGCTCTGCATTCAAACCGTGCGCGCACTATACGTATTGCACCATTTTTGAAAATTCTACCCCCAAAGGGGTGAAATGAGGGACGAAAGTTTGTAGTCCTGCATTTCTCTAAATATTTTTCAAGGTATATGAACGAAACTTGGTATTTTGGCTTTCAGTAAAAAATAAAGAACCTACCTACGTGTGACACAGTTTTTCAAAATTTTAGCCCCATAGGATTAAAACTAGGGGTTGAAACTTTGTATGAAAGTCTGTCATTTTTCTGTCTGTTTGAAATGAAGAAATACGTGATTCACAGTTTTTGAACATTTTATCCCCAAGGATGTTAAATAAGAGAGTTTGTCCTTCAATCACGCCGCAACAGAGCAACGGATCAACTTGATTTTTTGCATGAGTATATAGTTGAGGACCTGGAGAGTGACAGGCTACCTTTTATACTGGAAAATAAAGGAGTAGGTACCTGTGGGGAACAAAACTTAAACCACGCGGACGAAGTCGCGGGCACCTGCTAGTCTTCTATTATAGGAGTTTACAAGCACTTATAAAATATATGTCTCTCTGCCGATGAGATCTACTAGATATAGGGTGAACCCGTCAGTTCGCCGACCACCCCCCTTTCTAACCCCAGCGGTTTAGGCTGTGCGTTGATATATAAGTCAGTCAGGACTTTGAATTATAAATAATATATAGATGAATACGATTTTGTTGGATTTAATTCATCTTTGGTAGATCATAAAATCATAGAAACTAATCATAGATAATACCTAACTACGAAAATAAGCTCCAAACTCCAGGACGCAACCTCGACAGACCCTCAACTCATCCTCACTCGAGGAAGCTTCAAGGAAGAACTCGTATGTATGCAGTATGCAATTAATAATGCTCAGTTGTGTTACAAACAGCAAAATGCGCAACCGACACCGTGGATCGTTGATAGTGGATACCATCGACCATGTAACCTATACAGTAGGTAAATAAAGTTGGTAATTTGCTTTTGTTTATAAGCAATAGATCGTACGTGAACATGAATTCGTTACATTTCAATTTTCAATCAACCAGCAAGGATGACCCAAATCGTTGGCAAGCGAAATCGTTACCACGTAACGAACTGAGATTCTGGTAGTGCGTTCTTTATGAGATCTCGGAGCCTCCCAATGCATGCAGATGGTGGCCACCGAGGGGGTTTTAGTAGGAACAAATCCTATATAACCCGACTTCTCCCCCCAGAAGTTGGGTATATTAGGAAGATTTCCCCCTCGAAAAAAAAAGGTCGGATTTCGGACCTATATATAGCCAATTGTCTGAGTAAGCGCGCGCCGCGCCTTTTATAAGTTGGAAAAAAGTTATTGCATTGAATAATCAGGCAGGCGCGAATAAAATCTCAGTATCTCTATCTCGCAGTGAAAAAGTGTAAGAATTATTTTTATTTCTGTGATACTTGAGTAGGCTCTAGGTTTGGAGACATTACAAAACATATTATTTTGAATTTAAAGACATTTAGTACCTAACTATATGTAATTTTTAAGAGCAGTGATAGCCTACTTGTTCAGACGTACCTAGTACCTACTCGTACCTACGGCCCTCAATACGATCCTCGTGCGCGCACTTAATAACTTTTCTGAGTTGTGTGCGTTTTTAGAAATCTATCTACATCTCTTAATATATATAAATCTCGTGTCACAATGTTTGTCCTCAATGGACTTCTAAACCACTTAACCGATTATAATAAAATTCGCACACCATGTGCAGTTCGATCTAACTTGAGAGATAGGATAGTTTAATATTATATAGATTAGGATTATTAGTGCTACCCGTGCGAAGCCGGGGCGGATCGCTAGTATATATATATAAATCTCGTGTCACAATGTTTGTCCTCAATGGACTTCTAAACCACTTAACCGATTATAATAAAATTCGCACACCATGTGCAGTTCGATCTAACTTGAGAGATAGGATAGTTTATATTATATAGATTAGGATTATTAGTGCTACCCGTGCGAAGCCGGGGCGGATCGCTAGTTGAATTATAAATATCAAGGTGAAGGAAAACATTGTGAGCAAACCTGCAAGGCCGAGTTTTTTTCCAGAGAAGTGTTCACAGGTTTACAACCATGGCCATTCTTATTCTGACTTCTGAGATGAGAGTCGTAGTGGTCCGGCGATTGATTGAAATGATGATGAATGCATGTGTAATTAGGTAAGTAACTTCGGGAGTAATGGAGCTCCGAGTTCTAACTGAAAGGTGGACAGAAACATTCAAAAACAAGTAGATTCTGAGACCCCGCTTCGCTCGGCCAATTAGAATACAGGAGTCATGAAGATAGCTATCAGAGCGTTATATTTAAGTTGAATAAATATGCATAATAGTAGTTTTTTAGCCTCCAAGGCGAGCATTATACTAAAGCAAATGTTTTATAAAAGCAAACAAATGCTCTTTGTAATTCATACAAAAATGTTTAACTCACCGTGAATAGCTTCACTTTTTCTCATAAATGTCGCGTAGGTACCTTGTAAAACGATGAGTTTCTAATTGTTTTCTTTGAACGAATTATTTATTTAAGTAAGTACTTTTATTTATAATGTAGACACCCACGGAGTATCACATAGTTTGTATTCTATTCCGCTACTAGGAAATACCTACTTAATTTTCAGAAATTCCATCCGAGCGAAGCCATATAGTCAAGTCATTTAAGTATATCTATCGCAGTCAGAAAAAAATATTTTTGGATTTGATAGACGAACCTAAGCGAATTTTTCTTAAAATAAATTATACATAATTAAAAAACAAGCTTTTATTGTCCGCCATATTAAATTCAGTGTGACGTATTTTTATTTTATAGTCTGCCACTTAAGGCCTCAAAATAAATAAATTCGAATATTGGATTGAAGCAGGCGTTTGCGGAAGTCCATGATAGTTCTTTCATTAATAATTAGTTTTTTAGCATGCCACAATGTCGCATATCACTGTTCCGCCGTAAAACATCATCAATAGATACGAGAACTTACATGGTATTGAAATATTTAATGGTGCATCGATGATCCTGCAGTCGTACCCCGTGTGCACACAATGAAACAAAAACGTAGTGGTTATATTCTCATTGGAAACCAAGATTGCTTTTAACTATGCTATTTGCTGCTATCGCATTCATAATCTTGATTATGACGGCCATTCTTGCATTTGATTCCATTCGCAATTATTGTAGTTCACCATAAGGTCAGACTAGCGACATATGCTGCTAGACAAAAAGCAATCTAAATTCTATGAATATATAATGATCGATTTATTGTATTTTACCTTGTTAGGATAATCTTCTAAATATACCTATATAAGAAAAAAAAGGTGACTGACTGACTGATCTATCACTGGACGAATAGAGCTGAAATTTGGCATGCAAATAGCTTTTATGCCTTTAGACATCCGCTAAGAAAGGATTTATGAAAATGCAACCCCTAAGGGGCTAAAATAGGGATTTGTAGTCCACGCAGACGAAGTCGCAGACAAAAGCTAGTAATGAATAAGGAATGACTTGAAAATAATGCAAGTTGTTGTTATAAGGACTCATTATTTGTTTATGGAATCGAAGCAGGCGTTACTTTGCGGAAGTCCATGATAATGAATGAACGAGAAGTTTAATTCGCTATAATCCGCCACAGCAGACAAATCTATGTGGTAGGTACAGTGCGTGTCCTTCATCAATAGCATGCGAACACCCACCACCCAGCAATTCGCAACGGCACCGCACCACACCACACAAATCTTCCAAATCACTCTCAACGTACGTTTCACTCCGAAACCGGAGCATCTTCAGGAGATGTTGACTCGACAATGCACGATTGTAAAACAAATTTAAAATTTGTTGTAAAATTTTGTTGTAACAACATAATAGGGCGATATTATTAAGATTGATTGAAAAAATAGCTATTGATTACTATGAATGTATAAAGGCCGCTATTTTTCTTAAACAGTATTATTTTGTATTAGTATGTATTTGTAGTTTAGCGGCCATGTTTCAATCGTATTATGGGCGAGATGGCGAGACCCGGCCTGGCTTAAAATTTCGAATCGACGGATCAACACTTGCTTTATATCAGAGGCAAAACTGTACTAACTATAGCGTCGCAAGTAGAATTAGCCATGCATAGGAACCAGGATCATATTCCCAACTCCAAGGTAGGCTATTGGCTGACACATCGAAAAAACTGAGGATGAAGGCCGAGATAGGCTAAAAACCTTGCTTTACCAGGCAACAGAACGTCGTGTCGGAAGAATAGAATGGAAAGTCAGAAAGGAAAGGCGATGGAAGGAGGCACAGACTGCAGAAGTTAAAACAAGGTAAAAGAACTTTCTCGTGATCAATACAAGGCCGTGCTGCGTGCAACAACAAAAAATGGTCATTAAAAACAGTCGTGGTCTGCCTAAGATATCGTGGAATAATTGCCCCGTTTTAATACGTCGTTAACTAAATTCCCGGTGGTACCATTACGCCGATGGCAGCCATAAGAAGGCAGTGGATGGTGTCAGGCGACCCAATTAGGTTGTGACCCAATTACTTTTTAAGTAGGTACACCGATTCAATCATTTTAAGTTCTGATTAATAGATTGATAATGAGGGATTTCATCTCCTAAACATAATCTTTGGTCACACAACTACATCATTGTAGTCTCTGCTTTAAGCATTACAAGAGCGGGTTTTGCGTCCTCGTTTTCGAATAGGTTGTAAGCATAGCATATCCTTATTCAAGTTTTCAATTTTGTAGACTAGATTGCAATTTAACTTACTACTATTACCTATTCTGTGACTTACCTAGGAGATATTAGTGAGTTTAAAGTGCTCTTCTTTTTCTCAGTGTCTGGCACACTGAGGCCTGTATCGGCGCTCACCCGGTTAGAAGCTACATTAAGTTGGATGAAATGACCTATTCTGTTATAACTTTGTGCTAGGTGCTGAGCTTTACAAATAAATATTGCGAATGTTGCAAGTATGCAATAAATCTGATTAGCTGACACAGAAGGCCCTTGAGCAGTCTTTCTATTGGTTCAAGAAAGAGTGAAATCAATTTAGCGAGTAATAAGTTAACAACGTATTGGTGTTTAATATCAAGTTTCGTAACAAAGGAGTAGGAAAATGAAATTCCATTCGAACATTCGAGGTTAAGTTACTTACATATCACAACAGGCACGACAGTTCTCGGAAAGTTATAGAATTATATTAAGGTATTACATCAGAATTGAACACAACAATTTTAGATTAATTGGCAGTTACTGTAAGTTAAATTCTTGATCAATGTAACTAACAGTTATAAAGGTACACTGTCTCTACACAAGGTTATGAGACTATAATCGGCATGTCCCTATATTCCGTAACTGCCAGTCTGTATGTTGGGTACCTATATTTTGAAATGCGGAACCGGTAATTGTTCACATAATACGTTTTTATACTTTTATAAGGTGTTGGGACAAAAAAATAAACATTTCAAGTAAGTATATTATTGTAAATTAAGCATATTATAATAAATAATTAAACTGGTAAGTATTTTTAGTTGAAATGCAATTCGTAGAAAATACCTAGGTAAGTAGTAAGTAGGTACCTACTTGATTATATTATGGATTGTGGTGTTTGATAATAATTAATTAATTGATACCTACTGAAAATAACGCCTCCTATCAGATGATTGAGATGGTTCAGGTTTTATCCACATTTCTTAACGGCTCTTGAATCTCCTCAAAATAATTTCTTACGGTGTCTCGGGTGAGTTGGCTCCTAAAAAAGTAGGCTTTGGCCCACTTATACCAAAAGCACTTGCCGAGAAAATTGATATAAACCATAAAAATTGATCACACTGCGTCATGATTGTTGACCTAATTTCTCTTCTATTGTAGATAAGAAACATCTCGGAGAGTTATGGTAGGATTAAACAGAGAAAAGGGACCGACAGAATGGTATCCCCTTTTTGTATGCCAATCGTGGGCGTAATGACAGCAAATACGTAAATATTGCTTAAGGGATTAATGACCAAAATATTTAGGAAGTGTTTACATGACACTGGCTCTAAGATGCAATTATGTAGTTATATTTTAGTATAAACGGACTTTTTATAATGTCTGTAATAAAAAAGGAACCCTTATAATTTCGTCTAGTCCGTTAGTCCATCTTGTGTGTCATAGACAGTTTATTAATTAATAATTATTGGTAGATACAGTCATATAAACCGATTACCACTACATAGAGGCGAATAAAAAAATAAAAAAGATTTAGGTACCTGTATATATTTTTAGTAAACCAATATATTTTTTATGTAGGTACTTATTCTTAAAAAGTAAAGAGAGTCCAAAATAATTATTCAACTCAACCCCTCGAGTGATACTTCGTTTATTAGTTATTTTGTAAAAACGTTAACTATGAGTTTTCCTAGACAGTTTTAGGAAGAAAAATAGCAATTTGAAGATAAAGTTTGAAGAAATAATTAAAGGGTCTTTTAAATAGCCATAAATAGCAAAAATAAGTAAAATTTCTGTTTATTTTCGTCTCCCTCGTATTCCTATTTATATTACTTGCATCACTTTTATCAATCACGCAACATCGTGATTTAGGTACGAATATAAATTGAGTGGTAAATAAAAAAGTACTGTGACGATTCGTACCTCTCAGTCAAAATATATATATTTAAAATAAGAGAATAAAATATAGTATATATAGTGGAGGAGCGATCTCGGTCCATGCTAGAAAGATTTCCGACAAACGGACTGGTCGCCGAACAAGCGACGGCGATGCGATTGTATGCTGTAGTAGCTTGTGTATATGATGGTGCACAGCGGTGCTGTGGTGTATGCGCTTGATGCGTGCAGTATGTGTCACGATGTCCACCGTCGTTCTCGGGCTGATGCTGAGCAAAGTGGATTCGCTGTTCGTGTAATGGTGCGTGCAGTATGTGTCACGATGTCCGTCGCTCGTTCGAACGCATAATGTCGTTGGGGGCTTCCAACGATATTTGATCCGCCTATGGTGGATTTATATACATATTTTAATACAATATATTTACACGTATATTACCTACATATTATAATCATCGCTGGTTGAGTTGGGGCTGCGGAATGTAGTTACTATGTTCTGCAGTATATCTGACTCTGCCATGCGATCTGCTTATAGATGATTACTCATGCTTACATTATGTAAACCCGTAACTATCGCTACATTCGAACGACAACTAACCATGGTTGATAGGACGCTGTTTATTATTACCGAAGGTTGGATCACACGTAAGATACCGGATATCTAACTATGTTTTGCGCTACGCCTGACTCAGCCTCGACACTTTCATAGTTGCATGGATTCACAACCTGTGCTACTATACTATTTACGGTTCCATAGATTCACAACCTATGTTACTTGTAAATGCATAGATTCACGACCTATGCTGCGTCACATTGGCTCACAACCTATGTAACGTACGAACGACGTCCTACTACCCATGGTGGTTTCCGCGTTGTATTTAACTAAATTAAAGTATGCTTGCATACGTCGCGCTATTTCCCCAAATGGTGGCCTAGTGGTTTAAGGAGGGGAGGCTGCTGCCTTTTGGTATACTTATGAGACCTATTAGTCGATGACTAATGCCTCATGGGATACCAAGAGAGGGCCGAAGCCTATCATTGGTGAGCGGGGTGGAGCTACCAATCACCATTTACTTTACATTAAATCAATACTTGAAAGCGTTTATAAATTATTTAAAACCTGAACACGTCACTATAGATCGGTATATAAGCAAGTCGTTGGGATGGTTGAGCTCGGGGCTTCCGAAACTCTAAAAGATCTTGGTTTATTATGGACGCAACATTATGAGGGTCTTACTGCTGGATGATTCACGTGCCATTTTAGAGAGATATTGAATTTTATAGGTAGAGTAAGGTATAGATTATTAGGGACCCCGTCAGGTTAGTTACAGTACTTAAATATAAAATTAAATTATAGCCTTATACATAACCTGCTTACCTACCTGAAGTTTTAATAAGTTTGTTATTGCAATGAAATTTTAAAATAATAGTTAAATAAGTACTAGGAATGAGGAAACATATACTAATAACTGTTATAGGTGAGGCTATAATTGAAACATATTATACAGTTTCTGGTAAAATTCCTAGTAGGTAATCTTAAAAAACCAGTTACTTGAACACCTATGAGAACATCCACGAAAATGTTTTACGTAGGTAATCAAAGAATTGATCATTTCATGAAATAGTTAACTATTACTGGCCATAATATGTTGATTTGTTGAAGGAAGTTTGACTATATTATCATTAATGTCCACTAGAAAAACAGATGTAAACTGTAGATGGGAAATGCAAAAACGATTCGAGGTAGGGCAGACAAGACAACGCGGAGTCGGATTCGCTGATTCGGTGCCCTGATTCGGTTTTGGGACACATCCACATTTTTTTTAAATATCGCTTTTCATAAATTCTTAAACTAATTTTCTATAATTAGCAAATATTTGGATATTGTGAAATAGCTGCTCTGATGACCAAAATCTTTGTATTTTACTAACTTTCCTTTGAGGCCTAAATAATTGCGCCACACGCAAATGACTACACTTATTTTCCTTGTACTTTTAGGAATATGATAAAATTGCAATCTGCAAAGAAAATCCCCACTAACGGGTCGAATAGTTAGAAGTCGTTTAAAAACTAGTCTCCATTCAACACACGCTCTACATAATATAGTCTATATAGTATTATCATTGAAATAATCTTCAATTGTGTAATAAGCTTTGCATGCTTGCAAACATACTCGGAATTTTAATAGCCATTTAAATTTTAAACTCGTTTATTTTATATGCAATTTAAAGGCACTCCAAAAGATAAATTTGCATCTGTAGGATAAACGTATTATTTAATTTCGTGTACCCACTAGGTACCTTCTACCTACCCATCTAGTAACTATCTGTCCTTGGATTTATGTATTTTTTACCTATTTACGGCGAAACCACGCTTGTCTCCGGCACTATTGTTGTTGTTGTTGTTGTTGTTGTTAATATTGTTGAATTGAAGCACTAACAGTAGGTTTTGTGGCAGGTCTATTGAGTATTTCAGTGGACATACCTAGGTGCTCAACGGAGGTTTTGTGTTGGCGGGTAACTTCTAATATGTTACCGAATACTTTCATTTGTAACACGTTACCAATCGAGATGACCTTATTTATATTCAGAATTAATCACTGAATCTGTGATATGCAACGGTGCACTGTTAACTATAAAATCCGTACTAACATTATACATAAATGCAAAAATGTTTATGTCTGTCCGTGCGTCTGTCTGATACGCTTTCACGGCCTTTTATGTAGTCATACCTACCTGTACTTGGGATGCAGATGATAAAAAAATTCGCACACTACTTAATTGCATGTAAATGGCATACATGATACAATAAATATTCGCAGACCACAAGACAATATTGTTTTAAATCTAAATATATAAAAGGCAAAGGCGAGACAACGCACAGCTCTAACCACTGGTCGGATCGGGCTGAAATTTTGCACTCAGATAGCTATTATAACGTAGGCATCCGCTAAGAAAGGATTTTTGAAAATTCCAACCCCAAAATGGTTAAATGGGGGTTGAAAATTTGTATAAAAGTTCGCAATACACGAACGTCAACGAACGAATCGGGATGGACGTGATTTTTGGCATGGGTATAGTTGACTACCTGGAAAGTGACATAGGCTACTTTTTACCCCGGAGTTCCCGCGGGAATAAAAAACTTAACACGCGGACGAAGTCGCGGGCATCAGCTAGTGATCTATACGTCCGTATATTTAGCTATCATCTTGGCATTTAATACGTAAGTACTTAAGTAGACTTAACTTTTAAAGAGAAATAACATCCAATCAAAAATATTTCGAGATCAATGCTCCTTTGGATGTATCTGACTCTCATCCGACTACAAATATTGTTTCTTTTTTTGATGAAGGTGATTCAACGGATCATGTCGCCCGCCTCTTTTTTAGGGTTCCGTACCAAAATGGTAAAAATGGAACCCTTATGGTGGGACTTTTTATGGTGGGACTACTGTGTATTGGGATTTGGGATTGCCAATCAACTCATAAGCCAAGGTCCACATTAATTGTAACGTTCCCTTTAGTAATCCTTCGAAAAGGAGACTCAGACTTTATTATAAATAATCTATCTATATATATAAAAGCGAAATATCACTAATTTACTCACTTGCATTTAACTAAGTTATTAGTTTTACACAATAAAAATCTGTATAAGCTATATTATACTCTCTATAGATAGGTTTTTTCCAGCGGGAAAATTTTATAATCTCATAGGAAATCAGAAATTGTACGCGGACGAAGCCGCAGGCGACCTCTAGTGAGAAAATGTATCTATAATCATGCTTTAATCAGTCTGTGTGTTAAATTTTTGATTTGAGTCTTCATCCATAATTAGCTCATCAGTCAGTCAGCTAGAAGTCGTCGGCATTATTTTTGCATTGAAGATAAGTTTCCATTTAGGTGTGAAATACCTATCGGCCGGCGTACCTCAAGGTGCTATGTTGACTCCTTCACTCTTTTCTTTCTTCATTATCTGATACTCCTTTACTCTTTGCTATCTTCATTATCTGATACAATTTTCCTGGAAATTACTTACTTCTCTTTATCAAATTCAGTCTACTCGCAGTCAACTCTGAAATATTTGCCTACTAGTGATAAGACCGATAGTGTTATTGTACTAGGCACAATTTGAGTTTCTCTTTTTGTAAGTTGCTCTTTTGTGTTTTTGTGTTTTTTTGCAATAAAGAATAATATATATTATACATACTTAAGTACATCAGCTCAGCTCTTAGATAGATAGATGATAGATGATGATGATAGTTGAATGTTTTTTGTAAGATCTTAGTTCAAAACCAAATTAAAAAGGAATGTGCTGAGGTCGGATCCTTGATGGATCTTAATTCAATGACTTCATACTCGTACCATAAATTTATGAATGTAGAGATGGGTAAGCTATACATTTTTTTAAACATAACCCTGCCTGGTATATTTTGGTTAAAAGAGAACGTTTTATGAAGTCATAACTTACATATACATACAGCTTACATAACTTTTTACGTGTGTAACTGTTGAATATGTAGAGCTGTTTCGGCTTCCTGGAAATGATGTGGTTTTAATTCAATGGCTACGAGTCAAACAAGTTCTGGTGGAATCGGACATACCGCACCACTTTTTAAAAACCACGAAACAAGTTTTTTATACAACTCAAGTAAGTTAATTAAGTAATTATTCTTACTTATTTATTAAAATAATATGGGTTGCCTACTCTTTACTGTCACGGGTAAATTTTCACCTAATCTAGGTAAGTACCTAACAGGACGGTCCCGCCGCATTAAAACGTCCCATCCCATCCATATGGAACTGTTACGTAGGTTTACTGTAGGGTTTCAGTTAGGATATGTAAGTTTGTATAGATATCATGAAAATCATGTCGACAAAATCTAAGTTTAAATAGGTACCTAACTAGGTTACTTATCTAACTATTCATGATATCTAAGTTTTCACACTATTTTTAGCGACTTCTGCTGGCGATTGAAATGCTGGCGAGGTAAATATACCGCTAGCAAAACAAAGGCACTACACTTAGGTCAAAGCACGATAGGTATGCATAAAACCGGTCCAAATACCTGAAATACATAATAGACACATCACTAACCTTTCAGTTGAATTATAAAACAAAGCAGCCTGCCTTTTTAAATCATCACTAACAGAATTTTCATCATTCATTGTCACACTACACCCGGGGTCACTGTTTCGCAAAAGTTTCTCTGAAACTACACGAATCAAAACTGAACTTTAAGTTTTACACCACAAGGTATATTTTGGTTTGGGGGTGTAATTAATTGTGGAATTCAAAGGCCGGCAAGCCTTTCGACGCCCGCGCCTCTCACTGCTGACTGCAGTCTGCACTAAGAGCACCCACGCGTGTCATACCCCCACTATACATAACAAGGCATGTACCTACAAGCGTTGTTGATAGCGTATTACATACCAAGTGATACCATGGCTTTCTAATAATGAGACCGATCATAACTGATATCGACTGACCTAAGGCGACGTTCACACTATTCTTGTTAGCCGCCAGCGCCCGCATTTAATTTTCCCGCATGCCGAGCAATTAAGCCCGCATTTAATATTCAGACAATTTATTAAACTTACTGTAAAACGGTAATAGTCTACTATCACCGTTTTACAGAAAGTAACTAAGTATATTACATAGTCTTTGATTTATTCTACCGAAAATTAAACTTGCAGAACTATCTCCAAGTTTAATAAATTGCCTGAATATTAAATGCGGTCTTGCTCGCTGGCGGATAATTTAATACGCTCAGCCACCTTTCGGGTGGCCGCCACCTCTAAGGCTCTGACTTTTACTTGAGGTAACCTGTATGCCCGAGAGATCTCCGTATTCTTAAATTTGCTTGATGTCTGCCACTCCGCACTTTTCGCGTAGTTGACTATGGTCAAACCCTTTTCATCCTAAGACTGGTCGAAAATATTGAAAATATGAGAATTGTTGATGCAAAAGCGTGTTTCTCTGTTTGTCAGTCTGCTACATGGCTTTTCTGTTTTACCGAGTTTGACAAAATTGGGTACAACTACAAAGGACAACTTGAAACCCGGACTCCGAAGGCCCGTAGGGAAATACGCAGTATGCAGTAGGTAAATGATGAGTAACATACCTATTAGGTCCGTCGTCGCATATCTACGCATGTCGAGATAAAAAGTACTTTAGCCCGAAAGATAAGGGTTCCCAGTTCCCACGGAATGTCAAAAAAGGAGAAATTGACTTACCAACGCGGATGAAATCAAGGGATAAATCTAAACAAAGCAATGGTATTAGCCTAATTAACGTCTACTTATCAATTTAACGGAAAACACGTCACGGAAATAAATAAGTACTAAACTAGCTACCTATTGTTCTGCTGTTTCAATAACTATTGCAAAACTTCATAATGCTATGCAAAGTCTTATTCTATGAGATTTCACAATCACAATTATTCATACTGTGACTAGCAATAGCTAAAAAGAGTAACTGCCGAGTTTCTTGCTGGTTCTTCTCGGTAGGAATGGCATTCCGAATCAGTGGTAGATTCACTCGACGATTCAAAAGCACTTTTAAAAGTTTATTTGAATAAAAAACATTTGAATTGAATTGAATAAACCGATTAATGTGAACTTAAGGGGCCGGCGAACGCCACTCGCAATTTCTCTTCAACCCGCAATATAAATTTGCCGGTATATTGCTATCTCTATTTGGCTGATGACTCATGATCGCGTGCAAGCGCGATAGCAATATGAGCGTTCAGAATTTGTTATACATTTAGTATGATGATGAAAATGATGAATGAAAACTTGTTATGTTTGTAACTTCGTGATGTTATTCTGTAACTTGACAATATAAGGTATGTTCCTGATTAATTAGTACATAAGATATCGTTGGTTTTAATATGAAACAAATAAGGAGAAAAGATGTCATTTATGTCGTAAAAATATGTAAAACGCAATGCGCTTACATTTAATTTTGGGAAAGTATTTTGAAAACATTATTATCCAGGGACCTAGATAAACACAAGTTCAGTCTAAATAATTGCATAATATGGTGGAATTATTTTCGAATCACAAATTATATTGGTATTACGTTTGTATGGGCAATTCACCCTCCGCCGCCGTCTTAACTAACATTGGCTGCCGAAAATACTCTTGGTGTGAACGTTGCCTTACTCAAATTATACTGTAACAATCCCCAAGAGCATCACCACGTTGCTAATATAATTTACGAGTTAGCGATGACATAGTTTTCTCACATTATAAAGCATGTGCTAAATAAGAATCAATAGAATCAAGAAGAATAATTCAAAGAAAACAACTCACTCTCATGTGCAACTTTTGTCTTTGCAACATTTTCCTCTACATCAATGTTGGAAGGCTTTTATAGTCATCAGCAGACTTTTCTTAGAAAATTACACACAAGCAGCTTTTAATTTGTCTCCTCATGAGCTATGCTACAATGAACTCCTAAAATCTGATTATGGCTAGAAAGCCGATGGCAGATAGATAGATATACTTACTTAATGGAAAAAAGAATGAGCTATGCCATCCACAATAATATTGGAGTGTGCATGCATTTATATTGCTAATTCTGTTGTACCCAATCTCTAAACTTAATTGGCAAGATTAATTGAAATGCTATCCCTTTTATAAATATATTCCTGTCAAATAGTTATAGTTTAGAAGATTTAGATATGGTTTTCTTTCCTTTAAAAAAACACCGGAAACACAGTCAAGGGCAACACAGCCTATGCATGGGTAAAATTATTGTTGCATCTAGTTATGTATATAAACACAGCCCACTATTCAAAAAAAGCTGATAGAAAGAAACTTGCACAGCCGAGACACCACTGCTGACGACCCTAACCAAGACATTACCAGTTCCATAATTTATTTGTGTTATTTATATGGCAGTTCCACCACCACTACAGCCATTAAAGTCCCACTGCTGGGCACAGGCCTCTACTCTCATAGAGGAGCGGGAATTAGAGCTTAGACCCACCACGCTGCTCCAATGCGGGTTGGCGGGCTTTAACAATTATTGTCATGTTAGTGATAATAACCAGGACCAACGGCTTAACGTGCTCTCCGAGGCACGGGGGTGAAACACCGCCAACTTCCTAACTCCGGGCTAGTACTGAGAATTTCTAGTCAGAAAAACCCAATACTCAATTTAATAAATATATTATCAAATACTTAAATCTATATGATGCCATAGATTAATGCATTTTTAATTTCCGCAGGGAATTTAATTTTCCAAGATAAAAATCGGTTGAAAAGATGGGCTGTGAAAGCAGAGCAGAGGGACAGACACACTTTTGCATCTATAATATTGGACCTTGGGATATGGATTCCAGGATAAAAAGTAGGTACCTACATATATATTATTTGACTATCATAAAATAAAATAATAAACTGCAAACCTTGATGAAAGATGCTAGTGGATTCATAGAACAGAACATGGAAAGTACAATAACATAAATATATGATTTTAATAAAACACTGACAGATAAACCAATCAGTTGGTCTATATACAAAAGTGAAATAAGTACTTAGGCTGTGTTCCGAAATACACTGCGAGCACTGTAAGGTGTGACGTCACTTTAGTACACTGCGAAGCCGTTCCTTTAAAGTTAGGTATACTGGGTGCTGCTTAAAATGGAATGCTGTCAGCACTGAGACAAACACTGAGAGCAGCTTACCTCGAAAACGCCAGTGCTCACAGTACAAAGATGGCGTCGATTAATGACGTCATATATTTCCCTAGGATACTGCAGCAGTTTACTGTCAGTTAAAACGGAACGAATTTCTCCACAGTAAAGAGCACTGAACAGTGTTCGCAGTCTATAATGGAACACAGCCTTAAATCATTTGTGGTTAGTACGAGTTTACCTAAGCAATGATAGCCAAGTCATTAAAATCTCAGCCACATAATTGGGTTGACCCTTGACAGACGCCGTGTGTCACTTTTCATAGCTGTTAAAAAAATTAATACCTATCACTTGCTTTAAGTGCAGGAAAGCATCAGGAGGAAATCTATGTGTTTGTGAGTTCTCCGTGTTATTAAAAGTGTGGGAAGTCTGTCAATGCCCACTTGACCAGTGTGGAACCACAGCCTAAATCATATTCACCATGGGAGGAGTCCTGTACTCTGTAGTGGGCCAGATACTGGTTGAAAGGATGAAAACCTTCGCAGAAATCAAAGGTTTTTCTCCCAGGCTTTGAGGCACAGTAGACGCACAGATATAGCCTAAAGAATGGATTTCATAGAATATTTTAAATCAAATTGTTTTTATTAAAATGTTTCAAATACTTACTCGGGCTCAGGATTTAACGGCGAATAACTATATTTGTATATTTTGGTCTGTTCTTTCATTTTTTCACCACGAACCATGAATTTGCTTAAATTAATATGATATGGATCATCACTGCGAGCATTGCATGATTCAACTTAGAATTACTGAAATACATTTCTGTTGATTGCAAAGTATTAGACCGTAGTAGAAGTGAAAATCTTTACACGTAGCCACTGCACTTTGGTAACTCAGAATTTTAGAATTTAAAAATCGAATTCGAATAGGATTAATAATTGAAAATTTTGAAATTTGAATTTTGACGTTGTCTGTGATTTTGTCATTGTTTTGACATAAATGACAGCTTACCTACTTTTTCTTTTTAGCATATTTCATAGACTATAGAAAAAAAGGAGCGACCTCTTTTGTCATTGGCATATTTTGAAGGTTTTATTACTTTCGTTTATAATTAAAAAGCTTATTACACCTTCCTAAATTTAGTCGTCCTAATTAGGATTCAGGAAAGGAAAGCAAATTTATGTTTCTGATCACACCTTCCTAAATTTAGTCACTGAATCAGTCTTGGAGGAAGGAATTACGACTGCCGGAATCAGTTTACAGATAAAGTTCGACGGCGGCGGACGTGTCGTGGTAGTGTCGAGTGCAACCACAGAGTACATTATACATAGTGCAACAAGGCTCCAGTACTGTCCAGACACCAAAAAATTGGCCTTGCCGTAGCTCTGGCTATTGGCTCTATTAAAATTAATAGATATGCCTTTATTTTTTCTTACCAAAATTTTTTAAAAACTTACATTATTTCCCCATTGCCTTCAATCAACAGTCTCATCGGTTTGGTATTAATCGGACGTTGATGACTGTGGAGAGGGGATATGAATGATATGATACAATGTAGATGGTGAAGAATGTGTGGATTGTATTCGGTGTTGGGATGGTAAGGTAGTTAAGAAGGGGAGAATCCGAAGATTTGATATGTTGCTGTGTAGATGGCTGATGGTGTAAGATGCGCAGATTTTGTTTGGTGTTGGGATATTTAGTTATGAAGGGGAGAATCCGAAGAGTTGATACTGGGATACCGTACTGGAATCTACAAAGTTTTATCAAAAATTAATTAATGGTTATTTGAATTTGCCGCCATCTTCTCCTCCTATCAGGCAGGCGCGGTGATCGGTATTACTTGCTCTTTGGCGGTGACTGAACCAATTAGGCGACTAAATGCTATTACACCTTCCTAAATTTAGGATACTGAATGATTTAGTAAGTTAGCAACCATACTTTTTCCTAAATTTAGTATCCTAACTTGCTAAATGCGATTACACTTATCTGAATTTAGTAACTGAATCATTTAGACGACTAAATTTAGGAAGGTGTAATAAGCTCTTAAATCTAAGATTTTTTAATTTAAAGATCACATTTGTGGATTCTACGTTCCTTGCCTGTTCACGGCCAGCCACGAGCCGACGCGACGCTGGGACAGTGTAGATAATAATTATTTTGTACACGAACTCAAATTAGTTAGCTAACTTCAGGTAGTGAAAACTGAAAAACCTTTGTATCTCGATTTTAACACCGAACGACGAATCGTAACGTTAATCTCGTATGGTCTAGACCCTTCGCTCAGGTAGGTTGATGGTATGACCCACCGTTGGTATGACCTGTGGGTATGACGGCATGACCTGCCCTTGATGGTAACCTGTGATGGTAACTGACTCATCTATGACCCTTCGCTCTATGGACTATCTGCGATTTATTATTTGACCAGTGGACCCACAGAGTGGACCAATCGCACAATAATTCTGCAATTCTGTGAGCAGCATAGAGTTTACCAAAGACATATAAAGGGGAGTGAGTCCCCTCCCCTTTATATGTCTGTGATGGTCTGTGATAAAGTTTCAAGCTCAGAAGAGCTGCCGAGCGATCGCGTAACTTCTGCATCAATCATTGATACATCGCAATCACCTCTGATTGGGTAACACTCTTCCACTATTGGACATAATCCATTGACGCAGCAAGAATGCCATAAATTCAGCCAATTACAACAATTGATACTGTAACAATGATTGATGCAGAATTTACGCGATCGCTCGGCTGGAAGCCAGAGCTGTACAGCCAGTTAATAAAAAAAAAATACCGGTAGCTGTGACCCAGTGACCGGAAGTAAAATAGGTATGTCGATACCGGAAAAATCTCTAGAAGCGATAAATGGGCGTATTTTTTTAAATGTGAAAGTAGTACTTAGGTATGCCGTATGGAATGGTATGGAAAATCGTTTAATCGCTACATAATGTGCTAATAATATATAATACTTATGTCTATCTGTGCATAGGTACCTCCCTAAACCAATAATCCTTTGCTATATTAAATTAAGGGCATGGTGGGATATAGCAAACTTGAACTGAGGAGAGAAGATTGTCGCTGGCAACTTAATTATTTAAAATCTTGATGGGGAAGGTGCACAACCCTGAACTTGCAGGAGCGGTTGTGTGTCCCGAATGAAAGCGTGTCGCGCAGGCGTAGACCTACTGCGTAGCCGTAGGCAGCCGCCCGCCACCGCTGCTGCACGTACTTCATGCAGAGGGCGTCACTAGTACGCGCGACTCGTACGCTCAACGCAGTGGCTGAACAGAGGGACCTCTTCAGCAGGGCTAGCATGGGCCGGGGATAAAAATTTTATCCCCCGATTTTATCCACTGACAAGAGATAAAATTAACTTATCTACTTCTCAGAGCACGGCAACAGAGGAGAGGACAAGTTTATCGCGATTTGACATTTCACGGGGACTCGGGGGACTATTTACCCACCGTTATTTAGCGTTTTTATTTATTTATTTAGGAATAAAAATTTTATCCTTTCCTCGGGGAGAAAATTGTCTCGGCCCATGCTAGGGGGGCTGCTGCTCACGAGTTCTTAAAAACGGTTACATTTGTAATAAGTTAATTTCATAGGATAGGTATGTTTTATTGATAATTTAGTCTATTTTATTGACATACTTAAATATTTTTGTTGCAGGTATACTTATCATTATTTTTGTAGTATTATATTGTTTTACTTATTCTATCGCATTAGGTAATACCAGCTGTAAGGATAGATATATGTTGGAAAAAAGGTTGGAAGATATTATAATAAAATAAAAAATAAAATAATTACCTAGTTACCTTTACTTAGGTACCTACTTGAGTTTTATGGCTTGATCCGCCTTGAGTTTAGATTTTGTCGGCCTTCGCCGTCTATCAACACAATAGTAAAATTTTGGTAAAAAGTTTTTGCAAGAAAAATTACGTAGGAGCTCTTTTTACCGTCGCGCATGCAGTGAAAAAGTTCCATGGATACAGGACTAGGTACTTGTATTGACAGAGCTTTCTTTCAGAAATTACGAGACGGACGGCAAGACGAAAGTACTGATGAATGCAACTTATTCATTAGTAATTCACCCAAGGTAGGTATCTACATAGGTACCTACACTCGAGTCTCGGAGGCCTCGATAAATACCATTAAGTATAATTATTATCAAAGTTCTAAGCATAGTTTCTAAATACAATGATTAACTACTTACCTAGTAGATATATTTATCGTTTTTGTCTGTTCACGACAATCTGTATCTGGTTAACACCCTAGCGGCTAAGACATACCTACCATAAAGTCACGATGCCGTGTAGAAACCGGAGGGTATGGGTTTAAAGCGCAAAACACACAGGAAACGGGCGCGGGTCGGGCGCGGGCCGGGTGGGGTGCGCGGCGGGTTGAATTCCTTGTTGTATTTTTAAGGATGACATCACACAGAACGCGGGTGTGGGTCGGGCGCGTCCCGGGTGACGCTGTGTGATGTCGTCGTGGTTCGTGGTGTCGTGGTTCGCCCCGAACTGAGACCTCGCGGTATCCATAAGATAGTTTTAACTATCTTTACGTTCATAGACATCAGTACTATCAGTAGACTATTTTTTATTCCACGTAAGATGGTGCTAACGTCTCTTATTTGTAAGCACAAAAGAATACACTTTTACAGAGCGCCATCTATTGACATCATTGTGATGTTCTGTTCAAAATACTGAAGCTCATTAAAAATTAAATAATTTCGTTTCCTTATAATATTTATCTAATTTTAGTATTTGTTGTTCAAGTACAGGATAAATAGGATTCAAATAATTGATCAAGTAGGTATCAGGCTCAGCCTTTCAGAAAATTGAGAGTTCTGAGGTCAACTTTGGACGTTAGAAAATCTACACTTTGAAAGCCCCCCATTTCGTCAACTTTAGGGGAAAAATTAAAATTCCTTATTATCTTTAAAATGATATATCGCAAGCCTATGTAACGCTATAAAAAATATTTTACTTCGCATTCGCTTCTATGAGAGCCCCCTTGAAATAAAGATTTTTATAACTTTTTAAGCCATATTCGGCTGGAGGCCATCGGTTTACCTACATATTATATTCAAATTTGAAGTAATTACGTTCAGTTATGCACAAGTTATAAGGCTCTGACAGACGGACGGACGGACGGACGGACGGACGGATAAGTGCAAATTCACTCAAGTAGACTCAGAGACCTTCGCTTCGCTCGGTCAACAAGGAATACAACCCGCCGCGCACACGACCCAGCCCGCGCCCGTTCCCTGTGTGTTTTGCTCTTAATCATAGAGGTATAATTTTATTATTATATAAATGTTGTAAAAGTTTATTTGAATCAAAAACATTTCAATTTAATGACATTTTGTCAAAATGGCACGACGCTAACTCACGCGCACGGTCAAAATAACTTTGATCGTGCGTCTGAGTGCGAAATCCGTGCGTACAGGCATCGACCACTGTGGTCGATGGGTACAGGGTACACAGCCGCGCGTGGGTGTAGTTGTTTGAGGATTTGGACTGATGTCGTGAATGGGCCAAAATTGTATGATTCATCCACCGAACAATATAGGCAAAAGGTCGCTACACATTAGATGTCTTGACTCTGGCAACGTCAGTCGACGTCGCACAACGTCGCCCGACAGGTCTAGCGACATGACGTGTCTCGAGGCATTTTTGGTCCTCTAGTGAATACGAGACTTTGCTTCCAAAAGGCAAAAAAAATGGGGTTATATTATACAAAACTACATATTATGTATACCTTACCTAAACCATGCTAGAAGTTTCTCACGAGATAATATAACGATTGAGTATGAAAGTTTCATTTCACGCGAAGAAGATAATTATACCTTATCATAACATAGCAGTTTTCTGATAATATCAGCTGACGCAGACCGCAGTACATCGATCCTCCCGCTAAGACCAAGTTTCATTGGATAGATAGTTAGAGCACAGTTATGGTAAACAATAGGACAAAAGTTTACTTATCTTACACCTACAAGAACCAGCCTGGAGCCTATCTATTTTGTGCCGAAGCCAAAGGAACGTTATCTAATATCTAGGAGTGAGTTACTTTAGGACAAGCTCAGCTACTCGCTTGAGATCTTCCGTACACCTAATTAGCGAGTCTTCAAGCGCTGCGCTTTTTGGTGTTGGAATGGCGATTGCCATCGCCCCCCTTGGGACCCTTGGAACACTTGGGACCCCGACGCCTATAATTATCACTCTGAGCATCCTACTATGTCATCCACTCATTGCCAGCTCAGCTTCGCGACTCTTTAGACTTTGTAGCTTTGTAGGTCATAACGACCTTATCTATTATCGACGGAGAAACAATCTAACAAAGGTTAAAAATACACAAGAAGCTCATAAATGTATAGGAAGTGTACCTAGTGTTCCAGGTTAGTAACTACCTACATAGGTAGGTAGTAGGTACCAAGTACCTAGTCACCTACCATCGACATAGGAAAAATTTGTGTCCATCGATATAAATTATTCCTATTCCAAATATTTTTAAATGAATTAACTAGAATGCTTTCTACTTACTAAGAAACTTTTTATTATTCAGGCCTCGCTATCGTGGCCTCAGGCTAAGGTTCAGAGCTTCAGGCATCAACTTTATTTAGCGGTATCTGCCCAAAGCCAGCAACGAAATAATCTGACAAAAATGTCTAAAATAACAGGTCTGAACCCATATTATTTCCAGCTTAAGGAAGCGAATTACGGTGGGATTAACCTTATACTTACTTTTTGGCGAGGGACATTATACGAAATAGGGGATTTGCTACCCATGACAAGGGTACAGATTTTATAGTAACATATTTTTGAATAGTTATATTATGTGGACCACTACCTTCTAAGGTACTTTGTGAGGTAAGGTACAATGCTGCGGAGACGTAAGCAAAATGCCATAAAATGGAGAAGCCTTACCTATCTCTAGGTCACTCTTTCAGTGTTTGATGGAATCCTAAGTAGGGAGCCTACCTTAACGTACCTACCTTACGTTGGAAGATCAACGTAAACCAGTTGAAGAAGAAGAAAATGGGGAGCGAAAGAACCTGATTCGGTGCGATTACATTTGCATTTTGCATGCTGAATTAATTTCTCGTTCACTTCTTGCTCCAAACCAACATAATCTTCTCAGTCAGAGAGGTGTTGTATCTACTAGAGGCGGTGATACCGGGTTAAAACGCCTCTCTCGACCTGACTGGTGAATAAGCTGATGACCTGCTGACTACCCCCTCATCACGTATTATACGATTAAATCTGTGTATTTTGTACAAAAGTTTTTATTTCCAAGTAAGTTTTTGACTATTATTACCCTAAGACGCCTTTGCAGCGTTGGTTAACAATATAATAAAACCTGTGAGTATTATCACATTGCTACAACCGTAAATTTTGAGAATGAATTGAAGTGAGTTTCTGACAATCAGAGGAAATAACTTTACATACATATATGCCTATAGTTATCTACTAGACCATAAATATTCACTAAATTAGCGTACGTGTTTCTTTTACATTTTGTATCATATTAAACAAGAATTCGTTATATGTAAACTCTAACTGTGTTAAAATATTATCTAGTCACTAAATAAGGTGGGGGTGTTTTTTTCACGCCTGATGTAAGGTCTGCCTCTCTATTTTTTCTTTATTAAAACTCGATGTCCCGAACCAAGTAATGCTTCAGGTTCCTACCAAATTACACTTTCGATATTCATTGAATTCATTTAAATTCACCAAACGAAAGCTTCTTAGTGCATTACTTCCACTTTGTATTCCGCATGCACCTGCAGCATGTCTCCTAGAACGGAATAAATGCCATCGCGCTATTATTAGACGCAAGAACCGGGAGAAATTTTAATAATATCACGACCAAAGCGAGCTGCGAGTAACACCTACGTTTTTCAGCCTGTAATACGTACTTAACTCATTCTTATCGTCTCTACATCATGTTCCACATTGCTGAAATTCGTGACCCCTTCATATAAATTGCCATTATGTTAGGAGTTTCTAGCTAAGCCGTGCACAGACAGACAGACGGACGGACATGGCGAAACTATACCAAAGGGTTCTTAGTTGACTACGGAACCCTAAAAATGTAGCTCAAACTGCTGAACTGTTCGTGACGAAATTTGGCGATAGCCTTGCATCGTGAACACAGGATACTTTTATTATCTATAAAATCCCAAAATTTTGTTTTATTATTAGAACAATTTAAAATCATTAATTTTGATTATTGTTAACTTTTTTTTAATAAAAAAGAGCAACCGCCGAGTTTTTTGCTGGTTCTTCTCGGTATGAATGGTGTTCCGAAACAGTCATGGTTCACTTGACGTTTCAAAAGCACTTCAAGTGAAAATTTATTTGAATACATTTAAATTTGGATTTGATTCTAGAAACTTTCAGTTAATTTGACCTTCGGTCCTCAATTTAAAATCAGATATGAGAATGTATGATATCAGAATGTAAACCAATTAGATTTTCCAAATGGGATAGAAAGATATGAATGCCTCAATACTCTAGGGGCAATAAATTCTAACGTTACGCCCTGAAACATATCACATTTACATGATAACACGCTAAGGTAGGTATTCTAATTCCATATCTCTAGAAATACAAGGTTATCGTTCTCTACTTCACTTAAAGACACTCAATTTATTTTTCGGCAAGAAATTCACGAAAATAAATTCGATTTAGTTACATACCAAATCCTCCTCCGAAGTCCTAACCTGGAATAATATTATGGTCTAGTATTTTCTAATTTAATTCTACTTTCTTTTTCTTTTATTTAGTTTACACAAACTTTGGCGCTTTTGTGATTTTATCCTGTGGAAGCAAAATACTTTAGTCTCTCTATTTGTATAGAGACAGTTTTCGGTTTTCCCAACTAAGTCGGGTAGGTACTCAAATGGAAAAGAAAAGATGGGTAACTTGTTTTTACAGCAAACTTAGAGGCCGTTTACCTTTAACAAAAAGTTTTTTTGAATCAAACTATGAAGAATCGATTAGAGAATCGATGATAGAAATAATTAGGTAAGTGCATACTTATGTTCTAAAATTACTTATTAAAATTATTAAATTTTAAATCTAAGATCAGACAACATTATTCAATAGCGAGAAATGTTGCGAAGATACAAGCGATACAAGGCCATTATTTCCAAAACTGGTCAAGTAGGTACCTACTTGCAATGCAACTAAAAATTTTCATGAAAATTCTATTTTGATTGTAAAAGTAAGAAATGTATTTAAGGTTCGAAACAACCCTTTTCAATCTCATAACTGAAAAAAATACCGAATTTCTTTTTTCTTAAGGTATGAAATATATAAGTAGGTACGTACGTACCTACCTGTATCTCAAGGTTTATTCGTTGGGGGAAAACTTTGAAGACCGTGAATTTGATTGAATGATATTACTCCCTAAATTCTACCCGACCCAGAATATTACACTAGTAAATTTTACTTAATTCTTTTTTTTTTCAGGAAAGTAGCTATTATTTTCTTAATACCTACCTACCTCTAGTTTTGAGAATTTAAAAACAATAATAATATTCGCAATTGTTTGATACGGTATGATATTTTTTTTCTAGGTTCAACTACATACCTACATTGTACATTGGTTTAGATTCCATACATAATGCATTTTGTTCTAAAACTGAACAAAATTAAACTAAATTGACAGTTATGCCCAGATATTATAGTCGTGGCAACTCTCTCGCGATTTATTTTACGGAAAGAAGACTGAAGTTTCAGTTCGTGTCAAGTTAGTTTAGTTAAAGTTTTGTGCTGTTCTGCAAAAAACTTGAAGAATAAGACAACTTGAAAAACAGACTATTGGCACCATTGTCTAAGCTCATTTGTACAAGTACTAGTAAGTACACACGTTTGTCACAGTTATGTTATACTAGCTGATGCCCGCGACTTCGTCGGCGTGGAATAAGTTTTTTAAATTCCCACGGGAAATCCTTAATTTTCAGGGATATAAAGTAGCCTATGTCACTCTCCAGGTCCTCAACTATACCCATGCAAAAAATCCGTATGATCTGTAACTCCGTTGCGGCGTGATTGAAGGACAAACCAACAAACCAATAAACCAACAAACAAACACACTTTCGCATTTATAATATTAGTATGAAGTATGATGTAGTATGATTTACCCTACCTAGTTTTCTACAAATAAAAAAAATAAAACTCGATAAGTACAATAGCAAAAGAAAAAACTTGAGAACCCCACTTTTTTGGATGTAACATCAGTCATATCGATTTTGTTTGTATAAAATGTAGCCTATATGTCACCCGGACCATAATTACGAATCGATTGACACCTGATTCATCAAAATCAGCCTATAATATGTAGTTTAGATGTTACGGTGGAACATAGATACATACATACAAACAAACATATTATGTATATTATAGTATATACGTACTCGTACATGCATAGACTGCTATAATCTCTTTGCCGTAGTCGGGTAAAAAGATAAGCCAATTTCCTTTTCATAAATTCTTTGTACTAAAATAAAATCCAATGATATCCATAAAGTAGCAGGGATTGTAGGGTTGTAGACGCTACATTTATTGGTGTAATTTAGTATATACCCTAGGTACCTTAATGCTATTTGCACAGTTCAAACACCTCGTTCCGTGCAGAGCGAGGGGCGCAAAATGATCGCCGATCTAAGGTTTATAAACGGAATCAATGTTTGTTCAGTTTTTGGTATCAATAACGGTTATTGCCTGAGTGCATCTTCGATATCCTTACAAGAGATCCGTTTAGACACTGCTGTTTACGGTATTTCCGTCAACCAGCTTTACAATAGATTGCGCAAACTCCGAGTAACGTTAACCCTGGGAAAATATAATGTAATGAATTTAATACATACCATCTGTCAAAACATCTGATTTATTCCTGCGTTAAACGCATATTTTGAAAAATATAGCATAGACTAACTTATATTATAACGTAATTATACCCTAAATAAACGTACTTAACTCGGCGTGGGTGCAGTCGGCTCTATGTAGGTAGGTATAGTCCGTTTTTTTAATAAGAAAAGAAAGGTAAGTATAAGTAGTCCGTCAAACTTATCCTACTCGCTAATAAGTATATATGTATATTGAAAATGAATTTTAAAAAAAACTTAACAGGCATAAAATTTAGTTTCAATTTGGCCACCGCTTTGATTATATATAAAGGGCCACCGGGTCAGATAATTTTGACGGACTGTACCTAAAATTGTACCTTCTCGCTAACGCGCCTCTATGGTTTGCACGGGCGGGCGGATAGAACATTGTTGCCGCAAAAAAATAATGAATTCGTGATAAGAGTGAAAAACATCTCGAGAAATCCCGAGAACGTTGCCTTCTGCGATTTGTTTACCTTTTCTATACTGGAAAACTAGGTTAAACAATTTTAATAAACTTTGATTTTATTTTACTTTTCTTCACCGCCAACTTACTTAGGTACTACTTATGAAGCGGTGATTGGCTTGCGGCAGATAGTTTAGCCTCCTTTTCAAGGCCGAGTATTCGATCCTCAATTCGATTTCGAGAAAATCTGCGTACCTGAGAGCTCTTTATAATGTTCTCAAAAGTGTGCAAAGTCTGCCAATCTAACCAATACAATTTTCAAACATATCTACTTAGGGGGCTAGTGTTTGTCCATCATGGACTGGACTAACTTGGTAAAATAAGGTAAGCTTGTAGTCGTAGACAAGGTGAAGGGCAAACACGGCCGATTACCTATCCAAAGGTCTAAACTCTGACGTCCAGGTCCAATCCAACTCAATTCCTGCGGGAGGTATAACAAACAGCAAAGTGCCTTAAGAAGTTTTCTAAAGAACTAAAAGTTACATTTTGACTCTAGTGCGGCTTTTTTAGCGGCTTTTAATTCTCCAGCTTTTTATGGCTTGATGTCTGATCTAGACAATATTTTATGGCTGTATCCCTACTAATATTGTAAATGAAAATGTATTTGTCCTATAATCACGCCGCAATGGATCGACGTGAATTTTTCCATGTATACCTATATACTTACCTACTCGTAGTTACTTATGTAAGGAGAGTGGCATAAGCCAAGTTTTATCCCAGAAAAAACCTGAGTAGTTTGCTATATTCTTAAATACTTATCAATGTTTTAAATAAAAATAAATCCTCTAAAGTTAGTAATTTATATAAGCATATTATTACCTATCAGCTAAGTATCTACCGAGAGTTTTTTTGTTGGTTTATCCTTCAATGACGCCGCAGCAGAGAAACAGATCGAGTATTTGAGGATTTGGAGAGTGACACAGTGACAATAAGAGTTTCCCTGGGATCTTGAAACACAAATCCACGCGGACGAAATTGCGGGCATCGTCTAGTTAGGTATACGAATAAAATATCGCTTACTCGTCGTCTCGCATATATTAAAATTCGTAGTGCCCTTTATAGTTCGAAGCTTGAACACAATACTCTTTAATGGCGGTGACTCACAGGGATTTAAGACGATGCTCCTAAAACACAAAACAGTTGAATATTATCCATATAAATATTATAAATGCGAAAGTTTGGATGGATGGATGTATGTATGTATGGATGTATGTTTGTTACTCAATCACGCTCCAACGGATGAACGGATCTGGATGAAATTTGGCACAGAGATAGATTATAGTCTGGAATAGCACATAGGCTACTTTTTATCCCGGAAAATTAAGAAGTTCCCGCGGGAATCAAAAAAACCTCAACCACGCGGACGAAGTCGCGGGCATCAGCTAGTAATTGAATAAATTGTACGAGAGTCAAGATTTTTATAGAAAAACTATTGTGAATTCGAAAGGTAAATCTGTCAGTTGCATGCCAGTTGCTAAAATCACTATTTCCTCTTGTTAGTACTGAAATTTTAAAAAAGATAAGTAATTTTAACTCAGAAATTCTTTCCGAAAAAGAAAACTGTCGATCTAAACTCTGTGACTCAAGAGCTGGCGCTTATTTAGCCCAACGGATTAGCCTTGCTATTCAACGAGTTAATTTAGCTGTGGTAACGTGTGGAAACGTCGTTTTTGTAAGTATAAATAATTACGTAGTAGTTCTTTTAAATTGATCTTTTTATTTATTTGTTTGTATGTAGATAAATTTAACATAAAATAAATAAATTCACTTAAACTCTGTAAAATATTATTTATTAAAACTTCAACCGAACACTAGATAAAGGTAACACAACGATGTACTTAGAGAATATTCACAACGATGAAGCGTGGTCACGTCTGGTCCTGTAGGAAGCTTGGAATAACGTCGTTTTTTGCTTGCAAAATACTGTGGTGCCTTAACTTCGCTGTTCGAGAACCAGAGTTATGACAATGATCGTGATGGATACGTCATGTAATTCAGTCACTCATTGCATTAATCGAACCATGACCCTTGCGTTTCAGTTATTGGCTTTTAATTATTTCAGCAATCAATTGCAGAATTGATTGCTGAGGATGAATCAGATGTGATATTATTATATTATAATCTCTTCCATTAACAAATTCCTGGTATTAACTTATTAGTTCAGCTATAACTACTCGTCCAACTATATCCATATTCCATACCAATATAATAATGCAATTCTATATTTTAACCTATACCTTACCTTGTACGGCCTACAACTGAACCAATCTTGATAAAAGGCATATAGCAGATTTAGCTTGCATTTGAGAAACGGACATGGGATACTTTTCATCTTGGAAAATCATTGAGTTCATAGCGCGCGGCGTTGGCAGGTATATCCCCTCTTTGTTTTTATAAAGATTACACTTTTCATGATTAAATATTTATAAATATTTTTCAAACGTATTCATAGTGCCATTTGAGAATATACCTAGACTCTATCTAATCTGTGACTGTCTGTGATTTAATCCTATCCAAATGGAAGCCGTTAAGAAAATAGGTAGGTACCTACCTACTTCTTGCAGCAAAATTATTGTGTGTTTTTAGAAACCTTTTTCTATTTCATAGGCCAAGAGATGTGATGGGCGTTACAACTTACAAGACACACAACACGTTCGAATACGTAAGAAAACTCTATTATGCTTTTATAGTGAAACATATACGTGTGAATAAAAAGTCCTTCACACGATGATGGAAACACAGTTTAGCAAACGTATACTGTGCTAGGGCAAGCAACGGCTGGCTTGCAACGAGGCGTCTTGGCTGGTTTCTATAATATTTACTTAATAATATTGTCTACCTTATAGTCGATGTTTCATATTTTATTAATTCGGGACGTAAGCATCCCGTTGCTTGAGTAACAGAGTATTTGAATATATGCGGCTGATTTTTGAGGTTGTTTTCCTTCGCTTAACTATTTAATAAAGTGATAAAACCGATTACAAACACGTCTGCTGTGTCCACCGGCGAAGCTTTTGATAAATAAATGATAAAAGGTTTATTTATTTCACGTAGGACAACTTGTGTCACTTATGAAACGTTAAGACTCAAGACTCTACCACCGGTTCGGAAAGATATTCTACTAAGAAGAGCCGGCAAGAAACTCAGCAGTTGCTCTTTTCTTAAAAAAGAAAAGGTTACAATAATTATTAGACAATACAACACATACCTACGTTACAAATATTACACTGTGGTCACTGGATGCGAGGCCGGTTGCTTCCATGCAACTTTGTCATTAATAAAATCATCGATAGTGTAATAACATCGACTTAACAAATGCTGTTTAACACAGACTTTAAATCTATGTAATGGCAAATCCAGAAACTCTTTGGGAACCATATTATAAAGCGTACACTCGACCCCACAAAGGATTTTTGCACCTTGCGCACACGATACGACGCTGTTACTAGCTTATGGCGGTTTCTAGTATATCGATTGTGAGTATCACCTATTTGCTTATAAAGATTAATGTTTTGCTTATCAAAGACTATATTATTGTATATGTATCGTGAAGGCACCGTAAGAACACCAATCTCTTTAAATTTTTCACGAAGTGATACGCGTGATCCGAGTTTATGAATAGAACGGATAAAAATTGATATAAAAATTGATTGGATATCAGCACACATCTGCCCCACAATAAAATGCCGTACGACATAACACTGTGGTAGTAAGCAAAGTAGACAAGCCTAGCCGTTACAATATGGGTAAACTGTCTAGATTTTCCTGACAGCAAAAGCAGCCGAGCTAAGTTTTCGCGCTAGTGTCTCTATATGAGCGCCCCATTGAAGCTTATTATCCGAGGTCATCCCCAAAAAAAGCTTTGAGCTAGCTTACAAATTCAGTAGCGGTAATGCATTGGCAGGCGCCCAAGCCCTGCGCACTGTAACACGCCCTTTAAACTGCAGTTAACTATAATCAAAGTCAAAGTAAAAGTATATTTATTCAATTAAGGTACACTGTACACTTATTGACGGTCAGTTACTTAAAAAATATGATGGTGATAATAATCAGTTACGGTATCTTAAAAAACTAAAGCTACGAGGGTTCCAAGCGCGCCCTAGTCTGTGAAGAGCCCACAACAAACTATGCCGGGTTTTTTTTATTATCACCATCTCACAAATATTGTAAATTACTTAATTAGATTTATAATTATAACAATATCTTATAATTATAACATATAATTACCCGCTGGAACAATTCATACCCATAGGGCCATACCTTCCTATCATTCAAATAATCCTTTACACTGTAATAGGACTTTTCAATTAGTTTACGTTTTACAAAAACTTTGAACTTCTTGAGAGACATCTCCAATATGTCTTCTGGGAGTTTATTATAAAAACGTATACTGTTACCGAAAAATGAATTCTTCTTACTTATCCTTATTAGACAACAACAACAATACTTATTATACAAGGGCATCCTGGAGATATTTACTTAATAGCTGATGCCCGCTACTTCGTCCGCGTGGATCGAGGTTTTTCGTTTCCCGCAGGAACTCCTTAATTTTCCGGGATAAAAAGTAGCCTATGTGTTATTCCAGACTATAATCTATCTCTGAGCCAAATTTCATCCAGATCCGTTCAGCCGTTGGGGCGTGATTGAGTAACAAACATCCATCCATACATCCATACATCCATCCAAACTTTCGCATTTATAATATTTATATTTGATTGTAAACTAAACGCTCAATCCAAGTGGATATAGTCGCGAGCATCAGCTAGCTAATTATACCTAATTAATAAGTGGATTGGTATTCGGAAGTTAAAAAGCGGTTCCCGTCTATAGGGGTTGCTAAACTATGACAAAGGATCCAAGGAAAGAAGAACATCATTTGTTTTTGCCCCGGAAACCGTTCTAACAGAAGGGTCTTTGGGGAACGTATGAGGCGATTTTTTTTGATGAGCGCGAATTTCAAAAAATAATGTGAGCCTACAAAAAATATCTTAGCCATCATATTATTTTTTCATCACAGAGCAGATATTGTATCCTAGGGATTTTGAGGGAGATGTTTTTTTTTGTTTTTTTAGAAGCTTGCGATGTCTCACTTGCAGACGACCTCCGTGGTGGCGGGGGCAGCATCCACTAATGCAGAAAGAGCAAGTATGAAATTATAGAAAATAATACAACTTTTGTGCCTTTTGGTGTTGAAACCCTAGGGTCGTGGTGCGAAGATTTAATTTAGATTTTAAGTATTTTATAGTTTTAAATTTATATTCTTAATATAATAGAAACACTACCTATTTAATTTTATTTCTTTTCTACAAAATAATGTCTTATAATTAACAGTAAATAAGTGGACACAGTTAAAGCTTATCTCTATAATAGAAATTTCTTCCATAATAATCCATATAGCTTTCCATGAAAGTGAATAAGGTGAAATTGTTAAGTGGTTTAGGTCTAGGTAAAAAAATAATAACGTAATTTTTTGGATGGGTATAGTTGAAGACCTGGAGAGTGACATAGGCTACCTTTTATCCCGGAAAATTGAGGAGTTCCCGTGGGAATTAAAAAAACTTATTCCACGCGGATGAAGTCGCGGGCATCAACTAGTCACTAATAAGTGATGATAATCGCTACATACCTATTGAAATAGTGCTCTCGGTCGAGTCATATGCGGAAGTACCTACCTGGGAATAACCCACCGCATTATTAATTAAAAGGGGCCATGAACCTCAGCAATGAGGAATACGATGAGAGAGAGAGAGTGTAAGCAAAACTTGTTAACCTTATTTGTCTAAGAACCTAGGCGTCGCTAGGCGACTACTGATCACTACGAAGGACGTTTGAAATACAAAACTGCTCTACCGTTGCTCTATAATAAAAATTCTTATAGATTTGCTTCCTTTGTTTCTTTGAAACAAATTGAAAATTTCCTAATTAATCTCAAGAGACTGGCAAGTCTAACGCTCTGACAATCGCGTCTTCAGTCATTAGGATTTACAAGTTTTGTCGTTGACTGTAACTCACTTGGAACATTATTTATCGTTTATTTATTTAGGTCTTGTAGTTCAAAATCTATAGTAAGACTAGCTGATTCCCGCGACTTCGTCCGCGTGGATTGAGGTTTTTCGGTTCCTATCTCTCAAGTTAGATCGAACTGCACATGGTGTGCGAATTTTATTATAATCGGTTAAGTGGTTTAGAAGTCCATTGAGGACAAACATTGTGACACGAGATTTATATATATTAAGATTAGATTCAGATTGATAGTAAGATTAATAGTAGAGTATAATAATATTGTTTTAATATTGTTGACGTTCATGTCTTAGAATTATAATCCTTATTTTAGGGACAAGGCACGTGACATAAAACTGTCATTTTGAAATAATACCAGTACTCTTACCAGTATTCTGCGATAATACTGCTTTAAGCGATGGTAGTAACCCCCCCAGGGCTACGTTTTTTTCCGGAAGATCAAGAGTTTCCACAAAAATTTCAAAACCACGTCCTAAATCCACGCGGACGAAGTAACGGGCATCAGGTAGTTCTGATAACAGTTCAGCTAGTTCAAGATAGGTACTGATTCTAACAAATAAACAAACCCGTAGATACAATATATTGCCAGCGCATGCTCCTTTTTTCGCCACAACGTTATTAGCGTGAAGGCCTCAATTTTCTGCTTCACGGCCACGGGCAGACAATGTGTTTTTACAAGGTTTTTACTTATCGTTTTCCGCATGTGTGATACTGAACAACCTCCATATTATACCAGTTTTTACCCCCGATTGCATCCACACTAATATTATAAACTAGATGATGCCTGCGACTTCGTCCGCGTGGATTAAGTTTTTTTGATTCCCGCGGGAACTCTTTTATTTTCCGGGATAAAAAGTATGCCTATGTCCTTCTCCGGGATACAACCTATCTCTGTACCAAATTTCATCAAAGTCGGTTGAACAGATGGGCCGTGAAACCGTAGCAGACAGACAGATAGACAAACTTTCGCATTTATAATATTAGTATGGATTAATTATGCAAAAGTGTGTCCGTCTGTTTGTCTGTCTATCTATTCGTCCGTCTGTCTATCTGTCGTTCTGTCTTGTCTGTCTGTTACACTTTAAGTTTTAACTGCCCATGATCGATTTTGATGAAATTTGGTACAGAGATAGGAATTGCATCTCGGTTGAATTTCTGTCCCGGCAAATGAAACCTTTGTCCACGCGGACGAAGAGGCGGGACTCATCTCGTCTGTGTATACCTATTAGGTACCTAAGTATTTTTCAGATAACTGTTTTACACGGGTAACACAATTCTACACGGGAGAAGTCGTAGGTATAGTTTATCATTTTTAGACGATGTCAGTCAGCAGCTTCCGCGTCGTTTCAGGGGTTTGGACAATTTTAATTTTCTGAGTAGTCCGCCCACTCCACCCATCAAATTCGGATAAACGGACGAGCCATAAAAATGTAACAGATAGTCAATAATCCAAACGATTTATTCAAAACAGGTGTAATTTTTTTTGATAGGTGTTAAAAATTACCTAACTAATGCTATGGGGCGGTTCCAAACGCGCCCCTGGTCTGAGAAGAGCCCACAACACGGATAGACAAATGAAGTCTGAATAGATCCCGAGACCTACATCAGTGCCGCGCCAGAAAGAATATCAAGTCTGTGAAGCGCTGTAAAACACAAAATGCTTTTTAAGTTGACTCGATGTATCTTTTGTTCGATTCATAACCTAGTAACTGTATTCGACAGCTCTCTAAATCGCAATTTCCGCCGTCAAAGAAAATATTTGATTATGTTTTCATCACGATTCACGAATCACGGCAAATGTTTCTAAAAATGTATCCAAATATCATTGCTCCACACTGTAAGCTGTTGAACGAACGAATATGTGTAAAGATTAAAAAAAAAAATAGATAATAAGAGGTGCATCTGGAATGGAGTAGAATCGTGTCCTTTTGATCATACGTTTGAAATTGGTAACCTGCTAAATGATACTCGAAGGAGGTGCGGCTTGTTCCGTTCTAGTAACAAGCGGATGTTCTCTGGGTTCAAGTCCTGGTTCGGGCAACAAAATCTTTTATTTTTTATTTTATTGATAGGACATACCCGATAAGACTTTACAGTGTCCCAATACGTCTTATCAGGCTACAGTATTACATATAAATTACTTAAATTACACATACATAACAAACAAAAGCACTAAAAATACAAAACAATAATAAATTTTAGTTAAATTTAAATTAAATTAAAAAACATTACTAAAAATACACATAAATGAAATTAAAAGTACCTATTCTCTAATAACAATTTTATCATTTAAATGAGCTGGATCAGTGGGGTGTGCAAAACGTCAAGTCCGGGATTTTTACTAACGAAATCATTGAGAAAGCGCAGTGCACGAGCCAGTGCGCTTGCTCAATGTTTATATTATGTGAAAACTGTATCAAAATTTCGACTTTGTCTTTGCACCGCACCCCAATTTTTATACAGCTCGCGCCGATCAATTAGTCGCGTCTGAAGTTGACCGCAAGACGCGTCGCATATTATTGTATGGAACGGACTTCGACAGTTTGTGTGAGAGTTGCGCAAACAAGCACTCGCACCTCAGTTCAGAGACGACTATTTCTTTGGCGCTGACTATACCGTTATAAGAATTTAAGTTCAATTTTATTATGAGTTACCATAAACGTCCGCACGACCATAAATGGACAGTAGTGCAATATCGGCATTCTCAGACGACTTACTTTTAAAAGCTAACCAAAACACTATGGAGTTACAAAAGTTTTGAAAGCTAGTCACGTTCGGTCACCGTTGAATAGATAGTTCTTTCAATAAAATATCTTCTGACTAAATACTTAGACTAAAATACTTTGTCAGCACGGTGAATAACTTTAAATTCCAATGTTACATTAGAAAAGAGATTTTTTTATTTAAATAAACTCTAACAAGTGCTTTCGAATAGTCAACTCAGTCTAACACTGGTTTGGAATGTCCATGAGCCAGTGTCTATGAGCCAGCAAGAAACTCGGCCGTTGATTTAAAAAAATACAATGGGCAATATTAATGTACCTACATGGCATAATACAGAAGATGAAATGAGATGAAATGAGTTTATTTCATGTAGGACAAATTGTGCCACTTATGATAAGTCGTAAGAATCTACCACCGCGCCGGTTCGGAAAGCTGATTCTTATGAGAAGAACCAGCAAGAAACTCAGGAGTTGCTCTTTTCAAAAAAAGGAAAAAATGTAACAATTTGTATATAATATAAAATGCATACGCTACGTAACAAGTAGGTATTACACTGACTTGTGGGTTGCTGGATGCGAAGCCGGTTGCTTCCATGCAACTTTGTCATCGAGAAAATTATCTATACTAAGTATAATGCGATGATGCATTTACCTATAGATTCCACAGTAGAATAACTGCAGAAATCTTCAGTGCATTAGCAATTGAAATACTAGGTCCTAAAAGTCACAAAATTTTAAACAGGCTGCATTTTACTATGGGTAAAAAAACGCTGCGCTGACTATAGTTAGTAAAATTTCTGTGGTGTTTGAATGAAAGTGATATGTCAGCTGACCAATTTGATATCCATTCTATGAGAACATAAAATGATGGTAGAACTTTGCCAGTTTATTTGGCATATGTTGCTACTTCTGTCGAGTAACTTAGGGTTGACCGCAGTAAATCTCAAATAGGCTTCTACTTACCGAGCGGCAGTTTTCTATAAATTCATCACGTTATTCCAATAAAGCGTGAATTTGTTTCCACCAAAATTTTTATAAGCCCCTGTCGTGTCATTATTTTAATTATAATCTCCATGAAAATGGTACTTAAGCCTTTTCGCTGTAGCGAAAGCTGATTGAAAGTCTGTCTTTTAATTTAATTTTAAGGGCCATTTTTACATTAAAGTACTTACTTATTCAGTTTTTAGAAATCTACGTAAGCAGATCTTGATAGATCCAATAAAACTAAAAGCTTGATACGCTTTTTAGTTCGCAACTTCTCTGTAATAAATCCAGAGAGCTGTTAAATACTAGAGGTAGTGTCTGTAAATTAAAATGGCGATATACCTTTTTTACTGTCTTTCAATCTTCGTCATAATAATAACGCACCCCTTGTCCATTCTTGCATACTGATACTAAAAATGCGAAAGTCTATCTGTCCATCTGTCTGTTATGGCACGGTTCCTTTGTTGAATCGGTTTTGATGAAATTTGGTACAGAGGTTATCTCGGGGAAAGGCAACTTAGGCTAATCCACGCGAAGTCGAGCGCATCATCTAGTAGTATAAAAATTAAAATTTGTTATTTAAAAATATTCTTATAATGTACTTCTATATCATAATTACTAAAATATTTGACTCTAGAACTTCGAGCATTTAAAGCTGTAGTAGCTGTACGATTTAAAATGTGTTCTCTATGGCCTTTAACTCAGTGTATGAAACAATATTTTGTCAAAGTAAATAGGCCTAATCAAAATGCTTCGTAATATAAGATAATAATATTGTATACCGCAAAAACACATTATTCTTATTTACCTTTCTTCTTTCTTATATACAGTTCTGACGTCGTCGGATCAATTTGTCAATAAACTTTGCTTTTAATCTTCGTCTACGTTTATGCCTACCCTTAAAACATTTCCAGCATATATTTGCATGTAATCGTGGTAAGAAAATATTCCGTGTTTGGCTAGGAGCGATTTGCAAAACCCAAAATTATGTTTCACCAAACTAAACTGACAAATCTGGGAAAATATAAAGACGTCGTTTTAAGTTATTTGACGTTTTCTTTTTTTATGTACGTAGGTAAGGTAGATTCAGGTCTTGATGATTCGAAAGCAGTTTCTCAGAAAGTTGGTATGAAAGTTCGTCATGTTCTATAGGATAAAGCCAGCTCTCTTCCTATCTCCCTTGCCCCTTGCTCCTAAACACCCGGACACTTAGGATAGTGAATTGGGTCAACTTTGCTTACCCAATGCAATCGGATCTGCACTAAAACGGCACCTCTTAGTAGATATATTTGGTGAGTGTGCTCAGGAACTCCTACGCCGTTCTACCACAGATCAGCGAAAAACCGACAGCGTTGGTATCCCTAGGCGATTGACGTTCAATCTCCTCGAACGAAACCGTTTTGATCTGCATTTCTGATACAACCCGCTAAGGTAATTTTATTATTATACGACTGCCTGAAAAAAGGAGTATATTGTTTTCAGGGTTCATGTATGTATGTATGTATGTATATGAGTTTGTATATTCCACCATAACTTCTATACGCCTGAACGGATTTTGATGAATGAGGTATCGTTGGAATCCTTAGCTTATTCCGGGTGACATCGGCTAGTAAAATTTTTAAAAAAAATTATAGGGTGACCATGGTCCCGCATAAAAGACTAAAGTTGATTTTTTTTTCCAAAATGAGATTAACAGCTATATTCTCATCATCAAGAAAATGATGAGTAGATTCCAAAAATATATAAGACTATATTTCAATATCCAGTGATTCACAAAAAAATATCATTTAACTATAATGGCAGTCGTATTTTTTAATTCCTTGAGTTATATTCACTTGTGTGTTTACCTACACGTCATAATATTTCTGGGATCCCAGAGAGACGCAGGATCGAATCCTGCCGGTTCCGCCATTTTTGATATGTATTTAAGATAGTTTAGAAACCGTTAAGGTTTGGAATGCTGATCCAGCAAACGTATTTTCTGCTACGTATAACTTAAATACCTTCAAGGCAAGAGTGAGTTGGTATCTTTTGGGCAAGCGTGTTCCAATACCTAAACATCCTCATTGCTTTTCATTAAAAGCATGTCTGTCGCCTAGCGCAAGTCTATTTTGCATTTAAAAATATCTTCTCTTGTCATGTCTCCCGCTCCGTGGTTTACTTAGTGGTTCAGGTGGAGTCACGACTCACGATGCGTTACTGACGAAGTTACGAGAAAGTTTACAGGGTTTAGGTCACACAGTGCTATAAAGAATAATATTTATTTAGACCTCGGCTGAACTAAAAACGGAGTTACAATATCACAAATGAGCCCTGCGAATCGTCCTCGACGAAGGTTGAAAATTTATTCATGGATATGTAATTCAATTATACGCAATTTGTCTGTAAAATATAAACTTTATTGGAAATTAAATGAGTTTATTTCACTACGGGTTCTGGGTTATATTAACAGAATTTTAAATAGGGTACTTAAACCCACGTCCTAGCTTTTCAAAATAGTTATTGACCATTTATGAAGTTGTACTATATAGTTGTATCATTAACTATTCTGTGGTTGTATTAAGCGACTCGTAGAGTAATAAACAGATCCTAGTCGAACTTCGGGACCGTAATCTACAGGATGTTTTGAGAGCGGTCAGTGAGGCAAACAAATTCAATTACACCTGTATCTCTGCTACGGGAATTTGCAGCTTATGTCCGTTTTTTTTATTTTTTTATTGTGAGATAGGCTTGCGCTTGACGACAATAATTATGCTTAGTGCAAAGCAATGATAAGGTCTAGGTAGGAGCGCGCTTGCCTAGAAGATGCCTGTTCACTCTTGCCTTGAAGGTACCTAAGTTATACGTGGCAGGATTAAGAGATTATTTAAGAAAATTTAAGAGAAAATAAACACTGAATCTAGATACGAGTATTATAAATGCGAAAGTGGGTCTGTCTGTTTGTCTGCTACGCTTTAACGGCACATCTTTTCAACCGACTTTGATGAATTTTGGTAGACATAATAGGTCGTGTCCCGGGAAGGACATAGGCAACTTTTAATCCCTGCAAATTAAGGAGTTCTTGCGGGAGTATAAAAAACTTGATCAACGCGGTCGAAGTCGCGGGCATCATCTAGAATTGAAAAAACACGTTTCATGTATTTTAACAATTTAATGTGCGTAGATGTTTTTTTTTCGGATTGAGTACCTATGCTGCGTTTACTGGCCGCTGCAGCGTCACCGGGGGTTTGGGCGAGCGCTAGGCGTTGCCGAGAAATGAGCCCTAGGGCTTGAAGGGCGCCTCCTGTGAGGCTCGGACTTCGGCTTAGACGACGTTGACGTTGACGGTTGACGGATGACGTTGAGACGAATGGGAGTCTGTAGTCTGTACGCCCCCGAAGCACAGGGTAGATAAACCTCCTACTCATGTGCCCGAAGTGCGTATAAATGCGAATAATGTTACAAATAAAATACCTATGATTCAATCTTCAATTCAAATCCAATGAAATACCCTGATTCGATTAAAGGGAACTGTGAGTCTCTGTCCCAAACTCTTGTTTAGAATTCGTATGAAAATTTGATAATCAGTTTAAACAGATTCGGGAAATGATGGAAGTTTACAATTTGTTCTCCTCCCGGCGCATAACCGATGTTCATTATGTGGCACAGAGTATAGGTTAAATATATTATGTATACCACAACGTTTGTGTGGAACGCTATTTTGAAGCAAAATCTGTTTGAACAGCTAAGTATCTAGGTATATCTAAATACGCGCTATTTTGTAGTGGGTAGATAGTTATTTAATAGCGGTTCATAAGGTTCCGTGTGTGAATCCTGATGCGGGTCAAAAATAAGAAGCCCAGAGTTGGGAAATTGGTGTACCACAGTCCATCTATAATGGTTCAGATAATTGATGTCTTCCTATTCGGATAGAGAAGGGTTCGAACTTCAATCCCCGGGCACGCACTTCTGACTTTTTGGAGTTATTTGCTTTTTAAGAAATTAAATATTATGAAGGAAAACACCGTTGGGAAACAAGCATTTGAGAACATTAAGAAGCATTAGGTCTTCATAATGTTCTCAAAGCCAAGCCCTTCTTATTCTAAGAGGAAACTCATGCTCAGCCAATGCTAAGCCAGAGCCGGCAATGGGTTGAATTGATTCCTATGCTTAAAGTTAGCACCTCTGAGCCTCACGCGGGAAGCGAAGCGTTGGACGACCCCCTACTGGGTGGACGGGCGATCTCAAGCGTGTCGGAGTCGCTGGAAACAAGCGGTACAATACCGTGGTCTATGGCGATACATGGAGGAGACCTTCTTCGAGCAGTGGACGACGACTTAAAGTAAGTATTAGTCATAAGTCATAAATATTTAATCAATTCAGGTAGGTACACTACACTTATTGACGTCCAGTTACATAAAAATATGATGGTGATAATCTGTTACGGTATCTTAAAACTAAAGCTACGAGGGTTCCAAACGCGCCCTGGTCTGAGAAGAGCTCACAACAAACTCAACCGGGCTTTTTAAAATTTTGTATTAATTTTGAAACTGACTACGGGGGTTTGACTTAGTATCTATGGTCCATCTTTCTTCTTTCTTGTTGATGCGGCTTTGCAGGGCTCTGTGACGAGACCCGGTATCACTTTGACCGTTGCCGATCTATTGTGATCGCCACTATCTAAAGTTCCCGACCAATACTACTTGCTGCTAGGAACAGCAGCATCTTCTTGGCCGGGATATTCTTTGCCTCCTCTGGTTCCACTAAGTGCTTCCCAAGGAGGAGGCGCTTTAATGCATAAACGGTATGCATTAAAGCGGGGCAGTTGCAGATAATGTGCAAAGGCGTTTCTACAGCCTCACGGCAGAGCCTGCACACATCTGTGTCACGGAGCCTAAGGTTGAACATATGTCTGTTCAGCCTACAGTGCCCCGTCAGTGCCCGCGCTAATATGCATAAGTTTTTCCTGCTAAGCGCCAGTGCCGCTGAGGCCGCCTTCTTGTTGAAGGATTTTATTAGCGCTTTAGAGTGATTCATTCCTGGTAGTGCTCGCCAGCGAATCAATGTATCGTAATAGCAATAGGTCAGCAGGGTAAGGTTGGCTAGGCTCCTGGGTATGCCGCACACAGGCGCAGGTCCAGTTTGCCGCTCCCTAGCTCCTAGCCTTGCGAGTTCGTCGGCCTTTTCGTTGCCGTCAATACCCGCATGCCCTGGGACCCAACGGAGGATCACCTTATTTCCGTTGGCTAAGGTGGTCCATACCTGTACTTCTATCTATACTATCTATATCTATACTAATATAATAAATGCGTAAATTTGGATGGATGGATGTTTATTTACTACTCAATCACACCAGAACGGCTGAACTGGTCTGGATCTGAATTTGGCACATAGTTATAGTCTGGAATAACGCATAGGATACTTTTTATCCCGGAAAATTAAAGAGCCAATAAACTTCAATCCACGCGGACGAAGTCGCGGGCATCAGGAAGTATTTACTATGGTACGAATAGAAACCGAATAGGGGTAAAGGATTAAACTGCAATACATACTGATCAAAATCCAGTTTAGCCCGTTCCTATTTTAGATATGCATCTGATATTTAATAAAATAGTACTTAACTTTATCAGAATGGCGCCGAACTTAAAAGTATTGTAATAAGATTTTTAGGGAAACGGTTACCTTAGCATCTATTATGATAATGAGAGAGCTTTAGCATTAAAGTAAGGGTAATTACGGGTTCTGCTTTGAACTTTAGTCATTACCTACGTTTTTTGATAGTAATGACGTCTTTTATCTTTTAGGTTTTCTCTAATATTGTTCCACGAAAGTGTTTCGGTTCTTATTATTTAGAAAATATTTTCTCAGTCATTCTCATCTCATTGATCTTTCAGTTAGTCACTAAAATACTTTATGAAAAGGAATGAAAATGAAAATGAATGATCTTTCAGTTAGTTACTAAAATACTTTATGAAAAGGAATGAAAATGAATAAAAAATAAAAATGATTGATCTTTCACTTAGTTACTATTTAGTTATTTCTTCATCATCATAGGTATGGTGTAGGTTAGTTTATTTAGATATTAGTATTTAAGTTTATTTTTATTTTTGCACCACCTTCATTTTTCCCGAGAGACAGCACGAGAGCTACTCTAAGAATCATAGTCCACTACGCTGACCAAGTGTGCATTGGCAGATTCATACTGATTTGAGAACATTATTATGAAGAACTCTCGAAGATGCAGGTTTCCTTACGATGTTTACCTTTCAATGTTACTTACATCATACTTATATTATAAATGCGAAAGTGTGTTTGTTTGTTGGTTTATTGGTTTGTTGGTTTGTTAGTTTTTTTGGTCGCCGCAACGGAGCAACGGATCGACGTGATTTTTGGCATGGGTATAGTTGAGGATCTGGAGAGTGACATAGGATACTTTTTATCCCGGAAAATTAAGGAGTTCCGAAATGAAAACACCGAAATTAAAATCAAGGAAAAGAATTAGCATTACGAGAAAACTATTTATTATAGGATGTAAGGAATACTACACAAATAAACGTAGTCATACTTAAATAAATTTACTAGCTTATTGCAAGACAAGTTAAACCTATACACGGAAATGAAAAGAAATGTGTTCCATGTCACCGATATTAGTTTTTGGCGGGAACACGCAGGCAAGCGGCGCACGTCCTCTCACGATCAACACCTAGAGGCCACAGTTGCGTAAGTTTTAAACGCACGCGGGGGAAGCTAGAGTTGTTTTAAGCAAAAATATGTAACTTGATAAACTTTTAGTCACCGAAATTAAAGAACTTTCAGTGACACATGCATTTTTACTTTTCTGTTATTAAACTGGGTAGATATTATTGAAAAAAATACTTTGGGATTATACTATCACTATTCATGATTAAAATAAAGGTAGCCATAAACCTTAGTAACCAATATTTTTTGTTTTATGAGGAAAATTACACAGAAACAGGTTGCAGTGACAGCCACCGAAATGAAAAATTCGGAGCTTAGCCATTATTTTTTTTAAACTGTAACCCTAATTAAGAAATATTTATTGCCTCGCACATAGGTAACTACCTCTTCTACCTAGAAAAAAATATTAGAACTGTATAGTAACGTTCTGCACTACCGATTTCATCCATGCCGCATAAATTTTGCTGTTGGGAAATTCACCCTTACACTACTAGGCTATCACCACTGAATTAGTTTTAGTTAATTATATTATCTACCCACACGGTATGGTAAATAAGTATGTAGAGAGAGATATATCATATAAATAATCAAAATGTCGCCTTAAATGTGCTATATAAAACGTACCTATAACGCTAACTAATCCATACTAATATTATAAATGTGAAAGTGTGTCTGTCTGTCTGTCTACTGCCCTACGTACGCTACGCTTTCACGGCCCACCTGACTGATTTAACTGATTTTGATGAAATTTGGTACAGTTATAGATTGCATCCAGGGAAGGACATAGGCTACTATTTATCCCGGAAAATTAAGGAGGAGGAGTATCTAGTTAATAATATTATGAACAGTATTAGATTAGCGTATTATGCTACTTACAATAAATAATACGCACAGATCAGAGTATTCACTTTTAGCAAGAATTCATAAATAATTTATTTGAATGGATTTTGATTTCTCCTCTCACCTCTTCAATTGAGTTACAGCGTACAGGATTTATCATGGGCAAGACGCGATATTTCTTATCTGTAATAGATTTGTAAGCTGTTATCAGGATACTTTTGATTGGATTACTACTTTAGTCGACTTGGCCGTTTATATGTTAATAGAAATTTATTCTTAAAGTAATCGGTATATTTTGCTACTTTGGTGCAGGGTTTTGATATGGGTCTGAAGACCTGGCGCAATATTGAGCGCTACGCTATAACGTTGGAAGTTCCGGATTTAATCCCCGGCAGAGTTTGGGAATTTCTGAATTTTCTGGTCTGGTCTGGCCTGGTGGGAGGCTTTGGCCGTGGCTAGTTATCACCCTACCGGCAAAGACGTGCCGCCAAGCGATCTAGATTCCGGTACGATGCCGTGTAGAAACCGATTAAAGGGTGTGGGTTATAACAGGTTTAAGTCCGCTACCGTCATAATGCATCATCACTTACGCATCATGCCGCGCCACGCCTCTTTAGTGAGGGTAGACCTTAATGACGTTCGTCCACCTAGTGAGGGAAACGGTGCGTGGTCGCCTATCCAATTTAGGGTATCAGTTCTTCAACATGCCCTGCCTGCCACTACAGTTTCTGGACTCAGGATCTTTGTCAGTTACTCTGGTTTTTCATCTCCTTATTTCTGATAATATGATCAAGTAGAGTTACCTACACCAAGAATGGCTTTCTTCCTTCGCTCCATTGCCCACTGAGGGCCACTGAAATTACTTATCAGATTAAGGAACAGATCATGATTCGGAGCTATATTTGCATCATTTGAAGACGTGGTAAATTCAGCGTCAAAGTTTGTAATTTCTAGGTAAGCCTAATTATAAGTCACCAATTACAACTCAGTCAGAGTACGAGAAAGTTTTTGAATAGTACACATTAGGTATAACAATGTAGAAATTACGCATTTGAACTCCAATGCGCTAATTAAAGTTGCGGTCCCCATGCCGCCCTCATCGCGTTTAGTTAAAGTAACTCTAGGAAGTTTAAATTAGGTAAATAGGTATAGGTACCACTACTTGTTATTACAAAAAGTTTGTGCGTTTCTACATTGACAGATATTTAAGAATTTAATTTCAGTCTAACGGCCAAATCACTCAAATAATAGAAGAATAGTATAATCGCAGTGATTGTCACGACATTCTTTGTTTCCAGGAAAAAATGACAAAAATCAGACACTCAATAAATAAAATAAAGATGCTTCTAAAACAAAAATACTAAACAAATCTTGCGTGATCAGAGGCCAATATAAGTAATTGTCTAAGAAAATCATATTTACATTTTGAGAGCTTTAAGCTTATTACTCGAATTGTTTAGGGAATTCATTCATGCTTTTTGACATACTTATTCTACAGGCTTACAGGCATCTATGAACTGTTACTTTGACAAACGATTACGATTACGATTTCTTACACATTCGAGGGGCTGATGAGAGTTTCCCAACGATGGGAGCTGTGACGATGTTCGAGTGGATTCATAGCTTTTAAAATGCCCGTATTAGGTCAGTAATAAGTAATAGTGATTTTCTGCCTGCCTAGGTAAGTATAGTCGTTGCAAAAATTAGAACCAGCCCTCCAATCATGTAAGAATGGCCGATCAAAACGTTAAGTTCGTTGTCAAAGTAAAATAAACCATAACTGCATTGGATTAGAGCTCAATTTCGTGTATCCATTCTTATACGTTAGAGTATCGTTCATACCTAAACGTATAAGAATGGGTACACGAAATTGAGCTCTAATTCAATGCAGTTATGGATTATTTTACTTTGACGCCGAACGATTACGTTTGATCGACAATTCTTACATAATCGGGGGGCTGATCGATCACTGCATTGCAGCGATTTTTATGAAATTTAAGATTCAAATTTTACCCAAACTTGATTCTGTGTAAATAACTACCTATAATATATAAAAGGCATTTATTTCGAAAGAAACAAAGGCCTACAAATCTTACTCTAATGTTTATTATATATTATATAGATAGGATATTTTCTTTTCATGTCTCCGTTCGCAAGGTAAACGTTTTAAATAAACATCTTTTTCATTTTTAGTAAAATGACATTAAAACATCAATTAATTATTTAAAGTGAACGGTATTTAACTAAAATATGGTTCAAGTTAACTGCACTTACTACAGCAATTACTTACCTTAATTTAAACCTGTCTTACCGCGAAAGTAAAAAAAAGTATATCAGGTTACTTACAGAATTCATCAAGGTGTTACAGTCTTGTTTATATACAGCCATCATAATAAATTGGGCTTAATTTTTGATTTATATTTATAAAGCATGTTTGTTGCCAAACAAGTTATGGAGATTGTAAGCCTTCGTTAATATGCTTGGTAAAAAAGGAAAAAAAAAACCGGCCAAGTGCGAGTCGGACTCGCGCACCGAGGGTTCCGTACAAACCTGTAGTAAGTTTTACGATTTATGACGTATTAAAAATAAAAATTACGTTTGTTGTATGGGAGCCCCCCTTTAATATTTACTTTATTGATATTTAATTATTTATTTTGAAAGGTAATATACAAGTTAATATTCTGTGAAAATTTGAACCGTCTACCTGTTACCGTTTTTAATATTGAGCAAAAAAATACGAAAAAAACACGTTTATTGTATGGGGACCCCCCTTAATATATATATTTTTTTAATTTTTAGTATTTGCTGTTATAGCGGCAACGGAAATACATCATTTGTGAAAATTTCAGCTTTCTAGCTATCACGGTTTATGAGATACAGCCTGGAGACAGACAGACAGACAGACAGACAGACAGACAGACAGACAGACAGACAGACAGACAGACAGACAGACAGACAGACAGCGGAGTCTTAGTAATAGGGTCCCGTTTTTACCCTTTGGGTACGGAACCCTAAAAAATTACCGCAAAGTGATACCTTAAGGTGAAATTAATTGCATTAAAATACTTTAACGTTTTTTAAAATTAAGATATTTACCTCACGTATCGATATTATATGTCTGTATTCAGCTTTAAGCTTATAGTTTTGGTGTTTAGATGTTATGAAAATTCACTTCGCTTTAAATTTACCTTTTTAAATTACCTTTTTAAAAATTAAAAACTAAACATAAAAAATATCATCCAAACCGCTGCAATGAAGCAATGTGCCCAGAACGCTGGCTGCTTTACCCCGCTGAATAGTCAAACTGTTAAGTTGGCCGAGGTAACTGCCAGGTGAAACAGTAGTGAAATATATTGTAGTACTTCAAGTTTTTAGATATTGTATTTTCGAGCTGCAAACTGATTACCTACCTATGCCAGATAGTCCATTTTTCCTTTTACATAGTGTTATACTAAATAGTGCTTACTACTTCATCTGCTATTTAAATGAAAGCATAATAATAGACGTAGGTATTAATAAAACACTTTTACATCTCTCATATTCGGTAAGTAGGTCCTTATTACCCCCAAATGGAGCTTGTAGGTGACCAATTAGCGCTCTAGGGTAATAATGTAGCTAGAAAAGCCCTAGGGCGGTAAGTAATTAAAAAAAGTATGATGGTTAGATGTACGCGAACTTTTTGAAAGAGTGAAGAGTTTTTTTTTAATTACTTACCGCCCTAGGGCTTTTCTAGCTACATTATTACCCTAGAGCGCAAATTGGTCACCTTCAAGCTCCATTTGGGGGTAATAAGGACCTACTTACCTCACAATCGAGATGTAAAGCAGAGTAGTTAGCTCGGGTGTAAGCATCAATTGCACCCTCGAACTATAGGCGCCCTCGCTGTGCTCGTGCGCCTAAATATCTCGGGCTGCAATTGATGCCTTACAGCCCTTGGCTACTAATCTACTATTAATATATTTGTCCTCTCATTTGACCCTTGCACGGTTGAATGTGTAGAGGTTTCACAATGTAATTAGATAAAAGTTGCCTAAACCTAAAAACAATATTCAATTGATCCGGCCACGATTGCTGTCGTTAAGCTCTAAATCAAATTGCGATCTAAACACAAAAGTATTCAATAATCGCTGAGTCTGCCGGCAGGGGACTGAATTACCATTATCAAAACACTCTACTCGTATTTATACTAAATAATTTCAATATGGCGTTCGTATGTGCAATCCGCAGATTAAATCGAATGACATGAAACGAGTCAAATTGACAGATATTATACTTCCTGTTTCATGAGATATAATGACAAACAGAAATAATGCTAAAACATGCGATTAAAAGTAGGTACCTACCCTGATTTTCCGGGATAAAAAGTTTTGTCCGTCTCCGACTTACAGCATATCCATGTATAAAATTTCGTCCCAAAGTCCCAGAAAAACAGAGTCCCCGCGGGAATAATTTCAAAAACCGTACGAATTTAATCGTCACGCGTATGAGAATTTAATTTTCATGCATACGAAATCGCGGGAATCAAGTGAGTTATAAAAAAAGTTTTGTTAAATTCCCTGTTGAATATTTTGAATAGGCTAAGTGGATTAGAAGTAATAGAAATATATTGTCCAAAAAATTGGAGTCGAGAAGGCGTAGGTAACAATTTAAGTACCTAGTTTATGGATCCCTCGTGTTGAATTAGGCTTTGAAAAGGTTTCAAAAGGTCTATCGACCGTTCCACAGTGGCAATTCTAGACAAAATTTCGTTAGTATCAAGTCTTGTAGATCTAAGCCTATAGCAGAGTTGTCATAAAATAGAACACAAGATAAGGATAAAAAAATAAAACCCGACACAGGTAAAGAAAGTTTATTTTAAATACTCCCTGTACTGCTCAAAGTTCACTTTTATTTTATAAATAGTAAATAGTATAAAAATAATAGGTTTTTCTTTTTTAAATTTATTTTGTACCAAAAATATATTATATACGATAATATTATGTAGAAAAACAGAAAAATAGTGGACAAGGAAACGCGTATCTCTATTCTCTATAAGAGATCTCTACCAGTGACCTCTATAGTATTATTTTTGGAATCAAAAATCTGGTCTAAGTATTATGTTGACTCGATTGAACTTAATTCGTTCCGAGTCGTTTTTTTTGCTCTAGCGAGACGCTTGCTCAGCCGAGAACTATTGTAAAACTATTGGAAAAGTCCATATAAGAGTGATATTGTATGTCTACCGTTGATACAGTTGTACAATAATTCGTGGTTGAACGTCTCATGGTCTCGTCATCGGTGGAATTTACGACTACCACGATCTTTAATAAATACGGGGACTTTTCTTGACAATGTGGGGCCCACGGTTCAGTGTACTAAACGAATACAATCATCTCAAATTAGTTATAGTTAGCGCCAATTAGTTAAGTAGTCATCTCTGAGCTGAGGTGCGAGTGCTTGTTTGGGCAGCTCTCATACAAACTGTTAAAATAAATAAACTCATAAAAATGATAGCTCCTCTCGCAATGTAACTCTACTTTCCCTTCCTACGGTCTGCCTTCTACTCGTAGCTACAAACAATTTTAGAGTTCGTAGCCTTCTAGGAATGCTATGTTCGAAGGAGTTACGTGGGGGAACTTGATTTAATTGCCCGCAGTGACTGTATGCGTGTACACATTCCAACCAAAGCCAAGAACTAAATATATCACCGTATTGTGCTGTCCTCCCGACCGAATCTTGGTCAATTTGTGCTGAAAACATTTTAGTGCACATGTATTTTTTTTTAATTTTATTTATCCACTACAAGTTAAACCTTGACTGCAATCTCACCTGATAGTAACTCATTACTTGCAGTCTAAGATGGTAGTGGGCTAACCTGTTAGGGGCATGGCACTTATAATTAACCCATACCCCTAATCGGTTTCTACACGGCATCGTACCGGAACGCTAAATCGCTTGGCGGCACTTCTTTGCCGGTAGAGTGGTAACTAGTCACGGCCGAAGCCTCCTACCAGGCCAGACCAGGGAAAATTCAGAAATTATAAACCCTGCCGGAGATCGAACCCGGGACCTCGCTCGTTAAGGCAACAGAGCTTAACACTGCGCCAGGGAGGTCGTATGTTCAAACATAGGGGTACTCTCTTATTTTCTTACTCTCACAGCAGATGAGAGAGAGATCAATCGCAAGACCGACGTCTTTATGTGCTTTTCGAGGTAAGTTTTCCACCTATTTCCTCACACCGGGCTAGTAAATACTGCGAATTTCTTGTCAGACAAATTCAGTCTATACTTATCAATACTATAATATTATAAATGCGAAAGATTGGATGCATGGATGTATGGATGGATGTATGGATGGATAGATGGATGTTTGTTACTCAATCACGCCCGAACGGCTGAACGAATCTGGATGAAATTCGGCACAGAGATAGATTATAGTCTGGAATAATACATAAGCTACTTTTTATCCTGGAAAATTAAAGGGTTCCCGCGGGAACCGAAAAAAAACAATTCATGCGGATGAAGTCGCAGGCATCAGTTGGTACCTACATAATTTTGACTCGACCCGGGTAACATCAAAGAAGGAGGCAGGTACTGTACCTTCTCATCATAAAGATTTATGACTGAGTTTGAGCTATGAATCTTTTTGTACATGAAGAAATTTGTATGCATATAATAGTCTTATCCTTTAAGATCTTTCTTACTTGCGACTAACATGGCGCCAGAGATAAATTGCACAAAAGTGGGCCTGTCAGTATTCTCGTAATGTAATCCTCGCTGTCCGGTTTTATTAATGCGAATCGAGAAATGCATGAGTTAACGTGACTTTTTAAACTTATTGTAGGTACGCATAAAAACGCCCGAAAGCAAAATGATTTATTGCTGGTATTGTATTCTCTACCGTTGAACCTGTGTTACTTTCTACCTTTTAGCCTTGCATACAATTTAAGTCTCTCTGTATACCTAATATAATATTAATTGTCTTTTCCAGCAGCTCGCTTGTGATCATCCGTCCTCCAAGTGGGGGATCATCCAACTCTGCGCTTCAGGTGCGAGGGCTTAATTAAAGCTTTTTAAGACCCCAACGCCTGAACGAGCAGCACTAGATCGATTCCCGTGGAGATCCATTCAAGAGGCCTTCGTCCAGCTGTCGACGTCTATCGGTTGAGACTACGACGATGAATTATTGCACTAAATAAGTGCAGAGGACGTTCTTAGAAATTCTACCTTCGCAGCATCCTTACCTGCTCATGCGTACATCCATCCTTTACCAGTGCAAGCGTCCTTCCAGAAGTAGGTATTATTTTTGTACTCTCATTTACTTACACGAGTAAATTGTTGCAACGTGTAGCTGTAGAGGCTTCAGGAGAGATTTAATCTAAGTAATTAGTTAATTATAAAACTTCGCTAAAGCGACAGTAAACATTGGATCAGCAACACATTTTTTAAATTTGATAACAAGGTATTCCTATTCGGAGCTAGTAAAATCGATACTCAGTATGGTTTGTATCGTACACAAAGTGTCCTCCAAATAAATTAATGTCAAACTCCTCATTCTTATCAGATAATCGCGGTGCCCGACTGAAATTATGTCATTAGCACTGAATCTTGGTGATAGATTTCGATGGGGATGGGCAATGGGCATGGATGTCGTAACGCAGTTATTTGTTACTTGTTATTTCCATTTTTACTTTTTCTCTCTTTGCGTCGTATTCTCATTGCAAAGGATAGTACCCGACCTTTCCATTACTCATAGAATGGTAGGGATTTTCAAGGGGTGATAATAAGGTGGGTTCCCAGATCCCTGTTTCTTCCGGGTACGACTCGATTTAGAGTACTATTTTAAGTTTAGTTATATGATAGTGATACAATACGCTTGTCTGAGGCAAGGAAAAAATGAAAAGGTCAATTTCGGCCCTCCAAATTCGATCCATTAACAGATTTGGGTCAACGTTGCTTATCAATATTATTTCCATCCACTGCACTGGTACAATATTAGCGGTGACAGCTTAGTGGTTTAGACGCCCGATATCTTATATGGGGTCGCGAGTTAGATCTCCGGCCGGGCACACACTCTTTTCGGAGTCATGCGGGTATTAAGAAATTAAGTATAAGCTACTATTACCTATTCTGTGGTATAAGTTCTTTCATACAGTGAAGGAAAACATCGTGAGAAAACATGCATGTCTGAGAGTTCTTCATAATGCTCTCGAAAATATGTTGTAGGCTCAACCCTGCTCATTCCAAAAGAAGACTCGTGCTCAGTAATGAGCCGACAATGGGTTAAATATCACTATTTAACCCATTGTCGGTATTGTATTGTAATTAAACGCCCAATACAGGCTGATAATTGCCATAGTGTAGATTGGTGTAGATCCAACTAAATTAAATAGCCACTTAAAACAGAATGGACCTGCTTGCTAGTAGGTTATTTACTATTTAGTAGCCTCACGAATACTCATCCTTGCAATAATGTGGCATATATTGCGCTCGGAAAGTGGATACGATCCAAATCATATTATATGCTCTGAGATTCTATATCATTGAATTAATGCAGATGTCTGTGCATACTCAGTCGATGCAATCATGCAGTGAAGATTTACATCTTGTTATCTGAGATGGTTCTGCATAATTATATAAGTATTAATTATTGTCTACATTAAATAGTTATTTTTATGGGACTGAAGCGGCGTGGACCGAAACGGAGGTTTCCAATGTGGACCAATTAAATCCATACTAATACTATCCATACTAATATTATAAATGCGAAAGTGTGTCTGTCTGTCTGTCGGTCTGCTATGCCTACCCGGCCCATCTTTTTAATCGATTTTGCTGTTTGATATAGAGGTAGGTTATATCCCGGGGAAGGAAATAGGCACATTTATCCCGGAAAAGTAAAGAGTTCCCGCGGGAATCAAAAACCGTAATCCATCCGGACATCATCTAGTAGTTGATATAATAATAGGTAATGTAATATTTTTTTTGCGTCATCTACGAACAATCTGTGAGCTTACTACCATCGTTTAGAGCAGTATTATTTTAAAATTGCTGTATATTCTATGATATTTAAAACATATAAGTCGTTGTGTATATTATGATGTACTTTGACGTCCCTAAAATAAGAATTATAATTCTTATATAAACACGAACGTCAACAATATTAAAATAATACTGCTTAAAGCGATGGTAGTCAGCCCCCAGATTCTCTGCCGGTCTCAGCATTACTCCGCTTGGCTCCGTTTCATTGAGCTAACACCCCGGCTGCCTTTTCACAAGGAGCATGCGTGTGAGAGTAGATCCCGCGCACACCATTAAAAATATAGGTACGTTATAATAATTGCTCCATTTATCTGGACAAACGGATCCAATGAATGAACCAGAAGCTTAATTCGCTATAATCCGCCACAGTAGATAAATCTATGTGGTGCAGTGCGTGTCTTCCACCGACAGCATGCGAACACCCACCACCCAGCAATTCGCACCGGCACAGCACTACACTACACAAATCCTCCAAATCACTCTCTACGATTTGACGATTTGACTTCACAATCGTGCATTGTCAAGTCAACATCTCCTGAGGATGCTCCGGTTTCGGAGTGAAACGTACGTAGAGAGTGATTTGGAGGATTTGTGTGGTGTAGTGCTGTGCCGGTGCGAATTGCTGGGTGGTGGGTGTTCGCATGCTGTCGGTGGAAGACACGCACTGCACCACATAGATTTATCTACTGTGGCGGATTATAGCGAATTAAGCTTCTGGTTCATTCATTATCATGGACTTCCGCAAAGTAATGCCTGATTCGATTCAATAAACGGATCCAAGTTCGCATTTATAATATTATAGTATGGATCGTTATAGGTAATTTCCCAAAACATCTTCAAATTTCTCGATACAATTTGATTTATTATTTCCGTGGCAAGTCGCGGCCAACTTGTTTTACGTGTCTACATTTTATTCAAACCCAAAAGATTCATTAGACCCCTTTCTGGTAATTAAAGTACCAAACATTATTCAGCCTACACTATATGTATACACTATATGTATACATAATAGCTACTCTACAGCTGGTACATTAGCGAAAAAACAACAACATTAAAACTGCTTTCTTTCCTGCATTTTATTGGACAAGATCTTTACACCTTCAACTATAATACAGGTTAAATGGTGTCCACTCCATATTTACGCAATACCTACGTAGTGTTTTTCGTTTTTATACAGTCATGAGTCATGTCACACATGTAGTATTTACAAACATAAACCTAAATAGCTAAATTATACACCTACAAGTCAAGAGCTGGCACAGTATGTGTTTGTTTTTTAAATCCCTTTTTTAAGGCATTGCCTACATATTCACATGATCTAAGATGAAAGTGAGCTTCTCTAAAACGGGTAAATGTACCTGTTTAGATAAGATTACCCGCGGGAATTAAAAACCTTCATCGGACGGTTTTTTGTTTTAGGTGTTTTTATTAAATTGTCCGGATTCCGGAATCATTTTAGAAATAACACTGCCATTCTTGTAAAGTCATAATAAATTATATTATTATAAACCAACTAAGACAAATTCTACGTCTGTTGCATAAACAAAGAGGTTCAAAATAACATCGGTATTTTATAGTGAATCATTAATATAGAAAAAATAAATGAAGCAAAAGTTTTCTACACCAAGTTTTATTCCGGGCCCCCGGGGCAAATCACATTTAACGTGTATTTAAGTTTTTCTATAAAGCTTAAGAATATACTAGTGCTAAATCATTTACGTATTATGTTTTTATAGCCATTGTTTACCATGTTATTTGATTATGGAATGAATTCGGTTTATCGCCGGTTGGTACGACCACATGACGGCTTCAAGGCTGAGTATTGTTGAATTCGTGAAATAACCAACATTCCTTATTTCGTTTGTTACATGTGAAAAGGAAGGAGCCTTCCCTAATTGAATTTTTTGTATGTCTACTGTCTTCCATTCCTTGTCTCGGATTAGCTGTTAATAGGTCTCCTAATATTCTTTGCCATTACTAGGCTTGTGCCGTTAACGTCTAATGCAATTATTTTATTAGGTTAATTGACAGACACACAGCCCAACGCCTATCTAAAGAATGGGGTAGAGATTAAGCTCAGCTTTATTTTTTTGATACAGGGTTAAAATTGGTACAATGAAAACAAAACAAGGAGGAAACATAAACTGCGCGCCGCCTTCATTTAGGTTTTTTTTAAAGTCATTTCTTATGCTAAACTTCGTACCTACTATGATATTAAATAGGTAGGTACTTACGTTTACATAACATTTGACGAAAGCTGAAAAGTGATCGAGCAATTATCATTAAATGCTAACTAGCATGAAGAATAACACTCAAAATTTATGTTAAATAGCTGATGCCCGCGACTTCGTCCGCGTGTATTGAGGTTTTTCGGTTCCCGCGGGAACTCTTTAATTTTCCGGGATAAAAAGTAGCCTATGTGCTATTCCAGACTATAATCTATCTCTGTGCCAAATTTCATCCAGATCCGTTCATCCGTTGGAGCGTGATTGAGTAACAAACATACGTCCATACATCCATCCATCCAAACTTTCGCATTTATAATATTTATTTGATTTGACTAGCTGATGCCCGCGACTTCGTCCGCGTGGATTTTAGGTCTTATAGACTTATGGAGTCCCGTGGGAACTGTTTTTTTTCCAGTATAAATGTATATAATATAATATGAAACTGAATAAATGACCGTCAGTCTGACAATATATTTGAAGATCTCTGTACTGTCTTATGTCTCATTTACTTTTTTTAATCCAATTTTTTTACTTTTCCGTACAATTTTTCAAACATTTTCTTTCATAAGAACCTTCTCCTTACAATAACAAACACAACAAAAAAAGAATTAGCGAAATTGGTCCAGCCGTTCACGCGTGATGCCGTGACCAAGGGAAATAGGGATTCATTTTTATATATAGAAGATAAATAAATATTGAGTATGGAAGTATGGATATACCTAGTACCTACTTCCATAGTCCGACATTTTTGCGAAATTTGGTACAGAGATAGGTCGTATTCCGGGTTACCAACATGGCAGGGTAATTTCAACTCGGTAAATCAAATAACTTCCACGTCCTTTTTAATAAACTCAATACATCCAGACGATGTCGCGGGCATCATCTGTACAAACGTAAGAATTGATTATGTATTGAATGAATTGTCAGCTGGAAAAGTAAACCACAGGAACTCTGAATGCTCGAAGGAATTTAATCAGACACATTTCTAGACACATAATATGTATCTATCTATAGTTTTTTTTTGTAATCAGACTCGGAGTGAAATACAGCTACCTTACCGTACCTTACTTGGGTACGGTTTACGCGAAGTTTCTTCAATTGTAACCATTTGAAAGCGACGAATATGACGATTTGTATGAGACGAATAAAGAAAAGTTATTACATATTGTTGTATTTCTGTATTATGTTACCTACATCTCTATAAGGTAACAGAGGTTACAATAACTTCAATCCTATTCGATTTAGCCTGTATGCGTCTAATTCTGGACATGTGAGCTTTTTCGAAAGCTCCCCACAGGTACGTATTATTATTATTTTCATACTATAGGCATTTATGTCGACTTATAAATGGGGCTAACGAGATAATGTTATAGAACCACCACCACTACCACTACAGCCCATTAACGTTCCACAGCTGGGCACAGGCCTCCACTCTCATAGGAGAGAGGGAATTAGAGCTTAGACCCACCACGCTGGTCCAATGCGGGTTGGCGGGCTTTAACGACTATTATCATGTTAGTGATAATAACCGAGACCGACCGCTTAACGTGCTCTCCGAGGCACGGGAGTGAAACACCGCCAACTTCCTAACTCCGGGCTAGTACTGAGAATTTCTAGTCAGAGAAACCCAATACTTAATTATGGCCCGACCCAAGACTCGAACCCGGGACCTCGTCGGCCGCAGTTCAACGTGCTAACCACTAGATCAACGAGGCAGTTGGGAAACGCATTTACTTGGTGGCAAGTTGAAGTACACGTTGGCAGAATCATCGTCAGACCCCAAATAAAATTAGCTGGTGTTATTAAGTTTGACTAGATTTCAGAAGATCGGGTGTTGAAAGTAGAAACTCGGATAATCCAGCGACTGTCGGTGTGTCTAAGTAATCACGAGACTTATCTCGAGGGAATTTCGCGTCCTAAAGTCGCTCCGGGTGTGGATACTGAGACTAGGGTTGTCACAAATATTTATTAAGCCCAAGAACTGTTCGATCTGGTTCCTCCGTCACCTTTTTATTATCGAACCGCAAGGCATCGACAAGGTCTGCACCCTTACACAGTCGAAATTCCGCGGGCTCGTACGAAGCGATTTACTTCCTCGTTTCTAATTCGAACCGCTAGGATATGGAATGCCCTTCCGGCTTCCGTTTTCCCCTCCTCTTTTAATATAGGTACCTTCAAATCAAGAGTGAATAGGCATCTTCTAGGCAAGCGCGCTCCACCTTAGGCTGCATCACCACTTGCAAGTAAGTCTGATTGCAGCCAAGCGCTGGCCTATACATTTAAAAAAAAAATAATTAAACTTGATTATCTTTCTAGACAGATTTAGCTTTTACGCGGACCTTTCCACACAGTGTGTGTTAAAATGCTCCTCCTCGCTGGAGTCTTCGCTCTATAGCTAAGCTCAGTCTAGAAGCTAAGCACGCCGCCTAGGTCTTCCTTCTTCTTCTAAGAATTTCCGATACGAAGGGAGAAAAACCAGGTAGATCATGCTGTGGTTTTGGTATGGGCTGTGGTTCAAGTGTGTATGTTTGTGTGTGCATCGCTAAAACGTAAGTAACTCAATTTCAAACCTAAAACTGGTGTCCAATATTGATTTGAAACTCGCAACGCGGTTGCTTTTCACAATTTTTGCATGAAACAGTGTTAGCACCAACACTAAGACACTAAACTTACTTAAATACATATCAAAAATTTTAAACTTAATAAATAATAAGTTTATAAACTTTCCTCGTATGTGAAGCACTGTAAAAGCAATAAAATTATAAAACTAAGACACTAGATTTGCTCCAGCCTATTCGTCACAAAACACACCAATAATATCGCCAATTTGATCTATGTACAAAAAAAGGTTCAGGTGTATTTTCAAGGATACTTAATAAAACTAATATAAAAATAGTTTTCCCAAAAGGTGACATCCCTGTAAGTGACATGCAAGGATTTAGGAATTACAAAAACCGCCGCTCTGGACTGAGAATTTCTGTTAAGCGAAATTCTCAGTAACTGCCGAGGATCTTGGTTTCTAGGCTTAGAAGTAATACCCAGCTACTAATTCCTAGCTTTAAATCTTAACTCTTACAGATTTTTTCGTTGATCTCATGTTTGATTGCTATATGCACTTGGAGATATCATTGAGTCTAATGCCTATGGTTATCTACTTGTGGATATCAACAATCAAGTTTTCCTTAGACTATAGAAGAGGTTATTAAATCGCGGAAATGTTCTTAGCGAAACACGCTTTGCCTTGCTATTCAGACCAGAGAAAATTCAGAAATTGGGTATTTGACTAATAATCAAATAAATTATTTTTTAGTGATTATTAAATAGAGGATCACCCAAAAGTCGTAATATCCACGTCCCCTGATAATTTTATGTTGAATAACCATTTTAAACAATCGATTAAAGTAAAAAAGTGCGTCGAACTTTAATGACGTCACATTTCTGAATCACATATTAATCCCACACGTAGGACGCGTTTTGACGTTTGAAAAAAAGTTGCTGATTTGACCTATTTGTCAAAGACCTAATTATCAATTTTCAATTAATGTACCCTGCCGGGGATCGAACCCGGGACCTCCCACTTAAAAGACCTAGTTCTCACCCCAGCGCCAGGCAGGTCGTCAATTAGAGACTTCAAGTAAACCAGTTGAATAAGATTCAACTTGCTCAACTGAACACAAATAGACAAAATAGAGCACGCCAAAATCTTATATTGGACCATTTTTTATGTGATTGATGAATGGTCTTTTCAGTTTTTTTTCGCTAAACTGGCTATGCAAATTATATGGACCTATACGAAAGTGTGTTTGTCTGTCTGTCAAGATCTTCTCAACCAATTTTGAAAAAAAATAGCATAGAGATAGGTCTTGTCCTGGGGAAGAAAACAGGCTACTTTTTATCCTGGAAAAGCAGAGTTCCCACGGAAATTTTAAAAAACCTCACGCAGGTGAAGTCGCAGGCATCGTCTAGTAGTTGATTATATTATAATAATGAAATAATTATTTTAAGAATTAACCATTAACTGAAAATCAAACCCATATCCTCTCGCTTCGATTTGCGTATTCGCACTGTGCCAGTGAGGTCGCCAGTAGATACGTCAATTTCGACTGCGACGGTTTCAAATTGGCCAATGTTCAATTTCAGCATAATCTTCCTTAATTGACTGACACGGATCGCATTGTCGCAAAAGCAAAACTGGATCGGGATTCGGGATAGCCGTTAATATTGCGGGACATAAACGGGACCGGTCCATGCTCTTTTCACTTGTCGATTGAACTCTGGTGCGAGCGCTCGCATTCGCGCCGATTCACGTCCCGCGAAAAGTTTGTAAAAAGAACACAGCGATCGAGAAAAGTTACGATGATTTTCGGGAGTGATGTGACGTAACTTTTCTAAATTAAAATTAATACTGGCCATTATAAACTTAGGAAAGAAAAGTTTTGTTACTTTTTTTTGTGTCAAAGTAGTTTTTATTTCATTGCTGTTTTTTTAATTTTAATTTTATTTAAAAAGTGTAAATATACGCCGTGACAATGACTATTTGAGCTGATAAGTGGATTCTTGGCGGTCGCCGAATTTTCGAGTCAAGGAGACTAGATCGTGTTGTAAGTAATTATCTGTATTTAATAGCAGTTAAGTGTCAACGCATAGTAATTCACCTAATTATTATGAACAAATTATTGCTTGAACTCCTTGGAGTAAATTGCTTGTGTGAGTAGGTAGGTACTAGGTACCTATCTACGCTCGCTACAAAATCGTCATACTTCATATCATACTAATATTATTAATGCGAAAGTGTGTTTGTTTGTTGGTTTATTGGTTTGTTGGTTTGTTCTTCAATCACGCCGCAACGGAGCAACGGATTGACGTGATTTTTGGTATGGGTATAGTTGAGGACCTGGAGAGTGACATATGCTACTTTTTATCCCGGAAAATTAAGGAGTTCCCGCGGGAATCATAAAAACTTAAACCACGTGTACATCTGCTACTACTTTGATAGTTTAACAATCGCTGTATCAGCAGAGTTGGTAGGTAATGATAATTATTGTATATGCAAAAAAACATTTGGCATTAAACTGAACTCTATTAAAATTCATAAAATGTTATTTAATAAATTATCAAGCAAGGTATGTACGTTAAATTGAAGTAAGAACCTAGGGTAAGTATGTAAATAATGGTTGCTAATTTGCTATAATATTTTTTACTGTCCTTCAGGCTTCAGACTTTGTGATAATGCCTACCTATAATATGTTATTCTAAGCAATTTATGTGAATAAGAAGTATTTTTTTTTTTCATCCCGAATTCATAGCTTCTAGCGAGGGATTTATAGTGAGCTCTACTATTTTTATAAATTTATATAAATTTAACAGTGTACTTATGCGCGCATTACCCATCATAAATTTAGTAATTAATGCCAAATGCCATACGATTAAATAAATTAAGTCCCTAAAATCAGTTTTTGTAGCAGATGTTAAGTTATTACCTAAGTACATAATAATAAACATTTTTTAGATCAGCTTTTTTTAGAAAGGTACCTTACATGACCTCTTTATTTTATCGTTTTTAATTAACTCTACATGCTAATGCTCTAATTATGGTTTAAAACTTGCTTTATAATAAATAAAATGTTAAATCAAAACCAAACTTACCATACTCGGGATATGTAGGTACAGTGGATTTCGGGTATAACGACGATGAAGGGACCACTCTATTTTCGTCGTTATATCCGGAAGTTGTTACAGACAATGGTAAAGAGATACAGACACGTACGCATGTATAGTTTATATTCATTTATTATTGAAAATATTTGCACACATTAACTGGTACATTTAAAAAAATGTGTAATAATAGTTTGTTTCAATTTCCCTCCGAAACGTACGCGCTTCCCTACCTACTTATCTGATATCTATAAACAAAAGGTAAAGGTCTCACATTGAATTATTACGTATAATTCCTCAAAGAGGTCTCCACACTTGCTGACCATCTGTGTGGATGTAAACAAAAGATAAGAAATGTTTGTGAAAGAAAGAAATCTTTTGTGTCTTTGGCGGCCGACTCCGGTCGCAATATCTGCATGGGATTTCTAGGAATTTGTTACAAATGATTCACTATAAACAGTCTCTACACCCGAACTCGGCGTAACATCCAAAGGCGCTATAGCCACATGAATTTTGTACTAAAGTATGCTTTAAATTCAAGGGACTTAGATTTAACGTCGCTATAGGTAAATGGTCGCTACAACCAAGGTCGTAATAAATGAAATCCACTGTAGTTTAAAAGGAATTATTGGGCCCTTTAATATCCCATCGCACGCGCATTTTCCTTTTGTCCAAAACTCTGACCACAACACTAAATATTTCACTTACAAATTATATTTTTCACAAAAATGTTGATTACTCCTTGCGTTTTTGGTACCCGGTGCGTCGAAACAGATCGCGCTGCGTCAAGCGCCATGGCTCGCCCACTGAAATTAAGAAGCCGATTTTTGCACTATGTAAAAGAAGCAGAAATAGGCTTTTTTTTTATCTAAATTTGAACTTTGTACGATATACCAGGGATGTTATGGAGCTCCGTAACCGTAACCGAAACTATCGGATATCCGAAATAAAAATATATCCGTAACCGTAACCGTATCCGTTTCACAAGTTTCGGATAGTTTCGTATAAGGGCGGAGTCTAAATAAAACGACATGTTTCGACAGGTTTTTGTTTCACCGCTTGCGCGTCACGTGAACATAATCTCTTTCATAACTAGTTAGTTTTTTATTTGAGAGTTGATACTTAATTTAAGAAAGTCTTGTGTTAAGTATTAAATGGATTTCTACAGACAAAATGCGACCACAGTCGAGTTTAATTCGGACATTTTTTTATCAAGTTAATATAGATATCCGTAACCGAAACTATCCGAAACTAACGGATAATCCGAAATAATTACATATCGGTAACCGTATCCGAAACCGATATAATTTTATTCCTATATCCATATCCGTATCCAGATCCGAAATAAAATATCCATAACATCCCTACGATATACCATTACGGTATTGTGATCGAAAAAAGTTGCGTCCTACCGGAAGGACTCAAAGTCCTGCTAGCAGGACTCTGGGCGATCTAAGGCTAAAAAGAGCTCGCTGGGCAGACGCCCTGAAGGTGGCGGGAGGCTGGTCGTCCACTAAAGCGGGTCGGAGTGGACATATTTATATCTTAAGCAGACCTGCAATGAACAATGACGCGTTAATTTCATCACGTTGCCTTTCATTAATCTGATAACTGATTGCTCTGCTTAACACATCTATGCTCCACTTCAGTGGACTTCAAGGACCCAAAACGATACGAGAGCATGAGAAGGATAGATTTATTCATTACTAGACGATTCTCGCGACTTCGTCCGCGTGGACTGCGTTTTTTCGATTCCTGCGGGAACCCGGAAATTTTCCGGGATAAAAAGTAGCCTTTGTCCTTCTCCGGGATATAATCCCTGTACCAAATATGATCAAAATCTGTTAAATAGGTGGGCGGTGAAAGCGTAGCAGACAGACAGACATACTTTCGCATTTATAATATTAGTATGGATAGGTGACGGCAAAGAGATATCCATACTAGCCATAATAATTTTATAAATGCGAAACTGTGTCTGTCTGGCTGCATCTATTCAAACTATTTTGATGAAATATTCTACAGGGTTAGACTGTAGGTATCCTGAGGAAGGACATGCTACTTTTTATCCCGGGAAATTAAAGAGTTCCCGCAGGAGATAATAACTGCAAGATGGCAATGTTAATGTAGGCCGCAACGTCGGAAAAAACAGAGTTTTAAAAATTATTATAAGCTTTATGTAGTTATTAAAATAGAATATTCGCATAATTTAACATTCCAATGCGTATTATTGATAAAGAATAATTTACAGCTGATTATTTTTTTATTGAATCGAAGCAGGCGTTACTTTGCGGAAGTCCATGATAATGAATGAACGAGAAGTTTAATTCGCTATAATCCGCCACAGCAGACCAATCTATGTGGTACAGTGCGTGTCCTTCACCAATAGCATGCGAACAACCACCACCCAGCAATTCGCACCGGCACCGCACCACACCACACAAATCCTCCAAATCACTCTCAACGTACGTTTCACTCCGAAACCGGAGCATCTTCAGGAGATATTGACTCGACAATGCACGATTGTAAACAACATTGCGGCGCCGGTGCGAATTGCTGGGTGGTGGTTGTTCGCATGCTATTGGTGAAGGACACGCACTGTACCACATAGATTGGTCTGCTGTGGCGGATTATAGCGAAAAAATTAAACTTCTCGTTCATTGATTTTTTTTTTTAATTTTAGTTAAAAGAAAATACGAAACGAAGTTTTTTTTGCAATTACTACAATTAAATACTAGGTACTATTTTTTATCGCATCCTGAATAATTCTGCTGATCACGTACTACAGTCCAAAGACCATAGATAACATTTTTATGAAGATTATTTTTAATGACTAATAGGTATTCCCTCTTCCCTTCCAACTAAGCGTAATGTAGGTCATGCTTGTTTGTAGTAGGTATTACTGCAACGAGATAATAATATGTAAATACCTACCTAAAGTTGAAATGCGTGAAGGACGTGGGAACTGGGAACCCACCGCATTATTATTCCAAGAAAACTCCTACCATTACTTTATTAGTGGAAAGGGGTCACGATCCTCAGTAATAAGAAATACGACGCAGAGAGAAAGTTAAAAGCTATGGTAATTTGGAGTTTATTACAAGCAATGAGCTATTAAAATAGAAAGGTAAGTAGGTACCAAATTCTAATAAGTAAATAATGTCCTCCCTACTGAATTTCGGCCTCAGCGGCCAATCTGCGCGGGAGATATTATAGTAAGTACTCTAGTTTGTGCGCAAACACAGGTGCACTCTATTCCGTTACTCTCATAGCCCGATAGGACGGAATATCCGACACGATCGGAGAGAGATCAGGCGCAGAAACGACGACTTTAAGTGATCTCCGAAGCACGCGGGAGGAGCATCGCTTACTTCCTACGTCCGGGCTAGTGTTGAGAATTTTTTAACATACGAACCCAATACATAATCTCAGTAGAATAATCTTTCCGAGCCGGTGGTAGAGCCTTGACTTATCTTAAGTGACACAAGATGTGCTACGTGAAATAAAGAAATCCTTTATCATTAATTACGGCCCGGGAATCGAACCCGGCAACTTGTCATCCGTAAAATGGACATTCGAAAATTTAATTGTACATTCGAATTTTAAAATGAGGGCCAACGAGCTGGAAGTCCAATTGAGAGACACATTGTTAAAATCAACATTGTATTTCTCGAAAAATAAATTAAATAAAAAGCATTCTACGTTATCTGAACAGTAAATATGGACTCTCAAACGAAATAAACAAAGATGTACTCTTTTGATAACCAAATTCGAAAACGATTCGTGTGTCAATAAAATGGACGTTTAATTTAATTTCACAATGACACTTTGCTGAATCAAAACCAAATGAGCAAAAAGGTCGCCGTATACAACTAACTCTACACGATTAAACTACCGAATGTATGTTTAAAGTTTCGTAGTTCTCGAAATAATTAGTCGAACCCGATAGATACCCTTGTCTATTAATTCTAAGCTCGAATAACAAATAAACCATGTAATAATTGGATTTAAAAATCAAACGTCTTCATAGTTCATTGAATCGATAGAAATAGAAATAAAAATAGAAAATTGGCAGTCGTAGGAGGGACTGCCAATATAAGTGAAAACTTATAACTTAGAATTTTAGTATAGAAATTTGAAAATAATATAAAATTTTCAAACGCCAATATAAATAGGTACGAATATTTAAAATAATAAAATAAAACAAAAATAATAATTAAAATATAAACCTTAAAACAAAGGCATTAAAGTTTAATTACGAATGTAGTATATTTATATTTAAGACCTTTTGTCTTTGTAGCATGTCGCATGTCGGTGACGCGAATCCACCTTACCCCCTACCAAAAAGTGCTCAACGCGGCTAAAGAAGTTTTCACTTCATAAATTTGTTTAGGGCTTTCAAAATCTGTCGTAAAGTCAAACTATCTAGTGTTTATTGATAACTAGGTAGATTTTTAACCCTACCTTATAATACATAGGTAAATGATTTAGTGTTCAAACACACCCGTGCAAAGCCGGATGCCAACGCTAGCGCAGTAGGTACGTACTAGCATCACAGAGTGGAGGCATAAGGCTTTAATCGGTGTTTAATTACAGACTTCGGTCTATCGGGTCTTCAATTAAACACTGCGTAGGTAGATACTACCTATACACAATACTATAGAAGCCCAAATGTTAATTTCCTTATTTAGACTGACTGATTCCGGGATATGATTAACTACGTTTAAACATAATATTGTGTCTGCCTACATAATAATTAGTAAACATGTCAGATATTAATCCTACTATATTATAATACAAGGTGATGCCTGCGACTTCATCCTCGACAGGATAATGTTATTTACATATGAAAATGTTACTTGACGCACTTACAGACCCCTACGCGTATTGGATTAATACCTACTCTTGTCATGATGAACGCACGTTTATTTATGGTCGAATGGTGTATGGCAATTTCGCTAAAAAGATCAGGGGGTCTACTCTCTTTCTCTCAAACGAAACTTCGCAAACAAACGAACGAAATTTCGTTAACTCCTCTCCTACATAATATTATCTCTATGCTTCTCTCTATTTCGTTTTCGTACACGCTGACGAAGTACGGATCCATAGAAAATTTTCGTGACCAATTGGATTGAACGATTTTGTGTGGGTCTAATAACCGACTAATTACGTTCGTTTGCGAAGTTTCGTTTGAGAGAAAGAGAGTAGACCCCCAGGTGTGGACCAACCATTGTATCTTGAATGCGCTTCTTTTCCTAACACCTTGTTTTGATTTGTGTTATTACCACTATTACCACCACTACAGCCCAACAAAGTCCCACTGCTGGGCACAGGCCTCCACTCTCATAGGAGAGAGGGAATTAGGAGCTTAGACCCACCACGCTGCTCCAATGCGGGTTGGCGGTCTTTAACGACTATTATCATGCAAGTGCTCTCCGAGGCACGGGGGTAAAACACCGCCAACTTCCTAACTCCGGGCACAATACTGAGAATTTCTAGTCGGAAAACCCCAATTCTTAATTATGGCCCGACCCGGGACTCGAACCCGGGACCTCGTCGGCCGCAGTCGAACATGCCAACCACTAGACCAACGAGGCAATTACCACAGTGATATAAAAAATATCATACATCTACAGTACTCCAAATAGCGAACACTATACCTTATAATATATTATCCTCTTTTTTCTGACCTTAAGAATACGAGTGGTTGTCGCCGCCCTCCCCTATTGCATTAGCAGAAACGACACAAAACAAACCCATTGAACACACACAGGAAAATATTTATGTCTCCTTTACGAATCATTGGTCGGGATAACGACCTATCCGGAAACTTATTAATATCATTTATTAGTGCAGTAGTTTATTTTTCGCAACTTAGTGATCGTTTTTAGGGTTCCGTAGCCAAATTTGGCAAAAACGGAACCCTTATAGATTCGTCATGTCTGTCTGTCTGTCTGTCTGTCTGTCTGTCTGTCCGTCCGTATGTCACAGCCACTTTTTTCCGAAACTATAAGAACTATACTGTTGAAACTTGGTAAGTAGATGTATTCTGTGAACCGCATTAAGATTTTCACACAAAAATAGAAAAAAAACAATAAATTTTGGGGGTCCCCATACTTAGAACTGAAACTCAAAATTTTTTTTTTCATCAAACCCATATGTGTGGGGTATCTATGGATAGGTCTTCAAAAATGATATTGAGGTTTCTAATATCATTTTTTTCTAAACTGAATAGTTTGCGCGAGAGACACTTCCAAAGTGGTAAAATGTTGGTCCCCCCCCCCGTAACTTCTAAAATAAGAGAATGATAAAACTAAAAAAAATATATGATGTACATTACCATGCAAACTTCCACCGAAAATTGGTTTGAACGAGATCTAGTAAGTAGTTTTTTTTAATAATTTAAAACTTACTACAGGTTTGTACGGAACCCTCGGTGCGCGAGTCCGACTCGCACTTGGCCGGTTTTTTTTTTATTTCACTACAAGTTAGCCTTTGATTGCGATTTCACCTAAAATGGTACTTAAGTGGTCATGATGCAGTCAAAGACGGTTAGGTGTACGGCAGTTATATTAACCCATACTCCTACTCGGTTTCTACACGGTATCATACAGGAACGGTTGGGTAACGGTAGGGAGAGAACTAGCCACGGCCGAAGCCTCTCACCAGAAAAAAAAGTAAAACCAGTAAAAGTTTGTGAAAGCTGAGGTAAAGAAATAAAACAATTTCTTAAGGAATAAAACAATTACATAAGTATGATAAAAAATCAAATATTAATTGATTATAATTATTCAAAGAGTGCGCTGATATCTCAATCGTTATTTGGCGATTTATATTGTGACTGCCTCGTTGGTCTAGTGGTTAGCATGTTCGACTGCAACCGACGAGGTTCCGACTCCCGGGTTCGAGTCAGGCCATAATTAAGTATTGGGTTTTACTTAGCTAGAAATTCTCAGTATTAGACCGGAGTTAGGAAGCTGGTGGTGTTTCATCCCCGTGCCTCGGAGAGCACGTTAAGCTGTCGCGTCGGTCCCGGTTATTACCTATTAGTAACATGATCATTATTATAAAAGCCCACCAACACGCGTTAAAGCCCACCAACACGCGTTGGTGGAGCGTGGTGGGTCTAAGCTCTAATTCCCTCTCTCCTATGAGAGTGGAGGCCTGTGGTGGGACGATAATGGGCTGTTCCATGAACTAAGACCGATAGTTGCTAAACGAAAACATTAAATTGTTTTCGGGCAAACTTCAGACATTGCATAAGATTTATGATATTATGATTATTGCACCAGATGTTACTTATTGCGACTTATTGGCTCGACTTAGCGAGCCTAGTGGACGCCAGCCTTTACTAACTTAAGTAATAAGTTATTCAGTTAGTTAGTGTACAGTGTTAGGTTTACCCCTATGGTTTGGAATCTATGCATAAATAAATCAGACAGCTAATCCCTATTTCCAGCGATACCTACATCAATATAGTCTAGTATCTCCATACGATATTGATATAATTCGAGTGTCACTTTTTTAAAAGGATCGATCCCTTGACTCTAATAAGTAATATCTGTCAAGCGCAGGGCATGTTACATAGATTGTTTTTATTCAATGACAATTTCTTCGCTGACCTAAAAGGAATAAGGAAGTTAATAAAAGCATTTCTACGGGGCTACCTTATGGACACTTTCGTTTAGGAACCTAATAATATATTTAATTTATTCAACTAAGTTCACTTCTCAACTATACTCTTCCGCTTTTGCTGGCTACGCTAGAGCCACGAGTCTTGTCACGTCTAATCATTTACGGGAAAATCACGTGCCGGCGCTATCGCCTTTTGTTAACTATGCCCGTAAAGGCTTGGTCAGATAGTCTGTGCGTCACCGCTGCGACGGCGCGGCGGAACGTTACGATTGCGTCGTAGTAACGCTGCAATGGCGCAGCGCCTGTGTGGCCGCCTTGTGTCAAAATATTTGCGTTGCGACGACGCAACGCAACGCAACGCGCAGTGTGGACTGGCTCTGAGTCATCGCAAAATCTTTACATTCTTACATAGTAAGATGGACGGATTTTCACCAAAGGAAAATTTTACTATTTACCTAATAAACTGTAAGGGAACGCGCTGTCTGCTTCACACTGCGTGGTGAGCAGAGCCAGCACTTGCTAAGCGTATATTGGCCAATGCGTTAAAACACAACCTATACAAACCATATTTAATACAATCAATTTAAGAATCGGAATGATTTTTAAATTTTTTAACTTCTATTATTTATAAAAACGACTAAAAAATTTCAGCTACGGCGCGGCGGCTAATTTCCACTGAGATTAGGGGGAACACTCCATATGCGTGGGAGGTGGTATTATAGTGCACAAGTATGCATGCATACACAGGTGCACTCTGTACTCATATCCCGACAGAACGAAAATTCCGAATTAAGTACCTACTCAACCAAAGTTTGCAATGCCTGTGACTCGCAGATTAAAAAAAATCAATATTTTGTATAGTATTTTTTATATTAACAGTAAAATTAATAAACGTGTTTTCCTTGCAAACCGACCTTTTACTACTCTGTCAAGAAAGTATCGGGAAAAGGTGTATAATACACAAAATGTTAATTATTATTCCAAATTTATTGTATCTCCTTCAAAGTAGGCCCCTTCGGAAATAATACACTTAAGCCAACGAATAATCCAATTTTCAAAGCATTTTTTAAAGGCATTTTTCGGAATCGACTTCAGTTCTTGCCGCGAATTCTCTTTTATGTCTTCTATCGATTGAAAACGGGTGCCACAAAGTGGTAATTTGAGTTTTGGAAAGAGAAAAAAGTCGGCCGGAGCCATATCCGGTGAATACGGTGGTTGTTCGATGGTATTTGTTGAGTTTTTGGTCAAAAATTCATTCACAATGATGGCCTTGTGTGATGGCGCATTGTCGTGGTGCATCCAAGAATTTTCTTTCCACAAATCTGGCCTTCATCGTCGTTTAAAATGATACGAATCGATTCTTGAGACACAGAAAGTTCAGCAGCTATCTCTCTCAAACTTGAATGAGGATTTTCAGTCACCATTTCTTTCACATTAGCGATGTTAACTTTAGTTGAAGACGTTGATGGCCGACCAGAGCGAGGCAAATCTTCCGCCACATCTCGACCACTTTTGAATGCATGGTATGCACGTGTTTTTGATAAAATCGATTCCCCGTAAGCTTTCTGCAACATTTCCAGCGACTCTGAACACGAAATTCCATTTGCGATGCAAAATTTGAGACAAACTCTTTGTTCGATATTTTTAATCATTGTAAAAATCGCAAAACACTATTGAGATGAACTGACAAAATGGCGCACTGTAAACAAAGTAAATAACAATTGACGCTCAAACTTCGCGGCAATATAGACGACAGTTGTGCCAACTTAGCGACAAAAAAGAATTTTTGAATTGAATTTGGAATTAGAAACAAATGATGAATTCCTGGTACTTTTTTGACAGAATGTAAGTGACAGTTGACAAGTAGAGATCATTGGCTTATTTATGTTTTATACAGGCATTCACGGTATTACGGTGTTCCGTGTAGATAGCGCTTTCTGTCTGTCCAGACCTTTACGGCGTTCGCTGGACCCTTAACTGATGTAATGCAAATGCTAATTCAGAAAGCTACCAGAGAAAGACAATTATCCAAATGGAAATGTTCGGGGCAGATGCTGCGTCTCAATCACTCGAGTAATGGGGACAATGGACAGCCGTTAGACTACTACACTGTGCTTCCTATTTCATGACCTTCCTGGCGCAGTGTTGAGCGCTCATTTCTTAACGTGGGAGGTCCCAGGTTCGATCCCCGCAGAGTCAATAAGGGAATTTATAATTTCTGAATTTTCTCTGGTCTGGAGGCTCTGGTCTGGGAGGCATCGTGGCATAGAGGTATAATATAATAGCTAGTGACCATCCTACCGGTACAGACGTGCCGCAACGCGATTTAGCGTTCCGGTACGATGCCGTGTAGAAACCAATAAGGGGTTTGGTTTAATATAACTGCCTGGATTAAAGATGCATATCTCAAATTTCCGAGGCCGAGTGGTCATGGCGCTCAGGGTGCGATTCCCAGAGAGACCATGCTTTTTTGTCATTTGAATAATCCTTTACACTGTAATAGGATTTTTCAATTAGTTTACGTTTAAATTAGAAGACAGATCCATATAAAAGGATCTATAGCATCTTCGCCCCACGACCCCAGGGTTTCAACACCAAACGGCAACACCATAGATGATATTTTTAATGTTTAGTTTTTAGTTTTCAATTTAGATTTGAATGTATGTAACTATAACTTTGATTAAATAAATGAAATAAGTTTACGTTTTACAAAAACTTGGAACTTGTTGAGAGACATCTCCAATATGTCTTCTGTAGTGAGGCTAGATCTTAAAAAGCTACACTCACGGTCACGGCTTAGCACTTAAAGCCGGTCACGCACAAGACTGAACCCAACCTTGATTATTGGAAGACTCAATAACGGAATGTTTACGTAAAATTCGATCTTGTAAACTTTGATCTCGATAAATAGCTCAACTGATTCAATTCCCTGAAAGTCACTAAGATTTATCTCAGCTGTACGAAGTATCCAATTTAATTTGTAATATTTTGCTCCAGACGATTCTTTTTTTTAAATCTTTATTTTTGACGGGGCTTTATGACTTTGTGATCATGTCGCCCCCGAAAAAAAACACTTTTTATAATTAATACGAATGCCTAGCCTAACTTGATTTTTCGTTTAAGTCTAATGTTCTATTTAGTACTAGATCCAACTGATGTCCGACTGAGGTGCGACTACGCCCGCGAGGATAAAATTTTATGATTCCCGCGGGAGTTCCAAAAGGGGGATAAAAAGTAAGCCTATGTTACTCTCCAGGTCTTTAACAATATCCATGCAAAAAATCACGTCGATCCGTTGCTTTTTTGCAGCATTGAAGGAAAAACCAACAAACAAACACGGCTGAAACAAGAACCTCCTTTTATCTATCTTCCTTTCTTGAAATGAAGGTCCCTGAACTTTAGATTTGTTTGTAAAGATTGATGATTCGTTATGCAAATAAACAGTATTGTTTGAACCTATAAACTGCTTTTTAACCGACTTCAAAAAAAGGAGGAGGTTCTCAATTCGTCGGAATCTTTTTTTTTTAGATAGAAGTGAATGAACTTCAATTTTTCAAATAAATAATAAAACTTTCAGTTATTAGTGAGAGTACGTACACCGAAAGAAAAACCCGTGCTCAGTTCGTACCGTACCGTTAAGGGCCTTAACGCACTGCACCCGATCCGATTCCGAGACAATTCAGATTTAGAAAACTCGGGTTTATTCCGGATGCATACGAATCCGTCCTATCAGGATCCGGATATGAATCCGTTAAGAAATCGACAAGTGGGCGCGGATTTTTCTGCCGGTGTACTCTACTTGTTTTATATTTTACATTGCGTCCGAATCGACGAATGTTGCTTGTGTATTCTTCAGACTGGACATTCTGGTCAGGCTTGGATTCGGATCGGACGGAGTGTTTGTAAGCGTTTGTACAAGTAATACGTATCGTGGTTAATTCGATCTGTGAACAACTCTGAATTGGATGCGACCCTCCTAGTACTACGGCTACTTTGGATTGAGAAGTCTCGGATTCGGATCGGATGATCTTTAACAGGCGTGTGACTAGTTAGACAGGATTGACCAGATTAGAAAAAATAAAATATATAGATTCCTAAGTTTCCCCTGCTGGGAATCGATCTCCGGACCTCCATAGATGAGTACATCGCTCACAATTGCAGTAGAGAATTTGTCATTTTGTCCCTCACAGAGACACCCATTATTCGGTTCAAAGAGCACTGTGACTTTGAATTACTGAACGAGGGTCGAGGCCAACTATCCACGTTTCTGAAATTAGTTTTAAATGGAGTAAAAACACAATATTGAACAAAGGTATTACGAAACGAGTGTTGCAAAATGGCCGATTTTATAATAAAATCCTGAAATAGACTTTTATTCTTCGTAAATTACTTCGTCTGGTACAGAATTTAATTACTTAATCATTGTTCGAACGTGCGCTTTGGCGTTTCGATTCTCAATATTTTCGCGTAAAAGATTTTAGAAAATGCTTCTTGATAGCAAAATTGGTGCTATATTATAATTAACTGTTTCTCTTTGAGGTCCTTACTTTTCTTTTATTACAGGGCAAATTTTGGTAAAATAATCTAATTTCTTTAGAAAATTATTCTATAAATAGATTAACGTTATTATTTTCAATTAATACGTTTTATTCAGATAGAAAAAATTTCTTGCGAGGCAGAAGGCTGTCATATTTGAAACTAGCTATGTCCGCGAATTCGTCCGCTTGGACTTAACAAATTTCAAACACCTCTTTTACCCCCTTCGGGGTTGAATTTTCAAAATTCCTTTCATAGCGGATGTCTACGTTACAGTAGCGATCTGTATACCTTTCAACCCGACTCGATCAGTGGTGTGAGCTGAGCGTTGATAGATCAGCTAGTGAGTCAGTCAGTTACCTTTTCCTTTTACATAATATACTAAAAGACTACTGCACGGATTTGAAGTCAACTTTTTCTTTACAAAGTACATACCTACTGTCAGGTTGGTCTCATGTATATTTCATAAAAATCTTAAAAAAATCCTTCAACGGCTCAAGCGCTTTTATTGGTGGGTTTGACACACATCCGTAGCTTAGCAACATAGCACATCTCTGATGGAAACGCATAGCTAATACTTGAGTTGATACGAGTTCAGTACCTACATGTTTTTGTCGACCTCCCTGGCGCAGTGTTGAGCGCTGTTGTCTTTAACGTGGGAGGACCCGGGTTCGATTCCCGGCAGGGTCCATTTGGGAATTTATAATTTCTGATTTTTCTCTGGTCTGGTCTGGTGGGAGGCTTCGCCCGTGGCTAGTTTCCACCCTACCGGCAGAGACGTACCCCAAAGCGATTTAGCGTTCCCGTACGATGCCATGTAGAAACCGACTTTAATATTTAATAATATTATATATAACTGCCATACCCCTATCAGGTTAGCCCGCTACCATCTTAGACTGCATCATCACTTTCCATTAAGTGAGATTGCAGTCAAGGGCTAACTTGTAGTGGCGAAAAAAAAAATGTACACACGGACAAAGTCGTGGGCATCACCTAGTTGTTTAATGTAAATGCTAATTCGTATTCTTAGAGAGAGTCGAAAGAACTGTTCAGGACACGTGTTGCTTTTACATTATATTTTACAGTTCTTACAAAGTCTACAATTATTAACTGAAAGTGAACGGTGTGAATTCATAATAACGTGCAGAACTCGGCGAAAAATGAGCTTAGAATAAAGTAACAAGTCAAGGGCGAATCAGAACACGCGTGAGAAATAGAATTCTTGATAGGATATTAATATGTAAAGGTTCTTTGTGTGACTTTGGAGCTCAAATGAAGTAGAGAAATGAGGTATTCGGATGCTATACTTACCTATCACATAAAAAATCCGAATAGATACCTAATAATTAATTATTCACTTGTTTTTTCTTACTAATGGTTATGCGAAAGTGCGTCTGCCTGTAATCTTTTAATGGCCCATTCCCTTTATAGTCCCACAAACATGTCTGCCCCAGTGACAGCGTCGCTGTCATCTTTTTAAAATAAAATAAAAACAAAAACTAACTACCTACACAGTCATAAAAATTAGTTCCAATTTTGGCCACCGGACCAGAAATGTTGGTGGGAATTTTGGGTGGGAGATAGATTGGACATACGTCCAGCCAGCAGAGTAAGCATACTTTTAACCTTAAAAAAATATTCCTTACACGCGAGTTTTAAAAACAAAATCTCAGCAGAAAATGTCGCGGGCATCACCTTGCTTTAGATATTTTAAACTCTGAGTAAGTAGTTATAAGTACGTGTGCGAGTTGAATGCAGAGCTTTTGTATGTGTCACCATACATAAGCTCTGCATTCAACTCGCGCACGAACAGTACATATAATATGTATACGTACATTTACCTCTTAAACATTTTAAAAACATCGGATTCAAGCAAAGCTTCTTTTGATTCTTACGTGACTATGACTACGTGTTAATTTTTATAAGTGAGTAACCTTTTACCGAGCTGTTTAGAATATTCAAAGTGAAATAAAGTTAGAGGTAACTTTTGGGGTAAAATTGAGGCTTTGAAACTGAAGGGAAAATAGACTATAAGCATTGCACCGTGAATACAGGCCCATCGATCAAGACGATCGGACGTCGCGTTGTTAGGTACGTTAATAAATCACCTGTTTTAGATATTAAAGACTAGCGCACATCTCGCTGTTCGCATAATAAATGAAAATCCATACACTGCTAAAAGTGTCGGCGATCTACTTCTAAATATTAGATATATAAAAAGGTGACTAGTCAGACCACTCAGTCGAGTGACTGACTGACTGATTTATCAACGCACAGCTCAAACCACTGCACGGATCTAGCTGATACCTATTACCTATTCTGTGCTGATACAGAATTTTTGAAAATTCTACTGCTGAGATCTATAGAGCGTATACTTTGTCTTTGCTCAGGCTTTACTTAGAATTAAAACGGGATGGACTTATGTGAGTGTCATAGATCTATCTCGTTTTAACTCTGTCTGTCAGAGCTAAGCCAAAGTACGCTCTATACATCTCAGCATACCACTCTCTCTCTCTCTGCGACGTGTGTGACCCCTTTCCATTAATCAAATAATGGTAGGAGTTTTCTTGGAATAATAATGTGGTGGGTGCCCACGTCCTTCCGCATACGACTCGAGTAAAAGTATTTAAATTCTTATGTTGTTGTAACGATTATTATCAGATGTTAGTGATAATAATAATAACCGGGACCGATGGCTGAGGAAGCGAAAAGGCCAAATTTGAACCTCCAAATTCGGTCACCCATCCAGTAAACGACTTGGGTCAACGTTGCTTAACAATCGTAATCGACTGATATGCGTTGTCACAACTAGGCCACTCGTTCCTCATTCTACCACGGGGGTAAAATAGGGGGTTGAAATTAGTATGAAAATCGAATGCATTATTGAAGCTGCTGGTAAAAGCTAGTTTTCAATAATATTATATTATTCTTATGTAGTATTTTAAGTAGGTACCAATTCATCGAGGTATCACTTGAAAAGTTATCCATGTTTTTGGCTCTCGTTTTTCAAGTTCTTGAGGTCCTTACCCTGAATTAAAAAGAATTAATGAATTATTCTTTTGCTGGAAAATAAATTTACCCGACTTTACAAGGAGGGGAATGTTTATAGTAAAGCAAAGTTATCCTAAAAATTAAAAGGTTGGAGTGAATAATGTCTAACTACGGAATGCTGACTGTTTGATGCTAATTCCTAAGAAATTGTTGATTGTGCAGAGAATATGAATTAGTAGTGAATAAGAGGGTTTTAAAATTCTCGTTGCTCAGTAATTAATTGAGATGGTTGTACTGCGACTCTTTTATGTAATTCCCCTAAAAAAACCTTTATAAAACGCAACGAGAATGCTAAATAGTCAGCAAAATGTTTTTTTATTGTTGGGCTATAAAATATTTTTTTTTGCAATTTATATACTTCCCTCGTTTCTGTGCATTTAGGTGGAGGCGAAAGCTTTTTAAACAATTTTATAAAAGTAAAGCTTATAATCATACTAATATTATATTATACTAATCAAATAAATATTATAAATGCGAAAGTTTGGATGTATGGATGTATGTTTGTTACTCAATCACGCTCCAACGGATGAACGGATCTGGATGAAATTTGACACAGAGATAGATTATAGTCTGGAATAGCACATAGGCTACTTTTTATCCCGGAAAATTAAAGAGTTCCCGCGGGAACCGAAAAACCTCAATCCACGCGGACGAAGTCGCGGGCTTCAGCTAGTATTGGGAAAGTGTTTGTTTGTTGGTTTATTGGTTTGTTTGTTTGTCCTTCAATCACGCCACAACGGAGCAATGTATCGACGTGATTTTTTGGCATGGCTATAGTTGAGGACCTGGAGAGTGACATAGGCTACTTTTTATCCCGGAAAATTAAGGCATCAGCTAGTCTTACAATATTTGGATGAAGTACCTAGTTAGTATGCTTACGTAGTTTAGCATCTGATTGCTTGGAATGTGGGTTGTACTTACATACTTGAATTAGGGTAGACACAGTAATTACTTACATTCTTATACTAGAAAACTAGAAAATTGGAATACTCTACATTCCTGATATTACAGCAACCATTTAGAGCTCGGCGGGTTATATTTTTGTTTTGTACTGTAGTCTGTACCTAACAGTATTTATTAGAATAAAGTTCTTCATCAAATGTACATGAAAGTACCTACATAATATTATAATAAGTGTCTCTCGCTGTATATGGAAACTCACTTGGTTGTACCTTGTGATGCAGTTTTATTTAATCGTATGGCGTTTAAATATAGGCGTTTTTATAAAAATAAGGCTTATTTCGCCTGCAAGTTCGTCGCTCATTTAGCACCACCCAGGGGACACGTGCAGGGAGGTAGAAGGTATTTCCTGCGGACGTGAGCGACGGGGCATCCCATGCAGTCAAAGATAGAGACGGGATAACCTGAAAAACGTTTTGCTTGGGGGAAGTAAGCTGCTTATCTTACACACAGAGAGTTCTTTTTAAGTTTCCAAAAGGTGTGTAAAGTCTTCTAATCTGCACTTGTTCAGTGTGGTTCATCATCATCATCAAGTGGTGCCATCTTCAAACTGAAGCTCGGCGGTCAGTCGGAGAAAACTTTTGCGGTCACGTGCTATCCTCTTTACTTCTGCATACTTATGTCGAGTCCACTCCCCTATGTCGTCAAACCACTTCCTTCTTGGTCGCCCTGGTGCCCTTTTTCCAGCTATCTTGCCTTCGAGGATCAACCGTGGAAGTTCATAGAGGGATCCTCGTTGCAGGTGCCCGAAAAATGCAACCTTCCTTCGTACGACGGTGGTCATCAGCAGTCGTTTGCATTTTGCTTTTTGCAGTACTTGAGCGTTTGAGATGAAGTCTCGCCATGATATTTTAAATATTCTTCGCAATGCCCACATCTCAAACGCTTGCAACCGTCGACAGATTTCCTTTTTCAAAACCCATGTTTCGCATCCATATAGAAGAGTGGACCAAACATAACACCTGAGAGCGCGAAGTCTAGTTGGGACTGGGATTTTGGGGTCACAAAGTACTTTGGACATTTTGTAAAATGCCGACTTAGCTTGTGCAGCAGTGTGGTTACCCTCCCTCTATCTCTTTGTCCTCTCCATCTCAAATTTTTTACCTCCTTGGCACAGTGGTGAGCGCTGTGGTCTCACAGTGGGAGGTCCTGTTCGATTTTATAATTTCCGAATTTTGTCTGGTCTGGTGGGAGGCTTCGGCCGTGGCTAATTACCATTCTACCGGCAAAGACGTACCGCCAAGCATTTTAGCGTTCCGGTGCGATGCCGTGTAGAAACCGATCAAGGGTATATGGGTTTAATATACTCGTAACTGCAGTACCCCTAACAGGTTAGCCTGCTACAACCTTAGACTGCATCAACACCTAACCATCAGGCGAGATTGCAGTCGAGGGCTAACTTTTAGTAATATTTAAAAAAACTCCTCTAATTCTGAGAGTATACCTGTGCTCGTGGGTGGTTCCGGGTTGGCGATAAGCTGGGAATGGTGGAATGATGAAAAATCCGAGTCATAATACTCAGATTTTATTTTACTTCAGAATTTATTGCACGGTTATTTGCTGCGCGGAAATTCCAAATAATAATGATGTGCGCTCGCTTTTACAGCACCTTTTATTGGCATAATGAAAAACTTTTGAATCGGCGATTTTGTGATGAATTTTATCTCAAAATTTCTTTCAATCGAGGTGATTGATGCCCTATTATAATTCTTCCTTAAAGTAACGGTTAATGTGCAAAGTTTTCACGAACTCTTTGGTGCAGTGACATTTTGGTCTTATCAGTGGAAGGTCTCGTGTTCGATTCTCGGTTTTACCATTGAAGTGGTTTAAGTTATTATTTATCAATCTTTTGTTTGACACTTGACAAGTTACTATAAGTCGTACTGACTACAAGTCGTACTGAGAATTTTTTAACTCAACTTAAATCGTAAAGGAAGCGATTAAAGGAAGGATTAGAACTATCATAAACTAGCTGACCCCCGCGACTTCGTCCGCGTGGTTTAAGATTTTCCCGCTTTTCTGTTGTTATTTTTCCTGAATTTTCTTTGCTATAAACCTCACGGAGCCCGAGACCTTTCCAACGAATGCAAAACCGTGGAAATCGGTTCGTGCGTTCTGGAGTTATAGCGTCAGGAAGGAAAACCCGACTTATTTTTATATAGTAGATTATACAACGTTCACAGGTTCCCAATCTGCTGGACAACCGAAACGGTTCAGCAGTTCAAGTTGGAAGTTCAACCTTAAATAGTTTTGAATTAATAATTCTACTGTTCTTACAGTGTTCTAGTGCATTACGTGCAAATCCATACTTATATTTAAACAAAAAAAAAACATACGTGCCGAATTGAGAACCTCCTCGTTTTTTGGAAGTCGGTTAAAAAAAGGTTGATCCAGCTTCCATCTTCTGTGTTCCCTCATGATAAAAACATGGGACTCTTCAAAGGGCGGATAAACAAATTTCTCAAAAGCCGGCAACACATTGGCGGTTCCTCTGTTGCCGCAAATGTTTATGGACTTCTGTAAACACTCGTTTGCTCGTTAAAATAGGGATGAAGCCTATGTCAAAAATAAATTATTTCTTACTGATTATTATTAAATAGAGAGTCTTCCAAAAGACCTTCTATTTCACACCCTCGGTTAGTTTTAACTTTGATAACCATTTTAAACTATAGATTAAAGAAAAAAGTGCCTTGAAATTTTATGACGTCACTATGTATTTCATACAATTTTCTGTACTAGAAGCGCGTTTATAATTATTTTGATAAAGAGTTGCTGATTTGATTGAATTTGTCATCGTCCCCATTATATAATATATATTATATATGTAAGTATATTATATAAAAAACACGCGGACGAAGACGCAGGCATCATCTAGCTTTAAATAAAAATAGCAAAATGTCTTTTAATACCGTAGAAAATATGTAAGGACATAACGAGAACTAGACGTGCCACATTATGTAAAAGAACCACGTGCCACCCCGTCCGTGATCTCGACGCATGTTTTATTACTATAATTTTATTTGTAGCTATGTTTATTGTTTTTCTCTCCTTGTTTCTTCCTTTCTTTCAGCTATTATGTACCCCTTTAACTTTATGCCCCTTTTGTTTTATGTAAACCCTTTTTTGAAACTGTACAGCCATAGGCCAATAGATCGACAGCGATTTCGATAGCCCTGCACTAAATTGTATTTGAACGTAGTAAATGAATATAATAATCTATACTAATATTATAAATGCGAAACTTTGAATGGATGGATATTGTATGGATGTATGGATGGATGCATGTTTGTTACTCAATCACGCCAGCACGGCTGAACGGATCAGGATGAAATTTAGCACAGAGATAGATTGTAGTCTGGAATAGCACATAGGCTACTTTTTATCCCTAAAAATAAAAGAGTTCCCGCGGGAACCACTACAACCCATTAACGTCCTACTGCTGGGCACGGGCCTCCACTCTCATATGAGAGAGGGAATTAGAGCTTAGACCCACCACGCTGCTCCAATGCGGGTTGGCTGGCTTTGACGATCATTATGTTATTATATCATTATCATGTTAGTGATAATAACCGGGACCGACGGCGGGTGCTCTCCGAGGCACGGAGGTGAAACACCGCCAACTTCCTAACTCTGGGCTAGTACTGAGAGTTTCTAGTCAGAGAAACCCAACACTTAATTATGGCCCGACCCGGGACTTGAACCCAGGACCTCGTCGGCCGCAGTCGAACATGCGAACCACTAGACCAACGAGGCAGTTCCCGCGAACTTTAGAACCAAAAAAGCTAAATCCACGCGTACGAAGTCGCGGGCATCAGCTAGTGTTTACATAAACAAAATGTTTAAATATGTTCCTAAAGAAATTTTGTGATACTAAATAAGGGTTTAGTAACACAGGAGGCGTGGCAGAATAGCATGTCGCCTTATCCGGACGCTGTTTCATGTTAGCGTGTTGTGACGCGTAGTTAGGGTTGCCACCCGGAACTGAATAGGGTTGGAACTGGATCCGGCGCTATTTATTTGTCCTGTCTTCACAGTCCGCACATAACATGCCAATAGATGACACGGCACTACTGGTAGTGCCGTAGGAATACGTACCTAGAGCCTCAATCGTGATTACGAAGTTTTCTACGGATTGCGCTAAATATACGACTTCCAAAGATTAATGGACCGCTGATCCAACCTTTAATCTTTGAAAGTTACACAATAATACAAACTCGGTTACGTATTTTATTAAGTACAATAGACATATTACAATTTAGTTACAACCCTACTTTTGGTACGCTGATTTGACATGTTGGAGCACACGCGCTATTACTGTGTCGTGATTAATTCGCAGTTAGCCACACCCTTTGAGTGCCAGAGCCTTTAATTTGTTTTTATTCGTTACCATTATTATTAAGCCCTTTCCTGCGATTTTTTCTTGTGGTAACTTATGATGAAGTCTGAGAGTGGTAAGGTAAAGTCTAAGGTATGGCAATATTTATTTAACCAGTACAATATTAATCTTCAATATAAATCATCGGCATCGTATTAAAACGCTTAATTGCTTGGTGGCCGGTTGGGTGGTACCTAGTCATAGCCGAAGCCTACTAGACCTTTTTTTTATTTTTATCCACTACAAGTTAGCCCTTGACTGCGATCTCACCTGATGGTAAGAGATGATGCAGTCTAAGATGGTAGCGGGCTAACCTGTTAGGGGCATGGCAGTTATATTAAACCCATACCCCTATTCGGTTTCTACACGGCATCGTACCGGAACGCTAAATTGCTTTGCGGCACGTCTTTTGCCAGTAGGGTGGTAACTAGCCATGGCCGGAGCCTCCCACCAGGCCAGACCAGGGAAATTCAGAAATTATAAATTTCCAAACCCTGCCGGGGATCGAACCCGGGCTCTCCGCACGATAAGGCAACAGCGCTCAACGCTGCGCCACGAAGGTCGTCGAAACCTGAATGAAGAAAATTGAGAAATTTCTCGTTCCTTAATCATCTGTATCAAAAATACTTCGAGCCTGCAAACACTGCGTATTTACCTTTGCGCCAGGGAGGTAAATAAAATACCGAAGATGCCTATTGGTTATTTTATAAGATATAGCTAATATAGAAAATTAGGTGGGTGCCTAATTTAAAAAACAACTTTTCTTATAAAATGATAGTGAAAATTTTGTATTTTTATGATAAAATAACAGGGAATAGGTACTCAATAAGATGAAATAGTAAAATTGGAACCAAGACGAATTCAAATTATTATTATTGCAATGACGATATTTCTGAAATCAAAACCATTGAAAGACTTCTACATAGATAATACAAATACCGATCCTTAGTTTCTTGAATCCCAAGAATATTGCTTTGAGATATCATGATTGTCTCTCGAACAAGAGTGCATTTAATGCTGCAGTTTTATATTCTTACTTTATTTTCATCGTTGAGATCGCCGTCGAAGAGCCATAGGCGCCCGGTACATAGTCAATCTGGATCGTGATCGGTGATCCGCGGTCAATTATCGCGATCCAGATTGAACGTGTGCAGAGTGGATTGACGTTGGATTGATCATTTTTGACCGTATATCACTCTGTATACGACTAATCTGGATTACTATCATTGATCGTGATCGCCGGATCGCGGTCCAGATTGACTGTGTACCTGTGTACTGTGTGTTAGCACATGCCCCAGATATAAGTTTCGTCATCGTGCAGCTTATTGATATGAGATTGAAGCCTCGCGGAGCGTATCAACAGTCAGGACGCGATTTATTTTACCTACATCTAACAGCTCAACCGTGAGCACGCATGGTGTGGACGTAAGGTGTAGGTAGTTGTTCAAATATGTTCCATTTCATCGCTGCAATCACTGCGGGAGACCGAGGCTGTAGGCTTATAGAATAGCTCTGAGGTAAAATAGAAAATGTCTCAACTTCAAACAACAGTATATTTTTCTGAATATAATTTAAGACTTGATACGTACTAAAAAGTCTGATTATTATATTACCGTATATTGAGAAAATATATAAAGTTTCTTTGAAACGAATATGAATAATATCTACTTATGCAAATAGTCTTTTTTCGTAATGGATGAAGGTGATACATTTGATACTTATAAGCTATAAGTAGGTATAAAAGTACATTCGGCTAAATCGTGGTTAAAATAATACTTGATCGTAAAGAGATGCCGCTATTTTTTTGTGAAAAAGTACCTACAACAGACCGACTAACACACTTTCACATTCATAATACATTTAGGTACGGACGGACTGTAGATCAACTCAAAAGTTAGTAAGTATGGCCAATTGACAATTGTTCCCAACTGTGGCTAAAGTTAATATTTGGTCTTATTGACCCTGGCTAACTTTACTGAACTAAGGGCCAAGGGTTGGGTCTAATCTACATTATGATAATCATTTCCTAGATGTTATAATTAAGTTATTATAATATTGTAGTGTAGGTATGTATTTGTATCCTCTGTAAAGGTTATTCAGGTTTTGAACTTGACTGTGTAGTGAACATATTTAAGCACCTATTTATGTTATTATTAGTATATTGTATGTAATAATATTGTTATTATTTAGGTAATTTGTTGTTTATTATGCTTTTATAAAGTCCATTTAGTTTGTTCCGATAAACAAAATAATGTGAAAAAAAAAACATTATTTTAAACGATTAGGTATAGGATTCTATACCTAATCGTTTAAATAATTAAAGGAGCTCACACGTCGGATCTCTTGCGTTTATAAAATATAAATGTTATAAATGCGAAAGTTTGGATGGATGTATGGATGTATGGATGTGTGGATGTTTGTTACTCAATCACGCCCCATCGGCTGAACGGATCTGGATGAAATTTGGCACAGAGATAGATTATAGTCTGGAATAACACATAGGATACTTTTTATCCCGGAAAATTAAGGAGTTCCCGCGGGAACCGAAAAACCTCGATCCACGCAGACGAAGTCGCGGGCATCAGCTAGTAAAATATAAAAGGAGTAGCTCCGATTGGGAAGCCTCTGGTAAGATAAAAGCTAAGTGTTGCAGAGCGAGACCTTACGTGACATCTAGCAGCTAGGTGGTGCCTGCAGCTTTATCCCCGTGTATTTATAGAAGGTCCGTCTGCCGACATCAACTTAGACAAACCGACATCAACTCAGAACACCTTCTCAAGTATAGGTCAATCTATACCTATAACCATAGATTGATCCAGATTTGAGAGCCTATTCTTAGCTGATGTTGATTTCTGGGATAAAAGAAGCATATCCATACTAACATTATAAATTCAAATTTAAGTCTTTTTTTCTGATACGAACCGCTAGGGTGTGGAACACCCTCCCAGCGCACGTATTTCCTGCCACTTATAACTTAAGTAGGTACCTTCAAGGCAAGAGTGAATAGGCATCTTCTAGGCGAGCGCGTTCCAACCTAGACCTCATCATTGCTTTGCACTAAGCATGATTGTCGTCAAGCGCAAGCCTATCACCAATAAAAAAAAAAAAGTTGACTTTGATAAGTGAATAGTCGATGAATCTTCCACTGGTTCGGAATACCATTCCTACCGAGCAGAACCAGCAAGAAACTCGGTGTAAATGCGAAAATGTCTGTCCGAGACGCGTTCACGACCCTCCTGTTCAACCAATTTTGTCCAACAGAGATAGGTTGCATCCCGGGGAAGGACATAATCACAGGACATAATAGACTACTTTTTGTCCCGGAAAATCAAAGAGTTCCCGTAAGATAAAAACTTAAATCTTCGTAGACGATGTCGCGGGTTTCATCTTGCATATTATATGTGTAAATAAAAGTTATTATACATATTATTATATTGGATCACTGTGCCGATTGAGCTGTGAAAAGATACCAAACAGGCATACCTACGGACTGTCAGACTGATAGACAGACAGACTCAGTATCGCGTTATTAGTATGGAAAATAATAATATTGGTATCGAATATTAGCGCTATATTTTAGAGCGATTTGAATTTAACCCAATTATAATGGATATAAACCAGAAACAAATTACATCATAATATATTCTATTAAAATTATATGGCCAAATATAACTCAGCGTTAGCTGCAAGTTTGCAACGGATATCGTAACTACATTGTAATTGAACTTTAGAATAATGATTAATTTGTATGCTCATATAATTATTTCTATATTAGATAATGCCAGCTACTTCGTCCGCGTGGATGATTCCCGCGGGAACTCTTTAATTTTCTTTCTCTTTAATAAACGAACATCAGTTAGGTATAGTTTCTCAAGAGGAGGTATTCGCAACGCTGTGCTCTTATCACTTCTTTGAGTTAAGTTTTTTTAATACCACTACAAGTTAGCCCTTGACTGCGATTCACCTAATGGTAAGTCATGATGCAGTCTAAGATGGTAGCGGGCTAACCTGTTAGGGGCATGCCAGTATAACCCATACCCCTAGTCGATTTCTTGCATTGTATACCGGAACGCTAAATCGCTTGGCGGTACGTCTTTGCCAGAACGGTGGTGACTAGCCACGGCCGAAGCCTCCGACCAGACCGAAGTTTATCGTCCATTGCCACTCCACCTTTGTGACTTGGCTGCTCGAGTTCTCCTACGGCTCCCTTCACTTGACCACATGGCTCGAAAGAACCCAAGACAGAAAAAAAAGAGAAACTAGTCTAGTTGTGGTTTAATTCAAGCAAAACGGGGACCGTCTCTCTTAACGTAGTAAAAGTTGGGATTAAAAATATGGAAAACTAAGCGATAGCAAACAAAATTCTGATACTTATTTCGCGCCCCTACCCTTTGGCCCCAATATCAATCAGTCGGCATTCAAACTCATCGGTAACCGCACAACTTTGAGATCAGACCGAATGAATGGATCAAGTTGGCAAAGGTCGTGAAGTTAGTAGGTTTATAGAGCTATTAAGCTACAGAGTAGGTACAGATGAACGGAGCGGCGCTGCACTTAGCGGCAAATAATCTTTGTATGGGTTTGTATGGGGCTGAGCCCACATAGCACACCACGGCAAGCAGATGCACTGCGCGACGCGGTGCCATACAAACTCATAAAAATAATATTTGCCACTAAGTGCATTGCCGCTCCGTGCATCTCAGTTACTAGGCTAGACCTTCAAATAGTGCCGTTTTGTGTAGGTTAGTACAGAATCATAGATATATACCTCGATTTTACATCACAAACGAAGCAACATGGACTTTAAAAAAAGCAGATGGAATATTCTCCGCATTGTATGAAAATTGTCCGGTTGTTCACTGGACGATGTGTGTACGTGTGAATTTGCACTTTTTACCCGTACCAGCGTGCTTTCAAGCTGAGTACATAGATAGGGTATAGGAATATACTCGTATCACTCAAACATTTTTTGCATAAATGAAGTTTCTCATAACATCAAGTTTATTAACCGCGTGGTTTAAGTTTTTTTGATTCCCGCGGGAACTCCCTAATCTTCCGGGATAAAAAGTAGTCACTCTCCAGGTCCTCAACTATACAAATCCAAAAATCACGTCGATCCGTTCCTCCGTTGCGGCGTGATTGAAGGACAAACCAACAAACCAAATAACCAACAAACCAATAAACCAACAAACAAGCACACTTTCGCATTTATAATATTAGTATGAAGTATGATGCGAAAGTTTGGATGGATGTATGGATGGATGTTTGTTACTCAATCACGCCCCAACAGCTGAGCGGATCTGGATGAAATTTGGCACAGAGATAGATTGTAGTCTGGAATAACATATAGGCTTCTTTTTATCCCGGAAAATTAACGAGTTCCCGCGGATGAAGACTTTTCGGACGTTACCGAAAAACCTCAATCCACGCGGACGAAGTCGCGGGCTAATATAGTATAGCTAATATAGTATTATATAAAAGATCGCTGTAGATACTAGATAGTAGAATGGTCCTGATGAAACTATTTGTCGCTCATAAACTTTGCGTAAATAAACGAAAAATTCCTCCGCGTACTTTATTAAAATAAAAGCTGTGGGAAAATAAAATATCCTATTTGCGCTTATTAAAATCACAAGCGCTCCAATAAAGTCCGTCTGTGGCAGTGAATCAAGCTTGCACACACTAGAGTCGCGACCGCCGCGTTTTCAACTCATAAGTCATAATACGAGTACGTACGTTTTTTTTAACTTTAGTAGCTTGCGCTTGAATTCAATCACACCGAATAATCGGTGACAATACTGCCGAACGTGGCGCTTGCCTACCTAGAAGGTGCCACTTCTTGTTCTTCTTTTCGTTATAGATGGCGGGGAAAACGGAAGCCGGTGGGTCATTCCTTCTAGCAGTGTGTTAAACGAATCGCTTCGAACGAGTGCATAAAACAAGGAACAGGATACACTTTTTAGGGCATGATGCTTTGCTGCAGTTTCTTGGAAGATTATATACCATGTCATGTTAGATTAATCAAATTCCATGCCCACTTTGTTAGATAAACTAACCTTTCCCCTACGACTATCAGGGTAAAACTTGTCCATAGAAAAGTACGACTAGAGGGTATAGTGACTATAGTTTGCTTCTTGACTGCTATGGCTATAATAATTGAGGCCTAGCTTATGTCATCGTTGTCGCAACCTCCTTCACAACCTTTCTCACTGCCAAGGGTCATTAGTAGAGATCTCTTATAGAGTTAAGTGTTTCTTGTCCTCTATGTTTCTGTTTTTCCGCATATTGTATAAATTTTTGGTACTAAATAAATTAATTTAAAAAAAATCGTAGCGTAAATGAAAGTTTCTTGCATGCACTTAATACAAATCTGATATGCGTACATGATGGCCTGTCGTGCGTCGTTGCGGCTGCACTTTGTGTGTGTCCCGGCCTTAAATCTTCGTGAAATATTGTTTTCATTATGCGCGCATAAAATACCACTTTATCAGTATTTCCCCTAATGAATTGCAAATTAAGTTATAACCAATATAATATTTCAGCTTAGTAATTTAAATTTATTGCAGAACAAGCTTTGCTGTAGCCAGCACCGAGGCGTAGGGTCATGATATTTGGGTGGAGTTTTGTGTACTTTACCGGTAATTTGAAGGCGACTATAATGAATATTACAACGGTTAATATAAACGATAGCCCGCAACAAGTTGGTAGCGGGCTAATCTGTTAGGCGTATGGCAGTTATATTAAACCCGTACTCCTACTCGCTTGGAGGTACTTCTTTGCCAATATGGTGGTAACTAGTCAAAACCTCCACACAGTCCAGACCAGTGAATGTTCAGAAATTATATATATTCAAATTAAGAGGCCGTATACTCGCCATCGGTCAATTTTGGAATCTGTAGGTATACCGCACAGTAGACCGTTAGGCTGCACTCATACATAGACGACATAGGCCAGTAAAGATACTTTGATACTTTGCGTAGTCAAGTTCGTACGTACGTGCGGTCGTACGATCTGCAGTACCATTTTACACGTGAATTTGATCAGACTTTGATAATATTTTTTGGTCATATAGGTATTTTATAGAACTTTATTTTTACACAATTTGTATTATATAAATACTAAACATTCACAGTAAATTTTATTTTATCAGTAATTTCGTCAAACTTTTAAGAAATACAGGTTATTGTGACGCGTAAATTTTGATAAATCGTGCACATTGATTTGATTTTTTTATTAACTAATTTTGTATAGAACGTATAAAAACGAATTGCAACAGTCCAATTTTAAGAGCGTGTTTATCATATTTTTTATAAGTCATTTATTATAATTTTTCGTGGATTTATATGGGTGAAAAGTGTCACCCATAAGTGCAAAAATGGTAAACGTATTCTGCAAGAATGAGAATTTCACTATTATATTTCAATAAAATTAAATTTTTATTTGCAACAGTCTACTAAGGAGGGATTAATCTTTAATGTTTTAATTTTCTTTTTGTTATAATACTAATATCTCATAAACAAAGCTCATCAAAAGTTCTTAAAATGTCGGTTTACTGGTTTACGGACTGTTAACCCTGCCGGGGACCGAACCCAGGACCTCCCACGGTAAGACCACAGCGCTCAGCACTGAGTCAGGGAGGTCGTCATTCGTTCGCTCATGGTTCTCAACACAGAACATTTAATAGAGGTTAGAAAGGCCCTAGTACAAATTTTGTACGGAAACCGCTGTCGCCGTTTTGATCCCACCATTCTTCACTACTACTAATCTAAACGAATACACACGAGAGTTCCCATGTGTGCGTGAGGCAGAAAAAAGCGCTGCGATTGGCGAAGCTACGCACACTAGTGAAACTTTAAACTTGCGCGTGTTGTCGTGTAAAACAGCAACATACGCTAGGGATTGACTAAAATATTTTTTATCGATGTTTATTTTTCGTACGGTCGACAGCATGTCAATATTCATATTGTTAACTTAAGTTGGACTCTATGTCTGGAGATTTTACTATTTTATTTTAAACTAGCTGATGCCCGCGACTTCGTCCGCGTGGACTAAGTTTTTTCGATTGCCGCGGGAACTCATTAAGTTTCCGCGATAAAAAGTATGTATGTATATTCTTTATAGCTGATACCCGCGACTTCGTCCGCGTGGAATAAGTTTTTCAGTTAATTTTCCAGGATAAAAAGTATCCTATATTACTATCCCACGGTATAATCCCCCTATAATGGTGAAACACGTACTTCTTCATATTTTAACGAAAGTCCAAATGCTGTTTCATGGCTATAACTTGAGAAATTAAGGATTTTCATATAAACTCTCAAATTCCTATTTCACCCCTTCGGGAGTGGAATTTTGAAAAACTGTGAAACACATATGTTTTCATTTTCAACCCGCAAGTACCAAGTTTCATGGCTATAACTTGAGAAATTAAGGACTTTCATACAAACTTTCAACCCCTATTTCACCCCTTCGGGGGTAGAATTTCGGGATAAAAAGTATCCTATGTCCTACCTCGTAGTATGGGCTCAAATCGTGCCAAGTTTGAATTCATTCAGTAGTTTCGGCGTGATGCGCGGCCAAGATACAGACAGACAGACAGATAAAAATGAAAAAAATTACAGATTTGGCTTCAGTATCGAATAATGAGTGACCTCTAAAAAAAATTTTCAAAATATCTTCAATGTACAGAATTGGACCTGTTACAGTTTTATTATAAGTATAGATTAAAAAATGTATGGAGACATAATGATATTTCTTTTGCTTAAAACTACTGTTTCTTTATAAGAAATAAATAAAATAAAAAAATAACTATGGTTTACAAATGGTTTTTATTTGAATACATCAACAATATTTAAAACACACTATACAACAAAACCAACAAACACAAAATACTATAACAATATTTCAAACATTTATGATTAAAATCTAAATCTGTAACTATCATTAAAAGTTCATAATAATAAACTCAGAAACAAATAAACTATTTATCGATACGGTGGAAAAATGCTACTCAGCCCTATCGACAAGTTACTCTTATTGGGTAATACCAGGTAACAAGTGGAGTTGATCGTTCATACGCACTACGTTTTACATTGCCGCTCGCGTACATGACTCTGTTGGACCGCGTTGTTCGCACCAGCGATGTACATACAAATTTGCGATCCAGTCACACTAGTGAAGGAAAACATAATGTCTTTAGTATTTTCAATTAAATCATTTAAAATCAAGGTTTAATGTACTTACCGATGAAAAGATATCTTGCCATTAGTCACATTGACATTTTGGCTTCTAGCTCTGCAGGTTATTACCGCGCAAGAAGGCATTATAAACACTTTTTTGCGCGTAAAACTTCCCAAGACAGTCCGCGACCGACTGAGGTGTGTTTTTGGTACGTTTGAGCGTTCGCTCAATATAGTGGCGCGCGTGACCCGCCCACATCGCCTTTCTAACCTCTTATTATATGTTCTGTGGTTCTCAATGAGTTTACTCGTGCAAAAAAATGTGCTACACCGTATTACACACATCAAAATCTTTATCTGATATTTAGCCTGAGGTTTCGGTGTTTAATTTTGCTAACGTTATTCGCCTCACAACAAGGTTAACAATTTCAATACAACCCAATGGATCTCCTTTGATGTTACCATCTTATTCCGAGCCGTTTAATAGATAAATAACTTCTCAAATGTTTATCTTTAAAACAAACCGACGTCTTAGATGAGTCGTCGAACTATGACTCTGGTATTTGACATTTTGATTAAATTCTGTTTAGTCTATAATATAATTTAATCTGCGGCGTTGAAAGACAGCTTTGCTTTAACAGCGAAGGAAACCTGCGTGCCTGTGAGCTTACTGCCATCGCTTAGAGCAGTATTCAGTATTGAGCAGTGTCAGAACACGACCGGACAGAGATCTAGACTCCCAACAGAGACAAATCAGACCATGGGAAATTATAAATTCCCAAATACGCCGCGCGAACCTGCTACCTCCCACTTTGTAAGACCAGTGCTTACCACTGCCAACGTCACCTAAGGGAGATATCATACTAATATTATATCATACTATCATACTAATATTATAAATGCGAAAGCATGATTGTTTGTTGGTTTGTCCTTCAATCACGCCGACGGATCGACGTGATTTTTGGTATGGGTATGAAGACCTGGAGAGTGACATAGGCTACTTTTCATCCCGGAAAATTAAGGAGTTCCCGCGGGATAAAAAAAAACTTAAACCACGCGGACGAAGTCGCGGGCATCAGCTAGTTAAACATAAACGAAATCTATAAAAAGCAACATATTATTACCCTTCCGTAACCAGTAAGTACGTAAATCATTCAAGGTGTTCCCGCTGAAGTATTTTCAGGACTATCTACATTATTTTCACCATGAAATTATGGCGAGAGCATGCGAGGCGTAACATTGATGGGCCCGCCGTGAGAGCGCCCATAAATGCTGTTATTATACGGAGAATAAAGGAAATGGGGTCTGACATTGAGTTGAAGACCATAGAGAAGCAGACGTCATGTAGGGTGTGTTCCGAAATACACTGCGAGCACTGTAAGTCCCCAGTAAGAGCACTGAACAGTGCTCGCAGTGCTTATAACGGAACACCCACGTAATATCTGGCATACAAAAAAAGTACCCCGCCTGATTATATATAGATGTAATGGAGATAATAAAAATTTGATTTCGATTGCTAGCAGCATCCACTCAAGTCAGTAGCTGAATGGGTGACCGTTAGAATTCAGATTTTCGATTATGCTGTGCTGTAGCTGTACTCGCAAAACATGTTAAGCCATCGTTACCTAATAATCGTCAGCCAATAATCATTAAATCAGTGAAATAAAAAAATAGTGCTCTTTTGTGCCGCATATGGAAGGATCTGGGAACCCCCATATATTATAATCTCAAGCAACGAATATTGAATTGACGGAAATGGGTCCGCTTTCAGCTACGGAATACGGCGCAGTTTTAGAACTCTGAAGTTTGAACAAAGTCAAAATACGCTTTATACACATGCTCTCGGCCTTAGATTGAGGCCGTTTTGCGGGATGTTATAACCTCTATTAAGTAACACCTCTCTGCCAAGAATAAAGGAAATGGGTCTTAGGAGGTTTCTTTTTAAGTGGGCTGAATCTTGATGGCCAGGAAAATATGCCCCTGTGTTACCCCGATTCATAATATGGCTAATGGAAATTTGTAATTAAGTGCGTTCAAAGATGAAATAAGCGTATTATTTTTACTCCAGAGTACGGTACCTACTCTCTAAAGGTGGATATCATTCTATTAATATAAATGCGAAAGTGTGTTTATTTGTTGGGTTGTCCTTTAATCACGCCACAACGGAGCAAGGTATAGACGTGATTTTTGGCATGGGTATAGTTGAGTTCCTGGAGAGTGACATAGCCTACTTTTTATCCCGGAAAATCAAGGAGTTCCCGCGGGAATAAAAAAAACTTAAACCACGCGGACGAAGTCGCGGGCATCACCTAGTTTGGTATAACAGCCAAGCGCTAGCCTATATATTTAAAAAAAAAATTGAGTACGAACTACGAAGGAACATTACCTAGTGATTGAAAAAAATGGATAACAGTAAAGTTTTCGAATTAACCGGACTAAAATGTCTGTGACGCATCCGGAAGTCAAACAAATTAAACAGCCCACACCATTAACACGAAGTTATTCTAATTACGGAACAACAAGTCGAATTACATCTAATCCGGACGAATGGCGGTTATGGGTATTATTATAACTGATAGTTTAACTTAATTAATACGTCAAATAATTCAGCTTAAATAATTATATAACAAAACTTATGATTACAACTAGATGATGCTCGCGATCAAAAAGTGAATGAAACACAGATACACTTTGCATCATATCATACTAATATTATAAATGCGAAAGTGTGTTTGTTTGTTGGTTTGTCCTTCAATCACGCCGCAACGGAGCAACGGATCGACGTGATTTTTGGTATGGGTATAGTTGAGGACCTGTAGAGTGGCATAGGCTACTTATTATCCGGGAAAATTAAGGAGTTCCTGCGGGATCCAAAAAAAACTTAAACCACGCGGACGAAGTCGCGGGCATGAATGAATGAATGAATGAAATACTCTTTATTGTACACCAAAATAAAAAATAAAATACATTTAAACAACAATAAAACAGCATCAGCTAGTTTAAAATATAAGCCAAGGCTATTAAAGTATGAAATATAATATTATAAGCCTTGAGATACACGCCAGGGGACATTATGAAGAAATTTTGGGCATACAGGTTTCCTCACAATGTTTTCCTTTCGTTCATGCAACAGAATTTTTTCTTAAAACACACCTAACTCCGAAATATAGAGATACATCCACGGGGACCGATTTTTACTTCAACATGTAATAAATTATTATCGTGATATTATGAAAACCTTTTTTCCGACCTATTTTCGGATGTGGAATCCGCGCGCATTTTCTTTTACTCCAACAACGCATGATAACATGCACTATTTTTTTCACAGAGTTTCCTTGATACGCAGTGAACTGTGGTGTAGGGGTAAATCAAATCGTCATTCGTCAAAGTCTCGTACTTTTAATGGTGTCGGGAAAGGCATCAAGGGAGTTTGATCATGAGACTGCAGTTTTTTTTTACGCTACACCAATGTACCCTAATTACTCCTAATTCTAACTTTTAAAGCAAAAATCAAGTTTTATTCTTGCGGAAGAGACAAGGGTTAGGTTTAATGTATAAAACCGAAAATTGAAAAATTAAATACTGTAATGAGTCTACAATTTCAGAAAGTCGGAAATTTTTTGTTTAAGTATCACAACCTATATTATAATAATATGACGTACACATTTCTTTGAGTTACATTAATAAAAAAAGGCAAAAAGAAGAAGGCAGGTGTTGTTTTGATTACTATAAATTCGCTTATAACATTAATTATTTGTTCAGCTGAAACATTTTTTTCGATAATGATTAATTTATATTTTCTTTTTAAGCTAACATTATAAGATCATATTTAAAATTTTTCAACATAGTTTTGTACCTGTGTTGTACGCCCGAAGAGGCAATGTATTATGCAATAAATGACTTTTCATCCCATGTATTCGAAAAGGACGACTTGGTTCGCCTTTATGTGCGCCCAAAGGTGGTGTTTTCTATAAGAAACTTTTAGCGGGCAGGAATGAGTTTTTAATCCTCTTTATACTCGTAAGTGCGCCGCAATTATCTTTGCCGCGCACTTATTGAATTTGGAACATCTTAGTGTTCAGCGCCAACGCAAATTGACGACCTCCGTGGCGCAGTGTTGAGCGCTGCTGTCTTAACGTGCGGAGGTCCAGGGTTCGATCCCCGGCAGGGTCAATTTAGGAATTTATAATTTCTGAATTTTAACTAACGAAAGGGCTATATGGATATACATATTAAAAAAAAAAAAAAAAAAAAAAAAAAAAAAAAAAAAAAAAAAAAAAAAAAAAAAAAAAAAAAAAGAATAATAATAATAATTATATATATAATTAAATAAATCAAATCCATATAAATATTATAAATGCGAAAGTTTGGATGGATGGATGTATGTATGGATGTATGTTTGTTACTCAATCACGCTCCAACGGATGAACGGATCTGGATGAAATTTGGCACAGAGATAGATTATAGTCTGGAATAGCACATAGGCTACTTTTTATCCCGGAAAATTAAGGAGTTCCCGCGGGAACCGAAAAACCTCAATCCACGCGGACGAAGTCAGCTAGTATTATTATAAAGGCGAAAGTTTGGATGGATGTGTGGATGTATGGTGGTATGGATGTGTGTTACTCAAATACGCCCGAACGGCTGAACGGATCTGGATACAATTTGGCACAGAGATAGAATTAAAAAAAAAAAAAAAAAGATTATAGTCTGGAAATAGCACATATGCTTTTTATCCCGGGAAATTAAAATTTTCTCATACAGGGTGATGAAAAGTAGAGTGTATCATTCGGGCGCAAATATATTTTTGGCTCGGGCGACGTACTTTGAATCCCTCGCTACGTTCAGGATTCTACTAAAGAATCCCTCGCTACGCTCAGGATTCTACTCTAGAATCCCTCACTTCGTTCTGGATTCAAAAAAGCGCCCTCGCCGTAAAAATATTATTTTGCTCCCTTATAATACAATCTACTATTGAATCTTTTAGTTTTAAAGCGATAATAATTTTCGTCTGCAATTGGATAACGCTTCCTTCAATTTGTTAAACTGCAGTCTATGAAATATACAAACAGGTGTTCCTCTGAATGTAATAAATTCTCTATAACATTTTTTTCAAAGTGCGAACGAGACACTATTTTAATTATCTGCGATTTGTACATCTAAAATCTATTATTATAAAGGCAGATGTTACGAGTACTTTCGACTCTTATAAATTTTAGTTTCAAAGCGCTAATGATCTGAAATGACTGTCTCTTTAATTTTCAAAGCCGACGTCTATGAAATATAAAGGCAGGTGAGTCAATAATTTAAAGCCTGAATGATTCTACATTTAAAGCGACTAAAATCTAAGAAAATCTGCATGATAAAAAAGCAGGTGTCCTTTTGATTTTAAGCACAGAATACTTAATAGTATCTTTCACTAGTTTGCACAAGGCCGTAAAATGTGCTTTAGTAAAATTTTCTATACCTGTCCTTTTTATGAGCCTTGATGAGTTGAGATGAGTTTTCCATAAGAAAATAGCAACTGCTGAGTTTCTTGCCGGTTCTTCTCAGTAGAACACGGTTCTTCCGAACCGGTGGTAGAGTCTTGAGTCTTGACGTATCATAAGTGACACAGGTTGTCCTATGTAAAACAAATAAATCATTAATCATTTATTTATCATTTACCATATTGTCAACCCCGGAATATAGTTCAATAATTATTCGCTTTCATCTAAAACAAAATCCGACTTCAAATGCCTATAAGTATGCCTATAAGTACCAACTGAAACTAAAAAGTAAAAAACATTATCTGGGTATATTTTTTGTTTTTTTGGTGATTTTCTCAGCGCTAAATCAATTTCGATAAAATTTGTATGGGACCATCTCTGAAGTATGATCTACCGAACCAAAAAAAGAATCATCAAAATTGATTCATAATAATTGGCGGAATGATCGCGTAACATACATAATATACAAAAAAAAAACATACAGTCGAATTGAGAACCTCCTCCTTTTTTAAAGTCGGTTAAAAAGAGACAGCATCACAAAAAGGTTACTGAATTAGTTTTTAGCGTTGTTGTGCAAAACGGCCAGTCTTATAGAGATACGCTAGTGATTTAAAAACGATAATGTTTTCCGTCGGCAGCTAGCTAATGTCTCTCTTCATTTGTTTATTTAGTCTGTGATATATATATTAGACATACAGACAGAAGACAGGTGTGTCTCTAAGTCCATTGAACTGATCGTATTTAATTTTCCAACGTTTTCATTGAATCCACACGTGGCTGTGTTATTTTTGGTCTAATTTATAAATTTAGATTTGTTTCCGCCTTACGTTTCAGCAAAATCTAACTAGGCTAAAGGATAAAAGAATGATTACAAAATTATACTAATACTATAAATGCTTTGTTTGTCCCACAATCATGTCGTAACAGAGCAACGGTTCGACGTGATTTTTTGCAATTTGCATGGGCACAGTTGAGATCCTGGAGAGTGATTATGAAATTAGGGAGTTCCCGTGGTATTAAAAAAAAACTTATTCCACGTGGAAGAAGTCGCGGGCATCATCTACTTATGGATAATTAGATAGATCCTAAATGGTCGTACTAGATAATTTATGCTTTCGAAGTACGGAAACATGGAGTACCTTAAATCTACTCCATGTTTTTATGACACTGGTTTATGAATAACAGGCGGGGGTCAGATGGCAATCGCTCAACGTAAAAACTGGTAGCTTGTCAAACGCCGGGTTGGAATAATAAGCAGAACCCTTTGAGGCATCCGGAAGATTCGAGGTCGATTTCTTTGTCAAAATATGAAAAGGGGATTTTTTTGTTATTTTGTTATTGATACTATTTTCCAAGGACGTTTCTGTGTGATGCAAATGAAATGAAAATTACGTGACCTCGTAGGCTCAAAGAGGTTATTAAGGGTAACGAAACGAACTCAGTTCAATTTTCTGTGTGTGTTTTTGTTTGTCTGTGTTGTCTGTGTTTTTTTATATCAGTATAGGCTTGCGATTGACGACAACCAACTTAATACAAAGCGCGCTTCAACCTAGACCTCATCTAGGTTGAAGCGTGCTTGCCTAGAAGATGGCTATTCACTCTTGCCTTGAAGATACTTAAGTTATACTCGTATTTGGAAATACATGCGCTGGAAGAACTCTCTTCAAAAACAATCTACAATACAAGACTTTTAGTACTAGTTTACCCAGTTTAAGCTTTATGTTTATTCAATCAGGACATGACTGAATACTATGTTAGCCACATCTCCCATCTGTGAGTAGGTATTTGTTTTTGGTGCTGCAGTCATGTGCAGAGGAAACCATACAGTCTGATGGATTGAAAGAAAGAAAAAAAAGTACATTAAATTAAAATATTAATTTAATAATTAATATTTTAATTTAATATTAATTATTATTGATAATTGGCGGAATCGATAAGGTTATTCTTGAGACGGCGCGAATTGTGAGGAAGTTCCTCTCTGGAGCCCTGACCACTGGCTGCTTGGGTCTTTAAGGCCCCGCAGTGGGTGGAAGTTTTATAGGATTATTTTTAAATGTGTTTTTATAGTATTTTTATATACCTATTAATGTAAAACGTGTTTAGAAATAATTTTATAATAATCTGTACAAATAAATGAGAGAAATTAATATAAATAATATAAATAAGGAGGGACGAGTGGCCTAGTTGTGACAACGCATATCAATCGATTACGATTGTTAAGCAACGTTGACCCAAGTCGGTAACTGGATGGGTGACCGAATTTGGAGTTTCAAATCTGGCCTTTTCGATTCCTCCGTGCCTCGGAGAGCACGTTAAGCCTTTGAATTTTATATAATAATCTATATATATAAAATTCAAAGTCCTGACTGACTGACTGACTGACTGACTGACTTATATATCAACGCACAGCCTAAACCGCTGGGGTTAGAAACTTGAAATTTTGACAGTAGGTTCCTTTTGTGACGTAGGCGCTCACTAAGAAAGGATTTCTCAAAATTCCACCCCTACGGGGGTGAAATAAGGGGTTAAAGTTTGTATGAAAGTCCGTCATTTCTCAAGTTATATCCATGAAACTGGCTAAATGGGCTACCAGTTAAAAATAAAGAAATAACTGTTTCACAGTTTTTCAAAATTCCACCCCCAAAGGGGTAAAATAGGGGTTTAAAGTTTATATGAAAGTCCTTCATTTCTCAAGCTAAAGCCATGAAACTTGGTATATGAGCTGCAGGTTAAAAATGAAGATATACGTGTTTCACAGTATTTGAAAGGTCGACCCCCAAAGGGGTGAAATAGGGGATGAAAATTGGCATAAAAGTCTTTCATTTCACAAGTTATAGCCCTGAAACTTGGTATTTGGGCTTCCGATTTAAAATTATGAAATACGTATTCCACAGTTTGGAAATTTCTATCCCCAAGGACTTTAAATAGAGAGTTTGTCCTTCAATCACGATTTTTTGCATGGGTAGGTATAGTTGAGGATCTGAAGAGTGACATAGGCTTCTTTTTATCCCGGAAATGAAGGAGTGCCTGTGGGAATTAAAAAACTTATGCTACGCGAACGAAGTCGCGGGCGTCCTCTAGTCGTTACATAAACCTAAGTTAACGCTTAGTACGCGGAAGGACGTGGGAACCCACCGCATTATTATCCTAAGAAAACTCCTATCATTAGTTGATTAATGGAAAGGGGTCACGACCCTCAGTAATGAGGAATACGACGCAGAGAGAGAGAGAGAATATAAATAATAAAATATTATTAATAATTGATTGGATAAGATCATCTAAAATTACTCCATTCTACTTGCCCAATTCACTGATACCTCAACTTTTAGGTCATAATTGTAATTTAATAATTGTCTACAAGAATAATAATATTTAAAGAGCATTTATATTTCATGAGTCAAGACTAGATGAAAAGAAATTAAGTGCTCAGCAAACACACGTATTTGAGAAGATAAAAAAAATATACCTACAGTAGATTTTTAAGAGATTAATTAGTTCGTAGCTTCGTTTGTTCAACCTTGTTCAAACGATAGAGAAATATAATACAAAGCTAAAGTGAAGCCAGTCTTTTTAGCTGTATATTAATTGAATTCTTTATTATGTTTGAAGATACTGTTAAGCGACTGTTTAAACAAATCTGAGCCAAGAATTAGCATAAACTGAATGATGCCGGCGACTTCGTTCGCTTGGATTAAGGTGTTTAATTCCTACATAAACTATTTAATTTTCTGGGATATAAAAAGTAAAGACCAAGTGTTCTATGTCTCTGTACCAAATTTCGTTAAAATTGGTTGAACAGATGGACCATGAAAGCATAGCAAAAAGACATACATACATTCGCATTTATAATATTACCACAGAATAGGTATGATATTACTATGGGTTTCGTTCTGAATAGAAATATTTTAACCTAAACTTTAGTCAAAAACTGACAATTTGTACTATAGACCTAAGCCCTTGTGGTAATTTATTTACCTATTCGATCACGTTAAAGTTAACCACGACTTGTATGAAATTGTCAAGCGCTTGATGGTAGATGACAGATGGTGCCCGTTAGATTCCAATCAAATCGCAGTTTACTTAATCGCGATCGATTAGCTAAAAAAATCCCAATAGGCCCGCTGTGTGTTAAGTGTTCTTCGACCATGGTTATTAGCTGTTTAGTTACCTACCACCCAAGCAGCAAAGATGTGCCGCTAAAGCTGTAAGTAAGCTTGTTCAAAAAAATTTAAAATAAAAACACGAACAAGCTTTATTCTTTCAACGTTTTATCCCCTATAAATCATCGCGTCCGATTTCAATGAATTCCTATTTATCTTAACAATTTATTTTATAACGGATCTAGTGCCAAAACAGTAGATCCATAAATCAGCTACGATTTCGGGAGAAGACGGACGTGTAAAGGCGCCAGCCGATGTTGAAGTACCGTACTACAAATCAAGACGACTAATTCATACATTCCTCGACCCTAAGCTCAGTCACAGTTCCGAAAGTTTTACTAGGGAATTTTACTACGGAGATTTTACTAGGAAAATTTGTATTACACATACAAATACCAGATTAACATCGGCATAATATTTACAGGAAAATGGAAAAATCAGAAAGCCAGCTTATCATTGAGTTATGAATGAATGAATTCTTGGTAAATTTGCAGATGTTTTCCTTGAAGTTTTCCTTAATGTTATCTTCCTTATTACAGTTAAAATTAAATATCTACTAATAACTCCCACGAGTGTCTGTTGCACATCAATGAACAACGCTGCGCTTACCTATCTGTTAGTTTTAGTATTTATTTAGTGTTCAAATAAAAACTATTTTCGTCAGCACTCTATTTCTTGCTATTAACTTCATTGATAAAAGAACTTGCCAAAGATACATACTTCAATAGTAATTATTTTTCTACTAGATGATGTCCGCGACTTCGTCCGCGTGGATTAAGTTTTTCGATTCCCGCGGGAACTCCTTAATTTTCCGGGATAAAAAGTATCGTCCCCGGGATGTAACCTACCCCAATACCAAATAACATCAAAATCGGTTGAAAAGATGGGCCGTTAAAGCGTAGCAGACAGACAGACAGAGAGACACACTTTCGCATTTATAATATTAGTATGGATTACAAAACTAACATTTGCTACTTTGGCAAAATTATGTGTGTAATGATCGGAAAATGTGCAGGGACTCGTGTTTATTGTGGCTAGAATACTCCTGTCGTGATACTTTGTTCGACTGGCAACATTTGTTTATTATTTGTGGAATGGCAATACTGATTTCATGTTGGTATTGCATTATTATTGTATTGAGAGTTGGTAGACATGCATGATTGGACCAATAGCGGTCGAACGCGGGTGTTTTTAGAAGATGGCGCCATTAGGAGTGGGGCAAAATTAAGAGAGACGAGGCAAAGAGTTGAGTGGGGAAGGAGAGTTAGTTAATCAGTGTGTTAGTGCAGCTGCTGTCAGGTGATAAAGTAGAGTGTGTACGAGATTATAGCTGAAAACCCAGTGAGTCCTCTGTTATTCGTTCCAATTTATTATTCATTTAATATTTAATATCCGATAGATTTTAGAAGTAATCTTTAACCCATGTGTTAGTGTAATATTTCAGGATTTCGATAAGTTTCATTGTGGGTAGCGTATTGGTCGCTACCCCAAAAATATGCCCGTTTTATGCCCACGAATAGTTGGATGAACTTTAAACTAAATATCCATAGCTAGCCAATCGGTCCTAGTTTGCATTTAGTGATAGAATAACTATGTTTATATGAGAATTCGTGACAACTGGGGAAGGAGAGTTAGTTAATCAGTGTGTTAGTGCAGCTGCTGTCAGGTGATAAAGTAGAGTGTGTACGAGATTATAGCTGAAAACCCAGTGAGTCCTCTGTTATTCGTTCCAATTTATTATTCATTTAATATTTAATATCCGATAGATTTTAGAAGTAATCTTTAACCCATGTGTTAGTGTAATATTTCAGGATTTCGATAAGTTTCATTGTGGGTAGCGTATTGGTCGCTACCCCAAAAATATGCCCGTTTTATGCCCACGAATAGTTGGATGAACTTTAAACTAAATATCCATAGCTAGCCAATCGGTCCTAGTTTGCATTTAGTGATAGAATAACTATGTTTATATGAGAATTCGTGACAACTTCAGAAGTGACAATGAACCCAAGAAAACAAAATTGTTTAAAATGAGAATTATGTCAAAAAAAACATGTTTTACCGATTAGTACATTTTAAACATAATTTTCTGTGTCGTACCTTCAAAAATTTTAAACAGATGGAATTTACTAAGTTAAATACTTTAATCAAAGTTTGCATTCTCTATAGATAGTAGCTGTAATTATAACGTGCAGCAAACAAATTTTGATAGTCCTAGATCTGTTTTGATATCCATTGTGTAACATTGAGTAGCATTCGTTCAGGGTTATTACTTCTTGGTTTAGCTATTTTGACTATTGATTATTATGTTGTATCCCATTTGAGTAGCGGTTAAATTGAGTGTTTTGTAATGATCTCGTGCTGTAATAATTGACATTCTACCAAAGTAATCAAAGTTTGAATTACATTTAAATTTCGAGCTATAGATTTTGGTTTCCCACAAATTAGAAAATCGTGAAAGACTTGCGAATTACATTTTTGTAAGCAGTTTATTGTTGTGTTGAAGTGATTTTGATTCTAACGTTTTTAGTTTAGATAAGCTTATTTTTTTTATGGACGTTTTAAGAAATTTCAGTGAGTTGAGTTTTGAATATGGTGTCCATAAAAATTATCATGATAGATGATGTAAACATGTCATGTCCTGGACACGAGTCTGTTTCGTTATTTAGCTACAATCAATGAATATCGTAGGTATGAGGGTTTCGCCAGTATGAGAGTTCAGACTGGAATAAGTTTCACTAGCACCGGCTGTCTGAGCAGCCATTTTAGATGATTAAACGATTGAACGCGATACCTGCGATAAATAAAATAAAAATTAAATTAAGAGAAATACCTTGCAGCTTGGTTATTACTACTGGTTAACCTAAGGTACTCCTCGAGATATGAAATAGGTAAATAATTATCGGTTCTAATAATCTCAAGCATTTGTGAAATACCCTCTGGACCATGACTTTAGATGAACGTTGCCTAACGTTTCATTTAGTGTGAATGTAGTTAAATGATTAATTTAAAAGCGTCCTCGTGCCTTCAGACTAGTGTAATGGCTGAGATTATAGTTTTTTTACGCACTGTGTTTAGTTACGAATTTTGATTTTACAAAGTTTTTAATTTGAAGTTTCTGTTAACCAGGCATAGATTAGATTACAGGTTGTTCACAAAGTGAATTCAGTGAGTAAATAATAGTGATAAAAAGTAATAAAGAGTATAGGTTTAATGAAATACCCTCGGATGCAAAGAAATTTATTAAACTCTGATTGATTTGACGGGTGTTATAAGAAATTATACGATAAAAGTATGATCTAGTTTTAAATTCTCGATATAAAAGTGTACTTAGGTACTGATATACTTATTCTATGTGATCTAGATAGTTTAGTCTCTTACTAGTAGACTCAATCAAAGCAAGTAAGTGTATGAACAAGTTGTAGTGTTTAAAAAGCAAGTTTTGAAGCATAGCGTGGTAGGCCAACGCTTTTATTAGTGCCGTTCATGGCCAGACAAGTAATTTATGACAAGTTTATTTACGCAGTTACTAAAAACATTTCACCATTTATTAGAGATCTGTTTGATGGTACTGTATGCTGAATGAATAATAGTGGTTTTACAGGATATATAATTATTTTATGATTTAATGTACCTACCCAGTTATAGATAGTGATCATATGTGCAGTTTAAAAAAAAAAAAAGGGAACCTCTCTATCGCTTTACTGTTTGATTGACATGTAGAGTTCCGCGTTCATGTGCGGGAAGCCTTAGTGTATCATGACAGATTTATCTATGATTGAGGTTAATAATGAAGGAATAGGATTTTGAAAGAATGAGAGGGATGTTAGAATATCTTACATTTCAAGTTGAAATTGACGATTTTCCGGAGCTAGTATTGTATGTGGGAGTGAGAATAAAGATATTGAATGATGATCATAGAGCTCGTGCGTGAACGATTAGAGTGGCCATGTGAGTCACAAGTTTAGAGTGGCCATGTGAGTCACAAGTTTAGAGTGGCCATGTGAGTCACAAGTTTAGAGTGGCCATGTGAGTCACAAGTTTAGAGTGGCCATGTGAGTCACAAGTTTAGAGTGGCCATGTGAGTCACAAGTTTAGAGTGGCCATGTGAGTCACAAGTTTAGAGTGGCCATGTGAGTCACTAGTTTAGAGTGGCCATGTGAGTCACTAGTTTAGAGTGGCCAAGTGAGTCACTAGTTTAGAGTGGCCAAGTGAGTCACTAGTTTAGAGTGGCCAAGTGAGTCACTATTTTAGAATGACCATGTGTGTCATTTGGGCCATGTGAGTCCATGGAGTGTAGCCAAGTGTGTTACTAGAGTGGAACAAGTGTTTCCATAAGTTTACAATAGAGTCTGTAGGTTGTGAGATTGTAACCAAGTGCGAGTTGAGAGTTGTGACTTAATGAGCCGGTAGGTTGTGAACAAGTGTGTTACTGTTTTGGACAGTATATTAGATCTAACTGTTCGTGAAAGACCTATTTATTTTATTTACTTAATTTTACGTTCATATAATATTAAAAGGGATGTACACAATGAAACATGCCTCGATTGGAGGGATCATGAAAACAAGTTTTCCAGTCCAGAATTACAAATTACGTAACAGGTAGCCGCTTTAGTAGATTACTGTACAAGTAGCTCGTTCTATCCAGAACTGCCATAACATTTTATTCATTTTCATAGTTTTAAATGTGCCTTTAAATGTTTTTGACCAGAGGAAGTTTTATATTCATAATTGTTGAAAAACTTTAGATAGTTTTATTTCGGTTATTTTAAACGACTTAGACCAATAATTATTACATACAACTGTACCTAATGGTATAGCCGCAACATATTGGTCATAGGTTCTAAGATTATTTGAAAAAAAAAAAAAAATTGTTTTTGTATGGACTTTTAAATGGTTTAATTAATGATCGCGATGTTACGCGACCTAGCGTTGCCGTTTTTCTGATCCATATAATCTGTATCCGCCTAAATACGAACGAATTATAGTTATTTCAGTCAAAAAAAGAAAAACAAAAACGCAGTCTGATTAAATTGGTAAATTTTATTAAGGATATTAATTTAATTTATTAACAAAAAAATGCTATGATATTGTTTAGTATGCAGTACTTAATAGTATCGTACCAGATAGAGGTCGATATGGTTTTGGATATTATGCATTTAATAGCCTTAATCGTCATTGGTTAAAGTAAAAGTTGGGGTCACTCACGCATTCTTATATTTGAAATATTTTTGTTTCTAAAAATATATAGCTCACTTGTAGATGCTTATTAGTTTAAAAAGTTAACAAGCAAGGAATGCATAAAGTAAATTGAAACAAAGGATAGGTACATACTTTAGCTTGTAAGGTCGAAGGTTGCAGTATTTTTGAAATTCTAGATATCACATTAGTTCAAACGTGTATCGTCAATGCTGATTAGCAATCAGGTGATTCAGGTGACTAAATTAGTTCAATAAATGGTAAACTGCATTTAATTAAAAGATTTAAATGTTCGGAACGTTTATTAATCAAATAAAATAATAAGATAAATAAATAAATGTAAGGGCTGAACAATTCAGGCTCGGAGTTAAGTAGCTTGCTAGAAACTAAAGTCATGGCCCGAGAAGTCAGATTAATTTTTTTTTAAATTGTAAAAACGCGTCATTCTGGAAGTCTCATTAAGCTTTCTTTCTTTAAATTTATCTGAGCGATTTGAAATAATGAAGTGGATGATAAAATTTAACAGACTATTATTTGAAGTATAAGAATGAAATCACGCAATTAATTATCTATTACCGTCCAAAATCTCGGAAATATAATTTGATGTAAAAATAAGATTTATTTTCTAGTGAGTGAGTGACTAGTGCCTGTCTGCTTACTATAGTTTAATCTCCGTATTGTTTTTTTTCTCAAATTTATTGAAGTATCGTATGATGCACGGGCGTTGTGGATTTGCAAGCTCGTGACGATGGTATACCTTCGCTTAGCAGCTCGGGCTTACAACCGTCAATTAAGTTGTAAAAACTTACCACTCTGATTATTAACGGACACATTTTCTGTGTAAAGTAAAGAGTATTAAAATGCAGAATGAATAAAACATACTCAGTATATACTATGTTACTGAAGTTAGACGTTTTTGATAAATAATTGGTTGGATTTTTGTTATTGAGTTAAGGGATGATGATTCTTAAAAAAAAAACAACCAAAAGAGAAAAGAGATTTCGAGTATTCAGATTTCTGAATTTGGGGTTTTCGTTTAGTTTTTATTATTTATTTTGTACTTATCAAGCTTTGGATTTACAGCAAAATTTGAATTTGAATTTGAAATTTCTAATAAATAAAGTTCATTAAAAAAATAAATATATAATAATTACTCTTATGATATCGATCAAACATTGTACAAGTCGATTCTATTTCAATTCATACTAAAGTTTTGCATTTCAAAGAAGCTTTTAATGAAAAATTTGATTTAGTTTTGGACTAAGGTTAAGTTTTTGTTTAGTTTTCGATGATGATTGTCGTGAAAGTTCAGGTATTGGACCAAGTTCAGAGCATTGGGTAAAATTCTTAGTATTTTGATTTAGACTGTCTTGGACAACATAACCCGAACTGATTCGGTTGAATTTTGTGGTGATATAGAGCTGTGGTGTAACCTTTATTCAGAGGTTAACACAGAAAGGAAATGTATAGGAAAGGAAGGAAATAAACCAAAACAATTAGTGTTTTGGGGCCTTGTGCAAGTGTGCCTAAAAATAAAATAGAATTCAACTATTTGCTAAAATTTCTGAATAGGCTTCGGATAATTTTATTTCATTTATTAAAAATGATGATTGTTACATAGTTAAAGATCTTAAAATAGTAATAATTTAACATAGTAGGAACAGTCTAGCTACAACAGGCATACGATGTTAGGAAGCTTAGAGCAGATAATTTAACATACATTCTTAATTTGATTCAATCAATTAGTAAATGGTACAGCAGATCCAATTGAATTTAAGAATTGATAGATTAGTCATTCGTAATACTGATCGATGTTTGCATTGGATACAGTTATAGATTTTATTGTGAACTCTGTGGTAGTGCTGGATACTTTTTCTCGTCAAGTCCAAAGATTTTATTAAAATTGGCTTTCCTTTATGTTCTGATAAAGTTTTAGATTTCAATAAGAGCAGGCGTCATACATAATAAGCGGAGCTTAGGGAAAATGGACCTGTTGTTCACTAAATTTATACTTCTTGGGTCTGTTTTAGATTGTAATCAAGATTTCAATTTTCACTAAGTTTTAAATTCAGCGTCAGATTCTTGTAAAGTATAACTGAAACGATATGCAATAAAATAAATATTGGGTATTTTATTAAATTCGAATTCAGTTTTAGACTTCAACTTTTACTTACGGTGTAACATATTGCTTAGATTATGTTTTAGACTGTGACTGTTCCAGACTTTGATTAAGTTTCAGATCAAAATTTTGATTCATAGATAATCAATGAATTAATCCTTTATTTGCGTGCACATTTACAATGAGTTATACAAAAGTTTATTTTATACGAGTTTTACTACGGATATTTTAGTTTCTATTGCGTAATGTTGACTCGGCGATATCAATCAGTTTAATACCCTTAAGTTTGGGTTAGTTAGACTTTGGAATCTCAAGTTCAAAAGCTCAATAGTTTTGGATTTCAAATCGCTTTGAGGTTTTAAGTTTGATATTACTAAATTGGAATAAATTTAGGTTTCCTTTTTATTATTCTATTTAATTCTCCCGAATGTCGTGATTTACTGAAAGTTTAATAATGTACTGCCCTCTCCTAAATGTCATAGTGCAAGTATGAATGATTTAATGTTTTATTATACACCACAGATTAAAGCTATTTGGTGGTTGTGCACCGGGAGGTTGCACAATGTCGGATGGCCGAATGTCGTGATACTTTGTTCGACTGGCAACATTTGTTTATTATTTGTGGAATGGCAATACTGATTTCATGTTGGTATTGCATTATTATTGTATTGAGAGTTGGTAGACATGCATGATTGGACCAATAGCGGTCGAACGCGGGTGTTTTTAGAAGATGGCGCCATTAGGAGTGGGGCAAAATTAAGAGAGACGAGGCAAAGAGTTGAGTGGGGAAGGAGAGTTAGTTAATCAGTGTGTTAGTGCAGCTGCTGTCAGGTGATAAAGTAGAGTGTGTACGAGATTATAGCTGAAAACCCAGTGAGTCCTCTGTTATTCGTTCCAATTTATTATTCATTTAATATTTAATATCCGATAGATTTTAGAAGTAATCTTTAACCCATGTGTTAGTGTAATATTTCAGGATTTCGATAAGTTTCATTGTGGGTAGCGTATTGGTCGCTACCCCAAAAATATGCCCGTTTTATGCCCACGAATAGTTGGATGAACTTTAAACTAAATATCCATAGCTAGCCAATCGGTCCTAGTTTGCATTTAGTGATAGAATAACTATGTTTATATGAGAATTCGTGACACTCCCGACAAACAATTTAAAATTACCTACAAAATTGTTTCTAATCTGGTCTGGTTACAATGACCTACTGACAGACCGACCATGACTGCCGCCAGGCGACACAGCGTTCCGGTACTATGCCGCATAGAAAACGATAAGGAAACAGAAAGAAAACTTAATTATTCGTAATAGATATAGTGACACAAACAAAGTTCAGATACAGGATGTAACATTTTTCGCCTGTGAACCAGAATGCGTATGTGAAACCAAAATCAGCGTTATTACCGAAACGGGCTTGAATGAATAGCTAGTATACTCATACAATAAAATAGTAATTATGAAAAAAAATGAAATGTGGAAAAATAAAGAATCGTCTCAACTAATACGGTATTGCCCGTACAATATCTTATTTTTGCTATGTCAGTGTAATAATAACGCTTTATATTTTTTTTTGCCAGAAACGACTCTTCCCATGAATGGCCCGTCAAGGGCGGCCGCAAATTGCCCAGACCTGGTTCACACGCCATTGTATAACTTCAATCAGCAGTGTCACTGTTCTTTCGCATTCTTTTGTTTTAGATATATACCTACCACATAATCTTTTGTTTACAACTTTTTCACATTTCGTACTGTTTTAACATTTTTACTACATGATGCCCGCGACTTCGTCCGCGCGGATTAAGTTTTTTTGATTCCCGCGGGAACTCCTTACTTTTCCGGAATAAAAAGTATCGTAGCCTATGTCCTTTCCCGGAATGCCACCTATCCCAGTACAAAATTTCATCAAAATCGGTTGAAAAGATCGGCCGTGAAAGCGTAGCAGACAGACAGACAGACAGACGGACAGACATTCAGACACACTTTCGCACATCTTTCGCATTTATAATATTAGTATGGATCAAATTATCATAACTATTACGTCGTTTTTTATACCCGTCAGTGGTTACGTTATAACTTGTAGTGCGATATTCGCGCACCATCTATCTGAGTAGTACCTGTGGTAGTACATAATATCACGGTCCTATGTCCGAAACCTTCCCGTAACAACATTATAACACGGAGACATTATGTTTAAAAAAATATTTTTGCCGCAAAATCACACCGCAAAATGATGATGGGCATAAGAAGAGACGCGTTTGTCTAGAAGATGGCTGTTATTATGATACTAGCATACCAGCTGTATACTAGCTATTGCCTGCGGCTTCGCTCACGCAGTCACGCTTAATAAAAAAGTCAAACTTACCTAATAAGTTCGATTTTCATACAAATTTTGAACCCCTTTAGCACTTTAGGGGTAGAATTTTCAAAAAAAATCTTAGTGGATTCCTACGTCATTTTATCTACTCGGTGCCTAATTTCAGCGCGTTCCATCCAATATGTAGTTTGAGCTGTGCGTTGATAGATAAGTCGGCGACCATTGCCCTTTTTAGAAGATTCTTATATCCTGAAATAGTTTTGTTTCATCATTGGTTTATTTTTCTTTTTTACTCTTGTATTATTAGGTCAAGATCAGTTAAATGGAGGGGCCGTGAAATGGTAACATACACAACTTCTACAGACAGATAGAAAGACAAACTTTCGTATTTATTATATAAACCTAAGTCAGGATTAAAAATATATCCTAGTAGGTAATATGCTTAAATTGCTAACAAAATACCAGAGAAATGCAAGTTTGTTTTGCTTTTCCATTAAAGTGATGATTAGATTTAAAAAATAAACTACCACTTAAAACATGCTTTCGAAGCAGAAAGTTTTCCTTTCTAGCCAGGTAATTGATTGAGTTAATGCTCAATGCTTTTCAGATGTGATAATATTTTTTTCTTTACCGAGTCTATTAAAAGCCAGAGTGAATAATAAAATTATACTTTCTAAAGAACTGACGTATTTTTTTCCTCAAGTAATCAATTCTATATTGGAGTAAACGTTGACTTTCTACTTAAACTTTAGGACTCTGAACATTATTTTAATTTCATAACAACGCCTTGAAAATGTTTGACGTTATTTTATTTTGCGTATTCTGCAGCTCTCGTTTCTTATGTAGATTGAAGACATTACAACTTAAGGTTGAGATAATAAGTCTCGCTGTCTTTCTCAAAATATACTTTATTTCTAAAGTTTTGTAGTATTAAATCAAATACAGGATGTCCCAAATAGTGCAAAGAAAAAATTTAGATTCCTCGTACCTAGACCTATCAGGAAATACCCCATATATGTTTAGCGATTTTTGGTAGTTTTCGAGTTATAATTTTTTAAAGTTTTTTCGTGAGATTTCTGAGGGAGTGAGTGTTAAATTTTTTTTTCTTTTTATTTAGTATTTTATTCCGAACATTTTTTTGTGAACTTGCTTGCTATGAAGTGTGCTACTTTGCATAAAATAATTACCATAATAACATTAACCCAAGTTGGAAAATTTTTGGTCGAAAGTGAAAAGTTTACGTTCGACAGAAGTAGAGACGAATTTTCAATTTAAGATGAAAAATACTTAAACCTGTCTACGTCACTTCCGACTAATTTCAAAAACTTTTGGGGTTCCTAAGCTTCCCTTATTAGTTAAAAAATTTGGTACTTTAGGGGGCATTATTGTGAGAAATCGGACTTCAAATGTGGTAAGGCGGTAATTTCTGTCAAAGTCACGCCTAATACTAACAATAATATTATGGTCATGGCAAATTGTGACCTGAGTCTTAATAACTATTACAAATTAAATAAATTATATAAGTATTGGGTAGAAGCAGGCGTTACTTTGCGGAAGTCCATGATTATGAAGGAACTTGAAATTTAATTTGCTATAATCCGCAACAATAGGCATTTATATGTGGTACAGTGTATCTTGCACTTGCAGCTTGCAATATTCACCACACCACATAAATCTTCCAAATTATTCTCAACGTACGTCAACATCTCCTGAAGATGCTCCGGTGTCGGAGTGAAACGTACGCTGAGAATAATTTGGAAGATTTATGTGGTGTGGTGAATATTGCAAGCTGCAAGTGCAAGATACACTGTACCACATATATTTGCCTATTGTTGCGGATTATAGCAAATTAAATTTCAAGTTCCTTCATAATTATATAAGTACTTAAGAGATAAATCGTTGTTGCCCCGTATTTTTTTTATGAAACTCAACGCTCGTGACATTGTTTTCAAGCTCTATTTTATGAATCATAATAAAATAATAAGCACCTACCTTTACTGCCGATAATGGCTGTGCTTATATACTGTCCACCCTATTATTTTTTATTGCCTACGCATCATTGTTGGAATACACAGCCTATATCGCTAAAAACCTGTCTGTTCCAGGCTTTTTGCTAAAAAAGCGTTTGATGTTTTTACTACTATTTTTGTAGTTAGATGTGATTTTCCTCGTTATGAAAAAACTGTCAGCTCTTACAAAAAATAATCTTCTCCTGTACAGCTCCATTCAAAAATAGGTATACTGTGGCAGTATTTGAAAAAAAATCGATCTTTTACAACCAATCCAATTCCAATTCAGAGTGATTGTGAGTTGTGAGTTGTGACGTCCCATAGATAACATCAGGAAATCTGTCTTACAGGTGCTTTTAAACGGAAATCTTGCTCTCCAGGATCAAAACAGATTATTATAATATTGTATTATAATAACACTACACTATAACATACAAGGGAGTGGACAAGAAAAAACGTCTGTGCGCGAAGCGTCCGTCTTGGAGGGGAACGACGTTTTGTCATGTTTGCGACTCCATATTAAAAAAGACAAATAGTACATTGTTACCCTAGGGATGAAAGTAACTTATTTAGTCCCGAGACGGGGTTTGGCGCCCGAGCGTAGCGAGGGGGCCTATAGTTCGAGGGACTAAATAAGTCTTTCATCCCGAGGTAAACACTGTGCTTTTCATTACGAATATAAGGAAAGTCAAAATAAAAAGTCTATGAATCAGTTGTCTTTACTTTATGAATAAAGTCTATCTTTCTTCTTGTCTATGGATGCACTCGGGTATTAAAAAAAAAAAAAAAAAAGTCGTGTTTCATTTGAACTCCAATAAAAATTCAGTTGAAAACGATTCTCCCTAGGGCTGAAAAGTATTACTTTCAACCCGCTTCTCAGGCAACTTCAAACCTACTTTCCGTGTATGAGTAATGAAAAGTAAGTTTTTTTACCCTCTCTGTTTGCGCGCTCTAATTCCATAGTTATTAGAAAGAAAAATCGTGACTCGCTCACTCACTGATAGTCTCATCAACGTCTATGCCAATTTCTTGAACCTAGAAATCTTACATTTTGCACAGAGGTTCTTTTATTAGTTCCTTTAGTAACTTAAGTCTTACTTCTGTAAGACGTAAAGTCGGATTCTTTGAATTTTCCACGAGAGTGATGCCTCGGACGGTCGTTAGTCTAATCCATCTAATCAAATAAATATTATAAATGCAAAAGTTTGGATGGATGTATGGATATATGGATGTATGGATGTATGGATGTTTGTTACTCAATCACGCTCCAACGGCTGAACGGATCTGGATGAAATTTGGCACAGAGATAGATTATAGTCTGGAATAGCACATAGGCTACTATTCATCCCGGAAAATTAAAGAGTTCCCGCGGGAACCGAAAAACCTCAGTCCACGCGGACGAAGTCGCGGGCATCAGCTAGTATACTATAAAAGGATAAGGTGACTGTCTGACTGACTAACTGATCTATCAACGCACAGCTCTAACCACTGGACGGATCGGGCGGACAGATAGCTTCTTTTATGACGTAAGCATACGCTGAAATAGGGGTTTGAAATTTGTATGAAAATCTAACATAACGTAAGCAAAGCTGCGGGCAAAAGCTAGCTTATGATAAAAGCATTGTATCAGATTTTTCGCGCGCCGAAACTTCGCGTCCGGTAAACGACCACTCAACGGAATCAGGGTCAATAGCCACTCATACGGCTGACGCTTACACGATACGGCGCTGATAACAAACACTCAGTACTTGCCCCAGCTACCGCCGAACGCGCTTAATGATGGAGGCAAATAAACGTGAAAGCCATGCAACCTAAGCCTACGGAAATATTTACGAGTTTATGCGCGGATTTATAGACCAAAAATAGCTACAGAGAACTTTCTTTTTATTGATACTAAGTTTGGGTAAATAAACTTAACTTAAGGGCTTTAATATCGACTAGGTGACCCGCCCCGGCTTTGCACGGGTAGGATCATTTTCGTATCTTACATACGAAGTTTTTGTACCTGTTTTATACAGTATTGATAAAAATCGACCTCTTATTAAGCTATTACATTGATCGCAATTGAAGTGCTTTACCCGTTGAGGATTTCCGCCTGCCATCTCCGAACCATTTATCGGATCTTCCTGAAATTTACATGAGACCAACCTTACAGTATACCGTACCCAAAGGCTGCCAGAAGGACCCTATTACTAAGCATCCGCTGTCCGTCCGTCCGTCTGTCTGTCAGCGGGCTTTATCTCATGAGCTGTAATAGGTAGATAGTTGAAATTTTCGCACAGTGTGTATTTCTATCGCCGCTATAACAACAATAATTATATAAAAATAAAGGGGAATCCTTATTTATTTTGATCAGGGATTTTAGCGCCTCCCTTATTTCTTTTACAAAATTATTTAAAACATAACAGACATAGAGGGGTCCTACAAAATACATAGTGATCTTGTAAGATGGTGCCGACTCGCACTTTTGCTGGTTTTTACTAAACACGGCTCATAGAGAGAGCGAGTAATTCTAAATTGACTCGTGATTATTGTGGTTAAAATTATCATAAAGTTTTACATTAGAAAGTGTTTCAGAAAATAGCTAGCAGCCTATTTAATAATAATATTAAATATATGGTAATATTATTGTAATAATATTAATAATATTCATTTTCTTGTTTTCAATTCACAAGAGAATTCAATTGGTATTCGCATTACAGTGAATGGGATAATGTAGTAAAATATATGTAGGTTATAAAACACTCATAAAAGTTGAAGGTTACCTCGAAAGATCTTTATTGACTATCTAATAGGTACTATTATGTTTAAGGGGTAGAAAGGGTGACTCTACTTACTCGTATAAGAGATTTGCCAGGAACAGATTAGCTTGATGTTCGTGCGACGTAAAAATTGCCTATCTGCGTTTTTTTTTTCTCCGTACGTACTGAAGTGTGTTTTCGCACTTGAAATCTTGAGGCTTGTAACAAAATAGTCTAGGCTTATAACCTACGTAGACTGTACAGTATAAAAAATAATACTTAGGTATTTCCACAGAATACTAAATAGGTACTCCTGAAAACAAAAAGAAGATCCGCTCGAAACGTCCATCTAATGGGGAATACGTTTCATCGTGTCGCGGTGGTCTGTGTAGCTCCATATAAAGGGTGAGATACCTTAAGGGAGTTCTCAACTCTCAACTTTCGACAACAAAACACATAAAGGGTATTCCACGTCTTAGTGGTTCGTAAAGGTTAACTTCACTCGTTAATCTTCATGTTTGTTGAGTCGACGTCACATCTTAATGACGCTAAACGCTCACTTCGCGCTGTTTTGTGATGGAACGATGAACGTGCTTAGGAAGTTAAACATCCTTGTGTCTCACAAAGATGTAAAGTTCGGAGGACATTCCGAAACTTTATCCGACATGGTGTGCATAAATAGGCATCAGTGCTTCACTTTAATTAAGAGCGAAATCACACTAGTGATCGGACAGGACATAATATAATAATATCAAATATAAATATTATAAATGCGAAAGTTTGGATGGATGGATGTATGGATGTATGTTTGTTACTCAATCACGCTCCAACGGATGAACGGATCTGGATGAAATTTGGCACAGAGATAGATTATAGTCTGGAATAGCACATAGGCTACTTTTTATCCCGGAAAATTAAAGAGTTCCCGCGGGAACCGAAAAACCTCAATCCACGCGGACGAAGTCGCGGGCATCAGCTAGTATATAATAAACGCGAAATGTCCACGTCGGAGGTGAACTGTTTTACCCTGTCGTGCTAGTAGGTATGTGCGGTTCCTTATATGAAAGTGAGTAACGTGAGGATTCTGTTCGCCGGTAAAAAAATATTGTCGTCGACGTCAGATATTCGACGTTATCCACACGCCGCGATATATAGCCACAGAATAGGTAATAGTACAGTAGTGCCCCCTGTAGCCAGCATCACTCGCTTGACGTCGGCCGTGTCACCTAATAAAAATAAATAAAGTCCTTCCCACCGAATTTCGGGCATAGCGGCCAATTCCCAGAGATTGGCCATCTGCGCGAGAGATATTATAGTGCACAAGTGAGTGCGCAAACACAGTGGCACTCTCTGTTTGTTTACTCTCAGTGTCCGATGAGACAGCAAGTCCAACACGACCGGAGAGAGATCAGGCGCAGGACCGACGGATTTACGTGCTGTCCGAGGCACGGGGGTGAAATAAAATCTGTGTCACCTAGTGAGAGGTCTGCGCTTTCCTGTACGGGGTTGGCATTCCTGCAGCACCTTGGGATTAACGTCTGTCGGTTCATAAAAATATGTACCCGCTTCTTGCAACAGCATCTTCGCAACCCGTCGAACGTTATTTCACAAGTTGTGTAATGTTGCAATGTCTACGGAAACCCAGTAGGTAAAGCATGCATGATTTATTTCTATAAAGTTTACATTATCACACAAATAATCTTATTTATATAATATGAGTATACCTACTAATAAATGACATCCGTTAATTTTGATGATTCGCCTTGCAAATGTGAAGGCCAGGCATATTAAAACGGGATCAGAAATAACACAGCTCGTACTACAGCCGATGACAATGTGTGAAAATATCCAGCACGAGTTCATTATACTGCTGCAATATCTACATTGTTGCTTTGATGTACCAAAAGACATAAAGATTAATTATTTTTCCCTCTGCATGGTCCCATTTTTTTAATGTTCCGTGGTAAACAAGGTCTGTGTGTATTTACCGTTTTAGAAATAGAGTTTAAGTTTAGCGGTTTTATTGGAATTTTGAAAAAAAAAAATATGTCTTATCAGTTTTTGAAAAATATGAGCTACGAAACTCTACCGATTTTTCTCGCTTGATAATAGTTCTTTGCCTGTAACTACGTAATTTTTTTTAGAAAATAATAATATACCTAATATCTCACTTTTTACGCAGTTCTAATTTGAAATTTGTTCTAGTTTACGCAGTTGTAATTTGAATTGGTACGCGATAGCCAGAACTGTTACTAGTTTTTCAAATAATCTAATAAGTAGTCATTTGAAGAAAATACTCGTTTTTACTAACGAGACAAGCCCTTATTTTTTGGTCATCATTAAATGCCAAGGCGAGTAAGATGGAAAGCCAAAAAACTGAGCCCGTAAGATAAATTGACATTTAAGATGGACCTACTCGTTCAAATACTGTTTCTTATTCAAGTGTGGAGTCAAAAGAGAAAAAAAAGTGGATTATTTAAGAAGATGTTTCTGGCTGCGTCTGACGCGCGTATGGTTTGCGTTAGAATCGTGTTTGAATCTCGTTTGTATCGGCAAAAATACGCCTTGTGCATAGGCTCTAACTCTCGTAGCTCATCTAACTCCGAAGTGGCGACCTTGCATGGTAAGAGAAGCTTCGGCTGACTCCTTCGAGATGGGTAGATAATGGGGCTGATTCTGTAGTGAACTAAACTAAAATTAGAGCATTACAAATATTGCTAACCCTTTCATAATAATCCCTACGGAAAGGGACAGATCTAGATTTAAAGCTGCCATTTTAGTTTAGTTTAGAGATTGTGTTGTACAGAATCGGCCACATTGTGCATTTCAACTGTGGTGTGAAGGATTCCATACCAGAAGAGAGACCGATGTCCTGTGTCTATCACTAGAACGACGATGAGTAAACTAAATGACTTGTCCTAAATCGGGCCTTAAAATTTATTAATTACAAAACTTACCTTGTACCTTACCTTTAAAAAAAAGGTTAATCTTTGCTTTGTTTGTCTTAACTACTAAAACGTTTTAACGAAATTTTGCACTGAAATAGTTTGCATCAGTGATGAGCGAATTAAAATTTTTAACATTTGAAAACAAAGGTTTTCTGCGGGATTTCGCCACATTTTTTAGAGACAGAGATAAATCCGTTTAGTAATTTTTGAGTTTTACGCTTTTAAACGAACGGATGTGGACTTACCTATGATTAGGTACCTACTACCTATTTAAGAAAAAAAGTTAAGTAAGTATCCTAATATAATAACATAATAATATATTCTCAAGTACACCTACTACCTTTTATGTATGAGTGATTACACGAAGGATTTCACAGACTTATTAGTCACTATTTACCAATTTCTTGTTTAGATTCATCGTCGATTTATTTATTGCGGTTTCTCGTTCCAAATAAAACAGATTTGTTTATAAATCATCGTGCAAATCTGCAAATCAAGTTTACACGTTTAATTTATCGCGTTGCGAAAGCGTTATGTATGATGTAGTACTCCTAGGAACTCTCTCTGCATCGTATTAGTCATGGCTGAGGGTCGTGACCCCTTCCCATTGCTCATCGACCTGTAGGAAAAGAACCTGCATTAAATATTGAAGATATCAAATTTCCGTGAAAGAAAACATTATTTTGTATCTCTCTCGGCCCGGCACGGAAGTAACGAAAAGATAAAACTTTGACCCCCATATTTGGCAACCTATCTACTCGTAGTTACCGACCGAGGGCAATGGAATATCTGGTTTGTTGTATGGTTTCGGCTCAGAGGTTCGATCTCGTTCCACCCTTACCATTTTATCACCGTTACCGCAAGACGCCGGGCGAATTTCCACCCCTATGTCGTTGATGTTTCATCTACACGCACGAAACGCTTTGCGTCTTCATTCCTCATACTCTAGGGTGTGGAACACTCTACCAAATTCATTTACCTACCTACAAATTACCATCCGGATTAAATCAAGAGTGAATGGGAATCTTTTAGGCAAGCGCACCCCAATAGGGATTATGACTATGTCAAAAATAAATTATTTCTTAGAGGGTGTTCCAAGAGGCCTAAAATTCACATCCTCGGTTAGTTTTAAGTTTGATAACCATTATAAACTATAGATTAAAGAAAAATGTGCGTTGCAAATTGATTTCGTCACAACTATGCATTTCACACAAACTTCCATTCTAATAAGCGCGTTTTTAAGTTTGATAAAGAGTTGCTGATTTGATTGAGTTGTCATCATCCCTATTGAGGCGACATCATCACTTGTTGTCTAGTGTAATCGTGGTCAAACGTGAGCCTATCATATCATACTAATCATACTAAAATTATAAATGCGAAACTGCGTTTGTTTGTTGGTTTATTGGTTTGTTGGTTTGTCCTACAATCACGCCTCAACGGAGCAACGAATCGACGTGATTTTTGGCATGGATATATTTGAGGACCTTTAGAGTGACATAGGCCACTTTTTATCCCGGAAAATTTTGGAGTTCCCGTGGGAATCAGAAAAACTTAAATCACGCGGACGAGGTTGCGGGCATCAGCTAGCATTCATAAAAAAGAGTAGCACGTTATAAGAAAACTCACATGCAAGATGTGTTTTTTTCGGTAGGAATAAGCAAAGCAGTTCTGTTATGTATTGACTCGCAATAATTGACCGAGCGAAGCGAAGGTCTCTGAGTCTACTTGAGTGAACTAGCACTTGTCCGTCCGTCCGTCTGTCCGTCCGTCTGTCAGAGCCTTAAAACTTCTGAATAACTGAACGTAATTACTTCAAATTTAAATATAATAATATGTAAACCGATGGCCTCCCGCCGAATATGGCTTAAAAAGTTATACAAATCTTTATTTCAGGGGGGCTCTCATAGAAGCGAATGCGAAATTTTTTATAGCGTTACATAGGGTTGCGGTATATCTTTTTAAAGATAATTAGGAATAGATTATTTTTTCCCCTAAAATTGACGAAATGGGGGGCTTTCAAAGTGGAGATTTTCTAACGTCCAAAGTTGACCTCAGAACTCTCAATTTTCTGAAAGGCTGAGCCTGAAACTTATCAGTTATTCGAATTATATCCTGTACTTGAACAAGAAATACTAAAATTAGATAAATATTATAAGGAAACGAAATTATTTAATTTTTAATGAGCTTCATTATTTTTAACAGAACTTCACAATGATGTTAATAGATGACTCTCTGTGATACCGCGAGGTCTCAGTTCGGGGCGAACCACTAGTAAATAGTTCAAAACATTTTTTCACTCGGTTACTGGCGGAAGTGTTTTTACCAATACTTTTCGCTTATGTAACACGGAGCTGTAAATATACCTGTTACATCACAGTCGTGTCCTTGATCATGGCAATGTTAATGAAGAGATAACGCAACCACTTCTTTACGGCGCCTTCGAGGCGGGGCATTTCAAGTTTTAGATAGGAGCCGAGCTTTTTATTAACACCACTCCGCGTCGCGTCATCGCCGCGCTGTTCCATCCGATGTAAATCAAAATAATTTTTTTTATTCCGCTACTAGCTGATGCCCACGATTTTGTCTGCTTGGTTCCCACGGGAACTCTTTAATTTTCCGGGATAAAAGTTGCCTATGTGTTATTCCAAACTATAATCTATCTTCCTGCGTTTCATCCAGATCCGTTCAGCTATTCTGACCTGAGGCCCAATTGTCTTAGCCAATCGTATTCATTTGACAGCTCATAACTATAACTCGAACTTTTTAAGGAGTACATAAATGCGTTTTGATGTGCAAGCATCTATGACCTCCTTAAACAGGTTGAATTATACGTTTGACGATTACGACTTCCTTACATAATCGGGGGGGTGATTGACTAACAAACTTCCATCCATCTATCCAAACTTTCGCATTTATAATATTAGTTAGAAAAATTCCACCCACAACGTGGTTAAATAGGGGTTGAAAGTTTGTATGAAATTCCATAGTTTTTCAAGTTATAGCCATGAAAGTTGGTATTTGGGCTTCCGTTTTAAAATTATGAAATACGTATTTCACAATTTTTGTAATTTCTATCCCCAAGAACGTTAAATAGAGAGTTTGTCCTTAACTCACGCCGCAACAGAGCAAACGGATTGACGTGATTTTTTGCATAGGTATAGATGAGGACCTGGACATAGGCTTCCTTTTATCTCGGAAAATTAAGGAGTGCCTGTGGGAATTAAAATCTTATGCCACGCGAACGAAGTCGCGGGCGTCCGCTAGTACTTGTATAAAACCAATACAATAATAACAGAACCTGAGCCTTTACTCGAGTCTACCTAAGGGTGACCTTGCGGTTCCAATATAATACGTATGTTATTTCGGACCTTGTTTGGCCAATTTTCTCTGCTAATTAATTTTCTACAAATTTCGATTAACACTCGGTATAGCGAATAATTTATGGTTTGTACGCACCACTAGTTTATATCAAAGCTAATATTGAACTAGCTGTTACTCGCGGCTTCGTCCCGTGTTTTCTCATGTGAATAAGGATGATGCCTATGTCAAAAATAAATTGTTTCTCACTGATTATTGAAATATAGGGTCTTCCAAAAGACCTAAAATTCACATCCTAGGTTAGTTTAATGTTATAACCGTTTTAAAAAAAAGTGTGTGTGTGTGTGTGCAATTCACACACGGCAAAAGTGAAACTTCGAGATAAGTAGCCTACGAGAAATGAGATAAATATAACTTGTATGCCTCGCATTCTAAATCCTACGAGTATATTATGAGTTTGTCTCTTTTTGGTGTCGCTTTTTCGTTTCATTTTTTCGTTTCGTTGATTTTTCAAATCACAACGATTCTAAAGAAGTTTCACTTTAAAAGGTGCGTTGAAATTTGATGACGTCACAACTATGTATTTCACAAGTACAAACTTCCATACCAGAAGCGCACATTCGCCATTCGCGTATGCATCTATAGCCAGCACTCCAAACGATTTGTTTCCAAATCAAAATCGGTTATACTGAATTTGTGACTAAATCAATGCTATGAAGTTTAATTTTATTTTGATGCTAATTTCATCAAATGTTGATACGATCAATCGAATTAAAACTTAGAATAAGTGAACTTGAGTTGTGACCGGACTGAGAAACAGTTACTATACCTATTTATAAACTTATGTCTTCGCACTTAGGTTCTTTTTATGACGTGTTTGATGAACTCCAAAGAATTTTCATAAAAAAAAGCAAGATATTTACATAGAAAAAAACCACGAACGTCAGCTGCTAATTATAATAATAATCGTTAAAAGTTAAAACCTACGTTGTTCATTGACTAGCAAGAAAACTCCACTAACGTGTTTCCTGCCACGTATAACTTAGGTACCTTCAAGGCAAGAGTGAATAGGCATCTTCTAGGCAAGCGCGCTCCAACCTAGACCTCATCATTGCTTTGCACTAAGCATGATTGTCGTCAAGCGCAAGCCTATCTCACAATAAAAAAAAAAAAAAAAAAAACAGGGACTTTTTTTATGGCTCACATACGAAATAATTAAAATGCCAGAAAATAGGAATGAAGCCATACTTCAGGCAATTACCAATTATTTAACAAAAATATTTATTTCTAACCTAAAGCCTAGCCTAGTTGGTAAAAAAGAAATGTTTAAAAATATAATTAAAACGAAGAGGAAAGGGCAAGTAGTACGCTGTTAATGATTATTCAGTAAGTTTGAATTAAATTTCAGCCTTTGAATGGAATATTATTCTTAACCGACTTCCAAAAACTTGGATTAGATACTACTTATGCAAGCAATAGAAATGGATCGGAATGAAAATCAATAATTTAAAAAAATGTAGAGGATTCCCAATTTTTTTTTTAAAAGGTTAAGTAAGTAAATGTTTGATTGGAATAAATTAAGATTAAACACGATTCCTACATATTTTGTTCTATTTTTTCCTAGATTATTGTTGCCAAAAGTTTTTGTCGTAACATTTCCCTTAGATAGTACTATCTGTAGCAAAAATCTGTCGATGTCCTTCCATTATCCAAAGCTAAGCTCAGCTGAGATTTAGTAAAGTGTGTTGCTCTTTTCCGTGTCAGTCTCCGATACGAGTATCAGATAGGTATCTCTGAAAAGCTTCGTGTACAAGTTTGCTTGAAGATTGTCGACGCGACGCCTTGACTTTCTAGGCCTTTTCGATTACTTTAGTCCTTTTATCTATTAATCTGTCTTATCTGTGTCCAAAATGTTGTCAAGACATTTTTAAAGATGATTGTTATAGATGAATTTACTATGTATCTATTAGAAGAGATAGAAGCATAATAACGCTACATACGAGAAGTGAATAATTAATTAATTCATATTTTATAGCTAGCAGGGATAGTTAAAGAGAGTATTTCTGAAGTATCTTTCTTATTAAAACAGTGGCAGATTCATTTGACGATTCAAAAGTAATTGGAAAAGTTTATTTGAATAAAAAAAACATTTGAATCTAAACTTAGCTAGGCGTTACCTTAATGTACTTATATGTATCTAAAAATAATATAATTTTGACGGGTAAGGGTCGTTACATGACTATACAAAGTTGGTAAATCAGCACCTTCAATAATTTAAAAAATGAAAACTAACAGAGCACAGTAAATAGGTTGTTTACTGAAAACCCTTTTACTCAAGGTCCTGGAGAAACCGCATTTAAGCGCCAATCTGTCCCTGGTAAAAATAGCTCCCTCAATCCCCTTGCATCCTTGAAGCCTGTAAATTGTTTACCAAAACGATACCTTGGAAGTGACCTTCTTCCTCGAGCGATAAAGCAGGACATTGGTCAGTACCCTAAGTTTGTACAATGCAAATTCGATTTATCGTAATCGAGCATTCGATCACATTGGCGTCAAAGTAAAATGGGCCCAAAAACTCTTGATTTAAAGTCACAAATTCAGTGCAAAGATTTTAATATCGAAACGTTTCAGTTTGGAGCGCTGGCTGTGAATGTATACACGAAATTGAGCTCAACTATTACCTATTTTGTTACTTTGACGTTAATCTGATCGAACGCTCGATTACGATTAATCGAATTTACAACGTAAAACTTGACTAAGCGTACAGTAATAGAACATTAACGCACCCATTAAATAAACCATTATGGTTATTTATAGAGCAAAGGTGATGGTTTGATTTATTTTGATGGGAATCAATTTCGGATTAGCAATTTGCCGATAGCGGAAACCCATTATTTATATCGTCACCTGAAAAATGTGAAAAATGGTTTGCGGATGTTATGCGTGGGACGCGTGAACGATTATATTTTGGGTAAAAGTGTAAAGAATGTTTTCAAATAAATTTTGGAAAAAGGTTTTTAATTGACATTTAAAATAAGTGTAGTACCTAGTTATTGTTGAACATTTTGAACACATGTTAAATGTTCCCAGAGGCTCAGTCGGATAGGAGTCACGTAGTAAGCAAGATGTTGCAGGTTCGAATCCCACTCATGAAATCTGTATTATTTTATCTGTTCTATATTTATAAATGAATCCCTATTTCCCTTGGTCACGGCATCACGCGTGAACGGCTGGACCAATTTCGCTAATTCTTTTTTTGTTGTGTTTGTTATTGTAAGGAGAAGGTTCTTATGAAAGAAAATGTTTGAAAAATTGTACGGTAAAGTAAAAAAATTAGGTTAAAAAAACTCCATATACAAAAGTAAATGAGACATATGACACAGACAGATCTTCAAATATATTGTCAGACTGACGGTCATTTATTCAGTTTCATATATTATATACATTTATACTGGAAAAAAAACCAGTTCCCACGGGACTCCATAAGACCTAAAATCCACGCGGACAAAGTCGCGGGCATCAGCTAGTACTTAATAATATACACCTGTGGGTGTCCAACGACGAATTTTCTTCAAACATTGGTACCCTAATACATATTCTGCTTGGTAATGGAATTTCCTAAAACCACAATAAAATGGCCTACATTTTATACAAGGTCGTCTTTTTGACAGCAATAAGCGGACCCGTACAGAATTATACCCACCCAATATTATACAGGGCCCATTAATCATGGTGAACAAGTAAACTACTACGTCCACTAAACGTTGGAACCAGCCACGGCAAAATGGTTTTTGGTTATGGCATGGACATCTATCATAAATTTTGTAGAACGTCCTGATCGTAATGTCCTAAATATTATATTTTAAGAAATAAAGTCTAACAATAGAATTGCAATAAATAAAGAAATTGAAGTTGAAATTGAAATTGAAACATTATTCGAAATAAAGCAATATGTAAGTAATACGTCCTGTCACCCACACAATCTAATTATGTTTAAAAAAAAGAAAAGGAGAAATTGATTCATTGAAATATCAAAATACAGCTCAAGCCGCTAGATTAGAAACTTGATGGGTATATGCAAAGTTTTCTCTACAACGTAGACCCCGTAAAAATGAATATCAGAAATTCCAACCTATCGAAGCCATTTGAGCTAATGGTATAAATGTTCATGTCAATTTTATATAGCAATTTATGTGATAGAGCAGCGAATTTCATCGTATTATACGGTGCCAAAAGACAGAACGAAATAAATAGAGAAGAAAAGGAATCTATTGCTGACAAAATAGGACAAAATGGGCAATAAAATAATAAGTTACGATGTTAATGGCCTAACTAGGGACTTGATATTGAACTCGCATTAATGTTAATCAATCATCTATAAACGCATATTAATTTCATAACCACTTTGTACACGTTCTCCCGTATTATGGCACGTGATTTGGCACATAATGTAATAAGAGTGCCTAATCATGTTTCAATATTCGCTAGCTATGGATGTCATACATCGATGATGACATATTGATGGGGATTGGGGACTGATTGCTCAGGTGAATGATGGCGCGTGATTTCGCCGGTAATCTATTGCTGCGTTCTGAGCACAGTCAAGGTGGTCTTTGCCACAGCTTTTGGAAAGCTGTGCCTTTGATTAAGATGGGTAAAGCGCTGTCGCATGGACTGTTGATATACATTACATTGCTCTAGAGTTAAAATTACTGAATTAATTACTACTATTCTTAGACTGCCTCATTACTCCAGGTGAGATCGTTATAACTTCCAAGTTATTAGTTGCTAAGTGTGGAATTTAAAAAAATGTGCCTACCTACTATGGTATCTTATTAAATGCCTATTAATGAAGATCTTCTGAACAATAGCAACACAAATGAAGAACTTCGACCAACTGGAATATATATTAAAGAACAGCTCGTGCCTAATTCATGTTGTCGTCGTAACTGAAGCTAACATAAGGGACACAAGCGCAAAATTGTTTCAACTAGATGACTACGAGATGTTTTCGCAGTTACGCAACAACCGACGAGGTGGAGGTGTAATACTTTATGTGCATAGGAGTGTTTTGTTCTATCGGTTACAAGTGAATACGTGCTATTTCGAATCTGTTATTGGTGAAATTGTTACAAGTTTTAACTATAGAATAAATGTATGTGCCTTGTACCGACCTCCAAACACTAACCAAGTACGCTTCATACAGGAACTTAAACATGTTATCAATCAATTCTCATGTAAAAGTAACCTTGTAATTCTTGGCGATATGAATATTAACTTATTGCAAAATGAACCCAATGTAAACCTATACTTAAATACTTTAAGTGAGGCGGGTCTTGACTGTGGAATACGGCAATATACACGGATAGAACCTAAAGGGGATAGGATAACTAAAAGCTGTATCGATCACATATTTATACGAAGTATGGACAATCATAGCCAACGTGGCTTGTGTATACAAACAGCGGTGATAAACAACCCTATAGCAGACCACTATATAACCGGGTGTGTCATTGTCCATGACTCGTTGCAAAGTAGCATAAGTAAGTACTGTACCAAAATAAATTATAAAAAATTACTCGAAGAGTTGTATAACGTAGACTGGGGACAAGGGTTGATGTTTGATAGTCCTAATGATATCATGAATTTTATTTCTACTAAATATAATTCTTTATTAAGCAAGTGCCAATATGTTGCTAAAATACATACAGGGAGAAGACAAGAATGTTTATGGATTAATAATAGGGCCATTAAAATGTGTATTAAGAGGGATAAGCTTTTTAAAATATGGAAGGAAGATGAAAGTAGCACGGAGAATAGAATATTATATAATAAATACAGAAACAAAACAAATAAGTATATTAATTATATTAAAAACTAGCTGATGCCCGCGACTTCGTCCGCGTGGTTTGGCGGGACCCTCGAACCCGATTGCAGCGCCCCCTACCGGGTCCAATTGTGAATATAAACCATCCCGGGGTCCAGACAAACCCAACAAAAAAAGAATTAGCGAAATTGGTCCAGCCGTGTCCCGCTCTGAACCTCGAACCCGATTGCAGCGCCCCCTACCGGGTCCAATTGTGAATATAAACCATCCTGGCGTCCAGACAAACCCAACAAAAAAAGAATTAGCGAAATTGATCCAGCCGTTCACGCGTGATGCCGTGACCAAGGGAAATAGGGATTCATTTTTATATTATACCCCTATTTCACCCCTTCGGGGGTGGAATTTTGAAATACTGTGAGACACATATGTTTTCATTTTCTACCCGCAGCTCATATATCAAGTTTCATGGCTATAACTTGAGAAATTAAGGACTTTCATACAAACTTTCAACCCCTATTTCACCCCTTCAGGGGTAGAATTTCGGGATAAAAAGTATTCCATGTCCTACCTCGTAGTATGGGCTCAAATCGTGCCAAGTTTCGTTTGAATTCATTCAGTAGTTTCGGCGTGATGCGCGGCCAAGATACAGACAGACAGACAGACAGACAGACAGACAGACAGACAGACAGACAAAAATGAAAAAAATTACAGATTTGGCTTCAGTATCGAATAATGAGTGCCCTCCAAAAAAAATTTTCAAAATATCTTCAATGTACAGAATTGGACCTGTTACAGTTTTATTATAAGTATAGATAAATATATTCAAGCCCAAATTACTAGTAACTTTAAAAACTCGAAAAAAATATGGGAAATTGTTAATAAACTGTGTGGGAAGCTCATAAAATCAATAGACGAAATTTTAATAAATAGGCTTAAAATGTCTGCCAAATTAATTTCAAATAAGTTTGCAACAGAATTTCAGAATAATGTTACTAGCACATGTACATCATGCAGCACACATATCCTCGTTGACAGTTCATATATAAACGAACCTAAAGTATGTTTTAGGCTTAAAAAAGCAGATAACAATAGTATATCAGTGATAATAAAAAAATTAAACGAGAATAAGAGTGCTGGGATGGATAACATAAGAGCAAACCATATAAAACATATAAATAAAACAATCACACCACTAATCACTCATTTAATCAATCAGTGTATAGAAAAATGTACATATCCAGACTCTCTAAAAGTAGGTATTATTCGGCCTATACATAAGAAAGGTAGCTATGACAATCCTAACAATTACCGGCCAATTACCATTTTACCATGCATTGATAAAGTAATTGAGAGGTACATTGGAAATAATTTAAATGAGTATTTCACTCAGAATGAAATTATTAATAATAAACAGTATGGGTTTCAAAAAGGCAAAAGTACCACACAGTTACTTGCAAAATTTACCAATGAAGTCTGCAAGCACCTGAATGAAAAAAAGCATGTGCTTGCAGTATTCATTGATTTTTCTAAGGCTTTTGATGTTTTAAACTATAATGTCCTTTTTTCAAAGTTGTACCAGAATGGAATCCAGGGCCAGGTACTGAGTCTGTTCAAAAACTACCATACCAATCGTCACACTGTTGTAAAGGTAGCGGGTGAATACAGTGAAAAAATGATAACCACACAGGGCACGGCCCAGGGTTCAATTCTTGGTCCAACCGAATACTTACTGTATGTCAATGATATGAGTAATATATTTAAAGAAGGTGCAGTATACCAATTTGCAGATGACACATGTTTATTAGTTGCCCATAGGAACCTGATGGAGGCACAAGCACTCATGCAATATAATTATAATCAACTACTTAAATGGGCACACGATGTAGGACTAGTAATTAATTCGCAGAAAACTAAACTCATGCACATTCACTCCAGCTATATAAAATCCACCGCAAAGCCTGAAATTGTTGCACATGAGCACAGCTGCTTGCATCAGCTAAATAGAAGCACCAACTGTAATTGTAAACCACTAGAAATAGTACGCCAGCATATGTATCTAGGTCTTATAGATGATAGATTTAACTGGAAACAACATATTAACCACATTTGTAATAAACTTAGAGCAATTCTTAGCAACCTAGTAATACTTAAACATAAAATCCCTTTTAAAACCCTGAGAATGTTATATATGTCACTAGCTGATTCTGTAATTGATTATGGACTTAGTAGCTATGGCAGGACCTTTAAAACTTATATGCAGGATATTTATAAAATACAAATCAGAATATTAAAGACCATAGTTCCCAGCCATATTAAGTCACTATGCAAAGATGATGAGAAAAGATTATTCAAATATTGTAAAACCTTAAGTGTAGATGATAAAATAAAAGTGGCAGTCATCTGTGAGGAGTGGCAGCATGTAAGCTCACTTAAAAAATATAATAGATCTGAAAACCTACGCCAACTTAATTACTTACCAAGATTAAAATTACCTTGCTACATTAATACCTATGGGAGGCGGACTTGGGAATACATGCTTCCACTACTGCTCAACGACCTGCCAGCTGACATATATAATAAGATACAAAATAGTAGTAATAAAAAATATGTTAAAAGAACCCTTACAAACTTCATGCTTACTGGTTGATTCATTCAAAAAAAAATTATACATTTAAACTAATATTATATACTTAATACCTACCTAGTTATATAATAAACATAATGTCAAATTAGTCTCTGCGCAAAAACCCTGCGCGGTTTATGCGGAGGCTTTTACAAGTATTTAAAATTGTAACAGTTCCACTTTTATATTGAATAAAGAAGAATAAAAAAAAATAAAAAAATCCTCTAACAACATCAATCCTAAACTCAATCAGTGCAACGTTTTATCTTAACTTTTTATCCGCAAAAGCATTTCAAATGCCGCAAAAAATTATGGTATGAAATAACATCTCATTGTAAAAAAACTGTTTCTGCAAATAAAGAATTAAAAAAAGAAATCTGATGAATAGAGACAAATACGGTTGAGTATGCTCGGGGATCATTATAACTTCGTACGGTATTAAATGACAATTTTATTTATTTGATATTTTTTCCGGTCATAAGATCCCACGCGAATAGTATCGTATTATTAATGGCCGGTGAGGGTTAAAGGTGAGTTTTATATTTAGGATGGAAGCGACGTCTTCACGGGTTGTTACACTGGAGCGTGACCGGGCTCTCAAAGCTGTCCGCTAATAGGATTGAATTTAACCGTTAAAGTACTGGATAACGAAAAGGAAAGGTCTATTGAGCACCTGCATCTTTAAACTTAGGTAACTTTAAACGAGAAAATATGTACCTAATGCACTTCCCAAAATATTTTTGAGATTTTTACCCTCCAACCAATATGTACCCATAGGAAAGTGTATTTTTCAATACACTAGCTCGAAAAATACACTTACAGAGGCAGTAAAATGCGCTTGTAAGTTAAATTTACTGCCCTCGTGCTTTTTTTTGGGCTGAATAGTCCAGGCTAGAGTTAAGAACTAGAACCTAGAGACATGAAGTCAACTAAAAAAAAACGTGTGGTGTCGTGGGACACCAGATAGGAACGAAGTTCTTTATTACATAAATATTAATTTCAAGTTCTAGTCGAGGTAAAAAGAAAATTAATTAAATTATTCAGGTATAAATTTTTATTATGATTTTTTTATCGATAAAAGTCAAAAACTACTTTACAAAATTATCTTAACACTTTTATTTTATTCACAATGATTCATAAAAATATACAATAATCATTAGAGACTGTATAGCGAACATACCTAAACTATACTAAAAAAAGTTGGCAGTCATAGAGACTGCATAGAAGTGAAAACGAATATTTAAATATTTATATTTAAGACCTTTTGTCTTCGTAACAACGCGAGCATGTTTTCACTTCAAAATCTTACGCATTTTCGTTTCGTTTGACGACCTCCGTGGCGCAGTGTTGAGCGCTGTTGCCTTAACGTGCGGACTGCGGAGGTCCCGGGTTCGATCCCCGGCAGGGTTTGGAAATTTATAATTTCTGAATTTCCCTGGTCTGGCCTGGTGGGAGGCTTCGGCCGTGGCTAGTTACCACCCTACCGGCAAAGACGTGCCGCCAAGCGATTAAGCGTTCCGGTACGATGCCGTGTAGAAACCGAATAGGGGTATGGGTTTAATATAACTGCCATGCCCCTAACAGGTTAGCCCGCTACCATCTTAGACTGCATCATCACTTACCATCAGGTGAGATCGCAGTCAAGGGCTAACTTGTAGTGGATAAAAAAAAAAAAAAAAAAACGGACATTTTTTGCCGGCTAGGGTACCACTCCGCATCGTCCCATAAGGAACTTCGATGAAATTATATCGTACCTACTATGTAAATAGTATCTACAATATTTCAAGATCTTCTAAGTAATCTTCAGTATTTGCGAGCATTCTATTCTACAGTCAGCCACAGATAGCGCGCACTATTTGTTCCGCTCTCGGACCGTGTTTACTGCACACAATCTTTTATCCATAGAGTTATAATGGATATTAATCTCAGATGCAGCATCCTTACGATCTCTCAACTTTAACTTTAACTCAAGTACTTTTTATTTTTTTTACCTAAACATTGAACGGTTATAATAGTTCATGTTTGTGTTCCGGGATAAAAAGTAGCCTATTTCACTCTCCACGTCCTAAACTATACCCATGCCAAAAATCACGCTGATCCGTTAATCCGTTGCGGCGTGATGGAAGGACAAACTAACAAACAAACACACTTTCGCATTAATATTATACTATATATAGCTCGATTACCACTCACTGACTCACTGACTCATTGACATAATTGTTCTCCTAGAAATAGACAGAAAACGATATAATGATGTACGGGAGATGTGTTTGGGTGCGGGATTCGAGTGGGGAAAAATTATGACATTTCGGAAAAACAAGATGGCGGCCGACTTGATTCTTGCAATTCTTTTGTTTTCCAACCGATTTCGTTACAACTCGCAATTATTGAAAAAATTAGGAAACGATCAACAGAAAAAGTGGAAAAAATTGCAAAAACAAGATGGCGGCCGAGCTGTAGTGTTTTCAAATTTTTGATTTTTCGACCCCGAACCGCGGCGCCACAGATCCGAAACGGCGTGGTCGAGCATGATGTTTTTTTCTTTTTTCGCCTGCAATTATCCTGTATTTTGACAGAATGGGAGTGGTTTTTAAAATTTCAAGATGGCGGCTGTCGCGGCGGCCTTTTTGTCTGAGGTACGAAAAAACGCAATTTTAAAATTCAAATTTCTCACAGTTGGCAACGTCGGAGCGTTTCAACTTCTACAGGGCGATTGTGTGTACAGACTCGAGGTATGGATTGGGAGAAAAAAATTACCCCATTTCTCGGGAAATTTTCAAGATTTACCCCAAAAATTAAAAAATCGAAATACGCACTTTTTGCAAAATTCGAGTATGAGCAACCACGTGTCTCACTTGTACGAATGACATTTGGGTGTTTTCGTCGCCGAGGTCTGGCAACACTGGAATTAATCAAAGTAAAAGTGATTTTCGACATGGTCTTTTTTCAGGAGCGATCATTTCGGCTGGGTGCGAGCGAGATAAAAAATTGAAACGTCATCAGGAGCGGTATATCCTGTAGTTTACGGGAAAATTATGAAACTATGTAAAATGTTTCTGTGAAACGAGGTGGCGGCCATTTTGTATTCTTTTTGTGTTTTTCAAAATTTCGATCACGTTTTTGAGGCAGTTGGCAACATTTGGGAAAGTTGACATGTATGGGTCGATTGTCTAACTGGACCGGCAGTATCGAGATATCTAGACAGTGTTGCCACATTTGGGGTAGTTTTCGAGATTTACCCCAAAAATTTCCTCCTGTAAACTTTGGTATGAAAAATTTTTTTTCCACTGATGGCTTCGTGTACAAGTCAGAAAATTAAACTTGAACAAAAATATGGAGATAGCTGATGATTGAGGATTTCGGAGACGGGTAAAGAGCACGGCCGAGGTATTGAAGATAGGTGGGGGGTGCTCGACCAAATGTCATTCGAAACTTCATCCAAAAGACAATGAGCTGAAAAAAAATTCAAAATGGCGGATTTAAGATGGCCGCCATACAAATTTATTTGGTGTCCATCTCAGAAAGTATAAAAGATGAAAGAGTGGTTTCTCGGCCAAAGATGATCAGGACGAGAAGATCTATTTAGCGAAAAGAAAAAAAATTCAAGATGGCGGAATATTTTTTTTCATACCAAATTATATGGCGATTAGGACTCATTGACGTAATTTATTGTTCTCCTAGAAAGAGACAGAAAACGATACAATGATGTACGGAAGATGTGTTCGGGTGCGAGATGGGAGTACGGAAAAATTATGCCATTTCGGAAAAACAAGATGGCGGCCGACGTGATTCTTGCAACTCTTTTGTTTTTTAACCGATTTCGTTAAAACTCGCAATTATTGAAGAAATTAGGAAACGATCAATAGAAAAAGTGGAAAAAATTGGAAAAACAAGATGGCGGCCGAGCTGTAGTGTTTTCAAATTTTTGATTTTTCGACCCCGAACCGCGGTGCCACAGATCCGAAACGGGGTGGTCGAGCATAATATTTTTTTCTTTTTTCGCCTACAATTATCCTGTATTTTGACAGAATGGGAGTGGTTTTTAAAAATTCAAGATGGCGGCTGTCGCGGCGGCCTTTTTGTTTGAGGTACGAAAAAACGCAATTTTAAAATTCATTTTTCTCACAGTTGGCAACGTCGGAGCGTTTCGACTTCTAGGAAGCGATTGTGTGTACAAACTCGAGGTATGGATTGGGGAAAAAAAATTACCCCATTTCTCGGGAAATTTTCAAGATTTACCCCAAAAATAAAAAAATCGAAATACGGACTTTTTGCAAAATTTGAGTACGAGCAACCACGTGTCTTACTTGTGCGAATGACATTTTGGTATTTTCATCGCTGGGGTCTGGCAACACTGGAATTTATCAAAGTAAAAGTGATTTTCGACATGGTCTTTTTTCAGGGGCGATCATTTCGGCTGGGTGCGAGCGAGATGAAAAATTTAAACGTCATCAGGAGCGGTGTATCCTGTTGTTTATGGGAAAATTATGAAACTATCTAAAATATTTCTGTGGAACGAGGTGGCGGCCATTTTGTATTCTTTTTGTGTTTTTTAAAATTTCGATCACGTTTTTGAGGCAGTTGGCAACATTTGGGAAAGTTGACATGTATGGATCGATTGTCTAACTAGACCGGCAGTATCGAGATATCTAAACAGTGTTGCCACATTTGGGGTAGTTTTCGAGATTTTCCCAAAAATGTCCTCCTGTAAATTTTTGTATGAAAATTTTTTTTTTCAGAGATGGCTTCGTATACACGTCAGAAAATTAAACTTGAACAAAAATATGGAGACAGCTGATGATTGAGGATTTCGGAGACGGGTAAAGAGCACGGCCGAGGTATTGAAGATAGGTGGGGGGTGCTCGACCAAATGTCATTCGAAACTTCATCCAAAAGACAATGAGCTGAAAAAAAAATCAAAATGGCGGATTTAAGATGGCCGCCATACAAATTTATTTGGTGTCCATCTCAGAAAGTATAAAAGATGAAAGAGTGGTTTCTCGGCCAAAGATGATCAGGACGAGAAGATCTATTTAGCGAAAAGAAAAAAAATTCAAGATGGCGGAATTTTTTTTTCATACCAAATTATATGGCGATTAGGACTCATTAGCATAATTTATTGTTCTCCAAGAAAGAGACAGAAAACGATACAATGATGTATGGTAGATGTGTTTGGGTGCGGGATGGGAGTAGGGAAAAATTATGACATTTCAGAAAAACAAGATGGCGGCCGACGTGATTCTTGCAACTCTTTAGTTTTCCAACTGATTTCGTTAAAACTCTCAACGATTAAAGAAATTAGGAAACGATCAATAGAAAAAGTGGAAAAAATTGGAAAAACAAGATGGCGGCCGAGCTGTAGTGTTTTCAAATTTTTGATTTTTCGACCCCGAACCGCGGCGCCACATATCCGAAACGGCGTGGTCGAGCATAATAATTTTTTCTTTTTTCGCCTGCAATTATCCTGTATTTTGACAGAATGAGAGTGGTTTTTAAAAATTCAAGATGGCGGCTGTCGCGGCGGCCTTTTTGTTTGAGGTACGAAAAAACGCAATTTTAAAATTCAAATTTCTCACAGTTGGCAACGTCGGAGCGTTTCGACTTCTAGGGAGCGATTGTGTTTACAGACTCGAGGTATGGATTGGGGAAAAAAATTACCCCATTTCTCGGGAAATTTTCAAGATTTACCCCAAAAATAAAAAAATCGAAATACGGACTTTTTGCAAAATTTGAGTACGAGCAACCACGTGTCTCACTTGTGCGAATGACATTTGGGTATTTTCGTCGCCGAGGTCTGGCAACACTGGAATTTATCAAAGTAAAAGTAATTTTCTTTTCTTTCTGAAATGGTCTTTTTTCAGGGGCGATCATTTCGGCTGGGTGCGAGCGAGATGAAAAATTGAAACGTCATCAGAAGCGGTATATCCTGTAGTTCACGGGAACATTATAAAACTATGTAAAATGTTTCTGTGAAACCAGGTGGCGGCCATTTTGTATTCTTTTTGTGTTTTTGAAAACTTCGACCACGTTTTTGAGGCAATTGGCAACATTTGGGAAAGTTGACATGTATGGATCGATTGTGTAACTTGACCGGCAGTATCGAGATATCTAAACAGTGTTGCCACATTTGGGGTAGTTTTCGAGATATTCCCCAAAAACTCCCTACTGCAAAATTTTGCATGACAAATTTTTTTTTCACTGATGGCTTCGTATATAAACCAGAAAATATAACTTGAAGAAAAATATGGAGACAGCTGATGATTGAGGATTTCGGAGACGGGTAAAGAGCACGGCCAAGTATTGAAGATAGGTGGGGGGTTCTCAAACAAATGTCACTCGAAACCTCATCCAATTGGCGGTGAGTTGAAAAATCAAAATGGTGGATTCAAGATGGCCGCCATACAAATTTTATCAGTGTCTGTCTCGAAGAGTATTAGAGATGGAATTGTGGTTTCTCGGCAAGAGATGATCAGAACGAGGAGGTCTATTTAGCGAAATGAAAAAATTTCAAGATGGCGGAATATTTTTTTTCATACCAAATTAAATGGCGATTAGGAACTATAAAAGACGTCATTTTTCTCCAAGAAAGAGACAAAAAACGATGCAATGATGTAGACGAGATGTGTTCGGGTGCGGGATTCGAGTTGGGAAAAATTATGACATTTCGGAAAAACAAAATGGCGGCCGACGTGATTCTTGCAACTCTTTTGTTTTCCAACCAATTTCGTTACAACTCGCAATTATTTAACAAATTAATAAATGATCAATAAAAAAAATAGAAAAAATTCGAAAAATGAGATGGTGCCCGAGCTGTATTGTTTTCAAATATTTGATTTTTCGACCTCGAACCCCGGCGCCACAGATCCGAAACGAGGTAGTTCATGTCTAAGAGATATTATGTTTGGGTGTGGGATGGGAGTAGGGAAAAATTATGACATTTCGGGAAAACAAGATGGCGGCTGATTTGCCGAAATGAACCGATCAAAGCATAGAAGATAAGTGGGGGTGCTCGACCAAATGTCACTCGAAACGTCATCCAATAGACAATGAGCTGAAAAAAAATTCAAAATGGCGGATTTAAGATGGCTGCCATACCAATTTATTTGGCGTCTATCTCAGAAAGTATAAAAGATGGAAAAGTGGTTTCTTGGCAAAAGATGATCAGGGTATGTACGATACCCTAAACGTATGAGAATGGGCAGACGAAATTGAGCTCTAATTCAATGCTGTCATGGTTTATTTTACTTTGACGAAAATCTTTAACGTTTGATCGACCATTCTTACATGATTGGGGCCAAAGACGAGGAGGTCTATTTAACGAAATGAAAAAAAAACAAGATGGCGGAATATTTTTTTTCATACCAAATTATATGGCGATTAGGAACTATAAAAGACGTCATTGTTTTCTTAGAAAGAGACAGAAAACGATACAATGACCGGTACGGGAGATATGTTCGGGTGCGGGATTCGAGTGGGGATAAATTATGACATTTTGGAAAAACAAGAAGGCGGCCGACGTGATTCTTGCAACTCTTTTGTTTTTTAACCGATTTCGTTACAACTCGCAATTATTGAAGAAATTAGTAAGTGATCAATAGAAAAAGTGATAAAATTGGAAAAACAAGATGGCGGCCGAGCTGTAGTGTTTTAAAATTTAAGATTTTTCGACCTCGAACCGCGGCGCCACAAATCCGAAACGGGGTGGTTCATGTCTAAGAGATAGTATGTTTGGGTGTGGGATGGGAGTAAATCCATATTTAGGGCTCCCTGGGATTACAAAACAGGAAACTGATACCTACCAAAGTTTTAAAAAATCAGCGCCATTTTGAAATTCTTTGTTAATTGACCGATTTCGTTCAAAATCGATATTTAGGACTCCCTGGGATCACAAAACAGGAAACTGGTACCAAAGTTTTAAAAAATCAGCGCCATTTTGAAATTCTTTGTTAATTGACCGATTTCGTTCAAAATCGATATTTAGGGCTTCCTGGGATTACAAAAAAAGGAAACAGTTACCAAAGTTTTAAAAAATCAGCGCCATTTTGAAATTCTTTGTTAATTGACCGATTTCATTCTAAATCGATATTTAGGACTCCCCGGGATCTCAAAACAGGAAACTGTTATTTAAATTTATTACAATCCCTGGGATCCCTGGGAATTCAAAACAGGAAACTTGTACCAAAATTTTAAAAAATCAGCGCCATTTTGAATTTATTTATATATTGACCGATTTCGTTCAAAATCGATATTAAGGGCTCTCTGGGATTACAAAACAGGAAACAGATACTAACGTTTTAACAAATCAGCGCCATTTTGAAATTCTTTGTTAATTGACCGATGTCGTTCAAAATCGATATATTGGGCTCCCTGGGATTACAAAACAGGAAACTGATACCTACCAAAGTTTTAAAAAATTAGCGCCATTTTGAAATTCTTTGTTAATTGACCGATTTCGTTCAAAATCGATATTTAGGACTTCCTGGGATCACAAAACAGGAAACTGGTACCAAAGTTTTAAAAAATCAGCGCCATTTTGAAATTCTTTGTTGATTGACCGATTTCGTTCAAAATCGATATTTAGGGCTTCCTGGGATTACAAAAAAAGGAAACAGTTACCAAAGTTTTAAAAAATCAGCGCCATTTTGAAATTCTTTGTTAATTGACCGATTTCATTCTAAATCGATATTTAGGACTCCCTGGGATCTCAAAACAGGAAACTGTTATTTAAATATATTACAATCCCTGGGATCCCTGGGAATTCAATACAGGAAACTTGTACCAAAATTTTAAAAAATCAGCGCCATTTTGAATTTATTTATATATTGACCGATTTCGTTCAAAATCGATATTAAGGGCTCCCTGGGATTACAAAACAGGAAACAGATACCAACGTTTTAACAAATCAGCGCCATTTTGAAATTCTTTGTTAATTGACCGATGTCGTTCAAAATCGATATTTAGGGCTCCCTGGGATCACAAAACAGGAAACAGATACCAACGTTTTAACAAATCAGCGCCATTTTGAAATTATTTGTTAATGGACCGATTTCGTTCAAAATCGATATTTATGGCTAACCACATCTCGTGAGCTGCTTTAGCAGCTCGCGCACAGAGCGAAACACTAGTTAATATATATATAGCTGCTCGTGCTGACTGACTGACTGATTGATCACCTCTCCTGTAAAATTTTGTATGAAAAATTTTTTTTTCACTCATCGTTTCGTATAGAAGACAAAAATTCATTAAGAGGAAAAATACGGAGAGAGCTGATGATTGAGGATTTCGAAGACGGATGAAGAGCATCAGCCAGGGTATCGAAGATAGGTGGGGGGTGCTCGACCAAATGTCACTCAAAACTTCATCCGATTGACAGTGAGCTGAAAAAAATTTCAAAATGGCGGATTTAAGATGGCCGCCATACAAATTTCGACGGTGTCTATCTCGGAGAGTATAAAAGATGGAAGAGTGGTTTCTTGGCAAAAGATGATCAGGACATGAGGGTCTACTTGATGAACAGGAAAAAAATTCAAGATGGCGGAATTTATTTTTCCATAGAAAAGGGTACTTATTGAAGATAAGTGGGGAGTGCTCGACCAAATGTCACTCGAAACTTCATCCAATTGACAGTGAGTGAAAAAAAAATTCAAAATGGCGGATTTAAGATGGCCTCCATACAAATTTCGTCGGTGTCTATCTCGGAGAGTATCAGAGATGGAAGAGTGGTTTCTTGGCAAAAGATGATCAGGTCATGAAGGTCTACTTGATGAACAGGAAAAAAATTCAAGATGGCGGAATTTATTTTCCATAGAAAATGTATGGCGAATATTGAAGAGGCTACAAGTGTAGAACTATGCAAGACTACGGTTCCTTTTCAAGATTTGTTTTTATGGAAGAAATCTCATTTTGACGAATGGTTCGGAGAAAAAAATATGGAGAGAGATGATGATCGAAGGTTTGGATGATGGGTGAGGAGCACGGTCAGGGTATTAAAGATAGGTACCTACTTAGGGGCTGCTCAAACAAAAAGGGAGGGGCGGGGGGTTAATGGTCTTTGTTTTATGTTTTTCCTTTACGAGAATTTTCTTTTACATCGGACGCTTGGCGTGCTGGCGCTTCCACTGTGCTCACTAGCATAGCATTGTGTTGTTCAGATCAGAACACGTAGACAGTAAACCAGCTGCCCGATTATGTAAGAAGTGTCGATCAAATCGTAAAAGTTCGGCGTCAAAGTAAAATAAACCATAACAGCATTGAATTAGAGCTCAATTTCGTGTTTCGAAATTGAGCTCTAATTTAATGCTGTTATGGTTTATTTTACTTTGACGCCGAACTTTGACGATTTGATCGGCCATTCTTACATAATCGGGGGGCAGGATAGTAGGACAGCGAGTAAGTAGACAGTGGGCCACGCGGTCCACTACGCGGTCCGCTGTAGCGGGCCGCGCAACCACGCGCCCTACTAGTTTATAATGTTAGTATCTGATGTACTCTGTGTAAGTGATTGCTCTAATCATGGTTTAGTGTAACTGTGACGTCCTGAGATGCAATGTACGTCGCGCGTCGCTGCTGTCGCGTTTTGTGTGACCAAGCCTTAACCCTAAAGTTTAACCCCATACTGTTACTGAGACGTTATCCGGGTCACAGCTGAAAACCAGCGCCTTGCTTTGCGATTTATTGGAATGCAATGCAGGGCTTAACGCTGAGCTGTACACCCATTCTGGGTGGTGTCACAGACGAAATTGTTACATCTGTAATCTATGTCTTGTCTGTGACACCATTGTCGAACAAATTGTTTTTCTTTCTTTATTTCTTTCTTACTGCCCATACAGTAACACGTTGTAGCTAAAGAAATAGTGTTACAAAGCGAATGCGGAAACGGGAAACGCTGGGTACAGAAATCCTGTGCTAACATCACTAACCCTTTTTTATTGAATCGGGTGTCAGGCGCATGTGCTCAATCGCGCGTTAAGGAAAAGTGTTGCCTATGTTTTTATTTCAGCCAAATGGTTTATGTTAGTTGGTTTCCGATAGTACAGTCAGCGTCAGATACTCTCAAAAAATATTCATTTCAAATTAGATCCACGACTTCACGTAGTTAATAAGTGAAACTTCTTTAGAATCGTTGTGATTTGAAAATTCAACGAAACGAAAAAGCGACACCACAAAGAGACAAACATAACATATAGGATTTAGCCTGCGAGAGAATGAGATAGAATACAAGTTATATTTATCTCATTTTCTCGTAGGCTACTTTTCTGAAGTTTCACTTCTGCCGTGTGTGAATTGCACGCACACACTTGTTTTAAAAATCCTATGAGAACTCAACGATTTTCCGGGATATGGCATTTTTTTATTAAAAATCACTAAATCACCTCGGTCATCTGGAAGAAATCCACATTTGTAGCAATAAGATGTCCTTGTACATGTCCTTTCTATACTTAAGTATAGTTTTAATTTGTATTTTGTACAGAATAAATAAATAAATAAAAACCACGGAAGTTCTCCAGAACGCAGCAATACGACATGACAGCAGTGTTTGACATTGTCTGTGGGTTGACATGTAAAAATCGTAACGTTAGTTCACAGAAACATACTTTGAATTATTGAATTTTGATTCAAATTTTTCAGTTCCAATTATTTTCCTTGTGGGATTATATTGTTGAATTTTGGAGAGATCTACGGCGTGTTAAATATTTAATTTACATAATTTAATATTTGTAATTGACTAAACTTTTGTTCACTTGAATTAAGTATGAACGAAAGTTAATCCATAATTTATAACTCCTAATGGCACTCAAGTCATTTATTAGGAGAAAATTTCCCTAACTTATGTGCATAATAATTGCGGATAATTAACCCATTACCCATATCCATATTCCATACTAATATTGTCAATGCGAAAGTGTGTCTGTCTGTCTGTCTGCTATGCTGCCGCGTCATAAGCAAGATGTCACAGGTTCTAACTCCACTCACGAAATTCACAAATTTGTATTTTTTTTAAATAATAGCGAAAGTATATTCTATGTCTAACGGGGTGTCCAACGACACCACTCAGCTTTTAAATTATGCGTTTGCGTGACGTTCATCCTTGTTGTAACAGTTGTTATGGCACTTGCGCATTAACACTGTGACGCATACTGGGCATATTAAAAGGTCCTCTCGATCGAATTTCAGCCACGGCGGCCTATCTCCAGAGAGATTAGCCATCTGCGTGGGAGATATTATCGTGCAAAAGTGTGTGCGCATTCACTGGTGCACTCTCTATTCCTTTACTCTCATAGCCCGATGGGACGGAAAATCCGACACGACTGGAGAGAGATCAGGTGCAGGACCGACGGCTTTACGTGTTCTCCGAGGCACGGGGGTGAAGCACCGCCAACTTCCTAACTCCAGGCATGTGCTGAGAATTTCTTGTCAGAAAAACCCAAAACTCGTTATGGCCCAACCCGGGACTCGAACCCGGGACCTCGTCGGCCACAGTCGAACATGCTTACCACTAGACCAACGTCAGGCAATAGCTAGTTCATATAGAAAATGTGATGCCGATTATACCGAGAGATCTGTGCTTTTTATTCAGTAGTAAAAATAGTAACTGAGCCGTAAAAATTGCGGATCCAACGCATTACTTTGCTTACATAGACGCGTAAAATAAACCAGTTACGTACATACGAGAAAACTGGAGTGAACTGTTTTAATTTATAATCGTAAGATATTTCTCTACTTAGTGGCCACTGTCAGAGTGCACGAACAAAACATGTTTATGTTTGGTAAAACAAAATATTATCAACAAGACGATGCTCGCGACTTTGTTCGCGTGGTATAAGTTTCTCGGGAACTCGCGGGAACTCCTTAATTTTCCGGTATAAAAAGTAGCCTAGGTCACACTTCAGCCCCCCGATTACGTAAGAATTGTCGATCAAACGTTAAAGATTTTCGTCAAAGTAAAATAAACCATGACAGCATTGAATTAGAGCTCAATTTCGTCTGCCCATTCTTATACGTTTAGGGTGTCGTACATACCTAAACGTATAAGAATGGGCAGACGAAATTGAGCTTTCTCTTTATTTTTTAGGGTTTTTTCGTCTTTATGTACGAAGTATGTACTTATGTATGAAGAATTATGTACAAGTATTTTGATCAGTAGAGTTTATTAACCCACATCCACCTATAATGCAATTAAGAGGCGGTATAAAAATAAAAATTGCGGATGCCGTGGCAGTTTAATTGGTAAACTGCGTGGTCAATTTATTTTTATTATCTCTCTAGGGATATCCTGTGGCTTTCCACATTCGTTTAGTTCTATTTATATATTAGTTCTCAAATTGTATGCAAAGTAGCTTTTTAATGAATTTTTGGTTTTAGTTTCTTATAATATCTCTCGACCGAGTTTCTTGCTGGTTTTTCTTAATAGGAACGGCATTCCGAACCAGTGGTAGATTCATTCGACTATTCATAAGCACTTGTAAAAATTCTATTTGAATAAAAAACTTTTGAATTTTGACTCAAGAAGAGGGGTGATGTAAGTTTGACTATTTTGTCGATCTGTCAAGTCCGCTTGTGGCAGGGAAGTATCTCAACGGGTGGACCGAATTGAATGAGATTTTCTTTATAGTAAGTATTATTATTTACGGATTCACACGTGTAGTCATGCGCGTACATGAAATTAGCGGCAGCGGGGCGACGGCGGTAGCGCCACATGAGTAGATAAACCTCCTAACGGGTAGCGCGGCGATACGATTAATCGGGGAGCTGGCGACGAATTTCGGTAACAATTTGAAAGAGGTCTGGTAATACCTACCTTCTAACCGACAAAAACGTCTGGGATTTATTTTTTCGAATTCTATAAGTATAAAATTTAAAGATAAGAATTACGTTGCCAAAAAAATGTTTGTTCGGATTTTTTTGCAAATGTTATATGCTGCGCAGTAGCGAAATAATCGCAAACGCTCTACCAGACTGGCAGAACTGGATTCGCCAATGAACGATATTATATTTTTCCACAATTTCATATTGCCTAAAAACACCTTCCCGAAACTCGTCGCTAGCTCTCGAATTCCATCGCCCCGCTGTCGCCGTCGCTCGGCCGTCGCTAGTTTCGTGCGCGCCCCGAAAGTCTTTACAATCGTGCATTGTCGAGTCAAAATCTCATGAGGATGCTCTGGTGCCGGAGTGAAACGTACGTCGAGAGTAATAAGGATATAGCAAGCTACACGTGCAAGCTGCGCGTTATACCACATATTATATTTGCCTGTTTTGGCGGATTATAGGGAACTAGATGATGCACGCGACTTCGTCGCGTGGATTAAGTTTTTGGATTCCCGCGGGAACTCCTTGATTTTTCGGGATAAAAAGTAGCCTATGTCCTTCCCCGGGATAGAACCTATCTCTGTACCAAATTTCATCAAGATCGGTGAAAGTGTAGGAGACAGACAGACAGACACACTTTCGTATTTATAATCTATATACGAGTATATAAAATTCAAAGTCCTGACTGACTGACTGACTGACTTATATATCAACGCACAGCCTAAACCGCTGGGGCTAGAAACTTGAAATTTTTACAGTAGGTTCCTTTTGTGACGTAGGCGCTCACTAAGGAAGGATTTTTCAACCCCTAAGGGGGTGAAATAGGGGTAGAATGCTTGTATGAAAGTCCGTCATTTCTCAAGTTATACCCATGAAACTTGGTATATAAGCTACCGGTAAAAAATTAAGATATACGTGTTTCACAATTTTTGAAAATTCCGCTCCCAAAGGGGTAAAATAGGGGTTGAAAGTTTGTATGAAAGTCCTTCATTTCTCAAGTTAAAGCCCTGAAACTTAGCATTTGGGCTATAAGTTAGATATGCAGAAGTACGTGTTTTAACTATTTTTGAAAATTTGACCTCCAAAGGAGCGAAATAGGGGATGAAAGATTCTATGAAAGTCCTTCATTTATATTATAGTATGGATTAAGCTTCACGTTCGTTGTTATTCAATGGACTTCCGCAAAGCCTGCTTCTATCCAAGAACTACAGTTTTACCTAATTATAGTTTCGCCGAAATTGACAAACATACATACATGCAATTGACAATACAGAACCGTCAATAAAATGTGAACAAGATGCCTGACGCAGTTGGGATTGGAATCTTTGTTATTTCCGTGCGTAAAAATAAAGAGTTTATCCTCTGTAAATCCGGTAACTGGTAAGTGCTATGAGTGTTGTGGGTATAAATAAATGTTACATGTTGGTGATATATCTCATCGATTTATAGATGCATGGGGCATACTACCACATGAGTAGATAAAATCTACTCATGTGATACTACAACGTACTACCTATTTTGTGATACTGCCATACCAAGCTGTCTTAATATTTTCATAGCGTTGACGCTCTTGTGTCAGAATTATACTTTATTCCTTATTTTTGGGACTTCAAGGTACGCCAAACAAAACGTCAATAATTTTAAAATAATACAGGAGGTTTATCTACCCTGTGATAATACTGCTCTATGTGATGATGTATGCCCTCGGTTATTATTTCATGGAATTCGTCCATACTGCCATACAAATATTTTTAATGTATAAGTGTATATCTGTCTGTTTGTCTGTGCTTTTAACTTCCAGTCTAACCTCCTAACCCATTTATGTTCTATAAACCTTCATAATGATTCTATTTTTTTAACAGTTAAAAGTAGATATATGTGTGAATGAGTAGGTATTTGCCAACTAATAAAATCACAAACGTAGAAACGCGCGTTCAATGTGGGAGTATTTGAAAAACTTGTACCTATGAAAAACTGTTTTGAGACGTCATTAACATTTGGCGCACTTTTTTATTTTACTCGCGTTTATAATGAGGAAGTGGATTTTACGTCATTTGGCAGACCCTATTAATTATTCAATAACTAACTGATGCCGGCGACTTTATCCACGTCGATTGAAGTTTTTTGGTTCCTGCAGGAACTCTTTAAAAAGTGTTATTCCAGACAATAATTTATCTGTCTGCCAAATTTCATCCAGAACCGTTCATCCGTTCTTGTGTGATTGAGTAAAAAAGATGTTTTTTGAATACTAAATATTACTATAGAATATTTGAATGGATGGGTGGATGCACCCATCCATTCAAATATTCGCATTTATAAATAGTATAGATTAATAAGAAATAACATAAGAGTTTTTGGCAAAGTAAGCAGAATTCCTATTATAGAGATATTGTGTTTTGCTAAACATCTTCCGCCTGATAAAAATCGAGTTCACCGAGAAATGCCGAAGGGAAATGAAATAAATGATTGATTTCTCCCAAAATGTCATCAAGTATTGCCACAATCAAATAAATATTCATAAATACAAATACTCAAAGAGGTCACATATGATTGTGGAAAAGAGTGAATATTATTTCTTTTCATTCCACGCAGGTAAATAGGTGAGGGGGATTGGTCCCGTACAAATAAAATATGTATTGTGCAAACATACTTCGTACGTACCCATAGGCTTGTAGGGTTCATTGGATGTGGCTTTATTAAATACAGTCATTTGGACTGAGATCTATAGAGCTTATCAGCTCAGGCGCCATACTGCCAACGCTTAAAGCCATATTGTTTCATTATTGTTGACTTTGGTGTTATAGAATTATAATCCTAATTTTAGGTATATCAAGGTACGTGACATCTAACTGTCATTTTGAGTAATATTGCCTAGGTATGGCCCCAGACATCAATCTATCTCGTTTTGACTGTGAGGTGAAATTAAGTCAGGTTAAGTGTAGTGCAGGTTTAGACCTTACACAAGTTAAAAAAAACTATTAAAAGTACGCTTCTGTAATGGTCCAAGATAACGTGACGATCAGACCTTCGTTATTTTATTAAAGCTAAAAGTTTTCTATGTATGTCTATAGAATAGGCAGCTCAAATTCGTTAAAGTATTAAGCTCCGGTTTTTTATATTTTTCTTTGGAATAATATTAGAAACCACGTTGGCCATTGTCAGACACTTAGTACGGTTGCAACCCCCCCTCAGACACTCTTAAATTATAAAACAACAGGGTATACAACATATTGTATAACAACATAAGCCGAAGACTTACTTCGGTTTATTAGGCAGATTCGGAATTAGTATCACGCACCTTGTAACCAGCCAACCAATTAAATAACATTTTGCTTTAACAGTGAAGGAAAACCTTCCGATGTAACCCGCATGCCTAAGTAAGTAGGGTTCTCCTTAAAGTTCTTAAAAGTTTGTGAAGTCTTCCTCACCCAACTTAGTAAATTAAGTAAAGTGTATATAAACACATTCATTGCCAACGACGCGACACGACGTGTCCGAGATCCGATTCAATATAACCCGTTGCATGTACGTTTGTACGATTTCTCACATATCGTACTGGTATCTCCAGATTGTAGGCAGAAGGATAGGTACCTAAATAATATAATCCTTCGACTGACGTAATGCTATAAGGATAATTTTCTTAAAGTGTGAGTTTTCATCAGGAACTCCTTCATTTTCCGGGAGCCTCTGCCCCCCTAGCATGGGCCGAGAAAATTTTCTCCCCAAGGAAAGGATAAAAATTTTATTCCTAAATAAATAAATAAAAACGCTAAATAACGGTGGATAAATAGTCCCTCGAGTCCCCGTGAAATGTCAAACGGGGATAAACTTCTCCTCTCCCCTGTTGCCGTGCTCTGAGAAGTGGATAAGTTAATTTTATCTCTTGTCAGTGGATAAAACCGGGGGATAAAATTTTTATCTCCGGCCCATGCTAGCCCTGCTGCAGGTCCTCAACGGATAAGTAGCCGTTGCTCTTTGAAGGACAAACCAACAAACAAACACACTTTCGCATTTACATATAATATTAGTATGAAGTATGAAAAGTAAGAGGATGGCAAATTGGCTGTTATTCGGATAATGTTACAGGCCTATAATAATCGGCTAATAGTCGCCCAATCGAGAAAAGTTTTAGACGCCCGCTACCTCACTTTGTAATATTTCATCAAATATCCCATATGTACCTATAACGGATTTCTACACTATTTAGAAGATAATTTAGATATTATTATGACGATGTTATAAGTAATAGCTACTTCTAATAGCGATTTTATGATAATATTAATTATGATCAAAACTCGATCACTACCAAAAGTAGAACTCCTAATCAATTTGTCGTGATTGGTCGTACAGATGTCGAGCCAATTAGTCCACTTTACGACGACGGTCCGCCACAGCTTAGTGTCATCGTAATAGTCGCCGTTGACATACTACGCATAACACTATGTGAATATGTACCACAGCGTAGGTACATATTCACACAGAGGGTCGACGCCCATACACATGATAGACCCGGGTACCATGACAGTTGTACCACTTATAGGTACGGTTGTCTCACCTATGGTTGCGAGAGGTTGGAAACTGGATACAAATTCGATATAAGAGTGACAGAATTTTATATTGAAAACTCTGCCAATTTCCTCCGTCACGTCCCTGTCACGCAGCGTTGCTCTATCTATAGTCTCTAGAGGTCTCCGTCGAACGACTAGTAGGAGCGAACGTATATCCTTACACTGTGGCATCATATTGAAGTTTATTTCGGAAGATCAATAAAAAATGAAATGTTTCGCATTTATGACAGTTCTTATTTGCGTTATTATTGGATATGGAATGTTTTGCTGTAATAATTAAGTGTTTTGTTTATTGCTCCGACTTTAAAAATGAGCCACTCTACACTTTGTGTTATTGATATTTTCCTGTTGTAATAATAATTTGCGCAAAAGACGAGCTGAAATTCAACATGGTTTAAGGATTAATAATGTAGATATTCATCGCGCAAGAACCTTTTTAAGGCTTAATTTTTTTTTAAGTACAAACCTCAACACGTTCAGGCAGGCGCGGTAGCCATTTGAACTATTGGATATTTAAAACACCGAATAATTACATAATTTTTTTTAAAATAATTACATATCTTTTAATTAAAATGTAGAAAAATATTTTAATTGAAAAAAAACATATATTTTCTTTGGGTTGGGTCTCATTTTAGCGCATAAATCTTATCTAGGTACCTAGGTGTCTAGGTAGGTTATCATTCGTTAAAATAAAATCAAATACTTATGAATATCTTTAATTATCTTTAATTTACGAAGTGAAGCCTGTAGGAGCTTGGACTTAGTACTACAATAGTCCAATGAACGATTGACCTTTCAGATATTCAGTCCACTCCTTTACGTGAGCTATTTGGTTAATAATGTCACACTATTTCGTTTGGAGAACGTCTCGGGCATTTACAATTTTCCTTACATCAAAAAGGTTTTTATGGGGTGGCAGCGGGGAATAGGTGAGTACATAAAAATATACTTACTGAGCTACGTGATCGAAATTGATCTCTATATCCTAACGAGGTGTCACGGTCGCGGCTAAAGAGCGCGTAAACGGGTCGTAAAATAAACTTGCGTTTTCGCCATAAAAGTATCAATATGTTCGAAGTATGACGGCGCCCTAACTGGTTGGTCTTGATAGCGGTGAGGGTCATAAAAATGTGTGTTGAACTTCGTTAGCTATTTTTGATATCATAGCCTCCAGAAAGTACAGGAATACCTACTTATCTACAATTAGCATCCGTTAATGGTCATATTAGTTGACCGGCCGCTCCTGACTTCTGAACTTAGTCTCTACCTTATCTACCTAAATAATTTCAACGATTTAAATCTTAGGTTAAACTGGTGATTATTAATCACCAGTTTAACGTTAGATTTATTTCTAGTGAGTGAGATAAACGCAGAAAATTCCACTATCCACTATTCCACCAAGAACCGATACAGCGGTTCCCAAGTGATACGCTTACATACATTCGGCAATTGATTTTTATTTAGGTGCATCTATACTTCTATACTAATATTATAAATGTGAAAGTTTGGATGGATAGATGTATGGATTGATGGATTGATGTTTGTTACTCAATCACGCCCCAACGGCTGAAAGGATCTGGATGAAATTTGGCACAGTTATAGATTATTGTCTGGAATAATATATAGGCTACTTTGTATGTAGCCTGGAAAGTTAAAGAGTTCCCGCGGGAACCGAAACACCTCAATCCACGCGGACGAAGTCGCGGGCATTAGCTAGTAGATACATAATAGAGAAAGATCCAAGTAACTCCAAAGCTGGTCACCCAATTATCATCCATTTTGCCATTGCTGAGGAACCTTTTATTCCAATAATCACAATATAATGATAGGTATTTTCTTGGGATAATAATGCGTTGGGCTTCTAAATCCGTTCATAGTCCTTATTTCAGTTATTAATAGTTAGTATTATGTGCTTCAGTACGCTTATCTTATTTACGAGTATGTTAACAGGGACTTCGATTTTGATTTTTTTAAAACTCCTATCCCATCCTCTCGTAGCCGGATGCCTACGTCGCGTCGTAATAGCTATCTGTATACATAATATCATTCCGAACCGTCTAGTGTTTTGAGCTGTCCGTAGATAGATCAGTCAGTCAGTCAGTTTTAATTGTATATATTTATAATTATTAATTATTACAAGTTGATGACCCCGACTTCGTCCACGTGGATTGAGATTTTTGGTTCCCGCGGAAACTCTTTAATTTTCCGGGATAAAAAGTAGCCTATATTTTATTCCAGACTATAATCTATCTCTGAGCCAAATTTCAAGCAGATCCGTTCGGCCGTTCTGGCGTGATTGAGAAACAAACATCCATCCATCCATCCATACATCCATACACCCATCCATCCAAACTTTCGCATTTATAAAATTAGTATTTAAGTATAAGTATAGATTATTGTAATCAATACCACAACACTGGCAGAAAAGTCCCATTTCTTACGTGAATCAACATTATCGTCATTCATAAAAGTATATTCGCATTGAATTCCGTTTTTACACATCTTAATTTACGACGGGTCGTTAATTTTTCATTAACAATATTTGGGTTATGACTGTAAATGCAGATTATTACACGCAAGTGTACACCAGTTGATGTTAATTTTCATTATTTATGAGGCAATGCAGAAAATGCGAATGCATTTTTGGTTTTTGACGGTATTCAATTGCCTAATTCAAATTAGGGTTAACTTACAGTCGTATTTCTGTCACAGTTCTTGTGCTTATGGGCAATTAGTTACGTCTCGTCTCATGATGATTTAAGCAAAGTGAACTAAGTTTATAATAACAACATTATCATCGTAAACATGAACAATTTTCATGCATATTGCAAGAGTTCCTCACAGATTTTCCAAATCCTAGATCCAAACTACGTGAACGAAGTGTGCATCATCTAGTAATAAAATATAGTTTTTTAAGTCATTCTTACCAAGGTCTCAAGTAATTGAAATTAACTTGAAAACAAGTTGCTCTTATAAATAGAAATAACTTTTTCTTTGAATGTTTTTTGCATACCAGTTCAATTTATTATTATTCATAATTATTTCCACCATCACCACCACCACTACAGCCCATTAACGTCCCACTGCAGGGCACAAGCCTCCACTCTCATAGGAGAGAGTGAATTAGAGCTTAGATCCACCACGCTGCTCCAATGCGAGTTGGCGGGTGCTAGTACTGAGAATTCCTAGGCGGAAAAACCCAATACTTAATTATGGCCCGACCCGGGACTCGAACCCGGGACCTCGTCAGCCGCAGTCAAACATGCTAACCACTAGACCAACGAGGCATAATTATTTACTGTTATTTATATAATTAAAGTAGTTCTTGTTCTTCTTAGAGTTTTGGCTATGCAGGGCTCTAATTGGATCAGTATCACTTGACCGTTGCCGATCTATTGTGATCGCCACCATCTATAGTTCCTGACCAATATTATTCGCTGCCAGGAATAGCAGCAGTTTCTTGGCCGGGATATTCTTTGCCTCTTCGGAGAGCACTGGGTTCTTACCTAGGCTACGATTGAGCATTAGTGCAGGGCAGTAGCAGCGGGTAATTAAAGGCGTTTCCTCAGCCTCACCGCAGAGTCTACGTCACATCAGAGTCATACACATCTGTGTCATTCTGTGTCGTGGAGCTTGAGATTGAACATAATTATTATGTCTGTTCAACCCGCAATGCCCCCTTAGCGCTAGTGCCACAGAGGCGGCCTTCTTGTTGAGTGATTTGACTAGCGTCTTGGAGTGCTTCATTCCTGGCAGTTCTCTCCAGCGAATCAATGTGTCATAATATCAATAGGTCATCAGGGTGAGTTTTCGTAGGCTTTTAGGTATGCCACATCTGTGCTCTGCTTATAAAATAGGCTACATATAAAAAAGAAAAAAAAATAACTTAAATTAATATTATCTTGTTAAAGTAAAATTATTAATTTAACAAGAATATTAGCCTATTGTATTCATTGTATTTGTACGTAGATAGCTTTTATTAGGCCAAAGTTATCTAGGGATTTTGATTGAAATTCCTCTGGAATAGTTTCTGGAATAATTATTATAAAAATATTTGGGTGCCTATAATAATTATTGTAATTGAATTAAGTAACTTGCGTTCATGCAATATTATTTCCAGAATTTTAAGTAAAGTAAGTATGATGTCAGCGATTTTGTCCGCGTGGATATAGAAAACCCAATTTTCTAAAAATCTTTAGAAATTCTTTAATTTACCTAGATAGCTAGTAGCCTATTCAAATGTCTGTCCCCGGGATTTTATGCTTTATATATTATCTCTTTACCAAGTATCTTAAAAATCGTAACCAGGTAGTTGATTGACATTCACTAGTATTGATTCCTTCACGAAGTAGTATCCGACAGTCTCAACCTTTCCCTTTAATATATTTTGATTATAATTTAGTGGGCCATAAATTATTATAATGCCCGCGACTTCATCCGCAAGGATTAGATTTGTAATTGGGTATTTGACAATATAGTCAAATTAGCTACTTTTTTCAAACGTCAAATCGCGTCCTAAGTATGGGATCTATATGAAATTCTAAAATGTGACGTCATTAAAGTTCGTCGCACTTTTTTACTTTAATCGATGGTTTAAAATGATTATTCAATATAAAACTAACAGGGGACGTGGATATTACGACTTTTGGGAAATCCTCTATTCAATAATCACTAAAAAAAAAATTATTTGAACGGTACCGCAATACACAATTGTCGCTGGAATTTCTAAATCTTCCGGGATAAAAATATCCTATGTCATTCCCCGTACCAAACCTATCCCTGTACCAAATTTCATCAAAATCGGTTGAGCAGAAGGGCCGTGAAAGCGTAGCAGACAGACAGACAGACTTTCGCATTTATAATATTAGTATAGATTATATAATAATTTAAGTTCCACTAGATGAGTGGGCTATAAATTATTATAATGATCAAGATTTTTAATTGCTGCGGTAATTTCTTAATTTTCCGGGATAAATGCCTGTCGTTCTCCGGGATACATTCACCTCTATACCAAATTTCATTGAAATCGATTGAAAAGATGGGCCGTTAAAGCGTAGCAGACAGACATACAGACACACTTTATCATTTATAATATTAGTATGGATTCTGAGCGGAGATTCTGCTCAGCAGTGGACCTGGACCAGAGACGATGGGTTGATGATGATGAATGTTCAAATAACTGATTCGTTTTTAATACACGCAACCATTAAATACTGCGGTCGTTATCCCATATAAATCTTCATTTGGACAATATAAAATGGCAGCCGGCATAATTCGTTATTTGTATGGAAATCACAAAAGATAATTTTATTTGGCTGGCGCACGTTTTAAAATTGTTTGTTAAGCGAAATAAAAGCTTTGGCTATCACTCAAAGGGGAATTTTTGTACCTACCTCTCTTTGACGACCTCTCCGGTATAGTGGTAAGCGCCGTAGTCTTACAAGTGGGATATCCTGGGGGATTTTGACGACCTCCGTGGCGCAGTGTGTAGCGCTGTTGTCTTAACGTGCGGAGGTCCCGGGTTCGATCACCGGCAGGGTCAATTTGGGAATTTATAATTTCTGAATTTTCCCTGGTCTGGCCTTGTGGGAGGCTTTAGCCGTGGCTAGTTACCACGTGTATAAATTCCCAAATTGACCCTGCCAGGAATCGAAACCGGGACCTTCCACAATAACACCACAGCGTTCAACAATGCGCCAGGGATGTCGTCATTCGATTCTTGGGAGCCATTAGATATCACTCTCAGCGATAAAGCGACTGATCGAAGATCTTCTTTGTTGTGTACCTACTAGTAGGTATCCGGGCGGTATCTAGGTATAAGGCGACCTACAACAAAATCCATTAGACACTTGATCTTGGCGCTAGAATTTTCACGTGTTGTTGTGTGCTTGGGGCTATGAAGATGGGTCAACGAAAGCTTTTAGGTTTATCTATCAAGCCTACACTCTTTATACTTTATTTAGCTCTCACAAACAACTTTCTACCCACTTCAATTTTCAATTTAAAATTTGAAACTTATGCTTGTGGTAATTCCCTCTCTTCTATGAGAGTGGAGGCCTATGCCCAGCTGTGGGACGTTAATGGGCTGTAGTGGGGTGGTGGTGGAGGCTGGTGGTAATCATCACATAGTACATAGGTAAGTTAAGGCTATAGTACATAATATAATGGGGCTGATTCTGTAGTGCATAACTAAACTAAAATTAGAGCATTACAAATATTGCTAACCCTTTCATTATACTCCCTACGGAAAGGGACAGAACTAGATTTAAAGCTGCCATTTTAGATTAGTTTAGAGATTGTGTTATACAGTATCAGCCCCACAGTCTCCTGTAACACAGTTATACTACCACAGGAGACAGGGTTTCACGTTGAAAAAATTGAATGCTTTTTATGACAAATAAAGGTTTATTTATTTAGGTACAAGTTACGCGTTACCTAAACCCGACCTGACATCGGTGTCTCGTAGCTAAGCTATGCATATTTTGTCTGTGGCTTATTTATAGGTACCTACCAGATTTATCTACATTATACTAAAAAATTTACTTCAACATCGCTAACTAGAAGAAAAATGAAATGATAAAATTCGCTGAAACGAAAGTCTCTTGAGTGACATTACCATAAGTATGTAGGTACTCGGCATATCCTTAAGCTTGTATGAAAATGTATAAAGTAAGGCCTTTCACTTCTCAGGTCAGCTAAAAAATTTAGATTTGCGTATAAAATAGTAAGTTCTAAGAAAATTATGTTATAAACCAGAGGCGGATTATAATAACACATGAAAGCAATTAATAAATCGTACTTTATACTTCTCAATTTAAATAATATCAACAGAAAATTACAAATATGGCGCCGACCATTCTTAACATCAATCAATTAAATCATTGAACAATTTAAACACATCAGGTATATTAAATTAATTGCAATGTAACAATATAACAACAGATAGATCCATAACCACTCGCAACTAAGGTATAGATAGCTTTACTTTCTAGAACACTTGCTTTTCGAGGCAAATCTGAGTATCGAATGGTTACAGGCTCTGAAGTTGCTATAATGTAATATTCTAAACAATATTATGACGTCACGTCATTAAACATAGCTGTCACATGAGCGGAAACGTTTCTGATTGGCGGAAACTTTGCGTACTGACCGCTTTGCCGCCTCACAGGTACAGCGCCATCTGTAGGTAGTCATCGAGAGGCGCTAACACTCATATTTTATGCTAACCATTTTCAACATGGCGTTCGTATCCGCCGATTAAATCAACCGACATGAAACAAGTCAAATTGACAGGTATTATACTTTCTGTTTCATAACTTATATTGCTAACGTACGTCCGTTGGCGCCACTTGTACCGTGGCGACAACAATTATTATAATTATGTGAAAGATGTAGACTGTCTGTGTGTTTACGTCTATAGTCCGACACACTTATCTGACCCGCACCCTGATTACGTAAAATTTGCAGTAGCGACAGCAGTAGCAATGCGACAGCAATCACTACGCGATCGGTCGCAAAACGTCACTAGAATTCGTATTACGCAAGCCGATCGCACGTCTATTGCTCGCCTGTCGCAGAATGCACTTTTCATGCACTTTTGCTATCGATAGCCGCTGTTACGTAATACAAAATGGCCGTTTGACAGCAGCGATCGCGAGATTTACGCCTGTCGCAAGCCTGTCGCGAGATACGTAATCAGCCCGCCGGTGACAGCGTCGCTAGTATCTATGAAAAATAAAACAAAAACAAAAAAAGTGTGTCTGTGCAAATACACGGCAGAAGTGAAACTTCAGAAAAGTAGCCTACGAGTTAATGATATAAATGTAACTTGTATTCTATTTCATTCTCCCGCAGACTAAATCCTATTATGAATATGTTTGTCTCTTTTTGTGTCGCTTTTTTGTTTCATCGAATTTTCAAATGACAACGATTTAAAAGAAGTTTCACTTCAAAAATAAACAGGCATAACAATTAGTTCCAATTTTGGCCACCGTGTCGGATAAGTTTGTGGGACTATCTGTATGTACATATACCGTTAGTAAATATTCTAAATCTATGGTATCCTTACTAATATTATAAATGGGAAAGTGAGTTTGTTTGTATGTTTGTTCCGCTTTCACGCCGTAACTACTGAACCGATTTGGATGAAATTTGGCACAAAGATAGATTGTAGTCTGGAATAACACATAGGCTACTTTTTATCCCGGAAAATTAAGGAGTTCCCGCGGGAATCAAAAAAACTTAAACTACGCGGACGAAGTCGCGGGCATCAGCTAGTATGGTAATAATGGTATCATGTACCTATTATGATGAAAGGTAAAGAGATAGGATGCAACCGAGCGAGGCGACGCGACGGTCATAGCATGGACATTAGGCTAAATATAGCCACGCTCAAGTACCTAAGAAATCTAATGTTCATGAAGGTAAAATTACTGTTAAATTATTTGTACAGAAAATGAAAGATATTATTATGTCAAATAGTTAATTAGAAGAAAAGATGATCGCAGTTGCAGAATTTGTTTTTGAAATTATTTCCAAGGTTATATTTACATATTTCAAGAAGATAGATGTTTTGAAGAAATTAGTGTCATTTTTTAAAAATAATTTATAAGATTGTGTGTTGATTAAAGTACAGTGGACAATTGGAGTGCCATTCAGCATTTAGCTCGATGTGCCTCTGGACACAGAGGTGCTGTGATAGCTTTTCCATTCTAAAAATGCTGAATGACTTTCAACATACAGATGTAAATATAAAGATTCAATGGAAATTAGAATTAACTAATTTTTTTTTTTTTTTTCCTGTGTTGGATCTGCGATCAGTCGACAGACTATAAGCAGATTTGTTTTGTTTGAATTGATTTTTCCAGAGAAGAGGACCAGCGTCCTCATATCTGTACACTGTCGAGCACATTGGCACGCTTCAGACGCTTTATTTTTTGCACTGTTAGTAAGTTATTTGCCAGTGGGTTGGGGTGTAACAGTAAGCGTTCCCGATGCTTTGTGGTATGCTTATTGATTTCCTCAATTACAGTTGGGATTTTCAGGTACTGATGTATCTCGGTATTGCGTGTGAACCACGGAGCATTAGCAATCGTTCTAAGGATACTATTCTGGGCTCTTTGTATCGCTAGTATGTTGGATTTGCTGGCAGTACCCCATATTTGTATACCATAGAGCCAGATGGGTTTGAGGATTGAACAATAAACGATTAGCTTATTATTGAGTGATAAAGCAGACTGTCTACCCAGCAACCAAAGTAAGTTTCTGAAGCGGTGGTTAAGTTCGTCACGCTTGTGTTTTATATGATCTTTCTATGTCAGTCGTCGATCCATGTAAAAGCCTAGGTATTTTACACATGTTGTTTCTGGTAATATATCTTCGCCCAATTAATTAATTAACTAATTATTTTTTTTTTAAGATAAGTATATTTAATAAGGTACAATAGGACTGTCATATTATACATCTATATTTATTATATAAAATTCAAAGTCCTGACTGACTGACTTATATATCAACGCATAGCCCAAACCGCTGGTCCTAGAGACATGAAATTTGGAAGGTGTGTTCTTTGTGAAGAGTAGGTATCCACTAAGAATGGATTTTTCGAAATTCGACCCCCAAAGAGGTAAAATAGGGGTTGAAAGTTTGTATGAAAGTCCGTCATTTTTCAAGTTATATTCATGAAACTTGGTATTTGAGCTATCGGTTCAAAATGAAGAAACACGTGTATCGCCATTTTTGAAAATTCTACCACCATAGGGCTGAAACAGGGGTTGAAAGTTTGTAGGAAAGTCCGTCATTTTTCAAGCTGTAGCCATGAAACTTGGTGTTTGGGATTTCGGTCTGAAATGAAAAAATATGTGATTCACAGTTTTTGAAAATTCTATCCCCAAGGACGTCAAATAGAGAGTTTATCCTTTAATCACGCCGAAATAGAGCAACGGATCAACGTGATTTTTTGCATGGGTATACTTAGTTGAGGACTTGGAGAGTGACATAGGCTTCTTTTTATCCCGGAAAATTAAGGAATGCCTGTGGGAATTAAAAAAACTTATGCCACGCGAACGAAGTCGCGAGCATCCTCTAGTATTGTATAAAAGCCCTGTAAAAACAAATAATGAATAAAAAAAAAAATCCTTTGCGCAAAAAATGAGTCACCAAATGAGCCAATACAACGCGGTGAAATATCTCGCAATTTTTTCTAAATAGTACGAAATTCTCAAATAACAGGTATATATATAAACTTATAACTATAAAATAGACTAAAATCTAATCTTAAATCGTTAAATCCTCATCATAACCACCGCAGTGCGGTGAGTACCTGCTGCAGCATTTCCCCTTATTTTTATTGCAATTTAATTAGCGTTTTTTGCCTTTTATTATTTACTCTTATTCAATTTGTGAAACAATTCCCAAAGGAAGGTTTCAATCGAATGAAAATTGATTTATGTTCATTGTAATGAGGAAATAAGGGTCTTTTAAAAGTAATTTTCTGAAAATTAATTATTATTGTTTCTTGTCGATATTTTCCTTTAATAAATCTACGTTACATTTTGCAGCTGAGCTTAGTTTATTTTACGACGTAATAGATTACAATGTGACAATTTGCAAAAGGCGAAACACCATTACAGTAAAGTACAGTAAAATATTATTGTTCGATCAAGGTATGTAGGTAATTGTTATAATTATTAATCTAATTAAGTAATCATACTTAATATTATAAATGCGAAAGTGTGTTTGTTTGTTGGTTTGTTGGTTTGTCCCCATGATAGTAAAGTTTTTGTTTGTCGTGCCTATGAATTCGTTTCTAGTTTGAAGGCACTCGCAACAAAAACGAACATTGCTATCTTTTTGAACCAGTAACTATTGCTCTATGTGAAATCAATAAGCGCGCGAACACCAAGAAAATAGTCTTGTCGACAAAACGTCCGCTTAACTTTAATGGAGTGTATTTTTACGATGGAGCCGTACGCACTAGTGCGAGAGGACAAAACTTCGTTCCGTTTCGACTCTGATGTTTCTCTTATCCTTTCACGTTTTGTTTTTCCCTTCGAATTCCTTGTGTGTTTGGGCGCTTATTTGAAAATTGCATAAATTCCACGAGGAAGAAATAGTGAAGAATCAGGTTCATAAGTAGGTCGGTATGCCTTAAGAATGGCAAAGGAAATTATTTGGAATTATTTTATTGGAAATTATTTATATTGCTGGAAGTACAAAGGTCAAGCATTATAAATTAAAGCATCTTTTGGAAAGAGTCAGTTCTTAACGCAGCTGTATTGACTTATATTAAGCAAGCTTTTATAAGTTAATGGGGTAGACCTACATAGTCTGTCTGCTCTAATGAAAATGAAAATGATTAGCAAACTACTATTTTGAATTGAAGAGCTTTAAAAAAAACTAATTCGTCCAAGGTACTCGTTAACATTATTCGATTCACTATAAAAATATATTAATAGCTCGATTTTGTTACACAAAAGGCCGAAAATTACTTTTGTAAATTGCTATAATAAATCTCTATAGCGTTGAATCTGCTAGAATTTAGCTGCTGAAGACTTTGATTTAGTATTATTTTAGGAATCTAGATAATTATTAATGAGAGTAAGTTTCTAAAGCGATTTTAATCGCCTTAGCGTTTCCAAGGTATTTTACTTAAACTAATTTCAATCCAAAATTCCACACTAATGTATTGAATTTGAAAGTGCGTCTGTCTATTGCTACCTTTTAACGATACTTACGTTTAACCGATTTAGAAGAAATTTGGTAACTTGTATCTCAGGATATATACCTAAGCTACTTTTCACTCTGGAAAATTTCAGAAATCCCGCTGGAATTTAAGAAACCCTTTATCATATAAGTTGTCCTTTTAATATATTATAAAGTTATAGTACTTACTATAGAAATGCTGGAATCGTAGCAGACGTCATACATATTTTAAACTAGCCTTTGCCTGCGGCTTCGCTCAAGTTAGGTTTAATTTTCATATAAATTTCAAAGCCCTATGGGGGTTGAATTTTGTTAGCGGATGCCTATGTCATAATAGCTATCTGTATGCCAAATTTCAGCCCGATCCGTAAAGTGGTTTGAGCTCTGCGTTGATACATCAGCCAGTCAGTCAGCCTTTTATATATTTAGAAAAATAACTGTAAATATAAGCTTTACTATCCCAGAAAAGATTTTGAAAGATTTGATTCGAAATGGAAAACAGAAAATTTCCATCTAGAATTGTGTCATCTTAAAATTTCACCGGTTTTTCATAAAATGCTGCTGCGAAGATTTATTAAAACGAAATGTGGATGTTTCTCCCTGAGAAGAAAAGTTGCGCAGATCTAGTTAGGCGTCATTTCCACGTGCGAGAGTAGCGCGGCGATAATATACAGTGATTTTTTTACTGGAACTACATGGGGAAATCTGGAACCATAGGAGATACTAGGAAACTGTTTTAGGAACCATTAGGTCCTCTTTTTGTGAAACCTGAACTGAACTGAAAACTAATTAAAATAGATTTTTTTTAATGCGTATCGACGCAGTTTCATGGCAGCATCATATTTTGATTGTGCCAGAAGAAAAAATCGGGAAAGCAGAAGTTGGTCACACTGTATACTTATTATGTTACAGTCAAATCTCTTATGCGGTCATACTACTTTAATTTATTTTTCATCCCACCATCTCGGAAAGAGTATTTTTATTCTTCGATATCTGATGGTAAAAGCCGTTATTATCCTCTAGAGGATAAAGTAAATTGAATTTAGAACATCGTGTGCACGTTAGTAAATATCACTCGTCTATGAAGTTTGTGAATTCAAAACATCATTAAAACCTATTTACTTGTACCTCTATGGTGCCGAATTTCCATACAATCGTTTTTAATTTGTTAAAAACTCACACTCGTAACCTTCTTGGTGTACTTTTTTAATTTGCTTTGCGCGCGCCATTTTCTTTCACGTCATATTGTTTAAAATTAAAACCGATTAAAAACAAGAAAATTGAAAATAAGTGAAAAACCTAAAATGAGTGATTCTAGTGACGAAGAAATTAACAGAATTGAATTTAATCTTGTGTTTTTTTTTGCATTTAGTCATTTCCTCGCTGAGATGGGATGAAAAGTTACCTTGTATTTTTTTTTGCATTTAGTCATTTCCTCGCTGAGGTGGGATGAAAAGTTACGTGTTGCACTCGAGTGAAAAGATTTTTCACCTCGTGCTCTTTTGATTCCCTCGCTGACGCTCAGGATTCTAATTTTTGAATCACTCGCTCCGCTCGTGATTCAATTTTAGAATCCTTCGCTTGCTCGGTCATCAAAATTGAGCACGCGGTTAAAAAACAACTTTTCACTCTTGTATAACAAATAACTATTACTTACTTTTACGCTCTCTCAAAGGCACGGAATTGAAACACCACGACTCACGCTATCGAGCTTCCTCTCCGGGCTCGTACTGGAAATTCCTTGACAGAAGAACCGAAATCCTACTTCTTTCAGAATCTCGTCATCCATGATAGTCGAACCTGCTAACCACTAGACCAACGTGGTATTTCATTTTAGAGTAGCAACTATAATACGACCTTATAATAATGTGACTCATTTAGATAGGGTATGTACACGCTGTGCGCCAAGAAATTTACTTCTGCATCGCTAACTAGAAGAAATATGAAATGATAAAATCCGCTGAAACGAACGTCTCAAGTGTCATTACCATAAGTATGCACTCGGCATATCTTCAAGCTTGTATGAAAATGTATAAAGTAAGGCCTTTTTCACTTCTCAGGTTAGCTAAAAAAATTACTATTTGCGTATAAAATAGTAACTTCAAAGAAAATTATAATAATTTGAAAGATTAGAAGAAGTCTGTTTATATGTCTATCTGTATGCACCGTTATTAAATTTTCTATGGTATGTATAGCTCGCGCGCGAGTTGAATGCAGAGCTTATGTATGGTGACACATACTTAAGCTCTGTATTCAACTCGCGCGCGAACTATACCTATATGTCTGATTCATTCTCAGGTCCCTTATCTATTTGTGTATAATATGATGAAACAAGATGATGTCCGAGGCTTCGTCCGCGTGGAATAAGTTTTTTAATTGCGAGATGTCCTTACTTTTCTTGGCTTAAAAGTAGCTTATTTCCTTCCCCGGGATGCAACCTGTATCTGTATCAAACGTCAAAATCGGTTAAAATCGGTTGGGCCGTGAAAGTGTAGCAGACCGACAGACACACTTTAAAATTTATAATATTAGTATGGATTTGGTAATGATATAGGATGCATTCCGGCGACGCAACTTTAAAACCACATTTGCATAATATTATCTCTAATCGCAGTAAAATAAATCCGATATTGTATACTTGCAGGCGAAGTCGAACGCACCCTCTAGTAGTAAATAATTTTTTATATAGGTATATTTAATTATATATATAAATAATTATGCTGATTTGAGCATCTAAAATATGTATGTATATATTTTCGCATAAAACTAGTTATTGGAAGAGACTGGACAAGACGCTTTACTTCTAAGCAATAACTAATTTTCGATAAAACTTTAGAACTACGAACATCAGAGCGACCCCAAAGTTTTTCTCCCCTGACTATTTGATAGTACCTAAGGGCAATCAGGAGGCATATGGCTTGACAAAGTTTGATACATTTCTACTGATATCCACATAATATATTGCAAACGAGAAAGTGTGTTTGTTTGTTGATATGTCCTTCAATCACGCCACAAGGAAAAATTGGATCAATGTAATTTTTTGCATGGGTTTAGTAACGTAGGTCTGTAGGATGACATAAACTACTGTTCTAGGCAATCCCGAAAAATTTGAGAGGATGCACGAGATTTTCACAACCTAAATCCACTTCGAAGCTCTAAAATGCATATCCTTGACAATGGTGCATGCCGTTGGCATTTTTTAAGCTTCGTATCCATTTACATAAAATTACCCAGCAAAATTAGCCGTAGCTATAGGCATTTTTAGTTGCGTATGCGATGCAAAACTAATAAGACTATTTACGAAGTACCGAAAACTGTTTTATTTTATTTTAAAGAGAGTATAGGTATTTAGAAGAGTTGTCTAAATAAACCTTGGTAGAGATAAGTGTACCAGGCGAGGTAGATTACTTAATTATACAATCATGCCATGCAGAATGGCCCATAGAACGTCGTCTGCATTTCTGCGAATAAATGTTGAGTACAAAGTATGTATGTGCTTTTAATTTTTCAAGTCTCATATTTTTGTAACGCCATCGTGAATTAAAATTAACCTTTTGGCTCCAGCAATATTTTTATACAGAAGAACAAACGAGTTTTACAAATGCGTCTCTCAGATACGATAAATTAAAGTGAAAGAAACGTATCTTTATGACTCCATTTTGTCCACGGACTGCGGGAATAACGGGTAATAACGGGTAATATCCGGTAATCCGCTGAATTGGTAAGTGATGCTGGGATTACGGCGTTGACGGATAAACGAGAGTCGCACATTGCTTACGGCAATTTAAATTGTTTGTAAGCAACTTTGTACGGGAGTGATCGATGCATTAGCTCGGTAACCTAAATACAAGTGACTTTTGAATCTGTTTCGAGTTTTATTTTGAGAATTTTGCCTGTGTTTTTGGAATCCTTTTAATGTCGTGTCTGATTATTTGTCTTTGTTTTTTTTACAGGATAGGCGTGCACTTGACGACATTATTGCCTACATATAAAGCAATGATAAGGTCTAAGTTGGAACGCGCTTGCCTAGAAGATGCCTATTCACTCTTTATCTTGAAATTACTTAATATCGTGGCAGGAAACACAGACGCTGGCACGACTTTCCATTCTTTTCGTTTAGCAGCTTTGAGATCAATGTTTTTTAAGTAAGTTAGCAGAGGCGGGCTTAAAATAAATTCAATGGAGGTCCTACCTAATCCTATTTCACTCGCTTCTAGCGTCTTTCTTGTAAGTAAATATATACATAACTATTGTAACGGACGCGAACATTGTCCAAGATAATCTGTTATCAAAAGTATGAATCTAGAGTTGTGAGAGGAATGGTGACATTATGAACCTACGTGAGAATTTTGTGAGAATAGGTACACTATTTTTAATCTACGTCGCGTTGCATACTAATATTAGCCATAGCGTAAATATTATTTTTACAGTGAATCGCCGCCCATCATTGCAGACTTTGTGGTCTCCTACTGCTGCTGCATCTACTTACAATTTCTTATACTCCTCTAATTCTGTGCTAGAATGAGTGAATTTTGTACTGAAAATTCTGCCAGCTCTCCCTTACAGAGCAAAGATAATAGATAATAGCTTTAAGATTTATTGTAAGATTCATACTCATATTATAAATGCGAGTGTGTCAATTAAGTAGCATGATTTGAGGACAAACAAAGGAACCAACACAGTTCGCATTCAGTACCTATGTATCTTAGCCGGATGGACTAATAAAATACAGTCCAAGTTCTTATAGGAGTCCTCACATATCCAATTCAATCCAATCCAATTTATTTGAACTTATTATAAGAATAAATATTATCTATATATATAAAATTCAAAGTCCTGACTGACTGACTGACTGACTTATATATCAACGCACAGCCTAAACCGCTGGGGTTAGAATCTTGAAATTTTGACAGTAGGTTCCTTTTGTGACGTAGGCGCTCACTAAGGAAGGATTTTTCAAAATTCCACCCCTAAGGGGTAAGGGGTGAAAGTTTGTATGAAAGTCCGTCATTTCTCAAGTTATATCCATGAAACTTGGTACTTGAGCTTCTGGTTTAAAATAAAGAAATACGTGTTTCACAGTTTTTGAAAATTTTATCCCCAAGGACGTTAAATAGAGAGTTTGTTCTTCAATCACGCCGCAACAGAGCAACGGATCAACGTGATTTTTTGCATGGGTATAATTGAGGACCTGGAGAGTGATATATATAGGATTTATCCCGGAAAATTAAGGAGTGCCTGTGGGAATTAAAAAAAACTTATGCCACGCGAACGAAGTCGCGAGCATCCTCTAGTTATCACTATAAAATAGGAAATCTTCGATTTAATAAACATCAAATAACAAGCATATTAAAATGCAGTGAATAGAGCTTCGTACCTACTGCGAAAACTTCGCATAAAGTCTGAAATTAAATTTGTTTTCCATTGGAACCGGTATTATAACTCCAAAGTTAATCCATACTAATATTATAAACGCGAAGGTGTGTCTGTCTGTCTGTCTGACTATCTGTCTGTATGTCTGTCTGTCTGTCTGTCTGCTACGCTTTCACGGCCCATCTATTCAACCGAGTTTGATGAAATTTGGTATAGCGGTATAGGTTACATCCCGGGAAAGGACATATTATGGACTTTTTATCCCGGAAGATTAAGGAGTTCCCTTGGGAATAAAAAAAACTTAATCCACGCGGACGAAGTCGCGGGCATCATCTAGTACCTAATAAGGGGTCGGTTGTGTTGATACCCAACGGATATCAATTGTTATAAAAAATACAAGGGAACTTTTTGATTTTACGGGGTAAAAATGTAGCCTTTATCACTGTTTTGTGATCTTTAACAATCCAGAAATAATTTACGACGTTCCGTATATTTCTGTATTCAGTTGCTCCTTTGCTGATTGAATGTAAGGAAAACTAACAAAGAAACAAATTAACATAACTTCGCTTCTATACCTACTTTGACCTAATATATTTTGGATAAAATATACGCATAGTTCAATTGTTTAATGTTCTAATGTAATGTAAGCATTACTTTAAGTACACTTTAACTAATAACTTATCCTTTCCAATAACATTATTGGTTGCCTGGAAGAGATCGCTATGTAGCGATAAGGCCGCCAAATTGTATACTTACTTTGTTAGTAGCTAAGTTTTCTTTTTTATAATTTCCTTTGTGGTGTACAATAAAAGTGTATTCATTCATTCATTCATTCATTCATTATTGTACCTCAGAGGATAACTTCTTACTAACTTGCCTTAAGAACTAACTTCACCAGCTGATATTGGTGCTGGATTGTAGGTACTTAAATTAAGTCTGCCTTAAGTTACCGCTGAAATAAAATTAAACTTGGCAGTAAAAGGATTATTGGTTTCCATTCAAGTTGAGATACAGCTACATATTAAAAAAGTTTTGGCTTGAGCAAGATCACTTCTGATTGTAAATAACGATAAGTAGTATTTAAAAATCTATGCAACAGACAATTACGTATTATTTATGAACGCATCTACGAGTATATGCACTGAACTTAATTAACTTACAAACTTAGTTATTAAAATACTGTAAACCAAAATATGTTACCTAATTTAAAAAAAAATGTCTTAGTTATAATGGGTCATTCTCAAACGGCTCAAAAAAGCGTGTCCGGGTCGAAAACCTGTATGAAATAGATTGCTAGCCACTTGATAATTTTATGTATGGTAGATATGATCAAAATATTAGGGGGGGGCCTATGTCCTTTTTTAGGTAAACATTATGTAAGTTAAGTTAAAAAAAGAAAACCGCGGAAATATTGACCTCGGTGCCGTGTCCCGCACCACATATTGCGTTGAAAATTATTTTTTTTCTTTTTTTCTATAAAATATGAAACTATTTTGCAGGTGTTTACAAGAAACTAGGTAGTTACTAGCTCAAATTATAATATTTATAATCAATAATAGGCCTTAGTTGACAACTTACAACAAATTGTTTTCACGTCCGACGTTTAGAATTGATACCGGTGGCGCGCTCAAATTCTCTTTTAACTTCTGTACTTTAATAACTGCGAGAATAGTAGTAAGAGTAAGACAAAATATCCGTCGCGCCGCATCGGTGGTTAAAGGCAACACGTCTGTGCCTCTCTGTGCGTACCTTTCATTAAGGTAAGTAATCGCTTTCGGTGGCTTGGTATACCCATAAACTTGATTTCGGTGGAACTGTTCTATCCATATCTATTTAAACTACTAATATTTAACTTATACAAACGTATATCGTATGAGTGCTAGATTGCAATTAAGGAGGTTATTATTATAAATTTAGGATACTTTTGTAAAAATCTGGGATATTGCTCATTATTTTGATTTCAGTGGGATTGATCTCAGTGTTTTCGGTGGAAATAGTTTAACATTTAGTAAAAAAAAGATGGTTGCAAAATTCATTTTTTGATTTTTCCAATTTTTGAGCATGTTTCTAAATGGGGGCTGTATTTTTTTATTATTTCACAAGAAAGTATAACTCAAAACGAAAAAATTGCGACCTAAAAGAAGTCTCTACGACAATTTTCCAAAGGAGAATTTTAATTTGAAAAATATTTTTTTGGGCCGAACAACGTGATTATCTCGAAAGTCTCTTAACATTTGTATCTGAAAAAATTTGTGAATATTTTGGATACAAAAATGTATACTTTCACCAAGTTTCGTCAAAATAAAATTATTTTTGTGTAAATGAAAAATAAAAAACCATAAAAGCGGTTTTTCGCATTTTACTCGGAGATTTTGAGGTTATGTGAAAAAACCATTCTTACAAAAGTGGTAGATCTTTTTATGATCTACAACTTTTTTATTGTACACTTTTCTCTCCGAAGTCAACTTTCGCCGGAAATCACAATAATCCAAAATTCCACCCCTTTTCATCGCCCAAATATATCTGGAAAAACCCCTGCTCACACATTTTTTTTTTACGTTTATTATATGCCACTTTACCATTTCCAGCTGTTCCCATCCTGTTAACAATTTTGTTTTTTTTCGCTTCAAAATAAGCGACTGGACTATGTGTGTTATGATAGATCTAAATAGAGACTGTTATATGTTCCTACTTTGTTATGGTTACTATTTTTAATTTCATGTAGTATGTCATTTATTTAAAATTTAATAACATAAGTACAAAGTTGATTTTCGTAAATTTTCCTAAATCTAAGTAATTAAAGTAGGTATATGTTATGTTGTAAGTAAATATGTTGATAAAATAAAATATTGTATTGTAAAATTAACCTGAAATTCTTTACGTTTAGTCTTCAAAATATTAAATACCTCCATAAATAATTTTATTTTGATTTCGGTGACTAAAATATTGATTTCGGTGGACACCATTTTTTGAAAATCGAATTACGATGTAACCGCTGGGCCGATAAAGTTCCCTTTACTACCAATATAAACTAAATTAAATCTAGATTTGATATTTCCTTCTAGTATGTCTCAAATACAACAAAAAAATTGTGCCACCGAAGTCAATCAAATAATGAGGCGCCTGAGAAGTACCCTAATATAGTAGTTTGCCAGTAAGTACTACAGATCGACAGACAGTTAAACAAAGTAAAGAAAGGTCTCCATAATAATATACTGTTCAAAATATGTAATTATCTAAGATTTATTATGGTATTCAAATGAGGATTATTTTTCTCTGTATTTAGGAAATTTCAAAAAATACGTTACCTTGTTCCTTGTCTACACCTTGTCCTTGTAGAAAAGGAAACTGCAAAATTTAATCTTTCTAAGTCCAAGGTTCTGGCTGAGCGTTGATGACATGGCTGTTTATGTATTTTATTGTCTCTGAGTACGAGTTAATTGTTAGATATTACCTAGAAAATTATACCTAACCGTTAATTTCCTTAAAAAAATCAAGAAAATTAAGTTATACAAGTCGTTTGTACCGCACCATGGTTACGTTTAAATAAGATTCCGTGACAGTGACTTCGTTGGTGATTGTCTTTTTTGGAGATCCTTATAATATGTAACTTTATTATTTAATAAATTAATTTTTACTTAATAAATACACATAAGAAACAACAGAAGCGGTTTAATAAAGATATCTCTACCACTCTACATTGTTATGAATGTTACGATCTTTTAAACGGCTCCAGGCAAGCTCTCGCAATTCTATTTTCACCCACGATGTCTGCTCCAGACGTAGTTTTTTTTACAACATGTATGCAGTTCAAGCGTGCAATTCCAACAAAATCTGCGTGCAAGTTTTTATGATCCGACATTATGCTAATCTTTTAAAACCATCTCGCTACACATTGTTTTCCAGAAATAGTGCAATGCTTCGTTTGTGCTATAAAATGAGCCATTCAAACATTTAAATGAAGTTAAACTTTCCCTTTGCGGTGCTGAGGCTTTAGTTTGGATTCAGACCTTGCAAATTAGATGTTCTGTTTATAAATAGAGAGCAAATAAAAGAGCAGGGAACTTGGTGCTTTTGGGGACAGTTGTGGTCTTATGGGAGGTAATGCGCAGGATCCGATTGAGCATGGCAAGGGCTATGTATTATGTGGTTAGTACTGTGTTGTACCTTATAAGTATTCTGTAGTTAATACCACAGAATACGTAGGTTTCCGTTTGACCGCGGATCATAGAATGAGTTCATCTCCTGTAAAAAATGTCTGTATGTATTAACCTGGATTTGGGAAATTGGCACCCCGTGCCTCAAAAAGCACGTTCTCAAAAACTGCCGTACCCCTAACATATTAGCCTGATACCATCTTTGACTGCATCATCACTTAAACCATAAGGTCAGATGGCAGTCAAGGGCCACGTGTAGACGTCTGTAGTTTTTTCATCAAACAATGAATCGTGCTATTTACCGGATTTGCCGTCTTTCTAAGTACCTAAGTATATTTGCTTCCACTCTTATTTAGGTAAGTATAAACTATTATTTTAATAGCTCCCGCGCAGATGAATGATTTCTGATGAGGCCACCGTAGCTGATATGCGTTCCAGAGGATCAAAATCTGTACTTTAATTAAATAAGCAGTTTTATAAATTGGCGATGGAAAGTGTTAGATAATGGATCTTTTGCAATAATAATATTTTAGTCGACTTGTTTTTGTATAATAATTGAACACTAATAGAACTTGTCGGTAACTTCCAATCATATCGGTCCTGTTCAATTTATGTAAACGAGGGGTACACAAATTTCCCTCTTAATAGATTATCTATACAATAGATTAAGATGTCAAGATAGGAGCCCACAAGATCTCTTCTACAAACAAAATCAAGGTACGCTTTAACCGGAATATCGAAATCATAACGGTGAAACTTCAACTTAATTGCATCAGAAACAGATTCGAAAATTGCTTGATTTCCAAACGAACCCTTTGCATAATTTTGATAGTAGATAGATAACAAGATTGAGGCGATAAGGTTCTAAACAAACAAAGTCTGAAATCCCGAAAAAATATTCTTCTCGCGACCTGGTGGCAGTGTTTGAATTTCGATCGCGATATTATATCTTGGAAAGTGAAAAGGAAAATATTTTATTCCAAAATAAGTACTACTTACCTGTTGAAAAAAAAAACACTATATATAAGTACTGACCGACAAGAGCCAGTTTTGTTAGCTGGCATTAAATACTAGAGTTCTTTAGATACCATATACCAGAAGTTTTTGTCAAAATTTTCCGTTAAGAATTAGTACATTTTTTAGGTACTAAAATGCTTATGAAAAAATATATAGAATGGTCCAAATCCCTAAAGTAGCCCGTCTGTCAATGCTTTTACTGACATGAAATTGCAAAGGAAATCCGTAGGATTCGTAGGATCCGTATGGGTGACGAATGTTAGTTTTTGTCTCATAACCCATGTTATTTTGGTTGCAATATCCCATTTCTTATTAGAAACGGGTCACCGAAAGCTCTGGTCAGAGAGAACGTGTGATAGCAGCGATAATTTGCGTTCCAAAAAGTTTAGCCAACAAAAAAATCATTAGCTTCGATATATTGTTGCAATAATTGTTATATTGTGAAAATTAGATAATGTGGTTTATTCTGCCTTACACAATCTCTAAACTAAAATGACATCATAAAATCTGGAACTACCCCTTTCCACAGTAAGTAATAAAGGGATAATAAATATATTCAACAGCTGTCATGTAAGTTTAGCTTAGAGATTATAATATACAATGGAAAAAGAATGGCCACCTCTGTTTTGTAAGACACGTTGCTACCTACATGCGTTGCGTTGGACCAGGCCTTAAAACCACTATGAAGGATATGAAGAGATCTCAAGATGGATTGCAGCTATTTTTATCTTTGTCCTCTGATTGCTTAGATGATTTACGATTCCTTAGAGTAAGACTATTTACCAAAATGGATATTATGCTTTTATACCAAACCTTGATTAAGGAGATCGATTTTTAGGATTCCGTACCTCAAGAGGACAAAAGGAACCCTTATAGGATCACTTCGTTGTCCGTCTGTCTGTCTGTCTGTCTGTTATATTGTGAGTTGGCAGTGGAAGGCAATAGTTTTATGTAAACATAGATGTTGGGTTAACACTGGTGCAACGGAATTTGCGGAAACACAATCCACAGGATGTGGCATTTCAATTATTGTGCATCCTAGATCAAAATCAATAAAATAAAACAAACAAACAATCAAATAAAAAGAAAGAAGAAAGATTCCTAACTTTTTTGGTGTGCTTTTTACCCATTCTTTATTCCTAACACTAGTACAGGGAAAAGTTTATGGGGTGGACTAAAATTTCGATGTTCCTAACCCATGTAGGATAAAGCTTCCAGGTTGGCTTGGATATTGTCATACTTTAGCAGTAATCGCAAACAACTTTTCCCATATATTTCGTAAGAAAAAGAGTCAATGTCACGTTTTCTTTTATGGTATCAATCGATCCTGTTTATTATAAAAATCGGGAAACTGTATTCTTTGTACGGAATTTATGGGCAAAGTTTTTTGTGATTTTTCCAACCTCAAATGGGTCCCTCATGAGAAAAGGGGTCGAATAACGAGACAAAAGAAAAGTTAAATGGACTTTTGAATTTCTGACCGTAATATTATTTTCTTTCAAAACATAATATTATTTCTTTCAAAATGGATTAATAATACGTTTCGAATAAGAAAAGAATCCTCAAGTACTGAGTAACTCTAACTTGCACCACTAAGTACCTACTGTACTTGTAGAAAATTAGTTCGCGTGATATTTTAGACTAGATTATGCACGCGACTCGTCTACGTTAGTTTATATTCGCGCGGGAACTTTACAATTTTTCGAGAGATAGCCTATGTCTGTCCTTGGAATGCCATCTATCTCTATAAGTACCTACTAAATTTCATCAAAATCGGTCGAAAAGTTGGGCCGTTAAAGGGTAGCAGACAGACAGATACGCTTTCGCATTTATAATATTAGTATAGATATTAATTTTACTAAACGATTTCTGCGACTTTGTGTAGGTTTGAAAGCAGCATTGGGAACTGTTTGATTTTCTGGGATAAAAGTAGCCTGTGTAATATTTATTGGGATCATGGAACCAGGATCAATCTGCTTAATAATCGGGATAGTTCAATTCAAGTTCTAATTAAGTTACAGACGGATTACGTATTAACTTAACGGTACCCTGACGAATGAGTAATGTAAGAAGACAGCAGCAAACTTGAAACGGTCGGTCCGTTTGAACGGTTGCGTTTAATACGAAAACAGTGTGTGAGTAAAAGGGCCGACGATGATCTTTTATAATTATTGAAATGCAGAGAAATTTTCAACTTATTCAGTAACTAGCTGATGCCCGCGACTTCGTCCGCGTGGATATACCGTTTAAGTTTCATCGAAATAACTTGAGAAATTAAAGACTTTCATACAAACTTTCAACCCCTATTTCACCCCTTCGGGGGTAAAATTTACGAAAACTGTGAAACAGGTATTTCTTCATTTTCAACCGGTAGCTTGTATACCAAGTTTCATCGATATAACTTGAGAAATGAAGGACTTTCATACAAATTTTAAACCCCTATTTCACCCCTTTGAGGGTAAAATTTACAAAAACTGTGAAACATTTATTTCTTCGTTTTCAACTGGTAGCTTGTATACCAAGTTTAATTGATATAACTTGAGAAATGACGGACTTTCATACAAACTTTCACCCCCTATTTCACCCTTTTAGGGGTAGAATTTTGAAAAACTGTGACACACGTACTTCTTTATTTTTTTCCGTAAGCCAATATAAAAAGTTTCGTTGATATAACTTGTAAAACATCTTGAGAAACGAAGGACTTTCATACCAACTTTCATCCCCTAATTCAGCCTTTTGGGGGTCGAATTTTCAAAAACTGTAAAACACGTATGTCTTCATTTTCAACCCGCAGCTCATATATCAAGTTTCATGGCTATAACTTGAGAAATGAAGAACTTTCATACAAACTTTCAACCCCTATTTCACCCCTTCGGGGGTAGAATTTCGGGATAAAAAGTATCCTATGTCCTACCTCGTAGTATGGGCTCAAATCGTGCCAAGTTTCGTTTGAATTCATTCAGTAGTTTCGGCGTGATGCGCGGCCAAGATACAGACAGACAGACAGACAGACAGACAGACAGACAGACAGACAGACAGACAGACAGACAGACAAAAATGAAAAAAATTACAGATTTGGCTTCAGTATCGAATAATGAGTGCCCTCCAAAAAAAAATTTCAAAATATCTTCAATGTACAGAATTGGACCTGTTACAGTTTTATTATAAGTATAGATTTAGCTCAGTAATCAGCTATTTACGTCTGCAAAATCACGCTCAACTATTTTTATCTTGAGGAAAAAATTGAACTTGACTTTCCAATATTTTCGACTCGAATTCAAAATTGAAAAAGTTCGCCAAAACATTTTAGCTTAGCGATTCACGTAAAAGGGCGTCGACAGCAGCGTCGGGTGAAATCATTTTCTCTAAGTGCCCTCTCAACCCAATTTTCAATCGCTTGTCAATAACTGACTCTTTTAAAGACAACTTTAGATTATTATCTTAAAATACTTTAAGATAATTTCTTGTCGATCTGTTTGTCATCTTGTTGCTAAAATTGGAACTAATTTTTATGTCTGTTTTTATTTTAACGTTTAAACTATCGTGAGTGATATTCATTATAACTATACATAATATCCGGATAAACTCACGTGTTCTGTCGGAAAAATGCCCGACTAGTTTCGAACCCGTTCGGGGCCCTTATTCTACTATATACTAGTCGGGCATTTTTCCGACAGAACACGTGAGTTTATCCGGATATTATGTTTTTATTTTATTTTTTAAATATTTACTAGCGACGCTGTCACCGGATCAGATAAGTTTGTGGGACTATAAAACTGTAAATACATTTTGACAATTTACAGTCGGATTAAGCATTGTTATCGATAGGTATAGAACCAAAAGCAGATTTTTTACATCAGATTTTTTGCTTTTCTGTCGATTATTTGCGCAATATGTAGGTGCACATTCGCGTAACCACAGAATAGGTAATAGTAGGCGTAACTACGAAATGGATTTGAATGCAACTTGGTATACTTATAGTACATACGAGTATAAGCACAATAATATAAGTATATTTATACGGGTTTCAATCAAAATATTTTACGAAGGATTAGATCGAGTTGTTAAATCACTTTCTATAACTTAATAGGTAAGCCTACGCGTGTGAATTTTTAACAGACTTCCAAAAAAGGAGAAGGTTCTCAATTCGGCACGTATGTTTTTTTTAAAATATATGTTGGTGCATATCTTCGTGGTTTCTAAACCGATTTGAATTTTTTTTTCAGTGGTTAGAGGAAGCTCGCGAGGTGGTCCCATAAAAAATTCTGACTCCAAATCCTCAATCCTGATGCTGTAGGTGTACCGTACTACATGAAATCCTCAAAACTAGGGAGTTAGGAAATTTTGATGGTGAATTCATATACCTAGTAGGTATCAAGTCACGTGTATACGATTCAACTCTGAGTCCCAACTCCTCAACTCTGATGCTGCAGGGTACTGCACTCCTAAGCCGTGGTGATTTAGAGTACACTAAAAAGTTAAAAATAAAAATTCTTTCCAAAAATACCAACTTCCAAAGCCACTGTAAAGTAAAAAATAATTTTGATTTCTACACACTATGTTGAAGTCGGGCGGGTATAACAAACTCGCTCGACTTCAACATAGTGTGTAGAAATCAAAATTATTTTTTACTTTACAGTGGCTTTGGAAGTCGGTTTTTTGCAAATAATTTTTATGTTTTATGTTATGGAAAGGTAGGCTACCCGTCTGAAGCCATGATAGGTCAACATGTTGTGTACGGTTTTTTTTGTAGGATTAAAATACTAGTTGTACATAGAAATCAAACGCAAACTTCTTATAGGTATAAAAAATAAATATCCGACGGTAGCATCTGAATTTGAAAAGGGCAAAATATCTCTCTTTGGAATAAGAACATACGCCTAAAAAATTTTCCACGAGAATAAAAATATTATATTATTATGATAATATTCAAAGTTGAAACAGCTACATAACAGATACTTATAAAATATAAACTCTTGTGAGCAGATTTTTAATATATTTCACACCAAAGTTCCGGGCTCGTAAAATAAAATTTTACGATCTGACAAGAATGTTATAATAAATCTTTCACTGTTTATACTAAAACATGAGTTTACGCATAAAGTGTTAGCCTTTGGTGTAGGTACTAAATAAACCGATTTTTACTTAGGCCTCTCAGTGATCGATGACGCTTTGTACAATATCTTGAGCTTAGTAAAATAACTATTTTATCTTGGACGGGCTAGGTGTTAATGTTTGAAATAGAAATGCTCTAACCTGACAGGGGTTAAAGAACTTGTATTCACAATCGTAAAACTTTATTTTTTTAATCAGATTACCTGTTTACTTAGTACAAGTAGTTCGCGCTAAAATGTGGAAGGAAAACAGGGTAATTACGCCACATACTCTCAAGGAACATAAAATGTTTAAAACTGACTTCAAAAACGATACTCCCGTCTTCACAGTGGGATTTTATTACAGGCAGAAGTGATGGAAATAATATACTCCTGTGAATAGAAAGATATACTCATGAATAACGCGACGAGTATAACAGTTCAGTTTTCTATACTTGATTAACCCGGCGTCATTGTGGTCGAAATTGTTACACGGACGTTGAGGTGGGTCAATATAACCCCATAATATAATGTACGATATTTTCATGTTTTATTGAATATATTCGTAATATTTGTCATTATAATGCATATTTACACTCTGATCTTAGAAATAAAAGAAAAAATATATGAATCACAGAACATTTATTCAAAATATTTAAACTTTTACCTAAACTCTCAAAAAATTTACAAAATTGAGATCCCTTAGAGTTTTATCACCTTACTACGCTAAAATATAGTCATTTCAGTCATATAAGGCACTAAAATAATAACATCAAAAACATGAACATAAAAACATAAGAAAAAATTTGAATAAACACCAAAAAAAAATTTCGGTACAAAAATCATACAAAATTAAGGCGCAAAGTTTTGTCACGTTAATTGTGAGCATGGGTCATATTGACCCTCTTGACAAATAAGCGCGTGTAGCTCCCAGCGCGGTCACCGCTGGGCTCATTTCTTTTCGGAAACGTTTAGAACACAACGTTGGCTCCAGCTACTGAGAAGAATGGCAACGTCTTATACGTAAAAGAAATATTTTCATTTTTAAACACACTGGGTCATCCTGACCCAACCTCAATGACGCCGGGTTAAAAGTTAAGTTAAAACATTTAATTAATTTTGAATCGATAAGTTTTCCGATAGACTTACTGAAGTTTACGTTACTGAAGTCGGTTAATGAAGTACCTACTTCATACAAGCAGAAGGACCTCAATCATCAACCACAGAATCTGCCATTTACATCCAAATTGTTATTATATTAACGTGGGCTGTAAAATATCTCGTTACTAGCTGATGCCTTCGTCCGCGTGGTTAAAGTTTTTTTGACTCCTTAATTTTCCGGGATAAAAAGTAGCCTCTGTCACTCTACAGGTCCTCAACTATACCCATGCCAAAAATCACGTCGATCCGTTGCTTCGTTGCGGCGTGATTGAAGGACAAACCAAGAAACCAATAAACCACTTTCGAATTTATAATATTAGTATGCTGTAATAGAATACTTTACTATGAATGTATATTTTTTATTACAATATTTTACTGCATGTCATAAAAACGTAGGATATGATGCAACATTACATTACTTGAAGAATATTATATACTATTTTTATTGCATCCTAGATCAAATCTAGGATGCAATAAAAATAGTATATTTTTAAATACTCGTATCTCATTTGATTTATTTTTCACAGAATCATGGACCCCGACCTGACCCTGGAGGAGCTGGTTGAAGTGACGACAACCTCACCTTTTCTGGCAAACGGAACGCAGAACCTCAATGTTTACTACTTCTATGATGTAAGTTCATACTTACTTTATTACTAGCTAATGCCCGCGACTTCGTCAGCGTGAATTGAGGTTTTGAAAAATGTAGAAGTTTCACATAGGCTACTTTTTATCCCGGAAAATTAAAGTTCCCGCGGGAACTAAAAAACCTCAATTATTGGATAGAATTATTGGATTGGCACTATATCCAAGTGTTGAGATGTTTGTACGAGGCCGCTACTATGACAGTTCAAGTCCAAGACCAACAGACGAAACCGATTCCTATACGAAGGGGCGTAAGACAGGGAGACGTTATATCCCCGAAACTTTTCACTTGCGCCTTAGAAGACGTGTTCAAGGTTTTGGACTGGAAAAGTCGAGGAATTAATGTTAATGGCGAATACATCTCACACTTGCGTTTTGCAGACGACATAGTTATACTGGCGGAATCGCTGCAGGATCTTGAAGAAATGCTTGCCGAGCTTAACTGTTCTCCCAGACGAGTGGGTCTTCAGATGAACATGGACAAAACAAAAGTCATGTTTAACGAGCACGTTATCTCAAGACCTGTTAACGTCGGAAATGTCAGCATCGAAGTTGTTCAGGAATACAACTACCTTGGCCAGGTTATACAACTTGGTAGGAACAACTTCGACAAGGAGGCTGACAGAAGAATTCAGTTGGGCTGGGCAGCATTTTCAAAGCTGCGTCGGGTCTTCGATTCGTCGATACCGCAAAGCCTGAAGACAAAGGTCTTCAATGAGTGTGTCCTGCCGGTAATGACGTATGGGGCGGAAACGTGGACACTGACGGTAGGCCTCGTCCACAAATTAAAAGTCGCTCAGCGCGCTATGGAGCGGGCTATGTTGGGAATTTCTCTCAGGGATAAAATCCGGAACGAGGAAATTCGGAGAAGGACTAAAGTGACCGACATAGCTCTGAGGGTTAGCAAGCTGAAGTGGCAGTGGGCAGGTCATGTCTGTCGCAGAACTGATGGCCGTTGGGGCAGACGTGTTCTGGAGTGGAGACCACGTACCGGCAAGCGCAGTGTAGGACGACCTCCAGCTCGCTGGTCCGATGACCTAAAGAAGGTGGCGGGAAGCGGGTGGATAAGGAAGGCGGAGGACCGTGTTTGGTGGCGCGCTCTCGAAAAGGCCTATGTCCAGCAGTGGATACATACAGGCTGATGGATGGATGGATGGATGGATTGGATAGAAGCAGGCGTTACTTTGCGGAAGTCCATGATAATGAAAAAACTAGAATTCGCTATAATCCACCACAGAAGGCAAATCCATGTGGTACAGTGCGTATCTTGAACTTGCAGCCCGCGATATTCTCCACATCACATAAATCTTCCAAGGTGTTCCAGACTATAATCTATCTCTGTGCCAAATTTCATGCAGATCTGTTCAGCCGTTGGGGCGTGATTGAGAAACAAAGATCCATCCATCCATACATCCATCCATCCATCCATCTGACAGAAGTTTTATACGAATTCTGTAGCAGCAGCAGTTCTGAAGTAGCAGCTAACTCGGGGTTAAAAGGATAACCCGGCTTTTTTGCAGGCCCAGAATGTACGCAGACGTTTGTAGTATTTGAACGTTGAAAGTCTATTATAACTAGATGATGCCGCAACTTCGTCCGCGTGAATTAAGGTTTTTGTCATTCCCACGGGAACTCTTTAATTTTCGGAGATAAAAAGTAGCCTATGTCATGAACCAGGATACAACCTATCCATGTATCAAATTTCATCAAAATCGGTTAAAAAGATGACCCGTGAAAGCGTAGCAGACAGACAGACACACTTTCGCATTTATAATAATAGTATGGATGTCATTTTAGAACCTAAAATTTTGGTATAGGTATAGACGAAAAGTATGGCACTGCATTTCAGCCTGATTTCACCAACAAAGCCTAAATTTTAAGGAACAGTTAAGACCAAATAGCTGACAGTTTTCACGTACAATAAAAATATGTCATCTATAGCTTAGGCACTTATTGTAAAATAATCAGCCATAGTGGCTGATTAACTTTATCAGACCCTGTGACTTGTTGTTTTACGGTACCTTTACCTAGCTATGGTGTAAATATTTGTAGCCTTATACTCAGACCTGATATTGTTTCCGGAATTGTGCACCTCAGGGTCAGCCATCGATATACACACCGTGTTATTCCAAACCCACTGTTTGGGAAACTACCTCAGGCACGAAGATAATAAGGTTAATTTGCAGGATGAGATCTGTTAAGTGATCCATACATTGCCTTGGGCCCTTGGATCAACATTGCAACGCAATCAATTATATTGATATAGGTGCGAGTTGGTACATTACAAATTCTATAGTAAGTAGATCATACCCTCATGTGTTTACGTCCTAGAAACTTTGGTTTAACAAACGCATCTAGCCGAATTCAAACTGTAGTAAACAAGTTAAATAGAGGCTTTCAAAATGAGCGTAGGCATGAGGGTATAAATGTCGAGAATTTGTAGGTACATCGTGTTAATGTTAAAAATTCCAACGACTATCTTCTATACTTTTTCAGTACAACCGATTTTAATTTGGAATCGCAAAGTATTCGTAAACGTATTCTTTCTATACTGGGCAGGTTTCCGCACTTAAACCTCCAGTTGGAGGTTTGTTGTCGTCGTAAACGTATATGAATGCATACACGAAATTGAGCTCTAAAGCAATCTACAGGTAAAAACCGAAAATAAGAAAACGTAATAGGTCGATAATACCGTTCATCATACCTCTCATAAGCTTGCCTAAACTTGCCACGATATTACTACCAGCTGGTGACTTTAAGGCTTGTCAGGGCAAATATCCCTAAAACCAGATCACAGTAAATTAAATCATCCGCCTACAAGTTTATTAGTGTCCATAATGTCACCTGAAAGGTTTCAATCTCATAATGGACGTTCATGAGCTATCGTGGCAATGACGGACGCACGATAGCTTATCGCACGCCCACTCACAGCCCAAAGCAGGCTTTTAATACTGTGTACCACTGTACAGTGAAAAGATAAGGATTATTTTAATTAATGAAATGTAAAAGCTTACATTCCATGACTTAGCAGTTTTACGATAATTGATTAGAGGCATATGATTTATTTTGACCTAGATTTGAAGGGGCCGGTTGTAAAGTAATGAACATTTTTTCAAGTACTTAGTGGAGTTTTCAATAGCGTTGGAATCTTTCAATTCAATTTGTCTATGTATATATTTTTCACGCATTGTATTAGTAAGATTAGAGCACTGACTTCCTTACTGATTCTTACCTTACTTGGATAATCAAAACCATTACTGGATATAAGGCATATTACCAGAAACCGTTAAAGTTTTAGGAGTTGGAAGCAAGGAGATTCATACGGAAGAAAATTCTGGTGTAGCTTCATAGCCTTGATCACCGCCGAATGGTTACATACCTAATATATACATATGTGCGTAAACCTTGGCATAAACCTGCCTAGAGGAAAGACCTTCTGGGCAAGAAAGAAATAACTATAGCCTGCCTATCAGTGTTACGAGTATAAAGAATATCAATCGGAGAGTTTGCTCAAATACTTTTCAATTTTGTTCCTCTTTCACTTTTTTATCACAGTATACTTCAGAGATCTATCTTCCCAAGACCATAATGTTCATGATAATGTATCGAAAACGAACGAACTTATGCTTAAACCCAATAATTTTGAAGATAACAAAACGCTTTAGATTGTAGATGTCACAAAATGAGACACATTATTGGCAACAGTTGCGAGAACGCGGAGCCATTAATTCTGTACTGACACAGAATCTTACAAAGGACGATGTTTAAAACAATCAGCGCGAGCGTAAAATTAAAACCGTAACAACAATAAGATCAGGAACACATTTGTGAACAACGTACTCGACGTGATACAATATGCTTGTCCTAGTATTTTTAGTATTTTGTTTGATCAGTGGCCTTATATTAGTACTCATAACCTCAACCGATTGACACAAGCCACAGAATAAGAAAGATTTAGGAAATAGTCAACTGTGGACTGGCAGGCTTCACATATCTTTGCAAGTATGTGTTTCTTGGTGTACAATAAAGAATTTTTGAAGTGAAAACTACTTTTTGAAGGGTAAACTTATGGATTTGCGTCACCGTCACCGACATGCTCGTTCCGACATGCGCGCGAATAGCGACAGGCTCGCGAACACCGACATTGCGTTACGAAGACAAAAGGCCTTAAATATTAATATACTACATTCGTAATTAAACTTTAATATCTTAGTTTTAAGGTTTATATTTATTTCAAATATATATTTTTACTAGCTGATGCCCGCGACTTCGTCCGCGTGGATTGAGGTTTTTCGGTTCCCGCGGGAACTCTTTAATTTTCCGGGATAAAAAGTAGCCTATGTGCTATTCCAGACTATAATCTATCTCTGTGCCAAATTTCATCCAGATCCGTTCATCCGTTGGAGCGTGATTGAGTAACAAACATACATCCATCCATCCAAACTTTCGCATTTATAATATTTATTTGATATTTGATTTTTTAAGTAAAAAATTATGAAAATTTTTTTTTTAAATATTCGTTTTTACTTCTATCAGCAGTCGACTGCCAATTTTTTCATTCATTCATCTTTGAGAATATTTGGAATAATTTTCAACCATGCAGGTTTTCTGACGATGTTTTCGCCGTTTATTCAAGTGGTATATATTTTAATTGCTTAAAAATGCACGTAACAACAAAAAGAAGAAAAAAAAGTCATTTCATTTATTAAATGAGACAATTAAGTGCTGACCTCGCCCTGCCCCAAAGGAGAGCTCGTAGAGAATACTGTTACTTTCTTTTATATTTTATAACAATATTGACTTACGCTTGACGACAATCAATTCTAGGTTTGAGCGAGCTTGCCCAAAAATATACCTTTTCACTTTGGTCTTGAAGGTAATTTTGTCAGGTTCGATTCTCCGTAGGGTCAATTTGGGAATTTATAGTTTCTGAATTTTCCCTGGTCTAACCTGGTGGGAGGCTTCGGCCGTGGCTAGTTACCATTCTACCGCCAAAGACGTGCCGTAAAGTGATATAGTGTTCCTTTACGATTCTGTGTAGAAACCAATTAGGGGTATGGGTTTAATATAACTGCCATACCCCTAACATGTTAGCCCGCTACCATCTTAGGCTGCATCATCACTTACCATCAGGTGAGATTGCAGCCAAGGGCTAACTTGTAGTGGATAAAAAAAGGTACTTAAGTTATTGTCTTTACTATTGTAAATTGTATTGTATTGTAAATTCTATTGTATTGTAAATTGTATTGTATTGTAAATTGTATTGTATTGTAAATTGTATTGTATTGTAAATTGTATTGTATTGTATTGTAAATTGTATTGTATTGTACTCATTTTGTGGAGTGTCGCGAGTGTGCCATTACCTTTATATTTGGCACGCATTCGTCGTTTATCAAATCGAGTTGTACCAGTCGAGTGGGCTGGCGAAGCGTGAGGGACTGTCAATACGGTTCCATTTATGCGATCGCATACAATGCGTGAGTGCCTAGCGAATTGTTATTGTTGCGTTGCTATTTTTGAATCAAGAGTTATGCGATTTTTAATAAAAATATCCAAATAATAATTAGGCAAGCGCTTTCTAATATAGACCTCATACTATGATAGTCATTTGTCTAATATTGCTAAAGACTATTAATTAATTCTCGTCCAACTAGTAAATAAATATAAGTCTAAATAACATGAATTAGCCCGCTACCATCATCACTTAACTTAGCTGGATCATCACTTATCATCAAGTGAGATCGCATTAAGTTCTTGTAGGGGAATAAAAAAAAAGGTTTGCTCGCGATGTTTTCCTTCACCATTAAAGCAAGAGATATTTAATTTCTGAAAATCCACATCACTGCAATTGTACAAGAACACAAATAATTGTTTGCAGTGATCGAAACAATAATCTAAACTAATATTATAAAGAGGAAAGATTTGTTTGTTTGTTTGTTTGTTTGTTTGTAATGGATAAACTAAAAAAACTACTCGACCGATTTTAAAAATTCTTTCACCTATAGAAAGCTACATTATCAGCGAGTAACATAAGCTATATTTAATTTTGAAAAAAATTAGAGATCCTTACGAAATTGGCAATTATGTGAACTAAGTCGGAAAAAATCCTCTCTTCTGAGAGCTTACGTGGCGTGCGCTGCGTACATAGTTAAAGTTACTCGAAAACAATGTATGGTGGAATTGTTCTTCTCAAAAAGTTCTAAAAAAAAGTCCGCGATAGCATACATCATTTTTATAGCTATATTGAGTATAGACTGTTAGGATTATTAGTGCAACCCGTGCGAAGCCGGGGCGGGTCACTAGTTATACTATACACTGCTTCGTCGTTTATCAACGCATGTTTCGATTAGAAAATCGAAATGCGAGCCTGTCAGTATTAGTGAATTTATGGGGAGTGAAATTCAAAGTAGTGTGAATTTATGTCGCCGCAAAGTGTGGGGCATTGTGTATCCAATGAATCCAGTAATTTGAGCTGCCACACACAATTCTACGATTTGTCTGTGAAAAAGACAATTGCATTTAACAAATTGATGGTATAAAAAGCTAATACTAGCTGATCCGTCCATGATTTCCTTGATAAATATTTTTGAAAATCCCAAATCCATCTCGGATTTTCAAATAGTATGCTTAATTTTAACCGGAAGCCAAATACCAATTTAAAAGGTTTAGTTGAGCAATGATGAACTTTAATTCAAACTTTTATCCCCTACTTAACCCCATTAAGGGTGGAAGTTTCAAAAATCCTTCCTTCGTTAGTCATAATTACACTTGTAAGTTTTACTATACTTTAAGAAAATCGGTTCAGCCCGTTTGTAGTTGATGAAATTGGTATCCAACATGTCGGAGATTATTTTAAACTAGCCAATGCCCGCGACTTCGTCCGCATGGATTGAGGTTCTTTTGTTCCCGCGGGAACTCTTTAATTTTTTGGGATAAAAAGATTAGTTATTCCAGACTATAAAATCCATCTCTGTGCCAAAGTTCTAGATCCGTTCAGCCGTTATGGCGTGATTGAGTAACAAACATCCATCCATCCATCCATCCATTCAAACTTTCGCATTTATAATATTAGTATAGCTAGTATGGTAGATTCATTTGACTATTCAAAAGCACTTGCCGAAGTCAACTTGAATAACAAAAGATTTTAATTTTAATTTGAGAAAAAAAAAAATTTTTTTTTACAGTCGATCCAGTTCACGGTGATGTGGGTGCTATTCGTACTGATCGTAGTCCTGAACTCGTCTGTGATCGCCGCTCTACTCTGCACCAACGCGAGGAAAAGCAGGATGAACTTCTTCATCATGCATCTGGCGATAGCAGGTGAGATTGTGTTTAGTTCACAGTTATTGTTGTGCATATGAAAAAAAGCGAAAAATCTGAGAATCAGAATCTATACTTCTATACTAATTTTACAAATGTGAAAGTTTGGATGGATGGATGTATGGGTGGATGGATGGATTGGTGGATGGATGGATGGGTCTTTGTTAGTCAATCACGCTAGAACGGCTGAACGGATCTGCATGAAATTTAGCAAAGAGATAGAATATAGTCTGGATTAGCACATATAGGCTATTTTTATCCCGGAAAATTAAAGAGTTCCCGCGGGGACCAAAAAACCTTCATCCACACGGACATCAGCTATTTTAAGCAATTAATTAATAACTCATCAGCATTCAGCGTATACGACCAAATATGTCCTTGTTTATTGAATAGAACAGTGGTAGTTAGTGCAAACAAAACTTAAATGCTTATTTTACAAAATCCCTAAATACATAATATTTAAAATGGTCGAATGAACGCAAACAAAAAGCTGACGCCCATAGACTTATTATATTAGAAGCCATTTATTACGACACCCCTCACCGGTCAAAATTACCGGACATGGAAATGACACCCGATAACTTCCCTGTGTCATCTCATTCAACGGCGGGGTGTTGGCGAAACAAGCCTGACCCTTTCGTTGACTTTGCTCGTTAATTACACACACACAATCACTTTAGAACTAAAGCTGATTGCGTAGTGGTGTAAGAGCCGCTGAGAAACATAAGCCGCAAAAGCCGCACTTTTCAAGTAAAACTTATTTAATGTAACTTGGGAGTAACCTGGATTAAAGATAAGAAAATTAATCATTGTTACTATCTCCATTGATGTGATCGGAACTGAGTGTATGGTATTTTTCGATCAACTCTACATTGAAGCCAATAGCGAGAGACACTTGGCTAGAGGTGATTACGACCATACCATAGAAGTCAGAAGTAGGTATGTCACAGTAATCAATCGAGCCCTAGATTTTAAATGATGAATAATTAATTAGTTAGCCCTTGACTGCAATCTCATCCGGGTGATGTCTGATGATGCAGTCTTACTTTGAGGGGTAAGCCTCATAAATCACGGCTGCAGCTTTCAACAAGATTTTTTGGCCAAAATAAATTTTGAAAATCGAAATTGAAACAAGGAACGAACCCCGTCAAATCTCATCTGCATTTCAGCGGTTGATTCATATAGATCACTTTATTTGCATTTCAGTACTGAAAAATGCGTAGAGTCCAGCTCTTGCTCTTATATATTAATTTAATAATTTGATCCTAGTATGCGATCAAATTATTTCTAACTACTATGACAACCACGTAGTAGAAAGTTCATAATGTGTTCTATACAACCCATTACAGAGCGTTTTCCTCACATAGTAGGCTCTGGCACATTATGAAATGATCTGCCATGACATTACTCATCTATACTAGCGGTAGGCGCTATGGTAGGTAAAAAAGACTTAAACCTTACTTAAATTTGTGCAGGCACTTTTCACGGAACTTATGTTTTTGTATTACAAGCTTGTATTCAGTTTCTTTGGGAACCTACATTTTTATCTTACCATGCTGTCGTCCAGGATTAAAAAAGTGCGTGCGTACACTAACCTAAGTTCTTCAAGGGTAATGTAAAATATTTTCACTGAAAACTTGAATTTTTCCCAAATAATTATTTGCTTTGTTAAAATAAATTTTCGTTGACAAAAACTTTGCTACTCATTTAGATAAGCAGATTCCTTTTTCTGTGGATAAAAGAACATCATAATAATAATTGCTTGCCTTTTTTATGCAAACTTCAAACAGTAAAATCCTCTAAAATCCCTTCGGGACGAGCGGGCTGTTTGAGCTAAAACCACACTTATATTTTAGTCACGAGAAAGCCCTAATTAATGAGATAATGTCATAATTTTATTTGTGTAGCTCCTGCCGTTTCTTTGTTAAGCAACCATGAGATGTTTTATTTAAATATACTGTTATTTTTAAGTCAAACGTATACCTAATCCATATGTTTACATAAATAACACAATCTAGTAAATTTCCATATATAGGCTTAACTAGCAAGTTATTTCTGCGATTACTCGCTGTTATAGTGATTTTCTCTAGCGATGAAGATGATAGTAGATAATGATATTACCTACTACTTAATATCACAATTATTAATATTAAAGCTTCAGTCTGGTACCGTTTCGAAATTCGACACAAAAATAATACTTTAATGTCCCAAAGAGTCAAAGAATTTCCACTGAACTTATGAGCTTAAAATACACAATATCGCGGGAGCTTTAAATTAATAAAATCTAAATTTTCCGGGATAAAAAGAAGCCTAGGTATGTTACTCTTCAGATCCTCAAGTATGCTCATGCAAATAATCACGTCAACCCGTTGCTCAGTTGCGGCGTGATTGAAGGACAAACCAACCAAACCAAACAAAGGACAAAAGGATTGAAACAAACACACTTATTAATATTTATAATAGCATTTATAATATTAAAGCATGACTAGATGACTGCAGAGTGCGGATCTGCGTGGATTATGTGAAAATTACCGTTGAGACTCTTTGTTTTTCCAGATTTTTCATGTAATCGTTAAAATGTTCATTCGTTGCATACCTAAGTACTAAGATAAATGCAATAATTATGCGGGTAAGTAATTTTATTTACTGTTTTTACTGCCAACTTAGCAAAAACTTCAATGAATTCTATCAATGATCGGTAAAAAAAATATTACATAAGTACTATAATGTACATACCTACTCATATTATTTAGATCCTATTGCATAAAAACTAACCTGTTTATGTTTTACTTTTCTTCTAACGCTTTGAATCAAAATATAAACTGAACAAAAACAAGCTGGCTTTTCATGTAATTATTTTTAGTTTTTACGGAAATCTGGTTATTATTACATTGTAATAGAGCTTGTATAATACATACATACAATACATATCTTCCGTATTTTAAAAACTCTTGTTAGATTGTAAACAACATGGGTTTACGCAGTTCACCATCGATGAAAGCATGGCCAGTTTATTTTGATCCCCATAAAACGTAAAACACAGGCTGATGGTTTCTAAAATAAAAGCTTCTTCTTGAAGTCATGGTGGATAGAAACATGATTTATGAATTTGTTTTGATCTTTTTCAACAGGTTTTTGTACAACAAGGCTTTTATTGTACGAGCCAAGCGAGGTTAGGGTCTGATTCTAAGTATGATCTGAATGATCTAATTTAAATCTCTTGTCCTGTTGTAAGAACTAGCTGATGCCCGCGACTTCATCCGCGTGGATTGAGGCTTTTTGGTTCCCGCGGGAACTTTTTAATTTTCCGGGATAAAAAGTAGCCTATGTGCTATTCCAAACTATAATCTGTCTCTGTGCCAAATTTCATCAAGATCCGAATGTTGTTCTGGCGTGATTGAAAAACAAACATCCATCCATACATCCATCTATCCATCCATCCAAACTTTCGCATTTATAATATTAGTCTAAATTAGTATAGATTACATACCATCTCAATGAATGCACATGTTTATTTAAATTCACAAATAATGTGTAATTATAACCCTAAGCACTTTTTTATACGAGAGAGTGCCTAATTTTCCCCGCAAGAACTTTTAGATAGGTATATCTGTACACGGTTATGTTGATAATTTACAGTAAACATTTTAATTAGGTATATGTCTGAAGTCCTAATTCATAGGACGCAAGTTAGTCTTATAGTTCGGATAAAGTAAAAACACTAGTAATAATCATAATGTAAATTGAAGTTGAAGTTTTTCTGGGTACTTACCTACCCAGAAAAACATTGTATACAATACAGCAGTTTTATACGATGGCTTCAGACCCAAAATATTGGGCTTCATGTAGGTATGACGTATGTGTTACTGAAAACATATTACATACAACCCAAATAACATAATGAGTTATTTTTGGCTGGTTTTGAAATAGAATTTATGATTTATTTTAATAGCGAAGAAAACATTTTATTTGACCTTATTACAGAGTTTTTTTGAGAAATTGACAATTGAAAGTCGGAACGCTCAATCAAAACAGCGTAAATAAATTCCAGAATGTTTTAGTCTAGACACTGGCCGTTTTGGATTTACGAGTACCTAATGTCTTTCTGAATAGTTAATGTCTGTTCATTTTATCATTCATACAATAAAAATAATGTTTCTTTTGACATTAGTTTTAAATTAAATAGTAAGATCTACTCTTACCCGGTAAATCGACACCGTGGCATGCTACCGTCACAGCCTTCCATCATTAGATTCTTACAATTTGAAATCGAACTTTGACTGCTTAGACTAATTAAGACATTCTTAAAACGAGATAGATTTATGTTACTCTCACATAAGTCCATCTCGTTTTAACTCTGAGTAAAGTCTAAGCCAAGTCAAAGTACGCTTTATAGATCTCAGCCTTATATATATATCCCTGCAATAAGACTATAGCGCACATTATTGCGCCAGGTTGAGTTGACCCTAATCTTGTCTAAGATTTAAAAAAAACACATGCTATAGCGATAAATTAGAAAAATAAAAAAGGGAAAAACGTGTACGTGATGCATTTGTATGGATATGGTTCTTGTGCTAGCATTATTTTTTGCCGATTGTTTGTTGTTTGACTGTTTGCGATAGGACCCGTGTATGGACTTTCAGGATTATCCAGAGAAAGAGCAATATTTTTGTACTTATAAATGGAGCACATAAAAACATTATTTCAGTGTTTGTCAAGATTTATATTAGGTAAATAGTTGCGTATAAATTTATAACCTACTAGCTGATGCCCGCGACATCGTCCACAAACCAACAAACAAACACACTTTCGCATTTATAATATTAGTATGACTAGAAGATGCCATTTATGTCATGAACCCATTAATTTTAGCCTATGTTCTTCCCCGGGGTGCAACCTACCACTGTAGTATGTACGTAATTTCATCAAAACCAGTTGTAAAGATGGGCCGGGAAAGCGTAGCAGACAAACAGACAGAATTAAGTATTGCTTTAAGCGTTGGCAGTATGGCAACTGCTCATGTGTATACTGAAACATTATCTCAATTAGGCCCAATTGCGCAAGGCCGCTACATGTGTTTAAGTTACATTTTCATTACCTAGTTGTCCTTTTCATGTCAACCCCGGAATAAAGTTATCAGAAAGTGACAGCATCACAACATTTAACTAAAGCAGTTTAGGCAGTGTTGTGCAAGCAGCCCATAATCAACAACTTCATCTCAGCCCAGAGTGTCTGAGTTAAAAACAAGCAGTATAGACTATAAGATTATAAAGTGCCTAAGTCACGCTAGACTGTGCCACGCTAATCGTCGAGAGAAACTGGAGGAAGTTTTCTGCGTCAGAGCAAGTCCTGCCTTGAAAATTATCGTGAACGACAATATAAGTAAGATTAGTACTTAATAGGATGACTTCACTTTAACTTTTGAATTTTTTTATGCGGGGTGAGTTTTATGCGGGGCAATCGTCATTCCATGATCCATTTACATTAAACGCATATGAAATGTTTTTTGCAGTAACGTTTATGCAGTTAGTGTAGTAGTGCAGGTTATGGCTTAGATTACTCTTCCGAGATCTATGTTTTCCAACATTTATGAACCAGGAATCTTTAAAACAAGACAGTAAAAGCATCGTCTAATAGGCAAACGCATCCTATAGCATTGGCCATATCATTACATCCCATCAGCAATGGTGGTCAAGCGATTGCCGCTACAGTGAATAAGAAAAAGTTCCTGTGATGCTCTTTGTTTTTATACGACTGCCTGAAAAAAGGAGTAGGTATATTGTTTTCAGGGTTCGTATGTATGTATGTGAGTTTGTATATTCCACCATAACTTCTATACGCCTGAACGGATTTTGATGAATGAGGTATCGTTAGAATCCTTAGCTTATTCCGGGTGACATAGGATAATAAAATTTAAAAAAAAATTGATAGGGTGACCATGGTCCCGCATCAAAGACTAAAGTTGAATTTTTTTTTCCAAAATGAGATTAACTATATTGTCATCATCAAGAAAATGATGAGTATATTCCAAAAATATATAAGGCTATATGTATTTCAATATCCAGTGATTCACAAAAAAATATCATTTAACTATGGCAGTCGTATTTTTTAATTCTTTGAGTTATATTCACTTGTTGGATAAATAACCATTGAAATGCTCAAAATAATATCACATTATATTATCGTCTTGCAAGACTGACTTCACAATAACCATAATATGCATAAAAATATGTTTTTCTTTCAGATTTGTTCGTGGGCCTAATCTACGTGTTCGTCGACATAGTACAAAAGATCACCATAGCTTGGATGGCGGGCGAATTTCTCTGCAAATTCATCAAATTCCTACAGGTAGGCACCTATAGCGAGTATGATGAATGATGTCGTACATTATCGTCGTCATCTAATGAATTGAATCGCTAGTAATAATATTATTATAAGGAAATTATTTTGCTACCGTATTTTTTATTTGAAAAGAAACAAGTGTGATTATTTGCTTCTTTTCTAGTATTTATTGTGACTGAGTGTGATATTAACACCTCTTCCTTTTATCACTCTAATAGAGGAGCTAGCGAATAGAACCAGATTAGTCCACTAATAATTCTAACACATTTTTTTCGATTCGTGGTGTCTTGATCCAGTTGCGTTGACCCCTGATATAATTTTCAGTCAAAACCGACCCTAAGTAGGTCAAAAATTGCTTTCTTTTTAAAGCAATTTTTGACCTACTTAGGGTCGGGTGCGTTTTCAAACGAAATCGGTTTAGTCCTATACCAAAGATGTACTCCTCTATACAGTAAGTAACAGGTATTTGTTTTTTCGCCGTCCGCGGACTAATCCGGTTTTGTTCCCCAGTTCCCTTTATTTACTACTAGATGATGCCCGCGACTGCGTCCGCGTGGATTAAGGTTTTTTGATTCCCGCGGAAACTCCTTAATTTTCCGGGATAAAAAGTAGCCTATGAACTAAAGCCTAACTTAGGATAATAATGCTTCATCCTGCTACATAATTATTATATAGCAGGATTTTAGCTATTGCAAATAGAAGTGATATACCAGATTGATGGCATAACGTGTTTCTGAGACATGAGGGAAATTAAGAAAAATAAAGAAAAATGGAAAACTCCCAACGACCTCCCAAATCAGTTACCGACTTGAATTAACATAGCTTGTCGCAACTAGGTTCCACAAACCACGGATTTATAAAGGTAACACTTTGTAAGGTAATCTATTATTTCTTTATACTTCGCAGGCAGTAGTGATGTACGCATCTACATACGTCCTGGTTGCCCTTAGTATCGACAGATGTGATGCCATTACCAACCCTATGAATTTTTCCAGAAGTTGTAAGTATTTTTTTTAAATACTACGAACTATTACTAGTCTTTACTGGGTAGTCTTCATAGGTGCTTTACCTAATAACCATTTCCTATTTTAAATACCGAGCTGGTACCTACTACAAATATTTACAAAAAAAATAGAACGTTAAAATCTAAAATCATGCAACATTAACTACATGTTATATTAAACCCATACCCATACTCGGTTTCTACACGGTATCGTACCGAAAATCGCTTGGCGGCACATCTTTGCCAGCAAGGTGGCAACTATAGCCACGGCCTGAGCCTCCCACAAGGCCAGACCAGAGAAAATTATGAATTCTCGAATTGACCCTGCCTAAGATCGAACCCAGGACCTCCAACGTTAAGACAACAGCGCTCAATCCTGCGCCAGGGAAGTCGTCAAATTGATGAAAAAAATTAAAAGATGAGAAAGATGAGATGAAAGATTTAACCAACGACACCTCATTCATCAAAATCTTATGAGTAGTTTGGCAATCATGAGGAAACCGATGGATAAACAAACATAAACGTCATACTGTTAATATCATGAACCTCCCACAGTTAAGTAAACATAATCAATCTTCACTGAATTAGAATATAGTGAGGTATAATTAGCTTAATTATATTAATTTAACTATGTTTTAAATCCATACATCCATACTAGATAATTTATAAATACGAAAGTTTGTATGTCTGTCTGTTAATCTGTCTGACAAGTTTATCTGCTATGATTTGACGACTGCTGTTCTGCAGGCCGAGTGGGTGTGAAAATCTCCCACGGTTCTGTTTTCTGAGTGCCTAGTGGGAGATTTTCTTCCCATTCAATCGCGACAATGTTATATACGGTTTGTAATTTGTCAAACGCTTGACAGCTGGCGCTCGATCAATCAATACTAATATTATAAAAGCGAAAGTTTGGATGGATGGATGGATGTATGGATGGATGGATGTTTGTTACTCAATCACGCCAGAATGGCTGAACGGATCTGGTTGAAATTTGGCACAGAGATAGATTATAGTCTGGAATAACACATAGGATACTTTTTATCCCGGAAAATTAACGTGTTCCCGCGGGAACCAAAACACTTCAATCCACGCGGACGAAGTCGAGGGCATCGGCTAGTTCCATACAAATGGTAGTTATCGTTGTCGCGATCGAATAAGTAAAAAAACCTGCCCCTCCTAACCTGTAAACTCGGCCTGCTGATAATTTTTTTTCTGTGTTCTGTTCAACCCACCAAGGCGAAATTTAATGCAGAGATAGGTTGCGTCAGCTGGAGAAGAAAATTGACTACTTTTTATCCCCAAAAAATAAATAAGTTCCCAGGAGATATTTCAAGAACCGCTTCTGGTATTGTTTTAACCTTTGATTATATATAATTATGTTAAAGCTTATACTTGTCTGAAAAAGTTTTAATTACACAAACTTGATTCAACTTAACGATCAAGATACAAAGATCGTAAAATTCGTACATAAGTATTTTGCTAAGATCGTTTAAAAACAACAGACACAAAGTTTCTTTGAATTTTATTATAACAAGATTTTGCTCTACAAAATGTGTACTAAAATTGTACATCGATGACTAAAAAGTATAAAAGTATAAAAAGTATAAAACTGATTTAATATATAATACGACGAAGAGGTCTTTCGTAACGTTCGGGTAACAAGTTTAAGACTGCATTCAAAAAATGGGTCTTGGAAAACGCATATTATTCAACCGAAAAATTGTTACAAACTAATTATTATATTAAAAGATCATAGCTGATGCAACCACAGGCTGCAACACTGTTTACCATTGATTTAATAAACGACTGCCTGAAAAAAGGAGTATATTGTTTTCAGGGTTCATGTATGTAAACTGTATGTATGTGAGTTTGTATATTCCACCATAACGGATTTTAATGAATGAGGTATCGTTAGAATCCTTAGCTTATACCCGGGTGACATAGGCTAGTAAAATTTAAAGTAAAAACTAAAGTTGTTTTTTTTTTCCAAAATGAGATTAACTAGGTATATTGTCATCATCAAGAAAATGATGAGTAGATTCCAAAAATATATACCTACTTAAGACTATATTTCAATATCCAGTGATTCACAAAAAAAATATCATTAACTATGGCAGTCGTATTTTTTAATTCTTTGAGTTATATTCACTTGTTATATTTACTACTGTCCCTATTGTTTACAATATTGACCATACATATTGATATACAATATTGACTGCATGTGCATTCATGACAACAACATGACCTTAAAGGTATTATGTGTGTGTTCCGTTATAAGCACTGCGAGCACTGGCAGTGCTCTTTACTGGGGACTTCCAGTGCTCTCAGTGTATTTCGGAACGCACCCTATATCTCTAAGAGCATGACATACAATGTGACATTTTGTTTTCAGTAATTTAAAGGTACCTTTAGTCTTTTTTACATTTCATTTTAATTTGCATTCTAATTTTTTATTTGTGACATTGAAGGTAGTTTAATAATATTTATATTTTGACTGACTTTCACATTTAAAATATTTTCTTTTTGGTTATGGTTTTAGGCAGTTTAAATATTTTAAATAAAATATTATAAATGTGAAAGTGTGTTTGTTTGTTGGTTTTTTGGTTTATTGGTTTGTTGGTTTGTTGGTTTCTCCTTCAATCACGCCGCAACGGAGCAACAGATCGATTGGCATGGGTATATATCCCAGTCTATACGTATAGTCTATGGGTATAGTTGAGGACCTGGAGAGTGACGTAGGCTACTTTTTATCCCGGAAAATTAAGGAGTTCCCGCGGGAATAAAAAAAACTTAAACCACGCGGACGAAGTCGCGGGCATCAGCTAGTTTTAAATAAACAAGTTTAGTTACAAGGTTTAGTTTCAAGATAAATGTTTTCTGTGACAACCGAGATTGGCTAAGTAACTAAGTAAATGAATAAAATTACAATTTCAATTTTATACCACTACCAAAAGATTTTCAAAGCTAGGAAACTAGTCTACCTACTGATAAACTGGTACTGTCATCTGATAACAATATAGGATACGTTTATGAGTCCACCACTGGCCAAACTGGCGTATTGGCTTCACATGACACACCTTTGACTCAAAGGCATTGAAATTATTATGAAGAGCTCTCTTGCGTGCAGGTTTTTTTTCTTTTTCCTTCTCCGTTACAGCAAATGATATTTAATTTAATTGCTCATTAAAACGCGCATACCTTCGAAAAGTTAAAGGACTATACTACTATACTAGCTTATATATTTTAAGACTGTATACGAACAAGTTGAGTGCTACGCTTTATTATTCTGCAGCACATATCAATCTCTAATCTTCACGAAATTTCATCTCACGTAGTTGAAATCCCAAATAGACACAGAATAGCTTTTATCCTGAATACGAGGTGAACAAAGCCACTGCAATAGCCTTGTGGCGTTTTAAGCCTCTTACTTGTTAGAAGGGAACTTCCTGAAGGGAACAATAGACAGCAAAAATATTATGAGTAATGCTTGAGCATAAATATAATGCTTTTGCAGAAGAACGACATTTTAACGACATTTCCTTCAAAAGAACTGTTTATGGGAATGCTGCATCATCGTTTGCCATATATTAATTTAAAAAAAAAATTGTCTTGTCCAAAGATTTACCTACAGTAATTTTTTCCATGGGTTCCCACGCAATTGGGAACCTGTATCAAGGTAACCATAATATGTGAGATAAGTTAGCATTAAATTAACTTGTTTTTAAAAATCTAGTGAAACTGTTTATAAATAACTAGCTGATGCCCGCGACTTCGTCCGCGTGGATTGAGGTTTTCCGGTTCCCGCGGGAACTCTTTAATTTTCCGGGATAAAAAGTAGCCTATGTGCTATTCCAGACCATAATCTATCTCTGTGCCAAATTTCATCCAGATCCGTTCATCCGTTGGAGCGTGATTGAGTAACAAACATACATCCATACATCCAAACTTTCGCATTTATAATATTTATTTGACTAGATGATGCCCGCGACTTCGTCCGCGTGAATTCAGTTTTTTTGATTATCGCGGGAACTCTTTAATTTTCCGGAATAAATAGTAGCCTATGTCCTTCCTCGGGATGTAACATACCTCTATACAAAATTAAATCAAAATTGGTTGAACAGATGGGCCGTGAAAGCGTAGCAGACAGACAGACACACTTTCGCATTTATAATATGAGTATGGATATCGAATGGTTTTGTACCTACTATATTAACTCTATGGGTTTTCATTTACTTGTATAGGTACTTACCAAACTTATTGTTTCATTTTTCAGGGAACCGAGCGAGGGCCCTCATCGTTTCAGCCTGGATTATCAGCACTGTATTCTCTATTCCGATACTTATATTGTACGAAATAAAAGAAGTGCAAGGTAAGTTAAGTTGGATTTCTACAATACTTACTTAAAGCAATAATGTACCTTAGGTTCAGTGGTTTTCCCTTACCTTGACTCGCAGCGTATACACTTGATTTTGATTTTTGGAAATTCTCCTCGACGTCTTGTACCTCGACTTTGTACTATTGAATTGGCTTAAAACGAAAAAAGTAGGCAAACCTTGACCGTAAACTGAATTTCAACATTTTCATTGACTTTATAGCAGTTGATGTTCCTTGTAATTTGACCAATAATCATTTAAAAAGTACAGAGCAGGTAGTGCCAAATTCTTAAATTATTGTAAACTAGCTGATGCCCGCGACTTCGTCCGCGTGGTTTAAGTTTTTTGATTCCCGCGGAAACTTAATTTAATTAATCCGCTTAATTTTCCGGGATAAAAAGTAGCCTATGTCACTCTCCAGGTCCTTAACTATACCCATGCCAAAAATCACAACGAGCGGCGTAATTGAAGGACAAACCAACAAACAAACACACTTTCGCATTTATAATATTAGTATGATTCATAAAATATAACAAGAAACTAGATGATGCCCGCGACTTCGTCCACGTGGATTAATGTTTTTTGATTCCCGCAGGAATTCTTTAAATTTCCGGGATCAAAAGTAGCATATGTCCTTCCCCGGGATGCAACCTACTTACCTCTAACAAATTTCATCAAAATCGTTTGAAAAGATGGGTCTGGAAAGCGTAACAGACAGACACACTTTCGCATTAATTATAGTATAGTATGGATATGGATTCTTGATTGAAATTTTTATCTTACAGTTTCAGATATTCTGTGTCGATTTGGAATATATCCTACATAGATCCATGTCCCCTAACTAGGAGACCAGTACCCTTACTCTGAGATTGATCGAATTTAAAATACGGTCTCACTAAGTGAGGTGAATTACATATGCATCAAACTAAAATGAATCTTAACCTTATTAATCAGTACCACCATATATCAGTCTTCGCGCGAGCGTGTATGCGTTCGGGTGCAAAAATGGCGAATTCCGTGAATTTTCTTAAATGTCAGTGTAACGTAATTTTAAATGAATTGCTTTGTTTTATACAAAACAAAATACAAATTCTTGATGAAGATAGCATCGTGAAGTTATGTGTGGATACGTTTTCGTACTCGGAAATTAGTGTCGCAAAGCAACTACTATTTGCATCAATTAACACGACCGTGAGAAATATTTCGCGGCGTAAAGCAAAAGAGCACAAGGATGTGGAAGACATTATTTGCGCCTTCAAAAATACAGAGCCGGATGAGACGCCTATTTTTGTAGCAAGGGATTTAAGCAAATTGCCGCCGGTAACCTTCGATCACATCGACATAACAAGCTTGCTGAAAGATGTCGTTTTGATGAAATCTGACATTAATCATATAAAAGAAACATATGCAACTAGTCAGGAGTTAAATCAGCTGAAAAATCATTTAAATCAATCTTTGGCAAGTGTAGACAATGTAAGTAAAAGGCGCGGGGCATATTTATTGGATAGTGGACCTTCGGGCATGTTAAATCTTTCAAATATGTCCGTTGTTGATAGTTCTCCAATGCGAGACAATGATGGTCAAGGGCACGATCAGACAAACGAACACCGGTCTCTTTCACTCATACAAGACGTAAGCACCCAAAGCGCTCAGTGTGAGGACAGTGTCCCTTTCACTCGTTGCCATCGATCAGTTGATAAGAGTGCATCGCGCGCAGGCGCAGTGGAACCTGTATCTAGCAAAAATACGTTACGAAATGATTCATCAGAACAGCGCAATACACAGCCGGTGCACACAGACGCACGCGCCGTAGCGGGTGTTAGCGCGGCCGCACACTCAATGAGCTCAGTTATGGGTAACACTATGGTTGAGGTAGTTAGGTCGGAAGGTGAATGGAAGCAGGATGAACCAAATCAGGAATGGATAGAGGTTCAAAGAAAAAGATATCGGAATAGAAAGGAGGGTGTTAGAGGCAAAGCGGCCATTCAGCTTAATGACAAGTTTAGGCCTGCTGATTTAAAAATTCCGCTATTTGTATCTAACGTCCATAAGGATACTTTAGAAAAAGACATCGTGGAGTACATATTTCTTAAAACTAATGAGAATGTAATGATACAAAAAATTAAAATGAAGACTGAGAGGGGCTATAGTGCTTATAAAATAATGGTAACACGACACAAGCTGCACATCTTTCTTAACGATGAAATCTGGCCTGACGGGGTAACTTGTCGACGTTTTATGCCTTATAAAACTCGAGAGCAAAATATTGATCAGAACAGAAGCATTCCTGATTGTAATGTATAACGCAACTATGGTAACATATAATTGTAAAAGTATAAAGCGCTCCGTGGAAGGTGTTCAGCAGTTATGTAACTTTACTGACATAATTGCTCTCCAGGAGACGTGGTTGCTACCCTTTGACCTATCATATCTGGCGAGCATCCATGAGGATTTTGGAAGTACAGGAACCTCTGCCGTAGATACGAGTGCTGGTGTTCTCAAAGGGAGGCCTTATGGTGGTGTCGCTTTATTGTGGCGTAAGTCTGTGTTTCAGTGCGTGTCGGTAATTCAGTGCGCAAACCCTCGCATAGCGGCGATTCGTATTACAACGTGCGGTCGTCCTATTTTGGTTGTCAGCGTGTATATGCCTACCGATTGTAGTGAAAATATACCAGAACTCACCGATTGCCTAAGCTCCATTAGTGCTATCGTAGAGGAGGCGGGGATTGAATCGGTATTTATTCTTGGGGACCTCAATGCGCATCCAGGTGAGCGTTTTTATAAAGAAATTTTTGACTTTGCGGATGAACAAGACTGGTTTTGTGCGGACATAAATAAGTTGAGTATAGATACCTATACTTTTATTAGTGAGGCGCACGGGTGTAGGCGGTGGTTAGACCACTGTCTTGTAAGTAGTGCGGCGTGGCAGTGTGTCACTAATATTTATGTAAAATATGACGTTTACTGGTCGGACCACTACCCTCTGGTGGTGTGTTGTAATTTAGATGTTATTCGACAAAAACTACCAATAAATATTATAGAACGTAGTACAGTGCTATGGGGCGAGAGGACCCTAGAGCAAATAGATGCATATAATAAGAAGTGTAACATGCAATTGAAAAACTTGAACTTTCCGTGTGAGTTAATAGAATGCTCTGATTGTTTTTGTGATAAGGCTGATCATAAATATATAATTGATAACTTGTACAAAGACATTGTAAAGGTGCTGCAACAGGCCGCTAGTGAGACCCGTATGCTAAAAAAGATTAGCCGGAAAAAACCACTGGCGGGTTGGAATAGGCATGTGCGCGACGCTTACTTGAATGCCAAGCTAAAATTTCATGTTTGGTGTTGGCATGGCAAGCCAGTTAGCGGTCCTATTTTTAATGACATGGCTGAATCGAGAAAAATGTTTAAAGGAAAACTTAAGTGGTGTCAAAATCACCAGGAACAAATTAAGATGGATATGCTGGCGACACACCATGTTAACGCTGATTTCAAGAATTTTTGGAAATGCACAAATCAGCTTAATCCTAGGCCGGGCATTCCAGCAAGCGTCGATGGTGTCTCTAACCCGAGCGAGATCGCCAATTTGTTTGCAAATCACTTTGCTGTGAAGTCGCCTCTTGGGCCGCAGCGTCAGGGGTTCGATGCTGAGCCTAGCGGAACTAAAATGTCTGTAATAATTCTGGCAAAAGATATACGACAAATTATCATTCAGTCAAAGCGTGGTAAGTCCCCTGGTCACGACGGACTCAGTATCGAGCACCTGAAGCATGCGGGATGTCATCTCCCTCGGGTATTGGCATTGTTATTCAATCTGTGTCTCAGCCACTCGTACCTGCCTCCGGACCTAATGAGAACTGTGGTGGTACCTGTTGTAAAGAGTAGGACGGGGGATGTGTCTGACAAATGTAATTACCGGCCGATTTCGCTAGCCACTACCATAGCGAAAGTGCTTGACAGTGTGCTTAACCAATATTTGAAGAAGCACGTTAAGCTGCATGACGCTCAATTTGGATTTCGGTCCGAACTGTCAACAGAAACTGCAATCCTGAGTTTGAAGCATACTGTCAAGTACTACACTGACAGACACACTCCCGTATACGCTTGTTTCCTGGACCTGTCGCGGGCTTTTGATCTGGTGCCATATGATAACCTGTGGCATAAGTTAAAAAAGACAGGGCTGCCACCGGAGGTTAATTGTCTTTTTAAATATTGGTACCTAGGTCAGGAGAACCGAGTGAGGTGGGCAAATGAGCTCTCGGACATGTACAGGCTGGAATGTGGCGTTCGGCAGGGTGGCCTGAGCTCACCATTGCTTTTCAGCCTGTACGTAAACGAGCTGATTGAGGGACTCAGCAGTATGCCGGTAGGCTGCTACGTAGACGGTGTCTGCGTCAACAACCTGAGCTATGCCGACGACATGGTGCTGCTGGCTCCGTCAATCAGTGCGTTGCGCAGGATGCTTGCGGTATGCGAGTCGTATGCTGCTGAACATGGTTTGAGGTATAATGTCAAGAAGACTGAAGTCATGATCTTCAGGGCGGGTACCAAGTGTCCAACGTATATTCCACCTTTGAAACTCCATGGAGTAGCTCTCAATAGAGTGCACAAATTCAAATACCTTGGGCACTTGCTAACCGAGAACCTTGGAGATGATGACGATATGGAAAGGGAACGCAGGGCATTGTCAGTCCGAGCGAATATGGTGGCCCGCAGGTTTGCCCGATGTACGGATGCTGTGAAAGTCACGCTGTTCAAAGCTTACTGTACATCCTTATACTCGGCAAGCTTGTGGTTTCAGTACACGCAAAGGGCTTACAATGCGCTGCGAGTCCAATATAATAATGCGTTCAGGATTTTGTTGCGGCAACCTCGGTTCTGTAGTGCATCGGTAATGTTTACTGAGGCGCGGACAGATGGCTTCGATGCCATCTGGCGCAAGAAAACAGCCTCACTATTGTCCAGAGTCCGTGGAAGCAGCAACGGCATCCTGCGCATGATAGCTAACAAAATGGATAGTCCTCTGATGGCGAAACTCGTTCAGAGGACGAAATCCCTTTTAGTTATTAAGTACTAACATAGTGATTAAGTATTTTGTTACTAACTCCTTAGTGTTTAAGTATTAACATAGTTATTAAGTGTTTATTGTTACTAACACATAATGGATCTATTGTCCGATTAAATAAATAAATAATAATAATAATTAATTTAGAGCTCAATTTCGTGTATGCATTCACAGCTAGCGCTCCAAACGATACGTTTCGAAATTTGAATCGGTTGCACTGAATTTGTGGCTTTAAATCAAGAGTTTTTGGGTCCATTTTAGTTTGACTCAAATGTGATTCACCTCACTTAGTGAGACCGTATTTTAAATTCGATCAATCTCAGAGTAAGGGTACTGCATTGCTTTAAACATGCAACTTCTCAATATTTCAGGCGAGCTCCAATGCTGGATAGAACTAGGAACAGCGCGCAGATGGCAGATCTGGATGACTTTAGTGTCAATCATGATCTTCGTGCTGCCCGCGCTGGCTATTGCCGCCTGCTACGCTGTCATAGTACTGACTATATGGACCAAGAGCAAAGCGGTCGTAATGAGTCCGCCTATGAACAATAAGAGGGGGAAGATGAGGACTGGTAATATATTATACGTTGATCAAAGCTCTTTTTCAAAACACTTGCTCGAAAAATGCACTTACAGAGGCAGTAAACAGGGCCTGTAAGTCAAATTTACTGCCCTCGTGCTATTTTTTAGGGTTCCGTAGCCAAATTTGGCAAAAACGGAACCCTTATAGATTCGTCATGTCTGTCTGTCTGTCTGTCTGTGTGTCCGTCCGTATGTCACAGCCACTTTTTTCCGAAACTATAAGAACTATATTGTTGAAACTTGGTAAGTAGATGTATTATGTGAACCGCATTAAGATTTTCACACAAAACTAGAAAAAAAAACAATAAATTTTGGGGGTCCCCATACTTAGAACTGAAACTCAAAAAAATTTTTTTCATCAAACCCATCCGTGTGGGATATCTATGGATAGGTCTTCAAAAATGATATTGAGGTTTCTTATATCATTTTTTTCTAAACTGAATAGTTTGCACGAGAGACACTTCCAAAGTGGTAAAATGTGTGTCCGTCCCTCCCCCTGTTACTTCTAAAATAAGAGAATGATAAAACTAAAAAAAATATATGATGTACATTATCATGCAAACTTCCACCGAAAATTGGCTTGAACGAGATCTAGTAAGTAGTTTTTTTTTTAATAATTTAAAACTTACTACAGGTTTGTACGGAACCCTCGGTGCGCGAGTCCGACTCGCACTTGGCCGGTTTTTTTTATATTTGTAAGTCCACTTTACTCCAAATAAATAGTTTTCTTTCAAGTAGGTTCATAATTATATTGAGTTGTATATAGAGAAAAAAATCCTTCTATTAATAGCCACCAAAAATCTCGAAATAACTATGGGCGTGAGAAACTATTTTCTAGTTAGTAGGTACAAGTACCTAGTACCTATCTACTCGAGTTTTAATTCAAGTTTTCTCACAAATGTATTGAAAAATATTGTGTGATACACGGGCGTTATAGTAGTTTATGCAACTGTCATATAATGAAGGGTATTAAAACACGAGTGTGAGTTTATGAAACGAGCGCAGCGAGTTTCATAATAGTAACGAGTGTTTTAATACCCGTGTTATATGCAGTTGCATACACTACTTTATCTTCACTAATGCAATTTATCAAACAACAAGAGTAAAAGCTGACAATAGTTTTTTTATAATAATTCACGCGTACGTGTATTGTCACAGTGAACTTGCCGCCATTAAAATCTAACCAATGAGAGCGCAGCTGCGCGCGCAGGGCCAATCAGGAGCGAGCGCGCGCTGTTCGTTTTTTATTTAATTGGCACAAGATCTTACCAAAGAGTTTTGTGTATGTAAGTTTAGTAGTTTCGACGAAGTTTTCACGTATAACCCAACTGTTTTCAAAAGTCAGCCTAATATCAAAATTTTATACAACTTGTATGAGGATTTTGACATAAGGCTCGCCAGGTTAATTGGTCGCGTTTTATTGATGTTATAATGAGATTTTACGATATCGATGTGGATATTATACCATCATGTGAAATTGCTTAAATTGAGTGTTTTGTTATCTGCGCTATAACAGTAGTAATTATAAGTCAAGTATTGGAAACATAAGTAGAATGTTATAACATTAGTGTAGATAAAGGTTTTAACAAACTCGTGACGATGGTCAGCCGCCGTACCGTCATACCGCCTCACCGCTCTTATATCACAAACTACTATTGTGTCTTGGATGATGCTGGTGTCAACCATGATGTTCGAGCTGCCATGAATCATCTATGACCAGAAACAATATAAATTCAATTATTATAAACAATAACTTCGTCGGTTTTAGATACTTTTTAAGATTCTGATAGATTTTCTTTAAATTCTAAGTGGGGATCTAAAGAGAAAACCCAAAAAATAAAATTAGTAAAACGCAAAATGTGTCATTCCTAGTTCAAAGAGTTCCATCGAATATGGGCCTTTGAAAGTAGTTTCGATACTTTAATATATCGCTACTGGATGGCATAAACAGTCGCGTAAAAAGACTGGATTAAAGATGCATATCTCAAATTTCGTCACTGGCAGGTAAGTGAACCGTGGCCGAGAGGTCAAGGCGCTCAGGGCGCGATTCCCAGAGAGACGCAGGTTCAAATCCTGCCGGTTCCGAAATTTTTGATATGTATATTTAAGTAAGTTTATAAACTTTCCTCGTGTGTGAAGCACTGTAATAAAAATTATAAAATGAGAAAAACCATATTCTCACTTTATGACTGCGGTACGAACGATACGTTGATAGTGATAGTAAGTCAATTTCTCCTTTAATCTACACAAATAAGAAGGGAAGATGAGCCGATAAACTAGTAATGCTACATTTAAAGTCGAATAATAAACACCCTACTCGCGAATCCACAATAAGTATAGATAGCCAAAAAAAATCTGAGCGGTGAATGTGTTCCGGCATGTCAGGCATCCGAATAATTACAATAAAATCGTTTATAATTAACTTTTTCTCTTTTCAGGGCAGGTGGAATGCGACCCAGATTCTCGGCGCGCCAGCTCTAGAGGACTGATACCGAGAGCCAAAATCAAAAGCGTCAAAATGACTTTTGTTATTGTTTTCGGTGAGTTTCAAATGCTTGTTTACGAATCGTTAACTGGGATGATTATTATACGATGAATTCTCATAACTCCTTGTATTTAAGGCAATGTGTAAAGAAAACATACAGGAACAGTCCCAACAACTTATCTGGCCCCGTGGACAAAATTGGAACTAATTTTTATGGCTGTTTAGTTTTTTTTTATTAGCAACACTATGTGATAACACATGAACAAAGTGTCTATTCGCAACAAGAAAGACTAAGACGTCTTTGGACAATTTCTTATTACATAAAGTAAATAATAAGCTTAGGTTAAAGAAAAATTATAGTTTGACTAGATTGTAATTATATTGAGCACCCTTCATTGGTACTCAATAACAGAAAAAAAAACTATTTGATAACAACCACCCTGTCACCGGGTCAGTTAAGTTTCTGGGTATTTCACTCAACTGCATCCTCGGTCTAAATGGCTGCGGTCCAATAAATCTCATAAGACTTCATTTCTACTAAAGCGGGGCGAAACACAGATGTGCTGAATAGACCAATCAGATGATTGTTATAGATGACGTCATGATCATTATATCACGTAATTTTTTATCAGCCTAATTGGTCAAAGCACCTGCGTTCCACTCCACTCGTCTCCGCTTCAGTCAAAACGCACCCTTAGAGCAACATTAGAGTAAGCGTTCACGGTCGATATTCGCAGGCACCTCTAATTTTTTGGAGCTGTGTGCTCAGTTAAGTATCACTTGCACCATCGAATTGGTAAAGGACACATTGTGAAGAAACCCGGATGCTTGAGAGTTCTCCTTAATGTTCTCAAAGGTGAAGTCTGCTAATCTAAACTTGACCAGCGTGGTGGAAAATGACCCTAACCACTCCTATTCTGAAAGGAAACTCGTGGTCAGTAGTGTAATACTGTGTTAGTAGTGGTGGTGGGTTGTGAATTGAGATGATACGAAAAATATGAATACATTTTCCACGTTATGACAGATTGAAAAAACAGATAAAAAATAAAAATATGTTATCGGTAGATATCAAACGGACTGATGTAACGAATTTGGCAAACAACATTCCGCCGGCGAAATTTATAAATCGACCGGCCTCAATCCGGTTCAAGATCAAACGTATTTATAGATTTCATAGTCGATAACCTCAACTTCCTCACTGGAAGCACAATCTAACAATCGTACAGATGGGTAGTTCGTTGAATCCACGTATTAAGCAGGGTAGTCATGGTATTACCTGGTCTGTAACTCGCTTAATGATCTGTCTCCATTCCATGTTGACGGTAAGCTTTCTGAACAGTCTTGTAAGAGTATTCCTCTGCATTTTCCAGACTCTTTAATCTTCAGTCATATCTTACAGTTACACCATATCGCCATCGTCCCCACAAGATTTACAAGCTTGGTACCTACTTTATCTTCCGCTTATATCTTTATAAAATACATAATTTTAATATGTCTTACTATAAGTAGCTTTTTTTGTGGGATATAATTTTATAAGTGAACGTAATTACGTATCAATCCTCCTTTTGCTTGTTACATTTTACATACCATATAAGCGTCGTTCACTTCTCAAGCATAGCTTTTATTAAGGCAAATGTGATAACGTCCTCGTCTCAACCGCATATGGTTTGGAGCAGCAACAGCTACATTTACGACTGCACTTGACAGTGTTGCCATGTTTCAACACTGAGAAATTTGCGCCTATTGGCTTGTGCATCTCAAGCGGCGCAAAGCGTTCGTTGCCCAACTATATGATTTCTAAACCGTGATGGTATCTACATTAAGCACATCTGTTATTTTGACAGCATGTTTATTTTGTTTCTTTTCACTAATGTCAACGCCTACGCAATAGAAAATTAGCGCCACATGCAATGTGGTGATAATTTATTTTCTTTTCTATGTACGTTTTATTTTGGCATACGGTCTAATTAAATTTCTAGTTTGACGTGGTAGGTATTGTTGCTCATTAAAATGTGATTAGCACACATTGCTGTCTAGTTGACCATTAAACTTTATCTTAAACTTTTAGAAAAAATAATAAGTACTAGCTAATGCGGGCGACTTCGTCTGCGTGGAATAAGTGTTGTTTAATAACACAAATACAAAATTCTTAATTTTCCGGGATAAAAAATAGCATGTCACTCTCCAGGTCCTCAACTAAGTATACCTACCCATGCAAAAAATCACGTCGATGCGTTGCTCTGTTGCAGCGTCATTGAAAAAGACAAATAAACAAACAAACACAACTTTGCATTTATAATATTAGTATAATTTTTCTGACGCAAAAATGTCGGCAGGTAAGTAGGTAGGTACCTACTAACTTGGTTTATAAAAATTGTAAATACCGCGCGAGATTGTGAACTGTCGAAACATTGTGAACCGTTCAATGTTCTGAGTGTCAATTTTTTAAATATTTATTGTATTTACGATTTCTAGTTCTTCCTTTTTTGATCTTTTAGGTTAGGTTGGGTTAGGTTAGGGTTAGGTTATGTCTAACCCTGACTCCTACAGACAACCCTTTATTAAATGATGAAAATGATGAGATGGCTTATAATAATAGGTATTATCTGCGGAGATAACGATCGTGGTCAAAATATGGTTGGGAGGACACACTGATATACTTAATCCAGCTCAATACAAAGCAAAAGCGCCACGTTGCCCAAAGTAACGCCTGCTACTATCCAATATTTAATCCAGCTCTTCTCATTTCCAGTGTTTGTACTTTGCTGGTCTCCGTACATCGTGTTCGACCTACTGCAAGTGTACCACCAGATACCGATGACACAGATGAACATTGCCATCGCGACGCTCATACAGAGTCTAGCGCCGCTAAATTCTGCTGCAAACCCGCTGATATGCTGCATGTTTTCACCGCACATTTATGCTAGTCTAAAGTAAGTTTCAACAACCTTTATTGTTATTTTAAAGTAAAATCCAAAGAGCAAAAGAAGAAGAATTAATATATTATCGGTTCTGAAATCATCTGGAACGTGTTCCATGTTTTGACACCAACATTATATTATAATGTACTTCTTTGTACGTAATAATAAAATATACTCATCCAATGTATTTTCGCAACAAGGGTACCTACTATTAAGTATTCTGTGCCGCAACCGTTCGCAAACCATAAAAGAGGGAGGGAAGCAAATGTTAGTACTTCATGGTACGCATAATAATCCATCCACCACCACTGCAGCCCATTAACGTCCCACTGCTGGGCACAGGCCTCCACTCTCATAGGAGATAGGGAGTTAGAGCTTAGACCCACCACACTGCTTCAATGAGGGTTGCCGGGCTTTAACGACTATTAACATGATAGTGATAATAACCGGGACCGACGGCTTAAAGTGCTCTCCGAGGCACGGGGGTAAAACACAACCAACTTCCTAACTCTGGGCTAGTACTGAAAATTTCTAGTCAGAAAAACCCAATGCTTAATTATGGCCCGATCCGAGACTCGAACCCGGGACCTCGTCGGCCTCAGTCGAACATGCTAACCATTAGACCAACAAGGCTGTACATAATAATCCATACTAATCTATACTAATAATATTATTATCTTTAATATTATAAATGCGAAAGTGTGTCTGTCTGTCTGTCTGTCTGTCTGTCTGTCTGTCTGTTCGTCTGTCTGTCTGTCTGCAACGCTTTCACGGCCCATCTGTTCAACCGATTTTGATGAAATTTGGCAAAAGGATAATTTGAATCCCGGGGAAGGGCATACTTTTTATCCCGCAATGTTAAGGAGTTCCCGTAGAATCAAAAACTTAATCCACGCGGACATAGTCGCGGGCATCATCTAGTATTATATATACGGAAGTAAACGCTAAATCGCTTCGCGGCACTTCTTTGTCGGTAGGGTGGTAACTAGCCACGGCCGAAGCCTCCCACCGGGCCAGACCAGGGAAAGTTCAGAAATTATAAATACCCAAATTGTCCCTGCCGGGAATCGAAACCTCCGCATTAAGACAACAGTGCTGAACACTGTGCCAGGGAGGGCGTCAAAGAAAGATGAGATTTTCTGAGTGTTTCTGAATGAATGAAAAATTCTTTATTGTACACCAAAAAACACATACTTAAGTATAAACAATAACAATAAAACTAAGCTATGGTACAAGTGGCGGCCTTATCGCTTTAAAGCGATCTCTACCAGGCAACCATGCACACAACGGATTAACCTAATGATTTTTGACGGTTTTTTGTACACTTTTCAGACGAGTGCCCCCATACCGGTGGTTCTGGTGCGGCACGCAGCGCAGGCGACACGTCCGGAGCACCGCGCGGTCGCGCTCCGACTCCACCGGACATTCGGACCTCCACAGTTCCACTCACGCGAGGCGGTCGCATTCCGTTGCTATGGTAATAGTCAACATTATTATTTAGCTCCTCGTCTATATCAATACTAATATTATAAATGTGAAGGTGTGTCTGTTTGACTGTCTGCTACGCTTCCACGGCTCATCAGTTTAACATTCATATTAACAGTTTAACAGTTCCATATTTAAAATTTAAAATTCATTTATTGCAAATTTTGGTTTTCTTAACGTCTTATTGTATAATAGAGTTACGTACATCCAAATGTCTTAAATAAATGGCATGCAATCCATACTAATATTGTAAATGCGAAATTGTGTCTGTCTGTCCGTATGTCTGTCTGTCTGTCTGCTACGCTTTCATGGCCCACCTGTTCAACCAATTTTGATGAAATTTGGTACAGGGATTGGTTGTATTCCGGGGAAGGACATAGGCTACTTTTAATCGCGGAAAATTAAAGAGTTCTCGCGGGAACCTCAATCCACTCGGACGAAGTCGCGGCCATCAGCTATTAGTACATAGTGTTTTTTATGACATTGTTATCATTTCACTTCATCATCATCTCAGCCTGCGGACGTCCACTGCTGAACATAGGAATTTCCCAAAGAACGCCACCACACCCGGTCCTCAGCCTTCCTCATCCAGCCACTTCCCGTCGCCCTTTTAATGTCGTCGGTCCATCGTGCTGGAGGGCGCCCCACACTACGCTTACTTGTACGCGGTCTCCACTCTAAGACTTTCCGGCTCCAGCGACCATCGCTCCTTCGACTGGCATTGCCTGCCCACTGCCACTTCAGGTTGCAATTAATGGTTTGGGCTATGTCAGTGACCCTGGTTCTCTTACAGATCTCTTCCTTTCGGATCTTGTCCTTAAGAGAAACTCCTAACATCATTTTTTTTATCCACTACAAGTTAACCCTTGACTGCGATCTCACCTGATGGTAAGTGATGCTGTCTAAGATGGTAGCGGGCTAACCTGTTAGGATCATGGCAGTTATATTAAACCCATACCCCTACTCGGTTTCTAGACGGCATCGTACCGGAACGCTAAATCGCTTGGCGGCACGTCTTTACCGGTAGGGTGGTAACTAGCCACGGCCGAAGCCTCCCACCAGGCCAAATATTAATATTATTATCTCACTTGCAGATATTAAACCGCACCCGCGGCAACAGCATATCGCGCTCAGGGGACGCGCGCCGCGCGCAAGTGTCGTTGCCGCTGCGCGACTGACGGCAGCGCGAGCTGGCGTCCGACGTCATGCTGTAAACCGATGCACGCTACACTTCCACTGTGGGGAAAAACTCCAAACATTAAGGCCTAGTTGCACAAGGCCGTTAAATGTGTTTAAGTTAAATTTTCTGTGTAGTTCTTGCAATTCCCGAGTGCGCGTGGCTCATGATTGTGTTTGAGTCTTATTTGTATTCATATACGCGTACGTGATGCGCGTACGACTGACCTCTGCGAGAGGTATGCACACTTACGCAATGTGCATAACTACAAGTAAAGTTCACGCGCGCTCGTGAATTGCAAGAACTATATCTGTCCTTACATGTCCACCGGAATGAACTTATAAAAAAGTGACAGCATCAAAAAAAATAACTAAATCAGTTTAAGCAGTGTTGTGCAAGCCGGCCTAAACCTTGCTTGCAGACCAAAAGTACATTGTTAGCAATTTAGCATTAAAAGCTCGTATTATGAATTGTATGGTCTGGTTTTCTAGGATAGCTGTAGTGCTGTCACATTACAAACGGGGCTATTTTAAAAATAGGTACTCTTAATTACTACTTCTAAAAATTCTGATATAAGTATTTTTCTTTATACGAAAGTAATAAATATTAAAATGGCATGCAGGCTGATCATCGATCATCAATCGATTAGTCCACAGAGCTAAAAAGTGTCTAGGATTGCTTTTTGCTATTAGGATATGTACTTATATCAAAAGTGGTATAAAAAATGTGCAGTATTGCACAGAGAAGTAACCCGTATGAGGTTATCAATATTTTAAATTAACCCTGTATATAGATACCTACAAGGAAAAACATAAGATCTCATTTTTGAGCATTTTTGAGTTTTGTCATAATAATCATAATAATCACGAAACTCAATGAATGATTGGAATTTTATATTGCCAAATCTTGCACATGTAAAGTATTGTCAAAGACACTCTAGGAAACCATGAATTCAAGGAAAATAAAACAGAGACAGACAGAACAACTTATCGTGGTGTTGAAACTTCTATGACGCTCTTCGTATGGCGATATAAGTTAGAACTCGGTAGAGAAAGATACACCACAAGCTTACCAACTCTCCGTAATGGTTAGGTATCATGAGGGACCGATTGGAGACAGAGATTAACACAATTAATTAAATATCCATGCGTAGATGGATCCTCATTAACTCAAAAAATACCACAAGTTTTCTATTTTATGTCAAGACAACCTCCTGATAGGTATGTCGTCGTCATCAACCGATGGACGTCCACTGCTGGACATGGGTCTCCTGTAGGGTCCTCCACAAGCCACGGTTTTGCTGCCGCCTGGATCCAGCGACTCCCTGCGACTCGCTTGATGTCGTCTGTCCACCGTCTGCCGACGGTACGCCTTCCAGTGCGGGTTCGCCATTCCAGCACCTTGGGACCCCAACATCCATCGGTTCTCCGAACTATGTGCTCCGCCCATTGCCATGTAGACTAGGAATGAATAATGCCGCTGCGGCTTACGTCAAAACACGTTAATTGCTATCACTATACACAAATTTGCCTACCTATAGATTAAATGCAACATAAAAAATATAAGTTTATCGACAATACGCTTAGCTTTAATAAAAGAAATAAAAAGCCTATTTTTTCAACGATCGGTTGATAATAAGCTGCAAGTGTAGCGTGAATCTCTATAAAATTATACATAGTGTATGTAAGGAACTGTTAGGGTAATTTACTAATTATAACCACTATATGTTTATAATATTATAAAGTAATTAAAATAGGTAATTATTATTAGTATTACGGTTATGGATCTCTTGCCAAAAAGATTTTGTATGCATTGTAAATTTGCACCATTTTATAATATAAAGTTTGTATACTTAACTAATAAAATAGTTTAAGATATATATTATTAAAGTTTGGGGAGAATATATTTTTTAAAATCAAAAGTTTAACGATTGCCTATTAAATATAATTATATAAATAATAGTACCTAATAAGTCCAAAAATATCACAAATCTTGTACAAATATTAGGTATAAAAATTTAAATCTTTTATCTGAAATAAATACTTAAAATAACTGAAATCTCTTCGTGCAAATATGGGTTTATTTATTTTTATTTTAAACAAATTGAAAAAAGTATCTATCATAATACTAATTATTTAAATTATACTACATAGCGTTCTAACGAGAGATGTAGGCTATATATAATAGAAAATAATCCTCCGCCATTGTATGATATAAATTAGGAGTCTGCTAGGAAGTATAATAAGGAGTAAAAGCATGTACCTATTTTAAATTTAGGTAAGTATCACCTTGCTATTATATTACATATGAATATTTATGTGTTTCTTAGAGTAAAAACTGTTTATGAGGGACATGATAATATTATGATAGCAATTTTCAATTGCATGCGTTTTAATTTTTTATTTTCTTATTTACTTGTTATTGTTGTAATGAGCAACTAAAAATGTTGTATCAAGTTTTTCATAAAATTTTTTTCAGAAGCCACTTCCATAATTTTGTTGTTAAAATTAACTTTAGATTGCATGCATCCGAAAATCATCACTTGTAATCATGAGTATCGTGACCCTCACAAAATAAATATTTAAGTAATTGAAGGATTATATAGGATATATTTTATATTTTTGTCGTCTATTTATTTGTTGTTCGTGGAATATTATTGTCAATTTATGTTGTTGTAAAATGTGTACATAATATTTTTTTTTATTGACTGTATAATTATAATTGCCAAAGAACAATAAAATATTAAAAATAATTTAAAAATTGATTCATGTTTTTATAAATTGTCAGTAGTGTCTCTTAACTTATGCCTTGTATTTTGCACTATCTCACAAGGGTACAATCCACACAAAATAATAGGTACAACCGTACAAAAGATAATAATCATCTTTATTATTAAAACTATTCTTACTACTTCATAGCTAGTCTTTAATTTAATAAGACACTAAACGGCTGTAGCTATTACCTATTCTGTGTCTGTATCAAATAACGTTATACCGAACGCGCGCATACGCGTGCAGAGTAACTTCGCCCCGGGGCTCGGGTAGGGCTCCTTGACAAATCTTCATTTGGTAAACCCGACTTCTACCGAAATATTAATCCAGTTTCTATCAGTTTTAAATAAACTGAAAGAAACTGGATAGTGTTCCACCGGATAGTGGAAGAAACATACAAATAATATTAGCCGCTACGTGCCGCACCCCTCCGTGCATCTCTAGTGAGGCTCGACCTTTAGAGACAGTTTCCGCGAAACATTCCCGTCAGAAAGTCATGAAAGTCAGAGTGGAATGATGTTTTTTTTCCTGTCAATTTCACTTTTTTTGTCAGCTAGACAATAGTTATTTGTTATACAAGAGTGAAAAGTTGTTTTTAACCGCGTGCTCAATTTTGATGACCGAGCAAGCGAAGGATTCTAAAATTAGAATCCTGAGCGTCAGCAAGGGAATCAAAAGAGCACGAGGTGAAAAATCTTTTCACTCTAGTGCAACACGTAACTTTTCATCCCACCTCAGCGAGGAAATGACTAAATGCAAGGTTACGAGTGTGAGTTTTTAACAAATTAAAAACGGTTGTATGGAAATTCGGCACCATAGAGGTAGAAGTAAATAGGTTTTAATGATGTTTTGAATTCACAAACTGCATAGACGAGTGATATTTTATAATGTGCACACGATGTTCTAAATTCAATTTACTTTATCCTCAAGAGGATGATAACGGCTTTTGCATTCAGATATCGAAGAGTAAAAATACTCTTTTCTCACCTCCGGGCGGAAAGCGTCAATTTTCCTCCCGCTGCGCTAAACGAAAATGCCGCTTTCCGCCTCCGTCGAGGAGAAAAATAGTATACACACCACGGGCAGTAAATAAGAAAGCCTCAGATCACAATATGTTTATTGACCTCGGCTTCGCCTCGGACAACAATTACATGTGATCTGAGACATTTCTTATTTTACTCCCCTAGATGTGTAATATACTATTCCGAGATGGTGGGATGAAAAACCTATTTTTGTCCGTAGTATGATTCAATCGCTTTTAATTGGATAGGCCACAAAGCAGTAATAATTTTGCATTAGTCTGGAACATGCTTTTATAATTTCCTAACGACTCAGTTCTGCCTTTTGCGACAGTTGGGATTTCTAGTACCTTTTATCACGAGACGTAACGTGACCAAGAACCATGTTTTACTTAACAGTAACACGAGCATATTGTAATAGTTAAAATTTAAATAACGTTGATAAAAGATTAATAAAAATGGCTTTATTAAACCACACATAATAAACCTCCAGCATGAATATACTTTTGAGTGGTGAACAAAATAAACTAGGAAGGTACGTGTAGTAGTTAAAAATTCTCCCATCCAGCTACTTCTATCAATTATTATTACTGTCACTTGAACGTTGGTGGTAAGCAACCACATCCTTGTTTTTCATTATATTTTCAATCCATCGAGCACGAGTATTTTTTCAGAATAGGAAGGGTTTGACCATTATTAGTCCAAAAACTGGCCAAAAACGGATTGGCAGACTTCACACACCTATGAGAACTTTATGAAGCACTCTCGCGGGCGTATAGGTTTTCTCACGATGTTTTCCTTCGCCTTATAAATAAATTAGTGATATCTAAAAGCTTATTTCCAGAAGGGAGGGGCACAATCTTGAAAAGATTGTCATTACTGGCAAAGTGGACGGCAAGAGACCACGGGGCCCGATGCGTTGGTCAGATCAAATCCGCAACACTCTCGATAGCAAGGTCCACGAAGCCCTGCATGTCGCAAAAAACAGAGCAACATGGTGCGACATCGTTCGTAGAAGGATTATTGGTGGAAGGGGTCACGACCCTCAGTAATGGGGAATACGACACAAGGAGGAGGAGGAAAAGCTTATTCCTCAAAATATAAAATACACAAACCGCTTTAAAAAAATACACACACAACATACCTACACACGTAACTCTTAAAAGTAAGAGCCGGGTATCGATCTCTCAACCACCTGAAAAGAAAACTGGGCGTCTCAAACACCAGACTACCGGTTTTGGTCACTTTTAATTTTGGCACTTTTTATCGATAACTAGGTAAATCAAGGGATCCTAAATTAGTGTTCACACATTGAGTGGTACTGTATATTGTATTGTATCGAGAAATAGAGAATAGCACAAACTTCAGCAATATAATATCTTGCTCCATTTACTATTCCTAATGCCTAGTCACCCTGCCAGCCTTTTCAGTCCATGTCCGAATATTCCTACTGCAGCCAAATTCCAAAGTAACTTTGCAACTAACTCGATTCTGCGTCACACACTGAATACCTTGGTAACTTTTTTCATAAGTTCACTTTCGCATAATATTTGGTCTCTTCCGAATGGAAGAAATGGAAGTTTTGAGACATCGATGAATGGGTAAATAATTCACAGGTCAAAGTTTTGCAACCATTTACATTTTTTTTTATCCACTACAAGTTAGACCTTGATTGCGATCTCACCTGATGGTAAGTGATGATGCAGTCTAAGATGTTATATTCAATCCATACCTCTATCCGGTTTCTACACGGCATCGTACCGGAACGCTAAATCGCTTGGCAGCACGTCTTTACCGGTAGGGTGGTAACTAGCCACGGCCGAAGCCTCCCACCAGGCCAGACCAGGGAAAAAACAGAAATTATAAATTTCCAAACCCTGCCGGGAATCGAACCCGGGGCCTCCGCACGTTAAGGCAACAGCGCTCAACACTGCGCCACGGAGGTCGTCAAACACAACACAACATGATGCAGACGTCTGTGTCAGTGCAGACAACGGGCTTTTGTATCAGTAAATGATATTATATAGTAATTGCTAAGACGTAGGACCTATAAACGGAGTTTTTCGTATCTGAAAATATACTAATACTAGCTGATGCCCGCGACTTCGTCCGCGTGGATTTAGGTTTTTCGGTTCCCGCGGGAAATCTTTAACTTTCCGGGATAAAAAGTATCCTATGTGCTATTCCAGACTATAATCTATCTCTGTGCCAAATTTCATCCAGATCCGTTCTGCCGTTGGAGCGTGATTGAGTAACAAACATACATCCATACATCCATCCATCCAAACTTTCGCATTTATAATATTTATGTAAATTTGCACCATTTTATAATATAAAGTTTGTATACTTAACTAATAAAATAGTATAAGATATAAATAGAGAAATAGTATTATTAAAGTTTGGAGAGAATATATTTTTTAAAATCAAAAGTTTAACGATTGCCTATTAAATATAATTATATAAATAATAGTACCTAATAAGTCCAAAAATATCACAAATCTTGTACAAATATTAGGTATAAAAATTTAAATCTTTTATCTGAAATAAATACTTAAAATAACTGAAATCTCTTCGTGCAAATATGGGTTTATTTATTTTTATTTTAAACAAATTGAAAAAAGTATCTATCATAATACTAATTATTTAAATTATACTACATAGCGTTCTAACGAGAGATGTAGGCTATATATAATAGAAAATAATCCTCCGCCATTGTATGATATAAATTATGAGTCTGCTAGGAAGTATAATAAGGAGTAAAAGCATGTACCTATTTTAAATTTAGGTAAGTATCACCTTGCTATTATAATACATATGAATATTTATGTGTTTCTTAGAGTAAAAAACTGTTTATGAGGGACATGATAATATTATGATAGCAATTTTCAATTGCATGCGTTTTAATTTTTTATTTTCTTATTTACTTGTTATTGTTGTAATGAGCAACTAAAAATGTTGTATCAAGTTTTTCATAAAAATTTTTTCAGAAGCCACTTCCATAATTTTGTTGTTAAAATTAACTTTAGATTGCATGCATCCGAAAATCATCACTTGTAATCATGAGTATCGTGACCCTCATAAAATAAATATTTAAGTAATTGAAGGATTATATAGGATATATTTTATATTTTTGTCGTCTATTTATTTGTTGTTCGTGGAATATTATTGTCAATTTATGTTGTTGTAAAATGTGTACATAATATTTTTTTTTATTGACTGTATAATTATAATTGCCAAAGAACAATAAAATATTAAAAATAATTTAAAAATTGATTCATGTTTTTATAAATTGTCAGTAGTGTCTCTTAACTTATGCCTTGTATTTTGCACTATCTCACAAGGGTACAATCCACACAAAATAATAGGTACAACCGTACAAAAGATAATAATCATCTTTATTATTAAAACTATTCTTACTACTTCATAGCTAGTCTTTAATTTAATAAGACACTAAACGGCTGTAGCTATTACCTATTCTGTGTCTGTATCAAATAACGTTATACCGAACGCGCGCATACGCGTGCAGAGTAACTTCGCCCCGGGGCTCGGGTAGGGCTCCTTGACAAATCTTCATTTGGTAAACCCGACTTCTACCGAAATATTAATCCAGTTTCTATCAGTTTTAAATAAACTGAAAGAAACTGGATAGTGTTCCACCGGATAGTGGAAGAAACATACAAATAATATTAGCCGCTACGTGCCGCACCCCTCCGTGCATCTCTAGTGAGGCTCGACCTTTAGAGACAGTTTCCGCGAAACATTCCCGTCAGAAAGTCATGAAAGTCAGAGTGGAATGATGTTTTTTTTCCTGTCAATTTCACTTTTTTTGTCAGCTAGACAATAGTTATTTGTTATACAAGAGTGAAAAGTTGTTTTTAACCGCGTGCTCAATTTTGATGACCGAGCAAGCGAAGGATTCTAAAATTAGAATCCTGAGCGTCAGCAAGGGAATCAAAAGAGCACGAGGTGAAAAATCTTTTCACTCTAGTGCAACACGTAACTTTTCATCCCACCTCAGCGAGGAAATGACTAAATGCAAGGTTACGAGTGTGAGTTTTTAACAAATTAAAAACGGTTGTATGGAAATTCGGCACCATAGAGGTAGAAGTAAATAGGTTTTAATGATGTTTTGAATTCACAAACTTCATAGACGAGTGATATTTTATAATGTGCACACGATGTTCTAAATTCAATTTACTTTATCCTCAAGAGGATAATAACGGCTTTTGCATTCAGATATCGAAGAGTAAAAATACTCTTTTCTCACCTCCGGGCGGAAAGCGTCAATTTTCCTCCCGCTGCGCTAAACGAAAATGCCGCTTTCCGCCTCCGTCGAGGAGAAAAATAGTATACACACCACGGGCAATAAATAAGAAAGCCTCAGATCACAATATGTTTATTGACCTCGGCTTCGCCTCGGACAACAATTACATGTGATCTGAGACATTTCTTATTTTACTCCCCTAGATGTGTAATATACTATTCCGAGATGGTGGGATGAAAAACCTATTTTTGTCCGTAGTATGATTCAATCGCTTTTAATTGGATAGGCCACAAAGCAGTAATAATTTTGCATTAGTCTGGAACATGCTTTTATAATTTCCTAACGACTCAGTTCTGCCTTTTGCGACAGTTGGGATTTCTAGTACCTTTTATCACGAGACGTAACGTGACCAAGAACCATGTTTTACTTAACAGTAACACGAGCATATTGTAATAGTTAAAATTTAAATAACGTTGATAAAAGATTAATAAAAATGGCTTTATTAAACCACACATAATAAACCTCCAGCATGAATATACTTTTGAGTGGTGAACAAAATAAACTAGGAAGGTACGTGTAGTAGTTAAAAATTCTCCCATCCAGCTACTTCTATCAATTATTATTACTGTCACTTGAACGTTGGTGGTAAGCAACCACATCCTTGTTTTTCATTATATTTTCAATCCATCGAGCACGAGTATTTTTTCAGAATAGGAAGGGTTTGACCATTATTAGTCCAAAAACTGGCCAAAAACGGATTGGCAGACTTCACACACCTATGAGAACTTTATGAAGCACTCTCGCGGGCGTATAGGTTTTCTCACGATGTTTTCCTTCGCCTTATAAATAAATTAGTGATATCTAAAAGCTTATTTCCAGAAGGGAGGGGCACAATCTTGAAAAGATTGTCATTACTGGCAAAGTGGACGGCAAGAGACCACGGGGCCCGATGCGTTGGTCAGATCAAATCCGCAACACTCTCGATAGCAAGGTCCACGAAGCCCTGCATGTCGCAAAAAACAGAGCAACATGGTGCGACATCGTTCGTAGAAGGATTATTGGTGGAAGGGGTCACGACCCTCAGTAATGGGGAATACGACACAAGGAGGAGGAGGAAAAGCTTATTTCTCAAAATATAAAATACACAAACCGCTTTAAAAAAATACACACACAACATACCTACACACGTAACTCTTAAAAGTAAGAGCCGGGTATCGATCTCTCAACCACCTGAAAAGAAAACTGGGCGTCTCAAACACCAGACTACCGGTTTTGGTCACTTTTAATTTTGGCACTTTTTATCGATAACTAGGTAAATCAAGGGATCCTAAATTAGTGTTCACACATTGAGTGGTACTGTATATTGTATTGTATCGAGAAATAGAGAATAGCACAAACTTCAGCAATATAATATCTTGCTCCATTTACTATCCCTAATGCCTAGTCACCCTGCCAGCCTTTTCAGTCCATGTCCGAATATTCCTACTGCAGCCAAATTCCAAAGTAACTTTGCAACTAACTCGATTCTGCGTCACACACTGAATACCTTGGTAACTTTTTTCATAAGTTCACTTTCGCATAATATTTGGTCTCTTCCGAATGGAAGAAATGGAAGTTTTGAGACATCGATGAATGGGTAAATAATTCACAGGTCAAAGTTTTGCAACCATTTACATTTTTTTTTATCCACTACAAGTTAGACCTTGATTGCGATCTCACCTGATGGTAAGTGATGATGCAGTCTAAGATGTTATATTCAATCCATACCTCTATCCGGTTTCTACACGGCATCGTACCGGAACGCTAAATCGCTTGGCAGCACGTCTTTACCGGTAGGGTGGTAACTAGCCACGGCCGAAGCCTCCCACCAGGCCAGACCAGGGAAAAAACAGAAATTATAAATTTCCAAACCCTGCCGGGAATCGAACCCGGGGCCTCCGCACGTTAAGGCAACAGCGCTCAACACTGCGCCACGGAGGTCGTCAAACACAACACAACATGATGCAGACGTCTGTGTCAGTGCAGACAACGGGCTTTTGTATCAGTAAATGATATTATATAGTAATTGCTAAGACGTAGGACCTATAAACGGAGTTTTTCGTATCTGAAAATATACTAATACTAGCTGATGCCCGCGACTTCGTCCGCGTGGATTTAGGTTTTTCGGTTCCCGCGGGAAATCTTTAACTTTCCGGGATAAAAAGTATCCTATGTGCTATTCCAGACTATAATCTATCTCTGTGCCAAATTTCATCCAGATCCGTTCTGCCGTTGGAGCGTGATTGAGTAACAAACATACATCCATACATCCATCCATCCAAACTTTCGCATTTATAATATTTATTTGATATTTGATACTAATAATAAATATTATAAATGCGAAAGTTCGGATGGATGTATGTATGGATGGATGGATGGATGGATGTTTGTTACTCAATGACGCCACAACGGCTGAACGGATATAGATGAAAATTAGCACAGAGATAGATGATAGCCTGGAATAGCAGATAGGCTACTTTTTATCACGGAAAATTAAAGAGTTCCCGCGGGAACTAAAAACCTCAATCCACGCGGTCGAAGTCGCGGGCATTAGCTAGTTATACATAATCGTACCAATAATAAGTCGTCGTAATAAGTGTGGTCTACCGTACTAAAAGTAGTACGGTAGACCACACTTCAAAACTATTCTCATTTCAACTTCAGAGATAGCGCACTAGGTCTTTATTGAAGGCTCCAAGTGAATCAGCATCCAACTGCAGTTTAAAGTTTAATCACGGAACATTATAATATTTGCGTTCAAATACATTTTATGAGATAGACTTGAAGAGTAAGTGAAGGTTTAAATAGTGTGTAGCCAATGAACTTTGAAGAGTTAATCAACTCTGCTCTACTTGTTTTTGCACTAAAACGTTTGTTACCAAAACTCTATTATGATCATGGAATTAATAAGTACGTAGGAACTAACCGACCGCATCATAACGGCTGGATTACATTTTGTGAAGTATAAAGTGCAGGTGTGAAGTGATTAGTTAACATATTTTGTCGTGTTAGGTTATATGTGTAACTTACAAAGTGATTTGTATCCTTGTAGGTTTCACTTTGATATGTGTATGAGCAACACTGTTTACACACTGTTTAGTGCTGGTTGGTTTGGGCGACGCTGCGAGTTGTGCGGATACTCGCACTTCACCCTTGACTAGATTTTACTAATCACTTAACACCTGCACTTTTCACCCGCACTATCAACTTAACAAACTGTAATCCAGCTCTTAACCTATGATTACAATAGCGGTACCATCAAATTACAGCGGAAGCTTCTCGCCGGCTCCAAGGCAGACTAAAATATACAAAGATGACGTAAAGTGGTCGTTAAAAACCGTAAAAAAACAATGCCAGTTTTATCTTAGCATTTCAACAAATACAATCAATACAAAAATCTAGGGCGAAAAGGAATCAAAGTTTATTGCCAACTGGGATTCAAATCTTTTCTTTCCATGTAATAAAATGTGTAGATAGGGTTTTCAGTACATACAATAGATCTTTTTACTTAAGGCTCTGTCATAACCTAAAATCGGCAAAACTGAGTTTTTAAAAGCAGTGTATCCATCAAACGGTGACATAATGTATGCTTGTAAAAATAATTTGCTGTTTTCAAGACCTATAAGCAGCCATGTCGTATTTCAAAACACAATTAAAAAAAATCTCTGCATTGAAATTATTTTAAAAATACCTCTTAGTTTACCTATTGAAGCAATTTTTCCCTTTACTGAAACTAATAATTTGCTCTAGAAATATAAGATAAAATTCATATTTCTAAATCAAACACATTGTCGGATTCATTTGTATTAAACAGTAAATATTTATTTTTTTACCAATTATTTCTTCCATTTTTTACGACATGCGCTTGCTCGATTGCACCCTCGCGCGCCTATATTTTGATCTCGTAAACTCACAGCGCCTTAATTTTATTTATTTATTATCAGTCGAATCAAATCCTCTCTCTGCGCCTACTGAAATCTAATTACCACCTTGGCGCAGTGGTAAGCACTGTATTCTTATAAGTGAGAGTTACCGTGTTCAATTCCAATAATTACAAAATAATTTGTGTGAGTTTGTTCTGGTGTCCCTTCAGCCGTGGCAGTTATTAGTGGTATGACTTTAATATACATAACTCATAACTGGTAGCTATACACATAAAGGTACCTACTAGGTAAGCTCGCTACCATCTTAGGCTGCATTATTCTCTAATCACATATCAAAGTGAGATCGCAGACAAGGGCTACCTTGTAGAAAGAAACAAGGTATTTCAAGTGCTATTAAATAGGTCTTGTTGCGCGTGCTATCTTTCCAAGTATTTGTAACATTAAGAGGATATGGCATGAACGGGAAACTTTGAGAATAGGTATTGAACAGTTATATTGCCGTCGCGCTGCTCCTCGAATAGAATTTCATAACACCCGATAGGGACAACTGCAGCTTGGACCGATAATACCTATGAAAAACAGTCGAATTCTTACTCTCGTATTTTTCTGTTTCCTCCTCCAAAACATAACCGATTTTAATTCTTTTTTTACGAATAATTTAAGAAGGACTCGGGCTATGCCGGTATGTTTTTCTTTTTTTGATTATATCCGTCAAATTTATTTGCAGGATTTCTGATGATGGCACGAAAACTGGGCCATTTTTTGCCATTTTTGAAGGTTCCTTGTTCTTAAAATAATTGATTTATTGAAAAAAGCAAAACATAGGAGCATGGCACGGACACATATGGATTTTATGGAGCAAGAATATTTTCTATATTGTAATTATCCACGGAGGAAACAGACAAATGTTTTTGTATGGAGAAATCGCCGGGAGAATTCCTCTTAAGGAAGACCACACTTGATATTTGCAGCAATCAAGATATACATAGATAATCATAGTAATAATTTATGGTACCCATTATAATATCATTGTAATCGGCACGGGCGCAAAATATATTGTGATTCGCCAATCTGATAGGGCGCCAACCAGCGGAGCCAACATTATAAAAGCGCGATAAATAATGCGTATTTTATACTCGCATGACGTATCATGATCAGTATATAATATATATTGGATGGATTTTGATATTAAACTATCCCAAAATTGTAATTTTTCACCCAAAATCCACCCAATCGTGTGTGTCCTGTAGGACACGATTGGGTGGATTCGAGCTCTGTATTGTACGACACAGTACGGTAAAGAAAGCTTCCGATCTTAAGATCGTAATTAATTTGTCTTAAAATCGTGATCTTAAGGTTAATTTGACGATACTCGATTGTGATCGGCAAAACTATCAGATGTGGACCCACATTTTAGTTTTAATCTTACTTTAAACTAAGTTATGTTTATTATGTTTTATAACTTGGCTTCAAAATGAAAAATATTTTTCAACTTGGCATCCACTTTGAACCATATTTCAACTCTTGTAGCAACAAAGCTGACTGACCCAATTGTTCTTTGTATCAAACTTAGCAGATTTTTCACGTTTATGTTTTTTATTGTTTAAGTAGGTACCATTTTCATGACATGTATAATTTCGGGTGGAATTTATTTAATCCTTTCTTAACTAGGGCTTATATAAAACTAGATCTGGCCCACGACTTTGTACGCATTGATTTAGGTTTTTTAAATCCCGCAGGAACTCCTTGATATCCCGGGATAAATTAATGCACTAGCCCATGCATGCAGGCTATCTCTGCTGTTAATCAAGCTTCTTGGCCAAACTATTCGTGCTGTAGGTGGATATTATGTCGTTCAATGTCTCATATTTAATGGGGACTATCGTTTCTTTGCTCACCAGTTGGCGCCACTGTTCACTAAGGTCCAGAGGTATAGCTGTCAAAGGCGACTTTATAAGATCGGCGCCGAAACAAAGTTTTAAATCTTGAATCTCATTAAGTTTATTAATTTATAACTATCATCATATTATCGAGTAGCTATGCCGCAATATTGTGCAGTTCCGTTTTGTTCTGAAAAGTTCTCCAGAAGGATTAATTGGAGAACTAACCGTATTGGAAGTGAAATGTCCTTTCTCTATAAAATATGAGTTTATCAGTGTGGATAATTATAAGCACATAGAAATGATCAATAATGAATATTGCTTGAAAGAAAGTAGCCTCTACTATTTTCAAATTCAAACACAGTTGCTTGTTAAGTACTAAAAGAAAGTACTTACCTACATAACTATTGTGATTTTTTTGTTTGGACAAATAAAGATGAAAAGAGAATTTATGTAAATAGAAATGATAAGCTTATTTCAGAAGTTATTATACCTAAAATAACTGCTTTTTATCATACATAATTAATGATATCTGTTATTGCTAGAAAATTTGATGTAGAATTTTAGTATGCTTATTGCTTAATCTGGTATCTACCGTGTTTAAGTGTTTCAACTAACAACTCAACCATCTTTCAGAATCATATCCATTGTATGGATTTACTATCAAATAAATATTATAAATGCGAAAGTTTGGATGGATGTATGGATGTATGGATGTATGGATGTGTGGATGTATGGATGTTTGTTACTCAATCACGCTCCAACGGCTGAACGGATCTGGATGAAATTTGGCACAGAGATAGATTATAGTCTGGAATAGCACTAAGGCTACTTTTTATCCCGGAAAATTAAAGAGTTCCCGCGGGAACCGAAAAACCTCAGTCCACGCGGACGAAGTCGCGGGCATCAGCTAGTATTTAATATTTATTTGTATAGCAGTGTGTTTTAAAGGGAAAGGGAAGGATAAATAGGTATACACATAGGAGAGTGGGAACTAGAGCTTAGACCCACCACGCTGCTCCAATGCGGGTTGGCGGGCTTTAACGACTATTATCATGTTAGTGATAATAACCGGGACCGACGGCTTAACGTGCTCTCCGAGGAACGGGGGTGGAACACCGCCAACTTCCTAACTCCGGGCTAGTACTGAGAATTTCTAGACAGAAAAACCCAATACTTAATTATGGCCCGACCCGGGACTCGAACCCGGGACCTCGTCGGCCGCAGTTGAACATGATAACCACTAGACCAACGAGGCAAACAAGCATACTTTTGGCAAAAAATAAGTTTGTAAACATTAAACAAACTAACTAACTCTGAATTAGCTACTCTTTGAGGCCGCTTATTTTTGCGCCTCTTTTTCTTAATTCCGCTTTAAAAGCGTTCACATTCATCGCTAAATAATCCATATTTGCGATAATTTCACGAAGTAGATCACTTTTCAACAGTTAAAATAAAGAAATTATATTTTATGTCACGAAACCCGCCAAAACCAGTGAAAAGTGTTATTGGACCTCACGCGACACAAGCGCCCCTAGCGGCAAATTCACGCGCGATAGCCCCCATTAGAACGAACACAATTTTATAGTAAGAAGTAACCATAAAATTGTGTATTGTACGGCATATTAATATTAGTTTTTCCTTGGCTCAGCGGATAATAATATAATAGAGTTTCCAATATGTTACTGTAAAAGCCCGCAGGGTGTTTGAAGTCAACATTACTATAAAGCTGACATTATTTAGAGCTCCGAGACAAAGTTCGTGAGGATTAATATTGCCTTCGTATGGTCCAGAGAGTTACGCTTTGCATTGTTTGTTTCAATCATATCAGTATAGCCTTATGAAAAAGGATATTTTATCATCAAATAAATATTATAAATGCGAAAGTTTGGATGGATGTATGGATGTATGGATGTATGGATGTATGGATGTGTGGATGTATGGATGTTTGTTACTCAATCACCCTCCAACGGCTGAACGGATCTGGACGAAATTTGGCACAGAGATAGATTATAGTCTGGAATAGCACATAGGCTACTTTTTATCCCGGAAAATTAAAGAGTTCCCGCGGGAACCGAAAAACCTAAATCCACGGGGCCGAAGTCGCGGGCATCAGCTAGTATATAAGTAATATAAGTTACATTTTTATTAATTTTTCTACTTTTGACGACTACTTTGGCATTACGCTTCAGCTATTGAATAAACATTTTTAAATTTCTGCAATAAGTCTTGTCTGGCGAAAGCCTCAAGCGCCAAGCGTAGCATTCCTCATAGAAGCCGATTGAGGTCAATGGGTATAGCAACTGCCATTTACATTTCTGGGTTAACGCGTCTCCATAATTGACTGCACAGTGTCGTCGTCATATAGACCGATAGACGCCCACTGCTTGACGAAGGTCTCCACTCTCCTGTACGAATCTCCACTTGTGCGTGAAGATTCGCCAGAACATTGTATTGGTCGTAGTGTGCTTTCAGTATTAATCAAAGGTTACTATCTAAATATCGCACTTTAATTTTTCTCAAACTTCAGGGGCCTTACTACCGTCGCTTAATGTAGTTGACGTTTCTTTAAATAAGGATTACAGTTAACGAGCTACAACAATATGTATTGAACGATGATAGTAAGCTTTAAAACGATGAAGTAGAACTTTAGATCTCGGTTGATTCAAATAAATATTATAATTGCGAAAGTTTGGATGGATGTATGGATGTATGGATGTATGGATGTATGGATGTATGGATGTATGGATGTATGGATGGTTGTTACTCAATCACGCCCCAACGGCTGAACGGATCTGGATGAAATTTGGCACAGAGATAGATTATAGTCTGGAATAACACATAGGCTACTTTTTATCCCGGAAAATTAAGGAGTTCCCGCGGGAACCGAAAAACCTCGATCCACGCGGACGAAGTCGCGGGCATCAGCTAGTAGAAAATATTAATTACCTTTGGAAATATTCATCTGTATCGTTTTATTTGTAAGTAATGTTCTCTATAGATCTCAACCTTATATTACGCTACGCCGTAGCCGCGTATAGCCTAGTGCAAAAGATTGTCTACAAAATGTCGTCTAGTTGCCAAGAGACTCGTACAAATGCAATTTTCAAAGGATAAGGACGAAATGTAGGACAACGGTTTGACGTCCTCTTTCCACTGGAGAAAAGGATTAAGGTCACAATATCTTTATCTAGGGAATACAGGTTATATAAACTCTATATTAGTCACAGATAGGACAATGTAAAGACAACAACCCGTATAAAAATAAACCGACATCAGTTAAGAACAGATTCTCAAGTATCGGTCAATCAATGCTCAAGACCGGTCTTAAGCATGCATCTAGGTATTAGAAAGATCTCATCATATAAGCTTGCAGACGTCAGCTGTTGAACATAGGCCTTTCATAATGAGCGCCACCTTAACTTGTAGGCAGTCTTAATCATTTAGCCGCTTTCCCTTTGCCCCCCTTTTCATATCGTCAGTCCATCGTGCCAAGAGCGCCCCAATGCAACGCTTAAGTACGTATACAACAAATTAAATAATAGTTATCTAATACGTGGTCTCTACTCTAGGACTCCAGCGGCCATCGCCCTAACCACAAGATCAAAAAAGATATGCTTTTTTTTGATCTTGACACATGACACATGACATGACTTGCCACTTCAGCTTGCTAATAAGGTTTAGGCTAATGGTTTAAGATGGATCTATAAATAATCAAATAAGTTGGGGGACCACTCTAACGTAGAGGTCTCGGGCTCGATTTCCTGCAGGAGTGATTTGAATATGCTTTTATTTTCACTTACAAAATGAAGATGAAAAATCGTGTGTGTTATCGTGTGTATGTCCCCATACGATGCAAACCGTGTGTCAAATATGAATAGGGTTAGCCCGCCAACTCGCATTGGAGCAGCGTGGTGGGTCTAAGCTCTAATTCCCTCTCTCTTATGAGAATGGAGGCCTGTGCCCAGCAGTGGGGGACGTTAATGGACTGTAGTTAATAGGGATGATGACAACTCAATCAAAAGCAACTCTTTATCAAACTTGAAAACGCACTTCTAGTATGGAAGATGTATGAAATTCACAGTTGTGACGTCATCAAATTTCAACGCACTTTTTTTCTTTAATCTCTATTTTAAAATGGTTTACAAACTTAAAACTAACCGAGGATGTGAATTTTAGGTCTTTTGGAAGACCCTCTATAATAATCATAAATAATTTATTTCTGATAAAGGCATCATCCCTATTCATTCCAGTAACTAGGGTATGGTATTATGAGAAACCTATCTACCAATACCTATTAATATCTGTACCTATCAATATCTGTTCTACGTTTTCATGTAAATATCTCTACGGTACCACGAAGATAAAGAGTCAAAGAAAGCGCAGTAGTTTTATTACCAAAGCTGTGCAGTGAAGCGTTTACATTAATGTGTATGTGCAATACAGTAATAAGAGTTTGATGACGGGGGAAATCGCTTTTTGTATTCACTATTGCATTGTTTTGCTGCAATTTGTTCAACTGACCTATAAAATAAAAATAAAATTACCATTTATGTAAACCGGATAGAATTGTTTCACTGCACTGGTGATCACATTTTATTGTTTTTATTACTGGTAAACTAGCTGATGCCCAGAACTTCAACCGAGCGGATTAAAAATCCCGGGGGAACTCTTTAATTTCCCGGGATAAAAAGTAGCCTATGTTGTACTCTCTAGGTGCTCAACTATAGGTCCTCATTATTATCTCAACCGATGTACGTCTCCTGCATCCACAGGACACGGTCTTGTGCCGCTTGCTTCCAGCGGCCACCTAGTGGGGGGTCGTCCAGCACTTCACTTTCCGGTGCGAGGCCACCGTTCAAGCACCTTGGGACCCCAACGCTTGTCGGTTCTTAAAATTATGTGCACCGCCCAATGTCATTTCAGCTTACTAGACTCTTCGGACTATGTCAGGTGCGCTGGTTCTCCTACAAAACTCCTGATTTCTGATTTGATCACGTAGGGATACATCCAGCTTATTTACTAAACGAAGAACGTCTTAGCACTCGATAAAATAAAGCTTTTATCCCCTTTACATTCAATAAAACGTAGATTTCTTTCCGTGACCGACATAAATAACTCTCTCGTGACATGCTCAATAGAGGTCACGGAATACGTCATATTATAGTGAACATAGAAGTAGTAAAAGAGCGTAAGGGTAAACGTGTTGTAAGTGTGAAAGTAGTTTTTTTTAAACTTGCGTTTGACGTCAGTTATGCCTATTTCTATAGGTAATGATGAGGTCTAGATTGGAGCGCGCTTACCGACGTTTAAAAATCATAGTAAATGTTGCCTATTTACTGTTGCCTTGAAGGTACTTATGTTGTTTGAGGCAGAAAATACGGACGGACGCCGGAAGGGTGTTCCATAACTTAGCGTTACGTATCTGAAATGTTGGAAAATAGCGCAAAACAGTTATAGAAATTGCATAACTTGTAGAAGCTATTGTAGAAAGAGACGTATTGGCTTAGTGTTAGAGTATCTTTTAATAATAAAAATGGCTACAGATAATAATGAAATGTTGTTCCAAATTTTTTATATAACTTACTCAAAATTAGCGAATCATTGTGGTACCTTTTCTATTATTTTATTTTTACTTCTGTGGGCTACATAGTAAAACGTGACTCATGAGATAAAAGCACCTAGTAAGGGCAGATTTAACGTCTTCGCCTATTTCAAAGGAGTAATCATTTTATTGCTTCCAGTAGTAATGAGATGTTGGTCAGACCAAATAAAGGAACCATGTCGACACACTGATCTGCGAGGCCATCCACGCGGTGGGAAACAGAGAGAAATGGAAGAACATCGTGAGAATAAATCGAAGGGGTGTCACGATCCTCAAAGTTGAGGGAACGACGCATGAAAATGAAGTAATGCAAAAAAAGTAATTGATATTTTTCAACTTTTATTTAGTGAAAACCACTTTTCAGGAACTTTTTGTACACAACAAGTAGCTTTGCTTTTTGGATTGCTCCTTGATTAACCCTGTAACTGCCTGGGAAAATTGGCATGGCCATGACAAAGATAACCTGAAAAAACTGCCCACTAACATCGGCTTGACTTGTATTTATAATGTTTGTTTAATTATAAAAGACAGCTTCACCACAGACAGGCGTTTCAACTGTAATATTTATTAATGAATTATCATTAAATTAGTACAATTACAAAGAAAACAGAAAAAACGTAACAAGATTTTCGGTCCTTATAAAGACGGCGCTAATTAAATAAAAATAGTACAATTTTACGATATTTTCTAGTCCGTAAAATTATAATAATTTTAAGTTAATTAGTGTCACGTAGTACCGAAATGCGTTTCCATTGTTCGCATTAAACGAACCGATAGCGGTAGGCATCATAAATTTCAGAGCCTGTACCCTGATATAATAAATCTGAGATATACAGTATTACAAGCATAATTTCAGACGGTCTACTTATTGTTCTAAAATACAAATATATTTTAAAATCACATATTTTGCTTTTTGAAAAGAATAGGTTACTGCTTAGTTTCTTGCCAGCTGTTCTCAGAACTCAGCTGAATTTGTCTAAACCAGTGGTAGAGTCCTGACTTATCCGAAGTGGCATAAATTATCTTGCAACAAATAATTCCTTCTTTCAATCGGTTTGACGACATAAAATATACAGAATCTGCCAACTGATCAATGCAAATGATTTTGGCCGTAGCCGGCGAAATAAAATAAGTGTACCATTCATAGGTGTTAGCTATAGAGCTATAGAACACTGTAATACATAGGTATTACATACTAGATGAGGTCCGCAAGTTAGTCCGCGTGAATTACGGGTTTTGTTTCCCGCAGGAACTCTAATTTTCCGGACTAAAAAGTATCTTATGTGCTTTCTCAATGCAAACAATTATTTTACCGAATTTCATCAAAATCGGTTCAAAAGTAGGGCCGTTAAAGCGTAGCAGACAGACACATGCTTACTCATTTATAATATTAGTATAGATTTATGTACCAAAAGCAAATCTGTTTTCTTTTCATCTTTGCTCGACTACTTACGATTACTGAGTGAAAGAGGATTATGTAGGGTATTTTTTTTGAGAGACTATATTGTATATACACCTTTTTCTTTTTGGTGTTTTTTGATAATACATACATGTGCACTTATCTCCAAAGTCTATGTGTAAATACTGTGTAATACAATCGAAGGGTGCAATATGTTATTGTGTTATTTTGTCATTGGTATTCCAAGGTATTTATAAGCTCAAAATAGGTAGATACGAGTAGCTAAAACTCTTTATTGCACACACATAAAACAACACCTTAAAATACTGCATCTATAATATATATACTATAATATTATAAATGCGAAAGTTTGGATGGATGGATGTATGGATGGATGGATGTTTTTTACTCAATCACGCAAGAACGGCTGAACGGATCTGGATGAAATTTGGCACAGAGATGGTCTGGAATAACACAAGCTACTTTTATCCCGGAAAATGGAATAATTCCCGTGGGAACCACAAAACCTCAATCCACGCTGACGAGGTCGCGGGTCAGCTAGTAAAACATAAAGGAGAAGCATTCTTTGGGATTTGAGAAGCGTGTATCTATGACTTCTAATATATCATTGTCAGATGCCGCTCATTAAATTGTCTCATTTAAAAACTCAACAGGGCACACTGATGCTTTAAAGGTTCACGAAAAATTTATCTTTAATAGAAAAATATTAGCACGGAATCTATTAATATAGTTAATATACTTATTATATAGATTAAAAAAATCAAGGTTAGTTATTCTAGTAAGTATACCTAATTAGTGAGTGTTGATATCCTTGAGGATTAGACGGCTGACTACGAATTCGGGTGATGGGCGGGTTTGATTTTTTTTTTCAACAAGTTTACAATTATTAGGCTTATAAAATAACTTTTATCCTACAAAACTGTTTGACTGTAGGCATACAGTCTCAGTTTCTATAAATATAATACTTAATACTAATTACTTACATAATAATAATTACTCAATATTAATTACATAATAATAATTACTTAATACTAAGCATAGTATACTAATTAATACTTACTTAATAATACTTATGCAGGTAATGTTTCTAACAGGTACTTTCTTAGTAATATTTTAAATCTACATGCATCTCTAACTTTTTGGAGTTATGTGGATTTTTGGAAATTAAATATCACTTGCTTTAATGGTGAAGGAAAACATCGTGTGCAAACCTTTTTTTTAATTCCCCTACAAATTAGAACTTTACTGCGATCTCACTCGATGATAGTGATGATCCAGCTAAGTTAGGTGATGATGGTAGCGGGTTATTGTCTGATTAACTTTTTTGTGCGTAGACATAAGAATATCTATAATGATCACGAGTAAAACGTCAAGATCTATATTTTAAGGTTTTAGAGGTGCAAAAGATATTCTAGATATAGCTACAAAGTTAGGCTTTGATACCTCAAAGGTACAAGGTGAACATGTTCCTGTACTACATTGATATTCAAACCAGAATAATATTTTGTATTTGTATTCATTTGTTGAATTTGAATCATAAGAATAAGTAGGTACCTAAACCAGACATTGATATTCAAATACGAAATTCAATTATTAAGGCCTGGTGCGAACATAACGTTTTATTATTACGCCGTTTTTTTTGAAATATTCTTTAATTTGTATAGAATTCAACAATCAGTATGGAAAACTGGAAGTTTTTCAGTATGGAAAATTCCTTTTTTCTTTTCATCAAATTAAAAAAAACCTTTTTGTAACATACGAGAATTTGATTTTTTAGCTTTCGTTTTGTTAGACGAATGTCTTCGTTTTTATTATATTTTGTATCGTGACTGAATTAATTTTATTTTTGGGCACTTCTCTGATTTCGTGCCGTTTTTTTTTTGACTTTTTGATTTTTTAGATATGCTTTGACAAATGGGTACCGTCATGTAACACAGTGATGAGGAAGGCTCCTTTCAGAACCTTGATTTCATAGAGAAATAGCGTATTTGGTAATTTTGGTGTTCATGGCAATGATAAATTACGATTTGATAATGAGCTATAGTGTATGGTGATTAGAATTGAGGCTCTGGTAATTTGGTATAGATATGGTGATGAGAAATTCTAGAAATCCATAGAACGAATTCGAGGCATTTTTGCACACAGTCTTGGAAGTTACTAACTTACAAGAATAAGATAAGACCATAAGACAAATGATCACCGCTAAGATCGCTTACAAGTCGAATTCAGAAAGACTATATTATACAAGATTCGCTGCTAAAGGTCATTATATGACCATGGACTTACCAGGCTTAGACGCACCATCGAGACGCAAAAAACGGCACGGTCAAATTGTGCACAAATAGATATTGTGAACAATTTTCGCCTTAGTCGCGCATGAGTACACTAGGCGACAAAATGTCGTATGTGTCGAATTGATATTACAAAATTGAACCCTAAATATAAAGTTATATGGTTGGTTTTTGTGAACCGTTTGGTGTCTCAGTCTATATTATCTATAGCTGTGTTTGTATAAGCGATTGTGGACGCTTTTTGAGTATTAATTTGTAGGTAATGTTGTATCCTTAGTTGGTAAATCGATGGCTAAAGGTACAGAAGACCGACTAGCATCCTTAGCGTTTGTGGAAAATATGATTGGACACTGGAGCCTTTTTAAGTCTCCCTTTATTAGTATTTTTTTTTATTTTACTAAGTAGTACAAAATACTTTAAAAAACTATAAATCTCCTTTTTTTTTAAACTTTAACCCGGACTACAAGCGAAACCCTACCTGGTTGTTGCCCAGACGCCCTTTAAAAACTAGGACAAATCCGGGGAAGCCCGGAGGAAGGCGCGGCGCCGCATATATCCAGCTGTGGACATCTATCTGTTGACTACGACAACGGCAGCGGCCAATTATTTTATTATATTCACTTGACTGTATATTCCATAATTTTGTGTATAATTAATTTCGAGAAGCGCAATATTTTAGTTAATAATTGAGTTAAGTAGGTACGATACAAAAGCCTTTGAAGTTGGAGCTTCGTGTTAATTGGACCGACGATATTTAATTAGATGAAAGCCGTACAGTTTTAGTTTCAATTACATAATATATTCCAGGTGAAATGATTAAATCTAAGGGCATAAAGAGATTACTGGATTCATTTGAATTCATCTTGTGTCTCTAAATTTTGTCTGTCTCATGGTCTGTGGACGACTTGGTACTGTCAATGTATTTGGTAGGTGGGTAAGCATGTAGATTTTGTCGTCCCAGTGGCGTGCACATTGTTAATGATGACCTCCGTGGCGCAGTTGTTGAGCACTGTTGTCTTAACGTGCGGAGGTCCCAGTTCCATCCCCGGCAGGACAATTTAGGGATTATAATTTATGTTTTTCTCTGGTCTGGCCTGAGGCTTCGGCCGTTGCTAGTTACCACCCTACCGGCAAAGACGTGCCGCCAAGCGATTTAGCATTCCGGTACGATGCCGTGTAGAAACCAAATAGGGGTATGGGTTTATTATAACTGCCATGCCCCTAACAGGTTAGCTCGCTACCATGTTAGACTGCATCTTCACTTACCATCAGGCGAGATCGCAGTCAAGTGCTAACTTGTAGTGGATAAAATAAAATAAAAATAAAAATACAAAGTTTGGTTGGAAGCCAGGATAGGTATCTCGGTTATAGCATACTTATATTTTACTGGGGCCGTACACATTATTTCATTATTGTTTTGATTGATTGACTTTCGTGTTTTAGAATTATAATCATAAATACGGCTGTTCTTTTGTCCTTATAATATTTTCTATAGCCTTTTGTGAGTATACTTATTTTATTCAGTGTGCTCATTTATTTCTTAGCACTACGTAAAATGTTTGGTAAATACAAGGACAAGTGGTCATATCCCTGCGGCCCTCTGAGAGTATTTCTGTGTAGAGCCTACGTGACCACGTTGCAACGTCTCGTCACACCCCTACATTGAAGTAGAAGCTAATGCCTGCGACTTCGTCCACGCGGACGAAGATATGTATGTAGCCCACACTCAGTAGTAGTATAACTGTCCTAATAGAAGTAGGGTCTTGCGGGCCTAGTGGGAGATTTGTTAGCTATTCTGACTAACTTAGAATAACTTAGTTTTGTGCAGTGAAATGACTGCCATTTTGGAGATAGCCTACCCCGTAGCTTTAGTCTGTCTATAGACAACTCCATCGGATCATCGTCATCGGGCACCGTTGGACATAAGCCTCTTCTATGTAGGTAACGCCAGCGTGCTCTTTCTTCGGCTTTACGCACCTTGTTACGTTTACCAAAACGAAATTAGTTGGATGACTGGTTGAAAAGCTAATAGGTCCAGCTCCCCACAGGATAGTTTAATAACCTACACTATTGTATTTAATTTATACTACGTATTGTAATATGTTGTTTTAAAAAAAGAGCAACTGCTGAGTTTCTTGCCGGCTCTTCTCAGCAGAACGTCTCTGTTTTCCGAACCGGTGGTAGAGTCAAAACATAACGTAACATAAGAGACACTTGTATGTCCTACATGTTTTAAATAAATAAATTGAAATTGAAATTGAAAAGTATCTTCTTGAACATTACATAAGTATGATTCTTGTACATTAGTATGATTGTAGCCGTTTTATCATTTGACCAAATCGAGAATGGAATTTGGGATTTCATAAAAATACCTAAGTAGTAAAATAATAATGGGAAAAATTATAATATTGTTGTACATGTATGTCTGCGGCAAATTAACAACGAATTTCGGGTAAGTAATTATAAAACGTACTTTCAGGGAGCTTAAAATAAACGAATTTCGTTTTAATAACAGTGGTTGCGTGGTACTGACTTTGATTGAATGGGGACTATTAATCGAGTAGGGTTAACTACTCCTGCTTAACCCTTTATTGTGTGCTAGTTATTTCATGGAACGGACATTTTGTTATAGAATTTTGATTATAAAAATATTTAAGTAGATATTTAAGCAGAGGTAGGTATTAGGTAGGTACTTAGACATGAGCCTACTGCTACATAAGTAGGTACTGCAATTTCAATCACACAAAAATATGATTTTTATGGTTTATGTAAATAGCAATATTTGAAGTAGTGCCAAAGGTTTTTTTAAGGCGCCAGCGGAGGGCTAATTGCTCATACAAACGTAATACCAAAATAATAAGTAATTCGAGCATATTTCCTCCATATTATGCGATTATTAAGATTGAACTTGTATTTATCTAGGTCCCTGGATAATTATTTTTCCAAAATATTTTCCCAAAATTAAATGTAAGCACATTGCGTTTTGCATGTTTTTGCGACATAAACGACATGTTTTCTCCTTATTTGTTTCATATTAAAACCAACGATATCTCACGTACTAATTGATCAGGAACATAGCCTATAGTCAAGTTACAGAATAACAACACGAAGTTAAAAACACAAAAATTTTTCATTCATCATTTTTGGTATTCACGGAACAAGACTAAATGTATAACAAATTCTGTACGCTCATATTGCTATCGCGCTTGCACGCGATCATGTGTCTTCAGCCAAATAGGGATAGCAATATACCGGCAAATTTATATTTGCGGTTCGAGTAGAAGTTGCGAGCGGCGGTCGCCGGTCCCTTAAATCATATTTTTTTCGAACGGAGTCTTATTGAAATTAAAATTATTAATTAAACGGTTTAAATTAAAAAGTATAATGAAAATAATAAAACAGTTGTAATTCGCGAAATAATTATGTGGTATTGTTACATTTCGCACCAGTAGAGGGTTAACCAAATTATTTTGCCCCATTATAAAAATAATGGTTTTGTTCCCCCAATTTTCAGGTAAATCCTAGGTAAGTAGTCAAAACATGTTCTACATAATTCTACATTAAACATAGTTAATATTATGGTGTTTGGCAAGTAGACCTTATACCTAGTATGACTTTTCTTACCCATAGCATCAAACAAGTTGTGTATCAAATAAATATTATAAATGCGAAAGTTTGGATGGATGGATGTATGTATGGATGTATGTTTGTTACTCAATCACGCTCCAACAGATGAACGGATCTGGATGAAATTTGGCACAGAGATAGATTATAGTCTGGAATAGCACATAGGCTACTTTTTATCCCGGAAAATTAAAGAGTTCCCGCGGGAACCGAAAAACCTCAATCCACGCGGACGAAGTCGCGGGCATCAGCTAGTACGCAATAAAACCCTATCACAAAAAGTGACCAACTTGTATCTTATTGTTTCATATTATATTAATTTATCTCTCTCTTGTGATAACGAAGAGTAGAGCCATCATATAATACACAACAAGTATTTTACAATCATACTAATATTATAATAATAATTAATGCGAAATTGTGTTAGTTTATTGATTTGATTTGTCCTTCAATCACGCTGCAACGGTGCTACGGATCGCCGTGCATAGGTATAGTTGAGATAGGAGAGTGACATAGGCTACTTTTTTTACTTGGACGAAGCAGGCATTATCTCGTTTAAAACTCCTATCACAACTTATTGGACTAAAAGTTTTATAATAGTTTTATGTTTTAGACCTATTTGTAAACGCGATGTTACACAACCCATCAAAGGCAGAGAAAAAATAGGTACGCCACCCTAAAAATAAAGATTTTTTTATGCTAACAAATGACTAAAAATCAATCTTTTAACCACTGTATAGTATTACTTGCAACTGCGAACATTTGTATGGAATTTATTCTAATCAAGTACTAAAATAGGAAGGATTTTTGTCGTACATTCAGAGATTTCTTTACCCAGTGACAATAGCCATCGGTCGCCATTACTTCTTTAAGGGTCTTTTTCTAAGAGCAATGTTAACATAATTCTTAAGAAACGAAAGTCGCTATCAGTCTTCGCCTGTCGCCTGTTCCCTAAAGTTTTTAGTTTCTTTAGCATAGACAAACTTGGAAACAAAACTAGGATGAAATCATACTAAAATTATAAATGCGAAAGTGTGTCTGTGTGTTGGTTTGTCCTTCAATCACGCTGCTACAGAGCAACGGATTGACTTGATTTATTACATGGGTATTGTTGAAGGCCTGGAGCGTGACATAGGTTTTTCCTGGAAAATTAAGGAGTTCCCGTAAAAAATATAAAAACTTATATCACGCGGACGAAGTCGCGGGCTACCATTATTAAATAATAATAGTACTTTTTAATGTTCATGCATTTAATTTTATTTCATTCTTTAAATAATAAAGCTATTGATTTCATTGAATACTCGAATAATGCTTGCATTTGCTGTGCGACAGTTAGCAATGCTTAGTGAAAGCGACCCTTAAATCCAAGCCGTGTATTTTATTGCCTAACTTTGAGAATTGATGACAGCCGATACCAACCCCAGAGTTTTGGGTCGACTCCAAATGTAGTGACATACTTAATATCATTATAAGATTTGATTTAAGTATATTTATCTAAATTACGGTCAAATATTTTAACTAAAAAACCTGTGAACGGCTTTGGAGTTTTGAGTTTTGCCAGTTAATGCCTTCAGTGTCTCAAAGAGCACATTTTAAACCCTCGCTCACGGTAACTATAACAAATAATCTGAACATTTTATCATAGCTAGTTACTTATTGCTAAAACTCTCGATCAAGAGATCACCCAAAATTTATCAAACTAATATTCAACCAAAATATTAAATCAATATCGGTTCAATTGTTTGGAAGCTACGATGCCACAGTGTCAGAGATCTATATTATACTATCTATACTTATAATAAAACTGTTACAGGTCCAATTCTGTACATTGAAGATATTTTGAAAATTTTTTTTGGAGGGCACTCATTATTCGATACTGAAGCCAAATCTGTAATTTTTTTCATTTTTGTCTGTCTGTCTGTCTGTCTGTCTGTCTGTCTGTCTGTCTGTATCTTGGCCGCGCATCACGCCGAAACTACTGAATGAATTCAAACGAAACTTGGCACGATTTGAGCCCATACTACGAGGTAGGACATAGGATACTTTTTATCCCGAAATTCTACTTCCGAAGGGGTGAAATAGGGGTTGAAAGTTTGTATGAAAGTCCTTAATTTCTCAAGTTATAGCCATGAAACTTGATATATGAGCTGCGGGTTGAAAATGAAAACATATGTGTTTCACAGTTTTTCAAAATTCCACCCCCGAAGGGGTGAAATAGGGGTTGAGAGTTTGTATAAAAGTCCTTAATTTCTCAAGTTATAGCCATGAAACTTGATATATGAGCTGCGGGTTGAAAATGAAAACATATGTGTTTCACAGTTTTTCAAAATTCCACCCCCGGAGGGGTGAAATAGGGGTTGAGAGTTTGTATGAAAGTCCTTAATTTCTCAAGTTATAGCCATGAAACTTGATATATGAGCTGCGGGTTCAAAATGAAAACATATGTGTTTCACAGTTTTTCAAAATTCCACCCCCGAAGGGGTTAAATAGGGGTTGAGAGTTTGTATAAAAATCCTTAATTTCACAAGTTATAGCCATGAAACAGCATTTGGGCTTTCTTTAAAATATGAAGAAGTACGTGTTTCACCATTAAAGGGGGATTATACCGTGGGATAGTAATATAGGCTACTTTTTATCCTGGAAAATTAACTGAAAAACTTATTCCACGCGGACGAAGTCGCGGGCATCAGCTACAAAGAATATACATACTTACATACATACATAGGGTACTTTTTATCCCGGAAAATTAATGAGTTCCCACGGGAATCGAAAAAACTTAGTCCACGCGGACGAAGTCGCGGGCATCAGCTAGTATAATATAATATTATCAATGCGAAAGTGTGTCTGTCTGCTACGCTTTAAAGGCCCATCTTTTGAACCGATTTTGATGAAATTTGGTACAGAGGTAGGTTATAATCATCATCAGAAACAGAGATGATTATAATCTTGAAACCTAAGATTTCAAATAGTAGTCTTAGTCGAGTCGCATGCGGAAGGGCCTGGAACCCTACCGCATTATTATCCCAAGAAAACCCCTGCTAGTATGTAATCAATGGAAAGGGGTCACGATCTCGGCAATGAGGAATACGACGCAGAGAGAGAGATAACGGGCCTACCGGAGTACCAAATTACAAGACAAAATATGATCGCTCATAATATGAGGTGTCTCACAATAAATCCTGTTATGAACACATTGTTCCTCTGGCCGGCCGCCAAGGAATGGTACAGTGAAGTTTATGGCACAATACAAACAATCTATCTCCACTTGAATGCCGTATTTAGGAACTTGAATAAATACATTTTACCGATCTATTGAGACCGCGGAGCTGGGCTTCAGTGATTTTGGCACAAAAGTTAGGGTCAGTAAACTTCGCCACGCCTCGTATGGGCAATTATAATATTATGTAGGTACATAGGGATGGAAAACATCGTGATTTGGTATTTCCATGCAAAATTATAGATTTGCACAGGTTATGTTATTCCGAATATATTATATTACGTAAAATTAATCTATATATATAAAATTCAAAGTCCTGACTGACTGACTGACTGACTGACTGACTGACTGACTTATATATCAACGCACAGCCTAAACCGCTGGGGTTAGAATCTTGAAATTTTGACAGTAGGTTCCTTTTGTGACGTAGGCGCACACTAAGGAAGGATTTTTCAAAATTCCACCCCTAAGGGGGTGAAATAGAGGGTTAAAGTTTGTATGAAAGTCCGTCATTTCTCAAGTTATATCCATGAAACTTGGTATTTTGACTTAAAGTAAAAAATAAAGAAGTACGTGTGTCACAGTTTTTCAAAATTCTACCCCCAAAGGGGTAAAATAGGGGTTGAAAGTTTGTACGAAAGACATTCATTTCTCAAGTTATAGCCATGAAACTTAACATTTGGGCTTTCAGTTAGAAATGAAGAAGTATGTATTTCACCATTTTTGAAAATTCTACACCCAAAGGGGTGGAATAGTGGATGAAAGTTTGTAAAAAATTCCTTCATTTCTCAAAACATTTTTCAAGTTATATCAACGAACCTTGGTATTTTGGCTTTCAGTAAAAAATAAAGAAGTACGTGTGTCACAATTATTCAAAATTCCACCCCCAAAGGGGTAAAATAGGGGTTGAAACTTTGTATGAAAGTCCTTCATTTCTCAAGTTATAGCCATGAAACTTAGCATTTGGGCTTTTGGTAAAATAAGAATAAGTGTGCGTCAACATTTTTCAAAATTCCACCCCCAATGGGGTAAAATAGGGGTAGAAAGTTTGTAGGAGTCCTTTATTTCTCAAGTTATTTATTTCTCAAGTTATAGCCGTGAAACTCAGCATTTGGGCTAGCGTACGTGTTTCAACATTTTTGAAAATTCCCAAAGGGGTGAAATGGGGGTTGAAAGTTTTTATGAGTCCTTTATTTCTCAAGTTATAGCCGTGAAACTTAGCATTTGGGCTAGCGTACGTGTTTCAACATTTTTGAAAATTCCCAAAGGGGTGAAATAGGGGATGAAAGTTTGTATGAACGTTTTTCAAATTATATCAACGAAACTTGGTATTTTGGCTTTCGTTAAAAAATAAAGAAGATCATGTGTCACAGTTTTTCAAAATTCTACCCCGAAAGGGTTCAAATAAGGGTCGAAAGTTTGTATGAAAGTTCTTCATTTTTCAAGTTATAGCCGTGAAACCTAGCGCTTGGTTTTCCAGTTAAATATGAAGAAGTATGTAATTCACCATTTTTAAAAATTCGATCCTCAAAGGGGTGAATTAAGGGATGAAAGTTTGTATGAAAGTCCCGCATTTCTCACGATACTTTTCAAGTTATATATAACGAAACTTTGTATTTTGGCTTTCCGTAATACGTGTGCCCAGTTTTTCAAAATTTCACCCCCCAAGGAGTAAAATAGGGGTTGAAAATTTGCATGAAAGTCATTCATTTTTCAAGTAAAAGCCATGAAACTTGATATTTGAGCTGACGGTTAAATATGAAGAAGTACCTACGTGTTTCACCATTTTTGAAAATTCGATCGCCAAGGCCGTTCAATAGTTTTTCCTTCAATCACACTGCAGCAACGGATCAACGTGATTTTTTGCATGGGTATAGTTGAGGTATCTGGAGAGTGACAAAGGCTCCTTTTTATCCCGGAAAATTAAGGAGTGCCTATGGGGAAAAAAACTTAAACGGTATATAAAATTCAAAGTCCTGACTGACTGACTTATATATCAACGCACAGCCTAAACCGCTGGGGTTAGAAACTTGAAATTTTGACAGTAGGTTCCTTTTGTGACATAGGCGCTCACTAAGGAATTATTTTTCAAAATTCCACCCCTAAGGGGGTGTAACAGGGGGTGAAAGTTGGTATGAAAGTCCGTCATTTCTCAAGTTATATCCATAAAACTTGGTATATGAGCTACGGGTAAAAAATTAAGAAATACCTATTTCACAGTTTTTGAAAATTCTACCTCTGAAGGGGTAAAATAGGGGTTGAAAGTTTGTATGAAAGTCCTTCATTTTTCAAGTTATAGCCATGAAACTTGGTATTTGGGCTTCAGGTTTAAAATTATGAAATACGGATTTTACAGTTTTAAAAATTTCTATCCCCAAGGACGTCAAATAGAGAATTTGTCTTTCAATCACGCCGCAACAGAGCAACGGATCGACGCGACGCGATTTTTTGCATGGGTATAGTTGAGTAGGCCGGAGAGTGATGTAGGCTTCTTTTTATCCCGGAAAACTAAGGAGTGCCTGTGGGAATTAAAAAACTTATGCCACGCGAACGAAGTCGCGGGCGTCCGCTAGTAATAATATAAAAAGTCCTCCCGACCGATCGGCCACGGCGGCCAATTTTCAGTCAATATTGTGTTCTATAGTGTGTGCGCAAACACAGGTGCACTCTCTATTTCCTAACTCTCATAGCCGACTGGAAAGGAAAATCCAACACGAACGGAGAGAGATCAGGCGCAGGAACGACACGAGCTTTATGTGCTCTCCGAGGCACAGGATTGAAACACCGACAACTTCCTAACTCCTGGCTAGTACCTACTCAGAATTATTGTCAGGAAAGCCCAATAAATACTTAATAGTGGCCTGACCCGGGAATCGAACCCAGGACGGCATCATCCTCGATCGAATACAGTCGAACTACTAGACCCGACTTCTGAACCGAATTTTAGTACCTATTACTTACTTTAAAAGCTTAAACTGCAAACTATCAATGTTTTTATACAAACTAAATTTATTTAATTTTACAAATAAAGTAAGTACCCGCGACATTTATAATATTTACTATAAAGTATTTTGTAGTTTCTTACATTGTTTATTTGCCCAATAGTAGCCAGATGTTTCAAACTAAGTACCTAGGTAGAAGGTAGAACGTAGGTTCGGGCATAGATTTGAACTGTCCAGTGTCCTAATTATGAGTGAATTGACCGGACTATTTTGATTAAGTATGTGTGCCGAAGTTTACTGTTTTTCTCATGTCCAAACATAAAGTTACGTCCTAACGTTATTACTTACTATAACCAGGTTACCATGTTTCAGTAACTTTTACCCTAAGCAGGCAGGCATACTTAGTTGCGGTCAACCTTACACATTGACATTTAGAAAAATAAAGACGTAAAAGTAACCACAGAACCATGCCATAAAAAAATATCACGGCTAAAGAGTATTAATTCAAAGGGTTGTTTGTATAATATCAATACCTCCCACGCTTTTAGAGCAAGATTACCATTAATACTTTTTGTTGTACAACAATTTGTCTTGTCGTCCGCCATCTTACAATAAGATGGAGCAGTTACAGTGTAGTCTTGTAGTGTAGTTCACAGTGTGGTCTTTAATAACAGTATTTTCTAATTAAACTAATCCATAGTTCCAAATTCTAATATTATAAATGCGAAAGTCCGTCTGATACCTTATCATGCCCCACCCGCTTAATCAATCTAGACGATGGTATCGTGGTACAGAGATAGTTTGCATTCCGAAAACGGACATAAGATCTTGTAAAATAAAAAATAAACAATTTATTTAATATTTTATTTGTTAGTAGGTTTTGGGAAATTAAATATCACGTGCAGGAAAACATGCATCGTGAGGAAACCTGCATAAACATTATGTTCGTCATAATGTTTTCGAAGGTGTATGAAGTCTGCCAATCCGCACTTAGCCAGCTTGTTGTCAAACCATTCTCGCTCCAACAAGAGACTCGTGCTTAGTAGTGACCCGGCAATGAGTTGATATGATGATGATGAAGATTACGTACTGTGATATTTAAATGCTACTTTTTGTTGAGTGATTTGTCGCAAGCGTGTCCTCAGGGTTTATTGTCGATGTTGTTTGGTGAACAACTTGCTATCAATTATTGTGTTTGCGGCCTACATATTCATGGTAATAGATCTTCTTAATACGCACGTATGAATGGGCCGTAATGGGCTGCGTAAAATATGGCTACGGGGGAGCTTGAACAATTTTATGCTAATGCTGTGGTTTAGAGATAGCTGATATTGTTACAATAAACATGGTTTGCGGTCGGTGAATTTGTTATTCTTTATTGTTCCTTGGAAAATATTACTGTTTTCGATTACTGGATTACAATAATATTATGAAGGAACGTGTAAACCTGAAGGGGAAAAAGGGCATTGGTAAAAGCATGTATTCACAATTCACATTTCAATATAATATTATAATAATGTCCTCCCGACCGAATTTCGGCCACAACGGCCAATCTCCAGAGAGATTAGCCATCTGTGCGGGAGATAATATTATAGTGCACTAGTGTGTGCGCAAACACAGGTGCACTTTCTGTTCCTTTACTCTTATATCCCGATGGGACGGAAAATCCGACACGACAGTTGGAGGGAGATCAAGCGCAGGACCGATGCCTCTCCGAGGCACGGGGGCGAAACACCGCCAACTTCCTAACTCCGGGCAAGTACTTATGTTAGTTAAGTTAATTATGGCCCTACCCGGGATTCAAACCCGGGTGGCTGACCACAGTCGAACATGCTAACCACTTAACCAATGAGGCAGTATACACAAAAATATTATATTTACCAACTAAAGAGCGTGGAATGGAGAGAATTATGTTCGGAGTATCTATTAGATTAGGTTCACTTCACTTCGAGGTGGAATGGCCTTTATTTTGACAGTTCCTAGTAGGAGTAGATTGCTGTACAGGGTGAGAAATTATCTAACGGTTTTTAGTACTAAATTCTTACTTACTATAAATCAAAATTTAAAAAAAAAGTTATCTTCTTACTTTCAGACTGAAATTATAACAAAGCGTGTAGTAGGCTCTGGTTTGTTTCAATGTTAGTTTGAGAAATGGTTAAAAATAAGCCTCAGTAGGCACGACTGCTCAACGGATACAGATATAATTTATATAAAAAATGGACTTAATTGTATTAATGGCTTATATTAGCGGATTGAGACTGGTATTTGGTATAAGTATCAGCTTATACCAAAACCTACCTACCTATATTATAAATATAGATAGGTAATTATTATTACCTATCTATATTATAAATATAGATAGGTAATAATAAGAAAACATTGTAGGTAACTTCATCAGGAATAATAAAGGCTAAAAATCAGCTATTGCTAATGCTAGTATAAATATCTACAGGAATTTTGTTCAATCGAAGAAATATACAAATTACCCAAATAAATATTTCGCCTTGTAATAAGCCTGGAACCCGAAAGCCTAAACAGATAATTGCTACAATCCAATTTCTGCTCCCTAATTCCACGGTGTTCGAGTTAGGCAGTTGATCCTACTTCAATATACCGGCAGTTCAGTTAGGTATATAGGGTTACTTGAAACTTTTCGCAGAAAGATCATTGATACGTCGGGATTCCCGGAGTTAAACTACATTTTAGTGAAAAGTTTAGAAGGTTTTTGCTATTTATACAAAATGAGTTCGGAAATATCAGTGATTTAATATTATGTATTTAAAGTAGCTATGCTTTACAATTTTGTGTTATTTCATATAGTTTTTTCTTAACTCTATTTTATACATATATATTTTATGATAATTTACTGTACTTTCTGCTTTGTATGCATTTTTGGGCACATGATGCTAGTGGGCGGTTTCACTAGTAGTGGTCTAGTTTTTATATGTGACACCACTGGCGAATTACTTAACTGTTTATCTTTCTTACAAGATTTTTTAAAAGTTTTCATAGTTAAATATTTCCATCCAGTTCGTTCATCTGTCTGTCCGTCACACTGTGTGTCACCGAATATCCATTTCAAGGAATCTGCATAATAGGTAGGTAGGTACTAGGTAGGTAGGTTCATATTTGGTGAACGAAACGGTGAAAGGTGATGTTCTGTCATCACAAACATTTTAATAGTGATCTATAGTTTAGATATACAGTAAATAGCACATTGATGTTATCGTTATAACAGAGGATTTAAAAGTTACTCGAAGAAAAAAACTCGAAGTAGTTGTATTTTTAAGAGCAGAAGTCGAAGTTTTAACTTGTTTTATTTTAAACGGCTACCTATAATTCGACACGTGAAAATTGGTTTCGGTCAAATCGAATTTACTTGCAGCTTCACAAATTGAGTTTCAACTGTATTGTAATCCCGTCTTGACAATTGTGTTTGGGAAACTTGACGGCTGGCGGGTCCTGAGCTGAAATAAATGAGATTCAGGGATCACATTATCATTGTCTACTGGAGGTCAGTTGATAGTTTTAAGCCAAGGGCGTCTTTGGTTTCAAGTTTGCCAAATATCGCGTTTGTAAGACCTATACCTAAACTCATTTCAATAAATAATTTCACTTGCTGCGGTTTTTGAAATGAGGTAGGTTTATTAATTGATCAAATGTCCCAGTCGAATAATTTTTGAGACTTTAAGCAGTTCGATTAATATTAAGTATTGTTCAGATATTATAATAATAAAACCGGCCAAGTGCGAGTCGGACTCGCGCACCGAGGGTTCCGTACAAACCTGTAGTAAGTTTTAAATTATTAAAAAAAACTACTTACTAGATCTCGTTCAAACCAATTTTCGGTGGAAGTTTGCATGGTAATGTACATCATATATTTTTTTTAGTTTTATCATTCTCTTATTTAAGAAGTTACAGGGGGGGGGGACGACGACACACATTTTACCACTTTGGAAGTGTCTCTCGCGCAAACTATTCAGTTTAGAAAAAAATGATATTACAAACCTCAATATCATTTTTGGAGACTTATCCATAGATACCCCACACGTATGGGTTAGATGATTTGAGTTTCAGTTCTAAGTATGGGGAACCCCCTAAATTTATTGTTTTTTTTCTATTTTTGTAAGAAAATCGTAATGCCGTTCACAGAATACAATATCTACTTACCAAGTTTCAACAGTATAGTTCTTATAGTTTCGGAAAAAAGTGGTTGTGACATACAGACGGACAGACAGACAGACAGACAGACAGACATGACGAATCTATAAGGGTTGAGTTTTTGCCAAATTTGGCTACGGAACCCTAATAAGAGTCAATCATAAACGTAAAAGCGCCGCTAAAAGTAGCCATTAGATAACAATATGTACTCGTATGTCAGTACGGCTGAATACAAGTGGTCGGTTTTACGAGCGCGTGGTCAAGCTATAACGACAAAAGAAAAGCCATTAACACCTACGCACAGGAAATCAATGAAATACTATTGCGGAAAAATAATTCGTGTGGCAAAATAGGTTGCAATAAGGACGTTGTAGTTTAATTAATTAATCAAATGCCGTAATCGCTTGGTAAGATCTATAAGAGTAGTTTAAAAGTCTTACTAGGTAAAATCTTTGAGGCTCTGTAACTTTCAAACTATTTACATAATATAAATCTGACTAACTACGATACTAGACTAACAAAGATAGTATTTAGAAGAATCCCTGAGGTTGGTTGGTTAATATTCAAATGAGAATCAAAATTTTGACGACCCCCCTGGCGCATTGGTGAGCGCTGTGGTCTTATTGCGGGAGGTCCCGGTTTCGATTCCCGGCAGGGTCAATTTGGAATTTTCTAATTTCTGAATTTTCTCTATGGATCTTTCTCTATTCTGTATGGATTGCGCTCCGAATACCAAGGCTCTATCTTATCGACCTGACTTATGCAATTTGTTGGCTCAAGTAACTTAAGGTAAATTCAGTCGTCATGCTAATAATGTACACAAAATTATGCCAAAAGCAACGCAATTCGTAAAATTAATCCAAGAGCTGGCAGCTACCTTCGCCAAAGAATAAGTTTGGCCATCCAAAGGGGTAATGCTGCCAGCATCTTGGGCACTAGCCTCACTGCGGAGGTTTCGACACAGAATAGGTTTCGAAGAAGATTGTGAGAAGATTCAACGATTTCAGATTTAAGCTGTTTTTAATTTAGATTTTAGTTTATTTTATAGTTAAGATTTAATTTTTGTTATGTAAAAATTAGTTTTACTTATTTAGATTTTAAATATTATTATTCATAAAACAATTCGGGATATAGCCTCCAGAGAGCATTGTGACAAGACTTGTCGGCCGTATTCAAGGAAGGTACAGAATGTGGCTAACTTCCTTCATAACCGGAAAGTTTAAGGTCTTGGCACTGTACCAAATCTGAAATCTCGCCAATTTCCGTCGTGATAGCCGGGATTAAAGAGCATTCTCATGCTTTTTTAGAGTCGTTTTACTACCAAACAATAGTTTGGAGATGGGTCAGCATTTTAGTTTAGCATTATGGGTGCCAAAAAACAGAACGCCTGTGGGACGTGATGTATACTCGTCCTCACCAATAGAAAGATACTGAAATTAGTGTCATTTAAAAAAAAACTTGATTTAACGGTGAAGGTAAACTTTTGTTTTTCTTTGCTTAGTCTGGATAAAATTAGAATCAGAATATTGTTAATTCAAATTTTGAACGTCGATATACATAAACCTAATATTATGGTTACTATCTTTGGGTGTTAATAATCTACATTTTTTTTAATAAGCCGTGTGCTGTCATTGGACACACTGTAAGAGATAGTTATAGCTACTAAAATAGAGTTTAATGTTTAGAGAGTCTTAGTTTAGTGCAATTTTTCCAGGCCAGTGCCTTTCTTCGTGCAAGAAATAAGTTCCAATAATAACGACGCAGTAAAGTTCGAGGATCAGTCTACTAATACAAAAGTGTCAGTTTTACAACTTACAACAACAACAGTTCAATTCATTATTATTTAAATGCGTTCCAAATACGTGATATTGACTTCGAAATAAACTGAAATGTTTATTTAGCACAAAAGCGAAATTGATTTTTTAAATAAGCAGATGTCGACTAAAATGCATTCGAATGCAGAAAGCTTTTACCGGTAACGTCAGAGGGATTGATTGTTGTTTTGAATAAAGTAATTGATGACTTGTTTTACCTACAGACGGGTCAGCACGGTTCGGCGCCAATAAATGGAAAATTAATATGACGCTTCTGTCACGAAGGAAACTTTGAATATCACGTACGTAGTTGTTAACCCCCGACGCAAAAAGTGGGGTGTTGTAAGTTCAACGTGTGTATCTATGTCTGTGTATTAATGTGTGTGAATGTCTGTGGCATCATATGTAGCTCCCCGTGTATTTGTATTTAGTGTTTTTTGTTTGACAGAAAGGCTAGCTTATCATTTCGCCAAGGTTCACCCTGGCTCTTCTGCGTGGAAATCCAGCCAGCATTATTTAGTTTAGATGAGGCTTATATACCTTATAAGTACATAATATACTGTATAGATAAGTTTAATTGGAAATATTAAAACAACTTAGGTATTTCCATATGTATGTTTGAAGTAGGTATATGAAAGATATTTGATAAGCCTTACCTAACGCAACATAAACGAAACTGCAGAAGGATACTCTGGAAAAATTGGCACATTTTCAAGCTCTTAAAGCCGGATACAGAGGAAGTAATGTGACATGAAATTACTCGAAAGTTCGATGTTGGCGATTTGTTGTCACACTGGGGATATTACGGTTATACGAGTATTGCTCCATGGCTTAAACGCTCTGGGACCCACTTGAGGTTGTTTTGACCTAATTACGTAAACAAAACACGTTAAGATGTTTGCCATACAAAACGCTCAACAGGAACTGCACACAGGACGATAGTTAGCATTTAGCATTCTATCCATTTTCTCTCGAGTGACTGTAATCATGTATTTTAATTAACTGTATATTTAGAAACCGCGTTAGACATTTCACCGTTGCACGTCGTTTGTGTCTGAACCTTTAAGATTTGGTCAAAAAGCAGCCATACGCTCATTCGCCTCTGTACGTGTCAGAGTAAACAAAACATTTAAATCTAATAAATAAAATTCTCGAGTCACAGTGTTTGTAACAGAACTCCTCCGAAACTGCTTGACCGATTCTTATGAAATTTTTTGTGTATGTTCGGTAGGTCTAAGAATAGCACATAAACTACTTTTCATTCTCCTATGTGATAAGGTGGTCCACCCAATCCACGCGGATGGAGTCGCGGGCATCAGCTAGTATTAGTATAATATTATGCTCGATAGTTTCAAGGTTTTGAAAGGAGATTAAAGTAGTATTAGTGATAGGTGGGTATGTCCATAATAATAAAATTATCATGAACTAGATGATGCTCGCTACTTCGTCAGCGTGGATAAGAATTTCTAATTCCTGCGGGAACGAAATTCTTTTCGGGATAAAAATCCTTAGTCGTTGCCAGTGTTAAACCCATCTCTGTACCAAATTCCATCAAAATATTGATTTTGATGGAATTTCAATTATGAAAACATGTCCCATCTTTTAAAAAGCGTAACAGACAAACAGACGGGCAGACGGACATACAGACAGACACACTGTCGCATTTATAATATTAGTACGGATTTTAAAATTTAGCCTTAGAGCAAACCTCTTTGCCAATTAATACTATGAATAAATTATTTAAATGGGCGCCGAGTTTCATTGTAGGTTTTAATTATTTAGGAATGTTTCTCTTTTTGGGAAAAATGATGTTTTAACAATCTCACTGGCACACGGTTGAGTGATGTGGTTTTATAAGTGGGAGGTACCCGGTTTGATTCCCAGTATAGGCAATTTTAGAATTTATTATCTCTAAATAATTGTCTCAAGTTTGGTCAAATAGTTACCAGCTTACCAGCAAAGAGAAATTTAGCGGTCCGGTACGATAATGCGTGAAAATCGATTATGAGTAGACTGCCTTACCTTTAACTTGCTTGTGAATACCACAACTTAGGTACAAGAAAACCAAACTTAAAAAAGAATATAAATAATATTCAAAAATCAAGAAGAAAGAAAGAAAAATCATTTATTCATCTTGTGCCTCGTACATAAAATCAAACTATAATATTAAGCTATTTTTGCACCCACATGGCACAAGATGAAAAGGCCCCGACTCAGCATTAATGCTGCAGGTTTTGAAAGCAAAAATTGAGCGCTGGATTCTGCCGGAACCCAAACGAGTGACACGCACGAGTTATATAAAATCAAATCAACTTAGTTTAATAAAATTATTACTATGGTCCGATAAAGGGGAACTGCCAATTTTCGAAAAGAAACAAAATTATATGGTCCAAATGAAAAGGTTTTTATTTAAAATAGAATAGATTACTTAGAAAAATATTTATTGGCAGCTATATATACCCACGAAATGTAAAATATAAATCAAAATTTAAAAACTGTGTAAGTTTGTACAGCAATGCAACGCTACCAACAGGTGAGTCACTCAGCTCGTGTTGGGGCTCCTGGCCTCTCAGAGTTTGTGTTTTTTTTATTTACAGGTTATAACCATAAAACCAACAAACTGAAATCACACTCTGCTGCATTAAGGCGAAGCTGGCCTGCCTACGAATTCTCGTTGGTTAATTTCCGCCTAATTCCAAGGAAATAAAGCATAAATTTTTATTGAGTCGTAAAAGTTCCCTCGTAAATAAATTGTCGAAGTTCATCGCACTGAGTAATTCGCACAATTTTATGGACTTTACATCTCGTTTTTGACTGTATTGGCCCTATGCTTTAGCAGCGTGACAGCAGTAATCGTTCTTTTCATAACAATCAAGAAAATTCTGTTGGAAATTTTGAAATCAAGTGCGATTTATTGTTATTAGAAATTTTAGAGAGTTTCCCGTTAGTGTTTATGCAGATGGACCACACTAAAACTACAACGCAGTGACAAAAACTGACGCCGCGGACCATTGACTTATCGATGCCGCGGACTTATAAATTACAGACGCAAACGTTTGTTTGTAATAACGGCATTGTAGTCCATCTGAAAGAACCCTTAAAATCAACATAATATTTATAATATTTACACTATATTTTCGTTTTCCGTACGTTCACTACGATAAATTAAAGACTTATGGGGCTCTTTTATGAGTCTATGCCTTATTTCATTGGTTTATGTATTTCATATCATAATGAGTCATTTTGTCATAAAATGAGATCGTTTTGATATAATGAAAGCACTTGACCTTAGCATTAAATACAATAAATAACGTTACGATAGTTTCACATTAGGTAAAATAAGTTTTCTTTGCTATAACCCCCTAAAATTATGGACTATAATATAAATCTGTATATTGTGATGTACAAGTGCTCCCCGATCGAATTCGGTCACGGTGGTCAATCTCTAGAAAGATTAGCAACTGCGATATTATAGTGCACAAGTGTGTGCGCAAATACAGGTGCACTCTCTGTTTCTTTGCTCTCATAGCCCGATGGGACGGAAAATCCGAGACGACCGGAGAGAGATAGGCGCAGGACCGACGTCTTTACGTGCTCTGCGAGGCGCAGGGGTTAAACACAGCCACATTCCTACCTAACTCCGGGCTAGTACTGAGAATTTCAGCACTCAATACTTTCATCAAGCTGTTTGCTATTCCTTGTGTATCACGGTCTTCCGCAAAGTAACGCCTGTTCTTTTTTCCAAAACATTAATCTTTTATTGGTGGGCTATAACATATAAATTGTCAGCAAAAACAATTTTTATGGCCCGTTTACGGGACATTAAAACCCTACCACCAGTATTGAGCGCTGTTGCCTTAACATGCGGAGGTCCCGGGTTCGATCCCCGGCAGGGATTGGTTTATAATTTCTGAATTTACCCTGGTCTGGCCTGGTTCGAGGCTTCGGCCGGGGTTAGTTACCGACCTATGGGCAAAGACGTGCCGCCAAGCGATTTAGCGTTACCGAATAGGGGTATGGGTTTAATAATATAACTGCCACGTCCCTAACAGGTTAGCCCGCTGCCATCTTAGACTGCATCATAACTTACCATCAGGTGTGATCGCAGTCAAGGGCTAACTTGTGGTGGTTAAAAAAAACATCACAACCCATTGCCTGCCCACTACTGAGCACGAATCTCCTCTCAGAATAAGAAGGGTTTGACCATAGTCCACTGCCCAAGTGCAGATTGGCATGAGACTTCACACACCTTTGAGAACATTATGAAGAACTAGCTGATGCCAGCGACTTCGTCCGCGTGGATCGAGGTTTTTCGGTTCCCGCGGGAACTCCTTAATTTTCCGGGATAAAAGGTAGCCTATGTGTTATTCCAGACTATAATCTATCTCTGTGTCAAATTTCATCCAGATCCGTTCAGCCGTTCGGGCGTGATTGAGTAACAAACCATCCATACATCCATACATCCATCCAAACTTTCGCATTTATAATATTTATTTGATTTGATTTGATTCTCAGGCGCAGCAGGTTTCCTATGTGTGTCCCTTCACCGTTATAGCAAGTGATATTTAATACCTTAAAACGCACATAACTCTGAAAACTTACATAGATACAGATACAGGTAGGTACAAGTATATAATGTGGATAGCATACGTTTATGTACCTGTTGTTTATGTTTATATATTTTATTAAATGTTATTGTATCCTATATTTATCTTAATTCAAATGTCAATCGGAATTTTTTTCCATTTTCTCTTGTTTATATAATATGAGTAGGTAACTCAGTTATATATTTAACTATTCTCACATTTTGGGGCATCTGGAAGAAATGTCTTCAAGAGATATGTTGTAGCTTGCATGGAGGCAGACGAAACACCGACGCATGTGCTGCTAGAATGCACAGGCGTCACAGACCAACGAGAGCGACACCTGGGATCCCCAACCTCGCTACGAGAGACCCTAGACAACCTGGGCAGTCTTCTAGGCTTCTGGAGCGAGCTCGGATGACTGGAGTGAAAACTCCAGCGGGGAGGGCAACACGCGCACAACCGACCTCCAACTGGAGGTTTAAGTGCGGAAACCTGCCCAGTAGAAGAAAGAAAGAAAGAATGTTGTCCTTGTTCATGTCCTTTCAATGTTTATGTTTTATTTTTAAGTTTCTGGTACCAAATAAATAAATACAAGATATACAGATGGCAGCAAAATTTTAAGGAAAATGTGACGTAGAAGAGGAAAGTTGAAGCGTCATGGAAAACAAGGGTTAGCAGTTTAACAATAGCGGACTCCCACGCGGCAGAAATTTCCATCCCCTCTTGTCTGACAAAGAGACCCAAAAATAGATACTGCAAACTTGTTTTTCGTGCTATGTACACGTATTATAATTCGCTATACCTACCGTGTGTACATCCATTTGAACTCTATCATCATTGCTTTGTACTAAGCATGATTGTCGTCAAGCGCAAGCCTATCACGCAATAAAAAAAAATTAAAAAAATTGACGTAGCCGGAAAACCTTGAACACGACGACAAAACGCCCTTTTCTCAAACAAGGGACGTTGACCCGAGAAAACAACGTCGACCTTGGCCGACCTTGACTTTCCAAGTCCTTGCAATGCCAGGGAGCTTTTACGGGCAATTTCATTGCGCCTTCCGGGATCCCTTCCTTGTTTTCAGAAGAATGTTTCCGGTATAGTACGGGATACGAGATATGAACGAGCTACCAGATACCAGATTTTGACGACCCCTGTGGCGCAGTGTTGAGCGCTGTTGTCTTAACATGGGAGGTCCCGGGTTCGATTCCAGGCAGGGTCGATTTGGGAATTTATAATTTATTAATTTTCTCTGGTCTGGTCTGTTGGGAGGCTGCGGGCGTGGCTAGTTACCACCCTGCCGGCTAAGACGTGCCACCAAACAATTTAGCGTTACCGGTACGACCGGAAACGAAAGGGGTATGGGTCTTACACGCTGCCATTCCCCTAACCAGTAAGCCCGCTACCATCTTAGACTGCATCATTACTTACCATTAAGTAAGATCGCAGTCAAGGGTAACTCGTAGTGGAATAAAAAAAACCTACCTATATTATTGTCTGAACATGTGTCAAAAATAGTTAACTAACAAACAGATAGACAGAGAGATAAACATAATCCAAAATACAATGTACGAGTACATTAAGCATACGTTGAGATTTTGTTGGTAAGTAATTAGTTCGTATGTAGAACTTTCATAAATTATACCACAACTACCTAAAACGTGGTTAAGAGAAGTTCGGCTTTACTAATGAGATAGGCTTTACACATAGATTTAATTGGTTTAATTGGTTAAATCTCGGTCCAGCTTTAAGCCGTATAATATTACTCAGATGATGCTCGCAATTTCATCCGTGTGGAAAAGTGTTTTTTTATAAATCCCGTGGGATATCGCGATGATTTTCCGGGATTTCCGGGCCTTTACCAAACTCCAGGTTTCAGCTATATCCATGCAAATAGCCACGTCAAATAGTCGTTGCTAATCCATGCAACTAGTCGTTGTTAATCCATGGAAATAGTCGTTGTTAATCCATGCAAATAGTCGTTGCACTGGTGCGACATGATTGAAGGCCAAATCGACAAACAAACACACTTTCAGATTTTGAATGGAAGCAGGCGTTACTTTGCGGAAGTCCATGACAATGAATGAACTAGCAGTTTAATTCGCTATAATCGATTGTAAAGTCGATTTGTTTATAATCGTGCATTGTCGAGTCAACATCTCCTAAAGATGCTCCGGTTTAAATAAATAAATAAATACTTAAATAAATTTTTATTGACCAACAGTTTACAAATTAATCAGTAGTACAACAAATTAATTAAATGCAGTACATATGTACTGTGTACATACTTAAAAAAAGTAAATGTGGTCAATGGGCCACCTCCTCAGCCTGTGCCACAGCACGAAAGGTAGGTAGGTATGTACCCACCTGACATACCGCAACGCTGATTTTCAGGAGGGGCCCAAGGGCCGAGACGTCACGGACCATCACTGTATAATTTACAAGCTAGTAAATGTAAACAAATAAAATATTTAAAATCAAAAAGAAAAATAAAAAAATTATCTTAATAAATAGATTTGCTTATAAAACCAACTTAATTAGTGCTTATCATACTAAACCTTCACTATCCGGAGTGAAACCCGGATACTATCCGGGTTTCGGAGTGAAACGTACGTTGAGAGTGATTTGGAGGATTTGTGTGGTGGGTGTTCGCATGCTATTGGTGAAAGACACGCACTGTACCACATAATATAGATTTGTCTGCAGTGGCGGATTATAGCGAATCAAACTGCTAGTTCATTCACTTTCAGATTTATAATACTGGGTAGATTCGAAGCTCTAAAATCAATTTTCCTTTGAGTTTGGTAACTTAATAATTGTATGGCCGCAATTTGCCCTTCAGTCATCTTACGAGTATGTTAGCATTAACTTTCTTGTTTTAAGCCGTTCCTAAACCAACAAACTATGGTAACACATTGCTTAAGTGTAAAGTTTTCAATCTTATAATACACTAGCTGATGCCTGTGACTTCGTCTGCGTGGTTTAAGATTTTTGATTTCCGCGTGAAAATAATTTTCCGGGATAAAAATTGGCCTAAGTCGCTCTCTTGCCTCAATTTTCCGCCCATTGCGGCGTGATTGAAGGACAAACCAACAAACACACACTTTCGCATTTATAATATTAATATGATTGTATCCTGATGTGCATTACTTATTTTTGCAAAAAGGTTTTGTTCACCTTGTTATTTGAGGCAATATACTCAGGTAGGTACCTATATATTATTCAATATGAGTAGGATTAGACGTGCATCCCTGATGCGTCGGGCATGGGCCATCCAACGGAGTCCTAAGCATGATAGAAAGCAGGCTTGACTGCTTTTGTGTGAGCCGTTGCTGCAAGTTTTACGCTCGTGTGGAAACCATGTAGTAACCGTTTATTCAGTTAATTTAGTTTATATGAGTCTTAGTTACTTGAAATAAACTTCTATTTTTTTTAGCATACTATTATTAGAAGGATAGTAAGTATAGATATTGATGTAATTGCAAATTATTTTTTCAAAAGAGTAACCACCAAATACAAAATACTATAATCTATTTTATTGCTCCATGTTCTACTAAGACTTACTGCATACTTTGCAATGTGAAAAATAACAAAAAAAAACATAATAATAATGATGTCGCCACTGGCAATGTCCCACCAACAAGAACCCGGAGCCGCGCGTCCGGGCATCAACAAGTGAAGATATTCACAATGTCTATGATTCGATGATGCTTTGACAGATATAAATATGTGTTCAAGACTGTGGTTCAAGGTCATGGTGCAAGATTCATCATTCAGTGTTTTTTCATCATTCCCCACGCCCGTCATCTGTTCTGGAACGAATTGCTGCAACAATAATAATAAAATATTAGTACCTATCGGTCCGGACGAAGTCGCAGGCTTCAGCAAGCTTGAAAAACATTGCATAGACCGCACAATATAAATCATTGCGCGCGAAATGCACGAGTTATCAAATTTCTTGACAAATGAACTCGCTTTACGAGGTGTCTTGCAGTAAATCCTTGTTGTAAACACACAGTTCGGCTGGATTGCCGCCAAGATGTGGAGCAGTAAATTTACGCGTACCACTGAGCTCCAGACCCTATAACGTAGAGAATCAACAGGCCTATATTTCGTATCTCAGTGGACATGTAGTCATGTAATTTTTGACCGAGCGAAGCGAAGGTCTCTGAGTCTACTTGGGTGAATTGGCACTTGTCCGTCCGTCCGTCCGTCCGTCCGTCCGTCCGTCCGTCTGTCAGAGCCTTATAACTTCTGAATTGCTGAACGTAATTACTTCAAGTTTAAATATATTATGTAAACCTATGGCCTCCCGCCGAATATGGCTTAAAAAGTTATAAAAATCTTTATTTCAGGGGGGCTCTCATAGAAGCGAATGCGAAGTAAAATATTTTTTATAGCGTTACATAGGGTTGCGGTATATCATTTTAAAGATAATTAGGAATAGAGTCCAAAAATATTTTTTTTTTAATTTTCCCCCTAAAATTTACGAAATGGGGTGCTTTCAAAGTGGCGATTTTCTAACGTCCAAAGTTGACCTCAGAACTCTCAATTTTCTGAACTCTCAAGCCTGAAACTTGATCAATTATTTGAATTATATCCTGTACTTGAACAACAAATACTAAAATTAGATAAATATTATAAGGAAACGAAATTATTTAATTTTTAATGATGATGATATTTTTAACAGAACTTCACAATAATGTCAATAGATGGCGCTCTGTGATACCGCGAGGTCTTAGTTCGGGGCGAACCACTAGTTTAGTACACTATGTAAAATATGACTGCCTCGTTGGTTTAGTGGTAAGCAAGTTCGACTGCGGCCAACGAGGTCCCGGGTCCGAGTCCTTGGTCGGCCCATAGCAAGTAATGGGTTTTTCTGACAAGAAATTCGCAGTACTAGCCCGGAGTTAGGAAGTTGGCGGTGTTTCACCCCCATGCCCCGGAGAGCACGTTAAGCCGTCGGTCCTGCGCCTGATCTCTCTCCGGTCGTGTCGGATTTTCCGTCCGATCGGGCTATGAGAGTGAACAAAGATTGCACCTGTGTTTGCGCAAACACTTGTGCACTATAATTTCTCCTGCGCAGATGGCTTCTCTCTTTGGAGATAGGCCGGTTTTTAAACGTATCTCACCCTTCTTTATGCGCAGAAGCGAAGTCCCTAGAATATTACAGCCTCTAGTCTACACGTATAGCACCTCTCTGCAAAGACACCGTCAAAATTAATCATCCTCTGCGTTGTGTTTTGATTTTCTTGTAAAGAACAACAAATTATAGTTGTCTTGTCTCAGTTGTTTGTATTCCGTCTGTTTATTTTATTTATAGATGTTTATATTTAGACTATAATGGCCAAATTAATTAATTTCCTCTGAGTTCTGGCATGTGATATAAAATAAATCAAAGTCAGAGTGTCTACTGAGACAGCTACTACTTTTACGAGCACATTCTTGAATGATTGTTCAGTACAATCTTACGTAGGTTTATTTATTTGTAATAATTTCAACCTTATTTTACTTCACATAAACAAAGAAATAAAGAAAGATAAAATAAAAAACGACCACCAATTATATAATTTACAAAAAATACACTTCGTCCCAGTGATCGTGAATGGCCATGGTGCCCAAAACCATGGCGCTATTGCCTCGTTGAATTGCAAGGTTTAGCGCCAGCTCTTGGGTCACCTGAGGCGTCGATCAGTTTTTTTTATCTTAGGTTGTACGCCGCTAGATATTATTATTATACTTAAAATGATTCCCATATTGGAACCTTTAAACATCATCTGTCATCCCCATGATTTTGAAAATAGATCTAGAATTTATCAAGAAATCAAGTTATAGTCCCACTTTATCTGACCCGGTGACAGCGTCGCTACTATCTATTAAAAATAAAAAATAAAAAAGATCGTAAATAAAAAAAATAGAATTCACAAAAAATGGAAAATATACGGCAGGCAATCTGACTACATCCAATTTGCAGAGATCCGGCGTGAATTCAAGTACACTGAGGCTTCGTGCTACAATTTATATATTGAACGTGCTGAAGGTAATATTTCGCTTAACTCTAAAAGCTTTTGGTCGTTTGTACAATCTAAATATAACGTTAACAGTATACCAGATAGTTTATACTTAGATGATCAAAATGCACACGATGGGCAACATATAGCTGACCTCTTTAACAATTTTTTTGAATCTGTTTTTGTAAAGTGCTCAAACCTTAAATTCAATTCCGATGCCAGCGAATCTCCGCAAGCCCTCATTGGATACGTTGGGATAGATGTTGAAACTGTTAAAAAGCATTTATCCGCTCTTGATGTCACCAAGGGCAGTGGCCCTGATGGTCTACACCCTTTATTCCTTAAAAGTTGTAGCAATCAATTATCTGTTCCTTTAACGCTTTTATTCCAAAGTTCCTTGCGATTCGGTGTTATGCCTAACACTTGGAAACGTTCTATAATCGTCCCCATTCATAAAAACGGGGATAAGCATAATGTAAAAAACTATCGTGGTATTTCTAAATTATCCATCATCCCCAAACTGTTTGAAAAAATCATATACGACAAGTTATTCCCGGCAGTACGCCCGCTTTTAACGCAGTCTCAACATGGTTTCATAAACAAACGCTCCACAGAAACCAACCTCTGTGAATTACTAGATGTTACCTTAGACGCGATGGATAACGGTTTCCAGGTTGACGTCGTATATACAGATTACTCCAAGGCTTTCGATAAAATATCGCATGATATTTTAATTGCCAAATTGGAGACGATCGGTATACATGGTGACCTCCTGCGATGGCTTGTATCCTACTTACGTGAGCGTACCCAAGCAGTGGCAGTCAAAGGGTATACCTCCACCTTTGTACCCATAACGTCTGGCGTTCCCCAGGGCTCCCACCTCGGACCTTTACTATTTAATATTTTTATAAATGACGTTACAAACTGTATTAAAAACTCTCATCTGCTTTTGTATGCAGATGACACGAAAATTTTCAATATAATTAGGACTGAAAGAGACTGTTTTGGCTTACAGGAAGATTTAGATCGAATTAGTGAATATTGTAAGGTTAATGGATTAGATTTAAATATAGATAAATGCTGTACTATTTCCTTTTCAAGAAAAAAAAAGAATGCACTATTCCATAATTACTTCTTACTTAACAAAAAATTGCGTAGGGTTGATGAGGTGAGAGACCTGGGTATCCAACTAGACAGACAATTACTTTTCGATCAGCATCTGAACAAAATCAAAAATAAAGCATACAAAATGCTCGGGTTCGTTCTTCGGCAAACGACTGACTTCAAAAACCCAAAAACTCTAATCCTTCTTTATAACTCAATTGTCAGATCCCATTTGGAGCATGCTTCCACTGCTTGGAACCCTCAGTATGCAGTTCACGTGGATATGTTGGAGAATATTCAACGCAAATTTACAAAATGTTTGAACAAAAGGTTTAGTTCATTTAATACTACTAATATAAAAACTTTACAAATAAGGAGGGAACATAAAGATCAAATATTTTTATATAAAATTATCAATGGATTGATTGATAGTCCATATCTTCTAAATAAAATAAAATTCTGTGTACCTAAAATAGATAAGCGTAAGTCACGTAAAAGTAAAATGTTTGTACTTCCACGTGTCAGAACCAATTATAGTCATAACAGATTCATCGTTCGAGCTTGTGATACGTTTAACATGAAATATCTCAAAGTAGACCAATTTAAATATAAGTGTGGGGGGTTCGTCTCTGCCATCAAGAAATGCATATAATGCAAGGCTTGATGACAGGGGTGAACCTATCTTGTTTGTGGTACATATTTAATTATCTTTTATTATTATTATATTTTTGTCCACTAAAATTTAGGATGGACTCCCACTTGTAATTGTATTTCAACAAAACGTGGAAACTTAACTGGCTCCAGTGATATCACTAGTGTATTAGCTATATTTTATTTATTTAAGCTGTATGTTTTCCAAATAAATTAAAAAAAAAAAAAAAAAAAATGAATTTAAAAAAACAACTGGAATTAAAAATAGTTCAAATTTTGGCCACCGGGGCAGATAGGTTTGACGAATACATGTATAATACACTCCGATACATTTATCTGTGCGTGTGTCAAAATTTGGAATCGAATCTGCGCTGATCCAAAAATGTTGATTTTCCGATAAATAGTGGCGCCTTCGCCACCCGCACAGATGAGTTTGCCAAGCAGTAATTTTTATCCATTACTTTCTTGCTTCTTATCTCTCTTTTGCATAGAGGCTTTATATGCGTGGCAGTTAAAAACCAAGGTGAACCATAAACTTATCCAAATATTTCTTAATTTCCTCTTGATTAAAAAATTAATAAACCCTTTTTCATAATACTTTTTCAGTCAAACTCACTTATATTTGATATTAAAAAGCAAAAATATTACGTTTTTAATGGAGAAACAGAAGTCACGCAATCGTGATTTTGTTTTAAAAATATTTCAAGGTAACGGTGAGTTTACCTGCAACGCTTTAATTATGGGTACACATAATGCTATATAACGTTTTATTGTATTGTTCAGCTTACCTATAACGCTTTAACGTGCAGACGAGTTTTGTTTGAGTTAGGCCCATGGTGGATTCTGAATAAGTCTTACTGAAGTTAGGTTTAGGCCTTACGGTTTTTATCCACGGCCGTTGTAAGGCCATGGACGAATCCAGTGGAAAATGCGCGGAATTTTGCTCAAACCATTTCACTGAGATGTAACATACCATTAAAATATTATATGCGGACAGAGCGTCGCGTCGAAGAGAATTTGCGCACTAGGAATTTGGCTCGCGATTTTCTGCTAGATTTGTTCCAGGCCTCAGGCACATCGCATAATATAGGCAGAGTGGAGCGGAGAGGACCAAAACCCAAAAGTGCAGCGTCTTTCTTGCTAATATCTTAGACGGCAAGTCGGCGACTCGTCCTGGCGCGCCCAAGCGCACAGTGTCTTTTGTGTCTACTATGTGTTTTATTAGACCTTAGATGGCCGTTATCGTCTGTTCAGTCCAATTTTATGACTGGATATCCGTCCGATTATGGACGAATTTTGCTGCGATTAAATACACTAAAGTAGAGAACTGACTTTCCTCAATTTAGCCGAATTATGGACGTAGGTATGGCTATGCTTTTATTAAAAAAATAGATAGGTAGTAAGTAATTTTTGAAATGTTGTTTATATTACCTACGAATGGAAGCAAAAATTGGGTAAGTAGTAAGTACCGATTAACTGGTTCGCTTTTGCAAGACGACTAAAATTTAACCGTAATAAAGATTAGTTTTTGCTTGCAGTTTCGGTCACGTTATGTTCGATTTTCATACTTTCAAAGCCTTATTTTACCCCCTTAGGAGTTGAATTTTCAAATATCCTGATTCGAACCGCCAGGATGTGGAATACCAGCGCATGTATCCCCTGCCACGCACAACAAGAGTGAAAAGGCATCTTTTAGGCCAGCGCGCTCCAACGTAGACCTCATCATTGCTTTGTATTAAGCATGATTGTCGTCAAGCGCAAGCCTATCTCGCAATAAAAAAAAAAAATCCTTTCTTAGCGAATGCAAGCTATTAACTAGGCAGGTAGGTATCTGTATGTCAAATTTAATTCCGATCTGTCCAGTGGTTTAACCTGTGCGTTGATAGATCAGTCAGTCAGCCACCTTTTCCTTATATTTAGGTAAGCTGTCAATCAAACCTACCAAACCATATCTACCTATCAAATCATACCTATCAAAGAATAAAACAATAGTACATTGTTCACCGAGGGGAGAAAGTGACCGATTACTATCGAGGGTGTAGTTTGAGGCCCGAGGCGTAGCCGAAGGGCCGCAATACACGCGAGGTAGGAATCTTACTTTCTACCGAGTGATACATAGTGCTTTATACTACACCTGCGAGGAAAATAAGCGATAATTAGTGATTAAACGAACTTACAAAGGTTTAAAATAATAAATAAAATAAATATTTTTTATTTCAGGCAATTTTAGGCTAGCTAGCTTTAATTTCTAATGTATTGTTTTCAACAAATTAAAAAAAAAAATTAAAAAAAAAAAATGACGTTCTATCATAACTATATGAGTCGCTTCATTCGAAGCTTCACTATCACAACTAGACTACATTTTGAGGATTATTTCAATATAGATTTCGATATCGACAATCGACATCGATATCGACAATCGACATCGATACCGACAATCGACATCGATATCGATATCGACTATCAATATCGGATATCGATATCGACTATCGATATCGATAATCGACGTCGATGTCGACAATCGACATTCACCATATTATTTGACTTTTCTATGTCAAATATGGTGAAGCTGCTTCTAATATTATATTTCCTTAAGGTAAGACCTCCAAATTCTCAACGTCCATACCATATTTACTTGAAATTAAAAAACAACAGCGCGTTAGAAATGGATTTTCATACAGTTTTCTCCCCGCTTAGCACGTTAGAAATGAAATTTCATACATCTTTTCCTCCCGCTTAATTGGTTTGTAGCAATGACGTACTTTCTACCTCGTTTTGACCAAAGCAAGAGGGTACTTTCCGAGCGGGTGTAGTATAAATAATATTTACAACACTATAAAACTGGCGCGGTCTCTTGGGACTCACAGTTGATTGCAAATGTCTCAGCCTCAGACCATCGCGCATTATTTATTTATTCATACCAAGTACAAAGTGAACCAATACGTTTTCCTTTGGCGTCTTTCATGTAATACAAAATATTATGTAATAAGCCTGAAAGATGGCTCCTTTGATCTGGTCCTTCTTTGACGAATATGTAGGCAATACATTGTATACAATAAGTAGTTTTGCGTAAAAAATAAGAAACGTCTCTATCTCTTTAATCTTCTTTTCCAAATTAATCCTCCTCGGGACCGCACTTATAACTTTTTTTTAAAGGAAACCAGCATTGAATTCTTGCAAATTGCATGAGGGTTCTTCACAATATTGTAAAAGGTCTGTGAAACGTCAATCCACAGTTGCCGAGCGTAGTGGACTATTGCCTAGGCGTTTCTTATTCGAAGAAGAGACCCGCGCCCAGTAAGGGCTTTGGGTTGAGATAAATTGGCAAATCTTCCCTTTAGTGCTTTTATATACAACGATAACCGCATTTAACTGATCATTAAACGATTTATAATATCATTCCTATAGAGTATAGATGATGCCCGCGATTTCATCTGCGTGGGTTTAGGTTTCGAATAATCCTGCAGGTACTCCAGTGAGAACTCTTTAATGTCCTTTCCCGGGATGTAACTTATTTCTGTGCCAAATTACGTTTAAATCGGTTAATCATGATGAGCCGTGAAAGCGTAGCAGGCAGATACACTTTCGTATTCATAATGTAAAGTATTTTTTAGGCTATAGACCAGCAAATAATGTTGAAGTTTTTTTCTTTGGAAAAATCTGTACATTAATTTGATGACTGTATGGTTGGGAGAAAAAAAAAGATAACACGAGTTCTGAGTTATCATCGTAAAGCCAGCCACTGTAACGGTTTATAATATGGCCACTATCCGGCCTTTTTATACTTATGCGGCCTCTTTATGGTCACATAGGAACTTTTATCTACGGATAATGTCTAGCCTCGCCCTTGGCTGACCTTCGTAATGTTTCAACATAGCATGTCCTGTCGGCGACTCACAAAGGAAATTGGGGTCTGAGATATTTTTTTCCGGTATCTATTTTAACGCATCGTGTAACATGCGGGATCGGTTTTCTTTATTATCAGGATAATATCCCAATTTGTTGCCGTGCTCAAACATACCTATTTTATGTAATAGCAATCTTTCATTGAATATTTCAACAGTACTTCTACTAATAAAAGTTACATCTCTATTCTATTTGCTATCTAGTACTAGGACCTACTTTACCTACATAAATTATTAGAGTAGGTTACATACCGACTAATAATATATATTTTTTTTTTTAATCTGATTTATTTGGGGGCTTTTCTTCACAAAACAAAGAACGTCAGCCCCATCGTTCCCTGTGACAAACTTATACCTAAATATAGCTATCTAGTTCGATTAATTATCTTAATTTAAAATCAAAAAGCATTCTGGCTGCCTCTGAATCAGGGTCAGCCAGTATGCTTTGAAACACCCCCACATCATTTGTCTTAAAATCAAACTTATCAAATAATTCGCGCCTCTTTACTGCATTACGGACACATTCACCCAACAAGTGTTGGGTATCTTCTTCAACATTGCATAAATCACACTTAGGAGAGTTTACTTTTTTCATCATGAACCCAAACTTGTTGAGAACGTGGAACGTGTACAGAACGGAGTCTTAGAGCCATAACCATTTGTTGCCGTGTCAATCTCACATCGCAAAACCACGGGACATGAGGAGGTTCGCATTGTATACTCTTATACCAAATTCCCTTGCTTTTTGATCTTTCATCAAAATGCACTTTCCAATTTTTGTAACATTCTTTCTTATACTTTCCTAAAATTTCGGAATAATTTGGTTTAATTTCTTTTTCAGTACCTTGGGATAATGCACTTTTTGCAAAATCATCGGCTTTCTCGTTTCCCGTTAGCCCGATGTGAGAAGGAACCCACTGCAATTTTAAAGATACATCACTGGATTGTAAACTATTTATAACATTTAATATCCCATAAGCCACTGATGTACCTCTTTTTCCTTTTACACTACTCATCAAGTGAAGTATTGCACTTTTACTGTCCGTGTAAATTACAATATTTTTAACCCTAAGACTTACAGCATAGCACATTGCCTCAAATATAGCAGTGAGTTCTGCAGTCATTATTGAAACGTTACCAATTATTTTAATCATTCCCCCGGTATTACAGCCTGGATCATAATAGGCACACCCCACATTTAACTTATCCTTTGAGCCGTCCGTGTATAGCGAATACCATCCAGTATATTTCTCACAGATTTCCTGTATTGCTTCCTGTCTTAATGTATTCGGTTCATAACTTTTCTTTGAACTCTTCATACAATCTAAACTACTGTTAGCAATATTTCCAATGTCAATATTAGATACCCACGTTTCCAAACTAAACATCTCTAGAGGATTTGAAGAGCTTATCGTTTCTCCCTTTGTTTTTAAGTAAGTTTTCGGAAGTAACGGTTTACTTTTATTCCTCCAGTAACTATTATCAAGCAGTAAACTAAGTTCTGAAATAAACTGAATGGTTTCGCTCTCAGACCAAGATTGGCACTTTAAACAATATTTCATGGCGAGATAGAGTCTTCTTATACACAGAGGTGGTATACAAAGGTCACTTTCCATCACGTGTATAGGGGTAGATCTTATGTATCCCCCTATTGCTCTCATTGCTTGGTTTTGCCATCCGCCACAACGTCTGGTTAAAAATAAATCACTTGTTCACTGTAATTGGTTTGTCTTTCAATTGGTACGCCACGTAACGGAGTAACGGATAGATTTGATTTTTTGCTAATTAGTTACTTTGTAGACCTGTAGAGTGTCATACGCTACTTTTTTACCGGGAAAACTAAGTATTTCCCTGGGTATTATAAAAAATCTTTATCAATACCGAAGAAGTCGCGGGCATCATGTAGTGGCTAAATAACTAAGCGTTCTAAATTAAAATAAAGATTGATCCATCCGCCCTATGACTAAAGTATTTCTATAAGTGTAGGTATTGCATTGATTGGAAATCCATTCCATTCTCCATCCATCATCCATCCATCCATCTCATCCATTCACATGGAAAGTGTGTGTGGAATCACACTTGTGTGTAAGAAAGTCCCTCCACAAGGCTCCATAATGAAAATACCGATGCTGTAGGTACTCCTCCATTTTATTTTCACTAAACAATTACTTCTCAGTTTTAATTCCCGGCATATCTGCATCCGTCATTCTCGACCCAGACGACCCCTTTCTTTTTCTCCCGTTGACCATAGAGCCCAGTCTATCTTTTTTTAAGACAAAAACTACTACCTGGGTTCCAAGTTGTTAATTTTATTTTCGTTCAATAATCAAACGAATAGCAAATTACTCGAAACCTAACATGTGCGACTTAAATAAAATTAGTGAAAAGTTAATTACACTATATAATGATGTTTTGACGCTAAATAATACAATTTTACCCTTTAGTAAAAGTAATAAGCAGATTCCTCTTTCTGTGTTATAAGTAACTAAGTAGCTGATGCCCGCGACTCCGTCCGTGTGGTTTAAGTTTTTTTGATTCCCTCTGGAACTCCCTAATTTTCCGGGATAAAAAGTAGCCTATGTCACTCTCCAGGTCCTATCTATGCCCATGCCAAAAATCACGTCGATCCATTGCTCCGTTGCGGCGTGATTGAAGGACAACCCAACAAACCAACAAACAAACACACTTTCGCATTAATAATATTAATAGGAAGTATGATTTTTTTTTTAACCACTACAGTTTAGCCCTTGACTGCGATCTCACCTGATGGTAAGTGATGATGCAGTCTAAGATGGTAGCGGGCTAACCTGTTAGGGGCATGGCAGTTATATTAAACCCATGCCGCTATTCGGTTTCTACACGGCATCGTACCGGAACGCTAAATCGCTTGGCGGCACGTCTTTGCCGGTAGGGTGGTAACTAGCCACGGCCGAAGCCTCCCACCAGGCCAGACCAGGGAAAATTCAGCAATTATAAATTCCCAAATTGACCCTGCCGGGAATCGAACCCGGGTCCTCCGTACGTTAAGGCAACAGCGCTACACACTGCGCCACGGAGGTCGTCAAATGGAGGATGGCTGTTTGCGACTAAATTAGTGGCATAAAGAAAACTAAACTTAGATACTGTATGGGTGTTTTTCCACCCGAATATAGGACCTACAACTAGAGCAAAGAACATTCAATAGAGCGAAGCCGGTAGTAGCATCGGAGTGAACGCACTTATTATTACAGGGGGGGAGGGTAATACTGGATAGTCCCTTTGGGGTTTATCGTGGCCGGTTATTGGGCTGAAACGGGCCTTTTTAATAAGCTTAGAATTAGTGGAGATTGCCGTCTTGGCTTTACGAGGCCTAGGGGTTTTTTTTCATGGAATTCATTTTTCATTGCGCTGAGCGTACACCAATTCTGAGCGGTGACACTTAGGTCCGTATAAGTGTTTTGTGCTTTGACGTCGGTAATAGTACATTGTTCACCGAGGGGAGAAAGTGACCGATTACTATCGAGGGTGTAGTTTGAGGCCCGAGGCGTAGCCGAAGGGTCGCAATACACGCGAGGTAGGAATCGTACTTTCTACCGAGTGATACATAGTGCTTTATACTACACCTGCGAGGAAAATAAGCGATAATTAGTGATTAAACGAACTTACAAAGGTTTAAAATAATAAATAAAATAAATATTTTTTATTTCAGGCAATTTTACAAACCCATATTCAAACAACAGAAACATAAAAAAAAAAAAAAAAAAAAGAAAAAAGAAAAAAAGAAAAAAAAAAGAAAAAAAACGAAAAAAAAAGAAAAAAAAAGAAAAAAAAAAAAAAAAAAAAAAAGAAAAAAAAAGGTTTAGGTTAATAGTTAATAATTAATAGTTAATAGTCCTTAATTAGGTTAGGCTAGCTAGCTTTAATTTCTAATGTATTGTTTTCAAAAAATTAAAAAAAAAAAATGACGTTCTATCATAACTATATGAGTCGCTTCATTCGAAGCTTCACTATCACAACTAGACTACATTTTGAGGATTATTTCAATATAGATTTCGATATCGACAATCGACATCGATATCGACAATCGACATCGATACCGACAATCGACATCGATACCGACAATCGACATCGACTATCAATATCGGATATCGATATCGACTATCGATATCGATAATCGACGTCGATGTCGACAATCGACATTCACCATATTATTTGACTTTTCTATGTCAAATATGGTGAAGCTGCTTCTAATATTATATTTCCATAAGGTAAGACATCCAAATTCTCAACGTCCATACCATATTTACTTAAAATTAAAAAACAACAGCGCGTTAGAAATGGATTTTCATACAGTTTTCTCCCCGCTTAGCACGTTAGAAATGAAATTTCATACATCTTTTCCTCCCGCTTAATTGGTTTGTAGCAATGACGTACTTTCTACCTCGTTTTGACAAAAGCAAGAGGGTACTTTCCGAGCGGGTGTAGTATAAATAAATGTATTCACTCTATCTTTTCTTGCTTTCTTTTTATCTCAGGGTATACTGTCATGTATTTTTGAAATGAAAACTTCTTTAGCCGCGTTGAGGACTTTTTTGTAAGGGGTAAACTTGTGGATTCGTTTCACCGACATGCGACATGCTCCGCGCCGACATGCTCGCGTTGTTACAAAGACAAAAGGTCTTAAATATAATATACTACATTCGTAATTAAACTATAATGCCTTAGTTTTAAGGTTTATATTTTAATTTTTTTTTTTTAAATAAAAAATTTTAAATATTCATTTTCACTTCTATCAGAAATCCCTATGACTGCCAATTATCATACTAATATTATAAACGCGACAGTGTGTTTGTTTGTTGGTTTGTTAGTTTGTCCTTCAATCACGCCGCAACGGAGCAACGGATCGACGTGATTTTTGGCATGGGTATAGTTGAGGACCTGGAGAGTGACATAGGATACTTTTTATCCCGGAAAATTAAGGACTTCCCGTGGGAATTAAAAAAAACATATTCCACGCGGGCGAAGTCGCGGGCATCAGCTAGTTTTCCATAAAGTATGACTTATTATTGTGGTTAAGACTTACGGCATCCTGTTCGGACCGTTGGGAGTTCTTTGATATCACGTTTAATCAAATGACACTAAAACCCGCCATACACGGACTGCTCGAGCAGTAAGCCAGTGATCAACATACACGGACCGCTCAAGCAGTCATAGTCAACAGATTGAAGCTACCATTGATTAATTGCTGACATCCGCCCGAAGATGTCGCAACTGCTCGAGCGGTCCATGTATGTGTGCACGTAGAAGTCTGTAGTTCACTATGCAGTCGCAGCTTGAGGTGCAGTCCATTCTGACTGCCTCAAGCTGTCCGTGTATCTGAGGCCTTACTCTAACGGCAAAGGTAAACATCGTGACGAAACTTGCATGCCCAAGAGGTTTCGTAATATTCTCAAAGGTGTGTGAAGTTTGCCAATCCACACTTGGCAGCGTGGCCAAACCCTTCTCATTCTGAGAGCAGACTAATTAATCTCTCTTTGGGGATTCGAGAAATTTTATCGGGTCGTCATTATATATACTAATATTATAAATGCGAAAGTTTGGATGGATGGATTGATGGATGTATGGGTGGATGTTTGTTACTCAATCACACCAGAATGGCAGAGCGGAACTGGATGAAATTTGGCACAGAGATAGATTACAGCCTGGAATAACACATTTTATCCCGAAAAATTAAAGAGTTCCCGCGGGAAGCAAAATACCTCAATCCACGAGGACGAAGTCGCGGGCATCAGCTAGCTTTAATCTCAGCTAATTTTAGCTCTTAACTAATTTTAAACTCTTAGCTAATTTTAGCTCAAGTTTACTTAGTTACTAATTTAATTTTGTATAAGTACATTTTTTTTCTATCAGGCACGTTTAGGCAATCAGACCGACAGAGTTATTTTTTCGGTGAAACGAGAAATGGTTAATTTTCTAGAATGCCTACGTGCGGCATGTGTTGGCCCAATTTCTTCATTTCTTTGTACAAATATTTAATGTTTGGGTCTTTGTCTAAATAAATAAAAGGAAAAGGTGACTGACTGACTGTCTCATCTATCAAAGCACAGTTTATTAAATACCTAAATGTGAAAATGTAATACATAATAATGTTCCTGTAGAAGCCCGAACCACGGTAAATTCTAAAATTTTCCGGTAAAACCTAAGATTTACCAACCCTTAATGGTAAAAGTCCGAATAGTTCTGTGATTATCATCACAGAACATTTATCATTATTCATTTCGATCTTTTACCACCGTTCACTTGGCAAATCTTAGGATTTACCTCTAGGCACGGTATATGTTGAGAAAAGCAAGTCATAACGTAATAATAATTCATAATTTTATCGTAAAAATGGCTAAAATACATACTTTAGAGGGGGAGTAGGGGGACGCTAGGAAAACTTCTTAGACTTCACCCTCTCCTTCTCACCCCCTCCAAGGCCCGGTCGACGGAGCCCCGCTTTGCGGGGCTCCTTATTCTGGGTGGCATAAAAAGGAAATAACCACGAAGAGATAACCACGGAGGAAATAACTCTTCGTCACCTAAATCATCCGAGTCGGAGTGCCCCCAGTCCCGAGCTCGCTTCGCTCGCTCTTGCATGAGAAAACCAACATTTACCAGCCGTCACTGGTAAAACCTAGCATGTACTAAACTCTGATGGTAAAAGCCCGAAAAAATTGTCTCTTTTTTGTAAATCCTTACATTTACCAACTCATGTCGTAAACGTGGTAAACCTAAGATTAACCAACAAACAGGCTTTTACAGTAACACATACATGCAAAAAATTTGCATCAGATAATTAAATATTTACCAAAGGCTACTTTTATTCCTTCGAAATCAAAGAGTTCCAAAGGGATTTTCCATGCGGACTCAATCGCCGGCTACGTCTTACTATATTATAATTTTACATTTGAATAAATTCAACTAAGATATGTACTAGAAAATTGAAACAGCTCAAAATATAATTGATTTCAGTCTGAATAACTCTGAATTTAGGAGTAGTAGGTATTATGCTTAGACCTTCGCACATACACAATCATTTTGAATACTTAGTTCGGTTTTAGAAAGTAGTTACAAACAACCCATAGAGACTGAATTTGTCCCTTTCAGTTAGTGTGGTATAATTTTGAGACTTGATAATTTGCTGTTGGTTTCTTTGAGTGGAAAAAGCTTAGGTACGTTCCCTCATGCATTTATTTAATAAATACTAGCTGATGCCCGCGACTACGTCCGCCTGAATTGAGGTTTTTTTGTTTCCGCGGGAACTCTTTAATTTTCCGGGATTAAAAATAACCCATGTGTTATTCCACACTATAATCTATCTCAGTGCAAAATTTCATCAACTTTCGCATTTATAATATTAGTACTTAGTACTTACCTATACATAAATAATACTCAACAACGGTTTTTAGGTCTCGTATTTGAAGTAGTTAGAAGAAGATTTATTATAACACTAGATGATGCCCGTGACTTCGTCCGCGCGGATTGAGGGTTTTTGTTTTCCCGCAGGAACTCTTGAATTTTCCGGGATAGCTAAACTGCAGCCTATGTATTAAGTCAGGTTATAAGCTATCTTCATTCCAAATTTCAGCCAAATCGGTTCAATCGTTGCGGCGTAAAAGAGCAACAAAAACCAAACATACAAACATAGAAACTTAGAAACATCCAAACTTTCACATTAATTATATAAGTAGGATTTTTAAAAATATGCGTAGGTATATAAACCACAGATATAAACGATAAGAATTTTCACACATAAAATACCACTTGTCTTATTAGGAATGTGGTCGAGTAGGATCCAGTACGCTTACTCCCAGTTTTAGCATTGCAGATACGATTGATCGACGTGAGCGTTCGATCACATTTGCGTCAAACTAAAATGAACCATAATAGCATTGGTTTAGAGCCACAAATTCAGTGCAACCGATTTAAATTTCGAAACGTAGGTATCGTTTGGAGCGCTGGCTGTGAATACATACACGAAATTGAGCTCTAAATCAATGTCTTTAAGGTTCATTTTAGTTTGACGCAAATGCGATCGAACGCTCACGTCGATCAATCGTATTTGCAATGTTAAAACTGGGAGTAAGCGTACAGAAACTTCGGTGATGCGTCCCATGTAAAAATGGTCATCGCAAATGAAAGTTCATTTTAGCGCCTTTTTATTATTCCGTGAAAACGTGTCTCGAATGCGTGATGTTTGAATAATAGTTTACCAGTTATAGCTTATTTCAGTTTATCTGCTAGGACTTTCTTGTTTGACGATGGAAAATATTTTTTTTTAAATCCTTCTTTGTCTTAATTTTCCTCATCCTCATCATGAAGGAAGTCATCCTTACTTCGTACTAGTTCCTTCAATGGCAGCTATCACAATACTATATGACGCTTGCGACTACATCGCGTGGATTTATATAGCAACTAGCTTATGCCCGCGGCTTCGTCCGCGTGGTTTAAGTTTTTTTTGGTTTCCGCGGGAACCCCTCAATTTTCCGGGATAAAAAGTAGCCTATGTCACTCTCCAGGTCCTCAACTATACCCATGCCAAAATACACGTCGATCCGTTGCTCCGTTGCGGCGTGATTGGAGGACAAACCAACATACCAATAAACCAACAAACAAACACACTTTCGCATTTATAATATTAGTAAGTATGAAGACCCGACTCAAACTCTTTGATTTTCCCGGACAAAGCCACTATTACTACTCATATAAACCTATAGATAATATTACTATAGATACTAAACAAAAAATCAAACAAATGAACAAACAAAAAACATTAGAGAGTAGGATGAAAATATAGACAAAATAGAGACTTGAATAATTAATGCGCTTCCAAAATGTATGCATCTCTAGAATCCAAATCAATGTTAGATAATTAAACATTAAAGCCACGCAAATAGATCTTTTTATAATTACGCACTGAAGATTCAAAAAAAAAGACATCGCTCCTATATCACTTCTGAATTTAGTAGTAGTGATGTTTTTTTTTTAAATTATACTTACCTATTAGTTTAACACGGTTTACACGGCGCGGCGTAGCGAACTTAATACAAGCATATACCGTAACATATTAGTATTCCAGTAGTGTCTGCGCATCGATGTAAGTGGGTTGCTTAGAACTAGCCTGGAACTTAGTAAATGATTGCATTCATAGATACAGTTTTCATGTGTGGAATACATTATAGTATTTAATCAAAGTTCAAAATATCGCTAAAACATCCTACGGAGAGAACAGGACAAAATGTACGCGCAAAACGCCTGCATCGTATCTGAAACACGTTTCATCGTATCGCGATGGTCTGTGCAACTCCATAGTAGAGTCAAAGATTTATGTTGGTCTCCGCTGCGATCCTAAATCTATGAGTAGAGCGTGACCACTTTTGTCCGTAGACTGTACTCTAAGAAAACTTAATTGTGTATGTATTAATACATAAGTATGTATATATTGTGTAAAAGTTTAATAATGTATTGTAGAAATGAATTAGGAAAACATGGGAGTTTTATGAACAATACATTGGTTAGGTACAGCCATTAGAACAAAAACGGTGCTTAGAAAGAACTACAGCGCTGTGGTTTAAAAGTGTAAGCCACTGTACATTTTAAGACGGTCATAAAACAAACTTGATCATGTTCTGACAAGATTTATTTTTATGTTCACCAGAGAGGTATCACTCCTTAGAGTCGAGGATGTTCCACAAAACTGCCGCATTAAATGATTTTATTTTGGTCATACCTAAATATGTTATTGAAATATTCACAAAAAGTGAAAACTATCCCTTTAATGAATGAACCAGAAGCTTAATTCGCTATAATCCGCCACAGTAGATAAATCTATGTGGTGTAGTGCGTGTCTTCCACCGACAACATGCGAACACCCACCACCCAGCAATTCGCACCGGCACAGCACTACACTACACAAATTCTCCAAATCACTCTCTACGTACGTTTCACTCCGAAACCGGAGCATCCTCAGGAGATGTTGACTCGACAATGCACGATTGTGAAGTGCACAATCGTGCATTCACAATCGTGAGAATTTGTGTAGTGTAGTGCTGTGCCGGTGCGAATTGCTGGGTGGTGGGTGTTCGCATGTTGTCGGTGGAAGACACGCACTACACCACATAGATTTATCTACTGTGGCGGATTATTTATAGCGAATTAAGCTTCTGGTTCATTCATTATCATGGACTTCCGCAAAGTAACGCCTTCTTCGATTCAATAACTATCCCTTTATAAATATCAGATCCAGATGTAAGGGCAAACATACAATTTTTTTGTCTGACGCTCAAAAGGTCTTCGCGCGTAGTTATAGGAGGAACTGAACATGAACTGAATAGAATATGGCAAGAGAACAAAACGTGTTTCCCATACGAAGCAGGCGTATGGCGCGGATGTATTCTCCAGTCCTGTCCGTAGTGTGTTTTCGCCCTAATTCTTGTTCTACACCACCAGTACAGCCCATTAACGTCCCACTGCTGGGCACAGGCCTACACTCTCATATGAGAGAGGGAATTAGAGCTTAGACCCACCACGCTGCTCCAATGCGTGTTGGCGGGCTTTAACGACTGTTATCATATTAGTGATAATATATAACCGGGACCGACGGCTTAACGTGCTCTCAGAGGCACGGGGGTGAAACACCGCCAACTTCCTAACTACGGGCTAGTACTGAGAATTCCTAGTCAGAAAACCCCAATACTTGCTATGACGCGACCCGGGACTCAAACCCGGGACCTCGTCGGCCGCAGTCGAACATGCCAACCACTAGACCAACGAGGCAGTTGTTCTACACACCTTATTCTATTAGTTCTACATTATTAATATTTATAATTTAAAAAGTTAATTGGTACTGAACATTTAGGCCTTAATAATTACCTTACAGTGGCACGATCGCAAATCCCAATGTCATTTTGATTAGCTGACACTCTCATTGGCTACAATGCATAAATGCGAGCAAGACTGTCTGTCAAACAAGGATACTTACCTTGGAACATGTGATCCAAGTAGCGTTTTACTCAAAATCGAGTTTTATGCATTTTCGGAACCATTATTCAGGTTTTTGTAGAAGATTACATCATTCTAACTTCATTGTATAACCTAGTGAAAAATTTTATGGACTTACGTTTACTTCTATGGATTTGTATGAAGAACAAAAACGCGTTTAACATCGAGACTTACTTAAGTGCCACTTGGATCACTTATTCCAAGGTTTCCATTAATGCGATTGTAACAGGATGATAATCATTACAGTCGTGTTATAACACAAGAGCTTTATTGGGGTGATTATTAGGATTAGTGAGGCTATTTTGCTGTTTAGTAACAATACAACTATCGTATTCTTCTTCATTTAAAAATATTTATTAGTATTAGTTAAAAATATTTATTAGTTCCATTCTCTCAGCGCTGTTTCCTTATTGCTGAGGGTAATCATTTCATTCTATAACCAAATCTAATTTTTTTTTTATTTTTCGGAAATAAGGGGATGAACTGCTTTGTATGAGTTACAACACCAATACGTTTCTGTATAGTAACATTTTTTATGCCTGATATATACAAGGGCTGCTGTTGTTTCTCTATGATTTTTAACTCATTGACGTTCACCTCCATAACTCCGCGACATTACAGACTATTGTCTGTAATAGAAAGTTTTAGTATAGTAGCGTCTTGGTAGTTATGATAGTTTATTGGCGCATTGACCGTTCTTGATTAAAAGGTGTCTATTGTAGGTATTTCCCTATTTTGATTTAAAAGAAAGTGTGCGACGAATCGTATAAGTCTGCGTAAGGATTATTTTTATTTCAACCCGTTTAATTTAAGACCTACCTGCGAGTTCATAAAGATGTTTTTAAATCCCGTTTAAACTCTGACTTTCTAATGTCTATCATAGACAATTTTTCTTTTTCCTCCATTTTTTTTTTCGTACTCACCATTATGGAGAGTACGAAAAAAAAAAAAAAAAATTGGCAGTCGGACTGCCAATAGAAGTGAAAACGAATTTAATATAATATTTTTCCTCCGTTGCGGCGTGATTGAAGGACAAAGCAATAAACAAACACACTTTCGCATTTATAATATTAGTATGATTATTAAATTTTAATTGTTAATAATATCCTACTTACAATATCCAATCTTTCACATTTATAATATTACTAGATGATGCCCGCGACTTCGTCCGCATGGATTAAGGTTTTTTGATTCCCGCGGGAACTCCTCAATTTTCCGGGATAAAAAGCCTAGCCTATGTCCTTTCCCGGGATATAACCTACCTCTATACTTACCAAATTTCAGCAAAATCGGTTGAAAAGATGGGCCGGGAAAGCATAGCAGACAGACAGACAGACAGACACACTTTCGCATTTATAATATTAGTATGGAAGTATGGATTAAAGTAGGATTAATTAATTATTTATATGACGCAGGCATGCAAGTTTCCTTACAACCTTTTCCTTCACCGTTGAAGCAAGTACTATTCAATTTTTAAGAACAAACGACTAGCGAAGAATTAAAGGAGCGTGCCCGGGGATCAAATCCCCGACCCCCGAAAACGATATCGAAGTATTAACCACTAGGCTATCGGGTACCGCCTATCTATAGTAATATTATAAATGCGAAAGTTTGGATGGATGGATGTATGGATGGATAGATGTTTGTTACTCAATCACGCCAGAACGGCTGAACGGATCTGGATGAAATTTGGCACAGAGATAGATTATAGTCTAGAATAACATAATATAAGCTTCTTTTTATCCCACAATTAATGAGTTCCCGCGGGAACCAAAAATCCTCAATCCACGTGGACGAAGTCGCGGGCATCAGCTAGTGAAATATAAAGAGAAAAATACTTAAACATGTTAAATATGAAAAGAAAAACCATAAAACTTGTAACGGAAACAATATACAGATCGTAGACACTTTTATATGATTCACTTCGACACTTCCAAGTTTATCCCTACGCAAGTGTTTTAACTTTTTTACCACTACGTCACTAAATGGCATTATTATCATAGCTGAGCAGACAATATTGAACTTTAACTACAGTAAACATAAAGACGATATCAGTCTAAATAAACGGGAAGCTGTGCATAGAGTATGTGAAAATACTCAGGGTTGTCACCCATATCTTAAATGTATTTTATTTAGAAAGAAAACAATGCTACATTTATTTGTTGAGGTGTGAATGATAAAATACCTATCGTTGAAATAGAAGTGTAGTTAATATCATCATACTAATATTATAAATCCGAAAGTGAGTATTTTTGTTGGTTTGTCCGTCAATCACGCCGCAACGGAGCAACGGATCGACGTGATTTTTGGACCTGGACAGTGACATAGGCTACTTTTTCTTCCGGAAAATTAAGGAGTTCCCGCGGGAAGAAAAAAACTTAAACCACGCGGACGAAGTCGCGGGCATCAGCTAGTTAATTATAAGTTTAGTAGAGGTCAGACTAAATAATATTTTAAGTTTAAAGTAGGTAAATACGATTTCTTAGGGTCAAAAAGATTTTTTAACATAACAAATTAAACTTATAAAGTTATGTTATCTCCTTTTTTACCACAAAATTCCGAAGAAGGACAAAATCAAGACGCTCGATTTTGTCCTTCTTGAAGCTATCGGTATCTAAAAAACTAATAGGGTACGCTACATTGGATATTTGGTATAAGGAAATGTCATGAAAATAAACACCCAGGCAACCTTTATTACTTTAGCTTTTTCCCTATGGTGACAACCCTTACTCACTTCAGTTTTCAGCGTGAAGCGATTCTAAATACAGCTTTCGTAGACGACGCACGCTTGCATCGTGTCGAAGAGCAATCGCGAATTTAAGTTTTACGTAGTTGTGTTAAAGAAGAGTTTGGCGAAAACTTTTAATAAGATGTCCCGTGTTTTGTGTGTGAACTATTTAATATTGGAAATAAAACTTTAATGAAAATAAAAACTTGATTGTGAAATTTCAACTGAGTAGTGTTGTATTTCTACTATGAAAAACTGTGAAATAAGTTTTTCTTTATCTAAATATTAAATTAATGTGTATTAATTATTATTAATAATGTAATAAATAACTGAATAAACTTTTTAAATTAAGTTAAAAGTGCTCACAACTTTGTAGTTATTCTAAGGTAAGTTTAACACCGTTAATAAATGGATAATAATTATTAAATTAATGTTCTATTGAGTATGACGAAAGCTGTGAAGATAATTTACATGTTAGATGTCTTCAATCAGAATTAAATAGTCGTAATCACGAGAAACTCTTAAATTTTCCGGTATATAAAGTATAGTTTGTCGCTTTCCGAGTCTTTAGGCGTGATTGGACGAAAAACTAACAAACGAACGTACTTTCGCATGTATAATAATAAGAATAAGAAAGAAATTATCAAATAATCAAATAAATATTATAAATGCGAAAGTTTGGATGGATGTATGGATGTATGGATGGATGTTTGTTACTCAATCACGCTCCAACGGCTGAACGGATCTGGATGAAATTTGGCACAGAGATAGATTATAGTCTGGAATAGCACATATGATACTTTTTATCCCGGAAAATTAGAGAGTTCCCGCGGGAACCGAAAAACCTCAATCCACGCGGACGAAGTCGCGGGCATCAGCTAGTTCTTTATAAACATGACGTTCAGAAGGTGTACTTTGTAGGTAGGTACCAATTTTGAATAAAGATGATTTGAGTTTGAGTTTGAAAGTAAGAAATAGCCGTAAGATATCATTTAATGCAATAATTTTTCGCTGTATTTTACTGGTACCGGTAATGGTAGCTCAACTCATTTGATTCACTGATAAGTTCTAGGGATGATGACAACTCAGGTCAGCAACTCTGTATGAAACTTAAAATCGCGCTTCTAGTATGGATTCTTGTACATAGTTGTGACTTGTGACGTCATCAAAATTCAACACGCATTTTTCTTTAATCAAGTTTCAAATGATAAATTATTATCAAACTTAAAATTAACAGAACATGTGAATTAAAGGTCTTTTGGAAGACCCTCTATTTAATATAATCAGTAGGTAAGAAATAATTTATTTTTGACATAGGCATGCAAAGATGAATCACTAGCGGACTGATTCATCTTTGCTCGGGTGCAATATATTTACGATCCACGGTATATGGTAGGTACTAGGTACAGAGAAAACCTACATAATGTATAATCAGAATTAGGTCTAGGCCCTGTAGTAGAGCTGATAAAATAATAATAATAAAATATCATAAAACGACAGTGTTTATCAACAGTTGATAAAATTATGTCATTCACATTTATTTATAACTTTAATAATAATTTATTACTTCAATAATTGATGAATAAATTAAGGCGAATCCCACACTGCAACGCGCCCCGCGCTTTTTTACGGTTGGCCGTATGTACGAGTACATGATTGTCACCATGTCAATGTGAATTGGGGTTTCTTAAAAAAATTCTTGCTTATGCTGAAATAAAAGAAAATATCCGATACGGATTTTTAGGCATTCAATAATCTATATTAATAAGTAATTTCGTTTAAGTTGGATGAAAAATATGAAATAACACACAAGTAACTAATAAGAAAAACGAACAAAAGCATATTCGAGCCTAAAATAAGAAATCTCTTTGCCCATCCTGGTCGGATAGATCATAAAGAGTTCATCAGATCTAATCAATATCCTCATAAATACCTAATCTATATTGTAACAAGGTTCTTTTATAGTATAATAAATGTAGGCAATAATATTATGATAAATTAATGTAGTATGTAATTCTTTCCCACTACAAGTTAGCCCTTGACTGCGATATCTGGTGCAGTATATAGGATGGTAGCGATCGGTTTTAAATACACAAAATCGTACCAGAACGTTACAACTTTGGCGGTACGTCTTTGCCGGAAGGGTGGTGACTATAGCCAGGGCCGAAGCCTTCCATAAGGCCAGATTAGAGAAAATTCTGAAATTATGTTGTCCCTGCCGGGGATCGAACCTTGGACCTCCTACTTATAAGACCGCAGCGCTCACCACTGTGCCAGGGAAGTCGTCACATAAATAAAGAACTAAATAAATAAGCCTTTATTTCCCAACATTTCTTATACTATTTCTTATTTCTATTTCATGCAATAGGTTTTTAATAATTAACTATAGGTAAGTTACAATAGGCAGATATTATGCAATATAATATTATCTTTTTCATTCATACTACGCCAAACAAAATAATACCTAATTCCTAATTTATTATTTAGTCATTCTAATTACCCAGTTTTTAACTTACATAATAACTAAGAAGTTTGACCAGTAAATAATGAAAAGGGAATTTTCTTTACTTCGATTAGTATGTTGTTTTAATATTCATTAGGTACGAGTACATGTGTCTTAGCTTATCCAATTATTATATTCTAATACTTTATAACCACTTTTGTAAAGCTTTTGTTATGTGACGACCTCCGTGGCGCAGTGTTGAGCAATGTTGCCTTAACGTGCGGAGGTCCCGGGTCCGATTCCCGGCAGGGTCAATTTGGGAATTTATAATTTCTGAATTTTACCTGGTCTGGTCTGGTGGGAGGCTTCGGCCGTGGCTAGTTACCACCCTACCGGCAAAGACGTGCCGCCAAGCGATTTAGCGTTCCGGTACGATGCTGTGTAGAAACCGAATAGGGGTTTGGGTTAAATACAACTGCCATGCCCCTAACAGGTTAGCCCGCTACCATCTTAGACTGCATCTTCACTTACCATTAGGTGAGATCGCAGTCAAGGGTGTTGTAGTGGACAAAAAAAAACATATTTAGAACATCCAGATCACATAAAAACATCCAGATCCGTTCAGCCGTTCTGGCGTGATTGAGTAACAAACATCCATCCATTCATCCATCCATCCAAACTTTCGCATTTATAATATTAGTATAGAAGTATAAATATTATTTTCTGTCAAGGAACTCTCATTACTAGCCCGGAGCTATTAGGGGTTGTTCACCCCAGTGTAGTACGCCTCGGCGAATACCTAAAGTTTTCGGTCCTCCACCCAATCTTACACCAGTTGTATCTGATTATTACCGACTAGTCCAATAGACTATGATAAGAGAACAGAAAGTGCACCTGTGTTTGCGCACGCACTTGTGCACTATAACCCATTAGCCACCCATTGTAACCCATAGGCCATGTGAAGGGTCAGCTTCTTTTTGATACTGCCGCGTCGGGTCGTATCCAGCCGCGTTGTCGCGTTTGTCGCTGACGTAGGGCAATGCCAATCTCCTAAAAAGATGCCTAATCTCAGAGGAGATTGGCTGCCGTGGCCAATATTCGAAATTCGCCCGACCGAGCGAAACGTTATCACTAGGTATGTAGTTTAGGTATTAGTTGACTTTTCATCTTGAAAACATTTTACATGCATTTGCTTTTTAAGCTGATATTCCTTCGCGATCACCAATTCAAATCCCTCCATAGAGTTTCCTCTTAAAACTTCGATATATTTTATATTCATCACGTGCTTTTGAATAGAACAAACTTGCGTATCTTATAAGAAGGAAACTGCAGAATTTTTAAGTAGCACTGCAGCTGCGTTCGATGTTTTTATGGTAAGACTAGCTGATGCCCGCGACTTCGTCCGCGTGGAATAAGTTTTTTTCAATTCCCGCGGGATCTCCTTATTTTTCCGGGATAAAAAGTAGTCTATGTCACTCTCCAGGTCCTCAACCCATGCCAAAAATCACGTCAATCCGTTGCTCCATTGCGGCGTGATTGAAGGGCAACCCAACAAACCAATAAACCAACAAACCAACAAACAAACACACATTCGCATTTATAATATTAAGTAGTATTAAGTAGTATGATAAAAATAATTATTCTATACCTCGTGTTTAATGAAAAATGAAAAAAATGGTTCGGAAGCCTTAACATCAATATAGAGCAATAAACAATATTTTTAAAAACGTTGTCTGTCTGTTTATCCGCCCATCCGTCCGAGCTCTTGATGTTGTACAGTCGACGTCAAAATTGCATATAGAATAAGCAAATAAGTTGCTTTGCATGCGGTCGGACACCCACACACTTGCAGTAGTATAATATAAGTCGTTCAGCTTGTAGGTATTGTAATAGCCGAGTAATATCGATAATTTCACACCTCAAGTAAGTGAGCTCAATGGCGAGGTGTGGAACTACTTGGATTGCACACCGCAACTGTTGCTGGTTCAAATCTCGACCCCGTGTAAGTTTTTTTTACTTTTTTTATTTGATGACTGATATTTTTATACCAGCAATAGCATATGCGGGTAGTTTAAAAAATCTCTGAACAGATATGGCCACTGAGTACTGACGGAGACGGAAGATTTGACACTCGTTAGTCGTTATTAGCAAATACTACAAAATTATTATAATTTACTAAGTTTTGCTGTTTCTTATCTTCAACAATAATGCAGGCTTATATTAATATGCAGAAGAGGATGCATATTATTGAGCTAAATAATATCGGATACAATATACTTAGCTCAAATTTGCAATGAAACTGGTTTCACTGTGAGTATTGTTTTTATTGTTAAAAAATGTGTGTTCATAAACTTAGGATTAGTTACATAACGTTTTATTAGTAAATATCTAGACAAGATACTTAGTAGTTTCAAAAGTGTTTATTTTAATCTCGCTGTTTGGTTTTTAGTGGACAACCAAGTGTTGGGTGTCGCATCCTGACGAAGAGAGTAATGCTTCACAACGAAGACATAATATTATAGATGAACAATATGAGAACAATATCTGCATACCAACTGTCGAGTTCGCGAACATGTTCGATACTTAAACACCAGCGCCAAAGCTGCACATTATAACACATGGAAGTGATGTCCAGCTGTTGATGTGCCACAACTATCATTTGTGCATGATAATTGTTGTCCTGTGCATCGATCACATATAGTGCGTAATTGGTTTAATCAAAACCCAGACAACAGTTATTCCCTGGCCAGTAAGATCACCAAACTTAAATCATAGAGAATATTATGAGGTTTGATGGTGCAAACTGGTGGGTTATGTGAAATGAAAAGACTGCAGAGGAAACGGAGGCTCACTGTATGGAATTATGGGAGAATATATTTAGAGTAACGGATATCTATCCTAATATTACAAACGGATTCACCCGGCGGCGCTTGCTTGATGTTATTGAAAAAAGTGGAGGTTTTATTGAATAGTAATACTTTTAAAGCTATATAAAATTTAATTTTTAAGGCTTTAAATATGAAACATAACGTTTATTCTTTTCCTAACTTGTAATAATTATTATTAGTAGGTATATCTTATCAAAATTAACAGACAAAAAAGCAGCGCCGCCCTTTGCTTACTAGATTTTTAAGGTTTAGCTTCAATTTTCTTTTCTTTATGAAAACGATTACTTAAGCTATAACCTTAAAAAATGATAGAAAAAGTAGCTGAAGTTATTTATTACTTTTGAGAAAATGTAACATGATAACAATGAAAATAAATGAAAATAAAGTCGATTATCTAATAAAAAGTGTTTCTTCCAATTTATTTTGTTTGTTTTATTACTTATTGACTCATAATAAGCAATAATTGACACCACTAACATAGTTATAGCTTTCCTCCCAAAATAACTAACTTTGTCCTTAAGTATTATCTTGTTATAATTAATGTTTGCGTTTATAAATGGAAATAAAGATATATTATAATAAAGAATAACAAACAGACACAAAACACATAAACAAAACATAAATTTTGTTTGTATTCAAAACAAAATAAAAACTGCTGTAAGAGATTCGAACCTAGGTCATATGATGCGTCGTAACTCGTATACCAACTATATTATCACGACACTGGGAGTGGTTACTGTAAAGTGATGAAATAAACAATCAGAATAGACAAGGTGATTGAATAGGAATATTTAGAACCTAATGCTAATGACATAAGGTTGATATTGTTGACAGTTTATGGTAATGCAGGTAGTATTGAACTGAAATCGTTTGAACCTTACGGTGTTGATTTAAGGTTGATAATATTATTGACAGTTTATGTTTATCAGTGTGAGTGAGCACGGAGTTATTCACAGCATTGCTTGCAAGCGGTTTTAGCCTTAGAGCTATGTATGGACTTTTGCAGTCGACTGTACATCCTTGTATACAACATCAAGAGCATCATCTTGTTGTTGTATGGAAATTGAAAGCTACTTTAAGCTATGGTTGTATTTGCATGCAAGATGGTACAGTCTAAGATGGTGGCGGGCTAACCTTTTAGGGGAATGGCAGTTATATTAAACCACAGAACACATAATAAGAGGTTAAAAAGGCCCTAGTGCAAATTTTGTACGGAAACCGCTGTCGCCGTTTTGATCCCACCACAGAACACATAACCTCTTATTATATGTTCTGTGTATTAAACCCATACCCCTATTCGGTTTCTACACGGCATCGTACCGGAACGCTAAATTGCTTGGCGGCACGTCTTTGAAGGTAGGGTGGTAACTAGCCACGGCCGAAGCCTCCCACCAGGCCAGACCAGAGGAAATTCAAAAAATTATAAATTCCCAAATTGACCCTGCCGGGGATCGAACCCAGGACCTCCGCACATTAAGACAACAGCGCTTAACACTGCGCCACGGAGGTCGTCAAAGCCAATTTTAGCCAATCACAATAATTGAGACTGTAACATTGATAAAGCTTTTACGTGAATAGAGCTACAGAGGACTGAATTTTTGAAAGGAAAATTACCTACAAAGAAAATTGCGCCCAAAAAATATAGCAGACACGTAGTAACTGATAAAAAGCAAATTGTTCGAATAGCTCTCAAAGAAAAAAGGCCAGCCAAAGTTGATTTTTCAAATACCGTCTCCAAATCTTTTTAATGAAAGCTCCCAAACGTTTCGGCTTGTGAAAAAAAATATACACATGACCAAAAAGGTCGCCGATACCAATTTGTTACGTTCCAATCAACTCGAGTGCGTAAATTGTTGGTTTTGCGTTGCTTAATCCTATTTAATTAATATGTCTTATAAAGTTATAAATTTATTAGCTACTAGCTTCTATCTTGTAACTTCTTTAATAAATCAAAGAATACTAATAATAATAGTTTAAAATTTAGCTCAAGTTTACTTAGTAAATTACTTTTGTACCTTTATGCTTAGAAAAGTAGAGATTTAGAGATGCTCCTAAACATTAATGTTATAGGCAGTTTACCCTACTCTATCCATAAAATAATATAATCCGTACTAATATGATACAGATGAAAGTGTGGCTGATTCTCTTTCTTTTCACGCACCATCTGTTGCACCGATTTTGGTGAAACTTGGTACATTGGAAGAGGGAACCTACAGAGCTTTCTATGCATCCCGGTCACGAGCCTTGGCTTTTAATCCCGAAAAATAAAAGAGTTCTCTCGTGATTTTTGGATTACACTAGCTTCTGCTATTTGCCAAAATCTATAGTCGTAAATAAATAAGTAAATAAATAAAAACTTTATTGCTTACCCTATTGTTATGTGACTAATAGGTATAATATTTGCACTTATCCTATGGTTGTGTTAAAACCTAACAATATAAGCAATATATTAATAATATTTTTAATTAAATCTTTTAATCTTTTTGGAATTATTTATAAGTCACAGTCTAGTTCTTAAGTTATGTCTATTTCTTTCTACTAGTAAGGTCGTGTTTGAAACTTCACTTTGTCTGATAATTCCAAATAAAGATTTTATTTATTTATTTATTTATTTAGATAGATAGATAGATAGATAAATTCTTTATTGCCACACATACTCGTAACTTAGAAATAACTTATATTAATTATAAACAAAAAAACGGAAACTCATTTAGGAACTTATTTAAGTAGCAAACTCAGCATTACCGAGCATTGACAACAATGGTCGGCGCTGGTGTTCAGTTTTAAGTTTGTTTTCAGTAGTCTGTAGTAGCCGGAATACCATAATTTTAGCCAATCACAATAATTAAGCTTGTATTTGTATGTTGTTTTATGTGTGGTATTGTGTGTCTGTACAGACGTAAGCGCTGATATCATCTAGCAAATAAATAAAAGATCCTTTGAGACTGGATAGTATTCTGTCTGTTATTTTCAATAACGCCAAATGTGCTATTATGTAGTCTCCTACATTTGTAAGGCCCGGTCCGGAATCTCGTAATGAGTCGCTTACGGCCGCTCGGCCTCGGCATTCAGCGGGAAACGCGGCGTTTGAGGCAAATTACGGATACAAATCGACGGACCAACTGACTCCGACAGCTATTAATGTTCTGGCGTTTAGATGCTTATGGCTCACAATAGACTTTGTAGATATATGTTTTTTGAAAATCCTGAGAGAATTCTTACATACTCGTCAGTATACAAATTTCATCAAAATCGATTAAATAGATGGGACGCGCAAAAACAGACTTATCACTCTTAACAGATAGACAAACTGATAGACACACTTTCCCATTTAAAATAGCTGTACTTATTAGGTATAGCAATATTAGTTAGTACTAGATGATGCCCGCGACTTCGTCCGCGTGGATTAAGGTGTTTTGTGTTTCCCGTGGGAGCTCTTTAATTTTCCGGGATAAAAAGTAGCCTATGTCCTACCCCGGGATACAAACTATTCCTATATCAAATTTCATCAAAATCGTTTAAAGCGTAGCAGAGAGGCAGACAGACACACTTTCGCATTTATAATATTAGTATGGATTCTATCGTAGGTATTTAATAATCCATACTACATAGATTATTAAAAAATAATATTTATAAGGGCAAGTGAGAACAGCCAGTTTCCAATTATTGCTGTGTTCCCTCATGATGATGATGATAATATCAAACAATGATATTGTCATCATCATGATCATGAACAGCATATATTACGTAGGATTCAAAAATGTGTCTATCTGCTACCTTTTCACGTCCTATCCGTGTAGGTATTCGATTGTAAAGGGTCTTATAAATAGCTTGCATCCCCAAGACGGATAAAGCCACGGACGCGGTCGTGGACATTTTAATTTAATTAAATACATAATTATTATAATCAAATTAAAATGTCCGCGAAAAATTTAATGAAGTAGGTACATAGGTAGGTAATTATAACCAATCCCCAACAACAAGGCAAGGTGCCCAGTTGCTGACAGCATTATCTCAATGAATTTCCAGACTTAATAGGACGCTGGCCAAGGTAACTACTAGCCTTCCTGTGTATTCAATGAGACGGGACTACAGCTCATAACAAAAGGATTTAGTTTCCATAGACCACAACTCTTGTATACATAGTTGGTCTGTATTGTTCCGTACAATTTTCCAATTTAAAGTAATATAATTAAATGGGTCAAAACAATAACAGAAGAATAGATGGCTGTTTAGAAGAAAAAATAATCCTTAATATAGGTACGTCAAGGTACGTCATATTATAAATCTGTCAGTTTATAATTTTATACACAGCGGAGCGAAAAAAATCTATGTCTATGGGTACACTACACTTATTGACGTCCAGTTATTTATAAAATATGATGGTGATAATCAGTTACAGTATCTTAAAACTAAAGCTACGAGGGTTCCAAACGCGCCCTGGTCTGGTTCCAAACTCAGCCGGGTTTTTCTTTATTATTAAGATCTCACAAATATCGGAAATTATATAAATATAAGTCATAATCAGCCGCTGGAACAATTCATACCCATGCCTCCCTATCATTCAAATAATCCTTTATACTTCTACCATACCTTTACTACTGTTTTAATCATACTTTTGCGGGTCTAAAGTCAGTCTTCATGCCCTAGGGCCGTAATCTAGTCGATCGATCGCCCAACTAGCTGACCAACCCCATACTGTAAATATGCACAACAGAGTCTAGGCTCCAGACTGGTCGACCAAACGACCGTACCTACCATTTGACATAAAAGTTTTTAAACCAAGGAGTATGTATACCTGCATAAACACTGGCAGCATGAAAAGCAAAAAGTTTGAATATCAACATTCACTTTTAATTTGTCTTTTCTTTTTATTATTTACTAGACCTATGTATCCTACTTACTTACTATGATTTGCAATAAATATCTAACCGTTACAGTTTGTTTTACTGTTATGGTAGAAGTATAAAGTAGAGTATACACCACCGGGATAAAGCAGTTTTTTTCTTGGGCGCTTAAATCCCTCACTGCACTCAGGACTCAATCTTAATTCCCTCCCTTTGGTCGGGAATTAACTTATAACACCCTCGCTGCGCTCGGGAGTTAAATTTGGAGTCCTTCGTTACGTTCAGGATTCAATGTAGCGCCCGTGACATAAAACAGTGCTTTATCCCCTTGGTGTACCTATAATCTACTATTACACTGCAATAGGACTTTTCAATTAGTTTACGTTTAAAACTTTGAACTTGTTGAGAGACATCTCCACAAGTTCTTCATCTCATCATCTTCATTCATCATCATTCATCTTCTGGGGTTTTATTATCAAAACGTATACTATTACCGATATTTGAATGACTAATTTTTTAGAATCTAGAAGCGGGCACTACAATTTTATTCTTATTTCTTGTATTAACATTATGACAGTCACTTTTTTCTTTTTTACAAAATCTGTAATACAGAATGACGTACTATGTTATATCCAGTTATATCTAGCCACTGTAAATATAGGACAAATAAGCAAACTATACGGAACAGGCATGAAAGTTAGATAATAATCTGGAATCAGTTAAGTGTACGAACTACGCTGTTGGCATGGAGTTATCTGCGATATTCATAGTATTCGTAGGACTATAGGGAAAAAACACAGAGTTAAAGAAAACAATATACGAGTAGGTAATTATCCTGATTTCCTTAACAAAGGATAAGGGGATAATCTAAAAAAAAGTTGAGGTACCAATTTTTAAAGAATCAAGATTTCTCCCGTACTTCTATTAAAACGCGACAAAGATTTATGACATTGTTACAGTTTTTAGGGTTCCTACAAAGTCCAAGGCTCTATAATGCCCGTTTTCTCCAATCCCTTTGAGGCTACTTAAGCCCATTAGTAAGTTATTATAAGTGGAAACTGTCACGTATAATCAGGTGTTCCTCCTAGTATTGATGAAAACGGGCATAAGTCGTCTAGCCTAAATTAGCCTAAGATCTCATCCTCCCTTTGATTGTTAGATTAACCAAATAAATAATGAGCTCCTGTTAATATTATATGTGAGCTGCTGTCTGACATTGATAAGATATAATAATATCAACATCATATTATCTCATAAACAAATTATTTTTATGAGAACACATTTCACATTTATTATATCAAATATGAGTAGGTAAAGCAAGCAAAAAATGTATTCATTGTATTAATGAAACCATACGAAAAACGTATCAAATATGTATAACTAAGCAACAAAATGTCGATAAAATAATATTCGCGAATGAACTCGAAACATTAGAGACATCAAGCACAGAAAATTATGATCATTAGCGTGGCTTCCTCCGGCAAATTGAATTCATTCTAGTGAGAGATAAAATACGTAACAATTTCTGTGGAGAATTGTGCTTGAAAGCTCTTCGCGTAATTACCTTCTCCATGTTTTGAATACGAAACATTATATCTACAAACCATATTCTATACTCTATACTAATATTATAAATGCGAAAGTTTGGATGGATGGATGGATGGATGGATGGATGGATGGATGGATGGATGGATGTTTGTTACTCAATCACGCCAGAACGCTTGAACGGATCTGGATGAAATTTAGCACAGAGATAGATTATAGTCTGGAATAACACATAGGCTACTTTAAATCCCAGAAAATTGAGTAGTTCCTGCGGCATCAACTAGTATGTACATATTTAGTACAAGATGATACCCGCGACTTCGTCTGCGTGGATTGTTAGGGTTCCGTAGCCAAATTTGGCAAAAACGGAACCCTTATAAATTCGTCATGTCTGTCTGTCTGTCTGTCTGTCTGTCTGTCTGTCTGTGTGTCCGTCCGTATGTCACAGCTACTTTTTTCCGAAACTATAAGAACTATACTGTTGAAACTTGGTAAGTAGATGTATTCTGTGAACCGCATTAAGATTTTCATACAAAACTAGAAAAAAAACAATAAATTTTGGGGGTCCCCATACTTAGAACTGAAACTCAAAAAATTTTTTTTCATCAAACCCATACGTGTGGGGTATCTATTATGGATAGGTCTTCAAAAATGATATTGAGATAATTTTTTTCTAAACTGAATAGTTTGCCCGAGAGACACTTCCAAAGTGGTAAAATGTGTGTCCCCCCCCCTGTAACTTCTAAAATAAGAGAATGATAAAACTAAAAAAATATATGATGTACATTATCATGCAAACTTCCACCGAAAATTAGTTTGAACGAGATCTAGTAAGTAGTTTTTTGTAATTTAATAAGTTTTTTAATAATTTAAAACTTACTACAGGTTTGTACGGAACCCTCGGTGCGCGAGTCCAACTCGCACTTGGCCGGTTTTTTTGAATTCCCGCGGGAACTTTTAAATGTTCCGCGATAATAGTAGATTGTTCATCAAGGGACTAAAATGAGCCATTTCATACGAGATGTTTAGCGTAGCGAGGTAAGCTATAGTGTCGAGTAGAATGGCTTTTAGTCCCGTGGTAAACACTCTACTTTTCACTTCGATTGCGAGAAAATAAAAGAAATAACGATTTTTAATTATTTTTTGCCATTCTATTGTTACATTTTAATAGTAGGAGTAAGATCTTTATTTTCACTTGATGATATTAACAAATAAATAGTCACATTCACTTTACCCTATGCCTTCACCTTGTAGTAAGTATTGTGCATCGAAATCCGAAATGGATTAAATAAACATCCCTTTAAAATTTATGCGAGACCGGTTGCTTCCATGCAACTTTGTCATTAATAAAATCATCGATAGTGTAATAACCTCGACATAAGGAAATAAGCTGTTTAACACAGTCTTTAAATCTATGTAATGGCAAATCCAGAAACTCTTTGGGAACCATATTATAAGTCTAATACCGAGTTTCATTATTTAAATATTACTTACGCGTGTCCGGGCGTGGAAAATTGAAGAGAAAATTGATATTTGAGTGACAAGATGTAACTGGAACCCCATCGTAAGTCTTTGTAAAATATTTTGTAGACTATTTTATCGGAAGCCTTTGTAATACTTGATACCGCAGATTGTGGTTTCCAGCTCTGAGGTATCCCATCAAAAAAACAACAATGGGTAAAAATATAAAATGATAAAGAAAATGAGAAAATTTTCGCATCACCTCTATTATAAGTATTAAAATATCATAAGTGCGAGAACTAAGCAAGATTGGGGCACGCAATTTTATTACCATTTACTATACTAACTTTGTCCTTGGTATGATATATCCTTCCCAGGATGCAAACTATCATTGTAACAAATTTTGTCAAAATCGGTCGTGAAAACGTAACAGTCAGACAAACAGACACACTTTCGCATTTTAAATATTAGTAAGATTTAATTCATTTAAAAGGTTTGGTATATGGGGACCAAACGAAACTTATAGATCTGAATAACATCATAAAGTCTCATCATCTAATCAATACATTTAATAATTTTATGATAATTCATATTGCTAATGCAAAATGAATAAATCTTAGACATTTCAGCAAAGAAAATAATATATTAAGCTCTATATAACTTAGGTATGTACTGTTGAAGCAAAAATATAAAACCATTTCCGCCGGATATCAGTATCTAGATAGATAATATCAGCTGTAGCTGACTACAAAAAAAACCGCCTCTCTTTGTGATATTCTCACTCGCTACAAGAAAACATTCAATGGATTAGAATTATATTATAGACAAAAGTATTAAGGCTGGATTAGGTAAATATGTACATAGTAATATACATATCTCTTTATTTGATTGTTTGATCTAAGCCTTTGAGCTACAGGAAATGGGAACAGCATGTTTAGTATGAGATTTTGTATCTCACCGAGTTGGAGTGTCTAAACACAATAACGTCCGAATGAAACAGACCAAAAAATCCTTCATTTAAAGCCGATTTTCGACTACAAGTTAGTGATGATGCAGTCCTAGGTGGAAGCAGGCTTAACCTAGGGGTATTTCAGTACTATTAGGGGTACTATTAGTGGTACTACTAGGGGTACTATTAGGGGTATATATCAAAGCCATGCTGCTATTCGGTTTCCATACACGGAAAGCAGATTTCGCAAGTTTCGCAATCTGCTTCGTTCACTGCACTGACTGTAGAGTCTAGATACATGAATGAACTTGAGCATTAAAACTCATTTATTAAAGTTCATTTTGCTTTAAGAGCGTACTACTACTACTAGTTACTCCCTTAAGATAAGTAAAGTGCTTCAACGCTCGAATTCTATCAACGTAAGTGAGATGTACATCTTATACTAACTCTATTGACGGGTTGATTGGGGCTATATCGACAAATTTATGGATGTTTCTTGTAAATAACTCTATAGGCGCTGTTTTCTCTGACTCTCAATTTCTTTAGACCGTATTGCTAAAGGTGCGTGATCTTTAACATTATTCAGACTCGTAATGGAAGGAGTTTTTGGTGTTTAAACTGACTTGAGTGAGCATCATAAACATACCTCTAAAGTGAGCATAATCCGACAAAAATGTGAGTTAAGCCGTATTATTTATGTTTATGGTAGAAGTTTTCTTGGGATAATATTGCGAAGGACTTCTAGATACAAACAACTCGACTAAGTAACGATTGTTATCGGAGTGCCTACTGGGAGATTTTCTTCCCATTCGATCAAAATGCCTTGCAATGAGGTCAAAATCCAAAATGCGTGCGTGTAGTTCAGAAAATAGGACGGTAACTCAACTAATGATATAAATTAAGGATTTTGGCGAGCGAAAAACGCGGCGGATCCGCAAGTGTCATTAGCGGGTCCGCGACATCGCAATTCCGCTCATGTAAGGTAGTTGACATGGCGGGTCGACGTATTCCGCGACCGGTCATCACGGAAACCACCGTACGCTGCGTAGTTTCCGCTTCCTCTCCCCGCTGTCCACCGAAAATGCAGCGAAAATACCTAATTATCTTCATGCAGCTACACAGATTTTTTATAGCTAAATATGTCACGATTAAATCACCTGTCATACAAAAAAACTGATTTAAACAAATCTCGTACATTTTTGCACAAAATAAGTGAAAAGTTAAAATGATATAAGTTCCGAGGTTACTTTCTCAGGTTACTGAAGTGAATATAACTTACTAACTAAATAATTGGAAGCTTCACCGTAACTTGAAACAAGATTTGACATTTCGTACGAAATTGTAAGATTAAATTAGCTTAGGAAACAAAATAAAAACTTCTATCCTCTAAGCGTCTAAGAAGACGAAATGGGAGTGACGTCAGCTAAAAGCCAATTAGTCTAATAATATGATATTCTTGCTACATTCGGAATAATTTATGTCTGGAAGAGATTCCTTGTGGTAAGACTATAATAACAGCTGTCACACTTAAAATTTTGTGTATTTAGATCTATTTGCTTTAGTGAATATCTTGTATATATAACCTAGAAAATTTGCATAGAATAACTTATTTTACCTATGTCGTTAATTTTTTTTTACTTTATTTCTACAACATTATGCGTGAATATATTGTTATCTCCACATTACCCGATTCAAACGAAGATCATCATACTAAATATTATAAATGCGAAAGTGTGTTTGTTTGTTGGTTTATTGGTTTGTTGATTTGTCCTTCAAGCACGCCGCAACGGAGCAACGGATCGACGTGATTTTTGGCAAGGGGATGAGGACCTGGAGAGTGACCTACTTTTTATCCCGGAAAATTAAAGAGTTCCCGCGCGAATAAAAACCACGTGGACGAAGCCGCGGGCATCAGCTAGTTGTAATATAAACGAAAACAAAATTCTTAAAATTAAACTTAATTTAAAATGAATTAAGTAATTATTATTATATTTGTTGGATACAAGCAGGCGTTACTTTGGCGAAGTCCATGATAACTAAGTAATCAGAAGAGTAACTTGCTATAACCCGCCGAAACAGACATGCAGACATGAGGTACAATAATTGCAGCATGCGCTATGCACCTGCTCTTTTAACATGCAGGAAAACCAAGCAAGCAAGTAATACGCACCGCCACCAAATAATCACACCAAACAAATCTTCCAAAGCACTCTCAACGTCACATACGTTTCACTTCCACGCCGGAGTATCCTCAGGATATACAATGTTGACTCAACCATTTGCAAAACAAACAAATTGAAAATCATATTATTAAAAAAAACAATAATATGAATAATTATTGTCATAATCAATTATTTAGTGATGAATTTGTAATAATAATTTTATATAACTTGATGCTGTTTACTTAAACGAGAAGGGACATGATGTACCTACTGAAAATTTGTGTTTTCGGGTTAATTCTATGCAAAAGTAATCTATCATCTTGAACTTTTTCACTCGCTCGTCTTTTTCATGAAAATAAAAGTACTACTTCGCTAAAGCTATCAATTTAATGTAGACGGACTTTGTTCGAGGAAATCTAGTACTTAAGCGTACTTACTAACTAGAAAGAATGACAAGCTAGGAAGCACACTTTTTTTTTTTTTTTATCCACTACAAGTTAGCCCTTGACTGCGTTCTCACCTGATGGCACTCACCACCTCACCTGATCTCACTTGTTGAAAAAATTTGCTCCATGCTTTTGTTATATGCATTATTAATGTAGGTATACAAGTTTTTAGTGCTTTATCTGTTGGTCCTTTTGTACTGCGACTTACGAGATGTTTTAATTAGGGTTTTATAAAGCCTTAATTTTAGACATGGTATGTAACATCCTATTTAACTACATTTTTACTTACATTGTGATACCGGAAATGTATGAATGTAATCAACTCAAATAATAATTAAGTTCGGAGTTATTTCATGTTAGTGATTGGTTGATAGATAATATTATTTCTGATTTTATCTCTCCAGCGCTTTCTGCCAAAGTTTTAGTTCATGGAAGACAATACATTAAGTTGGCAATAAATAAGCAACGATTGAGAAAGTTTATCCCTGTTATTAGGGGTTATTTATAGCCTTGGAAAGAAAAACTTTTTAATGAAATTGATTTAAGATAATTGAAAAACTGAAACCTTTTGTTTCTCGATTATTTTAAAAATCACAACTACTTTTATTTCTCTATGGCGCGTTAAAATTGTACAAATTAATTAAGTAAGAACTAGCTGATGCCCGCGACTTCGTCCGCGTGGATCGAGGTTTTTCGTTTCCCGCGGGAACTCCTTAATTTTCCGGGATAAAAAGTAGCCTATGTGTTATTCCAGACTATAATCTATCTCTGTGCCAAATTTCATCCAGATCCGTTCAGCCGTTGGGGCGTGATTGAGTAACAAACATCCATCCATACATCCATCCAAACTTTCGCATTTATAATATTTATTTGATAATAATAACGTGGGAAAGGACCGGAAGAAGAAGAGAGTGTTGAGATCTTAATAAATGGTGCTCACGGCTTTGTCTGCGTGGATTGAGGTTTTTCAATTCCCGGAACTCTTTTATGTTCCACAAAAAAATGTACTTATGTGTTATTTCAGGCCTTATGCTTTCCATTACAATCAGCCCCATAATTCTAGGTATTTGACTACTAGTGAAATAAATTATTTTTAGGTGATTATTAAATAAAGGTTCTCCCAAAATTCGTAATAATCCACGTCCCCTGCTAGCTTTAATTTGAATAACCATTTTGAACTATCGATTAAAGTAAAAAAAGTGCGTCGAAGTTTGATGACGTCACAACTTAAAATTTCATACAAAATCCATACTAAGCACGCGTATTAACGTTTGAAAAAAAAGTTACTGATTTCTCTAGTTGTCAAATACCCAATTAGTTCAGTCATTAAAACGTGAAAAAGTAACAAAAATATTAGTAACTAGCTGATGCCCGCGACTTCGTCCGCGTGGATTGAGGTTTTTTGGTTCCCGCGGGAACTCTTTAATTTTTCGGGATAAAAAGTAGCCTATGTGCTATTCCAGACTATAATCTATCTCTGTGCCAAATTTCATCCAGATCCGTTCATCCGTTGGAGCGTGATTGAGTAACAAACATACATCCATACATCCAAACTTTCGCATTTATAATATTTATTTGATATTTGATAATTGATAATTATAAATTTCACCAGTTTTTATTTCACTTTTATATAAGTAGGTATACATGCAAGTAATGAACAAGTTAGAACTGATAGAAGTTTTTACAGCCTTTTGAAATTGCACGATATAGGTAGACAAGCCTTATTTAGCACCGGCTTTTAGCGAATTAGGCCACCTGCGGCTTATATTAATTTATAAGCTTTTGAAATGTTTATTAAATAATACTAGATGATGCCCGCGACTTCGTCCGCGTGGAATAAGTTTTTTTTGAACTCCCGGGGAACTCCTTAATTTTCTTTTAACCTCTCCTTCTCGTAATCAAATCTTTCATCAACCAACCAATCATCAATTTGGTTATCATGGGTGTAGAAATAAAAAAATCGGTTATTCTAACTTAAGCAATATTAAATTAAACTGTTTTCAATTATTGTAGCAAGCCGCTGATTTATGACGTCTTTTGGAAACCCTCTACATAATAATCACTTAAAAAATAATTAATTAATTCAGAAATATTAAATTTTCATGGTAACTTTGTGCCACAAGAAACAATAATCTCGCAACTGTAATGTGGTTTATGCCCCCAAAGGGTTGCGTAATCATCACTCACTCCGTATCAAAACTGGCAGCCTGTGAAATGTTGCCTAGAATATATTACACAGACCACATAATTTAGTACTTTACCTAATACCGAATATAACGGTAGAAAGTAATAAACTTTGCCCGAGAGGACTAGAAGAGCATGCGAGAAGTATCTTTGAAGAATAGGTATTACTTTACAATCGTGCATTGTTGAGTCAACATCTCCTGAAGATGCTCCGGTGTCGGAGTGAAACGTACGTTGAGAATAATTTGAAAGATTTATGTGGTGTGGTGAATATTGCAAGCTGCAAGTGCAAGATACACTGTACCACATATATTTACCTATTGTTGCGGATTATAGCAAATTAAATTTCAAGTTCCTTCATAAATAAACATAATATAAAATTTATTATTTTAATTACAAAACCCTTTTTAAAGTTGTTTAATTAAAAGTTTTCAAATGGTCTCACAACTTTGGAAGCTCGGCAATTGAAAGCATGATCGAAAACAGGTAAATAAAGTTTTAACTTTTAAGTGCCATCGCAAATTTCATTTCATTCCAATTTTTAAGTTTTTCTTGCAATTTCCATAAGTTATCCCTTCACTAGAAGATGCCTGCGAACCCATCCGTCGTCGTCCGCCGCCCTCCAAGTCTACTTTTATATCCAATGCAAATAATCACGTCAATCAACCAGCAAGCAAACACACTTTTGCATTTTTGCATTAAATATATTTTTTTTTTTGTACCAAAAAGTTATACAATATGTAGAAACATAGTGGACAAGGAAACACTTATCTCTATAAGAGATAAGTGAGACCAGTGAACCTTATATTATGAGTGATATTATTAGTAGTGTCCGACCGGCGGAGGTCGATTTCTGGCCGTAGCCGAAGCAGATTAATCGGCTATCGCCACAAGCTTTGGCCGCAGCCGTAGCCGTAATAATCCTGAGAAATTCAGTTCAAGATTGGCTAAAATTGAATAAAATAATAGTTCTTTATGGTTTATGTCTACTGTTGCGATTGCGGTTTCGCTCATTTGTAACAGTTCGTTCAATTTTCAATTATGGCGTATGCCAGAAACTTGGTTTCGGCTAAAACTTCGGCCCATTCTGGCCGAGCTGGTAATATTTTTGGTCAAAGATACACGAAGCTGAAGGCTCGGTCGGACACTAATTACTTATTTGTAGGAAGTAGAAAGCGCACACTTTAAATTATTCCTTCTTGTGTGGGGCGAGTACCGGCACGAGAATTTTTCAATTGCCACAACTATTCCTTGCTAGCACATTCTCTTCATTTGCGTTCTCTTTGTTGAACACCGTAGCAGAAATTTTCCGAAATAATACCTAATGCTGGCAGCTCCCAGATCCTTCCGCAAACGACTCTACTAAAAGCAAGTACAATTTCTACATAACTTCATACAACATACCTCAATATATGTATTAAGTATGTATGCATACATACTTATTACATATATTGAGATATTTTTATGATTCTTTCATATTATATTTGTTATATTTTACTAAAATTTTATAATTAACTGATAAAAGATGGAAACTGGATAATGTGTGTGTCCGTCTGTCCAGGTACCTGTCCATCGCTGTCGCTGTCGCTGTCTGTCGTACGCTGTAACGGCCCATCTTTTCAACAGATTTTGATGAAAATTGGTGCAGAGATAGTTTTCCGGGTAAGGTCATAGACTTTTTTATCCCGGAATATTTGGAAGATCCGCGAGAATAAAAAAACTTAACACAGAAGCCGTCGACGTAGTTACTAAGAGAGCTTTTCGTTTACACAATAGTACATTACATCGCGAGACCGGGAAGTACGCGTTTTCTGGTCGAGTGTTAGTTAGTTTTTTTGCGCTGTGAGTGCTGAACGCGTAATACGGTAGAGTTATAAATTTAAACTACTTAGGCCAAAGAACATTATAACAAGTTACAAGATATTCAGAAAGAAAGATTCCAAATTCAAACTTATGATATGTAATGAAAATACATACATTCTTTACTGGCCTAGGCCGGGAAGTTTAACTTTCGAACTCATTTACAGGGTTTGAAATGTGCACATTTCACATCATTTTTTAGAAATACCCTTTTAGAATGATAGAAAAGTTGAAAAATTCCTACATGAAATGAAATTTTAACAACTGGTCGCTTCGAAGCCAGTGACGCGCTGACAACAAACACCAAGCATCCTAGAAACGTAACTAGTGGCACTAGTGGTTCGCCCCGAACTGAGACCTCGCGGTTTCACAGAGCGCCATCTATTGACATCAGTGTGAAGTTCTGTTAAAAATATCATCATCATTAAAAATTAAATAATTTCGTTTCCTTATAATATTTATCTAATTTTAGTATTTGTTGTTCAAGTACAGGATATAATTCAAATAATTGATCAAGTTTCAGGCTTGAGAGTTCAGAAAATTGAGAGTTCTGAGGTCAACTTTGGACGTTAGAAAATCGCTACTTTGAAAGCCTCCCATTTCGTCAATTTTAGGGGAAAAATTCAAAAAAAAATATTTTTGGACTCTATTCTTAATTATCTTTAAAATGATATACTGCAACCCTATGTAACGCATTCGCTTCTATGAGAGCCCCCTGAAATAAAGATTTTTAAAACTTTTTAAGCCATATTCGGCGGGAGGCCATCGATTTACATATTATATTTAAATTTGAAGTAATTACGTTCAGCAATTCAGAAGTTATAAGGCTCTGACAGACGGACGGACGGACGGACGGACGGACGGACGGACGGACAAGTGCCAATTCACCCAAGTAGACTCAGAGACCTTCGCTTCGCTCGGTCAAAAAGAAAAAGGCGTGCGATCTCTCAACAAAGAATTTTTATTTGTGTTCCGTCCCTTCTCCCGAATGTCCAGCTTGGCATTGATTAATTAATGTGGAGGAGTATTAACGGCTAAAAATACCAAGAAACACTATCGCTCGTCGCAATTCTTGCTCCCGTTACAAGGTTTTTAGTTAGCCTTTGATCACAGTCAAAGTCCTCACCTGGTGGTAAGTGATAAAGCAATCTAAGATGCTAGTGGGTTAACCTGTTTGCGGTATGGCAGTGATATTAAATAACCCTTACCTTTAGTCGGTTTCTACACGGCATTGAATCAAAACGCTGAATCGCTCGGTAGAATGGTAACTCGCCTCGGCCAAAGTCTCCCGCCAGACCAGTCCAGACAAAAAAAAACATAAATTATAAATTTACAAATTGACTCTGCCGGTAATCAAACCTGGGTCCATCCACTTTTAGACCACTGTGCCAGAGAGGTCGTCAAAAGGATGTTATATTCAGATTATATTATAACATCCTCTTTCCGGTAATAATGCTTGTTCCTTGTTCCACATTACTGAAAAACAGATGAAAAATCATCCGAAAGACAAAATATTCACAGACATAAATATTACTCAACGGAATAAACTCATCGTCATTATTAAAACGAGGCTAAATAAAACAGAAAGGGGCGTGATTATTAAAAAATATATGCGTACATCTGTTTGTATTGGACCCTCTTTTGAAGACTGGCTGTTGTCATTGATAAATTAGATTCGGAAGAAAATTTTATAAATTTGCAGGCTCTGTTTTATATTTAACTTGTAAGGAAAACCTACAGCCAAGGATGCTGGGATGATTTGTTGATGCCGCACAAAATATTGTAGATAAAAAGTTATGTTTTCACGCACGCAGTACGCAGAAAGGTCAGTTACCTAGGTCATGTTCTCAGACATGATCGGTATCGTCTTCTTCAGACCATCATCAGAAAGGGGAGCGTTGATAGAAGAAGAAAGTCGTGATTTAAAAACGGATTCGGGAGTGGACCGGGATAGCCAACATAGCACAACTTTTCCGTTTGGCGAAGAATAGGCCATTATAATTGACGAGATGACGGCCAACCTTCAATAGTGGAGAGGCCCGAGAAGAAGTAGAATAAAAGGTTTTTAGTATTATGTAAAAAAGTTGCCCTTAAGAGTTTATTAGTATTTTAAACTAACCCTGTAGATAAATTGTTGTAACTCGCAAGAAATCCACAATTTGTTATTGGCTGACTTTTCGTCACAACTCTCTAATCAAAGCGGTCTAGTTTAAAGATCACTAACAACAAAAAGAAGTTCTCATCTAAGTTCTAACCCACGTTATCTCTGCTATTAGGTACGAGTAGAACGAGCTACGAGTTGACTGAAACAGAAATAAAAGGAATGTGTTTTCTCAACAAACAAATCTCATTGTTTGTGCCCGTCAGTTCTCCGAAACTCCAGAAGTTGACATTCGTTAATTATGTTTGAGGATTACTTCGCTGTACTAAATCAGATTTTAAATCTTCTTATCTAGAGCAAAGTTTTCACAGCATTATCTCCGTCCTTCGCTCTGTAAAAGCCCTTATATTGAGGCAGCTTTGCAAAACACAAGTAGTTTAACCGAAGTTTTACAGCCACAGCGTGATCGCAACTACCTACTTACCTATCTCGGATCGGGTAACACTTCCTCTTTTGAGAATATACAAAGGAGAAGTGATAATGATTGTACAATCATTATCAGTTTTTCCTATGAAATCTTACAGTCATTCGTCCTACTAATTAGTAATAATATTATAAAATTGTGAAAGTTCGGATGTTTGTACGTTTTATGTTTGATTAGAGGTGTATTACTCCTTCACGTTAAAGACCGAAGCGATTTGGCTGGAAAGGAGATAACGTATACCCCGTAAATAAAACATAGACTACACTTTATCGCGAAAAATTAAAGAGTTCCCGCGGAAATAAAAGATTTACTTATTAGGAACACATGCACAAATAATGAAGGTTCCTCGTTTTTTTCGGAATTACGTGCGTTTGAAGCAATTAAATATCTATACTTATAATAAAACTGTAACAGGTCCAATTCTGTACATTGAAGATATTTTGAAAATTTTTTTTGGAGGGCACTCATTATTCGATACTGAAGCCAAATCTGTAATTTTTTTCATTTTTGTCTGTCTGTCTGTCTGTCTGTCTGTCTGTATCTTGGCCGCGCATCACGCCGAAACTACTGAATTAATTCAAACGAAACTTGGCACGATTTGAGCCTATACTACGAGGTAGGACATAGGATACTTTTTATCCCGAAATTCTACCCCCGAAGGGGTGAAATAGGGGTTGAAAGTTTGTATGAAAGTCCTTAATTTCTCAAGTTATAGCCATGAAACTTGATATATGAGCTGTGGGTTGAAAATGGAGACATACGTGTTTCACAGTTTTTGAAAATTCGACCCCCGAAGGGTGAAATAGGGGATGAAAGTTGGTATGAAAGTCCTTCGTTTCTCAAGATGTTTTACAAGTTATATCAACGAAACTTTTTATTTTGGCTTACGGTAAAAAATAAAGAAGTATGTGTGTCACAGTTTTTCAAAATTCCACCCCTAAGGGGGTGAAATAGGGGGTGAAAGTTTGTATGAAAGTCCATCATTTCTCAAGTTATATCGATTAAACTTGGTATACAAGCTACTGGTTAAAAATGAAGAAATACGTGTTTCACAGTTTTCGTAAATTTTACCCCGGAAGGGGTGAAATAGGGGTTGAAAGTTTGTATGAAAGTCCTTCATTTCTCAAGTTATATCCATGAAACTTGGTATATGAGCAGCGGGTTAGAAATGAAAACATACGTGTTTCACAGTTTTTCAAAACTCTACCCCCAAAGGGGTGAAATAGAGATTGAAAGTTTGTATAAAAGTCCGTCATTTCTCAAGTTATTTCGATGAAACTTGGTATACCCACGCGGACGAAGTCGCGGGCATCAGCTAGTATATAATATATTTGTATAATAAAAAAAAGCACCTTGGGAAAGCAGCATGCAAAAGAGCTTTCTATAATGCTCTGAAAGGTGTTTCAAGGCTGCCTATCCACTTTTGGCTAGAGTGGTGGACTTTGGTGTAACTTCTCATCCAGTTAGGAGGCAAGAGGCAGTGGGCCAGTAATGTTCTTTAAAAGATGTAAATTTTAAAGCTATATTACGAAAATAATTGTTTTGTATAATACTTTTTTGGTGTAGGAGCGGAAAATCCTCATGGACTTTGTATAATACTTACCTTTACCTTTAATGGTTTGCTTTATTGGTACCTAAGTGAATTTTCATATTTTCGGCACCCGGTCTTGCTAGAAGGTCTTAGTGAATAATTTAGAACCCACATGAATGTGCCGGCAATAATATAAATTAGCTTTGTAGATGAGAAAATTAACATCCCTCCGCCGAGCAAAGAACATTTTCAAACATTTCGTGAATATTGCAACTTTATGATACAGGGTCGTGTTGTAGTAGTAGAGATACTTATGAGCATACTCTGTTATAAGTATGAGACTTTCTCGTTATAACTCTGAATAACTGGAGTCACGTCTGTTGACGACTGTTGCAGACGATTAATGTGGTAGATAAAAAAGAATTGTCGTAGAAATTTAAGTATCTTAAAATGAAAAATACAAGACAGACACAACGACAAAAAAACCATTTGTTATGGGCATCAAATTTCAAAATTTGGACACTAATTAATTATATTTTAATTTTGTTTGCAAAAACATATTTAAATAAATAAAGAAATTAGAAATGCATCTTCTGCTTCTTACTCATTTGCCCAGTTATTTATTATACCTATTCGAAAAACGCATATTGCCTTCAGAGGATAGCGGGAGCAAAGTGTAACTTGTAGGCCCATAGGACTTTCATTTCTCTCTTCTGATTGGTCCGAAGTCACGTCATCAATTTGTTGATCGAATATACGACTTTGCATTTCTCTGTTCTGATTGGTCCGAAGTCACGTGATCAATTTGTTGATCCGATATACGTCTTTACATTTTTATTTAAACTTTAAATATACGTCTAAATAATGTCTATACAATTACATAGAAGGTTGATAGGAGTATCTTCTGATTGGTGCTTAAACGTATAGGTAATGTCCATACATAGTAGGTTGATACTCCTAGCTTTTTCTCATACGTAATGATGAAAAATAGTGTGTGTCACTAGGGGCCAAATTTTTTGTTCTCGGGCGGCGTATATTGAATTCCTCGCTACGCTCAGGATTCTACTTTAGAACCCCTCGCTACGCTCGGGATTCTACTATAGAATCCTTCACTTCGCTCTGAATTCAAAATAGCGCCCTCGGGGAACAAAAATTTTCTTTGGCCCCATGTAACACAAATAACTATAGCCGCGTCGAGCACTTATTGTACGGGGTAAACTTGTGGATTCGCGTCACCGACACCGCGTGTCCACATGCTCGCATTGTTACGAAGACAAAAAGTCGTAAATATAAATACAACATTCGTAATTAAATTTTTTTTTTTTAATTATTTTAAATATTCGTTTTCACTTCTATCAGCAGTCCTATGACTGGCAATTTTTCTATTTTGACAGATGGTGTTTTTAAACGACTTCAAAAAAAGGAGGAGGTTTTCAATTTGGTTGTATGTATTTTTTTCATTCCACTATAAGTATCGGTATCGTACCAGTACCACCTATTCTGTGCCAGAACCCTGGATCGCTTGGCTACATGTCATTGCCGGTAGGATGGTAACTAGTCACGGGCGAAGCCTCCAGACCAGTCTAGGGAAAATACAGAAATTATAAATTCCCAAATTACTTAACTCCGCCGGGGATCGAACTCGGGACCTCCCACAGTTCACTACAGCACCAGGGAATTCCTCAGGAAAAACCACAGAGGCATCAAGGAGACGGATGTAAGCCGTCCTAAAAAATCAAAAAGCTTCTACGGGACTTCCCTCACACCATCAGTACGAATTAAAAATAAGCTTGATTAAAATTAGGTGAAACTTTATCCGCAAATTAAGAAAGCGGCCATGTCTGAGATCACAAGAAGGTCATAAGTCCCAACTCTGGTCCCAACTCATCTCTGATCTAATTCAATTTGGGGACCTCATCTCTTTTATGCGTCTGCTTCACACAAATCATTTTCATAATAGAACCTTTGAATTATGTTTATTATTGCTTTGTCTTTAAATTACAATAGTCGTACTAAGTATGAGAGTTGACATTAATGAAAATATTAACGGAGTAAAACTGCATTTTAAAAACCTACTGGTAAAAAAAATTAATTAACCCATTTAAGTTAAATATTATGATTTATGCTTGTACCCGTATCCGTATTGATATCCATAAAACTAATAAAGTTAATGTAAAACGTAAAATCATTGAAAAATCTTATTACAATGTAAAGGATTAGCTTTTCAATAATTTGCTCTAACGGCTCTGATAGTTTAAGATGATTTCTGAGATGGTGATAATATGAAAAAAAACCGTCTGAGTAGTTATGGGCTCGTCTCAGACCGGCGCGTATGGAACCCTCGTAGAATTAGTTCGGTATTTTATCATTTTTTATAAGTTATTGGACGTCAAAAAGAGTACAATGTACCTAATTTGAATAAACAAATATTGATTGATTGATTCATATTTATACTTACTAGTATTACAAATTAATGCGAAAGTGTGTTTAAATTTGTTGGTGTAGGTACTTAAGCACGGAACAGACCCGGATCTTTCGAAATTCCGCGGGACCTATTGTCGGTCTCTAGTTTTCCATACAATATTCACGTCAATATAACTGGTGTGGTTAACTAATATATGAGCGAATACCATAAGAAATTTTGCAGATTTTCTCCCTTCACACTATGAAACCTTGACTGCCTCCGCACCTTACACCCTTACGCAGTCGCGGGCTCGTACGAAGCGATTTGCTTCCTCGTTTCTAATTTGAACCGCTAGGATATGAAACGCCCTTCCGGCTTCCGTTTTTGTCCTTCAAATCAAGAGTGAATAGGCATCTTCTAGGCAAGCACGCTCCACCTTAGGCTGCATCACCACTTGCAAGAAAGTCTGATTGCAGCCAAGCGCTAGCCTATATAAAAAAACCTCCCAAGCTTCAAATTAACAACGTACTTATTAAACCAAGGAAACCGATTCCTGTGCAAATACGGAAATTCCCGCAAACAACACTTCCTAATCCGTATTTGTTCGCTCGATATGTGAAGAAATTGGGTCATTAAGAGCTGACACGTGTGGAATGAATTGAATCATTAATTACTCAGTATTCGTGCTGCAAATTCTTATTTTTGTTTCACTATAGAGTTGTTTTAAAAATAAAAACGAAATAGCGAAACAGTAGGTTTAAATAAAGAATTTTCACTCGGTTTTTTTACTGTTTCAAACGTTTTGCACTCAAACTGGATTTTCTGAAAAATAATTTTATTGATGACTAGCTGATGCCCACGACTTCGTCCGCGTGGATTAAGGTTTTTTGGTTCCCGCGGGAACTCTTTAATTTTCCGGGATAAAATGTAGCCCATCTGTTATTCCAGACTATAATCTATCTCTGTGCCAAATTTCATTCGGATCCGCTTAGCCGTTCTGGCGTGACTGAGTAACACACATCCATCCATCCATCCATCCATCCATCCATCCATCCATCCAAACTTTAGCATTTATAATATTAGTATAGATTTTATAACAATTTGACACGACTTTGGTTCCCTACGAATTTACTTTGTCTTTGACAATTATTAGCACTTCAAAGCTAAATATTTCGCAAATGGATCCCTAAATCAAATATTATAGTCTTCTCACGCCCACCATACTTGTGAACGACTAATCCAACGACACCGCACACCATGGGATAGACGAGGACAAAAAATTCATCCCCAATTTACGTGAAGGTAGTTACACTAAAAAAGAATTTTTCAAAATTTTATTTTACTACTTGGTCATGACATGGCGAAACTGTAAGGGTTATTGAGTACGGAACCCTAAAAAGTAGTGGAATAAAAAAATAAAGGTTTTATTCAGCATTAAAATAAATCTAGGCAATATGAGCACCTGTTCCCCAACTAAGGGTTTCATCGCTTTGTAAATTGCCGATTGAATAGCTGACACATTGATTGATTACATCGGCCGCGATTGAACTGATAAAGCACAGGATAATAGCTCAAGTTATCAAAGTCATAAAGTCCATTTTGCATATTATGGAAAAGAACCTTATTCGGATTTTATTTTATTCCTACAGCGCTTATGTATTAAAATATCAATAAAACCGATTGTTTGTGAGCTGTGGCCTCATTCAAATATTCTGTATATTTATAGAGCAATCAAAAATTATGTCCGAAAATATTACTTTATATGCTGTTCTTTTATTAAGTAGTAGTCTAAAATAAAGCTATGGACATAATTTTTAGAGTTTATTGGAGTTTACTCCATAAGAATCGATTTTCATATAATATTTAAGCCCCGGGTATGAAAATTTATGGGGAGTAAAATCAAACTTTCTCCGTTACGTTACGTTACGTTATGTTTATGTTTTCATGGTAACACTTTTCATTCGTAAGGAGTAAACTCCAGTCGTGCGTCGGAGCTGACACACACAATTTTTTTATTACAATATTTTTATTTCAACAAAAGATAATATTAATCGCTGAAAGGTAGACACTTACGTACTACACTTGTACGTACATGTTCAAAGTCGCTCAACGAACTATAGGGAGGTTTATTTTAGGCGTTTCCCTGAAGGATAGGATCCAAAATGAAGAAATCCGCAGGAGAACAGCTAGGGTTACTGACATGCCCAAACCATTAGCAAGCTAAAGTGGCAATGTGCCCAGTGAGCAAATGAAAGCCAGTGACATGAAAGCTTCAATGGATAAAAACATATATTTTTATCCATTGAAGGTTTGCTATGAAAAATAAAAATAACATTTCATTACAAAACTTCAATGGATAAAAAATATATGTAAGTGGCTTTGATAACATATAGCAGGTCATGTTTGTCGTCGGGACGATAGCCGTTGGATTCGCTAAGTCCTAGAATGGAGGGAGAGACGTATTTAGTAAGCGTAGAGTGGGGCGCCTTCTAGCACGATGGACCGACGACATGAGGGTGGCAGAAAGTAGCTGGATGAGGAAGGGTGTGGTGGCGATCACTAGTGAAGGCCTATGTTCAACAGTGGACGTCCACAGGCTGACGATATAATGATGATAAATCATATTAGCAATATTATATTAAAACCATAAAAGTCCGTAACTTTTTAACACATTGAAAGAGAGCCCACGGCATTATCATCTCTATAGAACCCTTAATGTTTCGTTATTAAAAGAAAAGGGGTCAACGACACTGAAAAATATGTTACATAATGTATAGACAATTTAGTAGGTGTTTTTTATACACAAGTTGTTAAAGGAAAGCCCTTACAGGGCTAAGTGCTTTAACAGGAAGTGAACCGTGCGTCGAGGGGAAACTGTGTATCTATTACTCTTAACGTTTTCCCTGAAACGTAGTGAACCCTACGTGGGTTCATGGGAGTTGTTAGGTATTATTATAAAATTGGGATGTTGCCTATGTCAAAAATAAATTATTATTTTTAGCAATTACTAAATAGAGGACCTGCCAAAAGACGTAATTATCCACGCCCCCTATTTTTTTTTTTTTTTTTTTAATTTATTTTGTACCAAAAAGTCATAGTGGACAATGAAGCACTTATCTCTGTAAGAGATCTCTACCAGTAACCCTTGGCAGTGAGAAAGTTATGAGTGGTAAGTGAGTTTTATGTTAGATCACTATTTTAAACGGTCGGTCGGACGACACAAGTAAGTATTTCATTTAATAAATCCCATACAATAGCGCTCGTTTTGACGTTTGAAACAAAACAAGCACTGAAAAGCACTTAATACATTTTTAATTGCTTTAAACCAATTTACATAAAATCAAAACTTATAATGTAGGTTTTGTAGGCGGCGCCAAATTAGTGGTTCTTGACCAAATTAAGTACGAATAAAACCCTAAAGGTAGAAACCGTTTAGGGGTATGGGTTAATTATAACCGCCATGCCCCTAATAGGTTAACCCGCTTCCATCTTAGACTGCATCATCACTTACCATCAGGTGAGATCGCAGTCAAGGACTAACTTTCAGAGGATAAAAATAAGCTTTGTGTGAAAGCTCGTCATTTCAAAAGATATTATGTCGATGAAAACAATGAAGGAACACGTTCTCCAGAATTTTTGTAAATTCCACCCCCAAGCTATTTTAGTCTAGGCAACGGGGCGGTTCGTTGTATGGAGACCCCAGCATTAAATCCTCAGTCGCTGAAACTTGGCAGGGTTGTAGTATGGTATGAACTAAAACCTATACAAAAATATCCAAAAAAAACCATGCGGAAGTTAGGTTTTACCTAGGACTTATCATTATTAGGTTTTATCTAGGAGTTATGTTTATACCTAAAACTTAACATTTATGACTGAATATTTTCTCTATATCTTTTTAAAATAAAAGTAGGTAGTATACTCGTATTTACACGCAAAACCGAAATAAGTATCATACGAATAAATTATCATACAGAACATCGATATTTAAACCGATTTTATTATCAAACCTAAAAGTTGCGTTTACGCGATAATGTACCTTCCTGCTTTAACAATTGGGTAAGTATAGCATAAACAACCTTAAACTTCCTTTCTGATTTTGTATTGGATATTTATAACTAGATGATGCCCGCGACTTCGTCCGCGTGGATTACGTTTTTTTGACCCCCGCGGGAACTCCTTACTTTTCCGAGATAGAAAGTAGCCTTCCTCTACTTTCCCCGGGACACGACCTATCCCTGTACTTAATTTCATCAAAATCTGTTGAAAAAATCGGCCGTGAAAGCGTAGCAGACAGACAGACAGACGGACAGACAGACAGACACACTTTCGCATTTATAATATTTGTATGGATAGTATACGTTTAACTCATTATACTTTATCATACTGTAAAGTTTCGTCACCTGAGGAATTATTGTTGGATCCACTAGCTTTATTGCCTAGACTATTTTCAGAAAAGCCACCCGAGTGAAGGCCGTTGTACTAAGTTTATTGACATAACAGACATCCAGGTTTTATGTCTATCGATAGGCACATCAAAGTTAATAGCTAGGCTTCCTCGATGCTATCTGACCGCTACTCTTTGATTTGCTCTTCATCCCTTCTTAATATAATGGCAGTCATATACAATATTATTATTTATAAGCAACTAGCTGATGTCCGCGACTTCGTCCGCGTGGTTTAAGTTTTTTTTATTCCCGCGGAAACCTTAATTTTCCGGGATAAAAAGTCACTCTCCGCCGTGATTGAAGGACAAAGCAACAAACTTGAAACACACTTTCGCATTTATAATATTACTATGATACCTATTGGAAATGTTTGGATTTTGGTATGTTTGAATATTTTTTACTCCTTCACGCTACAAGAACTGAAATGATGTGGCTGATATTTGCGTTTTTTGTTGGAATGGAGATAACTTATAACCTGAATTAATATGGCTACCTTTTACCCCGGAAAATCAAAGTATTATTACGGGTACCAAAAAACCTTAATCCACGCTGATGTCGCTGACATCATCTAGAATAATAGTAAAAATCAATAAAATTATATGATGTCTCCGAAATTAACTCTACAAGCTGCTTTACATTTAATGATATCTAGATTAAAAGCTTTCAATATTGCATTTTCATATTATACTGCACTGCAATTCGCTAATAACGACACACTGTGCAATACACTTGCTTTAAACGAAGACTGCCAGGTGTGATTTAATCAGATGCAAGGAACTCCGTTAAACGCGTATCCAAAGTATATTAAACTCTATCTTAATGAAGTAAGATTCATATTAGCTTTTATATTATTAATTCCGACTGTTTCACTTGTCAGGTTCATTGTCGCACCACTGTGTATGACGTCCTTAAATCGTAGCGTTTCACCGCATGTGTTTAATTTAAAGCTAGAAATGCAGATTATTTAATTTTGTCGGTTATATTTTTTCATTATTGGTGTCAAGGACTGCTTGAATACTTAATTAAAAAACATGATATAAGTGATATAAGGTACCTTCAAGATAAAAAAGATTAAGAAAAAACTCTAGGTAATTTTCTACCCTGCTACCCTCTTAGACTGCACCCATCACTTACCACCACAGATTACAGTCAACGGTTAACTGGTAGTAGAATAAATAAAACCGGCCAAGTGCGAGTCGGACTCGCGCACCGAGGGTTCCGTACAATCCTGTAGTAAGTTTTACGATTAATGAATTATATGAACCGCAAAACTAACTTTGTTTGTAGAAGTTTATTGTTAATATAAAAAAAACTATGCTAGTTATAGCGTTGGTTTTATTTTTCCTGTAAAATATACATAAGTTTCTATTGACCATAATTATTTCAGATTTTTCAATTGGTAAACTTCGGAGATAAGGGGGGGGAACGGTATTTTTTTCGACATTTTGCCCGATAAATCAAAAACTATTATGCATAAAAATAAATCAAAATCTGTTTTCGAATGTAGAAGTATAGTCCTTTCATATGATATCCCACTCAGTATAGTTATCATACTTTGAAATTTCAAACCGATTTTCCCCCTTTTTTAATTAAACTAAAAATAATTTTCGATTTTTTTTTATTTTAATGATGTGAGGCCACTATTATACACAACTATTCCAAATTTCATGTCGATAGCTTTAATAGTTACTGAAATAATCGACTGTGACGGACGGACGGACGGACGGAGAAAGTCGCACCATAAGGGTTCCATTTTTACCATTTTGGTACGGAACCCTAAAAATTGGCAGTCATAGGGACATGCCGATAGAAGTGAAAACGAATATTTGAATTTTTATTTTTTACACTTAACACTAAGGCATTAAAGTTTAATTACGAATGTAGTATATTTATATTTAAGACCTTTTGTCTTAGTAAAAACGCGAGCATGTCGGTGTTCGCGAGCATGTCGGTCACGCGAATCCACAAGTTTACCCCCTACCAAAAAGTGCTCAACACGGCTAAAGAAGTTTTCACTTCAAAATATATGAAGAGAATATGAGAGTGGGAAATGAGAATTGAAAGGTAGAAAGAAAATATATTTATTCAATAAAACATACATAGTTAGTATAGCTCGAAGAACCGATACGCGTTGGGGCCTCAAGGGGGACTACTGGCAGTACTGGCATAGTCATCCCAGATTAAAGAAGAAGGAAAACATCCTGAGGAAACCTGCAGCCCAAGAGCTTTTTGTAATGTACTTAAAGGTGTATGAAGTCTGCCATTCTGCACTTCGCCAGCGTGGTAGACGATGGTCAAACCCTATTCATTCTGAGAAGAGACCCTTGTTGTAAACGTAAAATAGCATAAGCTTACAAAATGTCCTTGTATTCCGAAAAGTCAATCGAAAATGTAGGCCGTAGATTAAATACGGCTGAATATTTTTTTGTTTAATTTCATTCCACTTACAAAATCTCTAAGGTTAGGTGGTTTGTCCATTAGTAGGTATAATTACGAACCAGATGCCAAGTGTTCTGTGGTACACAGTACAATGCGGTACAGATTTATGCCTATAATTAATCTCGTGGCACAGAATTGTTAACAGCTGGATTATACGATTTGGGGAAAACAATTCCGCTTGCCATTGCAAACCAACCATTCCGATCCAACCACAAACCAACCAATGGTTGAAAACCATTCTTGACTATCATAATATTAATAATACTGTGTTAAACAGCATTTGTTAAGTCGAGTAGGCAGTAGAATCAGCTTTCCGAATCGGTGGTAGATTCTTACGACTTATCATAAGTGGCACAAGTTGTCCTACATGAAATAAATCATTTTCATTTTCATTTTTTTTTCAAAAAACTAGCCTTATTTAATGACGTCATCCACGTAGATTCAGGTGTGAGGATTGAAGATGCCTTTCAAATATTTTTGTATAATAGAGAGATGAGAATAGAGAGATGCATCCTACGAGTACGTGAAAAACCTCGAAACATGGCATCGAATGATTTCTGCTCGTAGGCTCGCTTCATTCGGGGCCTATCCTCTTAGCTTCTGGCGTGTCATAAAAGGAACCAAGTTTCTAACTCCAGTAACTAACTAATACTAACTATCAGCACTAGTACTGCTATCACTAAGGCTGTCCGTTGATGCATCAGTCAGTGAGCTAATCACAAGTCTTATAAATAGGTAAAGATTTTTATAAATTTTGAAACAATGTGTTTTATCAACTGTGTTTTTATCATCTGTGTTGACATGTTTTGAAGGTAAACTCATCGAATTAGTATCATCGGTATTTTCTAGAATCACACCACTCATAATTTTTATAGTGAATATGAAGCGAATTCATTATATTTAATGTATATTTAGCTCCTACCTCTAAGTGAAAGGTGTCCCCCACTTAAGGGTTTTTGTATGAGCAAATATCAAAACCGTGTATCATGTCATGGTGTCTATTTCTTTTAAAAGATTCCTGGCTCCATGGAATGATAAATTGTGGGTAAGGCAAAAATATTTATGGTTTATCCTCCCACAGGTCTTTTGTGCTTTTGACGTAATATAGAAATTCTTCTGTTATATTTGTGCGACAAGCAATTTATGTAGAACCTTCAAATCCTATTATGGCTTTGCACGTTTGGGCTTAACATGGAATATTTTCTAAGGGCCAAAGCACAAAATATATTTTTGGCATCAGTGATGAACGATTTGACGACAAGTTAACAATAAATCGAACGATTTTATTTCATTAGGAATAACCAATTATTCTACGTAATATTTAGCTCTTTTTTAGAATTATACAAATAGTCATTTTTTAGGAAAACATTTAAGATACCCATGGTAAACTTTTTGAAGGCGCCCACCGTGGGTAGAAAAGACTTCAATACTTGTTTGTATTAAACGACGCATGTTTCATGCTGTATCGTATTTTGGGTGCTTGTTATCTACGTAGCCTGATATGTCGAAATCTCCCTTAAAAGCTACTACTGAGTACTGACCTTGGCACGCAGTAAAATTATTTTAACCGATACTAACTATCACAAAGTACGAAGTTTAATCGCAGCATTCAAGAATCAACTGCCAAATGGCGCTACAAAGCTTCGTAGAGTGTGTTTTGGCCCTAAAGTTAAAAAAACAAGATTTTGATGTTGAAAGTCGATATTATAAAATAGCTAGATGATGCCCGCGACTTCGTTCGCGTGGATTAAGTTCTATTTATTCCGGTAGGTACTCCTTAATTTTCCGGGGTAAAAAGTAGCATATTATGTCCTTCCTCGGGATGCAATTTCTTTAACAAATTTCATCGAAATCCGTTGAAAAGATGGGCCGTGAAAGCGTAGTAGACAGACAGACTCATTTTCGCATATTTTATAATATGGTTATGGATATTCCGCGTACAAAATATTGGGGTCAAAGGAATCTCTATCTAACCTAATCTCTATATTTATAAATTGCTTGCATAGGACGTCCGTCGGACTTGTAACTCGAGATCCCCGTGATGGATTCTAATGTGTTTTTCAGAATTGTGTAGGTCGTTTATTCTGGAACATTATTTGGGTATCATGTACATCTTATTTGAGATAGGGTTACGAAGTCAGTTTAACATTTTGTTTATTTAGGTAACAGTCATTATATAAATAGATTCTTATGTGTGGTAACTTACCATAGTCCAAGGTAACTTCACGGATCTGTTAACTTCTTGAGTTATAATTATGTATATCAAAATATAGGTACCTAATTTTATAACAAACGCGATGGTATAGCATTGCCTAAAATAAAACAAATTATTTTAATTAATTAATTTAAAAATAGCCTGGTCAGGATTTTGATAGGCAAGCTTTTTTAGGAGTATTAATCTATTATTCAATAAAATAAAAAAATACGGTGCATCCGGCTCTTAGACCATAAAATATTATGATGCTCAAGACTTTTTCCGCGTGGATTTTCCCCCACTTAAAGAAAGAGGATAATAGGTACCATAATGCAACCTAACTTGAACAACGACCGTTTAATTCTTTTAAACAGAATAAATGGACCCATGAGAAGGTTACAATCAGACAGACACACATGTATTTATACAATTAGTGTTGATTTTATTTTTACATGTAGTTGAAAAAATCTCAAAGAAACGGGTCACCAACAAGCATGGACGAATGATTCGTCCAAGCCAACAAGGCACCGTAAACAATCAATGAAACCAACAAAAATGATACCTAATTCGAAGTTCCAGTCCACCGAAAGACAAAATATCAATGTTAGCGGTCTGAATAATCAGACCGTAAGAGATGTATTGGTAACCTACAATCAATCTCATCGCCTGGCTTACCAAATTACTAATGTTACTGTCAAATATTCGGTTCAGTACTCCTCGGTCTCTGGATTTAGGTATTCGAAAATTTCACCAACATAGTAATATTATTCTCCATTTATCAGCGAATACAAATTATTGGACATAAAAATGTTTTCCACGAAATTTGCTTTGGAGAGTCGCAACTCGCAAACAACTCTTTCAATAATTGCGTGATTTTTATCTCTACGAGATATTTACCTCTATTAAAAGTACTGACAGAATATTTTCTGAGAGCGGTCTGTGATTCGGAAATTTGAATTATTTCAAATGTCGTCGATTTTTAAGAAAATAAAAATACTACAGTAACTGTAGGTATTCAAAGATTTTCAAACAATCTCATACAAATTGAACCCAAACTTTTTCTAAAAAAAATACAATTTTATCTACGTAAAATTGGAAATCGATGGGAATGTAAAAATAAGTGATTTTAGGTAGAAGAATTATTAGATACCCCTAAACTAATCAAGCTAAAGGTACCTACCTAGGTTTCGGCCATTGCCACTTTAGCTTAACGACTCTTTAATCTGGTATCCTCAAGATTTTAGAGATGTTCCGAAGTCCGATAACATAAGTAGTTCTCTACATCGCACGCTGAGTTGATATTAAAATAATTATTAGATATTATGTATTGTTAAGGAATGTTTTCACTAGCCGATAATATCGTCACCGATATCGGAGCACTGAAATGAATGGTACTATGATGCTTTTTCACTGGCCGACACGATACCGATATATCGTTGCTAATTATATTATTGGAATGTGTCCGTAACGAGCCCGAGAGGTATGAGATTTTAACCAAATTTCCCTCACTGTGGCAGATTGGCGACTGTAACAGTGTCCTGGCCCAGCCTCTATCAGAGGAGGCTAGGGCTCTGTTGCGGCTATACAAGAAAGCCCTACGAAAGATTTAGGTTGATATTGGGATTTTGTGTAGATTTCTTGAAGCCCTACGGAGTGGCGTATTCCTTATGGAACAAACTCCAAAAATTAAGATTTAAAAAAAATGTACGAGTAATATTATGTGTCCTGTGTGTCGGCTACCATATCATCGTGATCGCGTTGTCCAATAAAAAATCGCTCTAATTCATAATTAACAAGATTCTATTTTCCACAGCTGAACGCAGGACAAGATGTGAACAGCACGACATGGAAGAGGCGTGTGACGACTGCGGAATATACTCGCAGCTGAACGCGACCTTCTACGCGAACGATACCAAAAATGTCACTCGCATCAACAAGTTTTATTTTTATCAGGTGAGACTTTTGATGAAGTGTTACGATGATAATATAATAGTAGTTTATGCAACTGTCATATAATGAAGGGTATTAAAACACGAGTGTGAGTTTATGAAACGAGCGCAGCGAGTTTCATAATAGTAACGAGTGTTTTAATACCCGTGTTATATGCAGTTGCATACACTACTTTATCTTCACTAATGCAATTTATCAAACAACAAGAGTAAAAGCTGACAATAGTTTATCGCGTACGTGTATTGTCACAGTGAACTTGCCGCCATTAAAATCTAACCAATGAGAGCGCAGCTGCGCGCGCAGGGCCAATCAGGAGCGAGCGCGCGCTGTTCGTTTTTTATTTAATTGGCACAAGATCTTACCAAAGAGTTTTGTGTATGTAAGTTTAGTAGTTTCGACCACAGAGTTATAAAGAGAAGCAGAGTCAAGATAACGTACAAAATAGCGTGGCAATTACAAACACACGAAAACATTACGCACACATACACAAAACTCAGGGCCGAACCTTGTTGCTGCATAAAACATTATATTAATATGTAGGGTTAGGTTGCGTGAAAAAAATTGACCTAAAGACACCTATCATTTGGAAGCTATAATTTGTAAGGATTTTAAAAATAATTATTATTGGTACTTTTATAATTTCCTCATCACAAGCGATCACAACTGCAATATAGTAACACTAGTAATGGTAATCATCACCACGTGCGGGACCCTAGTCAATGTGGTGAATATAGATGTGAGCTCCGCGCTGCGTGTGATATCGTCACCGTCGCGCGCGGAGTTATAGTTCCTGTTACAACTCAAATCCTGAGGACTCCGTCAGTATCATGGCCAGTGGTTCTCGCGTCGTTCTCGCTCTGCGTCGACGCGCAGATGATGGGGATATTATTTAGAAGAACAGTACCAACGGATATCGTGTAAATACCGCCAGATTTTAGCTCAAAGTTCCTATTGACAATAATTTCTTGGCAGTAAGCCAAATAAATGTTGTTAAACAATCGAATCGAATCGTTATTCCAAAAACAGGTTAAATAGAAAATTACAACAGGTGTTTTAAACTCACATGTTTTTTATTCAAATAAACTTTACAATTAGTGCTTTAGAATCTGTATTGAGGTTTTCAATAAAAATTAATGAAATTCATCCACCTAATGGAAGATAAGGTAAATTGGTACCTACTTAGTATAAGACCTCAACTAACTTTTCTTTGAAAATGGTCGGTATTGCACCAGGAGATAGAATTGTACGGAATATAATATTACGTTCTTAGATTATCTGTAAAATGCTTGGAGCATATAGCACTCCATGAGTTGGTCTGCCAGTCTTTTCTATTAATATTTTTATGCATAGGTCTCTCAGGTATTCATCCTTTGGAAACCTGAAATTAAAAGTCGAAGTTATATACTTAAAATAAAAGAGTCGTCGAGTCCGGCCCTGTAATTTGTTAAAGTTCTCAAATGTCAAAAAAGATTATTCAACAACTTAAAGCATGTATTTCTACAGAAAACCATAATATTATAGTTTTAATATATGCATGGCTACATATTTCGTCATAACAACTATAAAATATTAGATATCTTAGCCTTGATACGATGCGATACGAAAACATTCCAAAGCTACATGATAGCGTGAATTTTACTTACCGATGGAACGTTACTTCTGGGGTTTTCCTGTACGAAGCGTTGTAACACAGGGGGACACAACACTTCACCATTTTATTTCAGTAAATATTCATATAAATCTCCAAATTTCACAAAAAACTTATGACACCCAAGACAACACAATGTAAACAAACGCCATAGGTCTCATAGATGTCTTATAATGACTGCCACGCATTGAATTTTTGTCAATGTGTGCGTTGGTGTAGCACAGTGTTGCAGCAAATTAATACATACACATTTTTGCTTGCAGGGACACGGTCACACTAAGTCACACTGATTCGCATACACTTGTCTATGTGGGTGTGAAATTTATGTTGTGTCTGCTTATATTTATATGTCTGTGGTTTCGACGAAGTTTTCACGTATAACCCAACTGTTTTCAAAAGCCAGCCTAATATCAAAATTTTATACAACTTGTATGAGGATTTTGACATAAGGCTCGCCAGGTTAATTGGTCGCGTTTTATTGATGTTATAATGAGATTTTACGATATCGATGTGGATATTATACCATCATGTGAAATTGCTTAAATTGAGTGTTTTGTTATCTGCGCTATAACAGTAGTAATTATAAGTCAAGTATTGGAAACATAAGTAGAATGTTATAACATTAGTGTAGATAAAATGAGTTATTATACCTAAACTAGAAAAGATTACACGGGAAAAGCAAGGAATGTCAGTTAAAATGCTAATTTGGGTTAACAGTGCCATCTAATGGCATTTGACTTTCTTCCTGTCTGCAGGAAGGCAGTATCCAATATCCATACTAAGTTTGTATCCCGAGGAAGAACATAGGCTACTTTTTATCCCGGAAAATTAATAAAAAACCTAATCCACGCGGACGAAGTCGCGGGCATCATTTAGTTATCAACAACAGCTGTCGCGGTCAAAGGCTATGAAAGTATAATCAATTTAACTATTACTTAATTTTTTTTATAATACGAAGAAAATTAGATTTGGATAATACAATTATAAGGTTAATATTGAACTTTTAAAAATTAGACATTTAAACTTAGGATTCCAATTAGGTAATTCAAAGTTATAATTTTTTGAAATTCCTTCTTTTTCTCTGGTAGTCTTCGATTATGCCCGGGACTTCGTCCGCGCGGATTTAGGTTATTTGATTGCGGATAAAGTCGCGGGCATCGTGTGTATAAAGCGGTGCAATCTTGGGTTCAACTCACGCTAAAAAAAATGCGTTATTACAAGTAGGTAAATAACTAGTATAGAATGATGTCAAAAAGCCACAAACAAGCCAAACCATTTTCACAAGAACATATTTTATTTAAATAAGAAATTAACGTAAAATATTTTGCTAAACGGACATAAAAGTTAATGCAGTTTCCAAATTGAACGAACCGAACCGAAAGTCCGTAACTTACCGTAAATGGATGCTAAAAAGGTTAAGACAGGGGCAATTTTCAATTAATTTCGCTTACTAAACCCATTATGAAGCGAAACAGGCTAGAAATTTATTAAACTATACTAGAATAGTTACTATTACTACTTTGTAAAGGTAGGAAAGCAACCTCTGTCCGTCTGTCACACTTTGCATATTTTAGCTAAAGACTTGAACTTTGGAATATTTTTAAATAATGCTTACCTAACCGTATTGCAAATGAAATAATTCAAAAATTATTATTTTTACTATTTATCTCTTAAGTCTTTGACGTATGGTGTAAAGTGACAAAAATAATAATTTAGTTGATAGAAGTTTGTGTAAACTTTACAGGAAAAATTAAAGGAAGTCTTTAGCTAGGAACGTTTTTCATAAATCAGCGGTAAAACAGAACAAACTATTTTTTTTTACTTCTTTGATTGTAAATTTGTAGCACCGTCTTAATTATTTAGAGGTTGAATAATTACTAAACCAAATTCTTCCAAGTTACGGAACCCTCGGTGCGCGAGTCCCACTCGCACTTGGCCGGTTTTTAGGGGAAATCCAAAACCATAGAAGATACAGGGAAACCATTCGTTCTTATTTTTTAAACAGGTTTGGCATTGTAAAAAATTAATATAATTCTCTTTTTTTAATGCTGATTTATGATAAAATAAATCAGCACACACAGTCAATTAAATCAGGTCTTTTTATTTTTATAAAAAAGTTGGAATAAAAAAATAGTTTAGGATTGTAGGAAATAAAACTTGCAGTCATAAAATGTAATTACCATACAATTTGAACTAGACGCTTAATTGGAATGTTAGGTCAACTTCACATTAAAAACTAATAAAGGTCACTAAAGGGTCTTTACTCGGCAGTAATTAATCCATTACAGGTAAAGTGTTTCTTGGACCCTAATAGCTTTGTGTGCGCATGTCCTAATCCTTTGATCTTAGTGCCAAGTCGTGGGAGAAAGTCGTTTTGCTGATATATTGGTCTAGACTCCGCTTTAAATCACTATTTAATTGTTAAATAAAACTGCGGTTTGTACAAGAATTATTAATTTACTACTAGCTGATGCCCGCGACTTCGTCCACGGATTCGAGTTTTAAAAATCCGGAGAACTCTTTGGTATAAAAGCCCTCGCACACTCTCGAAGTCCTTGTATATACGAGTATGTCAATCAGGTAGAGATGAGTCGTACTAGGGAAAATGAATTAATGTCCTTGCGCTTGACGTTTTGTCCCGTAAAATCGAAACGTTCCCACAGGATTTGACAAAACGAAGTATTACTTGATATGGGTAAACGAAATGACCTATATTTTTGGCAGGAGAAGATAAATATTACCTAATTTAAATATGTAAAGATTTCTATAGCGATGCTTAGCTGTACAGTTTATAATACAGTTATTTTTTTAAAATAACTGTTACCCATAGATAAACCGACAGGCAGACGCACAGATAAATCAAATCAAATCATCTTTATTCAAAATAGGTACCTACAAAGTACACCTTCTGAACGTCATGTTTACAAATAATAAGACTTGATGGTGATAATTAACTACGGTATCTTAAGACTAAAACTACGAGGGTTCCAAACGCGCCCTGGACTGAGAAGAGCCCACAACAAACTCAGCCGGGGTTTTTTTTTATTATCACCATCTCACAATTAATATAGGAAATTACTTAATTATATTTATAATATAACATAATTAGCCGCTGGAACAATTCATACCCATGGCTGCCTATCATTCAAACAGATGGACAGACGGACAACAAGGCTATATAATATAATGTGCATTGTGCTATAAGGGTTCCATGGGCTAATACGGAACGCTATTAACTACACTCTAGGGACACTAACGCCGCTGGTTTTATTTTTACATAATAAAGCTGCCGCAACTTGATTAGAGTTTTATTTTTCATCTTATAACAGTTAATTCTTATGCGAAGCGCTTCCGTCGTTTAATTTACAACGAAAACCCATTAGCGGCACTGGCAGTGGTCCTTTAAATTCTTTGTAAACCGCATGAAAACATGAATGACCTCGTCAAGTTGAAGGAGCTTTGTTGTGCTTGAAAGTTTATAGAGTGCATGACTATGTAAAATCTTAAAGTATCAGATTGCCTGCAGTGAAGCGTGGAAAAAATCTTTAACGTGATATTTTTGCTTTTCCCTTTTTTCTGGGTTAAACTCTGACGAAAAAGAACAAAATTGGTTCAGTATTACGTACAGAAGCTAAATAAGAAGATTTATATAAATAAATAAATAAGTAAATAAAGTCTTTATTTGGGATTTGAACACAAAAGCAAAGAACAAATAAAAATTTCAACAACATAAAATTAAAACTAGAACTAAACTAACTTAACTTTTTAAACTGTGCCACAAATAATCCCAAAAAGGGCATTGCCTCAGTGGTGTTTGAGCACCACTCCATTGTGGTTTTTCCGGAGACCTATACTTACTTACTATAGATATTATTAAGATATTATTAGGATATTATTAAGATATTATTAGGTTATTATTAAGATATTATTATGTAAAATTGAATTGGAATACAGCAAACTAAAAAATGAAATTAATATCATGGCGGAGCAAAGCAAGATTGAGTCAAAACCCGAAAATGAATTAAAAGATTGCAGCAAGAAAATCGTACTCTACGGTTTAAATGAATACCAGCGTGAAACAGAGGCGGAGCTAAATGATAGAATAATCAACATATTTGGTGACATACTTAATATAAATCTATGTGGCTATATCGAGGACTTGAACCGTATCGGGAAGAGAGGTCCGCGGCGACCAATAGTTATTGAGCTCATCAGCAAACGGATGACCAAATATATTTTGCAGAACAATCGTTACTTCAAAAACACGGGTTTCGCCGTCTCGGCCTTCCTGACCGGTAGGGAATTAGAAGAGAGAAAATCGCTTCGAGAAGAGTATTTGAATGCCCGGAAAAGCGGAAAACGGGTGACAATACGCGGTAGTACACTATATGTTGATGGTAGACCAACGAATAGAGCCAGCACGTCACACTCATTAATTAACGAGTCACAGCAATCAGTGCGTGACAGTACTTATGAAAACCTAAGTATCAGATCTGCTCAAAAGCCCAAACTAAAACAAAATCAGACGACAGATAAGATATTTCGGAGCTGACTTCAATATCTTGGTACAAAACATGCAGAGCCTAAAAAATAAAACACATATTTTAACTTCATTCCTAAAACAACACAAAATACATACGGCTTGTATCTCAGAAACCTGGATATCTGAAAATCAAAAAGACCTAATTCCAGTAGAAGGATACAAATTTGCAGCGGCATTCTACCGCAAACAAAGACAAGGCGGAGGAGTCGCTATACTAGTACAGGACGGAATAGAATTTATTACCAGAAATGACGTTGGAGAGCTTTCAAGAGAATATATTATTGAGTGTTGCGCAATTGAGCTTCCAATCCAGAACATTTTGCTTATTAACTTATATAGGGCTGATCGTGAAATTGAGGTCTTTTTTAATTTCATTCAAATTCTACTTGATAAAATCAAAGCTAAAGTTTGTAGCAAGCAAATTATAATAACAGGAGACTTCAACATTGATGCCCAAGCCACACCGAAATCTAAAGACTACTTAACTCTATCAAACATCATGCTTGAATTTAACTTGACCCAAATAATAAACTCTCCAACTAGAGTGACTACAAATACTTCTTCATGTATAGACTTACTATTTACAAATAATAAAAACTTCATTTGCTCGGTAGACGACCATGGGATTTCAGATCATAGAAGTATATTTTATAAAACCGTATTTACAAAAATAAAACTTCCACACCAAAACCTGTCACTTAACAAGAGAAATTTTAACAAAACAAATATGTCAAAATTTAGATTAGCTCTCTCGGAGACGGACTGGAACAACATTATAAACACAAGTATTAACGTTAACTTGAATTATAATAATTTTTTGCAACACCTAACAAACCTATTGAATGAAAACATCCCTAAAAAACGCACAAAGATTAAAAATAACCATAAAAAAACCTTCTTAACCAAGGGCCTAAAAAAGTCGTGCCAACATAAACGTCTACTTAAAATACTAGTAAATGCGTCAAATGATGAAATATTGAAGAAACACCATAAACAATATAGTAAAATGCTAAGAAAATGCGTTAAAACGTCACAAAAAATAAAAAACGTTAAAAAAATGAAAAATTCTAAAAACAAAACGAAAACAATGTGGAACATTATCACAGAGATTACAAATAAAAATGAAAAACATACAAAAAATATATCCTTGCATTCAGATACGGGCTCCATAGAGTCACCTCAAAAAGTAGCTAACCTATTTAATACCTACTTCATTGAAGTCGGCAAGTCCTCGCAAGACGACGCGCCACAGCCGACACACAATATGTCTTTAAATTCTGACCTACAAACATCAGTAATGAATTCAATGTTCCTAACGCCGGTGACTGAAAAAGAAGTACATGACATTATACGTAATCTTGAGAACAAAAGCAGCTTCGGCACAGACGAAATACCTCCGACATTAGTTAAACTATGTAAAAATCAACTGACTCCCCCATTGACATTTTTAATTAATCAATCTTTTGACGAAGGATGCTGCCCGGATAAACTGAAAACCGCGAAAATACGACCAATCTTCAAAAAAAGTGGATCGCCCCATAATACAACTAACTATAGACCCATAGCACTACTACCGACTTTCTCTAAAATTTTCGAAAAAGCGATTTGTAATCGAATTTACTCGTTCTTAGAAAAGTTCAATATACTCGATGATAATCAATACGGTTTTCGGAAAAAACGATCGACTACATTCGCTGTCTACAAATACATCCAAGAGATTCTTGACTGTATGGAACAGAAAAAGTACGCAGTAGGACTCTTATTGGACATGACCAAGGCCTACGATAAAGTGTCACATAAGATATTACTAGAAAAAATCTATAACTCGGGGATTAGAGGGAACGCATACACATGGTTAAAAACGTACCTACAGAACAGGACACAATACGTTCAAATACAAAATTATGACACAAAAACTCACGAAATTTGTACAATTGACTCAAATATAGACATTATTAACTGGTCTATACCTCAGGGAAGCGTGCTCGGGTGTACGCTTTTCTTACTATATATAAATGAATTGCCGAAAGTTCTAAGCTCGGAGTGCAAAGTCATAATGTTTGCAGACGACGTATCATTACTCACCAAATGCTCAGATGCTACCGAATGTGAAAATAATATAACTGGAATCCTAAATAAAACGCAAAACTGGCTAGAGAAACATCACCTACAAATTAACGTTAAAAAAACCAAACTTATACAATTTAGACCACATCAAAAATTACCACTAGACTTAGGTAAATTATCAGCACAAATAAATATTGAGGAGGTAGGGGAGTTCAAGCTTCTAGGCCTAAGTATTGATACCCACTTAAATTGGAAACAACATGTACAAAATGTCAGACTGAAGCTGTCACGGTTTGCATATGCCCTAAGCGTCCTCAAGGCGAATGCAAACTTTGAGACAGCACTATCTGCATACTACGCATATGCTTACTCGTGGCTTAAGTACGGTGTTATACTTTGGGGCCAAAGTACGGACGTAGAAGACCTATTCATTGCCCAGAAAAAGTGCATACGAATATTAGTTAACATTAGGCAAAGAGAAAGTTGTAGACCACATTTTATAGGAAAAAAAATCCTGACACTAACATCCATCTACATAATGGAGACAGCCCTGTTTGTTTGTAAGGAAACACATACATCTATATAAAACATTGGAAAATACGTATAACCGAAGCTCACGAAATCAACATAAACATAACCTAGCTCTTCCACATTATACTCTAGGAATATCAAGCCGTAGTAGTCCATACTTTCGATCAATTATTATTTATAATAAACTCCCTAATACTATAAAAGAAGAAAACAAAGAGACTACCTTTAAAAGAAAATTGAGACATTGGTTAATACAAAAATGTTTTTATAATATTCAAGAATTTCTAACCACATAGACCTCAATAGCACGAAAGCTGTATTAATTAATTGTGTACTAAAATTATAACTATATTTTTCTTTTTTGTAATAACTTATTTAATATAATTTTTAGACTACGATTTCTAGATATATAATAACTTTTTGACATTATTTAATTATCAAATGTTTGTAATAGCTCTTGAACTTGATTTTATAATTTTTTGTCACTGTACTACATTGCACACACCTGATGGTTATAATATTATGTTCAATGTTTATTGTAATAAGGTATTATTAATTTAAAATTTGCAATGCCCTGACAGGGCCTCATGCCAATATTGTATGTTCATGAACGCAAATATGAATAAATGAATGAATGAATAAATGAATGTTTAAATTTATCCTGTATTTTTCAATTCAATTCATTTATTCGATTTTAGGTACACTGTAGGTATACATAATGACGTCAGTTACTTACATATAAAACATGATGGTGATAATCAGTTACGGTATCTTAAAACGAAAGCTACGAGGTAGCTATTAAAGCCTTGATGTTTGTATGTTTGTTGGTCACAGAGTACCCAGCTGGCAATACTGTGGGTACTGCTGGCGGCGATCGTGGCTGGCAACGCGACGGTGGTGCTGGCTCTCTTCCTCACCAAGTCCAGGAAAAGCCGGATGAACTTCTTCATCATGCACCTTGCGCTAGCAGGTAAAAAACCTAAAAAATATTCTGACCATTTTCTTTAAACTGATAGGAAAATCATAAATAGTTCAATCCACAAAGACGCGCCCCACTATTTTCCGTCTCATCAAGAATGTTGCTTCACACACATTATTTTTATAAATAGATAGGTGTTTATAATTATTGTCGTCAATAGGTTCATACTTTTCTATTTAAAACCAATATTTTAATATTCAAGTCAGTATACTAGATACATGTTAAATCCCGCCATAGTCACAATTCCTATTGAATTGGAGCGCGTCTTTGTGGATTGAACGTAAAATTATTAAAAACTTTTCTTTGCAGTAGAATCATACTAATATTATAAATGAGAAAGTGCGTTTGTTTGTTGATTTGTCCTTAAATCACGCCGCAACGGAGCAACAGATCGACGTGATTTTTGGCATGGGTATAGACTATTGTTGAGGACCTGGAAAATAACATAGGCTACTTTTTATCCCGGAAAATTAAGGAGTTCCCGCGGGATTAAAAAAACTTAAACCACGCAGACGAAGTTGCAAGCATCAGCGAGTAATCAATAAAAACCATTGAATTAGATATCTCGCACTACTATCAAAATACTAAATATTTTGATAGTAGTGCGAGATTTTAATATTGGTTGGATGAGCCAAACTTACCAAAAAATATTTTGCATACTGGTTCCTCTTTCAATGAAATAAAGTTTCAAGATTATATTATTATGACTAAGTACGTCAATAGTATCGACCTTCTGGTTTAATCTAAATTCTCCTTTTATAATTTATTATATTATATACCAATGATAATTATATTATATACCTTACTACTTTTATTAAAATATGTACGGAGCTAATTTGAAAACTTATCTTTTATTACCTCTTCTCCCCCTGACTTAGCTACATAATTTAGTAAAAATAATTCATCCACATTTTCGTTTTCTATCCGTTTATTTTCTCTTACAGATTTATGGGTGGGGTTAATAAGCGTTCTGCCGGATCTAATTCACCGAATAACAATATCGTGGTACGCCGGCTCTGTGATGTGCAAATTGATGAAATATTTACAGGTAAGGTACTTTGGACTAAATTGATACGAATCGATACCCTTATTGCCCTTTATTGGTTTTGCTTTGCCCTGACTTAAGCGAAGCCTTGTTTGTTTTATCAAATATCAGTCACCCGTCTTTATTTAATTGCTTGGAAATACGATAATATTATGCCAACTGAAACAATAATAATCAAAGGTTTTTTTTTATTCCACTACGAGTTAGCCCTTGACTGCGATCTCGCCTGATGGTAAGTGATGATGCAGTCTAAGATGGTAGCGAGCTAACCTGTTAGGGGCATGGCAGCTATTTTAAACATATGCCCTTAGTCGGTTTCTACACGGCATCATACCGGAACGCTAATTGCCGATAGAGTGGTAACTAACCATGGCTGAAGCCTCCGACTAGGCCGGAGAGAAAATTCAGAATTTATAAATTTCCAAAAACAGGGTTTCATAGGTAATTATTGTGTCTTTATACAAAAATCCGAGTTTTTATGGGCTGTCAATAATTTGTATATAATATATCTAGTCAAAAAATTTAAATTTAACTGGGTATTATTAGTTTTATAAAAATGATTACTTGGGTACTTTAAGTTTCAACAATGTTTTTCACAGCAATACCTCGAGTTCTCAAGTTGAAAGTTTCTGTAAAACGCAAAACTTATTAAGAAATCCTATTGCAATGCAAACGACTTTAATGACACGAAAGCTTGGGAATGAGTTGCTGTAACAGCTCTGATAGTTTTAATTAGTTTTTAGTTACTTACATTTATTTTATTTTATTTTTTTGGGTTCACAAACAACGACACAGTAGGTATTTCATAGGTACAGTCTTAGTATAACAATAATAACTGTGGCGTCAACCATATTTAATATTGTGTTATGGTGAAATCCAAAAAAGTTCTGAGTTTGTTAAAACTTGTTTATTTGTTTTCCTCGTAGCTTTAATTTTAACTTTACGACAATAACAATCACCCTTACGTTAATACTCTTTCGTCGTGAAATTCACCAATCGATGGCGTTAAAAACTCCACGTACTCTTTGGATATTTATTCAACTTGAAATGTCTTGACAGGTCCTTGATTTAAACGTCTAATGCCCGATTTCGCCTTAAAACCCCTACTCCCTAACCCCTTGACCACTTAAGCTTTTGGTGACACTACTGCACGTAAAAATCTGAGGTGAAAACTGTCCCTTGAATTGGGCTTAGGTGTTCTTGTATAAAGGAATGTCTATAAAAATTGACATATTAAGAGCCGTTTAAGTCACGTTACGTTGTATGAGTTTCATTACTTCCCCAGAAATTTTTCATAAAAGCTGGAGGATAAAATAAAGCAAATTTTATGAAGATGCGACGTCGCTTCGGTGATCTTAGATAAAATATCTCAGAAAATTCTCTCAAATCATAAAAAGCTGACTGAAGACTGCATTCTATGTGCACTTTTGGTGTGAGATCGCTGAGATTTTGCAGTAATTTTTTAGATTAAACTTTTTTTTAACCCATTTAAAAAAGACTTTTTTAAATGGGTAGAAAGCGTTTTGTTATTATTGTTTTTGGCTCCTAAACAAATCCTCAATAGGTATGTAATGACAGATTTCGGCGTTGATTCGTTTTTTTTGTTATGATATAAGTAACTGTTTTTCAGCAACTTTAGGCGTTCGTGGGGGAAATTGTCAGTAGTTCTTTAGGCCACGCTTGTAAGTTGTACTCAAGTAAATCGCTTACTTGAGTAACTTACGTTAACTTAACAGCCTTGTATGTGGCGTATCGTATGCAAATGTTAAATTAAATTACTTACGTACGCTATTTATGTAAAAATTTACAAGTATAATTGAGGCATTACGGTAGGTTGTGTTTATTTCTAGCCTACTTTATTTTGTTGTAGTGCACAATCTCTCAACTCGTTGTCTCAGTTAATGTTTGATACTGTCGCGTCGGGTCGCGACTCGTTCCCGCGTTTGACGCTTTGACCTGTGGGCGACAGAAGTGATGCCACGCGACGTGACGCGATGCGATGCCTAGATAATTTTTCGCTTTCATCTTAAGCAAAAACCAACTTTTGTTGATTTTCTCAAAAAGCAGTCGCCTAAATCAATTTCGGTAAAATTTATATGGGACCACCTCTGAAGTATGATCTGCCAAACAAAAAAAAAACATCAAAATTGACTCATAAATAATTGGCGGAATGATCGCGTAACATACAAAAAAAAACATACAGTCGAATTGAGAACCTACTCCTTTTTGGAAGTCGGTTAAAAATGACAGACATATCTACGCGACAACGTAGGCCACGTGAAGGCTCCTACTGTTCAATACGGTCGCACCGCGTCGCGTTGCCGCGTTTGTCGCACCTAGGACAACGGGTCAAGCTTCTTGCCCAATGCACCATTACTTAAGCAATGTTAATGTTTCAGGGTGTAGTAACATATTCCTCGACAGCCACGTAAAGGCTAATACTGTTTGATACTGTCGCATAGCGTCGCGTTGCCGCGTTTGTCGCACCTAGGACAACGGGTCAAGCTTCTTGCCCATTGCACCATTACTTATGCGATGTTAATGTTTCAGGGTGTAGTAACATATTCCTCGACAGCCACGTAAAGGCTAATACTGTTTGATACTGTCGCATAGCGTCGCGTTGCCGCGTTTGTCGCACCTAGGACAACGGGTCAAGCTTCTTGCCCATTGCACCATTACTTATGCGATGTTAATGTTTCAGGGTGTAGTAACATATTCCTCGACAGCCACGTAAAGGCTAATACTGTTTGATACTGTCGCATAGCGTCGCGTTGCCGCGTTTGTCGCACCTAGGCCAACGGGTCAAGCTTCTTGCCCATTGCACCATTACTTATGCGATGTTAATGTTTCAGGGTGTAGTAACATATTCCTCGACATACGTGTTGGTCGCGCTAAGCGTCGACCGGTGCGATGCTATCACACATCCAATGCGGTTTACTGGGAGCTGTAAGTATTATTATATACCTACTAACTGATGCCCTCGACGATTGAGCATCCGCGTGGATTGAGGTTTTATGTTCCCGCGGGAACTCTTTAATTTTTCGGAATAAAAAGTAGCCTAATGTGTTATTCCAGACTATATAGACTATCTCTGTGCCAAATTTCAGATCCAGATCCGTTCAGCCATTCAGGCGTGATTGAGTAACAAACATCCATCCATCCATCCATCCATCCATCCATCCATCCATCCATCCATCCAACCATCCATCCATCCAAACTTTCGCATTTATAATATTAGTATAGAATACGGCTTTAAGCGATGGAAGTAGGTATGCCCTCTAATCTCCTTACAGAATTAGATGGGTTTGACTTGCTGATTTGGTTTAATTGTCCACCACGCTGGCCAAGTACAGATTGGCGGTAATAGTCGAGAGTTACAGTTATATTTTATGTTCAATGTACAATATTGGTCATTATTTCCAGGGCGACGTGCGCGCGCACTAATATTAGGGGCTTGGGTACTGAGCTTCCTGTTTTGTATGCCGATGTTAATTTTGTTTGACGAAGCCAACATACAAGGTACGTAAGAAAAGCTAGCCATAATCTTCCGGAAAAAATAATTTTAAAAAAATAACTGTTTAGTTTCAATAGGGATGATGATAGATGACAACTCAATCCAATCAGCACATCTATAAAATACATAAAAACTTATTTAAGTATGGAAGTTTGTATGAAATATATAGTCGTGACGTCATCAAATTTCAAGCATTTTTTTTCTTTAAAATGGTTTAAAATGGTTATTAAACTTAAAACTAACCGAGGATGTAAATTTTAGTTTTTTTGGAAGCCCTTCTATTTAATAATCAGTAAGAAATAATTGAAGGGTATTGTATTTATATTTGTTACATTCGTTGTTGTATACTTAGTTCAGTAAATAAAGGCTTATTTATTTATTTATTTATAAGAAATGATTTATTTTTGATATAGGCATCATCCCTATTGTACACAATGTACTTAGTCGTAAAACTGGTGAAGTCTTACCGCTAAGTACATTTAAATAAAACACAACTAGAAACAATTTATACTAGGAACTCGAGAAATCACTTGAGAGTTAAAAGATTATATATATATATATTATTTATTTATTTTACAGCATAATAAACATACATGAGCATTCTTATGACTAAGAATACAATTTTTCATGAATTTGTAACGTTTAGCAGACTATACTACGCCTTTATAAACATTAAAAAAATTAAAACATAGTGATTAAGACATGATTAAGTAATAAGTCTAACATTTTTAGGTAAGCTATACAATATTAATGCAGGCGAGATGTAATATTGATTACCTACATATTTAAAAAAGCTTGGAAGAGGCCTAAACCTAAACTTACATTAGTAGGTACTATTAAATAAACGCTAATATAATTATGCAACAATTACTACTTACACTAAATAAGTAATAACAAGTATAAGGTAATTAAAAACTAACCTACAGTTAAAAGATTGCCTAGGCCTACTTGCAGAAACGCCCGGTTATCTAATTAACCCAGAGTTAACTGTTACAAAAATCGTAAACGAATTTTGACATCTGTCAAAATTTCAATTTTATTGCTGAACCAAACGTAACAGCTGGCGTCCCTGCAATCGGGCCCTAGAGAACTTAAATATCTATAATCCATACTCTTATTACTAAGTATACATGCGAAAATGTATATTTTGTTGGTTGTAGTCCTTCAATCACGGTGCAACGGATGCGCACGCGCGAGTTGAATGCAGAGTAAATGTATGTGTCACCATACATTTGCTCTGCATTAAACTCGTTCGCGAACTATACATAGGCTATTTTTTATCCCGGAAAATCAATATATTCTTCCGGGAATTTTATCATAAACCCACGCGGATGTAATCGTGGGCATCCTTAATAACTGATAGGTATGTACCTACTAAGTAAATTATATACGAACCCTGACTTTTCAATCGAACGTCATATACATATAAGTACCACCAATCGCCCGATTGTGTAAGGAAATCGTTATCGTAATCGTTTGTCAAACGAATAATCCGACCTGTTCATATGGAGTTCATAGATGACTGCACAAAAAACATGTATGAACTCCGTAAACAGTTCGAGTAATACGTTTTAAGCTGTCGAATGATTATGATTTGCTTAGACAATTGGGCCTCAGGTTAAGATTACAGTTAGTGTTACAGTTACTTGATGATAGTTTATCAAATGAAAAAGGGATGAATAAAAAAGGGATCCATCCAAAAATAGCGTTCCCTCTTTTATGAGTGGAATACAAAACCTAGTCTGAATGGAAGTAAGCTTATCCCGAAGTTTATCATCATAAATCCAATATGACGGATGTTCCAGATATCAAACAACTTTATTCTAAGATAGAAGACCTTACTTTATTTTGGCACCCCCTCCTACCTCCCGTAGCCCTGGATTGGTATCAAATAAAATCGGACAGTGGACTAAGACAATATTTTTGCTGTCAGTGATAAATGATAACCGTGTACAAGAAATAAATGTATGAAAACTCACAAAAGTTAGGTCAGCACATACGGCAAATAATATACCACGTGGCCTTGTATTCCGTTCGCCACATGCGTGAGGTCAATGCCATCAATTTTGGCTTTTATTGGAGAACACAAAAGGGTGAAAATATTATTATCAAATATACCTAAAATCGGAGCGTAGATCATGTATATTACATTAGTTTTTATTTCACTTCAATACATGCAGTATTTCCGAAGTTATAACGACGAGAAGTTTCAGCCCTTTTTTGAATTTCCGAGATTACGCGCGCTCATACTATGACGTCACACCCACGGTTATGACTCATTTTTGGGTCCTCGGGCACATAAAAAAGAGTTTATCAGATGTTTTAACTGTTGAATTGAAGCACCAAGGCACAATACAGTATTTTTTTCCATTTTTACCACAGAGAACTTTATAATTTTGATTTTTACTGCGCAGCGACTAGGATTCTGACGTCATCGGCTTTTAAAAACCTACGGGCGGAAATACGCACTTTGATCGTAAATATCTCAGCCATTTGTTAAGATATAAAAAAAGTAAAGAAATTTTTTGTAGATTTATTTGGCATGTAAAGTAAAAAACATTTGTCAGATCCATTATCCTGAAAACAGATAGTATTAGTATTAGTTCTACGCTCTTAGAATTCCCATGTGAATTTTAAATTTTCCGAGATAAAAATAGCCTACTTCAATCACCTGGTCTTAAACCACATCCATGCAAAAATAACGTCGATCCGTTGCTCCGTTGATTGACGGACGAGCCAAACAACATTTCATCCTTTCTCAATTATAATAATACTAGATGATACTCCCTACTTCGTGCGCGTGGATTGATGTTTTTTAATTCCCACGAGATCTTCAATTTTCCGGGATAAAAAGTTGCCAATGTCCTTCCCCGGGATGTAAACTAACTCTGTACCAAATTTCATCAAAATCGGTTAAGCTGTTGACACACTTTCGCATTTATAATATTAGTATGGATTATGTCCGTGTCACGAATAGAATTTACACATTTTACATACAGAAATTGCATAAACGTGCGACGATTGGGTATTGATTGGTATTTATTTGACAACAAGTCAAATCAGCAACTTTTTTTCAAACATCAAAACGCGCGCTCAGTATGGGATGTTGACGTTGTATGTTTTTTACTTCAATCGATAGTTTAAAATGGGTTTCGAACATAAAACTAACGGGGGATATTACAAGTTTTGGGAGATCCTCTATATTTTAATAGTCACTAAAGAATAATTTATTTATTTTAATAGTAATTGTGAAATACCAAATTAGCGTTGCCCCTAGGGGATTTCTTTCGTGGCACAGACTAGAACTAGTGGTGATGATGTTTTTATTTTTATAAAGGCACACCCCAATGCTGGTCAAGCATGAACCAAGTGCAGTGGCAGATATGGATGACGACGGTGTTCGTGTCTCTGTTTGTTGCGCCCGCGCTCACGATAGCAGCATGCTACGGGGTCATCCTGGTCAAGATACAGCAGAAGAGTCGGAGAGTACTCAGCAAGAGAGCTGCTGCTAGACAGAGTGAGTAGAGTCAATTATAATCAGTATGGATAACTCAATCAAAAATGCGCTTGTTTTTAAGTTAGTTGTGTTTTTGTAGTTGTAGTTTGTATGAAATACATAGTTGTGACGTCATCAAATTTAAACACATAATGTATTTAATAGACAGTTTATTTAATAGTACCATAAATATCAAATTCAGACCTCCAAAGTGGTTATATTATCTGTTCACTGAGCTCACTCGTACTGTAGAAATTAATAGTTTAAATGACAAGCAAATTTGAGGAAACTTCATAAGTTCTAGCAAACTCAATAATTGATAAGTCAACCATTCTACAGTACACCATCCTTCAAAAGTATTGATATATACATAAAATCAAAACCAATCAAAACCTCCCCCAGCTTTGAGCAAAACAATAATTAAGAAACTTTTTTTCGCAGACAGCGATGATTTGGACAGCCGTAGAGCGAGTAGTCGAGGAATAATACCGAAGGCGAAGATTAAAACGGTCAAGATGACTTTCGTTATAGTTTTCGGTAAGTACACTCTGTTTTTCATTAAAATTCAAAAGTACGAAACGTGTGAGACTGTCCTTGTATTACAATATCGTTGTCATGAAAAATCTGCCTGATTTAATAAAAAAATATCTAGAACTTTCATCCTCACAACCTGGATGCCTGGTCTTCACCTCCTGTTATTCCAGGTCATTTCTGCCACGTACCTGCAAATTATAGAACTAGCTTCCATCTTCTTTGTTCCCTCATGATTATAATATGGGGCTCTTCAAAGGGACGATGAACAAATTTCTCAAAAGCCGGCAACGCATTAGCGGTTCTTCTGGTGCTGCAAATGTTCATGGGTGAAAACTAAGTAATAAATTATTTGATCCTCGATGATTAATTTTCGACTAGTATCATGAAAGAATTCATAATCTCGCAGCCCGAGCTTCACTCTGCCGTAGGTCTATGTCTTTTGTTTACAGCGACTAGGAATAACTGAAAATCTTCAATCTGTTTAATGGGAGAAGGCGAAATCATTATTTTTGTGGCAGGAACCAGTTTCCGTATAACAATGAGTTTTACTTCTAGACGGACACTGATTTTTAGAGTACTTGATAGTTTTGTGTTTGGACACAACCAAACACAAAACTAATTAAATAGTACTGGTTCCTACCTGGTTCAAAGGTTATCCATCGCCATTTAGCGTGGCAATGCTGCAAGCTTGATGGGTACCTTTGGCCCAGGGGCAACCAGAGGTGGTCTTTTTGATTAGGGTTTTATTTTTATTTTTTGTTAGTGTTTTGAATAAATTTGTTTAAAATTTATTTTACAGTTAGTTTAATATTAATTAATTATGTAATCATAAATTATTATTATTCATTTTTTGCGCTTCAAGTTAAAATATACTTGATACATTTTGAAAATAAATAAAATCCATACTAATATTATAAATGCGAAAGTGTGTCAGTCTGTCTGTCCGTCTGTCTGTCTGTCTGTCTGTCTGTCTGTCTGTCTGTCTGTCTGTCTGTCTGTCTGTCTGTCTGCTACGCTTTCACGGCCCATCTGCTCAACCGAAATTGAAAACCGAAAAAACCGAAAGGGGTTGTTTCAAATTTATATGGAGCCTGGGCCAGGTATTTGTACGGTATTTCAAAATGTTCGGGGTCATAAAATAGTAATATTTTTTCCTTTATTTCTTACTAAAAAGTTCAATTTACGAGGTACAATGCGAAATTATTTTGCAAAATAAAAGCGCAACAACATGCGTCCATTTTGACATTGACGTATATTACACGTGTCATGATGACATTTGACATAAAATTACCTGGGAAATGTGAATTAACCATAAAATATCCAACAGCAGTCAGATTGATGGATGGATGCGCTGCGAGAGTTGCTATTCTACAAATGTACCTAATTAAACATTTTATTTTTGTACCTCGTAATCACTGTAAAACTGCCAAAAAGCATATTTTATTTTGTTTTCTATGATTTAATACTATTTTTTGGAATACTGTACAAGTACCTGGCCTAAGATGAAACAACCCCTTTTGATGAAATTTGGTACAGGGGTAGATTGTATCCCGGGGAAGGACATAGGCTACTTTTTATCCCGGAAAATTAAATAGTTCCCGCGGGAATCAAAAAATCTTAATCCACGCGGACGAAGTCGCGGGAATCATCTAGTTCATTATAAAAGAACATTCTCCTAGTTTTGTACCTACATTCAATTACGAACTGTAATAAATTTATTTCAAGTCAGTTTGAAAGCAGATGGAATATTTCAATATTAAAACATCACTAACAATACAAACCAATTTCGAATTTAACTACTTTTTAACTTCGGATGATTGACTCGAAAGCAATATACAATCTGCAAGAGTTTAATTAAGCGAAAACAATTTCCAATCAATCATCGATATTAATGGGAATTTCAAAATATTCTGTTTTTCTACGTATTTTATAACTTTTTGGTGCAAAATAAATTTAAAAAAGAAGCATATTTGTTTTCCAATTAGAGGAATGGCACACTTGCAGAGACTAGAGCGGCGTTGGACTTGGCCACTATGATTACGCGTTGGACGCGATCCGAATATCGAGCTCATTACGTCCAAATCCGCAGTAGAACATGCTTACCCATTGACTTACCAATACCTTAGACGCACCATCGAAACGCAAAAAACGGCACGGTCAAATTGTGCACAAATAGATATTGTGAACAATTTTCACCTCAGTTGCACATGAGTACACTAGGCGACAAAATGTCGTATGTGTCGAATTGTTATTACAAAATTAAACCCTAAATATAAAGTTATATGGTTGGTTTTTGTGAACCGTTTGGTATCTCAGTCTATATTATCTATAGCTGTGTTTGTATAAGCGATTGTGGACGCTTTTTGAGTATTAATTTGAAGGTAATGTTGTATCCTTATTGGTAAATCGATGTGCTTACCACTAGAGTTAGACCAACGAGATAGTAACATGGAGGTAACTTAGCACTAGTGGCGTGCAGTTCATAGAATAGAATAGAATAGAATAGAATAATTTATTTGCAAGAATGTGGTACAATTATTAGGTCTTAAAATTATTTTGCGCTGACACATTCAAGGCATAAAAGCATTGCTTACCCAAGTGGAAATACGTCAATGTTCATTTTTAGGGTTCCGTACCAAAATGGTAAAAATGGAACCCTTATGGTGCGACTTTCTCCGTCCGTCCGTCTGTCACAGTCGATTATTTCAGTAACTATTAAAGCTATCGACATGAAATTTGGAAAAGTTGTGTATAATAGTGGCCTAACCCCCCCCCCCCCCCCCTTATCTCCGAAGTTTACCAATTGAAAAATGTGAAATAATTATGGTCAATAGAAGCTTATGTAAATTTTACAGGAAAAATAAAACCAACGCTCTAACTAGCATAGTTTTTTTGATATTTACAATAAACCTCTACAAACAAAGTTAGTTTTGCGGTTCATTTCGTCTTGTTTTTAATAAGTCATAAATCGTAAAACTTACTACAGGTTTGTACGGAACCGACTCGAGTCCAACTCGCACTTGGCCGGTTTATTTATTAATACAGTCAGTAAATATGTATTCTAACTAACCAATGCCTACCCTAGCTTCAAACCCTGTGCACGCCACTGCTTATCACCAAAATTATGCTAAAGTAGGGCTTACTTGAAGTCGATATCTTAAAAAAATCACGGCGCCTCGGCTCCATTCCCGCAATGTCCGCAAGTGTGCATTGTGACGAAAAAATCATCAAAAAAATTGAAAAATTTATGTGCGTAGAAAATTTATTGGGTCACGCAGCTACGCATTTGTAGTTTCACGCGGACGTATTTTTATACTTTTTAAAATACATTCATGACCTTATTACTGTAAACATTTAGATGCGGTCGTAAACAAGACTTCAATAAAATACGTCCCAACTAGCAAAGTTGTCCTATAAAATAAAGCCTAAATGACATTTGGTCGTATAGAAGTCATATAGATGTAACTCAAACTTCCATTAATCGTGTAACAATATATTAAACGAACAATAAGTCGTATAAGATTTTAGTCATTTAATTTAGTCCTGTAATCGTTTACACGACCAAATTATATGATCATCTTATAAATATCGCAGCTGTGACCTTTAAAATACATACTTGATGTTGTATAACATTAATTTATATAACAATAATAATCTGGATAAAATGCCGACCATAACACTACTTTTTAACAGTAATAAGATTTCTACATGACAATCATGTAAAGTCCATATATTTAACTCTTATTAAACGTACATCTGTATAAACGTTTCTTATATGATTTTTGACTATCTTTACACGACTATTATATAATGTTTATAAGCCCAATATTCATATTTATATGCCCTAAATAACTAACTTAAGTTATGAGATTGAACTGCTTTTAAAAGTTATAGTTATAAACATTTTAGTTATTTAATGATTTCACGTGGTACTCTTTTACGAACTGAACTTGTATATTTCATCTTGTTGGTGACTTATACTAAACAAGTTTTTTGTTTAATAGTTCGATTCTCGGATTTTGTTAAACTCTGCTTTTATCATCAAAACAGTTGAAATAATGGATTTAAAACAGTAGAAGAAATGTAAATCCAGCGGTAGTTTTAGGCGCAAAGTAAGAAAAACATACTTAGAGCTCAACAAAAGTTTTAGACAAGGCAGTGTCAAAGAATCGGAAGATGGTTCCGTAGACACCTATTTCACCCCTTCGGGGGTAGAATTTCGGGATAAAAAGTATCCTATGTCCTACCTCGTAGTATGGGCTCAAAATGCCAAGTTTCGTTTAAATTCATTCAGTAGTTTCGGCGTGATGCGCGGCCAAGATACAGACAGACAGACAGACAGACAAAAATGAAAAAAAAATACAGATTTGGCTTCAGTATCGAATAATGAGTGCCCTCCAAAAAAAATTTGCAAAATATCTTCAATGTACAGAATTGGACATGTTACAGTTTTATTATAAGTATAGAAGATGTCCTACCGCACGAAGCCTACGAGCATTTTATGTGTTTCTTTTGCGCAGTGACAATAATGTCCAATGAGAAACATTTTACTCTTCTCCGAGTTGCTGAAGAGTTGATGAAAATATTTGTCCAAAATTATGCTCAATTTTATGGCAAGGATTATATTACAAGCAACGTTCATAATCTTATACACGTAATTGATGAGGTCAAAAGGTTCGGCAAACTACAAAACTTTAACGCATACCCTTTTGAAAATAAATTATATTCAATTAAGAAATTACTTAGACAAGGAAATAGCCCACTTTCACAAATTGCCAGAAGGTTATCTGAAAGAACTGATATTGAAGCACAATCCTTTAACGACAGTAATACTAAGAGTGTATATATTATGTTAAACAACAGACTGCTAACAATGAGCGTATCTTGATCTTACATCTTGAAACATGCGTTCTGTCAAAGCAAGAAAGAAAGAAATGGTTTTTGAGTACTAGAGACCAAGTTGTTGAAATACAATCATTAATGGAAGCCAATAACAAAGTAACGCTCGTCGGAAAATGTTTGCAAAATGTAATAGCGGCCTTTGACATCCCGATTGAATCGACATTTTTAAATATATACAAATGCTATGAAATGGTTTTAATTAAGTCTGAGTCAATATTATTCACCATAAAATATGTTAAATGTAAACTAGTGGCTAATACTTATAAATCATATACATATTTTGTACCTCTTCTCCATACCTTGTAATGTATTAAATAAAACAGCACCTTAAATCACTAGTTTTATTGAAACATGATACAAGCATTCTCAAAATAATCACATAAAAATATTTTTAATGAAATATCAATCAAATGTCATGAAATTCTTATTATACTTATTCATCTTAGATTTTGTTGAGATTGTCGATAATTCTTAAACTAGGATACGAAACAAATTATTATATATCTAAATGATCACATATTTTTGATATTATAATTATTATTTCAATTATTTTTTACGTTTTATAACTCACAATTAGGCAATTTCTCTAAATCTAAATCTTCTATAAAAAAGGAAAAATAATTTGGAATTATAAATTTTCTATCATATAGGTATATTTATATCTTGATACAGTAACCATTCAGACTTCTATAAAAAGGAATATAATTTAAACTATCTATCCTATATATTTATATCTTTGATACAGTAACTATTCAGACTTCTATAAAAAGGAACATATGAACATATATATATATATATTATGTTCCTTTATATATATATATCTTGGATACAGTAACTATTCAGACTTCTATAAAAAGGAACATAACTTAAACCTCAGGAGATGTTGACTCGATAATGCACGATTGCGAAGCAACCGCCACATATATATATGATAGATGCTCCGGTTTCGGAGTGAAACGTACGTAGAGAGTGATTTGGAGGATTTGTGTGGTGTGGTGCTGTTCTGGTGCGAATTGCTGGGTGGTGGGTGTTCGCATGATGTTGGTGGAAGACACGCACTGCACCACATAGATTTGTCTACTGTAGCGGAATATAGCGAATTAAGCTTCTGGTTCATTCATTGAGTTGTTATCCATGGCCATATAGAACTTTTCAATAACTTCAAATCGTTTTTAGTTAAAAATTTGTCGACATCAGCAATTATCACCATAATGAGAATTCAATAAAATATTACCTCACGGGTTTTCACTTTTTTACGGTACCCTGAAAATGGATGATAAAATAAATAAAATGGTAAGATATGCGACTTAAAGTCATAATGACATCATATAATAGTCATCATCATTACCTAAAATCGTATAAATGTAAAAGTGCTAGAAATCTTAAATTAAATTAAATTAATTAATATCATTTTGCAATTATTCGAAGGGGGCATTAAATATTTGTAAAAAAACGTACATACAATCGTCGAGAAATTTAACTTCCCTTAGAAAAGTATATACTGTTACCTACTAACACCAAATACATAATAGTGAATATTCAATAATAAATATGGCAGACAAACTTTTACCTGATGGTTGCAATTTGTAAACAGTTATTTTGTTTTTTTTTTTGTTTGATCTCACTTGCGCACTGTAAATAACTAGTATCCGCAAAAAGATAATGCTGATGACTACTTCCCAATGTTTATACAACGTCTACTGGATCACAACACGACAAAATGGTTATAAAATTAATCACTTTTACGACTGCTATACGAATATTAGTCGTATATCGCATATTAATATGACTATTTCTTACCAAGTAGCCACTAAAACGACCATGACACGATCGCTATACGAATAAAAGTTTTATAATTTGCGCCTATTTCGCGTCATATATACGTTAATACGACAGCTACATAACCAAAACGGTCCGACCTCAAGTTATAACCAAAACGTTGTCTCGAAAACTATACGACCAAATTTTGTTAGTTGGGGTGTGTCCGAAATGATTTTTGACAAACAGACACACTTTTGCATTTTATAATATTAGTATGGATAAAGAAACGGTACAGAAAATGTGAATTTCAGTTACGTAAAAATGACCTCATCTGACCTCATGATAAACTGATTAAACTTCTCGAGGACAAAGATAAAAAGTTCGCCTCGGAAGATGTGGCACCCAGAAACCGATAATTTTAAAAGTTTCATAACTTTTGTCTTGATTGAACATGAACTTATTTTTTGTAAACGTCTACTCAAACTGAAATATATTTTTAGATATTTTACACAGCTTAAAATATTTAGCATATTTTTTTATAAGTACTAAAATCATTTATCAATAACCTAAATAAAATTATTAAAATCTTAAATCCATCAATCAATCAATTTAAATTTAAAAAATAACCGGCCAAGTTAGAGTCAGACTCTCACACGAAGCGTTCCGTAACATATGGCACGATGTACCTACTTTTTAATTATGGGACATTATTACATGGGACTGTTTATTGGGAATATAATGTATAATGTATAAAAGTTATGAATTATATCCGTTCGTCCGCGTGGATTGAGGTTTTTTGGTTACCGCGGTAACTCTTTAATTTTCCGGGATAAAAAGTAGGCTATGTGTTATTCCAGACTATAATCTATCTCTGTGCCAAATTTAATTCGGATCCGTTTAGCCGTTATGGCGTGATTGAGTAACAAACATCCATCCAACCATCCATGCATATAATATTAGTATAGATATTTAAGTACATTTTCATAAACCTAGACACCTATGTCATTTAAAAAACATAAATAAATTATTTTTATTCTATTACACAAATAACGCATTATACTCGATAGGGTAACAACCTCAAAATATATTAATGCTGAAAAATTTACATTAAAAAGAGTTTCTGAAAGAAACATGCTACATGATAGCTAGAATCGGCGATAAAAACATTTTATGATCCTCTCCATTATGTACTAAGTGGACAAAACTGCCATTCTAATAGCTTCTTACATAAAATGTTTATAAACATCCATACCTACTTCTATACTAATATTATAAATGCGAAAGTTTGGATGGATGGATGGATGTTTGTTACTCAATCACGCCAGAACGACTGAACTGATCTAATAATAGAATATATAGTCCAGGATAACACACGTCTACTTTTTATCCCGGAAAATTAAAGAGTCACATATAATTACGTAAGTCACGTAAGTTATTTCACATAATATAATTTTCAAAAAAAAAACCTACGTGGACGAAGTCGCAGGCAGCATCTATGTTATGTATATTGATATGATCTTTAAATATAAATAAAACGCTGTGACTGTCCACATAAATTACACGATTCAAGGAAAGGAATTTGATTTTCACCTATAATGTATGTCACTGTAGTACATTTATTTCGGACGATAACTATTTTAAAACCGTTATAAAGTACCTACTACTCGTATGTATAATAAATTATGTCGGTCAAAATTAATAAAAATAATCAATCTCATTACACTTCATATTATAAATGCGAAAGTGTGTTTGTTTATTGGTCTGTCCTTCAATCACGCTGCAACAGAGAATTTTTTCATGGATATTGTTGAAGCTAGAGCATATGCTAATTATACATAGGGTAATTTAAAAAACCTATAGATATCATAATAGGAATAAGATTATCAAGAAAGACTTACGGCTCAAATTAATAATCAATCTATTTGTGATCTGTGATATTACCTAGCAACGTTGTTAAGTATTTGTCAAAAGTATAAAAATTGACCTTTTTGCCAAATAGCAACGTTGCTAAGCAACTTAACGGCAGATTACAGATATATTGATTATAATTAATTTCTGACGTAAGATGCGTCACTGGACAATTACTTAGGATATACAATAATTTATAAATAGCTTATCGTTAAATTAGTAATTAATTAGCCAAATTAACTCTACATTTTTGTAAATCTTCATTAATCATAGGACACATCAAAACTTTTGTTCAATTGGTAAGTGCAATTCAGTGCAGTACAAGTGGTAAGTAACTTGTAGTACCCAATACTGTGTATTAAACTTTTTGAAAACCAAAGTAAACATTATACAGCCCATTATGTTACATTCTCCATTTAAATAGTTCTTCTCTTTGCGAAATACCGCACAACGTTGAAGCAGCGATAATATTACTTTTACGAGGTTTTTCCCGCAGTTCAAGGGTTTTAATTTTCCGTACGAAACTCTGTATAAACGAAAATTTAATTTTCTTGTGGCCACGCCCCTCACTGCTTGCGGACTCTCGTAAGATCTCTAACTTTATAAAGATTCGCTGTAATTTTTTAAGATTAACCAAATTAAATTATTTTATTTTTGTCACGGATTTTCTGAATAAAAAATCTATGATTGACTAAAATACTACTACATTCAAATACTTCATAGGAATTATTATGTAGGTATATTATCTATACATAAATGTTTCATGCTTTTTCAAAAGTAATGAGTAATGAGTAATACAAGAATCCTTTAAAACCGTTCTTCTATCATATTGTTAGATAATGGTTATCTACCATCTGATCTGCGTCGAAGAGGAGTGAAGTTTTGTATGATGGCCTAATGTGCGCGCTCCATATAAAATTGAATGACGCGTAATTTTTTTTTAACTGTCCAATCCATAGTGTGTTTTCCCTCTCAGAGTTTTGTAACTCGAAACCAAAAGATGATTCAAAAAACCAATTTGGAGCGGATCCAACCAAGAATTTCTAAACTTATCTCATACGATTTCACATTTTACAATAATCTAGGTTTCGCACGTACAAACATCCCCACATAGTGGGGTAGTCCTCTCGGAATCTTATAAATTCACAATTTGGTACGTGACTCGACTCATAACCACTTCTCACGTGGTATTTTAACTTAGTGTCTATACATACGGACCACACTGCAATAGTAAAAGCGGAGATAGCTGCGTGGAGTAGACGCCCACTTTACATTTCGCATAGTTGGGGTTTCGATCCCCGGGCAATTTAGCAATTCTAACTTTTCGGAAGTATGTGCATTTTAAGAAATTAGGAACGGATTTTTTATACATTGTGAGGCTTGCCTGAGAGTTTTCCATAATCTTCTCAAAAGTGTGTGAAGTCTGCCAATCAGGACTTGTCCAGCGTGGTGAACTATGGTTAAATCCTTCCAATTCTCAGAGGAAACTCGTGCTCAACGCGAAATTAAAATGACATTTTTACTATACAATGATATTTACGGGCATTTGAATTTGACGTTTTTGTGTTATATATTATTTCTATATAGACATAAGTGTAACGTTTTCAAGCGTGCGATGTGCGTAAGTTTTTCAAAATATAGTTTTCCGTCCAATGACCGTCCAGTGGTAGATTCACTCGACGATTCAATAGTAGGAACTTGTAATAAGTTTATTTGAATAAAAAAATATGAGTTAAGAATATGAGTTGTCAGATTGATGTGGTCCCGCACGCAACTCGCAGGTTCCTAAACTTGTCAAATATAGCAAACTAAGCACGCGTTATCACAATTTCACGTCCAACGACACTTTTGCTACTGTGATTGTAGTTGTAGCTCGTCTGAATGGAGTCTAGGAGGATACATTGTTTTTACGCTTCTTTTACGAGTACTATTGTTGTAAACTTGTTGCCGTGTTTATGGAGCGGAAGTAATTCATTTCTGAGATAAAAAATCAGGGTTATTATATAGCGAGATCGTATCGTCGTTTTAACGTAAAATCGAAATGTTATTTGAAATCTTACCCATTGTACGCGAAGAAAGCGACGCGACACAACACGACGTAAGATGACTTCATAAAAGTCTCATTTTTAAGAGTTTCTAGATAGGTCTTGGTCTTCGTGAACTAACTATAATATGGTAATTAATTAGGAACACGTAGGTAGGTACTTAAGAGAGTTAACACCAAATTTTTTTTTAAAATAATGCTTGTTATTGAGAAATAATTTCGTTAAAATGCTGTTTTTAGGGTTCCCCTATAGTAACCCCCTATAGTTTCGCCATGTCCACCCGTCCGTCCGCGGCTTAGCTCAGAGACTATTAGCACTAGAAAGCTGTAATTTGGCATGGATTTAAAATCCCTATGTAATATTATAAATATTACATAGGGATTTATTAAATTTATAATATTGCGGATGTGGGAAAATCATTTTTCGATTCAGGGATCCGTTTACAAATATTAATATTTTAACTGCTAGTCTAATGTTGTCGTTCTGGGAAACTCAGGGGCTGCCTGCTAAACTGTTGTTTTTGGTGCAAAAAAATATGGAAGTAGTATGAAGTATCTAGTAGCTAAGTAGACTTTACAAGTTTACGACTAAAGTCGGCCAACCTATGCGAACATTTGCATATTGCGCTTTTTCCATCCATCCATCAGCCTGTATGCATCCACTGCTGGACATAGGCCTTTTCGACTTTTTATCCCGGAAAATTAAAGAGTTTCCGCGGGAACCAAAAAACCTCAATTCACGAAGTCGCGGGTATTAGCTAGTATAATATAAAAAATATATAGGTACTTTACACATTCCGATGAACCTCTATACGCAAAAAAGATTGGGAATATTTGCTATTACTATTTAATCGTCTAGGTAATTACCTTCAATTAAGGTTATTGAAGGTTATTGCCGACAATAATACCTATTATTATCCGTATATCAAATTGGCAACGTGTGGATGGGAATTTCACATAAGTACGTGAAACTCATCGTATCATCGTATTAATTAGTAGTTTGTCGGTTATCGGAAAACTTAGGAAACTATGTAGTTAACACCGTTGTTTCAGTGGAAATGTACCGTAATTAATGTTGATAGAAATTTGGCGGAAATTTCGACAAACAATAGTGTATTGGGTATTACGCGTATATTCTTTTAAAATTACGTTAAATATAATATATAGCATATATACCTATTAAGGAACCTACCGACGTACGTTGCGCCTTAGCAGCAGGTGTTAGATATTAATTTGGTAGATAATCAAATTGGCAAAAACTTAAAAATGTTTTGAGTGCTTTAGCCTAAGTATAGGTAGTCTCGTATTGCTACGTTTATGTAATTATAATTTTAACTCTACACGATAATGGCGCCACTCGTAGGTATAACAGCTTTGAAATGAAATGAAATGATTTATTTATTTCACGTGGTACAACTTGTGCCACTTGTAATAAGTCGCAAGAATCTACCAGCACAATTTGATAACTTATTTTTTTTTAAATATATATATAGCGAGCAAACGAGCAGGCGGGTCACCTGATGGTAAGTGATTACCGCCGCCCATGAACATTTGCAGAACCAGAGGAACCGCCAATGCGTTGCTGGCTTTTGAGCAATTTGTTTATCCGCCCTTTGAAGAGCCCCATATTATAATCATTAGGGAACACAGAAGATGGAAGCTGGTTCCACAATTTGCAGGTACGTGGCAGAAATGACCTGGAATAGCGGGTGATGGAAGAAGGCCAGGCATCCAGGTGGTGAGGAAACCAACTCATCTCAATTATATCTCGGAAACCTGGTGCTTTAGAAGATTATTAACTGTCTGATTTAAGTAAGTATTAATACTTGCTTGTATCGACGACAGCTATTAATTAATGCAGGTATTATGAGTGTCCGCCAAAAAAAAATGCGCGATGGTGGATAGGTACTAGGTAGATAGATAGCCTCCTCACTAAAATACTCAAACCCATCTGCAAAGTATTTGAAAAGAGTAAGCGAGTGATTGATCAAAAGCCATCGTCCGTTTTTCCACCTGCTCTTCAAACGGTTTTTTTTTTTTTTAAATTTATAGACTAGCGCTTGGCAGCAATCAGACTTGCTGGAAGTAGTGATGCAGCCTAAGGTGGAGCGATTGTTGTTGATCTGTTGATGTTCCTTATGCAATAACACCAGTTTTGTTTCAGTTTTCGTCCTCTGCTGGTCACCCTACATGATCTTCGACCTACTGCAAGTCTACGGCTACGTGCCGAACACCCAAGTCAACATAGCCATCGCATCGCTCATACAGAGTCTGGCACCTTTGAATTCTGCGGCGAACCCTGTTATATACTTCATCTTCTCTAATAGGATATTTATCAGTTTACGGTTAGTATCTAGTTGAACCTCCAGGTGAGAACGTTCTAGATTTTATTAAACTCTATGGTTTTGAATCTATTAAAATGTGTCAAAGGTATACAGAAAAATTGCAGGCATAATATTTACCTTAATAGACGTTACGAATTACGAAACAATAAGTCCCTTGTTAGAAGGACTTATTGATTCGTAATTTTTGCCTTCTAACACAGGTCAAAAAGTTGAAGTGTCCTGGAAATTTTAGTTGCCTTGCCATATAAAACTATCTCTTAGAATTTTGATCGATTTATTTGTAAGAAAATACACGTAGATTCTAATAACAGAAGAAGCATATTTACCTTATAAGACGTTACAAATTACGAATCAATAAGTTCCACTAACAATAGCATTTTTGCCTTCTAATATTAAAGGTCTAAAAGTTTAAGTGTCTGGAAATTTCAGTTGCCTTACCACATTAGGTTTATTCTAAGGGTTTTAAGAAAATCTATCTTCAAATGAAAAACTGTTTGAATTATCTCTTGGGTTCAATGGTCTGAGTTAATGGCCAGCTTTGTTTTTCACATAAAATTAAGTTATAAGCAAAATCGTGTTGTTTTCTTTTAATTTAGGTAAAAGCGCGAGCGGAAATACACTTACAGAGATTGTCAATTCTTCAACGCTGACTTATTTACTTTGTAACAAAAGGTACCTATACATAAACACTTATGAACTAAAAGACAGATTATGAAGTCAAAATAACAACATTTTTCAGCGAATGTGAGTTTTTTACGCTTTAATGGCCCATCTTTTCAACCGATTTTGATTAAATATAATACAGAATACAGAAATATAGTATAGATACTAGCTTACTTTGTCCGCGTGGTTTAAGTCTTTTTTGATTCTCGCGGGAACTCCTTAATTTTCCGGGATAAAAAGTATCCTATGTCACTCCCCAGGTTCTCAACTTTACCCATGCCAAATATCACGTCGATCCTTTACTCCGTTGCGGCATGATTGAAGGACAAACCAACAAACCAGCAAAGCAATAAACCAACAAACCAACAAACAAACACACTTTCGCATTTATAATATTAGTAAGTAAGTATGATGTCAGCTACTATTTATATTAAATTATCACCAACATGGTGATAATTTAACTTAATTTAATTGAAAACAAAAGCGTGGGTTCCAAACACAGTTCAAACGGTCTGAAAGCCCATAATAAACCGGGGTTATTAACCAACATACTAATTGTCGTGCACTATGTTATCGTAAACTATGTCGTATGAACCATGATTTAGCACTTCAGCCATTAATAGCTAAACCAATTACACGTCAGTGCGGGACAGCCGTATATCTTCTTAGACGCCTCTTAATTACAATACTTCCTTGTTTCCCTCTCGGCCAAGTTTCAGCTTGTACACTGTTAATGATTTACGATTAACTGTTAACTTGTGAAGAATTAACGAGTTCTTACTTGAATTATAGCCATTTAACTTTATAATTAGGAAGTATTTGGGTTTATTAGATCCGCAAGCTGTAACGGAATTTAATTTGCAGCGCGGCCGTTTCTTATGCCGATTAAAAATAAAAAGGCTTTAATGAAATTAATAAAATTAATTTAAGGCTTTAATTAGTGACGCTGAAGTTAGGAACATAACTATAATATTATGACTGTGTGCAAATTAAGGTAACTTAATTTACATACAATCAGCCTTACAATTTTAGTAGTTTTAGCAGCATGGGGTTTGGTACAGTCGATTCAAACTTTATGACGCCTCGGATATACTACTCTGTCAAGAAAGTATCGGGAAAAGGTGTATAATACACAAAATTTTAATTATTATTCCAAATTTATTGTATCTCCTTCAAAGTAGGCCCCTTCGGAAATAATACACTTAAGCCAACGAATAATCCAATTTTCAAAGCATTTTTTAAAGGCATTTTTCGGAATCGACTTCAGTTCTTGCCGCGAATTCTCTTTTATGTCTTTTATCGATTGAAAACGGGTGCCACAAAGTGGTAATTTGAGTTTTGGAAAGAGAAAAAAGTCGGCCGGAGCCATATCCGGTGAATACGGTGGTTGTTCGATGGTATTTGTTGAGTTTTTGGTCAAAAATTCATTCACAATGATGGCCTTGTGCGATGGCGCATTGTCGTGGTGCATCCAAGAATTTTCTTTCCACAAATCTGGCCTTCATCGTCGTTTAAAATGATACGAATCGATTCTTGAGACACAGAAAGTTCAGCAGCTATCTCTCTCAAACTTGAATGAGGATTTTCAGTCACCATTTCTTTCACATTAGCGATGTTAACTTTAGTTGAAGACGTTGATGGCCGACCAGAGCGAGGCAAATCTTCCACCACATCTCGACCACTTTTGAATGCATGGTGTTCCTTCTTGATAGGAGGAATGCGTATTAAAAATCGATTATATGAGGTTTGCAATAACTGTATTCTAATTTCCGTGTTACAAGATACCACGACGATGATTTTACAATTTTCAATTCAAAATTCTTGACAAATTAAATCTGACGTTGACATTGACAAATTTAGGTACACAGATTAAATGTCTTTTTAAGCACTGTACACGCTGGCAAATCTTTTAAGCGTTGTACACACTAACATGCCCCCGGCCTTGGAAGGCCTGACTTCCAATAATGTCTCAGTCACTTGGAACCGGATCACATGTCACAGGTAGGGGGCAGATCTTCGAGAATGCCCGCCGTATCACGTTGCCAGAAGCCATGCGTATGGATGCGACCCTGGAGACTCCGTCCTTTCCGGGAAAAATAGAGATGATGCGTCCCATGCTCCACTTCAGAGGGGGGCTGTTGTCCTCTTTTATGAGCACAAGTGTATCTTCCTTTAAACTGTCACCGGCTTTGCACCATTTGGTTCTCACTTGGAGCTCGGAGACGTATTCTTTGGACCAACGACTCCAGAAGTGCTGTCGGGCTTGCTCGACTCGCTGATAGCGCGTGAGTCGATGCGCTGGTACTTGCTCATAGTCCTCACAGGCAGGCGACGTCAGTGGACGGCCAACCAAGAAATGTGCAGGTGTGAGAGGGGAGTAATCATTAGGATCAGTCGACATAGGAGACAGAGGACGGGAATTAAGAACGGCTTCTATCTGCGCTAACACCGTGCTAAACTCCTCAAATGTAAAGTTTGCATTGCCTACTACACGTCTGATGTGATGCTTGCACGACTTTACGCCCGCTTCCCACAAACCCCCAAAATTTGGCGAATAGGGGGGGATAAATCTAAATTTAATATTGTTGCTAACAGCAAATTCTTTAAGGTCGTCTGCACAATTAGTTAAAAATTTTGTAAATTCTGTCATTAGACCGGTAAAGTTTCTTCCATTGTCTGAGAAGATCTCATCTGGTTTGCCGCGCCGCGAAATGAAGCGTTTTAACGCCAGCAAATACGCATCAGTCGATAGATCTCCAACTAACTCGAGATGAATGGCTCGTGTTGCAAAGCAAATGAACAGGCTAACGTACGCCTTACATAATTTAGCGCCTCTTCCTTTTCGATTCAGTACGAAAACTGGCCCAAAATAGTCAACCCCACTAACTGCGAATGGAAAACTTGCAGCTAGGCGCTCTGCGGGAAGGTTGCCCATTATTGGCGTTAAAGTTTTACCGCGTAAACGTGTGCAGGTTACACATTCATGTACAACCTTTTTGGCGAGGTTCCTACCACCAATAGGCCACCACGACTCCCGAATGGTAAATAATAGTAACTGTGGCGCTGCATGTAATAGTCGTAAATGTTCATAGCGGAACAACAAATGAGTGAAATAGTGTTTTGCTGATAAAAGAATTGGATGCCTTTTGTTGTAATCAAATTCAGAAGCATTCGATAAGCGACCACCCACTCGTATCAATTTTCTTTCATCAATAAATACGCTTAATTTCATTAAAATACTCCGTTTTGCTAAGGGTTTATTATTGCGTAATATAGTGTATTCAGGAAATGATTCCTGTTGCGATAACCGAGCAAGAGCATTCACAGCTTCTCGCAGTTCATCCACATCTAAGGCACCGGACAGTTTTTCGCAGGGTGAACGCGCATTGTGTATGAAACGATTAGCATACGCCATAGCACGTTGAATGCGGTTGAACTGGGAGAATCTAGTAAACGTGATAACAGGATCAATGGAACAATTGTCCTGAGAAGTGACATTTTGAGTGTGAAAAACTTTAACCTCTGGTAAGTCAGTTCCCTGACTGACCCTAGGCGTCTCAATAACACGTGGCGCAAAATTTGGATCACGCAAAAACTGGGGGCCTTCCCACCATAGGCTCGATTCTTGGAGCGATTTTAGATTCACACCCCTCGAGACAAGATCTGCTGGGTTATCCTGAGTCGCTACATGATACCACGCATATTTACGCGTCATCTCTTGCACCTCGACTACTCTATTCTGTACGTAAGTTTTTAATTGATAGGGTGCCATGCGTAGCCACCCTAACACTATAGTCGAATCGGTCCACAGACTGATATCATCAAACTGACAGCGCAGGGAATCGACTATTTTGACGCAAAGTTTCGCGCCTGTTAAAGCACCACACAGCTCTAACCTAGGAATGGTTAAAGTTTTTAAAGGAGCTACTTTTCCTTTCGCGTACAGTAACCTTACCGTCACGCTACCGTTTTGTGTCAAAGTGCGTATGTATGCACATGCCCCATACGCTTTTTGCGAAGCGTCAGTGAACACGTGTAATTCCGCGCGTGTACACTTCTTAGCAAATGCATGACGCGGTATTCTTAAACTGCTAAGGACTTCTTAATTACTAAGAAACCGATTAAACTCGTTAGCCACCTCCTCTGGTAATTGCGTATCCCAGTCAATTTTTAATAACCACAATTTTTGTAACAGAACTTTTACTGTCATAATAGTAGGACTTAGTAGACCTAAAGGGTCAAAAATCTGCGATATTGTAGATAAAATTACGCGTTTTGTAATTTTATTTGAAGGTAACCGAACCTTAGATTGATAATTGAGTTCATCAGATTGACTTATCCAGCTCAATCCAAGCGTTTTTGATTGAGGAGGTTCACCTAATGACAAATCTTTTAGCGTATGAGACGATGATGGTAGATTATCGTGTTTAAAATTAAACACCCACTTTCGAAGTGGAAAGCACCCTGTGGCTAGAACGTTCGCTGTTTTTTCGCATAATTCTAATAATTCATCTTTGTTGTTCGTCCCCGTTATCATGTCGTCAACATAAAAATCATGTGTTATGATTCGCATCACGTCTGCGTCATTACACTCTATAGCCAACTGCCGTAAGCATCTGACACTAAGGAAAGGCGCTGATGCCGTTCCGTAGGTCACCGTGTTTAATCTATAAATTTCTAGTGGAGCTGCGGGTTCAGAACGCCACAGGATGAGTTGAAGGTCGCGTTGGCTGACATCTATTAAAACTTGCCTGTACATTTTCTCGATATCGGCGCAAGCTATGTAGGCATTTTCACGAAACCGCAATAAAATAGCAAATAAATCACCTTGAATAGGTGGACCGACCATTTGAAGGTCATTTAAGGATTTATCGCTGGTTGATTTAGCGCTTGCGTCGAACACAACGCGCAACTTGGTAGTGGTACTGTTTTCGTTAAACACACAAAAATGAGGCATGAAGTAATGTGGGGTTGGATAATTATCTATGCGGTCCATGTGCCCCAACCGTATATATTCGTCAATGAAAGCCATGTACAGTTGCGCGCAATTCTTAGACCGCGAAAGTCGTTTTTCCAGAGAGATTAACCGTCTGTACGCTTGTGTATATGAGTCGCCTAGTAAGGCGGGGGATTAATGAAACGGCATTTTAACAACGAACCGTCCCTGTGGGTCGCGCCTAGTATTTAGGACGAAGTCATCTTCGCAAGCGCGCTCCACCTCAGACTGCGCATGAAGACTAGGGGAAACTTCCTCAAGCTCCCAGAATTTACGTAACTGGGAGTCGATTGAATGTAATTGCGTGTAGTTACAATAAATAGTGTTCGAAATAACCGGTAATTTATTTATCGGTCCTGATATGACCCAACCTAACTTTGTATTTTGCAGGAAGGGGCCACTCTCGAGGGGAATTTTTCCTTCACTCAATAGATCCCAAAAGTGATCAGCACCTATCAAAAGATCTATATCATAGCCGTCCAGGTACGAGGGATCAGCTAGCGTTATGTATTGCGGAATTTTTATTTGATTGAAATTAATAGGTATAGGTGGCGCCACTGGTGTTATTTGCGGTAGCACCAAACATTGTATTTGAGTAGAATAATCCCCAAGTAACGAGCGAATGTTTATTTTGCATGATTGAAAACATTGTGTGACGGAGTTCCCTATTCCTTGTATATTTTTTGTGGACTGTATTAATGGTGCATTAATTTGGTCGCAGATCGCTTTTCGTATAAAACAACATTGACTCCCACTATCAAGCATGACGCGGCATATTAACGTTTTACCTGAATCATCTGTTAGTCTGACTAGCGTGGTCGATAACAAAACAGGTTGTGTGAGTGACGCCTGCGCGCATTTGACGTCTGTCCCACTAATAACCTGCGATGAATAGGTCTGAACTGATGTGCATTGAGAGGAGTTAGTAACGTATTCACTCTGCGCTGGTGCAAGTGGTAGTGCCACTTGACCTTCGGTTGCACTGCATTCGCGATGTAAAATCGTGTTATGTTTAAGGCTGCACTTCCTGCAAGGCCCAAACCTGCAAACGTCAGGGCCGTGCCCGGAGCGCATACAATTCATGCATAATTTATTTTTATTAATAAAGTTAATTTTATTGTCTATGGTTGCGTCTAAAAATGTTTGACAGGCATACAAATTATGGTTTAATTTGCAAAACGGGCACGTTCTTTTAAACTGCTTATCCGTATTAGAAGTGGACACGTTGCAACGAACCTTGTTACCCAAAGCATCCTTGTTACCCGAGTTATTATTTGAAGAATTCTTTGTAAACTTATTTAAATCTTGATTATTTTTATTGCGTGACACATGTAACGTTTCCAACATATCCGCTCTTGCTTTCAAAAACTCTAACAAATGAGTCACCCGTACTACCCCTTTACCATCTTTTTGTTGTTCACCTAATCCTAATTCACTCCTATGTTTTTCCCACGCTCGCTCCGTCGAGTCATCTAGTTTTGACACAACCATGTAAATAATAAGGGTGTCCCAGTGCTCTGTGGGCTCACCTAGTAAGTTTAGAGACCGTAGGTTCTTTAACACAGTATCAATTAACTTGCGCAACAACAACGGTGACTCCTTAGATAATTGTTGAATAGTGAACAACGCTTTAACATGATTATGAATGAGTAACCTACTATTGTTATATCTATTCATAAGTAATTCCCAGGCAACAAAGTAATTATCTGGTGTAAATTCTATTGAATTAATAACTAACTCAGCTGGACCCTTAAGCGAGGACTTAAGGTAATGAAATTTTTGAATAGTACTTATAGTGTTTGACATGTGAACGAGGGAAGTGTAAGTATTCTTAAACTCAAGCCATTGATCGTATGAACCATCAAAGGTAGGTAGATTTATAGTTGGCAGCTTTACCGCCTGATGCGCATTGCCTAAGCACTCATTCCGCACTGTAGCTGGCACCGAATCATTGCCTAGGACACACTCAGCTTGAGCTATTATAGAGTAATACTTGTTTTCAAAACACTCTCTCTCCTCCAGCTGTTCATCATTATCAGAGTCCGGAAGAGCCCCGTCTAACTTCATTTGTATTTGATTAAACTCAGATAATAAGTTAGATGCACCTTGTATTCTTAGGTTTAATTCTGCTCGCTTACTGCGGTCTAAAACTTGATTCTCAAAGGAATTTACATATGCAGACAGTTTAGTCAATCTGCCCTTTAAAACGCCTCTTTGTTTAACCAATTCTTTAATTAATTGCGCAGATGGGTCTAGCAAAGGAGATTTAGGCAAAATAAGATCCGTCTTAGACATTTTGGTTTGTGAGAAGAGAAGCAAGTTCGCATCAAGTAAGTATGATAGTGCAAGTATAGGATACAAATAAGTACTTACCTGCAGGTTTATAACGCGTAGTGAGTGTTGAACACGGTAATTAGCACAGGAATAAGGTAGGATTATGGGATTAGATGGGATGATCTTGGCTGGCACGTCTCACCGGGTCCCGTTAGCGTTGCGGTGAATGGTGATGCGAGTTGGCGCCAGAAGTCTTGTCCCCGCTTGCTGGTACAAAGTATTTGGTTCGAAGTTGACCAATGTTCCTTCTTGATAGGAGGAATGCGTATTAAAAATCGATTATATGAGGTTTGCAATAACTGTATTCTAATTTCCGTGTTACAAGATACCACGACGATGATTTTACAATTTTCAATTCAAAATTCTTGATAAATTAAATCTGACGTTGACATTGACAAATTTAGGTACACAGATTAAATGTCTTTTTAAGCACTGTACACGCTGGCAAATCTTTTAAGCGTTGTACACACTAACACATGGTATGCACGTGTTTTTGATAAAGTCGATTCCCCGTAAGCTTTCTGCAACATTTCCAGCGACTCTGAACACGAAATTCCATTTGCGATGCAAAATTTGAGACAAACTCTTTGTTCGATATTTTTAATCATTGTAAAAATCGCAAAACACTATTGAGATGAACTGATAAAATGGCGCACTGTAAACAAAGTAAATAACAATTGACGCTCAAACTTCGCGGCAATATAGACGACAGTTGTGCCAACTTAGCGACAAAAAAGAATTTTTGAATTGAATTTGGAATTAGAAACAAATGATGAATTCCTGGTACTTTTTTTGACAGAATGTAAGCCGCGAGTGTAGTTCCGCGCAGGTAGGTACTAACTGAAACCGTTCCACTGATACGTCTTAATATTGTAGTCTTCGCATAGAAACGCACGAAGTTCCGAGAAGTCATGAAGTTTGAATCGGACTGTAATAAACCTTAACTTTTTTGAAAACATCAAAACTTTAAACTTTGTCAAATATATTCCATAGTAAATATTATAAATTGTGTCTGTTTGTCTGCAACATAGCGGTGAATGGTGAGGCGAGTTGGCGCCAGAAGTCTTGTCCCCGCTTGCTGGTACAAAGTATTTGGTTCGAAGTTGACCAATGTTCCTTCTTGATAGGAGGAATGCGTATTAAAAATCGATTATATGAGGTTTGCAATAACTGTATTCTAATTTCCGTGTTATTAAACTCAGATACAGAACTTGTGTGATTAAACTCAGATAATAAGTTAGATGCACCTTGTATTCTTAGGTTTAATTCTGCTCGCTTACTGCGGTCTAAAACTTGATTCTCAAAGGAATTTACATATGCAGACAGTTTAGTCAATCTCCCCTTTAAAACGCCTCTTTGTATAACCAATTCTTTAATTAATTGCGCAGATGGGTCTAGCAAAGGAGATTTAGGCAAAATAAGATCCGTCTTAGACATTTTGGTTTGTGAGAAGAGAAGCAAGTTCGCATCAAGTAAGTATGATAGTGCAAGTATAGGATACAAATAAGTACTTACCTGCAGGTTTATAACGCGTAGTGAGTGTTGAACACGGTAATTAGCACAGGAATAAGGTAGGATTATGGGATTAGATGGGATGATCTTGGCTGGCACGTCTCACCGGGTCCCGTTAGCGTTGCGGTGAATGGTGATGCGAGTTGGCGGCAGAAGTCTTGTCCCCGCTTGCTGGTACAAAGTATTTGGTTCGAAGTTGACCAATGTTCCTTCTTGATAGGAGGAATGCGTATTAAAAATCGATTATATGAGGTTTGCAATAACTGTATTCTAATTTCCGTGTTACAAGATACCACGACGATGATTTTACAATTTTCAATTCAAAATTCTTGACAAATTAAATCTGACGTTGACATTGACAAATTTAGGTACACAGATTAAATGTCTTTTTAAGCACTGTACACGCTGGCAAATCTTTTAAGCGTTGTACACACTAACACATGGTATGCACGTGTTTTTGATAAAGTCGATTCCCCGTAAGCTTTCTGCAACATTTCCAGCGACTCTGAACACGAAATTCCATTTGCGATGCAAAATTTGAGACAAACTCTTTGTTCGATATTTTTAATCATTGTAAAAATCGCAAAACACTATTGAGATGAACTGATAAAATGGCGCACTGTAAACAAAGTAAATAACAATTGACGCTCAAACTTCGCGGCAATATAGACGACAGTTGTGCCAACTTAGCGACAAAAAAGAATTTTTGAATTGAATTTGGAATTAGAAACAAATGATGAATTCCTGGTACTTTTTTTGACAGAATGTAAGCCGCGAGTGTAGTTCCGCGCAGGTAGGTACTAACTGAAACCGTTCCACTGATACGTCTTAATATTGTAGTCTTCGCATAGAAACGCACGAAGTTCCGAGAAGTCATGAAGTTTGAATCGGACTGTAATAAACCTTAACTTTTTTGAAAACATCAAAACTTTAAACTTTGTCAAATATATTCCATAGTAAATATTATAAATTGTGTCTGTTTGTCTGCAACATAGACTTAAATGGTGATGCGAGTTGGCGCCAGAAGTCTTGTCCCCGCTTGCTGGTACAAAGTATTTGGTTCGAAGTTGACCAATGTTCCTTCTTGATAGGAGGAATGCGTATTAAAAATCGATTATATGAGGTTTGCAATAACTGTATTCTAATTTCCGTGTTACAAGATACCACGACGATGATTTTACAATTTTCAATTCAAAATTCTTGACAAATTAAATCTGACGTTGACATTGACAAATTTAGGTACACAGATTAAATGTCTTTTTAAGCACTGTACACGCTGGCAAATCTTTTAAGCGTTGTACACACTAACACATGGTATGCACGTGTTTTTGATAAAGTCGATTCCCCGTAAGCTTTCTGCAACATTTCCAGCGACTCTGAACACGAAATTCCATTTGCGATGCAAAATTTGAGACAAACTCTTTGTTCGATATTTTTAATCATTGTAAAAATCGCAAAACACTATTGAGATGAACTGATAAAATGGCGCACTGTAAACAAAGTAAATAACAATTGACGCTCAAACTTCGCGGCAATATAGACGACAGTTGTGCCAACTTAGCGACAAAAAAGAATTTTTGAATTGAATTTGGAATTAGAAACAAATGATGAATTCCTGGTACTTTTTTTGACAGAATGTAAGCCGCGAGTGTAGTTCCGCGCAGGTAGGTACTAACTGAAACCGTTCCACTGATACGTCTTAATATTGTAGTCTTCGCATAGAAACGCACGAAGTTCCGAGAAGTCATGAAGTTTGAATCGGACTGTAATAAACCTTAACTTTTTTGAAAACATCAAAACTTTAAACTTTGTCAAATATATTCCATAGTAAATATTATAAATTGTGTCTGTTTGTCTGCAACATAGACTTATTATGGTCTGCCACGCTTTCACGCCCACCTGTTCAACCGATTTTGACGTTGTCATCATTTATATTCTCTTTGCATTTAAATGCCGCATTCTTGGTTGCAGCAGTGCAGTCGTACTTTTAATTGGATGCATTCTAAACCAGATAAATAAAATTCTGCACTAGGTACAATTAGTTTGCCTTCAGTCATAAAACTTTTTTTTTTCTTTTTATTTACTACAAGTTAGCCCTTGACTGCGGTCTCACCTGATGGCAAGTGATGATGCAGTCTAAGATGGTAGCGGGCTAACCTGTTAGGGGCATGGCAGTTATATCAAACCCATACCCCTATTCGGTTTCTACACGGCATCGTACCGGAACGTTAAATCGCTTGGCGGCACGTCTTTACCGGTAGGGTGGTAACTAGCCACGGCCAAAGACTCCCACCAGGCCAGACCAGGGAAATTCAGAAAATATAAATCTCCAAACCCTGCCGGGGATCGAACCCGGGACCTCCGCACGTTAAGGCGACAGCGCTCAACACTGCGCCACGGAGGTCGACTAGCTGATGTCCGCGTGGTTTAAGATTGTTTTTATTCCCAAGTGAACTCCTTAATTTTCGGGGATAAAAACTCTCCAGGGGGTCTACTCTCTTTCTCTCAAACGAAACTTCGCAAACGAACGTAATTAGACGGTTATTAGACCCACACAAAATCGTTCAATCCAATCGGTCACGAAAATTTTCTATGGATCCGTACTTCGTCTGCGTGTACAAAAACGAAATAGAGAGAAGCATAGAGATAATATTAGGTAGGAGAGGAGTTAACGAAATTTCGTTCGTTTGTTTGCGAAGTTTCGTTTATGAGAAAGAGAGTAGACCCCCAGGTCTCTCCTATACCCTTGCCAAAAATCACGTCGATCCGTTGCTCCGTTGCGGCATGATTGAACGACAAACAAACATACTCGCATTTTTAATAATAGTATGATGTTAAAATGTATATTTTCTTTGCATGTAAGGAACGTCCCACCATACAAATGGCTGTGGTGCATAAAGACGGAGGACAGCCTTGCAGCCAATGAGTCGCGGGCGCATACAGAGATGCTCACGTCTTCGCATCGGCGGACCAGGCACGAACTGACTATAAGGGTAATACTTTTTTAATTTTTATTATAGCTATCGATAAGCTTATCGATATGGAGGAAGTATGATTCTTGATATTCCATACTAATATTATAAATGCGAAAGTGTGTCTGTCTGTCTGTCTGTCTGTCTGCTACGCTTTCCCGGCCCATCTTTTCAACTGATTTTGCTGAAATTTGGTATAGAGGTAGGTTATATCCCGGGGAAGGACATAGGCTACTTTTTATCCCGGAAAATTAAGGAGTTCCCGCGGGAATCAAAAAACCTTAATCCACGCGGACGAAGTCGCGGGCATCATCTAGTATTTAATAAATAAAATTTCCTTAACATATTAGATATATACCTACCTTACTAGCTGATGCCCGCGACTTCGTCCGCGTGGATTGAGGTTTTTTGGTTCCCGCGGGAACTCTTTAACTTTCCGGGATAAAAAGTAGCCTTTGTGCTATTCCAGACTATAATCTATCTCTGTGCCAAATTTCATCCAGATCCATTCAGCCGTTGGAGCGTGATTGAGTAACAAACATACATCCATACATCCATCCAAACTTTCGCATTTATAATATTAACTAGCTATTACCCGCGGCTTCGCTTCGCGTGGCTCAGGGGAACAATAACTGAGTTTTTGTTGAGAATACTTGGTTTATTATTTTCTTGAAAATGGTAATTGTTTTTTACTTTAATGAGAACAATTTCCAAGAACTCAGATCTTGATATTTTAGTGGAGAAAAACTGCAAGCAATTTAGCATGCAAGAGGGCGCCATGGAGAAGAATACTGAGACGTTCAGAATTGACGTATTTCATCGAGTGGCAAAAGCTCACACACACACATGACAGGTGACACAGGGCATAACAATATTTTCCAGGACCTCAACTATATTTTATCAGTGCAAACAAATCCTTAACTCCGTTGCCGCGTAATTGAAGGACAGATGGGTGAAAAGTGACGTCATGTTATAATGAACGCGGGAACTATTAGATTTCCCAGGACAAAGGTAGCCTATGTGACTTTCCTAAACAAAAATCACGTCGATCTGTATCTCCGTTCCCATATAAATGACGGACTAATTGATTAAAAATAGCATTCTATCTCGTAGGAAATGTTTGTTTTTCTGGGATAATAATTAGCCCATGCCACTTTCCTTCGAACAGATCACGTTGATTTGTTATTTCGTTGCCGTATGATTGAAGGAAAAATGCGTAAAAATCAGCATGATATCCCACAGGAACTGTTAGTGTTTCTGGGACAAAAAGTAGCCTCTCATTCTCCAGGTTCATCACGTTGATGTAAATTACTCCGTTGCCGTATGAATGAATGATAATGAACCCACAGGAACTGTTAATTTTTCCGGAACAAAAAGGTAGCCTATGTCACTTTCCAGGTCCTAAACAATAATCACGTCGATATCAGTTACCACATAATTAAAGGGAAAATGTGTTAAAAGCAGCATACCAATATCCCCCAGGAACTGTCGGGTTTTCCGGGATAAAAAGAAATATATATAATTTTCCAGCTCCTCGATTATACCTGTGCAAAACATCACGTCAATTTGTAACTCCGTTTCCGCCTAATTGAATAACAAAATGCGAGAAAAGAGAAAAATATCCCACAGGAACTGTTTGTTTTCCCGGATAAAAAGTTTGTATGTCACTCTTCCAGTCCTCAAATATACCCAAGCAAAAAATCACGTTGATCCGTTGCGACGTTGCCGCCTAATTGACGAAAAATGCGAAAAAAAAGAGCATGCTATCCCACAGGAACTGTTTGTTTTTCCGGGATAAAAAGTAGCCTATGTCACTCTCCAGGTTCTCAAATATACCCATGCAAAAAATCACGTCGATCCGTTGCGCCGTTGAAGACATTTCACTCGGCGCTCTGAACACTGAACTTTGCACTCTGAACTCTGCACTCTGAACTCTGCACTCTGAACTCTGCACTCTGAACTCTGCACTCTGAACTCTGCACTCTGAACTCTGCACTCTGAACTCTGCACTCTGAACTATGCACTCTGAACTCTGCACTCTGAACTCTGAACTCTGCACTCTGAACTCTGACCTCTGCACTCTGCACTCTGAACTATGCACTCTGAACTGTGCACTCTGAACTCTGAATTCTGCACTCTGAACTCTGCACTCTGAACTCTGCACTCTGACCTCTGAACTCTGCACTCTGAACTCTGAACTTTGAACTTTGAACTCTGCACTCTGAACTCTGACCTCTGAACTCTGACCTCTGCACTCTGACCTCTGAACGCTGAACTTTGAACTCTGAACTCTGACCTCTGCACTCTGACCTCTGAACTCTGACCTCTGAACTCTGAACTCTGAACTCTGCACTCTGAACTCTGAACTCTGAACTCTGAACTCTGCACTCTGAACTCTGCACTCTGAACTCTGACCTCTGCACTCTGACTTCTGAACTCTGAAGTCTAAACTCTGAACTCTGTACTCTGACCTCTGCACTCCACACTCTGCACTCTGAACTCTGACCTCTGCACTCTGAACTCTGTACTCTGAACTCTGCATTCTGCACTCTGAAGTCTGAACTCTGCACTCTGAACTCTGAATTCTGCACTCTGAACTCTGAACTCTGCACTCTGACATCTGCACTCTGACCTCTGAACTCTGCACCCTGAACTCTGAACTTTGAACTCTGAACTCTGACCTCTGCACTCTGACCTCTGACCTCTGCACTCTGACCTCTGAACGCTGAACTTTGAACTCTGAACTCTGACCTCTGCACTCTGAACTCTGCACTCTGAACTCTGCACTCTGAACTCTGCACTCTGAACTCTGACCTCTGCACTCTGACCTCTGAACTCTGAAGTCTAAACTCTGAACTCTGAACTCTGCACTCTGACCTCTGCACTCTGCACTCTGTACTCTGACCTCTTCACTCTGAACACTGCACTCTGATTTTTTTCTATTTTTTAGTCATTCTTATACTTACTATTTACCCCCCAAAAAGCAAAAAAAGAAAATTTTTGATTTTTTTTCACCTGCGAACTAAAGGGTTAATGCCTTTGTTTTTTACTTTAATGAGAACAACTTCCAAGAACACTTTCGCATTTATAAAATATATTAGGATATTAGGATTATAGGATGTTACTAAGGTAGCACATGTTACTTTCCTGGTCCTAAAATAAATCTGAACGACGGCTAACCTGAACGTGGGCTAACCTGAACGTGGGCTAACTTGGACGTCGGATAACTTGAACGTCGGCTAATTTAAACGACGGCGTATCTGAGCGTCGGCTAACCTGAACGTGGGCTAACCTGAACGTGGGCTAACCTGAACGTGGGCTAACCTGAACGTGGGATAACCTGAACGTGGGCTAACTTGGACGTCGGATAACTTGAACGTCGGCTAACTTAAACGACGGTGTATCTGAACGTCGGCTAACCTGAACGTCGGCTAACCGGACGGTTATGATAACCTGAACGTGGGCTAACCTGAACGTGGGAACGGTGAAACAAATGCGAGAAAAAGAGCATACTATCCCACAGGAATTGTTGGTTACGGGATAAAAAGTTACAATCACTTTCCAGCTATTCAACTATACCTGTGCAAAAAATCACGTCAATCTGTAACTCCGTTGCCGCCTAATTAAAGAACAAATGCGAGAAAAAGAGCATTATATCCCACAGGAACTGTACGTTTTTCCGGGATAAAAAGTGGCCTTTGTCACTCTAGGGGTCCTCAAATATACCGATGCAAAAAATCACGTCGATCCGTTGCGCCGTTGCCGCCTAATTGACGAAAAATGCGAAAAAAAGAGCATGCTATCCCACAGGAACTGTTTGTTTTTCCGGGATAAAAAGTAGCCTATGTCACTCTCCAGGTCCTCAAATATACCCATGCAAAAAATCACGTCGATCCGTTGCGCCGTTGAAGCGTGATTGAAGGACAAACCAACAAACCAACAAACCAACAAACCAACAAACCAACAAACCAACAAACAAACTGACTTTCGCATTTATAATATTAGTATGGATTTACCCCCCAAAAAGCAAAAAAAGAAAATTTTTGATTTTTTTTCACCTGCGAACTAAAGGGTTAATGCCTTTGTTTTTTACTTTAATGAGAACAACTTCCAAGAACACTTTCGCATTTATAAAATATATTAGGATATTAGGATTATAGGATGTTACTAAGGTAGCACATGTTACTTTCCTGGTCCTAAAATAAATCTGAACGACGGCTAACCTGAACGTGGGCTAACCTGAACGTGGGCTAACTTGGACGTCGGATAACTTGAACGTCGGCTAATTTAAACGACGGCGTATCTGAACGTCGGCTAACCTGAACGTGGGCTAACCTGAACGTGGGCTAACCTGAACGTGGGCTAACCTGAACGTGGGATAACCTGAACGTGGGCTAACTTGGACGTCGGATAACTTGAACGTCGGCTAACTTAAACGACGGTGTATCTGAACGTCGGCTAACCTGAACGTCGGCTAACCGGACGGTTATGATAACCTGAACGTGGGCTAACCTGAACGTGGGAACGGTGAAACAAATGCGAGAAAAAGAGCATACTATCCCACAGGAATTGTTGGTTACGGGATAAAAAGTTACAATCACTTTCCAGCTATTCAACTATACCTGTGCAAAAAATCACGTCAATCTGTAACTCCGTTGCCGCCTAATTAAAGAACAAATGCGAGAAAAAGAGCATTATATCCCACAGGAACTGTACGTTTTTCCGGGATAAAAAGTGGCCTTTGTCACTCTAGGGGTCCTCAAATATACCGATGCAAAAAATCACGTCGATCCGTTGCGCCGTTGCCGCCTGATTGACGAAAAATGCGAAAAAAAAGAGCATGCTATCCCACAGGAACTGTTTGTTTTTCCGGGATAAAAAGTAGCCTATGTCACTCTCCAGGTCCTCAAATATACCCTTGCAAAAAATCACTTCGATCCGTTGCGCCGTTAAAGCGTGATTGAAAAACAAATTCGAGAAAAAGAGCATTATATCCCACAGGAACTGTTAATTTTTCCGGGATAAAAAGTAGCCTATGTCACTCTTCGGGTCCTCAAATATACCGATGCAAAAAATCACGTCGATCCGTTGCGCCGTTGCCGCCTAATTGACGAAAAATGCGAAAAAAAGAGCATGCTATCCCACAGGAACTGTTTGTTTTTCCGGGATAAAAAGTAGCCTATGTCACTCTCCAGGTTCTCAAATATACCCATGCAAAAAATCACGTCGATCCGTTGCGCCGTTGAAGACATTTCACTCGGCGCTCTGAACACTGAACTTTGCACTCTGAACTCTGCACTCTGAACTCTGCACTCTGAACTCTGCACTCTGAACTCTGCACTCTGAACTCTGCACTCTGAACTCTGCACTCTGAACTCTGCACTCTGAACTATGCACTCTGAACTCTGCACTCTGAACTCTGAACTCTGCACTCTGAACTCTGACCTCTGCACTCTGCACTCTGAACTATGCACTCTGAACTGTGCACTCTGAACTCTGAATTCTGCACTCTGAACTCTGCACTCTGAACTCTGCACTCTGACCTCTGAACTCTGCACTCTGAACTCTGAACTTTGAACTTTGAACTCTGCACTCTGAACTCTGACCTCTGAACTCTGACCTCTGCACTCTGACCTCTGAACGCTGAACTTTGAACTCTGAACTCTGACCTCTGCACTCTGACCTCTGAACTCTGACCTCTGAACTCTGAACTCTGAACTCTGCACTCTGAACTCTGAACTCTGAACTCTGAACTCTGCACTCTGAACTCTGCACTCTGAACTCTGACCTCTGCACTCTGACTTCTGAACTCTGAAGTCTAAACTCTGAACTCTGTACTCTGACCTCTGCACTCCACACTCTGCACTCTGAACTCTGACCTCTGCACTCTGAACTCTGTACTCTGAACTCTGCATTCTGCACTCTGAAGTCTGAACTCTGCACTCTGAACTCTGAATTCTGCACTCTGAACTCTGAACTCTGCACTCTGACATCTGCACTCTGACCTCTGAACTCTGCACCCTGAACTCTGAACTTTGAACTCTGAACTCTGACCTCTGCACTCTGACCTCTGACCTCTGCACTCTGACCTCTGAACGCTGAACTTTGAACTCTGAACTCTGACCTCTGCACTCTGAACTCTGCACTCTGAACTCTGCACTCTGAACTCTGCACTCTGAACTCTGACCTCTGCACTCTGACCTCTGAACTCTGAAGTCTAAACTCTGAACTCTGAACTCTGCACTCTGACCTCTGCACTCTGCACTCTGTACTCTGACCTCTTCACTCTGAACACTGCACTCTGATTTTTTTCTATTTTTTAGTCATTCTTATACTTACTATTTACCCCCCAAAAAGCAAAAAAAGAAAATTTTTGATTTTTTTTCACCTGCGAACTAAAGGGTTAATGCCTTTGTTTTTTACTTTAATGAGAACAACTTCCAAGAACACTTTCGCATTTATAAAATATATTAGGATATTAGGATTATAGGATGTTACTAAGGTAGCACATGTTACTTTCCTGGTCCTAAAATAAATCTGAACGACGGCTAACCTGAACGTGGGCTAACCTGAACGTGGGCTAACTTGGACGTCGGATAACTTGAACGTCGGCTAATTTAAACGACGGCGTATCTGAGCGTCGGCTAACCTGAACGTGGGCTAACCTGAACGTGGGCTAACCTGAACGTGGGCTAACCTGAACGTGGGATAACCTGAACGTGGGCTAACTTGGACGTCGGATAACTTGAACGTCGGCTAACTTAAACGACGGTGTATCTGAACGTCGGCTAACCTGAACGTCGGCTAACCGGACGGTTATGATAACCTGAACGTGGGCTAACCTGAACGTGGGAACGGTGAAACAAATGCGAGAAAAAGAGCATACTATCCCACAGGAATTGTTGGTTACGGGATAAAAAGTTACAATCACTTTCCAGCTATTCAACTATACCTGTGCAAAAAATCACGTCAATCTGTAACTCCGTTGCCGCCTAGTTAAAGAACAAATGCGAGAAAAAGAGCATTATATCCCACAGGAACTGTACGTTTTTCCGGGATAAAAAGTGGCCTTTGTCACTCTAGGGGTCCTCAAATATACCGATGCAAAAAATCACGTCGATCCGTTGCGCCGTTGCCGCCTAATTGACGAAAAATGCGAAAAAAAGAGCATGCTATCCCACAGGAACTGTTTGTTTTTCCGGGATAAAAAGTAGCCTATGTCACTCTCCAGGTCCTCAAATATACCCATGCAAAAAATCACGTCGATCCGTTGCGCCGTTGAAGCGTGATTGAAGGACAAACCAACAAACCAACAAACCAACAAACCAACAAACCAACAAACCAACAAACAAACTGACTTTCGCATTTATAATATTAGTATGGATTTACCCCCCAAAAAGCAAAAAAAGAAAATTTTTGATTTTTTTTCACCTGCGAACTAAAGGGTTAATGCCTTTGTTTTTTACTTTAATGAGAACAACTTCCAAGAACACTTTCGCATTTATAAAATATATTAGGATATTAGGATTATAGGATGTTACTAAGGTAGCACATGTTACTTTCCTGGTCCTAAAATAAATCTGAACGACGGCTAACCTGAACGTGGGCTAACCTGAACGTGGGCTAACTTGGACGTCGGATAACTTGAACGTCGGCTAATTTAAACGACGGCGTATCTGAACGTCGGCTAACCTGAACGTGGGCTAACCTGAACGTGGGCTAACCTGAACGTGGGCTAACCTGAACGTGGGATAACCTGAACGTGGGCTAACTTGGACGTCGGATAACTTGAACGTCGGCTAACTTAAACGACGGTGTATCTGAACGTCGGCTAACCTGAACGTCGGCTAACCGGACGGTTATGATAACCTGAACGTGGGCTAACCTGAACGTGGGAACGGTGAAACAAATGCGAGAAAAAGAGCATACTATCCCACAGGAATTGTTGGTTACGGGATAAAAAGTTACAATCACTTTCCAGCTATTCAACTATACCTGTGCAAAAAATCACGTCAATCTGTAACTCCGTTGCCGCCTAATTAAAGAACAAATGCGAGAAAAAGAGCATTATATCCCACAGGAACTGTACGTTTTTCCGGGATAAAAAGTGGCCTTTGTCACTCTAGGGGTCCTCAAATATACCGATGCAAAAAATCACGTCGATCCGTTGCGCCGTTGCCGCCTAATTGACGAAAAATGCGAAAAAAAGAGCATGCTATCCCACAGGAACTGTTTGTTTTTCCGGGATAAAAAGTAGCCTATGTCACTCTCCAGGTCCTCAAATATACCCATGCAAAAAATCACGTCGATCCGTTGCGCCGTTGAAGCGTGATTGAAGGACAAACCAACAAACCAACAAACCAACAAACCAACAAACCAACAAACAAACTGACTTTCGCATTTATAATATTAGTATGGATATTAGGATATTAGGATTATAGGATGTTACTAAGGTAGCACATGTTACTTTCCTGGTCCTAAAATAAATCTGAACGACGGCTACCCTGAACGTGGGCTAACCTGAACGTGGGCTAACTTGGACGTCGGATAACTTGAACGTCGGCTAATTTAAACGACGGCGTATCTGAACGTCGGCTAACCTGAACGTGGGCTAACCTGAACGTGGGCTAACCTGAACGTGGGCTAACCTGAACGTGGGATAACCTGAACGTGGGCTAACTTGGACGTCGGATAACTTGAACGTCGGCTAACTTAAACGACGGTGTATCTGAACGTCGGCTAACCTGAACGTCGGCTAACCGGACGGTTATGATAACCTGAACGTGGGCTAACCTGAACGTGGGAACGGTGAAACAAATGCGAGAAAAAGAGCATACTATCCCACAGGAATTGTTGGTTACGGGATAAAAAGTTACAATCACTTTCCAGCTATTCAACTATACCTGTGCAAAAAATCACGTCAATCTGTAACTCCGTTGCCGCCTAATTAAAGAACAAATGCGAGAAAAAGAGCATTATATCCCACAGGAACTGTACGTTTTTCCGGGATAAAAAGTGGCCTTTGTCACTCTAGGGGTCCTCAAATATACCGATGCAAAAAATCACGTCGATCCGTTGCGCCGTTGCCGCCTGATTGACGAAAAATGCGAAAAAAAAGAGCATGCTATCCCACAGGAACTGTTTGTTTTTCCGGGATAAAAAGTAGCCTATGTCACTCTCCAGGTCCTCAAATATACCCTTGCAAAAAATCACTTCGATCCGTTGCGCCGTTAAAGCGTGATTGAAAAACAAATTCGAGAAAAAGAGCATTATATCCCACAGGAACTGTTAATTTTTCCGGGATAAAAAGTAGCCTATGTCACTCTTCGGGTCCTCAAATATACCGATGCAAAAAATCACGTCGATCCGTTGCGCCGTTGCCGCCTAATTGACGAAAAATGCGAAAAAAAGAGCATGCTATCCCACAGGAACTGTTTGTTTTTCCGGGATAAAAAGTAGCCTATGTCACTCTCCAGGTCCTCAAATATACCCATGCAAAAAATCACGTCGATCCGTTGCGCCGTTGAAGCGTGATTGAAGGACAAACCAACAAACCAACAAACCAACAAACCAACAAACCAACAAACAAACTGACTTTCGCATTTATAATATTAGTATGGATTAGGATATTAGGATTATAGGATGTTACTAAGGTAGCACATGTTACTTTCCTGGTCCTAAAATAAATCTGAACGACGGCTAACCTGAACGTGGGCTAACCTGAACGTGGGCTAACTTGGACGTCGGATAACTTGAACGTCGGCTAATTTAAACGACGGCGTATCTGAACGTCGGCTAACCTGAACGTGGGCTAACCTGAACGTGGGCTAACCTGAACGTGGGCTAACCTGAACGTGGGATAACCTGAACGTGGGCTAACTTGGACGTCGGATAACTTGAACGTCGGCTAACTTAAACGACGGTGTATCTGAACGTCGGCTAACCTGAACGTCGGCTAACCGGACGGTTATGATAACCTGAACGTGGGCTAACCTGAACGTGGGAACGGTGAAACAAATGCGAGAAAAAGAGCATACTATCCCACAGGAATTGTTGGTTACGGGATAAAAAGTTACAATCACTTTCCAGCTATTCAACTATACCTGTGCAAAAAATCACGTCAATCTGTAACTCCGTTGCCGCCTAATTAAAGAACAAATGCGAGAAAAAGAGCATTATATCCCACAGGAACTGTACGTTTTTCCGGGATAAAAAGTGGCCTTTGTCACTCTAGGGGTCCTCAAATATACCGATGCAAAAAATCACGTCGATCCGTTGCGCCGTTGCCGCCTAATTGACGAAAAATGCGAAAAAAAGAGCATGCTATCCCACAGGAACTGTTTGTTTTTCCGGGATAAAAAGTAGCCTATGTCACTCTCCAGGTCCTCAAATATACCCATGCAAAAAATCACGTCGATCCGTTGCGCCGTTGAAGCGTGATTGAAGGACAAACCAACAAACCAACAAACCAACAAACCAACAAACCAACAAACAAACTGACTTTCGCATTTATAATATTAGTATGGATTTACCCCCCAAAAAGCAAAAAAAGAAAATTTTTGATTTTTTTTCACCTGCGAACTAAAGGGTTAATGCCTTTGTTTTTTACTTTAATGAGAACAACTTCCAAGAACACTTTCGCATTTATAAAATATATTAGGATATTAGGATTATAGGATGTTACTAAGGTAGCACATGTTACTTTCCTGGTCCTAAAATAAATCTGAACGACGGCTAACCTGAACGTGGGCTAACCTGAACGTGGGCTAACTTGGACGTCGGATAACTTGAACGTCGGCTAATTTAAACGACGGCGTATCTGAACGTCGGCTAACCTGAACGTGGGCTAACCTGAACGTGGGCTAACCTGAACGTGGGCTAACCTGAACGTGGGATAACCTGAACGTGGGCTAACTTGGACGTCGGATAACTTGAACGTCGGCTAACTTAAACGACGGTGTATCTGAACGTCGGCTAACCTGAACGTCGGCTAACCGGACGGTTATGATAACCTGAACGTGGGCTAACCTGAACGTGGGAACGGTGAAACAAATGCGAGAAAAAGAGCATACTATCCCACAGGAATTGTTGGTTACGGGATAAAAAGTTACAATCACTTTCCAGCTATTCAACTATACCTGTGCAAAAAATCACGTCAATCTGTAACTCCGTTGCCGCCTAATTAAAGAACAAATGCGAGAAAAAGAGCATTATATCCCACAGGAACTGTACGTTTTTCCGGGATAAAAAGTGGCCTTTGTCACTCTAGGGGTCCTCAAATATACCGATGCAAAAAATCACGTCGATCCGTTGCGCCGTTGCCGCCTAATTGACGAAAAATGCGAAAAAAAGAGCATGCTATCCCACAGGAACTGTTTGTTTTTCCGGGATAAAAAGTAGCCTATGTCACTCTCCAGGTCCTCAAATATACCCATGCAAAAAATCACGTCGATCCGTTGCGCCGTTGAAGCGTGATTGAAGGACAAACCAACAAACCAACAAACCAACAAACCAACAAACCAACAAACAAACTGACTTTCGCATTTATAATATTAGTATGGATTAGGATATTAGGATTATAGGATGTTACTAAGGTAGCACATGTTACTTTCCTGGTCCTAAAATAAATCTGAACGACGGCTAACCTGAACGTGGGCTAACCTGAACGTGGGCTAACTTGGACGTCGGATAACTTGAACGTCGGCTAATTTAAACGACGGCGTATCTGAGCGTCGGCTAACCTGAACGTGGGCTAACCTGAACGTGGGCTAACCTGAACGTGGGCTAACCTGAACGTGGGATAACCTGAACGTGGGCTAACTTGGACGTCGGATAACTTGAACGTCGGCTAACTTAAACGACGGTGTATCTGAACGTCGGCTAACCTGAACGTCGGCTAACCGGACGGTTATGATAACCTGAACGTGGGCTAACCTGAACGTGGGAACGGTGAAACAAATGCGAGAAAAAGAGCATACTATCCCACAGGAATTGTTGGTTACGGGATAAAAAGTTACAATCACTTTCCAGCTATTCAACTATACCTGTGCAAAAAATCACGTCAATCTGTAACTCCGTTGCCGCCTAATTAAAGAACAAATGCGAGAAAAAGAGCATTATATCCCACAGGAACTGTACGTTTTTCCGGGATAAAAAGTGGCCTTTGTCACTCTAGGGGTCCTCAAATATACCGATGCAAAAAATCACGTCGATCCGTTGCGCCGTTGCCGCCTAATTGACGAACAATGCGAAAAAAAGAGCATGCTATCCCACAGGAACTGTTTGTTTTTCCGGGATAAAAAGTAGCCTATGTCACTCTCCAGGTCCTCAAATATACCCATGCAAAAAATCACGTCGATCCGTTGCGCCGTTGAAGCGTGATTGAAGGACAAACCAACAAACCAACAAACCAACAAACCAACAAACCAACAAACCAACAAACAAACTGACTTTCGCATTTATAATATTAGTATGGATTTACCCCCCAAAAAGCAAAAAAAGAAAATTTTTGATTTTTTTTCACCTGCGAACTAAAGGGTTAATGCCTTTGTTTTTTACTTTAATGAGAACAACTTCCAAGAACACTTTCGCATTTATAAAATATATTAGGATATTAGGATTATAGGATGTTACTAAGGTAGCACATGTTACTTTCCTGGTCCTAAAATAAATCTGAACGACGGCTAACCTGAACGTGGGCTAACCTGAACGTGGGCTAACTTGGACGTCGGATAACTTGAACGTCGGCTAATTTAAACGACGGCGTATCTGAACGTCGGCTAACCTGAACGTGGGCTAACCTGAACGTGGGCTAACCTGAACGTGGGCTAACCTGAACGTGGGATAACCTGAACGTGGGCTAACTTGGACGTCGGATAACTTGAACGTCGGCTAACTTAAACGACGGTGTATCTGAACGTCGGCTAACCTGAACGTCGGCTAACCGGACGGTTATGATAACCTGAACGTGGGCTAACCTGAACGTGGGAACGGTGAAACAAATGCGAGAAAAAGAGCATACTATCCCACAGGAATTGTTGGTTACGGGATAAAAAGTTACAATCACTTTCCAGCTATTCAACTATACCTGTGCAAAAAATCACGTCAATCTGTAACTCCGTTGCCGCCTAATTAAAGAACAAATGCGAGAAAAAGAGCATTATATCCCACAGGAACTGTACGTTTTTCCGGGATAAAAAGTGGCCTTTGTCACTCTAGGGGTCCTCAAATATACCGATGCAAAAAATCACGTCGATCCGTTGCGCCGTTGCCGCCTAATTGACGAAAAATGCGAAAAAAAGAGCATGCTATCCCACAGGAACTGTTTGTTTTTCCGGGATAAAAAGTAGCCTATGTCACTCTCCAGGTCCTCAAATATACCCATGCAAAAAATCACGTCGATCCGTTGCGCCGTTGAAGCGTGATTGAAGGACAAACCAACAAACCAACAAACCAACAAACCAACAAACCAACAAACAAACTGACTTTCGCATTTATAATATTAGTATGGATATTAGGATATTAGGATTATAGGATGTTACTAAGGTAGCACATGTTACTTTCCTGGTCCTAAAATAAATCTGAACGACGGCTACCCTGAACGTGGGCTAACCTGAACGTGGGCTAACTTGGACGTCGGATAACTTGAACGTCGGCTAATTTAAACGACGGCGTATCTGAACGTCGGCTAACCTGAACGTGGGCTAACCTGAACGTGGGCTAACCTGAACGTGGGCTAACCTGAACGTGGGATAACCTGAACGTGGGCTAACTTGGACGTCGGATAACTTGAACGTCGGCTAACTTAAACGACGGTGTATCTGAACGTCGGCTAACCTGAACGTCGGCTAACCGGACGGTTATGATAACCTGAACGTGGGCTAACCTGAACGTGGGAACGGTGAAACAAATGCGAGAAAAAGAGCATACTATCCCACAGGAATTGTTGGTTACGGGATAAAAAGTTACAATCACTTTCCAGCTATTCAACTATACCTGTGCAAAAAATCACGTCAATCTGTAACTCCGTTGCCGCCTAATTAAAGAACAAATGCGAGAAAAAGAGCATTATATCCCACAGGAACTGTACATTTTTCCGGGATAAAAAGTGGCCTTTGTCACTCTAGGGGTCCTCAAATATACCGATGCAAAAAATCACGTCGATCCGTTGCGCCGTTGCCGCCTGATTGACGAAAAATGCGAAAAAAAAGAGCATGCTATCCCACAGGAACTGTTTGTTTTTCCGGGATAAAAAGTAGCCTATGTCACTCTCCAGGTCCTCAAATATACCCTTGCAAAAAATCACTTCGATCCGTTGCGCCGTTGAAGCGTGATTGAAGGACAAACCAACAAACCAACAAACCAACAAACCAACAAACCAACAAACCAACAAACAAACTGACTTTCGCATTTATAATATTAGTATGGATTTACCCCCCAAAAAGCAAAAAAAGAAAATTTTTGATTTTTTTTCACCTGCGAACTAAAGGGTTAATGCCTTTGTTTTTTACTTTAATGAGAACAACTTCCAAGAACACTTTCGCATTTATAAAATATATTAGGATATTAGGATTATAGGATGTTACTAAGGTAGCACATGTTACTTTCCTGGTCCTAAAATAAATCTGAACGACGGCTAACCTGAACGTGGGCTAACCTGAACGTGGGCTAACTTGGACGTCGGATAACTTGAACGTCGGCTAATTTAAACGACGGCGTATCTGAACGTCGGCTAACCTGAACGTGGGCTAACCTGAACGTGGGCTAACCTGAACGTGGGCTAACCTGAACGTGGGATAACCTGAACGTGGGCTAACTTGGACGTCGGATAACTTGAACGTCGGCTAACTTAAACGACGGTGTATCTGAACGTCGGCTAACCTGAACGTCGGCTAACCGGACGGTTATGATAACCTGAACGTGGGCTAACCTGAACGTGGGAACGGTGAAACAAATGCGAGAAAAAGAGCATACTATCCCACAGGAATTGTTGGTTACGGGATAAAAAGTTACAATCACTTTCCAGCTATTCAACTATACCTGTGCAAAAAATCACGTCAATCTGTAACTCCGTTGCCGCCTAATTAAAGAACAAATGCGAGAAAAAGAGCATTATATCCCACAGGAACTGTACGTTTTTCCGGGATAAAAAGTGGCCTTTGTCACTCTAGGGGTCCTCAAATATACCGATGCAAAAAATCACGTCGATCCGTTGCGCCGTTGCCGCCTAATTGACGAAAAATGCGAAAAAAAGAGCATGCTATCCCACAGGAACTGTTTGTTTTTCCGGGATAAAAAGTAGCCTATGTCACTCTCCAGGTCCTCAAATATACCCATGCAAAAAATCACGTCGATCCGTTGCGCCGTTGAAGCGTGATTGAAGGACAAACCAACAAACCAACAAACCAACAAACCAACAAACCAACAAACAAACTGACTTTCGCATTTATAATATTAGTATGGATATTAGGATATTAGGATTATAGGATGTTACTAAGGTAGCACATGTTACTTTCCTGGTCCTAAAATAAATCTGAACGACGGCTACCCTGAACGTGGGCTAACCTGAACGTGGGCTAACTTGGACGTCGGATAACTTGAACGTCGGCTAATTTAAACGACGGCGTATCTGAACGTCGGCTAACCTGAACGTGGGCTAACCTGAACGTGGGCTAACCTGAACGTGGGCTAACCTGAACGTGGGATAACCTGAACGTGGGCTAACTTGGACGTCGGATAACTTGAACGTCGGCTAACTTAAACGACGGTGTATCTGAACGTCGGCTAACCTGAACGTCGGCTAACCGGACGGTTATGATAACCTGAACGTGGGCTAACCTGAACGTGGGAACGGTGAAACAAATGCGAGAAAAAGAGCATACTATCCCACAGGAATTGTTGGTTACGGGATAAAAAGTTACAATCACTTTCCAGCTATTCAACTATACCTGTGCAAAAAATCACGTCAATCTGTAACTCCGTTGCCGCCTAATTAAAGAACAAATGCGAGAAAAAGAGCATTATATCCCACAGGAACTGTACGTTTTTCCGGGATAAAAAGTGGCCTTTGTCACTCTAGGGGTCCTCAAATATACCGATGCAAAAAATCACGTCGATCCGTTGCGCCGTTGCCGCCTGATTGACGAAAAATGCGAAAAAAAAGAGCATGCTATCCCACAGGAACTGTTTGTTTTTCCGGGATAAAAAGTAGCCTATGTCACTCTCCAGGTCCTCAAATATACCCTTGCAAAAAATCACTTCGATCCGTTGCGCCGTTAAAGCGTGATTGAAAAACAAATTCGAGAAAAAGAGCATTATATCCCACAGGAACTGTTAATTTTTCCGGGATAAAAAGTAGCCTATGTCACTCTTCGGGTCCTCAAATATACCGATGCAAAAAATCACGTCGATCCGTTGCGCCGTTGCCGCCTAATTGACGAAAAATGCGAAAAAAAGAGCATGCTATCCCACAGGAACTGTTTGTTTTTCCGGGATAAAAAGTAGCCTATGTCACTCTCCAGGTCCTCAAATATACCCATGCAAAAAATCACGTCGATCCGTTGCGCCGTTGAAGCGTGATTGAAGGACAAACCAACAAACCAACAAACCAACAAACCAACAAACCAACAAACAAACTGACTTTCGCATTTATAATATTAGTATGGATATTAGGATATTAGGATTATAGGATGTTACTAAGGTAGCACATGTTACTTTCCTGGTCCTAAAATAAATCTGAACGACGGCTAACCTGAACGTGGGCTAACCTGAACGTGGGCTAACTTGGACGTCGGATAACTTGAACGTCGGCTAATTTAAACGACGGCGTATCTGAACGTCGGCTAACCTGAACGTGGGCTAACCTGAACGTGGGCTAACCTGAACGTGGGCTAACCTGAACGTGGGATAACCTGAACGTGGGCTAACTTGGACGTCGGATAACTTGAACGTCGGCTAACTTAAACGACGGTGTATCTGAACGTCGGCTAACCTGAACGTCGGCTAACCGGACGGTTATGATAACCTGAACGTGGGCTAACCTGAACGTGGGAACGGTGAAACAAATGCGAGAAAAAGAGCATACTATCCCACAGGAATTGTTGGTTACGGGATAAAAAGTTACAATCACTTTCCAGCTATTCAACTATACCTGTGCAAAAAATCACGTCAATCTGTAACTCCGTTGCCGCCTAATTAAAGAACAAATGCGAGAAAAAGAGCATTATATCCCACAGGAACTGTACGTTTTTCCGGGATAAAAAGTGGCCTTTGTCACTCTAGGGGTCCTCAAATATACCGATGCAAAAAATCACGTCGATCCGTTGCGCCGTTGCCGCCTGATTGACGAAAAATGCGAAAAAAAAGAGCATGCTATCCCACAGGAACTGTTTGTTTTTCCGGGATAAAAAGTAGCCTATGTCACTCTCCAGGTCCTCAAATATACCCTTGCAAAAAATCACTTCGATCCGTTGCGCCGTTAAAGCGTGATTGAAAAACAAATTCGAGAAAAAGAGCATTATATCCCACAGGAACTGTTAATTTTTCCGGGATAAAAAGTAGCCTATGTCACTCTTCGGGTCCTCAAATATACCGATGCAAAAAATCACGTCGATCCGTTGCGCCGTTGCCGCCTAATTGACGAAAAATGCGAAAAAAAGAGCATGCTATCCCACAGGAACTGTTTGTTTTTCCGGGATAAAAAGTAGCCTATGTCACTCTCCAGGTCCTCAAATATACCCATGCAAAAAATCACGTCGATCCGTTGCGCCGTTGAAGCGTGATTGAAGGACAAACCAACAAACCAACAAACCAACAAACCAACAAACCAACAAACAAACTGACTTTCGCATTTATAATATTAGTATGGATTTGAAATTTGATTAGATAGAAATGATAATACTAATAATATACTTAATTCTTTTGGGTTATTATGGGATACCCCGAGCTCTCAGTTCGGGACGAACAACTAGTAATAAATCTCAAAACATAAAAAGTCAATATAAAATCATTTCAGTTTCGTATAATAGTTCTTGCAATTAAACTTTTACATGAACTTTACTTTGAAATTACGACAGATAATACCTACTAATTATATACTTAATTCTTTTGGGTTATTATGGGATACCCCGAGCTCTCAGTTAGGGACGAACAACTAGTAATAAATCTCAAAACATAAAAAGTCAATATAAAATCATTTCAGTTTCGTTTAATAGTTCTTGCAATTAAACTTTTACATGAACTTTACTTTGAAATTACGACAGATAATACCTACTAATTATATACTTAATTCTTTTGGGTTATTATGGGATACCCCGAGCTCTCAGTTCGGGACGAACAACTAGTAATAAATCTCAAAACATAAAAATTCGATATAAAATCATTTCAGTTTCGTTTAATAGTTCTTGCAATTTAACTTTTACATGAACTTTACTTTGAAATTACGACAGATAATACCTACTAATTATATACTTAATTCTTTTGGGTTATTATGGGATACCCCGAGCTCTCAGTTAGGGACGAACAACTAGTAATAAATCTCAAAACATAAAAATTCGATATAAAATCATTTCAGTTTCGTTTAATAGTTCTTGCAATTTAACTTTTACATGAACTTTACTTTGAAATTACGACAGATAATACCTACTAATTATATACTTAATTATTTTGGGTTATTATGGGATACCCCGAGCTCTCAGTTCGGGATGAACAACTAGTAATAAATCTAAAAACATAAAAATTCAATATAAAAACATTTCAGTTTTGTATAATTTAGTTCTTGCAATGAAACTTTTACATGAACTTTACTTTGAAACTGTCATAAGTGTTATCCTCAACTGTGAATATGTTTATTTTTGACATCTCTTTACGGTCCAACCGTTTAACCGATGTTGACAAAATTTGGTACAGAGGTAGCTAGCATCCCGGACACGGACATAAGCTACTAATTTTTATCCGGGGAAATTGAATCCAAGGTATATAAAAATCGACGTGGAAAAAGTCGCGAGCATCAATAACCGAAATATAATCGGTATCACTAGGTAGGTAGGCCACGACCAACGTTTGACCAACTCTTTTACTGGATGGATGGTCAATTAAGGAGGTCCAAAAACGCAGACGTTTTCGTGCCTATCGTACCTCACATAAAGCTGTCGGTTTCAGTTATTATCAAAACATCTGGCAATAACCATTAAAATATAATACCTAGTTGAAATAGTATTAATGTGTCGGAGAGATCTGGCAACCCGATCAAATTACACGCAAAACCCGTTTGGGTTAAGTATTATGAGATTAAAGGAAAGGGGTAAATACCATCACAACTGAGCTTTATCATTCCCACTTTCTAAACGACGCATAGAAAGAGTAATTATAAACTTATGATTAATGGAATATAATATAACAAAATTAGAGTTACTGTCACATAAGTAGGTCTGATGAATCGTCGTGAGTTATAACTCATAACTAAATTACTGTCACTCCCCACTGTGACCTTTTCCAAACTTTCCGAACCGAATTTGCGACGAAAGTTTTTCCGGTACGTGGGTCGGAAAATTATTATGCTCTCGCAATATTACTTCCCCATTCAATTATCATTTCATTATGAACTAGCTGACCCACACCAGATTCACTCGCGTGTAGTTTTAAATAAAAAACTTGGTAGGGTCTGCAGTTCTGTACCTATAATACGATGCACTCGTTAGTGCACTCTGCACTGCCAGTCTGGCATTTGCTCGATGCGATGTTACTCGAGGTATTTTACGCTAACAACTACCTACTTATGAAATTTAACATAATATTATGTATTTAGATAGGTATGTTGTATTATTACACTTACCTACTTGTTTAGGGGGAATATGCATCGTCCACATAAACTCTTGCGAGTTTAAGGACGTGAAGTTAATATTAATATGTACTTAAACGTTATTTTGTAAAAAATAAATAAAAAAAATAAATAGAGTGAAATCACACGACGAATAATAAATGGTTTTTCCAAAAATCCGTATAACTCACTTTTCTATGGAGCAAGCGCTACACTAGCCCGTCCGGACAAAACGTTGTTCCTTCCAACGCGGACGGCCGATTCCTAGTTCGCTCTTAAATTTTTTTTTAAAACTTAAAGCCTTCTAAGCACAGTATATAAAATATCATTGCCTTCTAGGCTAAGGAATGCCGGTCAGTTTCAGTTTGAAATTATAAAAACGAAAATATTAGTAATGACGAAAACCATATTAATTATATTATTCCTTAATAATTATTTAGACAATACTTAATAAGGACAGCTAATGACGGTCGCCAAACACATTTCTTATTCGAAATTTTTCCTCCTTCACATAATACTCTTTCCTGAGAGGCCATAAAATCTTTGGTAGAATGCCAGGATAAGGCCCAAAATTACAAACCGTAATGAATATTTACTACGGACCTATTTTTATATTCATAGTCGTTTTTGTTTCATTATATCGAGATTACTAAGTATTAGTAGTACTAGACCATCGCTATAGACTCAATTTTAGCTCTATTTTATTAATTTATGCAGAACAGTATGGTTAGTAAGTAGGTAATTTAAATGCTGTAACGAGAGAAAGTGGTAGAACAAAAGTTTTTCAGGATTATGTAGTAAATACTCAATTTATTTATTCCATGTAGAATATACAAGTGTCTCTTATGTTACGTCATGTTTTGACTCTACCACCGGTTCAGAAAACAGATTCTACTGAAAAAAAAACCGGCAAAGTGACCCTCAACAGGAAATTAGCATCCACAAATGTCGCATGCTTGTTTCTCTTCCTCTCTTTGCGTTGTATTCCTCATTGCTGAGGTTCGTTAATCACATATTAGTAGGAGTTTTCTTGGAATAATAATGCGGCGAGGTCCCAGGTCCTTCCGCAAGTTCCACACGTTGCAACGATTGATATTATCTATGAAGTGATAATAACCGGAACTCTTGGGTTTACACGAAGACTCTCCGTGTACACTCTCCGTGGTACAGAAGATTTTATTTTATTTAATTGCGTGATAGGCTTGCGCTTGACGACAATCATGCTTAGTGCAAAGCAATGATGAGGTCTAGGTTGGAACGCGCTTGCCTAGAAGATGCCTATGCACTCTTGCCTTGGAGGTACTTATTTCTGGAAATTTCGCCCCTAACAGGGGTTACAAGGGGGATGAACGTTCAAGAACTCAAGTCACTTCTCAAGTTTCACCATGAAAACTGGATTTTTGACTTTTGGTTAATAAAAAAACACGTGTTTCAATATTTTGGGAAATGCCACCCTTACCGATTTTCCGAAATTAAGAAAAGCAAAACACTTTTTTTATATATCTCATGTTTTTTTTATTATTAACAGATCAAAGACAACAGCATGAAGAACCAAAGGCAGCGCTTGCACCAGTACAACGGAAGCTCGCGCAAAGTTCGCATGAACCTGCAGACCAACAACAACTGCCATTTGGACACACACAGGAGACCTGCTGATACGTTTCTGTAGACAGGAAAAAATCCATACTAACCTTATAATTTTATTTTATTTTTTAAATTTAATTATAACATGATTTGCACAAACAAAAATACAAAAAATAAGTTTCTCGACAAACTACAAGTTCGTACAAACCATAATGCGAAAGTCTGTTCAATAGATTTTGATGAAATTCGGTACAGAGATATCCCGGAGAAGGCTAGTGGTTTAGCCTTCTCTCGGATAATTAAAAGGTTCCCGCGGGAATCAAAAAACCACGCGAGCGAAGTTGCGGCCATGGCGCACCCAATTTCATCCCAAATAATAATAGTCAGTATAATAAGTGAAAAATTTCACCACGCCGGACTCTCATTATAATCTCGGTATACCGATGGAACTTAAATTCGACACGACCGGAAAGAGATCACGACTTTGGCTCATTGGTGTGGCCAACGATATTTCACCTGAATGTGACGTTCTAGTGCATAGATTAATATGTAGTAGTGTACGTGTGGTTGTTTGTCTGTTCATCGGTTTAGTCACAGATGCAAAACTAATTCATTTTTGAGAAATGAGAGTAAAAATTCAAAATAAGATACGTAAAGAATCAAACGGATCGAGTTTAGTATCACATAAAAGGGTAGATTCCGAAAATATTATTAAGTATTTAATTTTTACACTGAAATATTGAAAATCATCCGTCTGTCTATAGTGGCGTTAACGAGGAGTGGATGAGTTTTACTTTTTTAATTATCTTTACAAAAATTGTATATTATTTTCATCAAAGGTGGCCAGGTTGGTTGGCGCGAAACATTTTTTTTTTATAAAGGTTTTCTTTGTTAGTAACAGTTCTCAAAAAAGCTGTTGCCCATAGCACCTAATTTAAGGTCTAGCCCCATTTGAGATGCACGGAACGGTGGGGCACGTAGCGGCAAATATTTTTTGTATGAGTTTGTAAAGGGCCGCGTCGCTCAGTGCATCTCCGTGCCACGTCGCTTAAGTGGGCCCAGCTCCATACAACCATAATATACAAAGAATACTTGCCGCTTCGTACCCCGGCGCGTCGCGCCCCTGTAGTGGGGCTAGACCTTAATACTAAGGATAGGCACCAGTAGGTACAGCAGTTAGTAGCTACTTAGGCGAAATGTCAAAAGTAGCCCATCAAAAATTCGCAATGGCTTTGCTGTTGAAGACAAAGTGAAAACAATCCTTCCTTCTGGATCGTAAATCAGTCGCCTCAGGGTACCTAAATATCTGAAAATCGCCTCAATGAGTTTATAATAGAGTCGTAAATTGAGGCTAGAAATAAAGTCATCCAACGTGACACCTAAGATAAAGAATACACCTACTCCTTTATTTTTATTCACAACCAAGCCTTTTGTTGAATGATAATCTTTGAGTAAGTACTAATAAGTAATAGGATGCAACCAGGCTTCGCTCGGCATCATCTATTTTATCGATACCATAGGCCTAAATTCCCGCAATAGCTCATGGATGACAGGATGACACATATTAAGTAAGTCAAACATTATTTAAATACGAAATTTCATGTTAATCGTTTAAGACTTTTCCGAGAAACCATTTAATATCTGAATTCCTGCGGGTCCAGAAATATTAAAACACTCCAGCTATCACAAACTATGTAAAAATGTATATAATATTTTGAAAACTCTAGATTAATATTACTGTAAGGACATCATTTTTAATAAGCTCAGTCCATATAATATTATGTGTGATTTTTATTATGATAATGTAATAATAAATTGTTATCGATGTATGTGTTCATAGTTAAGAACTTACCTAATAAACAGTTAATAATCTAGGGTTTCCTAGAAAGCAGGTATATAGCAACAATGTAGCATCGCCGAAATTCTGTGAACAGACAGCGGGGTTTCTTAGATATTCTGAGGTTTGAAAACTTATTATAGTCCCACAACTTTACCTGACCCAGTGACAACGTCGCTGTTATCCCATTTAGTGAAGCTAATAAAAATAAACATTCACAAAATTAGTTCCATAATTGGAATACCACCGTGCCAGATAAGTTGGGACATGGGACCACACGAGTATATATGGGACTGTACGTCTGTATGCAAGATTTCAGTGACGGCATTCGACGCTACGTTGCGGCTGCTAGATGGTGGCCCCACTCTCCCAGGTAAGGACTGAAACAGTAACCGAAATAAGGGGTTTAAACACTGTTTTTTGAAACTGTTATAAAACAGAAACACTTATAACAGAAACAGAAACGATACTGTAACCCAATCAATCTGTAACCGTTTATTTCTGTTAATAAGTGTTTTTATCTGTAACCCTAATAGTATGCCCTAACAGACTGCACGGTGTGACATCGCGGTCTTCTCACTAATTCATTGGACTTTACATACAATGACACAACATTGGTCATGTTTTTCTTAAAACAATTGCAACCATCGTTGCTTTGACCTTAGGTTCAAATTTGAATACGCGTCAAAAGTAAATTTGGCAACGTCGCTATTTCGGTTACACTTTATAACACTTTTTCATTTCTGGTACAGATTCGTTTCTGTTACAGAAATATAAGTATTTCGGATTAACAGAATTAAAAACACATTCAAAAGGGTTACAGCGATTCTGTTACACTTTCATTCCGTAACACTTATATTTCTATAACCTTTATGAATCTGTTTTTCAGTCCCTGCTCCCAGGAAACCGTAGCTTTGCGGGTCAAACTTGATAGGTAAGTAATATTTACTGTCTTGTGTGTGATGTGGCGCGACGATCGACCAATCGGATCGCGCCACAAGCTGGCGTCATGAGTCGTGAGTCGTGACAGACTTTAGCGTGCGTCACGACTAATTACAACATGGTAATGTGTTTGCACCTTTAGGTTGGTATCTCACTGACAAATATTGGGACCATACTGCCAACGCTGCCTTAAAGCAATACTTAAGCAATATTACTCAGAATGGCAGTTTTATGTGACGAAACTTGACGTTCCTAATTAAGGATTATAATAATTCTAAAACACGAAAGCCAACAATAATGAAACAGGGCTTTAAGCGTTGGCAGTATGATCCCTGAACTTGTTAAGGAAGACATTATTAAGGTATTATTTATGGTCCACTTGCCGTTAAATGCGTTTAAGTTTTTGCTCTACCTGATCTTTTTATGTCAACCCTGGAATAAACTTATCAAAACGTGACAGCATCAAAAATGTAACTAAATCCATGGAAGTATATTCTGTCCTACTTCCATAGCCATTCCATAATTTCAGAACAATCGCAGTCTCGTACCCTACCCTGGATGTTTCAATTTCATCAGTAACACGACTCTACAAAAAAAATTTCGTTCTTTGTCCTAAAGTTTATTTTATGATTTCTCAGTTATTTATGCACAAAAACGAAAAGAAAATAACTTTTTTTGGTATAAAGTTTGCTTTTGTGATAGTAATTATAGTATAAATTTTAATTACTTAATTTTAATACATTCATAATACCGCGCGATCAGAGATGGGGTTTTTACGTTCACATAGTGCCGTTAGATGACACTCGAGTGATAAACAACGCTGGTGTTTTGCAGTACAAGTCTAGAAAAACTTAAAATGTCGTTGCGAACGTGTAAATATGATGCAAAATCTCTTGAATACAAAAGAAAACTTTTTCATGTCATATATTTTTTTTTCGTCTAATTACGACCTAAAAAATATGGAAATTTTAAATGCTTAAAAGTCAAAGTAAAATTTTGTGCTGACCCGTGTAATATTCGGCCATTATTCGGTTGAAAAACTTACTTTGAGCGTTGTTTGTAGAGGTTTTTCATATTTTCTTTTGTACAGTTTAGGCATTGATGTATAACGAGTTTAGGTAACTTTTCATATTATTAGTGTGACCAAAATTAAAATAGGTAAGAAGTAAGAACCTATCACGTGGGTACGAAGATTTGGAGAAAAATACGAAAATATTATGAGATTAATTTCAATCATTTTAACGATTACTATAGGTACATGCCAGAAAATATTTATTTTTTGATCTTTACTATATAACTTTAGTTGGTAAGAAATTGAAAATAAAATAATAGGGTTATAGGTTTAATAGTTTTAATTTAAGTAATGAACAAAAATACAGGGAATAAGTATTTATTTTTAAAAATAAAATATGGTACCTATCTAGATAAAAGTATTTGACAAAATTTTAGCGAAGTTACAACTTCATTGCAACTGGTTCATTAAATATTAAAATTGATTGATAATAATTTTATAAATTACTGGGGCCATAATATTGCAAACGCTAAAACAATACGTAAGCAATATTACTCAAAATGACAGTTTGAGGTCACATACCTTGACGTTCCTAAAATAAGGATTATGATAGGGTGTGTTCCGAAATACACAACGAGCACTGTTCAGAGAAATTCGTTCCGTGGACTGACAGTAAACTGCCGCAGTATCCTAGTGAAATATATGACGTCATAAATCGTCGCCATTTTTGTACTGTGAGCACTGGCGTTTTCGAGGTAAGGTGCTCTCAGTGCTCACTGCGTTCCGTTTTAAGCAGTAGGTACCTAGTATACCTAAATATAATGGAACGGTTTCGCAGTGTACTAAATTGACGTCATACCTTACAGTGCTCGCAGTGTATTTCGGAACATACCCTCAAACAAGAAAGTCAATAAATAATGAAAACGTGTATGGCCCCTGTTCTGAACACAAAAATATGCCAGTACCTACTTACGTTGAAAAATTTATATCTGTGATTTATTTTAATAATTGTTTTAATTAAATTATTGTACTAATTCAAATTAATTACTTGAGCAGATTATACGAAACTTTTTCAATGTTATTCTTATTCGTCGTTGTTATTCCTAGAAAGTAAGAATATAGATAAGTAAGTATAATAGGAAATAAAATTTAATGGTGCCAAAATAATTTGGAGTCAAACTCCATTCTTTTTTTTTTAATAATCAACATTCAATTAATGTAGTCCTCTTTACCTATTGATTTATGTAGGTACGCTGGACTAGCTATCGGCCATAGCCGCCATTGATTGGCCATTGACAAAGTGGCCAGTAGGTCCATCACAAATCTGCAGCCCTATTCTCAGTGGCTATAAAAAAATCAAAGTCACTGATATTGGCTAGAAGCAGGCGTTACTTTGCGGAAGCCCATGACAATGAAAAAACTAGAAGTTTAATTCGCTATAATCCGCCACAGAAGGCAAATCTATGTGATACAGTGCGTATCTTGAACGTGCAGCCCGCGATATTCTCCACACCACATACATCTTCCAAAATACCGTAGCCTCAACGTACGAGTACGTTTCACTCCGATACCGGAGCATCTGCAGGAGATGTTGACTCTACAATGCACGATTGTGAAATCACAATCGTTCAAGATACGCACTGTACCACATAAGGCCTTCTGTGGCGGATTATAGCGAATTAAAATTCTAGTTTTTTCAAAGTCACTGACATTTTTTTTATACATAGAAGGTTCGCTTAAAATAAATATAACATTTTCATAGCAAATCTTCAATGGGTAAAAATATATGGCTTTCATTTTGTGATAGTCACTGAGTTAGAGAATAGGGGGATGAGCTTTTATCTGTATTAATCAACCACTAGAACCGACAGCTGAAGCTCAATAATTTTCATCTAGTTACCTAATTATATCGTCCTATCCATTTTTTTTTTAAATTATCATATACCTACCATTATTTAAGTACCTACCATTTATGCAGTCCATGAGCTACCACTATAGCATATGTTAATAAGTCTAAGTATTTTATATTAAACTCGATAAATAAATGTATGAAAAGAATCATGATAGTTTTATTCATTTTCATTTACAATTGGGTCAGGCATTGATGTAGAATTTTAGTAATGGGGTCAGGCCGTAAATATTATAGTTAGGTACCTACAGTTTTCCTGTCATTGTCTGATTTCTCTTACTGGAATATTGTGCCATCAAACTGTAAGAGTGAGTCTCTCCACATCTATCGACGCAAAACCGGCTTGAGCCGGTCAAAAAATGCGTTATCTATACTAATATCATAAAGAGGTAAAGTTTGTGAGTTTGTGAGGTAGTAGGGGGTAATCTCTGGATCTACTGAACCGATTTTGAAAATTCTGGTACCAATAGAAATCCACATTATTTGTGAGTGTCATAGGCTATATATTAAGCCGAAAAATTAGGGAGTTCCCGTGGAAATTTAAAAAACTTATTTCACGCGGACGAAGTCGCAGGCATCTGCTAGTGTATTATGTATTAATAACTTTGGTATTAAGAGTGAAAAAGAAGTCGCCCGCCCCGGCCGACGCGACGTGACGCCACAACGGCTACCGATGCGGAAACAGCGTTTTGTCGACTTTGTACGAGCTTAAAAGCGATAAGGCCGCCAATTGTACCGATTTGTATTTTTTGTTTTATTTTTTTATGATTATTTATGTTATGTCTTTGGTGTACAATAAAGAATATTTCATTCGTTCATTTATAAAGCTTACATAAAGTTTTCTGACCGGCTCAAGCCGTTTCCGCGTCAATAGGTTTGGTGAGACCCTGGGAATAGAGAGTGCACCTGTGTTTACGGGCCCATCCATCTGGATTACTAATACTATGATTTATGATTTTGGATGTTTGTTACTCCTTCACGCCAAAATGTCTGAACCGATTTGGCTGAAATTTGCAATGGAGATGGCATAAGCCCTGAATAAACACATACTATACATTTTATCATGAAAAATTAAACGTACCGATTAAGTTGCGGGCATCATCTACAGGTAAATAAAGATGGACCTGTAGTGCTATAGGTCTATGTAAATAAATATTGGATAGAAGCACGTTACTTTGCGGAAGTCCATGACAATGTAAAAACTAGAAGTTTAATTCGCTATAATCCGCGACAGAAGGCAAATCTATGTGGTACAGTGCGTATCTTGTACCTCCAGCCCGCGACATTCACCGCACCACATAAATCCTCCAAAATACTCCAAACGTACGTTTCACTCCGATACCGGATCATCTTCAGATGTTGACTCTACAATGCACGATTGTTTTTTCAAATAAATATATGAAATATTAGTCATTCTTACGGAACACAATTATAATAAATCTATGCGGAACACCAGCTGCGAGGACAGCTCACTTCAATTTCAATAACAAATGGACAGATTGGTACGAATTGAAACTGGAAATCGTTGCCCCTATTTCCTTAGATACAGTTTCCAATAAATCTAGATCAATTTTGTACCTAAATCACAGGACTAAACCACGAATCACAAGCAGTGTTTTTTTTTAACTTTGATATATTTACTAGATGATGCCCGCGACTTCACGTGGATTGAGATTTTTTATTTCCGCGGGGGCTCTTCAATTTTCAAAAAAAGTAGCCTATGTCTTTCCCCGGGATGTAAACTATCTCTGTTTTCATCAAAATCGGTACCAAATTTCATCAAAATCGGTTGAGTAGTTGGGCCGTGAAAGCGTAGCAGACAGACAGACAGACATACACACTGAGGAATTGACTGGCTAACAAAAGCTCACTTTCGTACACAATAAAAGTAGCTATTTATTCATCTCATCCAATAACATAGTAATTCAACTTGAACATTGAAAAAAGAAAACAAAACGAGGGATAAAAAATATATATTGGTAGATATTTCAAGGAATCCTTATCAATTTAAAGGAACAAGCGAGCAATGTCTCGCTACATTTATCTAGAACACGATTGAATGCTCGGGACTAGTTTAAGTAGTTTTAGGTTCGACTAACTGATCCCGCGACTTCGACCGCGTGGATTGAGGTTTTTGGTTCCCGCGGGAACTCTTTAATTTTCCGGGATAAAAAGTAGCATATGGGTTATTCCAGACTATAATCTATCTCTGTGCCAAGTTTCATCCAGATCCGTTCAGCCGTTCTTGCGTTATTGAGTAACAAACGTCCATACATCCATCCATCCATCCAAACTTTCTAATCTAATCTAATCTAATCTAGCCTGTGCTGTCCCACAACTGGGCAAAGGCCTACCTCCGATTTTTCCACATCTCCCTATGTTGTGCTTCGATGGGCCACTCAACTTGGAATTTGTCTAATTCCTCACGCCATCGTAGCCTCGGCCTACCACGCTGGCGTTGATGATTTTAGGGGGTAAAATCATCAAAAAAAAAGCAGATTTTTATTTTATTTTTATTTATTTGGGTTAACAAACAGTAGCACGCAGTGCATTAAACAAACCGAATATAGCTAGTTACTTATACAGTAAATATTTGGTAAACATGCCACCAACTGCGTTAACCACAGATTACTTAATAATTATAAAATACAATAAAAGTTACACATGCCAAATTATTATTACCTACTTATTATTTTCTGACCTTAATACAATATTTGTAATTTTAAACCTTTAATATACTTTTTGAAATATTTAAATTTTGAAGATAACAATAGCAGTTCTATGATCTAAATTTACTCCAGTTACATATTCCTTTCAAGATAATCAATAAGCAACCTCCTGAAAGAGCCTACACGAGTAGAAAATATGTCAATATTGCCAAAACATTCGTTATAACACTTAGTCATTCTGCATAATGGTGAGCGCTTACCAGCATTTGTTCGACATTTTATTGTAGCAAACAGTTTGTGCGTTTGACTACTGCGCACATGACTCCTAACTGGTACTTTATAACATAGTTTACGGGTTAAGGGAATACAATCATATTTATTATGACACAAATCGAATAAGAGCATAGCTTCTAATTGTTTTCGCCTCGACCGCAAGTCAAGTATATTATACTTTTCAAGGAGCTGGCCGTAAGAAAGGTAACTACGCGTAAATTTGTAATGCATCCTACGTAATTACGATTTAGCCCACAAGTCATCTGGCATACCTACGGCTCACATGACCGTCATCCAAACTTTCGCATTTATGATATTAGTAGATTGAAGTATAGATTGAAATCAGAGTTTGGACATAATTGACTGGGTGGGTGGATGTCATGATGTGTACTTTTGGTGTCCATCCATTTCACATAAGTTATTTGACTTAACCAAGGAAAGCTTATAATCCCTTAAAACAAACAAAACATGCCACCACACACACCACTAGAATCTTCCAAAGCAACGTACGTTTCGCTCCGATACCAGCTGAGCATCCTAAATAGAATATGATGATGAAAAATTATTTGTTTACGTATTACGTATTAATAGTTGTTTACGTAAAATTTTCCCTAAATCCGTTACAAACCCAATTTATTTATTAATTAACGAGCTAATCCTATCGGTACATAAAGTAATTTATCAAGATATTTTTTACATTTTCCCAATGATTAACGAATTACGAGTTACGGCCCGAAACCCCTGTTACAGGCTCCGGCGGACGTTTAATAATCAGCAAAGATTGATTGAGAAACATTTTGTAGCAGAAACGTTTTAAAATAAATCATCATTATTATTATTACAACGCTGATGAAACCGCGAGACATAATTTTATTAAATATCGACAAAAATCCAACCTTTTTAATATCAGTTGAAAAAATCGCACAATTTCATATTTTTCTCCTGCACAAATAAGGATAAAGTCGGTAACCATCCTAAACCATTATCAACCAACGTATAGTAATGTAGGTTTTCCCTGTAAAACCTTTGAAGCGAAAACTTATGCTGAGATCTATATAGGGCGTACTTTGACTTTGCTCAGACTTTATTCAGTGTTAAAACGATGTGAGTAACATAAATCTGTCTCGTTTGAACCATGTCTTAAGTCTAAGAAAAGTCAAAGTGCGCTCTATAGATCTCACACTTATACAGCTTATACTTACACTCATAGAGCTCTGATACACGGACTGTTTCAAGCTGCGACTGCAAAATATATAATGATATAGTGAACTACAGTCTTCTACGTGCACACATACATGGACCACTTGAGCAGTTGCGACTGCTTCGGGCGGTTGGCACCAATCAATCAATGGTAGCTTCAAGCTGTTGACTATGACTGCTTGAGCGGTCCGTGTATGGTGATCACTGGCTACCTGCTCGAGCAGTCCGTGAATGGCAGGTCTTTCATTCCAAAAAAAAATCATGATTTCTAACTTGGCACACAAACCTATTCTATTGTTAGTGTGAACGAATTTATTGTTATTGATGGCTTTTGAAATTCATACTACAATGATTTAGTAGTCCGCGCCTGAAACATGGTAGTTAATTTCCATCAAACAAACGCATTCGATTATGAAACTGGGTGTACTGCAGCTACCTATACATCATACATGTTACATTATCAATGATATATGCCTAATCCAATCACATATTATCGACCACAGTTATCGATCTTCTGACACAGATTTGTGCGTGCAATTATAAACCTTAAAGTGTTAAACACTCTCAGTCCACGACTGTAAATATCTGTACCAAGGTATATTATTACTTGCTAATGCCCTGATCTTTGCCGCTTTAACAGCGCCGATTTTAGTTTTTAATTTTAAAAATATTTATCTGTACTCCTTCCATCTCCAGTATGTAAGCTATTATCTTTGTGCAAATAACAAACAAATAATACAATATAATTTAAAGCTATCTAGCCTGACTACTTACGATATGAACCATTTAAAATAAACCGGCCAAGGCCAAAAAAGGCGGCACCGAGGGTTCCGTACAAACCTGTAGTAAGTTTTACGATTTATGACGTACTAGAGGATGCTCGCGACTTCGTTCGCGTGGCATAAGTTTTTTTAATTCCCGCAGGAACTCCTTAATTTTCCGGGATAAAAAGTAGCCTATGTCACTCTCCAGGACCTCAACTATACCCATACAAAAAATCACGTTGATCCGTTGCTCTGTTGCGGCGTGATTGAAGGACAAACTCTCTATTTAACATCCTTGAGGATAAAATTTTCAAAAACTGTGAATCACGTATTTCTTCATTTCAAACCGAAAGTCCAAGTGCTCAGTTTCATGAAAAATGAAGAACTTTCATACAAACTTTCAACCCCTATTTTATCCCTTTTGGGGTGCAATTTTGAAAAACTGTGACACACGTATTTATTCGTTTTTAACCAGTAGCTCATATACCAAGTTTCATGGATATAACTTGAGAAATGACGGACTTTCATACAAACTTTCACCCCCTATTTCACCCCCTTAGGGGTAGAATTTTGAAAAATCGGCGGTATTTTTTTCGACATTTTGCCCGATAAATCAAAAACTATTATGCATAAAAATAAATAAAAATCTGCTTTAGAATGTAGAAGTATATATCCCTTTCATATGATATCCCACTCAGTATAGTTATCATACTTTGAAATTTCAAACCCCCGATTTTCCCCCTTTTTTAATTAAACTAAAAATAATTTTCGATTTGTTTTTATTTTAGTGATGTTGGGCCACTATTATATAAAACTATTCCAAATTTCATGTCGATAGCTTTAATAGTTACTGAAATAATCGACTGTGACGGACGGACAGACGGACGGAGAAAGTCGCACCATAAGGGTTCCATTTTTACCATTTTGGTACGGAACCCTAAAAATGATAAAAAGTATTAGTTAAAGGTATGTGGATTAGGTGGGTGGCTTGTAATTTTTTTTATTTGTAGTTTTTTTGGGACCAGCCGCGCCCGCGGTGCCCCCAAAAGCGTGGGGCCCGTAGCAAATCTGCCTCCCGCTTTATGGCTAGCCCGGACGAGAGGACATATTATTTAGATGTTCTTCCATCTTACGAGTATGTGCCCTTATCTACCGTATTATCTGACTTACTGCTCTTTCAATTACTACGGCAGTTATGTGGTCTGCCTCTTTGCTACAACGGTAGCACCAATAAAATATAATTTAATTTTAGTTTTATTTAATATTAGTTAAGCCATCAATACAACACAATACAAGACAGGAGTACCAAAAATAATAATTATTCTTGCGTAAAAAACGACCCAAAAGTTTCCAATTGATTGCTTCTTAACACAACCTCTATAAATGGGTAAAGGATCACACAGCCGGAGTGTATCGGGAATATTTTTCGACACTCAATAAAATGCAAATACCCAAATAAAGTTGCCAGGTAGCGTATGAATAATAATGTTGTAATGTAGGTGCTTACGAGTAAGCTTGATCCACACACGATGCGAATTCGCAGCGCGAATGACGTCACGCTGATGTGCGCCGATAGAGTTGGCGTTTGGTGTTACTCAAAACTTTGACTTTAATAAGAACCTGAGCAGTGGTTGATTTATCGATCTATTAAGGGGCAAGGCACCAGCAGAGCCGAGGTACGACCGTGGCATCTTGCCTTAGGGCGAGTACACAACGGATAAATTCCCGTGGGAACTTCTTAATTTTTCGGGATAAAAAGTGTCTTTCCCCGGGATACAATCTTTCTCTGTGCCGAATTTCATCAAAATCAGTTTAAAAGATAAGGCGTAGCAGACGGGCTGACAGACACACTTTCGCATTTAAATATATAGAAACGGACGTTTCTTTGCCCTGTCTTGTCCGTAGTGTGTTTTTGCCCTAATAAAAACTCGACCTAAGCTTTTATTGGATTAACCTACTATGTGCAAATCGTTTTATTATAACTACAAAATTCAACGGTATGTCCCGTCTGGCTAATAATTCCATTCGAGTACTCGTACCTAGTACCGCTAGTACCTTCGATTTGTCTTCTCAAGGGTACTATAATGGTGCTTGACAATTTACATACTTCTACAGTCGCGCCCGCGCCGTGACACGCTGCCGTCACGCGTTTTATTTGCTGCAGTCTTTTTAGGGAGGTATTGAATAATTCAGCTCTCTAACATAGGCGCCATACTATTTTTATTGTTTGACGCCGCTATCGAAAAACGAATAAAATAAACGTAATAAAATGAAAAACCTAGCTATCTACCTACGCATTCAGGGTTACTAGATGATGACTAGATGATGACTGATAGTGGATTATACGCCCTGTGGTTTTAGATTTTTGAAAATCCTCTACTTACTTAGGAACTCTTTAATTTGCCGAGATAGCCTATAGTCGTAAGCATCATTCCAGAAGTTAATTAGAGTAAAGTAATTTTGTACTCTCATTAAAAACTTGCACGAGTAAACTATTACAACGTGAAGAGGTTTCACTAGAGATTTAATCTAAGTGTGGAGCCGTATTTCCTTAAACTGTTTCTGATGTTGATTCATCATGCCACTTCAGATAATAAGTGAATAAGTTTAAGGCCCATGGTGTCTAGTAGCTGGTGGGTTCTTGGACACAGGATATAAAAAGATTAAAGTTATAGATAATGTTATTAAAAAAAACTAAAGACTTTATTCAGAAAGGTTTTATGTCCAGACTGATCAGCAGCTTAAATAAATTAAATAACCAAATCCTTTGCAATTTTTACGCCAACCAATCAAAGGGATTTGCAAAGCTAGGAGCAATTTTTTACAGAGTTATACCGATATTGGTTCGTTCGGTATTTTCAGCACAAAATCTCGATAGAATTTTGCATCAATAAGCAACAAATCGGTAGGCTTAAACGGGATGTTCTTACTTTACGATATCTATATTTTGGCATCATACTGAATTTAAGGATTTAGAATTAGCCTTTAATAGCTATAGATTCGTTGGATAAAAGCGGTAAGTATGAGGACACTGAGGTATCACGCGAAAGTATATTATTGTTTCTTATTTACAGCGTAATAGCTGAACTAATACCTATTATCAGTAATACAGAGGAAAAATACATATTTTTATATCATAGCTAGCGATCGCCGCTTTTGTGGGTTTTTTTTAAAAATCCGGCCGTATTCCTTGTCTAAATAATAAAGAGGACCTCAACATCATTTTAGATTTCCGAGTTCAAGAGTTTGTGTTGTGCGTTTATGAGGCGACCTCCCTAGCACAGTTGTGAGCGATGTGAAAGGTCTCGGGTTCGATTCCCGGCAGGATCAATCCGGGAATTCGTAATTTCTGAATTTTGTCCAGTCTGGCCTGGTGGGACCACCACCCTAGTTACCACCCTACCGGCAAAGGCGTACTTACCGCCAAGCGACTTAGCGTTCCAGTACGATGCCGTGTAGAAAACAATTAGGGGTATGGGTTTAAAATAACTGCCATACCCCCAACAGATTTGCCAGCTACCATCTTAGACTGCATCATCACTTACCATCAGGTTAGATTGCAGTAAAGAGCTTACTTATAGTGGCGTAAAAAAGGACTTATCTTTTAATTATGTTAAAAAAAAAATGTAGAGAATTATTGTAGAGATCTTATGCATATTATTATTAAACTAGCTGATGCCCGCGAATGTTTTTTTATTCCCGCAAGAATTCTTTAATTTACCGGGATAAAAAGGAGCCTATGTCATTTTCCAGGTCCTCAACTATACACATGCCAAAAATCACGTCGATCCGTTGCTCCGTTGCGGCGTGATTGAAAGATAAACCAACAAACAAACACACTTTCGCATTTATAATATTAGTATGATGATAAACTGACTAAATAATCCACGAACCTACCGAACTACCCTAGCTTTAACAACTTAAAAACTTAAGGTACCTACACAATTATTCTAAAACGACAAGGAATTTTATTTTCTTACTAAATCATAATTAAAAGTTAACGCAGCGAAGTAGCTAGCTTGGTCAATCTCAAAATAATTAAGAAGTTATAAATGAACCTTTTATTTTTACAGTTAGTTGTTTTAAGAACTAATCCAGACTACAGTGAGCTTTTATTAATCAAAACTTTGTACAAACAATGTTCAAACTTACAGTTTCAAATTTAATAACGTTATAACTAAACATACTCTCTCTCTCTCTTATCAACCCACTAGCTGATGCCCGCGACTTCGTCCACGTGGATTGAGGTTTTTTGGTTCCCACGGGAACTCCCTAATCTTTCGGGTTAATATCTATATATAGCCTATGACACTCACAAATAATTGACCGAGCGAAGCGAAGGTCTCCGAGTCTACTTGAGTGAATTGGCACTTGTCCGTCCGTCCGTCCATCCGTCCGTCCGTCCGTCCGTCCGTCCGTCCGTCCGTTTAAAGATAATTAGGAATAAACTCCAAAAAAATTTTTTTATTTTATTTTTCCCTTAAAATTGACGAAATGGGGGGCTTTCAAAGTGGAGATTTTCTAACGTCCAAAGTTGACCTCGGAACTCTCAATTTTTTGAAACTTATCAATTATTTGAATTCTATCCTGTACTTGAACGGAAACGAAATTATTTAATTTATAATGATGATGATATTTTTAACAGAACTTCACAATGATGTCAATAGATGGCGCTCTGTGATACCGCGAGGTCTCAGTTCGGGGCGAACCACTAGTTTATTCATTTCATTCATGTACCTACCTACATATATATAATGAATTAATTATAATAACATGAGGCCCCGTCAGGTCATTGCAATTGGTAACATTCGTTTTGAAGCCAAAAATTCTATATAGTTTAAAATAACAAAATTAACAATTTCAGTAAGTCTACTTTATAATTCATTACATTTCAATTTATCTACGTGTACTAATCTAATTGCATAAGCAACATCCCAATTAAGTAGAAAGTAAACCTACCATCAACTTCAAAGTATCTTATTATGGCGAATCGGCGAATGGCGTGAATGGTCACGATTCGCCTGTTAATATTATCCTTAGAAACAACATGAGGTTAAGGGATCAACTCCGAGAGGCTCAATAAATCATTTTGGCCTCGATAGCCGCTGACATCGCCAAATTGCTTCCTTCCCCTAGTGGCTGTTGAGCCGTTATACCTCATAATAGGGGATGAATAGGGGAGCATGAATGACTGCGTACAAAATAGTGACAATCGGTCTCATCACCATTTTGATGACCTCCCTGGCATTGGTGAGTGCTGTTGTCATAAAGTCTGTTCCAATAGAGATAAGCTATTTTTTCAACTTCTTTAACGTCTGATCGCGTCATCTTAATATATGCCACTAGACTAATAGCGATGGGAGTATTGCAAGCCGACAAGTTTGAAGATATTCCCATCACCAAGTGGCAATTAAGATGATCAGATCAGCGATCAGACGTTAAAGAAGTTGAAAAAATAGCTCATCTCCATTGGAACAGACTTTATAATCAATTTCGGTATTTATAATTTCAGAATTGGGTCTGGTCTGGTCTTGTGGGAGGCTACCACCCTATGGTATTGGTATAATATTATTAAGACGAGAGAGACTATGAAGGAACTTGGAATTTAATTTGCTATAATCCGCAACAATAGGCAAATATATTATGTGGTACAGTGTATCTTGCACTTGCAGCTTATCTTGCACTTGCAGCATGTAATATTCACCACACCACATAAATCTTCCAAATTATTTTCAACGTACGTTTCACTCCGACACCGGAGCATCTTCAGGAGGTGTTGACTCGACAATGCACGATTGTAAATACAATGTTTACAATCGTGCATTGTCGAGTCAGCACTTTTTGTCGAGTCAAGATACACTGTACCACATATATTTGCCTATTGTTGCGGATTAAAGCAAATTAAATTCCAAGTTCCTTCATAATCATGGACTTCCGCAAAGTAACGCCTGCTTCTATCCAATATGAGAGAGACTGTTTCTCCCGGAAAAACAAAACATTTCCGCTAGATAGCATTATTTTTAACGCATTTTGCCTACAATTCTCCCTTGGGTCACGCGAGCGTAGAAACAAGGAATGTTATATAGCTAGTTATAACTAAAATGAAATAAAACAATGATAAACAAAACACTTCAGCATAGGTTGCTAGATTAAGAAAATTAGGATTTCCTATAAGGCCCTATGATGTTATTTAATATCAAAGAAAGGATATCAACGGAATTTTAATACCCAAATACATGCGGAAGTAGTTTCGGGAAACCGCAGCCATACCAATTTATTATCACGGCATCAATAATATTTTCCCTGACAATTGGTGAATGTCAGCCATGCGGGAATTACGATCCAAATGGATCCAAACAACACAACGGGTCTTGCTCTGAAACTGCGGTTTATTCAAATTTGCCGGAATGTTCCGTAACGTACGTTGACATCGCTTCTAGCGTAAATAATACAGAATAGCTTTTAATATAAGTCTTCGTGACAATATCTCTGAGTTAGATGTAGAACTAGTGTGCTGGCATTAAAGCTTCCTTTGCTGCAAAATATTGTAAAGAAAGAAGACAATAGGGCTGATTCTGTATAGTGCACAATCTCTAAACTTAACTAAAATTAGAGCAATACAAATATTGCTATCCCTTTCATAATACTCCCTACGGAAAGGGATAGCAATATTTGTAATGCTCTAATTTTAGTTTAGTTTAGAGATTGTGCACTACAGAATCAGCCCCAATGTGGCCAATTCTGTATTACACAATCTCTTAACTAAAATGACACCTCTAAATCTAGTTCGTTCTCTTTCTGCAGAGAGTATTATGAAAGGTTTAGCAATATTTTTAATGCTGTCATTTTAGTTTAGTTAAGAGATTGTGTACAAAGGAACCTGTCATATTCATCATTTTATCCCATTGCCAGCTCAACACTGAGCACGAGTATCTTCTTAGACTGAGAAGGGTTTAGCCACAATCCACCACGCTGGCCCAGTGCGAATTAGCAGACTACACACACCTTTGAGAACATTATGAAGAGTTCTCGGGCATTCAGGTTTCCTCACGAGGTTTTCCTGCACCATTAAAGCCATATTAAAGCAATTTATTTTTAGTTTCTTATGAAAAGTTAGAGGTGCGTGCCCGGGGATCGAACCCCTGATCACCCGAATAAGAAACCAGGCATCTTAGTCACTAAGCTATCACCGCTTTTTGGATGATTTTCGTAGAAATGGATTTTTTTGCCTTTCTATTCAATTCAGTCTTTGATTCAGTCGCACTCTGCTCTGCAAGCAGATTTTACAAATTCAAATTGTTTCCACTTTACCGGCAAGGACGTACCGACATGTGATTTAGCGTTCCGGTACGACACCGTGTAGAAACCGATGAGGGCATTTGCATGTCGGTTTGACATGAACTGCCCTACCTTGGTCTGTACCTAACTTATAGAAGCACCTAAAAAAGGCAGTCATAAAAAAAATCATCTCCTAAAAAAAGGCATCCTCGTAGTTTAGGGGCCAGGAATTCACTGTATTCTGGCCCCTAAGATACGGGTCCTCCTAGTTTAGGGGCCAGGAATTCACTGTATTTTTGTACTTAGGTTAATTTGATTAAAGATTTATATTTCTATTTCTATAAGGCATCTAAAGCACAGAATAGGTAATAATACATGTAGAAACGCTACCACCCAATACAATTGACATCCTGTGGCATGCCACACTGAGGTGTTATTGGAATTTATAGAGCTTTTAGGTAAAAACACCTACTATGGCATTTCTAAGTACTAACAGTGTAATTTTTAGTACCCGTACATCGAATTTTATCACCCTATAAGGATTTGTCTCTTACTTATACTGTGGACGTACCTACATATTATAAAAGAAAAGGTCAAAGGGCGGTCCCTAGAGACTACAAGGTCACTGTCGATCACAACGTAAAACGGAACTGCAAAAATATTATATGCCTATATCGTGTAGAAATCCCTCCTTTCTTTCACCCTTTTATAGTAGAGCCTGTTACTATATTCTTTCAAGCTACCTTGTTGTTATAATATCGAATATCCTGCCAACCTGCTTGTAAAACGTTTTTAAATAAAATCTTTTCGTTAATCCAAAGATTCGAACATAAAAAAGACAGTAATTATATTATGTTTTCGAATTCAAAAATCGATTAATGTCAAATTTGCAATGACAACCTTCGTGCAAACAATACATTATTTTCCAGTTCAATATCACCAGAAAATTCAGCAATAAAACAAACCCAAAAATGTGCATTTAATAAGAAAAGTAAACGGCAATAGATCAAAATTCGCATAAAAATGGCCACCTAAATTAAAATTCCGCATCAATCAACGTCAAGCAATCGATAAAGCACTCTCAATTTCGGGAAGAATCATTAACAACGATGGATAGCTTTGGTGAGCTTTTTAATATTATTTATAATGTTTTGATGTGTGTAACAAAAATATTTCGTAGGCATATTAGCTGGGGCATTGACCGTCGGAGACGAATACTTTGGTGGAGTGAGCGGCGCCTTTCAGAATTAACCGACAATATAAACAGGGTGGCGGGAACTGGCTGGAAGAAAAATGCTAAGGACCTGGTGTGGGGTGGTCATACTATGGAAAGGGTTACCTAACTAAGTCCAACAGGGAATATCCACAGTCTTACGCTGATGATGATTTATTTTGTCGTGCACTCTGTCGTAGGTGTCCCTTCGAGCCGTGTCCTAACGCTTATCTACGCATTTCAAATATCCTCAAATATTTTCATGCGTTTTTCATGAACCATTACACAAAAAAGCACAAGCAAATCGACAACGTTTAAAAGTTTTTCTGTATGTCTCTGTTGCCTTACCGCTGAAATGATCTTTGTACCAAAATAGGTGCAAAAATAGCCTGCATCACAGACACAACTACAGAAATCTTACTATCCCGGAAAATCGCTTAATCTCATGGGCGAACAGAAAACTTTAAATACCAAACTTTTAATACTCTATGTCCAAGAGAGCAAATAGTTTCTTAATAATATAAAGCGTAAATTCAATGCTATACCTACGTTTTTTACAGAAAACGACACTCTTGACCTATCAGACAACTCGGGTGACACCTCTTCATCATCGAAATCCGGCTTATTCCAAGTAAACCAGCCTTTCGTGCTAGAACTCCATGACATAAAGAAGGATGAACCAGCAATTGAGAGAGTGACCCCAGAAGCTAAAGCAAAGAAGAAGAAGAGGCGAAGCCAGCCGGTTACTGAGAACAAAACCGGTTCAACTACGTCATCTTCTGCGTCGTTACCTGCTACGGGGGCTGCCGGTAAAGAAGAGTTTTATGATGCGGACGACAGTTACCATGACTTAGCAGGTTTAAACATCTACTAAGTAACGATTCGATCGTTCTAGAAATAATTCAATTAATAATTTTCTAGACGTGGCTAGTTACCACCCTACCGGCAAAGACGTGCCGCCAAGCGATTTAGCGTTCCGGTACGATACCATGTAGAAACCGAATAGAGGTATGGGTTTAATAATATAACTGCCATGCCCCTAACAGGTTAGCCCGCTACCATCTTAGACTGCATCATCACTTACCATGAGGTGAGATCGCAGTCAAGGGCTACTTTAAGGGTTTTACTTGTAGAGGGAAAAAAAACATAGCTGTTCTCAAGACATTATCTAAGTTAGGTGTTATTCGTCTGATGTAGAAACGATAAAGGTGATAGGTACAGGTACAACAGGTAGGTTGAATATACTTAATATTATATGTATACTCTTCCCAATGAATTTCTAACACGTCAATGTGATTGTTAACAATCGGTTAAAAATATTAGACAAGAATTTTAAATGGAGAGAATTTAGAAGTAGGAACTATAAAAAGAACATAAAAGCGGTGGTAACTTTAGTAAGGCAGTGGAAGATATATGCTAACCTGGTAGAATATTTAGAAAATTGGTGAATATGATATCGACCAAGCCGTTACTCATACCATCCACCCCATACCGAGTTCTGTGTTAGAACTCTTATACTTACTTTTAGATCTGACTTTTCCTTCTTATCCAAGATAATATATTATTTCAGCAAAAGATGGCCAGGCGAAACCCGCAGCGGCACTTGCCCTGGCTCTGCAGGAATCCCAACACAACCAAGACCCGAAATTGAGTCCTGAGACCGCAATTCGAACTTCAGCCACTCCGCGAGAACCGTCAAAAACCTTAACAGTAATTCCTTTTAGACTATCATTTATCACCCAAACTATTAGCAAGCTGAAGTGGCAGTGAGCAGGCCATGTCTGTCGAAGGAGCGATGGCCGCTGGAGTCGGAAAGTTTTAGAGTGGAGACTAGCCAACAACAACAGCCTAGGACCGGAGCAGATAAAACGTCATCGGGAGAGGGGATATACGTTCTATCCCGTCACGTGGCTCCATATAAAATGGCAGGGCATTTATGTCCAAGAGTACATTTTTTGCTGGAGCTATAATTAAAGCTGTATTTAACTACAAGTATCAATAAAAAAACTGTAACCCGACTACCGAAAAATTTTCAGAGAACCCCACTTTTTTTGGATGTAACATCCGTCATCGGAGTTCTGTAGTTAGTTATTTGAGTAAAAGCACAGGTAAAAGCTGAAAATGATTCTTCTGTTACATTGCCTAGACTTATAGCGGTTCTACGGCCTTACGTTTTCTTTTCTTCTTTTTATTTGTTACCTACTTACACATCTGTAACCTGTTTTTTTATTTTTTTTAGAAACCTGTCCTACCTCCTAAGTAACTGTCAAACAGGAAACCGATTCATGGTATGTATAACCTAAATTATTTTCTGCATGGTATGTATAATTGTCTCGTTGGTCTAGAAACTGTCTCGTTGGTCTAAAGTAAGGCCAATATAAGCGTAGACAAAATGTAAACAAACAAAGGAGAGGTCATTCGCCTAATGAAGGGGTATACATATTTACATACGTTAGTACTAGCATAGTAACAAAAATAACAAAATATAACAACAGTAACAAAATATAACAACAGTAACAAACAAACAATAACTTCCACTATGAATAACGATATCAAATAGGTGCAGTACATCCAGCGAGTGCGTTCCGAAATGGAATGAGTGAACGGCAAATGGCGGACCGACGCGTAAAATGTTACTTACCGCTATGTTTCGCCGGTGAGACGTCACGACTTTTATTATGAAATCCACTATCGACCACGTAAGCGCGTCGCGCGTAAGTCTATCACTATGCGCGAAAGAGACAGTTATAGTTGTGGCGTAGTTAGTTGGTTTCGTGAGGGTTTCATAGTGAAGGTACGTCAATGAACTTTTGTCCACGCTTATATTGGCTTTACTTTAGTAACTGTCTCGTTGATCTAGCAACTGCCTCGTTGGTCTAGTGGTCAGCATGTTCGACTGCGGCCGACGAGGTCCTGGGTTCGAGCCCCGGGTCGGGCCATAATATTAAGTATTGAGTTTTTCTAACTAGAAATTTTCAGTACTAGTCCGGAGTTAGGAAGTTGGCGGTGTTGCACACCCGTGCCTCGGAGAGCAGGTTATTATCACTAACATGATAGTAGTCGTTAAAGCTCGCAAACCCGCATAAGAGCAGCGTGGTGGGTCAAAGCTCTAATTCCCTCTCTCCTATGAGAGTGGAGGCCTGTGCCCAGCAGTGGAACATTAATGGGCTGTAGTAGTGGATGGATGGAGTCTTAATAAAAATGTCAAGAGGTGGCTACCAAGCCACCTCTTGACATTTTTAATAAGACTGTGAAAGCAGTATTTAAAATGTGTATGTATTATTATTTGTCCCGGTTTATCCTGTAGGTAGGTACTTAAATTTTATAGCCGATAATTGCGAATGTCAAATTTTCTAACATACTCTCATAATGTCAACTGTAAGTGTATCTTAATGACCAGTTGCTAGTTAATAACACACCTCACATTTTTGAAAAGAAATGGTTTAATTTTTTTTAATGCTTTATACATTTTCTTTACAGATAACAATTATCTACCCAGAGAAAATACCAAACTGAAACAATCTGTACTTTCTGCTACTTCCTGAAGTAAAAAATATATTAATAATTTCACATGCTGCCTTTTATTTTAACAATGTCTATTCTGTTTTATGTCAATCCTATAGAAATTACCAATCTTACTACTAGGCGCTCACGCCCACGTCAGATAATCTGACCGATTTTTGTGTCCGCATAAAATAAAACACAAATTTCAATTTTGAACACACACACATCCTGCAAAGCTGCAAAGTCTCTCATAAACAAAATCGGTGGATCCCAGCCGATCCGATTGTCGGTAGAAAATGAAACATTCAGATATATAATATGATACAATAATATACCCGCGACTTCGTCCGCGTGGATTACGTTTTTTTTATTCCCGGGGGAACTTCTTAATTTTCCGGGATAAAAAGTAGCCTATACATCCCAGATGTAGCCTACTGCTATACCAAATTTCATCAAAATCGGTTGAATCGGTTGGTCGGGCCGTGAAAGCGTAGCAGACAGACAGACAGACACACTTTCGCATTTATAATATTAGTATGGATCTATGCTCCTATTACGGAGTCCGGTCCGCGAACTCTGTGGGTCCGCGGACTAAGAACTATTACTAAAGCACACCAGGCACACTGACGGTTTTTGTGCAAACAAAACCGTGAGGCAAGTTGGTATCATAGAGCACACAACAGGACAAGGTATCTATCTAAGCTTATAAAAGTATTCTTTGTTCTGTGGAGCACTCGCACGTAGCTGCAAAACGCGCTAGTTTTAAAGATTGTTTTAAAGAAAAGATAGCTTTAGGAAAGTATTAAATTTTTATTCGAAAGATTGAAGAATCCTATGCACTACTACTTTTTAAATATACTTTAATAAAATATACATATTTTCCACATATTTTCCAAGATATTTTCAATTTCATTCCAACCTACGTTCCTAGAAACATCATAGTGTGGCCTGCTCAGTAGGACAAATTATATCACAACGAAAACACGCCCAAAATTCACTCTGGTATGGTAAATCCACGGTAAATCTATGGGCAATTGGCAACGTCACTATGACAACAAACTGATACTAAAATTATTTGAGTGTTAGCAAAACAATAAGTGAAAAATTGGTTAGTTTCGGTTTATTTTCGGGAGTCCCGTTGCTGCGGGGCTTCCCGCAAATTCGTGAAGGTACTTACTTATTACAAAATAGGGTCAACTTCCGTAGTTTCAGGTTTCTGCTTTGTTGTATTTTGCTGAGCTATTTGTGTGATTGACTGTGTTGTTTACATTTCTGTCCCAAATTTTTCCAAGGCACTTTTCCGATGCACTTTCGATGTAAAATTCAATACTATATCAGTAGAACTATTGTAATAGTCATTGTTACCAATGGCAATCTATATAATAAAGATTGGTACAAAGATTAAGAAGAAAATCTCTTCGTGATTGGATCGTCGTGATTTTTTGCATGGATATACCTAGTTGAACACCTGAAGAGTGACTTAGGTTACTTTTTATCCCGGAAAATTTAGGAGTTCCCGTAGGAATTTAAAAACATATTTCACGTGGATGAAGTCGCGGGCAGCGGCTAGTATTTAAATAAAAATAAAGCTAAACACCATACAAACATGCTATCAAAATGTTTTGTAAAGAAAAAGCTTACTTAATAAGAATTTGTCATTTTACAGTAATGGACAAACTTGTTCATCGTAAATCAAAGAGCAAAAAACCAGCCGCAAAACCCAAAACGAGCAAGAAACGGCAGAGCGATGGTAATACTTTTTACGTGATTTACAAAAATATTACATTAAGTAGTCGCTTGTGAAATTACACCAATTATTATTAGTCTATTCAAAATGAATCATAAATCATAATATTTTTATTTTAATATTTATTTGAGTACACCACTTTTATTCACATCATTTCATCCCACACCCACGCCCATCGACGCGACGGCCCACTTCTGAGCAAGAGTCTTCTCTCAGAATACGAGGGATTGCAATAGATCCCCACGCTAGTCATGTAGGGCTTGGCAGACTTTACACGCCTTAGAGAATATTATGAGGAACTCTCAGATATGCAGATTTCCTTACTTTGTTTTCCTTCAGCATTAATGCAAGCGATATTTAACTGCTTAAAACGCACATAACTCCGAAAAGAAGAGTAAAGTCAAGGGATTGAACCTCCGACCGCCTGAATAAGAGGCCGGGCGCTTAACTTAAACTAAGTACTAGGCTATCACTGCTTGAGCACGCCATTTAAAGATCATTTTATTTATAATTTAGGACCATCATGTTCTATGTTCCTGGCCGAAATTTCCAGAAAGCTTGCGCTAAAAAAGAGACAGGAAGAAGAATCGCCAACCAATATTGTGCGTAAGTAATGTGTTGGAATGTCAATGTGAAACTAATAGTTAAAGTTTCGCTTCTTTTAATTTCACTGCTCTCATTTTTGTACAGAAACCATTATCGACAGCCTTACTAATGCCCTGCCCGTGAAATTTACTAAGAAATCCCCATCAAAGAAGGACTCTCCTACGAAAATTGAAACATTACAAACATACGCCCCTGAACTTCTGCCAAATGATACTTTATCAGTCCCACCTCCAAATATTATAAGCAGTGAAAAAATTTCTCAATTGAATGGATCGCCAACAATAATTATTGAAACACCAGCAAAGAATAGAGGGTTTAGAATACCAAAAATGCCCTTGGTTAGCAGTGAAGTATTTAAACAGCCTGAAATAAAGTTAAAGGTAGTAACAGAGGACGTAGCTGTGAACACTGGTGGTGAACATGATGTTGCAAGCGAAATAGCCAAACACGTCGGTACTTTGCGAAAGATATCGTTGATAGCAGAGGAATTTAATAAAAAAACAGGTATCGCTTTACAATAAAAGATGTATGGACAACGTAGAAGGGGATATAGAGAAGTAGCTGCGCAATATACGTCTGGGTAAATACCCAGGCGTATATTGCGCAGCTTCGGGATGTAAGTAAGAGCAGTGCAACCAATTTATGGTAACAAAATCCTTGTGTATCGATAAATAGAACCAAATACGTAATACCTACACCAAATCGCCTGCGCAGGTATACAAAGTCACGGTCTTTTTAAGATAAATGAACTGCACCTACTATAAAAGCGTTTATTAGGGTTCCATAACCAAGGGGTGCCAACGAGACCCTATAACTTATCCACCGCTGTCCTTCAGTCCGTCTGTCTATCAGTGGGTTTATCTCAAGAACCCTAATAGGTAAACTGTAGAAATTTAGACAGAATGTTTATTTTCAATTGCCGCTATAAAAACCAAATAATAAATATGTAAAAAGGGATATACATACAAGAAACGTGCATTTCGTGAATTTTTGAGCGCCTCTCTTGTTCCTTCTATGCTGATCAGCTTTGGCTGATTTTATGAAAATCAGTGCATCTTTAAAAACAATGGAATGAAATAGTATGAATAATTTCGGGAATAAACTGTTATTATAATTATTTTTACCTTTCAGCTAAAAATTTAAAAGAAATAGTGGACAGTGTCCAAGAAGACCTATTAAAAAAACTAGAAGAAGCACAAGCAGAAGAAAGAGCTTCCAAATTAGAGACTCAAATATTGATAAATGAGCAAAAAGAACCAATATAGAAGAAAATTATGAAAAAGTTAAGTGACAATGCATATCATTGCTGTCAACCATGATGTGAAAGAAAATGTTCGGTTCTTTAAAATTTTATGTAATTTATAAAAATAAATAAAATAACATAGTAAACTCAGCTTTTAAATTAACTATCACCAGTCTAGTCACCAAATAGGCTGATTTTATTAAAAAAGATTAACTTAATATAAAAATGGATATACCTGTTGATATGCCACTATTTGGCACAACAAAAGATTATATAGTAGCATTTGGACACCTAAAACTAATAAAAGATAGAAACAGTAACGGTAAGGCAGTTTAAGTTTCCTAAAGTTATCTTATACGTTCACATTTTAACATGAGACTAACTATACGAAGTATGCGACTTTTATTTATTAAACTTCACCTCACCACCTAGTGTGGCTAGATAAAGGAAAACAAGAGCATAAAGACATAAAAAAGCCCGTACTTAGCAGATTACCTCGGAACGCAAGATCTATTTCATCGTTTAGAAACCCAAAGAGCAATGGGCAAGTAAATATAATGCCAGGTAACCTCAAATTCTATTAATATTTAATGAACTCTATAATATATTAATAATTCATTTAATAAAAACTTTCTTACTGTATAGGTAATGTAGCTGGAACAAGCCGGCAAATATATTCAACCTTAAAATCCAGAACCGATAGCTTAGGTAACTATAACGCCATTAAAAAATGACAAATAAATTTAACGACAAAATTCTTGATTGTTCGCTGTATTCTAATTGGACTTTTTTTAGGAGGAGAAGAGAAGCCTAAACCTAGTCATATACCACGACGAAGATCTGCCAAAGAAATACCTACAAGGGAATCTACTATACGAGCCGTTAACAGAAATATGCCGAGTAGACCTAAACCACTTATGGAACCAAGAAATAATATACAAAGAGTACAACTTTTAAATGTTAATCCAGGTATTAAAACAGAGATTAAGGAAAATTGCTTTACCTAAAAGTCTGGTGAAACAAAGGAAAATTGAACAGTTATCGTAACCTAACAATTTTCATATTTTTCTAACTATATTTTACGCAGTTGAGTTTGATCCACACAGTTTCGTATGTAGTGTTGTTCCTAATGAGAATCCTCAGAGCTTTCGTTTTTACATCTATGATTATTATTACTTAGTTCAAATTTCGAGAAAGAGGTCAGCAACCGAATCTCACTCGGCTAGGATGGCTAGGCTAGCCACATCATTCAGAAAGTTTGACCTACGTATTCCCTTTTTTAAAATTACTTAGTGCCTAAAGACTAATGTCTTCAAATAGTGCATATGACAAACGGTCAACGGATCTGAGAAATAATCGCTAAGTATGGGAAGTCGAATATAATAATCCTATAACCTGGCTAGTGGCTATGTGTTACATCTAAGTTATGGGAAGCTTTAAATCAGATTAGAATGTAGGAAAAGGAATCCTATACCTAGAGCTAAGTAAACTCTTCCTCAGGAACTTGGATTATCAACAATCATAAATAATCAAGTGCGATAAACGTCTGTAACGGTTCAAACGCAATTCAACTTTAAGAAATGTTACTGATTGAATTAATTTTTCAACAAAAATTATAGATTTCTGTCCTGCTCCACCAAAATCTGTAATTATAACATCAGCAAGACCCATTCCAACACTGGGGCATATTTATAGAGAGGACATGAGCAATGACACCTTGACTGGTACGAAATAAAAAATCTTGAGTATTTTCGCAGTTAATAACATAATAACGTTTTCTGTGCTTTCAGATTGGTACTTGGAATCTGTTAGTGAATATATGAATACACCACAGGATTCTGCTGATTTCAATGCAACTGTAAATACACCTGTACGTATAGGGAGTGGTTGCACTACTAAATTCAGCGAAGACAGTTCGGCAAATGGTATGTTTATTTATCTACCTATCTATGTTGTAATAATGGTCATAGTTTTACCGTTTTTTGTACGTGCATATCGAAAATCAATGAACAGTGTAAGGAATACTGTAGCGATCAAACAAAGCTTTAGCAGTTAAAAACGATAATATAGTCCGAATAACAGGTTTGCTCGCAAATTCGTCTAACCATGATACGTACTTCAATGCCCCACTAGCACCAACGTTGGCAGCTACAGTGTGAAGATTGCAATCACCACTAATTGACCGACACACTCACTAGTGGCTAAATTGCACCGTTGCAACAAAAATACCACCAATTCAGCCAATTACAATATTACGATTACTGCAATGTGATAATCACATCTTCCGTGGTAACTCTTGGCTGGCACGCGAGTGATATTGTCAAAATTTACCAAAAAAAAACAAAATTTCCTTTAGAGCTGTCGTCCATAAGTAAAAACAGTCTTTGTCAACTTCGCAGAACCGATTAATCCGACAAGTGAAGATGCGAATAAAACAATGAGTCCAAAAGTGTTAAATGTTACCGTTCCTATAAAAAACTTTAAGACTACAAATGAAAATGTGAGCGCTTGGATATCTTCGAAGTTAGATCATCCGATCCATGAATCTGGTACCGGCCTAATCCATATTTGAATATCCACACTTCCAAACCAATATTATAAATGTTTGTATGTCTGTCTATTTGTCTGCTACCCTTTTACGGCTCAACCGCTGAATAGATCTTGAAGAATTTTAGCAAAGAGATTTCACAAAGGATTTAGAGGATTATTATCAAATGATTCTTGAAAAAATGTTTAAAAATTAAAATATCGAATTGAATCTATTCAAATATTCGAAACTATTTTGATATCCTTAATATCCTGATTCCTGCCCGTAACTGATTTAATGCTTAATATACAGCTGACCAACCTGGAATGTATAATTATATTATAGCACTTGAGTTGTGTTTGCTTTATCATCAAAAATATTGAGATTACGCCACTTATTTTAGAATGGCAATCTATTCGTTAATCCAGAAGACCTGTTGTAAACACAAAAGCAAGCAACTCGGCTGTTTTGATAATACCGGATGATGTGAAGCAAAATACTTTGAATAGTACTGCAAAAATATCTGTTTCTACAACTGCAATTACTAACGAAACAAATTCCGGTATTGTTACCATTATTCTCAATAATAGCTATATTATATAGAGAAAGATTTGCACAATAAGACCACAAAAGTGGGGATCATCATTTTGCTACGATTGCAATTGAAGTGATTGGCTGATTTTGTGTTTTTTGATGTATCATCATTTTAACCAACAGTGAGATAGTGTCAAGGAGTAGGCCTTTTCCAAAATAGCTGCACCAATCATTGCTACAATTTCAATTTATTGGCTGAATTTATGGTAGGTATTTTTACTGCGACGCTAGATTTTGGCAAATAGCAAAACTGTGTTAGCTACTCAGAGGTGATAGCCAACGTCACGCCGTCGCTTTCAACCTAAACGGCAGTAGGACTCTGACCAGCCAATCGAACATTCGACAGAAGACCTCGACGGATTAGAGTAATTAGTACTTTTAGATCTCTTAGCATTCCAACCATAATCAGATTTAGATTTTATTTGTATTTCCTATTTTAGATAATGTTTTAGAGAAACGAGCCACCGTTGTGATAAGCAAAGGAAATGCAGAATCTTTAAGAACACCGAGGTATTTTACTATGCCCAAAGTGAACACTGAAGTAATACCGTTGACAAAATCAACGACAGGTAAGTAAAACCATTTGAAATAATTAAATACGCTGCTCTGTTGGTCTTTTCCTCCCTAGATCTTTTTGGGTTAGGCCCGAAAAATATTTCGGGGTTTTCACTCAATAATTCTCAATAGCAGTCCAGAATTGGGTGTCAGCACCGTCATGTGTCTTTATTTTACACCACTATCTAGCCTATGAGTTAATAGACTATATATATATGATGATGATGATGAGACTTGATCTGCCTGAAGTTAGGTTTGCATCTTATCTTTGACTCCAAGACAAGAAGTAGCCTACGTCGGTCCCCGGAATTTAAATTATCTCCGTACAAAATTTCGTTAAAATCAGTTAAACTCATAGGCCATTAAAAATTAGTTTTATCTTATTTATCTATTTCGAGTACGCATAGTTTAATAATATCATTATATTTTTTTAGATATTCACAAACCTCTCAAATATTCATCAGCACCAAATCCGTCAAGAAAACAAGAGAATATAAAAATTCCCGTCGCTTCTTACGTGGAATATCCATCAGAGGTTTTACAAAAAACTACCAACTTTGAAACTGAAGGTAAAAAAAAATCCGAGTATAAAATAGCATTAAGCAAGTTAAGAATATACTTAGAAGCATAAGGGAATATCAACCAAGCTGACAACCATGAACGATGTCTGCCAAGACTGGAGCACCGAAGTAGAAGCATAAGGAAAAAAGTATGCAAAGAAAACATCAAACAGTCTGATAGGCCTAGCATGCTTACCAAGAAACACGCAAACTTTAACCGCCTCACAATAAAATAATGCATTATTGTGTTGCTGATGCTTGTAGAGAAGTTTTAAAGGTTTTCTATTACACATCTGCACGGATTACAATTATTACGAATCCAACGCTTGTTTGAGTATTTTGTGGTAGGGCCGTAATATTTTAAGTTTTATTTTGCAAAATCACTAATCAATTTTTTTTATCCTCTACAAGTTAGCCCTTGTAGATGCAGTCTAAGATGGCAGCGGACTAAACTGTTAGGATTATGGCAGATTAAACCCATACGCCTAATCAGTTTCTATCCGGCATCGTACCCGAATGCTATATCGCTTGGCGACATGTCTTTGCCGGTAGGGTGGTAACTAACCACGGCCGAAGCCTCCCACCAGGCTAGACCAGAGAAAATTCAGTAATTATAAATTCCCAAATTGACTCTGCCAGGGATCGAACCCGGGACCTCCCACGTCAAGACAGCAGCGCTAAACACTGCGCCAGGGAGGTCGTCAAAAAACTGTCACTTCTGAAATGTGTGCTTAACTTATGACTTGTTTTTAAATGATATCAGCCTTTGCCACTTCAAGCAATAACGCAGGACCCGAAAGAGAATGCGATAATAACCCGAGTCAATGGACTCTTATTAACCACGTGGAAGAATTCAGCGTTCCTACAGACGATACGGTCTGGTCACGTCTACAAAGCTCACAGGAGAGTAATCTCGTAGAATCGTCTAAGACCTCGTACCTTACGGAGGATCTGTGGCGGGAACATTTCATTGATGATAAAAATGAGACGAATCGAATTAAGTGTCCAGGTAAAAATACCTACGGCTAGTCTGAACTTTTAATTATTAATTCATGACAACGTTGAGTAGAGATAGAGAAACACACTATTGCAATTTATTGGTTTTTAGTACTTGGTTTATGTTCTGGAGGTAGAGGTTATAAAATTCTAAATCCTATTATACGTCATGTGAAAGTGTATCTTCTGGCTGTGACAGTATATTGTAACGGGTTCTTTTTATCCCGGAAAATCAAAGAATAATTCAAAAACATAATAATAATATAACATCCCGTCAACAAACTGCCAAACAGTTTGTTTAAATAATAAATCAATTCATTTTCCAGAAATATTCCAATAATTTACACATAATAATTATTAGACAAATGATTTTAAACTTAACCTACTTAAAAACTAACATACTCCTTGATGTCTCAAATGTATTTGAGACCAATGCCGCAATAAATATCCCACGTTCGTCTGCATACAGGCTTTTACGATGCAATTCTCGCTTCGTAGGTACCTCCACCAAGTATTTGCGATTCTCCTACAGTGAACATTGTCGAAGCACTCCAATAACGAGGGAGGCCAAATAAAACCCGATATGCGCTTAAGCTATGGGCATTATGGCAAATAAATAAAAAAAAGCACGCAAAGATAGTCGCGGGTGGTGGGTTCGTGTCTCTATGTGTCTGTCTGTTACATTTTCACGGCTTATCAACGATGTTGAGTAGGTAAGATTGCATACCGGATCCGAGATAGGTAACTTTTTGTCCCGGAAAATGAAAGAGTTCCACGTGCATCAATGCATCGGATAGGAAAATAAAACCTACCTAGGTATATAATTTATAATAACAAATTGCGAAACCATTTCAGATAAATATAGTAACCATGATTACTTTAACCATTACTGCTGGAGGAAGGAAGTGGTGAAGGACATGGGTGAATGTCCATGGGATTATAGAGGGAGATGCAAGAAATGTCAGAAGTACAGGAAAGCTTCTGAGAGGAAGAAGAAGTGTAAGATCTTATAGTACATTAAAACAATGTTATAAATCACTTATCAATAAAACTTAAAATAGTATTTTGCTAGGTATATAGGAGTGGTGGTAGAATAAGGGCCTGCGCCCATTGGATGGATTTTTCCTGCGACGAACAGAAAATAATACAACTAATTAATAATTTAACAATTTAATTGAAATTTATGACACTAATATTATAAAAATGTGAATATTGTGATCTTGTCAGTCTGAAACGCTTGTACGATCTATCTATTCAACCATTGAAATTTGGTAGAGAGATCAGGCTGCATCCCATGTTTTATCCCGAATAATCCAAGAGACCGTAAATTATACACGTTCTTATTTTATAATGTAGTGCGTCAGCCATTTCAAAAACTGAAGAGCGGCACGTGGATCGGGCGTAACTGTAAGTTTGGATGGAGCCGCGTGTGGAAGAGGACCACAGAGCGATGGACGCACTGGTCCAGATCTACGTACGGGTTTGGAAAACGTAAGTAACAACCGTAGTCCGTAGGCGAACCAGAATAACCGACATAGGTCGAAAAGTCGCCAAGCTTAAGTGGCAATGGGCGGGGCACATAGTTCGTAGAACCGATAGGCGTTGAGATCCCAAAGTGCTTGAATGGCGGCCTCGCACCGGGAAGCGCAGCGTTGGACGACCCCCCACTCATTCATTCATTCATTCAGACCTTCGTCCAGCAGTGGACGTCTATAGGTTGAGACGACGATGTAACAAATCCATATCCATACTAATATTATAAATGCGAAAGTGTGTCTGTCTGTCTGTCTGTCTGTCTGTCTGTCTGCTACGCTTTCCCGGCCCCATCTTTTCAACCGATTTTGCTGAAATTTGGTATAGAGGTAGGATATCTCCCGGGGAAGGACATAGGCTACTTTTTATCCCGGAAAATTAAGGAGTTCCCGCGGGAATCAAAAAACCCTAATCCACGCGGACGAAGTCGCGGGCATCATCTAGTAATTAATGTATACTCACACAGTTTGACAGAATATAATATACCCGACTTGTTTCATTTTGAAGTGAAACTTCTTTAGAATCGTTGCGATTTGAAAATTCAATGAAACGAAAAAATGAAACGAAAAAGCAACACCAAAAAGAGACAAACTTAAATAGGGTTTAGCCTGCGAAAGAATGAGATAGAATACAAGTTATATTTATCTCATTATCTCGTAGACTACTTTTCCGAAGTTTTACTTCTGCCGTGTGTGAATTGCACACACACTTTTTTATTTTGCAGTCATGCGTCGCGGCGATCCTACGTTTCTCTTGAAATCTTTATTTTATTTTCAGTGCGTGTGAATGACATGAAAAAGTCGCTAATGTGGGACAACGCGAATGTGCAGACTACCATACTCGTGTTTCGTGAAACAGGTAATTTTATCAAATATAATATAAATATTATAAATGCGAAAGTTTGGATGGATGTATGGATGTAGGTATGGATGTATGGATGTTTGTTACTCAATCACGCCCGAACGGCTGAACGGATCTGGATGAAATTTGGCACAGAGATAGATTATAGTCTGGAATAGCACATAGACTACTTTTTATCCCGGAAAATTAAAGAGTTCCCGCGGGAACCAATAAACCTCAATCCACAGCTAGTTGAGAAATAAATTATATTTGTTTTGACTTTCTTTCTCAGTGTGGGATTGGTTTCAGACAAGCCCATTGTCTCTCAGGTTGCGTTTCCACCAGAGATGTGCTACGTTGCTAAGCTACGGATGTGCTTGAAACCCACGAATAGAAGCGCTTGATCTAACATCTAGCGATCTCTGCGTGAACGTAGCACATCTCTGGTGTAAACGCACCCTTACTATGCGTCTAATTTAATATTATAATCAGGTTAGAAAAAAACAAACTCAGAATACCTGTCTGAAGCAACTAACAACTTAATTGGGACCCCAACATCATCGTATCGGTTCTTGGAATGACGTTACGACCAATCTAGGTTATTCGTATCTCTCCATTTCTGATTTGGTTGTAGTGTAGCCAGTGTCCCCACCTTAGGGTATTTTCCCCTAGATTTAGGGGATTTTTGAACACTTAGGGGATTTTTTAGGGTATACAATTATTTAGGGAAATTTTTAGGGGAAAAAAAATTATTAGGGAATTTTTTAGGGAAAGTTTCAACTTTCGGGTCGAATCGGTGACTGCGTGTATCTGAACGTAACTTGGTGTGCCGATTTTACCCATGGAAGTAGGAATCAAGGAATTACGACTCTGATGTTACATTTCTCTGTGGCTAGTACCAAACAAAATATATTTTTCTCTTTCGCGCTCATAGAATTGTGTACGTGGAAAGAGATGTCGAATACGAATAAATGTGTGCGAGGTAAACTGGTTTTTATGGATTTATATGTTATGGTTTAGGTACTCTTGTTTGTTTGACTTGGTTGGTTTGACTGTCAGTGTTTTTAATCTAGGCAGTGTGTTTTTCGCTAGTTCCAAATGTAGGTACGCTGTGCACCATTGTCCTATGACAATGTAGGACAATGATGCCATGTTAACCATGGGTCATTTATAGAGGACTCCTCTATAAATGATCTATGGTTAACATAGTTCAAAAAGCTGATGATTGATGATGAGAATTCTATTCAAAATCCTCATATAGATTTGTGGTAGGCATGTAATATGATCGTTAAATGTTATGTTAGTGACTTATGATGGCTGCTTATTTAGATCTTCACCTTAATAATTGGTCAAAACTTATCTGATGGTAGTGTACTTCCTACATATTATTATTTATTACGTACCTATTTATGGTACAGATGGTATTGATTTAGTAGTTTTTTTTTTTTTTTAGTTTAATATATTAAAAAAAGTTAAATAAAAGTTTAATGCACTTTCATTTGTGTTTTATTCAGAATAAATTTTTTAGGGGAAAACATTTTGAAAAGTGCTTATTTTAGGGGAATTTCACGAGGAGTTAGGGGAAAACCTAAATCAGAGGGTGGCAACACTGAGTGTAGCAGTAAGTAAAGTAGTAATAAATCGAACCTAGTGAAGAACAGACGTGTCTCATTTAATCCCAGTACGCCCACCACATGGCGACCCTGCCAGTCGGTGCGCGCGCGCTTGCACCATGCGCGTGCACCGGCTGGGCACCGAAATGAATTATGAAACGTTCCGCGGTATCGGATGTCGGCCGGCTACATGCGGACGGTGCGAATTCCTGTGTGCCTCGATGCCTCATTTGAAGAAATAAGTTTTAAAAATGATTGAAGCCAGTCCTGAAGTTCTGATAAAAATAGATAAATTTTTTAAAGCCTGGCTGATGGACTTTACCATAATCGGTTCAGCAATTCTTTTTATTATTATATTGTTGATCTGCTACGGACAGAGGCGATAAATCCGAAATATAAGTGCTGGAAATGGGGAAATCATATTCAATCATACCAGGATATGACACGAAAAAGAAGAAAAGCCATCTATTGAAAAGCCTAAAAGTCTAAAAGTATCAAGGTTATAAAATAAATACCAAGAAGAAAAATTGAATATTTCACCATGGGAAAAGAGTGTTCAAAATGTGAATGCCAAAACAAAGAAGTTGTAATTCAAGACGGCAATAATTCGGAGATAAACATTAACAACGTGCTATTAGCTTCAATTTTGGCGATATGTGGTATTGCGCTAATATATGTGAGCATCACTAAATATAAAAAATGCCACCAAAATTGGGTCTCGGAAGGAGTCCGCGCTGATTTTACGAGAAGGCTGCAGCAACGCTGGTCAGGTCGTGCAGGAGGAGGAAACCGAGAAGGACAGGAACAGGAGAGAGTTTAAACTGAAGTCAAATTGTGCGGTTTAGTGTTTCGTAAATAAAGTGCGTGCGGTAATAAATGTTAACAAGTGCAAAGTGCCTGCCTAAAGCATGAGTGAATTAAAGAACTTTTAAAGAACTTTTCTTATGAACTGTTAAGTTTTCCTTTTTTTTTTATAAATATGTTTAATGGAAATACAATTAAAAAGATTTTATAATGAATTAGAAGATATAAGGGTAAGTCTTAGAAAATTAGGTCCTAATAGGAGATTAGAAGAAATAGGGAAAAATAAAATAAAAAGAGGCATAGAAATATATGGAAAATATAAAATATATATTAATACGTTGCATTCTAAAGAATTATCAAGTGATTATTCAGAGTTAATTATAGAAAATTTATGTAAGAATATAGAAAGTAGTTATCGTAAAATATTACTTTATAGTGAGTCTACGGTATCATCAGACAACATGGCAAATTTTGATTTAAAAACTGCTAGTATTTTAATTCCTGTAATGGATGGAAATGAAGTGACGACTGAAAAGATAATACAAGGCATAGAAATGTACGATTCTTGCTTATTAAAAACGGAAGACAAGAAATTGCTGATTTCTTTTGTACTCAAAACTAGATTAACTAAAATAGCTAGATTAAAATTACAACCTGATTACAAGACAGTAAATGATTTGACCTTAGATATCAAAAAGTTTTTACTAACGAAAAAATCAGCAAATTCTTTATTGATTCAATTGAATAAATTATCTCAAAATGAATCAACTATTGGAGAGTTTGGTAATAAATTGGAGGAACTTTTTGTTGAGTTGACGATTTCCCAAGCAGATTCCAATGATACAGCGAGTGCGATTTTAAGACCGATTAATGAAAAATTAGCTGTAAAACGGTTTGCAGATGGACTTCGTAATAGAAGGCTAGGTACCATCATTGCAGCTCGAGACTACCAGGAGTTGAAGGACGCGATTCGTGCGGCAGAAGACGAAGAATCGTCTCTACCATCCGGTCAAGTAGTGATGAACATGAGAGGTAAGTCGAGAGGAATAGGAAGATACCAACACTACCCAGTTCGCGGAAGTTCTTCGAACAAAGGTCAGTACTATAATAATACTCGTATTTACCCAGGTACTTCCTACTATAATAATTACCGTGGTAATAATAACTCGAATTACCGTGGAAGGTACAATACTGCTCCAAATCGTTACCGTAACCACTACACCCGTGGCTATTCCCGTAGAATTCGAGGTCAAGGTCGTGGCGTAACGCAACATAAAGCATATGTTGGTGAAAATCAGATTGACTCAGAACAGAAAAATAGTGAGTTAAATGATAATTTTCAGTTTTTTCGAGCATAAGATATTAACTTCGTGTGACGGTCTAGATATTTTAAGGTTTAGGTTAGGTAGTGTAGAGTGTTCATTTTTATTAGATACAGGTGCAACCCTATCTGTCATACATAAGGATAGATTACCTAGTAACATAAAGTTATATAGTAACGAAACCATAATTTGTGGTCTAGGAGGTAAAATAAGTTCACAGAAAATAGCGTGGATAGATTTAGAAACACGTGCAAATGTATTATTCCATCATAAGTTCCATGTATTGGACGAAATGCCGTGTCAGGCGGACGGAATTATCGGATTAGATTTCTTGCGAGCTTACAATGCAAATATCAACTTACGAACGAATGAGCTAACTTTGTACACTCGAGGACAAAAGTGTTCGATACAAATAAATAAAAGTAGTGGAAGTCAAATTTATTTAACATTGCCAGCTAGAAGTGAATCGATACATTTTATTTCGATAGATAAATCATTTGTTTCAGGAAATGAGTATGTTTTGAACGCGAAACAGTTTTCAGAAAATATATATTTAGCAGGAAGTTTAGTAAAAGTTCATGATGGCAAGGTGCCAGTTAGGTTACTTAATACATCCGAAAGGGACGAAAAATTAAATATATTTAACCCAGAATTAAATTCATTAAACGATTACAAGATATGTACATTTGATAAGTCATACAGTTCAGTAGAACGAGTTAAAAAATTATTACAAACATTGAAGTTGAAACATTTAAGTTCATACGAACGAATCCAGGTAGAATCCATATGTGCTAAATACGCCGATGTATTTTACTTAGAAGGCGATACGTTAGGTACAACTAACATAATGGAACAAAGTATCAGCATAAAACCGAACACGAAACCTGTTTATGTTAAGCCATATAGAATTCCCGAGTCATTGAAATCGGAAGTGGATAGGCAAATTGAAAACATGTTGAAGGAAAATATTATAGAACCGACAAATAGCGATTGGAATAGTCCAGTACTTTTGGTTCCAAAAAAGTCTATAGACAATAACAAAAAATGGAGATTAGTTATTGATTACAGAAAAGTAAACAATGTAATTCAGGATGATAAATTTCCTTTACCAAACATAACCGAGATATTAGATTCCTTATCAGGTGCTATGTATTTTAGTCATTTAGATCTTCAGTCTTCATACTACCAAGCGAGTTTAGAACCTAATAGTAGAAAAGTTACAGCATTTACAACGAATTCAGGACAATATCAAATGATGCGTCTTCCAATGGGACTTAAAATAAGCCCCAGTGCTTTTTCCCGTGTCATGTCTATAGCGTTATCAGGTCTTACGTGCGATAAGGCATTTGTTTACATGGACGATCTAATAGTATATGGGCGTAATTTAGAATCTCATAATAAAAATTTAATAGATATATTCGAAAGACTTCGAAAGGTAAATTTAAAGGTTAATCCACAAAAATGTGAATTTCTAAAGACCGAACTTTTATATTTAGGTCACGTTGTTACATCAGATGGTGTTTTACCAGATCCAGAAAAGGTTAAGGTGTTACAGAATTATCCAATTCCAAAAAGTACAGACGAGGTGAGACGTTTTGTAGCGTTCTGTAATTATTACCGAAAATTTATACCAAATTTTTCTGAAATAACTGTACCATTAAATAAACTTTGTAGGAAAACATCAATTTTTGAATGGACGAATGAATGTCAAAAAGCTTTTGAAAAATTAAAACAAGGTCTAGTATCTCCACCTATTTTACAGTACCCAGATTTTTCTGAGAACAACGAGTTTATTTTACAAACCGACGCATCCGGTATAGCTATCGGATCAGTTTTGTGTAACAGAAATATGAAACCCATAGCTTACGCGAGTAGACCATTAAATAAAGCCGAATTAAATTATCCGACTATAGAAAAAGAGTTGTTAGCAATTGTATGGAGTGTTAAATACTTTAGACCATATTTATTTGGCAGAAAATTTACGATTATGACAGATCATAAACCACTTATATATTTATTTAGCATGAAAGATCCCTCTAGCCGATTATTAAAGTTTAGATTAAAGCTTGAAGAGTATGATTACAATGTTGTTTACATTAAAGGAAAAGATAACGTAGTAGCGGATGCATTGAGTAGGGTAACCATTACTTCGAACGAATTAAAGGATATCAATCAAAAAATTATGGTAATGACGCGTGCACAGAGAAGAAAATTAGATAATAGTGTTGATAACAGTAGCTTAGGAAACCCAAGTATACCTAATGTTTCTGACAACGATAGGTCAGGCCAACCTAGAGTAGCGGAAATATTGCGTATTCCCAGTGGTTCCGTGGAAATGAAGTTTATCGAAGGTAAATGGATAGATAGATTACGAGTAAAAAGAGAAATAACTGAGGAAGATCAATGTTTTGCGTATGTAGAAAGTCAATCAATTATATACATTAACCTCAATTTTATGTCGCAATTCACGCGAGACGTATTTGCGAATATGTTGAGAGATTTTTGTAATAAAATAAATGTGAAAGAAATATGTATAATAAAAGACGTATACAACACGTTATTTTTAAAAGAGTTGTGTGACGAGATAAAAAGTAGAAATATGGGGACCGGCCCCCAAATTCATATATTAAGAAATGTTAAGAGAATTACGGATAAAGACGAGAAGACAGTTATATTAAATGATTATCATTTATTACCTTCGAGCGGACATGCAGGTATTCGACGAATGGTAAATAATATTAAGAGTAAATATTACTGGCCAGGACTAGAAGCAGATGTTAGGAACTATGTAAGTAAGTGTATCAAGTGTCAAGTTATGAAGCACTCTCCAAGTCATAAAGAACCTATGGTAATAACAACAACTGCCAGTTCAGCGTTTGAGAAGATATTCTTAGATCTCGTTGGTCCATTAGATAAGGATGATGCAGGTAATCAATACATACTTACCATCCAGTGTGAGCTTACCAAGTATGTGGAAGCATACCCATTACCATCAAAGGAAACTAAGGTAGTAACCAGTGCATTAGTTAGTAATTTTATATTACGTTACGGCGTTCCTGACGTCATCGGTACAGACAAAGGAAAAGAGTTTGTATCGTCTACAATGGCAGAAACATGTAAGTTATTAGGAATAGAGAAAATCCATTCCACAGCTTACCATCATCAGAGTATAGGTGCGTTAGAAAATACCCATAAAAATCTAAGAAACTTTTTGCGTATACAATGTGAGGAAAATACTTACACATGGAGTCATTGGCTACCATTTTGGTGTTTTGCTTTTAATACAACCATACATACAGCAACAAAGTATACTCCGTATGAATTAGTCTTTGGTAAACAGTGTCATATTCCAAGTCGATTGAAAGGTGATGTTATAGAACCATTATATTGTGCAGACGATTATGCATTACAGTTGAAATATAGATTACAACTTGCGCATAAAGATGCGAGAAAAAGGTTAATTGATAGTAAGATAGATCGAAAATTAACTTATGATAAAAATAAAAAACCAGTTCATTATCAAAAAGACGATTTAATTTTGGTTAAAAATGAAAGTAAGAATAAGATGGATCCATTGTATAAAGGTCCATATTTAGCCATAAGAGATATTGAACCTAATGTTGAAATAATTAAAAATAACAAAATTGAAGTTATTCATAAAAATCGTACGAAACTTTATAAAACATAATTAAAATTATATAATATAATACAACAATAATGTTTGTTATATTCTTGTTTACGTAATTTTTTTTATTGTCGTACAATTTATCGAACATTGAATTCATGTCAATTGTTAGAATACCTATTTACTACTCTATGTATTAGACAATAAGTATATTAATAATATGTTCTTATTCAAAAAAAAAAAAAAAAAACAAATAGATACCCTTTTGTTTTTTTTTTTTTCATTTAGGGGAATGATGTAGTGTAGCAGTAAGTAAAGTAGTAATAAATCGAACCTAGTGAAGAACAGACGTGTCTCATTTAATCCCAGTACGCCCACCACATGGTCACGTAAAGAAATTCCAAGTACCTATAGCTCTTTTCACTGCCGGATGAGTGCCTGTGAAACTACAAATAAACACTACTATTATTATAAACTAGCTGATGCCCGCGACTTCATCCGCGTGGTTTAAGTTTTTTTTTATTCCCGCGGGAACTCTTTAATTTTCCGGGATAAAAAGTATGTCACTCTCCAGGCCCTCAACTATCCTAATGCCATAAATCACGTCGATCCGTTGCTCCGTTGTGGCGTGATTGAAGGACAAACCAACAAACCAATAAACCAACAAACAAACTCACTTTCGCATTAATAATATTAGTATGATGTGAAAGTGTGTTTGTTTGATGAGTTTTCCTTAATTAAACGGATTGACTTGATTTGGCCTTTTGGATGGTTATAGTTAAAACCTGGGATTTTCAATAAGCTGAATTTACTCGAACGAAATCACGGACATCTAGTATTAGATAAAGATGGAAGCTATGGGAAATTGCCCTACTATAATATTATTATACCTCTATGGAAATTGCCCAATCAAAGTTTACTTTAACCTATACAGAGTAGAAGCTCACCCATTCGTAAAAACATTAAACAGGGGTACTCTCCGCCATAAATCGTGAGGCTATTTCCTCTCGCAGGGCCGCCACACGCTTTTACTTTTTACCCATTGAGTTGTAGACCATAAAGATTCCGACCATCGGGCGTCAAAAAATTCAAACTGATCCGCTCCAACCTCGTTAAATTCTATATGCAAATCCTTCCGATTATATTAATTTCCCTCTTTAACAGTTAGCGATATCCATACTAATATTATAAATGCGAAAGTGTGTCTGTCTGTCTGTCTGCTACGCTTTCACAGCTCAACCGTTCAATCGGTTTTGATGAAATTTGGTACCGGGATAGGCTGTATACCGGGGAAAGAAACTTAGGCCAATCACTTTGAGCCTTTGAGGCGTTTTTGAAACATCACTGCCTCTAGTATAATATGACAACTCGACTTTACCGGTTTTTAGGCACGGATGCTGTGGCGAAAGAACAGAAATCCGCCGCAATCACCACGTCCCTGAAGTTCAACACGTGGGCGTCGTCCTCTAAACATGGTATGGAAATTTCCTTTTTTCAAACACTCCAAAAAAAGGAATAATTAAGTAAATAGGTACTTCTTTGGTATTCATAGGGCTGCGTACCTATATAAGAGGTAGGTATTAGTAACACTTAAGGTGCGACTATGTCTGTCCGGTCACATTATGCATATTTTATTAACTAGTACTTAGCTACAGACTTGAAATTTGGAATAATTTTAAATAATCTTGTAATTCAATTTTACAGCTTATAATAATATGTTTTATTTTTAAACTTGGCTATACATACAAACGGATTTGGCGAAATTATTTTATAGGAATTCCATGTTTCACTAAACCCATATAAATGAGAGATTTCAATTACAAACATTATTATGGATGCAGAATGTTTTAATCAAAAGAGAGTTACGAGTATCTCATAAATTCTCCGTAAAGGGAGTACCTAAAAAACACAAAATTTGAATGAAGAGTGAAATCTAATCTGTATGTATCACGTGTTTCACATTACTGAGTGGCTCCCTTTGAATTAAATTACGGAAGGTACTCCCAAGAATTTCCTATCTGACCTTTAACTGTTGTTTAGTTCTCTAATAGAGAGTGTTTAAATGTAAACCACAAAACGGTTTGCGGCATTACATAACGAAGGTTACGTATCAGTCGATTGTAATTGGGTATTAGAGTGGAGTGGACGAAGGCAGGAAGACCGAATTTGCCCTTTTGCTGTTGTTCTTTGTGCCCGAAAGCACAGACAAAAGAGCACGTTAAGACGTGCGTCGCGTCGGTCAATCCAATCTATGCCTTCAATCATCGTCGTCGGTCAGTCCAATCGAGGCATTCAACCGTCGTCGTCAATCGATAGACGTCCACTTCTGGACATACTGTGTCTCTTTCAAGGATTTTACATGCCGCGGTCTTGCGCCGCGCCGGGCTAAAGTCAGGCCTATAACCCCTAGGCCATACTTGCCAAGTAGCATACAATACAATTGGTTTGTTGTGTGCGTATTGTTGCTTGCTTTTCCTACATGTTAAGAGAGGGCAGGGCGAGGTATATGATATATCACATGCTGCACTTTGTACCATATAGATATATACTATACCTTAAAGCTCTGTTCTGATGAATTACAGCGACAAAGCTTGTTGCTCCTTGCGGATGCAGAGAGAGCCTCTTCTAGTACAAAAATGTTCAATTACCAATAGGCGCTATTTTTCAGGTTCATCGACTTCAACGAGAAGCACCAAGTCGCCATTAAGACATGTCAACATCGGCCCATCCATGTTTCCGTTCCTATTACAAATTAATGAAATTGTAATTTATTAATTTTTTTCAAAAGAGCAACCGCCGAGTTTCTTGCTGGTTCTTCTCGGTAGGAATGGCATTCCGAACCAGTGGTAGATTCATTCGACTATTCATAAGCACTTGTAAAAAGTCTATTTGAATAAAAAACTTTTGAATTTTGAATTTTGAATTTCTATACTATCCATGTAAGTTCTGACTGGTCATTTAGGTATCTAACACTCGAAATAATGGCAAACGTGTAAAGGGCTACTTGGCTTAGGTATATTAGCCAATGCTGGCTGTTTACGTAGGTACAATTCAATAATTCTGAAACAAGAGCGTCAACAAGATTAAAATAATACTACTTTAAACGATGATAGAAAGCCCCCAGAACCTGTTCTTAGCTCGATGTCCGTTTATTAACTGTAATTTTCTTAACTCCTATTTTTAATGCTTTTGAATTTTTCCAGCTACGGTATTAGTCGACAGATCCCCGATGATGTCAAAACGACCATTATCCAACAACTCTTATAGTACAAGAAACAGCAGAGAAAACAAGTTTAAAGAAGTTATGAATAGCTCGCGAAATTCAAGGTTAAGGAACAAATCAAATGAAGGTATAAATTAGTTTTTGTTTGTAATGGAATAGTTCTAATTTATTCAACACTAGATCTCTATAACTTTCCGGGATAAAAAAGCCTTTGACCTTTCACGAGATGCAACCATCTTTGTACCAAATTTCGTCAAAATCGGCTTAAAAAGGACAAACAGACAGACATTTTTTTCGCTGCATTTATAATATTGGTATTGATTATTTTGTTTCCAATGGCAAATGCCAATCTATTATATCATAATAGATATCCTTTATGACCTATATCCTATATCTTGTGAAAATCTTATTATAGAAACCATACATACTACTACTAATACTAACTACTAATACTCAAACTAATACTAATACTAATACTAATATTATAAATGCGAAAGTGTGTTTGTGTATTGATTTGTCCTTCAATCACGCCGCAACAAACCAATGGATCGACGAGATTCTTCGCATAGGTGTTTAGGACCTGGAGAGTGACAAGCTACTTTTATCCCGGAAAATTAAGACGTTCCCGTGGAAATTAGAAAATATTATGTTCCACGCGGATGAAGTCGCGGGCATCAGCTAGTGCAGATGCAATGAAGTCAGGTCTGCTGACAACTTAGATACTAAAATCAGGTCTATGAGTAAAGTTAATAAATATGTTTTTATGGTTTTATGGTAGGCACTCTGAGCATAAGCAAATCTACAAGCCTCATAGCGTTACCGAATTATGTTTCAGAAAATGGAACAGGTAAGATTTTGAACTTGATTTTGATTCTACGAGGAGTTTACAGTTTAGACGGTAGACATACAGACATTCTTTGTATTTATACTATTAATTATTTATGGATCGAATCGAAAATCTTAAAGAAAAAAAAATTGGCAGTCATAGGATGGTGGATATTTCAGAGGCTCTAAATGGATGTCTCGTCCTTTTTCTCCACAACGTAAAAGTATTTTACAACTAAAAGTCTTGATTTTACTACCTAAATAAATAATAAAAAAGCAATCGAGACCGTTTTGAGTTTCAATCACTCGTAAAAAAGTTATTGAGAAAATACCTACCGAAAACGTCATTATTTCGCATGTCGCCTTGGTAAGATTTTCGCTGTTTCGTGGTATAAAAAAATCACTATTAGGTTTTGTTGAAAACAATGTTTGCAAACATTGTACATGAACGAATAAACAATCTATTCCGTTATAAATATTTAAATATTTCTGACTGGATTTTGACCAAAAACAGTGTCAAACAATGTTCAAAAAATAATCATCATTGGTGGAACAATTTTTGGTCTTAAATATTTTGGGAGAACGGAACGCATTAGAAGCGTCGTCTGCGATTGATGTGATGGTCCGGGGGCTCCTCAGTTAGCCGGCATGCTTCGATTAGAACGGACGCTACAGCATTTTGCACAGTAAGTTCTTGAATTTGATTCTCCACATTTTGTCATAAAAATCGTCATTATTATCTTAAAGTATATTTTTCATTTATGCATGTTAAGATGTAATTATCTTATTACGAAGAAGTCTAATCGGGAGACTGATATAGATAAATGCATTTGTTTTGTTCTAACTTACTTAATTGCGTGTCTGGACACAAATTTTTTGGAATTCGTCAGTATTGGCAACGTCATTATGAGCAATATTAGAGAAGATAATAAAGACACGTGTTGATAATATGACGGTATGTTCAGAGAGCGATGACGATTGTAGCCAATAATGATTGCAACTTAGAATATTTAGGCGAAATTTAACTTTACTTTCAATTAAACTTACTTATGTTTTATTTAGAAGTTTATATTTTGTTTTGTGACATTTTAGTTAATCCAATCAAAGTAAAATTTAGAAGTTTCTTGATTTTTTTGTGATATTAATGTTAGACAATCCTTGTACTTATTTCAATTTTAATCGTGTTTTATTTAGAAGTTTATATTTTGTCTTGTGACATTTTAGTTAATCCAATCAAAGTTACAATATTTAGGGAGGTAAGGGAGCCTAGCACCTCCACCTAGCACTCCAACAGCCAACCTCACCTGCCCGTGGTGCCCCCTGCTGGTCTACAAACGAGGCTCTGGCGACCGATTAATGGCGGTATAACCATTTCAAGAAACTGGCTGGACTGTCTAAATAACACAGGCCGATGTCGGGCAGCAGCGACACCGGTGCGAACAGTCTAGCCCTGCGATGACCAATACGCCTGCCCAGCGCGGTCATTATGGGCAATTTCCTTGTATGGGTGCAAAAACAAGACCAAGGCCCCTAGTCCCCGGCGGCCCCGCGAATTCCTGGCTCTGGCAGCGGTTATGGTGACGGCGGGACAGGGGGTGCTAAGAATCTCCGGCAGAGATTCCGCTGCCAACCCCGACGACTAGACCTGGCAACATACAACGCACGCACTTTGAGGACCGACGAGAAGATCATCGAGCTGGAAGAAGCAGTGAGCAAGTTGCGCTGGGATATTATAGGACTATCTGAAGTCCGGAGAGAGGGGGAGGACTCGATAATCCTGAAATCCGGCAACTTATTCTACTACCGGGAGGGCGACCAACAGTCCCAGGGTGGTGTCGGATTCCTCGTCCACAGGTCCCTCGTTAACAATATTGTTCAAGTCGAGAGTGTGTCGAGCAGGGTAGCGTACCTTATACTCAGAATTACCAAACGGTATTCGATGAAGGTAATACAGGTTTACGCACCGACATCGGCACAACCCGACGAGGAGGTGGAGGTTTTGTATGAGAATATCTCAAAAGCCATGCACGCCTCTAAATCCTACTACAATATTGTGATGGGGGACTTCAACGCAAGGTTAGGTGAGCGAAGTGGTGCAGAGCTGATAGTGGGGAAATTTGGGTATGGGCGGAGGAACCACAGGGGCCAAATGCTGGCCGACTTCATGGAGAAGGAGGGCCTCTTTATGATGAACACCTTCTTCAGGAAGCCGCCACATAGAATATGGGCTTGGCTGAGCCCTGATGGTTCCACGAGAAATGAGATTGACTTCATCATGTCGACCAAGCGGCAAATATTCAATGATGTCTCTGTGATCAATAGGGTGAAAACCGGTAGCGATCACCGTATGGTAAGAGGCACATTGAATATCAACATAAAGCTGGAGCGGGCCAAACTGGTGAAGTCTACTCTCCGACTCTCGTGCTCATATCCAGAACCCTAAAAACTTTCAACTCGAACTGCAGAACCGTTTCGATTGCCTAGCAGATTGCGATTCCGTCGACGATCTAAACAACAGGCTGGTCGAAACTGTCCAGACGGTGGGGTCTAAGTTCTATAAGACCCACCGTACGCATAGAACCAAAAAGTTCTCAGACCAAACTCTCAAGCTTATGGAAGAGAGACAAGAGATGAGACTGCAATCTTCAGCAGACGCGTCTGCCTACCGGCAGATAAATAGGCAGATCTCTAAAACGCAAACGCGCGACTTGCGAAATGCTAATACAGACTATATTAAAGATACTATCGAGCGAAATAAGGGCTCCAAAGTGTTCGCAAGAGATCTGGCTATCGGGCAGAGCCAGCTGACGCAACTTAAAACTGATGATGGCAGTCTCATTTCTTCAAAACCTGAGATCATGGGGGAGGTAGAGAAGTTCTATGCACAGTTATATACCTCAACACAAAAGCCTGTTGAAGATTTGGCGAGAGATCCCAGAGCCAAACTGACCCGACACTATACCGAAGATATCCCAGACGTCAGCCTGTACGAGATTAGTATGGCTCTTAAACAGCTTAAGAACAACAAGGCGCCAGGTGAGGACGGAATCACGGCAGAACTCCTGAAAGCGGGTGGAAAACCGTTACTTAGTCTTTCAGCGATTGTTCATTTCCGTCATTCATGAGGGCACAACGCCTGAGGCATGGCACAGTAGCGTGGTGGTTCTGTTCTTCAAAAAGGGTGATAATACCCTGCTGAAGAATTATAGACCCATCTCGCTGTTGAGTCATGTCTATAAGTTGTTTTCAAGAGTCATAAGGAATCGTCTCGCTCGTAGGTTTGACGACTTCCAGCCTCCCGAACAAGCCGGATTTCAAAAAGGCTTCAGCACCATAGACCACATCCATACGCTGCGGCAGGTTATACAGAAAACTGAGGAGTATAACCAGCCACTTTGCTTAGCGTTTGTGGACTATGAGAAAGCCTTTGATTCGGTGGAAACTTGGGCGGTATTGAGGTCTCTGCAGAGATGCCGGATCGATTATCGGTATGTCCAAGTGCTGAAGTGTTTGTACGAAAGCGCCACCATGTCAGTCCGTATACAGGACCAGACTACAAGGCCGATCCGACTGCAGTGGGGAGTGCGACAGGGTGATGTCATCTCCCCGAAGCTATTCACCGCTGCATTGGAAGACGTCTTTAAGCTTCTGGATTGGAACGGACTTGGCATCAACATAAACGGCGAGTACATCACTCACCTTCGGTTTGCCGATGAGGCAGAGACTCTGGGAGACCTCAATGCAATGCTCAATGACCTCAGCAGAGTTTCTCGACAGGTGGGCCTAAAAATGAATATGAGTAAGACGAAAGTTATGTCTAACGCTCATGTTCTGCTCCACCCAGTGATCGTTGAGAACTCTGCACTCGAGATTGTAGACGAGTACGTATACCTGGGACACACAGTGCAGCTGGGTAGGTCCAATTTCGAGAAGGAGGTCAACCGCCGAATCCAACTCGGCTGGGCTGCGTTCGGGAAGCTTCGAGATGTCTTCTCGTCCAAAATCCCTCAGTGTCTGAAGACCAAAGTCTTCGAAGAGTCCGTGTTGCCAGTGATGACATACGGATCCGAGACATGGTCGCTGACTATGGGCCTGATAAGAAGACTCAGGGTCACTCAGCGGGCGATGGAGAGGGCTATGCTGGGAGTGTCCCTACGTGATCAAATTAGAAATGAAGAGATCCGTAGGAGAACCAGAGTCACCGATATAGCCCGAAGAGTTGCGAAGCTGAAGTGACAATGGGCGGGGCACATAGTTCGGAGAACCGATGGACGTTGTGGTCTCAAGGTGCTGGAATGGCGACCCCGCACTGGAAGGCGTAGCGTCGGCAGACCCCCCCACACGGTGGACAGACGACATTAAGAGAGTCGCAGGGAGTCGCTGGATCCAGGCGGCGCAAGACCGTGGCTTGTGGAGGACCCTACAGGAGACCTATGTCCAGCAGTGGACGTCCATCGGTTGACGGCGACGACGACGAATCAAAGTTAAATTTAGAAGTTTCTTGATTTTTTTGTGATATTAATGTTAGATAATCCTTGTTGTATTTCATTTTTTATCATGTTTTATTTAGAAGTTTATTTATTTTGTTAAATTTTTGTTAATCCAATCAAAGTTAAATTTAGAAGTTTCTTGATTTTTTGATGTTTAATTGTTAGGTAATCCTATAATTTGATATTTTTTATGTTTGTGACATATTAATTGTTAAACCAAAGTTAAATTTAGAAGTTGGTATTTTTTTTGTTATATTAATGTGGTTTCAACCAAAGTTTAATTTAAAAGTTGAAATTGTATAGAGCATTGATGTTTATTTTCAAAAAAGTAACAATTGAAAAGAATATATTTTTTTATTTTTGCATTATTTACTTTCTTTTCTTCACCATATAAACAAAAAACATAATAAATTGATAGAGAATACTTTATTATTGATTACAAAGAATATGAAAAAAAATATTTACAAGAATTATCTTAACCATCGACCACCATCTATCTTTCTGTTTTAGATGGCGGTTTCATTGCTAGAACGTCAATGAGACGTATCCTATTCTCTATGGCTGCACGCAATCTCCCCCGGACAGCCTTACAAAATAATTCTAAAAGGAATTTTTTGGCTGAATATCTAAGGAATCATCGTCGACAACACTTAGTCATTATTTTCTTTTAAAATGTCATTATTCTTAAAATCTGTCACTATTAGCAACACCAACGTACTTTAAATTTGAAATATTTTGAGAGATACTTAAGTTTTTAAAGTGCCTCCAATACAAAATTTCATGATTTCTTCGTAGCTACAATTCTAGCTTAAAAAAGGAACTCTGGCACAAGGTTTACAAAAAGCACTTTTTTTCGTGCAGAATAATATTTTGTGGAGAAACGCCCAGGAACTGCCGATAGAAGTGAAAACGAAAATTTAACTTTTTTTTTAATTTTTTTTTTTTTGGTTTTTTTTAATATATATATTTAAGACCTTTTGTCTTCGTAACAACGCGAGCATGTCGGTGTTCGCGAGCATGTCGGTCACGCGAATCCACAAGTTTACCCCCTACCAAAAAGTGCTCAACGCGGCTAAAGAAGTTTTCACTTCAATTACTACAGACCTATCGCTGGACACTTTGGATAGCTAAGCACAGTGTGACAATCGCATTTGCACCTGACTTTCGTCATAGGTAGTCCCACAAACATAATATCAGACCCGGTGACAGCGTCGCTGAGTGTTGCTAATAATTATAATAGGTATTAAAAATTAAATAGAAACAAAAACTAAACAGTCATAAAAATTAGTTACAACTTTTTTTTTATTTTTATTATACCTACCTACCACTAATTACTTATTTAATGAAAAACCAAAAGACCTTAGAATAACTACCTATAGAAGGTATGTTTCCAAACAACGCCTTCTCAAAACGCAAGCTACAAATTTGCTATGTGTGCGGTGTTTACTTGCTTCGTAAACGCAAACATAATGTTGCCAGTTTAAATGTTTTCCCCCTAATAGTTGGGTAAGTAATTAGTTAGTTTGTTTGTAGCATTGTAGCTTCTAAAACTAAGTTAACCCGCTTTTTTCGGACTGCGCGAGCGTCGTACGATGCCATTTATGGCACCAATTAAACGGCTTACATTTCGCGAGTGTACTAGGTTTCTATAGGTAGTTAGTTATTCTAAGCAAAAGACCCAAATTTTTTAAATCTGCAATTTGTTTAAATCATAACACTCAATGTTGATTAAAATTTTCAGAAACAGAGCATATGGCAATTCCCGTGGAAAACAAGGTTACAAGCACTATGATAAACTTCAGTCACATCAAATTGGCGGACACGGTATCCCAGGATGCGTACACGCAGATGTGTGTCACTTGCAGTAATGCAGGTATGAGACCGCACCGCATCGCATTTATATTTTTTTAATAGTAAAATAGGCTTGACGACAATCATGCTTCGTGAAAAGCAATGATGAGGTCAAGGTCGAAACGCGCTTGCCTAGAAGATGCTTATTCACTCTTGCCTTCTGTTACTTATAAACGTAACAGAAAACAAGTGCACCGCGCCGGTGGTAGGGCATACCACAGTCACACCTTAAAGGTTCAGTATCTAAATTAGTCAAGAAATTAGAAGACAACCCTAATGCTACACGTGCCGTGTCAGAAGGGATAAGAGCTACGCGATAGAAAAAAATAGGATGTGTAGCTACTTAAAAAAATTCGTGCTTAATACATTAATTATCAATAGCCGCTATTTATTTAAAGGGCTTTGCGGAGTTATTCTTACTTTGTTGTACCTGAAAGGTACTACAACTTACAACGCTATATCGGTTTTTCGCATGCTCGGGAAACCTACAGCGTATATTTTTGTTTCTCGGTTGGTGTAACTTACACTGACCTGACTCATATTTTTATAGCAACTGATATAAAATATACGCCTCCTGCAATCAACGCATCCACTTTAATCACGAAGTCTACTGACGAAGGTTTCTACTATGGAGTTGATAGAGGTAAATTTTCTTAATTTCTTTAGACGTTACAATAATTGAAAACTAGTCAAATAAATTATTTTTTAGTGATTATTAAATGGAGGGCCTGCCTAAAGACGTTACATCCGCGTCTCCTGTTACTCGTAATTTTATATTTGATAACCATTTTAAATTATCGATTAAAGTAAAAAAGTGCGTTACTTTATATGACGTCACAAATCACAATTCAGTATTTCATACCATACAAAATCTCATACTAAAGACTGATTTTAATTGCATGGAATTCTGACGTTTCATTGTGATACGAACAACAGAAACAGTTTCCACAAAAGAGATAACAAATTCAAATGAAATATATGTAATGCTATATTTTATTTGAATTCTAAAGATAAAGTGTAAGTTTGTTTTAAATAGCCGTCAAGACAGGGGGCGCTGGTTCCATCCACGCGCCTCTTACTTTTCGGAGCTATGTGCGTTTTAAGAAATTAAATATTACTTGCTATAACGGTGAAGGAAAACCTCGCGAGGAAACATGCCTGAGAGTTCTCCATTATGTTCTCAGGCGTCAGGCACGAAACTAGCGACGGCCGAGCGACGGCGACAGCGGGGCGATGTGGTCCGAGAGCTGGCGACGAATGTCGGGAACTACCTATAGCAAATATTTTTTTTTTCAGGAACGGAGATGAATCCGCCCATATGCAAATCGCAACGCTCGATACCAGTCATGACGTCCAAAGGAATAATTCAGGAATTGACTCATAAAGGTATAACTGACCCACTGTCCTAGGTAACAGGACAGTGACGACAGAAGCGACGCAAAGCGGCGCGACGCGTACGACGCTGTCCTAGGTAACAGGACAGTGACGACAGAAGCGACGCAAAGCGGCGCGACGCGTACGACGCTGTCCTAGGTAACAGGACAGTGACGACAGAAGCGACGCAAAGCGGCGCGACGCGTACTACGCTGTCCTAGGTAACAGGACAGTGACGACAGAAGCGACGCAAAGCGGCGCGACGCGTACGAGAAAATGACGGACGTTTTCGCGTAGATAGTAGATACGTCTGCAGGGCGATTGTTTAAAAATGACAGCTACAGTGTAACTATCGCAATCACCTCTGATTGGTTAACATTCTTCCACTATTGGCCAAAATTCTTTGACGTAGCAAAAACACCATAAATTCAGCCAATCGAAACAATTGAGACTGTAACAATGATTGATGCAGCTTTTACATAATCGCCCTGCTGTTTTCTATGGCGTCGATTCGGTCGCTCACCTAGGACAACGGGTAAGGCCACATCCTATATCAGAGACAAACGCGACTAGGCGATTTGATACGACGCGACGCAACAGTATAATATAACAGTAGCCTTACAGTAGCATTATTATTATTATTTTTGCAATCACCGAATAAACTTTAAGGTAACATCTATTTATACACCTAATTGTTTATGTTTACAGAGACTCAAGTTTCACCAGAGCCTTCAATCAGAAAATTTTCCACGGTTGTACTAAAACAAGAACAGTACAAAGACGCAAAGTCGAGCATGGTCACTGACACATCAGTTCCGTGCAGAAGATTTGATAACACACATTTGGTTACATCTAAAGGGACTATTTTATCATGTACAGGTAACTTTTTTTTATTACAAGTTAGCCCTTGACTGCGGTCTCACCTGATGGTAAGTACCGACAGTCTAAGATATAGTAGCGGGCTAACCTGTTAGGGTCATGGCAGTTATATTAACCCCATAACCCTTCGGTTTCTACACGGCATCGTACCGGAGCGCTAAATCGCTTGGCGGCACGTCTTTGCCGGTAGGGTGGTAACAAGCCACGGCCGAAGCCCACCAGGGAAAATTAAGAAATTATAAATTCCTAAATTGACCCTGCTGGGGATCGAACCCGGGACCTCTCCACTTATTGTAGGTTGATTTCATTTATCTCTTTTTTAGTGCCAAAATTTTTTTGCGAGATAGTTCTCCGCGATTAATTGCCTCATCTGGTGACAGAAGGCCTGGCTCATTTTTGCGCAAAGGATCAGCCTGGCTGTCCAGCGCAGACATGCAGCCAGCATTCTTGCCACCATTCCACGCAGGCATGATTATGTAGTAATTAGGTTAGGCTAGCTAAAATTTAAGTTCTGCTTTCAATAAATATGTTTAAAAAAAGTTTCGAGCAAGAATATTTTGAAAATGAAGTAGATAATCGGAATAGAGTGACGTGCTTTAAATACACCTGGCAATTATGTTAGATAAGTAGTATGGACGTAAACTTTTAGGCAAAAGTTTCAGGCCTAAGTACACTGAGACAAATTGGCTGTCGTTCTTTCTGATTTTTTCCGTCTAAAAGAGTATCCCATTAAAATCAAGAACATTTCCTTTCCGATTTCGGTAGGTAAACAGTAAAGGAACTTTCACGGAAAACGTGTATGGGAATAGAAAATAAATTGGAAATCGCCAGGAAATGTGTCTCAGTATTGAAACTAATGAATCTAATAATGAATCTATTTACTTAGGTACTAAGGTCACATCCGTGTCGTCCGCACAAATACGAACAGCTTCAGATATATCGAGAATATCAAGAGTCAATGTGGTCAATACAGGTACTTAGCATCATTATCACCATCCAATCACCATCATAGTCGACTATCGCTGCCGGTATTGCACTCTGAGCACACACTTCTCTCAGACTGTAATAAATGATGAAATGTAATGATTTATTTATTCAACTTTTTTTTTTGTGGAGGGGGAAATTTTCCTAAGATACCTCTGGGGGGAGAAGTCGGGTTATGTAGGATTTGTACCTCCTAAAATCCCCTCGGTGGCCCCCATCTGCATACATTGGGAGGTATTGCCTATGACTATGACTATATGACTATTGCAACGGGCATTCCCTTGCGCAATGCCCGTTGGGCCCATCCCGGTGCTCACACACCAAACTGCACTCGTTTATGGCAGCTTGTGCCACAGAAAGCTGCCATAGCTGCCATTATTTACTTCACCTACGACAACTTATGATAATTGATAGATAAGTCAAGACTCTACCACCGGTTCGGAAACCTGTTTTATTGAGTAGAGCCGGAAAGAAACTCAGCAGTTTCTTTATTCATAAAAAGAAAAATTTTACACTTTGTAAATAATAATATACAATGAGCTTCATCCTTATTTTAATGAAATTAAAGCTAACGTATTCTATATCGCACCCATTTTTATTTGCAGCCATGTCGACCAATTTTGTAACCACCAAAAACACGGATTGTTTTACCGCCCCATCGCTCCATCGCAGTTATCTTGAGGATGTTTCTTTGGGTTAGTGATTGACACGTCAGTACGTCATCAAAATCATATTATTTTCATTTCATGTTTTAAAAGCATCATCATTTTTCAACCAATCCGCCGACTCTCTAGTGATTACGAGTCTCCTCTCCGACTGAGAAGGATTTGGCCACAGTCCACCACGCTGGTCCAAGTGCACACACAATATACTTTTACACACCTTTGAGAACACTATGAAGAGCTCTCGGCGAAGAACGGTTTTATGTTCTTAGTACCTAGCTGCTGAAAATATCTTAAAGATTGTAAAATTCTTGAGTGACACCTTTATTTCTTTATAAAACATAGCTGCCAAACAATCAATATCAAAACTTACATCACAAAGATATAAATAGTTCTCTTACACTACGGCATTACATAATAGGGATGATGACAACTCAATCAAATCAGCAACTCTTTATCAAACTTAAAAACGCACTTCTAGTATGGAAGTTGTATGAATTCACAGTTGTGACGTCATACAATTTCAAAGCACTTTTTTTCTTTAATCTATATTTTAAAATGGTAAACAAACTTAGAACTAACCGAGGGTGTGAATTTTAGGTCTTTTGGAAGATATATTTAATAATTAGTTAGAAATAATTTATTTTTGATATAGGCATCATCCCTATTAATTCTGACTCTAAAATTAGGAACTACTTATAATGGGGCTGATTCTGTATACCACAATCTCTAAACTAAACTAAAATTGCAGCTTTAAATCTAGTTCTGTCCCTTTCCGTAGGGAGTATTATGAAAGGGTTAGCAATATTTGTAATGCTCTAATTTTAGTTTAGTTTAGAGATTGTGCACTACAGAATCAGCCCCAATGTCTGAACTAAAAGCTATATACTTATACGGGTTTAATTCATTCATCAATACCTTTATCAGGTACCGACGAATTACCATCAGTTATAAGTGAAAAGTCTACGTCGTGCGCCGAATGCAAAACGTTTGCAGATACTGGTAATTATTTTAAACTAGCTGCTGCCTGCGACTTCGCATGAATTTAGGCTTGTACAAGATCCAGTGGGAACTTTTTCGGATTAAAAAGGGGCCTATATACTTATATACTACTAGTGAGCCCGGCAGACTTTGTCCGGCCCTGAACCTCGAACCCGATTGCAGCGCCCCCTACCAATCAGGTCCAATTGTGAATATAAATCATCCCGGAGTCTAAACAAACACAACAAAAAAAGAATTAGCGAAATTGGTCCAGCCGTTCATGCGTGATGCCATGACCAAGGGAAATAGGGATTCATTTATATATATATACTCTATAAAGTCACTCTCCAGGTCCTCAACTATACCTACGCAAAAAATCATGCCGATCCGTAGCTCTGTTGTGAACAAATAAACAAACACACTTGACGCATTTATTATAATATTAGTAGGTATGCTCTCGCATATAAATATTGTTATCGAGAATGCTCAACTGAGTTTGCTGTGGCTTCTTCTCAGACCGGCGCGTTTAGCTTTAGTTTTATACAGCACCCACATCCAATATAGCAGAAAAGCTCCAAAATAATATTCAGTTCGGTTTCATTAACAACAATCCATACTAATATTACAAATGCGAAAGTGTTTCTTTCTGTCTGTCTGTCTATCTGTCTGCTACGCTTTAACGGCCCATCTTTTCAACCGATCTTTATGAAATTTGGTATTGAGATAGGTTGTATCCCGGGGAAAGACATAGGCTTTTTAACCCGGATTTACCCGAACCCGAAATTAAGGATTTCCCGCGGGAATTAAATACAAAATCCACACGATCGAAGTTTCGGGCATCATTTGAGTATAACACAATGTATATTTAAGGTAGATATTAATAATTATATTTATCGTTTCAGGTATATCGACTTCTAATTTAGTCGATAGAGCGTCTTACAATGGAGGTTCCCATTACTCACAAAACAGTTTTTGTTCAGGTAAGGTATCGTCAAGGTCTGTACCCATAATTTAGCGTTCCGATACGATGTCGTGTAAACCTTTCAATTTTCCTTTAAAGGTTGTAGTCTTTGACTGCCTTATTATGATATCCTACTAGATTAGCCCGCTTCCATCTTAGACTGATGAATCATCACTTACCTGCATCCAGGTGACATCGCTGTCAAGCCTTTAGGACTAACTTTAAGTTTAAAAAAACATCAACTGCTTTCTACCTTTATTTGAATCTTATTTATTTGAAAAAAAAAAAATAATCGGTTTAGAAACCACGGAGATATGCACCGACATTTAATTAAAAAAAAAGAAAGAAAAATACGCGCCGAATTGAAAACCTCCTCCTTTTTTGGAAGTCGGTTAAAAATAAAACCTTGCAAAGAAAAGGAATACCTATATCTAAAAATAAGTCTCTACTTAGTCTTAATAAACCTTAAAAGTTAAAACGAAAAACACAAAAAGGATTTATTGTAAACCCTTATCTAAATTGGTTTAACTATCTAACGTGCTCTCATATATCCTCTGTGTCACTTTATATTTAGAATTGTAATAATTTTCCGTTTTCCACTTGAGTAGGTTAGTATTTATTACAGTCGAGTTATTTTTAGCAAAAACATATTATGTATCCAAGTATTAGTATGTCTAGTGGGAACGCAGCCTGAAGGGTAATTGTGCTTTTCAACACCTAATAATACACGTACTACGCAATGAAAACAAGGGCTATGTCTATGTCTAATGCAAATAATATTTCATTTTACCTAAAAGATACTTAGGCCCACTTACACAAGGACCCTTAAATTGATTTAGTAAATTTTTTTTATAGGTACCTACTATACACCTAAAGTACCTTCTTTCTTTTTTTCAAAACTACACCCTCGTTAGTAATCGGTCACTTTCTCCCCTCAGTGAACAATGTACTATTAATGGTGTCAATTTTGGCAAACTTACAACATTATGATTTTGCGAAAAAGTGACAGCATTGCAAAATTTAAGTAAATAAAAAATGTCAATTTGTCTACCAAAATCTGATGGCAAAAAATACACCTAAAAGTACCAGTATACGGTGTATACTTTTTGCCATCAGATTCTGGTAGACCTATAATTAATTATTCATACACACCATATGTTTTCAGTTATCCATCCAGAATGTTCGTCTGTTTGTATAAACACTGATGCAGAACTGAAGTCCAAGTCCACGGGTACCGGGATGTCATTAATTGATAATAATCGATTCGATAATCGAAATAAGTCCACAAAAGATTGCCAAGCTCAATTCAGCGAGCCTATGTACAGGAGAAGTAACGGTTAGTCAAGTTAACATCACAATAGTTTAAAAACGAAATAAAAATTAGAGGATAGAACTTTGGTCGAGTCAACTGTAGTAAGTAGGTACGTCTTAGGTATGTAAGTGGAAGTGTAAGTGGTAATTAAATGAAGCTCAAGCCAGTTCCGCGTCGATAGATGTGGGGAGACCATCGCGATATATATGTAGGTACTAGATGGGCCCTTTCATAGAAAAAAATTGGGCGTTCGACCTGTAGAGCGCGCTCCACACCTGTCATAAGCCGTCATAAGCCTGTCTTTGTCCCCGCCATAGTGCTGTCCCGTTTTTCAGACTAGATGGTGTTAGTAAAATAAGTTCACATTCTTTGTTTGACAGTGCCAGTCTATGTAAATTGAGGTCGTTGGGGGAGACCCGCTATTAAATTGAAGCATATTTTCAGCATTTCATTGCTGCCGTAGAAGCGACAGCTTCTTTCCCAAACGCTTTGACAACGTTCCTATTCTGTGGCTACGTCTGCTCGACGAAATTATTATCATCGGGCATGCAGGTTTCAGCAAGCGACATTACACATCGAGCTTTAGAAAGAGTTAATCGGCAGCTGCAGCTTTGTAGAGTCGTCTCAATCATTCAGTAGACTGATAAGTCAGCGAAAAATTTGGTACAATATATAGGTATAAGTGCTTTCGCTATACGAAGCCGAGCAGTCGATAATAACTCTAAAAAGATAGAATTGCGTCTGCGTGTTCAGGATTGAACCTCATACCGAAGTCTTAACCACTTGGGCTATCACCTCCGAGGTCTTCTTACGTGACACCTATTGTATACCTACAGCAAAACCCTGTTAATTTTCAGAAGCATGGGATAACTCCCGGTTCGTAGCTCGCATCGGTCGCAGTCGGCTCATGTCGGTGCGCATGCTCAGCGACTCCGTCACCGAAATGGCGACGCAAGCGCAGCCGGTATTTCAGAGCGCAGGTTTGAATGCCACAATTGCCTTATTGGAGCGTGTACAAGAGGCGTACCCTTATTGGTGCACGTATCTCAAAATTGGCGATATAGTTAATGTAATTTTTCAAAAACTGCCACTCGAACATTCATTCTTAACGCACTCATGTTTGAAAAACTTGAACTTGTTACTTTGTTTTGATCTTAGTGGTTAGCATGCAAGACTGCTGACGACGACGTTCTGAGTTCGATTCTCGATTATATTATGATGCCCACGACTTACTTAAACCGCGTGCATTTTTTATTTTTTAATCCCGTGAGGATCTTATGATTTTCTGGAACAAAATGAGTCGCATTTAAAGTATGACTGTTAGGTATAATAAAAGATTAACTAGCCAGTAAGAAATTACTGAGCCATAATCATGCCCGTTTTGTATTATGGCAATCTATATGTTATTTTTTTAATTGGTTCTTCAAAGAACTCGTTTATTACAATGGTTATATTATTTATTATTTATCAAATGACTATTTAGACTAAAACAATGAAGAACCCCAGTGGCGTAGCGTGGGGGGTGCCGGGGGGGCCATGGCCCCGGGCGGCATACGAAAGGGGGCGGCGGCAAGCGCGATATTTTCAATTGGAAATTTTTAAAAATTAACTCCAAATCGCGCCCGCAATGTTCGTGGCGCCAAGCGAAACCGCAAGGGTGCGATTTTCTTTTGCACTAGAAAGCTGCTACGCTTTTTTTTCTACGTCAACGCACCAGTGGGAAGTTCTTCTTGCAGACACAGGAAAAGGTTTGAAAAGAGATTCTATATAATATTCTTATATTCTATAGGTACAGGTGGCCCAAATAGTGACGTCCAAAGAAAAAATTTAGATTTCTCGTACCTAGACCTATCAGAAAATACCCCATGTATGTTCAGACTTCAGCGATTTTTGGTAGTTTTCGAGTTATAATTTTTTAAAGTTTTTTCGTGAGAGTGAGTGTTAAATTTTTTTTTTTATTTAGTATTTTTTCCGAACATTTTCTTTGTGAACATGCTTGCTATGAAGTGTGCTACTTTGCATAAAATAATTACCATCATAACATTAACCCAAGTCGGAAAATTTTTGGTCGAAAGTGAAAAGTTTACGTTCGACAGAAGTAGAGACGAATTTTCAACATAAGATTAAAAATTCTTCTGTCTACGTCCCTTCCGACTAATTTCAAAAACTTAAGGGGGCATTATTGTGAGAAATCGGACTTCAAATGTGGTAAGGCGGTAATTTCAGAACTTATTTGATTCTTAAAATTGAGTTTTTCCTATTTTTGTCAATTTTATGCCTAATTGCAGTAGGAAATTTTTGAATTTTTAATGAGCTTCAGTATTTTTAACAGAACGTCACAATGATGGCAATAGATGGCGCTCTGTAAAAGTTTATGGATACCGCGAGGTCTCAGTTCGGGGAGAACCACTAATGACAGATTTTGCTTTGAAAAAAACACGAAGAGTACATTTTTAATCTAATTTTTTAAACTAATAGTGACAGAAATCAGATATACTTATATAAAAGAAAGTCGTGTTAGTTACACTATTTATAACACAAGAACAGCTGAACCGATTTGGCTGAAAATTTGTGGGGAAGTAGCTTAGAACCAGGAGACGGACATAGGATACTTTTTATCCCGGAAAATTAAGGAGTTCCCGCGGGAATAAAAAAACTTAATCCACGCGGACGAAGTCGCGGGCATCAGCTAGTAATTAATAAAACCTGTAACATAAATACATATTGTATTCCATGAAAGTTGATCTCAAGTGCTGTTGATTAAGAGAATCGTTGATAGCCCGCTAAAAGTGCCCACTTTTGGCAATAATCAACGATTCTCATAATTTATCAAATAAAAATAATTCAAAAAATTCAAAATTCTAAAAGTGATTCCAAAAGTAGTAAATAAGTACTAGTCAAGTTAAGCTTTAGTTTTTTTTAATTTGATCTGATTTAGGAGTAAATAGAAATAAAATGATGGGCAGTGCAGAAGCAGTGGTTTGTCTTTCAATAAGTTGTGCGATGTAGGTCCGTTGAATAAAAACATTTAAACTTTAAACTAATAATTAAAATAGGGGGGGCGGCGAATTTCCGGTCGGCCCCGGGCGGCGAAAACCCACGCTACGCCACTGAAGAACCCTTAATCCTTAATTTATATTTGGAGTTCATGGCTACGACATGTACTGAGCTATGGAAGGACATCAAACAGAACCCTCTCATCGGAACTAATCGAGCAATGATATCGCCAAAATCGGACCAATCGGTCAAACCCGATGTCAAATTTCCGCTTCCGGCCAATAATTCGCACCGCTGAACTAAAAAGTTCATCAAAAGGGGTTACAACTTCATTTTGAGACAAAATAATTATATATTGGATAGAAGCAGGCGTTACTTTGCGGAAGTCCATGATAACGCTATAATCCGCCAAAGGAGACAAAACTAATGTGGTAAGTAAGGTACAGCGTAATCGTGCATTGTCGAGTCAACATCTCCTGAGGATGCTCTGGTATCGGAGTGAAACATACGTTGAGAATAATTTGGAAGATTTGTGTGGTCTAGTGTTGTGACGGTACGAATCGATGGCTTAATGGGCGGTGAATATCGCAAGCGACACGTGCAAGCTCCACGATGTACCATCATAGATTTGTCTGCTTTGGCGGATTAAAGCGAATTATGCTTTTTGTTCCTTGAAAATCTTTGTACTAAATCCCTACTAATCAAATAAAATCAAATAAATATTATAAATGCGAAAGTTTGGATGGATGGATGTATGTATGGATGTATGTTTGTTACTCAATCACGCTCCAACGGATGAACGGATCTGGATGAAATTTGGCACAGAGATAGATTATAGTCTGGAATAGCACATAGGCTACTTTTTATCCCGGAAAATTAAGGAGTTCCCGCGGGAATCAAAAATACTTAAACCACGCGGACGAAGTCGCGGGCATCAGCTAGTATATTATAAATGCGAAAGTTTGGATGGATGGATGTATGGATGTATGTTTGTTACTCAATCACGCTCCAACGGATGAACGGATCTGGATGAAATTTGGCACAGAGATAGATTATAGTCTGGAATAGCACATAGGCTACTTTTTATCCCGGAAAATTAAAGAGTTCCCGCGGGAACCGAAAAACCTCAATCCACGCGGACGAAGTCGCGGGCATCAGCTAGTTATATTATAATGAATGCGAAAGTGTTCCTGTCTGAAGTAAGAGTTTCGGGAAATCCCATTGGAACTGATTTTCCGAGTTAAAAAATATCCTACTTCCTTAAGGCTTCAGGGTGGAACTTAGGTATCTGTATGATACATAAGTTGCACCCCGAAGCCTTCTTACCATGTATTGTATTGTATTGTATATTCTTTATTGTACACCACAAAAACAAAAACGAAACAGATAACAAATAAGAAAACTTAAGACGTAGGTACAATAAGGCGGTCTTATCGCTAAGTAGCGATCTCTTCCAGACAACCTTATCGATACGGAGAAAATGAACAAGTGGACAGTGGGAGGTGGTGCATAAAAATAAACTTAAATACTAATAGATACATAAACTAACCAATATCATAAAATAATAACGTATTAATACACTAATATGTACAAAATAAATAAAATAGACATACGTAAGATTAAATACATAAATAAATACACATATAAATAACGGACAAATTAAACATGTCGCTATTGATGATAACAGAGAGACATGTAATGATTTTTTACGTCAATTTTAAACTTATTAAGAGTTTTAGCTCGATGAATGTGTGAGGGCAGTTCATTCCACAAGCTAATGGCCTTGAATATAAATGAATTTTTGAAAAATGTTGTCCGATATGTAGGCGATTCAAGAACGAGTTTTCCGGCCGACCGAAGAACTCTTTCTGGTCTGTCATGACCAAGATATTTAAAGTTTTCCTTTAAATAACTTGGAGTCATAGGATTGAACAATACACAGTACAGAAGGGAAACGAAATGTAGATTCCGGCGATTCATGTAATCATGGAAATAAGGTTTGTAGGTTTGTAGGTTGGTAGGTTTCTTACCTAATGGTAAGAAACTTGATGAACTGGTTGAACAATTAATGGGCCATGAAAACTTAAAATACAGACACACTTTCACCTTTATAACATTCGTATAGATTGGCATTCAGGTACTTTCTACTTATTTCAGAAACGAACACTGCCTTCAAACAGAAGATGTCTGCCGCGGTGTTTACATCCCGCTACGCTATCGGCGAGCCTCTACGATCGAGTATTAAATTGCGACCTACAGATACAGGTTTTTTTGGTTTTTTTATTACTTAATTTTTTTATTATATACCTAGCTTTTTAACTTTTCATTGTCGTCGTCTTCTCAACCAATAGACTTCCACTGCTGGACGAAGCTCTCCTGCATGGATCTCTACAGAACGCGAACTTGTGCCTTTTGCTTCAAGCGACTATAGCAACGTCTCGCTTGTGATCGTCCTACTGAGATTCTCGAACGCTGCCCGTTCGAGCTGGTCCGCTGTCCTAGGTGTATCGAGTCGCGGTGTCGCGTTTGTCGCTCACGTAGGAGATAAGACATCGGGCTATAATAGTTAGAATAAACGCATATGCTTAGGTATATTGAATGTCCTTTCTAGTTTCGGCTTCCATTTTCCGTCTATCATCATGAAGTTTTATGATGTACCTATGTATTAAAGATACCTATCTTCAGGATACATAATTATTATGTTGTTGACTTTTCTTATTAGGTGCCGTTCAGTGGCTTGAGCTGTAGTAGATCAGTCAGTCAGTCACCTTTACCATTTATTTAGCACCTATAGGTACCTTGGTACTCGTACCTTGGTTTCATAGCATCAGTATCGGAATAAATCCGAACATCACTTATTTTAAAATATCGTGCAATTGTTAGCATTGTGTTTTTTGCGTAGAGTAGTGTGGAAATTGAAAAGATTTTTCTTTCAGGTCACATTCTGACGTGCAATTGCGCCAACACGGCGTACGATAATAAACCGATCGACGCGAGGGAAAGGCGATCCCAAGCGTTTGCACCTGTCCGCAATGATGTTGCATGTAAGCCTTTATTTAAAAATAAATATTTTCGATACAATATCACTGGCCCATTGGTGAACTTTGCCCTTATAGAAAGGTTCGATTTCAGGTTGTCTGACTTTTTTAAGAGACTTAGGACTTTAATTTCAACTTTCGAGCACAAGGCTGACTACAATATTTTATTAATAAGTATAACTATTCTAAAAAAAATAATTACAAAAATAATTAAATAAAATAATTAAAAAATTGAGTTTTATTTTTATTTATTTACATGTTTTTATTTATTTACATTTTTATACACAAAAAAATAGTTAGGTACTAACAAAGCCCATCACGTCGTATAAATATAAATATAAATAAGAAGTATAAATTCCGACCCTATAAGGGATGAATTGAATAGGGAATGGAAGTTTGTTTATAAATGTATTATTCTTCAAATTGTGTGAATGAAAATTGTTATTTAGGCTATTGGTCAAAAAAATGAAGAAACGAGTTTTTTTTTTAATTCTACCTCAAAGTGATTTTGAAAATTTCCACCCTATCAAAGCCATGGTGGGTTAGCTACTCTATACTAATATTATAAATGCGAAAGTGTGTCTTTGTGTCTATCTGTGTGTCTGCAAAGTTATCAACTTATCACCCATCTTTTCAACCGATTTTGACGAAATTTGGTACAGAGGTAGGTTGCATCCCAGGTATAAGGACATACTAGTAGTCTATGCTACTTTTATCCCGGAAAATTAGTGAATTAGGAAAAGTCGCGGGCATCATCTAGTCGGTAAATAAAGCTTTTCATAATACTGTTCAAAGGCAAAACAAACAGCGAAGTGAAATCCGTTTCGAGGCTAACGACTCGGACCGATGCAACGAGGCAGGTAGCGTCCAACGCTGAGCCAAACTTTGTGATATCGAGCAATTTGAATGCCACTAAGTGGATGAAAGGGTGCACCAAGGAATCTGACAAAGGTAAACTAAAAGTTTCCAAATAGATTTAAACACACTTTAGTACTACCTCAAGCCGCACTGTTATAATCGCACGGGAGCAGGTAACATGGCTTGCCCGTAACAATAGGACGATCTTACTCCAAGCCGGTGTTGTGTCGGGGACCACTCGTCCAACCTTTGATCTTTGCAAGTCGTATAATAAGTATAGCGTAATTCAGCGAAAACTTCGCTATCGCGATGCACTCTCTTCGTGTTCTTCTTGTGCGGCTAGTAGTGCCATCTATTGGCTTATTTGCGGACTGCGAAAACTACCACAGTATTATAATGTCAAGAAAACCGATTATATTAAGAAAGTGCCGGCTGCAGGGAAGCGTTAGGCAGAGTTTGTCTTCTTCTTGTCATTTTATTTTTATTTAGCTAAATGCTGAGCGTTTCCACTTTAGACTGCACTAATACCTAACAAAACATAAAAGTTAATCAACGTTCATCGAAATTAACCAATTTTAATTTCCCTAATAATTGATTCAGCTAGAAATCACAGAATTATAGTTGCCTGCAGTCTGCACCTTCTCTGCACCTTCTTATTTTCTCGCTAAAAACGATTTCGGGTTTAGACGTTTAAAGAAAAGTTGTTGTGAAATAGTTCTTTCGTGACTCTACAGGCAATCGTGTACACACCATTGCGCGAAAGACAAGCTTAGTCTAAAGGCCCTTATATACTTTCCAAGTGCCAAAGCATAAAATAATAACGAACTTAATATTTTTCCAGATGTCCAATCAATAATCAGCATCAGCGAGACGATGGTAACCGAGTCCCTGGACCAAGCGTCCTTGGTCATTGCTACTTCGAAGGACGGACAGAGTATGAGCGAAATTAAAAAGCTGTCAGAAGTTGTAATAAATCAGCCCGCCGTGGGTTGCGGTGAGATAATTGAATCCTATTTTATCTTGCCATTTTTGCGTTCCATAATCCATACTAATATTCTATACTAATATCTATTATAATAATAATAAATCATACTAATATTATAAATGCGAAAGTGTGTTTGTTTGTTGGTTTATTGGTTTGTTGGTTTGTCCTTCAATCACGCTGCAACGGAGAAACGGATCGACGTGATTGCATGGGTATAGTTGAGGACCTGGAGAGTGACATAGGCTACTTTTTATCCCGGAAAATTGAGGAGTTCCCGTGGGAATTTAAAAAAACTTATTCCACGTGGACGTAGTCGCGGGCATCAGCTAGTAAATAATAAATGCGAAAGTGTGTCTAGACAGACATCTGCTACGCTTTCACGGCCCATCTTTTCAACCGATTTTGATGAAATTTGGTATAGAGATATATATTACATCCCGGTAAAGGACATAGGCTACCAAAAAAAAAAAAATCCACGCGGACGAAGTCGCGGGCATCATCTAGTTATTATTTTTAAAAAAATATTTTTTAAAGGCTACAGGCTATTTGTTAACTAAAACTAACTAAACAATAAATTGTGGTCTATATTAATAAAACGTAATTTTATGTTAATTTGTTCCAAGTATGGTAATATTGGCGCCAGAAATCTTCTCTTTTAAGTATGTACCTACTTACCTGCCATTTTTTTTTTTGCGTGTTTGAGTCGGTCCAGGGTTGATTTATGTTTATTGGACCCTTGGATGGTTTGGATTTATTTGGCGATTTATTGGGTTCTAGGTTCAGGGCAGGACAACGTCTGCCGGGCCCACTAGTAGGTACCTAATAAAATCCATCAACATATCAACTTAAAATCCACCAAACACAAACATGACTATCAGTCTACTATCTGCGGCTCTCATAAAGTAAAAAATACATTTTGTTAAATCTGCAGTAACTGCAACAGGTTATCAGCCAAGCTCATCTCAGCTCAGCATTGCCAGAATGCTACCCACTAAGGACCAAAACAGTGCACAAGATAAAAATACATACAGCAATCAACAAAGTGAAAATGAAATAGTGATTGTCAATAAAATTACGTCAGGTACGAAAACGTTTAAGTTTTCAATATATCTGATGCTTCCGTATAAGTTAAGGATCCAGGCACATTGACGCAGAGTTGAAGCGAAATGACGCGTCTTTTCTAAACTGAAGATACCTACTTCGATTAGGTACCTATCACTATCCAAATATGTAAAACAAAGAGTGAAGCGAAATGAGTAGCAGGTGTAATTATGCGCTTTGTTTATTTTGGTTTTGTTCAAGATCAATATCAATTTAAATCTATACTACCTACAGACCTACAGATCTTATTCAGACAAAGTTGTGGAGATAAAAAGTAAAGTTTTGTTTACTTTACAACATAATATTACTAACAATGCAACACGTGCATTGTTATGCCTTTCCCGCTGTTTCCTACGAGTACTTAAATTATAGCGATCTATAATATAGATACTTATTTATCTGTCTATCTCCTTTATTTGTTTTTCTTTTAATATTTAGGCTGGCTCTTGGCTGCAATCAGACTCCACTCCATTTTCGTGGCTACAATTTTTTTAAGTGTGTGAAAGCCTACTGTTATTCAAATTAATAGTTCTTATCAGAAAAGATCTTCAATTTCAGATGAGGTTACAACAAAATCTATAAAAGGTTCAATACACCAACAGGGTCCACAGTTACGTGATACAGGTAAAGCCGTTTAAATGGCACCCACATTGTATATTGTTTGAATTGTATACCTACGTTTAATTTTTTTTTTAATGTAATAGTGGTAGAAACAACAATAACTAGGTATGTCATAGCAATCCGATGCAGTAAATTTAAAATATATGTATTTCTTTTTATGCCCCATATTAGTCTGTCTAGTGACAGAGAGTCAGATTTCTCGATACTAGCAACATTTAAGTTATGCAAATTTATAATTTGCAAAAAAAAAATCGCTAGACAGACTCTTACGCTAATGTATCTATAATGGGGGGTCACACACGTAACAACATCAGAATTCAGAGATTAGAAAATTAATATATTTACATAGATATATCTGACAACGTTGAGGAAAAGTATTTGTTTATAGCTATAGTATTAGCTACCAATGTCGTTAATGGTCGTTAGCAAGCCGGAAAAGGGAAACTATAAATAGTAATATCTGCAGTAGTGGGGTGCAAGGAGATTATCTTGCACCCTTCTAGCTATTTGCGTTTTTCCATGCGTGGGGAGAGTATCTGAATAAAGCCATTGAAGTAAAATAAGCCTTACATTAGTGACCTCCATAAATTTATTGTTAATTTTTATAGGCTTATTATCCTATTTTGATTTTTCCTAGCCCGACCGTCAAAGAACTCATCAATAAGTTCCAAATTAAGTATAATATTAAAGTTGGATCGTGTTCGTCAGAACAATTGTATGATTACAATTGACATTGAATCTAAGTCTAGAAAATCTAAATAGGTGGGCCCATTGTTTGTTATGTTTGAAGGTAGGCTTAAGATCCTTGCTTTAACTTGTATCAAATAAGCATCCCCTATCACGGATTCGTATCGGTGGGAGTTTTGGTCAGTCCAACCTTATTCCTTGTCTACACTTTTTAAATGGAAGTTCCATTATGGAACCTCTGTGCGTGAACCTTTTTTTTATTCCACTAGAAGCGAGTCCCTAACTGCGATCTCGCCTGATGGTAATTGGGTATTTGACAACTAGTCAAATTAGCATCTTTTTTCGTCAAAAAAACGTCAAAACGCGTGCTTAGTATGGGTTTTCGTATGAAATACTGCATTGTGACATCATCAAAGTTCGACGCACTTTTTTACTTTAATTAAAATAGTTATTCTACATAAAACTAACAGGGGACGTGGATACTTATTACGACTTTTGGGAGATCCTCTATTCAATAATCACTAAAAAATAATTGATTTGAATAGTTTTCAAATACTTAATTGATGATTCAGTCTAAGATGAACCTGTGTTCTGGGTCCGGCGTTCATATTTCAGTAAGTGAGTAGGTAATGGAGTCAGGAGTCGGGACTTGTTTCGTGTATTAATTTAGGAAATAACTAAACATAGACTTACCAACTGTGACAAGAAATCACAATGTTTAACGGAAGAATATACCTATTTAATTCGGTTTAATATTTTTCCTACCTGGCTCAAAAGAGTGCCTACATAAGAAAATCGCAAATACGAGAGGAGAACAGTGTTTAAGCAACCCGCTTTGCTTGGCGCTTCAGGACTTTCTATAGTTTGACCTGATTTGACCTAGGTATCTATTTATTCTACACTTACCTACCATGATTACGCGTTTTGATACCTAGGTAGGTACATCAAAAGTTTGATACAAGAAAAGTGAGGATCTTAAATCTACCTTTGGATTTTTAATTCTGCATTCTTCAAATATGATATTTGACATATTATATTTTCCAGGAACCGGTTTCGATACGGCAACGTCTAAAAAGCAATCGGCCTCCGTTCTTACGTCCAGACATATTCTGCCAAACCCACCTAGATGTGGAGTCTTCACATCTAGTAAAGGTTTATTTAATTAGTTTTTTTTTATCACCGTCAACCAGCCATCTAGTAGGTACTTAGTACCTACCTACTGGAACCTTTCCTTTCCTTACCTTTCCAAGAACTTGTTAAACTTACCACACATGATCCTAACTGTTGTAAAATAAAGTTTTAAAGTCCTTAGTTGGAAAATCATACTAATATTATAAATGCGAAAGTGTGTTTGTTGGTTTGTCCTTCTATCACGCCGCAACGGAGCAACGGCCGATCGACGTGATTTTTGGCATGGGTATAGTTGAGGACCTGGAGAGTGACATAGGCTACTTTTTATCCCGGAAAATTAAGGAGTTCCCGCGGGAATCAAAAAAACTTAAAGCACGCGGACGAAGTCGCGGGCATCAGCTAGTCATTAATAATTTAGAAGAGACTTGTTGTAAAGCATAGATAATGAGTACCTACCTACCTACAAGGCTACAGGTAGTTCAATAGAAATAGCTTAAAAATCACTGTAGGTACCAGCACATGGTAGACTGCAGACTGCAACCACAAACCGCAGCTCGTGGAAGTTTCATACAGAATTATACGAGTAGTTTCATATAGATCAATCTATATATTATTCATCGACCACACATAATATTATTATATCAAAATGAATCCCTATTTCCCTTGGTCACGGCATCACGCGTGAAGGGCTGGACCAATTTCGCTAATTCTTTTTTTGTTGTGTTTGTTATTGTAAGGAGAAGGTTCATAAGAAAGAAAAAACTAAGAAAGTTGCTCGGAACATTAGAAAATTTAATAAAACTTCACGACCATATTAACTTTTCTTATCTATATACTTTTTTTAACCTTTTCTCCTTCTGTAACCTTATGGCGTTTGACAATTCATAGGTAAGACAGGACAACGTCTGTCGGGTCAGCTAGTAAATAATAATTATAAGTCGCTTGTATAGTTTGTAGTCGCGACCTGCGATTTGCGGTTGCAGTTTGCAGTCTGCCGACCATCTCAGACCAGCCCCCCTATTACGTAAGAATTGTTCATCAAACGTTTAAGATTTTTGTCAAAGTAAAATAAACCATAAATGCATTGAATTAGAGCTCAATTTCGTCTGCCCATTCTTATACGTTTAGGTATGAACGATACTCGAACGTATAAGAATGGATACACGAAATTGAGCTCTAATTTAATGCCGTTATGGTTTATAAACTTTGACGACGAACTTTAACGTTTTGATCGGACATTCTTACATGATTGGTACCCTGTACCACAGCCTGTACGTTAAAGATTTATTTTACGATTTTCGAGTAAGTAGAAATATACCCATCAGATACTTATTCGAAGAAAAATTGCTGTTTTGGTGTTTTCAGATATGGTTATCTAAAAAGGCACATAGACACATCAATCTTGGTTCTTGTCTACACATTTTTCAATCGTTTCAAAGTTCTATCCAAGTTTACGACATAAGTAGTAATATTTTATACGAATACGACTCGAGTAACTAGTTAAAATATGAGCCATTCATCTTACTGAGTCAGCCAAAACTTGAATAGAAACTGCAGATTCAATGACTTTTACGTATCTTGCTCTCCCTATTTTTTACAGATTTTTATTTTCATTTTATTACAATACTATGGATAGGTACCTGTTTCTTGTGTAAAGCGATGTACATTGTACATACCACGTACATACCTATTCACTAGGGGACATAATTTATCGCCCGACATTATTTTACGTGGTAGGTACCTACTTATGTCTCTGCGACTTTGTGGACGTCAAATGTCGCTCCATATCACATTAGCCCGAGGATTTAATGCTGTTATGTAGCGCGGAATACAGAGCGACACGCGTCCTCACTGGCACAGGATCAAGTTTGTTAGGCAACTGTCGAAAGACACGAAAAGTCGCGCGTCCATTGTTTGACAAGTTTTCTCATGTAGGTATGACCTAGATAATATATTGATTTACTCATCTTGTTTTTCCAGATTGCATATTCGTGTACGACCGTCCGAGGTGCATTGTTCACAGCTTCCGCTGTGACGCCGTGGCGCAGACAGAATTACAACCACGAAACTCAGGTAGGTACCTAGATACAGTCCGTCAAACTTATCTGGGCCCCAATCATGTAAGAATGTCCGATCAATCGTTTAAGATTTTTGTCAAAGTAAAATAAAACATAACTGCATTGAATTAGAGCACAATTTCGTCTGCCCATTCTTATACGTTTAGGGTATCGTACATACCTAAACGTATAAGAATGGGCAGACGAAATTGAGCTCTAATTCAATGCATTTATGGTTTATTTTACTTTGACAAAAATCTTAAACGTTTGATCGAACATTCTTACATGATTGGGGGGCTGACCCGGTGGCCAACATTGGAACTAATTTTAATGCCTGTTAAGTTTTTAAAAAAAAATATTTTTCAAAAAGAACCACAGACCAGTGAAACAACTTGTTTTTAACTGATCTGTGCTTCTTTTCGATCGAGTAGTTTAGTGAAAAGAACTAACGTTCTTACGGGGTGCTTGACGACACCACACGGCTTGTTTTAATGGCTTCAGCTTCTGATTGTGATATTGGTGTGAATATTCCAGAGATCCCGTTCAAAAAGCATGGCAGCGTTTCCGTTGGCCTGGTGACGTCATTCAGCAGGCGCTCCTCGTGTTCACACCCGAAGAGTAGTGTTCCGGAGGTCTTGTCGCCGAAAGGTTACCTAATCTTTGATGTGTAAAATTAACTTTCCTCCTACTTGCTCCGTACAAATGTTTTGCTTGACGTTATTCTAAATCCAATATAGCGGACTCCTTAAGATGGCGGACTATAATTTTTTAAGCACCAATTAATGACTAACTAATGACTAAAATTACCTACGTCACACTAAATTCAATATGGCGGACGATAAAAGTTTTTAAATACTTTTTTATTTATTTATCTTGTTTTATTAAAAAATTGTTGCAGTTTATAAAGCACTGTACGAAACAACAAAGCTAATAGCAAAAGAAGGATCAGAGTCAACAACGCCAAAGAGTAGCACAACAGTAAAGGAGGAATCCGAAACAACCGTGCCGAAAAGCAGTAAAACTGAAAAACGGGGATCCGAAACAACGACACCGAACAGCAGTTTCACCCAACCTATTTCCAAAAAAACAGGTTAGGTACTCTGATTTAGAACTTTGTAGTTTTAGAATTTACCTAAGTACACCTTTTCAAATTTTACTTTTCAATCTAATATTAACTTTGCATCACATCTCTGGTAGAAAGGCACCCGTAGTCCAAGGTGAGCGACGAAAGCGACGCGATACGAATCCATAGAAAATGACAAACTTATCTACGCGACACGTAGGCCGCCACGTGAGGGTGAGCGACCGTATTTGTTCCTGTCGCGTCGCGTTACATCGCGTCGTTCGTTTACCTAGGTCCTAGGACAACGGTTCATACACCATCGCTATAATAGGAAATACTAAGTTTTAATTTATCCTAGAGAATGAAGATGCAATAGCAGCTTCTCCTTCGCACAGCAAAGCTACGTCACAGATGACGTCGTGCATGCTGTCTGCGCCTGCGCATTGCTGTTGCGCACGATGCTTGGATACAGGTAGAAATAATACTATTTTGGTTTTGACTAGGGCTGCCATCCGTCGGGATTTCCCCGGATTTGTCTTAGTTTAAAGTGCGTCCGGAGAGCGTCCGGGCGGGGCTTCATTTGTACAAGCCACCGGACGCAGCCGGGCCCGTGCGAAAAAAAGTTAATTTCATTAGCTAATTAAGACTTTTTTTATTTTACTAAATAACTTTAAAAAACACAATGTTGACATGTCCGGGTCTAAGCTCCAAAATCCGGGGTTTTCACGCTTCTCGTCCTGGTTGCCAGATTTTAGAGATGGCAACCCTAGTTTTGACAAAGAACCAGACCCGCCAGCCAACCGAATCGATTAAAAAAGATTTTCTTGGGATAGTAAAATAGTATTGGGCTCTTATATACCTACGGTATTCCTAATTTTGTCTAGGTACGTCATAAATATCTATTATATTATAAAACCTGCTTCAATCGTTTTATTACAATCTCAATAAAGTCGGTCACACTCTAGCTACTGACTCACATCGTGAGTCACACGAGCTTACCCAGGGCAATTGACTGCACTATAGACCTTAAAAGTACTTCAATATTAATATTATTTTTTGCTTTAATATTATTTATGCAATATTATATTTATATAATATTATTTAATGCAATATTAATATTATTTTTTGCTTTGCAGGCAATAATATGTACAACAGGTCGATACAAACAGTGACAGAACCAGTTTTGCTTTGTCCCCATTGCAACGCGCGATTATCACAAACACAGGATCTCGACCGAGGTAGGTACTAAGATTAATTCATATTAGACTAGCTGATGCCCGCGACTTCGTCCGCGTGGTTTAAGTTTTTTTTAATTCCCGCGGGAACTCCTTAATTAATCCTTAAAAATATTATCCCTGAAAATTTTTCAGGGATAATATTTTGTATTCCCGCGGGAACTCCTTAATTTTCCGGGATAAAAATTAGCCTATGTCACTCTCCAGGTCCTCCACTATATCCATGTTAAAAATCACGTCGATCCGTTGCTCCGTTGTGGCGTGAACGAAGGACAAACCAACAAACCAACAAGCCAACAAAAAAACACACTTTCGCATTTATAATATTAGTATGATTGCCCGAAGCCTGGGATCGAGGGAACCTGGACCTACAAATAAATGTTTTCATGTGCTCTTCCGGTTTTTAAGCGATTTTCAGTGTTGTAAATGTTTAATAATGATATAATTTTATTGTTTTACAGACAGCATGAGGAGTCGATCAATTCAGGCAACTGGAGCATCCTTACTGAACTGTCCGCAATGCAGCGCTAAAATTGCCGTTCTTTCAAACGACAGCCGTCACGGTATGTCTATATTATGCCCACCACAGAATTATAAAACAAATAGGTTATAGAAATGTTATCTATTGTTCTTTAACGGAAGGGACTTCGCTGAAGAGAAATTTTGGAAAATATTTCTTAGGTTCTAGACGCCAACAGTGAATTGAGCTGTAGTTAATGTTGATTAATAATTATTATAAGTCGATAAGACGAAGTTTCTCTTTTTGTAATAAAGATGTAAATCCTAGGTACCATCTTATATACCTATAACATTAAGGGCAAAACTGTAACTGTATGCAAATACGTGTGCTTTTACAATAACGCGACAACTTTTATCACTTCTATTCCTTCTGAATTCGATGCTCTCACTCTTTCAGAATCCGCAGAAGAATGTATACAGTCCTACTTGGTTGCTTCGTGCCGATACTACAGCAATCTACTGACGATTAAACTGGCACAAGTCAAAGACAATTGTAAGTAAACTTGCCAACTTTTCGAAATCCCCCACCTTACTTAGGTAGGGGATTTCGCGCGAGTTGAATGCAGTAGGGGCCTGAGATGGCACATACAAGCTCTGCATTCAACTCGCGCGCGGTCCCACAAACTTAGCTGACCCGGTCACAGCGTCGCTGTTATCACATTTAACTTCAGCTCGCAAAAGAGATAAAAAATATATTGGAAATTCGATAACCTTATTATTATTATTTTAGTCAATTTATTATTTTATGTGTATTATGTCTATAGTGTAGTCTTATTGGAATGACATTGTTTTTTGTGATCTGTGTTACAAATTGTGTTTTTTGTGTATTTTGTTAATTGTAAGCAAGTATACCTATTAACTTTATTAAGTTTTTTTATTAAGTAATTGTCACTCTAATTCTGTGGCCCGGAGAGACGCATTGGGCAACTGTAAGGTCTCTTCGGGTATGTTATCTAAATTAAATAAAATAAATAAAAAAATAAATTTAAAGTTGCTAATAAATATTTTTTTTTTTTAAATCTAATCAGTCATACAAATTAGTTCCAATTTTGGCCAACGGGCCAGATAAGTTTGTGGGACTATACGTGGATTTTGATGTCACGTTTAGTTATATCCATTATCCAGTGGTGTGGTTGGTGGTTGAAATCCTGAATGTGACTTACTAGTAGAAGATCCGAATCTAAATCGAGACGTACCGGTTTGATAAGAGAATCAAATTTATTTTATAATAAATTTCATATATTAGAAAATAAATTAAAAATGGGTAGACAACAGAAATCCTGGACAGAATATTTTTAATTACTTTTCGAAAAATGATTTTTCATAAAATGTTGCAAAATGAAGATAATAATAAAATTTTATACTGGACTTAAAGTATAGAGCATATAGAATGTGCAATCGTAGGGTAGACTATTATTTCCATTATTTATCCAGGTAAATAATAGGGTAGACTATTATTTCCATTATTTATCCAGGTAAATAATAGTCTACCCTACGATTGCACATTCTATATGCTCTATACTTTAAGTCCAGTATAAAATTTTATTATTATCTTCATTTTGCAACATTTTATGAAAAATCATTTTTCAAAAAATAATTAAAAATATTCTGTCCAGGATTTCTGTTGTCTACCCATTTTTAATTTATTTTCTAATATATGAAATTTATTATAAAATAAATTTGATTCTCTTATCAAACCGGTACGTTTCGATTTAGATTCGGATCTTAGACCATACGTTTTTTTAATACATTTAATTACTTCGTAGTAAAAAATGGATTATTCAGATTTATAATTTAATATGAATAAAGATTATAAGTATTTTAAGTAATCTGAACACCTCAATATGTTTGTTTCAGTTAAGAAGCACATAGCGCCACCTGTCGAAGGAACCATGTACCAAGCAGCCGCCGTACCAACCAATATCTTCCATCGCACTCTATCAAACAATATCATTTTCGCCGAAGCATGCACTATGAAACCGAGCGGCAGACGAGACGAAAACTGCGAGGCGAAAATCTATACAAAAGAACTGAATAAACGCCCAATTTTGTATCCAGCTATGAGTCTCACAGATGTGAGGGGTCATGATAAGAAAGATTTGAAAAACGTTTATTACATTCTTACCGCCATTGAGGGTCGGGTTCGAAGGTTGAAGAGCAACTTGACTAGCTAGTACGGCATGTTTCTAATAGATGGCGCTGTTATTTAAAATATTTAAGGTAGCCTGATTCCACGTAAGCAACGTTCCTAAGACTTGTAAATCGTGCTTCATAGAATAATAATGATTTAAATCTATTTGTTTTCATAGTGTCCAATAATTCAAAGTACGTCACATACATTATGTACGTGGACTCAGTCTGTCTTAGCTTTTTGGTCGTGTAATTTCGGTTCAAGTTAAATTCCTTCGGGCGGTCACACGAGGTGAATCAGCGATAAGTTTTTGTGAATACGAAAGTAAAATCGAAACGCGAATATTGCCCTTTCAGCTGAGAAAAAAAAAATTAAGTAATAAGATTTTCTATCTAAGGTTTTTTACAAAAAAAAATATGTTTCTTTTGTAACTTTTTACCGTGTTTAGTTTATTCGAAAATGTGTTTTTAAAAAGTTTAAAATGTGACAAATAATAAGCGTAACTTTCATAATGGTATTATATTTTTGTTTTATTTCATTCTTATAATATTTTATTTATTAGGTATAAATGCTGTCAAAGATATTGAATTTTATCTGTGGCACAAATATTACAAGATGCGAACTTAACTTTTAATATTGCCTAATTTATAAAATAGGTAAGTAACAATTTACAATTAAAATTACTTTAGTTTTTTCCCCTTTACTGTGGCTAATAGGAATGATGACAACTCAATCAAATCAGCAACTCTTTATCAAACTTAAAAACGCGCTTCTAGTATATACACGGTTGTGACGTTATCAAATTTCTACACTTTTTCTTTAATCGATAGTTTAAAATGATTATCAATCTTAAAACTAAGGGCGCCTTCAAATTTGCCGCAAAGTGCCGCGCGGAAGCAGCGCGGCTGCAGCGCTGCGGTCGCGCTGCTTTGTAAATCCATATAAATAAAAAACACGCGACTGCAGCGCTGCACCCGCGCTGCGGCCGCGCATCAGTTCATCGATCGACTAGTGACGGGACTGCACACGTATTTTTGTTCAAGTCTAAACATGAACGAAAATCAGGTAGAAGAATTTATCGATGAGGTTGAGAGTCGTCCAGCAATATGGGATTCGAAGTCCGACAAGTACAGCAATAAAATCGAAAAGAAAAAGGCTTGGGAAGAAATATGCATTATAGTTATTTATGCAACAGTTGTGTAATAAGGGGTATTAAAACACGAATGTGGGTTTATCGAATGTGGTACCACGAATGTGGTATTATATGATAATAGTATCATATGAGTGTTTTAATACCTAATTGTCAACTGTTGCATACAAGACTTTATCTACACTCATAATATGAATCCTCTTTAACAGATTCTGAAATAGTTAGCTTACTGTTAACATTAAAACATCCAGTCCTAGTAACCTAATATCATCAAAACTCAAAACTTGAATAAAAAAAAAAAAACGAAGAAAAATGGCGGGGAAAATTCTAATAACCTACTTTTTTTTACAGCGCGCGGCGTTCTGGTAGTGAAACGCGCGTGTACATGACAATGTTCTTTTTTTGTAATTCATACAGATACCACGCATCGAGCAGATGTGGCTGTCTGTTGAGTAAACCCTTTGCGCAGAGAGGATCGAAAAAAAAAGGGGTGTTGTAATGAAATTCAGTACAACATTACATCACCCGTTTGGATGATGTAATGGATATTAGGACATTGGGTGTTTTAATGTTGGCAATTAGCTAACTGTTTCAGAACCTGTTATAGAGGATTTATAGCATGGGAGTAGATAAAATTTATTGACAATTTCACAAACAAGACTCCAAGTGAAAAAAAATTAAGCATGTAATATTATGTATTGTTAACACAACTACTTTATTAGGGTTCCGTAGCCAAATTTGGCAAAAACGGAACCCTTATAGATTCGTCATGTCTGTCTGTCTGTCTGTCTGTCTGTCTGTCCGTCCGTATGTCACAGCCACTTTTTTCCGAAACTATAAGAACTATACTCTTGAAACTTGGTAAGTAGATGTATTCTGTGAACCGCATTAAGATTTTTACACAAAAATAGAAAAAAAACAATAAATTTTGGGGGTCCCCATACTTAGAACTGAAACTTAAAAATTTTTTTTTCATCAAACCCATACGTGTGGGGTATCTATGGATAGGTCTTCAAAAATGATATTGAGGTTTCTAATATCATTTTTTTTAGGGTTCTATACCCAAAGGGTAAAAACGGGACCCTATTACTAAGACTCCGCTGTCTGTCTGTCTGTCTGTCTGTCTGTCTGTCTGTCTGTCTGTCTGTCTGTCTGTCTGTCTCCAGGCTGTATCTCATAAACCGTGATAGCTAGAAAGCTGAAATTTTCACAAATGATGTATTTCCGTTGCCGCTATAACAACAAATACTAAAAATTAAAAAAATATATATATTAAGGGGGGTCCCCATACAATAAACGTGTTTTTTTTCGTATTATTTTGCTCAATATTAAAAACGGTAACAGGTAGACGGTTCAAATTTTCACAGAATATTAACTTGTATATTACCTTTCAAAATAAATAATTAAATATCAATAAAGTAAATATTAAAGGGGGGCTCCCATACAAAAAACGTAATTTTTATTTTTAATACGTCATAAATCGTAAAACTTACTACAGGTTTGTACGGAACCCTCGGTGCGCGAGTCCGACTCGCACTTGGCCGGTTTTTTCTAAACTGAATAGTTTGCGCGAGAGACACTTCCAAAGTGGTAAAATGTTGGTCCCCCCCCCCCGTAACTTCTAAAATAAGAGAATAATAAAACTAAAAAAAATATATGATGTACATTACCATGCAAACTTCCACCGAAAATTGGTTTGAACGAGATCTAGTAAGTAGTTTTTTTTTAATAATTTAAAACTTACTACAGGTTTGTACGGAACCCTCGGTGCGCGAGTCCGACTCGCACTTGGCCGGTTTTATTTTCGTTGTTTCGTATTAAGTAATAGTAACACAGAGCAGTGTTTCTTCGTCAGAGTCCATCGTGAAAATAAATATAGGTAGGTACAACCCTATGATGTTCGAACCTCGCGACAGGAGCGCGGCCGCAGCGCTGCAGCCGCGCTGCGGCCGCGCTACGCTTTGCGGCAAATTTGAAGGCGCCCTAAAAGATGTGAATTTTAGGTTTGGAAGCACCTCTGTTTAATAATCAGTAAGAAATATTTTATTTTTGACATCCCTACCATCACCATCACCCCCTATTGAGTACACAATCTCAACTAAATTGATAGTCAAAATCTAGTGCTATCCTTTTCTGCAGGGGCCTTTATGAACGCGAAAGCAAAACGATTAGGATCTTTCAGTTTTCAGACTGCACAACAGAAGTAAAACAAACCATAAGGATTTCTTTAACATTATAAATTCGCTCGATATAATATTATTACATACGAAAAGCTTAAACCCAAAGTAAATTAGTAAATACATTAAAACATAAAGCGTAATTGCCATCCCAAAGGATTATGAGAGTGAAGGAACAGATAATGCATCTGTGTTTGTGCACACCATATTTCCCGCATGCCGTGACCGAAATTCGATTGGGAAGATCAATTTTTTTACCTACCAACCAACCAATTGTAAGGCCGGCCATACACGGAAAGCTTAAAGCATTCAAGATGGGACTGCTTCAAGCTGCGACTGCATAGTTAACTACAGTCTTCTACGTACACACATACATGGAACCGCTCGAGCAGTTAGTTGCGACTGCTTCGGGCGGTTGGCAGCAGTTATCAATGGTAGCTTCAAGCCGTTGACTGACTGCTTAAGCGGTCCGTTTGACCCGCGATACACGGACAGCTTGAAGCAGTCAGAATGGACTGCCTCAAGCTGCGACTGCATAGTGAACTACAGTCTTCTACGTATACACATACATGGAACCGCTCGAGTACTTCCGACTGCTTCGGGCGGTTGGCAGCAGTTATCAATGGTAGCTTCAAGCTGTTGACTATGACTGCTTGAGCGGTCCGTGTATGTTGATCACTGGCTAACTGCTCGAGCAGTCCGTGTATGGCCGACCTTACATGCCAAATAATACTGTAAATATTTTGTCTTTTTCTTATTGGAATATAAAGAAGAGAGACGTACTATTATATTTTTTCGTCAAAAATCAATTAAGTATATTAATATGTATAACAAAAGTTAAAATAAGTCTTACACATATTATTTACATTTTTAACAAATACCTACAATACCAACAATAATATAAGCTTTCTATACAATGCAAAGGTTAAGCAACGGTTAAAATATAAATATAGCTTATAATTACTGGAAATTCAACCTTAATGCTCTTAATAATATATCTGAGTTTATTTACAAGCTGGCCTAAATATTATTATGTAATAAAAAGTTATGAAATAATAAACTACGTTGTTTTATATTAAACTGAAAACAATGAAATATATGATACGTATTTCACAAAATTTAATTCCATAAGATTTCTAACTAATGTTCAAGGCACATTGCGGGAAAGTTGAAACGATTCGCACGTGAGTCGTGACGCACTTTTCTTAGTGCGTCACATGCGCACAATGAGGCGATAAGTTCACCTCATTTATACATAATACAATTAATTAAAATATAATATGTCATCACGTTTGAAAACATGACTACCACACTTCTCAATTTTGTTTACATTTCTCGATTGTCCCCATTCAACAGTTGAATGCCATTTTCTTTCCTTAATATTAAAAACTTCTAAAGACCTAATAAAGCTGCCCAACGTAAGTACTTATTACATCCATGAAGCTGCCTAACTACTGTTCTCTATGGTTACTTATTCTTCCTATCGTTTCACAAAAATCGCGACGCATGTCATCATATTTGCCGAAATTAGAATAATATTTTACTTTGATTTGACTACATAATAACAAATGCAAATCAACACCTCTTTTTTATTTTGCTAAACTCAAACATTATGTTTATAGAGAAAAAGTTCAGTTCAATTTATAACATTTTAGAATATATACTTCGTTTTCGTTTGTCTCTACCGCAATGTGCCTTGAACCTTATGATAATCTCACATTACAGGAATATCTAAAAACGTGTTTTCAATGTTTAATTACTGTAATGTGCGATAAGTATAAGGGTGTAGACAGACGGACTGCTTCATAGATAAGTATTGTAACTGCTTTAGAACTGCACGCCAACTGCAAATATGCAGTTTTGTTGCAGCTATTGTGCGGTTGGCATAACTGCATCGAAAGTAAGTAAGTATGTAAAAACACTTTATTACACACAAACAAATAACAAAACAGAGGTAACACGAATCGTGACAGAATTTACAACTTGTTACTGCAAACCGTATGCGCAGTCCGCTTATAAACGGTGTGAAATTCTATTGTAGTTGAAATGAAGTTCTTTTACAGTCTGTCTACACCCTAAGTTTACATGATATTTCAGTCCATTCAACATTGTATTGGCACAACTTTTAATACTTTATAGCAACTCCTCACCACCTGTTCAGTTTTTCACACTTGCTCACTTACCTTTATACCCTGTATATAGTACCTATAAAAGAAAAAAGTTATCATTAAAATAAATATTAAATTAATTTACACGAAACATCACGACATAATATATCATAATTAATAGGACCTTGTGAACTGGACCTTTTGCGAATAGGACCTTGTGAACGGGACCTTTTGCATATAGGACCTTGTGAACGGGACCTTTTGCGAATAGGACCTTGTGAACGGGACCTTTTGCGAATAGGACCTTGTGAACGGGACCTTTTGCGAATAGGACCTTGTGAACGGGACCTTTTGCGAATAGGACCTTGTGAACGGGACCTTTTACGAATAGGACCTTGTGAACGGGACATTTTGCGAATAGGACCTTGTGAACGGGACCTTTTGCGAATAGGACCTTGTGAACGGGACCTTTTACGAATAGGACCTTGTGAACGGGACATTTTGCGAATAGGACCTTGTGAACGGGACCTTTTGCGAATAGGACCTTGTGAACGGGACCTTTTACGAATAGGACCTTGTGAACGGGACCTTTTGCGAATAGGACCTTGTGAACGGGACCTTTTGCGAATAGGACCTTGCGAACGGGACCTTTTACGAATAGGACCTTGTGAACGGGACATTTTGCGAATAGTGTAGGATCGTTTCTGCTTAACTTTTTTTTTAATTTCATAGGTTCCCCAGACAAGTCGACAAGGCTTAAGGGACCATGTAAATGTAAAAATTTATTTGTTAATAAATAAATTGGAAAATAAACTGGAAATTGGTTAGTGCTTGGCTGTAATCATACCTACTTGCAAGTGGTGATGCAGCCTAAGGTGGAGCGCGCTTGCCTGGAAGATGCCTATTCACTCTTGATTATGATTGGACATGATAATTATTATGGACTCACCCATATTATCTCACACTAGCGACCTCAGTGTGAATACACGAGTGAGTCCCATCCACAATGTGTTATGATCGGTGAAGCCTCAGTAGCGTGCACGACAAAGAGGCGTAAAAGGTAAAGCGCGCTTGCCTAGAAGATGCCTATTCACTCTTAGTTATGATTGACATGATAATTGTTATGGACTCACCCATATTATCTCACACTAGCGACCTCGGTGTGAATACATGCACGAGTGAGTCCCAGCCACAGTCCGCTACCTGGTGAGGCCTTAAAGAGTTCCAGTCCAGACCGTATGTGAACTCGGAATGGTGACGTATTGTTTCTAATGGATCACAGCCGCGTTTTAAGTCCCATATCCTGGAAAACATAAATCATTAACATTATTACTACGAGTATTAGTACAGAAATTAGACGACTAATATTATAAATATGAAAGTTTGGATGTTTGTTACTCTGTCTGCCTCAATGACTGAACCGATTTCGCTGATTTTGATGCAAAATAATTTCATCTTGGAGTATATTTATGAAGATATACTCCAACATGCAAATTATCTTGGCTCCAGGAAGAAGCCACATTTAAACCAAGTAAAAAGTTAAGTTTGAGTTTCAACATTGGGCCTGAAAATATCTTTTCAGGCCAAAACAGATTTATGAAATGGTATGAACCCAATTTAAACCGGGGTTATTTAATCCCAGAAATCAAAATTCTTACGGAATTAAAAAAATCAAAATCCACGCAGACAGTGTGTTCTTTTGTATCATAGGCTTCCACAATTGGGTGACACACATAAAAAGGTCACGTTCTTTTAATATATACCTACTTATACTAATATACATACTAATATTATAAATGCGAAAGCTTAGATGGATGGATGTATGGAAGGATGTATGTTTGTTACTTAATCACGCCAGAACGGCTGAACGGATCGGCACAAAGATAGATTATAGTTTGGAACAACACAGGCTACTTTTTATCCCAGAAAATTAAAGAGTTCCCGTGGGAACCAAAAAACCTCAATTCACCCAGACGAAGTCGCAGGCATCAGCTAGCATAATATTATAAAGACTTGTCACGACCTTCCTTGTAGTTTGTACAAATCTTGTTAGTGGGTTACGCAGCGATCACGCTTATATAAGACACTCGCTTATATAACAAGCTGAACTTTGTATTGATTGTATCTATGAATGACGAAGATGAAATTGGGGATTTAAGATATTTCAGGGTATAAGACCTCTATAACAATTTCTGGTGCTAATTCGGTCCTACTCCGTATTCACGCTCACAACTAAATTGACCTAACCAATTTTAGTTACTATACCTACTACTAGATTTGAACACTAGTTACTGGGATTCAAATAAACTATGAAAACCTGGTTCTTTTTAGGGTTCCGTACCCAAAGGGTAAAAACGGGACCCTATTACTAAGACTCCGCTGTCTGTCTGTCTGTCTGTCTCCAGGCTGTATCTCATAAACCGTGATAGCTAGAAAGCTGAAATTTTCACAAATGATGTATTTCCGTTGCTGCTATAACAACAAATACTAAAAATTAAAAAAATATATATATTAAGGGGGGTCCCCATACAATAAACGTGTTTTTTTCGTATTTTTTTGCTCAATATTAAAAACGGTAACAGGTAGACGGTTCAAATTTTCACAGAATATTAACTTGTATATTACCTTTCAAAATAAATAATTAAATATCAATAAAGTAAATATTAAAGGGGGGCTCCCATACAACAAACGTAATTTTTATTTTTAATACGTCATAAATCGTAAAACTTACTACAGGTTTGTACGGAACCCTCGGTGCGCGAGTCCGACTCGCACTTGGCCGGTTTTTCTTCTAATGATGATAAAAGATATTTGTTGAGTAGGACAGGCCATTATGCGCTTAGATGGTATTTTTTATTCCTTATCCGCTCTAAGTTCAGAAATAAACTCATGTTATGACGTCAGACAAACAAGCAGTAACTTTTTACTTGTTTTTCATTTTAAAAGCTAAATAAACAGTTAGAATCAGCGTTTGTCCTTAAATTAGCTGTAAGATTGTGCTAGACTTAACAATTTCATTGTGTAAACTCAGCAAAATGTTTAAACTTCTAGCAGTCATAACTTCGGTAAAACTAAATTTTTTTGCTTGCCCACCACCACTACAGCCCATTAACGTCCCACAGCTGGGCACAGGCCACCACTCTCATAGGAGAGTGTGAATTAGAGCTTAGACCCACCACGCTGCTCCAATGCGGATTGGCGGGCTTTAACGACTATTATCATGTTAGTGATAATAACCGGGACCGACGGCTTAACGTGCCCTCCGAGGCACGGGGGTGAAACACCGCCAACTTCCTAACTCCGGGCTAGTACTGAGAATTTCTTGACAGAAAAACCCAATACTTAATTACGGCCCGACCCGGGACTCAAACCCGGGACCTGGAATCTATCGTCGGCCGCAGTTGAACATACTAACCACTAGACATCGACCATACAACTAATAGACTCCTCATATAGGGCGAACACTTTCAGACAACACATCAGACTTAATAGGTCTTATATAATTCCACGCCCTTGTAACAAAACCTACCGAGTTATTTAAATATTAATTAGAGTATATCGATAATTAATTATCGATAAATAATTATTAGGAGTTAGGAGCCCATCCCATTTGATTTATGATTTTTTTGACCTTGAGTAGACCAATCAGCGTTTAGTACCCCGCGCCCGCTTACTTGAGTCATTTGACTGAATTGTTTGCATGACGAAAGCATAGTAATTAGGCGTGTATTGGTTGTGTGGTCGATGCCACTAGACCAACGAGGCAGTTTTTTTCCTTGCGCTTGACGATAATCATGCTTATTACTGCAATAATGAGTCTAAGTTGAAGCGCGCTTGCTTAGAAGATGCCTATTTACTCAGATGAAACATTTAAACACAACGGTTTTCTGAATTTCTTGATTCCGATTAGACTGTACAAATTAGTAATTAATAATGTCCTCCCGACCGAATTTCGGTCACGGCGGCCTATCTCCAGAGAGATTAGCCATCTGCGCGGGAGATATTATAGTGCACAAGTGTGTGCGCATACACAGGTGCACTCTCTGATCCTTTACTCTCATAGCCCGATGGGACGGAAAATCCGACACGACCGGAGAGAGATCAGGCGCAGGACCGACGGCTTTACGTGCTCTCCGAGGCACGGGGGTGAAACACCGCCAACTTCCTTACTCCGGGCTAGTACTGAGAATTTCTTGTCAGAAAACACCAATACTTGCTATGGCCCGACCCGGGAATCGAACCCGGGACCTCGTCGAGGAATTAATAAACAATGTGGGTAACCCTAGAAACTTGTATTTACCTAGTGGTGAAGTCATACGACACCGCCGCTATAACGGACGGCGCGTGGGGAGAGAACTGCACCCTGCGCACTGCGCACTCGCAACCTGCAGAAAGATTTAAAATAATCGGATGCGTGTCGGGACATTAAGTTACACACAATAGTCAAGGTAGATTTGCGAAGCAATGATGCTAATTCCTATAGTAAACCATCTATAAATTAAATAAACATAAAATTTAAAAAATCTATGAATTATTTGATATTAAACATTTGATCTTACCACGCACTGGAGCCTTTTTTAGGGTTCCGTACCCAAAGGGTAAAAACGGGACCCTATTACTAAGACTCCGCTGTCTGTCTGTCTGTCTGTCTGTCTGTCTTTCTGTCTGTCTCCAGGCTGTATCTCATAAACCGTGATAGCTAGAAAGCTGAAATTTTCACAAATGATGTATTTCCGTTGCCGCTATAACAACAAATACTTACTAAAAATTAAAAAAATATATATATTAAGGGGGGTCCCCATACAATAAACGTGTTTTTTTCGTATTTTTTTGCTCAATATTAAAAACGGTAACAGGTAGACGGTTCAAATTTTCACAGAATATTAACTTGTATATTACCTTTCAAAATAAATAATTAAATATCAATAAAGTAAATATTAAAGGGGGGCTCCCATACAACAAACGTAATTTTTATTTTTAATACGTCATAAATCGTAAAACTTACTACAGGTTTGTACGGAACCCTCGGTGCGCGAGTCCGACTCGCACTTGGCCGGTTTTTGCAATGTCGTGACTTTGCGTTCTGCGTTGCGCCTTTCCCGTTGTCCTAGGTGAGCGTCGAAACGACTCCTTCGAAAATACTTGTCGAAACAAATTTGTTTCCGCGATCCCATATGCCACGTGAAGGGATTGCTACAGTTTGATACTATCGCGTCACGTCGTATCGAGTCGCGTCATCGCCGTAGGATAGGGCTTGAGCGACGGAAAGCGATGCGATGCAACGCTACGCCATGCTACTGTACAGCTACTCTTTGATATTTCTGTTGAAGCCTTGCGCCGCGTCGCGTTTATCGCTTACCGAAATGACCAAAGGATAGCTAGGAAGTCCAGCCTAGACTCTAGACTCGACGTTGCTTAAAGCACAATCGACTCCTATGCACTCTTGCAAATCACTCAATCAAGTATTTAAAGTTTATTTTAAACTTAAAGTAGAAACTTACCTTTTAAAGTAAACATGGGTGATGTAAGTCTTCGAAGGTCCCAGCCTCGAATGAGCCCGTCCGATCCGGCAGTTGCGAGCGCGTGCGTCTCCATTCGGCTCCAATCGCACGATAACACCTGCGATGGAATATCAACCTTATTTTACATAGAAAAAGGTTGTCTTTTGTTTCATAGTATAGAAATAATCTTTTTTAATTCTTTTCTATCCTAACGATAATACCTACGTTGAAATATCACTCTTATTCACAAAACATAGAGTTGATTTTAGCTTTAGGTTCAGTACACTATATAGTATTCCTTATACCATGTTTAAGTTAAGTACGGCATGTATTCAATAATCCTCTAGTAATCGGCTTTATAAGGCCGTCAACAAAAAAGTGGTATAAGCCTTAAAAAATAAAAAAGATGCTTTGTACAATGTTTTATTAGTTCTACGTCCTAGAAATTAATGAAATAATAAAAATATTCTGAGATTATTTATATCGCCAACATTGACAGAATTCGAGCGTCGAAATACAATAAAGGAGTACAACATAAGTAGCATAATGGGTTTGCATTCAATACCACGATTTCGGAAGTTTCGGCTTGGAGCGGTCAATGTTTGAGCTTTGAAGCGTGGCATTTAAGAGCCATTTGGTTTGACATTAAAGTGTTTCGACGCTCAATTTGTAGAAACATTTGAGAGATGGACAGAAGGCCAAGTGGGAATTTTCGATTGCGTTAAATTTAACTCCCATTTACATGAAATTGATCGAGCGCCATTTACCAAGCGCTTAACAATTCCATACAAAATCCAAATCGTAGTTAACGTTGTCGCGATCGAATAGGAAGAAAATCTCCCACTAGGCGCTCAGATGGAATGAGACAACAATTTTATAAATTGACTTACATACATTTTATAAAAAGTGGGTTAGACTAGTTTTACACTGATAGCCTAATTTAACAAAACGTAAAATATATCCCCCACATTGCTATAAAGTTAGTGCAAAACAGTTTTATTCGTACTAAATGGGTGATGGAAAAATAATTTTAGAGGAAACCAAAACCCAAAACGGTAAGTGCAAAAAGCAAAATAATTTGTAATTACTTATATGAAAAATAGGCTATGGTAGGCTTTTCTCTTTAGTGAAAAATGCCACACTAGCCTAGTTTTTATTTTATTTAATTATGAATTCGAGAGATGTATATCCAATCGTTGCTCGGTCGCGACTGTTCAATTTTAATGCAAAATTGTGTTGACGGCGCATGGCCGAGCACTTGTGAATATGAAAATTTTGTATGCAACGGCGTTTTACAATTATTATTGTTGCGCGACAGTCGCAACTGTTCAATTTTAATGCAAAATTGTGTTGACGGCGCATGGCCTATCGCTTGTGAACATGAAAATTTTGTATGAAACGGCTGTTTGCGATTGTTGCGCGACAAAGCAATAATTCCACTAGATTACTATCCCAAGAAACCTCCATACATACACACTATGGAGATTAATGATAGGGGTCGCATCCCCGCTTAAGGTCTTTTTGCCTCCAGCTGGGATTTTGTCCTCACTATCTGATTGATCTCAAGAGATTATAGACCATCTCCCTTTCAAATGAGAGCTAATTTTTCAATGAAATACGTCATGAGCTTCACTTGTTCCGTACACGTTCACAGTTTCAGATGACCATCGTCAACCACTGAGACAACAAAGTAGCTGTGTAGACCAGTTGAGAGTGGCCCCCGAATGTATCAAGGCGTACTTCCGATTAAGGGTCCTACTGAAATGGACATAGTTTATTTACCTCTGCCTCATGAGCCTTCACTACCGCTGCCGGTCTCGCTGGTTCGTTACACGTCCACAGCTTCAGGTGACCATCACCAGACACTGATGCAAAGGTGGCCGGAGAATGAGGCGAGAATGTAGCCGTGTAGACCAGTTGAGAGTGACCCGCGAAAGTACTGAGGCATACTTCTGATTCAGGGTCCCACTGGAATGGACAGAATTATTCTTTACCAATTGACAGTTCATGAAGCCAGTCTGATAATTTTTGGCTTTTTACAGAGCGATATAGTAGGATTTGTAAGACGAAAGACGAGAGACAATCACAAAGAACACAACAATTGGAAATTTTACTCACAAATTTTTAGCTACTTGGACTGCAAATTCTGTCTCAGTTAGCAAAAATTAGGAAATGCTGAAATTGTGGCGATATTACCAGATTTAACGTGTTTCAGACTGCATTAACAAATCTCTATTACATGAGGCTCTCCAGCAACTAGGGGCTATGCTTGCCATGGTCAATATCATCAAAGAAAAGTACGTCAAACACAGACTAAAAACAGATATCAAATACCAGCTTCTAAAAGAACAATTCTTTAACTTAGACATACAAAATATAGTTTCTCACAAAATTCATACTCGTAAAGTATCTCAAAAAAAGTTAATTACCGTGTCAGCTAAGAACAAATATTGTGAGCACACTAGCGCAATACATGATTCCTCGCTTAATAAATAGTCTCGATACTAATTTTAAAATGGAATTATATAAGAATAATTCAAAATATAAGTTAAAATCGTATTTTTTAAGCAAATTTTAGCTGTGAATTGTATGTAGTTTAGTTTTAGTTTTCTTCATGTATTTTTAATAATTTAAAATAGTTTAAATTGTAATACTTAGCTGTAAATAGTTTAAAATTCTGAGATGTTGACGGAAGAGCACGCAATTTAAACCTACGTGGTTTTTCGCAGTGCTACCCACCAAAGCTGTATCGATTTTTATTTTGATAATAAAAAAATTAAATAAAAAGATATTTGATAAAAATCATACCAATTTAACAGTAGTATCCCAACTGGCACTCAACAAATGTGCTCTCGGCCAGTCCACGGAGCAAACTTCGCTATGATGTGCTCGTAAAACTCTGAGGGGAGCAGCGCAGCCCCCTCTCCACACTATGACGGCACCATCGCCCGCACCACACGCCGCCACACCATCGGCTGTGCCTGACCATGTCTGTAGAAGGAAATACTTACTAGTGTAGCAAATTATTCTAATCTATTGATTAATGATCTCTAATTAATGATGATCTAATTAATGATTTTTTGGTATCTGTGTAAACTAGATGGCGCTGATCGACTCTATGACACACTATAGATAACAGTACTGAAAACTATAAGTCACCTATTAGCATGCATCACAGTATCGAAGTTTTCTGAGAGTAATTGATATAGAACCGTTCAATTAAGAGGATATGGCATGAACGGGAAACTTTGAGAATAGGTATTGAACAATTCGCGCTGCTCCTCGAATATAATTCCTTAACACCCGATAGGGACAACTGCAGCTTGGACCGATAATACCTATGAAAAACAGTCGAATTCTTACTCTCGTATTTTTCTGTTTCCTCCTACAAAACTGGACTGATTTAAATATTTTTTTCAAGAATAATTTAAAATGCCAGATTGGCTTTAGCCAGAGTCGGCTATTATATTTGTCGCTTGTGGGATGATGGCGCGAAAACTGAGCCATTTTTGCCACTTTTGAAGGTTCCTTGTTATTAAAATTATTATTTTATTGAAAAAAAAAACATAGGGACATGGCACGGACACATATGGATTTTATTATTATTATTAAAAACTTTATTGCATAAAGAAAAGGACATTATACAAAGGACATTATTACAAAATTACAAACAAAAGGCGACCTTATCACTAAAGTGATCTCTGCCAGGCAACATGTTTATTTTTTGATTTTATGTGCACAAAAAAAAACATTTTCTCTACTGTAATTATCCACGGAGAACAGACTAATAAGATTGTATGGGGAAACCGCTCTCCCATCTTGTCTTAACATGGTTGACCTAGTGGAAACCAGAGGAAAATATTCTTATTGTAAACGACACATATCATTATCATCCCACTCATCCCAGATTAGAATAATTTGTTTGCTAACATTTGGTTATTTAACATATCGGTAGTTTTCTTTAAATTTTTCCTCTGTCACCAGGAAGATAATATGATTGTGAGACTATAAATGTGAAGGTGAACTCTTAACTCTTAAAAAAAAATTATGTCTGTAAGATACTAACTACAAACATTAATAGACAAATAAAAACGTAAGCCTATTTAATGCTTTCGTCATAGTGCGTGCTCTCATAACTTCATTGCTATGGCTTCAATATATACTAGGTTTTTCTTATGAATAACAGTTAATAGGATTACGCTGAAGATGTACAAGGAGATTGAACTGTGTACTAGATTCTTAAGCCTTTTTGCAATAAATATTGACACACCCATATTTTTACTCTTATAACTTTAAAATGGGGACTCATTATGGAACCTTTTGAAAGGATTACAGATGCTGCCATAGGGACCTAACTGGAAATGTAACAAACAAAATCAGTGATAACATGCTTACCTACCGTTGGTTTGGTAGTCTATACTAATATTATAAATGCGAAAGTTTGGATGGATGGATGTTGATGCACGACAGAACGGCTGAACACATCTAGATGAAATTTGGCACAGAGATAGATTATAGCCTGGAATAGCACATAGACTACTTTTTATCCAGGAAAATTAAAGAGTTCCCGCGGTTGTATACGCGGAAAAAACCTCAATCCGCACGGATTGGTTTTTTCGCCGACGAAGTCACGGCATCAGCTAGTTGTATATAAATCAATAACTGTACCTACCTATTTAGTTAAAAGGCAGCTTATTTCATATAAATACTTGCCTAAAGATATTTTTTTTTTTACATTAGGTCATATCCATTAGATAATAATATATAATACAAGGTTGACCCAATTGTCTTACTACTTTGGGCCCTGTGGTTGTTGGTGGCTGGTTTGTATTTTAAGAGCTGTGTCCACTGACTGATCTGTCTATTGGATAAAGGCCCTACGGGACAGATTCTCTGCAGTTCATTTTCGAGGTTCTTTACATGAATGATAAAAAATTGATAGAGCAACAAAAATTTACTCAATAATTTTGTTGTAATGCAAATATCACCTCAGGGATACATACTCTTTCTACTGGGCAGGTTTCTGCACTTAAACCTCCAGTTGGAGGCCTGTTGTGCGTGTAGGGATAAATACTCATAAAGCTCAGCAGTGACTGGAAAACTTTCAGTAAAACCTAGTGAAAACAATCTTACCACATCAAACAATCCATCAGTCCACTCCAACTTCTGCATTTCAACCACAGTATTGCCATCTGGGGATAGTTCCAAGAAGAACAGGGTCCCTCCTCCGGCCAGGCCATAGTACTGACTAGTAGCCACTGCCAGCGCATCAGGTCTTGTGCGGGAGAAACGGACGCTGTAGCCATGCCGGCCTGGTGTTAGGAATGTTGGCATGCTGAGAGTGTAACTGGAAATAAAAGTTTCATTATATCAGCCTGCAGAAGTCTCCTTCCCTAGTGAGCTCTACCCTGTTCTAAGCTTGCCTCATACAGCCAATTCAGCCCATTTTTTGTAGCATTGATCCATTGTGCCAGAGGGCCAGACACAATTACAATTTTACAATTAGCCTTACAATTTTATTTAAGTAATCCAAACTTTACACTAAAACTTTTTGGCTCCAGCGGCCATGCTCTTATGACAAGTTTGACCTGCCAATACACTTGCTGGTGGTTTGGGCTATGCCAGTGACCTCAATGGCCCTTCAGGGCTCACTATGGGATTTTGTGGATTAGTCCCCTTAGTGTACCTACTTAAGTAAATAAGTTTTGGTGAATTTATTAGCTTGTTTAAACTAAGAACAAAAATGCCCTGAAGTGTCATGGGACGCCCAACAAACGCAACTCTGAACTCTGTCTACTCCAGTGCATATTGTAATAGTTATTGTGCTACTTAACTAAAGCCGTGTTGCATTAGTTCATTCAGTACACTTTTTTCCAATAATTAGGTATTACCATATTGGTCAATCAAGACGTATTAGAATGTCCCAAATATATAATAATAAAAATTCATTATTAATTCAAATTCAAACATCAGGGCTTCGCTGTTCAACAGCTACGACATATATTTTCAGGGTTGGAATTGTTGTAGACTTTAAAGGATGAGTTGAAGAATAAAACACAAGCTTTTATCTAGTCCCAAACTGTGATTTACTTAAGCTAATCTTACTTAAATTTGGAATTGATTTCGATCAAAGTTGGCTCTCTTTAAAACTCAGAACAACCTTACTTGTTAAATTAATTTGAAGCTGAGAGCATTTTTGTCTTGCACACAAATTCTCATTTCAATAAACTACTTAACAAGATGTAAGTATTTTGAATACGATAATCTTACTGGAATACAACTCGAATAACAACAAAACAAACTACAAAAGTGTTAAAAACACTACGGATAAAAAATTAACCCCTTTTTAATTTTTTCAGAACTGTCAAAACAATTTTTGACATTTTATGAGAGATTAAAAAAACATGAAGTAGTGTTGTGGCGTTAAGTTATCGATTTTTGTTATGTTACCGTCACACGATTTTAATCCAATTTGTACTCCTACGTACTAAATCCTATTAGAATATCATGTAAGAAACCTCACAGGTAGCTGATATATATAAAGGCAACATACTTACCGTCGACATTTCTGGTGAGTGCTTCAAACTCACACATTCCTTATTAAACTCCAAACAACTGTTCTAATCCGTAAGGAGTGAATATTCTTTTTTCCCCAGTTCTTTTAATTCCGCGAAAATGCTTGACTACCTATCCTTGGCTTTTGTGGTTGCGGTGAAAGTTTTTAAGAAAACTACACCAAATGGAAAAGTTACGGTTTACCTGGGCAAGCGGGACTTCATTGATCATATAGATTACTGCGATCCCGTAGATGGAGTCGTGGTCGTCGATACCGAGTACCTGAAAGGGCGAAAAGTTTACAGCCAGGTATAAAAGTGATATGTGATAATATACGTGTCCAGTGACATAAGTGTTTTCGTGAAGTGATGCTTAATCCTAACCAATTTATCCTTACACAGCTGGTGACCACGTACCGATTCGGTAGGGAGGAAGATGAGATCATGGGAGTCAAATTCTCAAAGGAAATGGTCCTTGGCACGGAACAAGTTGTACCGATGGTCAACGCGAAAATGGAACTGACACCAGTCCAAGAGAAGCTGCTGAAGAAGCTCGGACCTAATGCCTTCCCTTTCACTTTCGCCTTCCCTGAGATGTCACCAAGCTCGGTAATTGAATTCAATGATAAAGTTTGCTTTTTATTTATATTGATCAAGAATATTAAATGATAAATGATTTATTTATTTCACGTAGGACAACTTGTCACTTATTAAACGTCAAGACTCTAATTATATAAAATTAAACTGTTCTAGGTGACTCTTCAACCAGCTGACGAGGACCAGGGCAAACCCATGGGCGTAGATTATTGCGTACGAACCTACGTGGCCGATAGTGAAGATGACAAGAACCACAAGAGGAGCTCCGTTACTCTTGCCATCAAGAAGGTTAGAGCAGAAGAGTTAATAGAAAACCTGTCAATTTTTATCCAAATAGATACTAATAATTTTTCTTTCTTTCTTATTTAGCTGCAACATGCTCCAGCTTCCCGCGGACGACGTCTTCCAAGCTCTCTCGTGAGCAAGGGATTTACATTCAGCAACGGAAAAATCAGCCTTGAAGTGACTTTGGACAAGGAGATCTACTACCACGGTGAAAAACTGGCAGCGAATATTATTGTATCGAACAACTCCAGGAAGTCGGTACGGAACATTCGCTGCATGGTCGTTCAACATGTCGAGATTACCATGATCAACTCTCAATTCAGCCGCCATGTCGCTTCTCTGGAGAGCCGCGAAGGATGCCCAATTACACCTGGAGCAAGCTTGTCTAAGACCTTTTACCTCGTGCCTTTAGCTCGCAGCAACAAGGATGTTCGTGGTAAATAGCACTGCATTTGAATTGAAAATGACTGTGAAGCAAATATTGTACTGAAATGTTTTTTTGCACAGGTGTCGCTTTGGATGGACACCTCAAGGAAGATGACGTTAATCTTGCTAGCTCTACCATGGTTTCTGAGGGCAAATGCCCAGCTGAGGCCATTGGTATTGTGGTATCCTACTCTGTACGCGTGAAGCTGAACTGCGGAACTCTTGGTGGCGAACTCGTCACTGATGTGCCATTCAAGCTTCTACACCCAGCTGAGGGTACGCCTATACATTATAGTTCAATATTTTATTGTGGCCATTAGACTGACTATGTTTTCTTGTAACGGGTTTTCTTTATTCAGGCTCCGTTGAGCGTCAACGATTCAACGCAATGAAGAAGATGCAGTCCATTGAGCGACACCGCTACGAGAACTCTCTCTACACCAATGAGGAGGAAGACAACATTGTTTTCGAGGACTTTGCTCGCCTTAGGATGAACGAACCAGAATAAACCATTTGGGCATCGCAAATACCAAAAAAAAAAATTGAAAAAAATACAAAAGTACAAAAAAAGTAATCAAGCAAGACTAAACCTTAAATCACGAACCTATGCTTACCCATTTGATTTGTTGAAGTTAAATCATTATAATTCATTAATTACTATTATTATTGGTTTAGAATTGAAAAACATCATTATATTTTGTGAAAAACATAGTTGTAAAATTGAAATAATTATTATGTATTTTTATCACAGTTCTTCGATTAGTGTGAGTTTTCATCATTATACTGTAATTGATATAAATACTGTAATCAAGAATTTCTTATTGACCAATAATAATATGGATAAAAAAATATCACTAAGTACAGTAATTATTATTCAATCCAACTTACTTAATCCACGTAAGCTTATAAGAAATTATTAAAGAGCTATCACCAGAAATATTTTTTTCTTTTTTTCCATACATTAATTAATTTGCCTTGTAGTTGACACTTTTGCAAACAATTTAAAATAAACATTATTTTTATTTGTCGATTATCGATAACAATAAAAATGACCTGCTCTCCCTAACACTGGCGCGTTCTGCATTTATTTTGAAAGATATTTTTAATCTGTGGTCCGTGCAACCCACAGAGTCATAGGCTGATATTACACTATCATATATATATGATCATAGATATATGAGTCATATTTATATGAAGAACATATGATAGTGTAATATGTACATTTGTCTATGATCATAGTTATGGGATCCTATTTGAAAGCTTGCGTACAAGTAGGATCATATCTGTCATGCGTAGCAATCTCTACTAGTCTGTGTATCCGTCTAACCAAAAAAGATGGCGTCTTCCAAATAAAACAAAGAATTTCGACTTGAATATCGAAACTACAAAAGACTAATTAGCCTCTACGAGGAAAATAAGTTAATCTGATCGCCTTGCTACCCAAAATCTAACCCAAATTCGTCTTTTATTTCTAGTTTTATTTTTACCATTTTTTTTAAATGCAATTAATAAAATAATTGCACTTAAAGCAACGGAAAACACGGCTATATCGTTAACCATCTTGATAGTATATGACGTTTATATGATCATATGTGGGTCAATAGTGTAATATGTAAAAATGAAGAACTGCATCATATAAATATGATCATAGAACTTGACAGATATGACATCATATATATATGATGAATATATGATAGTGTAATATCAGCCATAGACCCACCATCGTCCAACACAGTTGGGCGGGAAAAATATTATTTTCAAAATGATTAGGATAATGATTATCTCAAAAGTAAGTTTTTAACTTCTCTAAAAGCACATGAGTAGATAATAATAATGTCCTCCCTACCGAATTTAGTGCACAAGTGCGGGAGATATTATAGTGCACAAGTGTGTGCGCAAACACAGATGCACTCTCTGTTCCTTTACTCTCATAGCCCGATGGGACGGAAAATCCGACACGACCGGTGAGAGATCAGGCGCAGGACCGACGGCTTAACGTGCTCTCCGAGGCACAGGGTAAAAGCACATGAGTAGATAAGCTTATCGGAACTAAAAGTATCGAAATAGGTACTTGGACCTTGCTCACGAGATTACCGCCATGTGGAATGTTGACTCAACGATTATTGTACCGATGCAAAAATAGTTATTTGTTATACAAGAGTGAAAAGCTGTTTTTTAACCGCGTGCTCAATTTTGATGACCGAGCAAGCGAAGGATTCTAAAATTGAATCACTCGCTCCGCTCGTGATTCAAAAATTAGAATCCTGAGCGTCAGCGAGGGAATCAAAAGAGCACGAGGTGAAAAATCTTTTCACTCGAGTGCAACACGTAACTTTTCATCCCACCTCAGCGAGGAAATGACTAAATGCAAAAAAAATCACAATATTAAATTCAATTCTGATAATTTCTTCGTCACTAGAATCACTCATTTTAGGATTTTCAATGGGATTTTCACTTATTTTCAATTTTCTTGTTTTTAATCGGTTTTATTTTTAAACAATATGTAAAAAAGTACACCAAGAAGGTTACGAGTGTGAGTTTTTAACAAAATTAAAAATGATTGTATGGAAATTCGGCACCATAGAGGTACAAGTAAATAGGTTTTAATGATGTTTTGAATTCACAAACTTCATAGACGAGTGATATTTACTAACGTGCACACGATGTTCTAAATTCAATTTACTTTATCCTCTAGAGGATAATAACGGCTTTTACCATCAGATATCGAAGAATAAAAATACTCTTTCCGAGATGGTGGGATGAAAATATTATTTTCATGATTAAATGATTATCTCAAATCTAATTAATATAAATTATTATTGTGAATATGAGATTTGTTTTTGATTGTTACGCTTTCACGGCCCATTCTTTCTACCTATTTTGACATAGAGACCGATTATGGTCATTTTGGTACAGAGATAGATCGCATCCTGAGGACATCAGCTCGGATACCTACTTTGTTTACGGTACGGTTCTATCCCGGGAAATTGTAGAGTTCCCGCGGGTATCAAAAATCTTAATCCACTCGGATAGTGTATAAAAGGGTTATATTTATAAACCGTTATAGGACAATAGAGCAGCACAGCCCACTTGGAGATCTTTTTTCTTCAGCACGTGCCAATATTTAAATTCATCGGGGTATACCGCAGGGAGCGATCTTGAAGCCCCTTTTTATTAATAGTCTAGACTGAATAAAAATGCTTACACTACTTACTTACTTTAAATAAGTATGTACCTAACTGTTTTATTTACAACTCTGAGTAGATGATGCTCACGAATTAGTCGATTTTTTTGTAATCCCGAAGAAACTCTTCCGAAAGAAAACTAAAACGTAGCCTTAGATACCACTACAGCCTATTAACGTCCCACTGCTGGGCACAGGCCTCCACTCTCTTATGATAGAGGGTCTTAGATAAGTACTATGATATAAAAGGTATACAGTTTAACCAGAGTGTAGAGGTACCTACAAATCGAATCATGCGCTGAAAAAGGTACAAACAGATTCATAGCCTTTGAAGCCTCCTCTTGGGCAAGCCCTTAAGTACCTCTAAGTAACTTACAATATTGGCTTACCTGTTGTGTTTGTTAATTGGTAGGTACCTACTACCTCACTATTCTTTATCAGATTTACCACCTGTTTTGAAAATTTTTAACTTTCACTAGACCACAAGATCCAATCATTAGAAACATCTAATTTTTTTATTTCTAAATTATATTTATGTACTTAGATGTAACCACTCTAACTACTTGCGAGCTACTGACATTGCCCTTATCTTGCTTGGTCGTCTTCGCATGTATTTTGTATTATTATTTGAATTTAAATCCAAGGGGTTGATACATCCCCACCGTGACCTACCCTTTATCAAAGACGATTTCTTTTGAGTGTCTAATGTTGTTTCTGTCTGTAACGTTGACCTTTGCATTAATAACACTGCTGATTTACCTACTTAAAGGATTAGGTATAGGTACTAGGTAGGTATACGGCGTACCTATGCTTAGAGTTATAGAAAGTAGAATAAAGCCTATATTAGAACCTCCCTGGCACAGTGGTGAACGCTATTGTCATAACCCTTGTGGGAGGTCCCGGTTTCGATCCGCGGCAGGGTCAATTTGAAAATTTATAATTTTTCAGATTTTTTTCTGATGCGTAGAAAGTAGAAACTGATTAGGGATATGGATTTAATATTTAAATAAGTAAAACACTTTATTACAAACAAACAGATAACAGAACAGAGACCGTAACACAAATCGTGACAAAATTTACAACTTGTTACGGTGTAAAGGCGGCCTTATCACTTTTATGGAAGGTACTCCCTTTTTTTTGTAAACGCGGGGGAAATCTTCCGGAGATACCCGACCACATGATCGGGTTATGTGGGATTTTTACCCACTAAAACCCCCTCGGTGACCGTCCTCAGCTCATAATGAGGCCCGGGAACTCTTAAAGAACTTATGCCGGTGCGACGCCCATTATGGGCTCATCCCAGGGGAGGTGATCTCTCCACCTGTCTTTGGGCTTAGCAGCGTGATGTAGAGCTGCCGTCTTCCCGGGATCGTCTACTACTTGAGGGCGAGGTAAGAGCCCCCACTGCAGTCGTTCGAGACCCCGTAGAGGAGTCTACCGGGGTTATTGAGGGGGTCATGGGGGAATAGGTCAAGGCGTTGGTCACTTCCACTCTGACGTCTCCGTCTCCGAGCGGGATCAGTTCGCTATTTTATATAGCTAACACATAATAACTAGTGGTTCGCCCCGAACTGAGACCTCGCGGTATCACAAAGCGCCATCTATTCACATCATTGTGAAGTTCTGTTAAAAATATCATCAGTATTAAATCTTAAATAATTTCGTTTCCTTATAATATTTATCTATATTATCTAATTTTATTTATCTAATTTTTTTTTTTTTTTTTAATTTTATTTTTTTTATTATTTTATTTATCTAATTTTAGTATTTGTTGTTCAAGTACAGGATATAATTCAAATAATTGATCAAGTTTCAGGCTAGAGAGTTCAGAAAATTGAGAGTTCTGAGGTCAACTTTGGACGTTAGAAAATCGCCACTTTGAAAGCCCCCCATTTCGTCAATTTAAAGGGAAAAATTAAAAAAAAAATATTTTTGGACTCTATTCCTAATTATCTTTAAAATGATATACCGCAACCCTATGTAACGCTATAAAAAATATTTTACTTCGCATTCGCTTCTATGAGAGACCCCCTGAAATAAAGATTTTTATAACTTTTTAAACCATATTTGGCGGGAGGCCATCGGTTTACATATTATATATAAATTTGAAGTAATTACGTTCAGCAATTCAGAAGTTATACGGCTCTGACGGACAGACGGACGGACGGACGGACGGACGGACGGACGGACAAGTGCCAATTCACCCAAGTAGACTCAGAGACCTTCGCTTCGCTCGGTCAATTATATCAAATCAAATCAAATCAAATCATCTTTATTCAAAATTGGTACCTACAAAGTACACCTGCTGAACGTCATGTATTTATAGAATAAGAATTGATGGTGATCATTATTCATTACCTAATCTATCTTAAGACTAAAGCTACGAGGGTTCCAAACGCGCCCTGGTCTGAGAAGAGCCCACAACAAACTCAGCCGGGTTTTTTTTTTTTATTATCACCATCTCACATAATATAGTAAATTACTAAATTATATTTATAATTTAACATTATTAGCCGCTGGAACAATTCATACCCATGGCTGCCTGTCATTCAAATAATCCTTTACACTATATTAATATGACTTTTCAATTAGTTTCCGTTTTACAAAAACTTTGAACTTGTTGAGAGACATCTCCAATATGTCTTCTGGGAGTTTATTAAAAAAACGTAAGTACCGACAAATGAATTACTATTTAATACGGTCTATGTACTACTTCCTTATAATATTTTTGGTGGAACAGTATAGGTACTCTTGTATAGTCAGTATAGTCTTGTTTAACAACTTTTCTAGCAAGAACCGGAGTAGCTGCAGACAACAATACTTCAAGTATGAACCTAAGAAACCGTTGTCATCTTATAACTTGTCAATGGACAATGATTTTAAGAAATTTAAAAAAGCTGCATTAAAAGCAATTCTAACACCTAAGTCACTTTCTCATGGCCAAACTGGTCAGACAGGTCCTGGACAAAAGGAACGGACGAGGACGACCCGAGTCCTTTATTTCTATTGCGAAAGGGGTCCAAAAACCTGTTTGACCACTTCCCGGTATGGGAAAGGACATTCGATAAATGACCCTTTATTTGCATGTGACCCTTGGGACACACAGCTGTATAGAACTTCTAAGGATTGTATTTATAGAGGGATTAAAATAAAATTAAAAATATTATTATTTGGAAATATTATAGGTACATAGTACATACCTACTTAAGTATAAGACCAGTCTGGCAAACCTATAAATAATAGGTATGTAGGTACACCTAAGAAAGTCCATCCTACTCGTAGTAGGTACTATTGAAAGAATATTTTTTGACAGGATTCAGGATCGTGAAGACCGTAAACCTAATATGGTTATAGTGAATTCATACCTAAACATAGAGCATAAATAATTAATGTTAGCACTTAAAAAATAAGAGTACCTATCATGAAAAATAATAATTATTAAAAATTGAGCGTGTATGCTTATGTATCAATAAGTACGACTAACTACATAAATAAAATTATGTTCTTAGTTCTATATGTAGGTATACATTCTGTCAAAAAAGTACCAGGAATTCATCATTTGTTTCTAATTCCAATTAATTCAATTCAAAAATTCTTTTTTGTCGCTAAGTTGGCACAACTGTCGTCTATATTGCCGCGAAGTTTGAGCGTCAATTGTTATTTACTTTGTTTACAGTGCGCCATTTTGTCAGTTCATCTCAATAGTGTTTTGCGATTTTTACAATGAATAAAAATATCGAACAGAGAGTTTGTCTCAAATTTTGCATCGCAAATGGAATTTCGTGTTCAGAGTCGCTAGAAATGTTGCAGAAAGCTTACGGGGAATCGACTTTATCAAAAACACGTGCATACCATGCATTCAAAAGTGGTCGAGATGTGGTGGAAGATTTGCCTCGCTCTGGTCGGCCATCAACGTCTTCAACTAAAGTTAACATCGCTAAAGTGAAAGAGATGGTGACTGAAAATCCTCATTCAAGTTTGAGAGAGATAGCTGCTGAACTTTCTGTCTCAAGAATCGATTCGTATCATTTTAAACGACCATGAAGGCCAGATTTGTGGAAAGAAAATTCTTGGATGCACCACGACAATGCGCCATCGCACAAGGCCATCATTGTGAATGAATTTTTGACCAAAAACTCAACAAATACCATCGAACAACCACCGTATTCACCGGATATGGCTCCGGCCGACTTTTTTCTCTTTCCAAAACTCAAATTACCACTTTGTGGCACCCGTTTTCAATCGATAGAAGACATAAAAGAGAATTCGCGGCAAGAACTGAAGTCGATTCCGAAAAATGCCTTTAAAAATGCTTTGAAAATTGGATTAATTGTTGGCCTCAGTGTATTATTTCCGAAGGGGCCTACTTTGAAGGAGATACAATAAATTTGGAATAATAATTAACATTTTGTGTATTATACACCTTTTCCCGATACTTTCTTGACAGAGTAGTATAACATTCTTTACTAAATTAGCAAAAAATTATATACCTAGGTAATTAAATTTGTTTAGGAAATAACGTAAAACTAGTAAAACTAAACTTCCGTGTGTCAGATACAATGCTTATCAAATAAAGCACCCTATCAACGAACAAGTGCAAAAAGGGACACCTTTGCCTATTCAATAGACGCCAAAAGAAAACGCACTATTATTGTAAAGGGACAGTTTAATGCCAATAGAAATACTTACTGAGAACCTTACCGTAATTATAATAAAGGTGACTATCGAAATAAAAGAAAGGGAAGTGTATATGGACAGGATTCCCACGTCTTTAACTGGTCAAACAGGTTTCTTAGAAATCGCAAGGGTGGACAGGGGTATCCTTTGACCCCTAATCATTACCTTCAGGAAAAGGTACGTGATATCGGCCGTTATAAAAAGATTCGTTAACGCAATGTGGGAACCAAAAGCAAATAACATTTACGACTGGCATTAGATAGTACCTAATCGCTTCGTGCAAAAATAAAGCAGCTGTGTTAAGTAGTAACCCATCAAAATATTATTTATCCCTCTAGAGTCTAGGATCTAGAATGATAATACATATTTGATGCAAACCTTGCTTCAATACACAAAACTTGTAAGAACGTAGTATACCTATTTGAAAGGAAGATGCTGTGTGTTCTTTCTAGAAACTTCTGACTAACTTTTCCCATTTTGATTTCCAGTTTACCAAGTGTCCATGTTTTAGATTATTTTACTGACATAGTTGACTCGATTATTTATCAATGAAATTGCTATTTGCTACATCAACTCTGATTCTCATTCAGAGGTGATGAAATAAGTAAATACCTACCTACTACATCAATGGCAAAAGTAACCCAACAAATAACACAAAGGCCATCAAGCAGCAGCCCGATCCGTGACATTTCTTTGAATATTTTTTATCTCGGGCACGTGCTCCCATTTAAAAAACTCATTGTGGCGTTATACAAGGAGATCGTTTCGTACCCTTACTTTATAATGTGGTCCATGGGCATGGGGATAAAAACAGTTGCATAAAAACAGGTGTTTTACCCTCGAATTATAATGATATAGAAAATTAACTACGTTCCTAATAAAATAATACATAAGTACTAAGTACATCTAGGTACTTTTAAATTTAATGCAATATTAACATCGAAATGTATAGGTACTAAAATTATACATCAATGAATATTAATGATACTGATTTATTTAATCTTTTTTCAGCTAAAAGAGTTTGCCATTGATTCTGAATATATTTTAAAAAAATGTAAGTAGGTACGTAATATAATTTATTTTATGCACCATGTCACTAATTCCTAGATAACTTTACAATTCCCCTTTTATATTCCAACTACCTATTGTTTCACAGTTATGTAAGTATTATAGAAAAAGAAAGAGACACCTTCGCTGATCAATATAGAGATAAGCTTGATGTTTAACCCGCATGTACCTAACGGAAGTAACTGTACGATAATGGGTGACCGTTGCTTCCAAAAAATGCAACTCTATTGTTCTAAATAATAATATCTAATGTTGTTTTAAGCGTGGGAAAGTGGTTTATTACAGAGGTAGGAAAGGTTTTGTTCGAAAAACCATAAAAGCAATTGTACATACCCAATGAAGATTGAAACTCGCGTGATTGAATGAATTAGAATGTAGGTAGGTACTTAGAATCAATTTACTGCACGCCTGATTTTAACTGATTTTTGAACCTCGGAATCTGGTTTATTTGTTAAATTTCTTGCATTAGTTAACTGTATGAAATAATACGCGGGTGAGTAGCTATTTTAAAAAGAAATGAGTTATTACGTAAAGTTATTTAGTAATTTTCTTTAGAAACAGAATAATTTAGCCTACTTGGAGCTTGCTGCTGCACTAAAAACTAAAGTGTTTTTATGTACCTACACAGCTTAAGACTTGTACTATAACGGATACGGTTCTTATTATTTTCTTTAGGTTCTTATTATAAAAAATTATTATTTTATAATTTATTTAATTTATAATTTAAAATAAAAAAATGTATTAAACCATAAAAAGCAAAAAAATATGAATTTTAGTTAAGCTTTTTAAAATTGATATTATATGTACTAGGTCAGATATGGTTTCGTTGTAAATAAACAACCCTATGATTAAATTATTTAAGTACCTGAAATATTCAAAACAACAACCGAAAAATAAATGCTAGAGCATACAATTTTATTATGGTGTGAGATACGATACGATTTTGTCTCATTTTGTAGGTTTCGAAATAATATTTTTGCATATGTAGGTATAAGGATTTCTATAAGCACTAGGTTACCTATGTAGTCGTTACTATTAGGATTTTAGTTTTTATACTTCATCTTATTTATTTTGCAACGGGTCACTTTTATTCCAAAGGTGCGCTGTAACATTGCTCACAACCACTGAAAATAAGTATTTACCAATCTAATTACGAAAGATCTAAAATGTCATGTTTTATTTCGAATGCCTCGAGACTAGTCTAAAATAAAAGATATATGGTTTTCTTTTAGCCAGTAAATAAATTAATATGACTAGAGTAGAGAAATCAGATTTATAGATAACCAAAATTTATTGGCTTTGCCTTGTGGCCTCTGCTTCTTGATGCCTGTTCCACCTTACCCACAATAAGTTATACGTATCTATCTAAGTACGATTTCATCATATCTGCGCTATTAACGATTGTTTGATTAAATAAATTACCTCAAATCTATGTCAATATTAGATAGTGCAGCCGTAACTATTGCATTATTTGTGCGTCCTTGACTAACTACATCAAAGGTCAAGCCAGGGGACAATTGCATTGGATACGCTAATTAACAAAATTGAATTTTGTAATAAGTACAATTATTTTTTTAACATACTGTACGTAACGTTCCCCTTTCTTTTTCTATTGGCCAAAATATAAATTCTCGTCGGACTACGTCCCCAATGGATATCTAATTGATTTTCTTATGATGATTGCGTTCACAGCGGCCGATTTTAAAACTCATTATGTATCTACGAATATGTTTAATAAATAATTCCTTACATACACTTATTTTATAAAGCTATTTACATACACAGATAATAACTTAGTTATATATTCTATTAAGATGTACTTGTTGTAAAACAAATGCCGGTCCCGTGGCTCTATCAATAACTTGACCTGTAGAGGGTTCCAAAAAGAGCCTAGGCATAGATTCAGGAGTTACTTGTCTATTAAGTCGTCTCAAACCAGCACTTACTTCATAAGGCACAAAATTTATTTGTTCTGCTTTTACTGTACCTTCTATAGCTTTTGATTTGTGATCAGTACCTAAAACAATGTGACTTTCATCCTTCGGTTGGAGAGTTTTTTCGTTATATTTACGTAAATGTCTTTGCATGTTATCTTTTAAAGACCGGTTCATTAAATCTATTTGAAAGTCATCTTGATTATCTAAATTTCTTTTTGTTCGATTCGGATCAGTATATTTTGATATTTTTTGTATACTTCTTTGTTTTTCTACGTAGGTTCTTTCACCTTTCAGTGCTTCCACTTCAACTTTAGAGTTTTCTCTCTTAGGTCTAGCACTTCTTTCATATTCAGATGCGTCTGGATAATATTCTTCACGTTCATTGTTAGCTTTTTCTCCAGTTTCTGGATAATCTTGTAGTTCTTCATTATAATCACCATCATCGTATTCATCTTCTTTTTGGTTTTTGGTGTGACCTGCGTGATTCAAATCCCAATAATGTTCTCCGTAACCGCCTTTCTTGTCACCCCATCTTATCTGTTTGGGCAATATAAAATTTTGTTTAAATACCAATTTGAGGTGTTGACTACACAAAGTATTAGATATCGTTAGAGTTAATAATTATTGTAAATAGGCAGAAATAATAGGCTTATTAGTTAGTCGTTATATACCTGCGCTTATTCCTGCTTACTAACAATTACAACATAAAACACTGTGTACATTATGCAGGGAATTAAATTAGTTTTGATTGGTTGATTAGGGATTAAGTATTTTACTGTCAATTTAAATTCGCAGTCATCGAAATAGTTATTAGGACGAAGATGAATGAAATGTAAAAAGTACCTACCTACGTCACAGAAATTTAGGTAAAGAAACTCGCCACTTTATGTAGCGTGTAATTTGATTAAGTTAATGTAAACAAAATTCGACCCATCAACACCGGTTCCGAATTTATGTACCTTCTTGATGTTAGGGTCCATTAATATCTTATGCAATATTTGCATAGGTATAAATTATCTGAATGTGTAATTTGATTTTGTTGTAAAGCAACCCTACGTCGCGTCGATTCGATTCATCGCGACATCGATTTTGATGATTAATCGGGCGTAAGTAACGGACTTCTTCGCTCATCTCAATCAATAACTTATGTAAGTAGGTAATACTATACGTTTCTATACGACCGGTCATTCATTGGATGGACAGTTTTACACAATACGAATTTGGTATTTACGTTCAATGATTATCGTATTTAATATCCATCCATGAACATAAGTTAGACAATCGCACTTCTGCCCCCCGATTATGTAAGAATTGTCGATCATTTGATCGACAATTCTTAAAACCAATACCATTTGGAATTGGTTCGGCGTCAAAGTAAAATAAACCATAACAGGATTGAATTAGAGCTCAATTTCGCGTGCCCATTCTTATACGTTTAGGGTATCGTACATACCTCGGGGGGCTGAACATATAAAAGCAGAAGCAGCGTACTTTAGCAAGGAACAGTCCTGCGGCCGGCCTGGATTTCTCATGCCTTTCTATGAAGTGGCGATCATTTCCCAAGCGATGTCCTTGATCGAAGTCTTCTGACGTTGGCAAATGCCTGTACCTTCAGCCAAGCCAAGCGAAGCGCGACAGAAAAAGAAACATAGACATGTTAGGAGTAGGGATGCAAACGTTATATAACAATTAATAAAAAAATATATCAAAGAATAAAAAGTTAGTTATGATTTGTGAATACGCAAAGCATTCCGTCGCGTCTTTAGTTGCATTTTGAAACAAACAACATTGAAATATCCAAGAATCATAGAGGTATTATAACATTATACCTCTATGCCAAGAATATATTCAGTCATCTATTTAAGATATGATTTTATTTTGGGTCATATATTAATTGCATTTACTTAATGCATAATTTTGACAACTATAATAGTTGTCAAAATTAAGAATCAATTAATCTATTAGGAGATATCGATATTTGTTGACCGTTTGCATCCCTAGTTAGAAGACAAAAGCAGGATGAAGGTGAAAATGAAACATCTTTTACTTTTCCCATGTCCCTGTGGTTCTTAAAGTCCTTCTTCTCATATCGCTGCTCCCAGGTGTTAGGGTCCTCGCAGACGTGACCAAACTCTATCTTGTATGGACTCAACTGTACTGAGAAAAAATCCCTATAAAGCAAATTTTATCTTCACTTCGGGGTTGTATTCTTTTCAGTTATGGACTGCAGTATTCTGGTAAATAGACAATGATCTAGATTCTAAAGATGCAAATTATATAAAATGGAATGGCTTGGCCTTTTTTAATCCATCCATGGCAAAAAACATTTATTCTTTTTTCTGGGGGCGTGTATGTAGTAGGTCTGCTAGTATTTAGTGATATCAACGGTCCCACCTCATTCCTACCAGACCATTCTTGAGCCAATTTAGAAAACATGAAACCCTTAAATAATTAATCCTTATTTAGGACAAATTAAATAGAACCCCGGACTACTAAGCTGGAAAACCCTAGCTATGAGAGAAAAATCATAAAACTCTAGGTAAGTAGTACTTATTGTCTGTACCAAAGACATGAACTGATATTGTTATGATAGTCATTAAGACAGGTCTGTTTTCTATCGCCGTTCTCGTCATCTCCAAAGATAAACATCAACCGCTGGATGAAGGATCTCCACAGAACACGGTTTTTATTGGCTATTTATAAAATACCTTTACGTTATGATATTTTATCATACTGTAAAGTTTCGTCGTCTGAGGAATTACTGTTGGGGTCCACTAGCTTCCTTTCCTAGACTAGGTGTTGTGCCACTTGTGGTGGTGTTAAATCAGAGCGCAGCTATAGGCTATAGCTCCCAGCAAATTGCTTATCGACAGCTTCTCAGAAATCAGTATAAGCAGTTTAGACTTTAGACTATGAATCTATTTATAATATTTTCGTTATGTTCTTTTATCAACGTTTTGCTCTATATATCTAAACAAGTTATAATAAAAAAAATAGACCTTACTGAAAAAATTTCGCCTGTGTTTCAATCGTAGACGGTATTTTCTCTGGGCTGCGTATAGTGACACTGCTTACGGGGCGCCAAGCTGTCCCCGAGCTTAGAACCAGGACACACCAGATCCATTTCTGGAAAGAAATAATAAGCACTTGTTATAACTACTGTTATGATCTGATATTAGGATTTTTAGCACCACTTTGTTGTCTTGTGATTGTCAAGATTTCTTTGGACTGAGAATCTGGGTGTGTAAGGCAAATGAAACAAATAAAATAATGTAAATCTCTATGAAAGGGGCATATTTTCGCCACTGTAGCTGTTTCTCTTGCGGCTTTCGGTCTTGATACTGTCTCCCTGATAAGTACGACAAGGCATTTCAAAATTCAAGTTTGCACTGATATACTCTAGTCGAGAGAGTCGTATAACGAGAAAAATCTAAGTAGGTACGAATGATAAAATTATTTCTAACAAAAAATGTGTTATTCTCATTGATTCTATTTAGTATTTAGAGATGTTTATAAAAAACATGCCTAGTCGGAACACAAACAGACGTAGTGATAAAGACACATTCACTTTCACTTTACCTAATCACTTCTGAATTTACTTTTTGTACTAAAACTATTGTTTTTAAGTAAACAGTTTTGGTATAACAGGTCCTAATAACATTCTAACATCTTTATTAGAAGACTCCACGAACAGTAAGTAAGTTATCGCGTCACTGCTCACTCTTAGGGCCTTTGTTATTTTTTTCAATCCAATCCACTTCCCTTATCAAATTAGAAAAAACCGAGTTTGTCATCTCTACTTTTTCCTACATTTCTATAAAAAAACAACAGCACAAGTCTACTGTTATATAGCTAACACAAAACATTCACTTTCACTTAATCACTTCTCACTTCTGAATTTACTTATTGCACTTTTTCTGATTCTATTGTGTGTTTGTAAATAAACAGTTTTAGTATACCGTTGGGTCCGGTCGACGTTGTGACATCTTGAGGTTTTGTCAGTGGGTGAGCTGAATGGACAACGCTAGATCGTTTTATAGAGCGCGTTGAATGCCTTCAATGTTGGTGATTGGTAACTCTTTCATTATAATTACTGTGATACCTATTGCTTTTATTTTCATAGAATAGGCCTAATTACAAAAGTAAATGCGTACGATCTGAAGCGTTTTCTAATTAACCTGAAGAATGATACGCATGTAGGCGATCAAATTAGTTTTATTAAAATTTCCTGTACCCAAATTATGCTTAAACCTTCGCATACATCGCCAAGCTGCAACATACTAATTTGTGCTAGAATGACTGTATTATAAGCTTAAAATTCTGCTACGAGTAGCTGGGAGATATCTTCTCCCGTCTTGCCCCTGTAACCCCACAGCGTTGGTCAGTCTAGATCCTACACGTATCCTTCGTATGACTGGTATAAAATAAAGTACTTATCTCCTTTGATTGTGATTTAACATAGGCATTGTATATTCTAATGAGGCTAATTTCAGTAAGCAGTAGGTACCTACCTAGATTCATCAGAGCAAAGTGTGAATAGTTACAAATTATCACAATTGCCAAAAAATATATTGTCGTCTTCGGCCTTTGTCACGAATAAGCTATCTGTGCAATGCTTTAAGATTTCTTTTGTAAAGTAATCTCTTACTGCTGGGTGTAGAAAATTAGTTGATGAAAGTGAAACACAACTCTACAAACGTTTACCAACCATTAACTAGGTGTTATTACCTTGTTCACAAAAATTCAAAGTCAAAATTAGCGTTCTACGCGTGAACTGTCTTTTTTTGAGTCGGGTCACTTTGAGGGATAAATTTTGTTATGAGGAAATCCGTAGAAGAATAAAGCAAGATGGAGTGGCAAGCAACCTATGTCTGCCGTTGCAACACTGATACCGCTGAATCTGACCTGTGCTGAATGGAAGAAACGGACTATGTAGGACTGATTTTACGTCACTGAGTTGACGACTAACAAAAAAAGAAGAAGAATGTACCTAAAGGTAAAATGTAGCAGAAAGAGGATGGATGAGGAAAGTTTAGAACCGCGTGACCACGGTAGCGAGCTTTTGGCAAGGTCAACGTCCTAAACTGGATTCAAATAGGCTGATGTTGACGAAGATGAGACTAATGGCTCTGCAGATAAAAGAATATAGAATAAACTAGAATTCACTATTTAAAGGAAATTCAGCCCACGTGGATGTAGGGTACTGTTGATTACAGCTAGTTATTAGGTAACTAACAGAACCGTACATACGCGCGGATGCAGATACTATAATATTATATTGATAGGTATGTAGATAGAGAAAAGTAGGTAAACTATAAAATTATTTGAAGCCTACTTTCTAAATGCAACTATGTATTTAAATTTTAAATTATAAGTACGAAAGTAGTAGTAACGAAATAGTCTCATGCAATAATTATTATGTATCAGCTTTAGAAACTTATTTGCATTTAAAGCTTTACAATGTTTTTAACTTATAGTCCACAGCATGGACTTTTAAGATAGCTACTTTATCTACCCTTTGTTGCTCTGTATGTTGCCAAATTCGCAATTTGAATAAGTTAACCTTCATCGTATTGACATACTTTCTATATCAACTAAAGTAACAATAGTTGATTATTTAGCTGAATCCTAGTAGATACCTAACTACTTAATGTCCTTAGTAAATTAATCCTACGCATTTATCTTTGAGTTAATTATTATTTAGAATACATTACTGTAATATTTAACTTGACTTTCTATTTCACTATCACATGAACTTCCTCTAAGTATCTAGTACCTTCTGTGATATTGATCATTGGTTGACATCGAATTTGTGGTTAGATTCATTTAAACTTTCTTGTTTGAGCAAACTCAGATCTTTGGTTACTTATTTCACTTAACTTGATTAAAGTAGAGAAACACCTCAGAATACTATTAAGGTTCCTCATTGATTTGTAAAGTTTGCTTAGGTAGAATCCTACTTCATACTAATATTATAAATGCGAAAGTGTGTTTGTTTGTTGGTTTGTTGGTTTTTCCTTCAATCACGCCGCAACGGAGCAACGGATTGACGTGATTTTTGGCATGGATATAGTTGAGAATCTGGAGGCTACTTTTATGATACATAGGCTACTTTTATCCCGGAAAATTAAGGAGTTCTCGCGGGAATCAAAAAAACTTAAAACATGGCTAAAATTAACCAAAATATCCAAGAGCGATCGAAATTGCATTAAAAGGCTTAGCAAACTGAAAAAAAGATTTCTGTATTCACAGTTTTTACCAGGAAGCAGCAATTAACCAATTTTTCATGCCTATAATAGGCTTAAAAGATGGCGGTCCAATGATTAGTTCCATGGTTTTTCCTAGCTTTCGCGAGTGGTTCCGAATTTTTTTTCTGAGTTTTCTTATGAATAAAATAATGTCTTGTATATTTCTTACTAGCTTTATCCCACGAGTTCTTCGGCGTGGACTACACAAATCTCAAACCTCTATTTTACTCCCTTAGGGGTTGGATTTTCAAAAATCCTTTATTAGTGGATGTTTACCTCATAATAGCTATCTGAGTATCTGCATGCCAAAGGGGATAGAACCGATCTGGCATAGCGACCTGCCGCCATTTTGATTTTTATTCGAAATTGCGGCGCACAATGGAAGTGGTATGTATGGGTAGAGGACACATAGACGAACAAATAATGTCAAGTAACATAGTACCCCAAAGTGTCACGTTACCGAGATATTTGGAGGTAAAGATAGACATATGAGGACAACGACAATCATTAAAAATATACTTATTACGTGTCTACAGGCGTCCGATTGTATCCAAATAATCGTTTCTAGGTTGATTATTATTATTACTATTTATTAGAAGAGAGTAGGTACATTACATACTACTAGGAGCAAGAGAAAACTACTACATACTATTATTAATTATTTATCTACTAAAACGCATCGCAATGAAACGCAGTCGACATGTCGCGTTGGTCGCATGTCACTTAGCTTAAAAACATTTTTTTAAGTAGGTAAGTATTGCAGCTAGTTAGATATGTAGACAAGCCAACACGCGCGCGCGAGATACTTTGAGATAATATAGCGTTTCATTGCGATGCGATGCGATTTAGTAGGCAAATAATTAATTATTATACCTAGTAGTCGTTTTCTCATGCTCCGAGTAGTATGTAGTGTACCTACTCCCTTCTAATAAACAGTAATAATAATAATCAACCTGGGAACGATTATTTGGATACAATCTGACGCCTGTAGACACGTAATAAGTCTATTTTTAATGATTGTCGTTGTCCTCATATGTCTATCTTTACCTCCAAATATCTCGGTAATGTGACACTTTGGGGTACTATGTTACTTGACATTATTTGTTCGTCTATGTGTCCTCTATCCATACATACCACTTCCATCGTGCGCCGCGATTTCGAAAAAAAATCAAAATGGCGGCGGGTTGCTATGCCAGCTTCCATACAAAAAGGTTCGAACCCCTTTTAGCGCGATCCGTCTAGCTGTGCTTTGATAGATCAGTCAGTCAGTTTAGTCACCTTTCCTTTTATATATTCAACAAAGATTAACTTTATCTAAATATTTTGTATTTACTTTCTAGGGATTTGTGAGTTAGTGATATAGAAATAAAAATATCCAGCTAATTTTATTATTTTTATTGTAGGCTACTTCTCAGACGCTAAGTTTTCACGTAGATACCTATACCTACCTTATTTCATCTTGATATTACCATTCCTCGAGTTCTAAAAATGTGTGTTAGGTAGAAACCCCATTTATATATCTCAATAATAACAAAAGCTGTAATAATCTACCAATCTCTTGCAATACTTAATTTACCTGCTATGCAAGTTATTGAAACACTCTTATTAATTTCTTACATAAAACAACTATCAGAAAACTTTTATATTATTCACGTGACCTTTGCCGCCTATTTGTTAACAGTTAAGTAACTGAATGCTTTCAGTTCATATCAGTTAAATAAATTATAATCAACCTTTCATTGTGCACGATTTCAATTTTATTTTATTTTGTATGCCAACTTACTTACCTACCTATTTAGAATATTACAATTGTATAACTTTTGTTATCCATATATTATAAACTAGCTGATGCCCGCGACTTCGTCCGCGTGGACTAAGTTTTTTCGATTCCCGCGGGAACTCATTAATTTTCCGGGATAAAAAGTAGCCTATGTATGTACCTATGTATGTATGTATGTATATTCTTTATAGCTGATGCCCGCGACTTCGTCCACGTGGAATAAGTTTTTCAGTTAATTTTCCAGGATAAAAAGTAGCCTATATTACTATCCCACGGTATTATCCCCCTATAATGGTGAAACACGTACTTCTTCATATTTTAACGAAAGCCCAAATGCTGTTTCATGGCTATAACTTGAGAAATTAAGGATTTTCATACAAACTCTCAACCCCTATTTCACCCCTTCGGGGGTATAATTTTGAAAAACTGTGAAACACGTATGTTTTCATTTTCAACCCGCAGCTCATGTATCAAGTTTCATGGCTATAACTTGAGAAATAAAGGACTTTCATACAAACTCTCAACCTTATTTCACCCCTTCGGGGGTGGAATTTTGAAAAACTGTGAAACACATATGTTTTCATTTTCAACCCGCAGCTCATATATCAAGTTTCATGGCTATAACTTGAGAAGTTAAGGACTTTCATACAAACTTTCAACCCCAACCAATTTCGGGATAAAAAGTATCCTATGTCCTACCTCGTAGTATGGGCTCAAATCGTGCCAAGTTTCGTTTGAATTTATTCAGTAGTTTCGGCGTGTTGCGCGGCCAAGATACAGACAGACAGACAGACAGACAAAAATGAAAAAAATTACAGATTTGGCTTCAGTATCGAATAATGAGTGCCCTCCAAAAAAAATTTTCAAAATATCTTCAATGTACAGAATTGGACATGTTACAGTTTTATTATAAGTATAGATGCGAAAGTTTGGATGGATGGATGGATGTTTGTAACTCAATCACGCCAGGACGGCTGAACGGGTCTGGACGACCACATAAGCTGCTTTTTATCCCGGAAAATTAATAAAATCGCGCGGGAACCAAAAACCTCAATTCACATGGACGAAGTCGTGGGCATCAGCTAATATATCATGAGTACAAAAGTGTCTAGGTCTGTCTGTCTGTCTGCTACGTTTTAGATAGGTTGCATCCCGGGGAAGACAAGGCTACTTTTTATCGAGAAAACAATTAATCGAGAGTCGAGATTATGTTTTTCGACGATTGTTTACAGCTGTTTTTAAATACGAATGCAGGTCAAAGCCATTGTTCCAAAGAGTTCTTGTGTCTACCTGTTATTTTGCTTTCAATTGTATTCATACAGCACAAAATCTGTAATCGTCAATATCATAATATTATAAATGCAAAAGTGTGTTTGTTTGTTGGTTTGTTGATTTATTGCTTTGTTGGTTTGTCCTTCATTTTGACGGATTGAAGTGATTTTTGCATGGGTATAGTTGAGGACCTCGAGAAGTAGAGAGTGACGTGGGCTACTTTTTATCCCGGAAAATTAAGGAGTTCCCGCGGGAATCAAAAAAACTTACACCACGCGGACGAAGTCGCGGGCATCAACTAGTCCATTATAAATGACAAAACTGCTTTAGCATTACTATTTACTACCTCTGTTAAAAAATTAAAAAATATGCCCTAAAATGAAAAGTGGCCCTAAGCGTACCTGAGCACTAATTTTGTACTCTCAAGAGAGAAAGAGATATACCAATTATGTGATTGGTACAACAACCATATATTATGTTATCCTTCGTAACAGGCAGAACTATTTAATCTTATATCACCTTATTCTTAATATGTATTACCTGCTACCAAGTTAATGATGCTGTCTATAAATGGATTAAGCACCTATGTTAGAAAGTAATGACCACTGAATTCTAATAAGATTCATAATGGGAATGGTATCTCTGTCTTTAACGCTGGGACACTGTGTCATCGATTTTGAGCCACTGCACTCTTATTAATTACTAGCTGATGCCCGCGACTTCGTCCGCGTGGACTAAGTTTTTTCGATTCCCGCGGGAACTCATTAATTTTCCGGGATAAAAAGTAGCCTATGTATGTATGTATATTCTTTATAGCTGATCCGACTAATTGTCCGCGTGGAATAAGTTTTTCAGTTAATTTTCCAAGATAAAAAGTAGCCTATATTACTATCCCACGGTATAATCCTCCTATAATGGTGAAACACGTACTTCTTCATATTTTAACGAAAGCCCAAATGCTGTTTCATGGCTATAACTTGAGAAATTAAGAATTTTCATACAAACTCTCAACCCCTATTTCAGAATTTTGAAAAACTGTGAAACACATATGTTCTCATTTTCAACCCGCAGCTCATATATCAAGTTTCATGGCTATAACTTGAGAAATTAAGGACTTTCATACAAACTCTCAACCCCTATTTCACCCCTTCGGGGGTGGAATTTTGAAAAACTGTGAAACACATATGTTTTTATTTTCAACTCGTAGCTCATACCTATATCAAGTTTCATGGCTATAACTTGAGAAATTAAGGATTTTCATACAAACCCTCAACCCCTATTTCACCCCTTCGGGGGTGGAATTTTGGAAAACTGTGAAACACATATGTTTTCATTTTCAACCCGTAGCTCATATATCAAGTTTCATGGCTATAACTTGAGAAATTAAGGATTTTCATACAAACTCTCAACCCCTATTTCACCCCTTCGGGGGTGGAATTTTGAAAATCTGTGAAACACATATTATGTTTTCATTTTCAACCCGCAGCTCATATATCAAGTTTCATGGCTATAACTTGAGAAATTAAGGACTTTCATACAAACTCTCAACCCCTATTTCACCCCTTCGGGGGTGGAATTTTGAAAAACTGTGAAACACATATGTTTTCATTTTCAACCCGCAGCTCATATATCAAGTTTCATGGCTATAACTTAGGAAATTAAGGACTTTCATACAAACTCTCAACCCCTATTTCACGCCTTCGGGGGTGGAATTTTGAAAAACTGTAAAACACATATGTTTTCATTTTCAACCCGCAGCTCATATATCAAGTTTCATGGCTATAACTTGAGAAATTAAGGATTTTCATACAAACTCTCAACCCCTATTTCACCCCTTTGGGGGTGGAATTTTGAAAAACTGTGAAACACATAATATGTTTTCATTTTCATCCCGCAGCTCATATATCAAGTTTCATGGCTATAACTTGAGAAATTAAGGACTTTCACACAAACTTTCAACCCCTGTTTCACCCCTTTGGGGATAGAATTTCGGGATAAAAAGTATCCTATGTCCTACCTCATAGTATGGGCTCAAATCGTGCCAAGTTTCGTTTGAATTCATTCAGTAGTTTCGGCGTGATGCGCGGCCAAGATACAGACAGACAGACAAAAATGAAAAAAATTACAGATTTGGCTTCAGTATCGAATAATGAGTGCCCTCCAAAAAAAATTTTTAAAATATCTTCAATGTACAGAATTGGACCTGTTACAGTTTTATTATAAGTAATATAGACAGATTATTTATAAATATATTATCTACAAAAATATTAATAATTTAAAGGAACGTGACTATGTCCGTCTATTTCTCCATCTGTTAATCCGCACTTAACCAGCGTTGTAGACTTTGGCCAAAAACTCGTCTAAAACCATTGTCTCCAGATTCCAGAACCAACGTCGGGAAGGAAAGCAATCCAAGGTAAGCCGGTACTGAAGTCAAAAAGTACACCACAGTTCATACGTAGAGTTGATCAATATATCATGTGGGTTGTAAATTGAAATAATAAAAATGTTGTTATTGCAAAAATAAAATTTGCAATTGAATAACATAATCTCATAATATCATTAGGCAACCGAATGATTGCTTTTTAATAATGTCGCTCACTCTACATTTCTTACTTTATTGTATTTCTTTGTAACTGTGTTAGGTATACCTATAACATTATTAATTAGATTAAGTAACTTAAGTTGTATTAATAAACCGACATCACTCATCAGCCGAGAAAACATTCTCAAGTATCAGTCAGTCTTTGCTTATGACCGGTTTAAAGCATAGTTTGACTGATATTTGAGAACTTGTTCGTACCTATCTGATGTCGGTTTATAACAGGCCTTAGACACGTGCGGCACAAGATCCTGGTCTTGGAAATCCGCACTATGTTCAGCAGAGGCGTGGCCTCCATGGGCTCATACCCTATTTCGTTACCCGCAATAAAGAATGACTTGATCCTTTTTGTGTCTTTCCTACCTGGTACTAGGGTAGTTCATAGCTATGCATACCTAGTAAAAAGCATCTTTTAGCTCGCCACTGATGTCCAGCTTTGAACATATCTGTCGATCAGGACCATTTTTCTGATTTCTTTGCTGAAGACTTTGCTGAGTAAATTTTTCACACCACTTGAAAGCTGGCAGTGGAATTTTGCTAATGCCATAAATACAGCCATAAGCCACTGTTACTTGTCAGCTTAACTTCCGGGAAACTATTGTAACAACAGCGATTTCGTAACACTGACTCATAAATCGGTAGTAGATTTATTGTCATCTTAAACAAATCATTTATTGAGAGATCGTTCGAACCGGAGCGAGGTGCGTCAAACCGTAAAATCGGCATAGAAAGTGATCAGTATTCTTTCTACTTTAAAAGAGCCCGTTCGACCTTAAGCCGGTCATTGTTGCCCCGAATAAGGCTGATAATATGGATTGCTACACTTTGGTAAGTGTTTTTTTAAAATAATATAACGTGAGTGACTTGGGACGTTTCGCAAATTCCAATCCGGTTTTTGAACTGGGGAATGGCGGTGCGATTGGGAATAGCTACAGTTGTTTCAAGTATGGTCAATGTATAAAATTGCAGCCTATAGCTATTTAAACCATTCGTTGTCCCTGTAGAGAATTGTCGATTCGTGCAAGCTAGAAGGCATCTTCTAGGCAAACCATCACTAGTTCCAGCAAGTCTGATTGCAGCCAAGCGCTAGGCTATGAATTAAAAAATAAAAGATAATAAGTATTTTACTTTCCATGAGGCAAGATTGTGGTCAAACGCAAGCCTATCCTACCCTAAACCAATGAAACCACCTTATATAGCTTAAATTGTCCTATCATCGATCGAAAATAAATTATACCAAATTCGTGCGACAGAGTCGAAGCATAAATTTAAACTTTTTAAGTATTTAATTAAAGTTAACCATCAACTTTATCTTCCAATTAAAGTACTATCAACAAATTAAACAGAACCAAAGACAGTATGAAGAGAATTAAGACACTTCTGAAAAATCATATGAGTTTATTGAATTTGCTGACGGTACCAAGCTATAAGTTACGAAGGCTAAATAGTTTCCGCAAAACGTTATTGGCGGAAAATTATAGAGCAGTGCTACTATTACTGTAGGTAATAAAATGTATGATATAATAAGCATGTTATCGACGATCCAAAGCAAATCACAATACTACAATGAGATTATGCCGATTATTATGGTAGACCAAAGATTAGAAAAGTGGAAAAAGAAATAGAATTTTATTTAGTTTTTAAATGTTTAAATCGTCAAGTCAATTGCGCCCTAAATTCAGAGTGAGATTGCAGTCCAGCCCTATTTTTTTTATAATGTTAAATGCCAAGGCTAGTCGGTCGAACCATTTGGACACAAATGAGAAGAGGCACAAAACATTTGGGAAAGACAAGCCAAGTAAGTATGTAGGTCAAGGACATCAACCACCAAAAGATTGTATACCTATATTGTTGTTGTTGTTGTTGTGTGTATATATTGTATGTATGTATATATGTATGTATGTATAATATTTATGTATTATATGTATTTTATATGTACAGATTTGTGTATTATTATTATTAGTCTTTAGATTTGCTACCTTTGTTTAAGTGTTTTATTCCTTAATTGTATTAACTACCTACTTTGTGTGCACCCTCATTCAAATTTTCTGTTATTATTTCCTTTACTAGGTTGCCTGGAAGAGATCGCTTCTCAGCGATAAGGCCGCCTATTGTACAGTTTTTCATAATTTCTTGTTTTGTTTAAATGTGTTTTTTATGTATGGTGTGCAATATAGTAATATATTTTCATTTCATTTCATTTCAAAAGACTCAAAGTTTTTATGTATGGTGTACAATATAGTATATTTTCATTTCATTTCATTTCAAAAGACTCAAAGAGGTTGTAGGTAGGTACTAGATTTACCAGTAAGATCTTTTTTCTAAAATCGTGAAAAAAAAATGTCCGTAATAGCAGAAGAAGAAAAAGATCTAACAGTAGATATAAGACTCAAGTGGTTACCTAAAATCACTCTTCATTAGATACATAATAATTATTATATATATTTTTACAACGATTCTATCACTATTTCACTATTAATATTTTAAATAAAATATAATTACCTACCTATAAGTAATTATATTTGGGAAAATTGTAGATCTGTGAGTTCAATGCAATATTTTGCTTCCATTTTTTCGCACTTTCTTACAAAAAAAATGAATTCAAATAAATTTTATTTAAATATGACCTGCTTATATAAGTTATAAGGATAACTTAAATCTTTAAAAAAGTTTTGTTCTTGTTTTTCTTATTTTTTTTACGTAACTTCAGGAAACAGACAAGTGATGCATTTTAATGATACAATACAATTAAGATGCACGATGTGGTGCATCAGCGTGACACAGACGTGATATTTAAAACATATGAAATGAAAGAGAAATTCACTTTATTAAACAAGCTTGTTACGCCAGTTCTTCATAGTTTTTTTTTATTTTTTTATTACAAGATAGGCTTGCGCTTGACGACAATCACGCTTAATACAAAGCAATGAGGAGGTCTAGTAGCTATTCATAACTAAATAAGTTTTAGCTTATTTAGTAAAACGTCCTGTCAATTATTCCTTAATATAATTTTGAACTTTTTTAAAAGAAAACAATTAATGGAAGATGTTTATCTAGCGTGCAATCAGCAAAAGCCTCTACTTGTTGTACAGCTATGTCTACAAGTTATGTTGTCTACAAGTAACACATACGAGCTGTAAAAGTCTGCAAAATTCCGTTGTAAAATCATGGTTTATTTATTAATGGCTTAAATCTATAATATGTAATATTTATTATCGCTGGAAAACATAATGAATATTAAAAAGGAATAATAGTAGGTACCTGTATCACTTATCAAACGACTACTTAAGTCATTACTAATTTACTAATAAGACAAGCTTTCCTTAAGTTAGTTAAAATCTTTACTTTTTTTTCAGATAATCCTCGCAAGCGTGGCGTTATTAGCTTCAGGATGGTCGTTTCCCTTCTACCCGGTTCCCAGAGTTCCTCAAATACGAATCACCAGATTTGCACCCATACCTCGTCCTCATAGGCTCCCAAGTAAGTTCTCATTATCGTCTTGCTAAATGCCTAATGAAGAGATTTAACTCACCGTAAATTTAAGAATAACCTTACAGTTTATTCATATATCTTCAATACTTAAAATATACACGACGTCAAATTCTATAATTCGCCACACTTACTTGCTCATTCATTGAAGATTCTTATTTCATTCAATGAAATTCTGAACGCCATTAGTTTTCCTTTTCCCCTATTTGAAGTATTAAATCCAAACACGGTTTATCCATTTTAATACTTTAATTAGCAATTATTTACACAGACACACGTCACTCGCGTTATGCCCATGGTATGTCGTCTTCAATGATAATCCTCGAGTACCCAGATCAGTGTTGCCACTCTACAAAACCATAACAGGGATACCATACATAAATTGTATTTAACTTTCAATCTAACAGTTCGGTCATCCTGACCCAAACTTCGTCCCGAAGTTTACATAATTTGAACAGTTAATTAAAATCACGATGATTGCTGATGCTACTCTGCCATTTGTAGTATTAACGCTGGCCTTTAACGCCTGACACTCCAAATGTTAAAGCACTGGCATTATAACCCTTAGCCAAGTACAGTTGCAGATAACAAGACTATGTTTTAGGGTAAAAGAGCATCAGTCTCCATCGTCTTTTCGCGTTACAAAACATCACCTAATAAGTAAATATGAATTTATCACCCATGACACATCTCATCATATTATTCTAACTCTGGTGAATTCACGTGTAGCAAGATACTGAAGTAACTGAATCGCCATATTTCACAAACAACAAAAGCTTCCTACACATGTTCATTTTGTAAACAGAACCTTATTCAGAAGTAGCCTTCCAGCATTACACAGAGTTTTCCGTTAATTACCCAAAAACATGATGTTTAATAACTTTGCCTTACTTACTTTAGTTAACTCAGTGCAATTTAATGACAATTAATCTTTAGGTATTAATCAGTGAAATGGGAGAAACTAACTCTGTCTGGTCTATACCATCATACACTTGCTTACTCTTAACACAAAGTTTCAATTCTATAAGTGCAATTTGTAACAATTTCGACATTCTCACGGAGATGAGACCACAATCATTTGATTAAATGATAGATAAGATTCTTATAGTCTACTGGTGCTAATATACACCTATAATTAATTCTCCTATGAGTATACTCATGTTCACTTTGTTATTTTCCAGAATGGTTATTATTACTCATTCATTACACTTAATTATACTTTCCTCTTTACACATGGCATAAATGACATATACCTTCTCTGTAAGCCTTAGCCAGGCTAGCTTATGTTACAATTCACCTCCAGAACTTTATCTGACAATCGGTTACAATTGGTTACAAAACTCAATAAAACCCGAAGACCTGAGCTACGTTCTCTACAATGAGCCATTTTGTATACTTTGCACATGCTCCATCTTTTGAGCAAATCTCTAGTTCCTAATTTCATTTGAAATGTTGAAGTTTCAAAAGCACCTTATTCCCACCGGAAGAATAGATTTACCTTATACCGTGGCCCTGCATTGTATTGTTCGTTTTAACTTAACACAACAGGCAACTCAACTGCCCGGTAATGCCTTCATCAGCTCTTGCCAAATTTCAACGTTTCGTAAAACCGAACTCAAATGTTGATACTGTTCAATACAATATACTTTGGCATCTGCTTGGAAACTTATATCATTTGGATTTGTGCAGTCGTGATAATGTGGTGAAAACGTATATAATATAATATAATATAGTATAATATCATATGTAAATATAATATAATGTTAATAAAATATAAATGTGTAATAGTGTACACCTACTTGGTTGTTCAATATTTTGGTAATTTACTTTTCACTGTTCCTCCTCAATCTAATTATGGTATTCATATCACTTTTATGAATGAATATCCCAAGGAACATCATAGAGCGAGTCTCTTTACAAGATAAGTAAATCTCTTTACACGATATTTTGTTACATCGCTCAACCTGCATAGAAATATTGTTACTCTCACATGAATCTTAGTGAACTCCAAATGGCATCAAAACATAACACCGATATAAATCGCGTCCCGTAACTTGACCCAAAATGGCGGTCGTCCGCGCAGGTACATCGTACTACAGAACTATGGTATGGAACGTATGGTAACGTGCGGCCCCTCGCGGCGCACCTCATAACGCACATCATTTGACACCCGAAATGTGTTACTGTGCATAGCTCAACTTACGCGGCGGTTATATTACTTGTTTGCCACTCAGTGCCTCGCATTTAAAACAATAGTTGATATCAGTGGATATCATCTGCGTATTTTACAGACCTATTAAGCCTTTATGTCACCTAACCGTGACACTCACTGAACATCATCTTCATTGCGCTTTCGCCTGAAAGCGGCTGAAAAGCAGAAAACAGCTGTTTTGCTACTTAAATATTATCATGCCCCCAACGGCGAGTAATAGATTACCTGTACTAATCTGGCTAGCCCCGCGGGCAATTTACCTAAGCTTTGCTTTATTTTGCAACTCTCGCTACCGAAAGTCGAAACGTAGCAGCCCCGCAGGCTAGACTTTCGAAGTCTACTGGCACCATGGCCCCTATTTTCCACACCAGCGATATATTAAAAATGTTGTAAAATATAAGAGGTACGGAATTGACTTACGTGAGCGGTGAGCCCCACGGGCAAGGAACAACCTCATGAGTTATGCGATCAGCGTACAGCTCCACTGGTAACTTACTTGTGATTCACCATCTGCTCATCAGAATCCGATAGGCTTTACATTCCAGCCCCGAGGGCGCTAATGTCCACACTTGAAAGTATATCATATAAGCCCCGAAGGCGAGGTGTGTTGGCCCCGAAGGCAAGGTTCATCGGCCCCGAAGGCAAGGTTCATCGGCCCCGAAGGCAAGGTTCATCGGCCCCGAAGGCAAGGTATGTCGGCCCCGAAGGCAAGGTTCGTTAGCCCCGAAGGCAAGTACGTAGGCCCCGAAGGCAAGTCCATTGGCCCCGAAGGCAAGTACGTCGGCCCCGAAGGCAAGTACGTCGGCCCCGAAGGCAAATACGTAGGCCCCGAAGGCAAGTACGTAGGCCCCGAAGGCAAGTACGTAGGCCCCGAAGGCAAGTACGTCGGCCCCGAAGGCAAGTACGTAGGCCCCGAAGGCAATTGCGTTGGCCCCGAAGGCAAGTGCGTTGGCCCCGAAGGCAAGTGCGTAGGCCCCGAAGGCAAGTGTGTAGGCCCCGAAGGCAAGTACGTAGGCCCCGAAGGCAAGTACGTAGGCCCCGAAGGCAAGTACTTTGGCCCCAAAGGCAATTGCGTTGGCCCCGAAGGCAAGTGCGTTGGCCCCGAAGGCAAGTGCGTAGGCCCCGAAGGCAAGTGCGTAGGCCCCGAAGGCAAGTACGTAGGCCCCGAAGGCAAGTCCATTGGCCCCGAAGGCAATTGCGTTGGCCCCGAAGGCAAGTGCGTTGGCCCCGAAGGCAAGTGCGTAGGCCCCGAAGGCAAGTGCGTAGGCCCCGAAGGCAAGTACGTAGGCCCCGAAGGCAAGTCCATTGGCCCCGAAGGCAAGTACGTAGGCCCCGAAGGCAAGGTGCGACAACCACAACGGCTAACTGCCCTTTACTGAAAAATAATTTAAATTATACTGAAGACAGTCTGTGTGAAGTAGCCCCGCAGGCATGTGCTGTAACACATAACACATAATGTAACTCCTCAGGCATGTTCTATCAGCTGTGTGCCCTACAAGCTGATCCGTTACGCAGTAGGCATACGCTATACGTACTGCAGCCCCTTAAGGTATGCGCTCTGTAGGCCCTTTAGGCATATTTTGAAACTGACCAGTAGCCCCGCAGGCATATGCATGAATTGGCACTGAAGCCCCTTAGGCGTGTCTTACCACTGTGCCATAGGCCCCTGTTAGGCATTTCCCTGAAACTAATCTGCAACCCTGCAAGTCAATGTATTAGTGTGTACTGAAGCCCCTAAGGCATGTCACATTTACTGTCCTGTACTCTGTTCTGCCGTGCAGCCCTGCGCCAATATGCGTTAATTTGTATGAAAGCCCCTTAGGCATGTGACATATACAGTAAGTGTACCCCACTTTAGGTATTTAGCTAAAACTGATGCCCCTCAGGCATGTGACATTTACAATAAGTGTACTTCATCTTTAGGTATTTTCCTGAAGCTGACCCATGGCCCCGCAGGCATATTTATTTCTATTTTGTTTTTACCTCAACAAAAATCAAACCAAAATATCACAAATGAGTCACTTCCAAAATACCGTTATGTTCTCATATTATACACCCTGTTCATCTCCACCATATGAATTATTTGCAATATTATCATTACCGGTCCACCAGTACCATTCCACCCCGACATCCTCTTTATGTTATTTTTCTCCAGAGTAACATTTAAATCTTTATTCAACAGCCGGGCTTTAGCTCCCAAATTCATAAGAAACAATTTTACTCTTCTCAGACCAGGGCGCGTTTGGAACCCTCGTAACATTAGTTTTAAGATACCTATGTTAATCATCACCACCACGTCTTATACTTTGTATACTTGACGTTCATTAAGTGTACTGTGTAAGTACCCACTTTGAATAAATATATTATGACTTTGAGTCTTTAACTATAAAAGTTAATGCATCATCCTTGAAACTCCTTGCACCATATAAGATGACTGTAAATAAATCTCCTTGCACTAAAAGGTGCCATTGCCTTTTACAAACTTGACAATCTCCTTTATTTTCCCTCTAAACAAAAATTATAGTATTCCTTTTTTTTTTTCAAAAATGTGGCATCCTCCTTTATTTTTCCTCTAAACAAAATGATGACTTTCCTTTTGCAACAATGGACATTCTCCTTTATGTTTCCTTTTGCTTTTGCCACTTATCCTCTTTGACTAAACTTTAGTCACCAAAGAGTCCTCATCCATTACAATTAAATTGGAATTTACCAAAATTACCACTTAATTCTTTTTGCATTTATTTGCTAACACAACTGCAAGATATGCAACCCGGACTCGGCCCATATGTTATATAGACATCATTCCATTCCATTGTTATTCAAGGTGCAGGATAAGCAACCACCATAACATAATATGCCACTAGCTTTTGGTCTTGGCCAGAGAACATTGCGAAGACCACACTAAAACTCAAGAATTAATTTATTAATTACACCTGTAAAATTAAAAACATTATTATCTTGGCAAAACCTCGGCTATCTTAACAGACATTAGCCCGTACACAGCACCATAACCATGGTACCCCAGGTGTGAGTACAATCACTGATGTGATATCTCTCTGTTCCTTCAGTCTCTCCGCATAATGAAAAATCATATGCTCTATCAGGCAATAAAGCACACCGCTCCAACCAGCCACTGTGCAATACTTGAGACAGACAACACACTTATTATTAAATACCAACTTCAGTTGAACCGGGTCTCAAAACCTGTCATATCACCATCATAATTCACACCCAAATCCGCTAACCCATTCTTCATCCAGGCAGATTTGATATTATTTCAATTCACATTTTCCGAACAAAGGTACCTATCTATGCCACCCAATCTTTATATATAATGTACTTACTCAATTATATACTTTAGCCCTTCAAACATGTATAGATCTGATATTATTTATACTAAACGGCTAAACTGTAACTTACTTATTATTTTAACTGGGTATCCGTTCACTCTACAAATGCAATTTTCACTTGTAAGGACCTTTAATGGGTTATACTTGCTTTAATGGAATGTATAATATTACAGTTACTTTTGACCTCTGTTCATTTACTCAAACAATATTAGGTATATATGATTCACATAACTCTCAGAATAAATTGAATATTCACTATCAATTTAGGTACAAGATTATCAATTAAACTAATTTCCAACTAAATAAATTAGTAAATACCTCTTCAATAAGTTACATAATACTTATACCATGTTATGTAGTCGACCAACTACCATACCAACCTATTATAGCGTTGACTTAACTCTTTAAATATCTCATAGGTAGATCATGTTATGAACTACCTACTAGTGTAATTCACTATGATCTTTCACATAAAACTTAGATACTTAAGTACTTAATGTAAGCAAGTACAACCTGCAAGTACTTACTTATCTCCCTCTGTAGGTATGATCTATCTATTTATTATACTAGTTATCTTTAGACCTTTAGCCCACCAACCCGCATTGGATCAGAGTGGTGGGTCCAAGCTCTAATTCCCTCTCTCCTATGAATGCGGAGGCCTGTGCCCAGCAGCGGGACGTTAATGGGCTGTAGTCATAATGGAAGATACCTTTATAACCTTTAATCATTTCTTTCAAATAAATATTTTAATAAACTCACCGTTTCCATGTACCCTACACACAGTACCACTAGGTAGGTCTCTCTCCAGGCACTTTACATGCTGAATGGAATTGATATAGTAGTAAAACCTCATACCTCATTGACCTTTGGTAATTTGTATGCAAGTACTTGATAAGTACTAACTATTCCATTGATACCTCTTTTTAAGTTTTCCATGCCAACTTTCCAATGCAATTCCGATTGCCAACCCACGTAGGTATTTATGTACTTACGATCATTTCACAATACGAGTTGTAGCACTCATTTATCCTTCTTGTATTTTATAGTTCAACCTTCCGTCATGACAACAATTAATAATTCTTTTCTTTTTTTTTTTGCTTCACGTATTACGTCACGGTCATGGCGTCATAACATCTTGAATTACAATTTGTACCATTTTCAGGATAGGTCCGGATAAACAATTAATTAGCACGTGAAATACATTATCCCACTTCTGAGATATTAAATCCAAACACGGTTTATCCATTTTAATACTTTAATTAGCAATTATTTACACAGACACACGTCACTCGCGTTATGCCCATGGTATGTCGTCTTCAATGATAATCCTCGAGTACCCAGATCAGTGTTGCCACTCTACAAAACCATAACAGGGATACCATACATAAATTGTATTTAACTTTCAATCTAACAGTTGTAACGATACTAATATTATAATTAATGCCTAAGTGTGTCTATCCGTCTGACTGCTATGCTTTCACGCCCATCTTTTAGACCATTTTTGATGAAATTTGGTAAAAAGGCTACTCCTTAAACGCGGGAAAAAAATCATCGCGGTCGAAGTCGCGGGCTACATCTAATTCGATATAAATTGTGTCAATTTTATCATACCATTCATAATGACTAATGAGTTAATTTCTTAGATGAAACAAGCACGTTAATATTATTCTAGAAGCAATTCAAAGATGCTATGGAATTTAACCTTGGCTGATGGCTCTACTTAATTAATGATCTTCATACAGCAATTCCTCTTGAATTGCAATATTTTGTATTACCTATTACATGTATTAATTAAATGATGATGTTTACATGTGCTAGTAAATTAGATAAAAATCTAAAAAAGATAAAAGCTAACGATCCACTCTTGTAACAATATTAAAGCAACTACTTAGATTTTAATGTTTACATTTTATTTCCAGTTCGACCGGAACTATACGTCAGACATCCAGCAAAACCAAAACCGGAGCGACCTGAACATGATTATGATTATTACGAGGATGAAGAACATGATAACAATCGCGATAATGATCACAATCACAACAATGATCACAATCACAACAATGATCACAACCATAATAATGATCACAAAGAAAACGGTGGTATTATCGGTCCAGTCCATACTTTTGTGAAAACGGACAAAAACGCAAATTACAAGTGGGGTGTTCGACACCACGTTGGAAATAAACATGCTTCGTAGCGAAGCGTCGCTGATTATTGTTTTATAATCTATGCCATTGTAGCTGTAGATTTTTTTGTTGTATTTTTGTTTAATTGAGACTACACGGGTTTTATAGTTACTCTTTCTATTATTATTTGGTAGAGAGTAGCTGACCTGTGATAAAATCTAATTCGTCATCTTCTCTACTCTCTCCATCACCGGCCCACTTCTGATTATTATGAATCTCCTCTCAGAAGAAGAGTACCTATAGGCAAAATTGTCCTGTCAATATTATGAGATGCTGGCCAATATTTACTACAGTAGGTGGTAAATTATTTATTAAGCTTTGCAATTCTCCGTGTTATGTAATCGATCCCCGGCTGAGTAATCGCATTGGAATCGCAAAAAAAATGCCGATAGAACTGAAAACGAATATTTAAAAAAAATAAACAAAAAAAAATCAAAACAAACAAAATAAACCTATGTCACTCTTTAAGTCCTCTACTATACCCATGAAAAAATCACGTTGATCCGTTGCTCTATTTCGGCGTGATTGAAGGATAAACTCTCTATTTGACGTCCTTGGGGATAGAATTTTCAAAAACTGTGAATCACGTATTTTTTCATTTCAAACCGAAATCCCAAACACCAAGTTTCATGGCTACAGCTTGAAAAATGACGGACTTTCCTACAATCTTTCAACCCCTGTTTCAGCCCTATGGGGGTAGAATTTTCGAAAATGGCGAGACATATATTTCTTCATTTTTAACCGGTAGCTCAAATACCAAGTTTCATGGATATAACTTGAAAAATGACGGACTTTCATACAAACTTTCAACCCTTATTTTACCCCTTTGGGGATGGAATTTCGAAAAATCCTTTCTTAGTGGATACCTACTCTTCACAAAGAAGACACCCTCCAAATTTCATGTCTCTAGGACCAGCGGTTTAAGCTGTGCGTTGATATATATATAAGTCAGTCAGTCAGTCAGTCAGTCAGTCAGGACTTTGAATTTTATATATATAGATTATTAATGGTTAATGTTATTGATTGTTTTAAATTACCATATTACTGTTAACATGGATTTTGCATTTCCTAGTTTATAGCTGTTATTAGTTGTTATCTGTTGAATAATATTGATGATGATTAGTATGTAAGAGTTAAATGAATTAAATCATTTTATACATAGTAAATTATAATTTAATACTTTTTTAGGTATACATTTACATTGTAAATTATAATTAAATACTTTTTTTTAATAAGTACCTTTATGTAATTTATCCCTAAAGTCTTATAACAAAATATGATGAAATATTGCTGACTTTATCCATGATATAGAACTATACCTAGATGGGTATAAATTACATGACCAGGAAAAGCGTATTTAATATTTGTAATAAAAGTCAGCCACCAGAAGATATTGGATTACGAGAGATATGCAATCTAGAACATAATGCATGCAACAAGGACAAAGCTTCCTTTCTCCAGTTGCGGTATAGATATATTTCACTACTTTCAAGTTCCAATAGGGTTGGATGTCATCACAAACTTTTTTTAAATCTACTACAAGTTAGCCCTTGACTGCGATCTCACCTGATGGTAAGTGATGATGCAGTCTAAGATGGCAGCGGAGCGGACTAACCTGTTAGGGGCATGGCAGTTATATTAAACCCATACCCCTATTCGGTTTCTACACGGCATCGTACCGGAACGCTAAATCGCTTGGCGGCACGTCTTTGCCGGTAGGGTGGTAGGAGCCACAGCCGAAGCCTCCCACCAGGCCAGACCAGGGAAAATTCAGAAATTATAAATTTCTAAACCCTGCCGGAGATCGAACCCGGGACCTTCGCATGATAAGGCAACAGCGCTCAACACTGCGCTACGGAGGTCGTCAAACTACCTAAATATCTGCCGAGCGATCGCGTAACTTCTGCATCAATCATTGATACATCGCAATCACCTCTGATTGGTTAACACTCTTCAACTATTGGACATAATCCATTGACGCAGCAAGAATGCCATAAATTCAGCCAATTACAACAATTGATACTGTAACAATGATTGATGCAGAAGTTACGCGATCGCTCGGCTGGTGATTTGTTTTAGACATTGACTTTTAAATGTGTTTTAGACGAATCCTTATCTTCATTGGCAAATTGCTAAAATTAAACAGGTAGCTAAGTAGTCCTACTATCTAGTATCTATGCTATATTGTAAGGGTCTAAGCAGACGGACTGCAGTATGTAATGCTAATGCAGAGATAAGAGACGTCGAATTCAAAAAAGTAGGTATATTATCCACAGACCCGGTGATATTATTAGCTAATGAATAATGAATTAGTTCCTACTTCAACTGTAGCGCGCTAAAACTATCTTACACCTACACCTCGTGTGAAATATTACAATCCCCATGGTATTAGAACTTGCGAGTTGCGAGTCGACATGCAAGCGCACAATATTTTTCAATACACTTGCTCGAAAAATGCACTTACAGAGGCAGTAAACAGGGCTTGTAAGTTAAATTTACTGCCCTCGTGCGGTAAATTTGCAGAATTTACTGCCCTCGTGCAGTAAATTTGCAGTTTTTTTTAATTTTTTTTAAGTCTATTTCACTTCTAATTAAAAAGTTTTCTTGCAAGAAGGTTCATAATGATATTGACTTTGTAAGTAAAAAACCTAAAAAATAATAACATTTAGATGTAGATTGATGAAATCAATTCATGAAATTAAAAATTGTATTTAATATAATTAATTAAGATTGTTTTAAGTATTAAAAATCAAAAAAGTAAAGGCTGAATAGTCCAGGTTGGGAGTTAAGAGCTAGAACCTAGAGCCATGAAGCCAATTAAAAAAAAAGCCATTACAACAATGCGCCGTAGTTACTAAATCTTTAATCTGTGCGCGCTATTTTTAAAAGTTTCATTGAGTTTTTCTTATAAATTATTAAATAAATATGAGTGGTTTAAGTGTTGTGGAATAATAAAATTAAATCAACAATTAGGTACTTATTTTAGATGTGAGAAAAAAATCGCGCTATTAATAGCCGCCAAATATCTCGAAATATGTACGGGCGTGAGAAACCATTTTCTAGTGAGTACCTTGTACTTACCTACCTACTCGAGTTTTATTTTCAAGTTTTCTCACAAATGTATTGAAAAATATCGTGTGATACACGGGCGTTAAGGTTTTAACAAACTCGTGACGATGGTCAGCCCTCGACTGGCGTCATCGGGCTGACATTAGTCAACTCGTATGTAAAAACCTATTTACCGCCCTTAAATCACAAACTACTATTACCGCAGTTTACGAGGCACGTACTACGCACGAATAAGACGTGGTCGATGTCCCATGACGTCACACGCGTGACCTGCGCTGATACGTCCACGTAGCTCAACGCTCCGCGCGCAATCGGCAATACATAATTTGCACGCGTCACGACCCACGCGGCACACGACTGCTGTACGGCGGGAGTTGGGACTAGGGGTAACATGTGATTCGAATGTTCCGGACACATCCGATTTTTTAAGTGAAAACTTCTTTAGCCGCGTTGAGCACTTTTTGGTAGGGGGTAAACTTGTGGATGTGGATTCGCGTCACCGTGACCGACATGCATGTCGCCGACATGCTCGCGTTGTTACGAAGACAAAAAGTCTTAAATATAAATATACTACATTCGTAATTAGACTTGAATGCCTTAGTTTTAAGGTTAATGTTTTTATTTTTATTTAATTTAAAAAAAAAATAATGAAATTAAAAGAAATAAAAAAATAAAAAAATATTTAAATATTCGTTTTCACTTCTATCGGCAGTTCCTATGACTGCCAATTTTTTTTCTGAGAATCGATTTAACTATCTTTACAAATAACAAAAATAACTTGATGTGTATACAATTCGCTCAAAATTGAAATAAATAACTCTAAAATTATGCACAGGTTCATTAATTGTCATAAGCTTTACCTTTAGGTGCTTTTACTTTTATACCTTTAATTGACCGAGCGAAGCGAAGGTCTCTGAGTCTACTTGAGAGAATTGGCACTTGTCTGTCCGTCCGTCCGTCCGTCTGTCAGAGCCTTATAACTTCTGAATTACTGAACGTCATTACTTCAAGTTTAAATATAATATGTAAACCGATGGCCTCCCGCCGAATATGGTTTAAAAAATTATAAAAATCTTTATTTCAGGGGGGCTCTCATAGAAGCGAATGCGGAGTTAAATATTTTTTATAGCGTTACATAGGATTGCGGTATATCATTTTAAAGATAATGAGGAACAGAGTCCAAAAATATTTTTTTTTTAATTTTTCCCCTAAAATTGACGAAATGGGGGGCTTTCAAAGTGGAGATTTTCTGACGTCCAAAGATGACCTCAGAACTCCCAATTTTCTGAAAGGCTGAGCCTGAAACTTGATTAATTATTTGAATTATATCCTGTACTTGAACAACAAATACTAAAATAAGATTAATATTATAAGGAAACGAAATTATTTAATTTTTAATGAGCTTCCGTATTTTAACAGAACTTCACAATTATGTCAATAGATGGCGCTCTGTACAAGTTTATTCGTTTGTGCTTACAAAGAAAAGGCTGAGCCTGAAACTTGATCACTTATTTGAATTATATCCTGTACTTGAACAACAAATACTAAAATTGGATAAATATTATAAGGAAACGAAATTATTTAATCTTTAATTAGCTTCACTATTTTTAACAGAACTTTACAACGATGTCAATAGATGGCGCTCTGTTTATGGATACCGCGAGGTCTCAGTTCGGGGCGAACCACTAGTAACTATGGATAATAATAACGAAACCAAAGAAATAAAGGCTAGTGGATTGACAGTGTGCTAACGAGCATGACGATTTTGGGAATTTAGAGCTGTATCAGATGGAGAAGTCAAACCAAGGGCCAGCCCTGGCTGTACCTTGGTTTGACTTTGATGGTAGTTTGACTTCGATAATGGATTTGACTTTGATGAGGCAGGCTTTGAAGATGAAATCAAAAACAATGTAAAATAGTACCATGACCGACTGACAGTCAACGTAAAACCATAATTAGTGGATCTAGAAACATAAAATTTGGCATGTAAGTAAGTTTTCTCTATAATGTAGACCCGTAAGTAAATAGTAAATTTTTAAGAAGTCCAGGGATCCTTAGAAAAACCTAAATCCTTGAGGTCGCAGGCATTAGTTAGCTAGTATTAAATAAATGTTAGAAACCTTGATAATATTAAAGAATAAAATTATAAAATTACCTACCTTTCTCAAAACTAAACTTAGTCCTTAGTTTTCAGCTTTGGATCTGGTAATCCTAGGTGGGTTGGGAGGGGAAGCGTTGTCATCCACCATTTTGTCGAGTGCCTTGCATTCGTGAATCGTGGGTGGGTGCAGTGCGACTACGAAAGACGTGTTTGTAATTGAGGTAACAAACTTGTTTGTATCAGCATGGAATCTTTTATAGAAAAAGTTAAACAATATCCCTGTTTGTGGAACATGAACGATATATACTATAGGGATATTGGTAAGAAGGATGCAGCATGGGAACGCATAGCCAAGCAATCTGGACTAGCAGGCGGTGAGTGAAAATTATTATTTGCATTTTTTAAGTACCTACTTAACGACTTCCGGCTTCCTTTTTTTAATATTATGTATGACTACCGATTCGTCTTAGATATCAGGACCAATTTTAAGTCACTAAATGTCACAAGAATGATTTTTTTTATCTCACATACCTACCTACTGAGAAATTTTCTCACATATATTATAATTCCTTTTTTTCCTTCACATACCTAGGTAGAGAAGCCAAAAATCAGTGGAAGAAATTACGGGACAGCCATAGAGAAGCTTTGAGACGCCGCAAAACTGCTACAGTACAAATATTGAAACCCTGGAAATATGAGGCTCAGATGGAATTCATATTACATTTACAACAGAGTGAAAATACAGAAACAGCTTCAAGTCTTCCAACGTTACAAGACAGTCATCACGACACTCAGAATTCTTCAGATATAGGTCAGTTGCTGCAAGCTGTCTAAGTATATTGTTACCTTGTAATAAATATTGTTTTCTTTTAATGTCGTTTATTATAATGTATTTCAGAATCTACACCCTCGCCGCCGGTATCCCCGCATCCATCTTCATCTTACCTGATAGAGCATGAGAACAGGAAGCAAAAAATACTTGAAATGTCTAATTTTGATATGAGCCGTGTTCCACAAGATGCACTATCAAACTTGTTCGCTAGTTTGTATCAAAAGACACGCGAACTTCCAAAATATCTACAACTGCGGGTGCAGAGAGAAATTTTTGAATCGGTAACAAGAGCTGAAGAAGAAGCTATGGCCCTTGACCCATTGAATACTTACTTTAATGCTGCTAGTGCCAGAAATTCTAGCACTCTTCAAAGCAGCCCTTTCTCTGATGCTTCAACGGATACCAAACCTCAACCACCATACGCAAGCGGACCATAAGCTGGTGTTTTTGTGGAAATCTCACCACAACCGTCGCTCGGCAACTCTTCACCTAGTATTTTTACGAAAATAAAATCAATTAACTGTTGTCAAACTTAATTTTTTTAATTGAAATTAGTAGGTACCTACAATAAAACTAACATTATGTACTTAGCCTTATCTAATTTTGTTAGAAATTAGTGTCAAGATTACGAGCTGCATTTCCAGGCTGAATATTTGTGCGTTAAGTGAACTAGAACTAGCCTTTCCCACAATTGATCGAGGTGAAATCGCAAGTTTTTTTGTTTGAACTGAGAACTATCACTTGGACGACGTGTATCTTTTGAAAATATATTTAGTACCTACCTACTTTTATATTTTTTTAATTAGTAGGTTATTTTTTGTAAATATTTTAAAACTTGTCAATATTCATGTTGATTTTAGTTTGCCATTTTCCTAAATTACTTTATAAGTACTTACTTAACAGTAGTTACTTACTTAGATCCTGAAGCCACTAGAGTCTAGATACTTATCTAGACTCTAGTGGCTTCAGGATCTAAGCGCTCATTATATTGAAATTTTTCAAACCCAGAACACATTTGAATACCTAGGTAGGTACTAATACCGCGTACCTACTAAGTAAGTGCTAACGTGCGCTGCATATCCGTGTAAAGCCAACCTCAATTTACATAGATGGGCCCTGTCAAACAAAGAATGTGAACTTATTTTACTAACGCCATCTGGTCTGAAAAGCGGGACAGTGCTATGGCGGGGACAAGGACAGGCATATACAGATGAGGGGCATGCACCACAAGTCGGACGCCCAACTTTTTTCTATGAAAGGGTCCATCTAGTACATATATATATATCGATGTGTAGAGCTGCTAACAGCAAGCGCAGCAATGTAACAACGCCTTTAGTATAATACATAACGCCCTATCATATTATTATCAGACCTAGATCCGGTTAGGTGGGTATATTAATATGATGTAGAGCAACGAACTGACCCTGCTTTATGTAATCTATCTATCGATTCAATTTCTCTATGCATCGATAACCCAATTACCCAACATAAAGTAAATCTCAATTACAAGCAAATTAGACACAACAAATTGATCTAAAGCCTGAACCATGAATTATCAAAATTGTTGATATTATGTCAGGTCATATATCTACAGGCTACTATCAATACTAAAAAGCAAGTTAAATCAAACTCTCTTTACGAAAATCAGGCCAGGGCCTCTGACATAGATAATATACAGAAAGATTCGAGTTACGGCTACCCGTATGACCACTGAGATTGAGTTACCTAGGTCTGGTATCATACTAATATTATAAATGCGAAAGTATGTTTGTTTGTTGGTTTGTCCTTCAATCACGCCGCAACAAAGCAACGGATCGACGTGATTTTTGGTATGGACTATGGGTGTAGTTAGTTGAAGGAGAGTGACATAGGCTACTTTTTATCCCGGAAAATTAATGAGTTCCTGCGGGAATCAAAAAAACTTTTAACCACGCGGACAAAGTCGCGGGCATCAGCTAGTATGTATTAAACTTATAACCTGCACTACATACTAAAATTCTACATCAATGCTGCACTACGATAATTGACTAAAAGTAAGTTTGTTTCACCCTAGATTGAATGTGCATCTACAGGCCGATGACGACCTCCCTGGTGCAGTGTTGAGCGCTGTGGTCTTAACGTGTGGAGGTCCCGGGTTCGATCCCCGGCAGGGTCAATTCGGGAATTTATAATTTCTGAATTTTCCCTGGTCTGGCTTGGTGGGAGGCTTTGGCCGTGGCTATTTACCATCCTACCGGCAAAGACGTGCCGCCAAGCGATTTAGCGTTTCGGTATGATGCCGTGTAGATACCGATTAGAGGTATGGGTTTAATATAACTGTTATGCCCCTAACAGGTTAGCCCGCTACCATTTTAGACTGCATCTTCACTTACCATCCGGTGAGATCGCAGTCAAGGGCTAATTTGTAGTGGATAAAAAAACGTGACCGAATTTCGGCCACGGCGGCCAATCTCCAGAGAGATTAGCCACCTGCGCGGGAGATATTATAGTGCACAAGTGTGTGCGCAAACACAGGTGCACTCTCTGTTCCTTTACTCTCATAGCCCGATGGGACGGAAAATCCGACACGACCGGAGAGAGATCAGGCGCAGGACCGACGGCTTAACGTGCTCTCCGAGGCACGGGGGTGAAACACCGCCAACTTCCTAACTCCGGGCTAGCACTGAGAATTTCTTGTCAGAAAAACCCAGACTTGTTGTGACCCGACCCGGGACTCGAACCCGGGACCTCGTCGGCCGCAGTCGAACATGCTAACCACTAGACCAACGAGGCAGTTACTAATATCTATTATACTGATCGCGAGCAACTCTATCCATTGAGGAGTTCTGTTCTCCATCTCCGAAGATATTCATCAGATCTTCACCAAATTAAAATGGGACCACCTCTGAAGTATGACCGACCAAACAAAAAAAGAATTATCAAAATCGGTTCATAATTGGCGGAGAAATCGCGTAACAAACATACAAAAAAAAAAAACATACAGTCGAATTGAGAACCTCCTCCTTTTTTTGAAGTCGGTTAAAAAGGCCACTTATATAATAATTGATCATTTACCTACTAAACTAGTCATTAATATACGGAATAAGCCTGTATTTTGCACAATATACCTAAAGGTACCATAAAGCTACAGAAGTTGATGTAAGTACCTACCTACTTTGGCTATGTCAAAATTAAGATTTGTGTTTATCTGCTTACCAAAAAGAGTACAAAATTACATTAAAAAATTACATTGTTAACTCAAAATGGGTAAATATTCACCAAAATTTGACACCCTATTTTTATGTGAAATTATAATAACCAAAAATTTAACCAACCAAAATTTTAAATTTTATAGACTATATTATGTCACAGACAGTAAAAGGTCTGCTAATCAAATACAAATCGGGTAAGTCGACAATTTTAATCACAAAGTTCGATATACTTCTTATCAGTGGCTGACATTTTAGTTTCGTAACTCGAAACCTGAAAGGCACTCGTCATCCAAGGCACGTGAAATAATTTAGGCTTGGAAAGACATAAGTGAACGGCATGAGCATGACAACCAAATGCACGTTAGCAGTGCGCGTAGGTACTGGTATTTTTAGGGTTCCGTAGCCAAATTTGGCAAAAACGGAACCCTTATAGATTCGTCATGTCTGTCTGTCTGTCTGTCTGTCTGTCTGTCTGTCTGTCTGTCTGTCTGTCTGTCTGTCTGTCTGTCTGTCTGTCTGTCTGTCTGTCCGTCCGTATGTCACAGCCACTTTTTTCCGAAACTATAAGAACTATACTGTTGAAACTTGGTAAGTAGATGTATTCTGTGAACCGCATTAAGATTTTCACACAAAAATAGAAAAAAAACAATTTAGAACTGAAACTCAAAAGTTTTTTTTTCATCAAACCCATACTAAAAAAAATATATGATGTACATTACCATGCAAACTTCCACCGAAAATTGGTTTGAACGAGATCTAGTAAGTAGTTTTTTTTTAATAATTTAAAACTTACTACAGGTTTGTACGGAACCCTCGGTGCGCGAGTCCGACTCGCACTTGGCCGGTTTTAATTGATACAGTTAACTGTATGAAACACATCATAAAACGGAGCTCCCTCGGACATAAAAGCACCTTGTGCAAGACTTGTATGCGCTAGGTACTTACGAGTAGGTACATAATGTCCTACGCAAGCGTTGTATTCGCTATAAACTATAAACTGGCTTCAAAAGTTTAAACCCTGCAAAATAAGTTCATGCGCATGGGCCAAGGGCGCCTCGACTTCGAGGGACATGCGTAACGTAGACCTCAATCGTCGATCTCACAACCAAAGATAGCCCAACATTTTAAAAAAGCTTTTGATGAACTACTTCGATCCTCTTGTAAATCTGGAGTTTTCATTTAGTAAATCCCCAGCCCCGCAGGTCGTCCAAATAGGATACGCCCGAAGCACGTCTTTTAAGGCCCATACGAACGACATTGCTCCCTATCCAGTTACCAGTAGGGGTAGGGTAGGTAATATACACTTTGCTGGCGAAGACCAGGACATGGTGTGTTATACCACAGCACCGGGAGCGTTACGTGTAATCAGATCCAACAAATGATTCAACTTCATAGGTACCTCGCCTGAGTCTGAGTGGTGGTCTCGAGTGGTCTGAGTCTCACGGGAGACGTGCTAAGGAAGACGTTGCCGCCCCAATCCCCCCCCCCCTCAATTAGGTACCTCTAGGTACCTACGCAATATTTAAAATGTGACAAAAAGTACGCTACTGACAACTTACAAATAACTTTTGCAATGTTTGCAAGCGGGTCTTTAATTTTATTCCAAAAAGATCTACACGCTATTCCGAATCGAATGATACCTCGTTCATATTTTTCGGAGGCGGAGAAAAAAAGTTTGACCCAAAAAGCACTTGTTGACTAGATTTTATGTCAAACGCTGCCTTTGCGCCTCTATCGCCAGCACGCCACTGCTACTGGATATTTAAACCACATTTAAGTAGGGATGGTCCACTGTTAATTTTAAGTACCTTATACAGAAAAAAACCGGCCAAGTGCGAGTCGGACTCGCGCACCGATGGTTCCGTACAAACCTGTAGTAAGTTTTACGATTTATGACGTACTAGCTGATGCCCGCGACTTCGTCCGCGTGGATTGAGGTTTTTCGGTTCCCGCGGGAACTCTTTAATTTTCCGGGATAAAAAGTAGCCTATGTGCTATTCCAGACTATAATCTATCTCTGTGCCAAATTTCATCCAGATCCGTTCATCCGTTGGAGCGTGATTGAGTAACAAACATACATCCATACATCCAAACTTTCGCATTTATAATATTTACTAGCTGATGCCCGCGACTTCGTCCGCGTGGATTTAGGATTTTCGGTTCCCGCGGGAACTCTTTCATTTTCCGGGATAAAAAGTAGCCTATGTGCTATTCCAGACTATAATCTATCTCTGTGCCAAATTTCATCCAGATCCGTTCAGCCGTTGGAGCGTGATTGAGTAACAAACATACATCCATACATACATCCATCCATCCAAACTTTCGCATTTATAATATTTATCTGATTATTGATTGATTTGATTAAAAATAAAAATTACGTTTGTTGTATGGGAGCCCCCCTTTAATATTTACTTTATTGATATTTAATTATTTATTTTGAAAGGTAATATACCTACAAGTTAATATTCTGTGAAAATTTGAACCGTCTACCTGTTACCGTTTTTAATATTGAGCAAAAAAATACGAAAAAAACACGTTTATTGTATGGGGACCCCCCTTAATATATATATTTTTTTAATTTTTAGTATTTGTTGTTATAGCGGCAACGGAAATACATCATTTGTGAAAATTTCAGCTTTCTAGCTATCACGGTTTATGAGATACAGCCTGGAGACAGACAGACAGCGGAGTCTTAGTAATAGGGTCCCGTTTTTACCCTTTGGGTACGGAACCCTAAAAAGGATTTACTTTCTAAATATTAGTGCCTTAATTCTTAACATTTAGGATAAAACATTTGTGAATAATGTAGGTCGTGGCCTCTTGATGTAGGCGTGGCTAGATACAGATTACAGTGTCTGTATTATGGAGTTACCATATTACATGAGAATAAATCTAGGACATACTCGTATATACCTACCTACTATAATCAGGACAGTTTGGCTTTGGTACTAGAGATAGCTTTGCAGAGGCCTATGCTCGGACTTTCTCTACGTGACCAAATCAGAAATGAGGAGATCGGTAGAAGAACTGGAGCAACCGATGCGTCGTAGATCAAGATTGCAAAAAGGGTGGGGCACGTAGCTCGAAAACCCTCTAACAATGTACCTAAGACCCTATGGAGTCCATAGTATGGTCAGAAAAAAGTTCAGTTACGAGTAGACCTAATCAAATAAATATTATAAATGCGAAAGTTTGGGTGGATGTATGGATGTATGGATGTATGGATGTTTGTTACTCAATCACGCTCCAACGGCTGAACGGATCTGGATGAAATTTGGCACCGTGATAGATCATACCGAGATAGATAGATAGATCGAGGTCTGGAATTGTGTTCTGTGGGAATAGCACATAGACTTTTTATCCCGGAAAATTAAAGAGTTCCCGCGGGAACTCGACTCGCGGGACGAAGTCGCGGGCATCAGCTAGTTTAAAAAAAAAATTGAAGATTTTTGAAAATGTTCAAGAAAGTACTGTATGATAATAATGGTTATCATGACGACCTCCGTGGCGTAGTGTTGAGGGCTGTTGCCTTAACGTGCGGAGGTCCCGGGTTCGATCCCCGGCAGGGTTTGGAAATTTGTAATTTCTGAAATTTCCCTGGTCTGGCCTGGTGGGAGGCTTCGGCCGTGGCTAGTTACCACCCTACCGGCAAAGACGTGCCGCCAAGCGATTTAGCGTTCCGGTACGATGCCGTGTAGAAACCAAATAGGGGTAAGGGTTTAATTAACTGCCATGCCTCTAACGGGTTAGCCCGCTACCATCTTAGACTGCATCATCACTTACCATCAGGTGAGATCGCAGTCAAGGGCTAACTTGTAGTGGATTAAAAAAAAAAAAATGATGGTAAAATTTGAAACTTGTGCTGTAATTTCATACAGAGAGCACAACGCCACACACAAGTTGTATCCAAAAGTGCGAGCTTATGCCATTGTAAACGACTCGATCGGTGCTACGAGTTTCGTATGTTTAACCTTACCAAAAAAAAATTGGTTACCTAATTTAGAAATTATCAATTCAAATAGGTTTTGAACCTGGGGTTGCGCCACCACTGCGCTTAGAATTCTCTTCAAGTCTTCAATCTTCAAGTCAGTCAAAAAAGTCAGTCCTTGAGAATGGTTAAAGAATCTCTAGGATTATCTAATTGATAGCTGTATCAGTAATGAAATAGTGCCCATTGGTCAATAGTCATCTAGGCATTGATGTCTTAATCTTAAACAACGATTAAACGTCTTTGAAATATTTTTTCTGGTAACTATGGATCAATGTGATTGCAATTAACTTGCAATTAAAGAGTTTTAATTTTTTTTTCTTGCAGAATAGGCTTGCGTTTGACGACAATGATTCAAATGACAAATCAAAGATGTCCCACGTGTATTTGTCAAAAATTCTAAATGCAAACAGATAAAGTCGCGGACATAATCGATTATTATCCATCCATACTAATATTATACTTAAATGCGAAAGTCTGTCTGCTACGCTTTCACGGCCCAACCACTCAACTCAACCGATTTTGATGAAATTTGGTACAGAGATAGGTTACATGATACATCCCGGGTCAGGGCATAGGCTACTTAATCCCGGAAAATTGAAGAGTTCCCGCGGGAATCAAAAACATCAATCCACGCGGTCGAAGTCACGGGCATCATCTAGCAAAAAATATTTGTCATAATTAGTAATTACCCCGATTAGAACTGCAAAGAAATCATAAAGCTGCAAATAAGTGCACAATACACACTAAAACTGCTCCAGTTTTCGAGTTACACTTCAGGCCAAAGCGCCTTATTATTCCGTACCTATACCTGCTACTCCCGCCCTCACCTACTTAGAAGGGGTGTCTCTATATAAAAAGTGAGAGTACTCTACACGTAACACACATCGTTGTGGTTCCCGCGTGTGTGGTGCATTTTGTTTTTTTTAATTAATTTTTAATTAGGTTCTTTATAGTGTCGTGAAATGTTGCGTCAGTGTATTATATTAGCGGTGCTGGGGTGTGCTTTCGCGACTCCCATAGCTCAATACCAAATTCAACAGCAGGTTTGTAACAAGCTTTTTAAATTAAGTCCTTTATAGTCCTTGAATGTCGCCGGTGATGTGATTTTGTGATTACCGAAAAGATTTAGTTTAAAATAGAGTTTTTAAATTGGGTCCTTTATAGTCCCGGAATATCGCCGGTGATGTGATTTTGTGATTACCGAAAAGATTTAGTTTAAAATAGAGTTTTTAAATTGGGTCCTTTATAGTCCCGGAATATCGCCGGTGATGTGATTTTGTGAAAGTACCGAAAAGATTGAGTTTAAAATAGAGTTTTTAAATTGGGTCCTTCATAGTCCCGGAATATCGCCGGTGATGTGATTTTGTGATTACCGAAAAGATTTAGTTTAAAATAGAGTTTTTAAATTGGGTCCTTTATAGTCCCGGAATATCGCCGGTGATGTGATTTTGTGAAAGTACCGAAAAGATTGAGTTTAAAATAGAGTTTTTAAATTGGGTCCTTCATAGTCCCGGAATATCGCCGGTGATGTGATTTTGTGATTAAGTACCGAAAAGATTTAGTTTAAAAAAGAGTTTTTAAATTGGGTCCTCTAAAGCCCCGGAATATCTCCGGTGATGTGATTTTGTGATTACCGAAAAGATTTAGTTTAAAATAGAGTTTTTAAATTGGGTCCTTTATAGTCCCGGAATATCGCCGGTGATGTGATTTTGTGATTACCGAAAAGATTTAGTTTAAAATATTTTAAGTAATCTAGATAGTTTAAGAACCTTTTCATACAAAAAGTTACTGGTGTCGTATTTGCCTATACTGGTGTGTGCTTTTGCGACCGTTGAAAATTCTTCATAATTTTTTAAAATGGTTCTATAAAATACCTGTAAGCGATGATAGCCTAGGGGTTAAGTAGAGTTAAGTCGTCAGCCACATATTCGGGTGTTTCAACACATGTTCGGGGTGTGTGTGTGTTGTGGTAACTTTTTTCAGATAAGTGCGCTATATGAAATTTAATTTTAATTGCTCAATGCGGTGGTGGAAAACATTGTGAGGAAATCTGCCCAAAAGATTTTCATAATATTCTCAAAGGTGTGGGAAGTCTGCCAAACGCACTCAGCGTGGTGGATTATGACCTTATCATTCCGAGCGGAGACTTGTGCTCAGCTGTAGTGGACTGGTTATGGGTTGATGGTGCTGATAAAATGTCTTCTATAAAACGCTTTTAAAGTGAGTTCAAATTAATTTAAAATGCTCCTGATACAGCGTATAGGTACTTATGTAGATTCCATTATTTGGAACTGGGGAACTTCGACGTCAATTTTGATAGTGCCAAACAGGTGCCAAATATAAAGTCAGTAGTTTAGTTACCATTTAGCTGATTTCATATTATTACTGATGAAAGCTACTATTAATAATTATAGTAAATTACAATAAGCTATAGTCTATACCAAACTAAATAAATAATGCTAAATACGGATAAGTAAAATGCTTAATTTACTCAACGCAATTTAAATGACTTTGAACGCAATTTTGTATCTTTGCGCTATTGCTAGTTCAAGACTTAAGTATTGGGTCTGATTCTGTAGTGCACAATCTCTAAACTAAACTAAACGCGTAAAAATCTCCACTTTGACTGAGCTTTGACGTAAGCAACTCGACCGGACAGCAAAGCAATTTGGTCGCATGCAACAGCGCCTAATAAGAAATGTGTACGTCAATAGACATGTTCACTTGTCTTCATGTCCATTTGCATAACACATGTTACATTTAAAAAGTGGCTCAAATCGACGTAACCGGTCGCATTGTTACAGTTACGTCATTTTAACCCAGAATTGGGTAGCACGTTAAACTTATTATAGGCAGTTTCGTTTTTATATTCATGATTTTTGGTTGAAGTTAATTCAGGTTTATTTTTATTACTAAAGTTATGATTTATATTCTAGTTCTATCAGAAATATTGGTAGGTAGGCTTTTTTTTATCCACTACAAGTTAGCCCTTGACTGCGATCTCACCTGATGGTAAGTGATGATGCAGTCTAAGATGGTAGCGGGCTAACCTGTTAGGGGCATGGCAGTTATGTTAAAGTTTAAATCCATACCTACCCCTATCGGTTTCTACTTTCTTTCTTTCGGCATTAGTTGGTCCTAATACCTACCTATTTTTTTTTTATTATTGCGTGATAGACTTGCGCTTGACGACAATCATGCTTAGTGCAAAGCAATGATGAGGTCTAGGTTGGAACGCGCTTGCCTAGAAGATGACTGTTTACTAGATGTTTTGATGAAAATTGAGCATTGACTTATTTTCATTTGGGTAAACAGTTTATGCCTCTATGGACTGCACCTGAGCCTTCTTCATCCAGCCGCTTCCCGCCACCGTCTTAATATCTGCATGCATAATAAAGGTATATAAATTGTCAGCAGGATGAAGGAATCCCTCCACATCTGCTGAGACAGTACATCGGCGGTGGTCAACCCCAAGCGCAGCACATCCCTCGCCCCGCACCTCAGCCCACCCCGGCGCCTGCACGACTTGTAAGTTAATGATATACCTACTCTTAAGTCTTACCCTTGACTGCGGTCTCATTTAGGTGATAGGTAAGTGATGGTGCCGACAAGATGGTAGAGGATATCTTGGTTGGATAATAATATGATAATATTATGGCAGTTATATTTAAACCCATATCAAGTGAGCCCTTGACTGCGATCTCACTGTGGTATAATTAAGTTATGATGCAGTCTGATGTTAGCGGGCTAACCCGGCTGGATAATATGGCAGTTACCTATATTTAAATCCATAATAATCGGTTTCTACGCCGTGTTGTATCGGAACGCTTTTCTTGGCACATCATTGCCAGTAGGGTAAAAATTTGCCACGGCCGAAGCCTCCCACCATACCGGACCCTGCCGGGTTTCGAACCCTGGACCTCCCACTTATTAAACAACAGCATTCAACCACTACACCTGAAAGGTCGTCAAAATTAAATCAAATTGGAAATATTACTTTTAAATAAAATAAAATTTAAATTAATATAAAATCTCAGAGATAATAGAGATCCATTGTGATTGGCTGAGTTAATTTATATTATACTAAATGATGCCCGCGACTTCATCTGCATGGTTTAGATTTTCAATTCCCGCGGGAACTAATTAATTTTCCGGGATTAAAAGTACCCTATGTCCTTCCCCGGGATACATCATACAACCTATTCCTGTACCAATCATTAAAATCGGTTGAACAGGTGAGCCGTGAAAGCTTAGCAGACAGACAGACAGACACACTTTCGCATTTATAATATTACTAGCTGATGCCCGCGACTTCGTCCGCGTGGATCGAGGTTTTTCGGTTCCCGCGGGAACTCCTTAATTTTCCGGGATAAAAAGTAGCATATGTGTTATTCCAGACTATAATCTATATCTGTGCCAAATTTCATCCAGATCCGTTCAGCCGTTGGGGCGTGATTGAGTAACAAACATCCATACATCCATACATCCATACATCCATCCAAACTTTCGCATTTATAATATTTATTTGATAGTATGGATTATTGATTTATATACCTAACTATGTGTTCGTTTCACAGCCCTATAATGTGCAAGAAGAACAGTACCAGCCCAGGCCGCAACCGCAATACCAGCCGCAACCGCAGCCCCAGCCTCAACAGCAATACAGGCCGCAACCGCAGCGGGAGCCCGAGGACTATGATGTAAGCCTTTTTATCCCAACTCAAAATAATTAGTAGGACCGCGAAACGTGTCTGAGTGGGCTATTATAGGTTCATGAAAGGGATACGTCCTACATTGTCCTGTCGCACTAGGGTGTGCGGCTTCATGAAATGAGTATCTTGACCGACTTTTTTAAGAAAAAAATTGGGTATTCGACAACTAGTCAAATCAGCAACTTTTTTTCGTGCAAACGCGTGCTTAGTTTGGGATTTTGTATGAAGTATTGAATAGTGACGTCATCAAAGTTCAACGCACTTTTTTACTTTAATCGATAGTTTATAATAGTTATTCAACGTAAAACTAAAACTAACAGTAACCATCCACCTAATTCAGCTACCTAGTTGTTGTTTCTGGCTTGTATTAACATAATATTTAATTCAATGCCAGACAAGAGCAAATTATGTGGAGCATACTTATTAGGACTTCATTATTAATTGTAATGCCTGTTTTGGGATGCCACCTCGTTTAATCCTGTTCATAAGCATCATAATTCTATGATTATAAAATAAGCTTATCATTAGCTTGTCGAAAAGCTAATATTGCTGACGCTCTATTTATTTTCTAGTTTGCAACTGGCACAGGAAATCCAACTGCATTTCTATTATTAAAAGCTGAATCTTATATTATTACTAGCTGATGCCAGCGACTTCGTCCGCGTGGATTGAGGGTTTTCGGTTCCCGCAGGAACTCTTTAATTTTCCGGGATAAAAAGTAGCCTATGTGCTATTCCAGACTATAATCTATCTCTATGCCAAATTTCATCCAGATCCGTTCAGCCGTTGGAGCGTGATTGAATAACAAACATCCATACATCCATACATCCATCCAAACTTTCGCATTTAAAATATTTATTTGATTAAATTAAAATTTACCTTGAATTGAAGACGACAACAATTGAAGATTACTAGCGTAGTTTAGTAGTCTCATGTTGAGTTTACCAAAACTTAGTCTTGAATTAAGTACAGTCTTAAAATTTCTAAAATGTAAAATTACAAATTCAAAATTGCTAATTATTTCTTACTAGATGATGCCCGCGACTTCGTCCGCGTGGATTAATGATTTTAGATTACCGCGGGAACTCAATATAATTTTCCGGGATAAAAATTCCTATGTCCTTCCCCGGGATATAACCTACCTCTATACCAAATTTCAGCCAAATCGGTTGAAAAGATGGGCCGGGAAAGCGTAGCAGACAGACAGACAGACACACTTTCGCATTTATAATATTAGTATGGATTTGTGATTAAAGCAAAAGTTTGAGGCCCTTTACTTAGGATAAGTAGGTAGTAACTAAGTAAGCTGCTTTCAAAACGTTCATTACTCGTTTCCGTATAATAATACTGTTGGGTATATCTAATACGTGCGGATCAGTTATCGTGGTAGGATCGGTCGCCGACACAAGTTTTAACTTTCACTCTAAACTGGATTGGCTCGTTCGTATAAGGCCTCGTCAGACATAGCGCGCGATAGCCACCGTCGTTTCCTATATACTTCTTATTACCTCACTGGCGCAGTGGTCAGCACTGTCTTATAAGGTCCTGGGGCTCCTGGGTTAAATTTCGGGCATTCTAAATTGGGTCTGGTCTGGACTGGCTTTGTTTAGTTACCATCCTACTATCAAATCAATAGTGCCTAGTGATTTACCGTTTCGATATGTCACGTTGTCGCGTAGAGTTGCGCGCTTTCTGGTTATAGGCAGCCCGCTTCAATCTTAGACTGCATTGTTGCTTACCACCGGGAGAAAAAAAAAGGTTCCGGGTGGTCAAGGAAAAATAAAAAGAGAGCGTGGAAGTTTTAATGTACCTAAACAATTCACACTTAGGATTAATTAACGACCGTAAACATGACCGTAAATCAAAAGGATATAACTGTTAGTCGATAGGACCGTAGCTGTGCTGAAGCAATCTCGTACCATTGCTGTCGCATTCTGCAGTGTTCGTGCTTCACACGGTTCGCGTGCATTTAATGTGAAGTTCTGCCGAGCGATCGCGTAACTTCTGCATCAATCATTGATACATCGCAATCACCTCTGATTGGTTAACACTCTTCCACTATTGGACATAATCCATTGACGCAGCAAGAATGCCATAAATTCAGCCAATTACAACAATTGATACTGTAACAATGATTGATGCAGAAGTTACGCGATCGCTCGGCTGGTATTTAGTTGCCACATGACACATGTCACACGTCACTGGCAACACGCGCTGTGTGTGACGGGCTTAATAACGTTTGATACGCCAATTGGACCACTTAAGCGAGAAATAGAATGTAGAGAGACCTGCTTTTATGGCTATAGAGTAATCTAATACGTAAGTGCAACTAACTACAAGGAAGTTATTTTAACTAGAAAGGAAAATAGAAGTTCTATTTACTTTTTAATGAAAATTATTAAATAAAACCTGATTACTTGACTGGTACTATTTCCACATTGAGCAGCCAGGCGAATCATTTGGCCAAAAAATAGGCCTGGCCTTCTACGAGTGTCACATGAGGTCATTAACCGATGTAATATCGTACTATTTTTTTGGCACTGAGTAAGACTTCAGAGTATCTAGGGCATACAGAACAAAAATATTGTTGTCTTGATGAGAGACAACAATATTTTTACCTATTAGGTACCTATTTACCTGCGGACACGGGGCTAATGTTTCAACGCACGTTGTGTCCCACATTAGGGGACCTATCCATTTTTCCAGAGGACCAGCCTCAATTTATCTATCAATCGTACAAAATAACAAAAAATAAGGATAAGTATTAATGCAATAAATTATTTTTCTTCCAGCCTCATCCTTCCTACCAGTTCGGTTTCGACGTAAACGATGACAAGTACACCAACTACCAGAACCGTCAGGAGCAGAGAGACGGTGACAACATCAAGGGATCCTACTCAGTCGTAGACAGTGACGGCTTTATCAGAACCGTGACCTACACTGCTGACCCTAAAGAGGGTTTCAAGGCTGAGGTAAGAATTTTTTTTACTCAAAGTTACTCAGAGTTGATACTCAAAGTTGAAATCGATTTAAAATATAATATCATGCACATGCCACCTCTTCCACGTGGATAATTTAGTTTTTAGATATAATCGTTTTTTTTTGTTATAGAATGTCGTTAAAATATAATATTCTCAAAATATCCTCTTTATGGGTTGTTAATTAAATACGAGTAAATACATGTAAAATTTCAAGTTTCTAGAATCTAGACCAAGCTGTTTATACATTGTTAACAAAGGTTGATTATAGCTGGCATTGCTGGATTATTTTCCTTTTATATTTATTATGAGTTTACACTCTTACTCCATATTTCTAGGTTTCCCGTAAGCCCACGGACATCGTAGTCAAGTATCCAACCCCCAAGCCTCAAGTTATCCAGCCCCAAGCTCCTCAGCAGCAACAGGCCGCCTACCAGCCTCAAATCCAGCAACAACAACAACAACAGCAGAGACCACAACAAGCGAACCCACAATACTACCGATACGAATAAATAAATTGTTGTTGAACCTACAGAAAACTAAATCATATCTTGCAGGGATCTTGTGAAAGACGTCTGTGGCGTAACCCACATAGATATTTATTAGTTTCTTATTTATTCTAGTGATCAAATCTTATATAGCTCCGTGAATCTTCCGCAACCAAATGCCTTTATTAGGGTTCTTTGATTCGGCTTTATTTCTGTAGGTCATAATAATTTATTCCTCTTCATTATTAATATTCAGTCTCCGGGTATAAGAAAACCCGGATAATTGGGGTTCTATAAATATAATGAATAGTACTGAACAGGGTATCTGCCGTTTAGGACTATGTGTTCCTCTTTTATATCATCACTCACGTATAAGAACGATGTTAAAAGTTGACAGTTATCACCAATGTTTTCATTTGTTATTAATATCTACGATCTTAAAATATGAATGTTAAATTTTATCAAATTATAGATTGTTGTTGTACCTACCTACAGTTTGAATATTATTTAAAACGATTTTACTGATTTGGATTGTACTTTAAAGTGTAGATACTTGTAATGGATAAACATGTATTATTAAATTTAGCGTAGTTGTTTAGTATAGAAATCTAATTGCGAACTATTAGGATAGGATTTTGAATTCTAAGTCCCACTGAACGAATAAATTTTTATTTTATTTTACAATTAATTGTTTTATTTTGATTAATCCATAGAGTTTGCACTCTCAGGATACCTTAATCTTTTGCCACTCTTTTGCCATCAACTCTGTCGGCACAGTAAAACTGTGCTGTCGATTAGATATCTTGAAAACTTAAATCATAGGCCGGCTTGACAGAAGTTGAAACGTAGGTATACAAACTCAACAAAATCAACTTCTGGCATACACTTATTGCCAGATTTATTATTATTACTTATAAAATTATTAATTATTAGTTTATACATATCTACTTATCAATACTAATATTAAAAATGCGAAAGTTTGGATGGATGGATGTTTGTTACTCAATAACGCCAGAACGGCTGAACGGATCTGGATGAAATTTGGCACTGAGATAGATTATAGTATGTACTTATTATCTCGGAAAATTAAAGTGTTCCAGCGGGAACCTAAAAAAACCTCATTCCAAACAGACGAAGATGCGGATATCAGCTACCACTACAGCCCATTAACGTCCCACTGCTGGGCACAGGCCTCCACTCTCATAGGAGAGAGAGAACAAGAGCTTAGACCCACCACGCTGCTCCACTGCGGGTTGGCGGGCTTTAACGACTATTATCATGTTAGTGACAATAACCGGGACCGACGGCTTAACGTGCTCTCCGAGGCACGGGGGTGAAACACCGCCAAACTTCCTAACTCCGGGTTAGTACTGAGAATTTCTAGTCAGAAAAACCCAATACTCAATTATGGCCCGACCCGGGACTCGAACCAATTACCTATTCTGTGCTCGAACCCGGCACCTCGTCGGCTGCAGTCGAACATGCCAACCACTAGACCAACGAGTCAGTACTAGACCAACGAGGCAGTAACTAGAGGATATCAGCTAATTTATAATAAATTATTTGTAAAGATTAAATGCAAAAGATAAAAAAAAATGTCAGGTAAATACCTGTTTAAATTAATTGCATCTCCTTATAGCAGGTATAAAAAGAGGGCAATGCACTCGATACAAAAATAATATTATGTTAACTGCCTATTGCCTATACCTACCTAGTACCTACATAGGTTAGGTAAGAGCGCAAATTGAATGCATTCAGGACCATGATTCAGGTACTGACTCCTGAATAAGGGGCTAGTCCGTCAGGGGTAGATCCGGTGTGACTAAAAATCGGAGCTCAGTAAAATAAGCCAATTTTCAAAATTTTATATGTATTATGTAATTTCTAGAAAACTATTAGAGCTAGGCAAAAACTGTCAGAAGTAAAAATAAATACCAATTAATCACCTATAAAAAATATTTAGTTCATAAAGATAGGACTAATAATTTCACATATTATATATCCACGTATTGTGTAGGTACGAAAAAAATAAAAAATTGTTAGAATCCTGTGTTATTTGCACAAAAATTATCAGAGCTGGGAAAAATCCTCCAAAGAGCAATTAATTTCACTAAATTACCTACAAAAAAGTCTGTTGGTTTATTTAGATAGGACCAATAGTTCGAGAAATATGACTATGTACCTTTATTCCATGAAAATTTTGTTTTTCATGTACCTACCTACCTATATATTTTGTGATTTTCACAAAAACTATTAGAAGTAGGAAAAAAATATCAGAAGATGAATGATGATGAAGATGAATGATAAATTATCTCCAAAATAGTTTTTAGTTTATTTTGATAGAACTAATAGTTTCGGAAATATTGCTGTCTAACTTGCATAAAAAACGAAACCCTTGTAAAACCGTGAGTGTTTTTTGTAATTTCAAGAAAAAGTATTAGAGCTAGGAACAAAGCTGTCAGAACTTCACAGCAGAACTTAGAACAAAGTTTATTAATTTACCTATAAAATAGTGTTTAGTTTATTTTGATAGGACAAATAGTTTTCGAATTAAACCTTGCTATTTTGTAAGAAAGCGGTGGTAGTCATGTTGACTTAGCATAATAGTACCTATGGAATGAATAGAAATTTAGTTTCTCCTGTAGGTACCTACCAGTACAGAAAGGCATTATTTTTAATCAAACACAATCATATTAATATGATTGTGTTTGATTAAAAATAATTAATTAATAAGTAGGTATGAGTTTTATTTTTTTATTACGTTCGTTGTTAAAGTCACTAAGAAAAAGTAAAGGCACTATTTCCTATGGTCTAACCGTCTATCTGAGAATGTATTTTAATTTAAGTAGGTAATAAATATTTTAAAGGATAAATAAACATTAGAAATTCAGTCTATAAAGATTAAGTACATGCTTACTTATTAGTACCTAAAAGGACCGGAATGCAATAGTATTTTGCAAATATTTAATGGAAAACCAGTAAGAACTCCAAAAAAAGAAGTTCAATTAAAGGTGCGTCCTGATTATGTAACATGTAATATAACTTTACACAACACGCGTTCAACGTGTAAGTATATTATCAATCAATCAATCAATTTATTTATTTTCCCAGTCACAAAATTATTAGATACCTACATACTACTAAAAATGTTATATAAAACCTGAGAAATGCTATAGAACCATGTTTTTATAACATTTTATATAGTATGAACGAATTATATAAAGGTGTTATATAATTTGCCCTTGATTCTGAAAAACGTTATATATAAAACCATGAAACATCGTTAAGTATACCTAAAATATAACATTCTGGATGAACAAAATAATAAAATAAATAAAATAAATAATAAATAATACGTACCACCTATTTTTATATAAATGCATAACAAAATACTGTTAGGTACTTAATTAGATAGATCAGTAAAGGATTCTAATGGCCTTTTTAAAAACCAGACAGTTCCGAAATATCAAGACAATACATTAATGTCCCTAAAAGTGAGGGGTAGGTACCCTTCACGTTTAGGTTATTAGATCACACACTAGTGCAATTTGCAAGATCCTTGTTACCACCAGGAGGCGGAAAATACTTATTTTTAGTACTATAAATGCGAGTAGAGTCTGCAAATAAGACATAATATTGTAAAAAACGTCAAATTCTGCTGACATCATTAGCATTTTTATGCGATTGATGCGGCTGAATCTTGTCACTGAAGTCACACGCATTTTGTTACAGAAAATCGCACTGCGATTTTTATATGCAACTGTCGAAAATGATTATAATGTAAAAAGAACGCGCCTTACTAAAAGTTCGCATGACACACCCTTACATGTCTATAGTACGCGCGAGTTGAATGCAGAGCTTATGTATGTGTACATAAGCTCTGCATTCAACTCGCGCGCGAACTATAAATAGCTGGTGAGTGGTGACCGAATAACCAATCACCACATCCAATCTGTGGTCTTTGCATGTGAGACTAACACAGTAGAAGTATCTGTTTACTGTGGTTTCTGCGCGTTCCTTTCGGAAATCACCTCTACGCTCTAATCTTGAAATCCTATCAAAATTTTTGGATTTTTTAAATAAAGTAATGGATGAAACTCATAGCTAGGTTTGAGACTATAAAAGCGTCAACTTCGGTTCGATTTTAAACTCTTTTGATAACACCTATAAGTATTCACCCGTTTCATAAACTATTATTATTATTTAATAATTTAATTTAACAATATTTTCATAAACATTTTCCTTATAATATATTTCTCTAAAACATCATATTACTTTAAAATCTTCTATATTTTATGATTACATTCTCTTACAAACGTCCTAAAATAGGTCAATTGCATCGAACTCAATCATCATCACATTCAATTTTTACAAATTAAATTCGTATCATTTGAGCATAATAATTTATTATTTGTCTACTATACAATAAGGGTGTCCGACACACTAATACCTAAACGTTGAATTCTATAACAAAGTACTGGGAGCGCAATACCAAGACCAAGACCAAGACCAGGGTGTATTGGCGCAAGACGCAAGACCAAGACTGGCCCAGTCTCGCCTTGTTCTTGCATTTGGGCAACACTATAACAAACTTATGTGACCCCGTGGCCAAAATTGAAACGAATTTTTATGCCGGTTTAGGTTTTGTTTTTTTTTATTTTTCATACACGTTGTCACCATGTCAGAAGTTTGTCGGACTATAAGTTCATGGTCCAACCATACTATGACGGTTTTACATAACAATAAAACCGATATTATGTGCCGAGAGGGAAAACATACAGCATTGTTATGAAGAAGCAGTCTGTACTTCACCGAAATCTGCGGTCTATCCTTATACAAAGTAGTGCACCTTACCGAATATAGATGGCGCTAGTGTCTCACCCAGCAAGGCAGCGGGTACCCGCTGTCACCTTTACCGTCATAGTCTCCACCAGGAAGAACTTCCTGCAATGCTGTATGTTTTCCCTCTCGGCACATAATATCGGTTTTATTGTTATGTAAAACCGTCATATTGATGTGCCTCCGGAAAACATACAGCATTGTTATGAAGACGTGTTTGTTATCTGCTGGTGAATTCATGCATTAAACACAACGCTATGATGAATCAATGAGTTAATCTGTCTGAAATTTGATAGAAATATTAGAAACTAATCGTTAAATTATTATAAGTTCATTTCTTTACATAAATCTTATACTTATCTTTAAAAAATAACTGAATGAAAATTCAATTTAATTTAGTAATAAGTGTCTGAAAATCAAAACACTTTAATATTAAACTTCCATAACTAGGTATGTATGGTTGAAAAGCAAACCGGATTTAATGTATTGAAAAATAAGTTTCATATATTTTTATGTAGCTCAATCTTATGACACAATAATTGATGGTCTCAGTTACCATGACGTACCAATATCGTCTAGTGGTGGGCATGCTACTGCTGATCTGAAACTCTCTGGGAGTGCAATGAATGCCACTTCGCTTAAGCCCAGTTACAGTGATGCAGCTTTAATTTTTTTACAGATGGTGATAAAGAGATAAAATTAATAAATAAATAAAACTCTTTAACTTCAGATCTTCGTGATCTGTTTTTCTCTATCAAAGACCTGAGTAATGTTACTGGCCGTATGGGTTTATTATTATTTTTTGAAAATTACCACGCGGATTAGAATGAGTGTCAGTCTTTAAGCCAAATGCCAGTATTAAGTTTATTATAATATTGGATAGAAGCAGGCGTCACCCTTTCAGAAGTCCATGATTATGAAAGAGCTTTCTTCATTATATTAAAATATCAGATAATCATTGGAGTATTTTTATTTTATATTTTGCAAAGTCAGTCTTACAATACTATTGTAGCGGTTCATCTAAATATTTTGAAAAGTGTGTCTTTAAAGTTTAGGGTAAGTTAGGTGTAAACCACTACCTAGGGTCGGGTAGGGTCCCATTTATGAGGAATGGGTTAGTATCCGGGGTTTAGCAGCCTCAATTGCCTTAAATGTCTTGTTATAAATTTGAAAACGATTGCTGAACGATTGTCGATTTAAACCTGTGGACTACAGAAAGTTAAGACAGTGGATCTATGTACAGGAATTGTGCAGTTAAGACAGATATTCGTGTAAGACAAAGATATAAGTATTAGAATATTTGTCACCTCTAAAGGCAGAGGATTTGGAATTTATTTGGAAGGTTTCGCACCACTATAATCATCTTATGATTGATGGTTAGGTAGGTAAATTCAACACAGTAGTGAGCAGACCACTCCTTTATTGGACACCCCACTCCTAATTTTCTACCTGCACTTCACCTGCCACCTTTCCAATGCACCTGATGCTGGCGCTGTAATGTTGTGGCATTTATTAGAGACTCTAATAAGTTCTGAAGTTCATGTGGGTAATCTAATACACTGACTTGGTCTTGGAACTAAAAACCACAAAGCCATTCATGCGCCACTATTAAGTAGGTATACTCCTGTCGCGCTGTTCATGTGTATTAGTATGAATGAATAAATGAATATACTTTTATTGTACACCACAAATGAAATTATACAATAGAAAACTTAGCTAATAACAAAGTAGGTAAGTATACAATTTGGCGGCTTCATCGCTACAAAGCGATCTCCTCCAGGCAACCAATAGTAATTAGTATTTTTGGCTGTACGTTTAGAGGCGGGTGTGCCTATGCTAATTGATGTCTCCATAGTCTGTTGAAGGCATCTATATAGCTAGCTGACCGAGCTATGCTGCAGTCTATCGAGACGTCGTTGCTTGACACGGCCCTTTTGTTGTGTCGCGAACAAGTCGATCTCGGGTTATCCCCACTATGTAAAGATCTCCAACGTCACTTGAGGAAGTAAAACGCTACTCTGCGGGAGGTTTTCCTCATGACAGTTTGTCCCCGACTATGTTGTATTGACCTCTGGTATCGAAGGTAAGAGCCGATAGTCTCAATTGTCTCTATCGTGTACAAGCTTTTTGAATATATGCTTCGAGTGTTCGACTGTCGATTGAAACAGGATGTGTGATTTTAATTTAATTTTCCCTAATGCACTGCCTCCCCCAGTCCAAGGCGTCCGTCGCCAGAAAGTAGGCGGCAGGTGGCAATGGGTGGCAAAGTTTAGTTGATGTATTGGCCAACCTGAGACGTGTGGCTCCGCGCCACCATATCATTTCATGTTCTATGTTTTGTAGAATCAGCTGTTTTAGCTTTTAGCGGGGGCTTTTCCTGTCGAAACGTAAACATTTTGGTATTGCGCCAATATAGTCTGCCCTTGGGAATCACAAATTTGGCAGAATTCAATTGTCCCCGCAATGGTCGCACTTCGCGAAGACTGCTGATGCTGCGTCAATGACTCTTTCAAGACCTCGTTAATTATAGGTCTTGTCTCGCTATTAAAATTGATTTTTGATAATTGATTTGCCAGCCCCGGATTTTCCAAGTGTCTCACAGCTTCCGCAGCCTGAAGACGTAACTTGGATTTGTCTTGGATGACCAGAAGGAAGTCGTCTAGATAGACTAGCACTCGACATCCCTTCGCATGCATGGTTTCCGCAACCAAGCATGTTATGATATTTGATTTGCCAGCCCGGATTTTCCAAGTGTCTCGCAGCTTCCGCAGCCTGAAGACATAACTTGGATTGGTCTTGGTTGACCAGAAGGAATTCGTCTAGATAGACTAGCACGGGACATCCCTTCGCATGCATGGTTTCCGCAACCGAGCATGTTATGATAATTGATTTGCCAGCCCGGATTTTCCAAGTGTCTCGCAGCTTCCGCAGCCTGAAGACATAACTTGGATTGGTCTTGGTTGACCCGAAGGAAGTAGTCTAGATACACTAGCACTCGACATCCCTTCGCATGCAGGGTTTCCGCAACCGAGCATGCAGTTACAGTACATACATAAGAAAAATGGCGAGGAGCTGACGCCAGATCAAAAGGAACCAGGTCATTAGGTACCTACGTTAGGTATTCTTTGTAGCTGATCCTCAGACATGTTCAATGATATTTGAAAATAAGACGAGAAAATGTCTTGTTTTATCATCCAGTTTCTAGGTTGTAGAAGGCTGGGAACTGAAGCACGAGGGATCAGATGGAACTAATTACTTTAGTAACCGTGTATTCTGTAAATTTGTAATTAGTTAAGTTCTCGAAGGTCGGAAATCGGGCGCTTCGATCTATCGGTTTTTTTTTTTTTTTTCCGCAGAAAAAGCTTGGATAGGAAAAACTAGGACATTTTGGTCCAGCATTTTTTAGATCATTTGAGTCATGGCACCTGATGGTTTGGTTGCATATTGACACAGTAGTTTTTTTTTTTTTTTTTATTATTTATTTATTTTTATTTTTGTGGAGGGTATTCGAAATCCCGTTTATATTAACAATATAAAACTGTTTTGTGTCCTGGTACCAAAATGAAGTGTTTACTTTGTGATTGTGCCCTAGAGCGAGTCGGTTCCTTGGATTTCCTTTTTGTGTTAACTACCTTTAGGAGTTTGGTAGGAACTACTTAGTAGCAATGATATCCAACAGTAGGGGCCATCCCTCAGGAGATTGAATAAACGCAGTGAATGTTGCTTTCTTCTTAACCAGGAGGTATATTGTTAATAGCCACTTGATTACTTTTATCAGCTGATATTAAACTCCTATACCTTGATTCTGTACATTCGGCCTGTTTACCGCAATTTGTTTAGTTTATTAAAGAGGGTATCTGGATTTAACACAGTTGTTTTTTGGCTAAAGTATTTTTATACCGTATTAAAATTAAATAATAATAATTTCGAAGTGTAGGGTACACTTCGAAATTTTCACTAGTCACTCAAATTGCACATACCCTAACGGGGTGACATGTAAATTATTGTGCAATATCGTTCATGTTAAATGCAAATAAATTAGTCTGAATCTCTATAACTATGAATATTCAGCCACGTAGGCCATTTCAAATATTGTAATTAGTTTAATTTGAACTTTTTACATCAGCCTGCTAAGAACTTTTTTCCCGTCAAAATCTGTCTTACCAAAGCCTAGATCCAATGATTTGGATTTTGTTGTCGATAGGTTCGTTAAGAACGTTCGTTCGCTATATGGCTTTTAATTGGTAAGAAACTAATTTTGATATGTATTCACATTAGGTACACAAGATGTATTATGTATTTTGTAAGAAAACTCACCTGATAGAGTAACGCGTCGATCCGAGAATCGACTGTTACCTGTGAATCTTGTCTTTCGTCAAGGTCCTTCTCGTTCCTGCTCAGCGCTCGAATCGCTGCTGGAACGCAAGGTCCTCTCGTTCAGGGTCCCTCTCAAGCGTCAGTGAGTCCGAAGCACCAGATCGATTAGTTCCCGTCATCACATCGACCTAGTTCGTGCACGCAGGGTCCAGTGTGTGACACAACCAAAATTTCCCCGCGATCGAAAATATTGACTTTAATCAATATAATACTATACTTTTTAATAGTGTTGATAGTAATTTTTTTGAAAAGAAGACGGATTAACTATATAAATTTGGATTAGACGCGCACGCGGCGAAAGTACACAACGCTATGACGGTAAAGGTGACAGCGGGTACCCGCTGCCTTGCTGGGTGAGACACTAGCGCCATCTATATTCGGTAAGGTGCACTACTTTGTATAAGGATAGACCGCAGATTTCGGTGAAGTACAGACTGCTTCTTCATAACAATGCTGTATGTTTTCCGGAGGCACATCAATAAGTATTTATAAAAAAAAATCAAAAAGTATACCTACCGTCAAACAAAATATAGATTTATAACAAGGAGTTAGGAACGTCTTACGGAACGTTTTACTGACGTAAGATATAAACTAATTCCATCATCTATAAATCTATAAAGAACAGTATGACAAAATAGACCGGTAGCTCAATTACGTAAAACCTGCATCATTAAAATATTATTTTTTAATCTACTACACAGGCTGCGATCTCATCTGGTGGTAAGTGATGAATCAGTGTTTGATGGTATCGGGCTGACCTGGAAGAGTTGTGGTATTTTGAGTTGGTTGGACACCCGTAGGTAATCTAAAGCCTAGATCAAATTATAAGCTACGGGATTGGATCAGGCCTGCAAACGCACCCCGACTCGACCAGCACGTAGTCTTGTCCCGTCAGTGTGACCGGGCCTAATGGCAGCACGAGGAATAAGTAAGGCACATACGTCTGGGTACATGAACCGCGTACCACCGAACACTCGCTTGACCTGCAAAGAGAGAATAACCTTATTATTGGTAGTCAGTTGACCTGTACCGGCTTTATATGGGGGAGGCCGTACCGGATTAATATTGTACTACTTTGCACCTTCTAGAATCTAGATGATGCCCGCGCCTTTATCCGCGTAGATTTCATTTAGTTATTCAAATCCTTTGGGAACTATTTAATTTAAATGATATCCAGGCAAAAAGCTACCTGGATCCATTGTTCTTCTGCAGCGTGATTAAAGGGCAAACCAACACACCTTCACATTTTTAATATTTTATAGTAGTAGTAATACTAGTATAAGTAGTAGTTTTAGTAGGACAAGCTAATACGCGGCATGCGTTGCAATGCCTCTTTGCGCTCAGTGATACTTACTCGCAAACTTCAAACACGACCTGCTGCAAAAGATCGGGGAACTTCTGCACGATAGTGACAGGTTGTCCCGACGTCAGTGACACGCCGTACATCGGCGCTGTCGTGTTGTACCGCGTACGGCATAACCTGGTTCCACCACATGAGTTTGTGTTGCCCGGTGTCAACCCTGGTAGATTTGTTGAAGCTCGAGCTGGAATGTGATAAGATTAAGTTACTTATTTTTTTTTCTGAAAGATTTTCAGCCATGACACCCAGAGCCAATGACAATGCAAACTAGCAAACTACATAGTGACGTAAAACCTCTGTATTTCCTAATTCTCATAGTGCAATAAAACGGCAATCCGGCGAAATCGAACAAAGATCATGCGCAGGACTAAAAACATTCAAGGCACTCAGTGGGCAATGGAAATTAAATTCGAGGTAGTAAAACTTCAATCGGTTCGGGTCGGTCTGCATCTTACCAAATCACTTCATTGATTGACGGCATCCAAGAGAAGATCAGCCCCTCGATTGTGTAAGGAAATCGTAATCGTTTGTCAAACGGATAATCCGACCTGTTTAAGGAGTTCATAGATGCCTGCACGTAAAAATGCATGTATGAACTCCTTAAACAGTTCGATTAATACGTTTTAAGCTGTCAAAATATGATAACGAGAATCAAACTCGGGCCCTTCCTCTTTAAAGATCACTTTGCCACAGAGGTTAGTCTTTAGTTTTGGTAGTACAGTAAAATCATGCCCGTCAAGTATCCGAGAGTGCCCTGTATCATTACCGCACCGTTGGGGCCACCACAGTCTGGAAGGGATGAGTGTACGCGTGGTGAGGAGATTGGAATCCGATTTACAGCAAAGGATGTCAATAATGCTGTAATTTCCATGTCGCGTGGCAAGTCTCCTGGCCACGATGGGCTTAGTATTGAACATTTAAAGCATGCGGGTCCTCACTTACCCAGAGTACTTGCCATGTTTTATAACTTATGTATAGCGCATTCGTACTTGCCTGCGGCACTGATGAGAACTGTGGTGGTGCCAATTGTGAAGAACAAAACTGGGGACGTATCTGATAAATCCAACTACAGGCCCATCTCACTTGCCACGGTCGTTGCGAAAGTGTTTGACAGTTTGCTTAACGTCCAGCTTGATAAACATATACACTTACACGACAATCAGTTTGGCTTCAGGCCAGGTTTGTCAACGGAGTCAGCCATATTGTGTTTGAAGCAAACTGTGAAGTACTATTCGGTTAGACGAACACCTATTTATGCCTGTTTTTTGGACCTTAGTAAGGCTTTTGACCTGGTAAGATACGATATACTATGGCAGAAATTGAAAAATACTGGACTGCCCGAAGAAGTTATCAGGATCTTCAAATATTGGTATCGAAATCAGGTCAATGTCGTGCGATGGTCCGAAACTTATTCGCAGCCATATAGGTTGGAGTGCGGGGTTCGACAGGGAGGTTTAACTTCCCCTAAGCTCTTCAACCTTTATGTCAATGCGCTGTTGGAGGCGCTCAGCACCACTCATGTCGGTTGTCATATTGATGGAGTATGTCTCAACAACATCAGTTACGCAGACGACATGGTGTTGCTGAGTGCATCTGTTTGTGGCTTAGCGAAACTGTTAAGCATATGTGAAAATTATGCTAACAGTCACGGCCTGACTTATAACGTCAAAAAAAGCGAATGCATGGTCTTTCAGGCCAAAGGAAAATCCTTGCCCGCAACTGTGCCACCCATTAGGCTATACGGCACTCCGTTAAAAAGGGTGGTTCAGTTTAAGTATCTTGGTCATGTGGTATCCTTTGACCTGAAAGATGATGCTGATATAGAGAGAGAGCGCAGGGCATTGTCTGTTAGGGCGAACATGATCGCACGCAGGTTTGCTCGTTGTTCCGCCTCTGTGAAAGTTACGCTCTTCAGAGCTTACTGCACTTCATTTTACACGAGCAGCCTGTGGATCGACTACACGCAAAAACAGTACAGTGCCCTGCGTGTACAGTATAATAATGCATTCAGGATGCTAGTGGGTCTGCCTAGATACTGCAGTGCGTCGGGGATGTTTGCCGATGCGCGTGTGGATTGCTTCTACACTGTTATGCGCAAACGGTACACATCCCTGGTGCGCAGGGTTCGGGCTAGCTCCAATGGCATCCTGAGGGCATTTGCTGACAGGTTTGATTGTCAGTACCTGAACCATTGTCATATGGTGCACGTGCTGACAAATCAAGGCTGTCTTAGATAAGGTTTTAGGATTAGGCAGTTTTAGATTTACTAACATTAGGTTAACGCGTGTGTTCTTACTAACAAAATGTATGATCTTTAAGGTCGAATTAAATGATTTTTATTTTTATTTTTATTTTATTTATTTATTTATTACCACCGATTATGATAATTACAAAATGAGCTAAAGCAATAAAAACCTTTGCCACTTAGAGTGAAGTGACTCAGTAAAATGAGGAAGTTTAACGACACATAATATTCCCAGCCCGCCTGCATGTCGGCGTAATGATGTGCGCAGCTCAACCTCAAGCCGGTTTGAAATCAGCGGAACTTCCGTCAGATACCTAGTATAGCTAAGAAGATATTATACATAAGTGGTTCAACCCGAGCTAAAGCAGATCGAATGACACAATAAGTTTTAAAACATCGGCCTGTCTGCTTCGCTTTAACACCCCATCTTTAAGCCGATTAGGATAAATTTTGGTATAGAGCTAGGATAGGTACATCCCGGGAAATGATGTTGGCCTTTTTTATGCCAGAAAACTCAGTAATTAAAAAAAACTTAACGCGGACGAAGTCACGGGCATCATCCAGTATAGTAGGACTTTAATAACTACTAGCTGATGCCCGCGGCTTCGTCCGCGTGGTTTAAGCTTTTTTGATTCCCGCGGGAACTTCATAATTTTCCGGGATAAAAAGTAGCCTATGTTACTCTCCAGGTACTCAACTATACCCATGCCAAAAATCACGTCGATCCGTTGCTCCGTTGCAGCGTGATTGAAGGACAAACCAACAAACAAACACACTTTCGCATTTATAATATTAGTATGATATGAAGTATGATAATACATGATGCCCACGACATCGTCCGCGTGAATTAAGGTTTTTGATTCCGGGGGGAACTCTATTATTTTTCGGGATAAAATGTAGGCTATGTATGTATGTATGAAATTCTGGGTTTAAGCTATTTCCATTCCAAATTAGACCAAATTAGTTCAGTCATTGTGATTTGTGAAGGAGTAACAAACATTCAAACATACAACTTAGAACACAAAATCATCCTAACTTATTAACTCTATGGATCCATATTAAACGTGTGTTATTTAACGTTACCTAGGTATATTACATGTTACATAATCTGGACGCGCCCTTCCGCTATGGAACTTACACTTTCGCTATGGACTTGGATAAAATTAAGACCTCGTGTCCTGTAGGCTGTAAGTTCGTACAATACCATCGTATATCTATCATCCTAAAGACGAAAAAGTTGGAAAAAAAGGTTAATAAAGTTGACCGCCTAACTTCATTTCAAAGAAGGCACTCGATAATTTTTTTTCAATACACTTGCTCGAATAATGCACTTACAGAGGCAGTAAACAGGACTTGTAAGTTAAATTTACTGCCCTCGTGCGGTAAATTTGCAGAATTTACTGCCCTCGTGCGGTAAATTTGCAGTTTTTTAATTTTTTTTAAGTCTATTTCACTTCTAATTAAAAAGTTTTCTTGCAAGAAGGTTCCTAATGATATTGACTTTGTAAGTAAAAAACCTAAAAAATAATAACATTTAGATGTAGATTGATGAAATCAATTCATGAAATTAAAAATTGTATTTAATATAATTAATTAAAATTGTTTTAAGTATTAAAAATCAAAAAAGTAAAGGCTGAATAGTCCAGGTTGGGAGTTAAGATCTAGAACCTAGAGCCATGAAGCCAATTAAAAAAAAGCCATTACAACAACGCGCCGTAGATACTACTAAATCTTTAATCTGTGCGCGCTATTTTTAAAAGTTTCATTGAGTTTTTCTTATAAATTATTAAATAATATGAGTGGTTTAAATGATGTGGAATAATAAAATTAAATCGACAATTAGGTATTTTAGATGTGAGAAAAAAATCGCGCTATTAATAGCCGCCAAAAATCTCGAAATAAGTACGGGCGTGAGAGACCATTTTCTAGTGAGTACCTTGTGCCTACCTACTCGAGTTTTATTTTCAAGTTTTCTCACAAATGTATTGAAAAATATTGTGTGATACACGGGCGTTAAGGTTTTAACAAACTCGTGACGATGGTCAGCCCTCGACTGGCGTCATCGGGCTGACATTAGTCAACTCGTATGTAAAACCCTATTTACCGCCCTTATATCACAAACTACTATTTCAATACACTTGCTCGCAAAATGCACTTACAGAGGCAGTAAACAGGGCTTGTAAGTTAAATTTACTGCCCTCGTGCTTTTTTTTTGCAGAATTTACTGCCCTCGTGCTATTTTTTTGCAGTTTTTTTTTAATTTTTGTAAGGCCACTTTACTTCTAAATAAAAAATTTTCTTGAAAGAAGGTTCGTAATGTTATTGACTTTGTATGTAGAAAACTTAAAAAATAATAACATTTAGATGTGGATTGATGAAATTAATTCATGAAATTAAAAATTGTATTTAATTTAGTTAATTAAAATTGATTTAAGTTTTATAAATCAAAAAAGTAAAGGCTGAATAGTCCAGGCTGATAGTTAAGAGCTAGAACCTAGAGCCATGAAGCCAATTAAAAAAAACGCAATTACAACAACGCGCTATAGATAGGTACTAAGTAGGGCTTTCGAATACCGGTTTTTCTCAATACCGGTATTAATACCGGAACGATTTTTTTCAATACCGGGATCCCGGGATCCCGGTATTGGAAAAAATTTATAGTGTGGTAGATGTTTTTTAACTTAAAATTAGTCTTTTCTGAAGCAAACGGACCCATAAAAAACAATTTTTTCATAAAAAAATTTTTTTACCAAATTTACTCAAAAAAGTGCCTTTTCTGCATAAATTCAGTGAAGGAAAGCCGTTTTTTTGCACTCAACGATATTTTTTTTTGGTTGTAGAACGCTGTGGTTGATTATTACGCTGTGAATTGGTATGTCTATTTCACTGTCTCACGAAACATTAAGTAACTCCTGCACTTTATTTTATATCATGCAATATTTTATGACATTGTATTTTCTTTAAAAAAAATCACCAAGTATTTATTTTAGATTTATTTGTATTTTGAGCATTGAGATAGTTATTTACGCGTTGACTTAATTCTTACGAAACTATCGTTTGTTTCATGTATGTATAAGGTGAAAATTACGGACCACGTAATGTTCTGAAACTCCATCACATCATTTTAAATACAACCTTAACTAAGTAATACTTATATTATTATCAATTAATTAATTTCTTATTCATATCAATCAGAATATCAACTATAATATGATTTTTAAAATAGAACTATTTTTGGATGAATTCTTACGAAAATATATATTTTTAACCTCCATTGAATTTTGAACTTTTAAAAAAAAGTATATTTGTGACGCACTTTCTCAACGTACACACAAAATTAAATAAATATGGCAGGGAATTTTAAATAATTAGTGAAATTAGTGTCGAAGATTGTAATTTAAACTACTATTGTCATCTCATCCTATAGACATCCTGGACGTAGGTCTCCTGCATGGATCTCCACAGAGCACGGTCTTGTGCCCCTTGTTTCCAGCGGCTCCCAGCTACACGCTTGAGATCGTCCGTCCACCTAGTGGGGGGTCGTCCAACACTGCGCTTCCCGGTGTGAGGCCGCCATTCAAGCACTTTGGGACCCCAACGCCTATCGGTTCTACCAACTATGTGCCCCGCCCTTTGCCACTTAAAGCTTGGACTCTTCGAGCTATGTCGGTTACTCTGGTTCGCCTACGGATCTCCTCATTTCTGATTTGATCACGCAGGTATACTCCAAGCATAGCTCTCTCCATCGCCCGCCAAGTGACCCTGACCCTCCTTATCAGGCCCAAAGTTAGCGACCATTTTTTGGAGCCGTAAGTCATCACTGTTCGAAAACTGTCAAGTTCGAAAACTTTCGTCTTCAGGCACTGAGGAATTTTGGACGAGAAGATGTCGCGGAGTTTCCTGAACCCTGCCCAAGCCAAGTTGGATTCGGCGGTTGACCTCTTTCTCGAAATTGGACCTACCTAACTGGACTGTATGTCCTAGGTATATGTAGGTAGGTACTCATCAAGAATTTCGAGTGCAGAATTCTCTACTAACACAGGTTGGGGCTGAACGTGTGCATTATAAATGATCTTTATCTTGCTCATATATTCATTTTTAGGCCCACCTGTTGAGGAACTACTAAATGAGTAATAAACGATATTTTTGTAAGAAGTCGATCGAAGTCGAAGAAATCGATAATTTTGTCAAAACACAAATTAATCTAAAATTCAATAGTTATTATTTATAAGAAAATAATATATCATAATAAAATATGCATTAGTTATAAATCAGATTTCTGAACGTTTTGAGAGCTAATGAAATAGAAATGCCAAGCCACAGGGATCTAAATTCATACACTAATTTTTCCCTCTGAGTGAACAAAAACGACTTTTATTCACTGGTTTTAAGCAATAAAGGCGCTCTTTTTGAGCTAATATGCTTAAGATACAAGTTTTAAACTTAGCCGAATAAAAAACAGTGGCATCTACCAAGAAATATATGCAATAGTCACTGGTTCGTTTATAGTGTCACCAATACCGGTATCCCGGTATTAGACATTTCAATACCGGTATTGAAATCCGGCGAAAAAAGTCCGGGATCCCGGTATTGGCCAATACCGGGATCCCGGTATTGGAAGCCCTAGTACTAAGTACTAAAATCTTGAATCTGTGCTACGTGCTGTGCGCGCTATTTTTAAAAGTTTCATTGAGTTTTTCTTATAAATTATTAAATAATAAGTTGAGTGGTTTAAGTGATGTGTAATAATAAAATTAATCAACAATAAGGTATTTTAGCTGTGAGAAAAAAGTCGCGCTTGTGATAGCCGCCGAAAATCTCGACTAAGTATGGGCGTGAGAAGCCATTTTCTAGTGAGTACCTAGTAGTAGTTCCTACCTACTCGACTTTTAATTTCAAGTTTTCTCACAAATGTATTGAAAAATATCGTGTGATACACGGGCGTTAAGGTTTCTACATACTCGTGACGATGGTCAGCCCTCGACTGGCGTCATCGGGCTGACATTAGTCAACTCGTATGTAAAAACCTATTTACCGCCCTTATATCACAAACTACTATTAAAAGAGTCATAACTCACCAGTTCTGTTACCGTTTTGAGGTTTCACAACGCCTTCGGAGTACCCCGCGTGAGCGTCCAGCAGAGCTCTACGCATCAACGCTGGATCCAGCGTCCGAGCCGCTCTGCCTTGCCGCGTCTGACCCCAAGAGGATTTCAAGGCTCGGTTCACTAGGTGTCTAGAACAAAACATGAAAATTTTGGACTCTGGTAATTTTTCGGACGGAAGTACGGTCGCAAAAATATGATAATTTAAGAGTTGTGAATAGAGAGGGTTCTTTTACCGTCCCGCGACTCAGAGCGCTCATCCGTTTGAACTGGCAACTGCTGTTTCGAGGCCGCCATCTTTTATCGAGATTTCTTACGAAGCAGCTGTTAGTGCCATAATATATTTTTACTTAATTTTTAACAGACTTCCAAAAAAGGTGGAGGTTCTAAATTCGGCGCGTACGTTTTTTACATACTTACCTACTAGGTACAATTCTATCATAATAATTCATAGGTGCAAGATAATAATCAGATTCAAAAACGGAAATTAACTGTTTTATCAGTCTTCGTCTTTAGTCGCGTAAAAGGTAAAAACTTACAAATCACTACTTTTAGGGTTGACCTGACATAAGAAAGACAAATTAGATAAAACCTAATCCCGTTATTTTCACTCAGCGGAATCATTTATTCAGACATTCTTACTTGGAGAAATTCTCACGGAACCGTTACCTAGTATTGCTGTGGGTAGATTAGCATTACACTTTACGCTCACGAGTAAGTTTAATGCGATATCAAAATTATCTCTATTAGCTGCCATTGTTCGAACGTGGGAAAAGTTTCGCGCCATCTTTCTGTGATTACTTGATTATAGAAAATTGACTGCAGTAAGTGTTGGAATGCTGAAATCAAAATCTAATTTCAGCTATTCATTTCTAATTTTGATTATTTTTTACTAGATGATGCCCGCGACTTCGTCCGCGTGAGTTGAGGTTTTTCGATTCCCGTGGGAACTTCGTAGTTTTTCAGGATACAACGTAGCCTAATATACGTCCTTCCCCGGGTATCTTCCTGGGTATCTACAACCTACCTCTGTACCAAATTTCGTCAAAATTGGTTGAAAATATGGGCCGGGAAAGCGTAGCAGGCAGACACTTTCGCATTTATTGACCGAGCGAAGCGACGGTCTCTGAGTCTACTTGAGTGAATTTGCACTTGTCCGTCCGTCCGTCTGTCCATCCGTCTGTCAGAGCCTTATAACTTCTGAATTACTGAACGTAATTACTTCAAGTTTGAATATAATATTATGTAAACCGATGGCCTCCCGCCGAATATGGCTTAAAAAGTTATAAAAATCTTTATTTCAGGGGGGCCCTCATAGAAGCGAATGCGAAGTAAAATATTTTTATAGCGTTACATATAAGGTTGCGGTATATCATTTTAAAGATAATTAGGAACAGAGTCCAAACATATTTTTTTTTATTTTTCCCCTAAAATTGACGAAATGGGGGGCTATCAAAGTGGAGATTTTCTAACGTACAAAGTTGACCTCAGAACTCTCAATTTTCTGAAAGGCTGACCCTGAAACTTGATCAATTATTTGAATTATATCCTGTACTTGAACAACAAATACTAAAATTAGATAAATATTATAAGGAAACGAAATTATTTAATTTTTAATGAGCTTCAGAATTTTTAACAGAACTTCACAATGATGTCAATAGATGGCGCTCTGTACAAGTTTATGGATACCGCGAGGTCTCAGTTCGGGGCGAACCGGCCACTGGTAATATTAGTATGGACTATGGATTGTGATCTTTTAATTTGAGTATTTTTAATTTTAGGATGGATCCTGGCCTAGCTACCGTACCGTCATTAATAATTTATTTTCTAAATAACTGCCACATAAGCCAAAAAAGGTACCTAACTAAAAATAGGATAGGTACCTACTCAATAATGATTACTCTTTGGACTTATTTTTTTTATTTGCAATTCCAATGAAAACCTCACTAAGTATAAATAAGTCTAAAATAAAAATAAACATTTAGTTAAATTATTTTTAATAGAATTATACTTAGTAAGGTACTTAAGTACTTATTTACTTTATTCTGATAATTCTGATTCATAATCATTTTTCATTTCTTCGCCATCTATGCTATTCTCAACATTAACGGGCTCAGATTTGATAAAGCTACAAGATGGTATTAAAGATTCTTCCAACATTAATTGATCTGGATTTTTTCCTGATTCTTTTTCCTTCAGAGCTATTTTTAAATCAGTTTCAGTGTGAAGATGGTCGTATTCAACCCTTGTCATGAATGTTGCCACACCTCTCTTTGGATTATAGCCGAAAATTGCCTCGCTGGGTGTTCTCCGGAGTTTTATATTAAATGTACTGTTTAGAACGTATTGGACATATTTAACTCCTTGATACCATTTCATATAACTATTCTCCTTCAGCCAATCACCTATCATTCTCAGAATATTTTCATTATTCTGACCATGGAAATTCATTATATCCTGCTTACTGTCAGCATTAACTACTTTTATTTCCGGGAAAGCGGTATACATTCTTCGGCAGATTTGTTTCGTTACAGATATTCCATTTTTTGACTGCAAAATATTAGGCGCGCCGAATACTAAGAATATTTCTAAAAGAGCTTCAACCGTCTCGTCGACATTGATACTTTTTAATGGCTTCAAATGAATATAGCTTGTAACAAGATTTCTGTAGACCATCAAGTATTTATAGCATTCATTTTTCGCTACTGTAACGTCTAATATGTCCATTTGGCCGCGCGAGTACAGTTCTGGATACACCTTGTCGTCTTCGTCAAAGCTTTCACGGAGATCACAATCTGACACGTCATCCCTGGCACTTGTTCCACTAGTTCCCAAGGGGTCAATTTTTAACTCTATTCTATAACTTTGCCCCACGTCTGAGGAGTCAAACACTTGTGATTCTTGTTTAACAGTTGGCGTGATCCTGCTCCGTTGGATCACTTTGTCTTTGCACCCTTCACAAAGTGACAAATAAAGCATGACGATCGAAGTCGTAATGTTTCTGTACTTCAATTTTATCGCAGTCATCAATCGCGATCTGCCTGCGTGGTTCATTCTCAAGTGGTATCCCCGTATAATGTCATAAATCTCCTCTACTTTGACGAAAATCTGCTGATTTTTTTGGCCGGGAGATGGCGCCACGACGAGTCGTTCGCCTTCCGGCGTGTTCACAACGTCGAATCTTTTTATTCGACGGTAGTCCGCTGGCGCCTTCTTTTTTCTCGTTTTCGCGAGTTTCACCTGTTCGATGAGTCGCGCGTATTTTACTGCCGATAGTAGGAACGTGTTCGGCGCGGTCGCGCACAGAAGTGTATCATTAACCCGCTGGTAAAATAATTCTCGATCAACATCGCCCGGCATCTTTTAACACACAATTCAAGTTATATTTGACTACAATAATAATTTTACAGTAAACTGTTTAGTGTTCTAGTTGTTATGGACCTTACCTTTGCAAGATAAAAACTTGTTATTACGCGCAATAACCCCAACGAGCGGGCACTACACAGCTCTGTCGAGTCGGCCCGCTGTCAAGACTGTCGGGTCAAAACGAGATTGCCCGACGGCATACGATCGCGCGGCGCGCTGGAGAAAGACGCATATACATATATTGGCGTAGTCAAAGCGTCCCTCTTGCCGGTCCATAAACGCATTTTATCACCCAATCGAGCCGGTGAACATTATCTCACTGTGAACTTGCAGTAACTATGTCTCTTATTTCTGTAGCAGTAAGTTCGAGAATCGTTACCTACTTTGACAACGGTTAAACCATTGAATAAACGTACTAAAATTCTACATCAATGAATAAACGTTAATCAATGCTGTTTGTTAGTTTGTTTGCACACAAACAAGAATCAGGGAAACATAATCTTTCTTGACTCCTTGACAAAGCGAATCGTGTATCGAGTATCGACTCGTATACAATGCCCCATAATTCAGTAAGACTGCTATTACTGTGGCTAATTTTGTTGTTCATCTGGACGATAGTACCTACTTAGATAAGTATTTTAGGCCCCTTTTATAACAAAGATTTAAGAGTCGTCTACTTACTTACTTCAAGTCACAATAAGCATCTTCAAGGCTGATTCATTACTTGCCAAGAAGGTCTTGCCAAGCGAGAATACTGGCATAATCTATACTTATAATAAAACTGTAACAGGTCCAATTCTGTACATTGAAGATATTTAGAAAATTTTTTTTGGAGGGCACTCATTATTCGATACTGAAGCCAAATCTGTAATTTTTTTCATTTTTGTCTGTCTGTCTGTCTGTCTGTCTGTCTGTCTGTCTGTCTGTCTGTATCTTGGCCGCGCATCACGCCGAAACTACTGAATGAATTCAAACGAAACTTGGCACGATTTGAGCCCATACTACGAGGTAGGACATAGGATACTTTTTATCCCGAAATTCTACCCCCGAAGGGGTGAAATAGGGGTTGAAAGTTTGTATGAAAGTCCTTAATTTCTCAAATTATAGCCATGAAACTTGATATATGAGCTGCGGGTTGAAAATGAAAACATATGTCTTTCACAGTTTTTCAAAATTCCACCCCCGAAGGGGTGAAATAGGGGTTGAGAGTTTGTATGAAAATCCTTAATTTCTCAAGTTATAGCCATGAAACAGCATTTGGGCTTTCGTTAAAATATGAAAAAGTACGTGTTTCACCATTATAGGGCATAGGCTACTTTTTATCCCGGAAAATTAATGAGTTCCCGCGGGAATCGAAAAAACTTCCACGCGGACGAAGTCGCGGGCATCAGCTAGTATTATTATAAAACATTAATACTTATAATAAAACTGTAACAGGTCCAATTCTGTACATTGAAGATATTTAGAAAATTTTTTTTGGAGGGCACTCATTATTCGATACTGAAGCCAAATCTGTAATTTTTTTCATTTTTGTCTGTCTGTCTGTCTGTCTGTCTGTCTGTCTGTCTGTCTGTCTGTATCTTGGCCGCGCATCACGCCGAAACTACTGAATGAATTCAAACGAAACTTGGCACGATTTGAGCCCATACTACGAGGTAGGACATAGGATACTTTTTATCCCGAAATTCTACCCCCGAAGGGGTGAAATAGGGGTTGAAAGTTTGTATGAAAGTCCTTAATTTCTCAAATTATAGCCATGAAACTTGATATATGAGCTGCGGGTTGAAAATGAAAACATATGTCTTTCACAGTTTTTCAAAATTCCACCCCCGAAGGGGTGAAATAGGGGTTGAGAGTTTGTATGAAAATCCTTAATTTCTCAAGTTATAGCCATGAAACAGCATTTGGGCTTTCGTTAAAATATGAAAAAGTACGTGTTTCACCATTATAGGGCATAGGCTACTTTTTATCCCGGAAAATTAATGAGTTCCCGCGGGAATCGAAAAAACTTCCACGCGGACGAAGTCGCGGGCATCAGCTAGTATTATTATAAAACATTAAAACCTACCTAGGATAAGGCGTGCCATCAGGCCCAGGGCAGTCAGTTCCTTGGAGAGCGTCTCCCCAGGCATATTTCAGTCGTGGCCCGCAATCGCCGACTACGCAAACCGCCACCGTAACCTGGAAACATAAAAAAACTTGTCAAGTGCGTGTGCAAGTCAATCATAGAATTCGCAGAGTGTGCCCAAGAACTTATTGATCTTGATCCCCATTGACTTCTTGATGTTGTTCCCCGTCACCTTTCTACTATCGTACTAGACTTGCGCTTGACGACAATCATGCTAAATGCAAATCAATGATGATTGCAAAGCAATTGGAACGCGCTTGCCAAGAAGATGCCTATTCACTCTTGCCTTGAAGGTACTTAAGTTATATGTGGCAGGAAACACATGCGCTGGGAGGGTGTTCCACACCCTAGCGGTTCATATCGTCGTATTCGTCGTACCGCAAGGACCAATGCATTGTCAGGGGCTACATCTGTAAGTAGGCGCATAGTCGAAATTCCGAGGAAGTTCCGAGATTCCCTCGTTTCTAAATTCTAATTCGAGCCACGATATTGAATGCCCTTCTGGGCATCCGTTTTCTACTTTTCATATTTGATATCTTCAAATCAAGAGTGAACAGGCATCTTCTTTTAGGCGCGCGCTCCACCTCTGCTTAACCGATTGCTATCAAGTCTGATTGCAGCCTGCAGGCTGCAGCCAAGCGCTAGTCTATAATCAATTAATTAAAAAAATATGGTTCCATCGGTAGTCGTGCTGGTACAGCTCTCGTAAACTGTGATTTATCACACGGACAGACAGACGGATTCGGCGTAACTTTCCGAATGCCTTGTTTTACTCCGGAATGCTAAAAAAAATTGTGCTTTTTACTTATCTAAATCTGAATCCAATTCTAGGTATCTTAAGTTTATTTTTAAAACGCTAAGTGGACCCAATATTTTTTTTTTCATCGTATCGTCGCGAATCATTCCCACATTTTTTTTATCGCTTTGGGCTCTGCAACTACCTACTTATACACCTATATGTACATCGATGCTTATATTATGTGCTTTTATTTATTGTAGATCCTAAAATTGTGATAAACAAAACGATAGTCTTCTTTGGTCAGGCAAAACCGGACGGTCGTGACTCGTGACTGTAGCGTAGAAGGTAGATAGGTATGTGTGCCGTGGCCCAATGGCACAGTTCTAGACATAACAATGCCGGTCCTTTCATGGGTCTAGTCGAACCAGCCTCAGCACGAAAGTTGTGATTTGATTGTGATTATCACATTGCTACATAAATGTTGTGATTAGCAGATCCAACCTAGAAGCATGATTGTCGTCAAGCGCAAGCCGCAATAAAAAAAAGATCTGTGCTTTTTAATGTTTTTATCCAGCTGGGCATTAACCTGTGTTTGTTAGTTTGTCCTTCAATCACGCCGCAACAGAGCTACGGATTGACGTGATTTTTTGCATGGGTATAATATAGTGAAGGCTGGAGAGTGACATAGGCTACACTTCATCCTGGAAAATTAAGGAACTCCCGTGGAAATTAAAAAAAACTTATTCAACGCGGACGAAGTCCTTATAGTTTCTAATATGATTTGATGACCTAATATTATAAATGCGAAAGTGTGTTTGTTTGTCCTTCAATCACGTTGCAACTTGCAACAGAGAAGCAGATCGACGTGATTTTTTGCATGGGTAGGTAATAGCAATAGGTATAGTTGATGAACTGGAGAGTGACATAGGCTACTTTTTTTATCCTGATTTCTTTGAAATTGCCGCCAGTAATATCCTACCAAGAAAGTAGGTACCTACTACCTACCTACTAAGACTATGGCATGGCAGTGATCCCTTTCTATAATTTTTTAATTATACCAACAGTATACTGTTGATAAGCCGAAATAACTTAGGTACTAAGTAAGTACAGTGTAAATCTACTGCAATTAAAGTGAACCTGGGAAACACTGATACCGGGAAATAAAAAAAGTAGTGATGTGCGATGACTCGTAAAAAGCCCTCAAGAAGAAAGTGCCAGTGTCACATTTCTAGGCCAAGTGTACATGACATGTCAATGAACTGTTGGAAACGCCAGATGGGTGTCAAGTGTGTACTGTGAATAGGTTCACGTTTCACGAGTGTCGTTATATGATTTATTTTGTGTAAGCACTAAGCCGCATTTGACCAGTTCAAACATTTTAAAGAGCACCTGTTGAAATTTCACTCGCAATCATTTATGAAAATTACAAAAACATCATATTTTTTTAAAATTTGAAATAAAATAAAGAACGTGAATATTTGAACAGAAAATATATTAAACGTTAGTATCTTATTTCTAAGAAATGTAAATTTATTACAATAGAAAATACTATTGAAATAATAAAACCGTAAGTAACCGTAAGTAGCATTACAAATATTAGCCTGTACATTTTTTACATCTACTTTTAATAAATTAATTAATCAAATCAATGATGATAATAAGAACAGACGATGCCGTAACTCTGTCCAGGGAGTTACTGGCTCATAATTATTCCGTTCAAAAAGGCAATGGAGTCATCGATTAACGTAAAAGTGAAAATAGGTAGTAGGTACATACTGTTGATAGACCTACACAAAGAAAAAGTAGCGAAAGTGTCTAGCTAAAGCGGTCTCTTAGGCCCATTGATGGTATGGAGGGCACGTCCGTAAACGATATTATACCTACATAGTTACATCCTCAGTAATATTAGAAGATCTTCAAAAGGAATACTAATCGTTTTAAACAACGCGACGTAACAAGCTTTAATGGTAAAGGTTCGCAGAACCGATAAACATTGGGATGAGGTCCCATGGTGCGCTGATCGCACGCAAAAAAACGCAGACTCCCACTTTACTGACGGAACATGGACAGATAACAATATCAAGTAAGCCTCAGGGAGCCACTGGATTCAGATAGCACAAGATTGTAGCGTGTCGAAGTCCCCAAAGAAAACCTACCTAAGTCAAGCCATGGACGTCTACATCGTAGGTCGGTTGACGAGAGCGATGATTGCAATAATTTTATTGATGATTTGTAAGAAGAATAATTTCGTTAAACTGAGATAATATTGTTCTTGACTTTGAACATTGTATCTGATTTCAATAATTCCTCACGTTTTAGGTTTTAAAACAGTGAAAGTCTCATTCGATTAAATGTTTACGTGACAAGTATTATTATTTATTATTATTATTAAATAACTTTATTGCATAAACAATAGAACAATTTACAAAGGACATATATAATAAAAGTAAAAACAAAAGGTGACCTTATCACTAAAGTGATCTCTTCCAGGCAACCTACACTAATGAACCAAAAATACTGTGAGACGGGAAATTGCTCTATAGAATTATAAATGCATACATAAACATCTATATTCAAATAGGTACACACTACTACTAAATAAATATTACATACTTATCAAATAAATAAATAAATACAAATATGCAATATATACATAAACATTACACCATACATACATACATACATACATACATAAAAATGTTTTTTTTATTCAAATAAGCTTTTACAAGCGCTTTTGAATCGTTATAATATGAATCTACCGCTGGTTCGGAATGCCATTCCTACCGAGAAGAGCCAGCAAGAAACTCGGTGGTTGCTCTTTTCCATCAAAACTTACAATCATCATAATGATACAAGTAACTGCAGTCCCACGCATAGCTGGAGCGAATCAAATCCACGCTGTTTTTTTTTTATCATTTACGTAATCTTCGATTGTATAGTAAGCTTTTTTCACGAGCATACCTACAATACTCAATACACGCCAAGACTGGCAGACAGAGGCAGCCCATTTCCGACGGTGGCACCCGTTCACGAGCATGACGCATGATCCAGCCATTGCTTCGCTCAACCATATTTGAGGGAACGTAACAACAAGATTGTGATTGTCTGATGTCAGCAGGGAGTGCGTTCCACAATATTGCTGCTTTTATGGTGAATGAGTCTGAGTAGCTCTGGGCGTTTCTTTGGTTAACTTTTAGCTTATTATCCCTGGAAGAACGTAAGGTATGCTGGATTGGAAAGGAACTAAGGAACCTAAAGCGTTCTTTTAGATAGGGGGGCGTCCATGGGTGGTAAAGGGTGGCATAGAGAATAGAGAGGATATGAAGATTACGCCTTTGACGAATAGGGAGCCAGTTAAGTTTCCTACGATATTCAGAGATATGATCATATTTCCTCAGACCAAATATGAATCTAATACACAGGTTTTGCATACGCTCTAGTTTGTTTAAAAGTTCTTCAGTCAAGTCGAGATAACAAACATCGGCGTAATCAAGGATGGGTAGAAGAAGTGCATTAGCTAGCAAGATCTTGGTCTTAATTGGTAATAAGTTCTTCCACCTTTTAATAGATCCAAAAGCGCAAAAAGTATGTAAGTATGTGTAAATAAATAAAAGATTTCAACGTGTTTCCGCGCAATACGAAATTTTATCATCTCATGTATATTACCCGCATATTGTGGGAAATTTCTGAATTTCGGTCAACCACAACCACACAGTTTACGTGTTTACCTATTAGTTAGTTCGCAATTCAAATCTAATATACCTACATCATCATCATCGTCGCAATCCATCTTTGGCCTTACTACCGGCTGAGCACATATTAAGCAGTTATCTCAGAATTATAAGGTTGAAGGGCTTTAAGTTTAAGCCGTTAAGGGCTTTAGGCTTTAGGTCTACCACATTGATCAACTGTGGATTGACTTATGTAACTACTTTGAGAATATTACAGTGGTAGAGTCTTGACATATCAGGTGTGGCAATAAGTGGCACAAATTGTCCCACATGAAATAAATATTTATTGACCGAGCGAAGCGAAGGTCTCTGAGTCTACTTGAGTGAATTTGCACTTGTCCGTCCGTCCGTCCGTCCGTCTGTCAGAGCCTTATAACTTCTGAATTACTGAACGTAATTACTTCAAATTTAAATATAATATGTAAACCGATGGCCTCCCGCCAAATATGGCTTAAAAAGTTATAAAAATCTTTATTTCAGGGGGGCTCTCATAGAAGCGAATGTGAAGTAAAATATTTTTTATAGCGTTACATAGGGTTGCGGTATATCATTTTAAAGGTAATTAGGAATAGAGTCCAAAAATATTTTTTTTTTAATTTTGACCCTAAAATTGACGAAATGGGGGGCTTTCAAAGTGGCGATTTTCTAACGTCCAAACTTGACCTCAGAACTCTCAACTTTCTGAAAGGCTGAGCCTGAAACTTATCAATTATTTGAATTATATCCTGTACATGAACAACAAATACAAAAATTAGATTAATATTATAAGGAAACGAAATTATTTAATTTTTAATGTGCTTCAGTATTATTAACAGAACTTCACAATTATGTCAATAGATGGCGCTCTGTACAAGTTTATGGATAGCGCGAGGTCTCAGTTCGGGGCGAACCACTAGTATCATTTGATTTCATGATGAAGAACTAAGAACTCTCAGGTATGCAGCTGATTCCTCACGATGTATCCTTTCACGATGTTAAATTGAATTGCATAACTCCGAAAACCGCGTCGCCCAATAATTAACTAGGCCACGAAGCCGAAGTCTTAACCACTAGGCTATCAGTGCTATCGCCTATCGTAACCTATTTATCAACATTGCTTGTTCCATCACGGAAAAAAATTGATAGTGAATAATTAGTTTGACCATCTCCTTTTGGGTACTTAACCGTCTGTCGTGTGTATCTACAAGTTTAATGACACGATGAGGTGCCATTAAACTTGTAATAACTTGACGACTCTCCTTTTTGTTGTCATCCTCAGTATCCTCGATAACATGATGTTGAAAAAAATTATATTATATTATAGATGTAAAAAAGCTCTCAGGATCATCTTCATGGGATAGGAATAACTACCTATCAATGATTAAGCTTCATAAAAAAGGACTCTACGGCGACCGTAGATCGTAAACAAATTAAATTGTCGATTGCATCTTCGTCTTTTGTTTTAAAACTAGTGATGGCAAAAAATACCTAAAACCTAAGTGCACGTCCTTGTCCACTTTATTCGTAATGTTTTAATTTTTTCTTTATCTTTTTCGTTGGAGGTTTTCATTTCTAGATAGTTAGTCTTGCTATCAATAGCTATTTAAGTAAATATCCAATGTAGTGTATATCTTTGTTTGACCAGTCCCTAACTAAGATCTACTAAAAAAATATATGTAGGTATTACTTAAGTACCTATTATATAAAAGGAAAACGTGACTGTCTGACACTAATCATCAACGCACACTGCTTAAACCAATGGACAGATTGGGCTGAAATTAGCCATACAGATAGCTTTTAACACTTGTTTGAAATTTGTATGATAATCGAACTTAAGAGGATATGGGATGAACGGGAAACTTTGAGAATAGGTATTGAACAATTATATTGCCGTCGCGCTGCTCCTCGAATAGAATTCCATAACACCCGATAGGGACAACTGCAACTTGGACCGATAATACCTATGAAAAACAGTCGAATTCTTACTCTCGTATTTTTCTGTTTCCTCCTCCAAAACAGAACCGATTTTAATTTTTTTTTCAAGAACAATTGAAGAAGGACTCGGTCTATGTCGGTATGTTTTTCTTTTTTTGATTATATTCGTCAAATTTATATACGGGATATCTGCTGATGACGCGAAAACTGGGCCATTTTTTGCAATTTCTGAAGGTTCCAAATTCTTAAAATTATTAATTTATTGAAAAAAAGCAAAACATAGGGACATGGCACGGACTCGTATAAATTTTATGGTGCAAAAATATTTTCTCTATTGTAATTATTCACGGAGAAAACAGACTAATACGATTGTATGGGGGAAACCGCCCTCCCGTATCGTCTTAACATAAGCGAAGCTGCGGGGCAAAAGCTAGTATTCCGATACATGATCCATTTCTTAGATTTGCAAGATCACGGTGCAAGATAATGGAAATAATAGATTCTGCTTAGTATTGTTTCTACCTAGGATTGGCAAGCCATGGTTCCGGTCAGCCACCTTTGACTAATGACACGTTAATGCACTAAAAACAACGAAGAGCTTGCGCGTAACAGTAAACGGATGATAACTTCACCCGCAGTTTCATATTTTTTACCTATCTCCCTGAACGGTCCGCTCCGAATGCATGAGCAATGAGTCAGTCGACCATGTCGTATTAAAACTGACTTAGCTGTCTGTGATTAATAAATAATTTAAGTTCTTGTGATCGCCAGCAAGACGATTTAGCTAGAGAATTCAGAGTCAATGAGTTTTTCACTTTTATTAAATAAGAACCTACTTTTAATGAACAACGCTTTTGGAATAACTGTAAACTGTATCTTTTTGTTTGTTACTATCTTACAAAGCTTAGATTAAAGCTTTTTAGATTTTATCGATTGGGACGTTTGAGAAAAGCGTTTCTAAGGAAAAAATCTTGAATGATTTAATTTATTTTGCGCTATGTAACGCTCACTTTGTGTTAATTGAGTAATATTCAATAAATAATTAATGGAATAGTTGACACTATGTTTTGCTTTCATGGTTTTTGCCTGGTGGGAGGATTTGGCAGTGGCTAGTTACCAGCAAAGACGGCACCGCCAAACCATTTATCATTCCGGTAGGATGTATGTGAAGAAACCGATTAGGGGTATGGGTATAATATAACTGCCGTACCCATAATAGGTTACCATCTAAGTATGCATCGACACTTATCATCAGGTGAGCTCGCAGTCAAGGGCTAGCTTATGGTGGTGGCTTAAGGCCTAGGTAGGTACAATATTGTAATATAAAGCGGGAAACTTTTTGGTAATGATGACGATATGTTTATTTTTAATAGGTATCCCTAAAATTGTTTGTTATTTAAAAAATCAAACGATGACTTTATCTTCTTAGAATCTTGTTAGAATATGTTATGTTTCCAAATTAACTTACCAGATAAATATAGACCGTGATATTTTTCAGGCACATTTTGCAAATTCAGTAGTTTAAAATTATTACACTAAAAACCAAATTACTCTTTGACGGTGCAACTCACTATTATATGCAAAATCTTGCAGAGTGTGAAAATTATACATTCGCGTTTGAGAAGGGCGTGCGGTCGGCGCACTGCCCGTACAGACAACAAGTGGTTTTCATTATAACGGGAGTTCGGCCGGGCTGGGAGTCCTAAGAGCGGGCGCGCGCCTACTTTACGTCGTCCATCGCAAGCTCTCTCTTTGAAATTTGAAATTAGCGCCATCTCCTTATCGGTAAGTACCGGTTTTGAGGTTTCTGGTTTACCGATTATTATATTGACAAGTTCAATGGTAACGAGCAATGATAAACGTCAAACTCAAAGTCAAACTAGTCTCAACTCTCAAAGTCAAACAAAAAAACATGGCCGCATGGCTCGGTGACAGCGGCTGTTTCGAAATCACTACACAAAACAATAATTTAGAAAGCTTATTGTCAGAAACTTTTATGCCTGAAAATAATAGTGATAAAACATGTGACTCGTTTCTAAAAGAATTCGGAAGTTTAAGTGACCATGTTGACGACAAAAGCGAAGCGATAAGCGCTACGTTGGAAAGTAAACTAATCCAGGATTTAAGTACGAAGGACTTATTTGAAGATCATGTATCGTAAGTAAATTCACTATGAACTCACTAGTAATTATTTGTGGAATATCATATTTATTCGCAAAATCTAAGAGCAATTATTTATCATCAGCAGTACAGGCGATCAGCTGTTTGTCAATACGGTCGTCTGTCCTTTTCGCTCCTATGAAAATTCATATTTGTGCTCTTTTTCCCGTGTTTCACTTTTGGGCATTCTATTTTGGTACATTACCATCACGATGCGGTTTGAATATCCTAAATTTGTGTTCTCTAATGACTTGTGTACATTCTTAAATAATGATTGGAAGGTAACTGATACCTTAAAGCCTATAAAAGTGTATTTTTTGGTAGCTACACAATATTAATTGGCTAGGAAGTAATGTGCTGAAGTTTTGTAGCTTATGCCTCTAACACTATGAAGCTCTGTTCCTATTGCTTGCTTGTTTTGTTTACAGACTGATAAATGGTTCTTTTTATGGTAGGTTTATGAGTACTGGTTTTTCCTTAAAAAGTATATTGATTGTTAAGTAGTTATATCCACTAAAGATTTAACAGTTTATATGAAATTCATTTAAAGACGTACATCTACTTACAGTAAATGTATTAACTGTGTAATATTTTTTGCAACTGAATACTGAACATCTTCAATTTATAATTCATTGTAATAATGACACTACACTATGATATACAGTAGATATTTTATGCTTTTCAGGAGCATACTTTTAAATATTTTCAACTTGTGTAACATAAGTCTAAACAGGTTTGTAGAATTTTATCATAAGTAATTAATATACTTAGTATGATCATTCCCATGAATGATTTTTAAGCCAGAGCAAGCATTTTTTATTGTACTTACTTACCTAAGAATATTTTGTCTCACAAATATTATATTGTTGTAAATAATTATAAAAAAGGTAGCGGGAAGCGGGTGGATGAGAAAGGCGGAGGACAGTGTGCAACTGGATCAGATTGTGTGGTGGCACGCTCTCCAAAAGGCCTATGTCCAGCAGTGGACGGATACAGGCTGATGGATGGATGGATGGATGGATGGATGGATGAAATAATTATTATTGTCTTTTACCTATTCTAGGAGCAGTAACGAGAAATCACAAGATGTGCCACAGCAAGATGTTGAATCAAAACCAGGAAATGATAACAGTAAAAAAAGAGTGGAATACAATAATTCAAGATATAACTGTGAATATGAAGGGTGCCAGAGAAGCTATAGCACTTCTGGTAATCTACGGACTCACATGAAGACGCATAAAGGTGAATTCTAACACTACTATTAGACATTGGGGCTGATTATGTAGTGCACAATCTTGAAACTAAACTAAAATGACAGCGTTATAAATCTTGCCGACTCTTTCATAATACTTCCTGCAGGAAGGGACAGATCTAGATTTCTTGAAACACAGGTTTATTACCTAGCTCAAGCACCAGTCCCTTGATTGTTACTGTTTTAATATTATTCATGTAAAAATGTAATGCTATGTAATTGGGAAAATAAATAAATTGATTGATTGATTGATCGATTGAAAGTTGTCATTGTAGTTTAGTTTAGAGATTGTATGATACAGAATTGCCCACACTATATCCATAGCCCATACTACTTAATATTATAAAAGCAAAAGTGCTTAGTCTACTTGTGACGCTTTTCCAGCCTTTCAACTGATTTAGTCTACATTGGTACAAAGGTAGGTTTCTTCCGGGGAGGACATAGGTTACTTTTATCCCGGAAAATTGAGGAGTTTCAGTGGGAATCGAAAAAAACAATCCTAGCAGATGAAGTTGGGGGCATTATCTAGTAGCCTCTGCCCATTAAGTGTCTGTTTACCTCTGGTGAAAGTGTTTCTGAATGCCAATCTGTTTTACAAAATATCAGCGAATGGCATAATGGCATGATAAGCACATTAAATTATATATTATATTAATTTTAAGTGAGCTACTATTTGGAACACATTTTGATGTCCATAAGATTCTGATTAAATTAAATGTATAGAACTGTGAAGGTGAACTATTCAAAACCAAAACCTTTTTTCAAAAAGCTCCGAAACCAAACAAGGCTCAGGTACTGGCCAAAAAACTACTATAACGATAAAATTAGCTGTTGTACCTACCTATAATGATAAAGTTGGAGCAATTTGTGTTGAGTAGTGACAGCCAGTAGGTTAAGACTTTGACATCCTAATTGGGGGGTCTGAGGTTCGATCATTGGGCACCTTTAACCTTTCATAGATATGTGCGTTTCAAGAAATTAAATGCCATTTTCTATAACAATAAAAGAGGATACTGTGAGGAAACCTTCATGTCTGAGATTAATATTGTACCTATTGTTCTCAAAGATCCATCCATAACTTGGTCAGTGTGGTGGACTATGCCTAAACTATTCTCTTTTTGAGAGGAGATCCGTGCTCAGTAAAGGCTCAGTGATAGGTTCAAAAAATGGTGATGAAAATCCACCATATGAATCTAAATTGATTCAATGTACATTTCAGGTGAATACAGGTTCATATGTCCAATGGAATCATGTGGCAAAGCATTTCTCACGTCATACAGTCTCAAAATTCATGTACGGGCGCATACAAAAACCAAGCCTTTCGCCTGTGATATTGAGTCATGCAACAAAGCATTCAACACACTGTACAGGTGGGTAGTTATTATTTTTACATTGATATAAGCATCTATATACATATATGTAGGTCCTAGATGAGCCCTTTCATAGAAAAAAATTGGGCGTCCGACCTATGGAGGCTGCTCCACACCTGTATAAGCCTGTCCTTGTCCCCGCCATAGCGATGTCCCGCTTTTCAGGCTAGATGGCGTTAGTAAAATACGCCCACATTCTTTGTTTGACAGGGCCCGTCTATGTAAATTGACGTTGTTGGATATAAGTAGGTATTATCAATTCCTACTAAACTAGTGGTTCGCCCAGAACTGAGACCTCGCGTCCTATAAGTTCGTAGATGTACCTTCCGAAAGCCATTTAAAATTAAATTATCATTGAACAGCGCTATCTAATTAACATAATAAAAAACTATAGATATTAGTAGATTGGAACCGTTTATATTTATTACTGACGAATTAGAATTAATCATATTATTTCCTGATAATATTAATATAGTCAACAATAATATCATGACATGATCAGTTCTGTGATAATATCGATAAGGTCACAACTCACAACATCAATACCAGTAACCACCACCAACGTACTACAAGTTTACGTTAGATGGCGCTAATGGTTATTCTTTGAAAGTTGAAACGAATTTGTTGCAAAAACCACGACTTGAACTTGTTTAATTCTGTATAAAGTTGAAATTATTTCTGTTTGATAATTTAATGACATAGTAGTATATTTATCTTGTAGGAGATCGGTTTAATCGGTTTTTTATAGACGATAGGTAGTGTTGTAAATTAAGTTACATATTTTTTAGTTTACTGCAGGAGTGTAGGGATTTTCTAAGCAAGCGCGATAATCTAGACATTAGGTACCCTATCATTGATTTCCTTAAAGCACAGTTGTCGTCAAGCGCAACCAAGTGTTTTTCAATAAAAACGCTTCAAAAAATTGTAGGTACTTAATGTCTTTTGTAATGTTTACTATTATTACCGAACAACAACCTGCCGCCCACGCATCTTGAGTCATAAAGATAAAATACTCCAAGGCCTGCACTTGAACTTTTTTTTCATTGATACACATTTTATTATGCAATACCTAAATGCTGAATTGTTTCTATAATCCGAACATCTAAACAGTACAACGCGCTAAGTAACTATCTGATTTATATTTGCTTGGAGGCTTGCCAAAACATGTATTTGGCAGTATGGATACAGTCTCTATACATGCCACTTTCCCCTTTGTCATTCGATTTTGAATTCTATATCAATGGAGTAATGTACAGTATTGCAACTAATAACTTTCTATAAATTTTTTTGGTATTTTTTCCCAACACGCGGGAGAGTTATTACTTACAATGTAAATTACAATTTGGAAGATGTTTATGTATTTTTCTAGTGAATCTATTTTGGTCCTGTACCCGATTGTATAAGATAAGTAGTTATAGTTCGCCCACATCGGAAGCATCACTAGGGCTGAATGCGCTTAAAAGATCGAATTGAAAAAAAAACTCCATTCTATCAAAGAACAGCAAGAAACCGACAGCGTCTGCATCCTTAAATGTGCTACACCAGAAGACTCAAATCGTCGCTCTTTCAAATAGCTTCACCTTCTTGAACTATCACGAGATTCTGTCTTCTCGCTTTGAGATTCTGTCTTCTCGCTTTTCATTGAAGGGCTAAGACATCAAAGAATGCGCGGAGTCCGGCTGCTCCGATTTCATTCTGGACCACAATCGACTGTTTTGTTTACTGTTCAAAGTAGTTTTGATCGGATAAGAGTTTTGACGGTAACATATATATTATATGTCATGGTCTATTACATTAATCATCATCTGTTGCGAAAGATGATGAATTTGACAGCTGTTATTAATATCCTATGCACATCCTATGTCACAATGATTGGCACGATGTATGGAGCTGTAGGTATGTCTGTTGTATGTAACTTGTTCATTTGGACATAGGCAATCTTGGCAAATCTTGAACATTGCCAATTTCTTAATAATGACTGTTTGTGAACTGACAACTTTTTGTTGAGTGTCCAACTTATGAAATTACTGCCAAATTCAAATTGTATGAAAATCTCTCTATCATATCTAAACATACTGGAGATGTCTCAACAAGATCAGAGTTTTTGTAAAACTTTTTGACAAATCCTATTACAATGTTAAGAATTATAATCTTTGCTCTAACGGCTCTGATAGTTCTAATGTGAGATGGTGATAATGAAACAAACATCGGCTGAGTTTGTGGTGCGCTCTTCTCAGACTAGGGCGTGTTTGGAACCCTCGTGGCTTTAGTTATAAGATACCAACACAACTAAAAAGTGTACGGTGATGCTACTACTACCTACTAGTACTAATTTGAATAAAGGGATTGAATTTAATTGTTTCACTTGTACTTGTTCCAGACTAAGAGCGCATCAAAGATTGCACAGCGGGGATACGTTTAATTGCAAAGCACCTGGGTGTACGAAATTCTTTACGACATTAAGCGACCTGAAAAAACACATTCGAACCCATACACAGGAGCGGCCTTATAAGTGAGTAAAGAAGCAAAGACACAGAACAATATTACCCTGAGCAAAGATCTGTTGTTTCATAATGTGATTGAAATTGTTTAACGATGACGTGATATGTGCTCAAATAGGTAACGGAGTAAAGACTTTCTTATGATTCTGACGTTATAACTTGATGTGTAAATAATAATCTGAAGAGAAAACTCTGCTAGCGTGATAGAGTCTCATCTAGTGGCGACATCTTGTTCTTTGTAAGTTGCTTCGTTGCAGTGCGATATCCGCAGGGCACAGAGTCAATCCATATCAAAATCCGCGATGAAAATTCTAATGTCACAGAATGTTTTAAAGTAACCATGAATATGCGTATCCTGTGCGAAAGGTGTAGTTCGCGTCCGCAAATTTTGCGTGCATGGAAATAACTTAAGAATACATCAAATAAATATTATAAATGCGAAAGTTTGGATGGATGGATGTATGGATGTATGTTTGTTACTCAATCACGCTCCAACGGATGAACGGATCTGGATGAAATTTGGCACAGAGATAGATTATAGTCTGGAATAGCACATAGGCTACTTTTTATCCCGGAAAATTAAAGAGTTCCCGCGGGAACCGAAAAACCTCAATCCACGCGGACGAAGTCGCGGGCATCAGCTAGTAAATAATAAATTCCATGCATTTCCAGATGTATAATAGACGGTTGCGGCAAGTCATTCACCGCGTCTCATCACCTAAAAGCGCACGCGCGCACTCATTCCGGCGCACGGCCGCACGCGTGCGCCGCGAGCGGATGCGGAAAGCTGTTCTCCACTGCGACCAGTTTGCGGGCGCACGTCAGGAAACACCAGGTGAGTGTGTCGAGTATTGTGCTCTTTCACCACGTCGTATCACCTCATAGGCGCATGCACTTCGACTAACGTACGCCGCGAGCGGATGCGGAAAGTCGTTTTCCACTGCGACCAGTTTGCACGCGTACGTCAGGAAACACTAGGTGAGTGTGATAAGTATTGTTGTTCATTCACGCGTCGTATCGCCTCAAAGCTCACACACATCTCACAGCAGCACGCGAGCGGATGCGGAAAGCTGGTTTTAGTGGTGTGTATACGCCCCAAAAATAGACCCATTCCGTGTATCATATTGCAATAGTACTTAGTCTAAAATAATATTTTTAAAGTAATTGCTCTTAGCTAGAAGAAAGCCAAGAACGGTTATAACTCGTCTACACACAACTATATTTTACACAGTATACTCAAAACTAATGCGGGAATAAATATGCTCCTTGATTGTGTTGTGTAACGTGATTTATGTTACAAAGGACAAAATCGATACAATGTTCTCAATTCCTAACACATTTCTACATGTATCTACCCTCATGTACCTATAAAAATGATACTTTGCAGATCGAAGCCGAGACACCGATTGTAGAGGTCGTTGAGAACGAACCGATGAAACCCGATAATGACGTCATGATTTGGGACAACCTCCTCGAGTCTTTTGGTAGGATCACCACGGAGTCCAACTCCACTGACGGCAGTCTGGAAGATATCACCAGTGTCAATCCACTCTCTAACAATAACATGGATATAACAGAATTGCTTTTCGATAACGCGACTAACAACACTAAATTCGATGACACTAACAACATATCAGTAGATTACGACCTGAGTAACCTCGAAGTGCTTTCCCCATTTAACGTCGAAAAAATTTCTAAAAAAGACAACGACAGCACTTGGGTTGTCGATGATGTAAATAACATGCAACCGATTCCATTGCCCACTCCCAAAATGGAAATCGAATCGAAAGCCATACAATTAGCACTGGCCAATGAAATCGAAATACAAGCACCATGGATCGATGTGACAGCCTTAGCATCTTCCATACAAGAAACCCCGGTTAGCATCAAAGAAAACGTCCCAGAGAGCATATTTACTCTCGCAACATTTGTTCCAACACATATGCAAAGTTATATAGACCTAAGCACCGACGCCGTGCCGACAGCTAATCTTATGACCCAAAGTTCTTTCCATTTAGATACACCGAACATCCTAGACGTCAGCGATAAAGTTTTCAATGACAGTGAACTGGTAACGAACCATGACGCGACTAAGATCGATACCGATATCGATTTTTTGAAAAGTACAGTAGAAATTTTAGACGACAGGTCACTAAACACACCTCCCCCGAATAAAGTCCAGCATAACATTGAAATCAATCCATCTAATTCCGTTCTGTTTAACACAGATCTGGCTCTCGAGGACACCTTGCTATTCGATAACGAACCCCCTTGTGATATGTATGTTGTGAAAACTGAGAATATTTTCGGTAAGAAAGCTAAAAATCCTTTGGAACAACTGGCGGCAGATGCCGGCATCTGTTCTTGCAACGATTGTAAGTGCGGTCCGAATAGTGGAGAGTGTAGAAACTGCCAGAACCACGAGTTGCCCGAACCCATAGGGTGTGGAGACGACAAATGTTCCTGTGGGGAGGATTGCGAGTGTGACCACGCCGAGATGAAGTGCGCCGTCGGTTGTGGGCGCGCCACGGATACAAATCACAACACGTTCCTACACTATCACAAACGGCATAACAAATCCAATCTAGCGGACTTCGGAGTATACACCCACGAATGTGACGAGCCCTTACGCGGTATCATAGACAATATAAAATGTCCGTGCAACGGCACAGACGATGGGAAATGTTCTTCGGATTGTGGAGAGTCTGGCAAGGGCTGTTCAGAATCAGACGCAAGCAATAGCTCAAACAAAAAATCTTGTTGTGTCACAATATGCTTTAAGAAACTGGATGCTTTCAAACAGTTTTTAAATGACCCCAATGTGCTGAATGCTATCAAAGTAAACAATTTAAATTTGACCACTAGTTTCTAATGCTGCTTAGTTACCATTAATTTATTTTGCATTTATTTTGTACAAAGCAAAGGATAGTGAGGTTTGTCTCTCCACACCATTTAGAGCGAAAACCCACTAGGGACTGGACAGGATGAAACGTTTGCGCGAAATCTCCGTGTCGGAGCGAAACGACACTTATCCTGCCGCACTAGTGTGTGCAGCTATATACAAAATTGAATGACGCGGACTTTTTGTCTGCCAGAATTTTTTTGGCCCTAGTGTGTTTCCGCGCTTTTGTAAAAGTTATAAATTTTCTTCTTTCATTCGTTCGGTAAAATGTTTTCGTTAATATACTTACCTTACCATTATATTTATGTATTTAGCAAATTTTTTTTATCAGCTATTAATAATTTTACAAAATAAAAATTATTTTCTATTAAGCTAAAGGACCTTGCGGGATTTTATATGGACCCCGTCCCCACACCCTAACAATCATTAAATATGTGTCAATATGTTAATTAGGGATTAAAAAAAGACAAGCTATCTTTTTCACTTGTCAAATAGATGGGGTCTTTCTTTATAAAAAACTTAATTATAAATGTGTTTTTGTAACAAAAATCAGTTTTTCTCTTAAATACAATATATTTTACGCTAAAAAAATAATGATTCTTTAGAAAAATCATTAAATTATGTAACATAAGAGACGCTTCAAATGAAATATGTTTTTAATCTGTTGGAGGGTGGGGACGTTTATTCCCATCCCCCTTTGATTAAATCCATACTAATATTATAAATGCGAAAGTGTGTCTGTCTGTCTGTCTGCTACGCTTTCCCGGCCCATCTTTTCAACCGATTTTGATAAAATCCCGGAAAATTAAGGAGTTCCCGCGGGAATTGAAAAAACTTAATCCACGCAGACGAAGTCGCGGGCATCATCAAGTTTATTATATTTACTAATAACTTTAATGATTATACATTATTTTCTATAAATATGGCGCATATAATATTACTTTAAACATTTAAGAATACAGTTTAATGTGCAATAATGATTTTAAAAGTTGATATTTATTGTTAAGTACTATATAAGTACATCTAATAAATAATTACATGCATAGTTAAATTACCAAAACAAATAACTGTACTTATCCAAAGAATTAATATTTTGTACTTAATGGTTTCTGTTAAAAATTAAATTGATAAGTTAAAAGTTTAAAAACACCATATTACTGAAATTTTTCTTCATTTTCAACTTAGCTGAATATAGAATATAATTATTATAAGAAATAAGTAAGTGTGATAATATTATGAAAAATAATGCTCCCTAGTGCCTTATGAAAACCTGTACATTGAAATGTTAAGTAGGTACATTAAAGTAAGTCTAAAATCAGACCATGTATCAGTTACATTTCAGATTTTATATATCTGTCTGCGAGTAAGGCCGTTTTTGTGACGCTTACGTTTATAAATTAGATGACCTCTACCTCATACCAGCCATTAAACCACTGTTATTTAACCACACCCTGTTATGTTTATAAAGATTAGAAATATTTTATAATTATTGTAAAAACCTAAAATAATATTATTTTGGTGCTATTTTTAAAACGAATCAAGTGCCTTAAATGTTGCCATCATGTAAGTAGTTAATAAAATTTTTGAGCTTGTACACAATGTTAAAATGTAATGAGATTATACTTTATAATTTATATACCGTTATAATATTATATTAATTATTATACTTATCTATACTTATAATAAAACTGTAACAGGTCCAATTCTGTACATTGAAGATATTTTGAAAATTTTTTTTGGAGGGCACTCATTATTCGATACTGAAGCCAAATCTGTAATTTTTTTCATTTTTGTCTGTCTGTCTGTCTGTCTGTCTGTCTGTCTGTCTGTCTGTATCTTGGCCGCGCATCACGCCGAAACTACTGAATGAATTCAAACGAAACTTGGCACGATTTGAGCCCATACTACGAGGTAGGACATAGGATACTTTTTATCCCGAAATTCTACCCCCGAAGGGGTTAAATAGGGGTTGAAAGTTTGTATGAAAGTCCTTAATTTCTCAAGTTATAGCCATGAAACTTGATATATGAGCTGCGGGTTGAAAATGGAGACATACGTGTTTCACATTTTTTGAAAATTCGACCCCCAAAAGGGTGAAATAGGGGATGAAAGTTGGTATGAAAGTCCTTCGTTTCTCAAGATGCTTACAAGTTATATTAACTAAACTTTTCATTTTGTCTTACGGAAAAAAATAAAGAAGTACGTGTGTCATAGTTTTTCAAAATTCCACCCCTAAGGGCGTGAAATAGGGGGTGAAAGTTTGTATGAAAGTTCGTCATTTCTTAAGTTATAGCCATGAAACTTGGTATATGAGCTGCGGGTTAGAAATGAAAACATACGTGTTTCACAGTTTTTAAAATTCTACCCCCAAAGGGGTGAAATAGGGGTTGAAAGTTTGTATAAAAGTCCGTCATTTCTCAAGTTATTTCGATGAAACTTGGTATATCCACGCGGACGAAGTCGCGGGCATCAGCTAGTGGAATAATAAAATGCTGTAATGTCTAGTCCATGTAACAAATAAAAAAGCTTTTACATATTTATTTGTCTTTTATTGAGATCAGAGTACCTATGTATAGATAGGAAAGGTTTGATAAACATTATTTAAAATTATGTCATGGATGATTCAGAGACAAGAATTACTCTATTATGTAGTATAGCAATATGGTGATGATACAAATGATTGCTGTTGCTTTACAATATATACTTAAAACTTACATAATATGCTACCTCTACAGTAGAGGTGTAGTACAGTAGAGGTGGAGAGTGGAGTAGAGGCTCTACTCCACTCTGAATCAGATTTTAGATTTGTCCACTATTACTTCCCAGTTGTGTTTTACCCATATTCTACAAGTAATATAAAAAATACTTAGTATAATCACTCAAATTAAAATGTTCCTGAAAGTGTGAAGATTGCAATAGTTTGTGAACAAAACATCACAATCAATTCATAGGTTTCCGAACAAATTGTAAAGAAACATACATAATACAGGTTAAATACCCCTAATAATAATAGGATCCATTGTTGAAAGTTGGTTAATATGTATAGCTGAGCTTAGTTTGTTATCAAAAAGACTACTCCTATTCATATTATGTTGAAGGTCAGTTCATAATTCAACGGCGTTTCTTTTTGTCATGTCTCCTGGCACGGGAGATAGTTGCTCGGTGGCCTGGTGATGATTGTTCAGAGCTGCATTCATCACTATCAGTATATGCCTGGAAAGAATACCTATACTTAATTACATTATTTCAAAATAAGACTTTCTGTTAGGCCTATTGTAGTAAAATGAAAGCAATGTAGTCTAAATCAAGCATGTTATACAAATTCAATTTAGATCAGTCCATCTTAACTATTAATAAGGGTCAGTAAATGCCTGTGTATAACTTTTTCATGGCCAATTTTGACATAATTTTGCACAAAGATAGCTTTAATTCTAGAGATTCTTAAAGACTATCCTGGAAAATCAAAGAGTTACCATAGGATACTTGAAAAACATACAAAATGCAAAATGACCATGCAGACATCATCTAATAAAATATATAAAATATCATATTTGACTATATTATGTCTGTCTGATATCTTCTTGGAGATAAAGAATGATGAAGTACCCAGATACAGTGAGAAGGTACCTAAACAAATCAGAATTGATATCCATAGATACCAGAGGAATCTACAAACCACAAGTGTGCATTTATATTGAAGTAGTAACAGGAAGGAGGCAGTAGTTTGAAGATAGAGTACTTCATCTGGAAGGAGGCTTTGGCCGTGGTTAGTTCCACTCTACCAGTATAGATGTGCCACCAAGCAACTTAGGGTGTAGAAATGGATATATCTGCCATACCCTAAGAGGTTAGCATTAGCCCGTTGCCATCTTAAACTCAATCATCATCCATCACCTACCTACTTACTCGAGCTCGCAGTCAAGGGCTTATTTGTAGTGGAATAAAAAGGAACCCACAGATGTTAGGGTCCCAACTCCCAAGTTACAGAAAACTGTAGTAGGTGTGTGGAAGATATTTACAAGAGATCTATTGGTTCATGTCTACCAGTTAACTTATCTGATTCAATAGGTAGGTATTCATATTTCATAGTAAGCTGATTTGATGGATATGTAGAGAAACGGTTAGCAAACGAGTACCTACTTCACCCCAGGTAAATCTATGATTACAGTAAATTTTATACCTTCTCATACGGATGTGACTCGCTCTGTTCATCTGTAAGTGTTACGCAAGCTAATAAGCAGATTAATTGAAAAGCAGCCCCAATGTAGAGACCGTAACGAATCATTGTACTCATCATATCTTCGGCCAAGATCTCATTCGGTATCATATTGAAAATTCAACTGTGATTCAGTAACTTATCTAGGTACTTCACAAGTTAAGCCTTATTACTAAGAGTAAGTATCTATCGAGCAGTTTGTTTTCATACAGAAATCACAATAAAATTACAAAACAATCAATAGCATTAACAGAAACACCAAGCCATAGAATAATATAACCCTGACGCCACCAAGCCAAGTTTTTGGTTTTTGTGAATCTGTCAAAACTCAAAAGTCAAAACTCAAAATCAAATGTCAATTGTCAAGACGTCAAAGTCAAAGTTATTTGTGCTTGCGCCAATGAGAAATCCCACAGAAATCCTCATTGGCTTGCGCCTTGCAAGCACCTTGCAAGTTGCATTGAGCTTGAGCTATGTTGAGCTAGCTCGTGTGCATTATGATTTGAGTATCGTAAAAACTAAAAAATAATAATTTTGTAGTTTGTACAGGTCTATGGTATGATAAAATACCTATTATTTTCTGTGTTAAATATTCCTACTTCCATGGCATGAAGAATCATGGAAGTAGGAAATTAGTACCTTTATAGAATGTCTGAGAAACAAGACAGCCATGCAAGACAGTGAGAAACGAATAAACGGATGCCCTGCCATCTATTGCACTTATCATCAAACTAACGTTACAATACTAGTTAATAGATGTCGTAGCCGGAAACGTGGAAATGCGAATAGGCGCAAAAGGACTTGTCCAATATTGGGCCTTGAACATGAACCAAGATGATTTTAATACACGTGAATAGAGATCCTAAAATATGGCTTTTAGAATTATTTACACATTTTTAAAGGACCCCAATTTGGAGAAAAATATATTTTTATTTTGTGGCTTTTTTAGATCTTTGTCTGAATTTTATCAACAGTAAAAAAAAAACTTGATATTTTTTGTCACGTATGTCATTGGGTGATTGTCAAATGTCACTGTCAGTTTTGTTTATCTTAGTCTTATCTTAGTTTAATGGTGATTTATTGTTGTCTAATAATTATTTTACGAATGTCTCAAATACTCAATTATTATTTATTAATCTTATAATGTTGTATGCACTACCTATGTAGTGGAAAATGGGTAGTTTATTGAAATGGAATATTAATAATCACAACAAATGCGCATAACTCAAGTTTTAGTGTTGCCATCCATCGAAAAATATTTACTACAAACGATATTTTTCAAAATTAATTTAAAAAAAAATGGGGTTTTCTAAAATTATTATTTAAATGGCGTTTAATGTTATATTTTTTTCTCTTTCACGTGATGGCAGTTTGGTTCTGGTTCATTGACACTCAGAATAAAAAACCACCCTCCTGCTCCATACTGAACTGGGACGTGACTGGGACATGTCCTTTAAACAAAAGCCGATGTAATAAATCTACAGAGAAAGCTTGAAATAAAAATAACATTACTTTAAACTGTTTTAAGTTTCACCTGCACATTTTATAATTGATTTTTAGGGTTCCGTGCCTCAACAGGAAAAATCCCATAAAGGATCACTTCGTTGTCCGTCTATCTGTCTGTCTGTCAACCCCCTTTTCTCGGGAACGCGTGGAGGTATCAAGTTAATATTAATATAGGTAGGTAATTTACTATTTAGGTCTACGGTCCCTTGAAGCTGTAAAAAATCAAGCTTCTCAAAAAAAAAAGTCAAGGCAATCTAAAGATACCTATACGGCCGCCGTTTGATTACGGTAATTATTGTAGAGTACCTACCAACTTTTGGTACTCTACAATAATTAATGGAAACCTAGGTAGGTACTCCCGTCCTGTTGACCTAGAATCATGAAAGTTTGCAAGAAGCAAGGTCTCACAGCACAAGTAGGTATAGAAAAAAAACCTAGAATCGTTATTTCGGATTCCGTACTCACAGGGTGTCGAATGGTTTGTTATGCGTTACTTAGCGCCATACGTAAGACAGTTACCTATTTCAAAGCTGTTTACGTATTGCTCTGACATTCTTTCTTGTTATTTACTAAAAGAATTTTTATTTGTGTTGGGGTAAGGAACACTTTGTGCGCGAGTCTGACTCGCATTTGACCGGTTTTTTTAAAACGCCGTGACATGGCTGCGTCACAGACAGACGGCGAACGAACTGAACGAAACTATAAATAAGAGTTCCTTTTTTTTACTAAGTACGAAATCCTAAAACAGTATGATTATAGAGTTTATAAATTAATAAACAATACCATGAAATTACATAACCATAATTTATTGGTAGCAAGAATAATTGATTTTAGATTGAATTTGCACTTTAAAATCAATGGTAAAATGCTGGATTAATACTGTCTACATACAAATCACAATGAAGATGAATTGTCTTTTCACAAGTAAGACATGTTTTTATACTTACAATAGATAAAAACATATTAGGTACATTGTGATTGTAGATACACTTGTTCTTACAGTTTATGTAATATCAACGTGTTTGGTTGTGCTGATGGCTAAGAAACACAGGAAAGGGACAAAACGTGAACACGAGGACAGACCCGAAGACACTTTCTACGACATCGACTTGAGAGGGAATTTGTCGAAAACTTTCTTCTTGGTAAAGTGATAGTACGTCCTTATTAAACTCACACCACTACATAATAATATTATGCGTTATGTACCTACATTGTTTATAACGAGTTTTACATACCCTACCCGCGAATTTTTCCTCATCAGTATTTAGGTTTGCCGTTTACGTATTCAAACGGCAATTTAGAGTTCATCATAGAGGCATTTCAGCACTAAAAAATTCCTACTCTGACTTAAAAATCTACCTATACACGTCTTTATATCAGAGCACATCACACACCTTCGAGGACATTTTTTTTAAATCTATAGGCTCATATTATTTTGGCTGCAATCAGACTTGATTCAAATGAGGACATTATGAAGATCTTTCGGGCATGCAAGGAAATCATCGTAAGGATACAATATTTCCTTCACTTTTAAACTTACGTAAGCTAAACTAAACGCACATAACTCCAAAAGGTTAGAGGTCCGTGCCTAGGGATCGAACCTCCGACCACTTGAATAGAATGCAAGGCGTCTTAACCACTAAACTTAGGCTATCCCCGAAATCGCACCTTAGATATGTTTTTTTTAAATTTATTTTTATTCCACTACATGTTAGCCCTTTACTGCGATCTGATAGTAAGTAACGATGCAGTCTAAAGATGGTAGCGGGCTAACCTGTCAGGGGTATGGCAGTTATATTAAACCCATATCTACCCCCAGTCGGTTTCTACACGGCATCGTACCGGAACGCTAAATCGCTTGGCGGTACGTCTTTGCCGGTAGGGTGATAACTAGCCACGGCCGAAGCCTCCCCTGACCTGACCAGAGAAAATTCAAAAATTATATATTCCTAAATTGACCCTGCCGGGAATCGAAGCCGGTGCCTCCGCACGTTAAGCCTACATGTACCATTTTTAATATATTACTTTGTTTTATCATCAAGTTCTGTGGTCGCCCAGGCCAGAACAGCGTATGCTCGCCACTATCAGCCTTGATGCCGCTGGGGAAGCTGGCTCTAGGAGCTGAAGGCCAGGCGCTGGACGAGCTGCTAGCGGCTATAGGCGTTACCAAGAAATCTAAGGTTTCACTACGAAATTTATATCCGATCTATCCCTTTAATATTATAAATGCGAATGTGACATTTTTGTTTGCTTGTTAGTTGTTACGCTTTCACGTCCCATCTTTTCAAACGATTAGGTTGCTTCTCAGGGAATGGCTACTACTATTTATCCCGAAAAATTGAGGAATTCCCGCGTATTGAAATATAATATAGGAAATATAAAAAGGGACGGGAAAGTGGGAGGGGGGTAGACCGACACATTTTTAATAAGGATCCGTCGCTTCGTCCGCGTGAATTAAGTTTTTTGATAATCGCGGGAACTCTTTAATTTTCCGGGATAAAAAGTAGCATAAGTATGTCCTTCCCCGGGATACTACCTATCCCTGTACCAAATTTCATCAAAACCGGTTGAACTGATGGACCGTGAAAGCGTAGCAGACAGACAGACAGACACACTTTCGCATTTATAATATTACGTATGGAATTTATTCTTCTTCTATTGGCAACCACTAACCCCGACTGGGTTTTGTTTAAAAATTTTACAGCTGCTCAAAACTTTCGATCTTGTGCGAAGATTCTAGGATGTCCGTCTACCACGCCTTCGTTTGCCCTTTAACTTGCCTGGTATAAAATACCTTTATGGATTTCATTACCCTTTTTAATAATTTACAGATACAAAAACGTTTCAAACCGCTCATATTAGACTTGCGCTATCTACCTGGTGGTAAACTGGATATAGCGAATAGATTGTACGTGTCGAAAAAGACACATCTGCATAAACCTTTTGTGGAACAAGCCAGAGATATTTTCGCCTCTGGTGTGACTAAAATTGATTTCCAGTACCCTACGTTTGCAGCAGAAGAGATTAACTCATGGGTAAATAGATTTGACATAGATTTATCCATACTTCCATAATGATATTATAAATGCGAAAGTGTGTCTGTCTGTCGGCTACGCTTTCACTGCCCATCTTTTCAACCGATTTGATGAAATTTGGTATAGCGGTAGATTACATCCCGGGGAAGGACATGGGCTACTTTTTATCCCGGAAAATTAAGGAGCTCCCCGGGAATCAAAAAACCTAATCCACGCGGCATCATCTAGTATTAAAATAAAGACTATTAAGAAGGATTTTAACGGACGGACGGATTAATGCAACGATTGCAATCAACTCTTAAATTATAAAACAACAGGGTGTCTGACAGGGGGTTGCAACCGTACTAAATGTCTGACAATGGACAACGTGATTCCTAATATTATATTCCAAAGAAAAATATAAAAAAACGGAGCTTAATACTTTAACGAATTTGAGGTGCCACCTTTTTACCTGATACCTTCCAATGCAACCGCGGTCCAAACTTCATAGTCGGGGATCGTTTGTACCTACAAAAAAAATCAGCTTTAATAAAATAACGTAGGTCTGATCGTCGCGGGATCTTGCTCTTTAAATTATCGCCGCTTCATAGGACTCAATCTTTTCCTTCTTATTTTAAGTAAGTATATAAAAATGAATTGCTGTTCGTTAGTCTCGCTATAACTCATAAATATTCATATTCATAGCCACCTTCGAGCAAATAAAACTATCTTTAACTCAGAAACGGCTTGACCGATTTTGATGTTTTTTTAATGTTTAAGTCTGCCCTGGGCTGGTTTACATTGAGGGCAGGACAACGTCTTCCGGGCCCACTAGTAATAAATATTTTTTTATTGAAGGTATCTACACAAACAAACTACATGATCAAAGACATCCTTGAACCGTCTGATATATCACCATCAACTTCATTAGTAGTGGTCAACGCTGTATATTTTAGTGTAAGTATCCAATCGTAATTATAATAAACCATGTTATCCTATTGCTAATACAAATTCGAAATTAGTAGTACAGCATAGTAAAACTTACTAGGTAAGTACCATCCAACAATGTATGGATGGTAAACAATATTTACCATCCATATTAATAATACTTTTTAAAGCGAAAGTGTTTATGTCTGTCTGCTACGATTTAAACTAAGTATTGAGCTACTTTTTATCCCGGAAAATTAAGGAATTGCCGCGGGTATAAAAAAACTTAATCCACGCGGACAAAGTCGCGGGCATCATTTAATAAAATATAAAGTATACTTACCATCCAAATTAATCATTCTTTAAGCATGGCGCACATATTACACTGGTGCTTTTGACTCTATATCGTTTATTCATGAGGTTATTGATTAAATGAGATTAAAATTAATTTATGTACCTATCGATTACAGGGCAGATGGACAGAGGCCTTTGAAAAGGTTAGCAACAAAACCTTTTATAGTCCTATGGGTGGGATAACGGTTCCCATGATGTCGAGTTCTAGCTATTATAATTATACTAACAGTGAAATATTAAGCGCTAAGGTGAGTGCACAATATTTTTCATCATCTCCATTTTTTAGGGTTCCGTGATAAAACAAGGGACCGTTATAGTTTCTTCGTCTGTCCTTCTATTTATCTGTGTCACAGCCATTAAAAAATTCGACTATTAGATTGATGCAGGTTTTATCATATAATAGCAGCGCAGTTTTCTGAAGGCCAAAAGCTTAAAGCCATCTGATAACAACTACCTTTAAATTACTATCCCTGAAGAAAAACATAACATATTATTATGATTAATGGCAAGGGGTTATGATCACAGCAATGATACGACAGAGAGAGAGAGAGAGAGAGATAGAGAGAGAGATCAAGTCGCATCCTAAAGATTTAATTAAAAAATGAGTATTTGGATGATTCTCTGATTTCCACAGATCATCGAAATACCTTATCAGGGAGAAAAGGCATCGTTCGTCATAGTTCTACCAACTTCGCGACAGGGGCTGTCAACACTTCTGAGCCAGTTGAAGCTGGCTCCAGAACTGCTGGACTTGGCTATGGCTAACATGGCAGTCACGAGGATCGATTTAACTATCCCTAAGTTTAGGATAGAATCCCATTTGAATTTGAAAAGGTTGTACGAAGAGGTACCTAAATTAATTTTGAGTTTTTTATACTTTTCAGATTAGAATTTACCTATATATAAGCAAATATTATATACTACGGACCGGACAGGGGCACACAAAACGACAGTTTGATTTCACGTACTTTGACGTTCCTAAAATAAGGATTATAATAGGTATTATTCTAAAGCACGAAGCTCAACAATAATGAAACAATATTAGTATGGCCCAAGGACTCCGCGCGAAACGTCCGCATCGTGCAATTTTAACCCTGGAATTCATAAACGTTGGGTAACCAGTCTCTGGCAAAATGCCGTTCACGATTCGCGTAGGACTTGAATGTAGAATCAACCTTTGTTGCAATTCATAAACGTTCGCCAGACAATCTCCTAGCTGAATGGAGAAGAAATGGAGATGTACAGAATATTGTCTATTGATTGACATGTTATCTGTGGAAATTCTCTATGGATGTCACTTTGACGCACTGAGTCACTCAAGTGAACGTCAATGTTTGTTTACAAACAAACATTGACGCGGTTTTCAATTTCCAATGGTTTCCAATTTTAGGGAATAATAGAAAGCAAAGACCGAAGCGAATTCGAAATTTACGTGGTAAAACGCTGACGAATAATACCACTTTGATAGCGGTGATGCACAACTTCATGATTTGTATATCCTGCATAAAGTCAGAGACGGCCAAGCTGACGGTACATCCTGGGCACGTATAAGAATCGCTCTGGAGCACCTTTGCAAAAATATCGCGAAGATATGTTTGTTCGCAGATAACAAAAGTGCAGCTTACTCTCCATAAACTGAAGTCCAGTAGAACTACTTCAGCTCTTACGAGTACGTTCTAAACTGTTCCGGCATGGTGCAAAGATGTGTTCATCAGTGCAGACTTTTGGCCTGAGGGCATAGTATACCGTCGTTACAGGGAAGCGAGAACAAGAATTCCTTCTGCTTCATAAGACTATAATATACTTATTTTTAGAATTGTATTTATAGTATTTTATGAATTATATTGTATTGTGTTATAATTATGATTAAATATTGTTGCCTGATTTAAATAAATAATTCAATGTTAAGATCAAAGTTATCACGTTCTTGCTTAGTCACTGAAGTAATAGGATACCAAATTTCGAATCTATCAAACCTGTATTGGTAGTTGCTCTCATACTTTCTTCAACATATTATGATAATCTGCAAATAGCTGAAGAGATTTTCTTGAATCATTGCTAAGAACACTTTCGATCAAGTCCTCTAAACCAAAAAAAATAAATCAAAATCGGTTCATCCGTTTGGGAGCTATGCTGCCGCAGACAAATACACAGATGCACAAACACACACACCCTCTTTTAGCGTCGGTAAGTAGTCAAGACTGAAAGACCATGAAGGTACTTATAGAGCTAGTTTTATGGCATTTATACATGGCTTTATATAAAAATTCTATTTTTATTTATGAATGAATAAGTACAGAAAACTACAAAATGTTATAATCCATTTAATATTATTTTAACAATTAATACCAGGCTGAAGAAGGACATCATTCATATTTTTGACTGCTATTATGATTCTTGTATTGCTAGCCACTTCCTTTTCGCCTCAAGAAATGCACATATCATATGAGGTCATCCAACCAAATGAATTAATCCACGACCTTTATTCTAACTTCTTCACACAAGATCTTGGCTCAAACTGAGGATAGTAGAACAACGTATGTTCTGGAATTGCCTTTAGGTACTGTGTAGTACATACATTAACTGTAGTTCCTTTATTTTGCGCTCGATATTATGTATTATTCGTCAACATCCTATGTCCTATGAGATAAGTACAGAGTCATTATAAAAATTTTCTTCTTTATTGTTTACCTAATTCTGTATACCATCAATTAGCCTTTGCGTCTACTAGCCTTGCATCTTTATGTAGGCTGGCCGATTGTGGTATCTTTCAAGAGTCCGTCCTCATGCGGCACTTCTTTCTTCTGGCAATAGTTCATTGCCATCGTTTCAATCCCTCCCCGGTCCACTATTAAATACTGAGCGTGTGCCTCTTCTTAGAACGAGAAGGGTAACTTCCGGAAATACCCGTCTGTATCAGGACAGCATAAATCGTCGTAGTTTTATATGCACTGGCTGTAATTAGCGATTTCATCATCAATGTAAAGCCATCATTCGCTTTACACTACACTTTGGATAATTGGTGGATTTATTGGTTTTACCACAAATACAAACTTAGAAGAACATGTTGTATATGACTCGAATCACATTTTTTCTTCGATTTTTTATTAAAAATCAAGATTTATTACGCACAAATAGCCCACAAAATACAAAAATAAAGCTATGTCAAACTCATGTCATAGCAAAAGCCTCGTTTGATTGTGTCTGATTCGCGGAAATCGGCGAATCAGTATTCAGCCGCTGTTAGCGACCGCATGGAGAGTCTCTTTCGACTATGAAATGCAAAAGAGAGTCTCTTTCGACTATGAAATGCAAAAAGCTTGAATTCGATACATAGCGCTTGAAACGTCTCGGAAAAGAGCCGTTCAGTCGATTATGAATTCCACTGTAAAAGTACTTATAATATGTCCGCGGGCCTTTTTTTTTGTCCTGGCATGTCAAGCCCATAGTGTGTTTTCGCCATAATATAGTCCGTCAAACTCATTTGAACCGGTGCAGTGTCAGCGTCGCTAATTTATATGAAAAATAAAATAAAAACAAAAAATAAACAGGCATAAAAATTTGTCTCAATTTTGGCCACCGGGTCAGATAAGTTTGTGGGACTATACAAAATTTTAACCAATTTTAACACATTGGTGTTTCCCATTCAGGCAGGCGTGAAGCAAATCTTCAACAGCACGGATTCTGGCCTGAACAAAATCACGAGAGGCGGAAGTCTATACGTCACGTCTGCGAAACAGAAGGCCTTTATAGATGTCCATCAATTTGGTTCTGAGGCAGGCGCTGCTTCGTGTGAGTCTGATGCTGAGATCTATAGAGCGTAGGTACTTTGACTTGGCTCAGACTTTACTTAGAGTTAAAACGAGATGTTCTTATGTTAGTAACATAAATCTGTCTCGTTTTAACCATGTCTTAAGTCTAAGCAAAGTCAAAGTTCGGTCTGTGGATCTCACACTGAGACTATTTACGACCTCCCTGACTCAATGATGAGTGATGTGGTCTTATAAGTCCCTAACAGAATTACAGCTTTGTTACATTTTAAAAAGAGCAACCACCGAGTTTCTTGCTGGTTCTTCTCGGTAGGAATATCACCGAACCAGTGATAGATTCACTCGAAGATTCAAAAGCACTTGTAATAAGTTTATTTGAATAAAAAAATATGAGTATATGAGTTTGAGCTTGTAACCACAGCATTCAGCTGAGTTCGGGCATTTTCAAATTCTAAAGTCATTTACATTAATTAATACATTGCCTCTTCGGGCGTGCAACAGAGGTACAAAACAATGGTTTAAAAATTATAAATATGATCTAATAAAAAATATAACACACGACACATTTTAGACGCTAATTAAGTTAGATTATCAGTATTTTCTGAGTGTCTAGGTATGTTTACTATGCGTTGGGTCAGCTAATAAAATAAATTATATTCTATTATATTCTATAATAGGGGTTCAGCAGTTTCAATGCCCAGCAGGATTATTTGGGAATTTATAATATTTAAATTGTTTCTGGTCTGGATTGGTAGGAGGCTTCGGCCTTGGTTAGCTATCGCCTAATACTAGCAAAGTCCGTTCCGATACGATACCATGTGGAAACTGAAAACCAATTAGGTGTATTAGCAATGACCAAGTCAGTCCGCTTTTAAGACTGCATCATAGCTTACTAGCAGGTGAGATAGCTGTCAAATGTATTATTATTATATTAATCTTGTACTTAATATAGAATTTAAAATAGTCTGAAGGGATGTGACCGATGGGAATTCATTTCAAGCAGACAGCTAGTTTTTTGTAAAGGTACAGTAATGCAGCCATTTCTTTTTTTTCAGCATCGACTATGATGAAGTTGGCTTTCCAAAAGCCAGAGACGTTCAATGCCGATCATCCTTTCCTGTTCTTTATTTTAGTTAAGAAACAACAGCTCTTTTCAGGAATACTATCGAATCCACTGTTAATTAAATAAGGTGATATTGTTATAATAAAAATTAATAATGAAATGTTTTTTAAGCAATAAATTTAATAATATAATATATTTTAAACTAGATGAAGCCTGCCAGCACGTCCGCGTGGATATAGGTTTTTGATAATTCTAGTGGAATCACTTTAATTTTCCGGGGTAAAAAGGGTTCGGGTAAAAAGTGACCCGGGTACAGACTACAAACGTAAGTAGCAGATACTTAGCTACCATAGAGATATAATATAACCTATATTATTATCTCTATGCACAGTCTCTATGTTAGCTACGTTTTCACGTAGCTATCTGCTACGGTTCCACGTAGCTATCTGCTACGTTTTCACGGTGGTTTTTTTTGCGATTCGTAAACGCGTTAAATGTTATTTAAAATAAAACTTTTTATCATGAACATTTTGTTTGAATAAAAGATCTTTTGATTTTGACTTCTAAGTACCCACACTTCCTAAAATTAGCCACTGAGTTATAGAATGGATCAAAAGAACTTTTAATACATAGCAAAATAACATAAATTAGCAAACCACATCCATTGCTTCCTAATGATCCAAGCGATCTCTTAAATAGCGATTCATCAGCATTCATTAGTTCTCAAACTTTGTTTGCCGGCTTGGAGTAAATTTGACGCATGCGCGGCAAACTTTCCCGATTTGTTTTCGTTCACCCTTCAACCCCTATCCCCAGTTGGATTGCAACCCTCGTGGTGTGTACATCTATATAGGTGTAATCCATTTCGGGAAAAACTTTTACGTCGCATAATATTCAAATGTAATTTGTGACGTTATAAATGAACTACTTAGATAAACCGTGTAAGTGGTAGTTATGAAAGGGGAAATGAACATGTAAAGATTACTTAAGAATAGGAAAATAATGTAAACAAAATAAAAATCAGTTATGGAACAAAATGGCAGTAATGCCAAAGTTATTGGTTTATTAATTTGTTTGTGCCCGCGCCAGTGTATAAATGGATGTGATTTACTGGAGATATTTCCTGATCTTTCAAATACATTTGGTATTTTTCGTACAGGGAGAGAACGGTGTAAAGAGTGAGTAATGTTTCCTTTATATTGAAGTAGCGATATCTGATTATTTTGAACAAGATTCAAAACAATTTTTTTTCATTAGTTCCTGCTGCTACGCAAAATAATTGAAACAAATTAGAAATTATATTTTTGTAACTGAAAAAGATCGTTGAAAACAATAAAATTACTAACGATTATTACGAACTTGTAGGTACTAAAACTTTACCTTATAAGTTTACCTTTAGTAATTTACCTCATAACATAACCTTTCAAAATTTTCAACATAAGTTTTATGTGAAAGCCATCGGAAAAGCACTTAGAGTATCTAACTTGTACCTATCTACCTAGCAATGGTTATTTCTTATAATTAGTTGTCACTGCTAATAATGTTAAAAAAAATTGTGTTTTTTTAAAACCATTTTGCTAGTTTCTTTTTTGCCTGAAATCAAATGCAAGATTTTGCAAGTCTTGCTTTTGAGACCATAGGTCTCACCACTGTGCTAGCGAGATCATTAAGTTAATCTTATTTTTTTATTAAAGTTAAATGATATTCTATGCGTAGTTCAATAGCTGGTATATATTTTAGATACTCACCATCGGCAAGATGATACTTTACTTGAAACCGACTACAAAGATGAAAGCAAAAGACCAATAGATTTTCTAGTGAACGCAAACAATGAAGCCAAGGATTATTTCCTACCACCTGTTTTTCCAAGCAACGAGGAAGATGAAGATGATGATGAAGAAGAAGACCATTCTTATTTAGATTATGATTATGAAAATAAAGAAACTAACTATAAAGATTCACCCGAAGTAGCCACTTCTAGTAGTTACACACAAGATGTACTACCGCTAGATGATAAAATACCGTTACATACTACTAAAGATAATTTACCCGTTTTCCTATTGGAACCTGAGAATACTTATGTTGTGAAAAATAAACCGGCACATTTGAAATGCCGTGCAGCTAATGCTCTAGAAGTAAGTTTGAAGTGCTTTTTTTGGTTTTTGATAAACTATTAACTAACATAACATAACTTATTTTGTAATAATTTTTATACAAATGGAAAAAATAAATATCACCAATATCAGCTTATATGGCAAGTAATATTATCTTAAAGCATTATTAAGATTTCAATAATAAAAAATCATAGATACATTGCATTTCTGCCGGCAGGCCAATATTAATCGCCAAACCTTTCTTTAAAATTAAGTATCGTTAATATTATCTGGTAACAAATTTTATCAACTCAACATGAAATTAATAATAATGCCAATTTCGGAACACATTAAAATTAATATCTATTCATTTAATCTTAATTTAGCTCGCAGCATTGCTAGTTAGCCTGCCTCGTTGGTCTAGTGGTTAGCATCTTCTAATGCGGCCGACGAGGTCCCGGGTTCGAGTCCCGGGTCGGGCCATAAATTAAGTGTTGGGCGTTTCTGACTAGAAATTCTCGGTACTAGCCCGGAGTTAGGAAGTTGGCGGTGTACCACCCCCGTGCCTCGGAGAGCACGTTAAGCCGTCCCTGGTATTATCACTAACATAATAATAATCGTTAAAGCCCGCCAACCCGCATTGGAGCAGCGTGGTGGGTCTAAGCTCTAATTCCCTCTCTCCTATGAGAGTGGAGGCCTGTGCCCTGTGCCCAGCAGTGGGACGTTAATGGGCTGTAGTGGTGGTGGTGGGAATGCTAGTTAGGTATTCTTTAACATTGTGTTGTCACCAAATAAGTTAAATATTCGATTAATTTTTAGGTTTACTTTAAATGCAATGGAATAAAAACTCAAGCGTTAAACTTCGAATTTGTTGATCCCCAAACCGGAGTTAGAATTATTGAAGGGGAATACAAAGTTACGCGTGAACAGGTGGAGGAGTATTTTGGCACTGAGAAATATCAATGTTCTTGTTTTGCGTGGACGAGTCGAGGACAAATAAGGAGTCAACCAGCCACCGTCGAGCTCGCTTGTAAGTCAAGAAACTAGATACATTCCTAATGCAATTTGCAAGCTAGCTTTCAAGTACTGCGTAATGCAATTAGTCGGAAGTACACGGTTTAATCCTAAGAAAGTAAAGGATATTTTTTAAAATGAAAACACATTTAACATGGGTCAGTAAAAGTATTGACTTAGTATGACTTAGTTGCATGACAAGGGGTCATCCATAAAGTACTTACGTCACACGTTAAGGGGGGTGTTAAATTGCCAAATTTGAATTATTAACGAAAAACTTAAAAATATTTCCAAGTTTTGTTAATTTTTTCAAATGTTTGATTCTCACAAAATATTTGTGATATCAATAAAATTAGTGTGACGTAGGTACTTTATGAATGACCTCCAAGCGGCTTTGTCTACTACTCTACCAGTAAAAAACGAAGTGGGTTGCGTGAGTCAGTATTCATATCTCTAAGACTTTAAGGATAATGGCAACATTTGGAGCCAGAGTTAACAAATCCTGGGCGGTGCTGCAAATTTTGCTTCTATTGACGATCAAAGTTTAACGGCAATGTAACTTAGTATGCCACACAGGACCTTGGCCCAATTAAACTTGTACTACTAGGTACTACACTTAACATAAGGTTGATAAAATTAGCAAAACGATCAGGGAAGTTAACCTCTATTTTTTTAGTTTGAAATTTCAAACACCGCCTTATAATATTATACAATGCATGCATCTGTGAAGAACGCAAAAGTGTGTTCACGCATCTAATAATGCTCAATGCCACATCCTTTTTATACCTTTATTCATTATTCATGCTCGTCTGGAGATCTCCACTCTACAGCAGCCTAATATTGCCATCCCTTTTTAAATATTTATTAGTATCAAATATTTTTGCCATGAAACCATAATAATATAGTCTGTAAGTATATTATTTTTATAATTTTGACAGTAATTTCTATTGTATTAATTTTTTCCACAGTTTAATTAATTTAATAAATGAATGAATGAATAATTTAACAATAAGTTTATTGTTAAATTAATAATAAGTAATTTATGCTTCTATTGTAAATTTTGCTTCTATTGACGATCAAAGTTTAACGACAATGTAACTTAGTATGCCACACAGGACCTTGGCCCAATTAAACTTGTACTACTAGGTACTACACTTAACATAAGCTTGATAAAATTAGCAAAACGATCAGGGAAGTTAACCTCTATTTATGTAGCAAACATGTTTAGTTTTATTTAGTTCCTTTTAAAAAATTCAAATGATTTCTGACATTACCTACAGTAATTTTGGAATTTTATTTAATTTTAGCAGAGTTAAATATACATTTTTCTTATTTAATTTCAATGGGCAATTCATGAACATGCATTATCTAGGAGTTTATGAGCGTTAAGACGATAGTTTTTTCTGTGTGAATTTCCACAGTCACTGCTGTTTTTTTTAAATATAACTTCTCCGAGCTGCAGTTACCTATCGAGTTTAGTAGCACGGTATTAAGGACAACGTGACACCAAATAAGATTTTTTAGGAACTTGTTCTTTCAAATCTCTGTCGCCGACCACCCTCCTATCGTAATTGCCTGATACAGAAACTGACATCTAATGGACCTTATCCTTCTAGATATCAAGAAGCATTTCTCAGTAGCTCCCCAATCGCAGCTAGTGAAACAAAATTCGCCAGTGACGTTCAGATGTGAACCACCCCAAGCTGCACCCTTCGCACAGCTGTACTGGCTGAAGAACGGAGCGCCTGTCGTAGTTGATGATAATGTGCAGGTTTCTAAGGAAGGCGATCTTGTTATTAAACAGGCTTCTTTGCTCGTAAGTGCATTTTATGTATGACAAGCTGATACTCGTGATACCACCGAATTGAGATTTCTTATTAATCTAGTGTTAAGTGAACTGTTTGATTACATTACCCGAGATAATAGTAACGTTTTTCCATCTTCAAGATGTAAAGCTGTGCTGATCTCCATCAAAATTGGTTCACCGGATGAGTCGGAAAAAGGTGACAGGCAAACTTACATACTTTCGCATTTATATTATTATCTGATGCAAGGGACTAGGTTAGTTTTTTAAGGAATCCCTTAGAAGCTATTTCATTTATCGATATGAAAAGTAACCTATCCGTCCTCCGTCTCCGGGATATATCTATTAATAGTCAACCATGAAATCCAGGCGCAGACAGATAATATATTGCTGAACTAGAGTAATTCTAGACCGTTTTAGTAATTTACAGGATATGGCGAACTATACCTGTGTTGCGGAGAATCTAGCTGGCAAGAGGATGTCTGAGCCAGCCCTTCTCACAATTTTCGGTAAGCTGAAGTTTAATTAACAGTTATTGAGTGACGAGTGGCTTAGTTGCAACATTTAAAAGTTATAATAGACGTTAGCTAAGCAACGTTGAACAAAGTCGGTAGCTGAATGATTGACCAATTTTGAAGGTTAAAATTTGGCCTTTTTGTTTCCCCCGTGTCTCGAGCAGAGTACACAAAGTCTTCGGTCCTGGATTTTTAAGCAACGACCAAATCGATGACTGAGTTAAAAGTTCCGAAATTGACCTTTTCTTTTTCTCCTTACTTTGGAAAGTCGGAATAGTCGGGGAAAGTTTAACAGTATGTGCCTTTAAAATGAGTCTTTTGCAGTCAATGGTGGTTGGACTGCCTGGTCGACTTGGGCTGATTGTTTTTGCTCGGGGCAAGTACGAGAACATCGCGAAGGTCGGGGAAGGAGACGCATACGGACATGTACGGCGCCTCGACCTCTGAATGGAGGCCAACCGTGTATAGGACCCAGTGTGCAGAAGACCCAGGACTGTATTGAATGCGATTTGGGTAAGAAGGGGGGCGGAAGGTGATGGTTATGTTAGAACCTCTAATCGTGGATAGGTATACGTGTGGTATGACGTTTTGGGGAACATCTTGTTCTTTTGATTGGATAAGTTGAGATAAGCTGTTGCGCCAACTGATCACAAATGCTCGAAGTCATGGAATGAACGTGGAATTTATTACACGTTTCTGCGTTACGTGTAGAAGTATTGAGTGGCAACTGTATAGGTAGAATTAACTTCAGGTTATTAAAACAGCTGTTGTCTTGACTATCATAATTCCTAGAGTAAATAAGCATTTATTTCTAATTCTAGACTGGATTTTTTTAAATTTATAATATACAGTCTGAACACGTTTCAAAACAGGATAAATAATAATTAGTTTGAAATTTCAAACACCGCCTTATAATATTATACAATGCATGCATCTGTGAAGAACGCAAAAGTGTGTTCACGCATCTAATAATGCTCAATGCCACATCCTTTTTATACCTTTATTCATTATTCATGCTCGTCTGGAGATCTCCACTCTACAGCAGCCTAATATTGCCATCCCTTTTTAAATATTTATTAGTATCAAATATTTTTGCCATGAAACCATAATAATATAGTCTGTAAGTATATTATTTTTATAATTTTGACAGTAATTTCTATTGTATTAATTTTTTCCACAGTTTAATTAATTTAATAAATGAATGAATGAATAATTTAACAATAAGTTTATTGTTAAATTAATAATAAGTAATTTAATAATTAAGTTTAAAAAAAACTTAAGTTTGTTTTTAAATTATCTTTAGAATTTATCTATTTATTATACACTAGATGATGCCCGCGACTTGGTCCGCGTGGATTCACTTTTTTTGATTCCCGCAGGAACTTTCTGATAAAAAGTCTATGTCTTTCCCCGAGTTGCAACCTATCTCTATACCAAATTTCATCAAAATCGGTAGAACAGATGGGACGTGAAAGCGTAGTAGACAGACAGATAGACTTTGCATTACGCACTTTCGCATTTATTAATATTAGTATGGATTATATATTAGGGATTAATTTATTCAAGTTTGTTTACTACTGGAATTACGGCTAATATTTTGACTCTATTTCAGATGTTTACGTAGACAGCTTGGACGAGTTGGCCGATGAATCGTCCGATATAATACTGGGTATGTATTATGATTTACGAGATCCAGTTTTAGGTTCTCTTTGACTTGAACGTACTTACGTAAAACTTTCCAAAACTTGACATCGATAACTTGTCTTTAAGCTTCCATTTTACTGGCAAGTTGCCTTCTGCTCAATTTATCTCATTACGTCCAGCTTCCTCTTACCAAGTAATCGATGCTATTATAAACTTATACAAGGCTTGATAAAACCATGACTTTGGAACGAAGAAACCCTTATTTTCGGTTCTGTCGTGTCTGTGTCTAAATTCTGTTTAATTTTTCTACATTCAACTCTCTAATAGGTACTCTCCTTATCCCTGAAAAAAATGCCTCAGTTTCAGCTACCAATCAGGTGAAAATCTTTGCTCGTGAAACTATTTCTTCATGTTTGGGAAGAGGAAGAAGACGTAGGCAACGGGGGCTATCGTAATTTTAAATGTCGCGATTGCGACCTGATAAATTGTACGATATAGGTACTCGTATTCGTTTGTTTCTTGTTTAACAGTTTTGTTTCTAATATTATTTCCAAACCAAAATTGGAAAAAAACGGCAAAAGATTTTTGAAATTTTTTATTAACCTCGGAATATACTTTTTTAAAAGCTCAGAGTACCCATAGTGCTTCACGCAAATGTGCCCATAGTTACCTGCTCTAAAAAAAATGTTTCTTCCTCTTAGGTCGTTGGTCACAATGGTCGGAATGGTCTCGCTGCGACTCAGACTGCCTCCACACAAGAAGAAGACGATGTATAACCAGCACTGCTTGTCTCGGCAAGGACTATCAGGTTGCCCAATGCCCATTGTGTGTTAGGACATCCAAATCTGATATCATTCATGATGGTAAGTACCAACAAACAAACAAAACATAAAATAAAATATAACAACAGCTTTAATCACAAATAAATAGTTATGAATTAGCAGATTATTTGATCCAAAAATTGGCTTTTGTTTGTCTTTTCAACTATTAAATATTGATTGAACTATTCAAAGTTTAGATAACGACCAAAACCCTCCATACTTTAATACTCAAAGTCAAAAACTAATTATTTGTACGTATAATGTCCGATCTCTACTATCACCAGCTAGGCTAGAGCTACTGAAAGAAGCGATTGCTGATATCAACTATGACATAGTAGGCTTATCCGAAGTCCGCAGGGCCGAGACTGACATAATCGAGGACGAGGAACATATTTTATGCTACACAGGGAAAACTTCAGGCCAACATGGCGTAGGTTTTCTAATAAAAAAGAAACTTAAGTTCAATATTCAAAGTTATATTGGAATTTCGGAAAGGGTATGCCTACTAAAGTTACGGTTCACTGAAACCGAGCTGTCAATAATTCAAGTCTACGCACCAACTCTAGACTCGTCCACGGAGGACATCACGGATTTCTACGATCAACTACGGAGAGCAATAAAAATGGCAGACAAACGCACTATAATAATGGGAGATTTTAATGCTAAACTAGGACAGAGGAAATCCGGAGAAGATAAAGTGTTGGGCCCCTACTGCTATGGTACACGGAACCATAGGGGTGAATTATTATTACAATTCGCGCTAGAAAACAAACTAACAATTGTTAACTCAATTTTCAAGAAAAAACCGAAAAATCAATGGACCTGGATTTCTCCAAATAAAGAAACTAAAAATCAAATCGACCTAATTCTCTCCAATACCCCACGAAATTTCCAAAACATTGAAACGATTAACCAAAACATCTTCCCGTCTGACCACCGACTTGTTCGTGGAACATTTAGCCTAGAAAAACAAAAGAAATCAAGAACGAAATTCAAACAGCAACATTCTCAATTAAAAAACTTATCAGAGCAGAAATTATTTTTCGAGAACATGAAAAATAAAAGTAAAGCCTTGAATATACAAGAAAACGACAATGTAGAGTTGCAGTACCAAAAAATTGAATCGTTATTGTTTGCCTGCTTACAATCGTCAAAATGCTCACGCCATGATAGACTAAGTTTTATATCATCTGAAACAAAAGAAACTATGAAGAAACGTTCAGAGCTCCAGCATAAACATTTCTTAAGCAAAACAGAAAAGCAACATCTATCGAATTTATACAAGTTGTCAAACAAACTCATGAAAAGAGACTACGAAAATCATAGACTCTCCATTATAGAGAACCAACTTGCTAACAGAGGCAGTCTCAAAAAAGCCCACAAACTATTAGATTCGAGTAAAAAATGGATACCTCAATTAAAATCGTCAAACTCTGTCAGAGGAACTCTACAATCTCGTCTTGACATAGTGAATATCGCAACGGATTACTATAAAGATCTCTACGAAAAAGCAGACCTCAACACTACCCCGCAAACTGAGCAGCAAGTAAAAATCATCCCTCAAAATCTAACAATTTGTTTCGAGGATCAGGAAATATTAAGCAGAATAGATAAAATGAAAAATGATAAGAGCCCTGGCCCAGATAATATTCCAAATATTGCAATAAAATCAGCGAAAATCTTCTTAATTTCCCCTTTAACTTCACTCTTCAATAAAATATTGCAAGAACGTAGAGTCCCAAGTACGTGGACGGAATCCAGAATTATACTCCTATATAAAAAGGGCGATCCAACCGACGTGGGTAACTACAGACCTATCAGTTTATTACCATCTCTTTATAAATTGTTTGCTTCATGTCTCGAGAAAAAACTAGAGCCATTTATAGAAGAAAACCAACCAGTAGAGCAAGCAGGTTTTCGTAAAGGCTTCTGCACAATAGACCACATTTATACTGTGGAACAAATAATAGAGAAATATGTAGAGTTCAACAAGCCACTCTACATAGGTTTTATAGACTACGCTAAAGCGTTCGACTCGATTTCCCACGAAAGCATTTGGAATGCGCTCTCAGGATGCAACGTACCAGAAACCTACATAGATGTGCTCAAAGATATCTACAGAAACAGCACAAGTAGAGTCAAGCTTGATAGAGTCGGCCCAGTTATCAATATCCGCAGAGGAGTAAAACAAGGTGACCCTCTTTCTCCAAAGCTATTTATCTGCGTGCTGCAATATGTAATGAACGAACTAAAATGGCATAACAAAGGAATTTATATAAATGGAAACCATCTAACCAACCTCAGATTCGCAGACGATATTGCTATCTTTTCAGAGACGTCGGCCCAACTCGAGGAGATGATAAATGAGTTAAATGAAGTGAGCAACAAGATAGGACTCCAACTCAATACTAGTAAAACAAAGGTGTTAACAAATAGTAAAAGAGTTCCTATAACAGTGCAAAATTCGAAGATAGATTATGTCGACAGCTACGTATATCTAGGGAAAGAAATATCATTTAGTAAATCTAGAAATGAAGACGAGGTTTCAAGAAGAATTAATATAACATGGAACAAATTCTGGAGTCACAAAGAAATCTTGAAATCCAATTTACCCTTAAAGCTGAAGAAAAAGGTGATGGACTCATGCCTGCTTCCGTGTTTGACATACGGCTGCCAAACTTGGATCTATAATAACACTACATGTCACAAGATACAAACGTGTCAAAGGGCCATGGAGCGTAGCATCCTAAGCATTAAGCTGAAAGATAGGCAGCGAAGTGACTCCATTAGAAATAAAACAAAAATTATAGACGCTCTAAGTCATAGCAAGAGCCAAAAATGGAAATGGGCAGGCCATGTTGCACGCACTTGCAACGAAAAATGGTCAAATCGCACTACTCTGTGGAGTGGCCCAAAAGGCATTAGGAAACGCGGACGTCCCAAAGAACGCTGGTCAGACGAGATAGTGGACGTTGCTGGAAAAAGCTGGATCAGCATAGCACAGAACCGCAAAGCATGGTACAAATTGGAGGAGGCCTTTACCCGCAAGGGGTCCTTGGTTTAAATTTAAAATACTTCTAGGTTCCTTTGTTTTTTATTAATTTATACACTCTTGTTCTTGTATTATATCCTTTTTTGTAATGTACCTACTCTGTAACTGTATAAGCAAAACTCAAACTAAGGAATAATAAAGGCTTTTTTATTTTTTTTTTTTATTTTTTTTATTTTATTTATTTATTCAAAGTTTACTTTGTGAGTGCTTTAGTAATAAATATTGGTTTTAAAAACTTTAAAATTCAGTGACTCTACTTTTTCAGGATCGTCATATTGGCCGCTTTTGATTGCACTTTCAATCGCCTTTCTAATATTTATTGTTGTTGTTATATTGGGAATAAAATATATGAAGATAAGAATGGATGAAAACTCTCCATACGCTAAGCCACCACCAGGTGAATAAAACTCTGCACATTAATATACATATTGTAGTTGCAACAACAGGCGTGGCGTAAGCAAAGTTCACATATAACTGACCTCTGCTGATGTCTTTAGAGTTTCTTTGATGCCTGCGGGCTTGCTGACATATTATAAGCATTCAGTATTGAAAAATGTGTTGTGATAAATTTGTCAATGCAAATTCATGTTCATTTTAATACATTTCTCTGTTGTTTTATGCATAACGCTAAAGCACGTTAACGACGCTATTCAGGTTAATAGGTTCTTCATTACTCTTCCTTAAGTCATATGAGTGATAATAATTAATTATTAATGTAGAACTCAAGCTCGCAATTTTTGAACTAATCAAAAGTAGGTACTTATTACATTTGCAACATTTAACTGCCTAACATAATATGAATGGTGTCCAGGTACAAATTATTTCGGAAACGTAATAAAAAGGACGTTAACAAATCAGCCGGATTTGACAATACATGAAGAGTTTCATACAGTGGACTCGAGACGGACGCACAGACAAACAAGCATGTCTAGTAACGCTCGGCAGGAACATTTGTATGAAGTGCCTCAATTGGCTAATAGGTAAGATAACTTTTAGTTACCTTTATTTTTTTTATATAATTTTACGCAGCCTGGCAAAGTATTCAAGATGCTGCCAAGCATTGCCCTCGGATGTCCAAACGTATTCTTTGGCCAAGGCTACTAGTTCTTGGTTCCCTGGTAGGCATTTAAATTAATTTGTTTTATTAAATTGATGAAACTTATTAGAAAAATATGTCTGAAATAAAATAACAAGCAATAAAAATGTGAAAACTAATTAAATATAAACTATGTTTTGTGCAAGTTAAAACGCATATTTTTTATTAAATTATGCTCAAACTTACGAGTACCTAATCCTAGATATAGACAATATTTTAAAAGACGTGTCAGTTGCAGCAAGCAAAGGATATTCCTGTAAGGATTTTATGGCCGTATCGTTTGCTAAAAATATTATTTGTATCTTTTCAGTTTTACGCGTTTAATTATGACCATGTATTTTTGTATAAAACTTTCAAAAATGGTGTACCTAGGTAATAATGCCCCAATCGAACTTTAATCACAACTTCGATTTAATCTAACAGTTGCACCATTAAAGCCATTATACTAATTATAGTGCAGGATTTCGAAAATATTTAACATATAAATAGAGTTGGCTGCAGATATCGGATACTGACTATATTTTATCAATTCGATATTGTCCAGCTTTGTTGAAATTACAGATAATTATGCAAATAACTTCCGCAATCGCTTTTAAAATGTATTAAATTTGTACGAATTCACTGATCATAATTATAGTGTTTTGTCACCTCGACTTGTGAATTGTGATAAATTATGATACGACTATTATAATTTATATTTTTATTCCGATTTCTTTTCAACTATCTCTGTACCTTTAAATAATTACAACTTGAAATACGATATCAAACCTATTAAAGCACGTTCTATTCCTGTTCATTGATTGATTTGAGGTGCATGTAGATTTCAATTTTACGTTTATTATGTCATTAACAGGCTCATGATTATAGCGGTTGTTTTTGGCTTTATTTTCCATTTATATTATTATTTTTCCCTTGATTTAATTAATTCATCCATTTGGTTTTGTTCATCAGCTTTTGTTTCTTAATTTTCATACTAAGTTTATTTATTAGTTCATCGATTTCATCAAAATAATTGGTAATTTGTATTACAGCTACATCTCGCCCATAGACCACGAGAGAGAGGTAAGGGCTGTTGGAGTGGAGAGTTTCGCTTGCAAGGACAAGGAGTCAGACCGTTCTGACTCCAGCTGCTTTTTAAGCTGTGAGTTCACTCGTCTTGCACCAAATATTGTCATTCAAAAGGGGACTTAATAGCGAATTTTAAAGCACCGCTTGCTTTTCATTGCCTTTCCTAAATCTTTATCAGCACTTTGAAACTAAATGCAATCGACGCGCGTTTTTCAATATTTTCGTTGTGTAGGGCTAATACATATTATGATTTTTTGCAGCTTCAAATTTAAATGCTAAGCCTTTATTTTAATTTAAATGCTTGTGCCTTTATTAAAAAAAGATTTTTAATTTACACAAACGTTAAAATTCTACAATTACTTTTGATTCTAGAGGAACATTATTCTTTACTTGATTTCGCTGCTAGGTCTTCCTTGTACCACCGCTTATTTATCACTGATTTTAGTATTTAAAACTTCCTGATTAATTCAATTTAGATGTTCAATTGCAGCGGGTTCGTCATACGGGAATGAAAGTGTAGAAATGTCACCATCGCTTAAAAACAACGCTTCAGTAGACTCAAAATTCCTTAACTCCCAATTTTTAGAGACTGCTACTTCTAAAATTGTAAATGGTGACGGCGATTGGCTAAAATTAGACAAATGTGGAGTTAGACTGTTTGTACCTGATGGAGTTGTCGAAAAAGGTGAAGAACTCTTCTCGGTTGAAGTCACAGACGAGGAATGGAATAAGCCAAATTTACAAGAAGGTAAATGATAAAATCGCAATATCACAATATATGTTAATCCTCTCTCAAATTTTGACAGTTTTAATGCCTCGAAAGATATATAGGCATCGCAAATCAAAGCAAATCACTGATAGTATACCCCGTTTCGTTCTGCACATTACAGATTATGCTTCATTGTTTTCAGTGGTGCCGCCACTTAACGGCTTAACATTAAACTAACTACTTAACAACAAAAAATTTTAACTGTACGTTAAAATGACACTCAATCAGTTTCTTCTTCTGTATAAACTTTATTTTACAGAACAAATCCTAACTTTCAGTCCGTATTTCGAATGTATTTGTGTAACTTGACCCAGACAGTACGGCCAGAATTAGACCATTTGACTATAACCATAGTAATAGAAAACACTACCTACATTTTAACTTGACCTAAATCTGCGTTGTTTTACTTTTGAATTAGGTAGGTATCTGGTTTATTTTGGTTTCGATAACATTTAGATTCAGGGCAACGGCGCAAAATAAAGGGCTTTAAATTTAAATAAAATAAGTATTTTTAACCCAAATTAGGCTCTTAATGATCTCTAATCAGCTAAAGATTAACAATACCAAGTTTTCAACGATGCCTATCGTACTCTATTCTTTTTTATCTCAGGTGAATCACAGCTAAGTCCCGTAATTAGATGTGGACCGAAAAACTTCCATTTCTGCAAAGGAGTAGTACTCACATTCCCACATTGTGCAGCGCTGAAAAACTCTAGCTGGGTGCTCTCCATTTTACAAAAACCTGAAGAAATCAACTCAAGAGAATGGAGAAAAGTTTTGACCCTTGGTCAAGAAACACCTGGGAGTCCTTTGTTTGCGCAAGTCGATCATGCAAAAGTGTATCTTGTGTGTGAATTCTTAAGTGACTATGTTCTTATAGGTAGAAGCTTTAATTCATTGGATGCCAAATTGTTGAAATTAGCGCTGTTTTTAAGTAAACGAATGGATGGATATTATAGTCTTCATATGCACGCATTTAATGACACACCCTACGCGTTTTACGAATGTTTCGAAAGTGAAAGGCGAACGGGAGGTTTCCTCCTCTGTGATCCAAAAACAATTTACTTTCAAGAGAATTGCTCCGATTTGTGTGTCAATGTAAGGGATGTCTGCATTGGATGGAAGATCCAGTCCGGAGGGAAATATCAAGAGTTGTCGTACGATCGCTTGTGGAATATGAACGTCAGATCCATGCACTGCATATTCGTCCTGCAACAAATAGATGCAATCAATTGCCTAGAACTAAACATCACGGTCTATCAGAAGCAGAAACAATCCAATTCAGTCAATTTCAATTTAAAAACGAACGATATTAATTCGAATTTCAATTGTAATAAACGCTTCAGCTATTCGGGCGTGGAAATGGGTTACAGTGTTAATATCCTCGAGAATCCATTCAATTATTCGTCGTTATCAAAAAAAGAGGGGCGATATGATTTCGTGTATAGAAACAATGGTATTCGTAGGAGTAGTTTTAACGTTGACAATAACTATTATTACAGATCTAACGTTTTGACCAAATCCGATCGTGTTATCCTTTGTAAATTGCTCGATAGTCAGACTTCTAAAGGTAACGATTGGAGATTGCTCGCTGAAAAGTTAAAGCTCTCGTCTTTTTACTATTATTTCTCCAATACTTGCTCTCCAACAGATAATATTCTTAATCTTTGGATATGTAGGAACAACGATGGTAACATGTTAGTGAATTTGTCGAGGATATTTAGAGAGATGTCTAGGATCGATTGCGCGACTGTTGTCGAAAGACGCTGTTTTCCTAATTAGACTGACTTTTTTATTTTAAAGTCTATTTTTTCACTCTAGTCATTGTATACGTTTTCTTTAAGTTTAGCATCACGCTTAGGAATCACGTGTTTTAAAGCAAGTAAGATTAAGGAAAAACTTTGTTCTTCATCAAATAAGATTTAACAAGTAGGTATAGTTCGCGCGCGAGTTGAATGCATAGCTAATGTACCTATAAATGAATGCAGAGTTGAATGCATTGCTTTAACATACAAAAGCTCTGCATTGAACTCGCGCACGTACTGTACTAATAAGTAAAATGCGTAGCCAATGCAATAAAAAATATGTTTGGGTAACATTAAGCAAATTTATTTAAAAGAGAAATGATGTTGACGGAAAATACTAGGCTAGATACAGTTGGTTTTGTAACGTACATTGTTGTTTATCAAATCATATTGCTATAAAGCAAAGAAATGTCTCAATTATTATACTTTGTGAACTACGATTTGACTTCTTTTCTTTTAATTTTGAGACAATTTGTTTTGACTCACGAAGTAAGGTTGAAATATGTAATTCAAAATAGTTATACTGTACATTTTATATTGTATGTCTATGTGTTCAATGGAAGAAAAATAAGATTAAAGTACACAAAATGCTAACGCCTAGATCGGCAATGTAGAGCTAGTGTGTACACGTTCTTTAACGCAATTTATAGGACGTTTAATACTAAGCAGAATGTTTACAAAACATAAATTAGTTGTGTATAGTTATATTTATGAACGGAACAGAAATTGTAATGTATCTAAGTACTTTATTGTTTGGTAAAAAGATAATATTATTATTGAGAATAATTTTAGTAGTGGTTTTAAATTTTTGAAATAAATATTTAAATGAATGTTTTTTTCTTTTTATTTACAAATTACCTCTCAACTATCACCACCCCGTCAACTATCAACAGATAATGAATCTAGGGCGGGTAAGCGCTACCTAAAAATCCTTTCTTATGCGGGATTTCCACTAGTTGAGCGGGAAATGGCAGTTCGGAACGGACTCTGTGTGAAGCTCCTATATACATAATTAATCAAAGGTGTGAAGCAATGATCTTTTCTATGTAAACTAGTGAACAAAATATAGTTTTACACTTCCACTAACAAAGAGTTTTGACAGTTGCCTAATAAAATGAGCGAGCTCATTTTGACTCTTTTTGCTCGCTCAGTCCTTTTCTCTTTATTGGTGAAAGTGCTTGTATGCAGTTTTCCCGTGGAGTTAAATGGAGTACGTACGAAACCTCAATAATTAAGGGCTCTTCCGAAGTTGGGAAGTTATTTTGGTTAGGTACAGTTACATCCTGTGCACATAGAAAAGCATCTAAAGCCGTTGGTCCCATGCCTGATCTCTCTCTGGTCGTGTCATATTGCCATCCTATATCGGACAAAGAGTGAGAAAAAAATGAAAGCGTTAAGCGTTTGCGCAGCCGTAATTCAGTCGGGACTAAGGTCTCCGGAGGATCATTTATTTTAATTAAGTAAGTATAATTGAAATGAAATGTTTATTTCCTGTAGGACAACTTGTGCCACTTATGACGTCAGAACTCTAACACCGGTTTGGAAAACAGATTCTACTGAGAAGAACCAGCAACAGTTGCTCTTTATTTAAAAAGCGAAAATGAATCTTATATCTAAGCTATGTAACAAAGATCAAAAATGTTCGCCTCAGTATCCGTCTCCGCTTCCAAAATAACAACCAGTAATAGGTAGGGTCTGTCCGTGGACCGTGACCCAGATGTAGGTATTCAAGTATTAACGCTATAGGGTTGGAGCTTGCGATTGCATTGTTTAATAATTGAGGACCTTCCGACATTACTCTATATTTGGGCTTGTAACAAATTACAAGCTAAAGCGGGTGTGCCAAATAGGCCGCTTGAAGCAGACATAAGAACTTTGTATTCTTGCTGCGACTGCACGGCCAACTGTAATTTTCTTTTCATTATAATGCAAGAGACTGTGCGAGTTGTGAAGGACTGTTCGTGTAGTTGTTAATGAATGCTCCAGCTTCTTAGATTAAAATGATCTAGGAATATTGAAGTGTGAGTTCACTTTAAAAATAGTTTATTTATCAGAAAATCTGTTTTTGCGTCAACCTAATAAATAGGTACCTACTGAAATATCTCCTAAGACCAAATAGCTTTTTAGATATTAGTGATAGTGATAGAATAGGTACTACAAATGGCAAAAAACAGAGTGGCAACAAATAAAATAGCGAGGAACTCTTCTGGAACGTGACATCGCGCTAACTGATATCTATGGGTATGGCTTAACTAAGATTTCCACTAAGAAAGGTTTTTGGGCAATTCCTGTACAGGATTTTTTTATTAGGTAGCTAATCGACGTCGAAGGAGTCGTGAGCGATCGGCTTAAATATAAAAAAAACATGGCTTAAGAATGTAATCGCTGTCGCCTCTACTTCGCACCATACTAGGTATACAGTTTCACGGGGTTCCTTTCCGTTCTATTAAAGAAATCCCTAAACAAACATAAGGATGTAACTTGTGCTCCATAATATATACGTTCCCGCTCGTACGCAGCAGATAAATTATAAAATTATATTAGGTAGGTAGGTATACGATCTATAGACGCACAGAGATCTATAGTAGCATATATTATGTAGCTGCGTAGAGGTCGTCTTTTCTAAAAATGAAAGTAGCCCTCTTTATCAATTATCAATCACTAGATGATGCCCGCGACTTCGTCCGCGAGGATTCAGTTTTTTGATTCTCTCTCTCTGAACTCCTTAATTTTCCGGGATAAAAAGTAGCCAAAAGTAGTAAAAAGTAGTAGTATAGTATGGATAGTTTGGCTCCCGGGGAGGGACATACCCTCCCCGGGAGCCAACCTATCCATATGCCAAATTTGATCCAAATCGGTTGAACAGATGGGCCGTGAGAGCGTAGCAGACAGACAGACAGACAGACGGACAGACAGACACACTTTCGCATTTATAATATTAGTATGGATACTAATATTATAAATGCGAAAGTGTGTTTGTTTGTTGGTTTGTCCTTCAATCACGCCACAACGGAGCAACGGATCGACGTGATTTTTCGCATGGGTATAGTTGAGGACCTGGAGAGTGACACAGGCTATCTAAGCTATAGGCTTTTTATCCCGGAAAGTTAAGGAGTTCTCGTGGGAATAAAATAAATGACGCGTAAACGAGGCGTAATTTTTTGTACCCCTAATACGCTATATTATTTTTCATCATACGTATTCGAAAAACGCATATTGCCTTCAGGGGATAGCGAGAGCAAAGTGTAACTTGTAGGCCCATAGGACTTTTCATTTCTCTGTTCTGATTGGTCCGAAGTCACGTGATCAATTTGTTTAAACTTTAAATATACGTCTAAATAATGTCTATACAATTACATAGAAGGTTGATAGGAGTATCTTCTGATTGGTGCTTAAACGTATAGGTAATGTCCATACATAGTAGGTTGATACGCCTAGCTTTTTCTCATACGTAATGATGAAAATAGTGTGTGTCACTCGGGGCCAAATTTTTTGTTCTCGGGCGGCGTATATTGAATTCCTCGCTACGCTCAGGATTCTACTATAGAATCCTTCACTTCGCTCTGAATTCAAAATAGCGCCCTCGGGGAACAAAAATTTTCTTTGGCCCCATAATTATAACACAAATAACTAATAATGACTATGTACAATTTTTGACAAAGTAATTTCTCAGTAGATTGTTATAAGTTCGACTGTCAGTAAGATTGATCTTTTGGTCTGCGTTAAAGTTGTCAATGAATTGTGTTAGCATCCCAGAAATTTTGCTTTCGTAGATTTATGATAAACCGCATAAAGGTTAATCACCAGAATAAAACTCAAGTACATCATTGAGTCTCTTTATTGACGACTTCACCTTGTAGTGAATGATAAAGCAGTCTAAAATGAAAACGGGCAAACTTGAATTATGGTACTTCAATTAAATCTATGACCCCTAATCATCACTACGCGTTATCGTATCTACCTCTACATTGCAGCTTACTATAGCCTACCCACGTAGCTACTACCTAGCTACGTGGTAACAACGGCTGAAAACTTGCACCATACCGGACTAGATTTTTTTAAAAATAATAAGATATCCCAAATTGCTCTTGCGAATTCCGTATATATAAGACCACTAATCTCTCCACCGGGTCATCGAGGTATTACTTGTTACATCAAGAATGAAGTTAATTGTAAGCCGTGACGGCTGACGCAATTTAGAAAACTCCAATACGAGTTGAAAGTTCCCTTTGCCCTGAACAGGATTTCCTGTCGAAGAATGTTGGATCAAAGATGTGCTACGAACGCCAATATTTTAACTCGTACAAGGGAAAACTTACTCTATACCTCTTAAAATAGAACATAAAATTTTATAAAGTTGTAATATTACTTAACGCAGTGTGGTATACTGTACATTTAATGCCATGAAAAGCACTGATCTGTATAATGAGGGAATGAAATATATTCAGAAATTCTTTTGACAGACCAAAGTTAATGATTTGCTGACCGTAATGCCTTTATTGGTCTTCCTTGATTTTGCGATTACTTCATTTTGGGACCTTGCCCACATTATTGAGGACGGGATCCTCAGATACTACGGTTGACTTACGCTCTGATAGTTGATACAGTTAGGTATTTTTTGATAGATGAAATGGACGTGGTGCTAGGTTTGATTCACGCCGTCAATTACGAGGTTAAGGGTTTATGGCTAACCACTAAACCAAAGAGATTCATAGTTATAAGTACCTAGCTTCATTTGGTTGTAATAATGATAACCGGTTTAAATAAAGTGTGTTTTTTTGTAAATCCTGTGAGAATTCATTAATTTCCTGGTATAAAAGTAGCCTATGTGCTTCCCCGGGATGCAACAAATCTCTGTACCATAATTCGTCGGTACCAAAAATCGGTTGAACGTACTGAACTGGCAGACACATTTTCGCATTTATAATATTAGTCTGGATTTTATGGGTTCTATTATAGAACCCATAAAAAAAACTTCTGACTATAGAACTTCTATAGTCAGAAGAAGAAAGACTACGAATATTTTTGTTAGGTTTCTTCAAAGGTAATTTCAAAGCGGGGCAAAAACAACCTTTTTAAAGTATAAAGGTACGTGAAGTCAGTGCAAACCGCAGGTTCTTTATAAGAGTTCCTGAAGGACCCGTGAGATAAGCGCTCTCCAATTAGGGGCGGCACTTGTGCTTGCTCCCGTGCTCACTAGAAAAGTGTTTAGATGCGCCGTCTAAAGGGTTGGATCTGTCAACTTAGGACATGCGTTCCTGAGATCCTTGTTTGCCAAGTCGTCTGAAATAACTATCGGGATAAGCTAAGTAGGTTTATTTTTTGCTTAGTTTTTGAAATTTTGGCACAATTCTTTTTACCAAAAGAAAATTTACTTATTTCCTTTGTTAAAAGGACACTTTGCTAACAATAAACGTATTATTTATAAAGGTTTTTTCAGAATTTTATTTATAGCTTGGTTATAGACCAACAATGATAGAAAAAGTATAGTTATAACTAATACTTTCTTTCTTCCTAGATTTCTTTTTGTGTTTATAATTTTATTACTAGCTGATGCCCGCGACTTCGTTCGCGTGGATTGAGGTTTTACGGTTCCCGCGGGAACTTACTGGTGGGAGGCTCCGGCCGTGGCTAGTTACCACCCTACCGGCAAAGACGTGCCGCCAAGCGATTTAGCGTTCCGGTGCGATGCCGTGTAGTAACCGAATAGGGGTATGGGTTTAATATAACTGCCATGCCCCTAACAGGTTAGCCCGCTACCATCTTAGACTGCATCATCACTTACCATCAGGTGAGATCGCAGTCAAGGGCTAACTTGTAGTTGATAAAAAAAAAAAAAAAGGAACTCTTTAATTTTCCGGGATAAAAAGTAGCCTATGTGCTATTCCAGACTACAATCTATCTCTGTGCCAAATTTCATCCAGATCCGTTCAGCCGTTAGAGCGTGATTGAGTAACAAACATCCATACATCCATCCAAACTTTCGCATTTATAATATTTATTTGATTAGATTAGTCTCTAAAAGGCTATATTTTAAACTTACTTCTAACATGCAATTCTAACAAGAAAAAGCTGTTATAGGCCCACAAACTTATCTGACCCAGTGACAACGTCGCTAGTAAATATTAAAAATAAAATAAAAACAAAAACTAAACAGGCATAAAAATTTGTTCCTATCGTGGCCATTGGGCCAGAAAAGGTGGTGGGTTTATATAAAACGAGCCAGACATTTAGTCAGTTTCTCCTTTTCCGTTTTTCTGCCTATAAAATTAATGGAAAGTAAACTTGCCAAGTACCAATAGATTTTGGATATCAACAGTCAGATTTATACACATAGAAGCAATAAACAATTGTTTTACTTCACATAAAGTTGATTCATAGAAGCATTTCTAAGACAAACCGGCGCAGAGTTGGCGAACAAAACACAAACGATAACAAATCGAGCTTTTAACACACCCGTTCGTTACGAGTAGGTGCCCGTACGTTCTTTGGCTGATTTATGAATTCTCGTCAGATCGCTGGAGCGTACAATATCCGAAGTGACGGTGGAAACTGGAAACTTCATACGAAACGACATGCGAAAAATAGACGTGTTAGGTATATTATGTTTGAACGCTTTCTCTGTCTGTGGCATCATAGCAGCCAAACGGATAGACCGATTTTAATGCAGTTGTTTTTTATTCGATGGCGACGTCAATCGGGATAGGTTTTTGGCTTTATTACAATGTAGTAAGCTGTATCTGGATTATTATCATTCATTTTCACAGCCAGCGCAAAGTTGGTTTTACCCCGGAAAAGGATAACAAATCGAGCTTTTAACACACCCGTTCGTTACGAGTAGGCGCCCGTAAGTTCTTTGGCTGATTTATGAACTCTCGTCAGATCACCGGAGCGTACAATATCAGAAGTGACGGTGGAAACTGAGCATTATTTCGGAACGTCAGACCCCGTTGTTTTATGTGTTGAAATAACTTGCCGCATCAACCGGTTACGTTAATTCGGTCCTAATTTAAACAACAATGATAGGTCTAAAAATATTGGAGTCATTAAGTAGGTAGGTACGGTACAACTGAATTATACACAGATACCTACAGATACCTATCAAACTTTGTCATGACAATTTAAAGTTCAAAGATACAAAATTTATTTTCCTAGTCAACTAAAATTTATTTATTTAACTAATTAAAATATCAACTTTCCTAAGTCTTGAATGAATAGGTTATAAAGGACCAACGCTGGCTAGCTGCCGACTTTAGGGCTGTTTCATACAAACATTTAGGATATCGACGCATTTTCGAAACAGCGTTTAGCGAATAGTCTCTATTAAAACAAAATTTGCAACCAAGTAAAGCCTATTGATACTAGACAATCCTCAATACGCCCGGTCCATCTCTATGCAAATTCAACCCTTAACTTCTACACTCGGTCGATTTGATCGCCAAATTTCCCAACTTGGGGAAACTTCAGATCGAAGGGTGAATAAATTTAAAAACCTCTTAACAGAATACTTAGTGGGTGCCGAAAAGTTTATGTTTAAGGCTGAAGCATATTTTGGCTTCTAATCTAACTGAGTGGTTTGGCGAGTTTTTCGGGTTATGTGCTGTGTTTTTGTAAACAGACTGCTTACTTGGCGCAGTGATGAGCATTGAGTAGGTTGATTTTTTCTGATATTTTGCAAACAAAAAAAAAAAAATTTTTGTGTGTGCAATTCACACACGGCAGAAGTGAAACTTCAGAAAAGTAGCCTACGAGTTAGTACTATTACCTATTTATTCTGTGCTACAGGCCACGAGTTACAAGTTATATTTATCTCATTCTCTCGTAGGCTAAATGAGATACTTAGATCTCATTCTTTCGCGTGCTAAGTACCTAGCCTATGAGAGAATGAGATAAATATAATATAATAACTTGTATTCTATCTCATTCTCTCGCAGGCTAAATCAAATAAATAATAATGAATATGTTTTTTCAGTGTCGCTTTTTCGTTTCATCGAATTTTCATATCACAAAGGAAGCTTCACTTCAAAAAAAGATACTCGCCGAATTGAGAACCTCCTTTTTTGGAAGTTGGTTAATTATTAGTATCCGCAAAGTTAATAGAAGAATATTGTGTTGTTTCGAGATTTGCTGAGAGAGGCGGCAAACTGAAGATAAAAATAAAATAAATATGTCAAAAATTAGCGGGACTTCCAAATCCTATATAAGTGAGGGTAAGCAAAAGATTTTAAGGAACCTAGTACACAATGATCTAACACATTCGGTTAAAGCACTCGAGGAAAACCGAGGAACTAAATCCAAACAAAAAAGTTGCTGGAATGCAATGGCAAACACCGCAACGGTGGACGGACAACATTAAATGAATTGCTGAGGGTCGCTGTATTCAGGTGGCGCAACTGCGGCGTGTGGAAGTCCCTACAAGAGACGTTCAGCTGTGGTCGTCTATCGGTTGACGACGGCGACGACTCAGGCAATTTGTACAGGACTAGGTGCATTATGCACACCAAGTGCATTTATTGTGTGCCAGCGGGGGCTCTGACTTCTATTCTGTTCTATTCTTAAACAAGATTCAAAGCGTCTTGGCGAAATTCGTACACGCCATCTCTTTACATTTTCCGAATGCACTGGACCAATGTGTACAGGATACCTAGCCCCTAACATTATTAATTTTATAAACCCCTGAGAAATTTCCTAAGTGCAAAGGTGCAGTAGATAGTAGTTTCTTCACAATACCTATTCTCACTAGGGGTTCAATTCCCCAAAATGCTTCTTTTAATATGAGCAACGTGTACCTACTAATACATAAGAATGGGGAAGTTCCCTTTTTCATTATAAATATTGAAATTAAAAAGGAAAAACCTAAATGGTAGGGAACCCCTTACAATAAACCCCCTTTCGCACCTCGACGCTTTGGATCTAATAACTTAGTAACGCCTAGGGTTAAAGCCTTCATTTAATATTGATTTTCATTAAAAGCATTTTCGCACTTTTTTATTGCCGTTATAAACTGAGAAGTTTATTCGTAATACCTTTAAATACCTACTTATTTTTTATTATAACTTACTAAATGATGCCCGCAACTTCGTCTGGTATTTCTGTAACTCCTTAATTTTCCGGGATAAAAAGTAGAATGTCCTTCCCTTGTATTAAAATTCGTTTTAATCGGTTGAAAAGATGGGCTGGCCTGTCTACTACGGTGAATCCGTAGTAGACAAGCATAGACAGACACACTTTCGCAATTATAATATTAGCATGGATTTCATTAGCTGACGTCAGAAACTCTGCTAGTTTAATATTTATTTCCATCTTAATGAGCCTACCTAAATTAATCATTTAAGAAATGAAGGTTAAGTCGGACCATCTCTTATATTATAATTTGTATCAAAAAATCGACAGGGTGTCTGTCTGTATGTCTGCTGCCTTATCATGGTCATGCCTTATCATTGATATAGAGATGGTTCGTATCTTGATTGTTAAGTAATTGGTTTGCAATTGCACACATGCTACTTTCCGTACGCAATCAAAGAGTTTCGATGGAATCAAAAAAACCTAAGTCCATGCCAATGAAGTCCCGGGCATCGTCTAGCTGTAAATAAGCCAAAAAGAAAAAGTCGCTCTTCATATACAAATCCCGGCAGATCACAGATGTACGTACTTTTGGTTTCATTTCGTGGCTCGCTGGCCCAACACGATTCCGCACTTTATACTCCCCCCTTACTTGCTGATTGACGAGTGATTTCACTAAAACCGTCCCAATAGATGCAAGTGATACCGACGCGCTGTCTGAGTGTTCTGTTTACTTTCATTCATGCTTTTATTTTTGCGACTATTTCACAAGTTACTAGATGATACCCGCGAATTTAGGACTGAAAATTGAGTAGGAATTCTTTGATTTTCCAGGATAAAGAGCAGCCTATGTCACTCTCCAGGTACAATAAAAAAATCACGTCAACCCGTTTCTCCGTTACGGCTTGAGTGAAGGAACTATCAACAAACCAGCAAACCAATAAAACAAACAAACACTCTTTTGCAACTTAAGTACTTGTCTGAAACAAATTTCATCTCAAACACTCGTTTTTTCACCTTCTATGCCATGACGACGATAACATGAATGACGTACACAATTTTTTTGTTGCTTTCGGAGCGATGCTTGAGTGGACTGGGACGTAGTTATAACAGAATCAATATACTTTGGAGTCCCAAGTTGCTGGAATGGCAAACTTATACCGGAAAGCGCAGCGTTGGCAGACTTCTACCTAGTCCGTTCCCACTAGGTGGGCGGAGAACATCACAGGGAATTCACAGGGAGTTATGGATGCAGGCGGTGCGAGACCACGGCAAGTGGAAGGCGTTACAAGTGATCTTTCAATCGACGTCTATTTGTTGACGACGGCAACGGCGGCGATTGAAGAGTTGAAATAATGTAGAATAAGAATTATTGAACTAGAATAAGAGTTTTTTGTGGGAATGTTACTATGTAGGGTTCCGTAAACAATAATTAACGCTCCATATTTTCTTCCAGTTCGTCCGTCTGTAGGTACGAGTACGTCACAGCTATATTAAACTTGACTATAGCAACTGCTTAATGTTGAAATTTGCCACAAGATTTTTTTTATTATTTAAAAAAGAAGAGTTGTAATAAAGTAGAGTAAGAACCATTGAACTATAGCTGTAGCGTACAAAGCCGCAATCCCGGCAACTTCACGAATCACTGCCTTCCCCGAGACAAAGGGGACACAGCGACAAGGGAGGATTGATGGACGGAGACATGCGTCACGTCACAGACTATGCTTCTTGACATGTTCTTTTTGTGAGGATGCTACTTTGTAGGGTTCCGACTTGCGTGGAAAAGTAACGCTTAATATTTTCTTCCAGTTGGTCCCACAAACTCTAACCCGGTGGCCAAAATTGGAACTAATTTTTATGCCTGTTTAGTTTTTGTTTTTATTTTAATTTTCATAGATTCTAGCGACGCTGTCAACGGGTCAGATAAGTTTGTCGGACTATCCGTCACAGCTAAAACAGAAACAGCAGTAGCAGAACTTGACTTTAACGGGTTTGTTTTTTAATTAAAAAATTGATAAAAGCTAAATTCCTTTAAAAGGAGAAACGGGCTGACAAAATGTCAAAGTAAAGTTCTAATTAACAATTTCCTTTCTTAGAAGACTGAGAAATGATTTTCAGAAAACACTCAATGGTGAACTAGTATTACATCCATATAAAAATAAAAAAAAATAATTAAAAAATATTTTCAGACTTCTAAAAAGAAAGACAGTTTTCAGAAAAACGCCCAATGGTCTAAAACTAGTATAAATACATTTTGACTATTAGGTGTTTCCTGAAAACTGTCTGCTACTCTTTTACGGTCTGTTTGTTCGACTGATTTTGGTGAAATTTGCTAGTTTTATCTCGAAAAATTAAAGAGTCCCTACGAGATTTTAAAGACATAAATCCACACTGCCGAAGTCGCGGGCATCATAGCTAGATTCTAGTGAATAATGATTAGAAAATACTTTTTATTTTATTTATTTTTTTATTTGTACCAAAAAGTTATACAATATGTAGAAAAACAGAAACATAGTGGACAAGGAAACACTTATCTCTCTCTTTATAAGAGATCTCTACCAGTCCACTTTTCTAATTTGAATTAAAAAATCGATTGTGTGATGTTAAACCATCCCTCATAATTATTTACCATGAACTTACCATAATTGCTTACTTACTTGTCATTCCTGAAGAAGACTGAGTTTGCAGAATCACAAGGATGTTTACCGTCATTCGATGGTCTGACGTCAGCCATTTCCCCTTTGATAATAAAGTCTGTTCATTGGCGAATTGTCTGGCGAATTGTCTTATCTGGTTAGTTTTAAAGTTTCATTCGAGCGAGCCAAATGAGTTCTTATTCAGAAATCAAAGTGCTTTTTCAGTATGTTTCAAAGTTCCTCCCCTTTAATTTTCATATGATTGACTGGTTTGTTCAACCGGTGTTATTATTAGCACTAGCGCTGAATTTTGTTAGGGCCAAAACGTACAGAATAATTAAATAATCCTTATTTTAGGGACGTCAACGTACGTGACATAAAACTGTCATTTTGAAGTAAGTTTGCTTTAAGTGATGGTAAAAACCCCCCTGCATCGATGATCATTTAACTTTAACTACAAAGTGTTTCATCTCTATACCAGGCCAAACTTCTAAACTTCTTAGTCATGTTTCTTCCTGCGATTCTTTCCGAAACATAAAACCCATGACAATAAATGATAATTATTTTATTGTTCAAGTATTTTAATGTAGCTGAATAAAATATAGCCGTTATTATTGTTGGGTCCAAGTTAAAGGAATTTAGCGAAAACCAATCCAAAGGAGCTGGAAGAAATTGAACCTGACTTTAGTTTAGCGAAAATGTTAAGCCTCGTATGCAATTTTCCAGCGATTAAAAAAAAGGGGATAAAATATGGTCCACGACACGTGTCCCTAGAGATGTCGGACGACGTTGGGCGATGTCGTCTGACGTCGCCGTCTTACCTTGCGACCTTTAGCTTGTTGTTGCCTGTTGCCAGACTTAAAGTTGACACACGCGACACGTGTCGCGGGACAGTTTGTCCTCTGGTGAATACGAGGCTTAACATTTTATTTTCATCCAAAGCGTAGTTTTCTATCTTTCATTTTAGAATGTAATCCATATTTTGAGTTCCATTTTTGTAATCAAATAAAAAGACATTTTCTTTCTTTAGTAATAGCACATAGGTTTAGTAATAGCAATCTACTCATGTGGTAATAGTACCTAACTTATACTTTGGACATAGATTTGTAACTTAAACCACACGATCGTCGACTATCCCTATGCTCCAATGAGCACAGAGAAGACAGGGGCAAGGGGAAATATTCCGAGGGGAGGCCGGGGAGTTTTGGACACTTTAATGCGAGTTTTGATGTTTTATGCTAATACTGAGGCAAGTTCGCCCAATACTCACTGAATCGTGGTCGTTAGGTGGTCTAACTTCTATGCCGAACTGATCCGATAAACGTTGCCGAAATGTAGCCGAGTCTTGTTCAATGAATAAATAATTTGTTCCGTAACGGCAGCGGTGAAATTGTTTATTGGTTTTCGAAGTTTTGGACGGCTATTATTATGGTTAAGTTGAGTGGAGTTTTCGTTAATTACTAGACCATGCCCGCGACTGCGTTTGCGTTGCCAAAGATCCTTTACAAAAATCGGGTTTTTTTATTTTTTGGGGATAAAAATATCGCGTTTACGGACCGTATCAAATATAACCGACATTAACTAAGAACAGGTACTCAAGTATCGGTCAAGCTAATAAGCTAAGCTTTTTTAGCTAAGCTTAAAACCGGCCTTAATCATATCTTAGCTGATATCCGATTATTTATAGGTACTGGCCTAACTTTAGTTATCGATGCAAAAGGTCACGTTGATCAGGTTTTTCGTTGCGGCATGATAGAAGGACAAATTTTGATAAAGCAATTAAAACACACACTTTCGCATTTATAATATTAGGTACTAGCTGATGCCCGCGACTTCGTCCGCGTGGATTGAGGTTTTTTGGCTCTCGCGGGACCTTTTTAAGTAATTTTCCGGGATAAAAAGTAGCCTATGTTCCAGTCTATAATCTATCTCTGTGCCAAACATCTAGATCCGTTCAGCCGTTCTGGTGTGATTGAGTAACAAACATCCATCCATCCAAACTTTTGCATTTATAATATTTGTATAAGTAGGGAGGATTATTTTATAGACCGAATAAAATATATTACATAAATATCATATGATAATATTATGTTTAGAGGTAAAGTTTTATATTTTCTCCTGATATTCCCGGTTTTCAGAGGGTTGACATCAAAAGCATAAAAATTTATTTGCCCTCATCTGAATTTCATCTCGTCACAGGGTTCATAGTTCATACATAATAAACGGTTCCTGTCTTTGCCGAAAGATGTGTTTTTTTTATTTTCTAGCGAGTTAAATAATGTAGGTAATATTTTTATGGCTACCAGCGGGTTCGATTCTCGGTTCAGTAAAGGAAACAAACTAAGAGCTTGTTTGATTAAGTTAAAAGCGAGATTCATCCATTCGTCGCATAGTTATACCTACCTACCTACTAGTTATTTAGTAATATTTATATTAGTTAGTAAAAATTTGAAACCTCTTACCTTATTTGAAACCCTAATATTATTACATAATATTATTTATAATCTTCTAGAGTTCTAGACGATGTCTGAATGCAAGTTATAGTACTGGTAGAAAACCAAAATGCAACTAATCTCTCCACACTAAATTTCATCAAAATCGGTTAAACAAATAAGCCGTGAAGAGATTAAGTACCTAGACAGACAGGCAGATAAAATCACAAAAATTCAAATAACCTTTTTCAAGTGCTTTGAATTGCCAAGTGAATCTACAACGGACAGACAGTCAGGCAGACACACTTCCACATTTATAGTATTAGATAGTTAGTGTTCCGTGGTAACTTAACTATTAAGATTAACTTAAACTTAACTTAACTTGACTATTAAACTTTTTTTATTCAACTTACTCTATTACCTATTCTGTGCCTTAACAACAGAATTTGACGACCTCCGTGGCGCAGTGTTGAGCGCTGTTGCCTTAACGTGCAGAGGTCCCGGGTTCGATCCCCGGCAGGGTTCGGAAATTTATAATTTCTGAATTTCCCTGGTCTGGCCTGGTGGGAGGCTTCGACCGTGGCTAGTTACCACCCTACCGGCAAAGACGTGCCGCCAAGCGATTTAGCGTTCCGGTACGATGCCGTGTAGAAACCGAATAGGGGTATGGGTTTAATATAACTGCCATGCCCCTAACAGGTTAGCCCGCTACCATCTTAGACTGCATCATCACTTACTTTCAGGTGAGATCGCAGTCAAGGGCTAACTTGTAGTGGATAAAAAAATAAAAAATAAATTCTAGTAGGCATACAGTTTCAGACGCTATTTCTAGGAACTTGAGATATTCATGTAGTAAGTAGGTACTTCTCAATAAGGTAGGAACCCCTGAAAGATATTATGTACCTACAGTTATAACCCCTGAAAGGATTTTCTGAAATCCTACCTGGGCAAAGCTGGGCCGGTTCAGCTAGTCGAAACTAAAAGGCATCTTTTGTCGCTGACCCAAATTCGGAGACAAAATTTTAAACAATGGATGATAATGAATGGATACTTTTTCTCGAAAATAATTTCTATTTTCTCGTAATATTAAGACAAAGAGAATATTGTGCGCCTGTCGCGACAGTGCGGCGCCTATTTTTTAAGTTTTCTTTAAAAGTTTCGTTAAGAAATAACCTTCTTTGCACCGCACAGCGGGGTATAACCATAGTAACTGCCTAGCCTGCTACTACATACTTAATTATTTTTAAAAATTGGCAGTCATAGGGACTGCCGATCGAAGTGAAAACTTTAAAAAAATATTAAAATAATCATACTAATATTATAAATGCGAAAGTGTGTTTGTTTGTTGGTTTGTTGGTTTGTCCTTCAATCACGCCGCAACGGAGCAGCGGATCAACGTGATTTTTGGCATGGGTATAGTTGAGGACCTGGAGAGTGACATAGGCTACTTTTTATCCCGGAAAATAAAGGAGTTCCCGCGGGAATAAAAAAAAAATTAAACCACGCGGACGAAGTCGCGCGCATCAGCTAGTTAAAATATAAACCTTAAAACAAGGTATTAAAGTTTAATTACGAATGTAGTATATTTATATTTAAGACCCTAAATGTCTTGCTAACAACGCGAGCATGTCGGTGACGCGAATCCACTAGTTTAGCCCCTACCAAAAAGTGCTCAACGCGGCTGAAGAAGTTTTCACTTCAAAAACTTCTACACGTTACCACTATAGTAGTACCACAGGTAGTACGCCGTTGACTGCGATATCAGCTGGTGGTAACTAATCAATAATGATGCAATAAAAGATGGTAACGGGCTAATACTGTTAGGGTATGGTAAATATTATATTATAGGAAACATCTTAACATAATCGACAAAAATAACATAAAATCGAAAAGACGTGAAAATCTTTCCCAGCTACTAGGAACGCATAACGGCTTCGTAAACTTCTTATCAAATAGAAACGCATATTAATCTCGGGCCGGTGTTGCCGCCCACGCTTTTAGTCCGGGATCGCATTGTAATAAATCCCGGGAGCATCCCGTCCCGTATCCCGGAATGCAAGGCGTTGCGGCGACGCGGCGCCGACTCGATTTATGTGGGAATCGCGGTTTAAGAATACAGTTATAAATTAAAAATTAAACCAGAAAATGAAAAAAGAGAAACAGACTGTAAAAAAGGAATAAAACAATGTGGACTATAGATAAGATTTATTTTTAATTTAGGTAAGCAGGTATTTTTTTTCTGTCAAGCCTTAAACTTTAATTAGCTTTTTTCAAGTTATATACTGCAAACTCTACGTTTACGACGCTGTTATGATTTTTTGGTGACTGAACTGAACGCTTTTTTTTATCCACTACAAGTTAACCCTTGACTGTGATCTCACCTGATGGTAAGTGATGATACAGTCTAAGATGGTGGCGGGCTTACCTGTTAGGGGTATGGCAGTTATATTAAACCCCTATATAGCGTATCGGAACGCTAAATCGCTTACCTTTTCAGGACATCGGATTAAAATATTCGAAGATATCTTTTTAATGGTCAATAATAATGATTCCAGTATATTTTATTTGGTATAATATTAATCACAATATAACAGGGATTCCAAGTATTTTTTAGCCCAAATAAGGAACACAATTCCACTTTAATTTGTATGACTGCGTTTTTAGTGGAATGGGAACATAGGTAGGTACATAGATAGATAAATTATTTATTGCAACACATCGTATCCCCTTACAAATTGCCATTGCTCACAAGAAAAACTACAACATTTATGACATGCATTAACATCTCAATCTTATTTTTTTCCTAACGTCTTCGTTCGTCGTGTCCCCTAAGACTATAATCCATTAAGTTGTCAGCGGGGATTGATAACGAAGTCAATATCCCGTTACGTGGGTGCATCACTAACGACGACTTTGAAAATGTTCAAAATTATATGGAAAGCAGCCGCCCGATGGGAATACCTATCGGCAACATCTTAGGAAACGTACGACTTTTCTCAATTTTTGATTGCCTATAGCACACTAAGTGAGGGCAGTCAGCTGTGGTAACTGGTCACTATTGCATCGTTGGTCTAGTACTCGTAGTAGGTCGTGGTTTTCGCTTCCCAACTCGGGCTATTAGTAGTTAAGTATTGGATGTTTCTGACAAGAAATTATTAGTAACAGCACAGAGTTAGGAAGTTGTTGGTGTTTCACCCCCATGACTCGGAGAGCACGCAATTCGCAAAGCCGTCGATCCTTGCTCCAGACATGTCGGATTTTCCGTCCTATCGGGCTATGAGCACTTCCAACTCATTTTGTAGTAGAATGACTGAACTTTGTACTGAAAACTCGGCTTCTGCATCGAATGACTGGTAGAAAAGTAAATATCTCATTAGATTGTGCTTTTAATCTAATGGATATATAACAGCCAGGTCATTAAATTTCAAAATGAGAGGCTGCAGATTTTATAACGACATGTTCACTAAACAAGTTAAGTTTTCAGATTTGGCATAACTCCCGTTCGGGTCGCGTACACACTCGCTGAATGTAACTTGGCGAACACACAGACCGCAGTCACGGGGAAAACATAATATAAATCTTACACGGACTGTGAACCCGTAAGTGGTGTTCAGCCGTTTGTTAATACTTGATAGTCGGATGTCATCCTTTCACGTCTGATACATTTGTTTGCGCGAGCTGTTGTTACAATGTCTTCAAAAATCTTAGAAAACGTTCAACTTTTCAATTTTAGAGTTTTTAGAGACGAGCTCCAACGCTTAGTAGCACCAGGTGTTGTGGTTTTTTTTATTCACTACAATGCTAACCCTTGACTGCGATCTCACCTGGTGGTAAGTGATGATGCAGTCTAAGATGGTAGCGGGTATGGCAGTTTTATTAAAACCATACCTTTAATCGGTTTCTATACGGCATCGTATCGAAGCGCTAAATTGCTTAGTGGCATTAGTCACAGCCGAAGTCTCCCACCAGACCAGAGAAAGATCGGAAATTATAAATTCCCAAATTGACCCTGCCAGGGATTAAACCCGGGACCATCCGCTTATAAGACGACAGCGCTTACGAGTACCACTGTGCGCACAGGGAAGTCGTTTCGAATGGTACCTCATTGAATAGTATTTTAGAATTAAATTGTATTTTAAAATCTTAAGAAGTATCTTTGGCCGTTTTTTTAGAAAATAAGTAGGACTTAGTACCATTTTAGGCCCCAGAATTAAAACCGGTTATTTGCGACTCGCTTGATATCTTCCGTCCAGCTAGATGCTAAAGCTGCGGTTGCAAATGCGAGTTTAGTTTTGGGTCAATTTAATCATAGCTCAAGGTACATGGTTGAATTGACCCTAAACATCAGGTGTAAGACGTTGAATAGGTCGAAGTAATACAGACATTTAAATCTGATTATACGAAAAAAAAACAGTCAATACTGAATAATTAATCAAGCATTTAAAATGGGCGCAAGATTTTTACAATGATAATATAATAATCGTCCGCGGCAGGACGTGATGTCGGCAAATTGAGCCAATCTCGACCTTTGTGTGACTGCGATGCGCAGGTTTGATCCAATATTTGCAGCTTCCGCAGATTTTGCAATAATGACGTAACTTTTACGACATGAGACTCTTTTTTGTGAGCGATTGCGGAATCGTCAACTGTTTTGAAGCCTTTCTTACTTTTCTTTCTTTCTTACTTGGTTTATATAGGGTTTAGCAGTGTAGGTATACCTACTATGTACTTATGTGTTAACTAGATGATGCCTGCGACTTCGTCCGCGTGGATTAAGATTTTTTGATTCCCGCGAGAACTCTTTAAATCCTGGGATAAAAAGTAGCCCATATCCTTCCCCGGGATACAATCTAACCCTTAACAAAATTTCATCAAAATCGGTTGAATAGATGAGCCGTGAAAGCGTAGCAGACAGACAGACACACTTTAGATTTTGATCAAACACCTGCCGTTGGCTCCGTTTTGATGACTTTTTTGTATGTTGGTCTCATGTTGGTCTAGGGGTTCGCATGTTCGAGTAATTCGACTAGTTCGATGATCAAACCGGACCTAGGTTCGATTCCCGAGTTGGGGCCGAATTGAGTAACTATTGGGGTTTTCTGACAAGACATTCTCATATATTAAAAAAAACAAATATTAATTTAAAAAAACTCACTATCTACAGCTATCATGTTTAGTCCTTTGCTTACAGAGGATACACGTTTTGCACATTGTAACGCAAAAAAATGCGGAATACCAATCACGCGGAGCATTTTGGGCATCAAAACGTTCCTTTTCACGTGTTTTGTGTAAAAAATGTGGCAAGTGAGTGAAAAATGAAAACATCACAAACACAATACCCCTCCCCCCGCCCCTCCGCCATCCGCCCCGCGGCGCATTGTCGCACTACCCACCCGTAGAGCGGAAAAATGACAACAGCCAAAGAGTTATTTTGTAGATGCGCCAAAGTTTTTAAAATGTATGTTTTCTGTTCCTACCTTCATTGTGGTTTCCTCTAATTCTGTTTTAAATCAAAATCTGGATTCTTGTAATTAAGGAAGAAGTTCCTAAACGCACGTTCTTTAGTGTACCATAAATATAGTTTGAAAAAAAAAATGCAGCTTATTGTATGGTTCAGGTAAGCATTAAAAAAAAACAGAATGCAGATCTTAATTTTTAAAAACAAAATGTTTTTGATCGAAAATTGATATCTTCAAGATTTACCCATATACACTTTTCATCCGTGTCACGTTCGTTTTTTCACACACCCAATATTAATAACCTGAGCTGTAATACATTACCGCTCTTATATGTCGCGTACTTAGTTTTAGCACAGAATAGGTAAGAACCGAAACAACACGAGTGTAAGCCGATTTGATCTTTGGCATCTCGCGAAGGCCGGATATGGCGGAAATTTTTCAAAAGTTCGCCGTTTCCTGCACGCCTGATTGTATGCATCCAAGTGAAAGAGCGATTTTTTGTGTGTTGTCCTCGCTCAAAAGAATCAGTAGATACGAAATATGTGTGCAAGACTTTCAAATAACAAGCTAGGAATAAATTTGTATATCTCTATTATATTTAGGTATTGTTGATGTAGGTACTCTTAAATTATACTTTTGAATAAGTATCCTTTTTAGCTATGTAACGAAGACGTGTGGTTTGAAGGGATTTAATCTGACCTATGTTTTGTCTGTTTATTTGTTTTTTTTTTTTATCCACTTCAAGTTAGCCCTTGACTGCGATCTCACCTGATGGTAAGTGATGCAGTCTAAGATGGTAGCGGGCTAACCTGTTAGGGGCATGGCAGTTATATTAAACCCATACCCCTATTCGGTTTCGGTTTTATTTGTTGCGTATCTGCGCCATTTTCCTAAAAATACTGGACCAATTGGCTATTTGACAGTTTTTGGAAAAATACTTAAAAATGTACGTGGGTTCATTTTATACCTCTTACAATGATTTTTTTCTAAAAAAAAAGCGTTATTTATTAGTAAAAATTACATTTTTAATACATTAATTTTAAATTCGCGCGAAAACAGCCGGTCACGTGACATTTGCTAGCTGTGACGTCATAGCTCTAAATAAAACAAAGCTGACTACGACGCTCCAAGTCATAAGTAATTTCGAGCGGAAAGTTTACAGCTTTTTTAATAAAATTGTGAAAATTACAAGCTACAAGACGTGTGTAGAAATACTATAAATAAAATAATTAATTAGTTAATATTCTGACAAATTGTATATAAACACATACCTACAAATTACAATAGTATGTCATAAACGTCGAAAGCAGTGGTTACAGTTAATCTGCCGAGACCCGGAATTTAAATCGGATAAATCTGCGATCAAAGAGAATATAACCACTACGTTTCTGCGATATTACTATGTGAAGACCACTTTGATGTTAGTAGTTATTAGGAAGAAATCAACTTAAGACTCGATCTAGCAAAAATGAACATGATCTTGCCATTTTCTTCATAAAACATGACATAAAATTAAAATAAATTATTTTTCTGTCACTTTACAGCAGTACTTAGTAACTTACTACGTAGTTTCTTAGGTCTTAAACATGAGACCTAAGTAATATTACTTTGTTTATTTCGGTACTTACATGGAAGATTTTACATTACGAAACTCGGCAGAGCAAAAGCTAGGATTACACTGTGGATTACACGCAAATAAATTTGCAACCATAAATGAATCTACTTTAGGCAGATTTGCACTATCAGCTTTTGTATAGCCTGACTCCATTTCGTGAAACCTTTCACAAGCTCAAATCGAAATATTTTATGTTAATTTTCTCAACAAAACGAAAACGATTTATAGATATAACACACGACCTCACTGACGTTTGTATGAGACTAGAGGATGCTCGCGACTTCGTTCGCGTGGCATAAGTTTTTTTAATTCCCGCAGGAACTCCTTAATTTTCCGGGATAAAAAGTAGCCTATGTCACTCTCCAGGACCTCAACTATACCCACACAAAAAATCACGTTGATCCGTTGCTCTGTTGTGATTGAAGGACAAACTCTCTATTTAACATCCTTGGGGATAAAATTATCAAAAACTGTGAATCACGTATTTTTTCATTTCAAACCGAAAGTCCAAGTGCTAAGTTTCATGGCTATAACTTGAAAAATGAAGAACTTTCATACATACTTTCAACCCCTATTTTATCCCTTTTGGGGTGCAATTTTGAAAAACTGTGACATACTTATTTATTCGTTTTTAACCGGTAGCTCATATACCAAGTTTCATGGATATAACTTGAGAAATGACGGACTTTCATACAAACTTTAACCCCCTATTTCACCCCCTTAGGGGGGAAATTTTGAAAAATCCTTCCTTAGTGAGCGCCTACGTCACAAAAGGAACCTACTGTCAAAATTTCAAGTTTCTAGCCCCAGCGGTTTAGGCTGTGCGTTGATATATAAGTCAGTCAGTCAGGACTTTGAATTTTATATATATTATAAGCGGATTCTTACTAATTTTAATAAAAAGAAACACATTTATCACAAAAGGAAAGTATTATTCCAAACAAAGTAACAAATAATTGAACAAATATCTAACAAACGATAATTATTAGGACACTACTCAGAGAGGTGTTATCGACGCGACGACGAAGCGTAGAAAGAGGCTCGGTGCGGGCCCTCGCTTGCCTATAAAGGCTCGAGAGCAGAACGGGTATAGGGGGCGCCACCAGGTGGCACGATGACAATGACCGCCTTCCCTTACACGGCCTCTCCTGACACGTGGTCGTCCCGACCACAATATGTCACTGTTGTCGCTGCAGCTTCGAGGAGTCTGCGGCTAAAACACACGAAAAACAACAAAGTGAATAAAACACATCCGTTTAGCATTCAAAATAGCGGAGCTTACAGCTCAACGCGCGGTTAGCGGAGCGATAGCTCAACGCGCAATATGCATTAGCCACGTGGAGCATCAGCTCAACACAGTAACTACGGGACATAGGCACCAAGTTCGCATAACCCACTGGAACATAACTACGGGACAGAGGCACCAAGTTCGCATAACCCACTGGAACATAACTACAGGACAGAGGCACCAAGTTCCCATAACCCACTGGAACATAACTACGGGACATAGGCACAAAGTTCGCGTAACCCACTGGAACATTACTACGGGACATAGGCACAAAGTTCGCGTAACCCACTGGAACATAACTACGGGACAGAGGCACTAAGTTCGCATAACCCACTGGAACATAACTACCGGACAGAGGCACTAAGTTCGCATAACCCAATGGAACATAACTACGGGACAGAGGCACTAAGTTCGCGTAACCCACTGGAACATAACTACCGGACAGAGGCACTAAGTTCGCATAACCCACTGAAGAATAACTAAGGGACAGAGGCACCAAGTTCGCATAACCCAGTGGAGAATAACTAAGGGACAGAGGCACCAAGTTCGCATAACCCAGTGGAGAATAACTAAGGGACAGAGGCACCAAGTTCGCATAACCCAGTGGAGAATAACTAAGGGACAGAGGCACCAAGTTCGCATAACCCACTGGAGAAAAACTAAGGGACAGAGGCACCAAGTTCGCATAACCCACTGGAGAATAACTAAGGGACAGAGGCACCAAGTTCGCGTGACCCAGCGGTCGCTTAACACGCGTACTTGCAAGCTAGGTGAAGTCACTACACACAAGCATGCATCAACTTTACTTGTTCACTAACATTGAAGTCAATGCGCACTCAAATACGCAGCGCACGATTAACGAAAAGAGAGATAGCAGTCGTGGAAGAAAATCACGCTCAAGCCAATAGAGCTCCTAGAGTCAGAAAAGCTGGTAAAGCTCCTAGAAAGGTAGAGTACCAATAGACAGAAGAGCTCGTAGAGCACAAAAAGACCGTAGCGCTGGTAGAGTACCAATGGACAGTAAGTATCGCTGATAGAGCACCAATAGATAGTAGAGCTCGTAGAGCACCAATAGATAGTAGAGATCGCAGAGCACAAAAAGACCGTAGCGCTGGTAAAGTAGCAAATGGACAGTAAGTAGCGCTGACAGAGCGCACCAATAGATAGTAGAGCTCGTAGAGCACCAATAGATAATAGAGTCCTCAATAAAGAATCGTTTAAGAATTAAAGTGCAAACACAGATATTGAACAATGAACATTCGATTATGATAACACAGTAGTCAGGGTACAGTTAAAAGTGTAAAAACTAAAAACTGAAACTGATAACTCACAGATAAATAAATCAGAGTTTTAACACGTTAACTAAGTACGTCGGTCGTCAGTCGTCACATTCAGCAAACTTAATTTGTAGCACAAAAACTGTGATCAACACGTATTTGAATTTATTACTCAACGGGACGGCTAATAAATAATTAACAAAGGCACCTGCTATCAAATGATACACAAGCCCTAAGCCACTTTTTGTTTTCTAGGTCCTAAGGCAAGGGGTACGGGTTACTTCATTACAAAAACCCCAACTTACAACTCGCAGTTTTACTCACTTATACAAAACGTTTACATAGTTGTGTCATTAAATGACTGTTCACATTCGCCTGATGATCATAAAACTTTACAAGCCAAATCTGTCATTGAACTTCATTCAAAACATCAACGGTTCCATATCAAGTGTCCGAGCCCAACTATGCCCAATGCATTAACGACTCAAGTAATAAATACGACACGAAACAACCGTTGTCAATTAAAGTCTCGTATGTAAAATCACAACAAGCATAAAGATAAAGTTCTGTCACGTACGTATGTAGGTAGTTGGACCCATAATCAATTTAGCCAATACTTGACCAAAGTTCAAATTAAAATAAACTTTCTATCCAGGAGGGTAGAAGAACAACACTTCTCTAATTAAATTGGAATGCAATAATTATCTTGCCACCGAAATTACGTAACCACAGGTAGGTATGTAACATTAAGAAAACTAACCTGCTAAACTCAAAGTAGGTATGCTTTACGTAAATTGCAGACTGTATTAAAACTTAATAGTTCGGCCTATCTGACTTAAATAATTCTAATGAGATCGGTATACAATCGTACCAGAGAGTTATTAACTTGTAAGGTAGATAGCGAAATCTTATAATCATCACGATCTTAGTGCTATTTCAAAACAAAACATCCTCCAGACTACAATGCGTATAAAGTCACTGATTTAGCTGGGCTTAACCGATTTCGTAATATGACAAAATCATTTGGAAAACATAAGCTAATCATATGCAATGGATGATTTACATGAGGATTGTAACTAATCACAGTTATTTATAACTTTTGTTGTAGGTATCAACAAAGACAATAGCGCGGTAACACAGTTATGTGCAGCTATCTTTCTTGGCAAATTATTTCTATGTGATTCAAAATTGCAAAACAACACACTTCGATTAGACTGCTTAACTTTTCAACGACTAGATGTTGGTGTACTGAGGGTGTACGTAATTGACATTAGGAATAAGTTAAGGATAGATCTCACCAGCGTTTCATATCCCAACGGCGGCATCATAGCACCAGCACGCTAGGTACATGCCAGCTATAGCCTGGAGCCAGCGCAGAGGCGTGCCCACGGGTAGGTACCGCGACGAGGCGGCACAGTGATCGTCACCATGATCACAACCTGCGCCTGTCACGTAAGGACGACTATGGCGTCCCGCTAGACTGGGACAGCCGATCCATGTCGTACTGAAACAGTGTAACAACAAAAGCACACAAAACACATTAACAATCGATTAATCGCGACATCAAAAGTGTTTAGGACTGATTCGCTGATAAACAATACGCGTAATTCACTGACTATCAATACGTCGGTATTTACAATTTTACACCTTGTATGACAAGAGGGTAGTAACGTTGTTTTTATGAGAGCGCCTTGCAGGTTACGACAAGTTAACATTTAGGTTATTGCAGTTTCCCGATCGGTATTTCTATGAAACATTGACAATCGTTCAACACGGTGTTTTTAACAAAAATACAAGTGCAACTAGCTACCCACTTTACTAGAGTACTAAAACATAGGATCTCATTTAAGGTATTTTGTACAAAACCGGGAAATACTGTGAGCTACATATTTTAACGTGCAAACCACTTAACTTCACTGGCAGTTTTATTGTTGCCTGAAACTACCTTTCATGTGTAACGATTACCATCCTATTAGGTATTACAGATTCGAAAGGACTTCATTGAAACGGAAACGTTTAGACGGTATGGGTTAAGGTTTAGCATAGATCGACACAAGTTGTACAAGATCTATTATTGTCACGACATGTAGGTAGGACATGGCTGCTGTTTATCGTTTAACTTTTTAAGGATGTTTAGTCGCAGAATGGAGCGTCTAGCGTATTCAGAATAGATTCGTGGAATAGCTATTCGAATTACATCAAACCACATTTTTGCAACATCGATTCTTTCTGCGTAAAGGAGTTTTAACTTCGACTTTAAATTTTTAATAGGGGCGGTCATTAGTGACTCAATCGTTTAAATACTACTCGTATCGCCCTCGAGACAGTTCGCGAGTCTGGACAACGATAATTATTGTCGTCCTATTTGATAATATCGCGAGCTTTATCAACTCCCACCAAGAATCGATATCATGCAAACTAGGGTACACTTTGAAATGTAATAATGGATGGATCATACCTCAATTAATGCCTGTAGGGCCCCAATGAAGCGCTCTGCCACGCTCTGTGACGTGAAAGCGCTCGCCACGGACTCAGGTGGCACCGGCAACCATGACGTGGACGGTCTCACCTCGCTAGTGTCGGAATTGAAGGTAGATCGACATCGGGCGCCGATCCAGCGCGCAAATGGCGCGCAACGCCGATGACGGTACCTCGGCGCAAGCTGCCTGCTAGCTGATATTGTCTAACGCGTTGTGTCGCGGTAGGATGCCGTTAGCTGATTCTGGATGCCTATTGCATCCGTATTAGGTCCATGCCTGTTCCTGCCTCTATTTTGAGAGGTGGAACAGCTGGCCAGGGTTATAAGCAAGAGTGGTAATTGGAATGGCAAACTAACTTCAAAAATTACTTTTGCTATGACCAGAGCTAGGACTAGGCAATGGAGCCTAATCCCACTTCTGATATAAGCGGATTCTTACTAATTTTAATAAAAAGAAACACATTTATCACAAAAGGAAAGTATTATTCCAAACAAAGTAACAAATAATTGAACAAATATCTAACAAACGATAATTATTAGGACACTACCCAGAGAGGTGTTATCGACGCGACGACGAAGCGTAGAAAGAGGCTCGGTGCGGGCCCTCGCTTGCCTATAAAGGCTCGAGAGCAGAACGGGTATAGGGGGCGCCACCAGGTGGCACGATGACAATGACCGCCTTCCCTTCTCCTTCTTTGTCCTCGCCTTATCCCGTTACGCGGGGTCGGCTTTTCTTATCATGCGACGCCATGTAGATCTTGTGTTGGCGTCTTCGTCATTGAGGCCGAGGCGTTTCATGTCCCTTTGAACATTTGTCATCCAAGTAGTTTGGGGTCTTCCCCTACCCCTTCTTCTTGTAGCCATGGAAAGGCACTTTTTCACCACATAATCGTCGGGCCTACGCATTACGTGTCCGTACCACCTGAGCCTTGACTCTGATATTTTGTCGGTTATGGGTGCAACTTTAAAGCTTCCTCGTATATATTCATTCCGTACTTTGTCCTTGAGTGTTACTCCCCCCGCCCATCTCAGCATACGCATTTCCGTGGTATGTAACTTCTGTTCATGGGTCTTTTTGGCTGCCCAAACTTCGCTGCCGTACAGTAATGCTGGTCGTACTGCCGTTTTATAGACCTTGCCTTTAGTTCTTATTGGCATTTTTGCGTCACATAGCACCCCCGTGAGAGTACGCCACTTCATCCATCCAGATGTCGTTCTTTGTGTTACGTCCGCTTCTATAGGGCCATCCTCGGAGAGAACGGATCCTAGATACTTGAATGTTTTAACTCTAGGGAGGGCCGTGCCACCCAGGGTGATGCCCGGGTCAAGTGAAGCGTTGGGGTTGAAGTTACAGAACATATAATCGGTTTTTGTCCTGCTAATGCGCAAGCCATTTTGTTCCAGCGACTCCCTCCATCTTTCTAAGTCTTCTTGTAGCTCTCGCACACTGTCAGATATAAGAACTACGTCGTCAGCATACAAGAGATTCCATGGGGTTGATTTCTGGATTTTTGCCGTCAGATAGTTCATGACTACATTAAATAGCAGAGGGCTCAGTGCACTGCCCTGATGAACGCCAACTTTTATATCAAAGCTGTCAGATAGACCGGCTGCGCTTCTGACGCAGGTTTGGACGTTGTTGTACATGTCTTTAATGATGCGTATGTAGCATTCAGGTACACTGTGCGCTCTGAGCGCCTGCCATATCAATGTTCTTGGCACTCGGTCAAAGGCTTTTTCTAGGTCAATGAATACCATCCAGAGATTTTGACAATTTTCTTTAGATTTTTCCATTACCAATCTTACGGCATGAATTGCATCCATGGTTCCCTTTCCGGGTGTGAAACCAAACTGGTTTTCCGTTAGCGAGATTATAGATGCTAGACGTTCACTGAGCACTCGTTCCCAGATCTTAAGGGTGTGTGATGTGAGTTTTATCCCCCGGAAGTTTCCGCACTCTCTAACGTCTCCCTTATTTTTGTAGAAGGGAACAAGTATGCTTTTTCTCCAGGCATCTGGCATTTTTTCAGTTGTTAGGATGTTATTGAACAAATTAGCTAGCCAGACTCCCCCACCTGCCTTCAGGGACTTCCACAGTTCGGCTGGTATGTCATCAGGCCCACAGGCCTTGTGGTTTTTCATTTTCAGAATGGCCTTTTTGACTTCTGCTATGGTGATTTGATTTATGGGTCCTTCTATTCTTGGTTCTTCGATTTCAGCCTGTCTAGGGAACTCCTCATTTAGCAGTATATGGTAATACTCGTACCACCTTTTACAGATATCTTTATCAGATGTGAGTAGCGTGCCTTTGCTATCCTTGATGTATTTAGTAGTCTTAAAATCCTTCGTGTTATTATGCCTGTTTTTAGCTATTTTATATATCTCTGTGTCCGAAGCCAGTTCTAGTTGTTGATAAAGGTCCAACTCTGCATTTTCCTTCTCAATCGCAACTGATCTTCTTGCAATCTTTTTCGCCTTTTTGTACTCTAGCTTATCCTCCTCTGAGCCACTCTCTTGCCATTTCTTGAACAGGCGTTTCTTTTCTGATACAGTGGATTTGGTGTTGTTATTCCACCATTTAGCATCTTTCTCGTTATGCAGGGGACCCTTGGATAAACCCAGTGTAGTTCTCGCTTGGGTGATACAGGCATCATGAAACTTAGACCAGTTTACTGTGGGAGAGTCGTGTAATGAGGAGTCATTACTCAGATACTCAAGGATTTTATTTTTAAAATTGCTTCCCTTGCCCGTATTAAGTTCTCGCCATTTTATCCTCTCTACTCTCGTTATTTTATATTTAATTTGTCGTTTGAGTTTTAAAGCTACTAATAACAGTCTATGCTGTGATGTTAATGGTTCGCCTGGAATAACTTTGCAATCTTTAATTTGTTTGAGATTCTTTCTATCTGTCATTATATAGTCAATTTGTGTTTTGGACTTTCCACTTTTGTAGGTAATGAGGTGTTCCTCTTTCTTTTGAAAAAATGTGTTAACTACCACTAGGTTAAGAGATGCTGCAAATTCTAGTATTGTGGCTCCTTCTTTATTTTGCGTTCCATAACCAAAGCCCCCATGATGATCCTCATATCCATCTGCGTCACTGCCTACATGCCCGTTGAGATCTCCGCAGATAATTCTTTGCTCAGTTGCCGGTAAAGCATTCATGTGTGTACACAATTCTTCCCAGAAGTCTTGTTTCTCTGTTTCAGGGCAGCCAACCTGGGGCGCGTAGACACAAACGATGTTGAGGCAGGTTTGGTTCTCCAAGGCTAGTTTTACAGACATGATACGGTCACTCGCTCTATTTATTTCTATTACCTTTTCGCTCAAATGTTGATCTAGAATAATCCCAACCCCATTTTTTCCACTTTCAGTACCATAATAAATAAATTTAAATCCCTTCCCGATTTGCCGTGATTTTGCACCTTTCCATTTTGTTTCTTGCACACAGCAGATGTTGATGCGACGTCGTTCTAAGATGGCGCTTAATTCAGCACTGCGTCCTGTCATCGTACCAATGTTCCAGCTAGCAATACGTAGTTCGGACATTGTTACGGTGCTTTTTTGTTTAGCTCTTCCGTCGCTTTTGGGGGACGCCCTAGTATGTTTCGCAGTTCCATCATCACCAACGTCGCTTAAGGGGGACGCCCTAGTATTCCTCGTGTTCTTTAATTTTTGCCTTTTCATGATAAGTATGGTGAATTGGCTTCTGTTTTACGGCCGGTTGCCACCTGACGCCAAGAGTGTAGCCCACTACGGGGCTCGGGCGCCGCCGTTGGCCCGCTAGGGGCTCATCCGCCGCCATCCCTACTGAGCACTCCACCCTGAGCACCCAGCACGCACGTAGCCTCTACTCCGCATATGTCGAAGAAGCCTACGTGCGGGGTTTGATAACGGAGTATCCATCTCCGGCCTTGTGGTCCGCGGGAGGTATTTTATTTCCCTCCTACCCTATGGAGGTTGGGCCTCCATCGAACATCCCCCTATCCGCCACCTGGGGACGCGTCCTCTAGGGAATCAGGCTACCCCGAGGATAAGGGAATCAGGCTACCCCGAGGAGGAATCAGGCTACCCCGAGGAGACCGCCTTCCCTTACAATATAGATAAAAAGTACCCTGTCTGTGGTTTGAGAGTTGTGACGTCACACGATGCTATATCAGTGGCGCCCGCGTTTTGGGTCTTGCAATCCACAGATAAAAAATCTCAAATTTGTTTTGCATAAATAAAATATATACAATTTATTTTAATGCAAAATACATATTGCATAATTATTGTTAACCTACAAGCTACCAAATCTAACATATTTCATATTTTATAGTTACAGCTGTCAAGTAGCCAATTGCTTCTGCTTGAGATAAATAACTATAGTCCATTTTTACGGCAGGTGAAAAAACGTGCGATTGTTTTGCTCAATAACTCAGTTTTTTTAAAACTTTTAAAAAACACTGTTTTTACAAACACAAAGGTTTTAAGTTGTTCTAATGTTGATTTTCTATAACTTTTTCGTACCGCTTGCTCAAAAAAGTGACATTCTATGCCACAAAAAGCTAACATAACAATAGTCATTTTTAATCTGTTAAAAACAGGGAAAGAAAATTGTACTGAATTTCATTCATCCTCTAGGGGGAGAATGTGATTTAAATTTGGAATACTTACCGAAATTTATATTTTATACTGAACTACATCAGCTGTGTTTACACCATTGAGTTTGTATATAAAGCATTATACATCTTTTTGAAAAAGGAATACGCATTTATCATGCAGTTATGATTATTAAATAAAATGACGAAAACCGACGAGGCCGTATGAGCTTGATGCCTTTGCTTTTCCGACAAAAAAATATTAGTCTAGGAATTTGCCGCGTTTTTGTTTTCTTCAAATACATAAACGTTAATGTAACTCTCTCTATCAATAATTGGACCAATGTTTCGAATGTTAACTTTTACTTTTAATTGTCATTATTTTTAATAAATGCTTATCTCATATTATTATTGTGTTAATTTTTTCGCAAATGGTACGAAAAGTAGAGTATTTTCCTCGGTGATAAAGCTGTCTTAGTCTTGGGTGAACTTAAATCCCTCGCTACACTCAGGACACGTCTTAAATCCCTCGCTTCGCTCGTGATTTAAGTTTTTAACATCCTCGCTACGCTCGGGAGTAAACTTCGAGTCCTTCGTTACGCTCGCGATTTAAATCGTCACCCGCGACAGAAGACACTGCTTTATCCCCTTGGTTAATAATCTACTAATAATCTATCAATGTATTTATCACTATATCTACCACCTGTCTTCAGAGAATGTCGCATTCCTTACGTATGTAACTATTTGCGTATAATTTATCATATCGATTTGAAATTTTGAAATGAACACAGTTTTAAGTAATGTTTATTTTATCTCTTACAACTTATAACTTGTGCCATTTATGAAAAGTCAGGACTCTACCACCGAACAGTTGTTGTTGCAACTTGCGAGTAAGTTTCTAATATTATGATTATGATGATAATGAGCGTACCTACTGCTGAACGTGATTTTGAAAAGTGAAAGTTGATTCTATTGGGGATATTCTATAGATCATAAAAATAAGAGACCTATATATAATATCAATGTTATGCATCTAGTTGTTACCACAAAACTTTCTTTGCAACTGCGGATCCCCGCAAAAAGTTGGATGTCCATAAAAATTGTTATCAGTAGGTATTGACACTGTGACCGCATCTGGTGATTGATATTAATGGAGGGCGCGAGGCCTTATCTCTTTGTGTTCGGGGGTAAACCCGACCGCGCGGTCGCCCTTTGAAAAATTAGGACGAATTTGAACATCTTCGGAGAAGGTCGGAAAAATTTAGTAAGATTTAGCTCTTACGTAGATATTTATTATAGACGACGCTCCTGCCACCGAAATAAGTTGATGATCGCTTGCGTAATTTGTATGTGAGAACATATTATGTTCCTTCCAAACCTGAAGGAGAGAACTTGGTTAGAAAAACTATTAACTAGGTACTCGTAGTACGTATCTACTAGATGGATAAATTTGTGTCCTTATGTGCTGTACTATGATGCTAAGTGTTAATACAGGTCATAAGCTATCTTCATTTCAAATTTTAGCCAAATCGGTTCAGTCATTACGGCGTGAAGGAATAACAAACATCCAAACTTACACACTTACGAGTAGATACTTGAAACATCCGAACTTTCATATTTATAATATTATTTAGATAGACAGTAATTGGTACTTTGAACCCCATACCCACCACATTATTATCCCAAGAAAACTCCCTTAAAAAACTCCTCACACGACTCCCAGCAATGAATACGATCCAGAGAGAGAGAGATAAGTGGAATGAGCCTGAGCTGGTTATCGAACAGCTTGCAATAGTAAAACAACAGTTGTTGCAAAAACAGACGTATTTGTATAGCGTTACAGTTTATTGTTCGTTTCTTTAGTAAAAAGGTACTTCAGAAACGCACCACAAAGCGTATCCGATACATTACAATAAATAAACCTTGATACTAAAACCTACCGCAGACACAGCTTCTACTAGATAGGCAAAATCTATGAGTGGGCCCGCCAGACGTTGTCCTGCCCTGGACCTAGAACCCGATTGCAGCGCCCCCTACCGAGTCCAATTATTATGAATATAAACCATCCTTGGACCCACTCAAACACACACAAAAAATCCATCTAAATAGGCAAACCGCTTTTGAGTTTTAGCGAGACATTCATTTTCATAATTTAGCAATAATTCATCTATAATCCATACTAATTACTAATAATATTATAAATGCGAAAGTGTGTCTGTCTGTCTGTCTGCTACGCTTTCCCGGCCCATCTTTTCAACCGATTTAGCTGAAATTGACATAGGCTACTTTTATCCCGGAAAATTATGGAGTTCCCGCGGGAATCAAAAAACTCTAATTCTGCACGCGGACGAAGTCGCGGGTATCATCTAGTATTATTATAAATGCGAAAGTTTGGATGGAAGGATGGATGGATGTTTTTTACTCAATCACGCCAGAACGGCTAAATGGATCTGGATGAAATTTGGCACAGAGTTAGATTAAAGTCTGGAATAACACATGGGCTACTTTTATCCTGGAAAATTAAAGAGTTCCCGCGGGAACCTAGAAAACCTCAATCCACGCGGACCAAGTCGCAGGTATCAGCTAGTTTAAATATATAAAGTGATTTCCTGATATTATTATTATTTAATTTATAGTCTAGCGTTGGATATGTATGTATTTTTGTTACTCTTTCACGCAAAAACTACTAGACGGATTTGGTTGATAGATTATATAGTTTGGAATAACACAGGCTACTTTTTACCGGAAAATTAAAGAGTTTCCGCGGGAACCAAAAAACCTCAATCCACACGGACGAAGTCGCGTGCTTAGTACAAATTTAAATATGCGGGTTTTATCACTTAGCAGCGGTCTCTACCAGGTAAATTTAGGATTATGAGCTTACTAGCTGACGCCCGCGACTTCGTCCGCGTGGATTGAGGTTTTTCGGTTCCCGCGGGAACTCTTTAATTTTCCGGGATAAAAAGTAGCCTATGTGCTATTCCAGACTATAATCTATCTCTGTGCCAAATTTCATCCAGATCCGTTCAGCCGTTGGAGCGTGATTGAGTAACAAACATCCATACATCCATACATCCATCCAAACATTCGCATTTATAATATTTATTTGATGAGGAGATTAAAGAAGTGATATCTAGTATTCGTAAGATGATATCTAGTGTACCTACCTATTAATTAGAGCAAACAGTCAGATCGGCGCCCTTTCTCAGTTCTTTACGTTCGTAGCTCGTAGTCGATACAAGTCCAAGCTTCTATCCCCGTAATGTGCCCATTACACAACTATACGAATGAATGAACGAGCAATACAGGAAACATGAATGAGTCATTTTGTGGTATTTGTAGCAGCTTAAATGTGTGTTTAGACGGTTCTATGGTTCGATGCAAGAGTAAATATAAGAGTAATTTTCCTTGTGTTTCTGGTATAATAGTATCAGCATCAACTAAAGTATTTAATACTATACTAATATTATAAATGCAAAAGTGTCTTTTTCTGTCTGCTACTGCGTTCACGGCCCATCTTATCTCAGAAAAAGCTAACTTTTATTCTGGAAATTTAAGCGGTTTCCGCGTGAAATAAAAACCTTAATCTTAACTTCTAATTCTTAATTCTTAACTTAGTAATTAAGTATGGGCGAAGTCGCGGCCATCATTTAGTTTGATAAGATGACGTCATGCGAGAATGTGTACGATAAACCAGACAATAAGACATTGCTCTTGTCTTGTGTTCGTGTCTAAGAGGTACTAAAATTCTACACCAATGTATCTAATAAAGCGCAAAAGGCCTTATTTTACGTAAAAACTGTCAAAGGTTAAAATGAGCAGTACCAACAATGCAGTAGGGAACCTAGTACATTGTTCACCGAGGGATTAAAATTACCAATTTGTGTTGAAATGAATTATTGAGAAGATCGGCAATGTGAGTTTTGCTAATTACTGTTTTTATTTTAAACAAAACCATAAATTATGTCCGTGGTAGGTATTTGAGCTATAGACGAAAATTCAATTCAATTCAATTCATTTATTCAATTTAACACTGTAGGTACTCTTATTGACGTCAGTTACTTACCTATAAAAAAGTCGCACCATAAGGGTTCCATTTTACTATTTTGGTACGGAACCCTAAAAAAATGATGGTGATAATCAGTTACGGTATCTTAAAACTAAAGCTGCGAGGGTTACAAACGCGCCCTGGTCTGAGAAGAGCCCACAACAAACTCAGCCGGGGTTTTTTTATTATCACCATCTCACAAATCATCTTAACTAAGGAACTATCAGAGTCATTAGAGCAAATTATTGCCATTGCGTAATGAAGAACACTGCAGATTTTAGGAAATTCCACCCAGTGATTTCTAAAAATTCCATCCAAGAGAGGCAGGGTTACAAATTACTGTTGTAATCAGCTACTTGATTACACCAGTAATTCGTAAACGGTAAGCTCAGTCGACCGCGGTCAGCGCAAGTTTGGCCAAGTCATTAGAGGCACGGGTCGTTAAACTACTAATTGCGGTTCGCGCTTCACCCTTTAGTAGCCCCTGCCTTGTACCCTATTAGTTGCAGTTTATTTGTTAGGCTAGCGGTTCGCCATTATTGTCTCGGTACTGGTTTTCATGTTTCAGCCATTGGAAAGAGCTCGCGCAGGACAGAATCATATGGCGTAAAAGCAATAAGGATGGTTGACGTTCTCGCCCAAAGAAGAGTAAGGAGGCATACCACCGGCTCTCTAATTTGCGACGACAGGTTAAGCTGCCCCGTTTGTGGCCGTAAATATCGGTCGCGTATCGGCTTAGCCATAGGAAAAAGTGTCGCCTAGACAGTGCGTAAATTGTCTGTCAAGACGTAAAGGCTTGCGACGGTATTTATTTTTCCTGTCTGCCTCGCTGGTCTAGTGCTTAGAATATTCGACTGCGGCCGACGAGGTCCCGGGCTCGAGTCTCGGGTCGGGCTATAACAAGGACTTATTAGGTTTTTCTGACAAGAAATTTTCAGTACTATCTCGGAGTTCGGATGTTGGTGGTGTTTCACTCCCGTGCCTCGGAGAGCACGTAAAGCCGTCGGTCTTGCGGACGAAGCATATATGTATAAGTAAATAATAATAATTTACTGTCGTAATCAATCTGAGATTTCCCTAAATCAACCCCAATACATGTGTATTTTGTGGGCAAAGCAATTAAACAACAACTTCTAACCCCACAAAACTAGATATCGGACCCCCTGCCACTGGCTGGCGTGTTTCAATTAGAAATTTGTTAACTTGCGCTTTGGTCACGCACGCCTTGTGGCCATAACTAAAGCGTGTAAACTTACATACTTACGTACATTGAAAACTTAAATCATATACATTACAATGAATACAAATGATATATTGCTACCTACGTTTAGAGTAACTATATGCATCAGATTTATTATAAACTAGACGATGCCCGCGACTTAACTAGCTGATGCTCGCGACTTCGTCCGCGTGGATTGATGTTTTTTGGTTCCCGCGGGAACTCTTTCATTTTCCGGAATAAAAAGTAGCCTATTTGTTATTCCAGACTATAATCTATCTCTGTGCCAAATTTCATCCAGATCCGTCCAGTAGTTTTTGCGTGAAAGAGTAACAAACATCCATCCATCCATCCAGCCATCCATACATCCATCCATCCAAACTTTCGCATTTATAATATTAGTGTAGAATAGTATAGAATAGATTAATCTAATGCATTCTAACAGATTATCTTCTTCTCTCATTCTAACAGAGATCTTAACTTATAAGATTACAGATTAAAATAATATAGGTCTACAGAAGATAAAGAACTTTGAAAAGTTTTTTTTCTAGGAATGAATTCATATCCTTTTCATACCTTCAGTCTGTCTAATGAAAACTGAGAGTTTATTACTGTCAACACTAGGCTTAAGAAAATTCAAAGCTAAACTAACTCTATCTCAACTAGCTGATACCCGTGGAAGTGCAGTTATTTTTAAATCTATTGGAATCTCTAAAAAATGTCATTTCGAAATTACATCCATTAGGATGGAATTCATCCACATTCGATGAAATGTTGTACGAAAGTCCCTCATTCTCTTAGTCATGGCTGTTGTTAAAATGAAAACTTCAGTTAAATCAGTTCAGTTACTCAAAAACAAATTCAAACTTCGGTTTGGTTTAAATGGTCAATGCCTGACAATTTTCAGGATTTTCAAGGGGTCAGGTAGGTAGTCTGTAGATATTACAATCTATTTACGTACATCTTCAGAATGAAAATAAACATCATATCAAGCCAAACCGCAATAAGCTCTGTGTAAGCATTTCCTTGTAACCCCTTATTTTGCTATACAGTTGGTCTCTTGGACCTTCAATTAGATATTTGCAATCTCACCATCTTGGGCACGCGCCGTCCTTTCGATGTTATCTCGAATTTGTTAAATATGCAAGCTGCTTTGGGATTAAGACCCCTAAAGCAAAGATATTTATTTAACGTCGGAGACTGGAGTGTATTATATTTCTTTGAATTCAATATTAAGAAATTAAATTAAATTATGATAAGTAATAGTTGTTGCCCGCGACTTCGCCTGAAAATATTGTTTTTTTCCTGTTTTTTCCTAAGCAAACATAGGTTTACACAACAACATACAACAACAACTATAATATACAACGGACATTGGTTAAAACTAGCCTACCAAAATTAGTAAAACAACCAATTTTCATGGTGCTACTAAAATAATAATAAACACGATCTCAAGCGTGCAGCTGGGAGCCGCTGGAAACCAGCGGCACAAGACCGTGCTCTGTGGCGATCCATGCAGGAGACCTTCGTCCAGCTGTGGACGTCTATAGGTTGAGACGACGACGACTAAAATAATAATTTATCGTGGAAAATGTAATAATTATTTATAGCGATACAGAAAATTGTTAAATGTTAATGTTCGAATATTTCAATGTATCATCATAAATTCTTCCAAATTACTTTTAGCATGGAAAATTATGGAAGTTATTTTCAACGTTACACCGCTGTTGACAAATTCCAAAGTATGCTCAACCACGTCGGCAGGCGGGTGAAATTTTTGCTTTGTAACAACTTTTCCTCGCATACCTCGGTTACGATACATAAAACTCATATTATTAGCACAGCGTAAAGTATATAATATTAATTATTATTAACCTACAGTGGATCAACGCCCATACTTATTGCATACCAAAGGCTCACCGACGACACCTACCTACAAGCTTAACTTTGAGTTAGAATGGCTGAATTCTGCAGTGAAAAAATTGAACATTCGCTCCCCCGTCTTGTCATCACCCTATATTTCTATGCCTTATTATGATAATTTACCTAATCAAAAATTTTAATATTTCTGTTTTAAATAGTTGCAGTGAATGGTTTTCTTCCACCTCTTGTTATTCAAGGTATTTTCTGCCACGTAAGTACTAGGTGCAAATTATGAAACCAGCTTCCACCAGCTGTGTTCCCTAAAAACTGCAATATGGAGCTATTCAAGGGGCGTATAATTAACAAATTCCTCAAAACTCGGCAATGCGTTTGCTGTTCTTTTTTGCCGCATTTATGTTGAACAGCGGTAATAACTTAACATTAGGTGACCCGCTTGCTCGTTTGCTTGCTATTAATATATTTTAAAAAATTACAGTAAACCTAAATAATTTTTTAACCAGATTCAAACCTGGGACATTCAATCCACTAGGTGACAGTTGCAAAATTACTAAGCACCCAGGCACCCAGCGCAAAGTCCTTCCAACTCGCTAATTACTCTGGCGAATATTTACTTTACTGAGATTCTCGTAGACGGCTTAGGTTGTGGTCTCATTGTCAAGCGGACCGTTTTACTTTGTAACAATAGATAGAGCTAATTTCATTAAGTTATGATGCTTTTCACAGAACCTAGGGAATCTGCTTATTACTTCTTTTGTTCTGTGTTGCTTTTCGTACTTTAAATTATGTTCTTTAATTTGTAATTAAGTATAACGATTATTTCTCACATAAATATTTTAAATAATAATTGTAATATTTACAAAAAATAACCTACTACAAAAAATCTATAATTTATTTGTAATTATGTCTACTTAATTTGTAAAGTCGATCAAGAGCGATAAAAATATATGAATGTATTATTATTAAAAATATATGTGTTATTTATTTACATTTCAATGGCTTCAGTACATTCCATACCTTTTATTTTGGTTCCTGTTATTATTTTGTATAATGTGGCTAATTCTGTGAAACAAAATCTCTACTGTACATCATGGTAAGGCAAAGTATCTTGACTTAACACTAAGATCTGTCCTCTATAACTTGTTTCCGCTATCTTGTGTATTAAGCCTGCACCCTCAGGCTTAGAGCTTCGTCTTAGCACTATGGGGTCAAAGTTGAGACTCTCTTGACGGGACGTCGGAAATGATGAATCTGGCAGGTAACTAACTAGTTTTGTTTGTTCGTCAATCAATTTGACGACCTCCCTGGCGCAGTGTTGAGCGCTGTTGTCTTCGTGTGAAATCTATAATTTCTGAATTTTCCCTGATCTGCCCTGGTTTGGCCGTGGCTAGTTACCACCCTACTGGCAAAGACGTGCCGCCAAGCGATTGAGCGTTCAGATACGATGCCGAGTAGAAACCGATTAGGGGTATGGGTTTTTAATATAATAATTATTGTCATGCCTCTAACAGGTTAGCCCGCTACCATCTTAGTCTGAATCATCACTTACCATCGGGTGAGATCGCTGTCAAGGGCTAACTTGTAGTGGATAAAAAAATCAAAGTTAGTTAAAGCTTATTATAATCCATACTAAAACGAAAGTGTTTCTATCTGTATGTTTGCACATTAACGTTTTGCTTTGTTGGTAAAAAATATGGATATTTCGATGGTAGAAAAATATGAATATTTCGATGGTAGAAAAATATGGATATAGAAGAAGCTCGACGAATAGTAGAGTAAATTACAGAGGGAGGCCCATGCACCGTTGCCGTGGTTGCTTTCTAATTGTTTCCTGCGGCGCGGAGACGTATCAATTTGCACGTAATTCCAGTCCTTACCCGTCGCGAGGTAAACCGCTGTGGCCGAGATAATAACATCCCTTTGTGAAGGGTTCCCTTTCCTGTCAAATTGCATTTCTTTTGTACTGGCTTCAAGGGATTTGTGTGACTACAAAATTATTGAGTGTATCTTTAAAGCGTTTACGAATAATAATATGTTACAAAGCGAATAATATTATCTACGGTAGCGTTGGAGGGCACCCCACTAGGCGGAAGGACGATCTCAAGCGAGTAGCTGAAAGCCGCTGGAAGCAAGCGGCACAAGACTCCTCTGTGACTCCAAGACTCTTCTGTGGAGATCCATGCAGACCTTCGTCCAGCCGTGGACGATAGGTTGAAACAAAGACGACGAATGTGTCACGTTAGTTTGTGAACGAAGATGTACCTACTGCGGAATACGCACATATGACGCAAAATCTATTCAAACAATTCGGTAACTCTCTCTCTCTACGTTATATTCCTCGTTACTGAAGATCGTGACCGGCATGACCGCTATTGTAGTTAAGACGTCGTTGTCTTCTCATTTATGATATTTTGATCGCGTTAAAAAACTCTGAGCATATAGCTCTCTCCATCGCCCGCTAAGTGGCTCTGAGCTTTCTTAAGATATTATAAACCCAATAGTAGCCCTAAGCCCATAGTTAGCGACCATGTCTCGCCTACTATATCCGTACCGCATGTCATCACTGCGGTAAAACGCAATGTTCGAAGACTTTGGTCGTCAGTCATTGAGGGATCTTGGTAGTCAAGTGAACGCTGTTTTATAAATAAAAGCTCCGTGGTGCGCAGGTAATTATTAAATCTGGTAACCGCACATCAAACAATCTATAGTAAGTATTCGGAGTTCATGATCACTCCGATACATCATATTTAGCGGCCGATCTATCAGCCGCAGTCATATCGGCCATTACTCAATTAGAAACCGTGATCGATGTGACTGAAGGGACATTACGAATAGTGGCTAAAATCATATCACCTACAGCATACATATAATCATTTGAATGTAGACTTTAAAAACAATGGTCGAAGGTCGAAATTGTATTGCTAAATTAAGATGGGGCTTGTTATGTTTTGTTAGTAAGAAGTCCAGTGTAAACTAAGCAGGAACATGGTAAATTAACGGAGCTTTTTCTGATCTCCTGGTGCGTTTACACAATATACATTTGTTAAAGTACCTACATCCCAATGGATTGGTACATTTTAGTTAACCATACTAATATTATAAATGCGAAAGTGTGTTTGTTGGTTTGTCCTTCAATCACGCCGCAACAGAGCAACGGATCGGCGTGATTTTATATAGTTACGGCGTTTATATATTATATAGTTAAGTACCTGGAGAGTGACACAGGCTACTTTTTATCCCAGAAAATTAAGTAGTTCCCGTGGGAATTAAAAAAAAATATTAAAAAGTCGCGGGCATCAGCTAGTATTTAATACAGGTAATCTCAAATCTAATGACTCAACATCTACTAAAATCCAAAGTGAAATTCACCCAAAATCAGCCTTGAGGTAGACATTACGAAGTTAATATCAGTTTGTACTTACTTGCGTCTCAACAATTCGTTTACGAGATTTAGACAAGTCTTTGATCTCGGTCGCTAATCAAGACTCGAGGAGAGTTTAACAGGTCCTGCTCCCTCGTCCCGAGGAATTTAATTATTTTGAGGAGAAAAAAAGATAAGAATTTACTTAACTGCCCGTTAAAAGCTATTTTGAAGTCAGAATGTCAAAGAAATTAAATAGATGTCTCATGTTTAACACATGAGACATCTATTTAATTTAAACCTAGAATAATGAGAATGAAAACGCAGGAAAGCTAGTTTTTCATTTAAATGTCACTGGATAATTTCTTTTTTATTTGTAAAGCCTTTTAAATCACAACACGATGTGAAAAATTTTAAGATCCTTGCCACCGCATCGAAAAATAAAATAAGTACATAATGTTACAGTCAACTTCAAAGCAATGAAAGATTTTTATTCGATTTTAAGTGACAATAAAAAGACACGCAGAATGGAATGTACAACGACAACAAGTTTATATGTGAGACCGCGGACGATAAAATTCTTTGAATATCTTTTTAACAACAGGCATTTATTGCGGGACGGGGGCTTGCATTTTATTTCCGTGTATTCAACAATCACAGATTTTAATTTTATTTTTGCTTCTTTTGAAGCTACCTACAAAATTAATTACGAATTTCTTAGAAGTAATACCCGTGTATAGTTCGTTTTAGGGCGAGTGAAATTTCGTTTATAGACATGAAAGCAAGGTTCCATAAAGTTTGCGCGGTAAAACTTTGAAGAAAAATTTATTATTATCGTATTGTTTATTGATAGTGGAGTAATACCTTTATACATTGATGACCTCCGTGGTGCAGTGTTGAGCGCTGTTGTCCTAACGGGCCCGTCGGGCTGTCCCGGGTTCGATCTCCGGCAGGGTCAATTTGGGAATTTATAATTTCTGAATTTTCCCTGGTAGGAGGCTTCGACCGTGGCTAGTTACTACCCTACCGGCAAAGACGTGCCGCCAAGCGATTTAGCGTTTCGGTATGATGCCGTGTAGAAACCGAATAGCGGTATGGGTTTAATATAACTGGCATGCCCCTAACAGGTTAGCCCGGTACCGTATTAGACTGCATCATCACTTACGATCAGGTGAGATCGCAGTCAAGGGCTAACTTGTGGTGGATAAAAAAAATTACTTTACTCGGAGTTTTTAGATTTAAGTAATTACATAACTAAATTAAGCAATTACAATTACATAACTTTGATTTTAGTTAGCAATTATTTACTTTCCATCTCTATATTATTCAGTTTCAAACCTCGGCCAGTAAATTGCAAATTTTAATGGAATAGCCATAAAATGATAATATTATTGCCTATAATTAAAACTCAGCCGGCGGAAAGCTCATCAAATTTTACGAGAACACATAAATTTAATAGAAATTACCACCATTTTATTTGTTTTATTCAATGACTAAAGAAAAATGGTAGACAAGATTTTAACTACAAATGTAGAGATAACTTGCTATTTATGGCTTAGCGTGTAGTTTTTATAATTTTTATGCAAGATAGGTTATACTAATAATACATTTTTTTTAACAAGTTGAGGTATACCTACTTAATTGTTCATAATTCATAATTAATAATTCATTTATTGTCCAGAACATGGTACATAATAATATAGTTACATATTACAGATGTTACATTAAAAACATAGTAGGTAAGGTCTGCATGTTATACCGTAACTGGTACAATTTTAAAGTTAACTATTCAATTATTGACCGAGCGAAGCGAAGGTCTCTGAGTCTACTTGAGTGAATTGGCACTTGTCCGTCCGTCCGTCCGTCCGTCCGTCCGTCCGTCCGTCCGTCCGTCCATCTGTCCGTCTGTCAGAGCCTTATAACTCCTGAATTACTGAATGTAATTACTTCAAATTTAAATATAATATGTAAACCAATGGCCTCCCGCCGAATATGGCTTAAAAAGTTACAAAAATCTTTATTTCAGGGGGGCTCTCATAGAAGCGAATGCGGAGTAAAATATTTTTTATAGCGTTACATAGGGTTGCGGTATATCATTTTAAAGATAATGAGGAACAGAGTCCAAAAATATTTTTTTTTTAATTTTTCCCCTAAAATTGACGAAATGGGAGGCTTTCAAAGTGGAGATTTTCTGACGTCCAAAGATGACCTCAGAACTCCCAATTTTCTGAAAGGCTGAGCCTGAAACTTGATTAATTATTTGAATTATATCCTGTACTTGAACAACAAATACTAAAATTAGATAAATATTCTAAGGAAACGAAATTATTTAATTTTTAATGAGCTTCACTATTTTTAACAGAACTTCACAAAGATGGCGCTCTGTAAGTTTATGGATACCGCGAGGTCTCAGTTCGGGGCGAACCACTAGTTATAATTAGTTGTAAGCACACATTAATAATTAATCATGTTGGTTTGTCCTTTAATCACACCGCAACGGAGCAACGGATCGACGTGATTTTTTGCATTGGTATATGAGGACCTGGACATATAGGCTACTTTTATCCCGGAAAACTAAGGAGTTCCCGTGGGAATTAAAAAACTTATTCCACGCGGCTGAAGTCGCGGGCATCAGCTAGAAGTTATGGTTTTAGCAACTCAATGGCTCTTTCTACTTATTTATTACATAGTCTATGACTTTATTATTCACCATAGGACATAGGTATGAGAAATCCCTTACCGCGGTTATATCTTTGATCATTACTTTGGGCAAAATACGGCGAAATCTTTGGGTCTGCTATTGGAATATAGATTCAGAAGTGTCTATAAGTTGCACGCTTCCGCTTTGTGTGATTTATTGCACTCAACTCTTGGTGTGATATCTTCATATAGGTTATCAACATCTGCAGCCTAAGAGAGTAGGTAGTAGGTACCTGATAGGTGGCAATAGTAAGACGACATTTTACCCAAAGCGTGTATTTTATGGGCTGGATTACACTTTGTTAAGACTTTGTTAACAGCCTCATTGGTCTAGTGGTTAGTATGTTCAACTGCGGCCGACGAGGATCCGGGTTCGAGTCCTGGGTCGGTCCATAATTAAGTATTGGGTTTCTGTCTAGAAATTCTCAGTACTAGCCCGGAGTTAGGAAGTTGGTGGTGTTTCACCCCCGTGCCTCGGAGAGCAAGTTAAGCCGTCGGTCCCGGTTATTATCACTAACATGATAATAGTCGTTAAAGCACGCCAATCCGCATTGGAGGAGCGTGGTGGGTCTAAGCTCTAATTCCCACTCTCCTATGAGAGTGGAGGCCTGTGCCCAGCAGTGGGACGTTAATGGGCTGTAGTGGTGGTGGTGGCCCTTCAATTTTTTCTGTTACGTAGCCTCCCCCGCACACCCACGATTTCACCGCACTCGCATTGCCAGAACTAAACACACTAAGAACCAAATGAAGACACACACTTTGAACCTGCAGCGATCACTAATCAGAGTGAACATTTACACACTTAACACCATAAAATATGTTAACTACCGAGTCTGTAATAAACTAATAGCATTATTAACGTAACAGCTGGGGCCTTGGAAATCTGAATGCGGTACGCTCATGCGGATTAAGTTCCTATATATTATAATATATTAGATACCAGGAGAGGACAACGGTATCTATTTCAAAAATATAACCATTATTATGGTTAGAGATCAGGCGCAGGACATTCTGTTCAGAGCGTGATTTTAACTTATTAGTTACTTTGAACAAAAACGAAGCGCGATTTAGAGTGCGACAGCGCCACCTATTCGTTGATTATAGTACTAAATTTTATGATATATAAAGATACATTTTTTACACTTCTTATGATCAATTCCAATATAGAGCTGTAAAAATAATCAAGCGGCGATAGTTATTTGTGACGTTAACTAAATTAGACGTACTTTATCGATGGTTTAAAATACTTAGTTATGAAACATAAAACTAGATAATATTGCGTCTTTTGGAAGATCCTCTGTCAATTATATTTTGATAATAACTAAATATAAATTATTTTTGATTTATGCAGGCAACAATTCGCTTAAGCGTTTCGCATTCGCATTTGTCCTTTTCATGTCAGCCCCGGAATCAATTTATCAAAAAGTGACAGCATAACCTAAATCTGTCATTCAAGCGATTATTATTTAGATTTTAGAGCTTAGTCAAAAGTTCAAGTATAGTCAATAAATGATCGCCAACCTTCGATGGGAGTAAAAGAAGATACCCTGAACACTAGACTATAGCTAGATACTAGGGAGGTAGGTAAACTTTTAGGTAATCAATATTGAATACTAGATGGTGCCCGTGACTTCATCCGCGTGAATCCGGGAAATCATCCAGGAACTCTTTAATTTTCCGGGATAAAAATACGTCCTTCCCCGACCTAACCTATATCTGTAACAAATTTCCGGGAACTCTTCAATTTTCCGAGATAAAAAGTAGCCTTAGTCCTTCCCCGAGATACAACCTATCCCTACACCAAATTTCATCAAAATCGGTTGATCGGATGGGCGTAGCAGACAGATAGCCACACTTTCGCATTTATAATATTAAGTATGGATTAGTATGGATTGAATATGGATTTACACTGTTTATTTCGCAAATTTATTTATTTATTTTCCTCTACAAATTAAGGATCATCGATCATTCCTTTCTTTAACCGACTTCAAAAGAAGGAGGAGGTTCTCAATTCGACTGTATGTTTTTTTTTTGTTTTTTTTTTTGTATGTTTGTTACGCGATTTCTCCGCCAATTATGAACCGATTATGATAATTCTTTTTTTGTTTGGTAGGTCATACTTCAGAGGTGGTCCCATTTTAATTTGGTGAAGATCTGATGAGCATCTCCGGAGATGGAGAACGGAACTCTTCAATGGATAAGAGTAAACTGCTCGCGATCAGTGTGATAGTTTGTAAACAGTATGTTTTAACCATGCATAGCATACCTCGTTCTGGTTACAGCCTGTATTTTAAAACAGTGGGGCCACTAAAAATTGGGAAATAAAAAAAATTTCAAAAATAAAATAAAAACCACAAACACTAAAAAGTAAAAAATAATTTAATTTATACTTCTACCATACCTTTACTACAGTTTTAATCATACTTTTGCGGGTCTAAAGTCAGTCTTCATGCCCTAGGGCCGTAATCTAGTCGATCGATCGCCCAACTAGTTGACCAACCCCATACTGTAAATATGCACAACAGAGTCTAGGCTCCAGACTGGTTGACCAAACGATCGTACCATTTGACATAACAGTTTTTAAACCAAGGAGTATGTATACCTGCATAAACACTGGCAGCATGAAAAGCAAAAAGCTACCTAAGTTATTAGACCTATGTATCCTACTTACTATCTTCTTCTTCTTCTTTTTTAGCCTTTATTCATCCATTGTTGGACATAGGCCTCCTGACTCCTCATGTGCACGCCACTCTTCCCGATGTTGGGCAAGCCTCCTCCATGTTTTCCCCGCAAGCTTGGTGATGTCGTCAGACCAACGAGATGGTTGTCTTCCCACGTTCCGTTTGCCGGTACGTGGTCTCCATTCCAGTAGCAAACGGGTCCATCGATCATCTTTGGTCCTACAGACATGCCCTGCCCACCTCCACTTTGACCTGGACACTTTCAAAACAATATCGGTCAGTCCCGTTCTTTGGCGCAATGTGGTGTTTGGCACACGGTCAATGAGCGATATACCGAGCATGGCCCGCTCCATTGCTCGTTGTGCCACTTGCAGCTTAGTTGTAATTTGTTTTGTCAGCAATACCCTACCCCTACCCCCCCCCCCCCCCCCCTGCCTACTTACTATGATTTGCACTAAATATCTAACCGTTATAGTTTGTTTTACTGTTATGGTAGAAGTATAAAGTAGAGTATACACCACCGGGATAAAGCAGTTTTTTTCTTGGGCGCTTGAATCCCTCACTGCACTCAGGACTCAATCTTAATTCCCTCCCTTTGGTCGGGAATTAACTTATAACACCCTCGCTGCGCTCGGGAGTTAAATTTGGAGTCCTTCGTTACGCTCAGGATTCAATGTAGCGCCCGTGACATAAAACAGTGCTTTATCCCCTTGGTGTATAATCTACTATTATTATGTATACAAGAATTAATGTAGTTCTACATAGTTCTATAATAACATTTTTGGAGTCGGTGCCAATGTGGAGTCACGTCAACAATAAGGAAGAGTAGGTAGACGGTTCATGCGGCTAATTGGTACCGACTCCAAATAATGTTATTATAGTACTATGTAGTACTACATTAATTCTTGTATACATAATAAATTAAATTATTTTTTACTTTTTAGTGTTTGTGGTTTTTGAAGTCGGTTTTTTTTTTTAAACCAAGCTCCTAACTTATCGATGTTTATAATAACAATAGGGGTAACACAAATCTTGATAGTAATTAGCGATTAAACTTCGATTCGATCTAGATTATGGCTTACATTTGCATGAACTTGCACTAAATTCAAGCGAGTGCAACTGTTAGATTCCTGATTAGCAAAACACAACGATGTAGCGTTCGTAATGTATATTTGATTGCAGATAAAATTGCATATTATACGACAGCTAAGTACCTACTACAAAACTTTGAGCCCAATTGAGAACCTCCTTTTTGGAAGTCGTTCAAAAATGTTAGGATTCTTTGGTGAAGATTCTGACTCTTATAATAAAACTAGATGGTACCAGCAAATTTCTCCGCGGGAATTGAGGTTTTTTAAAAATACCTTGGGAATAGTTGGTAGTAGTAAAATAAAAATATCAAATTAAACTATGAAATACATTAAAATTAAAATAAATAAACATTTAAAATATCATCCAAAACGCTGCAATGAAGCAATGTGCCCAGAACGCTGTCGTGCGTTACCCCACTGAATCCTCCCACCCGGCCAGACCAGGGAAAATTCAGAAATTATTAATTCCCAACTTAACTCTGCCGGGAATCGAACCCGGGACCTCCGCACGTTAAGACAACAGCGCTCAGCACAGCAGTTGTATTATTTTTACCCATCGTTTCCTAAAGCTTTATTTACATGTTCAGAGGTATTCAAAGCATCGCCGACGTCTAAAAATCGTCAGCCATCCAAAAGCAAATTAGACACAAGGATTTACAAATGTCCACGTACACCCGCCTGCATTGCACCACTGTTTGTCTGTTTGTCCCACATCGATTCTGTTAGCCGAGTGCGGATTTGTGTTGCTGATTAGTTGCCAGATGCCGTTACGTTCCGTTGTTTTGTTGATTCATCTCCTAATGGATGTGCGCATATCGGTTGTAACTTGTATCTCACCGTGGTCCGTTTGTACGTACAGTTCTCTCCGTCGATATTAATTAGTTCGTTGGATAATTTAATTTATTATGTATACAAGAGTTTAATGTAGTTCTACATTTTTTGGAGTCGGTACCAATTAGCCGCATGAACCGTCTACCTACTCTTCATTATTGTTGACGTGACTCCACATTGGCACCGACCCCAAAAAATGTTATTAATAGAACTACATTAAACTCTTGTATACATAATAAATTAAATTATTTTTTACTTTTTAGTGTTTGTGGTTTTTGAAGTCGGTTTTTTTTTTTTTTTGAAAATTTTTTATTTCACAATTTTTAGTGGCCCCACTGTTTTTGCTATTTATTTTACTTGTAATTTTTTTTTTTTGCGCTGTGAGTGCTGAACGCGTAATACGGTAGAGTTCCAAGGGGAGAACGGTATTTTTTTTGACAATTTGCCCCATAAATCCAAAACTACTATGCATTAAAATAAATAAAAATCTGTTTTAGAGTGTACAAGTCAAGTACAAAGTCCTTTCATATGATACCCCATTCATCCTTTCCAATAACAAAAGAATCATCGAAATAGGTTGGCTTGATATTGAGTTATGCGTCCATTTGTCACGCACACACTTAATGCAAATCTAAGACTTATATGATTTTCTCATGGATGCCATTGTTAGAACTGGACCAAATTGAATTGGGACCACACGGGAAGCACCAGCTTTCAAATAAAAAAAGAATCATCCAAATCGGTCCACCCAGTCAAAAGTTCTGAGGTAACAAACATAAAAAAAAAAAAAAATACAGTCGAATTGAGAACCTCCTCCTTTTTTTGAAGTAGGTTAAAAATTAAATGGCGCTTAACCGATTTTATGTTCTATATCCCTATGTAATTTGTTTGCTATATTCTATGTTGCTAATATTGGCTAAATCCTTAAGATTACGTTTCTATCTCTCTCTCGTTGTGCTCTTTTGGATTTGAATTATATTTTGAACTAGTCGATGCCCGCGACTTACTCCGCGTGGTTTAATTTATTTTTGATTCCCGCAGGAACTCCTTAATTTTCCGGGATAAAAAGTAGCCTATGTCACTCTCCAGGTCCTCAACTCATGCAAAAAGTAACGTCGATCAGTTGCTCTGTTGCAGCGTGATTGAAGGACAAACCAACAAACAAACAAACTTTCGCATTTATAATATTACGAGTAGTATGATTTCGTGTCGAATTCAACATAACTTTGCGTTTTTTGGGTCTGGTTCTCAGGATATGTTTATAAAAACTCACACCCAATTACCTTTTCTAATATAAAAATTCGCAACACTTGTTACACGATAGACTTCGATTTTCCGGGATACCTTTCCATCCTCGGGAACCAAATTTTGACAAAATTGGTTGAACAGGTGGCCGGCCGTGAAAACGAACCATTCAGACGCTTTCAGACAGAAACTTTCTCATTTATAGTATTAATATTAGTATGGATTATTATATTTATGCGAAAGTGGTAGAGCCAATTTCCATGTTTGATAATCGCTAGGTTCATATTATTTTGATGAAATGTGTGTTACTCGTCCCGCCAGTAATATTGCAGTAATTTTCTTGATCACTGGCGGGGAAAATATGAAAACTGGTGATATAGTTCAAAAGGCTTAGAATTAATTGGATTAATTTTATGATAAATTATATGAAGCTATTTGTAGTTAACCGCCTCGTTGGTCTAGTGGTTAGCACGTTCAACTGCGGACGAAGTCCCGGGTTCGAGTCCCGGGTCGGGCAGTAATTAAGTATTGGGTTTTTCTGACTAGAAATTCTTAGTACTAGCCCGGAGTTAGGAAGTTGGTGGTGTTTCACCCCCGTGCCTAGGAGAGCACGTTAAGCCGTCGGACCCGGTTATTATCACTAAGATGATAATAGTCGTTAAAGCCCGCCAACCCGCACTGGAGCAGCGTGGTGGGTCTAAGCTCTAATTCCCTCTCTCCTATGAGAGTGGAGGCCTGTGCCCAGCTGTGGGACATAATGGGCTGTAGTGGATAGAGGTGGATTTGTAGTTTATTTAACGTGAACTGTGTGTGTAGTTGGTAATAGTATTCGTGCTTTAGGTATGGACCATCCTTTCGGAGTCCGTCTTTCCAACAGCTGCCACTGTGTCACATTTTAAGTATCTTCAAACTTCAAGCGTGAATTACCAATAGGTACGTCGGCGTCGATGATATCTATCTAGACCACCATGATTACTCAAGCCACAAGCGTCAAGAAAATAAATAAAACCGGCCAAGTGCGAGTCGGACTCGCGCACCGAGGGTTCCGTACAAACCTGTAGTACGTAATGAACCGCAAAACTAACTTTGTTTGTAGAGGTTTATTGTTAATATCAAAAAAACTATGCTAGTTAGAGCGTTGGTTTTATTTTTCCTGTAAAATATACATAAGCTTCTATTGACCATAATTATTTCAGATTTTTCAATTGGTAAACTTCGGAGATAAGGGGGGGGAACGGTATTTTTTTCGACATTTTGCCCGATAAATCAAAAACTATATATATATAAATAAAAATCTGTTTTAGAATGTAGAAGTATAGCCCTTTCATATGATATCCCACTCAGTATAGTTATCATACTTTGAAATTTCAAACATCCGATTTTCCCCCTTTTTTAATTAAACTAAAAATAATTTTCGATTTTTTTTTATTTTAATGATGTTAGGCCACTATTATACACAACTATTCCAAATTTCATGTCGATAGCTTTAATAGTTACTGAAATAATCGACTGTGACAGACGGACGGACGGACGGACGGACGGACGGACGGACGGAGAAAGTCGCACCATAAGGGTTCCATTTTTACCATTTTGGTACGGAACCCTAAAAACAAGTTGCAAAAATAAAAAGGCATTATTTAATATATAAAGAAATTATTTTAAAAAAAAAATTCCAACCAAATAATGAAATTAATAATAAAATTCCAAATAATAATATGGCCAACCGGTCAATCGTCATCATTTGCAGTTATTATTAGTACTAAAGTCCATATTATAGTCAGATAAAGCAAGTGATACCCTTTTGACTATAACAATATACAAAAAAAAGTTAAAGGTGAGTGCCCAGGATTTGAATCACGAAATCCCTGAATAGGAGGCCGAAGTCTAAAACACTAGGCTATGCCCTATGCCCCTCTATTCTCTTTCTCAGTGGCTATAAAAAATGAAAGCCGTTGACAATGTATTTTACATCTCTCATATTCGGTAAGTAGGTCCTTATTACCCCCAAATGGAGCTTGTAGGTGACCAATTAGCGCTCTAGGGTAATAATGTAGCTAGAAAAGCCCTAGGGCGGTAAGTAATTAAAAAAAGTATGATGGTTAGATGTACGCGAACTTTTTGAAAGAGTGAAGAGTTTTTTTTTTAAATTACTTACCGCCCTTGGGCTTTTCTAGCTACATTATTACCCTAGAGCGCTAATTGGTCACCTACAAGCTCCATTTGGGGGTAATAAGGACCTACTTACCGAATATGAGAGATGTAAAGCAGAGTAGTTAGCTCGGGTGTAAGCATCAATTGCACCCTCGAACTATAGGCGCCCTCCCTGCGCCCGTGCGCCTAAATATCTCGGGCTGCAATTGATGCCTTACAGCCCTTGGCTACTAATCTACTATTTCACCTCTCATGCTCTAAAAAGATGTCATTAAAGCTTAGCGTAGGCGGACTAAAGTTGGCATTTAGGGTCTAGGGATTAAAGTAATTTTTTTTAATAATTGCTGGCGAGTAGTAAATGGGTAGTAAAAAATGATAGTCTATGGTTAATATCAACAGCCCAAACGAATGTCACAGACACAGGCTGTGTTCCGATATACCCTGCGAGCACTGTTCAGTGCTCTTACTGTGGAGAAATTCGTTCCGTTATGGACTGACAGTAAACTGCCGCAGTATCCAAGGGAAATATATGACGTCATAAATCGTCGCCATTTTTGTACTGTGAGCACTGGCGTTTTCGAGGTAAGGTGCTTTCAGTGCTGACTGCGTTCCGTTTTAAGCAGTAACCAGTATACCTAACTATATAGGAACGGCTTCGCAGTGTAATAAACTGACGTCACACCTTACAGTGCTCTCAGTGTATTTCGGAACATACCCACAGTCTAATAAGATACGTTCTTTCCTACCAGTCGTTCAACGAAGGCATCTAGACAAAGCAAAGCGGCGGGGTGATAGGGGCGTAACGAATGAAACTAACTAGCAGAATTTTTATAATACTAAATTCTATCACTCTAATGTCTTTTATGCAGTACCGTACATCTAGTACTTTTTTTATGTTCCATTTTTGAAATAATTTGCACGCAATCCTTTGTTGAATGTAAGTATGCGTCAATGTGCTAATGTTACCCATCGTCACCTACACGTACGTGCGTACAGCTCAATGTCTATGGTTCTTAATGTATTTTTTTAAAAATTCCTTCTTGCTAACAAAAAATAAAGTTGGTATTGCAGCGGATTGCCGCGAAATCTCTAATATTTTTATTGTACTTACTTAATACATTTATTTAAAGGGATGTTTAAGTATTTAATCCATTTCGGATTTCGATGCACAATACGTAGTACAAGGTGAAGGTATAGGGTAAAGTGAATGTGATTATTTATTTGTTAATATCATTAAGTGAAAATAAAGATCTTACTCCTACTATTAAAATGTAACAATAGAATGGCAAAAAATAAATTAAAATCGTTATTTATTATATTTTCTCGCAATCGAAGTGAAAAGTAGAGTGTTTACCACGGGACTAAAAGCCATTCTACTCGACACTATAGCTTACCTCGCTACGCTCGGTAAGCTAAACATCTCGTGTGAAATGGCTCATTTTAGTCCCTTGATGAACAATCTACTATTTTTTATTCGTCGAAGGTTTGTTTTGAACATTTATTTTTATTTTTTCGTAGCAAACCTTCAATGGATAAAAATAAATGTTAGTGGCTTTCATTTTTTGATGGCCATTGATTTAGGGGGGATGACCGCATATTGCCACTTGAGCTTGGCGACTCTTCGAGCTATGTCGGTTACTCTGGTTCGCCTACGGATCTCATTTCTGATTTGATCACGCAGGGATACTCCAAGTATAGCTCTCTCCATCGCCTATTGAGTGACCCTGAGCCTTTTTATCGGGCCCATAGTTAGCGACGATCTCAAGCGTGTAGCTGAGAGCCGTGGAAACAAGCGGCACAAGACCGTGCTCTGTGGCGATCCATTTCAGGAGACCTTCGTCCAACAGTGGACGACTGTAGATTGAAACGACGACGACAACCGCATATTTCCCAACACGTTTTTGGAATTATCGAGCGTTCATTTGCCTGTGACATGGCGTTCAATTTGTCGCGCCACGGGACAAATGTCACGATTTGCACGGTTCACTCGTCACACTCAAAGTTAACAGGGCACCGACGGGTACACTTTGTTCTCTACTCTTTTCACACTACAAAGGGTTAATTTGCATTTTACGTTATGTTGTTTTAGGTACAAAAGCATTGCCTTAGTGCCGTAAGGTGTTTAAATATGATTTGATTATATGTTATTCTTTAATTAGGTACTTACCAATGCTTTCCTTGATTTCAAGAATACATGTTTAATGTAAACGAAACATTAATCTTATTATATAAAACCAAAAATTTTGGACTGGGCAACCTGTTTTAATTATTTTAATCTAGATTAAAAGCTAATCCTGATATAATAGCGACGATGTATTGATGTAGATGTGTACCTACATGATGAGGTCATTATTATGATATCTTAAAATAAGCTAGATTTCATAAAATAATTAGGTATTAGCTCATAATATAGAAAATACCGTTGCGCTTTAAAAAAACCTAAATAATGTGTCATTTGTAATCCCTTAGGGCTGAAGCCCCATGATGTTTCGAGGGTAGGTAATTAACGAATAAGAAGAAATGTAACATTTTATATCCCCCTTTGAAACATCAGCCACACTTCAAATTAGTAATTCAGGTAGGTACTATTAAGTGTTACGTCGTGCGAAAGAATTTCGCTCAAGATTACTTTAAGTAAGTATAGGTATATTTTTGCTTGTAAAACGTTGAGAACGGTTGCGTGGGTTTAGAAAGACTACGAGGATCGAGTTAAAAATATGAAGGTTTATTAATAAAGGGGTTTGAATATTTTATTTTGGAGCCTGGCTTACCTACAGTTTCAACTTTTTTTTTTCTTCAAAATAACGGCCACTTATCAAGCCAGGGGCCATACTGCCAACGCTTAAAGGGCTTTGAAATTTGTATGAAAATCGAAACTAATGAAGCCGCGGGCAAAAGCTATATTATACTATAAGCTATATAAAGCTATATTTAGATACATAGTAATAAATGATCATGACTAGAATTCCTTAATTGGAACTATAATTGTTAATTGGGGATTGTGTGCATTTTGTTCTTTTTACCCTATTTTTTATCCCATGACAGATGAATTCACACGCTAACGGCTCAAAGATCACAGGGGCTCATTAGACGGCGCGTGTCACCCGCGTCGTGTGCCTTCAGCCTAATTGATTATAATAACGCCCATTTGTATCCGGCCTTATAGCCAGAGAGCTGGTGAAACATTCTAGGTGTCAAACGCTCGAAGTTTTTAATAAGCATTTCAAAGCAAGAAAGCTTTCCGGTGTCGGTTTAAACCGACGGAGCAATGAGACAATTTAAATTGTCTAAATTAAGTATTTGTGATCAGTCTGATGCCAAGCATTTTAAACATTTTTATTTTATAGTCACACCGGCTAAAGCCCTGTCGCCAAGTGATTTAGCGTTCCAATACGATGAGTATAAAGTAGAAACCTTCAAGTACGGGTATGGGAATATTCATATTCTATGAAGAGGATTGAATGCTTTTCAAATTCGGCTTTAAAAATATGAATACAGATTTTTTTCTATGAAGAACCTCCTCAATATTGCCACCAGCACCTAAACTATATTGTTAGTGTGATTAGGGGTGACAATAATAGGTATAGCAGAGAACTATTGTTTTTTACGAATGGAATAAAAAGCTTTTGTGTTTTAGAAAATGGCTTTCTAATACATCTGCCATTGTTGATTGCAATTAACATTCAAAAAAAAAAAAATTCAAATGTTTTTTATTCAAATAAGCTTTTACAAGCGCTTTTGAATCGTTATAATATGAATCTACCGCTGGTTCGGAATGCCATTCCTACCGAGAAGAGCCAGCAAGAAACTCGGTGGTTGCTCTTTTCCATCAAAACTTACAATCATCATAATGATACAAGTACATTAAAAGTTAAACAGACCACGAGGCATGTATGCCTCCTCGTACCTACTTTATATGCCTTTATTTGCTTAATTGGACCGAATATTTAAAGAGCAAATAAATTTATTTGTAGGGGATATTTTTAAACGTTTAAATTTTAACGTATATCTCTTACAAAGCACGAGTACAAGTTTTTGTCATAATTGGGATGTTTCTTATGTCAAAAATATTCAGGGTCTTCGAAAAGACTTAAAATACGTTTGACAATTAGTTTAAAGTATCGATTAATGTAAAAAAAATTGATGACGTCACTCACAAGTCAGTTTTTCATAAAAGCTCCCATAAAACAAATCAAATCAAATATTTTTTGTTCAAGTAGACTGTTAGCATCACAGAACACTTATTAAGTGTTCTGTGGTTAGCATAAACAAAATCGATATGACGGAAGTTACATCCATAAAGGTAAATTTTAAGGCCTCTGAAATTTTTTTGGTAGTCGGGTTATAGGTAGTTTTTAATTAATACTTAGGTAGGTAGTAGGCTTGTTTACATTATTCGATTTTACTTTGAAAAATCTCTAGGGTAGCTAAGTAGAATTATCGAGATACTGTAAATCGCGGCCACATAAATAATTTATAACAGTAAGACTGTTGCCACATTTCGCGGACCGCAGCGATCCAAGCGTGGAAAATAGGATTTTCATCACACTCGAATCTGGCTGGCCATCTGTGCCCAAATCTTATTTGATACACACTGTCTTGTGATACACACACAAAATTAGCCTTTCAGCTAAAAATGAAGTCACAAACACGTGTCAGGATTATTGTAAACTAGCTGATGCCCGCGACTTCATCCGCGTGGAATAAGTTTTTTTCAATTCCTACGGGAACTCCTTAATTTACCGGCATAAAAAGTTGAAATTAGCTCCAGGTCTTCAACTATACCCATGCCAAAAATCACGTCAATCCGTTGCTCCGTTGCAGCGTGATTGGAGGACAAACCAACGAACCAACAAACAAACACACTTTCGCAGCCAAAGCCGGGTTGGGTCAGCTAGGAAAACTTTTTTATTTATTTATAGACTAGCGCTTGGCTGCAATCAGACTTGCTGGAAGTAGTGATGCAGCCTAAGGTGGAGCGCGCTTGCCTAGAAGATGCCTATTCACTATTGATTTAAAGATACCAATATTACAGTAAGCCAGAAGGGCGTCCATATCCTAGCGATTCGAATTAGAAACGAGGAAGCAAATCGCTTCGTACGCGTAACTATATTAAACTTCATGAACTTGGTGTCCGTGTGTCCGGAGTATTATAGAGGTCGTTAAAATTCAATTGTTAGTGGCCACCCCGTGGACCCAGCTACCCCCTGTAGATGTAATAACTCCATTGAGACTGCATAATTGCAAATCATTTGCGGGTTTTTTGTCCTTAACAGGGGTTACCCAGGGGTAACGGATGGCGTGAAATTCTGTAATGGAGACCTCAAGAGGTATAATTGTTTGGGAGTTCGTGATATTAATAGAGATAAGAAAATCAAATTAGGTACCAATACGATTTGCTTAATTCTGATTTTTCATTATTATTTATATACTTTACCTTAATAACATACCTAGTTCAAGTAATTTTTTTAGCAATTTGCAAATCATTTAAATTATTTGTTCATTGTGGAACATTGTCGTCTCCAGAATATACAATATTTTTTTTACAGATAATAATTAGGTAGGTGGATTCCCGAAAGGGCATTTACTACGAGTACTTTTCATCTTAGAAAATACAAGAGTTCCCACAGAAACACAACCATAATCCACGTGGGCATTTTTTTGTACACAATATTATAATAACAATATTATAATACTTCCAAGACTTTTATATCATACTTACATACAGGTAGGTACCTACATTATTAATTCGAAGAAACTTACTCATCTATAAAATGGAAACAAATTGATAAATAATGAACTCTAAATCTATTGAATACCATGAATAACTCAAATCCATGTGATTATAGACAGCAATAACATAATTTTCTCAATCGGACCCACCCCTGCGTGAGTAATAAATTCGCCAATATCTATTCTCATTTTATTGCGGCCAACATTGGATAATTTGCTCACAAGAAATCCGAATATCACCGATTATTATCCAAATTAATAAATGCGAAAACGTATATGTCTGTCTGCCATTTATATATAGAATTATCATTTAAGTATACGTAGAATTATCATTGGTCTGCTACATTTTCACGGCCCATCTGTTCTCGGGAACTTTCTAAAATCTGAATCCAAGCGCGGGCAGTATCCAGTGCACCTATGTAGTTCGGAATGCCATTGGTGAGCGCTTGGTCTTACAAGTGGGAGGTTCCGGGTTCGATCCCTGGCAGAGTCAATTAGAATTTATCATTTCTGAATTTTCTCTGGTCTGGTCTGGTGGGAGGCTTAGGTCGTCGTTATATTACCACCCTGCCGGCAAAGACGTGCTGCTATAACATTATGCACGGGGTACGATCTGTGGTTCGATCCCCGAGCACACTGCAATAATGTGTTTGATTGAATTATTGCTTAAATCTTCAACGTTTCAGAGTTAATTATGTGCGACTGCACAGTTAACTCTGAAAAGTTGCGTGCATCTTACGTACTACGTATAGCAGCTTGGGGAGCTGCTACGTAGTACGTAGACACACAGACTGATAAACAGAAAGACAGATTGTCATAATTTCGTATTTACTATGTATATTTGGATTTAAGGAAATAAATTTTCTTTCTACCTACAGTTTCTCCGAAACTGAACTAATTTTCCATGTCCAAACGCTGTACCTAAAGTCGATGAGTCATCTCCTCCCACGGGTCAATGTTACTAGATACTAAAGTACCAAAATGTTATATTCATTCTAAATTCATTCGAAAATGGACCTTGAATGTAACCGTTAAGATACAAATTGCCATAATAGCTGGGTGAAAATTTAGAAAGACTATAAGAATATCTAATGGGGTGGACATGGAACTATTCGTGAATTGAGGGTGGACACAGAGCACTTAGACGACAGATATTTCTGTTTCGCAATGTTTTACAGATAGACTTTGCAACTAAATTATCATTACCTATTTTAAAACTGTAGTAACAAGGTAATATCTGTACAGAAATGTACCGTGTTTTTATTATTATGCATATATCCAAAATCATTGGTCATTGAAAACCATTATAGGTCTTTTTTATAAAAAGACTTAGGTACATCTAAGCAATTTTTTGGTCAAGTCTCACTACCTTTTGTACACCAACTCATTTGCACGCAGGTCTTTACGACATTGGCGTTATTCGTTTCTATACGGGCGACGTTTTTTTGCGAAAGCATCTTTTGCGACGCACGGTGCTCTTAAGTCGTTATAATCTATACTAATACTAATATTATAAATGCGAAAGTTTGGATGGATAGATAGATGGATGGCTGTATGGATGGATGGATGTTTGTTACTCAATCACGGAAGAACAGTTGAACGGATCTGCATGAAATTTGGCACACAGATATAGAGTATAGTCAGGAATAGCATTATAGGTACTTTTTATCTCGTAAAATTACTTAAAGATTTCCCGCGTGAACCAAAAAACCCGAATCCACGCGGACGAAGTCGCGGGCATAAGCTAGTTTATTTATTATTTCCAAAAGCTTACAAAACCACAAAAAATATAATATACTTACTTAGTAGAAAACTTACTAAGTAATAATTTGCCCATTTGCGTGGTCTGAAACCTAACTAGTTACCTGTATCTACGATATAAGCAAAAATAGAGGATGAAAGTTTGTACGAAAATAATCATTATTTGCAATACATTCTGTTATTTAAGTGGTCTGTGCTCGTGATAGACGGCTTGTGTAGACTACAGCTTTATTACGTGCGAATTGACATACCCTTGCCGCGCGGTAGTTCGCCCCGACACTCGTGACACGGTCACGTTTATTGTTGTTGACGCCTTCGCCGATGGAAATAAGTTGGATGGAAAATTAGTTTAACAGCGGCCATATACAGAGTGCTAGAGCGTTGAGTTGGGCGTTGAAAAACGTGCATGGAGTATGGACGTTTACCTCGAGTGGTCTCGTATGAAATGAAATGTTTTTTGAAGTGAAAAACTTCTTTAGCCGCGTTGAGCATTTTAGGGGGTAAACTTGTGGATTCGCGTCACCGACACCTCGCGTCGACACGCTCGTGAACATCGACATGCTCGCGAACACCGACATGCTCGCGTTGTTACGAAGACAAAAGATCTTAAATATAATTAATATACTAGATTCATAATTACCTTAGTTTTAAGGTTTATATTTTTATTGTTTTTATTGTATTAAATATTCGTTTTCACTTCTATCGGCAGTCCCTATGAATGCTAGTTTTTTTTTTATATTTTTAAATGTCATCTCTCCATCATCTTTTCAACCCATCGGCTCACTTCTGAGCACGAGTATCCTCTCGGAATGAAATGGGTTTGGCCATAGTCCACTGCGCTGGCCAAGAGCGGATTGGCAGACTTCACACACCTTCGAGAACATTATGAAGAACTCTAGGGGCGTGCAAGTTTCCTCACGATGTTATAATAAATTTATTAAAACGCACATAACTTCGAAAAGTTGTATGCTCATATTGTAGGTAGGTATTAGATTATTTGTGTATACAGTGTAAGTGACATAAGGAAACTCTAATGTGACATTACCACTGGTTCAGCAAGCAGATTTTACTGTGACGAGACTATAAAACGGCGAAATCAGTATGATCGGAGGCTTTGGCCGTGGCTAGTTAGCAACCCCACACGCAATAAATCAATAAATAAATAAATAGAGGATGCGTACAACCAAATTAGACTAAACCGCAACTATCTTAGACTGAATCATCACTTATGTATCATGGTAGACTGTTACTATGGACTATAACTTATTGTAGAATAAATAAATAAATAATAAGGATATTCTGCAGCATGCTAAAGACCTCAGTGAATATTAACTTTGGAAACATTTGACGGAAACACACTACTCGGAAACTCGTTACGTCGCGTCGTGTCGCTCAGGTCGCTGCAGCTCTTCATAAAAGTGCACGTGCCGGTGTTTCGCACTGACGTTCTGTCCTGTCCTGTCCGTAGTGTTCTTTTGCCCTTAATATATTTCCGCGTCAGTAGGTAATTTCAGGCATTTTTGATAAAAAACAAAAAAAATACCCTCAGCTAAAACAGTTTATAAAAACAAAATAATGCCTTTAGGTACTGAATAGAACGCCCCAGTGAGCTTTAAATTAAAATGATTCCGCGACTTGAATGAGGTTTTAGCTTACAATGAGCATTGTGAGGAGGGAGAGATGCGGCGAGATTTCATTTTTCATTTGCCGTGTTTTTCCTGAGAAAGTGCAAATGACGCCTGAAGACATTTGAGACGAAAGTAGGTCGTAGAGACAGTGGCTGTGCGAGCAACAATGGAGAAGAGTAGACGAGCGTTTCAGTAGCGTTTTATTAGAAGGCAGGCACTTTTGCTGTATTTCAGTGCAACTGTGATTTTCATCATCATTCTGCCATTAAGCACTTACTAATTCACATATGCCTCTTTTAAGTAGCGCCAACGTGCTTTGTGGAAAGTATTTGTACATTTAGCCTTTTAAACATTGCCAGCATGCTCTTATTTCAAGTCATCCAATAGATGCCAGCCACCCACCAGACATTGGTCTTCTTACCTTTCTGCAGGGTGGGTCTGTTTGCCAAGACGCGGTCTCCACTCACCTTTCGACTCCACTTATAATATATCGGTTTTCCGACACAGAATATGACCAGTTCAGTGAGATTTTTCTGATACATCATCATATCATATCATACTAAAGACAAAAATGCGATGCCATTTTTATCTTTACAATTTTTTTCGTAGGTATTTCGGTAGGGTCTGATTGATGTGAAAGCATTAATCATGATTTTTATAATTAGTAAATTATAAAAATCATGATTAATGCTTTCGTTTTCGTGTTCGTCTTTATTGCATATGTGACAAAAACAGTCTAGGTATAGTTTTAATAAACTTAATCAAAAAATCTACGGGAAACTAAGAAATTTTAATATGATTTCATGACTGTAGTAATGCAAGCTTTCAATGGTCGTTTTATTTTTAACTGGCTTCCAAAAGAGGAGGAGGTTTTTGGTGCATATCTTTTTAGGGTTCCGTACCAAAATGGTAAAATGGAACCCTTATGGTGCGACTTTCTCTGTCTGTCTGTCCGTCTGTCCGTCTGTCCGTCCGTCACACTCGATTATTTCAGTAACTACCGAAGCTATCGACATGAAATTTGGAATAGTTGTGTATATTAGTGGCCCAAAGACACTGGAATTAAAAAAAATTGGTAATTATTTTTGTTCTTATTTAAAAAGGGGGGAAAATCGGAGGGTTGAAATTTAAAAGTGAGATAACTGTACTGTGTGGGGTATCATATGAAAGGGTTTACTTTGTACATTCTAAAACAGATTTTTAATTATTTTTAGTCATGATAGTTTTTGATTTATCGGGGAAAAAGTCTAAAAAAATACCGTTCCCCCCCCTTATCTCCGGAGTTTACCAATCGAAAAATCTGAAATAATTATGGTCAATAGGAATTTATGTATATTTTACAGGAAAACTATAGCCAATGCTCTAACTAGCATAGTTTTTTTTGATATTAACAGTAAACCTCTACAAACAAAGTTAGTTTTGCGGTTCATTAACAAAGGTAATTATTACCGTTTTACATCTTTGTTTTTAATACGTCATAAATCGTAAAAGTTACTACAGGTTTGTACGGAACCCTCGGTGCGCGAGTCTGACTCGCACTTGGCCGGTTTTAATTTTTATACATTAATAACTAATATCAATATTTTTAAAAACGCTCGTCTGTGTCGCTTAAACCAAAAAGAGAGATGTTTTCAGCATCCGCGTCTACATTTAGCTATTCACGTGCCGGATCATTGTTTAATTGTCCCTTTGTTTATCAGCCGGGATGATCCTAAAGCGGTTAGAGTAATCCCATTATACCGCCGGGATTGTTTACAAAACAGCGCGCTTTTCATCCCGAATGTTTCGTCTTTGCCTAAGACGTTTGGTGTTTTGATATGGTATGTCTTTGAGCTTAATTAATAAAAATTGGTCCTGAGATAACTTGAATCTAGAAACACAGAATACGTTTTACGGAAAATCAAAGAGTTCTCACGGGATTGGAACGAGGTTCTTAGTAGTTTTAAATGTGGTTTGTTATCTTTAAAATAAGATATTTTACACAAGGCATTGGCATGCGAAAGTGTGAAGTTATCTGTGCTACGTTCGACTACCCATCTGTTCAACTGATGTTCTTTTGGTAAGAGATAAGTTGCCAAAGGTTGTCTGTAAGAGATTGCTTTAGCAATAAGACCGCCTTTGCACGTTTCTATGCAGTCTTACTACTTTTTTAAACTGTGTACTGTATATTTTGTGTGTGCAATAAAGATATCTAAATAAAATAAATAAGTTGCATTACATAGGTCACATGGGCTATTTTTTATCCTGGAAAATCAGGTGTTACCACAATTTGCAAAAAACCACTACACACGCGAATGCAATGGTAGGTAGCATCTAATATAGGTAATAGGTATAATATATAGATCTCAGCCTAAGAATCTCTAATAGCTCAGACCAACATTGTTAAATGGGACCAAAGTCCAGACCTTAGTCAGAAGCAGTCTGTCTTCACCTTATCTGCGCGTATGCTCCAAATACCACTGTCTTGCAGTCACTATAAATTAACTACACAATAACCATAGCGGAACTGTGGTCTATCTATCAATAAATTGATTAACTAAACGCAGATCATACAAAGCTTCAGCGCCAAAACAAGATCATAATACTACTAAATTATATTAGTCCTTATTACGATATCGATATAAACTACTAGAAGTATACGTAGCTCTTATTATTATCAAGCTAAAAGCCCATAGTTCAAAATCATGACGCATATCCGAAATATTGGTGGATCTAATTTCTGATAGTATAAGGACTACACTGCAATGATTACACGTTAGGGTTGCCAGCGAGCCAGTATTTATTATCCTGCTGAAGACAAATTCAGAAATAGAGTCTAGGCTGGGCGTTAATGAGTCAGTCAGCGAGTGAGTCAAGCCATTTTCTTTTATTCAAATAAACTTTTACAAGTGCTTTTGAATCGTAGAGTAAATCTACCGCTGATTCGGAATGTAATTCCTACCGAGAAGAGCCAGCAAGAAACTATGGTAGTGTATGAGACTCTTACACTACCAACCGACCGAACCCAACCGAGAGATCTCTTAGCCATATTGTAGAGGGAACCTTTAAGGGAGCCTGGCTTACCTACCGTTCCGCCATTTTAATTTTTTTCATCGAAATCCCGGAGATCCCGGGCTCGATTCCCGGCAGGGTCCATATGGGAATTTAAATTCAATGGGAATTTATAATTTCTGAATTTTCTCTGGTCTGGTCTGGTGGGAGGCTTCGGCCGTGGCTAGTAACCACCCTACCGGCAAAGACGTGACGCCAAGCGATTAAGCGTTCCGGTTCGATGCCGTGTAGAGACCAAATAGGGGTTTGGGTTAAATATAACTGCCATGCCCCTAACAGGTTAGCCCGCTACCATCTTAGACTGCATCATCACTTACCATCAGGTGAGATCGCAGTCAAGGGCTAACTTGTAGTGGATAATAAAAACCACCAGGTGAGATCGCAATCAAGGGCTAACTTGTAGCGGATAAAAAAAAGAAGAGGAAGAAAGGTTGGTAGTTCCAACCCTGTCACTAAGATATTATCTGTATCCGTCGCGGGGCGGCGTAATTGGTTGCGATGCCGGTGAGATAAGGCAGTCTGGCCGGCTACCTACTGATTCAATGTGCATGCATATTTGGACTTTCAATTCCATTCCATTTATGGTTTTCATCAACTTCCGACTGAAATACTTTTTTATCCGGCCATCGTAAGGCCCGTAAAGCCAAATGAATTGGCGACGTAATTAATACGTTGCGAAATACTTATCGAAGATTTTCTTTGGAGTTTCGCATATATTATCGACTAAATGACGCCCGCGACTTCTATTAGTTTAGTTTGTATAGTTTATTTAGTTTTTTTTTAAATAAATCCCATGGGGACTCTATGACTTTCTGGGCTAAAAAAAACAGCCTATGTCCTTCCCCGGGATGCAATCTGCGTCTGCACCAAATTTTGCCATAATCAGTTGAATAGATGGACGGTGAAAGCATAGTATAGACTATAGACAGACAAACAGACGGACAGATGAACAGACAGGCACACTTACGCATCCATACTATCATACTAATATTATAAATGCGAAAGTGTGTTTGTTTGTTGGTTTGTCTTTCAATCACGTCGCAACGGAGCAACGGATCGACGTGATTTTTGGCATGGATATAGTTGAGGACCTGGAGGTGACATAGGCTATTTTTTACCCCGGAAAATTAAGAAGTTCCAGCGAATCAAAAAACCACGCGGAAGAAGTCGCGGGCATCATCTAGTTTAAAATATTAGTGTGGATTATAGCATCCACCCAGTTTATTTTAAACAAAAACGTAGACTTTAATGTTCTCTTTTACACACGAGACACATTATAAATATGGAAAAAGCATCGCGTATTCACAAACTCGTCACGGCTTTGTATGGGAAAGTGGGACGCAATAATGCCATAATTACTGTTTTTCGTTCAACATTAAAGTAAGCCTTTATGCTGCTAACAATTTTGCTTGCCGCTAATGGCGTCACGATGACATAGTGCTCGGATAGGTTGCTGTAATTATGGGAATCGGGGTAATTCGCCGCTTAGTACGGAAGGTTTTTGCTCGTTAGGAACGAGACTCGGTGCCTGTTACAGCGTTTAAGCAAGCGTTTAAGCAACCATACAAAAAGAATGTTTACACAATTTTTCCGAATGTTGGCGCTAATTGGGTATTTGACTACTAGTGAAATAAAGGACTTGGTCCCATCTGCCCCGCTGGCTCTGTCCCGCTAACGGGGCAGTTGGGAAAAATAGTGCCATCGGCCCCGCTAGCCTCGGCGTAGTCGCTTAACGGGGCAGATGAAACTTTTTCACACCGATCAAGTGCCATTTGCCCCGCTACGCTTCCGTAAGAAACTTACGAATAACTTATTGAAGTGAAAACTTCTTTAGGCGCGTTGAGAACTTTTTGGTAGGGGGTAAACTTGTGGATTTGCGTCACCAACACCTCGCACCGACGTGCTCGCGAACAGCGACATGCTAGCGAACACCGACATGCTCGCGTTGTTACTAAGACATTCTTAAATATACTACATTTGTTAAACTTTAATGCCTTAGTTTTAAGGTTTATATTTTAATTATTTTTAATATTTTTATATTTGCTTTCACTTCTATCGGCAGTCCCGATGACTGCCAATTTTTTTTTTGTTTTTTTACCTATAAATGAAAAAGTTTGAATATTATAATCAGCTTTAATTTTTTGAACAAAAATAATATTAAGAAAAAGAGAATCAACACTATAAACATTATAAAATAATTTCCTAAACAGCAACATTGATTAGCCTTTTTATGTATATCTAGCCTTTATATGTACTAAAGTCATCATCAATCATCATCATCATTTTTTAGTAATTATTAAATAAAGGATCTCCCAAATATCCACGTCCCCTGATAGTTTTATGTTGAATAACCATTTTGGACAATCGCGTAAAGAAAAAAGTGCGTCGAACTTTGATGACGTCACATTTCAGAATTATATATAAATCCCATACTTAGGACGCGTTTTGACGTTTGAGAAAGTTGCTGATTTGACTATTTGTCAAATACCCAATTTTAACGCACCTTTTCAAGTTCTTCCGACCGCCCCCTGATTACGTATCATGCAATCAATTGCCGTAAATTCGCATGAAAGTGTTTATGGTTCTAATACTGAAGTCGTGAAACTGTGCACTGGATGCTTTCCCTAATACTATCGTAAATTGAATTTCCATTCTCAAATATTGACCAAAAAGGCTAAAATTGACGTTTCCCATTTATTTTTTGAAGCTAATTTTATTGAACGGTTCCGAAATATTTCATGTTATTTGATGAGTCCGCTCCCGTTACACTGTAGTCTGTGCCCGCTGTCAGTGAGGCCACACCGTCACGCTCCATTGCGTGTAGAAAAGCCGCGTCATCGCCGCTCAGATTGCCGGTGAACTCGCATGAAAGGGTTTATGGTTCTGATGCTGGAGTCGTGAAACTGCGCACTGGACACTTTCCCTAATACTAGCGCACACTGAATTTGCATTTCGATACTGAGTTACGGTTAACGACGATACGGTTCATGTAAGCTTTTCTACCCACTATACCCCAATTCTCCCTGGATCGAACCCACGATCTCTAAGTTATGAGCCCACAGGTACACACGCCCTTTGAGGATAGGTACATACCTATCCTCAATGGGCGTGTATTAAGCGCTGTTATACCTATTTGTAAGTATATAAGGTTTTACCTGTACATATATGGAGCAGCGCGGTGGGTCTAAGCTCTAATTCCCTCTCTCCTATGAGAGTGGAGGCCTGTGCCCAGCAGTGGGATTCTAATAGGCTATAGTAGTAAATTTTTAACTGTATTTTGTATCATAAAATGTGTACAATATCGTTATAGGAATGTAATCAATTTCTATTAAAACGGTCCACATGCAGGATCTTAAAGGCGAATTATCCCAAATTACCTCTCAGACGCTATCGCTTCCCTCCACTTATTTAACTTCCCGAATTTCCTTCGCCTTAACAAGCCGCCCTTTAAAATATTACTTCTTTTTAGGATTCCGTCAGCTCAGTCAAAAATCTGCAATAATGTAGAAAAGACATACAAATTATTTTTAACTAGCTGATGCCCGTGACTTCGTCTTATTGGATTAAGATTTTATTGATTCCCGCGGGATGCAACCGATATCTGTACTAAATTTCGTCAAAATCTGTTGAAAAGATGGGTCGTGAAAGCTTAACAAACAAACGAATCCACAAAAGAACGAACAAACAAACGAACTCTGTACCTCTGTGTGATTGAAGATAAACCAATACGTAAACAAACACACTTTCGCTTTTACAATATTGATATGCAAAATGAGTATGTTAGTACCTATGGGTTAATTAAAAGTAAATATAACAAGTGCCGAAACGTGGACACTGACATCGAGGCTACTCCACAAACTTCAAGTCGCTAACGCGCTATGGAAAGAGCTATGCTCGGAATTTCTTTGTGGAATAAAATACGAAACGAAGTAATTCGGCAAAGAACCAAAGTGATCGACATAGCTTTTAAGGCTAGCACGTTGAAGTGGCAGTGGGCTGGTCACGTTTGCCGCAGGACCGACGGCCGCTGGAGTCGTAAGGTCCTAGAGTGGAGACCGCGTCTCGGCAAACGGAGTGTGGGGCGCCCCCCGGCTAGGTGGAGCGATGACATCCGGAGAGTGGCTGGCATCAAATGGATGCTAACAGCCAAGGATAGGCAGTGTTGGCGCAATCTTAAAGAGGCCTATGTCCAACAGTGGATGCATATTGGCTGATGATGATTATGATGATAATAACTGCACTCAAAGTCGCTTAATCATGACGACTTTGACGACCTCCTTGGCGCAGTGTTGAGCGTTGTTGTCTTAATGTGCGGTGGTCCCGGGTTCGATCGCCAGCAGGGTCAATTTGGGAATTTATAATTTCTAAATTTTCCCTTGTCTGGCCTGGTGGGAGGCTTCGGCCGTGACTAGTTACCGAATGTAGAAACCGAATGGGGGTATGGGTTTAATATAACTGACATGCCCTTAGCAGGTAGACTGCTACCATCTTAGACTGCATCATCACTAATTACCATCCAGTGAAATCGCAGTCAAGGGCTAACTTGTAATGAATAAAAAAAAAAGTTCCTTATGTAACGATTAAGCGAGTTAGTATTATAAAACCTTACTAGATCATACTAATATTATAAATGCGAATGTGTTTGTTGGTTTGTCCTTCAATCACGCCGCAACGGAGCAACGGATCGACGTAATCTTTGTCATGGATATAGGGCTACTCTTTGTCCCGCATAATTAAGGATCATAAAAACTTAAGCCACGCGGACGCAGTCCGCATAAGAAAAAGATGCTCCAAGAAGAATAATTGAATAATCTATACTATGTAATTCGCAGTTTGTCGTTATAAAACCTTCCTAAATAGAATAAGATAGAGCTTATAAGAAAAAGATGCTTCAAGAAGAATTGAATATTCAGACGGGACCCTCCGGAAGCGTTTAAAACATTTTATTGCGAACAGTTTGGCGAGCAGTATTGCCTCTCCGTCACTAAAGACGGACATCAAACGAGCTAATCCAATAAGGTGCATCGCCGGCCCTCCCTAATCAACTGACGGGCTTTTTATGTCCCAAAGACATTTAAGCACTAAATATTGACGGTCCTACGCCTCTGGGTGCCTCTGGTATGTATTGAATATAATAATTTTTAGGCAAACATTTCGTGCTTGTTGGCATCTTCCGTGTAAAAAACTGTAAGATTAAGAATAAATTTTAAATTCTAAACGGGGCAAATAAAACTGCCTGATCCTTTGTCCTAGGTGAGCGAAGATAGCGGCGTGACGCAACGCAACGCGATACAATGGCTATCGTTTTAACCCATTGCCAGCTCACTAACATGAGCACGAGTCTCCTCTTGGAATGAGAAGGGTTTGGTCATAGTCCACCACGCTGACCAAGTGCGGATTGGTAGATTTGACACACGGGCATGCAGTTTTCCTTAAGATGTTACCCTTCACCGTTTGAAACAAGTAATATTTAAGGGGCACACCCGGGGATCGAACCCACGACCCCATATAGGAGGTCGGGTGCCTACCACAAGGCAAATTATGATACTTGGTTGGTTATATTACAACAATTTATTAAAATACCTTCCACTACTACTACAGCCTATTAACGTCCCACTGCTGGGCACAGGCCTCCACTCTCATAGGAGAGCAGAAATTAGAGCTTAAACCCACCACGCTGCTCCAATGCGGGGCAGGCTTTGACGACTATCATCATGGTAGTGATAATAACCGGGACCGACGGCTTAAGGTGCTCTCCGAGGCACGGGGGTGAAACACCGCCAACATCCTAACTCCGGGCTAGTACTGAGAATTTCTAGTCAGAAAAACCCAATACTTAATTATGGCCCGACCCGGGTCTCGAACCCGGGACCTCGTCGGCCGCAGTCGAACATTCTAAGTACAAAACCAACGAATACCTTAAATAATAAATATTGATTGTCAACGCTCTATCGAGTGTTTATACTATAAGAAAGTGCTTTGAAATTGGGTTTCTTATTTCTGGTTTCCCTTTGTGATACACAATTGTTTGTAATAAACGGGACTACGAGTACGTGCATTTACAAAGGAACAACTGAACAAAGGAAATGCATGATCTACTTCCAGAAAGGGAATTGGTCTGGTATGCATTTATTTGCCTGTATTCAGAAAAGTTGAGAAAAGAAAGCTTTCGTGGAAGCCTAAAATTAGCTTGCACAGTGTAGACCTACTTATACGTTTTCGTGCATATTCCATTACTACGAGTATATATGCTTTTTTATGTAAGTATCTAAGTATATAAATAATTATTTTTGTACTTCTAATTAATTGTTGAAGATAATGTAAATGATAAAAGCTATCGATTTAATTCGCTTCACCTTTACAGCTTATTTGAATAAATATTTTCATTTTAATTTTCATTCTTGCTGGTACCTATGGTCCATCTACAAAACACAGAATGTTTCAAGAAAAACGTAAACCCCATAGCTCAATCCATCATCCTCAGAACCGAGACAGCTATCATTAGTCTAAGAGTCTAAGCTATCCACCAGCAACGACCTTAGGGGATATCTTTTATGCAGTTTGTCCCGTTTTTGTCGTCTCCATCGGCTATTACTTACAGTTCTTTGGTATAAAATATGAAAGATATACAATGCATTAGAAATGTAGATAAAACGTTTAGTTAACTAAGAACACTTTTCTTATGTTTCAATACTAATATTATGAATGCGAAAGTGTGTCTGTCTATCTATCTATTTGTCTGTCTGTCTGTCTATCTATCTATCTGTCGGTCTGTCTGTCTGTCTGTCTGCTACGCTTTCCCGACTCATTTTTTCAACCGATTTTGACGAAATTTGGTACAGAGGTAGGTTGCATCCCAGGGAAGGACCTAGACTTTTTATCCCGGAAAGTTAAGAAGTGAAGTTAAGGAAGAGGAGGAGGAGACAAAAAAGATGCTAGATGATGCCCGCGACTTCGCCCTCGTACTTCGTAGATTGGATTAAGTATAGACTGCTTCTATCAAATAGTTGTAGCATCTTTCTCCAATTTAAGCAGTTATCCCGGTTATAAGTACCAATTACATCATCATCATGATCTCTTAGAACGAGAAGGGTAGATCGGACAGGATTTTTGAAGTAAATCTTGTTTAGCCGCGTTGAGCACTTTTTGGTAGGGGGTAAACTTGTGGATTCGCGTCACCGACACCGTCACCAACACCTTGCGTTGTTACGACGACAAAAGGTCTTAAATATAAATATACTACATTCGTTATTAAACTTTAATGCCTTAGTATTAAGACTGGCAATTTTTTTTTTCTTAAAACATTTGATCGTTGAACTGTATATCTTGGGTACTAGATATATCTATGCCCGACGTACCTACAATTGGAACCGTCGCCGCCTGGCGCCGACGAGCTCTTCTCGTCGAGATTTATTTTCCCCACGATCTTATCGACACCCAATAGAGGCATTGATTATCTTCGGGACAAGATTAATGTTATCTATTGTCAACTGTTTCTATTGATCTGCTTTTTGTCGAAAGCAATTCTTCTGTATAGAAACTGTGATAGTTTAGTGGTTAAGTCTTCAGCCTTCCATTCAGGGTCAGGGTTCGGATTCCGGGCACGCTACTTTTACCATATCAGAGCTATGTATGTTTAAGCAATTGTGTATTTGACAAAAGTTAATCAAATAAATTATTTTTTTGCGATTATTAATTAGAGGATCTCCTAAAAGTCGCAATATCCACGTTTCCTGTAATTGACCGAGCAAAGCGAAGGTCTCTGAGTCTACTTGGGTGAATTGGCACTTGTCCGTCCGTCCGTCTGTCCGTCTGTCAGAGCCTTATAATTTCTGAATTGCTGAACGTAATTACTTCAAATTTAAATATAATATGTAAATCGATGGCCTCCCGCCGAATATGGCTTAAAAAGTTTTAAAAATCTTTATTTCAGGGGGGCTCTCATAGAAGCGAATGCGAAGTAAAATATTTTTTATAGCGTTACATAGGGTTGCAGTATATCATTTTAAAGATAATTAAGAATAGAGTCCAAAAATATTTTTTTTTGAATTTTTCCCCTAAAATTGACGAAATGGGAGGCTTTCAAAGTAGCGATTTTCTAACGTCCAAAGTTGACCTCAGAACTCTCAATTTTCTGAACTCTCAAGCCTGAAACTTGATCAATTATTTGAATTATATCCTGTACTTGAACAACAAATACTAAAATTAGATAAATATTATAAGGAAACGAAATTATTTAATTTTTAATGATGATGATATTTTTAACAGAACTTCACACTGATGTCAATCAAAAAGTTGCTGATTTGACTGGTTGTCAAATTCTTCACTTTCTTGCGAAGGAAAACATTGCTATGAAACCTGCATACACGAGAGTTCTTCATAATGTTTCAAAGATGACGGGTGAAGTCTGCTGAGCGCATAGACATAGAATTTTTTCGCTCCGCGCTGAGCGTGAGGGACTAAGTATGACCAAATTCGTCTCATTCTGAGAGAAGTCTCATGCTCTGTAGTCAGCCGGCTGGCATCATCATCAATCCTGCATTAGTTGAAGTCACGATGATGGTGATAATAAAATTACAGTACCTCAAAACTAAAGCTAGGGTTCCAAACGCGCTCTGATCTAAGAAGAGACCACAACAAACTCAGCCGGGCTTACAGTAACTATACATACTCAAGGATTGTTCTCAAACACACAGAAGTTATACAATATTTCCCCTTATGAACCTACGATATAAACGATATACGATATAAACGATATACGATATAAACGATATCTTATGAACCTACGCTTCGACCTTCGCGATAGTTAAAAATTTAAATCTTCGATATTCCTATAGAAAAAAATGAGAATACGCAAGCAAACGTATTTTCAAAGATTCTAGAGCTCTAGATATTCAACTGTAAGGAAGATAAATGGATCGGATTCTCATTAGTCAAGTTAGTTTTCGCTGGAAGTCGGAAAACTATTAATTTGCCATTTAATTTGCCATTAATTAATTTAATTTGCCATTGTTACGTTGTCATTAATCTATTTTGATGTCAGAGTGTAGCGGCTGTGGGATTAATGCTGAGATATAAAAAAATTGGCAGTCATAGGGACTGCTGGTACGAGTAGAAGTGAAAAAGAATATTTAATTTTTTTTTTAATTTTTTTAAATAATTAAAATATAAACATTTTTTTGTCTTCGATACAACGCGAGCATGTCGGTGACGCGAATCCACAAGTTTACCCCCTACCAAAAAGTGCTCAACGCGGCTAAAGAAGATAACTAGAGAGTTTCAGTCCCGGTTGTGAACGCAGCATAAGCCCGCCGGTCCACCGTTAGATATTTAGTTGGCAACGTAAAAACAAAGTGAATGCAAAAAGTGGAAACTAGGCTCAAAGCCGCAACGGCGGTCAACTTTGTCCCCACCTAGATTTTGTGCCTTTGTTAAGCCAACTTTTTGTTGCGGCCATGTTGCGGCTTAGTTGCGGAGTCGACTTTTGTAAACAGGGAAAATGTTTTAGTTGAAATTGCGATTTAAAACAGTGAATCTACGGTGTAGTGAAAAATGTGTCATCGGGACATTAGGAAAATAGGATGCGGAGTTAACGCGTGGGTACAGCAAACATAATGGTCGGGTTTTACATTAGCTCGGTGAAACTGACTGCATTTCCACACTGAACAGTCATGGTAACATTCTTTGCGCAAATAATGAGCCAGTCTTTCTGTCATGACTGTACACACAGATGTACATGTCTGTTTACTGTATAGGCTGCAGGTTTCTAACGAAAAATATTTCATAAGTCACGAAAAGTATTAATCCAAGGTACTTGGACGCTAAGTTAGGTATACTTATGTACAAAATGTTTGAAAATTCCAAGAGAACAAAGTGGAAATAAAATTCATATTTACGTTCACTTACCATCGACCCAAGTGGAAGATGGGCATCAATCTTTTGCATCTCAAAGACGCTTCACTCCGCCTGCCGTCTACTGGGGCCTATCTCACTAGGACTCCACGCTACCGTGGTGTCTTGAGGTATGAAACGAGAATAACTATAGCGGATAGCATCGTCAGTTTAAAAATAGAAGTCGAATGACGTCGTCACGCACGAGCAGTGTGTGGGAGCGTCCCTGGTAGCGCAACTTGTGGTCGAGTGAGTGGAGTGAGACGCCAAATAGATATACATAATTTACATATTAGCTACTTACCTAGTGGTTGCGCCACCAGCGGGTGCTCCCGGCCGCCGCCAGCAAATTTATTTTATTTATCCATAAAACACACCCGCTAAGTCATAACAGTTTCCCAATTCGTCTTTTCAGGTAACAATATTATTTAAGCACTATTAGAAATTGGTTCCACTACCAAGCGAATACCAGGTGAAGTACCCCTACATAGTTGTATTACATTATGTATTGGTAGCGCTACAGCTGGTTACGCCGCCACTGGTGTCCTAGTGAGATAGTGCCCTAAGACTCGGCACAATGAGACTGCATGAGATTGCAGTCTACCTCGCTTACTGCTATTCCTTTATGTCGAATTTTATATTCGCTGCAAGACATTATTGGCATATCCTCACCTTTCTACTATCGTATCGCAAGGCACGGTAAGGACTGCACCTACGTAGATTGTCAATTTTCAGATCAGTAAGTAAGTGATTGCCCGCTTCTTTTTTTATTCGGTGCCTTTTTATATTGAAAAATAAGCTTGCGCTTGACGACAATCATGCTTAGTGTAAAGCAATGATGAGGTTTAGGTTGGAACGCGCTTTCCTGAAGATAGGTATTCAGTCTTGCCTTGAGGCAGGAAACACGTGCGCCACGTATATTCCACACCTTAGCGGTTTGTATCAGAATTGTTAGCTTCTTGTTCCTTGATTATCATAGACTTCCGCAAAGTAACGCCTGCTTCTATCCAATATTTAGTGTTTCGGTATGTGGTCTACATATCAGTAGCAAACAGGTCCAAACTCGGTGTGAGTTTGGACCTACACGGACACATTCAGAAGAATGTCGGTTAGTCCCGTTCTTATGCTTATTGTGGTATTTGGCACACGGTTAGTAAGCGAACTACAAAATTCATAGAACAGCCATGGACTTAAGTGGAGAATAAAATATGAAATCAATCTTTTACGTCATAAATGAATGTGTGTAAAGTATTAGTATGTAATAATAATGTCCTCCCGATCGAATTTCGACCACAGCGGCCTATCTCCACAGAGATTAGCCATCTGCGCGGGAGATATTATAGTGCACACGTGTGTGCGCATACACAGGTGCACTCTCTGTTCCTTTATTCTCATAGCCCGATGGGACGGAAGATCCGACACGACCGGAGAGAGATCAGGCGCAGGACCGACGGCTTAACGTGCTCTCCGAGGCACGGGGGTGAAACACCGCCAACTTCCTAACTCCGGGCTAGTAATGAGAATTTCTAGTCAGAAAAACCCATTACTTGTTATGGCCCGACCTGGGACTCGAACCCGGGACCTCGTCGGCCGCAGTCGAACATGCTAACCTAGTAGACCAAGGAGGCGAATTAGTATGTAACTAGATTAGATATAGCATATACACGTTTTAGTTTTTACTGTACTAAAGTATACTTTGTAAATCATCATACTAATACCTACTCGTATTATAAATGCGAAAGTGTGTTTGTTTGTTGGGTTGTCTTTTATGCACGCTGCAACAGACGTAATTTTTTGCATGGGTCAAGCTGAGGAGCTGGAGAGTGACATAGGCTACTTTTTGTCCCGGAAAATTGAGGAGTTCCCGTGGGAATTAAAAAACTTATCCGCGCGAACGAAGTCGCAGGCATCAGCTAGTCGAAAATAAATAATAATAATAATAATAAAGAACCTACCCTGGACGCGGCACAAAGCAAGTTCATGAATGCTGTCTGCCTCCCTTGTAGATGCTATTCCTTTATATCGAATTTTATATTCGCAGTATTGGCATTATTATAGTTGGACTTTAGGATCAAATTCCTATATGCAACAGCATATTCAAGAATTCAAGATAGAATTTCTAAGGCGGCACGAACGGAGGACTCCTGTACGGTCCACAGTCCAACCGTACATTTTGCTCCGTCAGCATTAACCTAGTTTTCATTACACATTCAATTCAACAATCAATCAGTGTGCAAATCATCACCGCGACCAGCACGCGTGCCACTCATATCATTAGCATTTAGCATTTAATTATAATTATTAAATTAGTTATAATTATTATCAATCAATAAATCATATAACAATCACATAAAGATATAACACAAAACATTTATTATAACATAAAGTTCAGTATAGGGAGAGTATTAAAGAGGTAAGAAACATTAGAGACATTCGAGTGACAGAATTATTAAATTTTTCATACACTCTAATGTCAAATTGATATGCAGTTTCTTCAGTTTCTTACAGTCCAAAATGGAACCAATTTTTAAGCCTGTTAAGTTTTTTTTTAATTTAATTTTTCATATCTACTAGTGACGTTGTCACCGGGTCAGATAAGCTTGTGTTACCTCTCTCAACCATAGGAGAGAGTACCATACCTCTAGAGGGAGGAAAGGGAGTCGATCCACTGTATGAACATTACATACGTAGTTACGCTGTGATTAACGAGTAAGTCCTCCATTCAGTACAATTACACTAAATATTTCTGCACCACCTGCAGAATTGAGTGAACCCAAAGCGTATCATCTCTTTTTATAACAACTGAACCTCTGCTTCTTACGGTACTTATTATTATTGGTATAATGGAAACAGCATTGACTCTTCGCTGTTATGTCAAAGTATATAAAGAGTTGTTATCAAAAAAGACACGTACGGGTACGTAAGGGTAAGTGCGTCACGGTTTTGCTCGAGTCTAGTGTTCGGAAACATCTTGTGGATACAAAAATGTCCTTAAACATTCATTTTTGCTGTTGAAAACATTTCCATGTTTATTTTAACGCAGGCGTTCAAATTAAATCAACGCAATAAACAACCGAGAGTGACGTCGCGGATCGCGTCACAGAGGCTGGAGCGCTGCCTATGATATACGAAACCCTAGAATCCATACTAAGTAATATTATAAATGCGATCGTGTGTCTGTCTGTCCGCCTGTATGTCTGCTATGCTTTTTTTTATTCCACTACAAGTTAGCCCTTGACTGCGATCTCACCTGATGGTAAGTGATGATGCAGTCTAAGATGGTAGCGGGCTTACCTGTTAGGCGGGGTATGCCAGTTATAATAAACCCATACTCCTAGTCTGTTTCTACACGGCATCGCTTGACGGTACGTCTTTTGCCGGTAGGGTGGTAACTAGCCACGGCCGAAGCCTCCCATCAGACCAGACCAGAAAAAAGGTCAGAAATTATAAATTCCCAAATTGACCCTGCCGGGAATCGAACCCGGGACCTCCCACGTTAAGACAACGTGCCAAAACACTGCGCCAGGAAGGTTGTCGCTCTCACGGCCCATCTGTTCAACCGATTTTGATGAAATTTAGTACAGACAGACAGGCGCACTGTCGTACCTATTTATAATATTAGTACCGATGTTTATAGTTAATTATTACCATCACGTCGTATATTTTGTTGACGTTCAAAAATTGTAAAAAGTAGGTAACTATTTTGAATAAAAACCATTGACTATTGAGGGGAAACATACTACGGACAAACACTTCGCGCACGTACGTATGGAGCTGCACAGACTACCGCGACAGGACAAACCGTGTTTTCCGTAAGACGCAGCCGTGTTGTATGGGTATCGGTGTATTGTACTGTCTTGACCGTAGTATGTTTTCGTCCTGATAATGCATACAAGCAGAATAGTCCACAATTATTTGGACTCGTGTGCTTACAATTCTAGTGAACTGCAGTTCTTTGTTGTTTCAAATCAATGATCACTGCAAATAAAAAAGTCAGCTTAACACGAACAAATGGGGGGACATTTGGACAAAAAAACGGAGGCTGGCCCTTAATTGATTTAATTTGTCGAGTCAAAACGCCATGGCAGAGTTGTGGCAGAGTAGGTGTGGCCGGTGCGTCGAAGGCTATATAGTGCTGTGATATATTGGCGGCCATTTTGAAGCTGAATTTTATAGGAAAGGGAAAGTTTTTAGAAAAAATACATAAACAGTAAGATTTAAAAAGAGACATTTAGAACACATAATTTTTATAATTTCTGAATTTTCTCTGGTCTGGTCTTGTGGGAGGCTTCGGCCGTGTCTAGTTACCACCATACCGGCAAAAGACGTACCTACCTACCACCGAATGAACGTGATTTAGCGTTGCGGTACGATGCCGTGTAGAAATCGATTAGGGGTAACTATGGGTTTAACTTTAATATAACTGCCGTATCCCTATAACAGGTTAGCCCGCTACCATCTAAGGCTGTATCATCACTTACCTTACCATCAAGTGAGATCGCAGTCAAGGACTAGCTAAATAAAAGCTAAATAAAGCTAGAATAAAAGAAAACAAATACACCGTGAAAACGTTACAGACAGACACACGCATTTGCATTTCTAATAGTAGTACAGATATAGCGAATGAATGCCTTCTTCATAGGTGCTTACTAAAATAATTAAGCGGTAGATTTTTAGAGAGTAAAACAGGCGGTATGGCCGTGCCTTTATTAATTCTCAACGTTTGTTTTTAGGCTTGGTTCAATTTGTTTTCATTAAAGCTTTTATTGTGCGCAATCCGGCGTGTTTTACGAGCATAGCCCAATTAATTGCGCAAGTGCCAGCTTGATGACTTTTTTGACACTCTGAAAACCATCGTGATTCAAATAATTATATTCACCAACTAGTGGGCCATTGAAATAGAAGTATAGGTACTAAAATTCTACATCAATGTAGTGGGCACGGCAGACTTCGTCCTGCCCTGAACCTAGAATCCTATTGTAGCGCCACCTACCGGGTCCAATTGGGTATTTGACAAAAAGTAAATTCAAATATGGAATGTTGCATGAAATACTGAAGATATGTCATTCGAATTTACGGTTTTCGAACATAAAACCAACTGGGGACGTGGATATTATACAGCTTTTGGGAGATCCTCATTATTTCATAATCACTAAAAAATATTTTTTTTGAATAGTTGTCAAATATCCAATTGTGAAACCATCCCAGGCGGGCTGCATTCATCACCGCAAAATGGCTGCGATCGAATGTGGCTAACCAAATTAAGCTCTAGTCCCACTACAGAAGCGCGCCGCAGCACGGCACGTAGCGGCAAGTATTCTTTGTACAATTATGATCGCAGTACATCTCCGTGCCGCGTCTCGTAGGTGGGCCCAACTCCATAGTAAACTCATACAAAGAATGATTGCATCTGTAGTGGGACTAGACCTTTACAGTTTACATTAGTCGGGGACCGAAAACGGCTGCAGTCGAATACCTTCAAACGTAAACGTACTATAGAAACCTCATAAAAACAAGACTCGGTTATCTCATAGTTAGAATTTTTGGTAGCAGATACCGAAAAATCAAACAATGAGACAAACACCACTGAATTAAAACAGTAGATTGTCGTAAACTATCCAGGGTTCCACAGCAGGTATTACACCGGGACCAAGCATCCACGAAAGCTTTGTTAAAAAAACACGAATATACCCAAAATGCTTCCACAAAGCAGTGAATTTATCGCCCACCTCTTCTGCCCAAAACATGTGAACATAGATGTAGAGCTATTAGATGTGACTATTTATGATACCACTTATTTAGCATTTTTCATAGTAAATAATAATAATGCCATCCCGACCGATTTCGGCCACTGCGGCCTATCTACAGAGAGATTAGCCATCTGCGCGGGAGATATTATAGTGCATTTATAGTAGGAAAAGGGAGCTCGATGGAACGGAAAATCCGACACGACTGAAGAGATCACGCGCAGGACCGACGGCTTTGCGTGCTCTTAAAGGCACAGGGGTGAAACACCGCCAACTTCCTTATTTCGGGCTCATACTGATAATTTATTTTTAGAAAAACCTAATACCTACTTGTTACGGCCCGACCCGGGACTAGAATCCGGGACCTATTCAGCCGCAGTCGAACTCTAACCACTATACAAACGAGGCAGGCAATTTTTCATTGTATTAAGGTTGTAAGCAGGAGTAAATCTATGCAGGAGGCCTCCGTCCGACTTAATAACAACGGCGAAGTTATAATACTAGATTTATTAGCTTTTCAAAGTAGAATTCAATTCTTAACATTATTTTGTATTACTACTCGGTTTTAGCTATATCAGGTTTTATAAAATAATTATAATTTGCAAGGCAAAAAATGACTCTGCACTCTTGCAAAGCTCTCTTAGTTTATCTACTTTATAAACTTGCAGGTCCCCAGCGCAATTAAAAACCCCCGCTTTATAATAATTATTAATATAAATTCCTTCATTAGCAAAAAACAGCAGCAGCAGTAACACAGAATCCATAATATATTTATATTAATACACAATATAATGCAGTATTTTATATTATAACTATCTACAAATTAATTAAAAATAGCCCCCGACATATTGAAGTAACAGGATACCAATTTCATCTCCAAAGTCTTAACAGATTTTCTTGAATCATAGCTTCTTAACACATTCGATCAAGTCACCATTCATACAAAAAAACCAAGAATATTATAATCGGTTCATCCGTTTGGGAGCTACGATACCGCAGACAGACACACAGATACACACCGAACTTAAAACACCCCTTCTTTTGCATCGGGTTGTTATAAAAGAGAAAATGGATTACAAGTTTTTTTTTTAAATTATATTTAGTCGCTTCCAGTAGAACAATTAATTAACTCCACAAAGAGCAGTCCGTGTCCAGGTAAACAATGCTACCCTCAACTTTCCTTTTGTGGTTAGCCCCATATATTGTGGTCTGTACTACCTCTCTACCCCTACCCTACTCTAACGCTTACAGGATAAGATGGATAAAAGCTTTTTAAACCTGCCACATACTACGACCTATTATAAAGAATAATAATTTTTTTAATTTCACTACAAGTTAGTCCTTGACTGCGATCTCACATAAGGGTAAGTGATAATGTAGTATAAGATGATAGCGGGCTAACTTGTTCTACACGGGATCGTACCGGAACGCTAAATCGCTTGGCGGTACGTCTTCGCCGGTAGGACCCGGTGGTTACTAACATCTGAAGCCTCCCGACAGACCAGATCGCAGTCAAGAGCTAACTTATAGTGGAATAAAAAAAACATACATTCCAGCTCCCCAAGATGTGCTTAAGGAGTACTTACTTAAGGTGTCATTACTCATGTGTTTCTTAGGAAGGTCAGTCACCTTAAGGGACTATGTGGTAAGTAAAGCAACTAAGCAATAATTTTGAATACTTTTCATCATGGAGTGAGAATGAATGCGCACTTATGAAGTTGTTGGCACAACTTTGAATATTGGAAGTTTTAAAGGAACTCTTACATTGGTAAATGCTGTGAGGGACGAAAATGCGTGAATTGTAGTAGGTAATCCTTTAAGCGGGCGAAGCGGAGTGAGAAAATAAGAGTTAAGTTTTAAAAGCATTTCGTCTGCGTTGTGTAGCACAAGAGAGCATTGAATAGCGGATAAATACTTTTTTATATCTGCAGAGTGCTATTTGATCCACTGGTTGAGCCAGACGGTGGATCCTAATGAAGTTGAAGTGATAAACGATCCACACAGACCATTGGTGGATCTTAGAGAACCAGAGTGCTATTCGATCCACTGGTGGATCCAAAAAGTGGATCCTAGTGGACTGATGGGTATGAACCAAATTTTCTCACGCTAATTATTATATCATAATTAACATTTCTCTATACCTAACTAAATGTATAATTTTGTTTGAAAATATACTAAATATCGAAAAGAGCAACTCATCAGTAGAAAATGCTTTCCTTATCTATCTATTATGGTATTCTTATCAGTAAAAAATGAAAACAAGACGTATTTATAAGAGACTACTGTTTATGCTGTATGAAATAAAATAAATACGTACCTACGTTGTTTTTTAATGCTCTAGGACAAATTATCTGTTTTTCCTAATCCCATTACATTTAAGGGTATGATTTTTAACTATTTGATTGATAGCAGAATATTGACAGCTACCATTGTTTTTTTACAAATGAGTATAGTCCGAGAAACATATCTCACCCGTCGCTAGACAGCGCGACAGCGTAGTAGACAGCGTCGCTAGTATATCCATGAAAAATAAAATAAAAATAATAACTAAATAGGCATAAAAACTAGTTCCAATTTTGGCCACCGGGTCAGATAAGTTTGTGGGACTTTAGCAGTTTATTTAATAAATTTGCAAGCAATTAAATAAAAAGACAAATGACTGCTAATTTTATTTACAATAAAAATATACGCCGTCCAAATGATCGTTAGTGGGCATGGTGCCCAAATCATTGACGCAAGTTGGAAATTCTTGTCACTTGAGTCGTATATTGCAAGACAATCGGAAGGGGTTTTAAATAAATAATGAGGGAACTGGGCCATACGGCGCGTCCGACTGTACGTCGCTTTTTATTAATATTGTAGGTACATAATTTATAGGTAGGTATTACTTGGCGGTTACATGTAAGTACACTTTTCAAATATGAATTGTTTATTATCAAGAAGTGTTTTCCTGCATTTTCGCTCACGATAAGTTATATTTTCAACCGACTTCAAAAAAGGAGGAGGTTCTCAATTCGATTGTATATTTTTTTTGTATGTATGTTACACGATAATTCCGCCAAATATGAATCAATATTGATTTTGCAGATTTTTAAGAAAAAAATAAAAATATACTTACTTACCCAGCCCCCCTAGCATGGGCCGAGACAGTTTTCTCCCCGAGGAAAGGATAAATTTTTTATTCCTAAATAAATAAATAAAAACGCTAAATAACGGTGGATAAATAGTCCCCCGAGTCCCCGTGAAATGTCAAACGGTAATAAACTTCTCCTCTCCCCTGTTGCCGTGCTCTGAGAAGTGGATAAGTTAATTTTATCTCTTGTCAGTGGATAAAATCGGGGGATACATTTTTTATCTCCGGCCCATGCTAGCCGGGCAGATAAGGTTTTTACTTTTTAGTTTAAGTTGGTACTTATAGGTATAGTTGAAGTCGGTTTTTATAGATGAAAGCGAATAATTATGATTAGTAAATTTCAAGCTCCTCCCATCAGGGGGGTGAATTTTCAAAAATCCTTTTTAGCGGATGACTAGTCATTATTATAGCTATCTGTATTCCTCAGCAAGATCCGTCCAGTAGTTCACAGACTACAGTGTACAGTAGTTTGAGGTGGGCGTTGATCGATTGGATGTGTCTGACGATTTTGAAATAACTGCATTTTTATTGCAGATGTAATTATTCCAATCCACAGTCAATCTGGTGGACTGCGGTATAACTTAGAATATACCATGCTAGTGGGCCGGCGATGATTTGAGCTGACGGTAATGATTTATTTAGTGGTATAGTTTAAGTAGTATAGATACCCCAGCTCGGCAATATTTTAAGAAATTAGGCATATTAACCTTACCCAGTTTACTCATTTTGAATGTGGCTATTTATGTGGTGGAACATAAAGATGAGTTTGCGAGTAGGGGAAGTAAACAGCATTTTAACCTACGGCATCCTAATCGCCTAGTGGCAAAATACCACAGGCTTGAGAAAGCCTCGCTTACAGTGGTTGGAATGGGTCCCGAGGTTTATAATCGGATCCCCCACAACATAAAAAATGTCCAAAACATAATTAATTTTAAAAGAAAAATGAAAAGCTGGCTTATCGAGGAGTCTTTCTATAGTCATAAGGAATTTCTGCTTGGGAAGATCCAAGACTAAATTGCATTTATTTAATTTAATCTTATATTTTTAAGTAAATTACTATTGTAACAATATTTTATTAAGAAAGTGAATTTTAATTATTGTAATTGACGTATAATGTGTATTTATGAATAAATGACTATGACTATGACTATGACTATGACTATGTATTAAGTCGACTTCTAAAACAAAATATTAATTAGCACAGATCCGACGAAAACAAACGAAAATAATTGACTCGTTCTAATTTCTTCTAATTAAGGGCTAACGGAACTGGGAGAGAAGTCCAATTAAAAACTTTCAACCGACGGACAGAAATTTTTCTTTTGTCAACTATAAATCAACTTCATAGAGACTTATTAAGTTTATAATGATCTGTTTTTTTTTTAATTATGTTTGATGTGTTGAAATGGAGTTTCTCTGGGTCATATTCCTCATTACAGAGGGTCGTCATTTTTCCATTAATTTATAATCACAATAATGGTAGGAGTTTTCTTAGGAAAATTAGGAAGGTAGGAAATTGATTACTTGTTTAGGAAGACAACCGCGGATTCGTACGGGTGGATTTTAGGTTTTCGAATAATCCCATGTATACTTTTTATCCCAGAAAGTCAAAGAGTTCTCGCGTGATAAAAAAAACGTAAACCTATATCGACGAAGTCGCGGGAATCGCATTTAGACAAAAGAAAAACAAACCACAACAGAACTAAATATTAGTCCTTCGAGTCGGTTTATTATAGATCGTCAAATGTGAAAGATATCAATTTCCATGTTTTCTAAATAGCCGTTATACAAGTAAACGATCTCCTAATTGATATATTGATATGAGGCATTTGACGCTAAGTATACCTTACATACGTCCGGCGTTTCCTATGTCACTTATTTTAGAAATTACATACACCACACGTTCTTGTACTCCACATATCGTATTATCACGCTATTGTTAAAACATCTTATCCTGCCTTAATATAACGTTATCATTTTAACTCTATTTAAATAGCAATATAATAGCTTTTTGTGTAACCACTGAGATGGAAGTTAGTTGATTTTATATAAAAGTATTGCTTAGAATAGTAAATGCAAAATCCCTTTGTGAAATTTAAAAAGACGAAATGAATAGAAGTGGAAGGCAGTGTTAATATTTATTTTTAATTATCTTTGCGATACCATTTTCTTGGTAAAAAGCTAGAAAATGCTTTCCATTTGTATGGTTAGTATTCTTCTTCGTTAAACTCATGACTTAAGGCTCTTTCCGCATTGCATCCGATCCGAATATACTTACGAGAAAATGGATGATGCCTTTATCAAAAATAAATTATTTCTAACTGAATATTAAATAAAGGCCCAAAAGACCGAAAATTCGCATCTTCTTTTAGTTTTAAGATTGATAATCATTTTAAACTATCGATCAAAGAAAAAAAGTGTTGATATTTGATGACGTCACAACTATGTATTTCATACTAACATCCATATTCCATACCTACTATAGAAGCGCGTTTTTAAGTTTGATAAAGAGCTGCTGATTTGATTGAGTTGTCATCATCCCTATTCTCGATCCGAAGTTACTTCGGAATATAGCCACAGAATAGGTAATAGTAGTAATATAGCCGTAGTACTTTATGTATGAGGGGTTGCGCACTAGATCCGATCTATGGATTTGAATTCAGAAAACGAAATTCGGATCTAGTTCGCAACCCTTTATACTAATAGTAGGTACGCTAGGGCTACTTCAGATCAAAAAATTCTCGGATTCAGATCGGATGCAGTGTGAAAAGAGCCTTACTGTCATTTAATATCTCGTGAATAATAAAACTTTCTAGCAGTCCGTGGATAATTACTACATCCCTTTACTAACTACTTACTCGCACCGTCTATTAATTAAAACCTATTTTTAAATGAAACTTGTTGGGCCATTATTAAGTGACTAGATGATGCCCGCGACTTCGTCCGCGTGGATTAAGGTTTTTTGATTCCCGCGGGAACTCTTTAATTTTCCGGGATAAAAAGTAGCCTATGTCCTTCCTCGGGATACAAACTATCCCTATACCAAATTTCATCAAAATCGGTTGAACAGGTGGGCCGTGAAAGCGTAGCAGACAGACAGACAGACAGACACACTTTCGCATTTATAATATTAGTATGGATTAAGCAGTATTAAGTTGCCAATTTATTTATTCATTTTCAAAGTTGATTTTCTTGTTGTTAGCATGTTTGTAAAAATATATTTAAACTTTGTGAGATATTTCACTAGTCAGAATTAATTATTCTCCTTACAAGGTGATAATCGTGACTTCGTCCGCGATGACTTATGTTTTTTTTGGATCCCGTAGGAACTCTTTCATTTTCTGGAATAAAAAGTATATCATGACTAGTCCAAGTCTTTTTAATACAGTTGCTCAAAAAGTGGCGTATTGCAGGGACGTATAGCGTTCGGGATGTGGCCTATTACATACTCGTGCTTTTTTTTTACCTTTCCCGAACTTGTGCGTTCTCTTTCCCAACTGTCAAAATAATGTCTATTAAAAAGAAAAACCAACCATGAAGTTTTTACTAAAAAAATTCATAGAAGTTTTTATGATTCATGCAAATACGTATATTTCTAAAAAGAAGCTACTAATTTATTTCAATATCAGATTTAATGATTTGATTGAATGAGTTTGGTTAGGTTTCATTTCATTTCATCTCATTAAATTTAATTTTCATTTCATATAAATAAAAAAATTCTACTGAAGTCTTGGCTGTATGGGCATAGTTCCCTTTGCCTACCAGAATGGGTGAAGAAAAAAAAACTCTGCTTATATTCTACGGTTGGCGCCATTTTTCAGAAATTTTCTTTGCGAGTTTAGTTGTTTGTTGCACAAAATGAGTAATTTCGACCCTAGTTTTTTTGAATTAACACCACCGGAACTCAGTATAATTGCACAAAATGCTTCGGAGAACATTTTACCGGAAAAGTCAAAAAGTCGCTACATATCTACATACGACGAATTTATTGCGTGGAGAGAAGAGAAAAAAGCAAATAGTTTTTCAGAAAATGTTATGTTGGCATACTTCTCCGAACTCTCAGCAAAATTAAAACCTTCTACGTTATGGTCGAGGTTTTCGATGATAAAAAGTATGCTGAAAATGCAACAAACTAGAAACTGGGAAAAAAATCACACACTCCATTAATTTAAGGTCCAGTCCGTCTCCTTCACATGTTGCAGAGAACGTTCGTCCATCTACCTTCGTTGATAATGATAATTCATCAGATCCAACTCCATCAACTAGCAAACGCCATTGTATGACAAATATACATGAACAATCATACGAAATTAATAATAGTTTGTCTCAAACAGTAAATATGCAACCTAAAACCTCCCCAGTTAGTATAAAAAACTGTACCAATTTCAATGTAATATGTGAATTATACTTTATACTTTTATAACAAATAAATGTTAAGTTAGTTGAGTTTATTGTGTTTTTATTATTTTATTAAATTGCTTATTTTTTCGCAACTGTATTAAAAATAGTCGTTCAGTACACGTGCGGAACCGTCATTGCAACTTGTTCCGACTGTCAACCCTCGCTTTCGGCTGCGCCTCGGCTCGGGTAGACATTTGTCGGAACTCTTTGCAATGACAGCCTTTCCACACTTGTAATGAAATATACTATTATCTGTGTCCGTGGAAAAATCACGTCGGTTCATTGATCTACTGAGGCGTGATTGAAGAAAAAAAGGAACAAACAAATACACTTGTACATAATAATTTTAATATGGATAGTGAGCTGTTTTGTTTGTTTGTTTTAAAATCTTTAATAAAGAAATTCAATGTAAAAAGGCGAACTTAATACTTACAGGTATTCACTTCCAGTTAACCTTTGGTATAGTGAAGACAGGGTAGAGTCAGATGACAGTGCGCAAACTAAATATTTATAAAGAGAGAAGTTGGGGAAAAAAGAAACATATGAATTAGGTAGTAGGTTTAATATTATAGTAAGCAGGTGTGATAACTATAACAATATTATGACTTAGCATTTTCTTCAAAAGACAAAGATTTTATTTCCTCAAACAGTTTACATAAAGACAGCGGCAACGAGAGGACCGTATTTTAAAGTTACAGTCACCTTTATTTGACTTCTTGAAGTTGGAAAAATTGAACAAATAGAAATCGAACGTGGCCTGAATAACATTGGACGTCGAGTTCCGTTCCGTTGCAGCAGATAATATATATGATTGTTGTTTTAAAAATGGCAGCGAAAAGAGATTTTCAAACGATATTTTCCTTTAATACAATTTTTAAACAATCGACAGCTTTTCTGCGCTGTAGATACATCATATACCTTGTACTTAATTATACAGATATTGTGGCCAATTCTGTATAATACAATCTATAAACTAAACTAAAACGCCACCTTTAGATTTAAAGCTGTCATTTTAGTTTAGTTTAGAGATTAATCAAACACACTTTCGCGTTTATAATATTATTGTTATCATGTCCTACAAATACGATTATAATATCAATTTGTACCTTATTTGTGTATAACAAAGCACTACTCATTTTCCCTTACAACAAAGACCCCTACTATCAATTTCCCTGCGAATTTTCCACGTCGCGTGTAATATATTCTCCGATGTGACCTATTACTCACACTTCACCGCCAGGGGGTCTTTTGTAAGGTCTCCGCGGTATTGATATATTGCCGACGTGTCAAAAGGTGACGGCGGCCAGTGATAATGTTTACGATAAAGGTTTATTGTTCGAAAACTCTTGTTAAGCCCCCAAGATATTGGTGACATACTTATTTGTGACTAGGTGACCCGCCCCGGCTTCGCACGGGTGAGCTTACCTAATAATAATACAGGATTTACTGGAGGACATGCACAGGAGAATATAGTATGGTTAAATCTACGTTTTATTATATTACACGGATTGCAATTGATTTCTCTTGCCCATTGAAGAGTTCCACCCGCCTCCGAAATATTAATCAAATCTTCATGAATTTCATCCCCTATCCCTATCCCTAAAAAGCCCGGCATGCAGATTTCCTCGCGATGTTTTCTTTCACCATTAAAGAAAAGGATATTTAATTTCTTTAAACGCACATAGGTAACTCCAAAACGTTACAGGCGCGCCCGGGGACCGAACTCCCAACCATCCGAAAAAAGTAGCCGGGCGTCTTAAGCACTATAGGCACAATAACTATAAATAACTTTATATAATAGATCAACGACTAGCTGATGCCCGCGACTTCACCCGCGTGGATTGAGGTTTTTTGGCTCTTTAATTTTCCGAGATAAATATTAACCAGAATACAATCTATCTCTGTGCCAAATTTCACCCAGATCCGTTCAGCCGCTCTAGCGTGATTGAGAAACAAACATCCATCCAAACTTTCGCATTTATAATATCCATATCCAGATCCATACTAATATTATAAATGCGAAAGTGTGTCTGTCTGTCTGCTACGCTTTCCCGGCCCATCTTTACAACCGATTTTGATGAAATTTGGTATGGGGATGGTTTGTATCCCGGGGAAGGACATAGGCTACTTTTTATCCCGAAAAATTCAAGAGTTCCTGCGGGAATCAAAAAACCTTAATCCACGCGGACGAAGTCGCGAGCATCATCTACTTAGTATATATAAATATAACTCAATGCTGCAGCACCTTATTTAATCACCATACCTACAATTAATACATCAAGTTGTGCATATAATAGCCATTTAGGCTAAATTCCATAAACGCACTGTTGCATTATGTTATAATTGGCCAAATTACGTTACTTGCATGATCGTACATTGCCCTTCAAGCGGACTGCAGCGTCTTGAAACAACAATGATGCTTGTACACATTGACATATTATACACACAAATTAACATAATCGAATGTTAAACAAATAGCTTCTGTATACAACAATTATTATAACTAGCTGATGCCAGCGACTTCGTCCGCGTGGGTATAGGATTTTTGGTTCCCGCGGGAACTCTTTAATTCTCCGGGATTAAAAGTAACCTATGTGCTATTCCAGACAATAATCTATCGCTGTGCCAAATTTTATCCAGATCCGTTCGGCCGTTCTGGCGTGATTGAGTTACATACATCCATCCATCCATCCATACATCCATAATCCATAAGCCCTATTATTTCGATTACACGTAGCCTCACAGCCTACGACGTAGCACCTCTACGAATATCGTAGACAGAATACTTTGGAATTTAACTTTTGTTTTGAGTCCACTAAACACACAAACACAAACACAACACACGATCAATTATTATTGTGGATTTCAAATGCATTTACTAAAATCATTCAATGACCAAACGGCTACTCCAAACCAACATATATTAGAAGTTTTTTTTTATCCACTACAAGTTAGCCCTTGACTGCAATCTCACCTGATGGTAAGTGATGACGCAGTCTAAGATGGAAGCGGGCTAACCTGTTAGGGGCATGGCAGTCATATTAAACCCATACCCCTATTCGGTTTCTACACGGCATCGTACCGGAACGCTAAATCGCTTGGCGGCACGTCTTTGCCGGTAGGGTGGTAACTAGCCACGGCCGAAGCCTCCTACCAGGCCAGACCAGGGAAATTCAGAAATTATAAATTTCCAAACCCTATATTAGAAGTATATTAGAAGTTATTTGGCACAAGTCTATCCATATTTAAAGTCTGAGCTAAATTGAATGAATTTGCTCAAATAACATGGTGTAATCAAATCTAAACATCGTCACTCTATGCTATTCGCTCTATGAGGTCTCTAGAAGTCTACTAAGAAAGGATTATTTTACAAAGTAGCGCTTTCTGAACCGCTGGTAGAGTAAAAACCAGAGACACAATATGTGTGTCCTAAATGAGTTTGAGTTTTAAGGTATAGTACCGGATACCCGACGTGTACCACGCTAAAATAAAAGGAAATTAAAAAATAATTTTAGTAATTTTAGTTCTAAAATCATCTAAGCATTATCGCCTTTCTAATGAAAATGGTTTGGGGCACATCGGTTGGATGGTTTCAAAGTCTATAACGGAGATAGGTAGAAACTTTTTTTGTGTTTTATATATTAGGATTTATTGAACCTAAATCCTAGTAGTAAGCTAGTGATGTATATATAATGATAAAGATTTGGCACACCGAGTATGCCAAGTATTTGCAGAGCCAGTGGGGTCCGGATTACAGCCCTCGGCCCTTAGCCCGCAAATATTGACATTTCGCTGTTTTAATGCCGACGTCAAACAATCGGCGATTATAGGTGAACTCCCGTTCAGTACAGCGCATTCGACGGATTGGTTTCAGACTGACAATGATTTTTGAAGTGAATCTTCTTTAGAATCGTTGTGATTTGAAAATTCGATGACACAAAAAGCGACACTAAAATGAGACAAACATATTCATAATAGGATTTAGCCTGCGAGATAATGAGTTAGAATACAAGTTATACTCGTATTTGTCTCATTCTCTCGTAAGCTACTTTTCTGAAGTTTCACTCCTGCCGTATGTGAATTGCACACACACACACACTTTTTTTTTATAACAACACCCATTCAGAGCAAAATCGTGTTCTATGAAGCTGTCAAAGTAGTGTAACACTGACACTCATCATCATCACTACATCCCATTAACGTCCCACTGCTGGGCACAGGCCTCCACTCTCATAGGAGAGTGGGAATTAGAGCTTAGACCCACCACGCTGCTCCAATGCGGGTTGGCAGGCTTTAAAGACTATTATCATGTTAGTGATAATAACCGGGACCGACGGCTTAACGTGCTCTCCGAGGCACGGGGGTGAAACACCACCAACTTCCTAACTCCGGGCTAGTACTGAGAATTTCTAGACAGAAAAACCCAATACTTAATTATGGCCCGGACTCGAACCCGGGACCTCGTCGGCCGTAGTTGAACATGCTAACCACTAGACCAACGAGGCAGTTTGACAAACCAACACTGACACTGTGTGAAGCAAAATCTAATTGCAACCCCCAACATTTAATACCGAAATGACTCTTCTTTTTCAAACATCTTTGATTTCAGGTAAAAAGTGTTTGAAAATACAATGGAGTGGCTGTGTACTCATAGATACCCTTCTTTCAGGTGCGGAATACGAAAGGTTGACTTTTAGGAACATAATAATTTGTCATAGACCAGTCACGATTTCTAAATTAGTCAGCGGTGGTCTAGTCAAGAGGACGTAGCCCTATGCGTTAGGCCGACAAAATAAGCACCACACTCGGCACACCTGTCCACGTTGCTCTGCACCATGCCACCGACAGACCAAGATGGCGTAACATAGTGAAAGAAAAGATACTCCGTGCCAAAGATCACGACCCTCAGCAGTGAGGATGACGATGCATGGAGGAGGAGGTCTAGTCAAGACTTTAGTATGAGATTTTGGTCGTAGCTAGTTATCACCCTACCACCAAGTGATTATAGCGTTTCCTGGTCTCTACAAATATACTACACAGACCTAACACCCTGATTAACTTCTTCTGTAGGTAAAAATTAATGTCGAGTAGAAATGTAGCCAATGTGAAATCAGTAACGCGAGTATTGCATGCCGCCCTGGCGCTAGGGCACACCGCAAATACGAGGGCTCCAACCCCGCAATTTGCAACACAGCCTTCCTTTACACTTGTTGTGTACACGTCTTAATACCCTGACAATAGAAGATGCACGGGTGTGAGATAAAAATGAACTTTGTTTGAATAAATGAATTGTTGAATAAATTATTAAAACCGCCTACAGTGTAACAAATTCCAAATTAAAAATTAAAATGGTATGGGCCATGCCATCCACTGGCTTAAGACGATTAGCTTGGTCGCCACTATACACTGGATAAGTTAAGTATTATGTTCATGAAAGAGAAAATATATAACCAGTAAACTGCCACAGTTATGAGATTTACTGTTGTAATGCTGGCCGAGGTGTTATTATCAAGTTATTATATTATCAACGTTATCCATTCACAAAAAGAAATATATATACGATCCAAAACTGATATTGTAGGCGGCATTTTATATTTATATATGCAGATGACATGAAGCGTTCCCGGAGGTAAAATCGAATACAGCTTATGCAAATTTCGCCCTTCAGCCGTCGCAATTAGAAACGATTATCGTGGAAAATTTAATTTTAAAGTTGAAAATTTGATTTGTGACAACGGAATTAATTATCATAATCCCAAAAAGAAGTTGTAATAGTCTGATTTCCAAACTTGGTCGATGAGACTTGTCGTAACTACGTGTCGTTATCTCAAATCAATCTTATTGCCAACCCGTCTGCCCGCGGTTTTGCTCCCGTAGGAATTTCGAAAATCCGACCTTATTCTTTATTTACATTAGGCTTTATTACATTACTCTGGGCCAACTTTAAGCTTTCTAGGTCTTAAAAATTTTGCTGGGCGTCGATAAGTCAGTCATTGAGTGAGTGAGGACATTTTCCTTTAAGTATTAGGTATGTTGAAATTAAATCTAAGTATGGCCTACACATTATGTTTTAATCAATTATATTTTATATACTTTGGTAGTAATCTGTTTTTATAATCGATCGTCCTAATCCCTAGCTTACATTTTTCATTTTAAACATGCTTGCCTTAAAAATTCATCAAATGGATAATTGTATGCGTACAAATTCAAGATATTATCACAGATTAAAAAGTCGCGTGCGCTTACCTCCCTAAGCTAAGACCGTAATTATGTCCTTTGAAGACCAACCCCTCGCGAAAAATATTAGAATGGAGTGAAAAGAACGAAATCATTTGAAACATTCTTTAGCATCTGTCCCCGAGGCTCAGCTGCCATTTGGAAGTATAATTTTCGATACAAACAACGCTTAAAATTACAATTTGGCTAATTTTATTTTTAAATAAGGTAAAAGGGCCTTCAACGGACAACAAAATAGAAAGAAAAATAAGGAATTTAAATAACTTGAAAAGCAAACTTAAAATTCAGTTAGGTTAGTTAATTAATTGATAATTTAAATTTTACATACCTCATATAAACTAATCTATACTAATATTATAAACTAGCTGATGCCCGCGACTTCGTCCGCGTGGATTGAGGTTTTTCGGTTCCCGCAGGAACTCTTTAATTTTCCGGGATAAAAAGTAGCCTATGTGCTATTCCAGACTATAATCTATCTCTGTGCCAAATTTCATCCAGATCCGTTCATCCGTTGGAGCGTGATTGAGTAACAAACATACATCCATACATACATACATCCATCCATCCAAACTTTCGCATTTATAATATTTATTATATGGATGCGAAAGTTTGGATGGATGGATATTTGTTATTCAATCACGCCAGAATGGCTGATCGGATCTGGATGAAAGGCACAGAGATAAATTATAATCTGGAATAACACATAGGTTACTTTTTATCCCGGAAAATTAATGAGTTCCCGCAAATACCGAAAAACCCCAATCCACGCGGACGAAGTCGCGGGCATCAGCTAGTGATACATAAGTAGCTAAGGATGGGGTTAAGAAAACCAACCATCTCTTTTTTTATCACAGCGCTTGAATTTATAGACCAGCACTAGAGCATAACATTGAGCAGATAGAGTAATAAGATAACCTTATGATAGAGCGCGCCTGCCTTGAAGACGTCTAATCACTCTTCGAGTTTAGCTGGTGGACCCAAAAGGCATAGATTTAAATTATCTGTAATCGTGTCCATTCCTGGTAGCTTTGGGTCCTAACAAGAATCTTATACAGGCTACAGTAATATTTTTTATAAAAATATACCTACCAAAATACCTACATTTTTCAAATCTATTTCTGTCAATGCTAAACTTAAAATAAAATTAGGGGATCAGAAACACATCCCCAACACCCATTATGCGATAGATAACATCCATATAACCAGCATACGCCGGTTTAAGCTCAGATTAATACAGCTTTATATAATGCCTACGATTTTTTGGACCCATCTGTACCTACTCGTACCTTGCCAATAAAACCCAATTATTAGCCCCAATAAATCGAGATTTTGCGTAATAAATGAACGCAACGTCGATTTACCTTAGTACAAAGTATACAATATTTCGAAAACACTTTTGATACCGTAATTAATTTTTATCACCATCACATCCCGCCTATAAAAATACTTACCTATATATTTTGTGACGTTCAAAAAGTGATACCCAATTTAAATTAATATCTTTTATATTTGATTTTGATTCATTTTTAATACACTACAATCTCAAATTCAAATAGACATCTTTTTTCTATGTTTAGGATTGAAAAATTATGACTAGAACAAATAGATTTCGCACATAGCCAGCGGGCCAATAAGTAAATTGGTACTACGTGCGTATAACTGAATGTATAATATTCTGGCATAAACTCTGACGTTTAAAGGTTCGATGTTCGAAATCTATCAACGCTGTCGTGACAACTCGCGCTTAGGGTACCTACAGGATGCAATATTTAAAATTTCAGTGCCAGTTATAAATCGCGGTTACCAAATAACCCAATATAAAAGTATAAAGTCGTAAATCCGAATGAGGGATTGTGTGGTAGCGTGACAATGGCACTATTGTGCGCCTTGCAGGAACAGACGATATATCAAGGAGACCGGATGTTATACAGGGTGTGCACAGACGATAATTTTCCTGATTTTAAGTGATAGGTAATTCATGAGCCTCTGCAGTAACAGAGTGACCGCCAGTGGGTTGCCGTAGCAGGCTTTTAAGGGGCTTGTTTTTTTTTTTACTAAAGTTAGCCCTTGATTGCCATGTCACCTTGTTGTAAGTGATGATGCTGTAGCGGGCTAACCTGTCAGGGTACGGCAGTTATTAAACCTATACCCCTAATCGGTTTCTACACGGCTACTTATCGGAACGCTAAATCGCTTGGTGGTACGTCTTTGCCGGTAGGGTGGTAACTAACCACGGCCCAAGTTTCCCACCAGAAAGGCATTTGTTTATCCGCACCATTGATGTATAATTTAAGTATATTTGGAACATAGGCGCAAAGTTGCCTGTCTGTCGGTTTTCACAGGATATATTTCGGAGAGTGTGCCCAAGAACTGTTCGATCTGGTTCCCCCGTCACCTTTTTATTATCGAACCGCAAGGCATCGACAAGGTCTGCACCCTTACGCAGTCGAAATTCCGCGGGCTCGTACGAAGCGATTTGCTTCCTCGTTTCTAATTCGAAATGGATATGGAATTCCCTTCCGGCTTCCGTTTTCCCCTCCTCTTTTAATATAGGTACCTTCAAATCAAGAGTGAATAGGCATATTCTAGGCAAGCGCGCTCCACCTTAGGCTGCAGGCTGCATCACCACTTGCAAGCTAGTCTGATTGCAGCCAAGCGCTGGCCTATACATTTAATAAAAAAAAAAACCTTTCTATTTCGATGATCGCACCTTGAATCACCCATATTGCTAGTCTGCTTCGCTTTCCACGGCTCATCTATTCTACCGAGTTTGATGAAATTTTGTACAGGGCTAGATTGTATCCCGGGGAAGGACATAGGCTACTTTTTATCCCGGTAAATTAAAGAGTTCCCGCAGAAATCAAAAAACTTAATCCACGCGGACGAAGTCACGGGCATCATCTATTTAATAATAATTTCATTGGAGATATTGATCTCTTACATTCTTATTCCTCACTGCTCATGCTCACTATTGAACGGAATTAAAAAAAAACAGCCCAGCCTGCTAAAGAGCTCAAACGTACAAGGACAGAAAAAATTGTCTAGCGAACAAAAACGCACTTCATATTAATTATTGAGCTGAAGACACTAGTACGACCACACGACAAATCAGAATGTCCTTCAAAACGCGTGTTGGTGGCGCGTGATAATGTTGCCTTGTGAAAAGTCCGTAACGTTACACTCTGTACATTATATACGAACTACTTCCATACATATGTAAGTAGGCGATACCATTGTACTACGTTATGCCGTATGTCTAGTTTGAGTTAGATTTCCGTGGACGAAGATTGATCGCCTTATCTTTTGGAAGAAGTGGTATATAGTGAGGCCCATTACCTCGCATATACCTTTTTCCTTTCAACGGAAAATGATTACCTCATTATTGTAGAAATTATATAAACCACAAGATTGCCAAAACAATACATGCGAAAGTGTGTGTTTTCTATCTTTAAGTTTCTTTTTGAAATTTCTTTCTTTTCTTTCACAGATCGAATATTAAATTGATAGAGACGAAATTATGCACAGAGACAACACACTCGCATCTTGCATTTATAATTCATAAAATAAATAATACCTGATAAAAAAACTAATCGGCTTATAAACTTTTTATTCTGTCTTTCCCCGGGTTGTAATTTATCTCACTTAAGTACCAAATTTCGTCAAAATCGGTAGAACAGATGGGTCGTGAAAGCGTATAGACAGACAGGCAGACACACTGATATTATAAACTAGCTTATACCCGCGACTTTGTCTGCGTGGAAAAAGTTTTTTTAATTGCCACGGGAACTCCTTAACTTTCCGGGATAAAAAGTAAATCCTATGTCACTCGCCAGGTCCTCAATTATACCCAAAATCACGTCGATCTGTTGCTCTGTTGCAGCATGATTGAAGGACAAACCAACAAAAAACACACTTTCGCATTTATAATTGTAACGAGCGAGGAGAGGGGAGAGAGAGAGGGAGGTAGCAGTGAGTAGTAGAGGTGGGGAGAAAAGAGGTGAGGAGAGGAGAGGAGAGGGTAGAGTAGAGGAGAGGTGGCAATGTATAAAACACGGACATCGGGCCGTGTGGGCATTATACCGTGTATTTTTGAAGTGATACGTTGTAAATTATTGTGAACAGTGAAATAAAAGTTGCTGTTGATTGTGCATATTAATTTGCGTCTTTCATTTCTGACCGTGCGTAACAGTCAGAAGTGGGATGAATAAGGCCCACAAATATCTCACGATTAAATGGAAAAAGCCAAGAATGTATGTGAGGTCGAAGAAGATGCGAAGTTGATTGAGATTGTGAGGACGCCGATTTTCTTCAAGACCCTGAGGTAATTCGACAATAGTTGACATCACGAGTAGTTCCAGCGACAAGGACAGCAGTTTCCGAAAACCTCCTGTTTTTTTTCGCTGTAATGAGACAAGACACCATTGCCCATGCCGAGCTGTGTACAGAGATATCAGAGGTAAGCAAATTTTTTGTTAATTATGACAGTAGAGGTAGATAAACAAGTTGTAGGTATAATCGGTGGGTTGTCACTAGGTGAAATAGATGTGGGGGAAATTAGTGCAGACGAGCGGTGTGATTTTATCGATTTATTGATAGTCCATTCAGATTGCTTTGCCAGCTCACCTAAAGATTTAGGCGAGACGTATTTTGGAGATATGAAATTAGGAGCATTATGGGTAAGTTAAAAGGTAAAAGTTTACAGGCAGGCAGGTTGTTCCAGCAGATTCCTTGGGACCTTTCCGTAGTGATGATTGCAGCGATGATTGTAGTGTTAAGGAGATGGTCTAATTGATTTATCAGAGAGCTAAAGTTTTTTTTGTTTTCTCGCCAATTGCGGGGCAATTGTTGTAGGATGGCCGACTGTAACGAGCGAGGAGAGGGGAGAGAGAGAGGGAGGTAGCAGTGAGTAGTAGAGGTGGGGAGAAAAGAGGTGAGGAGAGGAGAGGAGAGGAGAGGGTAGAGTAGAGGAGAGGTGGCAATGTATAAAACACGGACATCGGGCCGTGTGGGCATTATACCGTGTATTTTTGAAGTGATACGTTGTAAATTATTGTGAACAGTGAAATAAAAGTTGCTGTTGATTGTGCATATTAATTTGCGTCTTTCATTTCTGACCGTGCGTAACATAATATTAGTAAGTAATAAGTATAATGTGAAAGTGTTTCTGCCTGCCTGCCTGTCTGTCTGTCTGCTACGCTTTCAAGGCCCACTTTTTAAAGGACATACCTAGGCTATACTTTTTATACCAGAAAAATAAAGAATACCCGAATGGATCAAACAAACCTAAACCCACATGGACGAATACGCGGGCATCATTTAGTTTATAATATTACTAGATGATGCCCACGACTTCGTCCGCGTGGACAAAGTTATTTCGATTCCCGCGGGCGGGACCTTCTTAATTTTCCGGGATCCAACCTATCCCTGTACCAAATTTCAGCAAAATCGGTTAAACAGATGGGCCGTGAACGCGTAGCAGACACACAGACAGACAGCCACACTTTCGCATTTATAATATAAGTATGGATATGGATTATGGATTGATAAAAAAAAAAAGATTCCGACGAATTGAGAACCTCCTCCTTTTTTTGAAGTCGGTTAAAAAGAAATCGGGCTTAGTACGCGTCGGATATTTACCTACTTTATGAACGGATACCTTATACAATTTCAGAAGAAGTGCTATAAAAGATACGCGTGCTAAACGACTGTGTTTCCCGAAGCACAAAATTGAACAAACTGTACGCAATAAAGTATGTAACAACCATCATGCTATGAAAAGGTATTGCTCTCTTATGTAACCAGTGGAGTATCACAACCGCAGACGGTCGCTTTTTATTCCAGATCGACATTCGACTGTCATTAATTAAATATATTTTTTTTATTATTGAGTAACTATATGTAAAGGTTACATGTTAGAATATGTAAAGGTGCTCAATATAATAATTACAATCTAGCCTTATTTCGCTACAGCCCCAGCGGTTTAGGCTGTGCGTTGATATATAAGTCAGTCAGTCAGTCAGTTAGTCAGGACTTTGAATTTTATATATATATATTAGACCTGCTTGAAAGTGGTGATGCGGCCAAAGATGGAGCGCGCTTGCCTAGAAGATGCCTACTCACTTTTGATTTGTTGAAAATTCTTCAAACAGAATCATAACAGAACCTTCAAGGCAAGAGTAAATAAGCACTTCTAGGCAAGCGCGTCTCTAGACCTCATCATTGCTTTCATAGGCATAATCATTGTCGTCAAAAGTGGAAACCTCTTCTGCTAAAAAAAAGAACCGTGGTCACGTTGTAGCCCGCTTGCGTGCGTCTGCCTTGCCTTTTATTTTTGCCGAATTCAGTCGAACCGGCTATTTTATGTACCGTCTGCAGTTAGATATAAAGTATGAGTGTATAGGAATATATCCTTCAATAAGTTATGAAGCCTTTAAGTTCAGTTTTTGTATTTTCCCCTCGTACGTCGGGTGCCGGTGAAGGAGTTGTAATTGAATTACCTAGCTTACTTTACTTAGGAACAGAGAAAGCTCTAGAGAAGAACACTTCTTTAAAGAAGTATAAAACTTACTTGACCACTCGGCTTGAGTAAAAATATTTGTGTGGAACTGAATTTCTTGAATTGAACATCTGCTACACCTGAAATAAATCTTAACACCTAGATATTGATATAATCAATTTGTAAACAAGTGAAAGTTTAGCTTATCTATTTAGATGTTGGAAGATATTTGCCTCTCTGATCTCCACCAGTGGCACGTGATGAGTCAGTTATTAAAATCAAGGGCTCCTAATGGTGGTATTATCATACCTACATCTTAGTTTATGAACGAAGCAATGTCTGGTGGAAGCACACACTATTTCTAACGGCTACTCTATTTCTTTTTATGTTACTACCAGGCACAAGACGGTACTAGTATTGCGGAAGAATATTCGTATGGATTCAGAACTACGAGGCAATTATGGCTCACGTTTCCGATTAGAGAAATCAAACACTCCGCGAACGGATTTGTATGGTCTACTAGAGTTACTTTAACGCTATTATTGACTACAGTTTTTCCATGACTTTGTTTGCGTGTAGGATTAGATCTCTTGTCTTAGGCTATTGAAACAACCGAGAGCCTAAATACTATGGAAGACCCTACGAACGGAGTGCGCTGATAGGTCAGTCAGTCTAGTTCCCTTAATACGAGTATAGAAATAGACTTATTATATTACTTTACATCGATATAATTAGTTATCGCCTATAGGTATGAAGCTAGCTTCATAATCTCGTTCCTCCTTCACTCCTCCTTCAGTACTGCGAGGAAACGTGAGCGTTGGCATCCTTACTGGGTCGAGGTCTACTGTCCAGTGTCCACAGTACATTTTCAGTGGATATAATGAGCAATGAGAAAGGGCTAAGTGTGAGATCTAAGTATAGAGCGAACTTTGACTCAGCTTTAACATAAGACCGAGTTAAAATGAGACAGATCTATTATGCGCATATTAGTCCATCTCGTTTTAAGTGAAGCCTGAGCAAAGTCAAAGTAGATACGCTCTATAGATCTCAGCATAAGACTCATACATAAGTATAATCAAATAAATATTATAAATGCGAAAGTTTGGATGGATGTATGGATGTATGGATGTGTGGATGTATGGATGTATGGATGTATGGATGTATGGATGTATCGATGTTTGTTACTCAATCACGCTCCAACGGCTGAATGGATCTGGATGAAATTTGGCACAGAGATAGATTATAGTCTGGAATAGCACATAGGCTACTTTTTATCCCGGAAAATTAAAGAGTTTCCGCGGGAACCGAAAAACCTCAATCCACGCGGACGAAGTCGCGGGCATCAGCTAGTAAGTAATATATGCGTATATCAGATTCCTTGTTTTGTGATAATAATTATGAATACCAAGGATTGTTTATTTGTTTTAATTCAATGCTGCAACAGCCGCAACGGAGCAATGGATCGACGTGATTTTGGAAAAATAAGGAGTTCCATCGGGATTTTAAAATCTAAATGGTATCGGACGTAGTCGCGGGCATTAACTAGTATCTGCTAAATAAAGTAACAACTAACGATGGGTGAAGTTATACATAGGCAAAAACATACCTACCATTTCTATAATATCTATACACTTACGTTCTCGAAGCACTTTCCACGGAGAAAAGCTCAGTAATTTTCCCTCCCAACATCTAGGGCTTCCGTCTTTCGTTGCAAACTATGAATGCCATCATCAGACGAGGCGATTATCATATTTCAAGTGTAAAACCAAATAACAAGACCTTTTTTCTACTAAAAATCAACCTTAATACCTTGGAATACGGAAAGTTCCTATTTGATGAGAGGTCTTATAGGTTTGGTGTCGACATGCAACAGTAGGGAACAAGCTTTAAGTCACCCCAGTTCAATCCACCCTCCAGTTTGTGTGAGGTTTGTCTCATGGACGTCGAAATATTTGCGGTAAGTATTAGTAGAAATTGTCCCGTTTCCATTGTTCAGATTTTTCATTATTGGCCGATCCCAAAACCGGAGGTTCTATATTATTATGCGTCCTATGTGTATTTATTTATGTATGAATGTATTTATGTTCGCCTTCATCTCAAAAAAGCATTATCAAAAAAAACTTATTTAACGATTTTTTCATTATTGATTTTTGACAATATTTACAGGAAGGTTTTTGTGTTCAAATACCGAAGAATTTAGACTAATGTCATGAATAGTTTTAATACGTATTATATCTCTCCGAGACGGCTGAACTGATTTACATGTTCTATTTTGCTACATCCCTACTATTTTATTGAACATACAGTTAGCAAATCTATTTCGAGTTATTAATTTTCCTACTTGCTCATTATTATTAAGAACATCTTTTCTACCTCGACCCCTATAGTATACCTGTACTTTTTTTATAGCCCATGATAACTTCCTTACATAAAAGGCTGCCATAAGTTGTTCACTGAGAAGAAACTATCATACGGCATGACATCGGTAGACACTGATCAAAGCCAACTTAACATATCTACGGTATAATTCATAGTTCATACCAACCTACAGTAGCAAAACGTCCGGTGACTTGCCGTTACACATTAACAATGGAAACAGGTTCCGTAAAGGGCTATGATCCTGTGACAGTTAAAAGAACGCCATTCAACAAAAGCCTTTGTTACAAGGGGATGACTTCGACGTACATAGGTATTTACTTACCTATATATTTTATACATATTATACCTATTTTGCTAAGAGAAAGAAAATACCTAATGTATTGTTGGTGAAATTTGCCGTTTTACTTAGTGCCTACTGCCTACTAAGAAAATTGCCTACAAATTGGATTTTTACAAAATAAACTGAGGATTGAACTATTTTCTTGAGCTAAGTTTGCATATAAACCAGAAATTTGAGGTAAGTATTTTCCAAAGCAAAATGCCAAGGCTTTTCAATAATGGTGAAGGAAAACATCGCGAGGAGACCGGTATAGAGGTTTTTTGGTTCTCACGGGAACTCTTTAATTTTCCGAGATAAAAAGTAGCCTTGGACGAATTAACCACGGGACGCGTGATATTGGCCATATTCACCTTACCCCCCTAGCCGCGAACTGTGGAAGTTTCCCCATTAATTATGATATTCTGTTGTCATAGTGCTCGACTTTTTCGTGCACTAGTGTCAATAATTAAGCAGAAAAATGACAAGGCACTCTTCCCTCGCCCCGCAACCGTTAGTCGAACGTGATTTCATAAATTTTTCTTACGTTTCCTATTCCGTGTTTATTTCATCCAAAAAAGTAGCCTATGAGTTATTCCAGACCATAAACTATCCATCAAAATCGGTTGAACAGATGGACCGTGAATGCGTAGCGGACAGACAGACAGATCGGCGGACAGACACTTTCGAATGTATAAAATATTAGTATGGATACATAAAATATATAAAATAGAATTACTTTTCATGAGAGATCTTTACAAGAAATGTATTCAAAAAGATTATTTTCAGATGACAATTTTGTGGTGCATGTCCTAGCTCATAACATATCCCCCAACGCAATTAAAGTTGAAAGCTCTTATCCGATTACTTCATTTTCCCCTCCGATGGCAAGACAACCTTTTGAACGCAGTTTAAAGTTTCTCGTGAAGTTTATTTGAAATATAGTAACAAAGCAAAAAGGTAAAAGAAATATTATTGCTTACTAGATGATGCCCCAGGGTTCGTCCGTGTGGATTAAAGTTTATCGATTCCCGCGGGAACTCCGGGATAAAAAGTAGCCTATGTAATTCCGCGAGATACAACCTACCTCTGTACTAAATTTCATCAAAATAGGTTGAGCAGATGGGCCGGGAAAGCGTAGAAGACATACAGACAGACACACTTTCACGTTTATAATATTATGGATTAAGTATATTATACTAGATCTTAGATAGACTTCGTCTGCGTGGATTAAGGTATTTTTTTAAATTCCCGCAAAAACTCCTCAATTTTCCGAGATAAAAACTTACCAGGTTAGACTGCTAGTTAGATGGGCTAACTTGCAGTGAAAGAAAAATTTAAAAATAAAACAAGACTTTAAGAAGTAGGTATGTTTACTTAAGAATTGTTGCTGTTGCAACTCGACACTTCCTATAAAATATCTTTAAAGTTTGAACGCGCTTTGAAAACACTAAAATTGCGTAAACGGAATTGGAGATACAAAGGAAGCTGTACCGATGGCACTTTGAAAATAAAACACTGAACACTCGACAAAGTTATTTATGCAGCTCCTTTGTATGGAGCCTCTACGGATATCTGATAAGCAGTATAGGCATTACGCAATTCACAATAGAGATAGATGCTTGCAAGAGGTTCAATAATGTAAATCGTCGTCCTAGTTTAAAATCCGATCCAGACGTCTAATGTCCACAACTGTATACAATTGGGTATTTAACTAGTCAAATAAATTATTTTTTAGTGGTTATTATTAGAGGATCTCCCAAAATACGTAATATCCACGTCCCCTGTTAGTTCTATGTTGAATAACATTTGGAACTATCGATTAAAATAAAAAAGTGCGTCGAACTCTGATGACGTGTCAATTCAGTATTTCATACAAAATCCCATTCTAAGCGCGCGTTTTGACGTTTGAAAGAAAGTTACTAATTTGACTTGTTGTCAAATACCCAATTAGGTCCCTACAGGGTCACAGCAGGGTCTTCTGTCGACTCTAACGTCCAGCAGTTCCTTGCTTGAAGTTTTTTAGACGGATGTTCTTACAAACAAGAGTGTTGTTAACTAGGTTTTAATGTTTTTTTAAGGTTTAAACGTTGGAAGAATTTTAAATTTTTATTTTTTTTATTTGATATGCCAGCGATACATTATAACGACATTTATATTATTAGGTAGACTAGGTAAAAAATGGCTATTACAAGTATATAGCATTATATAGCATTACAATGGTCTCTCCAGTTAAAAAGGTTGAGAATGTATGTCAGTAAATGCTCATTTACTTTTGTTTTAAACCCTATATTTTATTTTCTGTAAAAGTAAAAATTAAATTAATTAAATGTTACGGAAGAATACAGTTCGTTAAAGAAAAAGGGTTAAAGTTGCAAGGAAGATGGCAACACCTGTGCACAACACGCCCGTCCCAAACAATTACCATAAAAGCGCGGAGCACTGTACTTGAGAACCGCGTATATTGGGCAAGAGTAGAATAATATATGCAGAAGTGGTATAAGTAAACATAATAATAATGTTGGTACCTACAATGAGACGTAATTAAAGGTAAATTCGTAAAGCTAGACAAAATAGTAAAAAAAAATTCAAGAAAAAAGGAAATTTCCGTCATACATTTAATTAAATCACAAAACTCCATCCTCTACAAGGTGATAAAGGATCGTTCTGTCCAAGAAAGAAGAGGAGTGGAGCCAAACATAGCTCAAGGCCAAATCAATAAGATAAAATATGATTTTGCCTTGATATTAACGGATACCTGATCAAATTTTAATGCCATTTTGCACTCAGCTTTCACTAGATATACTGATACCTTAGATACGATAATATAAAGTAATTATTATAGTTACCTTCTCCGATAGAAGTAAATATTATGTACACTCATTCACTCACAATATTGAAAAACATAAAAGTAAAATATTAAAGCACGTCACAATATTTTAAAAGAAAAAGCCTAAAAGGAAATGCGTTACCACTTCGACGCCATTGAAATGCGAGTATTAATTTTTTAAATGGAACAGCAATACGCCATATGACATGTTATGCTCGTATTGTTTTCACTCTCACTCTCAAAAGAGTGAATATGGTATTCAAGCACTAATATGGTGGCTCTACCGTTACAAGCCCAAACACAATCAGTGCGATAACGCTTTCTAGCAACTTTCTCTTGGTTTTTTCATCGAAAAAGCGTTTCAAAAGCTACGAGAGATGTTTTATGTTTTGATTTTAAGTTCAACACCCTATGATGTCTTGATGATGTCCTCCCGACCCAAATGCGGCCACTGAGGCCAGTCTCAAAAGAGATTAGCCATCTGCGTGGGAGACAAGTGGGTTACAAGTGCAGTGTACGCAAGCAATAGTACTCTCTCGTTGATTCTCTGATCCCTCACACTCAGAGCCCGATAGGGAATCTCATAGCGCGATAGGACCCAATGGCTTTACGTATTCTACGAATCACGGAAGTGCAATTCTAAGTACCAACTTTTTAACTCCGGTCTAGTACATAATATCATAATTTCTTGACAGAATAACTCTATAAACAGCTTGATATTTTGGGCCTGACACTCATATTGAATCCAGAACCTCGTCATCCTTATTCGAATATGCTAACAACGAAACAAGCAACGAGGAAGCCCCTTTATCAATCAATCAATCATATATTTATTTATTCAAATTAGGAACACTGTAAACTTATTGACGTCCAATTACTTATAAAACATGATGGTGATAATCAGTTAGGGTATCTTAAAATTAAAGCTAAGAATGTTCTAAACACTGGTCTGAGAAGAGCCCACAACAAACTCAGCCGGTATAGAACGACCACGTCAGTCTATAAATTGGAGTATGTAACCAACTAAATGCTGGAAGAACAGTGAACATGAACATTGAACAGAACACTCGATTAGTTGCGAAGGTGCTCGACGCTAAAAGCTCAAAACTCAATCCCTTGCATCAAGAATTCAAGTGACGCCATCGACAATCCTACACACCTGTCGACTTTGATTGTGGTATAAGTTATGGGCTTTCGATCTGTCTTAAACTTTTTAAGAATAATTAATTTAAATTTTTTGACAACCTTCGTGGCACAGTGTTGAGCGCTGTTGTCTCAATGTGCGGAGGTCCCGGGTTCGATCCCCGGCAGGGTCAAGTTGGGAATTTACCTATAATTTCTGAATTTTCCCTGGTCTGGCCTGGTGGGAGACTTCGGCCATGGCTAGTTACCACCCTACCGGCAAAAACGTGCCGCCAAGCGCTTTAGCGTTCCGGAACGATGCCGTGTAGAAACCGAATAGGGATACGGGTTTAATATAACTGCAATGCCCCTAACAGGTTAGCCCGCTACCATCTTAGACTGCATCATCACTTACCATCAGGTGAGGTCGCAGTCAAGGGCTAACTTGTAGTGGAATTTAAAAAAAAAAGAATAGCACTGAAACGAGTACCTTCGAAAGAAAACGTGAGGATACCTGCACGCCTGAGAACTTCGTATTGTGGTTCTCAAAGATGTGTTAAGTCTGTCAAGCAGCACTTGGCAAGCGTGGACTATTACACAATACACATAGGTTTGTAACTCGTGCTTTGTAGTAAGCCGGCAATTAATTGATATGATGATGATGATGAATCGCTTATTCTGAATGGAATGCGGATTAGACTGAACTCTTATTTAACTGGAAAACAGATGCCACAATTATTGTGACAAGTAAAATACTCATTTATGACAACACTAGCTGATGCCTGCGACGTCGTCCGCGGAAATTTTTTTTTTCAATTTCTATACGAGAACTTAACCCAACCCAACCCGCATTGGAGCAGCGTGGTGGGTCTGAGCTCTAATTCCCTCTCTCCTATGAGAGTGGAGGCCTGTGCCCAGCAGTGGGACGATAATGGGCTGTAGTGGTGGTGGATACGAGAACTTCTTAATTTTCCGGGATAAAAAGTAGCCTATGTCACCCTCCAGGTCCAAAATCACGTCGACCCGTTGCTCCGTTACGGCGTGATTGACGGACAAACCAACGAACAAACACACTTTCGCATTTATAATATTACTAACCATGCCCGCGACTTTATCTGCGTGGCTTAAGATTTTTTAAATCCCTGGAAAAGTCTTCCATTCTTCGGGATATTAAGTTTATTATTTCAATACGATAAATCTTAATTTGTTTATGTACCTTGTACCATACACCATTCTTTGTTAGGGCCCTGCACTTAGAGGGTGACAGGTGCGCGATACCCAATCAAGGGACGAATCGCGAGACAGCCCTTTGTCCCTTCTATTCAGATACCGTTACTTGCAATCGGTACCGGGAGTGCATATTTGCATTGATATTGCCTTATTTGTACATGCAAATAACGTAGGTACAATGGCGACAGAAAATCATTACTCTAAAGTGAAAAGTTCATTCGGTGTTCCTCTTATAAGAACGTGAAAAGTATTAAATAAAATTAATGCCTGCGGCTTCATCCGAGAGAATTTAGGTTTTTAAAATACCCAGGCCTATAGAAATGTAGATTCTTGCGACCTATCATAAGTGGCACAAGATGGCCCACGTGAATAAATCATTTCATTTTCATTTTCATACAAATTAATTATATAGGTCTTAATTATATTCATGCAAAAATCAAGTCGATACGTTGTCCCGTTGCGGCTTGACTGCTTAGCAAACCAATATAAAAACATACTTTGGCATTCATTATATAAACATAATATTATACTAAGGTATTCCTCAAAAGCCAGCAACGCATTGGCGGTTCCTCTGGTGCTGCAAATGTTCATGGGCGGCGGTAATCACTTACCATCATGTGACCCGCCTGCTCGTTTGCTCGCTATATATTATATTTTTAAAAAAAGTATTTCTTGCAGAAATAGCCAATACTCATTTATGGCCTCCAACCCCACCAGAACAAACCCACTAGAACACTAGAACAACGGTAAAAACTGAAAATACAATACACATACAAATAAACTTACTTTAAAAATACAACCTAAGTTGTAAGTATTTTCCCGGCCCTTAGGACAACTCTGAAAGTTTCATATCTTAAAACAAAACATGTCTTAAAAGAAGACTTGAGAAAGATCCTTAAGATAAGTACTAGGAGAATATAGAGCCGTGGAGTTTTCAGAGCTGTCTTTCCAAGTGTTGTTATGGCGAGGTCTCAAATAACGCGGTAGTTGTATGTTCCATAGCAAAGCGTGTATAAGGGGGCATGAGCGAGATAAGTGACACCCTTTGTGTGGTCATTAGACTGAGGTGTAACATGCTAGGAACCTCTGAGTAATAATGTAGGAACAGTAAAATATTACGTAGCTGTATATTAATTACTACTTCTTACTTGCAGTAGAGTTGGTTATTCATGTGAAGAGTAGGTTAAACGGTTATAACTATTGAATTTAATTTCAGAATTGAACTTGGGGGTCTACAAGCTCCTGCGTGACCATTTTCTGTAATTATATAACACAGATAGAATATAACATACTAGCAGATGCCCGCGACTTCGTCCGCGTGAAATAAGTTTTTTAAATTCACACGGGAACTCCCTAATGTTTCGGTTTAATATATATAGCCTATGACACTCACAAATTATGTGGCTGTCTATTGGTACCAGAATTTTCAAAATCGGTTCAGTAGATCCAGAGATTACCCCCTACAGCCTCACAAACTCACAAACTTTACCTCTTTATAATTTTAATATAGAAATATAGACGAGTATACTATAGAGTATGTTTAATGAAAGCTATAAGAGTGCAAAATCAAGGTAATTACCCATTCGGATTCTACGCGGAATTGTACCAGAAAGCTGAATGGCAACACGTTTCTGCCGATAGTATGGCTGCTAGCAAGGGTCGGAGTCTCCCACCAGACCAGACCAGCGACAAGTCGTCCAGACCAGACCAGCGACAAGTCGTCCAGACCAGACCAGCAACAAGTCGTCCAGACCAGACCAGCGACAAGTCGTCCAGACCAGACCTGCCGCGAATCGAACCCGAGACTTATAAAATCACAGACAGACAGCCAGGGAAGTCATCGTTACTATTGAATAGTTTGAAGTACCTGTAACATGATTAAGGCGTGTTCATACAACGAGCAGATGTAATATATCGACTGCGTAAATCATGCTCTACAATTCAATTTAAACTGCCTTTGACACCTTCAGACCTCATTGCTTTCGAGAAACAATATATCACACATAAGGGAACATTCCAGAAATCACTATTAGGGAAATTAATTACTGACTATTGGAGAACTAATTACAAGGTACGTGTACATGCATTACAGGTCTTAAATCAAAAGCTAACTAAAGTAATCGAAAACAAGAGTTAAAGTTCTTATTTTCTTATGAAGTCACTGCCTCGTTGGTCTAGTGGTTAGCATGTTCGACTGCGGCCGACGAGGTCCCGCGTTCGAGTCCCGGGTCGGGCCATAACAAGTATTGGGTTTTTCTGACAAGAAATTCTCAGTACTAACCCGGAGTTAGGAAGTTGGCGGTGTTTCACCCCGTGCCTCGGAGAGCACGTTAAGCCGTCGGTCCTGCGCCTGATCTCTCTCCGGTCGTGTCGGGTCTTCCGTCCCATCGAGCTATGAGAGCAAAGGAACAGAGAGTGCACCTGTGTATGTACACACACTTGTGCACTATAATATCTCCCGCGCAGATGGCTAATCTCTGTGGAGATTTTGATGAAATTTGGTACAGAGAAAGGCTGTATAGCCTGTAGGCTGTAGCCTGTGGCAAGGACATAGTAGCCTATGTCCTTGCCTGGGCTACAGCCTTTCTCTGTACAGTACAGTATAATTCTAATTCACAGTCTATTATAATTATTTTGTATATATTAGTGTATCATAATTATGTTTTATATAAATAGTATAGGTTAGTTTATTTAAATATTAGTATTTAAGTTTATTTTTATTTTTGCACCACCTCCCGTTGTCCTCTTCTCCATTCTTTCCCTAGCGCTAAGATTGTCTGGAAGATATCGCTGTTTAGCGATAAGACCGCCTTATTGTACCTATATTTTAAGTTTCCTTGTATCTTGTTTCTTTTGTGTTTTTGTGGTGTACAATAAAGAATATACATACATACATACATACATACAGTGTTTCTCTTGGTTTGTCCTTCAATCACGCTGCAACAGAGGAACGGACCGACGTGATTTTTTGCACGGCCATACTTGAGGACCTGGAGAGTAACAAATGCTACTTTTTATCCCGGAAAATGAGGGAATTGAGGGCATCATCTACTATTTTACATTTTTTAACTAAAAGTATATGCCATAATATTACTTTAGACCAATAAATCTATCACTAAGACCGATCTTTGCTTTTTGCTACCCACAAACGGCGCAAAGTGAATGCCAACAAGACGTCGTTTGGCACCAGAATTGAATTTGACATTCTGATAAGAATTAGTAGTTAGGAGTTCAATCGCCGTCCACCTGCCTGTGACAATATAATCCAATCTTAAAAAGTCCCAATTGTAACTTCAAATGGTTATCAAAATGTAACTCTAAACCTATGGGTATAAAGTCTTTAATCTGTTTTTTCTCGTATTCTACTGGTTGATAGGTTGCTCAAAGTGTGGGGTGTCGCGCCCGCCCTCCATTTACCACTAAAGCACGAAATTATTTTAAAAGTATAGTTTTTCAATTAACCTAATACCTATTTCATTTCACAGAACAATTTTATATGTTTATTAATTATAATCGCTTATACTTACACAACGAAATAAAATTAATTAAGTATTAAATAAACTTTATCTCAATAATGTAGCCATTTTCTAGGCCATCACGCCTAAGTAGACCATTGTTATTTGTTATTGTGTTATGATTTTTATCACATCAAAAGCACGGTAATTTTATGATATTCAAACTATCGATTAAAGTACCTAAAAATTGCGTGAAATTTTAAAAACAGTGAGGAACGAGAGGCCTTGTTGTGACAAAGCATATCAGTCGATTCCGATTGTTAAGCAAAGTTGATCCAAGCCGGTAACTGGATGGGTGACCGAATTTGGAGGTTCAAATTTGGCCTTTTCGATTCCTCCGTGCCTCGGAGAGCACGTTAAGCCGTTGGTCCCGGTTATTATCTTTAACATTTGATAATAATCGTTACAAAAACCTGAGTTAACGTTTCGTAAGTCGAGCCTTAAGCGAAAGGACGTGGGAACCCACGGCATTATTATCCCAAGAAAACTTTATTTATTTATTTATTTAGTAGCCAAATACCCAGTCATGTTCTCCTAATAAACATTGGGAACCCTTGTACCGAAATACTGTCGTGGAGAATTATCTATAGGGAAGCTTGAATGAAGAGTAATGCATCATTAGGCAAGTCGTGAGTTTGGCATTCAAGATTCCCCTCTGGGAGTTCAAATCGGAGCGATTGATATTTCCTCTAGCCCTCGCCCTCCGGTCTGTTTACGATAGACCAGTAAAGAAACATTTTTATTATAGCCATTGTATTTACGAGCTGGTGATATAAAGAGATTTGAGGGTAGTTGAATAAATCTTCCTGAGTTACCCTTGGAGTTACCCGTCTTCAAAGCATCAATAGCTTTATGGTAAAGAGAAAAGACTGAATTCCGAAAAGTCGTTGGTTCAAATCCTACCTAGAGTATTGCCTTAACAACTCAAAGTTCTAAGTTTATTTAAAACCTAAAGAGAACATTAATTATAGTAGCTACTGTCGTTTCGTAAATACTTAATTTATTTAAAACATTATATCTTGAACTGGCAGCCCGCGATATTCTCCACACCACATAAATCTTCCAAAATAACCTCAACGTACGTTTCACTCCGACACCGGAGCATCTTCAGGAAATGTTAACTCTACAATGCACGATTGTGAATTAAAATAGACTCCATTTTCAAGACGATGTTTTTTTAGTAATAATCTTTTTTAGGTAGGTACAAAATGTTCAATACATCAATGTTTTTTACAACAGTACAGACAAAGTTCAATATTTATTTAAATAGTTTCCACACAAGTTCTCATAAAGATATTTAAATACAAATACAATCATTCTTAAAAGCTACAAATTAAAAAAAAAATCTTGTATGCTCATGCTTTTGTAGATATTATGTAAAATCCCGGGGAAGGACAGAGGTAACTTTTTTTCCTGGAAAATTAAAGAGTTCCCGTGGGAATTAAAGCTAAAACCACGCGGACGATGTCGCAGACATCATGCCCAAAAGGCCTATGTCCAGTAGTGGATGAATACAGGCTGATGGATGGATGGATGACAACAATAATAATTGAGACTGTAACAATGATTGATGCGGCTTTTACATAATAGGGTTAAAGGCTACAGGATTTACTACAATGCAATGAAATTTAAAACTGTTGAACCATTCTTAAACAATGTGAGCAAAGTATCTTGAAAAATTGAAATGAGCAAAGGAACGCTATCGCTACTTTGTTCTGCAAAGCTATTAGGCTTTAAGTGCACAACAATATCCATGAATCACACGTGTAGTTTTAGCCTAACAGGCATTCTAATCTTTACTACACTTCAACACTTCACAATCCAATTTATACCTTATTCATGATATAATAAAGTTAGCTTTCTACTGTTGGGTTTAAAGGTTTTACTGGCTGCCTCCTTCAGTGTACGCTGCCCTAGGTTACGTCGGAAGTGGTAAAGTTCACGCTTTACAGCACAGGTTTAGTACCTAAGGTGCTGGGAATTTATTGGCCTTTCCCCGAATGTTCGTAAAAATACCTAACGAAGAACATACTTTACCGCCTTTTAAATCAGGTAAGATGTTATTTAAACAGCTTAGAATCTCTTGAGTTCTCGACCTAGATCCACAGGTAGAATAACTCTAGTCTAAAATCGCATGTTTCCTGGCAAATACCAACTTTACTCTATCTGCGTCGCGTCACAATTATGCCTCACTAGCTAATGCCCGCGACTTCGTCCGCGTGAATAAAGGTTTTTTGGTTCCCGCGGGAAATCTTTAATTTTCCGGGATTAAAAGTAGCCTATATGTTATTCCAGACTATAAATAATCTATCTCTGTGCCAAATTTCGTCCAGATCCGTTCGGCCGTTGGGGCGTGATTGAGTAACAAACATCCAAACTTTCGCATTTATAATATTAGTATTGAAGTATAGATTAGAGGCTACGCCCACGCCTGCCCACGTAAGGCTTTTTGTAGATCCGATAATCGGGCCGACTTAGTCAACGACCGAACTTTTTCCACCGACCATCGAATCGGCCGATTTTGATTTTGACTGAGTTTTTGTAGGACGTGAGCGTTTCGATATTGCAATCTGTGTTCTGTATCACTTTCTGCTGACAATAAATCGGCCACCGATTGTCTGACGTGGGCTGAGCTCCTTACTATAGGTCGTTACTCGTTACCTCTTTCCACTATAATCACATATTACTCATCAATTAGGGATTTTCTTTCTTTTAACTAGATGGTCTGACCAACTGAGGGAGTCTAACGCGTCATAATTTAATACTATAGTGAGAATGGCGACCAACAAAAGCCAATGAAAACAAATAATCCGTTCGAGGTTAGGATCTAGCCAGGACCACGATCTTTAGCAATGAAGGAAAGACCAAAGAGACAGAGGGATTTTCTTAATTTGAATGCAGTTGGTTCCCAGGTCCTTCCACATTCGACATAACTGGACTAGACTATTGATAAGCAATACATACATTACGAACAAGAATATTTTGCTTGGCCCTTAGTAGTAGCCAGTTATTGTATGGACTATTGATGTACTAGTGGTTCGCCCCGAACTGAGACCTCGCGGTATCACAGAGCGCCATCTTTTGACATCATTGTGAAGTTCTGTTAAAAATATCATCATCATTAAAAATTAAATAATTTCGTTTCCTTATAATATTTATCTCATTTTAGTATTTGTTGTTCAAGTACAGGATATAATTCAAATAATTGATCAAGTTTCAGGCTTGAGAGTTCAGAAAATCGAGAGTTCTGAGGTCAACTTTGGACGTTAGAAAATCGCCACTTTGAAAGCCCCCCATTTCGTCAATTTTGGGAGAAAAATTAAAAAAAAAATATTTTTGGACTCTATTCCTAATTATCTTTAAAATGATATACCGCAACCCTATGTAACGCTATAAAAAATATTTTACTTCGCATTCGCTTCTATGAGAGCCCCCCTGAAATAAAGATTTTTATAACTTTTTAAGCCATATTCGGCGGGAGGCCATCGGTTTACATATTATATTTAAATTTGAAGTAATTACGTTCTGCAATTCAGAAGTTATAAGGCTCTGACAGACGGACGGACGGACGGACGGACAAATGCCAATTCACCCAAGTAGACTCAGAGACCTTCGCTTCGCTCGGTCAATTATATAGGACTAGTTATTACGAGTATATCCCGGGGCTCGCAGCCTAAGCAGCTTATGAGAAAAATCGATTTCGTTTCATCGATGTCAATAGTGTGACCACGATAACAGCACAATTCTGCAGGTTCGACGATTAAGCATACTACAATATTAATGCACGTTTAAACCTTAATTATGATTTTGCCAATTCGCACTTGACCAGCGTAGTGGACTGTGGCCAAACACTTCTCAGACTGAGAGGAGGCTCGTGAAATAAAATGAAATGTTAATTCATGTATTACAGCTTCTGCCACCTGATACTGAAAAGATCCGGCATGAAACTCAGGAGTCGCTCTTTTTATTTAAAAAAATTAAAAAAAAAAAAATTAAACCTTAAAACTAAGGTATTCAAGTTTAATTATGAATGTAGTATATATTTATATTTAAGACCTTTTGTCTTCATAACAGCGCAGCGAGGTGTCGGACGTCGGTGACGGTGTCGGTGTCGGTGACGATGACGCGAATCCACTTTACCCCCTACCAAAAAGTGCTCAACGCTAAACGCTAAAGAAGTTTTCACTTCAAAAAAAATGTTCTCAATAGTGGTCAATGGATTGAAATGATGTCGATGTTACTACGCGTGTCAAATCAGAGTCACCCTACAAGCCTCCCGCCTAACCCTACTTGCGTCGACAGAATTAATTTCCTGGCCTATAACTCTCGTATATTGCAGCTTCGACGACAGTTGCGAGTGCCTCCGATTTATGGCGTAGTGTCGCACGCAGGTATGACTGGATAGTTTGGGGACTGTTTACAACTATTCGCTTGAGTAGGTCCATCTCGAACGATTCAAGGCGGCAAATTAGGCCTTAGACTTTAAAATTTGTCTTAAATTTTGCGACAAATTTTACATTTGCCATACTACTATCGCCATACTACTATCGCTTAAAACCGTATTGTTTTAATATTGTTTACGTTTGAGTTTTAGAATTATAACCCTTATTTTATAGGTGTCAAGGTACGTGACATAAAACTGTCATTTTAAAATAATACTGCTTGCGATGGTAGTAACCCCCCTGGTATGACTAGCTGTGGCTATTCGGAGGACTGTTCATAACTATTCTCGAACCATCTCCAGCAACCAAGTCTATTCATTCTAAGTTTTAACTCGATTCATCGTTTGCATTCGATGACATTAGTGTCAAAGTAATAACCTTAATAGAATTAGTTTAAAGTCGCAAATTCAGTTACAACCGATTTTATTTTGGAAACGTATCGTTTGGAGCGCTGGCTTTAATGCATACACGAAATTGAGTTCTAAAATAATGCGTTTAAGGTTCAGTTTACTTTGACGCAAATGTCATCGAATGCTTATGCGATCAATCCTTTGATTTATACTCGTAACGTAGTTTTATGGCGCAAGACCATATTTAACGAAAATCTTTGATTTCCGGGATAAAAAATAGTCTATACTTCATAGATCCTTCCCTGGAATGCAACCTATCCCTGTTTCTACCAAATTTCGTCAATATCGGTTGAACAGCCAAAGCGTAGGAGGTAGACAGACACACTTACTAGTATGAATCTTGCCGGCTCTGTAGAAACTGTTTTCCAACAGTGGTAGTAACATTACACAGTGGTTTAGTGCAACGAGCTTTCATGGAATAAATATACTTAGTAAGAGGCAAATTACGGAGGTACAGACCAGGTATGACTAGCTCATAGACAATACACAACTATTCGAATGACGCAAGTTACTAGCCAAGTCTAGCAATATAGGACGCATGAGGTAAAACTTTTAGTTGTTGTGCAAAGTCGTCCTCTATATCGTCAGTAGGTACTTGGTATCTAGGAAGTGTTATTGTGTTATGCCTTATTGTCGTGAGAACGATATACCTCCCTGGCGCAGTGGTAAGCGAGATCTTAAGCAATATTGATAGGACCTGTGTCTAAGTCCAGGTCAGAGTAATTGGGTATTTTACAACTAGTCAAATCAGGTACTTTTTCAAACTTCAAATGCACGTTTAGTATACGATTTTTTATGATATACTGAATTGTGACCTCATCAAAAGTCACATTTTTAACTTTAATCGATAATTTAAAATGGTTGTCAACCATGAAATTATGAGGAGAGGAGAATATAATATCGTCTTTTGGCAGGTCCACTATAGAATAATCACTAAAATTATTTGACTAGTTGTCAAAATACCCAAATAAAGAATTACAAAGTCTGGTCTGCTGCATGTAGAGGCTTCGGCTGTGGCTAGTTACCGCTGCCATACCGGTCGGAATATTTTGTATTGAGTAACCTTAGACTGTTTCGTTACTGACAAAACGTTACAAACATAAACCATGGTACTTATAGTCCGACAAATTTATCTGAACCGGTGACAGCGTCGCTAATATGTATGGAAAATAAAATAAAAACAAAAACTAACCAGGCATAATAGTTTAATCCAATTTTGGCCACCGGGTCAGATAATTTTGTGGAACTAAACATTTACGACATGCTAGAAATAAAAAGACTTGGAACTATTAATTAATGAAATTGACATTTTGATTCTTTATTTTTACTATTAAACTTTTAAAACTAATATTGTTATTGTAATCATGTTTGTATGGTACCTTAAATACCGTAATCTGTATTCATTTAATTGGAAATAAAAGCTATATTCATGTATTTATTTTATTAACCGACTTCAAAAAAAGGAGGAGGTTCTCAATTCGACTGTATTTTTTTTAATATTTTTTTTTTAATGTTTGTTGCTATTATAGAACTAAATTAACTCTTGTATACATAATAAATTAAATTATTTTTTACTTTTTAGTGTTTGTTGTTTTTGAAGTCGGTTTTTATTTTTTTTTTGATTTTTTTTTTTATTTATGCTTAAACTGGCCTGTCCAGCAGTGGATACATGCAGGCTGATTGGTGAGTTATCTTGGGATATCTAATACGAATTAGGTACCTATGCGCGTAGAAGTGTGTACGATCCCATACGAAGCCGACTATGTACTCCCGTGTCGAACATACGGGATCAGAGATATTTAATTGGCTTGACATTATGTCCAATAGTTTCGTTTAATTATTTTAATTATTATTTTCAGCTGACTTTATTGATTCAAGGTAGAAAAATTATTATTGCTTAAAAGTTATATTTTTTAATGGAATACTAGGTGACCCACCCCGGTTTCGCTCGGGAAAAATTCTGGGAATTTTTGTTACATCGCGACCTTTATAGCCTATGCACACGGCGTATTTAATACTCGCAGATGACGCGATACTATTACCTGTTCTGTGGCGATACGAACGAAAACTATACGCGCATCTGATGCAGCCATTGAACACGTCTTTGAACAGAAACTTTGAGCGTAATAAGATACGCCGTGTACATATTATGTTCTTAGATGAATCTAGGGGCTTCTGTAGGTGGCTACAGCGCCATTTTTTCGAACAACCCCATACAAACTAACTTTACATCTTTATAATATCCGCTGTGTATAACCAGGTGAAGATTAATAGGTACTTATTAGTAGCGAAGCCAGAGAACGCAAAACATAGTCGAAACTTGCTTGTTAAGATGAAGTTTTTAGGTAAGCAGTTCTAAACACACAAGATGTAGGTAATTCAAGACATTAGATGAAAGGACCAGTGCGGGATAACACTAAAATATCACAGCATAAATACATAGGTACAGTAAGTCCACAACAGGATTTGCGGACGGCGGCGGCGGCGACTTTTTTTATATAGCGCAGTTATAGGTAGTGAACACTGTAGTCTGATAAGCGAGAAGCCCCAGATTCGATTGTCGGCAGTTTGAAAATGTATTATTTCTAAATTAGTTTTGGTTTGGTCTGATCTGAGAGGCTTCGGAAGTAGCCAGTTACCGCCCTTTTATTATTTCTACATTGGATCTGGTCTGGTCTAGCAGGCGCCGGCAGTTGGTCTAGTACTGACAAGCAATACAGCGTTCCTCTTTAAAAAAATAAGAGTATGAGTTTAATAATAACTGCCATACCCTTTCCAGGTTTACCCAGTGCTATCTCACACTGCATCTTCACTTACCTTACCAGATAAAATCGTTGTCCAGGGCTAACTTGGATATAAATAAATAAATTTCGCAGGACTGGGATGTGAAAATACAATGTGACCTCGCGGTATTGGAGTAGAATCCTCCCTCAACCGACTGTATCTCTTTGGGCTGTGTAATATTGAGGTCACGTAATTTCATAATTGTGCTATAATTATACTAACACAAAGCGTCAAGTTTGTCTGCACGGTACAAAGGGCGGGGACGCTATGTCTTTGACGCGGAGGAATGTTAATCAAGTAATTAGCAACTTACATAAACGCTCGCTTGTCCTTTAGGGATCTGTACTTTACAAATCTCCCTATGGATATGGTATAAAGCTCATAATATCCATGACCATACTAGATGATACCCGTGACTTCGTTCGCGTGGATTAAAAGGTTCCCGCGGGAACTAACTCGGAAGGTATGGATAGAAGACCTTTAAGTAGGTAATTCATGTAAGAAAATTCAATAGGAAACCTACATGATTGTTATTAATTCGGCGTTAACTAACAGTACTAAATTAATTTAAAAAATAAAAATCGGTAAATTTTAAGGAAATAAAAAATTACCAAACTGAACGAGACAAACTTCTACAGTAAAAACCCTAATTGCGTAAAAGCTACCAAACCTAAAAATATATTGACAAAGTTCTATGCATTTTCACTGTAAAAGTACAGGTCCTAGAGTTTACAAAGCCTATTCAAAACCAGGGACCGGATTTTGAAATTTTTAATTGGCACCGCAGATTTGTTCTATAAAAGGCTCGAGTTATATTATTATTTTTCAGAATGAAAAAAAAGTAAAAAGCGGTTAGCTTGGGTTTTTTTTGGTGGAATCGAGGTTCGAATCCTGAATACGCAACTCTGTCTTTTGGGAGCTGCACTCACGCACCGTGATAGCCAAGTGGTTAATGAAGCGTCCGGTCTTCCTATTCGGGTGGTCGGGGTTTTGAACCCCGCGCACACGCCTCTAACTTTTCGGAGTACATCTTACTTACGGAGTAAGTCTTTATCCACACTATATTTATAAGTGAACAATGAAGAAATGATAAATTAAAAATAGTTATTTGTGTTACATGGGGCCAAAGAAAATTTTTGTTCCCCGAGGGCGCTATTTTGAATTCAGAGCGAAGTGAAGGATTCTATAGTAGAATCCCGAGCGTAGCGAGGGGTTCTAAAGTAGAATCCTGAGCGTAGCGAGGAATTCAATATACGCCGCCCGAGAACAAAAAATTTGGCCCCGATTGACACACACTATTTTTCATCATTACGTATGAGAAAAAGCTAGGAGTATCGACCTACTATGTATGGACATTACCTATACGTTTAAGCACCAATCAGAAGATACTCCTATCAACCTTCTATGTAATTGTATAGACATTATTTAGACGTATATTTAAAGTTTAAATAAAATGTAAAGACGTATATCCGATCAACAAATTGATCACGTGACTTCGGACCAATCAGAACAGAGAAATGCAAAGTCGTATATTCGATCAACAAATTGATGACGTGACTTCGGACCAATCAGAAGAGAGAAATGAAAAGTCCTATGGGCCTACAAGTTTCACTTTGCTCCCGCTATCGTCTGAAGGCAATATGCGTTTTTCGAATAGGTATGATGAAAAAACTATTTCTAATTATTATATTTACAAAAAATACACGCCGTCCAAGTGATCGTTAATGGGCATGGTGCCCAAAACACTGGCCCTATTACCTCGTTGAAAGGCAAGGCTAAGCCGTTGGGCTAAATAAGCGCCAGCTCTTTGGTCACCAGAGGCGTGGATTGATCTTGATTGATTAATTGATTGATTAATCCACATCTGGCCGGTATGGTTGACTATGTTTTTAATCGTTCTCATTCTGTCAGGACATCAATTATGGATCAATAGAAAAAGTGTTCAATAGCAACTGGAGTAATACTAAGTAGTAGCACGGAAAAAAAATAGACCTATTAGTACCGCTAGTATTTAGACTGGTAGCAACACGCATAACGAATGGTGAAAGTCCTGTCATTTTCGTTTAATGTTATTTTAGACCAGCTATTATGACTATTATGACCTATTATATATGAGCTATTATGACCAGCTACCAAAAACATCAATACACGTGACTTCGTCCACGTGGATTGATGTTTTTGGTTTCCGCAGGAGCTCTTTGATTTTCCGGGATAAAAAGTTATTAGTTATAGTCTCCAATAGCACATAGTAGCCTATGTGTTATTGAAGACTATAAACTATCTCTGTGCGAAATTTCATGCAGATCCGTCCAGTCGTTCTGGCGTGATTGAGTAACAAACATCAATCCATCCATACATCCATCCACTCAAACTTTATAGAAATAAACCTGCATTCCTTTGCCTACGGAATCATTTTATACCTATAATCATAGAATTAATCCTTTTAGTTTACTTTGGTTTAGAGATTGTGTACAGCAGTATCAGCCACATGACTTTCGCATATTAAGTTTATACTCGTAATATCGCGCTTGCGTTGGTAATAATTATTAGTTTATTACCATATCCGATGCGCTATTAATCGTCGTTGATCGACAAAGACGAAGCGTGAACCGGGTAATAAATCTGGAGCATTCATTCAAACTCAAACACACGCCCTTAACTTGGTTAACGAGTTAACGACAACGTTTACTATTGAAACCGATGACTTATTAGGTGTGGGTAAGGTACTCGTACCTACTGCTAGTTAGTATTGTAGGTGTGTGATACGTTTGATTAGTTTTACTTAACTCAAAGTAATTAAAACCCAAACTGGAACTATTTCAAAGGCTTGTGAAACTTCTCAAGTTAACGATAACTATGCATAAATCTGCCTAAATTCTATAGAGAAGTAATGGAATTAGGATATTAATTAAGTGCCTACCTAATTCCCAATTCCCGTGACAAAATATGTCGGATTACTCACGAAGTTTTCCCGTCCATAGGCATTGAAGTATTATATAATTCAATGTCCATAGGATAATTTAGGCACAGTTGCCGTTAAAAATGAAAAGAGAGGGGCAGCCGCTATCACCCTAGTATCCAAACCTAGACTGCATGACAACTTAACATTAAGATTGTATTGTAAGTAGTCAAGGGCTTACTTGTAGTGGAATTAAAATCCATCCATACTAATATTATAAATGCGAAAGTGTGTCTGTCTGTCTGTCTGCTACGCTTTCCCGGCCCATCTTTTCAACCGATTTTGCCGAAATTTGGTATGGCGGTAGGTTATATCCCGGGGAAGGACATAGGCTACTTTTTATCCCGGAAAATTGGGGAGTTCCCGCGGGAATCAAAAAACCTTAATCCACGCGGACGAAGTCGCGGGCATCATCTAGTAGTTATTATAAACGGTTGCATAATATGAGTTTTTTTTTTTTTTTCGGAAAACTTACAGCTACAACAAATATGGATAGACAAATAAAGAACAAGTATAACGCCAATTACAAGTTTTCACAGATACAGTTTACATGAGATAGAAATAGCTCGCAATGGTGGAAAAAATAAATATTAATATAATATGCTACATAGGAAGTAAATAAAATATAAAAGCTTATAGTTAGGAAGATGATACATGTTTAATACAAGAGAAGAACTACACTAAACTAATATTTGGGATAATTTAGGGACTATTAATTATTAAGATTATGATTGCTAGCCAGCAAACCACTTCAACTCAGACTGTGAGAGTCAAAGAATTCACTGGCTAGAATTCTATTAAATTATTATTAAAATTATTATTTGTTTTACTACTAAATTATGACGACCTCCGTGGCGCAGTGTGTAGCGCTGTTGGCTTAACGTGCGGAGGTTCCGGTTTCGATCCCCGGCAGGGTCAATTTGGGAATTTATATAATTTCTGAATTCTCCCTGGTCTGGCCTGGTGGGAGGCTTCGGCCGTGGCTAGTTACCACCCTACCGGCAAAGACGTGCCGCCAAGCGATTAAGCGTTCCGGTATGATGCCGTTTAGAAACCGAATAGGGGTATGGGTTTAATATAACTGCCATGCCCCTAACAGGTTAATCGATATCTGTGTCTGTAGGTAAAGTCCCAAATTTTTTACGCCTGTTTAGTTCCTTTTTTTTTGATTTTTCATAGATGCTAGCGACGCTGTCACCGGATAAGATCATTTGGCGGACTATACAAAGGACTATACTCTCAGTAAATAATAAAAGTCTATGGTAGTCTCTTATTTGTCCAAACCACAGATTACATTATAATAAATACTGGTTCAAACCATTTGACACGCTTCGTAAAATGATTATGAGATTACATATGGGTGCGCGCAATTAATTGGTAAGTACCATGTTCAATAAACTATTAAACAATGTTATTAGACGGTCAATTAATCGGCCAATATACTGGCCAGAGGAAATACTGATTTAGGATATTGTTATCAAAGTTGTTTGTTTTTTGACCAAGCGAAGCGAAGGTCTCTGAGTCTACTTGAGTGAATTGGCACTTGTCCGTCCGTCTGTCCGTCCGTCTGTCAGAGCCTTATAACTTCTGAATTACTGAACGTAATTACTTCTTTAAATGTAATATGTAAACCGATGGCCTCCAGCCGAATATGGCTTAAAAAGTTATAAAAATCTTTATTTCAGGGGGGCTCTCATAGAAGCGAATGCGAAGTAAAATATTTTTTATAGCGTTACATAGAGTTGCGGTATATCATTTTAAAGATAATTAAGAATACAGTCCAAAAAAATTTTTTTTAGTTTTTCCCCTAGAATTGACGAAATGGGGCGCTTTCAAGGTGGAGATTTTCTAACGTCCAAAGTTGACCTCAGAACTCTCAATTTTCTGAAAGGCTGAGCCTGAAACTTGATTAATTATTTGAATTATATCCTGTACTCGAACAACAAACACTAAAATTAGATGAATATTTTATGGAAACGAAATTACTTATTTAATTTTTAATGATGATGATATTTTTAACAGAACTTCACAATGATGTCAATAGATGGCGCTCTGTGATACCGCGAGGTCTCAGTTCGGGCGAACCACTAGTTTAAAATTGTTTGTATGAATTGCAGAATGCACAATTTTTGCAAATATTTTTTGTCAAGTTATTTGAAGTGAATAAAACGCCTAGTGGGCTAGTAGGATTAGATGATATTAAGGATCCATGTTGTAACTTAATTTATTATCAGAAAATCTAGCTCTAAGATGTACCCAGATAGGCACTTTACGACCCACTATATAATAATAAGTTGACTCTGCCAAAGATAATGCACCCTATGGAAATTGACGGGCAGCCCTGACCGGTCCGAGACGTCGTCGAGGAATGTTGAGTCGACTAAAAATCAGCGCTGATATGGTGCATCTACAGTCTACAGTGTAGACTGTAGAGTGTAGACCATATCCGCATCAGCATTTCGCTGAGTTCGATACCCTTTTCGGGATTTTCTTCGACACAGATTGGATTGTTAGTGACCTATAAGTTTTTTTTTCCGTTTTGTAATTTGTTTGTTTTTTATCTGTGTTATTTGAAATCACAAATAAAGATTTCTTATATATGTTTTATAAAAACCTATTAAAATTCTGTATGAGTTAAAATCACAGTTTCACGCGCCAACTCCAGTGTCCCATTTTGTTTACTCGCAAACTTGCATTCCGAGTGCTCAGAAGGTCTCTAAACTAAGCCACAGTAATCCCAAGCCAGCCTTTCACACACCCTTTTACACGCCTTTTATACTCATAGTTTCGAGATCTAGTACAGTGGGAAACAAAAGTGCTTTTACGTCAAAGCCCTTTACCCTTGTAGACCCTTGTGTCGAGGTGACGGCTCCGTGGACGCAGGTGCGAGTCGCGCAGACACTTACGCTAATCTACGAGAAGACAAATAGCGCCCTACACTGGGAAAACATACCATAGACCTGTAAAAAAAATTAATTTTGCATCTATAATTTACATTTCATACTTAAAATTAGTTAATTAGTATATAATATCTACCATTTGCGAAGCACCGAGAGTGCATAATATATGCCATGCTCATCCAGTGCCTCACAAATGGGTTTGGAATACCGTTACCGCATTCTACTTCACTGATGCTGCTCTTTTTCTCATAACTCCATGGAAGACATCGTCATGAGCTTCAGCAAACATCAGTTAGGTGAAATGAAAATACACTTCATTGCACACCAAACTAGATACAAAATAGAAGAACATTGAAATTAAGGGAACATTAAGGGAAGAAGCAGCAGAACCGCGGCGATCCCAGCAGTAATATGGTGATGTTTACTTATTTCCATGCGACATGTCTATGTATTTGTACGTCTACCTTTGAGCCGGACCCTCTAGTTAACGAGTAACTTGGGACCGACTCATGCAGGTGTGCGAACCTCCATGTTATCTATATTGCCTTAGTTTACTTGGAGATATATGTCCTACTTATAAGCATTCAAACTTCAATCAAAATCAAAAATCACATGTATTTTTATTCAAATAAACTTTTACAGTGTGCTTTTGAGTCGTCGAGTGAATCTACCGCTGGTCAGGAATTTACTTGGAGATATGTGTCCTACTTATAAGCATTCAAACTTCAATATATTTTTATTCAAATAAACTTTTACACGTGCGTTTGAGTCTTCGAGTGAATCAACCGCTGGTTAGGAATGTATCCCTACCGAAAAGAGCCAGGAAGAAACTCGGAGATGCTCTTTTCAATCAAATCATCATCTTGTACAATATGTGTATATTGAATTTGTTTCTTGATGTGTATATGTTTTCCGTAACTCCCTCATCAAAATTAAATGCTTATTGTATTGCTTAGGGTGTCAGTGTTTTGGGGGCTAATAGCTCCAAAATGTAGTTTGAAAGCGCTCATATAATTTTATGCGAGCGTTAAGTAGAGTCCAATGGTATTTCGATAAACACCTGCTTATCAGGAACTTCGTTTAGATGTAGGTGCCCGATATCCTGTACTTACAGCTGTCTAAAGAGATACCTAGCAAAAGGAAAACTGGTTGTACGGATTTTAATCGTAATAAAGTAAGTACACATTTGATAGAATATTTTAAAAACAAACGCATGTAAAATAAATAAATCTTTATTTGGGATTACAAATAATACAGATAAATAACAAACAAAATTACAAAATACAGAAGAAACTTAGTCGTTGGCCTCCATATTATAAGTTCCATGTCTTTCCTGTAAGGTCTCTTCCGGTTGAGTGAGACCTAGGGGACGTAAGTACTTATATTTTGACCTCATGACCTGCCATTACGTACATCTAGGTGTAGGGACAGAGTGAACGAGGTCGAGATCATCAAACTTCTAAAGTCTCCGAGCATTTAATCCGTCAATACCTATACCTAGACATTTCTAATTTTCCTTCCTTCTTTTTAAGAGATTTCCTTCCTCGTTTCTACCACACACCGCTAATATAATGGAATACCTAACAGGCTTCCGTTTTTCTCTCCATTAATATCACAGGTACTTTCATAAGAAGAGTTATTCGGCATCTCTTATGCAGATAACCTAACGCTGCGTTAGGTTATCTACCATCTACCAATTTAGGTGTGAGTGTAACAATCAAGCGAAATTCTTCATAAATCTTATTATGAAAAATTTCCGTTTAATCAAAACGCCCAACCAAAAAAAGAAGAAAAAAATTAACAGGAAAGGGCATCGCTTAGGTTCAATTTCTCCTTTTTTCCGGTATTTGCATAAAGAATTGCCGCAGGCAAACGCGGGCGAATCTAAATAATAAATTGTCCATTGTTGGGTCCGGGTTACCCGAATGTATTTACGCTCACCTAATGAATTCCATCGGGATGAGCGATTATGTAGATTCCCCGCCATTATAAATGCATCTTGGGAGACACGATTTTGGGAGGCTTCTGTGCCATTTGTATCAAATCTTTTTTTTTAATACAAATAAAAATTGTTACAATTTTTGGTGGGTAGATAACACTACGAATAACCAGGAGACTATTAATTATTAAGCGAGGGAACATGTATTGCGCTAGTGCGCTCAACATGTTTGTTCTTAGCTGACACGGTTATTAACTTTTGTTAAGGTGACTGACTGACTGACTGACTGATTTGTTTTTTTTTTTTAAATACTTTATTGCACATATTATTGAAATGCACAAAGGCGAACTTAATACCTAGAGGTATTCTCTTCCGGTTAACCTTTGGTAGTGGGGACAGGGTTGAGAACAGTGCGTATAATAATTTAGAGAGAAAAATTGGGGAAAGAAGAAACATATTTAGGTAGTAGGTAATAAAGTGAAGAAGGTATGATAATATTAAACAATGCTGTAAAGGACATTGTCCAAATTCGCCTAAGAATCAACACACGTTTGAAATATACAGTAATTCTTAGCTTATTTTTTAACCTTTATTCCAAATATTAGAATTCAACGGACACTTCAAATTAATTAAAAATAAATAAATGGGTATTAAATTGACTACCATACTTTTCCGCCCCTCGATTATTATCCACAGATCAATAACTTACATGTTAAAATAATAAACATTACCATCGGTTGAGCGCTGGTTCCGTAACTAAAGAAATAAGATAAAAGCAGCTTGAAGCGCTGAGTGCGCTAGCAGTCTGAATATCGCAACGCCATCTATTGAAAGTACAATAAATTAATATTTGTAACGCCATCTGTAACGTTTTAGGTGAACTACGACTTAACTTGTCTTTTCTACATACTGTTTACAGCTCTATTACAATTGGATAAAGATTATATTTATTTTTCAAGCAGATTGAGTCGAAATAACCTCAAAATTGAAAATATATTTGGTAATAAATAAATTCTCAGAAGTGTCCGTTGTTTCAATCTGCTCTCAATTATTAAAAGGTTATTATTTTGAACCCTGTATTCAATGTGGTTTGACGGTTGGTTTTTAGGCGAACTTTGTATGGGGACAGGGCAATGTCCTTTGGCTTATAATTAATTTAAATTTATTTATTTGAATTTAAGTAAAAATATATAGTTAATATACAAAAAATATATACTTAATATAATATAATATAAATTAAAGTAATATAGTAATATAAAATATAAATAGATATATAGTACCTATAAAATACATTTGTAAATATAATATACTAGAGGATGCTCGCGACTTCGTTCGCGTGGCATAAGTTTTTTTTAATTCCCACAGGCACTCCTTAATTTTCCGGGATAAATCAAATAAATATTATAAATGCGAAAGTTTGGATGGATGGATGTATGGATGTATGGATGTATGTTTGTTACTCAATCACGCTCCAACGGATGAACGGATCTGGATGAAATTTGGCACAGAGATAGATTATAGTCTGGAATAGCACATAGGCTACTTTTTATCCCGGAAAATTAAAGAGTTCCCGCGGGAACCGAAAAACCTCAATCCACGCGGACGAAGTCGCGGGCATCAGCTAGTCCTATATATATCACTCTCCAGGTCCTCAACTATGCCCATGCAAAAAATCACGTTGATCCGTTGCGGCGTTATTGAAGGACAAACTCTCTATTTAACGTCCTTGGGGATAAAATTTTCAAAAACTGTGAAACACGTATTTTTTTTATTTTAAACCAGAAGCCCAAATACCAACTTTCATGGTTATAACTTGAAAAATGAAAGACTTTCATACAAACTTTCAACCCCTATTTAACGCCTTTGGGGGTAGATTTTTCAAAAACTGTGAAACACGTATTTCTTTATTTTAAACCAGAAGCTCAAATACCAAGTTTCATGGATATAACTTGAGAAATGACGGACTTTCATACAAACTTTCACCCCCTATTTTACCCCCTTAGGGGTGAAATTTTGAAAAATCCTTCCTTAGTGAGCGCCTACGTCACAAAAGGAACCTACTGTCAAAATTTCAAGTTTCTAACCCCAGCGGTTTGGGCTGTGCGTTGATATATAAGTCAGTCACTCAGTCAGTCAGGACTTTGAATTTTATATATATAGATATACACAAGTAAGGGCTGATTTTTCAATCGTCAGATAAAGTTTATCGAAGGAATAAATTTGACGTTTTGACAGGTTTTGTATTGAAAATCTGCCAAAACGTCAAATTTATTCCTCCGATAAAATTTATCTGACGATTGAAAAATTAGCCCTTAAATAGATAAATATGAAAATTTGTCAACTTACCTACAGCTCAAACCACTGGGCGGAGGCTGAAATTTGGCATGTATAGTACGCGCGCGAGTTGAATGCAGAGCAAATGTATGGTGACACATACATTTACTCTGCATTCAACTCGCGATAGCTTTTATGACGTTGGAATTCGCTATGAAAGGATTTTAGAAAATTTAACATGACAATCGAACCTAACGTGAGCGAAGCCGCGAGCAACAGCTTATTATTAAATAATATACTTGAGAAAAATATATTCAAAAGCCAGGCATACAAAAATGTATATTTTTACCAATTTTGCTTGTGAATATAAAGCGCCACCTAGTGTTTATATAAGACATTAATATTATCTTGGTTAGGCAGCTGAAACCATCACTGAAACTAACGCACGAGAAAGCCGTGAACCTATTTCAGGATGTAAACCTCATTGTCGCCACTAGATGGCGCTTAGTATATGCGACTTCGGCCGCATAGATTAAGATAGATTTCCGCGGGAACTTTTTAATTTACCGGAATACAATTTATAGCCTATGGTAATTTTTTTTTTTAATTGGTTCGGCCATTGTTACGAGAAGAAGTAACAAAACATCCAGAGAAACCACTGAGTTTCTTGCTATCGCTCTTCTCGATAGGATTGGCTTTCATGGCATGTGTTCATGGTAGGTAAATTCACTTGACGATTCAAAAGCACTTGTAAAAGTTTATTTGAATAAAAAACATTTGATTGATGCTGTCGCTAGGACCTCATGCTAGGACTATTTCTATCTAACGGATTTTAATGAAGTTTTTATAATAAGAGGAACAACTTGTCCTACATGAAATGAATAAATAAATCATTTCATTTCACCAATACTTTGACTTATTGTACCTATCTTGAAACGTCGCTGATATCTTAAATTTTTTAATAGGCCACCTTTGCCAATCCGGGGAAATTCCACAAAAAAAATAAAAACATATTAAACCAAAAAAAAATGCGTAATTCAGGTCAACCACAATATACTACGCAATAAATAATTGTAAAATACTGCGACCTAGAAAAATATGTCCCGGAATTCCTGAGTAGCAATCATAAGAAGAGATATTTACTACTCTACCCGTGTGAAACAGGAAAACATCACTACACGCTGGCCTTAATAAATCAATTGCAAGGCGCCGGCCTCACAGCAAATTTAAACCAAAAAAAAACTGAAAGGTATTATATATTAAGAAAGTGTGTGTCTGTCTATCTCTCTGCCTATCTGTTTGATATAGATAGATACCTTTTCACGGTCGAACATAGAAATTGCATATTAAATTTAAAAAAAAAAAATCGTAGAGTTACCACAAACTCAACATGTAGTTAAAAAAACTAAATCCAAGCGGACGAAAAGGAAAAGATGACTGACAGACTGATCTATCAAACGCGCAGCTCAAACTCGCATAAATGGCCCAACCGACCATAAGTAAATGCGCCATAATATTTTAGAGTCGTTAAGACACAGATCAGTTAAGTTTTCTGATCTGTGCGTTAAAAAGTTGGATTATCGAACTTCACAAAACATTAATTATGTACTTATTAAATGATTGTTAGGTACACAAAATATATTGAGTTTAGTAGGTACGAGTAGGTGTATAAAAATATGTACTAAATAATTCGCATGATTGTTTTGAAATGAATTATGTTGCATGAAAGATTAAAGTTAAAAAAAAACTACTGAATGAGTCGGGATGAAAGGCAAACAGATTCAATTCCTGAAGGGGTGAATTAGGAATTTGAGTATGAAAATCGAGAAATAAGTAATTACTTTCTCTCATTCTTTGTCTGCAGTGCTATCAATGCCAAAAAACGAGAACATGATGTATTTTGTGCAGCTAACAAAGACTTTTTAAGACAACAATCATGGTATGGTGCATAAAAAACGCGTAATCTTAGTCACCTATGATGTAAATTCCATTCATCTCAACACATTATTTATCGGCGTTTAAACGGCGTATTTTCGCGAGCACTGAAAATATAATGCGAGCGTCAGACATCAATGGGCGGAAAGTGTAGTAAAATCCTGTTTCCAATGTCATCCGATATTATGAAACGTGAGGGGAGGGATGATGATGGGATTTAACTATCTACTTTGTCACCTGGATTCCTATTTTGCACCGTTTGCTACCATGTGCATGAGAGAATAATATTGTAGGTAAGTTATGCGTTTGAAGTATTTTCCATAGTCCATAATACCCACATTTCCTTTTACACTTTGTTGAACCTATCGATATTAATGTCGATCTATAAAATAATAGATCACATAGGCATACAGGAGAATATATCAGACGCCTACACGTGAAATGAAATGAAGTGCCAGTTACGATATGTTAGAACTCTACGACCACTTAGTAAAACAAAATCTACTGAGTAGGAGAATTAGGTTGCTTTCATGCAACCTTATCATTTATGAAATTAACCAATTGCAAAAGACCTCCACTTTGAAAATGTTTCATACAGTCTCATATTATATATATCACACAATATGTATATGAGAACTCTTTCGGAATCATATACCGAAGCGTACCTAAGAACGCTCTTAAAAAAACTAGAATATTAAGAAATTTTAAGTGTCTATGAAATCGATCCAATCAACAATGGAAACGAGCATAGTGTGATAAACATCAAGCAAGCACCTGTTTTCAGCAAACCGCGGCTATTTCCATCGTAGAGCTTTTGTGCGAACTTTCAGTCACAGTAGCTCGTAGGCGAGCCCGTGGTACCTACGTCATATTATTAGTGAGCCTACACATCGGGTAGTAGGTTGTTATAGTAGGAGTGTAAATAATCGTAAGTATATAATATTATAGTCTAGGCAACGGGGCGGTTTGTTGTATGGAGACCACCGCATTAAATCCTCAGTCGTTGAAACTTGGCAGGGTTGCAGTATGGTATGAATCAAAACTTATACAAAAATATCCAAAAAAAATCCATTCGGAAGTTAGGTATTTATACCTAAAACTTAATATTTATGACTGCATATTTTCTAAATTTCTTTTTTAATCGTAGGTAAGTAGTATATTTACGATCAAAACCGAAAATATATCAAACAAAATAATCATGCATAACATCGATATTTGAACCGATTTTATTATCAAACCTAAACTGCGTTTACGCGATAATGTACCTTCCTGTTTTAACAATTGGGTATAGCATAAAACCTTACTTCCTTTCTGATTTTTTTTTGGATATTTATAACATACGTTTAACTCATGATAAGTCTGTATCATACTGTAAAGTTTCGTCGCCTGAGGAATTATTGTTGGGATCCACTGGCTTTATTGCCTAGACTAATAGCTATCTACTATTACCTATTCTGTGCTAATAGGTAGTTATGAATGAACAAACAGTTTACATGAAATATCAGTAACGATTTGTGTTTCCTATGCGATTTTACTCGTAACCTTCGTTTTTCTTTATTCTTTAGTTTGTCTACACTCAAGATTTACCTACCTTCGTCTTAGTTAAGTTTTTTCTGTGCCATTTTCAGGCTTCTGCTCGTGAGAAATATTGAAAATATTGTCTCATATGAAGTTAAAAAAATTATATGCAAAATTTAAAACTTATTATTATTATTATGTACTGTTAGACTAACATTGGCAGATCTATCTATGGTCTGACCACCTCTACAGCACTCTCGAGAATGACAGGGTGATTGGAGACGCTGGACGGGAGATCGGTGCGTAATGTCAAAATGGCCACTGTGTCTGTATTATAAAATAAGGGATAAATGAATATTAAGTGCATAACCAGTGTATGGATCTAATATCACTCTCTACATCTACAACTCTCTGCACTCTACAAACCTGCTTCCCAAACCGGTGGTAGAGTCATATCATAACAGAGAATTGAAGATCACAAGAAATAGAACATTTCTTTTTATATCAACTCGTTAATTACTTTCGATGATGATTGTTTTTATTGATGTACATCTTTTAAGCGACTTCTCTTTATGTTAAAAGCAATATTCCTTTATTAGTTATTATTATTAGTAACGAAGCTTTATGTAAGTGTGCAAAGCACTTTACAAGATAATGTTAGTCATGTGACGAAGGTGGGAGGTCTATATCAGGATTTATGAGTAGGACCACGTCAACAAAAAAATCGTCATTAACACATCGTGTGCAGTACCTACACGATGTGCTAATGACGATTTCTAACATTTAAGGTATGTATTTATGTACGTTGTTTTACCTGAAACATGGCCGTGAAGGCTTCTGCTCAGAGAAGACTATTTCTTTATTTTTTAACCAAGGCCAAGGTGCTGGAATGGCGATCTTTCATAGGAAAACGCAGCTTTGGATGAACGACCTCTAGCGAGTAACTGAAAGAGGCTACACGCAAGCGGCATAAAACTTTGTTCTATGAATGATAACAAAATCTATCGGTTGAGGGTGAAGGCGAAGACGTCCCATTGTTTTGAGTGGCCCTGGCTCGACCAATCAGTTCCATATTTGCCGAAAACTTCGATGGTTGGATGGGGTTAGCCAAGATGCAAAGCGGATTGGTTTAAGAAGCTCGAGAACAGGCGCGAATGATAGACATAGATGGAGAAATCTTCTGGAGCAGGCCCAGGCTCATAAAGGGCTGTAGCGCCGATGATGATGATGATGATAGCGAACTTAGCAAAAATGTTGACGTATTTCAAGTAATGGCAATGATTGCCGGCTTTCGGCGTCTGTCTGATTGCTGTTTATACATCTATCACTCGTTGTGTCGTTTAGGAGTTCTCTTGTTAGTATCAAGAGCGCATCGCTGCACTGTGACTCACGCATCGGGAATAGACTTTGAAGTTCACGCATCGCATCCCGAACCGATTCGGATGTGATATCATCTCGTCGTTCCATTGTCCTGTACCCCAGGGCCGAGCACAATCGGTTGTCATCATAATTTTTTGCAATGCTTGGTCGGTAAAAATTCGTCGATGGCATGCCGTACCAGTGGTAGGTTCACTTGACGGGTCAAAAGCATTTGTTGTTTGTTTGATTTTGAAAAAGACATGAAAAGGCGCTGTCGCTCTGGTTATGCTTGCGCTGCAAAACTGCAGATTTTGTGAACTTAGTTAATCAGCGTTATTCAATTAATCAGTTGCAAAATGCAAATCCATCCCATATAAAACTCACTGACTGAGATAATTATTACTTATCGTAAGTGCAAGCCGCTGGGTACTTGAGATTTTGCATACAATAAGGTTTCCTCTATAACGTTGGAAAAATAATTATATGACAAACTTATTATTATAATACAAAAAAAAAGGAAAGCAAAGGAATTATACAAATTCCACTCGAGTGACGGTCAGCAAAGGGCGGGCCGGGGTAGGTATGCACGTCTTGCATATGCGAAAGTGGGTCTGTCTGTATGTTATCATATTTTTTACTAAGTACTGAGATATCTTCTTTACAACGCGGAAAATCAACGGGTTCCTATTCGCAGGATTTCTTAAAACCGTAATCCATGCAGATGAAGTCGCGGGCACCATGTAGTGTAAGTAACTTAAATTGACCCTTTTCTGGTGGTTAAAACGATAACTGGTCAGTAAAAACCGTGATAAAAACCTACTCATATTTGTACGAGGCCCTAGTGAACTTCGTTGCACAACATTTATCCCGGATTTTCCACACGTAACTATAGGTAGCAGGAGCCGCCTATTCGTGCTTTGTGATTCACATTGCAACTTTGCGAATCTCGAATTAGAATTGAGTGCATGAGCTATTTTAGGGTTCCCTACCTGTCAGGTGAAATATAATTCACACCTCCATCTGGGTATCATCAAGAGTAATTTATACTTAGGTACTTACCTTTAAATCGCGATATCCCCTATAGGTTTACTCACGTGAAAACCCTGCCTAGTAAGTAGGGTTCAATTTTAAAATTTATTAATAATGTTTGTCTTCGTACGATGCCATTTTAAACGTTGATCAATTTAAGGTAGATAGGTATAGGACCGTGGATATACTGGTCAAATTGTTATTTTTGTTGAACAAAATATCGAGATAAATTTGTTTTTTTTTAATTAATTATATTCACAGAGATTTGTTTATTGAGGTAAGTATAAAATATTCATATTCGTAACGTATCAAATATTTGAATTCAAAACTCGTTTTAAGACTAAAGTATTTAATGACTAAACTTATCGTTATTCATCAACTTCTTGTTAGCGCGCCGTTAGGATAATCTTTTGGTTTCTCAGCAAATCGTCTCTCTTCCAAATCGTCCGATTAAATCATTGAGGATTAGGTACACAAACTTACCGCACGAAATTTATTTGAATTTATTTTAATTTTATTATCAACAATTAAATCCGGAGTCCGAACGCACGTTGATGCTATAAATATAGCAACACGTGAAAGAGAAGACGTCGCTACGTTTACAATAAAGTAAGCAAAAGGCAACGACAACATGTACAATTGCTCACACTCTAAAATCTAATCAACTACTCCCATACTAAATATTATAATATCAAGTATTATGTACCTACTAAGTCAAAAAAACAAGGGAAGTTTAAAGCATCCGCTAAGGATTATGCGAAAACCCTCATTTATGGTGATGTAATGGAGACTGCAAAGTGGAAGGTTGTCTTTTAGGCAAGCGCGTTCCAACCTAGACCTCATCATTGCTTTGCACTAAGCATGATTGTCGTCAAGCGCAAGCCTATCACCAATAAAAAAAAAAAAGTTTGTATGAAAGCCCCATGTCCCAAGAAATTTGAAATTTAGGTTTGATTAGGTAAGTAGTTGGTCAGAAGAGAACAGTGTAAGCCGCCTCCCTTTGGGATAGGAGCTTTCGTTAAAAATAAGCTTTTGGAATTTATTTATGTTTTGATGTTCGCCGGTCGAATCAAGGATGTTCGGGGCATGCGACGGTCGAGTATAGCATGCGCTTACGAACAACAAAGTGAAAATCATTTTCGCACAATGATGCATGTTTACATTTTATCATATTCAAGAGAGACGATAAAATTGCACTTGTTATAGCAACACGCAATAGTGTCAAAGACTAAAGTACGATATAGATACGTATTCGTATTTTGCTGAAGCCAGATCTCTAGTTGGAACCGACACACACACACACCTTTGTAAAACAGTATTGCAAACTAGCTGATCATGTTGATGCCCGCAACTTCGTCCGCGTGTAATAAGTTTGATTCCCACGGGAATAAAAAATAGCTTAATTCACGCTCCAGGTCCTCATCTATGCCCATGCAAAAAATCACGTCGATCCGTTGCTCTGTTGTAGCGTGATTGATGGACAAACCAATAAAGAAACACAATTTCGCAATTATACAGTATGATTCTCAAGCATGTTTCCTAACGATCGATGCTTTCCTTCACGATCAAAGCAAGTAATATTTAAATGCTTAAAAAGCACATAGCTCCAAAAAGTTAGAGGTGTATGCCTATAAGGAACTATACCGTTCTCACTCACAAAGGTTCCTTAATAAAAACAAAAAAAACGTAGGTAGATACCTAAGCATACCTGACAAGATACATTTAAAACAGACCTTGAGCTAATAATAAATTTTGGCTAACTTAGTACGAAGTCGTATTTACGCCGCACTTTGAATAGAAAACAATTTTTTATATATATGAACGAACGGGCAGCTAAAGTCGTTGGAATTTGGCATGGACGCAAGGACAAATTAGACATGGCCGACAATTGGTGTAATAGAATCATTTATTTCACGGACGAGTGATGTCGTGAGTTATGAAATATAATTTGACACGCGTGAAAACTTCGCGTTACGGTTTGTTGTTCGACTTCCGTAACCTGGAAACCTCAAAGACTGTAAAATGCACCTAATTCTGCATACTATCTTTTCACGAAACTTATTGTTTTAAATATCACTAACAGATCTTTGAGCACTGGATGCATGGAGACAGATAATAACCGATACACTTGTTACCGGCATGTATGGGAGTTATAGACCACCCCGAAACCATCAGTATTATTTCAAAATAAGCTACCTGATAAGTTCTTGAAATTCCTAAAATAGCTGCGTTGACCATTCCTGAAATTACCTTCAATAGCTGTGGGACTGACCATCCCAATTCGGAATTCTTCACGTACAAATCAAAGTTCAAAAACAGGAAGGAAGGAAGGAAAGAGTAGCAAACTGTACAAGTAGCTTCTGGTCATTGATCAAGCGGGTTAGAGGTCCACTTCCAGTTCAAAATCTAGAACATTGCTATCATCGTTTCTGTGTCAGGCATGACTTACTGTCATATTAGTCACTTCAGCTTACCTACTAATCTTTTGGTTCTTTGGGTCTTTTTTTCAACCACTTCCCGGCACCCTTTATCAATCCAGCGGATTAAACGTCTACTTCCCCTTCAGAATCAAAAACGATATTTTTGACTTCGGTCCTGGGACAGGCATGAGTTACTGTCACTTTAGCTTACTAATCTTTTGGGCCTTTCATGCAGCCAGGGACTGGCATGACCCACTGTATAATAGCTTATAGAATATAGATCCTTCAGGGTTTGGCATTAGAAGTTTCAAGCTTTTCGAAACATTTCTTATTTCCTATCCTTATTATGTCAACCTTTTCGCCATTGCCCATTACGTCACTGTCTATGAAAATTAGTTCAAATTCTCACTAACATCAAACGCATTTCTGCGAACGCGGAAGGTACGCGAAACGCACCAAATGCCTTCCAACTGCTCAAGTAGGTCAACTACATACCGTTTGTATAATACTTGAGACTGACATTAATTATCCTAAGTGGCGAGATTCATCTGTCATTGTCTACCACGCCTCTATAATTTTAATGAATGGGCTTTGAAGTCGAGCGCAGATAACTATCGTAACTAACTGAAAATCGTTAGAACCGTTTTCTAGTTATCAATTGAAACAGAAAATGGAACGGAGTACTGAAAATTAACATCAAAATTACCAATTAGTTTCAGCAACTTGATAAAACTGCTGATAACTAAATTTATAATTTTAATATATTTTTATAATGTATCGATGTTATCTACGTAGGTTATGACTTATGATATAACTCACAATATATTATCTTTCAGTTGAAAACAGAATCAGTTGAAACTTGGCACATAATTATATTATTTAGTTCTGTAGAACTATCACGTAAGCCCGCATCAATCATTGTTACAGTTTCACTTACTTATTGTTATGATTGTAAGATTTCATGATATTCTTACTGCGATAATGGATTTTGGCTAATAGCGAAAGAGTGTTATCCAATTAGTGGTAATTGCGATCGTTACACTTTAGCAATCATGTTTACGTAATAAAGCCCCTGTTGACGCTACAACAGATAATATAATGGAGACCAGTCTGTTGATACAGATACAAAAGGTACAAGTAAAAGACTATAAAAATTTAGTTTTAGTCACAAAGCAAAAATCAAATTCAATGTTTCTATTCTCCCAATGTTCCGATGATTCATAAGTACAAAATGCTTGGATATTTTTGTCTTAAAAATATTCCTAAACATTAATTCAGGCGTTTGACCGCTATTGGCCATAAAAAGGTAGTTAATTTAATTTGGGGACAGTGAGAAACTGTTTGCCAAGAACTTGTGTTATTTTTGAATCAATATTTTTAATATCACTAATTATACCGGTTATAAGTATACATATACTCAATGTTATTTTTTGACAACGTAATAAATACTTTGGGCTATGGAGCGTGCTATGTTGGGTATTTCCCTAAACCCAGCTATATTGGAATGAGGAAGACGGGAGAACGTTGGTGGCGCTACATTCGCCAAATGACCTAATATGTCCTTAATTTTCCGATATTAAATATTTGTTTAAATCGATTGAAAAGGTGGATCGATCGAGGACACACTTTAGCATTTATAATATTAAGTAGAATATTAGTAGGTATGGATATTACTATGGATTAATTCTTAAACTTTTCAAAACTTGATACTGTTGATTAATTGATTTCTCGGATGGTCCAAAGTGGATCCAGTGGCCCTTGTTTATCAAACTTTTTGCCTTCGCCCATTCTATGTTTATGATTTCTTATGTTTATCACTCTATATTTATGGGAATTCTTAAATTCGCAGATAGGAGAAAAGGTCAGAAAAATATCTTAGATTATTGAAACTAAAGATATTGTAGGAAGCTTTTAGCCTATACATTTTTTTCAAGTGGCAGTTCAGTAGAAGTTTTTTTTATCCACTACAAGTTAGCCCTTGACTGCGATCTCATCTGGTGGTAAGTGATGATGCAGTCTAAGATGGTAGCGGGCTAACCTGTTAGGGGCATGGCAGTTATATTAAACCCATACCCCTATCTTCCAGTTGCTTAGTTTTGTTGATGTGCTCATTGTTAGGACATAATTTTGTAGTTTTACTGTGAAAATACACTTTACGTCTATCAATAAAAGTTGATGTTTACTACATTATCTTGTACTTATTGCATAACTTAATCAAGTATTAACTTTAAGTCAGCAAGCATTAATTTCGGATATCGAAATAGCAACCGCAGTTTTTGATAAGCATCCACACTTTTCGTAAACATTTGTGACGTAAAAGTACATTCGTAAACATATTTTGTGACTGCGCTTGAACAATTTGGGACTGACTACTGAGTGAAAAACAAAAAAAGAGTTGATGAGTCTATAAATATCTCTTTATAAGTAGCAAAATGAGAACCCATAAAATTACGTCGTCTAACACTCACTTGTAATAAATAAAATAAAAGTAATTCGCACCACAATGATTTGCTAACCAGAGCAACTGTAGCGGTGAAATGAAACAATATAGGCCCAGATATATGAAAAAATATAGATATTTTACTGACAATCAAATGAGTTTAACTGAAGCCTGAGCTAGACTGTTCAACAAAAATCTCAAGTCAGATTAATACACGTTGACATATGGTTGAAATTGCAGTCGGTAAGTACTAAACCAAACGCGGAGAAAACACCGCTTGTCACGGAAAATATAGTTATTTTTTTTTGTGTTTTTATCAAAAAAGGCATTTTCATATTCTTAGTAGTTGCATGATGATATCAAAACCAAGAGGTGTTCATGTCCCTACTAAAAGACAGATGTAAATCTAAAAACAGCTTACAAACAGCTAAAGTTAACAGTTTGTAAAATCAGTTAACGTTGACTTGAAAAGATAAACGAATATTTAGAGACTCAGTTGTAAACATGGAGTAAAAAATAAGTGATTTATGCAAAACTAGCTAATGCCCGCGACTTCGTCTGCGTGGATTGAGGTTTTTCGGTTCCCGCGGGAACTCTTTAATTTTCCGTGATAAAAAGTAGCCTATGTGTTATTCCAGACATTAATCTATCTCTGTGCCAAATTATATCCAGATCCGTTCAGCTCAGATCGTTGGGGCGTGATTGAGTAACAAACATCCATCCATACATCCATCCATCCAAACTTTCGCATTTATAATATTAGTATAGATTATAGCATTGCCAGCATACAGGTGCTAGATAAATCGGCACCTATTTTTCCATCCCACCTTCCTATAGTCTATGTGGATATAGTAATTCGGGCCCACGTAAATACTTTTTACTTACGTCGTAAAATGTCCGCAGTCGCTTTATCGCAAGCTCTCTTGTTCCGGACCATTATTGCAATCTTCTTAATATATATAAATCTCGTGTCACAATGTTTGTCCTCAATGGACTTCTAAACCACTTAACCGATTATAATAAAATTCGCACACCATGTGCAGTTCGATCTAACTTGAGAGATAGGAACCGAAAAACCTCAATCCACGCGGACGAAGTCGCGGGAATCAGCTAGTTAAATATAAATATTTTACAAACGACCTTCGAGAAAGTTGAGAAAGTCAGGTTTACTTGTTTAAACAGTGCATATCAAATTTTTCTTTTAAATTTTATACGGTGAGAAATATACCTGACTTGACTGTATCTTACCTAGTGGCAATTATACAGTCTAAGATAGGATTTGAAGTACCCCAATTATATTGTAAGTAAAAAATTATTATGTAAGAACCTTTTGTAGATTTAATCTTTTTAAATTATACTTAGCACCATATTAAATTATATATTTACTACCGTTTAGCACCTATATATTTAGCATAGAGGAAAATAATAAGCATGGAGGAATGTGCAGTGCTGAGACAAGCTGTCAAGCTCTTACGAGCACGAAGAAACCAAATAATATATTGTACACTTTATCTGTAATATAAAATAAATAAAAAACCGGATATAATATTTCCAAGCTAATAGTAGCTGTCACATAGGATTTTAACAAAAGTGCGTACCTAAATGGAATGCATAAAGTCATGTGGAATCGATTTAAGCCACAAATAGTTAAATGTTAAGGAACAAGGAAATTGCAGACCAAAAAGCCTTGGAACTCTATTTATTCTCGTACTAGGAAGTTTCCAAAGGTAACCTGGGGATTATGATGATATTTTATGAATTTTATTGGCTATTGGGAATGGGACAGTAATATTATTCGAAGAACGTTATAAACTTTTCCGAAGCATGTGGACTTTTCCGCGTAAAATATATACCTACGTCCTCAGCAAAGCTTCTCGCAGATTTTCCCGCGACATTTTCATCAAAAGAGCCATGGCAATGCAAAAGCGCGAGAGAATTGTCGCAATGGCTGTCCTCGGCCTTCAGGTATAAACCATCTCGCAGGCCCAGTTACCAGAAATCCATACTGTACCTAATTACGATAGTGTGGCGTATACAAACTCTTTAGTAGGTTTGTAAAGAAGAAGCAAACGCGAAAAAGAAAGCGTTTTGACGACCTCCCTGGCGAAGTGTTGAGCGCTGTTGTCTTAACGTGCAGCGGAGGTTCCGGGTTCGATCCCCGGCAGGGTCGATTTGGAAATTTATAATTTCTGTATTTTCCTTGATATGGCCTGGTAGGAGGCTTCGGCCGTGGCTAGTTACCACCCTACCGGCAAAGACGTGCCGCCAAGCGATTAAGCGTTCCGGTACGATGCCATGTAAAAACCGATTAGGGGTATGGATGGGTTTAATATGACTGCCATGCCCCTGACAGGTTATCCCGCTACCACCCTAAGACTGCATCATCACTTGCCATCAGTTGAGATCGCAGTCAAGGGATAACTTGTTGTAGTTTAAAAAAAAAGAGCCGAATTGAGAACCTCCTTCTTTTTTGGAAGTCGTTTAAAAAAAAAGCAAGCTGTCAGCGAGATCTATTCAATTTTGGATTCAATAGAGCTCACGTTGTGCAGACGGGCCGTATCAGTCCGCTTCCGAATTTCGTTCAGTTAATATCTATAATGGGCACTATATTATTTAATATATTGTAGCATAAACCATACATAGCTTAGTTACCAATAAAGAATATTCACGCAAATGGAGTCGTTTCTTTAAAGATACAAGATATAAGTGTATTTGTTTACCATGTTTTCACGGTCCATCTATCCATCCGATTTTACTTTTTATACTGGAAGGTCAAAGAGTCTCACAAACCGTAATCAACACAGACGTAGTCACGGGTATCATCGACTAATCTATAATTACCGCGGCATCCAAACAAACATACTTCTTTGCATTCCGTCCCAATTTAGCGCGCGATGCATCACGACGCTATATCAGCGCGCGTTGGCGCCACACCAGCCACCGCGTAAACAATATGGAGTTATTAATAAATAATGTCCTCCCGACCAAATTTCGGCCACGGTGGCCAATCTCCAGAGATTAGTCATCGGCGCGAGAGATATTAAAGTGCACAATTAGTGTGTGCACAATCACATTTGCTCGCTCTATTCCCTTACTCTCGGAGCCCGATGGGACGCAAAATCCGACGTGACCGGAAAGAGATCAGACGCTTTACGTGCTCTCTGAGGCACGGATGTGAAACACCGCGAACTTCCTATAACCCCGGGCTATCACTTAGAATTTCTTTTTAGAAAAACCCTAGGGGCCTGACTTCCAACACTTTCCACCACTACTTAACGTGCTCTCCGAGGCACGGGGGTGAAACGTCGCCAACTTCCTGTAACCCCCGGGCTAGTACTTAATTACTTCTCAGAAAAACCCTAGGAGCCATAGGTCCTTACTGCCAACACTTAAAGCCATATTGTTTCATTATTGCTGACTTTCTGGTTTAAGAATTATAATCCTTATTTTAGGAACGTCAAGGTACGTGACATCAAACTGTCATTTTGAGTAGCATTGCTCCAGTATTGGCAGTATGGCCCCTGAACCGGGAATCGAACCCGGGACCTCGTCATCCGCAGTCGAATATGCTAACCACGGAAACGACGAGGCTTAAATAAAGTTAAGAATCGTAACGACTTTAGTGCGCTCCTGGTGCGCAAATAAAACTGTAAATGTACAAGTTATTCATGATAATGCAGTTTTAATGTGGCGTTGTTTATTGAAATGTTTAAAGTTGTTTAAATATCTAAAGAGCAGCTTTGGAGTGCAGAATCCTCCACCTTCTCTTTGACGACCTCCGTGGCGCAGTTGTCTTAACGTGCGGAGGTCCCGGGTTCGATCCCCGGCAGGGTCAATTTGGGAATTTGTAATTTCTGTTTTTTCTCTGGTCTGGCCTGGTGGGAGGCTTCCACTCTAGTTACCACTCTACCGGCAAAGACGTGCCGCCAAGCGATTAAGCGTTCCGGTACGATGCCGTGTAGAAACCGAATAGGGGTATGGGTTTAATATAACTGCCATGCCCCTAATAGGTTAGCCCGCTACTATCATGGTTTTTTTTACTTTGCCGCAGAACTTTAACGATTTCATCGGCCATTCTTACATGATCGGGGGGCTGGTCTGGTGGCCAAAATTTAATTTTTTTGAAGTGAAACTTCTTTAGAATCGTTATGATTTGAAAATTCGATGAAACGAAAAACGAAACGAAAAAGCGACACCAAAAAGAGACAAACATATTCATAATTCCTTCCTCCATGTTCATAATAGGAGAATGAGATGGAATACATGCTATATTTATCTCATGTAATCTTGTAATCACTTCTGCCGTGTGTGAATTGCACACACACCTTTTTTATGACTGTTTAATTTTTGTTTTAATTTTATTTTTAATAGATAACAGCGACGCGTTCATCGCGTCAGATACCTAAGTTTCTGGGGCGGTCAAAATAAGTAAAAACAATATAAACTGGACATGTCAATAACAAAAGTATACTCTATTTTGTTTAACCTAATTCCTCAGAGTTAATTAAACACACTGATGTAATTTCACCGTCAGTTGTTATGTTGAAATTCCTCAACTTTCATAAGACGCTTACATAACACTAATAGAACAGATCATAAAAAAGTTTATAGGCAGCGCATTCCAAGTTTTCACTCATCAACAAGCGAGCTTTTTTACTATCGCACAGGTCGTTTTTAAAAATATTTTTATTATTGTAGGTAGATATGCACTTAATGGTAACAGCCGATTCATGCAGTAGCCCACCAACCCGCATTGGAGCAGCGTGGTGGGTCTAACTCTAAGCTCTAATTCTCTCTCTCCTATAAAGGTGGAGGCCTGTGCCCATGGGTCATTAATGCGTTGGGTACTAAATACCAAAAACTCGCATATTAAAATGACACTGCAGTGGGTAAAATATGAAAAAAATATTATTCATAGATTACTAAACACCGAGTTTATAAAAAACCGGCCAAGTGCGAGTCGGACTCGCGCACCGAGGGTTCCGTACAAACCTGTAGTAAGTTTTACGATTTATGACGTATTAAAAATAAAAACTACGTTTGTTGTATGGGAGCCCCCCTTTAATATTTACTTTATTGATATTTAATTATTTATTTTGAAAGGTAATATACAAGTTAATATTCTGTGAAAATTTGAACCGTCTACCTGTTACCGTTTTTAATATTGAGCAAAAAAATACGAAAAAAACACGTTTATTGTATGGGGACCCCCCTTAATATATATATTTTTTTAATTTTTAGTATTTGTTGTTATAGCGGCAACGGAAATACATCATTTGTGAAAATTTCAGCTTTCTAGCTATCACGGTTTATGAGATACAGCCTGGAGACAGACAGACAGACAGACAGACAGACAGACAGACAGACAGACAGACAGACAGCGGAGTCTTAGTAATAGGGTCCCGTTTTTACCCTTTGGGTACGGAACCCTAAAAAGAAAATTTGCCATGCCCTCGAAGCCGCCCCCATTCGAGAAATATTTGATCATCAACTTAAGTGTTAATACAGTTCTTAACAATGATTCAGATTTCAGAACATTTAAATTTATAAAAGGCAAAGTTGACTGACTGACTGACTGACTGACTGACTGACTAATCTAACAACGCACAGCTCTAACCACTGGTCGGATCGGGCTGAAATTTTGCACTCAAATAGCTATTATAACGTAGGCATCCGCTAAGAAAGGATTTTTGGAAATTCCAACCCCAAAAGGGTTAAATGGGGGTTGAAAGTTTGTATAAAAGTTCGTGATACACGAACGTCAACGAACGAATTGGGATGGACGTGATTTTTGGCATGGATATGGTTGACGACGAGAGTGATCTTATCGATCTTGATCGTGACTTTTTATCCCGGACAATTAAGGAGTACCCGCGGGAATAAAAAAAACTTAAAGCACGCGGACGAAGTCGCGGGCATCAGCTAGTCTCAGGATAGTTTTTCATCTTCTGTCTGTGTTTTACATCTATAGAATCATAAGTCTAAATTAAATATTTATGAAGGCTAAATTCTAACTTCCCCAGACGAACACAAATGTCCGTTTCATGAAGTACCCTTGAAATATTTGTTTTGCGAATTTAATGTAGGTCGGCGTGATGAGAACCAGTCTGCATCAAAGGTATGACTGTTCGTCAAATGAGGTCACCGTTTCCACCAGTCTGGAATTTACCGCTCCGTTCCGTTGGCTATGTTTAGTTATTAAGTAGTTACGGAGTGTAGCGGTTTCAGAATGAACTTTACAAAAAGTAGATAATATGACCCTAAAAAAACATGCAAAGCCTAGTACGAAAGGAGTAAGTAACTGACTACCTGCAGACATATTAAGGAACATTTTGCATCCATACTAATATTATACATGCAAAAGTGTGTCTGTCTGTCGGTCTGTCGGTCTGTCGTCTGTCTGTCGGTCAGTCTGTCTGTCTGCTACGCTTTCACGACCCATCTGCTAAACTAAGGGGTAGATTGTATCCCGGGGAAGGACATAGGCTACTTTTTATCCTGGAAAATTAAAGAGTTCCTTAATTAAACAATTAAAGAAGAAGAATCGACGGGCATCATCATACTTAATACTATTTATAATATGATATTATAGAAAACTCATACAATATAGTCGTTAGTTTCAGCATATTATATTTCTTTTGTTAGCTCCAAAGCATCTTTTTATACAGGCACGATCATCCAAATAATAAATTTTATCACAGGTCGAAAATAATTCAAAAAAATGGGGCTTAGATTGCGTAGGACGAAATACGAAAACAATTTGACTGCGTATCAAGCGCCACGCAGATTCTAACCAATAAAAATAATCAACTGGTCACACCCAAATCCCAGTTATTACTAATTTCAGCGTCAACACTACATCTCCGGTCATCGACCTTGATAGAAGGTAACAAAAAAAATATCGCTGTCTTTGCAATAGTGGGAAAATTGATAATGGTAATGATAATGATAATGATATTTATTTTCTCTTAAACTAGTTTCTAATTTTATATAAGCAAGTTTCGAATCTGTAACGTGTCGTTTGCATTGTATAGGTACTCAATGATTTTGAAGAGTTTCTAAACTTACTTAAATATACATATCAAAAATTTCGGAACCGGCAGGATTTGAACCTGCGTCTCTCTGGGAATCGCGCCCTGAGCGCCTTGACCTCTCGGCCACGGTTCACTTACCTGCCAGTGACGAAATTGTAAGTGAACCGTGGCCGAGAGGTCAAGGCGCTCAGGGCGCGATTCCCAGAGAGACGCAGGTTCAAATCCTGCCGGTTCCGAAATTTTTGATATGTATATTTAAGTAAGTTTAGAAACTTTCCTCGTGTGTGAAGCACTGTAATAAAAATTATAAGATTTTGAAGAGTCTTATTAGTGGGAGGTCCTGGGTTCGATTCCCGGTCGGACGAATTTAGGGTTAAATATATTTAATTCAAACTAGAATTTATTTCCTTTATAAGTAAGTTTGCATCCATCTTAGACTGCGTCATCAGCTATCACTTGCTACATGTATTGTAGAGTCCGGTAGAGTGCGGATATATACGACTAGCTGATGCCCGCGACTTCGTCCGCGTGGATTGAGGTTTTTCGGTTCCCGCGGGAACTCATTAATTTTCCGGGATAAAGCCTATGTGCTGTTCCAGACTATAATCTATCTCTGTGCCAAATTTCATCCAGATCGGTTCAGTAGTTACGGCGTGAAAGCGGAACAAACATACAAACAAACTCACTTTCCCATTTATAATATTAGTAAGGATGAGCTTTATTCATTAGCATCTGCATTCCAATAGAGAGGTCTACGTAAAAATGTTCCCATTTCAACGTTGTCATTAACATTTCAGCGTGATGTCGATATAACTCGCGCATTCCTGGGACTCGTGTCATTTTGGCCACCCGCCAACATACCAACACCTCTGGGGGCTCAGGGTTGATAGAAAACCAGTGGTATCCAACCAGCCCCCCTAGCATGGGCCGAGACAATTTTCTCCCCGAGGAAAGGATAAAATTTTTATTCTTAGCTAAATAAATAAAAACGCTAAATAACGGTGGATAAATAGTCCCCCGCGTCCCCGTGAAATGTCAAACGGGGATAAACTTCTCTCCCGTTAGCGTGCTCTGAGAAGTGGCTAAGATAATTTTATCTCTTGTCAGTAAATCGGGGGATAAATTTTTTATCTCCGGCCCATGCTAGCCCTGCAGGTACCTCCCCCGACGGGGGTTGGATGACGTCCCTAGCGCAGTGTTAAGCGCTGTTGTCTTAACGTGGGAGCTGTCGGGTTTGATACCCGGTAGAATCAATTTGGGAATTTATAATTTCTGAATTTTCTCTGGTCTGGCCTGGTGGGAAGCTTCGGCCGTGGCTAGTTATCACCCTACCGACATAGACGACCCGCCAAGTGATTTAGCGTTCCGGCACGGCGCCGTGTAGAAACCGATTAGCTCGCTACCATCTTAGACTGCATCATCACTTGCCATCAGGTGCCATAAATTCTTATTGAAGACCAATGGTAAATCTTTCATTCAACAATGAATCCTGGTGACTAACGTATGTATGTATGTATATTCTTTATTGTACACCACAAAAACAAAAGAAACAAGATACAAGGAAACTTAAAATATAGGTATAATAAGCTGGAGGTCTTATCGCTAAACAGCGATCTCTTCCAGACAACCTTAGCGCTAGGGAAAAAATGGAGAAGAGGACAACGGGAGGTGGTGCAAAAATAAAAATAAAATAAAAAATAAAAATAAACTTTAACGTATAACAGTTAACCAGTCATCTGCTGGTAGATTACTAAAGAGCTGTATCAATGATTGCTAAAAACTCAATTATTGTGATGGCTGTTATTTTTCTTGCTGTGACTGTGTGACAATGGATTTTGTTCAATAGCTAATATTCTTGCAACGGGGCGGTTTGCTGTATGGATACCCCGCATTAAATCCTCAGTCGTTGAAACTTGACAGGGTTGTAGTATGGTATGAACCAAAACTTAAAACAAAAATATCCAAAAAAAACCCATGCGGAAGTTAGGTATTTATAACTAAAACTTAATATTTATGGCTAAATATTTTAAAGTTTCGTCGCCTGAGGAATTATTTATTGTTGGGGACACACTAGCTTTATTGCCTAGACTATAGAATGTTAACAATAATTCAGAGGTGCATTAGGTTGTTGCCCTGTGCACTGTATAAAACTCATGGTTTGGTGTAACGAAATTACTTTAAGATCTACCTTTGATGCTCTCTCTTACTATCTACGTACTAGGTACATCCCCCTATATTGAATAATCATTACATGTCACAGAATAGTAACTAGTTTAATAGAATAACTTTTCTGTGCTTGACGATGTCTCTCGCAGTACCAAAACAAATTATACTACATAAGCTTCCTGTATGACCGTTGTAAAGTTTCCATTGTTTTTTATTGTTTTAAAAGCCCGCTTATATTGCCAAAGTTTTCCGCACAAACGTTACGACCTGGACGGTGTTTCTCCTCGTAAATAAAGCATCTCTTTGATCTGTAACCTTAGTTTAACTGCTGCAAAGACGACAGGTCACTTAGTTTTATTGCGATTTACGGCCGAATGTTGAAATGGCTCTTAAAGCTTAAGAATGTGTTTAGTATGTCTGATTTTTGTCATTTTGTCATTCTACAATCATCCGTGCTCGAGATTCGGACCTACATGACTATTGGAAAGCAAAAATGATGTCTTGTTTAAAACGGGACCAGTGACAGACTCGACGGGACGGGACGGGACGGGACGGGACGGGACGGGACGGGAGGGACGGGTGTTTCCAGCAACCGCCTGTGGCTTTACTCTCATGAGAATTTCTATAAATCCTACTTAACTTTTCCTTGTCTAGGTACAATAGAAAGCGAATCTCTGCACTATAAAGCTGGGCGTAAAGATTTGACTTTTGTTCACATTCATTCATTCTTGTCTTGATAAATGATCATCAACATGATGATCATTTATCAACAAAGAAGCCAGAAGGTCGTTCCACGCAGCAGAAATTCGTATTTCCTATCAGTATTTTTGTACTTTTAAGGATAAAGAAACCCAATTTTTACAGTCAAACAGAAATCATACAAATTAAAATTAAACATTGTATTTCTAGCACAACCATGTCACATATAAATGGTAGTGTCTGATATGAAAATATATATATCCTCTACGACAGCCGGAACGGGCGATCTAAGTGCTTCATTAAAAATAGCCTGGAATCCAGCGAGGTATGCCGGCCACTCGGTGGACAGTTAAATATCTATTATAAATGATCTTGGGAGGAATGCAGATGCTTACTACCTACTGATGTACTACGAGATATTCAGGCGTCTACTAATGTTGCAACAATAATTATTCTCGTTGGTCTCATCTTTAAAATCCCCTAATGCCCCTGCCCTTCCCATTTAATGTCCCTTCGGGACAGAGGGTGTCCGTAGACACTAGCCTTCTCCAAGCCGATCTATGGATTTCTTGCTTCGGGTCCCTCGTAAGTTTTTTTAAATTCATTCCTAAATATTGTTCTTATTTTCTCACTCTAGGAGGGAAGGTCACTGACGCGTAAAGTACAGGGTAACCTAAATAAGACCGCAGAGACTGACCATACCATGCATCACTAGACCTAAGTCTTAATTTTGTAAACTAACATAAATAAAACAATTATTTATTATAATAATAATCACTACAAGTTAGCCCTTATATCTGACCAGCTGAATTTTTTTACTCGGAATATCAAAAAGTACCCAAGTGTATCAGCTAGTTATACTTATAACATTGTTTTGATTGTTTTTGATTATATTATGAATAAACGATAATAATTTTCAATCAAATCTGTCGAATGTACAAATAGAGTTAAGTGGCTTTGTGAGTTCTAGAACTGATACCTTCGATAGACTGACGAATCATTGCTAATCATACTAATCATATTAATTTGAACCTTCTTTTTCAACCTCTTTTAGTAACAGTGAAATGCTTGTTTGTTTGAGTCAATATGTTCTACTTTTGGGTTCATTTGATAAAACCAGCTACTAAATAGACTTTACAATTTCTCCTAGAGTAATTAATCTTCCTAAGCTTCCTAAACGTGATACTCTCACACTTGTGTTGTTATTTTTTTGCTAAATAATATCAGTACAAGTGTCCGACCCAACAGTAATTAAGCCCAAAGGCTTTGACCTGCCTCGAAACTTGTGGTGCAGGTTGAATCGGTTAAGATCAGGGCACGGACGCTGCAATTACCTTCGGTAGGTACAACTGCATGGAAGCCATCTTCTGTATGTCATTGCGGTGAGGAAGAACAGACGATGGAGCACATTATTGGATAATCGCTGTCCCATTATCTCCTATCAGGGCTCACCAAAGGATCTTTTTGACCGCACTGCGCGGGCCATCTCGTGGTTAGAAAAACCGGACATTGATTTGTGACCTTAATAAATAAATTAATTATTATTTATTTTATTTGACTAAATTTTATTTAACTTTATTATTATTGAACGCTTATGCACAAAACGCCATACGAATAAATAAATAATATCATAATAATTATGCTCTCGCAGAACTACGTGATAACTAATTGCAACCCTTTTGCAACGGAAACCCTGCTTAATTAGCATGCTTCAGCGTTTTCGTAAATCCTGTTATTGAGAAACCAGTAAGAGTTTTTAAAAATGTCATCGTCAAAACGTGTGATACAAATAGTATGGAATGTGTGCAATATGGAGGTCACCACGAATTATTGTTTGCATACTTTCATCTAAATCAAGTACAACCTAAGACCGGGTTAATAAAGCGGTTGACTCACAAGGCCAGACTGAAAATGACCAGGGAATAAATATTTCTTTCATTTTTATTAGGCCACAAGTGTATTTTAGTTCCTAGTGCTACGTTTGAACGAAGTGCTTTAAATTATTTTTATGACTCTTCTACTTTTGCTTACAAAATTAAAATGGATAAGCAACAACTATAATCTAAGAGACAGTTTATTTTGCTGTCTTATTCAACTACAACGACTGCACCAGATAAATTTGTTTGTACCTATGTATTACAAAGCGCAGAATGCAATATGGACCACGCACTTTCACTACGCTTAACATCTACTAGTTGATGCCCGCGACTTCGTCCGCGTGGATTAAGTTTTAATGGGCCGTTAAAGCGTAGCAGACAGTTGACATACAGACACACTTTCACATTTATAATATTAGTATGGATGCAACTGGCAACACCAAAACTACTGTACTCCGAGTTTGCTGCACTTTGTAACTCATAGCGTATCAACCCTACAGCCCTTTGTGGGCCCGGGCCTGCTCCAGTCGATTTCTCCATCTATCTATATCTTTTGCATATAATCTGGTTCTAGTGAGAGTCATAAGACTTCTTTTCTACCCTCTTTCTCGTTTCTAATTTGAACATAAAGTAGGATAAAGGAATGCCCTTCCAGCTTCCGTTTTCTACTCCACTATAATTTAAGCATATGCATCTTCTCGGCTGCTCCTTAGACTACATCATTCTTTGCCTTTAGATGAGATTGCAGCCCAACGCTGCAGATCAGCGTTTGGCTTTTTTTCAAAGAAAATCATTAACTCTTTAGCAGACACATAAAACATTCCATCTTGTGATTACAGACAAATGACCAATTAACATTCCAATAATAACTATTTATATACCACTACCTACTGAATACTGATGTTATAATGGCGTGGCAATCGGAGTTTCTGCTTGTTAGATATGTGAAGCTGGTGTTCCTTCATTCGACAAGGTCAAAGGTTTGGGTATAATCCAAAAATAATTTGAGTACCTTTGCCAAGGTGATAAATATGTGTTTGCCAAATTCCAGATTATGTTAAGATCTGCTAATTGTTTCGGAGTTCAATGTGCAAGTGTCACGAAAAACTAAGTATAAGACAAAAAAATAACACTACAATCATTAACATACTGTATTGGTTTGTCTCATTTTTTAGGTATATACTTAACAAGGTTTCATTCCATTCGACGGTAATTATCTGTGGTATAATATATTTAATCAGCCAATTAATATTATATTTGACACCCTTGGTTCCATTATTTACCTATATCCCCAAGTAAAATCCAAACCGAGCAGTATAATTATATGAAGTGCATACTCCTTGACCTTGTGGAGCCTGGAGGAAGCCAAGACTCTTTAAGAGCAGTTTAGTTTTAGCTTTGATTGATCCTTGAAAATTTATTATAATTATCGTATCTGAGCTCAATTTGATCGGCAATGAATTAAGGCAAGACCGACCAACATCGGTCTTAGCAATATCTGTCGAGAAACTAAAGTAGGTAAGTACCTTCTTTATTTATCTTTCTTTATTTATTTTTATAATAATTAATTAACTATTATTGCATAAAACTTCGTGACTGCCAATGATGATGATGGAATCATACTACTCGTAAATACTAATATTATAAATACGAAAAGTGAATTTGTTTGTTGGTTTGTCCTTCAATCACCTCGCAGCGGATCGACGGGATTTTTTGCATGGATATAGTTGAGGACCTGCAGGGCTACAGGGCATGGGCCGGAGATAAAAAATTTATCCCCCGATTTTATCCACTGACAAGAGATAAAATTAACTTATCCACTTCTCAGAGCACGGGAACAGGGGAGAGGAGAAGTTTATCCCCGTTTGACATTTCACGGGGACTCGGGGGACTATTTATCCACCGTTATTTAGCGTTTTTATTTATTTATTTAGGAATAGAAATTTTATCCTTTCCTCGGGGAGAAAATTGTCTCGGCCCATGCTAGGGGGGCTGGGGAGGTACATAGGCTACTTTTAATTAGGAGTTCCAGTGGAAATTCCAAAAACATATTCTACGCGGATGAAGTCAGCTAGTATAGTATAAAATAGTTAATAATATCGCCAGGTGTCTTCTTGTTGATTCTCGAAGGTATACCTTTCTTCAATCAATCAAGAATATTATTTCACCTTTATCGTCGAATATATGTCACATAAGTATCTACAGATTTATAGAGCTCCGTATCATTGAAGTAATTTTGAGTTTCTGTCTGCATTCCTATAGTCTTCAGTATTCAGGTAATCACCTTCACAGAGACAAGTACGTTCGCAGTCTGTTTGAATAATGGAAAATTACCTCCACAGTTGACGGATAGCTCTTAAATAACCCCGTCTAATTCCGTACTTACACACGTAGGTGGTAAAGTTAATTACCCAAAACATTGAACTTGAAAATGAACACGCCTGCCAAATCTGGCCACCTGGAACCCCTAGTTATTTGGCACAGAGAAATTATGTTTGCCAAAATTTATCTCAAGGTAATCCAGCCCTTGTGTTGAAGGTACTAAGAGAAGAAGTCGTGTCAATGACCTGCCTTGCTAAACAAAATTTGACTGGGATCTGGTAAAAAATAATTTTCAATGCATCGCAATCAGTTTTGGCAACATACCAATGTTAATATTATTTTACTGTGAGCTCAATCAGGTGGCAAACAAATGGCTAATAATTTCAAAAAAGTACACAAATCATTATTTCTTTTTATCAATAACCTATAGTGTTCTCTGACAAAGAACTTGAACAATAGAAATTGAATTGTCATAACGTCAAGCAAAAAGTTCAAACAAACCCGTGATTATAAACCCAAACTTTTAAATACAATATATTTTTACGCGTATGCCTTATAATCATTCAATCATAGAAAACTTCATTGAATTTGGTCCAAGAAAATAACAAAACTTTGAATTCCAGTGAATTAAAATGTACTTTTTCATCCCACCATCTCGGAAAGAGTATTTTTATTCTTCGATATCTGATGGTAAAAGCCGTTATTATCCTCTAGAGGATAAAGTAAATTGAATTTAGAACATCGTGTGCACGTTAGTAAATATCACTCGTCTATGAAGTTTGTGAATTCAAAACATCATTAAAACCTATTTACTTGTACCTCTATGGTGCCGAATTTCCATACAATCGTTTTTAATTTGTTAAAAACTCACACTCGTAACCTTCTTGGTGTACTTTTTTAATTTGCTTTGCGCGCACCATTTTCTTTCACGTCATATTGTTTAAAATTAAAACCGATTAAAAACAAGAAAATTGAAAATAAGTGAAAAACCTAAAATGAGTGATTCTAGTGACGAAGAAATTAACAGAATTGAATTTAATCTTGTGATTTTTTTTGCATTTAGTCATTTCCTCGCTGAGGTGGGATGAAAAGTTACGTGTTGCACTCGAGTGAAAAGATTTTTCACCTCGTGCTCTTTTGATTCCCTCGCTGACGCTCAGGATTCTAATTTTTGAATCACTCGCTCCGCTCGTGATTCAATTTTAAAATCCTTCGCTTGCTCGGTCATCAAAATTGAGCACGCGGTTAAAAAACAACTTTTCACTCTTGTATAACAAATAACTATTAAATTTTTATTTCTTGGGACGATAAAATATTTGGTTGCATACCAAAAAAGAAAAGCACCTCATAATTCTTGTCAGTTCTATATAAACCAAACCACTACAGCTATTTTGAAAGCAGTTATATTAGAACCAGGAAACGACTGCTCATTGTCCTAATGCCTATCGAATTAGTGTTTCAGCCGGCGATTATTTTCGGATGTACCTACCTCAGTACACACGCTCAATGCCACGAGGCCAACAACATCTTCAATGAAAATAGCCATTACTCTAACCTCATTCGATTACTTAACATCTGCAAGTTTTTTTTTAGTTCAAGGCAGCATATCTCCTTGATTATGTTACTTATTAATAAGATAATCAAGAAATACCTTCTCTACTCTCCTGATTTCTTAAGTTAAATTCACTAATTTCAAATTAGTTGAACTCATTATGAAGGTATAATGTGAAGGGTATCGTCGCTTCATAAGTTAATTGTCTTTTGGAAACCCATATGTTGGAATTTAATTAAATAAGTGCCTCAGTGTCTTATCAAATTAGGTCAGAAAATGGGTACCTAACCTTCAGGTAGATGGAAATTTTAAAATAAACACGTAAAGTATTGATAATCAGAAACTTATTTATTTTGGTCCCATTAACATTAATATTTAAAAAGAAAATAATATTACAATAAGTTATCACAATGTAAAATATCAAAATACAGATAAAACAAATAAATATTATAAATGCGAAAGTTTGGATGGATGTATGGATGTATATGGATGAGTGGATGTATGGATGTTTGTTACTCCGCCGTTCTGCCGTTGGAGCGTGATTACGCTCCAACGGCTGAACGGATCTGGATGAAATTTGGCACAGAGATAGATTATAGTCTGGAATAGCACATAGGCTACTTTTTATCCCGGAAAATTAAAGAGTTCCCGCGGGAACCAAAAAACCTAAATCCACGCGGACGAAGTCGCGGGCATCAGCTAGTTTAATTATAATATGCATAACAACAACAACAACACACATTTCAAAAAGTTAATTGTTTTTGTTTCAAGATTTTTCACACTGTCACGACAGCATTATTATTAGCAAAATTATCATTATGTATGAAGAATTTTATTGCAAAAGGCCTTTTTGGTATCAATCGTAACACTTTCATACATCAGTCTTAATATTTAAAACATCATTCCTATCTATTACACTCAGTTATTACAAACTTTCTCTTATAATTACTTAAAAACTATTGTCCTAAAATCTTTGTAAACTTTAATAATAGGTACGAACTTCCGTAACATAATCGTTAAAACCACTTTTAATAAAATTATCCAAAATTTAAGCTTTCATGTTTCTATTGTAATTAGTATGTTTGTAAAATTAGCTACTTTCTCAAATCGATTAATGAATTTATCTTGCTGATCAAAGATTTTATTAGTGTTAAAGTTACAGCTATCATTGTTAATTTAATAGTCTTTCAATTTGTTGCAGTTTAATTTCTTTGATACTTACAAATTACATTATGTACATTATTTTTATCAGGAATTACCTAGATGGTTAAAATATGCTTTAAATTCATTTGCAAGTTTGCATCATTAAATTGTGTAAAAATGAAGCATATCTGTATCAATTATTTTGTAATGTCTGTTAGGTAACTACTTATTGACATATTCAGCTAATAGTATTTTTCACTAAAAATTATTTAGGAAGTTACGAACCATCTAATCCCATCCATAAACTAATTAATATAGCCCTAAACAATAAAATTTTATGTTTATCAGTAATGTTTGCATTTCAACTTTTCTCAATAGGTCCATATCGCTGTCTAAACCACATCATTCCACTATAATCGGGTTCGTAGACGTCAGGGATCTCTTTATCAATGGCTTCGCAATAAACCATCTTTACAGATGCCTCGCCATATAACCTCTCCTCAAATTTTATGAGTTGCTTGAAGAAACCGGTGTTTGGTCGGATCTGTGGCCTGAAATTAATTAGGAATGAGAGAAGTTGGGATGAGATTTCACAAATAGCTGTTCTGTTAGAAAAATCACTAAATGTTCTGTAGAAGTAATTTCAAAACGACGCAAGATTTGCAAAATAAAAAACCAAACAAACAGCTTTAAATTTACCTTCTTCGTTTTAAATGATGATACGCATCTCGGAGGGTCATCTTTTGCCATTTAACTAGATAGGCCAAACAGAGAGTGACTGATCTTGAGACACCAGCAACGCAATGTACTAGCACGACTTCGTTTTTAGACACGACCTGTTGAAAAAGAATATCTATGATAGGAAGACAATAAACAAGTTTGTATGTATACAAAAAATACACAAGTATGTATTATGATTTACATTTCATCTGTAAAACCCATTTATATTTTATATTATTCTAATTGTATAGTGAAACCACCTAAAATGATTATAACAATCTCTTTTGCAAATTGTTTTATCATAGTAAATGTCATGTTGCTGCATTTTTTTTTGTCATAATATTTACAATCATTAAATGTTATCTTCGTTGACACCAAAAATTTTTGATTACTATGCTCTTGATAAGCACTTGTGCACTTTGTACTGCAGATTTTATCAGAAACAACAAATGTCATCTGAATTCTTCACAGTATATTTTATTTCAAGAGCAAATTCTATCGCAATTAACCTAAAAACGCCTGTTAGATACTAATGAGTTAATGAAATGAATTTATGAATCGTACCTCATTTATAAGGTCCGCAACTCGTTCCATATAAGGATGCATATCTGAATTAGGTGTATCAAGCAGCGGTACGTAATGTCTTGGGACATAGTCTTCTGGTGGTGGTGGAAGTTCAGGGGCTGCATTCACGACTAAGCCTGGATGTAAAGCCTTAACTGCCCCTGGTAGAGCATGGGCACCGCAAACGTACACTTGGTCGATGACTCGAGATACTCCAAGGGGGCAACCTCTGGGGGCAATTAAAAATATATCTATCAATCGTATATTTCAACATCGTAATGTAATCTGGGGGTCTACTCTCTTATTCTAAAACGAAACTTCGCAAACAAACGAACGAAATTTCGTTATCTCCTCTCCTACATAATATTATCTTTAAGCTCCTCTCTATTTCGTTTTCGCACACGCAGACGAAGTACGGATCCATAGAAAATTTTCGTGACCGATTGGATTGAACGATTTTGTGTGGGTCTAATAACCGACTAATTACGTTTGTTTGCGAAGTTTCGTTTGAGAGAAAGAGAGTAGACCCCCTGCAGTCGTTTGCTTTCGCTTATAACATCGGAAATTTCTAAGCGGATGGGCCAATTGCTGACTTTTTACTTTTTTATAAAAATTATTTTGAGATCCTTAAAACGAATTAACAATAATTATTACTGCTGTTAATCTAATGCGTGATTTAATGTCCACTTTGACGATACTATAATAAAACGTATCTACTATCAGTATAATCATATTACTTGTGATAGTAGTAAAACTGTAATTTATGAAAAGTATTATATGAATTAAAAACCTTGATTAAAAGATATAGTGCCAATGAAGATGAGTAACAGACGCTTTCAACGTAAAAACTACGGTTTGTTTATAAACACGCCTCCATTGAGCAGCCATAATTCAATACAGCTCCGTTGAGCTTTAATAAATTTTATAAGAAGGGATTTACAGACTTTCAGACAATGTTATTTATAAAAACACCAAATGAAAAATATTGCCGATTTCCTTAGCCTTAAATCAGATTTAAGCAGCAATCTCTATTCAAGAGCAATCCAGTTATCACAATTGATTAAAGGTTCTGAATAGTAGTTCATTACTTACAACTATGATTAAGAAATAAAAATTAACAGTTAAAGTACTTCAAAAAATACTAACTTGGAACAGGATTGAAATCAAAACTAAATGCTTTGACCACAATCATATTATAAACTAAGAAAGTGGGTGCATAGAGATCGCTGAAAGTACAATCCTAGAGTCCAATAAAATTGGCACGGCAATTTTACTCTCGTCAAAATAAGCTTTAATTCCGCCAATTATTGCATTGTTAAGTTTTAAAAGGTAAAATTCTAAAATGATTTTCAATGGCTGTCTGCTGGATGAAGTATCCGGTCTTCTCTAATATCCCCCAGAGAGGGCATAGGTAAATAGCAGGCCTATTGCCCAGTTGCACGGATGTATAACCGGACTCACACGCAATCATCATTCTAGAATTCGTTTCTTTCGCCACTAGAGTCTGGAATGCGAGACATATGCCCTGAAAAAACGTCAACAATCCGGCACGTAAACAGCATACCAGGCGGTTGTGTCATTCTGGCGATCAGCCAACGCGTCTGACCTAGCGCGAACTTGCGTACTCATACCTTCGGTTTTGGTCTTGGAATTTCGACTTATGAGTGGAGCTGTCAATGATCAACTTTCAAGAATTGTTAATATCATATAAATAAATTGAGAGAATTTAAATAACCTAAAACTTAACTAAAGATAACTTTTATTTAAAAGTAAATTTTTGTAAAGCTAGACATTCCAAAAAAAATACAAATACACCAACACTATTAAAACAGCAAGATTTACCAAAAAATATAAAAGTGTCTTAAAATATTTAATTTCTTTAAATGTAGGTAAACTTTTAATCTGTGGATGTTTCTAATTAGTACCTAGTTTCCTATAAAATTAAACTTAAAGTACTTACTTTATTTTTATCACCATATTACATTTGTTTTCTTGTGAAATATGATCTAATTCGCCTAGCTTAGTTTGTACATGTTTACTACATGTCTCATAATAATACCCAGCAGTTTCTATGTACTATAACCATTGATGTAAATAAAACTGATGTGAGTAAATATAACTGATGTGATAAGATTTAAAAGTCTTATTTATTAAAGCCATAAGCAACATTGTTTAACACTCTACCCACCTGTTTAATTCCTCCTTTATCAATTTTTCTCTTTCGCTGTTATCAACTCTAGGTTCATTCTCATTTCCAACATTAGCCACCTTATCTTCCACAGTAAGGACCTTCATTTTCTTTGTAATTGTAGTTACTTATCTCACTTCACCTATTTTGACTTTTTCAATTCACTTTGAAGCAAAAAGTTCGATGAAACTTTCGACAAAATAAGTAAAAGAATTCTTTTTCAACAGTTTTTGGACGAATTTGCTTCTTAACGTTTCATCAAAGTCGTTGTTTTAATTTTCTGACTCGTTTCAGTTATGAAAAGTTTTCGTAGCGTGTTTTATATCGATAGAATATTCGACACGAGCAAAGCGAGTCCGGCCTCGTGCTTCTGCACGCACTGATCTGTGCCCACTGATTCTGAATCTCTGAATCTCTGGTCACCTGTGATTGCTACGCTTGCAGTATCCGGCATTCCAATGGCTATTCTCGTCCAATGGTGACTTATTTTGTTTACATTGCGAGAAGCGCTGCTTTTGGTGCCCTAACGAGGTTTATTTATGGGTTTGAAGGGAAAATATTGACGATATCAAATCTTATACTGTGATTTCAACAGTCCAAGATTTTCAAGTTTTTGCAAGGTTAAGAGTAATATTAGTACTGAACGAACTTGGACTTCCTTGGACTTGGAGAAGGGGACTTCCGCAAAGTAACGACTGCTTCTATCCAATATTTAATATTAGTACTACAAAGTAGTCAAATTGGGCGAGTTACATCATGTGTATCACTGTCGTCCTTTCCTCTCTTTTCAAGGAGCATTAGAAGAAAATTATTGTAAGCGTGTATTCTAATGTTAATCGTTCTTCGGTAGGAAAAAAACTAAAAAAACAAATGTACAAAAATATTTTTTCAACACACTTGCTCATAAAGTGGCTCTAAGTTCACCGCAATTAGGCACATAATGACACCTATAATCAAACTGTGACTTTTTCATTACTATTATCCACAAGTGAGTTATAGAGTTTTTTTTTAATTTTATTGGTTGAGTTGCTTTGTTCTTACAAAAGTTTCGATACAAAAAAGATCGTTCAATAGTACAAATAAATTAATGTCTACCTATTGCTTGCTCATTTCATGCAACTTCGTATTTAAATAGATAATTTCAACTTGTACGTGTTTACTAAATAAAACTTTCACTCAAATATAACTTTTGTTTTTTCTGTAATATCTAAAGAAAACTTAATATTCCCCTTAATGTACGTGGCTAAAACGCTATCCGCGAAACCCAAAAAAAAAGAAACCTCATCTTTTAGTCTATGGCCGATCGCCATTGCAAGATGCGCGCGCATAGGAAAACTTTTTAATTATTCCCGCCATTACGAAAATTTTTTCACAGCTCGTTTTCACTGTTGAAATTACAGTTATTTATTAACTAAAATGTCTACAAGTACATACTAATTATTTATGAAGAAAATTATTTAAGTTGTACACCGCCCGATATAAGATGTGATTACTACCTGAAAACTCCAAGGAAAAATATCTATTAGCGTACCAAAATTTCATACAATGGCAAAACAACAAGAATACGCAGTCTTTTTCAAAAAATGTGTTCATGGCGTACTTTAAAGAATTATCTTCTAAGTTCAAAATAGCTCTTTGTGGTGTATATACTCAATGTTAAAAAGTAAAGGCCGAACAAAGAATGGAGTGGACTTAAAAACATACTCTAATTTGTCAGCTTATATCTAAAGAGATTATCCGATGGATTTAGAAGCAAGAAATCAAAGGTTTTATCGTCTGACGATATTGAAAAATTTATAAAAGATGCTCCAGATAACCAATATCTGGCTACTAAGGTTAGTTAAAATAATTTTAAATATCTACGCGACTTCAGCCTGTGTTGTGTGTTGAACTTAATAATATTGTTTCTTTTTTCCAGGTTGCTTTAATATTTAGTGTAACTGGTGCTAGTAGGATACAAGAATTAACAAATATAACTGTAAAAGACGTAGAGAACCATGGCCCGATGCTTTAAGTGAAGATACCTATCACGAAAAATAAAATACCGAGGTCATTCACTATACACGGTCCATTCTATGAGATTGCTAAGAATTGTTTCTCTAAATAAACTTTTTATCTACTAAATAAAATTATTTTTTAGTATTATTTTCTTCACAAGTGTGTTGAAAAACGTCGTATGATACACGTGTGTATTGATGATTACCGTCCTCGGCTATCTTAAGACCCTCACCTAACGGCTCGTGTCTCAATGGCGCCTCAGCGGCAATCACCAACATTACACACTTGTACCATAATGTACTATTATATCATACTTGCTCAGTAACTAGGGATTACTATGGTGGAAAGTCTCCTTGTAAGTTGGTGTTTGCAATTCAAGGCAACATTACGTCGCACTATGCTTGAATTGTAATGTTCACATTACAGTTCAAGCTATGCAAAACTCCTTGGTAAACAATCTCTTTTCTTATAAAATGGTAAGAAAACTTTTTACTGAAAAAAAAACACTGAACATGGCGGCATTCAATTTCCATACATTTCAAACTATGCAAAACTCCTTGGAACTCAGAGCCGTAAAAAAAAAACCGGCCAAGTGCGAGTCGGACTCGCGCACCGAGGGTTCCGTACAAACCTGTAGTAAGTTTTACGATTTATGACGTATTAAAAATAAAAATTACGTTTGTTGTATGGGAGCCCCCCTTTAATATTTACTTTATTGATATTTAATTATTTATTTTTAAAGGTAATATACAAGTTTATATTCTGTGAAAATTTGAACCGTCTACCTGTTACCGTTTTTAATATTGAGCAAAAAAATACGAAAAAAACACGTTTATTGTATGGGGACCCCCCTTAATATATATATTTTTTTAAATTTTTAGTATTTGTTGTTATAGCGGCAACGGAAATACATCATTTGTGAAAATTTCAGCTTTCTAGCTATCACGGTTTATGAGATACAGCCTGGAGACAGACAGACAGACAGACAGACAGACAGCGGAGTCTTAGTAATAGGGTCCCGTTTTTACCCTTTGGGTACGGAACCCTAAAAATGGAAAACTATTTACGAAAAAAAAATGGAAATGGCGGCATTTCATTTGATCTGAAAGTTTGTGAAGTTTGTTCGTAAAGTGATTTTGCATTACCAATGTTTTATTTACCTCGCAAGAATGATATAAAGTAGAATGCTTACCTCGGTTGCAAGTAGCTATTACACCCTCGAACTATATTCACCCTCGCTCGCTGCGCTCGCTCGTGTGACTAAATATCTCGGGTGCACGCGATCCATTAGCGCCCTATGCGAGCTGCGCTCGCACTGGCGCCAAATTGGATCTTGTTCTGTAATAGCTTACTTACGTCCCTTGTGTAACAATCTACTAATTATAAGCAGATAACAAACTCATAAATAAATTACGCGTGTAGTAATTGGCACCAATTAGATACAGCGATCTACAATTTTAATGTAATCTTAATGACATATTAAGCATATTTTATACTATATTTTATACTCTTTTCTCTTCAAGGCATATCAATAAAGTACCACCAGTCGTATGGCCTGGCTCGTACCTATTGTTTATTCGGTAACGCTAAAATGTTTTTACTCATCGTGGTTCTATTAATCGCTATCTATTTCTATACCAGCCGAAACCAGGATTACTGGTCCAAAAGAAATGTAAAACACGAGACTCCGATCCCCTTATTCGGCAACCACATATTAAATTTCCTGGGACTGAAGAGTATGACTGCTATTGCTACCAAATTGTACAATAAATACCCTGAAGAAAAGGTAGTGGGATACTTTCGCGGACCTACGCCAGAGTTGATCATTAGAGATCCAGATATAGCAAGATACATTTTGAACGTGGACTTTGCACATTTTCATCTACGTGGTTTAACAAGAAATGAGAAGAAAGAAATTCTATTAAAAAACTTGTTCAATACGGATGGTGATTCATGGAAACTTCTACGCCAAAGGATAACTCCAGCATTTACTACAGCAAAACTGAAAGCCATGTTTCCCTTGATTATTTCATGTGCTGAAAAGCTTCAACACTTAGGCGAAGGTATAGTGGCAAACGGAGCTGAATATGACATGCTTGAGCTAATGGCTCGTTTCTCTATAGAATTTATCAGCGCTTGCGGCTTTGGCATTGAAATGAATACAATAAATAATGAAAATTCTGTATTCAGACAATTAGGCAAGAGAATGTTTGAGCGTTCTTTAAAACAAGTGTTTCTGTCAGGCTTGTGGGATATATTTCCTGGACTCAGGAAAACAATACGTCTTATGGATAAGAATGTAGAGAAAACATTAACGGAAATAAGTATAAAAATTTTTGAGCAACGAAATTACAAGCCGTCTACACGAAACGATTTCGTCGACTTGCTTCTAGAACTGGCTGCTAAAGGAAAATTAGTTGGAGATTCTATCGAGCATAGAAACCCAGACGGATCACCCAAAAAAACGGAAATGGAGATGGATCTGCAGTGTTTATTGGCACAAGTATTCGTATTTTTTGCAGCCGGTTTTGAAACATCCTCTACAGCCACAAGTTATACCTTACACGAACTTGCTTTTAGCCCAAACGTTCAAACTAAAATTCAGGATGAAATTGATCAGGTTCTATTAAAGTACAACAACAAATTGTGCTATGATGCTGTCGCAGAAATGAGTCTCTTGGATATGGCACTTAAAGAATCCTTAAGGATGTTTCCTCCTTTAGGAAGCCTACACAGAGTTTGCGCAAACAAATATACGATTGCTCAACTTGGCATTACTCTTGATCCTGGAGTTAAAATCATTATTCCTATGGATGCGATCCAAAACGATGAACAATACTTTCCAAATCCCAATGAGTTCAAACCGGAAAGATTTTCTGCTGAAGAAGTGAATAATCGACCAAAATACGTATATTTGCCTTTTGGAGAAGGTCCCCGAGCATGTATTGGTAAGTACACTTATCTATATGTAATCAATCAAAATTTGATTGAAATAGGGTGAATTAGATCTTTTTCAGTCTGCCTATATGCCAGTAAGTATAGGCCTTTAAAAATCCATACTAATATTATAAATGCGAAAGTGTGTCTGTCTGTCTGTCTGTCTGCTACGCTTTTCCGGCCCATCTATTCAACCGATTTTGCTGAAATTTGGTATAGAGGTAGGTTATATCCCGGGGAAGGACATAGGCTATTTTTTATCCCGGAAAATTAAGGCGTTCCCGCGGGAATCAAAAACCTTAATCCACGCGGACGAAGTCGCGGGCATCGGCTAGTTCTGAATTAATTATTCTAAAAGGATCTGAACGTTAAAGTAATGCCAAATTATTATATTTTTAAGTTTTTACGTAACGACTGTTAACATTAATTGGTAATCACTTACGTAACTTACTTAGGCCAGTTATGAATGACTAGCTTTTGCCCACGGCTTCGCTCGCGTCAAGTTCATTCAACCCATTAGGCGTTGAATTTTCAAAAATCCTATCTTAGCGTATGCCTAAGTACGTTATAATGGCTATCTGATTATCAAATTTCAGCTCGATCCATCCAGTGGTTTGAGCTGTGCGTTTATAGATCAGTCATTCACTTTTTCCTTTATATATTCAGGTAAGTATTATGTAAACTTATAACCCTAATCCGAGAACTAAAACCATAATAAAATAGATGGCGCCCGCGACTTCATCCGTGAGTATTTTAGTCCCGTGGGAACCTTTTTATCCGGGATAAAAAGTAGCCTAGTCAGTCTCCAAGATGTAAGCTATAGGTACTTTAATAAACTTCACCAAAATCGGTTAAACAGATAGGCTGTGTAAGGTAATAGATAGACGAACACTCTGACGCATTTATTATGAGTATCAGTGAAGATAAGAAGATTTAGAACATCATAATAATCGTACGTATGTATATTAAAAAAAGTAATAATAGTAGCTCGAATGTCAAGCAAAGTAGACAAATAAGATACACGCCTGACGCTAATAGATGTACACATTGTTAACCCATTTCTTTATCGTTCAAGACTATGATAGCCTAACAATTAATAGATAGGTTGTAGTACGAGAGACTAGTCGAAAATATTTATATGTTTAACTAGTGGGCCCGGCAGACATTGTCCTGCCTTGAAGCTAGAACCCGATTGCAGCGCCCCCTATCGGGTCCAATTGTGAATATAAACCATCCCGGGACCCACACAAACACACTCAAAAAATTCCATCTAAATCGGCCCAGCCGTTCTCGAGTTTTAGCCAGACAAACGAACAGCAATTGATTTTTATATATGTAAATATAGAGATATATATATAGAGATAATTCGATGTAGCTATTTAACCAGTAGATCTGAAGATTACTTTCTATATTATTAACTACTAGTTGACCCGGCTCGGCTTCGCACTGGTCGACTTTAATATATATATAGCTGCTCGTGCTGATTGACTGATTGATCACCTCTCCTGTAAAATTTTGTATGAACATTTTTTTTTTCACTCATCGTTTCGTATAGAAGACAAAAATTCATCCGGAGGAAAAATACGGAGAGAGCTGATGATTGAGGATTTCGAAGACGGATGAAGAGCACCAGCCAGGGTATTGAAGATAGGTGGGGGGTGCTCGACCAAATGTCATTCGAAACCTCATCCAATTGGCGGTAGTTGAAAAAAAAATTCAAAATGGCGGATTTAAGATGGCCGCCATACAAATTTCGACGGTGTCTATCTCGGAGAGTATAAAAGATGGAAGAGTGGTTTCTTGGCAAAAGATGATCAGGACATGAGGGTCTACTTGATGAACAGGAAACAAATTGAAGATGGCGTAATTTATTTTTCCATAGAAAAGGGTATTGAAGATAGGTGGTGAGTGCTCGACCAAATGTCACTCGAAACTTCATCCAATTGACAGTGAGTGAAAAAAAAAATCAAAATGGCGGATTTAAGATGGCCTCCATACAAATTTCGTCGGTGTCTATCTCGGAGAGTATCAGAGATGGAAGAGTGGTTTTTTGGCAAAAGATGATCAGGACATGAAGGTCTACTTGATGAACAGGAAAAAAATTCAAGATGGCGGAATTTATTTTCAATAGAAAATGTATATTGAATATTGAAGAGGCTAAAAGTGTAGTACTATGCAAGACTACGGTTCCTTTTCAAGATTTGTTTTTATGGAAGAAATCTCATTTTGGCGAATGGTTCGGAGAAAAAAATATAGAGAGAGATGATGATCGAAGGTTCGGATGATGGGTGAGGAGCACGCGGTCAGGGTGATAAAGATAGGTACCTACTTAGGGGCTGCTCAAACAAAAAGGGAGGGGCGGGGGGTTGGTGGTCTTTGTTTTATGTTTTTCCTTTATGAGAATTTTCTTTTACGTCGGACGCTTGGCGTGCTGGCGCTTCCACTGTACTCACTAACATAGCAGTGTGTTGTTCAGATCAGAACACGTAGACAGTAAACCAGCTGCCCGATTATGTAAGAATTTTCGATCAAATCGTAAAAGTTCGGCGTCAATGTAAAATAAACCATAACAGCATTGAATTAGAGCTCAATTTCGTGTTTCGAAATTGAGCTCTAATTTAATGCTGTTATGGTTTATTTTACTTTGACGCCGAACTTTGACGATTTGATCGGCAATTCTTACATAATCGGGGGGCAGGATAGTAGGACAGCGAGTAAGTAGACAGTGGACCACGCGGTGCAGTACGCGGTCCGCTAGCGGGCCGCGCAGCCACGCGCCATACTAGTTAATATATATATAGCTGCTCGTGCTGACTGACTGACTGATTGATCACCTCTCCTGTAAAATTTTGTATGAAAAGTTTTTTTTTCACTCATCGTTTCGTATAGAAGACAAAAATTCATTCGGAGGAAAAATACGGAGAGAGCTGATGATTGAGGATTTCGAAGACGGATGAAGAGCACCAGCCAGGGTATCGAAGATAGGTGGGGGGTGCTCGACCAAATGTCACTCGAAACTTCATCCAATTGACAGTGAGCTGAAAAAAAATTCAAAATGGCGGATTTAAGATGGCCGCCATACAAATTTCGTCGGCGTCTATCTCGGAGAGTATAAAAGATGGAGGAGTGGTTTCTCGGCAAAAGATGATCAGGACATGAAGGTCTACTTGATGAACAGAAAAAAAATTCAAGATGGCGGAATTTATTTTTCCATAGAAAAGGGTATTGAAGATAGGTGGGGGGTGCTCGACCAAATGTAACTCGAAACTTAGTCCAATTGACAGTGAGCTGGAAAAAAAAATCAAAATGGCGGATTTAAGATGGCCGCCATACAAATTTCGTCGATGTCTATCACGGAGAGTATAAAAGATGGAAGAGTGGTTTCTTGGCAAAAGATGATCGGGACATGAAGGTCTACTTGATGAACAGGAAAACAATTCAAGATGGCGGAATTTATTTTTCCATAGTTAATGTATGGCGAATATTGAAGAGGCTACAAGTGTAGAACTATGCAAGACTACGGTTTCTTTTCAAGATTTGTTTTTATGGAAGAAATCTCATTTTGACGAATGGTTCGGAGAAAAAAATATGGAGAGAGATGATGATCGAAGGTTCGGATGATGGGTGAGGAGCACGGTCAGGGTATTAAAGATAGGTACCTACTTAGGGGCTGCTCAAACAAAAAGGGTGGGGCGGGGGGTTGGTGGTCTGTGTTTTATGTTTTTCCTTTATGAGAATTTTCTTTTACGTCGGACGCTTGGCGTGCTGGCGCTTCCACTGTGCTCACTAGCATAGCAGTGTGTTGTTCAGATCAGAGCACGTAGACAGTAAACCAGCTGCCCGATTATGTAAGAATTGTCGATCAAATCGTAAAAGTTCGGCGTCAAAGTAAAATAAACCATAACAGCATTGAATTAGAGCTCAATTTCGTGTTTCGAAATTGAGCTCTGATTTAATGCTGTTATGGTTTATTTTACTTTGACGCCGAACTTTGACGATTTGATCGGCCATTCTTACATAATCGGGGGGCAGGATAGTAGGACAGCGAGTAAGTAGACAGTGGACCACGCGGTCCACTACGCGGTCCGCTGTAGCGGGCCGCGCAACCACGCGCCATACTAGTTAATATATATATAGCTGCTCGTGCTGACTGACTGACTCATTGATCACCTCTCCTGTAAAATTTTGTATGAAAATATTTTTTTTCACTCATCGTTTCGTATAGAAGGCAAAAATTCATTAAGAGGAAAAATACGGTGAGAGCTGATGATTGAGGATTTCGAAGACGGATGAAGAGCACCAGCCAGGGTATCGAAGATAGGTGGGGGGTGCTCGACCAAATGTCACTCGAAACTTCATCCAATTGACAGTGAGCTGAAAAAAAATTCAAAATGGCGGATTTAAGATGGCCGCCATACAAATTTCGTCGGTGTCTATCTCGGAGAGTATAAAAGATGGAAGAGTGGTTTCTTGGCAAAAGATGATCAGGACATGAGGGTCTACTTGATGAACAGGAAAAAAATTCAAGATGGCGGAATTTATTTTTCCATAGAAAATGTATGGCGAATATTGAAGAGGCTACAAGTGTAGAACTATGCAAGACTACGGTTCCTTTTCAAGATTTGTTTTTATGGAAGAAATCTCATTTTGACGAATGGTTCGGAGAAAAAAATATGGAGAGAGATGATGATCGAAGGTTCGGATGATGGGTGAGGAGCACGGTCAGGGTATTAAAGATAGGTACCTACTTAGGGGCTGCTCAAACAAAAAGGGAGGGGCGGGGGGTTGGTGGTCTTTGTTTTATGTTTTTCCTTTATGAGAATTTTCTTTTACGTCGGACGCTTGGCGTGCTGGCGCTTCCACTGTGCTCACTAGCATAGCAGTGTGTTGTTCAGATCAGAACACGTAGACAGTAAACCAGCTGCCCGATTATGTAAGAATTGTCGATGAAATCGTAAAAGTTCGGCGTCAAAGTAAAATAAACCATAACACCATTGAATTAGAGCTCAATTTCGTGTTTCGAAATTGAGCTCTAATTTAATGCTGTTGTGGTTTATTTTACTTTGACGCCGAACTTTGACGATTTGATCGGCCATTCTTACATAATCGGGGGGCAGGATAGTAGGACAGCGAGTAAGTAGACAGTGGACCACGCGGTCCACTACGCGGTCCGCTGCAGCGGGCCGCGCAACCACGCGCCATACTAGTTATTAATATATATATAGCTGCTCGTGCTGATTGACTGATTGATCACCTCTCCTGTAAAATTTTGTATGAACTTTTTTTTTTTCACTTATCGTTTCGTATAGAAAACAAAAATTCATCCGGAGGAAAAATACGGAGAGAGCTGATGATTGAGGATTTCGAAGACGGATGAAGAGCACCAGCCAGGGTATCGAAGATAGGTGGGGGGTGCTCGACCAAATGTCACTCGAAACTTCATCCAATTGACAGTGAGCTGAAAAAAAATTCAAAATGGCGGATTTAAGATGGCCGCCATACAAATTTCTTCGGTGTCTATCTCGGAGAGTATAAAAGATGGAAGAATGGTTTCTTGGCAAAAGATGATCAGGACATGAGGGTCTACTTGATGAATAGGAAAAAAATTCAAGATGGCGGAATTTATTTTTCCATAGAAAAGGGTATTGAAGATAGGTGGGGGGTGCTCGACCAAATTTCACTCGAAACTTCATCCAATTGACAGTGAGCTGAAAAAAAATTTCAAAATGGCGGATTTAAGATGGCCGCCATACAAATTTCGTCGGTGTCTATCTCGGAGAGTATAAAAGATGGAAGAATGGTTTCGTGGCAAAAGATGATCAGAACATGAAGGTCTAGGTACTTGATGAACATGGCGGAATTTATTTTCCATAGAAAATGTATGGCGAATATTGAAGAGGCTACAAGTGTAGAACTATGCAAGACTACGGTTCCTTTTCAAGATTTGTTTTTATGGAAGAAATCTCATTTTGACGAATGGTTCGGAGAAAAAAATATGGAGAGATCCAGAAAAAAATATAAAGATGATCGAAGGTTCGGATGATGGGTGAGGAGCACGGTCAGGGTATTAAAGATAGGTACCTACGACGCTTGGCGTGCTGGCGCTTCCACTGTGCTCACTAGCATAGCAGTGTGTTGTTCAGTTCAGAACACGTAGACAGTAAACCAGCTCCCCGATTATGTAAGAATTGTCGATCAAATCGTAAAAGTTCGGCGTCAAAGTAAAATAAACCATAACAGCATTAAATTAGAGCTCAATTTCGTGTTTCGAAATTGAGCTCTAATTTAATGCTGTTATGGTTTATTTTACTTTGACGCCGAACTTTGACGATTTGATCGGCCATTCTTACATAATTGGGGGGCAGGATAGTAGGACAGCGAGTAAGTAGACAGTGGACCACGCGGTCCACTACGTGGTCCGCTTTAGCGGGCCGCGCACCCACGCGCCATACTAGTAATATATATATAGCTGCTCGTGCTGACTGACTGACTGATTGATCACCTCTCCTGTAAAATTTTGTATGAAAATTTTTTTTTTCACTCATCGTTTCGTATAGAAGACAAAAATTCATTCGGAGGAAAAATACGGAGAGAGCTGATGATTGAGGATTTCGAAGACGGATGAAGAGCACCAGCCAGGGTATCGAAGATAGGTGGGGTGTGCTCGACCAAATGTCACTCGAAACTTCATCCAATTGACAGTTAGCTGAAAAAAATTTCAAAATGGCGGATTCAAGATGGCCGCCATACAAATTTCGTCAGTGTCTATCTCGGAGAGTATAAGAGATGGAAGAGTGGTTTCTTGGCAAAAGATGATCAGGACCTGAAGGTCTTCTTGATGAATAGGAAAAAAATTCAAGATGGCGGAATTTATTTTTCCATAGAAAAGGGTATTGAAGATAGGTGGGGGGTGCTCGAACAAATGTCACTCGAAACTTCATCCAATTGACAGTGAGCTGAAAAAAAATTCAAAATGGTGGATTTAAGATGGCCGCCATACAAATTTCGTTGATGTCTATCACGGAGAGTATAAAAGATGGAAGAGTGGTTTCGCGGCAAAAGATGATCGGGACATGAAGGTCTACTTGATGAACAGGAAAACAATTCAAGATGGCGGAATTTATTTTTCCATAGAAAATATATGGCAGATATTATATCCTTTTCAAAGTTTGTTTTAATAGAAGAATTCTCATTTTGACGAATGGTTCGGAGAAAAATATATGGAGAGAGATGATGGTCGAAGGCTCGGATGATGGGTGAGGAGCACGGTCAGGGTATTAAAGATATGTAGGGGCTGCTCAAACAAAAAATACTCAAAACTTCATACAATTGGCAGTGAGCTGAAAAAAAAATCCAAAATGGCGGATTCAAGATAGCGGCTATCTCAGACATTATTTAAAAGATGGAAGAGAGGTTTTTGGGTAGAAAATTATCAGGGCCAGAAAGTCTACTTGATGAGCAGAAAAAATTAAAGATGGCAGAATCTACGAACATTGAAGAGAGTACAAGAAGTTAGGAAATATGCATGATTTTGATATGGTTTTTTTACAAGATTTGTTCTTTATTTCTTTATGGAAGAATTATTGTCGGTTTGCCATTAGGAAAGCCAGCTTTGTTTTATGTTTTTTCCTATGAGAATTTTCTTTTACGTCGGACGCTTGGCGTGCTGACGTTTCCACTGTGCTTACTAGCATAGCAGTGTTGTTCAGTTTTTTTTATCCACTACAAGTTAGCCCTTGACTGCGATCTCACCAGATGGTAAGTGATGATGCAGTCTAAGATGGTAGCGGGCTAACCTTTTAGGGGCATGGCAGTTTTATTAAACCCATACCCCTATTCGGTTTCAACACTGCGCCACGGAGGTCGTCAAACACGTAGACAGTAAACCAGGATATTAGAACAGCGAGTAAGTAGACAGTGGATCACAGTGGGCCACGCGGTCCACCACGCGGTCCGCTAGCGGGCCGCGCACCCACGCGCCATACTAGTTAATATATATATAGCTGCTCGTGCTGACTGACTCATTGATCACCTCTCCTGTAAAATTTTGTATGAACATTTTTTTTTTCACTCATCGTTTCGTATAGAAGACAAAAAATCATTAAGAGGAAAAATACAGAGAGAGCTGATGATTGAGGATTTCGAAGACGGATGAAGAGCACCAGCCAGGGTATCGGAGATAGGTGGGGGGTGCTCGACCAAATGTCACTCGAAACTTCATCCGATTGACAGTGAGCTGAAAAAAAATTCAAAATGGCGGATTTAAGATGGCCGCCATACAAATTTCTTCGGTGTCTATCTCGGAGAGTATAAAAGATGGAAGAGTGGTTTCTTGGCAAAAGATGATCAGGACATGAGGTTCTACTTGATGAACAGGAAAAAAATTCAAGATGGCGGAATTTTTTTTTCCATAGAAAATGTATGGCGAATATTGAAGAGGCTACGGTTCCTTTTCAAGATTTGTTTTTATGCAAGAAATCTCATTTTGACGAATGGTTCGGAGAAAAAAATATGGAGAGAGATGATGATCGAAGGTTCGGATGATGGGTGAGGAGCACGGTCAGGGTATTAAAGATAGGTACCTACTTAGGGGCTGCTCAAACAAAAAGGGAGGGGCGGGGGGTTGGTGGTCTTTGTTTTATGTTTTTCCTTTATGAGAATTTTCTTTTACGTCGGACGCTTGGCGTGCTGGCGCTTCCACTGTGCTCACTAGCATAGCAGTGTGTTGTTCAGATCAGAACACGTAGACAGTAAACCAGCTGCCCGATTATGTAAGAATTGTCGATCAAATCGTAAAAGTTCGGCGTCAAAGTAAAATAAACCATAACAGCATTGAATTAGAGCTCAATTTCGTGTTTCGAAATTGAGCTCTAATTTAATGCTGTTATGGTTTATTTTACTTTGACGCCGAACTTTGACGATTTGATCGGCCATTCTTACATAATCGGGGGGCAGGATAGTAGGACAGCGAGTAAGTAGACAGTGGACCACGCGGTCCACTACGCGGTCCGCTAGCGGGCCGCGCACCCACGCGCCATACTAGTTCCTTATATAGGTACTACACCATGTACCTACCTATGTAAGTAAGTACCATATATTTTAATATGATCTCTATAATAAAACCTCCTCCTAAAAGTACAGGAGCCATACTGCCAACGCATCATACTAATTTTATAAATGCGAAAGTGTGTTTGTTTGTTGGTTTGTTGGTTTGTCCTTCAATCACGCCGTAACGGAGCAACGGAACGACGTGATTTTTCGCATGGGTATTGTTGAGGACCTGGAGAGTGACATAGGCTACTTCTTATCCCGGAAAATTAAGGAGTTCCCGTGGGAATAAAAAAAACTTATTCCACGCGGACGAAGTCGCGGGCATCAGCTAGTAAAGAAATAAATACATAAGCAGTATTACTCCAAATGACTGTTTGATGTACCTTTACGTTCCTAAAATAAGGATTATAATTCTAAAACACGAAAGTTAACAACACAACAATAATTAATCATTTCATTTAAAAACTCCCTCCTACCTCAAGGAGAAATTTGGTTTTCTTGGAGTGCAATCCGATTTAAGACCATGTCGAACTTTAACGCTGAAAACCCCAACTCATAAAACGAAGTTCTTCAAAAGTTCGTTCAGTGTTCGAGCTGTTCAAAATTCAAAATTCAAAATTCAAATGTTTTTTATTCAAATAAGCTTTTACAAGCGCTTTTGAATCGTTATAATATGAATCTACCGCTGGTTCGGAATGCCATGGAATGTCAGCTATGGAATGCACTTCCACTAACCATACGCCAATCTAAATCACTAGACATATTCAAAAATGCTATTATCTTGCAAACTAAAGACGACAGCAAAAAAAATATTCTTTATCTTAGTTGAAACACTTTTATATTATAATATATATTAGTATATTATTTTGCTATATTATATATAATTTATATTTTGATTATATGTTTATTATTGGTTTATGTATTAGTATGTAGTTATTTGAATGTAAGTATATTATAGATCCACCTTCAGTCTATTTTCCCTTATTTTCTCCTTCTCCTAAGGTTGCCTGGTAGAGATCGCTACTTAAGCGATAAGGCCGCCTTTTGTATCCTACTTCTGTCTGTGTTTATTTTTTTCTTTTCTTCGTTTTTGTTATTTTTACTTGTGGTGGTACAAATAAAGTGTATAATAATAATAATAATAATCAACAGAATTAAACAGAAATCGTCCACTCACAATTTTATTACAAACTGTATAAGTGTGTTTAAAGTTTTTTTTATTCCCGTGGGAAATCCTTAATTTTCTATAAAAAATAGACTATGTAATGATAAAAAGTCCCGGAAAACAACCTATTCGAATTTATAATAATAAAAGTTAGAATAAACTGCAACTAGAACCACAACGACGGCTTGAGCAGTATAATAAATCACTATATCAAACATTACGTCTCACACTATCAAAATAAATGTGTAACAATCAGTTGTATACCGTATTCCGTCGAGGAAAGATGATTCTTCTCATCTTAGTTTCAATTGTGGCCATTTATTACTTATATTTTATTAACCGAACCAAGAGTTACTGGGCTAAAAGAAACGTTAAACATGAAACGCCGATACCACTGTTCGGGAATCACTTTGTAAATTTTTTTGGACTTAAGAGTATGGGTTGTATAGCTTTCGACTTATACAACAAATACCCCAATGAAAAAGTTGTTGGATATTTTCGCGGACCAACACCTGAGTTGATTATTAGGGATCCAGAAATAGCAAGACACATTTTAAACTTGGACTTCGCACATTTTTACCCGCGTGGTTTGGCAAGGAATGAAAAGAAGGAACTTTTGTTGAAGAACCTCTTTCATACTGATGGTGACTCGTGGAAACTTCTACGGCAACGAATAACTCCAGCTTTCACGACAGCAAAACTAAAAGCCATGTTTCCCTTGATTATTACGTGTGCAGAAAAGCTTCAACGATTAGGCGAAAGAATAGTGGTCAAGGGAGGAGAATGTGATGTACGCGAGTTGATGGCTCGTTTCTCGACTGAGTTTATCGGCGCTTGCGGCTTTGGCATTGAAATGGATTCAATAAATAACGAAAATTCTGTGTTCAGACGATTAGGCAAGCGAATGTTTGACCGTTCATTAAAAGAAATGATTTTGACAGGCTTATGGGATATATTTCCTTGGCTCAGAAAATCACTGCGTCTTATGGATTTGAAAGTAGAGAAAGCACTGGCTGAAATAAGCGTAAAAATTTTTGAGCAACGAAATTACAAGCCGTCAGGACGTAACGATTTCGTCGACTTGCTTATGGAACTGGCAGCGAATGGGAAAATAGTCGGAGATTCTATCGAGCATAGAAACCCGGATGGATCACCCAAAGAAACTGAAATGGAGATGGATTTACAGTGTTTGGTATCACAAGTATTCGTATTTTTTGCAGCAGGGTTCGAAACATCGTCGTCGGCCACAAGTTATACCTTGCATGAACTTGCTTTTAATGCAGAAATTCAAAATGCAATCCAAAATGAAATCGATCAGGTTCTCTCAAAGTACAACAACAAATTGTGCTATGACGCTGTAGCAGAAATGAGCCTGTTGGATATGGCCTTCAAAGAATCCTTAAGGATATTTCCTCCATTAGGAAATCTACAAAGGGTTTGCGCCAGCAAATATACGATTCCTCAACTGAACATCACGCTGGACCCTGGAGTGAAGATCATAATTCCTATACAAGCGATGCAAACTGATGAACAATACTTTCCAAGCCCCAAAGAGTTCAGACCCGAGAGATTTTCCGTTCAAGAGGTAAATGCAAGACCAAAGTATGTTTATATGCCATTCGGTGAGGGTCCTCGAGCATGTATTGGTAAGTACAGTCCTACAAGAAAATTTTTAGCACGAGAAGATATTGTTATCGTTGTCGTAGAAAGTAAGTGAAATAAAAATACTTTCGACTTCACCCGGTTTAACTTTCGTATGTCGAAGTGGTTGTGCAACCACTAGGTATGTCTGGTCAGGTCTTAGGCTTATAATAAACCGACATCAGCTAAGGACAGGTTCTCAAGACGTCAAAGTCGTGTGTCAAAGTTAAGAACTCTATTTAAGACCGGTACCACAGAATAGGTAAGGTACTTGGGAATGACGTGTTCTTAGCTGGTGTCGGTTTATTAATTACTAGATGATTCCCGCGACTTTGTCCGCGTGGATTAAGTTATTTTTATTCCCGCGGGAACTCTTTAATTTTCCGGGATAAAAAGTAGCCTATGTCCTTCCCCGGGACATAACCTACCTCTATACCTACCAAATTTCAGCAAAATCGGTTGAAAAGATGGGCCGGGAAAGCGTAGCAGTCAGACAGACAGAGACACTTTCGGATTTATAATATTAGTATGGATAAGGGCCTTAGACATTGTTGGGCCTAGTGCTTCGTCGTGTTTTGTGATACGCTTACGAAGAATTTACATATTATTAAAAAAATATTATTATTAAAAATAATCGTAATTTTAATAATATACTTGTCAGCAGAGTTTAAAACAGTTGTTAGATGGGGCAAATGATAAATTTGATAATTTATGTATATCAGCATCCGACATTTGAAGCTACCATTTTTAGATCTTGCGGTGAACCTTATCCTTAGATTACCTTATCTTTCAGAATATCTTGAGTTGGTGAAGTAGTAATTATTATGTTATCTCCTTTAATTAGGTCTTATAAATGATCTCAGTAGGTCCAGTTGTTTTGGCGAATGTTTCTGACACAGTAGGTAGTAGGTACCTACCTATTATCGAAGATTTATACTTGCGCGTGAATTACCTGCAATTATGAAAAGGCTAATTAATTCTCTAGGCAATTTAGTGTTTTCCACCCGCTGTTGAGATAAAGAATGTCTATTTTCCAAACATAACTGATGTGAAAAGTAAGTACTATGTTCAACTCGGGAAAACTACCCTATACCCTTAAACTCGGTGCTTGAACTAAAGATACCCTCGCTACGCTCGTGCATTATGTTATAGACCAATGCCGAAGTGCAGGCGCATTGCTTGATCATTTAGGTTAGGATGACTACGTGCCAAAACTCATAACTGCATAGGTACAACGCTGTTTTCTTGTGTTCTTGTGTAATTAATTGTTTGCGATGAATATTTGTAACAGCAAGTAGCAAATGTCCAAATTCAGCTCCAAGAAACCGTCTGCCCCCCGTTAGTAAGAATGGCCGATCAAAACGTCAAAGTTCGGCGTCAAAGTAAAATAAACCATAACAGCATTGAATTAGAGCTCAACTTCGTGTATCCATTCTCATACATTTAGGGTATCGTACATACCTAAACGTATAAGAATGGGTACACGAAATTGAGCTCTAATTCAATGCTGTTATGGTTTATTTTACTTTGACGCCGAACTTTTACGATTTGATCGACAATTCTTACATAATCGGGGGGCAGGTTCCCTATTCCTATATCATCCTATATTAAGAAGTATATGGGAACCCTAGAATTTTAAAAAATATTCCAGGCGCTAGACTCGGTCAAATGCAGTCGCTAGCGGGTCTGGCGGTCATCTTGCACAAGTTCTCCGTGGAGCCTGCAGAGAAGACGCAGAGGAAGCTGCGCCTGAACCATCGCCTCAACGTGGTGCAAGGCGTCCTGGGCGGGATACCACTGAGACTCAAACTAAGAAACAAATAAAGTACTGGGAGTAGGTACCTATTATAATTGTGTGATTCAAATAAAAAGTAGGTATTGGCAGACAATTTCATAATGGTTCGAGATCCCGCGACGATCAGACCTACGTTATTTTATTAAAGCTGAAAGTTTTTCTATGTATGTCTCTAATAGAGGTATAAACGATCCCCGACTATGAAATTTGGATCGCGGTTGCTTTGGAAGGTATCAGGTAGAAAAGGTGGCACCTCAAATTCGTTAAAGCATTAAGCTCCGTTTTTTTATATTTTTCTTTGGAATAATATTAGAAACCACATATGTAGTACGATTGCAAACCCCTGTCAGACACTCTTAAATTATAAAACAACAGGGTGTCTGACAGGGGTTTGCAATCGTACTAGGTGTCTGAGAACAACGGAGAACGGGAACAAAAACGGAGCTTAATGCTATAACGAATTTGAGGTGCCACCTAGGTCTGATCGTCGCGGGATCTTGCTCTAGGTATAATAGGTAGGTATGTCAAATATTTAAAAAACTGGTTGCAAATCTTTAGCAAAACCTATTTGTAACTACTTTATTGAATCATCTATATTAAACATACACCGTACAGTCCGTCAAACTTATCGACCCGGTGGCAAAAATTGGAACTAATTTTTACCTATGCCTGTTAAGTTTTTTTTTAATTAATAATGGCATTCCGAACCAGCGATAGATTCATATTATAACGATTCAAAAGCGCTTGTAAAAGCTTATTTGAATAAAAAACATTTTGAACTTTGAATTTTGAATTTTGAATTTTAATCTACTAGCGACGCTGTCACCGAGTCAGTTATGTTTGTCGGACTATACACAATTATTTTTTATTTGTTACTTAAGTCAAAACTGAAATGTATCGTATGTGAAATACCAACTGCAACATTTTGACATTTTATTATTTTTTATCGTATTTTTTATTTATTTTACTTTGATAAAACGCCTAATATTATTGCAAATAAAGATTATTATGTCAATACAATATGTCAGAATCTATTACGGTCCGTATTATTCGTTTTACACGCTATCTCACAAGCCTCAAAAACTACGTGGCATTCGAGGTAAGTTCCCTAAATATCCTCTTCCTGAATCCCAATTAGGTATTTCTCAATTTTTTTTGGTCTGGTCTGGTGGGAGAAAGGTGGGAGGATTCGTCCGTGGCCCCACCCTACCGGCAAAGGCAATAAAAAAGAAATAAAGCGACCTGATACGTTCGCGTATATAAACAGATTTGAGATTAGTGGTACCTACCTACTACCTATAGATAATGGTGTAGGCATACACAGAAATAGGAATCTGCATAAGGCTTTAATAGGTTAGCCCGCTGCCTAGCATCTCAGACTGCATCATCACTTGCCACCAGATAAGATCACAGTCAAGGGCTAACTTGTAGTAAGAAAAACTTACTGTCCCACAAACTTAACTGACCCGGTGACAGCGTCGCTAGGTACTTAAATGAAAAACTAGCTGGTGCCCGCGACTTCGTCCGCGTGGTTTAAGTATTTTTTGATTCCCGCGGGAACTCCTTAATTTTCCGGGATAAAAAGTATCCTATCATGTCACTCTCCAGATCCTCAACTATACACATACCAAAAATCACGTCAATCCGTTGCTCAGTTGGGACGCGATTGAAGGACAAACCAACAAACCAACAAACAAACACACTTTCGCATTTATAATATTAGTAAGTATGATGACTAGTAGATAGGTAGGTAGGTATATGAAAAATAAAATAAAAACAAAAACTAAACAGGCAGAAAAATTTGTTCTAATTTTAGCCATCGGGCCAGAATCAGATAAGTTAGTGGGACTATGAAGGCTGGTTCATTCCAACTTACCTTCTTAAATACTTACTAAGCTGGCTCAATGGCCCAAAGACGATCGACTTGACTTCCAACACTAGAAGCCGCCTGACGCCTCTCCTCTTGATACAACACTACCTACCGGAATCGTCGGCCTCGATCCTCACGACAATTCATTTACCGTTGTGCATGGATTTAACGACGAACTTGCATGCCTTACAGTTCTCCATAGTTTTGGCATGGATTTAACAATGAATCTGCATGCCTGACAGTTCTCCATAATTTATGCATGGATTTAACGACGAACTTACATGCCTTAATACAGTCTCCATAGTTTTGTGCTTGGATTTAACAATAAACCTGCATGCCTGACAGTTCTCCATAATTTTGTGCATGGATTTAACAACGAACTTACATGCCTTACAGTTCTCCATAGTTTTGTGCATGGATTTAACAATGAATCTGCATTCCTGACAGTTCTCCATAATTTTGTGCATGGATTTAACAACGAACTTGCATGCCTTACAGTTCTCCATAGTTTTGTGCATGGATTTAACAACGAACTTGCACCTTGAGTTCTCAATGATTTTCTAAAAGTCTGCCAATCTTCACTATCGGCTAGGGTCTCAACCCTTCCATTACCTCTTATTGCTGAGGGGAGACCCATGTTGAGCGGCCGGCGATGGGTTGATGGGTCAGAATTTCTTAAAAAGTTGTGCTCACCTACTTAAACGAATAGGTATGAACTTCAAGCGAATCTAAGGCAATGTTTTAAATAAATCTTCCTCGTCAGAACATCTTCAAAAGTTGGGATTTCGTGTGGACCTCGTTCCTGTGGACTTCGTCAACTTCTGTATGCTGGAGATGTGTGGCCATGAGGTAGGCATTCAGATGTCGTCTCACAGAATCCTAAATATGTTTGGTAATACATCTTAGAAATGACTTAATATTAGGTATTATCACGGTATTATGTTGTCTTACGGAACCTCGTCACGAGTGGGTAACGATTAAGGGCTGTACCTTCTTCACCTTTCTACCATCGTTCCGCAAGACGCCGTGCAAAGGGGATTGAACCGATCTGGCATACTTAGCGACCTGCCGCCATTTTGATTTTTTTTCGAAATCGCGGCGCACGATGGAAGTGGTATGTATGAGTAGAGGACACATAGACGAACAAATAATGTCAAGTAACATAGTGCCCCAAAGTGTCACGTTACCGAGATATTTGGAGGTAAAATGAGGACAACGACAATCATTAAAAATAGACTTATTAGTTACGTGTCTACAGGCATCAGATTGTATCCAAATAATTGTTTCTAGGTTGATTATTATTATTACTGTTTATTAGAACAGACTAGAGTAGGTACATTACTGACAAGTCAACACGCGCGCGCGAGATACTTTGACATATAACTAATATAGCGTTTCACTGCGATGCGATGCGATTTAGTAGGCAAATAATTAATTATAGTAGTAGCTTTCTCGTGCTCCGAGTAGTATGTAATGTACCTACTCTCTTCTAATAAACAGTAATAATAATAATCAACCTGGGAACGATTATTTGGATACAATCTGACGCCTGTAGACACGTAATAAGTCTATTTTTAATGATTGTCGTTGTCCTCATAATAATATGTCTATCTTTACCTCCAAATATCTCGGTAACGTGACACTTTGGGGTACTATATTACTTGACATTATTTGTTCGTCTATGTGTCCTCTATCCATACATACCACTTTCATCGTGCGCCGCGATTTCGAAAAAAAAAACAAAATGGTGGCGGGTCGGCTATGCCAGCTTCCATACAAAAAAGTTCGAACCCCTTTACCTACACCCCTATGTCGTCAACCTTCCATCCACACCTACCTACGCTTCGCGTCTTCATTCCTCATTCGCATGGCTAGGGTCTGGATGGAATACTCTACCTAAAACTCTGTTTCCCACCAATGACAATCCGTGTATCTTTAAATCAAAAGTGAATAGGCATCTTCTAGGCAAGGGCGTCCCATATTAGGCCGCATCATCACTTCCCATCAGATGTGATTGTGGTCATAAAAAATTGGCAGTCATAGGGACTGCCGATAGAAGTGAAAACTACTTTGAAAAAAATATAAAATTTTCAAACGCCAATATAAGTAAACTAGTAGGGCGCGTGGCTGTGCGGCCCGCTAAAGCGGACCGCGTAATGGACCGCGTGGTCCACTGTCTACTTACTCGCTGTCCTACTATCCTGCCCCCCGATTATGTAAGAATGGCCGATCAAATCGTAAAAGTTCGGCGTCAAAGTAAAATAAACCATAACAGCATTGAATTAGAGCTCAATTTCGTGTTTCGAAATTGAGCTCTAATTTAATGCTGTTGTGGTTTATTTTACTTTGACGCCGAACTTTTACGATTTGATCGACAATTCTTACATAATCGGGCAGCTGGTTTACTGTCTACGTGTTCTGATCTGAACAACACACTGCTATGCTAGTGAGCACAGTGGAAGCGTCAGCACGCCAAGCGTCCGACGTAAAAGAAAATTCTCATAAAGGAAAAAACATAAAACAAAGCTCCCCCCCCCCCCCCCCCCCCCCCACATCTTTGTGCCATCGAACTTCGGCAACTTGGCTTGCCTAATGGCAATGGAATGGAATAATTCTTCCATGAAGAACAAATCTTGTAAAAAAAACCATATCAAAATCATGCATTTCTGCTCATCAAGTAGACTTTCAGGCCCTGATAATTTTCTACCCAAAAACCACTCTTCCATCTTTTAAATACTGTCTGAGATAGCCGCCATCTTGAATCCGCCATTTTGGATTTTTTTTTCAGCTCACTGCTAATTGTATGAAGTTTCGAGTATTTTTTGTTTGAGCAGCCCCTACCTATCTTTAATACCCTGACTGTGCTCCTCACCCATCATTCGAACCTTCGATCATCATCTCGCTCCATATTTTTTTCTCCGAACCATTCGTCAAAATGAGAATTCTTCCATAGAAAACAAATCTTGAAAAGAAACCGTAATCTTGCATAGTTTTTCTATGAAAAAATAAATTCCGCCATCTTGAATTTTTTTCCTGTTCATCAAGTAGACCCTCATGTCCTGATCATCTTTTGCCAAGAAACCACTCTTCCATCTTTTATACTCTCCGTGATAGACATCGACGAAATTTGTATGGCGGCCATGTTAAATCCGCCATTTTGAATTTTTTTTCAGCTCACTGTCAATTGGATAAAGTTTCGAGTGAAATTTGGTCGAACACCCCCCACCTATCTTCAATACCCTTTTCTATGGAAAAATAAATTCCGCCATCTTGAATTTTTTTCCTGTTCATCAAGTAGACCCTCATGTCCTGATCATCTTTTGCCCAGAAACCACTCTTCCATCTTTTATACTCTCCGAGATAGACACCGTCGAAATTTGTATGGCGGCCATCTTAAATCCGCCATTTTGATTTTTTTTTTCAACTACCGCCAATTGGATGAGGTTTCGAATGACATTTGGTCGAGCACCCCCCACCTATCTTCGATACCCTGGCTGGTGCTCTTCATCCGTCTTCGAAATCCTCAATCATCAGCTCTCTTCGTATTTTTCCTCCCCATGAATTTTTGTCTTCTATACGAAACGATGAGTGAAAAAAAAAGTTTTCATACAAAATTTTACAGGAGAGGTGATCAATATGTCAGTCAGCACGAGCAGCTATATATATATTAACTAGTATGGCGCGTGGTTGCGCGGCCCGCTACAGCGGACCGCGTAGTGGACCGCGCGGTCCACTGTCTACTTACTCGCTGTCCTACTATCCTGCCCCCCGATTATGTAAGAATGGCCGATCAAATCGTCAAAGTTCGGCGTCAAAGTAAAATAAACCATAACAGCATTGAATTAGAGCTCAATTTCGAAACACGAAATTGAGCTCTAATTCAATGCTGTTATGGTTTATTTTACTTTGACGCCGAACTTTTACGATTTGATCGACAATTCTTACATAATCGGGCAGCTGGTTTACTGTCTACGTGTTCTGATCTGAACAACACACTGCTATGCTAGTGAGCACAGTGGAAGCGCCAGCACGCCAAGCGTCCGACGTAAAAGAAAATTCTCATAAAGGAAAAAGATAAAACAAAGACCACCAACCCCCCGCCCCTCCCTTTTTGTTTGAGCAGCCCCTAAGTAGGTACCTATCTTTAATACCCTGACCGTGCTCCTCACCCATCATCCGAACCTTCGATCATCATCTCTCTCCATATTTTTTTCTCCGAACCATTCGTCAAAATGAGATTTCTTCCATGAAAACAAATCTTGAAAAGGAACCGTAGTCTTGCATAGTTCTACACTTGTAGCCTCTTCAATATTCGCCATACATTTTCTATGGAAAAATAAATTCCGCCATCTTGAATTTTTTTCCTGTTCATCAAGTAGACCTTCATGTCCCGATCATCTTTTGCCAAGAAACCACTCTTCCATCTTTTATACTCTCCGTGATAGACACCGACGAAATTTGTATGGCGGCCATCTTAAATCCGCCATTTTGAAATTTTTTTCAGCTCACTGTCAATTGGATGAAGTATCGAGTGACATTTGTTCGAGCACCCCACACCTATCTTCAATACCCTTTTCTATGGAAAAATAAATTCCGCCATCTTGAATTTTTTTCCTGTTCATCAAGTAGACCCTCATGTCCCGATCATCTTTTGCCAAGAAACCACTCTTCCATCTTTTATACTCTCCGTGATAGACACCGACGAAATTTGTATGGCGGCCATCTTAAATCCGCCATTTTGAAATTTTTTCCTGTTCATCAAGTAGACCTTCATGTCCCGATCATCTTTTGCCAAGAAACCACTCTTCCATCTTTTATACTCTCCGTGATAGACACCGACGAAATTTGTATGGCGGCCATCTTAAATCCGCCATTTTGAAAATTTTTTCAGCTCACTGTCAATTGGATGAAGTATCGAGTGACATTTGTTCGAGCACCCCACACCTATCTTCAATACCCTTTTCTATGGAAAAATAAATTCCGCCATCTTGAATTTTTTTCCTGTTCATCAAGTAGACCCTCATGTCCCGATCATCTTTTGCCAAGAAACCACTCTTCCATCTTTTATACTCTCCGTGATAGACACCGACGAAATTTGTATGGCGGCCATCTTAAATCCGCCATTTTGAAATTTTTTTCAGCTCACTGTCAATCGGATGAAGTTTCGAGTGACATTTGGTCGAGCACCCCCCACCTATCTTCGATACCCTGGCTGGTGCTCTTCATCCGTCTTCGAAATCCTCAACCATCAGCTCTCTCTGTATTTTTCCTCTTAATGAATTTTTGTCTTCTATACGAAACGATGAGTGAAAAAAAAAATGTTCATACAAAATTTTACAGGAGAGGTGATCAATGAGTCAGTCAGTCAGCACGAGCAGCTATATATATATAAATACAAATATTTAAAATAAAAAAAATACGTCACAGCATGTCGGTGTCGCGAACCCATAAGATTGTCCCCTACCAAAAAGTGCTCTACGCGGCTACAGAAGTTTTCACTTCAAAAAAACAACAATTATATTATTCCAGGTGTTTAGATGTAACATAAAAAACCTCGCCTTCAACACTCCATCGGAACGCGACGCGGTCTGCTGTCGAGCCATCAACGCGATCGTAGAAGCAAGCGTCAAGTTCCTTAGAACCAGGAATTATCTATGGACCTGGGCGCTCCTAGACGACCAGATATTCAGGAGGAGCGAATACGCACCTAAAGACTACTGGCCTTTCGACTTGGAGCAGGATTTCGATACGTGTCTCGAATGTACCGAGTGTTGCGGGGTTATCAGAAAGAGCACTTAGTTGTGAAATAAAAGCCACTTTTATTAAATCAGTGGTTTTAATAAACAATTATTGATTTAGTTAAAGAAGTCAATTAACCTGCATCCTTGCCTGCATCACAAACCTGCATTGGCGTGCATGTCATACAGGCAGCAAAGCACTGCTTACTCTAGTTGAAATAGCTCAATGCTTATTTTTCGCTATGACCTGCCAGTAATTCGTAACAAATGCCTACCCAGACTTCAAACCCTGTACACGCCACTGAACCTGCATAGGTATTTCAAAGGTTTCATACCTGAGAATATGATTTAGGTATGCGCGGCGCAACTGAGAACTTAAGTATCTAGTATCTACACACGCAAATCAGGTATTAATTGAATGCATTCAGGCTTACCCGTTGTCCAGTGGCATGCAGTTCATAACACAGTTCAGTTGACAAATAGTCAAATCAGCAACTTTTTTTTCAAACATCAGAACGCGTTCTATATGGGATTTATATTAAATTCTGAAATGTGACGTCAAAAGTTCGACGCACTTTTTTACTGTAATCGGTTGTTTAAAATGGTTATTCAACATAAAACTATCAGGGGACGTGGATATTAACGTGGATATTACGACTTTTGGGAGATCCTCTATTTAATAATCACTAAAAAATAATTTATTTGAATAGTAGTCCGATACCCAATTATAGATAAACATTGAAACCCAACATCATAACTCTATAGCTATAAAAATAGATAGAATAGATAGAGATAGAGGCAAAAAAGCACCGCTTACCCAAAAGAAAATACGTCAATGTCCATTTTTCATCAAAACAGCTAGTAAACAGGTATTCTGACCGGTAGGTATTATGCCTACCCCAGCTTCAAACCCTGTGCACGCCACTGTCGTTGTCCTAGGTGAGCGACAGGACCGACACGACGCGACACGACGCCATAAGGTCGCGTATATCATTCTACGCGACAACGTAGGTCACGTGAAGCGTCAGCTAGTTTGGTACAGTCGCGTCGTGTTGTATCGAATCGCGGTGTCGCGTTTGTTGCTCACGTAGGACATCGGGTTACAAGGTCCGGCTTCATTGCGTCGCGTCGTCGCGACTTCCGTGCTTCCGCAGTCCGCACGCCTGCAAAGTGATGTCCTAGATATCTTTCGAACGCTTATCGATAAATAGTAGTTCTCAGAGTAGACAGAACGAAGTTCTCACCGATGCAACCCAGGGCCTTTTGCTCGCATACTAAGTACTCGTATAAGTAGTTCTAGATCACTCGATCCCGATCCACAGAGGCCACAGCGCACTTTAATTTCTACTATTACGTTTACTAAAATATCTACCTACCTTTATTTTCAATCAGCAGGCCGCCTTAAGAATTAACACTGATCGAGCTTCAGCTGTCATCTGTCATCAAACGCTTGATAATTCCATACAAAGCGTGGTTAACTTTAACGCGATTGAATAGGTAAAAAAACTCCCACTAGGACCCCCATTTCAGATTAGTGTCAAAGTCTAACAGCTGAACAAATTTTGATGAAACCTATGCTCTAATTACTAATAAATAAATGAAGCAAGAAGATAAACAACACTGATTTTGGATTTGTTATATTGAAACATGTTACAAGACTCCCCGAATTCAGTCCGCTAACAACAAATTAATTACATTTATATAATATTTTAGACTCAGTCAATATATAATTCAATTTCGTAATAGAATTCTTTAAATAAGGGTTTAACGTACCTATTTGCTTTTTAAAGTACATACTTAACACATACTTATTATGTACCTATGTACTACGACAGGCAGGCAGAAGAGCTCCGACGGACTAGGACGAGACAGAGCAAATCGTCTGCGATACTTTAAACTTTTTAACATCTTTTGCAGAATTTATTTTGGATTGCTTTTTTAATTAAACAAATACTCCCTTAAAAAACAGATTCGATTTCTGCTGGAATTAAATAAAACTGCCAAAGGTTATTATAACATTGGTTCTATATTTCATCTCTCTCTTGTATGTGGCGTCTCTTGCGTTAGAAAGAGCCAAACAGCCATTTCTCATAAAACCATCCAACTATTTATATTTAACTATTTAGTGTATTCCAAATCAATTTGTTCAAATTAAAAATCTCAATAATTAATTATTCGTCTTATTTTATATTTAAGGCGTCGATTTCACATTCCGCTTTTAAAACTGACCAAATCAAATCAAAATGTTAAATTACCTAACTAACACATTATTAGATTACCAGAGATTAAAAATATAATAGTTATTATACCTATGACGGTATTATAAAATAAGCTGGCATTTTATAAAATAAGCTTATTAATTGTTTTGATTGGTCCAATTTTCCAGAACTTTGGATTCGATGCCTTATTAATTTATGAATATTTTTTAACGAGTGTTTCACTTCCAATATGAGCATTACTATCGATATTATCTATAGTCTAATGTACAAAATTATCGGAACAATCGTACAAGCTGCCTAAACGAAATCCTTTCAACAAAAGCTAATTTTATGTTTTGCATTTCGAGTCCAATTTCTAAAATTTCGAGAGTAAAATCAATATCCTAACTATCGATAGATTTTAATTTTTATTTATTGACTAGCAACACTAGTTACAGTTTTCCACCTCGGAGTGCAATTTTTTCCACCTTTTAATTATTATTTTGTTCATTTTACGTGCCGTTCCAACAAATTGATTTGGAATCATATTTCATAATTTAAAATTCAATTTACAATCGAATATCGATAGACATAAATAAGATTAAAATTAACAGTTATAGTTAAATACACCTAAAACCGAAATAGTATACAATAAAAAAGGTCACCTTATTGCAGCAATTATTGTAATCATAAGTCCCTGTCCAAGTGACCACTGGCAAAAAAGTTCCGCTATTACTTGCAGAAGTCAGATTTTTGCACTTTCAAGTCAACATCAATTCCTCCAAGTTCTGCAAAATATTCTGAGTGTAAACTTGCAGAAATTGACATTTTCATGACAGTAACTTCAGCAAGAATTTTTCTTCCAGTAGACACTGGGCCTACGGACATAGAAACACATCGCGCGGAATCTTGCAAGTTGAATTCCGCAACAACCTATACACAGGTCTGAGCGAAAAGACGGCTTCAAATCCGCTAGTATAGTCCTACAAAATTATCTGATCCGGTGACAACGGCGCTAGTAGATATGAAAAATAAAATTTTAAAAAAACTTAGCAGGCATAAAAATTAGTTTCAATTTTGGCCACCGGGTCGGATAAGTTTGACGGACTGTAAGGTGATATTGCATTAAAATTATAGTTGCCAAAAATCCGCATCAATATAACGCGTATGCCTAAATAATACTAATGTTTCAACTTTCAATACGACATATTGATGCGGAATTCCGCAAACAAAAGTTCCGCTTTTTCCGCAAAGTTCCGCTATATTTGTCTCTTGACCTTAGGGTCGGGGCATGCTAGCGCAGAGTCGAAGCGCGTCGAAGCGTCAAACAAGAAGTTTTCATGGCATATTGACACCTATCCATGTCCCGACCCTTAGAATTATTCGCGACGCTTGCCTTTATAGACACACCTAGAATTTACTAAAGTAATTAAAAAATAAAATATTCTATACAAAAATACTTCAAAGTAAGGATAAAAATGTTATTTTTGAGTTGAGATAGAGTTGTCATACTGTTGCTTGGATGTTGTTGAATGTGCCTTTATACAATTTTCACGTGTATCATTTTTCTTTTGTAATTTTCTCCTAGCCTATTAGTCCCTATCTACACACCAAGTTCATGAAATACCCCGTAGCATAGGACCAGCGCAGAAAGAACTATTTTACTTTTTACTATTTTTATTTAATTACAGAGCGCAGAAAATGGTTTTTCTTATGTTCATGTGGTAAAGTGGTGGTGGTCTTGTGGTGTAGTCCGGTCAAATTAGACCAAAAACCAGAGGTGAGGTTACAAAAATTCACACAAAATTGGATTGCTCAAAACACTATTATAAATGAAATGTGAAAAGTCCTCATCGATCCGACACTTGGAAAAAAAATTACTCGGGGTCAAAGGTCACAAAAACGGGTTCTTCGCGATTTTCAGCAAAACGGTAAGTTTTTATCATAAAATTAGCCCAGACAAAATTGTAGATCAGATGAAACAAAGGTAATAAGGTCCATTTCACTCTGACGTTAATGTTTTAATTACGGTAAGTCCACACTGTGTCAGCGTGGCAATTTCTTATGCAGAATCCGAAAAGAACGCGTGCTGAAATTTCGCAGTGCGAACTTACCCTGAAGGAAGATGTTTTTATGTGAATAATAACAAGGTGTTTTATCTGTACAATTTATTGTTTACCGAGTACCTATAATATATTTCGGAGACATTATTTCATTCGAATCTTCCTAGCTACATATCATTTATAAATCCAAGTCCGTGTCAAGAAAATACGAATAGAACGCGTGGCGAAACGTCGCTTGAATCTTGTCACATAAAAATGCGAAAGTAAAGCGAATTTCTATGGGACGAGATTCAAGCTACACGGTACATTACAAAATAAAAACGCTTAGCCACGCTTTCGTTTCGCCTTGCGTTTGACAAAGGCTTTAACGAGGAAGTAGATACGTTTGCATCTAGAAATTATAATGATACATTAATCGCCTATTGCGCATTTAACTTTCGTGAAGTTAACTAGACCCTCCCACCAATCCAAATTGACCCTAACGGGAATCAAACCCGGCATTCGAGTATTCACAACGCTTACTCGTTCGCCGAGGCGAGCGAGAAAACGATTCGAGTCAATGAGCCAGCCAGTGATACGTCAAACATACCCTACCGTACCATTCCCATGCAAGCCTATAAAAACGCCAACAGACAAATAATGTTAACAAGTTAGGGTAGTGTTATAGTACCATCTTAGTCCATAACTGAAGTACTTATTTCATAACTTTTTTTGACATTTAGAGATGTAGCCGCGAGCTGTAGTGGGTGTTCCGATATAAGCACTGCGAGCACTGGCAGTGCTCTTTACTGGGGACTTACAGTGCTCGCAGTGTATTTCGGAACGCACCCGTAATCTTGTACAAAAATGACAAAATGAAAGCAGCGACCGCTTGTCAACTTGTCAATTTTGTATGAGGTGACAGCTGGCTGACCCCACACTGTCAGTATTACATGAACTAAGAATTGACAGTAAACGACTGTAATTTGTAAATGATAAGACAGAAAAAAACGCGACAAGTATACGTCAGCAACCTTATTCTTTAACTCAGTGGCCATCTAAAAATGAAAACCACTGACATATATTTTCTATCCATTGAAGGTTTGCTATGAAATAAAAATAAAATTTTCATAGCAAACCTTCAATGGATAAAAAAAATGACACTGGCTTCCATTATTGAGTCACTGTGTTAGAGAATAAGGGGGATTATCACACTGTACCATTTGTAATATTAGGAACAGTTTTGGAGTCCTCGTACAGTAGGGTTAGTATCAGATTTCAAATCGCCCTAGCGTTCATACAAATCGAGCGTCGCAACATTTTAACTATCAAGTAAAATTGACCTTAACTGCTTCACTAAAAACTGCCTATACAGCTTTTCTATAATATCATTTAAAGCGCTAGATAATGAAAATCAAAGTATGCTTATCATTTCGAAGTTAGAAATTAACACAGGTCATGACGTCACACATCCGAGCGGCAATGTTTTTCTAGCTCATAAACCCTTTGAATATGCTTCAAACCAATTAAATAACATTTCTTTTTGATATTATATACATATTTTTAGAGCTAAATAAATCATAAGAAATCGCAGGCGCCTTTTTAATACAATAAAGGCCAGTGCTAAACACGTCACAACCACATATTATTTGCACAAATTCAGAGCAAAAAAATTATATCAGTCATAACTTAGTAATACTTCACGAATAAAAGTGTAATAAAAACTATGAGTAATGTATGTGATTTAAAATTTGATAGTGTGATGTTAGCGTTGCAGTTACACACTGGTGCTCTCCATTGTGTTTCGACGCTCGAATTCTACCAACGTTGGCGGTAACTCATACTAACCCGACTGTTCCTTGTATTACAACGTCTAGAAGCCGCGTTGGACGCATCGGCATCGCCCGTCGCTGCTGTCACTAGTTTTCTCTGCCCGCAACGCCAACAAGGTTACAGAACAGGCGAGACACGCGACAACAGTCCGCACTCATTTCACTTGCGTTTTGACGTGCTGCAAGAACTCGTAGTACGAGAGAGCGGACTCCACTCTGTCTTCCACAAGGCGCTCCGTGAATAGCTGCCGTGATGCTGAGTTGTCCCTGTGGTTAAAGGAGCAACTTTATTGTCTGTACTAATATTATAAACTAGATGATGCCCGCGACTTCGTCTGCGTGGTTAAGGTTAGTCATTTAAACTTACTTAAATACATATCAAAAATTTTCGGAACGGGCAGGTAAGTGAACCGTGGCCGAGTGGTCAAGGCGCTTAGGGCGCGTTTCCCAGAGAGACACAGGTTCAAATCCTGCCGGTTTCGAAAATTTTTGATATGTATTTAAGTAAGTTTAGAAACTTTCCTCGTGTGTGAAGCACTGTCATAAAATTATAAAGTTAGTCATTTAGTCATTTATTTACTTGTATATTTACTTGCTAATACATAATATTAATCATAAAGTTTTTTAATTCCCGCGAGAACTCGTTAATTTTCCGGGACAAAAAGTAGACTATGTCCTTCCCCGGGATACAACCTATCCCTGTACCAAATTTCATCAAAATCGGCTGAACAGGTGGGCCGTGAAAGCGTAGCAGAGAAACAGACAGACACACTTTCGCATTTATAATATTAGTGTGGATATGGATAATCCAGGCTATCCATAAAATACAAGGTGAGACCACGTCATCGTCCACGTGAATTGAAAGATTTGAAATTCCTGTAGTAACGTATATCTGTGAAAACGATTAGTATTTTCCCACGCCTATAATCTCTAACAAAAACTAGTAATACTATAAAAATATGTCTAAAATGTCTGTAATCTTTCGGCACATAGTTTGAACAATTAACGATAGGCGTTGTGGTCCCAAGGTGTTGGACGACCCACCCCTCGGTGAAACGACAATTTCAGACGGATAGCGGGAGACTACAAGACCAAGTCCTATGAAGATCAATGAAGGAGACCTTCTTCCAGCAGTGGACTTGCTTTGGTTGAGACGACAACAAAGTTGGTAACCCCACTAGGTGAACAAAATTTTGTAACCTATCAGACCTTAGCAAAAAAAACTCTTATAAAAAGACAATCTTATGAGTAACGTATTATGTTTAAACATAGTTTGAGTTGATTGGATGTCGCAAACAAAATTAGCCTTAAATTTTTATTTTTATTCTTTATAGGCTTACGCTTGACTACAATCACACCTGATGGGAAGTGATGATGCGGCCTAAGATGCCTATTCACTCTTGATTTAAAGATACCCGGATTGTAATTGCACTAACTTGGAAGAATAATGGCATTTTAGAGAAAGTAACAGATCACCAGCAATCGATTCATTTCCACAGTACCAAAAGAAAACGTATCACGTGTCTACTCACCTTAGTATTAACATGCTGGCTGGGTAAGGCCGGTCGTCGTTCAGCTTATCGATAAACGCGTGTAATATCTCATTGCCGTCCGCCTCCAGTTTGGGCAGACTCCTGGCCTCGTCCGGCAGCTGGTTGAAGGACGCCACGCCAAAGGTCTCCGACAAAAACGCGGGACTGACGCCGTGGCACACGTAGATTATCATATTCTCGCCGTCGTCCAGTAGGTACGCTCCGGTTATGTTGATTCTGGGGAAGAGATAATTGTTAGAGTAGAAAAAGTTGCTTGTGACGTACTTGTCATAGATTACAAAACCAAAATGGAGTAACGACATTTTAAGGGGGGATTTAATAGGTAACAGACAACAAAATTTGCAAAAACGACCTCATATACTTTGGAAAGATTCTCTATGCTAGTGGCGAAATTCGGATCTAACAGAATCTACTGAGTTGATAGCCTAGAATGTTAAAGGACATTGCCCAAATTTTATTTATTTATTTTATTTATTTTATTGAAATGCCAACAAGTATTGTTCAAACAATTAATAATAATAAAATAATACAGTCATGTCTCGTTCTATCACAACACTTAATTATAGGCAAATACAGCATTATTATAGATAATCCGGTCAATTTTTTTTTTTTTTTTAAATATTTAAATACAAAAGCAAAGAATACCTACAAGCTAATAGATTCACATAATTAAAGTTAAACTTGAATACATAATAATTAATATTATACAATTAATTTAAATTAGATTAATAAATTAAGTACAATAAAATAAAATAATTACAATTAAATTAGATCCTACTATACAATACCATTAAATTAAAAATTGAGTCGGCAAATTAAATAAAAAAGAAAAACATTGCATCCATAAAGTTACAGTTTCATTTCAACGAATAAAGTTTCTTCTTAAAGCTAGTTAGAGTGTCATGAAAAATGTCAATGTCAAGGTGGGTCAAATTGTTATAATTATTAATAAATCGACTAATTGGGGAGTATTTGCCAAGATTACTATTTGAAATTCAAAGTTAAATGCCAAAAGTAAAATAAATGATTGGACAGAGAGTAGCTTATTTTTTAAACCTTATTCCAAATATTAGAATTCAACAGACAAGCTCTATTGATATTTCCTACAAACTTCGATATTGAAACGATGCGCAGCGAGGCTAGTCGAAATAACCTCAAAACGAGAAGGTTCACTTTCGGTGTACTCTTTGTACACTCTACCATGAAGAGACGAAAATCCATAGATTGTATTTAAAATATAATAATTTAGAATATTAAAGTAAATAACGAGAAATAAAATAAAATGTATTTCAAGTTTTCGATACGTTTCCAAGATGGCAACCTTTAGCCATAGAGATGGCAGTAGGCGCGAAATGTATCAAAAGTCATTTCTGACAGTCGCTGTCAAAATACGTTTTTTCCCTACGGTTTTTCCGGTGTTGTGTTGACACTTGACAGAAAACGTCAAAAAATATGAATCCGCCATTGTTACCCACTCGTGTTTAGTGTTGCTTATCGTGAAAAGATTAAATAATTACACCACTGAAATTACGATGAATTCGTAGATTTGAACGTTCAAAACTGGTTTAGTATTTTTTTTTCTTTCATTTCTCTACTTGTACAAGGACCGGACCGACGCTCCATACAAATCTGGACCGTCTCCTTTAAAATATTTTTGGTAATAAGTAAATTATCACAAGTGTCCGTCGTGTTAAACTGCTCTCAAGTATAAAATGGTATTATTTTGAACCTGCAGTAATCAATGTATTATGACGGTTGGTTCTTAGGCGAACTTTGTATGGGGAATGATGGGGACAGAGCAAACTTGTTTTTTAATAGAACGTCGCCGCCACACACAATGATAACCACATCATCCGGTGTGTGCCGACAGTCAGAGAAGTTATTGTAATGAGCAACACTCACCTCTCGGCTGTCAGCTGCTGGCGCGGCGGGTCGGGCACGTCCAGGTCGTCCTTGTCGCGGTGCACGTGCTCGCTCAGGTTGTGTATCGCGTATAGGTCGGGGTAGACGGCTCGCATCACTTGACACAAGGGCGCGCTCTTCATGAAGCACATGTCCGCTACTCGCTCGTCCAGCCGCGTCGATGTGCCCGTGCGGAATGCTTTCTGTTGACAAAAGAGTATATTTTACTAAGGTAATTATTAATAAAGGTAAGGTGTTTCATCAATTTAAAAAATGGCCCTAAAACTTCTTTACTTTTGGGCCGATTTATTTCAGTATCAAAGTGTATCCCAGATTTCAATTTTGAAAGAAATCCATCGATCTCGCAAGCTATTTGGAAGAGACTGATCCCCAAGTCACGGGTATATCCTAGTTTGGGGGTCCAGGGTAATTTAGGGAAATTGTACATTTTGTTTGAATAAATAAAGATTTTGATTATTTATTATTATTATTATTATTTCAAAATACGATAGAAATCATTTTCGTATTTCGATAAATCTTAGAAATGACAACAGTGGCTTTCAGTGGCTGATTAAACTAATTTAATCGCAAAAATTAAATTAGTTGAATCACCACTTAAATTTTCAAATTTGTTTCGTGCAACTCAGCGTTAGCCTCAGAGAGATGTTATAACACTCACCCGTTACAACAGCGCCAGCATATACAGCGGCAGTAACCTCATAGATATGGACGAGAGGAGGGCGGTACTGACCGAGCCCACTGGCAGGTTCTGCGCTAGCCTTGCGCTGACAGTACGTCCACAGCCGTTGATGAGAGCCTTAGCCTCAGAGAGTTGGCATAACACTCACCCGTTTCAACAGCGCCAGTATATACAGCGGCAGTAGCCTCATGGACACGGGCGCGTGGAGGGCGGAACTGACGGAGCCCACTGGCAGGTTCTGCGCTAGCCTGTGCGCTGACAGTACGTCAACAGCCGTTGATGAGAGCCTTAGCCTCAGAGAGTTGGCATAACACTCACCCGTTTCAACAGCGCCAGTATATACAGCGGCAGTAGCCTCATGGACACGGGCGCGTGGAGGGCGGAACTGACGGAGCCCACTGGCAGGTTCTGCGCTAGCCTGTGCGCTGACAGTACGTCCACAGCCGTTGATGAGAGCCTTAGCCTCAGAGAGTTGGCATAACACTCACCCGTTTCAACAGCGCCAGTATATACAGCGGCAGTAGCCTCATGGACACGGGCGCGTGGAGGGCGGAACTGACGGAGCCCACTGGCAGGTTCTGCGCTAGCCTGTGCGCTGACAGTACGTCAACAGCCGTTGATGAGAGCCTTAGCCTCAGAGAGTTGGCATAACACTCACCCGTTTCAACAGCGCCAGTATATACAGCGGCAGTAGCCTCATGGACACGGGCGCGTGGAGGGCGGAACTGACGGAGCCCACTGGCAGGTTCTGCGCTAGCCTGTGCGCTGACAGTACGTCCACAGCCGTTGATGAGAGCCTTAGCCTCAGAGAGTTGGCATAACACTCACCCGTTTCAACAGCGCCAGTATATACAGCGGCAGTAGCCTCATGGACACGGGCGCGTGGAGGGCGGAACTGACGGAGCCCACTGGCAGGTTCTGCGCTAGCCTGTGCGCTGACAGTACGTCCACAGCCGTTGATGAGAGCCTTAGCCTCAGAGAGACGGTATAATACTTACCCGTTTCAACAGCGCCAGTATATACAGCGGCAGTAGCCTCATGGACACGGGCGCGTGGAGGGCGGAACTGACGGAGCCCACTGGCAGGTTCTGCGCTAGCCTGTGCGCTGACAGTACGTCCACTGCCACGTTGATGAGAGCCTCTTTAGCCTCCGACATGGATGCTGTCGCGCAACGGTCCACGGCTGGAAATAAATTATAATTGGGTATTTGACTACTCAGCCACTCTTTGTAAAACCTCAAAAGTTTAGTATGGGACTTTGTATGAAATACCGGCTTGTGACCTAATTAAAAATTCAACAAACTTATTTTCTTTAATTGATAGTTTAAAATGGTGATTAATTAACAGTATGGTCATTAACGTGGATATTACGTCTTTTGGAAGACCCTCTATTCAATAATCATTAGAAAATAATTTATTTTTGACATAGGAAACAAAAGGAAAACACCAGTTTTTAAGAAATTATAATAGGGCATTCACCATTCTTTTTAGGGTTCCGTAGCCGAATTTGGCAAAAACGGAACCCCCCTTATAGATTCGTCATGTCTGTCTGTCTGTCTGTCCGTCCGTATGTCACAGCCACTTTTTTCCGAAACTAGAACTATACTGTTGAAACTTGGTAAGTAGATGTATTCTGTGAACCGCATTAAGATTTTCTTACAAAAATAGAAAAAAAAACAATAAATTTTGGGGGTTCCCCAAACTTAGAACTGAAACTCAAAAATTTGTTTTTCATCTAACCCATACGTGTTGGGTATCTATGGATAGGTCTTCAAAAATGATATTGAGGTTTGTAATATCATTTTTTTCTAAACTGAATAGTTCGCGCGAGAGACACTTCCAAAGTGGTAAAATGTGTGTCCCCCCCTGTAACTTCTAAAATAAGAGAATGATAAAACTAAAAAAAATATATGATGTACATTACCATGCAAACTTCCACCGAAAATTGGTTTCAACGAGATCTAGTAAGTAGTTTTTTTTTAATAATTTAAAATTTACTACAGGTTTGTACGGAACCCTCGGTGCGCGAGTCCGACTCGCACTTGGCCGGTTTTTATTTAGAGGTATCAAAATGATCTCGGAAAACTTACCAGTTGTTTTTTTATGATTATAATTTCTGTATGTCTGTTACACTTTCACGCCCCAACTGATTTAAATTTTAATAGAAATTTGCATTCTGAGGAAGGCCATTAAAGAGCTCCTACAGGATATTGTAAAATCTAAATATTGGCAGATGAAGTTACAGTCATCTTCTATATATTCTACATTGTCTCCTACAGCCGAAAGGGTAGTTATTGGCTACAGCAAAGAGATTTGCTAGGTACCGATAAGGCTGCCAAATTTTTTTTTTTTTTTTTTTAAATGTATAGGCCAGCGCTTGGCTGCAATCAGACTTGCTTGCAAGTGGTGATGCAGCCTAAGGTGGAGCGCGCTTGCCTAGAAGATGCCTATTCACTCTTGATTTGAAGGTACCTATATTAAAAGAGGAGGGGAAAACGGAAGCCGGAAGGGCATTTCCATATCCTTATTTCGTTATTGTCCTTATTGGTTCGAATTAGAAACTATGAATTAGAATTAGAAATGTAATGCTTACTAGATATTTTGTCTTTGTTACAATCTGTATGGTATACAACAAAAGTATTTTCAATCGTTCATTCATTAAAGTTTCACCATCACAATACATACCCATTTTGCTGAGCAATCCAATGATACACTGCTGATCGGCCGAATGTAGGACGTCGGGTAGTGTATTAGCTGTGGGTAACGCTAGCGTGTGCACTCGTATCCTTCTTTCACCTGGAAATATAAACAAAACATAAATATATTATTATATTAGAGTTGTCTGAGCAAAGTGTGGTTTCTGAGGCTTCTTGGTTAATGGTTACCCAAGTCCTTCCATAATTACCCGCTGAATGACGTATTCGTCTGAAATTGACTAGTTTCGGGTGGCTCATCAGGCATTAAAACTCGCATTTTCAATGCAGTTTATATGAGAATGTTGTTACGGTTTGCCATATTCGGTCATAATCATGTGGAAACTTGTTGTTGGCCGAAAACCGAATTCGGTCACCTAACTAATGTAAACAGGCCAATTCGGTTAACGAATCCGGCAAAACCGAATGCGGGCCAATGCATTCGGTCAACCACCTATACGCGCAATAATGCTTGATCAAAGAAATGCCGCCTGGAAGCACACTTGCTGCAAATCGGTAGTAAAAGTTAGTCTTAAGATGTCCATTAGGATTTACCTTCTGCAAAAAAAGGGTTTAAAGAAACATGCTAGACCGAAGAAATATGTCATAAGTCATAAGTAATAAGTCATAAATATTTATTCAATTTAGGTAGATAAACTACACTTATTGACGTCTAGTTACATAAAAAAATTATGGTGATAATCTGTTACGGTATCTTAAAACTAAAGCTACGAGGGTTCCAAACGCGCCCAGGTCTGAGAAGAGCCCACAACAAACTCAGCTGGGTTTTTTTTTTTCATTATCACCATCTCACAAATCATCTCAACTAAGGAACTATCAGAGCCATTAGAGCAAATTATTGCCAAGCTTCCTTGTCATTTAAGTAATACTTCACGTGGTAATAGGATTTTTCAATGAGTTTACGTTTTACATTAACTTTGAACTTATTCAGAGACATCTTCAACATGTCTTCTGGGAGCTTATTGTAGAAGCGGACACTCTTTCCAACAAATGAATTGCTAGTTTTACTAAGCCTAGAAACAGGCATTACAAGTTTATTTTTATTTCTAGTATTGATGTCAATATCATGAATATACAGGGTTAATTGTAAAATACCAACAACCTTCTACAGGCAAGTTCTATGCACCAAGGTAAATAACTTTTGTTCAACGACTTTTTAAATTTCCTAAAAAAAAAATTTTGTTTTGTTACAAAAATAAAATATTTATTTTTCTGTTCAAAAATTTTACTAACTCTACGCGGTACGTGTCAAAGGGAAAGGCGGCGCGCGGTAGGTATGGTAGGTACTTAATGACTGTCCGACATTTACGTCTGTCGCCGCGAGATGTTTTTTTGGTGTTCACGACAAACGCTAGTGTAGGAAGAAATTATTGACCTGCAGACGACATCCGCTCATTTACGTCTAAAGCATTTGTAAATACGACAGAGAAGCGATAACTTCGGACGTTAATTGTTGCGCGGTTAGTAGTCGACGCTTCATCACGCAGGTGTGGAACAGACATTACATAAATTGACTATAGAGTTAAAAAACTGACAGACTTTTCAACAAAAACTTACAAAAATTTTTTTGGTTAATTTATTGAGTTATGTGAAAAGTCGTTGAACAAATGTTGTTCAGTATCATGTATAGAAGTTATATGTGGGAGGTTGTTGGTAAATTACAATTAACCCTGTATAATGATCATCATAATGTTATGACAATCACTTTTCTTCTTGAATTTATCAATGTGTTTATGCACGTAGTGACGTATACTAAATTTTCAAATATATATTGGTTGTGCACTGTCATAATATTGATTTTTATTGATGGCTCGAACAGCCCTCTTCTGCAGCACAAAAACAGAATTAATATCAGCAGCATTACCCCATAATAATATACCATATGACATAATGCTGTGAAAGTAAGCAAAATAAACTAATCTCGCCGTTTCTATATCTGTCAACTGGCGAATCTTTTTAACCGCGTATGCAGCAGAACTAAGCCTGTTCGATAAGTCATTTATGTGATGGCCCCATTGGAGTTTAGCATCTAACGTTATTCCGAGAAAAACAGCGGTATCCACTAAATCTAATTCCTCATGATCAAGTTGTACAGTGGTTTTTACCTGTTTGACATTAGGTAATGTAAATTTGATACACTTTGTCTTTTTTCCATTGAGGAGTTATTAGCTTCAAACCACTGTACCACTTTAGTGAGAGAATTGTTTACTTATGGTTACCTTTACTACTCGTATAAAGTAACCCGCCTGGAAGCACACTTGCTGCAAATCGGTAACAAACGTTGGTCATAAGACATCCATTAGGATTTAACTTCTGCAAAAAAAGGGCTTAAGGAAACATGCTAGAACAAAGAAATGTGGTTACCTTTACTACTTGTATAGAGTAACTTCGCCTGGAAGCACACTTGCTACAAGTCGGTAATAAACGTTCATCTTAAGGCACACATTACGATTTAACTTCTGCAAAAAAAGGGCTTAAAGAAACATGCTAGATCGAAGAAATGTGGTTACCTTTACTACTTGTGTAAAGTAACGCCGCCTGGAAGCACACTTGCTGCAAGTCGGCCAAAGACTCCTCTATCGTGAGCTGCATACCGAAGCCGGAGTCCGGCGATACGTTGGGCAAAGATAGGAGGTCCGTTGAGCGGACGAAGAAGTTTCCATGGAACGTGTGGACTGATACACCCCTGCGAAATATAAATCAATCAATCAATCAAATCATTTATTTGCATAGATTGAGTAAGTACATTGGTGTAACATTATTAATATTAGTAGGAACTACAATCTGCCGTGCATTGGCATGCAAAAAGTATCTAAAAATACTAAATACTTATTCTAATCATCATAAATCTTATCATCGAAAGTAAAAAATGTTTACTAGATTTAATGTGAGGAGGAAGTTAAATTGAGTTTAATGTGAGGAGGAAGTTACTTTGTATATAATTGGAGTAACAACTTACATTGTATTCAATGTGAGGAGGAAGTTACATTGGATTTAATCTGAGGAGTAAGATACATTGGATTCAATGTGAGGAGGAAGTTCCATTGGATTTAATCTAAAGAGTAAGTTACATTGGATTCAATGTGAGGAGGAAGTTACATTGGATTTAATAGAAATTTGAAGTTATATCGGGTGAGAAAGTGACAAGGCCGCCTATTGAATCATACTTCTGTTTTTTTTTAATAAAAATTCGTCTGCGAGGAATAAAAGTAGCCTATGCCACTCTGCTGCAGGGCTAGCATGCACTCAAGTAAAATTTTTATTGACAATATATAGATATGGCTAACATGGTTACACATATTACTTTTCTCGTTACGTCAAAAGTAATATTTCTTATCTGTGGTATTTTTCTCTACGAACCCTTACATGCCGACAATTTTTATGCCGGTATGACTTTGTGCATGTTAGGGTAAACGACAAAATTAGCCAGCAACGGCAACATCTCTCTTTCGTCGCGAGACAACTCGCTGTGCGCATGCTAAGCCTGCTGGTCTTCAACTATACCCATGCAAAAAATCACGTAGATCCAATGCCCTGTTGCTGCAAAATTGAAGGACAAACCAACAAACAAACACGCTAAAACAATATATATTTAATTTTTATTTAAGTTAATTAAACACACTGATGTAATTTCACCGTCAGTTGTTATGTTGGAATTCCTCAAATTTCATAAGACGCTTACATAACATTAATAGAACAGATCATAAAAGAGTTTATAGGCAGCGCATTCCAAGTTTTCGCATTTAGTTATAACTAGCTGATGCCCGCGACTTCGTCCGCGTGGTTTAAGTTTTTTGATTCCCACGGGAAGTCCTTAATTTTCCGGGATAAAAAGTAGCCTATGTCACTCTTCAGGTCCTCAACTATACGTATACCAAAAATCACGTCGATCCGTTGCTCCGTTGCGGCGTGATTGAAGGACAAACCAACAAACCAACAAACAAACACACTTTCGCATTAATAATATTAGTATGATATTAGTATGGAACTATGGATTAATAACGTTACCTCGTGCACCGGACCCGCAAGACCGCCTCGAAGCCGATCTTACGCGTGAGATATCTCGTGAACATATGCGCGAGTTGCTCCGCTTGCCACGCGCGCTGCGCTCGGAACAACGGAATGTGGTACACGGTGCCTGCGCTGAATTTACTCATACCACCTGCAACCAAACATCAGATATTAGTACCCTTAAATCCTCTTCTTCGAGCATTCGATCGCATTAGTGTCGCAGTAAAATGAACCTTAAGAACAGAGAATTAGAACTCAAATTCGTGTATGTGTTTACAGCCAGTTTCCGTTTCCGTACGGAAACGTTTCAAAATTAAAATTCGTTGTACTGAATTTGTGACTTGAAATCAAACGCTTTTGGGTCTATTTTACTCTGACACAGAAGTGTTTCTACGCTCGAATACACTCAACGTCGGTGTGGTTTAAAACCTTGTAGCAAGAGTATACAGCAGGCCGAGTGGGAGTTTTTTTACCTATTCGATCGCGACGACGTGAACTGCTATTTATATGGAACTAGATGATGCCCGCGACTTCGTCCGCGTGGATTAAGGTTTTTGATTCCCGCGGGAACTTTTTAATTTTCCTGGATAAAATGTAGCCTATGTCCTTCCCCGGGATACAATCTGTCCCAGTACCAAATTTCATCAAAATCGGTTGAACAGATGGCCGTGAAAGCGTAGCAGACAGACAGACAGATTGCGTTTAGACCTCTCGTAGCTTTAGTTGTTATACCCTATCTGATTATCACCATCATATTTTATAAGTACCTTAATTGAATATACTACTCTGTCAAGAAAGTACCGGGAAAAGGTCTATAATATTATTATTTATTTGCAGCCTGTAGTGTCCCAATGTTGGGCAAAGGCCTCCCTTTCCTCCTTCCATTTATCACGGTCCATCGATATTTGGGGCCAGTCCTCCATAAAGACATCGAGTTCGTCGCGCCAGCGGCGCCTGGGCCTTCCTCGACGTCTTTTTGTTCTTTGTGGCACCCAGTGTGTTGTGGCCTTTGCCCACAAGTCGTCGGACATGCGCATCACATGTCCGGCCCAATCCCACTTTAGTTTTGCCGCTTTGTCTCCAACATCTGTGATTCTTGTCGTAGAGCGCAGTGTAGTGTTTTTAATATGATCAGTCCGTTTTATTCCTAGAATACTGCGCTCCATTGCTCTCTGGCAAACTCCGAGTGTGAACTTTTGATGATCCGTCAAAGACCAAGTCTGGGCACCGTAAGTGAGGATGGGGAGAATGCACATATTCATAATATACAAAATGTTAATTATTATTCAAAATTTATTATATCTCCTTCAAAGTAGGCCCCTTCGGAAATAATACACTTACGCCAACGAATAATCCAATTTTCAAAGCATTTTTTAAAGGCATTTTTCGGAATCGACTTCAGTTCTTGCCGCGAATTCTCTTTTACATGTCTTCTATCGATCGAAAACGGGTGCCACGAAGTGGTAATTTGAGTTTTGGAAAGAGAAAAAAGTCGGCCGGAGCCATATCCGGTGAATACGGTAGTTGTTCGATGGTATTTGTTGTTGGTAAAAATTTCATTCACAATGATGGCCTTGTGCCTTTTAGTTGAAGACGTTGATGGCCGACCAGAGCGAGGCAAATCTTCCACCACATCGCGACCACTTTTGAATGCATGGTACCACTCGTATGCACGTGTTTTTGATAAAGTCGATTCCCCGTAAGCTTTCTGCAACATTTTCAGCGACTCTGGACACGAAATTCCATTTGCGATGCAAAATTTGAGACAAACTCTTTGTTCGATATTTTCATTCATTGTAAAAATCGCAAAACACTATTGAGATGAACTGACAAAATGGCGCACTGTAAACAAATAACAATCGACGCTCAAACTTCGCGGCAATATAGACGACAGTTGTGTCAACTTAGCGACAAAAAATAATTTTTGAATTGAATTTGGAATTAGAAACAAATGATGAATTCCTGGTACTTTTTTGACAGAATGTATATATTTTGACTTGGACTTTGATAGACTTTCGCATTTATAATAATTAGTAAGTATGGGAGTATGGATTGATCGAGCACCAGCTGTCAAATGCTTGACAATTCCACACAAATCGTAGATAACGTTGTGGCGATCGAATGGGAAGAAAATCTCCCACTATGCGAACAGAAGTGATCTAATCCTTAGATTTTTTATAGACTTACTGAGCGTAGCGAGGTCACAGTATTGTGAGCTGATAAGAAACAAATCCACAGCGACTTGAGCTCCGCTGCAGTCCAGCGCTAATCGCTTGTAGAAGTCCGTAGCTGGGTTCAAGTGTGCTACATCTTTGGACGACCGAGCATTCGGATCCTCTCTGTGAATATCAAGTAAAAGTTTAAAAGGCGGAAACATACATTTAACACGCCACGCGATTCAAATCAAAGCAGATCACCCAGCCTCCATACATTTTTGGGCTAATTTTGAATGTGATGGCCAACTAAAACAAACTTAAACTATTGTAGTAGAGCAGGTATAACCATATAAACCCATTTTTTTTAATGAGTTATTTTTTGGTTTTTTTCCCTGTAGTTTTTATAATGCCCGTGAGACTAAAAGCGCAATTGACTACCACCACCGTTAATTGACACCACTTTATAATATGTACAAACTTTTGATAAAACAAAACTACTTTACATATACACTGTGTGATACTTTGAGGTTAAATAGTTCAAACATGGTTTAAACTTAAATAATATTATAATCTCAGAGAATTAAATATTATTATCTAGCTGATGCCCGCGACTTCGTCCGCGTGGATTGAGGTTTTTCGGTTCCCGCGGGAACTCTTTAATTTTCCGGGATAAAAAGTAGCCTATGTGCTATTCCAGACTATAATCTATCTCTGTGCCAAATTTCATCCAGATCCGTTCATCCGTTGGAGCGTGATTGAGTAACAAACATACATCCATACATCCAAACTTTCGCATTTATAATATTTATTTGATATTTGATTTGATTCTCTTTGAACTTTAGTAATTAAATATTATTATGTTCATAATTCTGAGGTCTATTTAAAAATGCGTTTAAATTTTGTTGGCAGTAAAATAAAAATTGCCCAACCAGGGAGATCTCCTTTATTTGTATGTATTGTGCAATGACTAGAGTTTTTACCAATGTCTATACTAAAGGCTGCAAAACAGTTACTAACTTTATGCTAGTCTAAAATATAGTTACAAACTTATAAAAACACCAACTATCGGAATACATATTTTGTTTTCTAAGTTTAATTTAATTTATTATATAATGAACAAAGTTTCAATCATACCTCGATTGTAATGCTCCGGGGCCGATATTTGGTAAGCAAGTTTGGAAGACTGTGATACGACCTCCAGTTGGAGCCTGTAACAAAATTGTATATAAACCATAATCCATCTGTCTGTCTATCCTTCAGAATAGAGAAAAGTTTATTATAGTAAAAACATTTGAATTATTTATTGTTTCTTGGTCATTTATCTATCACAGAACCGACGGCTAACGACCGACGCGTAGCGATAAGCGCAATGTGGAACGACGTCCAGTCCAATGGACCGATTACCTGGAGAAGGTGGCGCGAAGATGTTAGTATGAGACAGTTTTTTTTCAAATCTAAATTTACTATAGAGGGTTTGTTCAACAATGAACATGCCACCCTCACAGGAACAAAATCATCCTTTTACTGCCTATGCTTATATTGTATATCTTTGGCCTCCTCAGATAAGGGTAAGCCAGGACACTGTTGCTTGCAGACAATTCTCGCAAATCAATGTTAAACCCATTCTTAAAATAAAAAAATTCCAATTCATTTCAGACACATTCGACTAAAACGTGATACACATCCTCGATTACGTCACATTGGTTAACGCACTCTTAGGAAAAAATATATCCTACAGGAAATGCACACATGATGATGGACGGATGGGTGAAAGGACGGGTGAACAGATAGGTGGATGGGTGGGCGGGTGAACGGGTAGACTGATGGATCGATAGATGGATGGGTGGTTAAAATATGTTTATTAATTTGTATTATTTTGTATATTAAAATATGTATACACAGAGTACACCTCATGAACGTCAAGTATAGACGATGTGATGGTGATAATTAATGACAATATCTTTAAACTAAAGTTACAGGGGTTCCAAACGTGCCCTGGTCTGAGAAAAGCACACAAAAAACTTGGCTGAGTTATAGTAGATGAATGTGGTGGAAGATGGCCAAACGAATTAATATTCTCACCATGAGTTTGTAAGCGGCCTGCAGAGCAGCGCCGAGCGCGGAAGCGGGAACTCCGGGCGCGGAATATCGCTGCGGCAGAATTGTTAGCAGCTCCTTTATAAGATCCGTGTACTCGCCCAGATTCACTAGCAGAGATTCTGGCGATGGCAGGAATATGTCTGAAAAGATATTCACATTTGATTAAACATATTCATTAAAAAAAAGAAAAAAAAATTAGCCTAGCTTAGCATTAGCCTTGTGGTTTGTCCCGTTTGTCAAATTTATAATTTGGACTGTTTAAGGAGATCATAGATGCCTGCATGGCAAAAAGTATGAATGAACTTGTTAAACAGAGCCAGAGACATACTAACCTCTGAATTAGCTGTACTTTCAGCCCGCTTAATTTTGCACCTCTTTCTATTAGCTCCGCTTTCAAAGCACAGAGCAGTGTCATTCATTGACACATATCTTATATATTCCACAATTAATCGGGTATTGCTAAATATTCACAACATTAACGAAATAAAATTAGATCCGCGATGGAAATTTTGCATTTTGGAGACTAGCGCCTCCAGCAGCGAATGTAAACGTGGTAACCCTCATTTTACGCGTTTACAACCGTATCAGTGACTTTCATTCCATCAATTCAATCAACTGTTCTCCAGCCCTCTACAGTGCGTGGTTGCCTGGAAGAGATCGCTTCAAAGCGATAAGGCCGCCATTTGTACCGATTTTTCTTTTCTTATTTTTATTGTTGTTCAAATGAATTTTTTAATTTTTATTTTGGTGGTGGTATAAAGAGTTTTTCATTCATTCATTCATTTATACATACCGTCAATGTCCAGAACGGTCATCTCCTTGGGCCGCGTGAGGCCGTCGCTCATCAAGTAGTAGTGGACATGCGCATCGTAGCAGATGAAACCGATCTGCGTGCGCGCATCTCCCGGCAACTGATCAAGATTGCTCTTCAGCGTGTCGCAGACAACCTGGGAACATCGACACATTATATCTACTATATGTAAAATAGGCACTATTTTGAGGAAGTCCATTAATAACCAAGGGACAAGAGGCTTAATTGGCTACTTGACAGCTGTAACTATAAAATATGAAATATGTTAGATTTGGTAGCTTGTAGGTTAACAATAATTATGCAATATGTATTTTGCATTAAAAGAAATTGTATATATTTTATTTATGCAAAACAAATTTGAGATTTTTCATCTGTGGATTGCAAGACCCGAAACGCGGGCGCCATTGATTTAGCATCGTGTAACGTCACAACTCTCAAGCCACAGACAGGGTACTTTTTATCTCATACAAACGTCACTGTGAGGTCGTGTGTTATACCTATAAATCGTTTTCGTTTTGTTGAGAAAATTAACATAAAATATTTCGATTTGAGCTTGTGAAAGGTTTCACGAAATGGAGTCAGGCTATACAAAAGCTGATAGTGCAAATCTGCCTAAAGTCGATTCATTTATGGTTGCAAATTTATTTGCGTGTAATCCACAGTGTAATCCTAGCTTTTGCTCTGCCGAGTTTTGTAATGTAAAAACTTCCATGTAAGTACCGAAATAAACAAAGTAATATTACGTAGGTCTCGTGTTTAAGACCTAAGAAAGTACTGCTGTAAAGTGACAGAAAAATAATTTATTTTAATTTTATGTCATGTTTTATGAAGAAAATGTTAGATCATGTTCATTTTTGCTAGATCGAGCAAAGTGGTCTTCACTCTTCACATAGTAATATCGCAGATTTATCTGATTTAAATTCCGGGTCTCTGCAGATTAACAGTTGTAACCACTGCTTTCGACGCTTATGACATACTATTGTAGGTATGTGTTTATATACAATTTGTCAGGATATTAACTAATTATTTTATTTATAGTATTTCTACACACATCTTGTAGCTTGTAATTTTCACAATTTCATTAAAAAAACTGTAAACTTTCCACTCGAAATTACTTATGACTTGGAGCGTCGTAGTTATTACCTTTGTTTTATTTAGAGCTATGACGTCACAGCTAGCAAATGTCACGTGACCGGCTGTTTTCGCGCGAATTTAGAATTAATGAATTAAAAATGTAATTTTTTCTAATAAATAACGCTTTTTTTTGAGAAAAAAAGCATTGTAAGAAATATAAAATGAATCCACGTACATTTTTAAGTATTTTTCCGAAAACTGTCAAATAGCCAATTCTCTACAATCCTTATTCGCTATAATATAAGGAATGGAACACCCTTCCGGCGCCTGTGTTTCCTTTAAGAAAAGAGCGAATAGGCATCTTTTGGACAAGTGCACTCCAACCTAGACCTCATCATTGCTTTCTACAGTCATGATTGCAGTCAAGCGCACGCCTATCCAGCAAAAAAAAAGAAGAGGAATCTGTATATGTATATTGAAAAACGTTCACCACCATGAGACATCGCATCAGTAGAATGTGTGTGAACTTAACAATACATAATATAACTAACTAGACATAAATCTATGAGACATTTTAGTACTTATATTTCATATGTTCCATTGATAATCGAGAACGACTTCCTACCAGCCAAATGAACAAGAATCTGAAGCTGTGTAGTCAGTTCCAGAAAAAAAATCACCTGCAGGTATCCAGACTCCCTCGCGATCTGCGAAACGTCTAGCAGGAACAAGTAGACAGCGGGTTGCGGCGGCCGCAGCATGTATTCACTGGGTGCGATGAACTCTATAGTGGCCGACTTGATCTCCGGCCGTCGGGACGGATCGCCGTAAGAACGGCTTACTGGGTCATATTGGAACTCTTCTGGCACTGAAATAAATATCCATCAGTTTAAGATGACCAACGCATTTTTTTCATTTTTGTTCCAAAAATTTTAGGTTTGACATGTGTATGTCATTTCTGAGATTTTTGGGGTGCTGACTACAAAAGAGATGTCAATTTTAACAACAGTAGGTGAAGTTACATTTTTTTATGTGAAGTTTCACTTCATTGCCGTGTACACGGTACACCAGATACACAGGCTCATGTAATTTTTTTTTTAATTCCGATAATAAATTGTAGATAACATTTTCATTCAGAAAAGACTTATGCCCGTTTGCACTAAACTTAGGAATCGCCTAATTTCCTGCCCAACTTGTTTAGGCTTATCCTAGCGTTTAAAAAGCTTGCACTAACCTTAGGCCATTCCTAAATCCACTTAGGAGATGCCTAACTTTATGAGCCCGATTAGTAAGCGCCCAAGCGTTAGGCGATACTTAAGTTGAATTTTTTGTAGTCTGTGGACCATTTTGATTGGTCTCACGGTTGATATGTACCTACTCTGTGGTTGATAGGTATCACAACCACAGAGTACCTACATTGTTATTGTGATTGTTATTTAGGTAGAACACTACACTGATCACAAGCAAAATGGCACAAGATTTATAAGATTCTTTCTCCTTCTTTCTCATTATGTCACCACTGGAATTGTGAATTTGGGTGATTTTTGCCCAAGCCTGTTCTTTCTCTTTATTTGATGCAGTATCGTGTGCTGTTACTTTGGAAATAATGCACTGCCCCTCTTCGCACAACAACCGTACAAACCGCAACTTCTCCTCTGCCGTAAAATTGGCAGTTCTTTTTCGTTTATTTATTTGTCTTTCCATTTTAATTGCTGATTTATAAAATCCCGTAAAATAAATAACCTTCAACTCCACGTACATAATGTCACCTGTGCAATATATAAACCAATAAAATAAAATACACCAATGTTTTAGCTTTTGTCTCTATTCAACTCATGCCTGAGGTTATGACAAGATAAGGTAAAAAAATATTCTAGTGTTTACATTACTTTGCAAGATATATTTTTTTAAAAAAACCATAAACAATCATTCATTCCATTCGTTCCTAGAGATGCCTAACTAGGCAATGCTTAAGTTACGACACAGCAAGGACAAGACTGTCAGTGCAAACGAATTTTTTTGCTAGGCCGTTCCTAAGCCTAGGTGTATCTTAACTAGGGCAAGCCTAACTTGAGTTTAGTGCAAACGGGCATATGTTTATCTCGTAAAAAACTATGCAAGTGGTTAAAGTTAAGTTATTTAACCAAAAATTATAATAAGACTATTTTTTTTTATCCGCTACAAGTTAGCCCTTGACTGCGATATCACCTGATGGTAAGTGACGATGCAGTCTAAGATGGTAGCGGGCTAATCTATGATGCTTATAATATATAATTATACTTCACAACTTCAGATTCACAACTTTGTTTGAAATACTCATGTGTTTTGAATCTCTTCTAATTCTATGAACGCGATAATAATCTTCGTATGACGGTTATGAATACACACATTACGTATCATCGATTTTGTAGATCTAAAACTAATCCATACTAATATTATGAATGCGAAAGTGTGTCTGTCTGCTACGCTGTAGCGGTCCATCTTTCCAACCGATTTTGATGAAATTTGGTATTGAGGTAGTTAAGTTCCCGGGGAAGGACATAGGCTACTTTATCCCGAAAAATTAAAGAGTTCCCGTGGGAATCAAAAAATCTTAATCACACGTACGAAGTCTCGGGCATCATCTAGTCACATATAAAGATATAGCTATAATAGTTTACTATCATACTTACAATCGTTGACTCGATAGCAAAGATTGCATTTCCACCGTTTTGCGTCGACGAAGTAGACGAAAGGATTGATGTAGGTGCGGCAAGCGCGGCAACGCACTATTGTCGTGCATTGTATGACTGGAAGATGCTGTAAAAGAGTGTACAGATTTGACTGCCTTACATTTATTTCCTTGAATATAATTTAGAAGATTTGGTACCAAAAAATTACAGACAAAGGACTTCTTTCCTTTAAAAACAAGCCACCACAGGACAAGTAGTAAACAATAGTAGATTGTTACACAAGGGACGTAAGAAAGCTATTACAGAACAAGATCCAATTTGGCGCCAGTGCGAGCGCAGCTCGCATAGGGCGCTAATGGATCGCGTGCACCCGAGATATTTAGTCACACGAGCGAGCGCAGCGAGCGAGGGTGAATATAGTTCGAGGGTGTAATAGCTACTTGCAACCGAGGTAAGCATTCTACTTTATATCATTCTTGCGAGGTAAATAAAACATTGGTAATGCAAAATGAAATTAAATCACTTTACGAACAAACTTCACAAACTTTCAGATCAAATGAAATGCCGCGTTTTCCATTTTTTTTTCGTAAATAGTTTTCCATTTTTTTTTTACGGCTCTGAGTTCCAAGGAGTTTTGCATAGTTTGAAATGTTGAAATGTATGGAAATTAAATGCCGCCATTTTTTTTTTTTTTTTTTTTTTTTTTTTTTTTTTTTTTTTTTTTTTTTTTTTTTTTTTTTTTTTTCTTTAAATTTCTTGAATTCTTCTTTCTAGAATTTTCTTTTACGTCGGACGCTTGGCGTGCTGACGTTTCCACTGTGCACACTAGCATAGCAGTGTTGTTCAGTTTTTTTTTATCCACTACAAGTTAGCCCTTGACTGCGATCTCACCTGATGGTAAGTGATGATGCAGTCTAAGATGGTAGCGGGCTAACCTGTTAGGGGCATGGCAGTTATATTAAACCCATACCCCAATTCGGTTTCTACACGGCATCGTACCGGAACGCTAAATCGCTTAGCGGCACGTCTTTGCCGGTAGGGTGGTAACTAGCCACGGCCGAAGCCTCCCACCAGGCCAGACCAGGGAAATTCAGAAATTATAAATTTCCAAACCCTGCCGGGGATCGAACCCGGGACCTCCGCACGTTAAGGCAACAGCGCTCAACACTGCGCCACGGAGGTCGTCATGTTCAGTGTTTTTTTTCAGTAAAAAGTTTTCTTACCATTTTATAAGAAAAGAGATTGTTTACCAAGGAGTTTTGCATAGCTTGAACTGTAATGTGAACATTACAATTCAAGCATAGTGCGACGTAATGTTGCCTTGAATTGCAAACACCAACTTACAAGGAGACTTTCCACCATAGTAATCCCTAGTTACTGAGCAAGTATGATATAAAGATATATTTATCTACTCCCATGCTATAAATCCTCTATAACAGGTTCTGAAACAGTTAGCTAATTGCCAACATTAAAACACCCAATGTCCTAATAACCATTATATCATCCAAACGGGTGATGTAATGTTGTACTGGATTTCATTACAACACCCCTGCCACATCTGCTCGATGCGTGGTATCTGTATGAATTACAAAAAAAACCGGCCAAGTGCGAGTCGGACTCGCGCACCGAGGGTTCCGTACAAACCTGTAGTAAGTTTTAAATTATTAAAAAAAAACTACTTACTAGATCTCGTTCAAACCAATTTTCGGTGGAAGTTTGCATGGTAATGTACATTGTACATCATATATTTTTTTTAGTTTTATCATTCTCTTATTTTAGAAGTTACGGGGTCGCGCAAACTATTCAGTTTAGAAAAAAATGATATTAGAAACCTCAATATCATTTTTGAAGACCTATCCATAGATACCCCACACATATGGGTTTGATGAAAAAAAATTTTTTGAGTTTCAGTTCTAAGTATGGGGACCCCCAAAATTTATTGTTTTTTTTCTATTTTTGTGTGAAAATCTTAATGCGGTTCACAGAATACATCTACTTACCAAGTTTCAACAGTATAGTTCTTATAGTTTCGGAAAAAAGTGGCGGTGACATACGGACGGACAGACAGACAGACAGACAGACAGACATGACGAATCTATAAGGGTTCCGTTTTTGCCAAATTTGGCTACGGAACCCTAAAAAGAACATCTGTACGAATTTCAAAAAAAGAATATTGTCATACACGCGCGTTTCACTACCAGAACGCCGCGCGCTGTAAAAAAAAGTTAACTAAAAAAAGTAAATTAAAAAAAAAATTAAAAAAAAAAAAAGTAAAAAAATAATTTAAAAAAAATAAATTAAAAAAAAAAATTAGAAAAATTAAAAAAAATTAAAAAAAAAAATGAGCGATTCAAGTTTTGAGTTTTGATGATATTAGGTTACTAGGACTGGATGTTTTAATGTTAGCAGTAAGCTAACTATTTCAGAATCTGTTATAGAGGATTCATAATATTATGAGTGTAGATAAAGTCTTGTATGCAACAGTTGATAATTAGGTATTAAAACACTCATATGATGCTATTATCACACTCCGCTACGCGTCGTGTGATAAACCCTCATTCGTGTTTTAATACCCCTTATTACACAACTGTTGCATAAATAACTATTAAAACAATATAATAATACTATAATTAATATACCTGTATCATAATAACCAACAGCATGGCCTTTCTGACAATGCAATTATAATTAAATATTTGGTGATGTGTAAATCTTGATTTCATAAAAATTTACAATTTACAAAAATTTATAGATATAAACTTTTACACATCTTTACTTAACTAATATAATATACATATTATGATATGTATGTGTAATGTGTATGTTGTATACAATTATAATTGAAAGATTAAACCATTATTACAGGGTTAAAGTTTTTTTGAATAATTGTCTTGAAGTTAATTGTATATTATCTCAACAGGAAGATGTGGGCACACTAATTATTATGACTATTGAGTTCAAATAAACATGACTCATTGTAACTCATACTCCTATAATAGTAGGTACTCACATTTAGGTCTTTGAATGGATGTATCAGTATGCCTAAGGGTAATCTAGACTTCTGCAGCAACGAGTTGGTTTCTGGAATCCTGTTCACTGTACATCTGAATATTCTGTAAAAGAATACAAGAGATAGTTAGTTCGTTCAGTTTAACAAGTTAGACTTATGGTGTGGTTCCACCAAAATCATGTGCAGCACATTTGTGCATGAACATGTTTGTTTTCGTTTGAAATTTGGTACAGCGATAGGTTGTATCCCGGGAAAGGACATAGGCTACTTTTTATCCCAGAAAAGCAAGGAGTTCTTAATCCATGCGGACAAAGTCACGGACATCGTCTAGTTGTCAATAAATCACATTAATGTGGTCAATTACCCTATTAACTTAAATAAACGCAGTATAATTTACTAAATAATATTTAAACAACATTTAATAAAGCTATTGCTTAATGTACTTTGTGCAAATAACTAATAATATGTTTTTATATACTAATCTATACTAATATTATAAATGCGAAAGTTTGGATGGATGGATGGATGGATGTTTGTTACTCAATCACGCCCCAACAACTGAATGGATCTGGATGAAATTTGGCACAGAGATAGATTATAATCTGGAATAACACATAGGCTACTTTTTATCCCGGAAAATTAACGAGTTTCCGCGGTAAACAAAAAACCTCAATTCACGCGGACGAAGTCGCGGGCATCAGCTAGTCAGCTAGTATTATAAATGCAAAAGTTTGGATGGATGTATGGATGGATGTTTGTTACTCAATCACGCCCCAACGGCTGAAAGGATCTGGATGAAATTTAGCACAGAGATAGATTATAGTCTGGAATAACACATAGGCTACTCTTTATCCCGGAACATTAAAGAGTTCCCGCGGGAACCGAAAAACCTCACTCTACGCAGACGAAGTCGCGGGCATTAGCTAGTTATCAATAAATCACATTAATGTGATAAGATTGCTAAGTCAATTACCCTATTAACTTAAATAAACGCAGTATAATTTACGAAATAATATTTAAACAACATTTAATAAAGCTATTGCTTAATGTACTTTGTGCAAATAACTAATATGTTTTTAAGCACTTAAAAATTAAACTTTATTGGGTTTTTCACATTTGCTTGGCTGATTTTGACCAAATTTGGTACAGAGATAGGTTGCAGCATGGGGAGGGAAATGTTTTTTATATGGGGATATCAAAGATAGAATTTAAAAAACCTAAATCCACATGAAGTTGCGGAAATTATCTAGACTTGAGTTAAGTAAGTAACCTAAATCTATGTGAACAAGTTGATAAAAGCTAGTTAATTAACAAGATGTCTACTTACTCTGGGCTGCAATTTGGTGAATCAGTAAATTGTGGCCCAAGCCTTATTTCCGGGGGATCCTCTGGATATTCAGGCAGTATGTGCTTACACTGCAGTAAGTCGACCATCTGATGTCCCCACAGCTGATCAAAGCCTTGCTTGGTCACACTCATCTGACCCATTTGTTGAGTAACACCATACATGTTGTTTGTCGGAAACTGCTTGGAGATATTCTGCTGCATTTGCCTTTGCTGTTGATCTGTGTACTGCACCTGTGGGTATCTGTTCTGCATACTTGTTGTTGGCCCACTTGCTGGGCCAGGCATTGGTTGACTCATTGGTGGCATTTGTGGAGGTCCACTTTGTAGTCCTGGTTGACTCATTGGTGGCAATGGTGGCATTGGTGGTCCACTTTGTAAACCTTGTTGCATTGGTGGCATGGGAGGCATATTTGGCATAGGTTGACTCATTTGAAAGGAAGGGCCATTGTTTTGCTGATTTTGGGGATGTGGTTGGCTAGTCTGTGGTCCAAGCTTAGGACCAGGAGTGCCTTGCATAGGCTGCCCAGATGGCAAACTTTTAGGTGGCACTGGACCTGTCATTGGTGCAGATATTGGACCAATTGTTGGTGCAGACATTGGACCAGCTGTTGGTGCAGACATTGGTGCAGACATTGGTGGTCTTACACCCGGGCCATTAACAGTGTTGCTTCTTAATGGTCCCATAGGTGGTGCAAAGTTTGATGCACTTGCAGGAGGGACATTACCATGTGGACCTATTGTTAATGGACTATTTCTAGGCCCAGTCAAAGGCCCACTAAATGGAGTATTTGGTTGGTTTATTAAACCATGTGGCATAGACGTTGGAGGTCTCTGATTCCCAAAAGCGGGATTCATAGGTGAATAATTACTATTTATTGGAGGTCGATTTCCTATTGGTGGGGGACTAAAAGAGCTTGAAGGTGGAGGATACTGGTTAATTGGTCTTTGATTGGGTCCAGGCATTGGGCCATTGATGGCAGGTTGACTATATTGACTAGAGGGGATTAAAGGTGGAGCATTGTTATTAATTTGATGTTGGGTGTTAGGGGGGAAAGGTGATAGTGAGGGGCCAGTATTAGGCTTAGAGTGTACACTGGGGGAACTCATTGGAATGTTCTGGATGTTTTGCATTGGAGGTTGATTACTAATAGGTTTGAGTGGTCTCATAGGTGACGATTGTAAGCTTGTAGTCGGCGGCTTCATTCCTGGATGGTTGAAAGCTGGTGAACTACTTGCACTTTGATTTAAATGATTTTGACTGTTAAATCCTGCCATTGGGCCCGGGCTGTTCAAATTTCCATCCTGTTTCAAGGTCCCGGGCAACTGACCCGGTGGAATTTGGTTATACTGCTGGAACGCTCCATGATTTGAGTTTTGTTGGCCAGGAACATTGTTATATGGGTTTGGTTGGGCCATGGCTTGTCAATCTGGAATGATAGTTTAAGCTCAGCATAAACTATTGCATCTACACAAAGACTTCAGACACACGAAAACAAACTTAGTTAATGTTTGTATTTTGTTTAATAAACTTGATAACGACAAGGATGAGTAATTAATGCTAATTCACTGAGATTGACGGAAGGACAAACGCACTTCTCGACTTACCACTCAATAGGCGACTTTTGAACTTAGAAAACTTTACACACACGTTGGTGTTGTTAAACCATCCTCACATATTATCACAGAAGCTAAAATTAACGTGATAAAATAAATCTGTGAAGGAAAAACGACCCTGACTTACGTGGCCGAGCGATTGAAAGCGCCCTCTACTGGCGTGAAAGATCGATTTTTTGACAATTGGTTTTGATGTCAATTGCGTTTTGTTAACACAAAATTGGATCATGACTTCCAAATATCATTCAATGAATTTTGGCTGTGTTCCGAAATACACTGCGAGCACTGTAAGGTGTGACGTCACTTTAGTACACTGCGAAGCCGTTCCTTTATAGTTAGGTATACTGGGTACTGCTTAAAACGGAACGCTGTCAGCACTGAGACAAACACTGAGAGCATCCCTGTATATTATTATACTCTTTGACTGAGAGCACCTTACCTCGAAAACGCCAGTGCTCACAGTACAAAGATAGCGTCGATTAATGACGTCATATATTTCCCTAGGATACTGCAGCAGTTTACTGTCAGTTATAACGGAACGAATTTCTCCACAATAAAGAGCACTGAACAGTGCTCGCAGTCTATAACGGAACACAGCCTTTATTCTGAAAATGCTGAAATACGACTAAAAACAGATTTCAACTTGAAAGAGTCACAGGGTGTGTTCCGAAATACACTGCGAGCACTGTAAGGTGTGAGGTCAATTCAGTACACTGCGAAGCCGTTCCTTTATAATTAGGTATACTGGGTACTGCTTAAAACGGAACGCAGTCAGCACTGAGACAAACACTGAGAGCACCTTACCTCGAAAACGCCAGTGCTCACAGTACAAAGATGGCGTCGATTAATGACGTCATATATTTTCCTAGGATACTGCAGCAGTTTCCTGTCAGTTATAACGGAACGAATTTCTCCACAGCAAGAGCACTGAACAGTGCTCGCAGTCTATAACGGAACACAGCCTTAAATTTTATGAATCCAAGTCCATTAATAATTTTTAAAATCACAGAGTTACCAAGTTACCATAGATTAATTCAGACCCACAGAGTTATAAGTGTTCAGGCCATATAGTAAGTATATCCACTATCACACCTTTGTATCACACAGACACAGTCTTCTAAGCGTTGTGATCATAGAATAATATGGTCGTGATTGAAGGACAAACCAACAAACGAACACGCTCGTGTATATTTAACATAGAAAGTTATGATTCTAAATACTTAGAATGTCTATGCGTTCCGGTACGATGCCGTGTTGAAACCGAATAGGGGTATGGGTTTAATACTAATATAACTGCCATACCCCTAACAGGTTAGCCCGCTGCCATTTTAGACTGCATCGTCACTTACCATCAGGTGAGATCGCAGTCAAGAGCTAAAAAAAAAAAAAAAATTAATTAATAATGACGTCATTGTAAATTCAATATGGTGATTGAATCATGGGCCATGGCAAGCAAAAAAGAAGCAAAGCGTTCTCTGTCTACGTGGCGAGCCCTCTGATTGGCGAGCACAGTATCTGTAAGTAGGTAAATGATATACTTATTTATTTCACGTAGGACAATTACTTGTGTCACTATAAGGAAAGTCAAAATCTACCACCAGTTCGGAAAATTAATTCTACTGAGAAGAGCCGGCATGACACTCAGCAGCAGTATGTCAGGTAGGTACTGGTCTCTGCAGAATACCTACTTTGATAGCGAACGTGCACTTAGAACACGTAGAAATAAGTATAGTTGTTCTTAATAATATAAATGATACGATCAAAAGGGCTCTTGCCACCATAGATATTCCTGCGCTCATTGAGCCGGCAGAGATTAGTCGGGATGATGGCAAGAGATCTGATGGATTGACGCTGGTTCCCTGGGAACGGGGACGGGCGCTTATGTGGGACGCAACATGCGTAGACACATTGGCCCCGTGTCATATCAGGGAGACAGCATCAAGGCCGGGAGCCGCAGCAGAAAAGGCTGAAACCGGCAAACGGCGGAAGTATGCCTCTCTCATAGAGAGTTACATATTTGTTCCGTTTACCGTGGAGACCCTGGGGCCGTGGAGTCTTAGTGCCAAAAATTTTTTGCGAGATATTTCACCGCGGTTGATTGCGCAAAGGATCAGCCTGGCTGTCCAGCGCGGAAATGCAGTCAGTATTCTCGCCACCATTCCACGCGGGCATGATTTATATAGTAATTAGGTTAGGCTAGCTTTAATTTCTATTGCATTGTTTTCAATAAAAAAAATAAAAAAATATATAAATGCAAAAGTGTGTCTATCTGTCTGCTACGCTTTCACGGCCCATCTTTTTTGGATTTTGATGATATTATTTTAAAGATATTATGTTGAATCCCGGTGAAGTACATATACAACCTTATCCCGGAAAAGGTATTTGAAAACCCTTTGAAAACCATTCAAATCGGAGGGCGATTGTCTGAAAATTACAGCTGTGTACCTACCGATCGCAATCACCTCAGATTCGTTTACATTCTTCATGGAAGAAGGAATTACGACTTAGTCTTCATATTTCTATGACATTCTTCCACTCAATCCATTGACGTGGCAAAGTACCATTAATTCAGCCAATCAAAACCATTGAGATTGTAACAATGATTGATGTAGGTTTACATAATCTCCCTGCAGGTATAGTCCCCCTAAACATAACTGACGGTGACAACGTTGCAATTGTTCACTGAGGTCAAGGTGAGAACGTGACCGATTACTTACGAGGGTGTAGTTTGAGGCCCGAGGCGTAGCCGAAGGGCCGCAATACACTCGAGTTAGGTATCGTACTTTCTCCAGAGTGATACATAGTGCTTTATACTACACCTGCGAGGAAATAAGCGACACTACTTTGAAGCTTCACTATCACTACTAGACTACATTTTGAGGATACATTTTATAAATCGACATCAATATCGACAATCGACATCGATATAGGTATCGATATTGACAATCGACATCGATATCGATAACGACAATCGATATCGACAATCGACATCGATATCGACCCTATGTCTTAGTACCCCGGGATACAACCTATCTCTGTACCAAATTTCATCAAAATCGGTTAAACAGATAGGCCGTTTCACGAGCGTAGCAGACAGACAGACACACTTTCGCTTTTATTAAGTAGGTATATTAATATGGATTTCGTAAGTTACTCTTACAAGTGACCTGCAAGTATTATGTAAGTAATAAAACGGAATGTAATTTGAAAAATGTTTATTTAAAATTTTTAGGTAAGTAATGAAAAAAATAAAGAACACTTTTATAAATTCAAACATCTGTATTTCAAATTATTGAAAATCAATGATTAAAGTCGAAAACAAGATTTTAACAAATAACTGCGATAAGTTTAGGTATTGATTGGATAAAGCCACCACATTTAAATAGAATAAATTAGTATGATAGTTTGTAATTAACTTGAAGTAAATAATATAGCATTTGTGAGAAAAATTAAACAAAACGCCCAATTAAGGTGGCAGGAGGTACCAATTATTATTAAGATTGGTATACACCCATGACCCATCAGTGTATCTTTTTCCAATCAATGTGTGTTCGCAGGGTTACAGTCTAGCAAATCTACACTTAACATTATTATAACATTTCATTCTTCGGCAATATAAAAGTATTCAAACTGATCACAAATTTATGGCAGCTCCATGGGACCCCCATGCAACACTTAACCAACACAGTTCAGGTCAAAAATATATGACATTTCATACAATCGGTTCGCGAGTGCCCTAACCACACAAGACGATACAAAGCAAATTTTATCCCTAGTTTGTAATTATGCGCATGTACTTATACATACTTACTTACACGTGAACTCTCAGCGAAAATGTCACATACTGAGGCCAATTCTGTGTAAGTCAATCTCTAAACTTAACTAAAATGACAGCTTTAATTCTAATTATGTCCCTTTCCGCAGGGAATAATATGAAAGGGTTAGCAATATTTTTAATGCTGCCATTTTAGTTTAGTTTAGAGATTGTGTACAACAGAATCAACCCACTGTCCCTTACTCTCATATTATCTTTGCTCGATTCATTCTTATTAATATAAAATGAGATGTGGTTTTCCATAGGTGCAAAAAATGCAAAAAAAAAAACATACAATCACATACAGACTAGTATCCGAAATCTATCGAAAGTAACAAAATTTTTATTGCATTCAGGATAGGCCACGAACAAAAGGCATATTACACAAACAAGCTCAATTTCAAATATAACGGATTTCATAAATCCAAAAATATAATATTATTCTGTAATCGTTATAAAGTATGTAGATCAGCACAACTATCTCAATATAATACGATTTTATCGACCGGCGTCGGTCTCGGCGGCGCACCGCCTGAACATAAACTCACATAACATTCTACATATCGATAAAAACTATTCAGTCGTTTTTATTTATCCATAAATATATATCTTTAAAAGGCTCAAATAAAACTGTTACAGCTCTAAGTACCGTTCGCAGTAAAATTGCAATCGGATCTATCACTGGAGGAATTATTATCCATTGGCACAGTCTGTCGCCGATGTTTAACCGTTTCGCTGCAACCGTAAACAGGCGCGGACGTCGCTCGCGACGCGACTGTCGCGCGACCGCAGCTCGCCAGTTACGACATCGCTTCTCTGCTGACGACGCGGTCGCGCAACCGACGTCGCGAGCGACACGACAACCTCGCAAGGCCATCACGGAGGTAGGTCCATTTTCCTTGTACTGTGGCGCTCGGTGGAATGTGACGGGGCCAGCTGCGTCCCCAGCCCTTATCACTAACTATACACAACTGGATACGCGGAGGGACTCTCCCCGCGTACAAGAAGTTCACTATCACACGTTAGAAATTTATCACCAGCTCGACAGGTAAAGACGGCTCGCACGGGCCGGGGGAAGCACTGCCGCACAGAACTCTCGAATCGGCGGGTTTCTAGGGCACCGGTCATACTATCACATCCAAACTCTCACGCGTGATCACCAGCGCGTCGCTCGGAGTACTGATCGGGGTAGAGGTGAAGGTTCAGGTCGATGTGGGCGCCAATCGATGAGATCCAAGTAGATGAGGCGATAATAGCGACCAATCGGGGGCTAATGCACGGGGAGGGGTTTGTCGGCCGGGATGAGCTGGTGGCGCCGGCGGAGGAGCTCGGATTCAATCGGCGGCGAGAGGCCGAAGGGGCCGCAGTACTCGTCTCCGCAGCGCACCGCCACCCCTTGCAGAGCCAGCCCAGCACGCTCCAGCTCGTCTTCTAGAATGCTCTCGCGTGCCACGGTATCCGGACTGGGGTGGCAGGACTTTGAGCAGCGAAGCGCGGCCGGCGGACGCTCCATATACGTGTAGTTCATGGAAAAATGCTGCTGGATCACCCGGTTCACCGCCATTGCCGACTCCGCGAAATTGGACAGGTTTCGGGCCGACATATTGCTGTGGAAGAAACGGGTACATGAAAACATGTCTATCAGTAGAAAGAACAAATCAAAGGAGTACCTATCTGTCTACACAGGAATTTGAATATTTTAGTATGGAACCTGGCCTAACTACCGCCCTGCCATTAAGCTGTAATGGTGGCACCATCATCGAGTATACAATAACATGGATGAGAGGCCACTTTTTCTAAAAAAAAAAATGGCGTGACTGTAGGTAGGCCAAAACATCATTCAAACCTTCCCTTTAGATCTATTGAATAAATCATAATTGCATTTAATAAAGGAGATGGATTATGGTCTAATATAGCCGTAGCAACAATTACGAATATTAGTATCTAAAAGTTTAGGAAAGGCATACCTACAGTTTCCATATCTAATCAGACGTTATCAACCTAACCTAGAATTGTCAGGTTATCAGTATCTATACAAAGTGCTTGTTTTCTGACCTCCATTATAGCTGACAGCAACGTTTGTATGACGTGTACGTAGATGGATTATATAATTAACTAGTATGGCGCGTGGGTGCGCGGCCCGCTAGCGGACCGCGTGGTGGACCGCGTGGCCCACTGTGATCCACTGTCTACTTACTCGTTGTCCTAATATCCTGGTTTACTGTCTACGTGTTTGACGACCTCCGTGGCGCAGTGTTGAGCGCTGTTAAATTTACGTGCGGAGGTCCCGGGTTCGATCCCCGGCAGGGTTTGGAAAATTTATAATTTCCCTGGTGGGAGGCTTCAGCCATGGCTAGTGAGATTTAGCGTTCCGGTACGATGCCGTGTAGAAACCGAATAGGGGTATGGGTTTAATAAAACTGCCATGCCCCTAACAGGTTAGCCCGCTACCATCTTAGACTGCATCATCACTTACCATCAGGTGAGATCGCAGTCAAGGGCTAACTTGTAGTGGATAAAAAAAAACTGAACAACACTGCTATGCTAGTGTGCACAGTGGAAACGTCAGCACGCCAAGCGTCCGACGTAAAAGAAAATTCTCATAAAGGAAAAAACATAAAACAAAGCTGGCTTTCCTAATGGCAAACAGACAATAATTCTTCCTTATAGAAATAAAGAACAAATCTTGTAAAAAAACATATCAAAATCATGCATATTTCCTAACTTCTTGTACTCTCTTCAATGTTCGTAGATTCTGCCATCTTAATTTTTTCTGCTCATCAAGTAGACTTTCAGGCCCTGATAATTTTCTACCCAAAAACCACTCTTCCATCTTTTAAATAATATCTGAGATAGCCGCCATCTTGAATCCGCCATTTTGGATTTTTTTTCAGCTTACTGCCAATGGGGGCTATCGCGCGTGAATTTGCCGCTAGGGGCGCTTGTGTCGCGTGAGGTACAATAACCATTCACTTTTCACTGGTTTTGGCGGGTTTCGTGACTTAAATTATAATTTCTTTATTTTAACTGTTGAAAAGTGATCTCCTTCGTGAAATTATCGCAAATATGGATTATTTGGCGCTGAATGTGAACGCTTTTAAAGCGGAATTAAGAAAAAGAGGCGCAAAATAAGCGGCCTCAAAGAGTAGCTAATTCAGAGTTAGTTTGTTTAATGTTTACAAACTTATTTTTTGCCAAAAGTATGCTTGTTTGCCTCGTTGGTCTAGTGGTTATCATGTTCAACTGCGGCCGACGAGGTCCCGGGTTCGAGTCCCGGGTCGGGCCATAATTAAGTATTGGGTTTTTCTGTCTAGAAATTCTCAGTACTAGCCCGGAGTTAGGAAGTTGGCGGTGTTCCACCCCCGTTCCTCGGACAGCACGATAGGCCGTCGGTCCCGGTTATTATCACTAACATGATAATAGTCGTTAAAGCCCGCCAACCCGCATTGGAGCAGCGTGGTGGGTCTAAGCTCTAGTTCCCACTCTCCTATGTGTATACCTATTTATCCTTCCCTTTCCCTTTAAAACACACTGCTATACAAATAAATATTAAATATAGTAAATCCATACAATGGATATGATACTGAAAGATGGTTGAGTTGTTAGTTGAAACACTAAACACGGTAGATACTAGATTAAGCATACTTAAAATTCTACATCAAATTTTCTAGCAATAACAGATATCATTAATTATGTATGATAAAAAGCAGTTATTTTAGGTATAATAACTTCTGAAATAAGCTTATCATTTCTATTTACATAAATTCTCTTTTCATCTTTATTTGTCCAAACAAAAAAATCACAATAGTTATGTAGGTACTTTCTTTTAGTACTTAACAAGCAACTGTGTTTGAATTTGAAAATAGTAGAGGCTACTTTCTTTCAAGCAATATTCATTATTGATCATTTCTATGTGCTTATAATTATCCACACTGATAAACTCATATTTTATAGAGAAAGGACATTTCACTTCCAATACGGTTAGTTCTCCAATTAATCCTTCTGGAGAACTTTTCCGAACAAAACGGAACTGCACAACATTGCGGCATAGCTACTCGATAATATGATGATAGTTATAAATTAATAAACTTAATGAGATTCAAGATTTAAAACTTTGTTTCGGCGCCGATCTTATAAAGTCGCCTTTGACAGCTATACCTTTGGACCTAGTCAACAGTGGCGCCAACTGGTGAGCAAAGAAACGATAGTCCCCATTGTATGAAGTTTCGAGTATTTTTTGTTTGAGCAGCCCCTACCTATCTTTAATACCCTGACCGTGCTCCTCACACATCATCCGAACCTTCGACCATCATCTCTCTCCATATTTTTTTCTCCAAACCATTCGTCAAAATGAGAATTCTTCCATTAAAACAAACTTTGAAAAGGATATATCCGCCATATATTTTCTATAGAAAAATAAATTCCGCCACCTTGAATTTTTTTTCTGTTCATCAAGTAGACCCTCATGTCCTGATCATCTTTTGCCCAGAAACCACTCTTCCATCTTTTATACTCTCCGAGATGGACACTGTCGAAATTTGTATGGCAGCCATCTTAAATCCGCCATTTTGAATTTTTTTTCAGCTCACTGTCAATTGGATGAAGTTTCGAGTGACATTTGGTCGAGCACCCCCCACCTATCTTCAATACCCTTTTCTATGGAAAAATAAATTCCGCCATCTCTTGAATTTTTTTCCTGTTCATCAAGTAGACCCTCATGTCCTGATCATCTTTTGCCGAGAAACCACTCTTCCATCTTTTATACTCTCCGAGATAGACACCGTCGAAATTTGTATGGCGGCCATCTTAAATCCGCCATTTTGAAATTTTTTTCAGCTCACTGTCAATCGGATGAAGTTTGGAGTGACATTTGGTCGAGCACCCCCCACCTATCTTCGATACCCTGGCTGGTGCTCTTCATCCGTCTTCGAAATCCTCAATCATCAGCTCTCTTCGTATTTTTCCTCCGAATGAATTTTTGTCTTTTATACGAAACGATGAGTGAAAAAAAAATTTTTCATACAAAATTTTACAGGAGAGGTGATCAATGAGTCAGTCAGTCAGCACGAGCAGCTATATATATATTAACTAGTATGGCGCGTGGGTGCGCGGCCCGCTACAGCGGACCGCGTAGTGGACCGCATGGTCCACTGTCTACTTACTGTTGTCCTACTATCCTGCCCCCCGATTATGTAAGAATGGCCGATCAAATCGTCAAAGTTCGGCGTCAAAGTAAAATAAACCATAACAGCATTAAATTAGAGCTCAATTTCGAATCTAATTCAATGCTGTTATGGTTTATTTTACTTTGACGCCGAACTTTGACGATTTGATCGACAATTCTTACATAATCGGGCAGCTGATTTACTGTCTACGTGTTCTGATCTGAACAACACACTGCTATGCTAGTGAGCACAGTGGAAGCGCCAGCACGCCAAGCGTCCGACGTAAAAGAAAATTCTCATAAAGGAAAAACATAAAACAAAGACCACCAACCCCCCGCCCCTCCCTTTTTGTTTGAGCAGCCCCTTAGTAGGAACCTATCTTTAATACCCTGACCGTGCTCCTCACCTATCATCCGAACCTTCGATCATCATCTCTCTCCATATTTTTTTCTCCGAACCATTCGTCAAAATGAGATTTCTTCCATAAAAACAAATCTTGAAAAGGAACCGTAGTCTTGCATAGTTCTACACTTGTAGCCTCTTCAATATTCGCCATTCATTTTCTATGGAAAATAAATTCCGCCATCTTGAATTGTTTTCCTGTTCATCAAGTAGACCTTCATGTCCCGATCATCTTATGCCAAGAAACCACTCTTCCATCTTTTATACTCTCCGTGATAGACACCGACGAAATTTGTATGGCGGCCATCTTAAATCCGCCATTTTGAAATTTTTTTGCAGCTCACTGTCAATTGGATGAAGTTTCGAGTGACATTTGGTCGAGCACCCCCCACCTATCTTCAATACCCTTTTCTATGGAAAAATAAATTCCGCCATCTTGAATTTTTTTCCTATTCATCAAGTAGACCTTCATGTCCTGATCATCTTTTTCCAAGAAACCACTCTTCCATCTTTTATACTCTCCGAGATAGACACCGATGAAATTTGTATGGCGGCCATCTTAAATCCGCCATTTTGAATTTTTTTTCAGCTCACTGTCAATCGGATGAAGTTTCGAGTGACATTTGGTCGAGCACCCCCCACCTATCTTCGATACCCTGGCCGGTGCTCTTCATCCGTCTTCGAAATCCTCAATCATCAGCTCTCTCCGTATTTTTCCTCCGAATGAATTTTTGTCTTCTATACGAAACGATGAGTGAAAAAAAATATTTTCATACAAAATTTTACAGGAGAGGTGATCAATGAGTCAGTCAGTCAGCACGAGCAGCTATATATATATTAATACATCCTAATAACAAATCTCGTGATAGCCATGCTCATATAGCATCCGTCATCGGTATTAATCAACTTTAACAGCACATCAATATTTTGAGAAACATAGGTATTAACTCCAACTGCGCACTCCTTAGCGCCGATTGTCCAGCACGTGATGGAAATACTTAGGAAGCTTGTTGCTAGACCGTGGACTTTGTGTATGGATTCCAGCATAGAAAGGACGTGATTTGGAATTGGGCCTTAAAGGAATCTGTGCAGTATGTACTCGTATATGGAGCTCAAAGGTGCTGAACAACTGGCAAATGATCGCAGTTAAGCGTGTTTTATGCGATGGCGTATAATTTTATCGAAGATGCAGTGGAGAGGAGCAGCAGCTTAGCAAGATAAATATTGAATGTGTAAGTGATATTCTCTTCTTCTAAGTAAAAATCTTGTCACAGTTGTGGTGGTCAACATAAAAGTCGTTTTAGGGGCAAAACTGATTCAAGAGCGTCAGTTCTCTGTACTGCCAGGTGCACTCGTGCAATAGAAAAAGATAAAAGAATACTTTGCCCATTTTATGAGGAACATCAAATTCGAGAGGCTTTAACTCATAATTCGGGGGAACATAACCGGCAGAAAGCCATCTAGCCAAAAAAGAACATATAATTTACTACAGTATTTCACTATGGTATGGAACTAGAATGAACACACTGCACAGATACAATGCATTAGTAGGGATATATAAGCGCTGTACTAAGGTACATCACCTGCCAGCAGGTCTGATTGCAGCAGCGCAGCGCTATCCTAAAAAATACCTGTCCCTCGATTGTGTAAGGAAATGGCTATCGTAATTTGTTAGTCAAACGGATAATTCGACCTGTTTAAAGAGATCATAGATGCCTGCATGCAAAAAGCATGTATGAACTCCTTAAACAGTTCAAGTAATACGTTTTAAGCTGTCAAATGATTCAATTTGCTTAGACGATTGGGCCTGAGATCCTTATTCTGCAGCATTCAAGGTGTTACAATAGCCCTAAAGGTTGCCAACCCCTGATAAAGCCGTGTGACATCACATACCGTTTGATGTTCAGCGGCGTGCGCAGCGGCGGGTAGTGGGCGGACGCGTCGGCGCGGCGCAGCCAGGGGTGCTTCAGCACGCGTTCAGCGCTGATGCGGTGCGACGCCTCGCGCACCAGCAGCTGAGCGATCAGGTCCTTGGCCTCCGACGAGATGTGCGACCACTCCTCCTCCGGGAACGAGTAGCGCCCTTCCTGTTGACAATCACAACTCTCGTTAGCGATTGCACTTGCAAGAGCTATTGCGAATGTCGTAGCACATAATATAAAACTAGAAAATCATGACACACCTGAATAGAAGTGGAGCAGGTCCCTGGCACGCCTAAAGGGGTCCTAAAGGGGTCAATCTGGAAGGAACTGCTCTCACCTGAATGGAAGTGAAGAGCAGGTCCTTGGCACGCATAAAGGGGTCCTAAAGGGGTCAAGCTGGAAGGAACTGCCCTCACCTGAATGGAAGTGAAGAGCAGGTCCTTGGCACGCATAAAGGGGTCCTAAAGGGGTCAAGCTGGAAGGAACTGCCCTCACCTGAATGGAAGTGAAGAGCAGGTCCCTGGCACGCCTAAAGGGGTCCAGAAAATGAGGAGCAATGGTAGGTCAAGCTGCAAGGAACCGCTCCCACCTGAATGGAAGTGAAGAGCAGGTCCTGGCACGCGCGGCAGTTGTCGCCACGCTCCCAGCCGCAGTCGGCGCCGCAGTCCGCGCGGAAGGGTGGGTATCCACAAAGTAGGATGTACGCGATGACGCCCAGAGACCACAGGTCGCAGCGCTTGTCGTAGTGGTTGGCTGCCGAACCCGCAAACAGCGACACCACTTCTGGCGCCATGAACTCCGCGCTGCCCACCTGCACAGAACATGTACTCCTTCGAATTAAACTCGTAATAATATTTTACTCAACCCGTAGGCCGTAAAGTTTGCTTGGTTGTTGGATTAAGGGACATTACAAAAGGAAGAATTCTTGAGACGGCAGGAATTGTGAGGATTTTCCCCTTTGGAGCCTATTTGGGTCCTTTCCCGCAGTGAGTGGGCCCACTTCAAATCAATTCTTTTTAAGGGTGTTTTATTCCAACCAACCAATCAGGATCGCAGTCAACTCACTAAAGCTTTTATATATAGGGGAAATTTCGTAGAGGAGCAATAAAATCCATTAAGACATGAAACCGTCATCGGTATTACAGTTTTGCCAACTTACCGGCGTCATGAGTTGCGGGGTCGCCAGTGGGCTCGCGAGGCTCGAAGTGAAACTGATCCCGCTCCCCAGATCGAAGTCACAAATCTTGACTGGGCAGAGACTGTCGCGGTTAACGCACAGGATGTTCTCCGGCTTGAGGTCGCGGTGGGCGACGCCCTTGCCATGCAGGAAGTGTAGCGCGTTGGCTATCTCGCGAACTATCTCCGCCGCTTGCGGCTCTGAGAAGTAATGATGCTCCTGTATTCGTGACAGGAGCTGACCGCCGTTGATCTGGAACAAGAAGAAATGTTAGTATTAAATTATCCAAGTTGCGCTTTGGAAAGGTTCTTAGCAGAGTGCCGCCACGATTAAAATATTGCCAGAGATATCTCGCAAGTCGGAAACCACCTCTACCAGCCCCCTAAAATTTTTATGACCAATGAAGCGTCCATTAGAAGATAGGTTCCATAAATCATGTCGGAAAGTTGCATATTCAAAAAATAAAATCTTCGCTTTAGTGGTTACCCGAAATATCTAATCCGATCCGTTTACTTGTAGTTACTGACTTTCATGTTCCTCTTAAAACATTTGAGTCAAGCTGATGACATTACACATAATTGGTTCAAGAGTTCTATACAATAGTTAAGATCGATTCCACTTGGTGACGTTAGCAACTAACTTCGACCTTGTGCCAGGCTTAGCAGAATGCTACGCGTGCCGGTATAAACCGGCTTCCCTCGCCTGCCTTAACCTGATTGAATTGCTTTATTAGTTTATAAATGTCTGTAGTGGGTTGCTGACAGCTGACAAGCGTTTATAAATTACTAGGTATACCATCACGAGTTCGTTCGAGTGGAACTTCTGGAAAAATCTAAAGGCGGGTCTAAATTAAAAAGGAAAACGAAAAAATTAAAAGCCTCAGGATTACATCAATAGTTAACTCTGTTTGGAGAATTATTTCTAAGAGCATTTTTTCCTGAACTCCTAGAATGATTTCGTTTACCATTTCAGTAATAGAAATCTTGAAAGTTTTTGTAAATATTAATTAATATTTTTTAACTAAATATTTGTTGCTGTCAAAATAACTGACTAACATATCTAGCTTCATTATTTGCATTCTGCACATAATGAAACTAGGCACGTGAAAAAATGCTTGTTGAATTACTAGAGGAATGTTAATGCTCCGTAAAATTCTATGGTTCAAGGGGAAATTAGTAACACTGATAAGAGAAGGTATTTCATTTTAATGACTCCACTCTGTTTTGAAAATATAATCATAAACTAAGAAAATCACATAATTAGAATGGAAATTATCACAATTTTTTTTTTATCTTGCTTCTGGAAATTTGAAGACTGTTCAGTGTTCATGGAAGGTCTAACACTGCGTACCTGCGTTGGTACTTCTCGCCTCGTCTTATATGAACAGAACACCTTTTTTGAGCCGCTAAGGGTGGCTACGGCCACCGAGGCGGTTTAAGTAGATAAAACTCCTACACTACCCAATTTCTATTACAGGCAGTTGGGTATCCATGGCATGGGCATGTAATGCGGAGTGAAGAAAATCATATTACGCACGTGGATGGAAAAATGAGTAGAGGAAGACCAAAGAAGAGATCGATGGATTGTGTGAAATGCGTGTAAAAGGGGTGGATAAAAGTTGGCGGATGACAGAAGTGAGTGGAAGAAGAAGACAATATGTTGTGCCGACCCAACAACGTGGGATAAGGACAGGTTTAAGAAGAATTTCACCACGTCAACAAAAAAAAAATAGGTAAGGGGCTAAACCTATCTTAAGTAAGTAGGTAAGGGGCTAAAAGGGGGCTTACCTTCTCGAAGACAAGATAAAACTTGTCGGTGTCCTCAAAAAATTCAATGAGCTGGATGATGTTCGGGTGATCCTTGCAATAGTGGAATGTCTCCACTTCGCGGAACACCCGAGCGCGGGCGTGCCCCGGCACTTTGTCGATAATCTTCACTGCGAACTCCTGCCCGGTGTATATGTTGACGCACGTCTGCACCGAGGCGTACGCGCCCTCGCCCAATACTTCGCCAGTAAGCTTGTATAGGTCTGCAAACAAATTACAACATTCATCACCATCGTCATTTCAAGCCATCACCGGCCCACTACTGACTACGAGCCTCCTCTCAGAATGAGAAAGGTTAAGGTTACCCATAGTCCTAGGTGAGCCACAGAAGCGACGCGACGCCGTACGATGGCAGACGTATCTACGCGACAACGCAGGCCACGTGAAGGGTCAGCTACTGTTTGATACTGTCGAGTCGCGTCGCGTTCCCGCGTTTGTCGCTCATCTAGAACAACGGGTTAGCCAAGTGTGGATTAGTAGATTTTTCACCCCGTTAAGATCTTTCAGGCATGTAGATTTCCTCACAATGTTTTTCTTCACCATTATAGCAAATGATATTGAATTGCTTTAAAACGCACTTAGCTTCAAAAAAGTTGGTGCGCGTGATTCAAACTCCGGACTCCACGAATAGAAAGCCAAAATCTTAACCACTCGGCTATCACATTCCAACATCTATAAAATCTTACAAAACATAGGCTCAATTTCGCAAGACATTTTGCCAAGTCAGGAAAAACTTCGTGACCGCCGTTTAATGACTTGGCAATATTTGAAAAGAATGAAAAATAAGTGTTTAGAAAAGTGGCGAAAATGTTACCAAAATTATTGCTCTAATTTTAGGTTACTTAGACTCAGTTATTGTATGAACTCCAGTAGTGCGAGGCGAAACGTGACCACGAGATATTTTTAGACAACCTTTCCAGGATATTTAAAGGTCTTCACGCAATTTGTGTTATAAATCTTCGAGAAACATTGCATCTATCGCCATTCCATTAATATTCTAAACGGTTTTCTCATTACGCTCGTATACATAAGAGGTTTCTATTTATAGGTAAGTACTAAGTAAATAGGTACCATTTTAATTTGTTTATGCCGCCGAAGTCTCCTAAGTGCATGTAGTGTACCTACTTAAGATACAATTATTGTTCCATTAAATTATGTTACGCCGAAATGGACATAAACTGGATATTTTCTGTCAATCGATATTCGGTTTATCTTTATTTCGTGTCATGAAAAATTAGCTACTTAGCAGACAACCTGGTGTATTGACGCAACTGATCGCCTACACTCTACAGCCTCGGATCAAATAACCACCTCAGAGCCTTCAGCAAATTTCATTTGATCGATCACATATGAACAAATAAGGCGTTTGAAATAAGGAGTCAAGATGGACGTCTTTAAGATCCTTCCTAATTCCTTTCTTCCTAGCGGCGATACAGTTCATTCGATACCGGAGAGTCGTTCAGCCTCCAAAGAGTTTTAAGTCGGTAGACCCTTCCTTTATTTCTTGCGGCGTTAAAGTTTCTTCGACACCGGAGCGTTCTTCTAAAGGGGGAATCACCCTACCAAAAATTCAAGTGGTACCTTGGAAACATGACGTGACCACTGAGCTGCCAGAGCGCTTCTTCCTGCGACGCTTCCTGCGCGCCTCTTCCTTGCGGCGCTGCAGCTCCTCGCTGTCGGGGATGGGCACCGGCGCGGACGCCTCCGACCCGCGCGATATCTCTTCTGTTTCGCGCTCGCTCCCCGACTGACTACTGCCTCGGCCGACGCCTGAGGACAAGCAATTAACATTCATTAGGACACAAAGTTAAAATTCAAAGTTTTTTATACAAATAAACTTGTATGTATGTAAAATGTGTTCGTGAATCAACAACTGGTTTGCAATACCATTCATACCGAGAAGACTCAGCATGAAACTCAGTGGTTGCTCTTTTTAAAAAGATACAGATAAAGTAAGAACAGCATTGGGAGACTTCCTTTAGATGGAAGGAAGATCTCAAACGAGTCGCTGAGAGACGCTACACACAAGTGGTTTGTCACCGACCCGACCAGCAGTTGGGAGTTGGGACAAGAAAACGAATATAGAGATTACAATATTATGTAATCTGCAGAAAGACAGTTCCTTGACAGAAAATGATAATGTTGACTTGAAAGCGTTTTAAAAAGATTTCTTTGAAATCTCATTTATTTGTACATTTTGGTAAGCACCTAACCGGTGCTATGTAAGATCGGCTATGTGTATTTCCATTGTCATGGGGGATAAGTATGTTTTACCTACGCAGCCAAAGTCGCGGAAACATGTTTGGTTTGTTCTTATAAAATACGTTCCTAATAAAAATAAATCTTTATGTCTGGCCACTTATTGAAACCTGAGAAACATTTTGGCCAAACATTCCCCACAAAATCAAGTCCGAATCAATTCAGAATCACATTATTTCCACATTGTATTGACCAACAACCACCCATATTGATTGAAAGGAAACTATTTGACAATCAACTGACGTGATACATAGCAACAGATACAATATTTATCAGCGCTTGAAATTAATCCCTAATTTGAGGCCGAAACAATAAAGTCGAAATGTTACGAGGTCATACTAAAGCTGAGGATAACGACAGTAGATTTTACGTACGCACAGACTGGGAGTCTTTAAAGCCATTAATAAATGTGCCAACATGTCAGCTGACGACATGTTCCAATCTGCAGGAAATTTATTGTGATGGCTGTCCACCAGAGCTGATTTATCTAAACCTCTAAAGTCTAAACCTATATACAATGAGCTAGCAACTCAACTAGGATTTAGGACTATAATAGGGATGTGCTGTGTGCGTGTTGATTCAGTGTCACCAGGGACAAAAGAAGTTAAAATGAGCTTATTGGTGTACTAAAATTCTACATCAATGTTATTGGCTTATTTTTAAGGTTGCGTACCCGAAAGGTATAATTGCATTCTCTATGGTACGACTATGTCCGTCCGATCACACTTGCATATTTTTAAATGAAGCGATTCTATATTTTGTGGGTGTGACATGACACCCGTACCTTTTTTTCGCATCATCGGACATTCCTGATAGAGAAGGAATCATGAAGGAATCTTATAATATAATTGGCCATATTATACCACATTTCACCTGTGATAATGCTGATTTATCCAAGCCATCATTTAGTTACCTAGATGTGCGAACAAGTTGGCTGCCGACTACAGAGTTTGAAGTTGACTAGTCTATAAATGCTAAAAGATTAACTTGTTTAATTAAACTATTCCGTGAGAGGTTATCAAACGAAACTATCTATGCGGTACGTGACCCGGTCTTATCTTATCTTTATCTAATGAGTAGCTCCTTCGTCGCCTTCCGACTAATAGCTTGGCTAATACAGCTTTCACTTCCTTACACAAGATTCTTAGTATATTATAGCGGCTCGTACATGCACACCGAAGTTGGGCGTATACGTGTATTTTCTTTCTACGTCTGCATACTATACAAAGAACTTATAATCTTGGAATGTACCTATTTTAGATGGTATTCCCTTGTCATGAAACAAACAAAAGCAATAGGTACTTCTAAATATTTTAGAATTATTTACAGGGGGGTTACTATCAACATTTAGAAAACCATTATGATACAGGAACATCTTGTTTCAATCTCATTGTAATATTACTGAGAAAGCTACCATGACAGCTCAAAAGTAATATGGTTTTACTCTTCTAAACATGATGGCAAGAACGAATGATACTCTACAATTGTCTTTTCATTGCTTTCAGAGTAAGCGAGATGTAGCTATATTTTTTATATAGCGCTATCTCAATTGCATCGCGTTTCATTTCATGCATATATAACGCAGTGTTGATACATTTTTAATTAAATATTATAACTTAACAAAGTTATTACACCTTTATAAAATGCAATAATTAACAAAAAGTTTTATAATGTTATCTAATAATTTAAATAATGTAATAATTGTTTGTTTGCTCTTTTTTTAACAGGTTAAAAATTAACTCGAACGTGTTTCCTTACCGTTGTGTAAAACGAAACGGTTATTTTATAAATCAATTGTCAAATTGAAATTGACAAATGACAAGCAAAGAACGTAAATAAATATTAAATATTTTTATTATAGTTATTAGACTTATTATACCTATATTTACATAGAAATTTACAATAAGGACACTATCAAACACTCAACATTCATTGGGCGAGGGATTTGAGATGGAAAGACATCATAGAGGGGATGAAGAAGTTTGGGACAAGAAAACAGAATATGGGAGACAGTACCTACCTTCGTCTAAGCCACATTCACACAGGGAGTGATCAGTGATCTCTAACTCTGATCTTGTGCGTGGACAGACGTAGAGGTTACCCACCTATCTGCATATTTGTAAAAGGAAAACCATGGACGCCTTGGTATATAAGGTTGAATTGAGTAATAGAATTTACCTAAGTGTTTTTGATTCGTGCCAGAATGTGTTCCAGGACTTGTCCAGATAAGTTTTAGATGCTTAGATCTTGGGTGCTATTCTTAAAATGCTCATGGGAACCCATTTGTATAGCAGCCTTAGCACATGAATCAACTGTTTCATTGCTTGCAATGCCAGACTGACTTGGGATCCATACCAAGGTTAAGGCTAAACCATTTTGATGACAGGAGAACAGGAGCCTCCCTAATCTCTAGAATGATGGGAAATCTTGACTTACTCCGGAATGGGTTATCTTTGATGGATAGTAAGCAGCTAAGGGAGTCAGTAAAAATAACAGTTTGTTTTAAGTTATAGGACCCGGTAAACAGGACTGCTTCTAAAGGCAATGGCCTCCCCTGTAAACACCGAAGACTCAGGAGGGCAATTAAATTGTAGGATAATTTTAAACCTGGGAACTCAGCAGGTTGCACCAACACAACTGTCTCGTGACAACTTTGAGGCGTCAGTGTAAATAAGAAGGTCATTTGACCAATTTTGAAGAACTAAGTTTTGAAATTTAGAATGATTATCAGGAGCTCCCTTGACCAGACCAAGATCAGTGACTACGGGAGGATTGTAAACCAGAGCATCATATTATGATGTGGAGAATAGTGGGTTAATTGGAAAAGATAGCAAGGGATTAAGGATTTGGATAAAACAAAAAATTCTGGTGAAATTGTGGCTGTGGATGTCGAAGAAAAATAAACAATAATATAATATTCAAAATACAAATGTTTTTATTCAAATAAACTATTACAAGTGCTTTTGAATCCTTAATTGAATCTCCCACTGGCTCTAAATGCATATCCATATTAGTATGGAATCCATACTAATATTATAAATGCGAAAGTGTGTCTGTCTGTCTGTCTGCTATGCTTTCCCGGCCCATCTTTTTAACCGATTTTGGTGAAATTTGGTATGGACGTAGGTTATATCCCGGGCAAGGACATAGGCTACTTTTTATCCCTAAAAATTAAAGAGTTCCCGCGGGAATAAAAAAATCTTAATCCACGCGGACTGAATCGCGGGAATCATCTAGTATGTTATAAATGCGAAAGTGTGTCTGTCTGCTACGCTTTCACGGCTTATCCGTTCAACCGATTTTCATGAAATTTGGTACAAGGGTAGGTTGTATCCCGGAGAAGGACATAGGCTACTTTTTATCCCGGAAAATTGAAGAGTTCCCGCGGGAATCAAAACTCTTAATCCACGCGGACATCTAGTTAATAATAAATATAAAATAATAAGCTTTTTTTATTTTCTTACTTTTATTTTTATGAAAACAAGTTTGATATGAATTATACAATCTATAATACCTAAATGTTTATGTTATTAAATTGAATTGAGTATTGTTTATTTCCAGAACTATGAATGCCGTTGTCTTGGCCAGAGTTGTTGAATAAGGGCATATTTTGAGTGCAAACATGCAAATTCCTATACTAATGTGCCTCAGCCCTCAGCTGAGTCTGGTGCTGCATCCAATATTGGAATCATCATTGTTTTCTCAATGGATATACTGAGTCATCTGAAATTTTAAATTATATCTTAATTAAATCAGTTTAGTTATGTTATGTCAAATGCTACACACTTGAGATCGTCTGTCCACCTACTTAGTGGGGGGTTGTCCAACGCTGCGCTTTCTAGTGTGAGGCCGCCATTCAAGGCACCTTGCGACCCAAACGTCTGTCGGTTCTTCGAAATTGGTACCTATTAAATTAGGTATCTACGGATCTCCTCATTTCTGAATCTGATTTGAGCACGTAGGAATACTCCAAGCATTCTCCCGTCCACCGCCCTGGGTGCCTGATTCTTCAATTTAATACTTTTGGAAAATTAAATACCTCACTTTTATAAAGTTATATCTCATTAACTTAGTTCAATCCAGTAGAATAATCACTTGAAAAACCTCACAATTTCCTATTTCTTTGTTTACAAAGTCAATCCGTCGTTGATCCGTCGCAAGAAAGTAACTTTTTTATGATTGCTAAATATGACGTAAATCCTTCGTAAAACAATAATGCTAGCGCTCAAAAAACACTTGATGGTACGAATTGAGTGAATGATTTGCATACTGACGTCACAAAATTGCTTAGGAAACAATGTTCTAATAAGCTTACTTTTGGGGACGTCATGGTAAGATTTGTGGAAACAATATCAAAATAAGCTTAGATCAGTTTTCTTTTAGCAGTGGCAGTAACCCCCCAGAACAGAATTTGTTAAGAATTTGAATGTAATTTTTATGTTCACATACAACCGTATTGGTGGAACGTTCTATAAAATTTTATTTTCAACGTTCAATGATCTTCAATTGTTTTACTCAAGAACACTTGCGATTTTTCATGGGTACCAATTAGCTTTTGAGCCTACGTAAATAATTCTGTAAGTGGTCGAATTGAAAAAATAAAGACAATTGTGTTTTAAACTTTTAATAAGCGATAAACATGTGTTTCATAGTTTCTCTTTTTGAAATGATAATATAACTACATGGCATATCGAAAACAATAAACTGACCCGCGCCAATAGCTCTCACCACGCTTTCTGCGGCGCCATTGTTGTAACGTTTTCACCTTGTTCGTTATTCGAATTTGAATACGAACAAAAAAAATGTCCGTTGACAATATCATGTATATAATATTATGATTAACAGTCATTAGCATAATGACTGTTAATCATAATATTATAGAGACTGATGTTGATAATCAAATAACGACCTTTTATATTAGGTATTTAATTGATCAATGCTTGCTAATAAATTACTAGAACGAATCAAAGTCGATAGTTATTGGAAAATAATCTCCTTCGTGATCTTAGAAAAATATGCTCAAGGAATTGAAAATTTTCATCCAAAGAAATCTAGTGGCAATTTGGTTTGCTTTGGTTAACCTATCGATTGACTAAGAGTAAGTTAAGAGACAGAGACAAGCAAAATTAGAAATATTCTCTGTTTAGAGTTAAGACTTTTGCACATAGGTATACAAAGAGTTTAGTTTTATCAATCCAGGTAGGTATACTAATAATATGAATGCGAATGTTTGAATGGATGTTTGTTACTCAATCACGCCAGAACGGCTGAACCACTACTACATATGTGGGCTGAACGGATCTGGACGAGATAGATAACAGTTTAGAATAACGAATAGGTACCTACTTTTTATCCCGGAAAACTAAAGATTTCCCGTGAGCCCAAAAATCGTCAATCCACGCGGACGAAGTCACGGGCATCAGCTAGTATAACCATAAAAGGCAATATTGAGAATGCAAGATTGATTGTTTACTTAAGGTTTACGTAAGGAAAAGGAAGTCATACTTACCTACTTTATGAGTTAGTTAGGTATGATGACACACCCAAGATAAATCTTATAACATGTCCCTACCTTCACAATTAATTACCCTACTCATTATTTAACGTAAGACCTTAGTACAACAAACAACTGACATAAAATTCAATCTATACTTAATAACAAATCAAAGGGCGTTAACAACAAATAGTTTTGAAACAGCTTCGTGTTTAACTGGCACGCCAAATCGGCCCTTTGAAAAGCAAACAGCTTGTGTAAGTAGATCTATTGGGAACGCTATGTCATCGACAATATTATTCTGTATTCAGCTGGGATACGTGAGCCGCGAGTGCAGCTGAGTTGGCAAACAAAGCCGGGTCAACGACCCGCGCGGCCGCACCCAGCCAGTGCGTATGCGCACTCCCACTGCCACATTACGCGATCGTTTCAACTCTAGTCTATGCCACTCGAGGTCTATGAAACTATCGTACGATGTAGTAAACATTGTGTTGACTGTACACTGTAGGTTGGCTGATTAAAGAATGAATGTTTCTAGTTTCTACCACATCATTACCTACTCATAGTACTATCAGCGCATAGTCACGGTAATATTATGCATAGTATACACGATTTCCAAAATGAGTCTTATTCTGAGAATTCTGTAGTTAGATCGTTTCGTGGTCTATGGAACTAACATGCGCCGGCCCATTTTTATTGGTTTTATTAGATCTTCTGATTAATTAGTTAGGGACTACAGTCGGATCATTACTCATGCGCTACATTCAAGACTTTAGTTTAGAGTTTAGTTTTCAGCCGATATCATAATTATTATTCATTAACCTTATTTACCTTTAATTATGTAGGTACTAGGTATATTATCAGATTTTTACGAGAACATTTTGTCCAAACAACAGAGCTTTTGGAACAATCTAGTGTTTATTGTTATATAGTAGTCGGCTTATTTAATTACTAGTTCATATGACGCAGCAACTGATACCTACTAGAAGATTACAACATAATAATATTTAACGTGTATTCTATAAATATTGAGTTCTGGCTTGATTTAATTTAAGGTAGGTAGATACTTGCCTAGATAGGTACCTAGGTGTAAATGTATCCATAGGTACTTACGTTTATTTATTTTGTGGTCAAGGTGCAAATACCTACAAGGGGACATCTACTTTTGTTGATATTGTTAGAAACACCTTAGACCCAAATGGGTACCAGACAAGGTAGGTTAATTATTTACTTACTTACTTAAAAATTCTAAAAAACTCATTTCTTTCCTTACTTTTACCATCATAATCAACAACACATTTAAGAAGTTTCTAGACGTACCTATTAACATCAAAGACGATCAACCTATAATAGTATTTATAACACGTTTTAACGTTCACATTCTGTAGGTGGCACGACGGAGCTCAATGTGTGTTCCGTAAAACAATTTATTCAGATCAGCTTCCGTGTCACTTCGTCACAACACACTGTATTCATGTGATAAGGTTCTGATGTACCTATTGTCTGCCTAATGATAACTTATCAAGGAACAAGACGATTGTTGCATAAAAATATGGAATTTTTAATCTTAAAATTTAAGAGAATCTCCCTATTGTTGACAAATTAAAGAATTCTGTGGTGTACTAGATACACTATAAATTCAAAGCACCTACTGTCGTAAAGACAAAAATAATTATTTAAGTAAGTAAGTAAGTTTTAATATATAAATAATTTTTAAGCCCAAAAGAGTGGCGTATTCCATAAGGAACAAACTCCATACCTAAAGATTTAAAAAAAATCATAAGAACAAGAAACTTATTGTATCAGAGGTAAACTGGACAAGGTATCCGCAGAACTGTGAAAAAACTGCTATAGAAAATATTGAAATCTATAGAATTTGATCAATAATTGAAATAAACTAATTACTCATCGACAGGAACTATCACAACGTGCTTGAGGTACATAATACCTAATTCATTCTACTCGATAACCTTGGATTACGCTGTTACAAATGCCAATCGGAAATAAGCTGAGTTTAACAGCCAGGTAATAAGACGCAATACTGTCTAGCTACCAAATCCATAGAGTCCACAAAACACAGGATATAGTTAAACCAAATACGCAATAAAATGGCGATTATAACAATCAGGAGGCACGCCCACTCGTACAATCGCTTGCCACCATGCCAGTTTCCTGTTTATAAAATTATCTCTAGCGAGTAAGTACTTAGTAAGTAGGTACCTATAGTAAAAGATAGGGACTCTCAACTGGTATTCGGTACCCCAGTCTGTATCACCAATGTTTGGTCATGGGTTCGGTCGCAAAAAAATGTACAGTAGTTTTTTTTTTGTTGTCCTGGTTTTATTTTTGTCATAAAATCAGTGCTGTTTTAATTACGAATATACGTTCCATATTGATCTAAATAGAACCTCTCTGTAGTTTAGATAAAACCATGAAATCTCAGCTATCCTTACAAAATTGTATTATTTTAGTTTTTTTCCGATTGGCAAAATTTTTGATCCATACAAAAACTGTTTGTCCAACTACTACACTATTATCGCAAGCATGTCATTTTAACAAAACTTTTGTCCTAATATTGCGTTTGTAAGTTGGGTTCAAGTTCTGATTACTTTTCCAACGTATTTACAAAAGGTTACCATTATTTTAACAATAACCACAATTTTGTTCAACTTCTAAAATGTGTCCAATTTTTTGTTGCGTGTGTAACGTAATGAATGTAACGACATTATAACGCCTATTTTTGCCATACTACATAAATAATTTGGTTGCTTTTGCCTTTCATTTATTGGCAACACTATTGAACAAGGCGCCAACATTCAGAAAATAAAAACGGCCATGTTTGTTAGGAGGAAAATTGTTAGTGTGTGTCGACGCGAGAATTGTCGCACAAAATTGTTTTTCTTGTGTTGAATTGCAGGGTGAGTAATGGACATTCTTTCGAACTAATAAATAAAGGTTAATAAAGCTTTGACATCGCGTAAAACAATGAAACTACTTCTCTGTCTGTAATTATTCGCTGTACAGTGATATTTTGATTTGAGGTTATGTCGTTCGCTTTTTTCTGTCATGATTGTAACATATGTAACGAAATGTGTAACGTTACGGTCATGACCGATTGTAAGGCGGAGAATACACTTCTTCAGAAATTCAATTTTGACAGAGTTAATCGTTTTATTACGTCACCCGGTAAATAAGAGAAATTTATAAAAATGTGATGGTAACTAACGCTAGTTTCGACTCGGTGCCCTCTTAAAGGATGTTCGACAGAATTAATCGTTTTAATAAAAGCGGTATCACCTAATGTAAAAAAAACTAGTGTAGGTATAATGTCTAATGGGGTATCTGCGAGTTAGCTTTGGCCCCTCGTACGCCGGGACCCCAGGGTCGCGAAATTGTTAAAGATATCTCAATAATAATATAATATTGTAAAAATAATATACCTAATATTCTAATCATAATATTGTATGATTCTGAACTAAGCTTTATGTTGATCATGAATGTATCATTGAGTCAGGTATGTAACGTTTGTTACGATGTCATGAATGTAACTGTACATTTTTTTACGACCACACCCTCCATAGTAACTTTTATGAAATAAAAACTACCAGGACTAACTAACCTTTGAAATACAGCATTCAGTGCCTACAAAACTCAAATTTAATAAAACACTAAATTACGGACTGTTAAAACACTAATTTACAAAGCGGAATCTTAGTTTAATTGGAAAAGTGAAAACCAATACAGTAAATGAAGCAGTCTTGAGCCTCTTGAGTCATCGAACTTGCGCTACAGAAACCTAAATTCGTTAAAGCGCCACCTACGCTTTAACGTGGTCAAACAGACAAGCTCATTCTGTACCGTGTTTTACGAGGAACCCAAAATACGTGAGGAAACGACGTGATACGTGAATTATAATGTCCGTTCGGGTTGGTCTTCGTGGACCGAATTTTAATGTTTGACTTTTTCACGTCTATTTACGATGTTCTAAACATAAATTACGGGCTAAACATAAAAATTTTCCTGTTTTAAAGAACATTTGGATAACTCGGAAACTATTTGTCTAAAAGTCTGTTTTCAATTTGGGCACTAACTACCACTACACTACACTTCGGAAATGGCCAAAGAGCACAAAACGACCACCACAATACTGTAAGTTTATTACGAGAACGTTACAAGTTTGTCAATGATTTAGGTAGGTTAACTGCCATAAAAAGTTCAGATTTTAACGAACATCATACCGCGAATCATTTACGAGGGAGACGGGACGTACGGTACAAAACTAATAACACAGCGGCCATTTTAGGGAATAGAAGAATCTAATCGCTATAATCACAGATTTTACTATAATGGATAGCTTGAACTCGACAATTTTAATGCCCATGCCGAGAATATTGGTGTCAAATGACAGATTTCGATTACACGCTATAGGTATAGGCGATTTATGTTAAAATTCAGTTTAACTTATTTGATGATATTATGTGTTGTCACAGTTAAAGGAACCTTGCGCAGCTGTGTGGAGAGGACCAGAAAATAAAATACGACAGAAAATTATTGAATTTCGGAACAGCTAAAAGAATTTGAACAGCTATTCGTGTAGACGTTTGTTACATGACGATTGACGACTTTAGAAGTGGACTGACGTGTTTTAGTTTAGTAGGTACGAGAGTGTTAATTACGTAAAACACTTATATAAATGTTTAACTAGTTTATTTTTATAGACAAATTAACATTTAAATAACATGATGTTGATAATAAAGTTAATAAAATATTGGACCAATTTACTAATAGCTAGTTCGTTTCGTTTTAACTTCTAGATATTGATTCTAAAATCTAATTAAGTAATCAAACTCCTCGACTCCTTGATTTGATTTACTCATATCAGATCGTATGTTCAACGGAAAGCCAAAATAGGAAGAAGGGAATTTCATACAAATTAATAAGAAATTGGCAGTTTTGCGATGAAACGACAATATAACAATTACCCACTCATACGAGTACAGAATCAATTTACTTAAATACAATTACTTAATAACCTTGTCGAAACTTGTATTAAAGAATTGCCTCGTTACCTTTGATATTTCCGATATTGACATTGTGCCTACGATAAGGGACTTTACAGGCGTACCACAACCATAACAAGTAAAAACACACACACAAGAAGAAACAATCACCGAAAAATATATCGCAGAACACAAATTGATGAAATAGGTATAAGAAACCGCGGTTACATTAGACGTTAATTTTTTTATTTTTTATTTAAGTACTAGGTCTACTAACGGACACTTACATTAAAACATTCAAGGGCAATCTGATCATATAAAAAAAGCTAAATAATAATAGAACTTATAGTTGCGTTCAAGGGCTGTCTCGATCATACAGTAAGGAACTACTAAGTATATTGTGAAATATAAACTAGAAATGTAAACTTTCTTAGATTTGTGACTGCGGCAATGCAATTTCAAACAGCTGTAGCGAAACCACTTGCACATAATGACGTATTTGCTACTGTGGTGTGGTCCGTCTGAATAGATATTGTTGTCTACTTTCTAATTTGTGTGTCCGTTTATTGTTGAGCCACAATCAATCGGCTGCATAAAGAGCTCAATAAGTACTTTTATATACCCTCAAGCTGTTAACTAACAAGCAATGAAGCAACTTTCTAATTGCATACTGCCCTTTAGTACAAGAACGTCCTAAGTTATCGGTTATACAGAAAGATCGTATCATAATGAAACACCTAAAAATTAAGTAACTATAGGTATCGTCCAGTTATGCAGTTTTATGATAAGTACAGATTTTGCACGTATATTCTCTGAACAACCTAGAGTAGAGACGCGCATACGGCCACCGAATATTATTCAATAGCATACTACCCTCACTATAAAAAAGAAATTTCAATGGTTTAAAAAAATCTCAGTACCTAGGTACTTAAATTTAAGTCGACGTAAAACGTTACCTATCTAATAAAACAAATTATCCGTAGATTTTACTCAATAATTTCCTCAAGCACAGATTTTGACAAATCTTTTTTCTTTACAAGGTTTATGCTGTCAGGTTGGACCATATGAATTTCATTATTTTGGTGAATAGCAGGTTGCTATTTCTGCGAATAGATCGGCAGGCTGGCGGAACTCCTCAAGGAGTGACTCTCCTTAAGTGACAGTTATTTAATCATACTGCCTGTACCTACCTATCTACGGATTTCTAATTGAACATCATCGGTTCGATTTTCGAAATGAAACCAGCTGTAATAACTACTAATAACTATTCTCTAAGATCAAAGTCTAGCAGTAACACTAAATACCTACAGAGCAATGCTAAATAAATTGCCAACTCGGTCTGGCACTGTCACTGAACTAAACCAGATGGTTATCTCGGTGAAATCACGGCAAGGGAGAACTATTTTTGTTGCTAACAGCTTTCACTGGTTATTTAGCCCATTTGTCATTTTACATAATTGTTTTCACCAATTTTAAAGCATCTGTAAGCATACCAAATTGAGAAGAGACTGTGGTCGCAACTCGCATCCTACCAATAGGTATTAGTATATTATTTTAAGCGTACTTTTAATAAGTGGCATGCAGATCAACGAGGCATAAAAGTACTGCTTACCCTACACTAAAGTTCGAATAAGTACTTAATAACATAATGCTTATTTTTCATTAAGGATTAGAGTATTACTAAAGTACCTAACTCTTGAAGTTATGTATTGCATTGAATGCATTTCTTATGAATGGGCAGCGAGCGGAATGGGTAGGTACCTATGCAACCATGTACGAGAGAAATCGATTCGGAAATTGCCAGCGTAGAGGGAGAGGTGAAGGGGCGAGTAATTCGATATAAAGACCTGACCAGACAATACGCGACAACGGCGCTGAACTTACGGAGGAGTAATACAACTTACCTTACACGGAATGTATACCTAACTAGTTACTTGCCGCAATTCAACGGCTTGCTGCAGTTGAACAATCATTATCAATTCGTTGGAGATTGGCTGATACTATTGTCTAAAATACAGCTGATGCGGAAAGAATACCATCAATTCAGCATTTCACGGCGGTTGTGATTTTAGCCAATATAATGATTACAATTATTAATGATGAGCTGTAAAAAGGACGTCTGACGTCCTTTATTATTCGTTGTATTAATACAAGGTTTAGGGTCATTTTACAGTATGAAGAAGTTAGCACTGTAAACGAGACGACATCGGTGGGCGACATCAGCTGTACAGTAAATTCACACAATGAGCTTGTGCACAATTTGTGAAGAAAGAAGCTTCATGAAGCACGTCACATTGTGACAAAGCTAGCATCATATCTCCGCAGTGTGAAACTTCACGGACTTCCTTCGTTCCAAGTTGAAACTGTAAGAGCTCGTTGGGCAGTGGGCGTCTGTGCACATATTATTCGTAACGCGTTGTGATTGTTCAAGCCTTTAAGTTGAAATTGCCGTTAAGTCCGTCACGGTCAAGGTTACGCAAATTTGCTTTGATAGATTCGTATGACTGAATTCAATTAACGATAATCGTTGAACTCAACACTTAGGCCGAAGAAAGATTAATATTTAATACCTAATTGAAATAAGCTGTCTGTACTGTAATATTGGGTAAACCTGCCAGTTGTAACTTGTAACCCTCAAAAGGCCTTCAATTTAAAAATAGAAGAGATGATCACCACCGTTACTAATTACCTACCTTTTAACCTTATTTCATTCATCAAACACAAACCAATCTACAGTCACGGTGTTCTAAAAATATCAGTGACAAGTACCCATTTTACTTGTTTTTGTCCATAAAGCTATATTTAGATAAGTGCTATGCCTTTATACTGTCTGTCTGTTTACGTACTGTATAGTTACATAGTTACTGTATACCAAAACTGCGCAGTTTGATGTTAGATGACCTTGGCAATGAACGCTGTGGGGCGTCGCGCTCCAGCGGCCATGTTGAAATCCAAGCGTATATAGGTAGGTACCTAATAATGTGATTGCATTACTTAAATTACCTATAAACGCATTCTTAGAAAACAAAACCTTACATGCTTGTGAAATTATACTCGTGGGAACTTTAACTATACACACTAAAGACACAAACCATCAAATTGCTTTCTTTTTAACAAGTTCATACAAGCGGTTCTCGATTCGGTGCACTAGGTATTTAATCATACAGGTTTGTTAGGCTTTATTTTGTTTCAAACCTTGTTCACTGTATCGGCTATTAATTATAAACCTTGGGTACGAATTTCATTCCAATGATAATACAGAACTATGTAAACGGCGGATTCTACTTCTTCCTAAACAGCGAGGACTATCTGCAAATTGACCCCCGTGACTTGGATACTAGGTATGCCGCCCATAAAACTGTCATAATACCTATAACTCTCTGGGTTTAAATTCTCTCTTCAGTCCTCATGCATCGACATTACAAACTAGATCCATGTCCTGATGCTGCAAGGTAAATTCACTGTGATGAGTGATGACAGAGCATAATAAATATACCTACCTATTATTGCAAAATTTTCAATCCTGTCTACTAAAATTTGCATACTAAAACAGCGACTGTCGGTACTACAGTATAGCTATACTAATTACTATAGTAAGTTGAATATTACGAAATACAAGTTCTTTTCTTTATTGTAGATAGTGAAATCTCAAGATGTCCTTCTTTCAGATTATTCAAATGTTATCACTTATCAGCACGTTTTATAATTTAATTGCTTCTCTGACAATTATTATCAATTTATCTTTAAGATTTCTAAATTAATAAATTATTGATTGTAGTTTGTAACGAAATCGAGTTCTTATACCTAAATTACCTACAGTAAATCATAAGAAATTATACACTCTCCTAGATTACAAGCTTAATAATGTGCCTATCTATATTTTATGGTCAACGCTGCAAAACTGCTTATAAACACTTATTTCCGAATCACTACAGATACTTAGGTATCAGTTATCACTTATCACATTGTTTCTATTGCTGTTAATAATCAAACAAACCTTTTAGAAGAATAAAATTATTATAATACAGAAAAAAATGAAGATGAAATAAGAACCAATATGCAATCTAATAATCAGATTCAATATGATACATGAGCTTCAAATTTGTGTTTGTGCAAGTTATTTTGTTGTGTAAAAACAGTGAAGATCCAATTACAATATACCTAACTAGTATTTTACCTCAATATTAACTACTTAGAACAATGTTATTTAAGAAAGTTTATTTCCCTTTTTGAATTGATTGAATTAAAACATGAAGTACGTGGCGGAAATGATTTAGCTTGTTTATTTGTAAACTGATAATTACAATAAGAATACAAAAAACTTTATCAGAGCGCTTGCAAATATCAAGTTGTTTTTCGCATCTTATCTCTCATGCGAGTACAATAGTCTCTTTGTAATCTCTTTGATTTAATTCTTTCTTTATTTTTGTTTTCATTAATTCGTCGGACACGAGGCAATAACTTAAATAAATTGACAAGGCACAACGAACCTATCATTATTCGCAGATAGGAGTACCTATCTGCGAATAATGATGCGCGCGAACAGTAGTTCGCGCGCGAGTTGAATGCAGAGTAAATGTATGTGTCACCATACATTTTCTATGCATTCAACTCGCGCGCGAAGTATATGTGATAGCTAGCAAAGTAGAGAACTTTAATTTGGCAATAAAAGTTTTCATTACGATCCTTCTGGATTATCCTGCAGTCTGTACAACTTTTTATTAAAACAAAAGAAATATCAGCCTTCAGTAAAGTAGCATTGAACAACTGATATTAGAAATAGGACATAGAATAGAACGAACAGTTGACAATAGGTGCAATAAATGTCACGTCACTGTTCGTCCATAAAACTCCGAGAATTTACTCATTGTTAGGATTGGTCAGTGTTATGACTTATGATGCAAATAATGTGCAACTGCGTACAATAATTCCCGTATACTTGGGCGCATAATTTGAGAACGTAACAGGATCAGATTCTCAGCAGGATATTCTGATGGGAGGCTTCCATGGAGACTAGTTACCATTCTGCAGACACGCCGGTGTAGCCGTACCATCAATCGATAATATACCGTCCCAGGATTATAGTCAGAAAGATTTGTACAAAACAACACCAGACGCAGCAATACAATCCTCACAAAACAACCGTACGTTAAAAATCTCCCCATAAATGTAGGAAACAATGACAACTTTTAACCTGAATATTTTATTGAGTAGTTAAGAACCTCATATTCTAAAATTAATCTATAACATAATATTTCCGATATTACATTTCTAATACCTACTTAGTAAGTAAGATATTTATTAAATTATTCTGCACGAAAACCACATAACTGTATGAATTCATAAATAACAACAAAAGTATTACTCATGCTTCAATGATGCAATTCCTACGTCCGATCAGACTAACTAAACAATCTTGAGGTCTTATGAGTAAATTAAATAATTCTTGTTTCACATTTCAATTCTTGTACTTTTTTCATATAAACTGAAAACTAAAGAACTGAAATCTATAAAAGTACTTACATAAGCAATTTTGAAAAAAAAAGCAGTTATGATTGGTAAACTACGTAATTATTTTGTAACTACCTTCATTTTTCTACTTGATTCAAATGAAAAGCAATCAATCAGTTAAATAAAAAAAATATTATCAATTAAACGATTTCATTTGTTTTGATTTCATTGATTTTTTACGATGTATGACATTGAAACTCATTAATTTAATATAAATTAGAATGAACTAATAATTAACGGTTGGACAAACAATCTTTGCAATCGGTTATAGAACCGATACAATTTGTAACGGGTAAAAGCAGAAAAAAACTGAAATGTTTACTCACCGCTATCTACACTCTCTTCACTATCAATCTTCTTCACCATTTTGATTTTGCCTGATGCGTTGTTAACAGCGATAACAAAATTATGAGTAGGTGGTACTACTCTCAAAAAGCCGCTTTCAAACTTGTGCGGCTGCCTTCTCGACGTGAAATCGGAACGCGGCGCTTTGAGGCCAGATTGAACAAATTAAAACGCTTAACTTATAAAATTAAAAGCACCACTGTCGAGAAGGATTTACTGAAAGTGTGCGTAAGGTAATAAACAAACACTGCTAGAAGGCGGAATGAAAAAAAAACTACTGGTGTCTTATCGATCCATCCTACACGCCCGCCCGTTCGATGTTCTGAAATCCAACTGAGGAGTCGCCGGCCCTGGCTCCGCGCGGCGCACTTAGCTCCTCCGCCCCGCGTCCCACACCTCACCCCCTGCCCGAGTGCGTCGTTGTCGTTGTGGCCTCTCGCCAGCGCATGCGTACTCGCTCGCACCACTGACGTGTTTACATTTTTTTTTCGTTTATTTTTTCTTTATCCATCGATGGTGTTGTATTCATAGAGCTCGGTACGCATATAGAAACCAGATGTTTCGTATAACCTAACAAATAATAGGAATAATTTAAAGTGCTAGTATATCAAGTTATTTAAAATCACGTGATTTTCAATCGTTGTTTATCATTTTCTAGTCCTTGCATCATCTTAGAAAAGCTAGAATATGGCTCCTTCCGGACCAAGGTGAGTAGACTGACTACTGAGTAGTGATAGGAGGTTACCTACCTACCAAGACGTACCTAGTAGATACTCGGCATACCTACCTAGCCTAAGTAACAACTTTGTTGTTCGAATTTGCAGTGTTGCAGGATAATAAAAATAGCAATTTTGAAACGGATCCAGGGTAACTAAACTACTAGTTAGAATTAAACTGGAGTAATACCTACCTACCAACAAATAAATAAGGAAAGTCCAAGTGAATTAACACGAGTAAGAAATGGAGTTTTCCCATTCTTAGGTAGGTACTTTACCCATAAGAAAAAGAAAATAAGTAAGTACCTAGTACCTACCTAGGTAACTGTTTAGTAAAAACATAGTTCCATGGTACCTAAAAACTTAAAGAATTTAACCAGTAAAAAACAACAATTTACTTAGGTACCTACCTATACTTACAACTTTAAAAACTACCTATTCAAAAGACGTCATTATCGCTGCAAACTCACCAGAACCGGTAGACATGCTTCCTTTTGCTAGAACTTTTTCTAAGCATGTCGTTATGCAACAGCGAGTCCTTTGTCTTCCCAACCCTTCGAAACTGACCTTCATAGGGCGTTTGTTGACAAACATTGTACGTGAGCGGTTCTACGCCGCAGAACACGTGGCCCGAGTCGACCGGTTCTACAATCGACAGGCAACCGGCGTCGCCATCTTTGTTTTTGTTGTCACGCCACTATTCCGTCCTGCTCCAACATCTATCTCAACTCCTCTATCCATCTCCTCACCCAAACATCGGAACTCTCGCTCTCGGGCCTACGTGACCGACAATAACATAGCCCTAAACCTAGCTAGGTATAATAGTATAATGCCAAAATATTAAAGCTGCCGAGCGATCGCGTAACTTCTGCATCAATCATTGTTACAGTATCAATTGTTGTAATGGGGGCTATCGCGTATGAATTTGCCGCTAGGGGCGCTGGTGTCGCGTGAGGTCCAATATTCATTCACTTTTCACTGGTTTTGGCGGGCTTCGTGACATAAATTATAATTTCTTTAATTTACCTGTTGAAAAGTGATCTCCTTCGTGAAATTATCGCAAATATGGATTATTTGGCGATGAATGTGAACGCTTTGAAAGCGGAATTAAGAAAAAGAGGCGCAAAAATAGGCGGCCTCAAAGAGCAGCTAATTCAGAGGTTAGTTTGTTTACTGTTTCCAAACTTATTTTTTGCCAAAAGTATGCTTGTTTGCCGAGGTAACAGCTATGTTTTTTCTTTTTACATATATTTACCTAATATAGGTATTATATATATTTACTTACTAAGACTTCTGCATGAAAGGATAAGGGTTTCATGCACATCAAGGACACACTTACTACATGATATTGAAATATACCTATGTCTCTGGTTATGTACCCACAGTAGGTATCACTAACGAGAACACACCTATCTTGGGATCAGATTACTATGTGTGAGATGACCAGAATTTAATAATAGTAGGTATTTCTCTTGATTAATATTAGATGTTTCATTTCAGGTTTCTCCAGAAGGATTAATTGGAGAACTAACTAACAGTATTGGAAGTGAAATGTACTTTCTCTTTATAAGATGAGTTTATCAGTGTGATAATTATTATAAGCACATAAAAATGATCAATAATGAATACTTATTGCTTGAAAGAAAGTAGCCCCTACTATCATACATACATGATACCTGCTATTGCTAGAAAATTTTCCAGCTTAATCTAGTATCTACCATTGTTTAGTAGTTTCAACTAACAACTCAACCATCTTTCAGTATCATATCCATTGTATGGATTTAAGTACAATGTTTAATATTTTTTTGTATAGCAGTGTGTTTTAAAGGGAAAGGGAAGGATAAATATAAGTTTAATAAGTAATTAATTTATTTTTATTTTATTTATTAAGTGCCTATATAATTAATTCCTCAGAATCCTGCGAATTCCTGCGAAACGCCACTAGCCACTGTTTTAGAACAGTTTTATCTTTTGGAAACATGTGTTCTCCTTTTTTTCCGAACAAAACGGAACTGCACAACATTGCGGAACTAGCTACTCGATATTATGATGATAGTTATAAATTATTAAACATAATGAGATTCAAGATTTAAAACTTTGTTTCGGCGCCGATCTTATAAAGTCGCCTTTGACAGCTATACCTCTGGGCCTTAGTCAACAGTGGCGCCAACTGGTGAGCAAAGAAACGATAGTCCCCATTGGCTGAATTTATGGCATTCTTGCTGCGTCAATGGATTATGTCCAATAGTGGAAGAGTGTTAACCAATCAGAGGTGATTGCGATGTATCAATGATTGATGCAGAAGTTACGCGATCGCCCGGCTGTTGTACTTATTGATATTTGATATTGACTCTTACCTCGGTAACTTGGTGTTACCTAAAACAACATTCCGTTACCCGACTTCTAGTTAGGTATTACTTATTTGCATAGGCTTTGAAGGTGCGTCAGGTTAGACAGCTTTAAAATAGTAGGTAAGCACGACTAGATCATCAGCTGATAGGAGTACCTAAATAAACATCAGGTGATGTTAATATGATCTGTTATCTCTCGAATGTCTGATACATCAATGTTTAGTATCGACTACCGACTACCGCTTCTACGTACCTACCTACCTAGTAGGAAATAGGAATAGGAACGATAGGTATTGAGTGGGCATGCCGCATGAACATTGAAGTAATATTATTAGGTACATATTAGGTAGGTATATCATGTAGGTACCTACTAAAGTACTAAAGTACGTTTAGCTACCTCAATGGGCATGACATTCAGAAAATGATGCACGATGACTACTTAGGTAGGTACTAGGTAGTAGGTACATCAAATGCGATGATGCCAAAAAGTAGGTAGGTACCTAATGCTCGTAATAAAATGAACACAGCTCATAACATTGAAGTGTTAAAATTTAACCTATCAGTTGAAGTAAATTAATTGACCGAGCGAAGCGAAGGTCTCTGAGTCTACTTGAGTGAATTGGCACTTGTCCGTCCGTCCGTCCGTCCGTCCGTCCGTCTGTCAGAGCCTTATAACTTCTGAATTACTGAACCTAATAACTTCAAATTTAAATACTTATAAAGTTATAAAAATCTTTATTACAGGGGGGCTCTCATAAAGCGAATGCGAAGTAAAATATTTTTTATAGCGTTACATAGGGTTGCGGTATATCATTTTAAAGATAATTATTAGGAATAGAGTCCAAAAATATTTTTTTTTTAATTTTTCCCCTAAAATTGACGAAATGGGGAGCTTTCAAAGTGGCGATTTTCTGACGTCCAAAGTTGACCTCAGAACTCTCAATTTTCTGAAAGGCTGAGCCTGAAACTTGATTAATTATTTGAATTATATCCAGTACTTGAACAACAAATACTAAAATTAGATAAATATAATAAGGAAACGAAATTATTTAATTTTTAATGATGATGATATTTTTAACAGAACTTCAGACTGATGTCAATAGATGGCGCTCTGTGATACCGCGAGGACTCAGTTCGGGGCGAACCACGACTAGTACTTACCTAATCATACTTAAATAGAGTTAAATAGGCCTTGATAAAAATACATCTTAATTTATAGGTAGTAGGTAGGTACCTAGGTAGGTACTTATTGCTGTTGTGATATGCATTCAATATATGCAGTCCATAATCATAAGTAGGTTGTACAGTAAATAGCTTAATTGAATTTTATGATCTTGATAAAAACCACACTGCCAATTTTTCTTACACGAAGGATTGCGTGCCAAATCGAATGGGTTTTTTGTTGGCGGAAATTGAAAAAAGTCCAGAACTTTCGTTTTTGTTTGAAGGGTGCACAAAAACAGGTGGCGTCAAGCCTGAATATTATGCTAGGTACCTAGGGAGTTGGGACCAAGTTTGTTCAACCAAATCACAGTTTCAAGGATTCCAAACTGATTATTGTGACCACAGATTGTGACCGTCAGAAGTCAGAACGTTTCTGTAAATGCGTATCCAAAGCGGTGAAGACTGAAAGGTAAGAGCGCTTCCATTGTACCTATGGTTAAGGATTAATATTTCAAAAAGTGATAAGTAATGTACCTACCTGAACAGGTTTTTAAGCAATGCAACTCAATGAATCTAATTCGCAGACGGATCAGTACTTATCGAATTGGAAGCCAAACACTGGCAGTTTATTGGCAAATTCTGCAAATACACGGGGAATCCTCTCGAGTTACTTTGGGTTCGTAGAAGCGAAAAAAACATTGGACACTCCGCTGGCAAAAAAAAACGCGGGACTTGTTCCAAGAAATTACGCAATACGAGACTATTTTAGGGTTCTTCCGATTAAAGAAACCTTATGATTTGGTATGAGACAATATACCTAAGTATCATTTGGACTAAAATATTTTGAACGCATGCTGCGGACGTATCTAGCTAGACCATAGTCCAGCCCGTAACGTATGAACTTTGTAAACCAACTTTTGATGCAAGGAAGGAAGGAAGGTTGGTTGCAGAAGAATATCTTGCACTTTGATTATAAGATAGGTACCTTCTTATATAATAGCGGTCTCAAAAGTTGTTATCGTCCTCATAGCCAAAAGCCAACCGAGAAGACGGGACGTTAACGTCCCGTCTTCTCGGTTGATTTAAGACGAAGATGAGGATGATCGATGACCATATAAATTATTAGGTATGATTCCTCAACCATCCGCGATAAAGCAACATCGATTATTAGTTACTCAAACATTTTTAATTTTAAAGAGCTCATCTCAATGACTAAGCTGGCAAAGCAAAAAGGCTTTTTAAATAAACGGATGCACATTTGCCCATAATAATTATTTTCACTGTCTGCATATTGATTTAACCTATCCAGTGGCCTACACATATTAGTGCATATTAGTGCACTAATGTTTGTGGAAAAATTAAAAGCAGCTTATATTTTTAAAATAAGAAAAAACAACTGCAAGAAAATCAACGAAAAGCAAAACAAACTAACTTATTTTGCAGAAGTAAGTTTTGCTGTAATTGTGGAGAATGGAGATATTTTCGTGTTTGCGTAATTACGTCTATTGAAAAAGTTCCCAATAACGAAACATTACTGTATCGTGCAACAAACATACAGATAGTAGATACTTACTTATTTTTATTTAAACACGTATGTACAACTCTTATGAGACAAGATAAAATAAATGTGAATCTAGTTTGACCGGTGTTTTTCTATGCATATCCGTCCATAAAAAAATCCAGTTTCGAGCTCGGTTCAGAATGTTTGAAACTACAAGAGACGTTCTGTACACAATCATAATTACAAGAATATTATCCATTAACCAAGTCCATATATTTGGAAATACTTTATGATAAACTGGTTAGTTCCATGGGTTATTTTATTGTTGTCCATCTTTTGAAGCAAGGTTTTCAAATAGCGAATCGGAGTTGAATCATCAACGGGATCAACACAAAAGATCTCGCTAGGAGTTGCACACAAGCGGTTGAAGACCGTGTTCTGTGGGTTCTTAAGCAGAATCTGTTTTCCGAACCGGTGGTAGAATCAAAACATGACGTAACATATGAGACACCTGTATGCGCTACATGTTATAAATAAATCAGACTTTATGTTTTCATATTTTACTGTAGGTAGTTGTAACCAATGGTTGTAACTTGCCGTATCTCCCTAGTCCCCATCCAGCTGTTTTACTACAAAGTAGTAGGTATAATAGGTAGGTGTAGCTAGTTATTCCTTTTAAAGCTTTAACTTTCTAATCAATAAACTGATTAAAATACCTTATCTAATCTTTCGCAATTAGCGCTATTTCTTGTATGTGATTTTCCTTTATTATATTTACTAGCTGATGCCCGCGACTTCGTCCGCGTGGATATACCAAGTTTCATCGAAATAACTTGAGAAATGACGGACTTTTATACAAACTTTCAACCCCTATTTCACCCCTTTGGGGGTGGAATTTTGAAAAACTGAAACATGTATGTTTTCATTTTTAACCCGCAGCTCATATACCAAGTTTCATGGATATAACTTGAGAAATGAAGGACTTTCATACAAACATTCAACCCCTATTTCACCCCTTCGGGGGTAAAATTTACAAAAACTGTGATACACTTATTTCTTCATTTTCAACCGGTAGCTTGTATACCAAGTTTAATCGATATAACTTGAGAAATGACGGACTTTCATACAAACTTTCACCCCCTATTTCACCCCCTTAGGGGTGGAATTTTGAAAAACTGTGACACACATACTTCTTTATTTTTTACCGTAAGCCAAAATAAAAAGTTTCGTTGATATAACTTGTAAAACATCTTGAGAAACGAAGGACTTTCATACCAACTTTCATCCCCTATTTCACCCTTTTGGGGGTCGAATTTTCAAAAACTGAAACACGTATGTCTTCATTTTCAACCCGCAGCTCATATGTCAAGTTTCATGGCTCTAACTTGAGAAATTAAGGACTTTCATACAAACTTTCAACCCCTATTTCACGCCTTCGGGGGTAGAATTTCGGGATAAAAAGTACCCTATATCCTACCTCGTAGTATGGGCTCAAATCGTGCCAAGTTTCGTTTGAATTCATTCGGTAGTTTCGGCGTGATGCGCGGCCAAGATACAGACAGACAGACAGACAGACAGACAGACAGACAGACAGACAGACAAAAATGAAAAAAATTACAGATTTGGCTTCAGTATCGAATAAACAGTGCCCTCCAAAAAAAATTTTCAAAATATCTTCAATGTACAGAATTGGACCTGTTACAGTTTTATTATAAGTATAGATAGATGAGACTAGTGGTACTTAACTATTTCATCAGTGCAAGAAAATGCGACCAACCACAAATCTATGCAACTACGCTTTGTGTCCCGTTCCATGCCCGTTCCATACATTACCTCCTATACATTGGCCCTTGTGAATATCTATACACAAAGGGCTTTTAACTCAGACACTGGTCCCTTATTACGCTTTTGTGGGAACATTTGGTAACAAAAGTGTTATACCTATTTATCGAAAAAAGGATTCATTGTTCTGTCAAATCAATGACGGCATTCGTTATATTGTAGGTAGTTCTTATTGTTTGTTATAAAATAAACTTGAGATTAACTTTTGAATTCATCTGCAATCTGCATGTTTTCATGCTCAAGTGATTTCGGTTTTCATAAATATTTTTTATCTTTAAATCTACTTATATTAATATTAAATTATTAATCCTAAATTAAGAGCCGTTTTTTATGTTGTACGATACGTATCATTGTCCAGTAACTTAAGTACGGTACCTACATCAAACGACTAGATGACACCCGCGACACTAATATTACCGTGCCCGCGACTACGTCTTCGTGGGTTAAGTACCTATTTTTGATTCCTGCAGGAACTCTTTTATTTTCCGGGAAAAGTAGCCTATGTCCTTTCCTGGGATGCAATTTGCAAATCTATCTGTGTAGGTACAAATTAAAATCGGTTGAAAAGATGGGCCGTTGAAGCGTAGCAGACTAGTAAGTATAAGTATGGATTATTATTGTTAAAAAAGTATTTAAAGTATTTTTATGAACGAAGCTTTATGTTTAAGTGCACAAACAGTACTCAAAAAGGACTTTAAATCACTTAAATGCGGTTGAACAGATGGGCTTTGAAACCGTAGCAGACAGACAAACAGACAGATAGACTGATAGACCAGATAGACACATCTGTCTATCTGGTCTATCAGTCTATCTGTCTGTTTGTATATCATCATATCAGTATGGACTATGGATCTTGTTCTTACAAAAAAGGAAGGGAAGAACTTCTGCAAGAACACAAAAGGAAAAGCAGAAAACCACTTATGTCGTACCAGTTTTATTAAGTCCCCAATGATCCTTCGTACCTCCGCCGAAAAAACACTCAGATTTTTTGCACTTGACTGTACCAAGTCCAACCAACGTCGAGTGTTCAGATTTACGAGCAGCTGTAAAAATTTACACCGCGAAGATACCATCGAGTTTCTTTTTTTGTGCAAATTATGTGGCGAACACAAATTACCATAATTTACTTTATATTTAGCGTTTTTAACGTTACTTACACGGCAAATTTTTTAAGCAGATCAACAAAACATTTCCAGTGGAAAATCTTTTCGCAGATCTCTTATGCAAAGATAAAAATTAGATTGTTCTACGATTATGGTACCTTCCCTATTCTGGCCATTACTTACTACTCTTTAGTAATGGCCAGAATACATGCATAATAATGGAGACTTCTAACTCTAAGTTCCAGTAATTTAACTTTAGCAAGCTTCGAAGATCTCCCTAGGGCCCTGGCGCAATGGTGACCGCTGTGATTTTACATCTGGGAGGCAAGTGGGAGATCCGGGTTCGATGATCGATCGCCGATGGGTGCAATTTGAGACTCTATCTCTGAGTTGCTCGAAACTATTTTAAAAATTTAAGTGTTGATTAAACTAATTTAATCGCAAGACTCCATACGATTCTTGCGATTAAATTAGTCGAAGTACCTACCACTTAAATTTTTGTATTTGTTTCGTGCAACTCAGCGTATAACTTCTATAATATTGTCTCTGGTCTTTAAGTCTGATCATCTGATGTGAGGCTTCGAACGTGGCTAGATAGGTCTCTCTACCGACAAAAGCCTACTGAAACCGATTAGGGGCAAATAATATGACTGCCATTATGCCATATCCCTACAGTGTAGGTAGGTAGGTAGATGGTAGCGGGTATAGGGCCTACACCCGCTACCATCTAGATTCTAGAGACTAGACTGCAGTCTGCAATCTTCACTTACCAATGGGCGAGATCGCTTGCTTCCGTAGCTGCCTTCGCGTACGTTGCCTTTTAGCTTAAGTTTTAAGATACCACCATCACCATCATGTTGTATACCTACCTATTTGACTTCAAAAAGTTTACAATGGACTTATCTAATTTGAATAAATAAAATCTTGAATCGTCTTCTCTTTTAGATGGATATTCTGTAAACTAATTATCGATATTACCACAAGTAGCTATCCTAGCTACTAAAATACACCACTTACGGTTTTAGAACAGTCCTTGCGTATGAATTGATTGCGCTACGCATAATTATTGCTTCACTGCGCAGTTACGCAATCGTTATAAACCGATTCACTCTCTCTCCCTACCGATAACAATACACCTATATTATATGCGAACTATACGCTAACATTCGTCGAGAATTTATTTGGTGGTGTCAGGGTTGACACCCTTTTGATTATATTACTTATACGTACAAGTTACAACATTCAAAGTAAAAGATTTTTTTATTCAAATAATAGTACATTATTGCAAAAGCCGGGAAATAGGCAATTGGAGGTCGAGTATGAGTTTGAAGGCCGAGCCGTAGGCGAGGACTTCACTAACACGAGACAGGCAATCGCCATTTCCGCCGAGGCATATATAGTGCTTTTCTCAAAAGAATGCAGGGAAATAAAACATACTTTTTATATTATCATAAAATTTTCATATACTTTCATGTAGGTATTTTTTTTTGACTTCGCTGGAAGCAGGTTTTCCATTGCCAATTTGGCTTATTATCTTATCAATCTCCATTTCACTCTCTGAACCGTTGGAAACCATTTTAATTATTATTAAATTTATATTTATTAAGTATGTAAATAACAAATCAAGACGAATTTTCAGGTTTGCTGCCAATTTTTTATAAACGCATTTATGGCTATACAGCCACGTAAACGCAATTTGTACTAAGCAAAGAGACTATGGTATGCCAAGAATGACAAAAGAGATCCGATCAAATAGTATATCTAATAACCCCAGCACGCCTTTTCATACAACATTGCAGGAGCGTTTATGTGATGTTCCAAATTCAAAAAACGCTCCTGCAATGGATTTCATTTTCTTTGTCCGAAAATTCGATACTTCGCGTGTTCTTTTTTCAAAATAATGACAATATTTCCATGCATGTTTGAGAAAAGTTATTTTACAAGTGCTTTCGAATCGTTAAGTAAATCTACGTTAACATTGTGACGTGAAAAAGGACGTTAATTTAGAAGTTTACTTCGACTCGTCAGGAATTCATCGAAACTCGTTTAGTTCAAGTATGAATCATTGATTGCTTGAAATAATTTGCAGTAGATTAAAATCTAAAATAACTAGTGGTTCACCCCGAACTGAGACCTCACGGTATCCATAAACTTTTACAGAGCGCCATCTATTGACATCATTGTGAAGTTCTGTTAAAAATACTGAAGCTCATTAAAAATTAAATAATTTAGTTTCCTTATAATATTTATCTAATTTTAGTATTTGTTGTTCAAGTACAGGATATAATAATTCAAATAGTTGATCAAGTTTCATGCTTTTCAAAAAATTGAGAGTTCTGAGGTCAACTTTGAACGTTAGAAAATCTCCACTTTGAAAGCCCCCATTTCGGCAATTTTAGAGGAAAAATTAAAAAAAAAATAGAGTCCAAAAAATATTAGTAATTATCTTAAAAATGATATACCGCAACCACATGAGTAGATAGTAGATACCGCAACTCTATGTAACGCTATAAAAAATATTTTACTTCGCATTCGCTTCTATGAGAGCCCCCCTGAAATAAAGATTTTTATAACTTTTTAAGCCTTATTCGGCTGGAGGCTATCGGTTTACATATTATATTTAAATTTGAATTAATTACGTTCAATAATTGAGAAGTTATAAGGCGCTGACAGACGGACGGACGGACGGACAAGTGCAAATTCACTCAAGTAGACTCAGAGACCTTCGCATCGCTCGGTCAAAAAAATCCAAAAAAATTCAAATGTACCTAAGTATAATATATTTCTATCTGAGTATGTACCTACTTGATGTTTCTAATTCTCATACACGTAGTTTACAATGTGGCTTAATATAACTGCAAGTTTCTAGTTACAACTCGTATTCAACGCATTGGATCCGTTTTACGAGTAGTCACTGGGTTGACCGGACGACTGTTTATCCAGGCCGCTGTTAAAATAGAAGGCACCTGGCTAAAAGAAAATGCAGGCGACGCGCGTTAGACAAGCGAGACATTTCACATTGGTGAAAAGGCAAACGAATATATCTGTTACAATAAAACGAATTGCAATTAATTCTATGCTGTAACATAAGTAAGTACCTTACCTATACAAAAGTGCTTTCGCCTGAATTTCAGGCACAGCGGCCAGTCCGAATATCATAAGAAACCTCATGATAGCTTATCTACAAGATAAGCTATTTGACTGGCCAACGAGGCAATTGAATAACATGAAGACTTGAATTGGCTTGGCTAATTTGAGAAACACATGACAAAACTAGGAATTTTTATATAATATTATAAGGACCCTTAGAACTTGTCTGTTGCAAGAAATCACAATTGCACCTTATTTCCAAATAATAAATTTTATAACATACTAGATGATGCCCGCGACTTCATCCGCGTGGACTAAGTTTTTTCGATTCCCGCAGGAACTCCTTAATTTTCCGGGATAAAAAAGTAGCCTATGTCCTTCCCCGGGATGCAACCTATCTCTGTACCAAATTTCATCAAAATCGGTTTAACAGGTAGGCCGTGAAAGCGCAGCAGACAGACAGACCGACACACTTTCGCATTTATGATATTAAGTATGGATTATTTTATCACTGAAATAGCAAAAAAGGTGACAGCCCTATAAGCACCCTTAAAAAGGTTACCAACCCGAATAAAACTTTATTCAGGAGAACAAAGAGTCTCTTTTCGAATAAGAAATGCATTGTATCCCTGTTATATTTTATAGGCAAGGACTGCACAGGGGTAATCCTGAGGCACAATTTTTTGTGAGCCCTTTGTTCGAGATCCGAGGCCTCCGTCACGTACGCCTTACACCCGCCGAGCGATCGCGTAACTTCTGCATCAATCATTGTTACAGTATCAATTGTTGTAATTGGCTGAATTTATGGCATTCTTGCTGCGTCAATGGATTATGTCCAATAGTGGAAGAGTGTTAACCAATCAGAGGTGATTGCGATGTATGTATCAATGATTGATGCAGAAGTTACGCGATCGCTCGGCAGATGTTGTATTCCTTCATACTTTTTTCTCCGTGGATTTTTGGTCCTTTGTCCTACTCAGTGTCTGTCATTATAAAATCTACACAGATTATGGACTAGTGTGGGACTAGGTAGGTACCTGGTTTAACTAACTGGTTTTGAATTCGAAAGACTTTGACAAAGGTTTATCACTTATCAGTTTACTAGCTGATGCCGGCGACTTTGTCCGCGTGGTTTAAGTTTTTTTGATTCCCGCGGGAACTAGCGCTTAGGTACCTGCAATCAGACTTGCTGGAAGTAATGATGCAGCCTAAGGTAGAGCGCGCTTGCCTAGAAGATACATCCTATTCACTCTTGGTTTGAATATATTCAGTGTTATAACCATATCAAACTAAAGAATAAATCATAGGTACTTCATACTATCACTAATATCACTACTACCACTAATATTATAAATGCGAAAGTGTGTTTGTTGGTTGGTTTGTTGGTTTATTGGTTTGTCCTTCAATCACGCCGCAACGGAGCAACTGATCGACGTGATTTTTGGCATGGGTAGGTATAGTTGAGGACCTGGGGGTCTACTCTCTTTCTCTAAAACGAAACTTCGCAAACAACTTCCTCTCCTACATAATATTATCTCTATGCTCCTCTCTATTTCGTTTTCGTACACGCAGACGAAATACGGATCCATAGAAAATTTTCGTGACCGATTGGATTGAACGATTTTGAGTGGGTCTAATAACAGACTAATTACGTTCGTTTGCGAAGTTTCGTTTGAGAGAAAGAGAGTAGACCCCCTGCCCCCCTAGCATGGGCCGAGACAATTTTCTCCCCGAGAAAAGGATAAAAAATTTATTCCTAAATAAATAAATAAAAACGCTAAATAACGGTGGATTAATAGTCCCCTGAGTCCCCGTGAAATGTCAAATGGGGATAAACTTCTCCTCTCCCCTGTTGCCGTGCTCTGAGAAGTGGATAAGTTAATTTTATCCCTTGTCAGTGGATAAAATCGGGGGATAAAATTTTTATCTCCGGCCCATGCTAGCCCTGCTGGAGAGTAACATGGGCTACTTTTTATCCCGGAAAATTAAGGAGTTCCCGCGGGAATCAAAAAACCTTAATCCACGTCGCGGCATCGCGACGTCGCAAGTCGCGGGCATCATCTAGTTAAACAATAATTGCGCTATCCTACTGAGTACTGCAATGCTTATTGTAATTAGTTTATGAGGACATTCACGTTCTCGAAGACCCACCTAAATGTATTACTCAATCCAGTCGATTCTCACTGGTTAAAGAGGGAATCTTGCCGGTTCTTCGGATGCGTTTTCCGAACCGGTGGTAGAGTCACGACATTTCATAAACAAACAGGCAAATTAGTAATTGTCGTAGATACGTGAAATAAACAAACCATTTCATTTCATTTTTCAAATTAATGAGTTGGTCACTAGCCGCTGCTGAGCTCCCACCTTTCTACTTTCTACTGCTTCATTAAGAATGTACTTCGTGAATTTTACTTAATAATTTCATAACACTTAATTTTCAGTTAAAAAATCCTTCCTTCCTGTAGGCATAATTTTTGATTTGATGTTTTTGATTATGCTTTCTGAATTTTACTAACCATTTTATCATCATCTTAGCGATTCTAATAACCCGACTACTAAGCCAAAAGGAAGGCTTATGTATGTAAGTTCGCGCGCAAGTTCAATGCAGAGCTTATGTAGTATGTACCTACCTTAATGGTGACACATACATGAGCTCTGCATTCAACTCGCGCGCGAACTCTAAGTATGTTTGTATTTATGTACTAAGTACCTATTCACCGGAGCGCCTAAACTACTGAGCCGATATTGATGAATGAAGTGTCAATCGATTCGTTATTTTGGCGACAAATACTTAGGCTACATTTTACTCCAACAAAATATATGTTACTGTATCAAAAAAAGTGGGGACCCTCTGAAATTTTTTCCGAAGTCAGGTTACAGTTTTTTAATTAATAAGTAGGTAGTTACCTACTTGTATTTGTTTTATAACATACTTACCGTAACAAATCCATCACAAGACGTACCAAGTATGATATATTTTTATCTACTTCAGCCGAAATACCCGTAATTTTTTCAATATATAGGTATAGTTCGCGCACGAGTTGATTGCAGAGTAAATGTTTGGTGACACATACATTAACTCTGCATTCAACTCGCGCGCGAACTTGTTGGTAGGTTACGTAGGCAGGTATAGGTACTATGTAAAAATATAATGTAAAAGTATGTACCTACTAAGTAAGTAGGTACATGACAGTTTAGTCCAGTCAAATAAGATCTGAAATCAAAATTTTAGCACAACTTTGCATTTTTGATATAATGTAGTTTAATGATACAAAAACAATGTGTTAAGGTTTTTGTGACCGCAACCCCCGGCAAGGGTTAAAAAAAAATTGTCAAAAGAGTTTTTTCGCAATTACTCGAAAACGATAAAAATTAGACAAATAAGTTCTAGGAAGAATATGTGGAGCTTAAAATTTTATATAAAAAAGATCCTATGACTTTTTTTCCTCCGGTCAAAATTGACCGAGTTAGGGAGGTTTTTAAGTTTAAGGGTGCAAGCTCCATATACTCGTAGAAGAGACATCCTCGTATCTCCGATTTAAGTTATTTTGAATACTGAAATCGTAAATAGGTAGATCTTATTTGACTGGACTAAGTTATTTTGACCCGAGAAGTGTTTTAGGTATTCCATTGGCTCCGGCTTCGTTCGTTTCTGCCAGAGTACGTGTGCGGTCATACATTCAAGGTTACAGAGAAACACATTAGCAATTCCGATCGAGAGTTTTTGCGCTGCGCAAATGATTTATACATGCGCCCAGAGAGATGTCAATATTATGACTGGAGGAGCTTACCTCAAACATCAGGCCTCAAAAATTCCTTCAGTAGTTCTCAAGCATCAGCCTGGTAAGACTGGTCTTAAGCATAGATTGACCGAAACTTAAGAACGTGTTCTTAGCTGATGTTGGTCTTTAGTAATACGGGTCCTAAATAGGTACCATAACTTTGGGGTCCCAAGGAGCTGGAATTGCGACCCCGCACTGGAAAGTGTATTGTTGGCCGACCCACCACTAGGTCGATGGACATCAAGCGAGTCGCAGGGAGCCGCTGGATCCAGGCGTGTGAAAGTCCTTACAAGAGACCTGTGACTAGCAGTGGTCTATCAGTTGACGCCAGAAAAAAAACTGACTTTGGAACTCCACAGGGGATGATCATTGACCGATTGATACGATGGTTAGAACTCAAGAAGGTACACCAGTGGGGGTATCTGTTTCACCGCGCGTGTGATCATTCGATTAATCTGTAATCTGTATTGCTTCCCCATAATAGGAAGTCATGCCCCTAACAGGTTAGCCCGCTACTATCTTAGACTGCATCATCGCTTACCATCAGGTGAGATCGCAGTCAAGGGCTAACTTGTAGTGGATAAAAAAAAAAAAAAGTCATCTCACCTACAATCTACAAGTACCTATTTGCTGGCACATCCCTTCCACTGTTCGCCAGAGCACTTTTTACCTGATGGTTAAATATTGTAGACATAAAACTATTTTTAAATCACATGTAAATAAAGCGATAATATTTCCAATCCATCAGCCTATAGGTATAATATGTCCATTGCTAGGTAATATTATTCCATGATTGCTAGACATAAGACCTTTTCGAGAGCAAGACCAGCTTTTACAGCACACTTCAACCAATTGCCATTGCCCACTGCCACTTGCTATCAGCTGCTAATCTTTTGAGCTATGTCGGTCACTTCGCTCCTTTAGGTAATTCTTCGAACTAATCGGGGCCAACACCATTTTACTGATTAACAACAGCACTATAATATCTACTTGTGCTCTTGTCACTGCGTTATCTCTGGTTTTAGTTCACCAGTAAAGTTCGAACCATTTTGAGAGATATAGCACGCTCTAGTAGAATGAGATTCTAACAACTCCATGCACGAGGGGCCCCCGTCCGGTGAGATAGTGCCGACAACCTCATGGTAATGTCATAAGTAATGTCTAAATACCTAGGCTCACAAATCACAAAACAAGTGATATCACTAGTCACAACTTATATTATATTTTATTAACGGATAGAGGCTAGCGCTTGGCTGTAATACGACTAGATCAGGAACACGACATTTCACTTTCGTGTTTAATAAGAACTATATAAACTCCTTATTTTAGGAACGTCAAGGTAAGTGACATCAAACTGTCATTTTGAGTAATACGAGTATAACCAGTGGCGGCCTTAGGGGGTGGCAAGCAGGGCAATCGCCCGGGGCCTCGCTCTTGCAGGGGCCTCGCGCTACAGCCCAAGTTGAAATAGTCATGAGGTTCGTATTTGAATCTCGCGTCCGCCGCGTAATTATTGCAAAACCCACCCACAAGGTGCAATGCAAGTGCAAGCATGTAATGGCCACCAGGTTATACATATTTCTATGATGGCCATGTTCTCTTACCATATTTTGCTTAGTATAATATCGCACCGATATCTGTGTCGTTCACTCCACTGAATATTTCTTCCTGTCTCTTTTACACTGAAGAAATTTCGTGCCAGTGCTCGGGAAAAGCGGGCCTCGCAAATATCTACCGCTTATAGCCTCGCAATGACTGAGGCCGCCCCTGAATATAACTTATGGCCCCAGACCAGGGCAAGTGATGATGCCAAGAAGATTGTATTTAGAAGCCTTTGCCTATTCACTCTGGATTTTAAGGCAAGTACATATTAAAAGTGGAAGGCAAAACACGAAAGAATTTATAAATTCGAAAGTGCGTTTGTTTGTTTGTCCGTCTAGCACGTACCGCAGCGGAGCAACAGACTGACGTGATTTTCTTATATGAATTAGTCAAAGACCTGGAACTTCTAGGTCCTTCATTATCATGGACTTCCACAAAGTAATGCCTGCTTCTATCCACGACCTGTGTGCTTAGCATGCGCACAACGAGATTATCTCGCGACGAGAGAGAGATGTTGTCGTTGCCGGCAAAGGGGTTGTTTCAAATTTATATGGAGCCTGGGCCAGGTCTTTGTACGGTATTTCAAAATGTTCGGGGTCATAAAATAGTAACATTTTTTTCTTTATTTCTTACTAAAAAGTTCAATTTACGAGGTACAATGCGAAATTATTTTGCAAAATAAAAGCGCAACAACATGCGTCCATTTTGACATTGACGTATATTACACGTGTCATGATGACATTTGACAAAATATCCAACAGCAGTCAGATTGATGGATGGATGCGCTGCGAGAGTTGCTATTCTACAAATGTACCTAATTAAACACTTTATTTTTGTACCTCTTATTCACTGTAAAACTGACAAAAAGCATATTTTATTTTGTTTTCTATGATTCTATACTATTTTTTGGATATTGTACAAGTACCTGGCCCAAGATGAAACAACCCCTTTTTCATTTAACCTAACATGCACAAAATGCGATAAATTACAAGAAAAAAATAGTCGACATGTAAAGGTTCGTAGAGAAAAATACCACAGATAAGAAATATTACTTTTATCTCTACTTTTGACGTAACGAGACAAGTAACCATGTTAGCTTCGGTAGACAGATAGAGGTAACGGGTAGACATAATTTTACTCGTAGTGCGCATGCTAGCCATACTGGAGAGTGTCTTAGGCTACTTATTATCACGGAAAATCAAAGAGATTCCACGGGGTTTGAGAAAATCTAACTCCCTGGCGCAGTGGTGACTGCTGTCTGCTGGGAGTGGGTTCTCTTGATAAACAAAAACCCTAAAAAGTGAAAATGAGTGGTCGGTCAGAGGAGACCACCGTACGTAATTACAAGTACGGTCTACACATGGAAGTGAAATGAAATGATTTATTTCACGTAGACAACTTGTGCCACTTATATGATAAATCGTAAGAATCTATACCACCGGTTCGGAAAACTGATTCTACTGAGAAGAACCGGCAAGAAACTCAGCAGTTGCTCTTTTCATAAACAGAAAAATGTTACACTTGGACTTGGAGGAGACGTATTGCAGCTTAACGAATGAAGTCGCTGACATTGACGAGTAATTGCTAATTAACGGAAATGTCGTAGGTCGAAGAAGATATTGAGTACCAACTTGTTTATAAAAATAGAACTACATTAATTAATTTAATGAGAGAATTTCAGAGATAAATAAAGTGTAGAGCGGATATATTGCATTTTACATGGACCGTACCAAGGTTGTGAATGTGATGTCTTCATTTTTCACTAGCCATAAAACTCACTGAAGGCAAAAACAGAGAAAAAAGACGACACTTGTGCTTTGGATGGATGATCTTATTTTGAACTTACGTGCCTAGCTTCAACTTTTCGATACACTGGAATCAGTACTCGTCTACTATTATTATTCATATTCTGTATGTACGTATAAAAAGAAATGAATGAGTGGCATTGATATTTTAACAATCCCAAGTTTATTACCTAACGTAGAACAGCTCCCTAACATAAATTAAAAAACACTAAATATTTTTATATTAGCTGATGCCCGCGACTTCGTCCGCGTGGTTTAAGTTTTTTTTTATCCCACGGGAACTCCTTAATATTCCAGTATAAAAAGTAGCCTATGTCACTCAGGTCCTCAACTATACCCGTGCCAAAAATCACGTCTATCCGTTGCTCCGTTGCGGCGTGATTGAAGGACAAACCAACAAACAAACACACTTTCGCATTTATAATATTAAGTATGACAGATTTGCTTTACTTGCTGTCTAGCCAAGTGTCTCCTTTTCTTGATTAATTTATTATGCTTTTTATCCTATCTTATAGTATTCTAAAGTTCAAGTATCATTGAAGCTAATCAATCAATTTGGGTCAAGCCGCAGCGGGCCGGTTAACCACAACTCAACTCGATTGCGCGACATAATAAACTGTATGCGACAGATTATAATAAATTATAAAACATACACAGTTTGATTAAATATAATAGCTCTATGGTTTGATTAGCCTATTTATAGGGGCCGTAGCTAGAGATTAGTCTTGGGGTGGGTTTTTAAGATTTACGGGTAGGCTAAAGAATTTTTCGGTGGGTCATGACTTGGACCCAATAAGTGCATACATTTTAGTTTCTCATCATAAGTACGTATGTAAGATTTTTTTAGAAAAAATTATTGCATAGAATGGAAAGCTGTAGCCTCAAGGTCTTGACATGCGGTTCAATTTTCAAGTGTCTTGGAACATGACTTTACTTCAGTGACGCAATTTAGTAATAATTTTACTATGGTCAATAGTAAAATTATTACTAAATTGCTTGTAATAAACAAGTACCTAATTTAGTACCTAATAATTTTACTACCTAAGTAGTTTTACCAACCGCAAATGCAAACTTACGGTTGAAATTGAACTTTTGCCAGTTTCGTAGCAAATGGATGTTGTGTAAATGGGTGCAACTCATTTTATAATCACAGACTGTTTATTCTGCTAGTATTCTAAAAATCACACGAGGTGGGTACTGACTTTCTTTACCCCTGGTTCCGTCCATACTCCATACCTACCTGTTTACGTCCGGTATACTAAACATACGGTTTTAAATTACATTAAAGTACTTATCATAGTAAGTGGTAAGGTGGTCGACCTTTTTAAGGCTCCGAGCACGCAACCTTATTCAGCATTTTTACCATTCAATAAATGTGGCCATTTTAGATTTACTAGAAATTACGCTTGTGGGTAGGTATTTAGGCAAGTCCAAAATATTAGACCTTATAAAAATTTAACCATTTTAATTAATATGGCATACAAAACAAAAACAATCATTAATTAAGAATAGAGTAGGTAAAGGTGAGGTAAAGTGTACTAGAATAATTTGAGAGTCGTGTCCTAAATTTTAAGCATTATCGTATTAATATCTTAGATAGGAAGGTAATTAATAATTATTCCTTAATACCAATAGAGCTGTAAGCTTTATTTTTGTGTCTAAAAGTAATAAATCAGACTGCTTTTTTGTCAGGTGGCCGCGGCGGCGGCGGGATGTGAAATACGAGTTGGTAAAATGTTGGAAATATTTCGTAAAAGTTCATTAATCTTGTTGTTTTATGGCTTTTGACAATGTCAGATATGATATGACTACTGTATTCTACTTTTATTTTTAGGGTTCCGTTCCTCAAGAGCAAAAAATGAACCCTTGGGCTTCTAGGATCACTTCGTTGTCCATCCGTCTGTCAACACCATCTAAGTTAACGCAATCAAAAGATACGGCCGTTTATGCTGACACTCACCATTAAATCAAAACCTGTAGGGTACTTCCCGTTGACCTACAATCATGAAATTCGGCAAAGCAAGGCAGGAAAAAAGTATATAGTCAGTAAGTATAAATCCGAAAATCGTTAATTAGGGATCCGTAGTCCATACTCATAGTGTGTCGAATTGTTTTTCAGGCGCTACCAGATTGTTATTTACTAAAATAATTAATTTATATTGCATGGTGGTACGGAACCATTTGTGCGTGAGTCTGACTCGCACTTGACCGGTTTTTACATAATCGGCTCCTTGATGCTCGATCAATCCATACTTCATATTATAAATGCGAAAGTGGGTCTGTCTGTCTGTCCGTCTGTCTACGCTTTCACGGCCCATCTATTCAACCGATTTTGCTGAAATTTGGTATAGAGGTAGGTTTTATCCCGGGGAAGGACATAGGCTACTTTTTATCCCGGAAAATTATAGAGTTCCCGCGGGACTCAAAAAAAACTTAATCCACGCGGACGAAGTCGCTGACATCATCTAGTTCCATATTAATGGTAGTTGGGTAATGGGGGTAGGTACCTACTTGTCGCGTTCGAATACCTATGTAAAAAACTCCCACTCGGCCTGCTGTTTGTGTTCTGGAAGCTCCTTTTTGTTCAGAATAAAAGATCGAAGCACGTTTGCCGTTAACCTTCATGAATAACAAAGTGAAATGAAAAACATCAAAACGCTTAGGGTCTGCCCACATGTCGAAGTTTAAGGCTAAATATAAAAATTTTGTTCATTAGCTTTGGCCACGAGGCATTTATTTGCCTATATTTCTGTTTATCTATTTATAGATCTATCTTGTTTGTTATTTATATAATCATATTGATGTCAATATTGTTTGTCGCTAAAAAGCGGAAAAAATAGCCTTAAAACGAGCAAACACGTGCTAAAAATGCGTGGAATGATTGAAAGTATTTTCAACCCACTACAAGTTACCCCTTGACTGCGATTTCACCTGATGGCAAGTGATGATGCAGACTAAGATGGTAGCGGGCTAACCTATAGGTACCTACAGGTATACGGCATCGTACCGGAATGCTAAATCACGTCTCGGCGGCACGTCTTTGCCGGTAGGGTGGTAACTAGCCACAGCCGAAGCCTCCTACCTGGCCAGACCAGACAAAATTCAGAAATTATAAATTCCCAAAATGAATCTGCCGGGGATCGAACCCGGGAGTGTCAAAGCGCTCCCACCGCCCAACACAGGACTCAGGACTAGGGAGGTTGTTCTCATACCTACTCAGAAGTCAGAACTAGAGCGTGGACTACACAATTTTCTCTGTAGTCCACGCGAACGTGATGGTGATAATGAATTAGGATTTAAACTATGTATATTTTAAAACTTAAGTTATAAGGGATTCAAACGCTCCTCGGCCTCAGAAGAGCTCGCACTCAAATATCAGACTGTCGTATCATCGTCATCATCATCACGAGTCATGACATTAAGAGGATCGTCTAGTGACGAAACGCCACGCGAGTAGGTATTTTCAATAATCTGTTTCACAACGCTTCGCTGCCTTCTCCGTATCGTGCGATAGAGAGAGTTGCAAGTCCAGTAGGCATATGCCTACATTTTATTCTTGAAATATTGTTTCGGGTGATAACGTTTTTACCCCCCCAAACGTTTACGAAATTAGACACTTTTGGTCTCATTAGATTCAGTACACCTTAATCTAGGCTCGTACGTTTTATTTTTATAGTATTTTAGTTTAGTTAAATTAAAAAAAATTAAAATACTCGAGTAAGTTTTTAGGTCAAAAATATGGATATTTAGAAGTTAATAACTTTTAATAGAAGCAATATTTCTTTAAAATTAAAACGTACGAGCATGGTTCTTCATTGTATCTGCAACATTTCTAAAAATTATGAAAATTTGACAACATTTACGGGAAGAAAAACGTTATCGCTTTTTGTATGAAAATTTACAACTAGACGATCCTCTTAAGTTATAAGGGTTTCAAACGCTCCTCGGCCTCAGAAGAGCTCGCACTCAAATATCAGACTGTCGTATCATCGTTTTCATCATCACGAGTCATGACATTAACCCTTTACCGGCTCAATAAGTCAATACTGAGCACGAGACTCCTCTTACAACGCGAAAGGTCGTAGAGGGAGGGGCCATAAGTGCAATAAACTTATTTAAAAACAATACGATATTACTCAAAATTACAGTTTGATGTCACGTACCTTGATGTTGCTAAAAAATAGGCATTCATAGGGACTGCCGATAGAAGTGAAAACGAATATTAAAATTTTTTTTAAATTATTTTTTTAATAAAAAGAAATTAAAATATAAGCCTTAACACTAAGGCATTAAAGTTTAATCACGAATGTAGTATATTTATACATATGTAAGACCTTTTGTCTTCGTAACAACGCGAGCATGTCGGTGTTCGCGAGCATGTCGGTCACGCGAAACCACAATATTACCTCCTACAAAAAGGGCTCAACGCGACTAAAGAAATTTTCACTTCAATAAGGATTATACAACGTGCAAGTGAAAAACCATAACATGCCTTCGGCTATCCATGTTAGATGGTGTATAGATATATTGGAAAAATGGCATGAGACGTGTAGCTCATATCCTGGGGGAGTTATGAGGACTTCAAAATTTTACCATAAATGGTTAGGTGCCATCCCTAAAAACAGCTGATTCAATATCAATGAACTGCGAACAATACGAATGAAATGTTTTTACTAAATGCTACTGTCCCAGCGCGAGCGTTGCGATAAAATCCAGTAGCGATACTAAAGTAATCATTAACTATTCGGCTTGAAATGAAATTCTCAAAGTAAAAGTCCGGCTAGAACTCGCGTATTTTTGTAAGAAAATGCCCGACTAGTTTCGGACAAGGGACAGCCTTCGTAAGTCGAAGTCAGCCCCTTATCCTTAATTTATGAGCCGCCTCTTTCTGTGATTAATTTCTCAACTTACTTCGTTGACGTTTTGATCATTAATTATTTTGTGTAGTTTGCTTTTTCAATGATTTGTAAATTGAAATATTCTTGTCAAATTGCATAACGATACAATAATTATTATTATCGCTTGTAGTACAGTTCTGTCTTTAGGTGTAGAAGGCACAAAGGACACCGCCACTGGTGTATTTTACGTAAGTAAACAATCGGGATACCAGGCTAGCATGAAAATCAAAGAGAATCAAATAACCTATTAAATCGTTTTAATTCACGAGGTGGGTCCTGTATGTTTAAATTTTAACTAGTTGTTAATGTCTCTAATGGTCTTTGGTAGTACTTTGATCGACTGCGGATCTTGGGGTTCCAGATTCGATCGTCAGCCATCTTTAGAATTTGAGTTTTTCAGCCAAGAAATTTTTAGTACCAACGAGAAACGAAGGGTGTTCTTCGGTCGGTCGATGAATTTTTCTCCACGATTCTACACCGTAGCATTTCCCAGTTATTATCACTTATCAGTACTTACCCTGAACTAGGTCATAATAATCGTTTGAACCCACCAACCCGCACTGGAGCAGCGTGAAAGGTTAGTTTCTACATCTCTCTCTCTCTCTCTCTCTCTATGAGAGAGTAGGCCTGCAGTGCCCAACAGTGGAATAATTGGTGAACAAAAATCCCTTCAGCTCATACACAAATTACAATAATTTTTTGATAGCTAGTAGGTACTTAGTAGGACATGTAGACTGTGGAGGACGCCAAGACCCACTAAGGGTTGTAGCGCCGAACTTAGTTTCTTCGTGACTCAAGATAATGCCATAATTGCAAATATCTTGCAACGGAACCCTAATAATTCGGCCATATTGTCGTAGGGCGGAGTCAGACGTGTCTAGTGTACCTACTACCTACATAGGGATTTTTGGTTAATAATAAACCGAGCTGACGGACGACATACTACTAGGAACGCATGGGAATTAAGTAGATTTTAGAAAATAAATTTTTGATAGTGTTTCCACTTTTCGAAATTTTGTCCTTTCTTGAGGAAAAACATAACAAAATGTAAGACTTTTATTTTAGAATTGAGGGTAATTTGGGAGTGCATTGTTTAAAAAAAGTTGATTTTGGAATTAAGTAGTAGGTACCTAATGTTACGTTCCTGATCGGAAAATGTGTAATTTGGCTTTCGAAATCTTAAATCTTGAATGTTGTTTTAGCAGTATTTTTTAAATTATTAGGTAGGTACCTAAAATAATATGTTTTTTGATTATTAAAATGTTATTTGCCAAATTTAAATTCAGAAGATTTTAGGGTTTCATAAGAATATTTTTAAATTAGGGTAAAATCAAAATCGTGACTGGAAACCCTGTTTTTGAAACAATTTAAGTATGTACTCAGTGTTTCCACAATGAGGGGAAATTCCCCATTTGAGGGGAAATTAGGGTCCATAGGGGAAGAAAAAGGGGAAGACATTAAAAGGGGAAATTGCGGGAAATCATGGGTAAAACCTAGCTTAAAATATTGCGGTAAATTTCGGCACTATTTTTTATGGACTCTACCGTGGACTAACAACATTATCATCAATGACAACACTACTAGACAGTAGATACCGTCTTCGTCAGGTCAGGTCGACTGACGTCAAAGATGGCGCGTCGGCATTCGGTCAAAGGACTGGCAAGAGTTCATCGACTTTGTACCTAGGTAGTTTGTACTAGGCTGGCAGGAATTAAAAGGGAATAGGTAAATGTTGCGCGATGTTTAGTATCAATTACATAAGTAGGTAATAAAAGGCAGTAAGGGTTGCCAAAATTTATTTTCCTTAATTAACTAATTAATTTTGTATGGAAATTTTTTATAATTAATTTTGACTTTTTAACTCCGCCATAGTGTTTATATGGTCAAAATTGCATAGGTAGCCGGCCGTATGTTATACCAATTAACTAGCAGCTTGTATATAGGCTAGACAAACATTTTGACGTGCCTTGCGATATTTTTCACCTCAGAATTTTTTCACCTGCCCTCTTGCACGAGGCCTGCGGTCAAGGACATGGCGCTATGAAATTCAGATTACGAAATTCGATTTTCAAATACAAAATGGGGTCAATGACCCTTTTGAGTGATGCGCCTGTGCTGAACTTTGGAGCTCGAGGAAGTGTTTTGAATATTTTTTGTGACGCGTCGTCTTGAACGGTATTTTCAATGTTGAAAAATAGAATATTTAAAAAAAAGAAACGTTTCAACCGAATTCAAAATCTTGTTTTTCGAGACGGTTTAAAAAGGTTTTGTTTTTTTTTTATTTTGATATGTAAGTAGATAGGTAGGTTTATGGCACTAGGCTGGCGCCTGGCACTGGTAAAATTATACGTACCCACCTTAACCTTTATATGTGTGTGGGTAGTCTAGTACTCTAGTGTCTGTAAGAACTAAGAATGTCTTACGAAGCCATATCGGCTTCATTAGACATTCTGGACAAAAACTGAGCACTTTATCTGATACCAGGCTTTTGGTGTTTGTTTACCTCCTTTAGAATCAATAATTTGCATATTACGAGTATAAGCCCGGGGTATGAAAAATGGGGGAGTAAAATCAAACTCTCCGTTACGTTATTGACTTTATGTTTCCATGGTAACACTTGTTTATGTTTCCATGACTATGTAATTGTCTTTTGATGAATTTAAAGTATATAATTAGTTAAAATATAAATAAATGAAACAAGCATGCTTTCAGTAATATAAAAAATGCGTTCATCTTCCCTCATTTACTAATCTACCTACCTATATTATAGTAGTTATATTATGTAAGAAAATAATAGAACTTTAAATTAATAATTATACTTATTTCTAAATTCTAATGTTCAATATACCTACTATGAAAACTAAATATCTAAGCTACCTAAATGTTATCAAAATGTAGGCATTTACTCACAAACTTGAATTTCAAACTTCCTCCAATGTAATCTTCAGCCACGCAGAGAACTGATCCGGCAGCTTTAATACAGAATCGCAAGATTCTAGCTAAGCTGTTGGCTCAATCCATTTTTATACGAGATATACCTACCTACTATAACTGAGGACTATAACATTGTACAATGCTGTTTTTGGAAATTTTTGTAATTTTTTTTTGTATATATTTTATAATCGTTCGTAAAGAGTAAACTCCAGTCGTGCAACGGAGCTGACAGACACAATTTTTTTTCCACATTATTTTGGATTAGTTGTATCGCGTCATCCTCATCACATAAATAAACATTCATATTACAAACAGAAGCCTGTGGTACCAGTAATACAGTCCATAACCAACCACACCGAAATTAAATTAAAGCATCTACTTACGCCTTTATGATTTGTGAAATAAAGACTATTATTATTTGAAGTATCTAGAGTTCAATATATCGTAAATTCGTTCAGCATACACCGAAATGGAATCAAATATCTTCAACTTTGTATGGTGCAAACAATTCTTAATAAATACTACTTTATACCTTACTTGGATTAATTAGGGTTTAAAATTGCCTGCAGATTTTGCCGATAATGTAAAATGACGCATGTGTCATTGTATGCATTATGAAGTACGAGCAGCGACTGTTTGAATACGCTAAGTAGGTATTCAGGTATTACACCAATAGGCAGCATAAGTCTAAAATCCTTTATACCTACCTATTAATTGCGATTAGATAAAGGCGTACCCATAGATAATACACGGCGTACCTATTCCGCAGAAATCTGATAAAAAAAGCTTGAAGGTGGTCCTAATTAGGTATCTTACCTGCTTTAGGTACTTAATAACTGACTAACTAGAAGAATGTTAAAAATACACATAAACCCTTAATCTATGCGGACGAAGTCACGGGATTCATCTAGTAGTAGGTAGGTATGTAATTTCAATTTGTTTCAGTTTATGTGAAGTAAGTATAATAATATGTTTTATTATGCAGATTACATGTTGATAAATGCTGGCATTTTCATGAGTCATGTTTCATGAAAAACTTGAAACAAATGTTAACACAAATCTAAAAACAAATTTGGCAATATCTAAAATTTATTAAACCTTTCCTATCCCAAATATGGAAGGACAAAAACATAATATCGCAATGGACAAAGTTACACCTAGTCCGTACACTTGTCTTTTCCATAATTATTCTTATACTAGCTGATGCCCGCGACTTCGTCCGCGTGGACTAAGTTGTTTCGATCCCCGCGGGAACTCATTAATTTTCCGGGATAAAAAGTAGACTATGTATGTATGTATGTATATACATTCTTAATAGCTGATGCCCGCGACTTCGTCCGCGTGGAATAAGTTTTTCAGTTAATTTTCCAGGATAAAAAGTAGCCTACTTATATTACTATCCCACGGTATAATCCCCCTATAATGGTGAAACACGTACTTCTTCATATTTTAACGAAAGCCCAAATGCTGTTTCATGGCTATAACTTGAGAAATTAAGGATTTTCATACAAACTCTCAACCCCTATTTCACCCCTTCGGGGGTAGAATTTTGAAAAACTGTGAAACACATATGTTTTCATTTTCATCCCGCAGCTCATATATCAAGTTTCATGGCTATAACTTGAGAAATTAAGGACTTTCATACAAACTTTCAACCCCTATTTCACCCCTTCGGTGGTGGAATTTTGAAAAACTGTGAAACACATATGTTTTCATTTTCAACCCGCAGCTCATATATCAAGTTTCATGGCTATTACTTGAGAAATTAAGGGTTTTCATACAAACTTGCAACCCCTATTTCACCCCTTCGGGGGTGGAATTTTGAAAAACTGTGAAACACATATGTTTTCATTTTCAACCCGCAGCTCATATATCAAGTTTCATGGCTATAACTTGAGAAATTAAGGACTTTCATACAAACTTTCAACTCCTATTTCACCCCTTCGGGGGTAGAATTTCGGGATAAAAAGTATCCTATGTCCTACCTCGTAGTATGGGCTCAAATCGTGCCAAGTTTCGTTTGAATTCATTCAGTAGTTTCGGCGTGATGCGCGGCCAAGATACAGACAGACAGACAGACAGACAGACAGACAAAAATGAAAAAAATTACAGATTTGGCTTCAGTATCGAATAATGAGTGCCCTCCAAAAAGAATTTTCAAAATATCTTAAATGTACAGAATTGGACCTGTTACAGTTTTATTATAAGTATAGATGGTGCCGAGACTGACCGAAAACGGATTGATGCATTTGAAATGTGGTGCTGGAGGCAGATGCTCAACATTTCTTGGACTGCATAGTTACAAGACCAATGTCTCGATCTTAAACAAATTAAAAATAAAGATGCAGTTCAACATCTGTCTGCGGCGGATGCTCGACTACTTCAGCCATATTGCCAGAAAAATTCCTAAAGGAAGTCTCCAATAGGGAGAGATGGCGTAACACCGTGAAGGCTGTAATATATCGAGGGAGCCACAATCCTCAAAGTTGAGGAAACGACGCGAGAAGAAGAAGAAGAAAAATCCTATTTTGATCAATTAGGTCCCTACTAAACCAAACGTCTAAAACTTGTGAACAATCCTCTTGTGAACTTGGGAGATCTAGAATCCAATGGTGGTACAATAAAGGGGGGAAAGGTCAGTCTAAAAGCCTCATCACGCATCACCAGCGGGCAGGAGGGAGGGGTTTTAAAAAGTTGCTCAAAGCCATCACGTGATTAATGGACGACCGCAAAGTGGCATGATCATAAATAGGACTTCTGAAAAATGCGTTGCAAATTGAAATCGATAGTTATTGTTGCAGCTTTTGCAGCTCAACTTTACCATGCAATCTCTAGTGACCGTAAATAACTATTTTAACGTTCTATCGTGAGCGATCAGTGAGCGATAGTGGAACTTTCCGACAAAAGACGTGAGTAACAACCGGTGATATATTTATAGTTACCATAAAGAACTTTTACCTAATAATTTCCTACCATGACATTGTCGGCATCGAATAATGGTTAAGTGTTTTGTTTTGGTAAAATCTCTAGGCTAGGTTATATTAGGTTAAGTACGTAGATTTGTAAAAAATCACATTCAGTGTAGAAAATGTAAGCATATAGAAATACCAAGAAAGTTAAAGATTGAAAACACTTACCTACAGTTCGCGCGCGAGTTGAATGCAGAGTAAATGTATGTGTCACCATACATTTGCTCTGCATTCAACTCGCGTGCGCGTACTATAGGTAAAGTAGGTAATATTACGGGGTTCTTATAAAATATAGAGCCTTGAAGACCTACCTACATAAGTAAGCGTAATTATAGAAATGCCAACAAAGTTGCATTGAAAGTACCTACCTAACCATCTAATAGAATAGCAAGATGTAATGGAAAGTTCCACGTGATCAGCCGGTGGTACATGGTAGTGGCGTATTGGTTTTAAAATTTAAATCGCGTATTCTCACCGCCTGTTGAATAGATCGCTCCATTGTGAGGCGTTACGAATGACAATAATACAAATCCAGTTACATACTATATGGTAGCAACTAGCAACGCCATCTACCAGTGTTGTATAGACACTTTATCAATATTCGACATTTTCTTCCACTAAAAATTAGCCCTTGACTGCGATCTCTGTGATGGTAGCGGGCTTACCTGTAAGGGATATTGCAGTTATAATATACCTAGTATACCCCTATCGATTTCTACACGGCATCGTTGCACGCTAAATCGCTTGGCGGTAGGTACGTATTTGCCGGTAAGGTGGTAACTGGTCACCACCCACCACACCAAGCAAGAGAAAATTCTGAGATTATAAATTCCCAAATTGACCCTGCCTGGGAACGACCCACGAATGCCCGCCGCTGGTTAGCTAAGATTTAGACACTGTCACACAATACGGAAAGAGGAAGCTCTAGCTACATTCGAACTGTCATAATATGCCGATATCGATAATTTACTAAACATCACTCATTCAGCCTATATTGTATCAATATAAAACGATATATTATATTCTTTACTCATTAATTAATTATCAATGTAAATATCGATCAAACAGCGCAAGTACCTAGCTTTAAATAATCGAACATTTGGTGAGGTGATTCATGAAATGTGGTTGAATTACGACGTGTCACGATTCTAATTAGCCGATGTCAATAAAAAACTATCGTGGGTATGCGCATATTGGAAGGCTTACATAACACGATCATAATCTAGTAACGCTACGACAAAAAAATTGTGTAGAAGATTCGACTATGATTTCCAAAGTCAAAATAGGTATGTCGACTTTGGAAATCATACAGAAATCTAAGAACATAAGGTATTTTTAACCGACTTCAAAAAAAGGAGGAGGTTCTCAATTCGACTGTGTTTTTTTTTTTGTATGGTTGTTACGCGATTTCTCCGCTAATTATGAACCGATTTTGATAATTCTTTTTTTGTTTGGTAGGTCATACTTCAGAGATGGTCCCATTTTAATTTGGTGAAGATCTGATGAATATCTCCGGAGATGGAGCACGGAACTTCTCAATGGATAAGAGTAAATTGCTCGCGATCAGTGTGATAGTTTTGTAAACAGTATGTTTTAACCATGCATAGCATATTATCTTTTTTTTTTTTAGGGTTCCGTACCAAAATGGTAAAAATGGAACCCTTATGGTGCGACTTTCTCCGTCCGTCTGTCACAGTCGATTATTTCAGTAACTAGCTAGTAGCTAGTAGTAACTAGCTGCTGTGCCCCACCGGGGTTCCAATATTATACCTATATAAGAACTTTCTTGACATTATGTAAATAACTACTTATAAGAATAAAATTATTGTATTGGAATGCAAATAAATGAAATGAAATGAAATGAACTATTAGAGCTATTGACATGAAATTTGGAATAGTTTGTATATAATAGTGGCCCAATATCATGGAAATCAAAAAAATTGAAAATTATTTTTAGTTTAATTAAAAAAAGGACTTTGTACTTGACTTGTACACTCTAAAACAGATTTTTATTTATTTTAATCATTGATGTAGAATTTTAGTACTCATTCTATTTCAATGATTTTAATGCATAGTAGTTTTGGATTTATGGGGCAAATTGTCAAAAAAAACCCCCTTGGAACTCTACCGTATTACGCGTTCAGCACTCACAGCGCAAAAAAAATAAAAATACAATTAAAATAAATAGCAAAAACAGTAGGGCCACTAAAAATTGTGAAATAAAAATTTTTCAAAAAAAAAACCGACTTCAAAAACCACAAACACTAAAAAGTAAAAAATAATTTAATTTATTATGTATACAAGAGTTAATGTAGTTCTATAATAACATTTTTTGGGGTCGGTGCCAATGTGGAGTCACGTCAACAATAATGAAGAGTAGGTAGACGGTTCATGCGGCTAATTGGTACCGACTCCAAAAAATGTTAGTATAGAACTACATTAACTCTTGTATACATAATAAATTAAATTATTTTTTACTTTTTAGTGTTTGTGGTTTTTGAAGTCGGTTTTTTTTTTATTTTATTATATGATGACCTTGGATGAAACAATTCGTCCAAGAAGATGACCTATTAAATCTGAAATCAGGTGGGTGTCAAAGGTAGAATTAGCTAATTCTAGAAAAGAATTTAACCTCTGGTAGAGCCTATACTTTACGAGCGAAACATTCGTGTTGATTTTTAATGAAAATATGGAATTATTGTGACGGGCCAGGAGTTGCTCGGGAATTCAGTTTCAGTGTGACTTACAGTACGACGTTGCCTGTACAGTATATAATTGACCGAGCGAAGCGAAGGTCTCTGAGTCTACTTGAGTGAATTTGCACTTGTCCGTCCGTCCGTCCGTCTGTCAGAGCCTTATAACTTCCGAATTACTGAACGTAATTACTTCAAATTTAAATATAATATGTAAACCGATGGACTCCAGCCGAATATGGCTTATAAAGTTATAAAAATCTTTTTTTTCAGGGGGGCTCTCATAGAAGCGAATGCGAAGTAAAATATTTTTATAGCGTTATAAAAATATACCACCACCACTCTACCACTACCACCACCACATTTCCACCAATACTACCACCACCACTGTTCAATTGGCAAGAAAAGTTGTGATATCATTAAAAATTTACCGGCATACGAATTAGCACCATGTCTCTTTGATATTCATGAGCTACCTATGTGCCTAGTACCTACCTATATAGTAAAACAAATAGGTAATTATATGCTTTGTGTAATCATATTATTTAATGTACATCCATTAAATAATACGATTACACAAAGTTGGAATGACATCTAATAATAAATAGATGATAAGTGACAGATAGCGGTGCAAAACAGAAACGTATTATAGTCACAAACAATATGAACCGCAAGCTTGTGGGAAATTTTAGAAGCTTATATTATTATAGTTGAAGTTAGCCTAAACTCAACAGATGTTAACCGATACTACCTAATATTACTTTAATATCACATGAGTAGATATGCCTATCATGTGTTAATATTATAAATTAGATTATACCGTCGTGTCTTCGTCTCTACAAAACACGATCACTTCCGCTTGCTTCCAGCGGCTAGCTCTCAAGTAAGTAGGTATAACCACAGAATAGGTAATAGGTATAATAGCCGCGGCGTAAGTTGAACTCTGCGCAGAAACATATTTTGGGTGTCAAATGAAGTGCGGTATGAGGTGTGCCGCGAGCCCATGCCCCTCGCTTCCCGCGCATGCTCCGCTCGGCTCTGTAGTACAATGTACCTGCGCAGACGACCGCCATTTTGGGTCATCTTACATCAAGTCGTCGATTATACTCGCTTGAGATCATCCGTCCACCTAGTAGGGGATCGTCCAACACTGGACGAGGCCGCCATTCAAGACCCCCGCAAAGGAATCACCATACCAATTTATAGCTTTTATAGAAAACCTCCTCAAAATATACGGCGTGCTCTCGGTCCAATATTTACTAACACACGCTTTCCAGCCCAAATGTTTACATTTTACGTAACATTTGTTTTTGCCGGGTTATGTAATAGTTAGTACCTATTCAGCAATTAAGCGTAGGCACATTGTTAGGTCTGTTGCAGATTGTAAATTGTCAACAAGAACCGCTTAGCACATACTAAAAGGTTGTTTTCGGTCACTGAAATGTTATAGGTACCTAGTAAACATAGAATTCGTTGTTTTCGGTTACTATGTTTCTTCCAAGTTTGGTACCTACGTATTTGTAGGTTTAAAATACCTAGTATGAATTTAATATAACTAATAGTGAGTATTCTGTGCTAGGTATTTGAAAACTTATAAAAAATATTTGAACAAAAAACTTTGTTACGAGTAGGTACTGTACCTATTCTTGACAAACTACCTAGAAACCAGCGCAGCCCATCGGACTTCCAAAAAAAGCCTTTCTGTGACATTGAGGTATTATATAAGTACTTACTAACGTTTCTGTGACCTATTTTTACATGGCTGCCCAAAAAAAGGTGTGTAGTGTTTTCATGGTCCATGTATGTATGCAAGTTTCTTTATTCCACCACTTAGCTGATGGCGGCGACTTCGTCCGCGTGAAATAAGTTTTTAATTTCGCGGGAACTCTTTAATTTTCCGGGATAAAAGAAAATAATTACCAATTAGCCGCATGAACCGTCTACCTACTCTTCATTATTGTTGACGTGACTCCACATTGGCACCGACTCCAAAGAATGTTATTATAGAACTAAATTAACTCTTGTATACATAATAAATTAAATTATTTTTTACTTTTTAGTGTTTGTGGTTTTTGAATTCGGTTTTTTTTTTTTTTTGAAAATTTTTTATTTCACAATTTTTAGTGGCCCCATTGTTTTAAAATACAGGACGTAACCAGAACGAGATATGCTATGCATGGTTAAAACATACTGTTTACAAGACTATCACACTGATCGCGAGCAATTTACTCTTATCCATGAGGAGTTCCGTTCTCCATCTCCGGAGATATTCATCAGATCTTCACCAAATTGAATTGGGACCACACGGGAAGCACCAGCTTTCAAATAAAGAAAGAATCATCCAAATCGGTCCACCCAGTCAAAAGTTCTGAGGTAACAAACATAAAAAAAAAAATTAAAAAAAAATAAAAAAAAAAATACAGTCGAATTGAGAACCTCCTCCTTTTTTTGAAGTCGGTTAAAAAGTAGTCCTTCCCCGGGATGCAACCTATCGCTGTGCCAAATCGGTTGAAAAAATGGGCCGTTAAAGACAGACAGACAGACACAATTTCACATTTATAATATTAAAGTATGTGTACCCAGAATGGGTATTCCTTTAAGTCATGTAGGTACCTAGCCTAGCCTACCTAGCTTTTTATTCTAGTACGTCGCCCGCCATTGCTTATTCAATAGATACAAAGTTGTCTTTTGCTACTTGTTACTATGAATGCAATAAAGTAGGGCGCCCATATTACAATTAATGGTTACAAACAAACACGATGCTATACCTTAGGCCCTTGTTAACCCTAAAATAAAACAGTAATAACGAAACCGATTTTCAGGAAAAAGTAGGTATAGGTATTAGGTACCTACTTACTTCCGAAAATCGTAATAAGTAAATTAAATTCCACCTAAGTACCTAATAAATGTTCTGACTCTGCATCCATATTCCGTAATATGGAAACGTGTCTCTTCTTCATGGGTCGTTCCCTCAACTTTCACGATCGTGACACCCCTTCGATAGCACTCTTCTCATGATGCTCTTTCATTTCTCTCTGTTTCCCGCCGCGTGGATTGCCCCGCTGATCAGTATGTCAACTGCTTCCTTAATTTGGTCTGACCAACGTCTCGACTCTCGAGCTATCCGCGGGGCCTCTTTCCTCCGATCTTACCAGTAACCATAAGTTTTTCTATTGTACTGGCATTCTTCCGTGCATGGAAACGTCCATGGAAAAGTGTACGACGCGATTTTCTTCGTCGTTTCTAACTTGAGATATATTGTGATGCCCTTCCGGCTTCCGTTTTCCCCACCACTTTTATTAGTGGTAGGTATACGTTCAAACTTCAAATCAAGTCGAGTGAATAGGCATCTTCTATGCAAGAGCGCTTCACCTTAGTCTTGAAATCACCGCTAGTCTTGAAATTAAAACGTACTTATTCCAAACATGAAGATACTGCAGCAAGCGCAGCGAGCGCATTTTTTTGTATTTAAAAATGTCCTTAGCCTTGTTATTCAACGAGGTAATAGCGCCAGTGTTTTAGGCTTTGAGGAATTAACCTACATAATAATTCAATGGTTTTAGGCACCATTCCCATTCCGGATTCCGTTTTTGCCTCCTCTTTTAATATAGGTACCTTGAAATCAAAAGTGAATAGACATCTTCTAGGCAAGCGCGCTCCACCTTAGGCTGCATCACCACATTGCAAGCAAGTCTGATTGCAGCCAAGCGCTAGCCTATTGTATATTTAAAAAAAAAATAATAATAATAACGATCACTTGGACGGCGTGTATTTTTTGTAAATAGGTTACATAATTAGTAATAGATTTTTTTCTTAATTTATCATTTCTTTATTTATATTTTTGTATCCTAATTATATATGGCTGTAAGAATACAATGTCCTACATTTACTAAAATCCATAGAGAAGGGTAACCCTAGTATACAGATGCAATAGTGCAGTTGTTTACAATCCATGACGCTTCTCCAAGCCTCCAAGGCATGTTGTTGCCCCGTCGTATACCTACCTATGTCGCTCTCTGCTACTTGATACTTTACTGTTTATATTAGCGAACACTATTATTCATAATCACAGTGATATTTGATTACATAAGTACCTAACTATATTTACTAGCGACTGCATGCAACTTTGCCCATAAGAAATCCAATATATCTTTTGTACGCGCTTAGCAGACATTATGACTGGCAAGTCAACAACACAATTGTGCTATGGAAAAGATAAGCCTAAAATACATTAATATACCTACCTAGGTATAGACTAGTAGATACCTAGTATTTACCTACCTGCTCACCTACAAGCGCAGTGACTTTCTGAGTTCTATTTCGGGTAGTAAAGTACCAGAGATAACAGGGAATAATAATATAATAGATATAATATATATATTAGATATAATAATATAATAGGTTAGGAAGTTTAGTATCAAGTACTATACATAGATACCTTCTCACAAAATTCAACCCCAACTTCTGTGACTACAAGAATTGCACAGATTTTTTAATGTTGCAGTCGTCTAAGTTATACAACTACTTACCTATTTCACAAAAAGTTCCTCCTTCGCGCAGGACTAAATTCTAGTGGAATTAAAAAAAAAAAAAAAAAAAAAAACCGACTTCAAAAACCACAAACACTAAAAAAATTGGTTGCCTGTAAAGTCGGTATACGGGCGAAAGTTTTACGTGACAACGACTTTGAGTGGTAAAATAATTTTAATGTGAATATTCATTCGTATAGTAGGAAGAAGGATGAAATCTCTCTCACTCTCTCTCTCTCGCTCTGTCTCTCTCGCTCTTAGGCGGGCTACCTGTGCTCGAGTGGAAGGGACGCGTGCCTTTCACTTTTTATGTCTGTCTCTCTCGCTCTTAGGCGGGCTACCTGTGCTCGAGTGGAAGGGACGCGTGCCTTTCACTTTTTATGTCTGTCTCTCTCGCTCTTAGGCGGGCTAACCATGCCCGAGTGGAAGGGACGCGTGCCTCTCACTCGCTCTCATTGTGAGCGCATAACGTGAGCGGAGCGTAACGCAGTTTCTTGAAGTGTCACCCGGCAAACCAATTTATAAGACGTTGTCACGTCAAAAGTAAAAAATAATTTAATTTATTATGTATACAAGAGTTAATTTAGTTATATAATAACATTTTTTGGAGTCGGTACCAATTAGCCGCATGAACCGTCTACCTACTCTTCATTATTGTTGACGTGACTCCACATTGGCACCGACTCCAAAGAATGTTATTATATAACTAAATTAACTCTTGTATACATGATAAATTAAATTATTTTTTACTTTTTAGTGTTTGTGGTTTTTGAAGTCAGTTTTTTTTTTTTTTGAAAATTTTTTATTTCACAATTTTTAGTGGCACCACTGTTTTAAAATACAGGATGTAACCAGAACGAGATATGCTATGCATGGTTAAAACATACTGTTTACAAGACTATCACACTGATCGCGAGCAATTTACTCTTATCCATGAAGAGTTCCGTTCTCCATCTCCGGAGATATTCATCAGATCTTCACCAAATTGAATTGGGACCACACGGGAAGCACCAGCTTTCAAATAAAAAAAGAATCATCCAAATCGGTCCACCCAGTCAAAAGTTCTGAGGTAACAAACATAAAAAAAAAAAAAAATACAGTCGAATTGAGAACCTCCTCCTTTTTTTGAAGTCGGTTAAAAAGAACCTGCCATCTTGCTTACTCTTAAAACGAACTAGGTATAGGTACCTACTAAGTATATCCTATTCTATTCTTAAATATTATACCGTATAGTCTACTATCTACCTATACTTATATTTTTTTTCTATACGGTCTACTAGAAGTAGGTATATTATGTAAGTACCTATATTTAACTCTTGAAAAGTTCATTAGCCGTTGTTCTCGCAGACATTTCGACAGCCCTTTGCGCCCACCTGCGCCCACTCGCTCTGGAGAACTTACTAAAAACAAAAATGCCAAATGAAACTCCCGCGAAAAATTCATGAAACCGTCTGGTTGCAGGGCTTCTCATTTCTTTTAAACTGTTTTTGCGAAAGTGTTAGGTAACGAATAACGCCTGCATTGTACCTATACCGCTTGCATATTACATATACTACCTTGGATGAAATAAACTCGGGATAGGAAACGTTTGAAAAATGTATGACATCACGTTCGACTAACTTTTGTGGGTCGAGGGGAGAGTGCCTTGTCATTTTTCTGCCCCATTATTGACACTAGTGCATTGATGTAGAATTTTAGTACCTACACTAGTGCATGAAAATGTCGATCACTATGACAACACAATGTCATAAAATTATGAACTGTGGCAGTTTCGCCATTAATAATTTTAATGGCGAAAGTCGTAACTGCCACAGTTCGCGGCTAGAGGGGTAAGGCGAATATGGCCGATATCACGCATCCCGCCGCGTGGTTAATTCGTCCAAGACGGTATATTCATAATTGGGAATTGACAACCAATCAAACAAATATTTTTTAGTGATTATTATAATTTATGTAAAGTATCTCCCAAAAGTCGTAATAGCCACGTCCCCGTTAGTTTTATGTTTCTAAACCATTTTTAACCATCAGGCATCAATTGAAGTAAAAAAGTGTGTCGAATTTTTGTAATAAACTCTCCTGTAATGCCTGTAGGCCTAGGAGACGGTGCGTCGCGCCGCTGCCAAATTGTCTACAGTATGTACAGTGACGAATCTGCTGTCTTTATATTATGTACTTGAAGATAGTATATTTTAGGTGATACTGTACTGGCAGACGTTCGTTATCACTTATCTGAGCCTTTAACCCAGTTATCGCATCCCAAACTTAATCCCATGGTCCTTAATCCATACCAATATCCATACTAATATTATAAATGCGAAAGTGTGTCTGTTTGTCTGCTACGCTTTCACGGCCCATCTGTTCAATGGATTTTAATGAAATTTGGTAAGTACATGGACAGGTTGTATTCCGGGGAAGGACATAGGCTACTTTTTATCCCGCAAACTTAAAGAGTTCCCGCGGGAATGAAAAAAACTTAATCCACGCGGACGAAGTCGCGGTAGTACCTATTTTATACATCTCTTACGTACCGGGTCATAAATACATTTTTTAAAGAAAGTAAGAGTCCAAAGAGACTTTTTCCCGGAGACTTAAAAGTTTTATTCCGGAAAACCAAAAAGTTCCCAAGAGATTTCCACGCGGACGCGGTTGCAAGTTGCAACCAATCCGTAAAAAACGAATGCGAAAGTGAGTTTGTTTGTCGGTGTATTGTTTTATAGTAAGTACCTGAAAGGTGCTATCACATAATAGGTAATAGTTAAAATAAATATTATAAATTCGAAAGTTTGGATGGATGTATGGATGTATGGATGTGTGGATGTTTGTTACTCAATCACGCTCCAACCGCTGAACGGATCTGGATGATATTTGGCACAGAGATAGATTATAGTCTGGAATAGCACATAGGCTACTTTTTATCCCGGAAAATTAAAGAGTTCCCGCGGGAACCGAAAAACCTCAATCCACGCGGACGAAGTCGCGGGCATCAGCTAGTAGGTAATAGTTATTAGTTGTTACTATTAAGTAAGTATTAATAATCTCACTGTCCAGTATGATCTACGATATGATCAGCGAGATGTTTTGTGGTCCAATTGTCTAAGCAAATCGTAATCATTTGACAGCCGGAACTGTTTAAGGAGTTCATACATGCTTTCTGACGTGCAGGGATATATTAACTCCTTATACAAGTCTAATTATCCGTTTGACAAACGATTACGATTACGATTTTCTTACACGATCGGAGGGGGCAGGAATTTATCTTCTTCGGATATCTTTCTGTGAAAGCGTCATCGCACTGAAGAAGGCTGCGGAGCGGGAACTTGAGCTGGACGCTAATGCTCCACCGTTCCGGCTCCGCAGAAGAAGACAGGGGTGAAGAAGGCGACGATATGCTCACCTCATTGTGGTCGATGGGTTGTGTTCGATGGCTCACCTTCTCCCGCCATAGAATAGGTTTGAATGAAAAAAATAGTAGTTGTAGTTTAAAGTAAGGACTTTTACCCCGGAAAATCGCAGAGTTTCCTGAGGATTTTCGAAATTCACGTCAATTTTGGTGTTAACTGCCAAAAGACATGCCGCCGAGCGATTAGCGTTCCGGTACGATGCCGTGCAGAAACCGTTTAGGCGAGTATGGATTAAATATAGCTGACATGCCCCTAACAGGATAGTCCGCTACCATCTTACACTGCATCATCACTTACCAACAGGTGAGATCCCAGTGAAGAGGATAAAATAAAAATAAAAGTTGTGCATTGTATACTACACTTCTTACACTATAGGTACGTGACTTTTATTAAAGCGCTATTATGATCACATGCAATAAAATAAACAATCGACAATAAGACGTAATAAAATCAATGATAAGTACCTACCTACTAATCATAACTTTTGTTGCTTTTTATCAACTGTTTATATTATGTATAGTGTATACCTAACTAGTTAGGTACTCCACTTCTAAAACTTAAAAGTGTGTAAGTACCTAGGTACTAACTACTAAGTTTAAGCACAGAATAATAACTAGTACTTGGTTTAAGTAACTGTTAAAATGGTAAATCCATGTACTTCTTCAGTCTTCTACGTCTTAACCGTATAACCTTCGCATTATAGTATTAGTAATGACTAATGAGTATAAGGATACCTAATTTTAAAAATCAAGATATGCTCAGCTCATTTAACTTTTTTGCTTTAGAATGCCAAAGCAACTCGATGCACTAGCATCTAAATCACTGCTTTCCAGAACATTCTATGTACCTATTGATGAAATAATTGGACCAATCTCTTTTTTAATTTAAACGAATACCTACTTTAAATCCGAGCTCTGAGGCACGGTAATATTATCTGAGGCCAACCGTCACGTGTGGAACAGAGACTAATGAGTGGAAGATTTATGTTATACCTTTTCGCATCGTCACAGTATGCATTATGTATTGATAACGATGCACTATTTATGACCTTTATTGCTATAGACATAAGAGCTGCAATTTTGTAACGAACTGTAAGGTTGATCGCACATTGAAAATTTCCGCACACTCCGTGCGCAACGTATTTATTTTAGAAGAACAGCAAGCGTGGATTTTGCTCGATCTAGCAATGCGCGTGAGTGCAAAGCTACTTTTAACCTATATTTATATTAATTAATTAGTGTTTAAAATCTTTAAAAGCGCTACTGCCAAATTACTTGCTGATTCCTTGGAGTCTCAGTATAAAAAAAACCTTACGAAACATTTCACCGCATTATAGCCTCATCTGATTGTGGTGACAAAAAGGCTGGCGAATTTTTGACGCGAAGGCTCAGCCTGGCTGGCGAGCGTGGAAATGCAGCGAGCATTCCACGTTTGCATGATTTGTTAGGGTTAATGATTCCCACGGGAACTCTTTAATTTTTCGAGATAAAATGTTACTTATACTGCGTTATTCAGGTAATAAGCTATCTCCATTGCAAATTTTAGCTAAATCGGTTCACTCATTGTGGCGTAAAGCATACAAAAATAATATGAGAAAATTATTAGGATTATCAAAGAAAAAATCTTTTATTTTCTAAGCAACCACGTGCGAAGTATTTCCCGCATACAGGTTTGATGTGCGATCGTAATCGTGCAAGCGAAGTAGGTCACACCGCAACAGCTGATGGTCAACGGCCGCGAGGCTACGGGGTCGTCGACCCCGCACCCTTCGTCAATGAGAGGCAGTCGCTCCCTCCCTGTCTAGTGGCATCCGTACATACAGATAAATTAAATTGACGTGTCTGTCTGGGAATCCGAAATAACTTACCATAATATTGCCCTTAAAAAAAGAAGCTAAGTATAAACCTCAGTAGATATATGGTAGGATGTTTCAAACTATTTTCGTTTCTATTAATTTAATCTTGCAGGAAAGAAAAATTGAAAAAGGGAAATTTTAGAGATGATTTTCTAAAATGCTTGAATTTAAAAGTAGGTCCTTATTAAAAATAAAAATAAATCGTGTGAAACATTTTTTCTTAATATACTTATGTTACATAATTAACATACTTAATGTAGTTTACATACAATAGTTATTTATTAACTAGCAAACCCGGCGAACTCCGTTTCGCCACCAGATGGCTTCGTTTTATGTAGAAAAAAAAAGATTAAAAAAGATTAATCGTTTAAAAAGATTTTCCCGCTTTTCTGTTGAAATTTTTCCTGAATTTTCTTTGCTATAAACCTCACGGAGCCCGAGACCTTTCCAACGAATGCAAAACCGTGGAAATCGGTTCGTGCGTTCTGGAGTTATAGCGTCAGGAAGGAAAACCCGACTTAATTTTATATAGTAGATAGATAGGTCTACTTACACAATAATATTTTAACGATAGCACATTAACAAAGGCAGTTGTTCCTTGATAATTTTCCACATTTTGACGCCAAGCCCATTTTGACGCGAATTTCACGAGGCATGTACTTATTACTAAGTACTGCGTGACGTAATCGGTAATGTAGGCTACAATATTTTCTTAATATTTTATCCCGGAAATTCAAAAAGTTCACACGGGTTATTTATTGAATTTAAATTCGTGCAGACGAAGTCGCGTTCACGAGCCTGCGTGCCGTGAGTGCTGGTGTGTCATACCATTCACGTTCACTTTCGCAAGACTGTGGGCTTTGAAAAGCTTCAGATGGGATATAATAGATATATACGTTTGCATTTCCGTAGACGTGTAGTAGATTAAACCTCTTTGACGACCTCCGTGGCGCAGTGTGTAGCGCTGTTGGCTTAACGTGCGGAGGTCCCGGGTTCGATCCCCGGCAGGGTCAATTTGGTAATTTATAATTTCTGAATTTTCCCTGGTCTGGTCTGGTGGGAGGCTTCGGCCGTGGCTATAGCTACCACCCTACCGGCAAAGACGTGCCGCCAAGCGATTTAGCGTTCCGGTACGATGCCGTGTAGAAACCGAATAGAAGTAACGGGTTTAATATAACAGTCATGCTCCTTAAAGGTTAGCCCGCTGGCCGCTACCATCTTAGACTGCATCATCACTTACCACTTATGTTCTGACTAGCGAACGTTCGCGGCTTCGCTCCCGTGGAAATTGTGTTTTGTTGTTTGTTGTTCCCGCGGGAATCAAAAAAACTTTAACCACGCGGATGAAGTCGCGGGCATCAGCTAGTCAATGTATAAACCGGTGGATTGACGGAGTGGAAAAGGACATGAGGGTTTTGGGAGAGAGGCTGCTTCTGAGGGCTCCGATGGAGAAATTTGCTTGACCAAGCCAAGGCCTAACCAGGGCTGTATTGCTTCGTTGATGATGATAGTGAGATAGATGATGGAAGTGATTTCTTTTTAGAGATAAGCTTTACCTTTGTCCATTTTTTTCTATTAGTTTTAAGACAATATTTTGTACAACAATAATAAAAATAAATAAAATAAATAAAATAGTATATTACGCCTGTGCGTTTATACACTGTAGTCTGTGGCCTGTGCCCCATAAAGGTGTCTATCTTTCGAAGCAAAGACAGAATCTATAAACATACGATAAGATAAAATAAAAAAACTAATGACTTTGTTTTTCACTTTTATCTTGATTTGAGCCTCGTGTCAGACGCAATATTTGAGTAACATATTACATAATAGTACATTGTTACCCTAGGGATGAAAGTAACTTATTTAGTCCCGAGACGGGGTTTGGCGCCCGAGCGTAGCGAGGGGGCCTATAGTTCGAGGGACTAAATAAGTCTTTCATCCCGAGGTAAACACTGTGCTTTTCATTACGAATATAAGGAAAGTCAAAATAAAAAGTCTATGAATCAGTTGTCTTTACTTTATGAATAAAGTCTATCTTTCTTCTTGTCTATGGATGCACTCGGGTATAAAAAAAAAAAAAAAAAAAAATAATAATAATAATAATAATAACCGGGGATTGTCCTTGGGTGCACTCGCATAGTGCATATAGGGATATTCGCCGGTTGGTGTCACATTTCCTTTAGAGTAAAATTGTCTAACGGGCCTCTGCGAGTTGGTTTCGGCCCCTCGTACGCCTTCCAAAGGTCCGGGACCCCATGGTCCCGAGATGGAAGAGACATACATAATAATAATAATAATACCTGGCAACCCTGAATGTCAGCATACGTCATATTTTTTCTCCGTTACATTTTTACCGAAATAAATATCAGTAAACTCGATTTCAACAGAATTTCCATTTTAATCCAATAAATTTACTACAATAGAAACTATTTACAAGAACAAACCATGAAGAAAATCAAAATTATCCGAAATCTAAGAATCCGAAATACAACTGACACACGTTGTCACTAAATGCCTGATTACAATTGATGAAATGCAAACAAAATTCGACGAAATAATGTAATATGCTGACACGATCCAGAGCACGGAACGCACAATCACCACCTCCGGACCCGTCACTCAGCTCCGCCTCGCAACCACCCGCGATTACGCCCAATGCTGCAGTTGCGTCGAGCTCGAGCGACGAGTTTTTCTCCCCGCCGACGTCGCCACCACCAGTACGTCGTCGTGGGAGAGGCCGGCCGCCGACTTGCTTGGGATCCCGAGGCCCACCGGCTTCTGATAGGGTCCCCGCTCCCGGCGGTAGTGTGTCGCGCATGAGATGGACAACATCCATTAATGAAAATGTCATGCGCGCATACTTAGGGGCTACGGAGGGTGGAACCAACATGACCGCGTACCGTGCTAGGATGCATGCTTTGTTTCAGGTCCTTGAACCAGCTCTCAATGTATCGACTCAACGACTGTCGGACCAGGTGCGGGTTATTCAGCGTAATCACATGCTGGACAACACCGTGCTTGATCGGCTTCGCTCTGAACTGCAATGTAACCGCGCTACCGCCCCCTCACCGCAAGCTCCAACCCAATCACAAACTGCTCATGTGATTTCGCTGCAGCCCACTCAGGCTGATGAGGGTGAGGATAGCGGGGCTACACATGTAAGTACCCAGTGTAGTGAACAAGTGAGGAGCGCTTTGGAGAGTGCTATTCGGGACTATAGATCTTCACCACCCGAGCTTAGACCGCGGTTACCTCGGTTGCCCATGAAAAATAAGAACAAAGCGCTAATGGGTGCCCTGGATTCGCTGCTGCCGAGTTATTTTGACAGCAGCGAAAACCTTCTCGACACACATTCGATTCTGTACTGCGCGGCGGTTGCGGCATGTCGTGTTGCTAATGTAAAGTTTATTCATAATGATACAACAACACGACCGAAGCCTACCGCACCAGCCTGGCAGTGTAGGATCGAGCGTCGTGTTGAAGGAGCTAGGGCACTCATTGGTAAACTACTCTGCTTCAGGGAGGGCAACACGCGCCCTAGAGTCATGCGCTTTGTGAGGCGCGCTTTTTTGGGGACTGATATCAGACCTCAAGATTATATGGCGCGTGTCACTGAGCGCATTGACTTCCTGAAACAGAAGGTCTCTGCATGGGCTAGCCGTATCCGTAGATACAAGTGCCGGGTTGAGAGATATACCCTGAATCGCACTTTCCAAAGCGATCAGAGGCGGGTATATCGAGGTTGGGAACAACCTGACCAAGGTGTCAACGATACGTGCCTGCCGGATGATGAAGCCATGACCTCATTCTGGCGCAACATCTGGTCGGTACCTGTCGCTCACACTGATGATGGTTGGACATGGGATGTAGAGAAAGCGTGCGATCAAATTCCAGAAATGGGACTTGTTACTATCACCCCTGAAGACGTGGCCACTGCAGTCCGTCCCCTGCCCAATTGGAAATCACCTGGGCCGGATGGGCTACACAACTTTTGGATAAAATGGTTACGCAGCTCGCACGCTCATTTGGCATCCCAATTCCAATCATCTCTAGAGTCACAGTCGTTACCCCAGTTTCTCACAACAGGTATTACCCGCCTGCTCCATAAATCAGGTAGTACCACGGAACCCAAAAATTATAGACCGATTACGTGCCTACCAACATTATATAAACTTCTTACATCCATTCTGAGAACAAAAATTAACGATCACATTAATACAAATTCTATCATGTCTATTTCTCAGAATGGATGTAGAAATGGCTCTCGTGGTACTAAGGAGCTTCTCCTCATTGATATGGCCATTTGTCAACAGGCTCAGCGCACCCGAAGGGATCTGTCGACATGTTGGATAGACTATAAGAAGGCCTACGACTCTGTACCCCATACATGGCTTATGAGGGTGCTAGAACTGTATAAAGTAAACACAGTACTACGCACCTTCCTACAGACGTGTATGGGGCAGTGGAGGACGGTCCTTCACTATCCGGGATGTCGCCGAACCCTGGGGAGCGCGGAACCTATAAAGATTGAGCGAGGCATATTCCAGGGCGACAGCCTGAGTCCTTTGTGGTTTTGCCTGGCCCTGAATCCTCTGAGTACTCTCTTGGAGAATTTAGGGCTAGGTTACCGGTTGAGGAGAGGAGGTCAGGTTATATCACACCTCCTTTACATGGATGACCTAAAACTCATTGCCCCCAACAAATCACATCTACTAGAGTTACTAAAGGTAACTAAAACCTTTAGTGATTCCATTAGGATGGAATTTGGTGTGGACAAATGTGCGGTCATGCATGTAAAGCGAGGGAGGACTGTGGAATCTGAGGGTGTTGAGCTCTCGGATTCCATATACCTCAGATCGCTCTCCCCAACTGAAGCCTACAAATACTTGGGCATGATGGAGGCATTAGGTATCAGAGAGGCCGACATGAGACGGTCGGTGAGGGAGCGTTTCCTTGGCCGCCTGAAGAAAGTGCTGAAAAGCCTTTTGTCGGGCGGCAATAAGGTGCGTGCCTTCAATGGTTGGGTCATGCCGGTCTTGATGTACTCCTTCGGCATACTCAGATGGACTCAGACTGAACTTGACGCTCTGGACAGACAAGTTCGTACGCTGCTGACCGCATATCGGATGCATCACCCACGCTCCTCGGTGATGAGGCTGTACATTCCGCGGAAGTGTGGGGGTAGAGGCCTTTTGAATGCCAAAACCCTCCACAACCGCGAGGTGTGCAATCTCAGGGACTACTTTCTCCACGCGAAGGCGGAGATGCACCGCGATGTGGTCATGGTGGACAGGGGTCTGACGCCGCTCTCCTTAGCTAACGAGAACTGGCGCATACCTGTAGTGCTCAGTACCAATGACCGCAGGGTTGTATGGCAAGGTAAGGAGCTTCACGGACGCTTTTATCGGGCCCTCCACGGACCTGATGTGGACTTTGAAGCGTCCGTGGCCTGGCTGCGCTCCGGTGACCTCTTTGGGGAAACCGAAGGGTTTGTATGTGCAATTATGGACGAGGTCATGATGACGAACAATTACAGAAAATACATAATGAAGGATAATACGGTAGACATATGTCGGGCGTGTCGCCGTCCTGGAGAAACTATCCGTCACATTGTCTCTGGTTGTTCTCATCTGGCTAACGGCGAATACTTGCACAGACATAACCAAGTGGCCAGGATTATCCACCAGCAACTGGCCTTGAAATACAATCTTGTGGAATCAGAAGTACCGTACTACAAGTATGTGCCCGACCCAGTTCTCGAAAATGGTCATATCACACTATACTGGGATCGGTCTATCATTACAGACAGGACTATTGTAGCCAATAAACCTGACATAGTGGTGATAGACCGATCAGAGCGCCGTGCAATGATTGTTGATATTACTGTCCCGCATGACGAGAACCTCGTGAAAGCTGAGAAAGAGAAATTAACAAAGTATCTAGACTTGGCGCATGAGGTTGTCGCCATGTGGAATGTGGACTCAGCAATCATTGTACCGATAGTCGTGACTACTAACGGTCTTATAGCCAAGAGCTTCGATCAACATCTTTCGAGGCTCTCATTGGGTAGCTGGGTCAAGGGCCAGATCCAGAAGGCTGTACTCCTGGACACGGCTCGCATTGTCAGAAGGTTCCTCTCTCTGGGGCCCTGACCGCCGGTTTCTTGGACCCTGTTCCCGAGACCGGTGGAACGCTATTTTTTATATTTTTAAATGTTTTTTTTATTTATTTTTGTTTTCATAAGTAGATAAATATTTAAAAATGTAAAAAATATGGAGCTAAATAAAATAAAAGAATAATAATAATAAAAAAAAAAAAAAAAAATCGTGTTTCATTTGAACTCCAATAAAAATTCAGTTGAAAACGATTCTCCCTAGGGCTGAAAAGTATTACTTTCAACCCGCTTCTCAGGCAACTTCAAACCTACTTTCCGTGTATGAGTAATGAAAAATATATTATCAATGATTAATTGATATGTGATAACATAAAACTCATGCGTACAAAAAGCTTTCAGCAACAGAATCTAACAAAATCTTTTATATTTTATGAATAATGTCAGCAAAAGGTTCACCGCGGTAGTCCTAGCTTCCTTATCGGGCCGTTTTATGAAAAATTTTACGATTTTTATAGAAGCTTTTTAGTTACAATAATACATAAATAGTTCTGTATAATACAAACTCTAAACTAAACTAAAATGGCAGCTTTAAATCTAGTTCTGTCCCTTTCCGCAGGGAGTATTAAGAAAGGGTTAGCAATATTTTATGCTTTAATTTTAGTTTAGTTTAGAGATTGTGCACTACGAATCAGCCCCGTTGATATTATTTTCAACGTGAGCTTTTTGTGTTTGCACGCTACCATCTTAAAGTCTGCCAAATGAGATCGAAGACAAGGGCTAACTTGTAGTGAAATATGAAAAAAACAACTAATCATTTATTTAAAAATATCGACACCTATTAGAAAAAAAAACGTAATTCCTCTAATGACAAAACGGCTGCTACAATTAGCTCGTAGCTCTGAATTGAAACTGGAACACATTCCGTTGTCGGGAGCACGTAGGCACAGAATAATATAATAGTACTGACGTACAGAAGTCTCACTCCTTTGATGTTGACTACTTGCCGACGTTTTAATAGCCTACATAATTATTATTAAAAAGATAAATCACGCACGCAAGCTAAATTAAACTTCATCGCCGCGCGCGAGTGTCCGTATTGCTTTGCATCTTTTCCCTTTCCTACGGCACGGACGACATTGCGAGCTTGTGTAGGGCTGTCAGCAAACAGTACAACAATACAGTAGGTTTTTCGAATTGGTAAGTAAGGTACCTACTCTGACTATGATCGACTGTGTTTACTGTGTGTCGCTACACAGTGACTTCTTCACTACGCACGCAACTTGCAAGGTCATTCGTCGCGGCGAAGCAGTGCGGCGAAACATAATATTTCGCTCGGAGAGGTAGGTACACTTCGATCACGGAAATATATAAATATATATTCCGTGCCCTTACTCTAAATCGGCAAGGTGTAATAAGAATTAGGGAGTAAGGGCCTAACTAGGGCGAGCGTATTCCCTGCGACTCGTTTGTACTTCCTACAGCTCGTGCCTCGATTCAAAAAAATTACTTGAAAAGAGGCTCATTTAAGTTTGACATGAATTGTACCTGTTCCGTGATAGAAGTACTATTGACTACTTATTATTGTATTGACTACTTGCTGACTTGCTTGCTAGCTTTAATAGCCTAAATAATGATTATTAAATAGATAAAACACGCAAGCAAGCTAAATTAAACATTATCGCCGCGCGTTAAACAAAGAGTAAAAAAATACAGTAGGTATAACTTTTAATTATTTATTTTAATATTTATAGCTGTTTGACTAAAAAAAATAAATATTTTCAAAAAACTATTTACGAAAACAGCGTTAAATTCACTAGCACGTCGCTCGCTTATAACGCGCCAGCCCCGACTGCGTAAGCATTCCGGGAATGAGCGCGATCGTAGGTATTTTCGTCGCGCAAGTACCAAGAGTGACACAGGCCTGACGTAGGCCCGGCCACCCGGCCTTGTTTACAACGAACCTCGTTACCGCCTCGCCTTGCGAACTGATAACAAACGAACGCGACGGAGTTTTATGTAATCTAAGTAATAATTATGAGCTACTAGCTGATGCCCGCGACTCCGTCCGCGTGGTTAAAGTTTTTTTGATTCCCGCGGGAACTCCTTAATTTTCCGGGATAAAAAGTAGCCTATGTCACTCTCCAGGTCCTCAACTACCTATGCCAAATTGCACGTCGATCCGTTGCTCCGTTGCGGCGTGATTGGGCCCAAAAATTTCACTCTTCCACCCCTGCAGGGCTAGCATGGGCCGGGGATAAAAATTTTATCCCCCGATTTTATCCACTAACAAGAGATAAAATTAACTTATCCACTTCTCAGAGCACGGCAACAGGGGAGAGGAGAAGTTTATCCCCGTTTGACATTTCACGGGGACTCGGGGGACTATTTATCCACCGTTATTTAGCGTTTTTATTTATTTATTTAGGAATAAAAATTTTATCCTTTCCTCGGGGAGAAAATTGTCTCGGCCCATGCTAGGGGGGCTGCAGGGCTAGCAGGGGCTGGAGATAAAAATTTTATCCCCCGATTTTATCCACTGACAAGAGATAAAATTAACTAATCCACTTCTCAGAGCACGGCAACAGGGGAGAGGAGAAGTTTATCCCCGTTTGACATTTCACGGGGACTCGGGGGACTATTTATCCACCGTTATTTAGCGTTTTTATTTATTTATTTAGGAATAAAAATTTTATCCTTTCCTCGGGGAGAAAATTGTCTCGGCCCATGCTAGGGGGGCAGGGGGGATACGTTGGTAGGGACTAGTGGAACAGGTTAAAATCATGTCGATCCGTTGCTCCGTTGCGGGCTGCGGCGTGATTGAAGGACAAACCAACAAACAAACACACTTTCGCATTTATAATATTAGTAGGTATGATTTGGACAAAAAAATACTTGAAAAAACTGACGTAAAAACTTTTTGATTGAAATAGGTAGGTAAACAACGATAAACAAGATTGAATAACGAAAAGTAACGAATTTTCCGGTTCCGTATTTGATCGCTAATGATCTTCGAGTAGACTGCGTAGTACCTGTACGCAATATTTCAACCGTAACGGTGGCATCAGTAAACAAATCACTGTCGAGATTGCTTGATGCTTCCAACAAAAAAAATCGCCCTTGGAACTCGATGATTGGTTGCAATAATTTCATTTTTCTCGCAAATACGGCGATATTTGAGAAAAACTCGCTGAATAGGTACAATACTAGTGGTTCGCCCCGAACTGAGACCTCGCGGTATCACAGAGCGCTATCTATTGACATCATTGTGATTTGTGAAGTTCTGTTAAAGGTACTGAAGCTCATTAAAAATTAATTAATCTGTTTCCTTATTATATTTAAGTATCTCATTTTAGTATTTGTTGTTCAAGTACAGGATATAATTCAAATAATTGATCAAGTTTCAGGCTCAGCCTTTCAGAAAATTGAGAGTTCTGAGGTCCACTTTGGACGTTAGAAAATCTCCACTTTGAAAGCCCCCCATTTCGTCAATTTTAGGGAAAAATTAATAAAAAAAATTTTTGGACTCTATTCCTAATTTTCTTTAAAATGATATACCGCGGTCCGCAACCCTATGTAACGCTATAAAAAATATTTTACTTCGCATTTGCTTCTATGAGAGCCCCCCTGAAATAAAGATTTTTATAATTTTTTACGGACGGACGGACGGACGTACAAGTGCCAATTCACTCAAATATATACTCAGAGACCTTCGCTTCGCTCGGTCAATTAATATCTAAGAGGCTTTAAACTTAGTTTCATAATAAAAAGTTGCATAAAGTAATTATTAGATGGCTGACTGTCATGAAATTCGAAATTTTGCAATATATCATTACCTATAACTTAACTTATAAATCTATGTACTTACCTATAACTTACCTATAACTTAAACCACTATCTTGAAAATAGAGATTTTTCTGCAACACACACACACTACTACTACAGTATTGATCTCCCAATCACAACTCCACAATCCTGAGACTGCAGAAAGTACAGAACTCCGTAATAGTGTAAGTATTCATTCATTTGCAAGTTGGGTGGATACATACTTAACACAGAAAATATTGGTCAGAATAGTATTTTTTAAACTGCGATTATCAAATAATTAAGTATATTAAATGGATTCCAAGCTGGAAAAGCACTTTCTAATCAACCCAATGCCGGCACACTACATGAACTCGAGTCTTCTCTCTTGAAGGAGAAGGGTTTGGCCATAGTCCACCACCACGCTCGCCAAGTGGCGGATTTGTAGACTTCACAGTTCACACCTACAAGAACATTATGAAGAACTCCTTATGATGAACATTTGACGACCTCCGTGGCGCAGTGTGTAGCGCTGTAGGCTTAACGTGCGGAGGTCCCGGGTTCGATCCCCAGCAGGGTCAATTTGGGAATTTATAATTTCTGAATTTTCCCTGGTCTGGCCTGGTGGGAGGCTTCGGCCGTGGCTAGTTACCACCCTACCGGCAAAGACGTGCCGCGAAGCGATTTAGCGTTCCGGTACGACCCCGTGTAGAAGCCGAATAGGGGTATGGGTTTAATATAACTGCCATGCCCCTAACAGGTTAGCCCGCTACCATCTTAGACTGCATCATCACTTACAATCAGGTGAGATCGCTGCAGTCAAGGGCTAACTTGTAGTGCATAAAAAAAAACTCTCGGGCGTACAGGTTTACTCAAGTGATATTTTATTTCTTAAAGCGCACATAACTTCGAAAAGTTGGAGGTGCATGCCTAGTGCCTACGTGTACCTAATGGAAAAGCTTATTTTGCTTTTACGATATTCTCCAAAAAATGTCTTGTTGAGAATCCGCGGCAGTGCCGTAATAATGTTGATATCTAGATTCTTTTCCAATTTCCAATTTATTCATTACTAGCTGATGCCCGCGACTTCGTCTGCGTGGATCGAGGTTTTTCGTTTCCCGCGGGAACTCCTTAATTTTCCGGGATAAAAAGTAGCCTATGTGTTATTCCAGACTATAATCTATCTCTGTGCCAAATTTCATCCAGATCCGTTCAGCCGTTGGGGCGTGATTGAGTAACAAACATCCATCCATACATCCATACATCCATCCAAACTTTCGCATTTATAATATTTATTTGATTATTTGATAATCAAAGAAATTTTTACATTTACATGATTACATTTACATTTACATGGTTTCTTAGCACCCCAAAAGCCTTGTCGTCTTGTCTGGGGGCTGGGGGTCGTCTTTTCGAAGGCCGCATCATAATGGTCCAAGGGCCGTATGTTTGACATGACTGGTCTAATCTTCTTCGTCTTACTTTGGTATGATAATGATAATAACACTACTGGTAGGTACGTACCTATCTTTGTATGTAGATAAAAAACTAAGCCATATTATTTTGAATACATAGGTAGAGTAGCACTAAAAAGCGTTCACCGTGACTCGTGATGTGATACATCTTTATTTTGGTTACATTTTGTATGGTATCTCTAATGAGCCTCTAAGTGAAGTGTAAATAGAATGTAGCTGGTCCCCGCTGGTGCTAAATGAAATGTTTTCGACTCGCTCACCCGTTAAAATTCCTAAGCTCTTTTATATCGAACGATATTGATAAGATCGAATGAGATCCAGTTTAGCAGTTTAAATACAAAGACAGAGTGGAGATGTGATAGAGTTGCCATGAGTCCAATGCAATAAATTATGATAGTCATCAGAAAACTAAACTAAACTAAACGCAAAATGGGATGTCTCATCGTCATAACTCATGAGATATCCCATGTTCCCCTCACACACACTCATGAGATATCCCATCTCATAGTCATCACTCATGAGACTTCCCATTATGCCTTTCGTAAATCTAAATCGGCTCTCAAAACTTGTTGCTGTTGCTTTTCTGGTTTCTGATAGATATAGTTTCTCCTTAAACTTATTATGACACACAATGAAAAGAAAAAATGAAAGAATTGGTTGTTCTTCTAAATGCAAAATTCTTGCAATCCTGCACTCTGCAGTACGCACTTGCATATAGTTCTGGATTGTTTAAAGTAGAAAGGACAGCCAACGCTAAACAACTCAAAATACGTAAGTATGGGAAACGAAAAATCCATCATCAGACACTTTATCGTGTCTTCACCGTCACGAATATACAAAACGAATTTAATATAGGCAAATTGTGAGTAGTTAAGCTGTAACCAAGAACGTTTGTAACGCTTGATCGGCTCCGATGAGCTGCCGTTGCAAAACAGAAACCTGCCACCATTTGCAATTTTTATTATCGCTGAGTCAATTATTACTTATGCATGCATAATTGCAGTTACGCTGAAACTGAAAATCAGGCTGAAAATCAGCGTTGTATAGTTAGTGCTTGCACTGAGCATACAGCATTATGCTGAGCCTGGGCCATTTTTCGGGCTGTGCCATGCGTGACACGGTTTCATCCCTGCGCCTCAACGTTGCTGTTTAGATTTTAGATCTTGTTCAGATCGTCGAGGAGCAGGGCTGATCTACCTCTGTAGGTAGGTATACTTGTAATGTATGGCACAATTTGAAAATAAATGCTTTTTCTTTATTTTCTTTCTTCTTTCTTCAATTACTGCAATTATGCATGCATAAGTAATGTGCGGTAATTAAATTATTGACGTCGCTGTAATAGTGCTGTAGTGCTGTTGTAGCTTGAAACTAACTGCTAACGGCCCAAAAACCCGACTTTTTTTACATGTTTCAAGATTCCAAATAAAGTTACCAGCCGATTTTCAAAATTCAAACGCTCACACGTGTCTCGATAAATTCCTCAACTCTTGGTACTTACTATTCGCATCTCGATCCTCCCAAAATCCTTGAAGCTATGGCCAAAAATACGTCTCAGGCGATTTGCATCTGAACCATTTTCAATGGTATTATAAAAAGTTCACGCAGTATACCTACTTAGTTTGAAAAATAGAAGGCTAGCTGATGCTTCGTCCGCGTAGATTGAGGATTTTTGGTTCCCGCGGGAACTCTTTAATTTTCCGGGATAAAAAGTAGCATATGTCACACCACCACACACCTATTAGCCGTTCTGGCGTGATTGAGTAACAAACATCCATCCATCCAAACTTTCGTATTTATATTATTAGTATAGATTAGAAAACACTTCAATCATTTGGATATTGTCTAACTATTTGATTATTAAACTGGGTCTACCTTGTCTTGATTTGTTCAGTAATACCTACATAGGAACCTACTCACAAAAGTTAAGATGATTTGGTAACGATGGTATATTTGGATTAACTCTGTATTAATAGTTAATAATAATCGTTATTTCTGACTCTATGCTAGAGACCCATAATTTCATCATCAATATTGTTATAACCTTAATATTACCATGGACACATAAATATTATAGAATACCTACATCGATCCTATTATTCCCATGGTGATTTCCTTATTAAGGCCGGTACACAAACAAATAAAGATGTTTGCGTCGAATATATATTTAACTTATACGAGTAACAACCTTCACGCCACTGAGTAAGAATGTACTATTATACCTACCTCTATGCTTCACGCACTTCCGTCCTAGCTTCAACATCGTACGTGTGACATGAATAAGCCCTTTTTAGTTCCTAATTAATAACAAAAACATCGTAAGTAGGTAAACGGTTGGGATTTGTTTTGATTTCCGTCTACAAAATAATGATCAGTGAATATAACTCAAAGAATTAAAAAATACGACTGCTATAAGTAGTTAAATGATATTTTTTTGTGAATCACTGGATATTGAAATATAGTCTTATATATTTTTGGAATCTACTCATCATTTTCTTGATGATGACAATATAGTTAATCTCATTTTGGAAAAAAAACAACTTTAGTCTTTGATGCGGGACCATGGTCACCCTATCAATTTTTTTTACTAGCCTAGGTATGTCACTCAGAATAAGCTAAGGATTCTAACGATACCTCATTCATCAAAATCCGTTCAGGCGTATAGAAGTTATGGTGGAATATACAAACTCAGATAGGTACATACATTATACATACATACATACATGAACCCTGAAAATAATATACTCCTTTTTTCAGGCAGTCGTATAAAAATACGTCTACTACCTACTACTTAGGTACTACTTACTTACTATGTCTTTCCATCTGCTACCATTTCACGACCAAACACTGCCCAAAAATTTACCCGGCACAGAGATAGATAGCTTGTATCCCGCTGATGAGCATTAGCTCCTTTTTCACTCGGAATGTCAATGAGTTCGCATTAGAATTCAGAACCCTGTGCATGCCGCACAGAGTTCTGAATCAAGGTAAACATTAGTTGTGTAGATGATCAACGTGTTGGCAGGTCATAATGAAAAATGAGAATTGAGCAATTTCAGCTAGTGTAAGCCGTGCAAATATGCCACTATGATCTGCTCGCCACTAGTTCTTATGGGATTTCAAAAAAAACCTAAGGGCGGTTTAAGAATAGCGTAATATGTTTTTGCGCATATAAGCTCGTAACGGCTTTATATTTTATAAGCGCGTCAACCCTAAGAGTTTGCGAGTGTGGCAAAGGGCGCGCCTATGTACCTACCTAACGCACTTAGGTATTTACTATTTACCGCTTCCAAAAACGAGCTTAAATTGTGCTTTAAATACGCCGAAAAAACGCTAATCTGGCGCCGCCCTAACTCATCGAGACGAAGTCGCGGGATTATTATAAATTGCGAAAGTGTGTCCGTCTTCCTGTCTGCTGCCTTTTCACGGCCCATCAGTTCAACCGTTAGAGACAAATATCTTCAATTTATAATATAACGTGACGGTACTTTCTATTTGCGTATTCTCTTTCAATAAATTATAATTTAGGTGGAGCAAATTAATATTATAAAGTAGGGCGCACCTGTAATTACAGTGCCCGTTCAAAACAAAGAACATAATTTATACGTACCTATTCATAGATAATATTCCTAACGAATATATATTGTGTAGATAACTTTATTTCTACCCATACTATATACTAAGAAGTACTTAAAATACCTACTAGTGCTCATGTACCGAACACCGAACTGTACCTACCTACCGAACGATGAATTTTATTAAGTAAAATTGAGGTGCGAAAGGAAAGGAAATACTACAATAATTTATGCAATACTAATATTATAACCGCTAGGAACTGATAAAAACTTTATAAATACGCCTACAGCCGAAAATAAAGTTCGCAGGAGTTTACTAAAATTAGGTAAGTAAGTAGGTATATTATCTGAAATATAATTTTGGGACTAGGTATTTCGACATTATTGATAACATAATATCTAGAACCTATAGTGCGTCCGGTTAGTTTGGTAGGTATTTCTTCGCAAACTCGGTTCGTAATTTCGTATCAGGTAGAAGTAGGTACCTACATTATGTAAAATAATACTTAAGTATTTTTTTGTTTGATTACAACTTTTACATTTACGTACCTGCGAACGTTCATATTCTGTATGAACGTTCTCGTAAATTGAAATTGAGAATACAGTCCAAGACAGAAACGGGCTAAAATTAAATTACAATGCAATCGTTCCGGAACACTATTTTACCTACCGGCCAAAACTTAGTCCATAACTTGGGCTCAAGTGGCTATCACTGTCATAATCATAAGTCACTGAGCATTGATTTTTGAAGTAAGACTTCTGTACGCACGCTTGACTTGGGGAGTAAGCTGGTGCATGCGTGACGAGAGCGTTACGAAAAGTGTGATCGGGCGAGCCGAACGGAAGTTGAGAGGGAGATATAAGTTAGTCAAGATAGAAAGAGAGACAGTTACGTTTCGTATATTACGGTAGAGGTAAGAGAGAGAGGTGCGAGCACACATTTTCTTTCTCTCTTTCTCTCATAGCCTCTCTAACGTTTCGTATATTATGTATGTTTCAGTTATGTATTAATTTCAGATATAGATGGAGCTTAAGAAGTTTTACTTCAGTCGTGTGGTTTTTTTAAAAATAAGTTTTGCTATGCAATTTTATTTTTATTTGAAATAGTAAAGCAGCTTATCGAACCAATTCGGTGGTATTCTTTAGTAATGATCTCTAAATTAGAGAATAACCCCCCAGAGACAATTCAGAAATTATTCAGACTAAAAATTTTATTTTAATCTGACTAAGGAAATAACAATAATTCGGATGTAAATAACAACATTACTAATTTCATCCAATAAGAGCTGCAAATTACAATCTCGGATGTTTTGGCATCGCTCTTCAAAACAACAAAATGTAAATAAGCGTGATGATGCTGCGAAATATTGGATTTATATTTATATTACTTTCTGTCGCGTATATTTTCAAACCTTTTAAAATTATGTGCACTAAGTTAACTACTGAAATGCAACAAAAATTGATTGATTAAGGTGGGCACATCGTAGATCTCAGAAACTCCAAGGTTCTCACTTCTTCGAATACAGCCACAGAATAGGTAAAGTATACATCATATAATTCAACTTTCAGCAATCGTAAAGCTTGCCACCTAGTATTGGAATGATATGCCACCTCCAATACGTTAAACGAGCTGTTCAAACAGTTCTGCAACAGTCAAACTCCGAATTATTTTGTTAACGCACAGCAAAGTGAATCGTGCGCCTAATTTATACCTATTTTTTATTTATTTTCTTATATTTTCGTTCTTTATTTTTTTACTAAGTAGGTACTTATTAAGGGACGAGTGGCCTAGTTGTGACAACGGATATCAGTCGATTGAGATTGTTAAGCAACGTTGACCCAAGTCAGAAACTGAATGGATGACCGAGTTTGGAGGTTCAAATTTAGCTTTTTCGTTTCCTCCGTGCCTCGGAGGAAACGAACCTTAGCCCTCGGTCCCGGTTAATATCACTAACATCTGATATAATCGTTACAAAAACTTAACTTGCGGAAGGACGTGGGAACCAACCGCATTATTATCCCAAGAAAACTCCTACCATTATGTGATTAATGGAAAGGGGGCACATATTGCTATCAATATCATAATGTTTAATTATATTTTATCATGCTTGCAATACAACCAATTTTTTTTTTAAATAGGTATATTATAGGCTAGCGTTTGGCCGCATAATTCACGAAGTACGGTCTTTGATCAATATAATATTTGGAGTCGTTTGGTAAGGTTGGTGACGCAACGGTAACGTTTGACTAACAAACAATAAAATGTCAATAAGATCATAAATAATTCAGAGGCGGTCCCCGACGGTCATATAGCTTTATGAAGTGGCGCACACTAGACATACAAATTAGACGGAGTTGTTGTTATTTACTTTACTTTCTCAGGCCACTAGCTACGTAAAGGAATATATAAATAACTTATTAATATAAATTATATTTTATTCGTGTAAAAGGACAAGTAAAGGGCGAGGCGACTCGGTCTATCTGCGTGAGCTCGGCTGTGATTCGGCGGTTAGTTGGTTGATGGTGAGGAGGTTGAAGCGTATCCGTTCCTCTCCGCTCTAGAGAACACTAGTGACCGGGGTTTTCACCGCGAGCGTAGCAAGCTTCGTACGGACTCCATTTAATACGCATAGAAGAAGTTCACACAAGCAACAAAACAAAGAAAGGACTGAGCGAGCAAAAAGAGATCAAGGAGAGTCAAAATAAGGCGACTGTCAAAACTCTTTGCTAGTGGAAGTGTAACCCTATTTTGTCTACATAGAGTCCGTTCCGCTTAGCCCTGCTTAGCCATTTCCCGCTCATTACCCTTTTGAAGTGCGGCAAGCAACGCTCGCCCTGAATGCGGCTTTTTTCAGATCGGTCTACTGAAAAAGGAAATCACGTGACAGCGTCAACCAAAATCAACCGTCGTCAAATAATTTGTATTAGTTGACTTTTTTGTTGCGTTTTTGTGCGTTGTTTCGTGACTTGACTGTTACATAATTTACTTATTCGAATGATCTTAATCTGACGTAAGTACTTTTATATATACAGCCGAGTGTCCTCTTTGCTCTCGATATTACTCGATATTAATTGAAAATAAACAGTGTTATCTCACTTGTATGACGATTGTAAAGCACACAACAACCCAGACGAGTGGCCTGACTTTAAACCTAAACAAATAAGATAAAAACGTGTATTACGCAAATCGCAATACATAACTCCAAGTTGTTATCGTCTTTAGGGTTCCGCTGTTTCCTAGTTTTATGATTATGCAAAAACATATTACATATTACGGAATACGGACTGAATAAGACTACGTCAGAACGTCAGGGCGATACGCCCGCGTCCTAGCAAATACACGTTATGCCCTGTCGCACTAATGTGTGCAGATTGACATGGACAGGTAAAGATAGAGACCTGGAAAGTGACATAGGCTAATTTTGTCCTGGAAAATGTGCGGAAACTCAAAAAGTTTCCACAGGTTTTAAAAAAGATCTCTATCTAGATAACATGATTTTAGTTTTTTTTAGGAAACATTACCCTTCTATAATCCAAACAAATAACAGATAACTGCAGCCCCACACAAATTGTTCTTCGCGTGCCAAGTGCCAACAAACCTTACTCAAACTAAACGAAGGAAATTGTAAGTTCTTTTGTCACATCAATTGTGACTCATTGCATTAAAATGTCTAGGACCTAGGTATTACATACACGTACATTAAAAGCGATGATAGTATATTGGTTAAGATATTGGCCTGCTAGTCGGTGGGCGGATTCGATTTTCGGACTTGTCCTAACTTTTCGGAGTTATGTTCGAAAAATGAGTAAACAAACAACAAAACAAGTACTTAAATAAGCCAGAAATTCGCGAAGGAGATCCCTATTGAAGCTAGCCTACGAAGCCAAGTGGAATGAAGGGCGAGCGAAGCGAGCCGGCGAACTTCACAGCGAAACGAAGGTCGAGTAGGTGAAGCTGTATGAAAGGGTGACGAAGCGAGTCTTCTGGTGTATCCCATACATTTCACATCCACATTTTTATGGACACGGTACATTAATGGTTAAATGTTGTTAAATAAATCAACAAAAATTCAATATTCAATTATATTATGGCCAGTAATAGTTGACTATTTCAAGAACGCCACGCCATGAACAAAAGCTGAACCTACTCGTAGGCGAATATAGTAAATAATTAGCTAAAAACACTAACACTACCACGTCCTAACAAGGTGACTCTAATAAACAGAGCTGACGCAAATGTATGCAGTTCGAGCACGTCTTGCTGATGCTGATAAATGCTATTTTCCTGCAACATAATATTTAAGTATCTACCAGATAGATGTTAGTAAACAATGAGAGAAATTCACAGACGTCGATAGATATAGTCGGCTGTCGAACATCCTATTATATCAATTATTTATTGATTAAAGTATATTTTTAACCGACTTCCAAAAAAGGAGGAGGTTCTCAATTCGGCGCGTATTTTTTTTTTAAATGTTGGTCGGTGGCCGGTGCATATCTCTGTGGTTTCTAAACCGATTTGGATTTTTTTTTGCAGTGGTTAGAGGAAGCTCGCGAGGTGGTCCCACAAAAAATTCTGACTCCAAATCCTCAATCCTGATGCTGTAGATGTACCGTACTACATGAAATCCTCAAAACTTGGGAGTTAGGAAATTTAGATGGTGGATTCATATAGTAGGTATCAAGTCAGTGTACAGAAGTGGGTACAGACTACAGAGTTCTGTACCCTGCAACGTGCGTTAGGGTTGAGGAGTTATGGAGTTCTTTAAAAATAGCGATTTAAGATTTTTATAGTGAATTCATATTGTAGGTGTCAAGCAACGACTTCATACTTAATCTCAAGTCCCAACTCCTCAACCCTGATGCTGCATGGTAATGCACTCCTAAGCTGAGGGGATTTAGAGTACACTAAACCGTTAAAAATAAAAATTCTTTCCAAATAACCGACTTCCAAAGCCACTGTAAACGAGCCTGAAGCGTCAACTTGACCTATCTTTGTTATACCCGCCCTACTTCAACATAGTGTGTAGAAATCAAATTTATTTATACTACACCCGTTCGGAAAGTACCTTCTTGCTTTTGTCAAAACGAGGTAGAAAGTACGTCATTGCTACAAACCAAATATGCGGGAGGAAAAGATGTATGGAATTTCATTTCTAACGTGCTAAGCGGGGAGAAAACTGTATGAAAATCCATTTCTAACGCGCTGTTGTTTTTTAATTTTAAGTAAATATGGTATGGACGTCGAGAATTTAGGTCTTACCATAAGGAAATATAATATAAGAAGCAGCTTCTAATATTATATTTCCTAATATTTTTCTAATATTATATTCTGTCTATTGTCGACATCGATGTCGAGTGTCGATTGTCGATATCGATCTATAGTGAAATAATCGTCAAAATGTAGTCTAGTTGTGATAGTGAAGCTTCGAATAAAGCGACTCATATAATTATGATATATCTTTTTTCTTTTTTTTTTTTTTTTCTTTTACCAAATTTATTGAAACCTAACCTAGTCTCACCTAATTAAAGACTATATATTAACTATTACCCTAAACTAATACTAACCTAAACTACTACTATTAACCTAAACCTTTGTAAGTTCGTCGCTTATTTTCCTCGCAGGTGTAGTATAAAGCACTATGTATCACTCGGGAGAAAGTACGATTCCTACCTCGCGTGTATTGCGGCCCTTCGGCTACGCCTCGGGCCTCAAACCAAACCCTCGTTAGTAATCGGTCACTTTCTCCCCTCGATGAACAATGTACTATTTTTACTTTACAGTGGCTTTGGAAGTCGGTTTTTTGGAAAGAATTTTTATACAGTATAAAATTGTAACAGCTTTAAATAGATAATTATAATTACTTTGCTCACTGAAAATGTCATCGTTAAGTTACTACCTAGTACCTACTTTGCAAATTGCAAATGACACCTTTAAGTTTAATTTGCTTTGGGCTATTTATGTACTTATTTAGCATGAAAAAGTCATAGTTATAAATTATTGTTATGTAAGCGCCTGTGTGGCGTCTTTGTGTTGCGTATATAATCTAGCTAAAATTCGAATAATAAGTATTAAGCAAGTACATTGCCAAGGTGAAATAATATAAACATCTGTATCAGGAACTTTACTAACAACACTTCTGATAACATTTCAGCAAATCTACTCGTATGTGTAAACAACTGATAATTTTTTACATATCGGACACGTTTTTCAGTTTATTGAGAGTGCAATATACGATTTCAGATGATATTCAAAGTAAGTTATAAGTATATTCGATGAACATAAAATATAACGTTACTACAGATGGCCGCGACTTCGGCCGGTTTTGGATTCCCGCGGGATCTGTGTAGGACGTAGGTACTTATTTTCCCCTTTTTACCCAGGAAAATCAAAAATATTTGAAAAATACCGATTAGGTTTTATTTGAATAATCAAAATTCAAGCAGACGATGCATCGGGCATCATCTAGCATAAATAAATATAAATAAATAAAAAGTATGTACGAGTATGTATTAATAGGAACCTTGGCTGAAACCCTTTTCTGGGAGCTTACTACCGTCGCATAAAGCAGTATTATTTTAAAATTAATGCCGCTCTTGTTTCAGAATTATACTTAATCCTTATTTTAGGGACGTCAAGGTACAGTCGACTGCAAAAGTCCATACATAGCTCTAAGGCTAAAACCGCTTGCAAGCAATGCTGTGAATAACTCCGTGCTCACTCACACTGATAAACATAAACTGTCAATAATATTATCAACCTTAAATCAACACCGTAAGGTTCAAACGATTTCAGTTCAATACTACCTGCATTACCATAAACTGTCAACAATATCAACCTTATGTCATTAGCATTAGGTTCTAAATATTCCTATTCAATCACCTTGTCTATTCTGATTGTTTATTTCATCACTTTACAGTAACCACTCCCAGTGTCGTGATAATATAGTTGGTATACGAGTTACGACGCATCATATGACCTAGGTTCGAATCTCTTTCAGCAGTTTTTATTTTGTTTTGAATACAAACAAAATTTATGTTTTGTTTATGTGTTTTGTGTCTGTTTGTTATTCTTTATTATAATATATCTTTATTTCCATTTATAAACGCAAACATTAATTATAACAAGATAATACTTAAGGACAAAGTTAGTTATTTTGGGAGGAAAGCTATAACTATGTTAGTGGTGTCAATTATTGCTTATTATGAGTCAATAAGTAATAAAACAAACAAAATAAATTGGAAGAAACACATTTTATTAGATAATCGACTTTATTTTCATTTATTTTCATTGTTATCATGTTACATTTTCTCAAAAGTAATAAATAACTTCAGCTACTTTTTCTATCATTTTTTAAGGTTATAGCTTAAGTAATCGTTTTCATAAAGAAAAGAAAATTGAAGCTAAACCTTAAAAATCTAGTAAGCAAAGGGCGGCGCTGCTTTTTTGTCTGTTAATTTTGATAAGATATACTAATAATAATTATTACAAGTTAGGAAAAGAATAAACGTTATGTTTCATATTTAAAGCCTTAAAAATTAAATTTTATATAGCTTTAAAAGTATTACTATTCAATAAAACCTCCACTTTTTTCAATAACATCAAGCAAGCGCCGCCGGGTGAATCCGTTTGTAATATTAGGATAGATATCCGTTATTCTAAATATATTCTCCCATAATTCCATACAGTGAGCCTCCGTTTCCTCTGCAGTCTTTTCATTTCACATAACCCACCAGTTTGCACCATCAAACCTCATAATATTCTCTATGATTTAAGTTTGGTGATCTTACTGGCCAGGGAATAACTGTTGTCTGGGTTTTGATTAAACCAATTACGCACTATACGTGATCGATGCTCAGGACAACAATTATCATGCACAAATGATAGTTGTGGCACATCAACAGCTGGACATCACTTCCATGTGTTATAATGTGCAGCTTTGGCGCTGGTGTTTAAGTATCGAACATGTTCGCGAACTCGACAGTTGGTATGCAGATATTGTTCTCATATTGTTCATCTATAATATTATGTCTTCGTTGTGAAGCATTACTCTCTTCGTCAGGATGCGACACCCAACACTTGGTTGTCCACTAAAAACCAAACAGCGAGATTAAAATAAACACTTTTGAAACTACTAAGTATCTTGTCTAGATATTTACTAATAAAACGTTATGTAACTAATCCTAAGTTTATGAACACACATTTTTTAACAATAAAAACAATACTCACAGTGAAACCAGTTTCATTGCAAATTTGAGCTAAGTATATTGTATCCGATATTATTTAGCTCAATAATATGCATCCTCTTCTGCATATTAATATAAGCCTGCATTATTGTTGAAGATAAGAAACAGCAAAACTTAGTAAATTATAATAATTTTGTAGTATTTGCTAATAACGACTAACGAGTGTCTAATCTTCCGTCTCCGTCAGTACTCAGTGGCCATATCTGTTCAGAGATTTTTTAAACTACCCGCATATGCTATTGCTGGTATAAAAATATCAGTCATCAAATAAAAAAAGTAAAAAAAACTTACACGAGGTCGAGATTTGAACCAGCAACAGTTGCGGTGTGCAATCCAAGTAGTTCCACACCTCGCCATTGAGCTCACTTACTTGAGGTGTGAAATTATCGATATTACTCGGCTATTACAATACCTACAAGCTGAACGACTTATATTATACTACTGCAAGTGTGTGGGTGTCCGACCGCATGCAAAGCAACTTATTTGCTTATTCTATATGCAATTTTGACGTCGACTGTACGTCATATAAAAGAGCAATTTCAAAATACTAATAGATACTTACTGTTTTATGCGATGCTAGTACGCCTAGTAGTAGTAGTAGTGCTAGTAGATGTTTTTAGTTTTTGTGGTTTTTGAAGTCGGTTTTCATTTTTTTTTTAAATTTTTTATATGTCATGCGAGTAGTAGTAGCCTCCTGGCCTTTACTACAATACGGCAATCTTTCTAAGTTTTTCCTGTTTATACAATTTAAAGTTTAACAGATACAAAAATATCGAAAATCTAAGAAAACAATAAGCTGGGATACTATATCATTTAAGATTGTTGGATTAATTTCATGAATTTAATTACTCGTAATAGTAAACAATTATCGGGACTTGTACTACGCAGTTGGTCGAGGAAAACAATATTTTACCAGATAAGGTGGTATAGCCCGAGAGCTGATGGGGTTATTGCTAAAGATTTTCGAAGTCTCATAATGTATCTTACTAGGTTATTGGCGTTACTTCGTCACATAGGTAGTTCAAAGTTCCGATAGGGTACTTAGGACTTAGGTAGTATAGGTTCTGAATGGGGTCCCAAGGTGCTTGGATGGTGATCTCGAAACCGGAAAGCGCAGTGTGGATGACCATCTACATACTGAACTGATGATCTCAAGCGAGTAGCTGGAAGCAAGGAGCACAAGATTGTGTTCTGTGGAGCTCAAGGAGATGCAGAATACCTTCATCCAACAGTGGACTTCTATCAATCTTCTTCTATATTCGACGACGAATAAAGATCCCATTGAAATGTCTCACAATCCTTATCCCCACCTATCAGGCTCAAAGAATATTTCCTCCGAATATAACTTTACTTATCAAAAATTCCCACAACATTTTCAACTATAGCCAGATAAGGTGCTAATATTAGCTAGGCCGCGATGGGTAGGTACTCGCTAATTACTATTGGAGATTTAAATAGCAAATATTATTAAGAATTCTGTTTTGATAGTGACTAACTGTTTCACCCCATCTTCGCTCAAGCAGAATTTTTGAAAATTTGTAACTTTGCTAATAATTTTTTTTGATAATGACTATAGGTAGCTGCGTGACCCACATCCCAGCTACCTACGCTCGAATGAAATGTTTGGAAATTATATTAGTGAAAGGGTAGGGGTAGGTAGTAGGTAAGTATATCAAAAAATCCTGACGCGCAGATTTTTAATTTTTAACCGAAAGCCCAATTACGAATTTTCATAAGTATAATTTTAAAAGTCTGATATACAGTCTAAGGAGCTGTTTATTTCTATCAGTCATCTGACGGAGTGGCCTAGACAGAACAATGCTGCGGTGTGACAGGTGCAAGACAGGAGAGGATTACGTATATCTCCACTCCAAGCTGGCAGAATTTTCAGTACAAAATTGAAACATTCTAGCACTAAATTAGTAGGTATGCTACTTAGAGGTGGTGTATACGAAGGTGTAGGTTTGGAGTAGGGATGTAACGGAACCTCGCCTCCGCCTCTGTAAGTGCGGAACTTTCGCAAGAAATCGTACCTCCGCTTCCGCATCCGCCTCCGCCGTTTTTTTTTTGCGGAGTTGTAACGGAGGTTTATTTACGTTGACTTACAATGCGAGAGGTACAAATCGAAGCAGGTGACGTCAGTTACACCATTACAATAAGCAAAAAGGCAACTGTCCTTATAAGAATCCTAAAAAAAAAATCAAATGTAGGATTCATCGCATCCTAAAGCACAGAAAATGTACGATGTGTTCGGAGAAACCCACCTCCACCGCCGCCTCCGCATCCGCGTAGGTAAACCCCTTCAGCTCCGCATCCGCCTCTGCTTCCGCTAAGAACGCCTCCGTTACAAACCTAGTTTGGAGCCTGTGGTCTACAATTTGAATGGGCGTCGATCCACTGTTAGCTGTGCTTAGGTAAGTAGTTAAGTACTAGGTATATCTATATAATTAACTAGCTGATGCCCGCGACATCATCCGCGTGGTATAAGTATTTTTGATTCCCGCGGAAACTCCTTAATTTTCCGGGATAAAAAGTAGCCTATGTCACTCTCCTTCTCAACTATACCCATGCCAAAAATCACGTCGATCCGTTGCTCCGTTGCGGCGTGATTAAAGGACAAACCAACAAACCAATAAATCAAGAAACCAACAAACTAACACACTAATATTAGTATGAAGTATGATTATGAACTCGTTTTCACACTGGATGGAGCTATTCCATTGCCGGTCGATGTGAAAACGCCCGTCGAGTGGAATTAAATTAAGCAATACCTACAGGTTAGTCCGCATACACAGGAAATTAAACTGATAGTACGGTAAGTATTAAGTCAATTGTTATTGTTGTATGTATAGTTATAATTCAATTGTTCCCGTTAATCACTCATACCAGCAGGCATCATGCGCACAACGAGAAATCTCGCGACGAGAGAGAGAAATGTTATATCTCGTTAACCCTAACATGCACAAAATCCGGTATATTCCGAGAAAAAAATAGAATATTGTTAACGTTTTAAGGTAGTACATAACCGGGGAGATGGCAGCTTGTTGTGGCACAAGCAGCCATATCTCATAGCGAGTGCTTTTTCGGGATGAGCCCATCGGGCATTGCGCAAGGGAGTCACCGATGCGTTCTATAAAGAGTTCTCGGAGCCTCCCAATATGCAGATGGTGGCCACCGAGGGGGTTTTAGGAGGTACAAATCCTACATAACACGACTTCTCCTCCAGAAGTTGGGTATCTTAGGAAGATTTCCACCTCGAGAAAAAAAGGTAGTACATAACCACCCGTGCGAAGCTAGCAAATAAATATAAATGCAAACGTAAACCATTTACGAATCGCCATTTGAATTACGGTGCTGCGCAGTTGGCTATTTCATGGCTATTTCCGTCCGTTTTCAGCTTCACACTCAGTACACTAGGCATGTACCTGCTGAGTATATTTCGAGATTCCATTTCTGTTATCTATGAGTCTACTACTCTATATAGTAGTATAATATACTTATTACTTACCACTAGCAAATATAGAGTTTGTTCAATGAGTCAGTTTACATGGGTAAACGTGATTATCTCAAGCGTGAAGCTGGGAGCCGCTGGAAACAAGCGGCACAAGACAGTGCTCTGTGGCCATCCATGCAGGAGACCTTCGTCCAGCAGTGGACGTCTATAGGTTGAGACGACGACGACATGGGTAAATTACAAAGTAGGTACCTAATTAAAAAATAGTATAAAGCAACACTGTGAAAGAATCATCGATCTATCAAACAAATGTGAGAAACAGTCCAACTCTTCAAAAATACTTGACAGCAATTATTGGTGCCGTCAGAATGCGTTTTTTTTAAATTTCTATGTAAAGTGACTCATTGAACCACAGCATTGAACAGACTTTAGCACATAATACTCAATAGTACCTTTCAACCAGCAGGTAGTACGAGTAATACCACAGAATAGGTAATAGTAGGTAATACACAAGAAGAAAATGACGGGACTAGGCTGGAAACTTAATAAAGATTTTGGCCTATGTACCAACTCTATAACGAAGAGAAAGGTTTATGAGAATTTATACATAATATGATAACCGCGACTTGGTTTTCCGGTTTAAGATTTTCCAGGATAAAAAGTGGCCAATGTCCGTCCCCGGGATGCAAAATATCTCCGTACCCGTTAAAATCGGTTAAAAACAAAAGGGCACTTTAGAGATAAAAGATATATTATCTAAGACAGACAGGACCGATGCATCGTTGAAACGCCAGCGAGGAGTGAGGACACAGATTATAAATAATATGTACCTACCTAGTTTTTTTTTATTCCACTACAAGTTAGCTCTTGACTATTGAGTAATGACTGCGATCTCAGCTGATGGTAAGTGATGATGCAGTCTAAGATGGTAGCGGGCTATCCTGTTAGAGGTACGGCAGTTATATAAAACCTATACTCCTAGTCGGTTGTTACACGGTATCGTACCGGAACGCTAAATTGCTTGGCGGTACGTCTTTGCCGGTAGGGTGGTAAATAGCCACAGCCGAAGCCTCCTCTAGACTAGACCAGAGAATATTGAGAAATTAGAAATTCCCAAAGTGACCCTGCCGGGAATCGAACCCGGGACCTCCCGCGTTAAAGCATCCGCGCTCAACACTGCGCCAGCGAGGTCGTCAAATAGTTACGACTACTTGAGTCTATCGACTCTATCATCGACATTTTCAACTCTACCATCACTATGACATTCACCATTACATTCTATGTGTTATGCCTGAATGAACAAACCAGAATGTGTAAACATTTAATGTTTGTTAGTACGTCGAGTTTATTAAATTCGTAATATTTTATGATTAAATTCCACACATCACGCTTTCCATGAACTTGGCACAGAGAATTAGTTATTCTTGGCAGAACCAAGGTCGTAATTTATTTTAATTTTAATTTAATACATACCTTTACAAACCTTTTCTTGATAATGTTCTAAAACATTTTTGCTTGCGTCAGAAAAGTCGTCCCTTGCCTAAACTATGCGCACTACCGAAATCCGAGACCCAGATTCAAAGCAATTTAAACAGCCCTCCTGGCGCAGTGGCAGGAACTCCCGGGTTCGTTTCCCGGCATAAGCCATTTGGAAATTTAATACGGTAATGGTGGTGGTCTAGTCTGGTGGGAGACTTCGCCTGTATTCAATGTCGCGAAGAAAGTAAGTAGGTATTGCATTTAATAACAACTGCCATTGCTCTTCCACGTTGGCTTGCTCCATCTTTCAAATATTACGTATTGCATTACTTACCACCAGGTTTAATTACCACCAGAAATAAAAGGTTAGGACAATAACTTTTATAAAATAAGGATTATATCTCATCATTGAAAGATATCATTAGGCCTCATAATATTTACAGGGTTAGGGTTGCGTATTCACCCAGGGCCATACCAAATACCTACTGTCAACGCTTAAAGCCATATTGTTTCATTATCTGCGACTTTCGTGTTTTACAATTATAGTATAATCCTTATTTTAGGAACGTCAAGATACGTCAAGATACATAGAACTGTCATTTTGAGTAATATTGCTTAAGTATTGCTGTTATTGTTGGCTTGGCCCCACGAGGCATATTATCCCCGCGAGACATTACCCCATCAAGCACTGCCAAGCTTTCAGTTCCCACTAGCCTGTCAGAAGACCGTTCATAATGACGTCATATTTTCAGTCCTGTGCCAAGAAATTTTATCCAAAGAGTCCAGACTGCACGCAGACGCTCACGGCTCAGCAACAAGAGGGCATTTGTCTTTGCGAGACTGTTCGATTTGTGTGGATCTGATTGTGTCCGGTTGTATATTTTTGAGGGGCAGAGCACCTGATATACAAACAATTTTTATATTGTAGAATGGAGCCATCCGCTCTATTTATTAACTCGGATCACCCTTAGCGCGCAGTTAGAATCCCGTCCTGTCAAAAGAGACAAATGATGTCCCACATGAAATTTCATTTCCGACAATTCCTATATTATTGTAGGTAAACAAACGAATACATTACCATATTCATAAAAAAAGTTTAACTAGTGGTTCGCCCCGAACTGAGACCTCGCGGTATCCATATACTTACAGAGCGCCATCTTTGTGAAGTTCTGTTAAAAATAGTGAAGCTCATTAAAAATTAAATAATTTCGTTTCCTTAGAATATTTATCTAATTTTAGTATTTGTTGTTCAAGTACAGGATATAATTCAAATAAGTGATCAAGTTTCAGGCTCAGCCTTTTCTTTTTAAGCACAAACGAATAAACTTGTACTGAGCGCCATCTATTGACATAATTGTGAAGTTTGTTAAAAATAATGAAGCTCATTAAAAATTAAATAATTTCGTTTCCTTATAATATTTATCTAATTTTAGTATTTGTTGTTCAAGTACAGGATATAATTCAAATAATTAATCAAGTTTCAGGCTCAGCCTTTCAGAAAATTGGGAGTTCTGAGGTCATCTTTGGACGTCAGAAAATCTCCACTTTGAAAGCCTCCCATTTCGTCAATTTTAAGGGAAAAATTAAAAAAAAAATATTTTTGGACTCTGTTCCTCATTATCTTTAAAATGATATACCGCAACTCTATGTAACGCTATAAAAAATATTTTACTCCGCATTCGCTTCTATGAGAGCCCCCCTGAAATAAAGATTTTTATAACTTTTTAAGCCATATTCAGCGGGAGGCCATTGGTTTACATATTATATTTAAATTTGAAGTAATTACATTCAGTAATTCAGGAGTTATAAGGCTCTGACAGACGGACAGACGGACGGACGGACGGACGGACGGACGGACGGACGGACGGACGGACGGACAAGTGCCAATTCACTCAAGTAGACTCAGAGACCTTCGCTTCGCTCGGTCAAAAATACGGCTAAATAGTAAGTTTAATACTATTCAACAATAAACGCTAAACTAGGTGAGTCAGAACTCAGAATGTAGAAATTTGAAAGGCTGAGCGATAATAAATTCAATTTTTAAACGGTGCATGACTCAGTCGTTATAGTTCGAGTCAAGCAATATTATGCTTATGATATGCAAACTATGTACTATGTACATAATATGAATCACTTAAAAGTTATAATGCCATATTTAATGCAGTGTCACACGCAACACATTTACCAGTAGTACCTATAGTTAAGTAAAGCAAATAGTAGAATTCCGCCATTATTAAAACGGCATCGGCATATTAAAATAATACCTACATGTATTAAATAATAATTTATAGGTACAAGTAACATTTTATTTTTTAAATCGATGCATCTTTAACAAAATTATGATGGTATGGTATCATGAAAGTCAACGACGATTCAAACGCCATTTTCTATGTACACCAACTATAGTTCCTGACCAATAGGTACCACTTGCTGCCAGGAACAGCAGTAGCTTCTTGGCCGGGATGTTCTGAGCCTAGTACCTACTAGCAGTAGGAGTAGTAGTAGGAATACTACTAGTACTAGGTGTTAGCACTAAGTATAGGTGTTTCCCTGTGCATCAGTAGATACATGGCAGTAACAGATGATATTATGTAAAGGCGTTTCGGCAGTCTCTCAGCAAAGCGTACACACATCAAAGCAAACAAAGCATACACACATCCGTGTCATGGAGCTTCAGATTGAAAATGTGTTCAGCCCGCAGACCGCAGTTGTGCCGCAGTGCCCTGTGTTCGCGACGCTAGGCCCATAGCGGAGGAACTACTTACAACAACGGAAAATTCACTTCAGCGTCCCTTCATTGACACGCGCTTGGTAGTTGGTACAATAGTAGACCTTCGCTTTGTACCTTCGGCTTCATTCAGGAACTTGCTAAGAAAGCAAAGTCTCTGGGCTCTGACGTCTTAAGAGGATCGTCTAGTGACGAAACGCGACGCGAGTAGGTATTTTCAATAATGCTATCTGTTTCACAACGCTTCGCTGCCTTCTCCGTAGGTATTCCTCTGATTGTGACATGTTGATTTAGGTACCTACCTACTAAAATGAATTTGGAGCGAAAGGAAGGATTCTTTACCGACATTCATGGATTCTATACCGAGATTCTTACAGTTAGTAGAAGAGCCCAATATGGAAGTTTTAATAGATGCACACTGTGGCCTATGTACACATTTGAAATATCACGCATTCACTAAATATTTAGACACCTAAGAAGCTGTACCCATCAAATTAGTAGTTATTAGTGATGTGCCGAATCGTTAAAAATGTATATCCTCGGATACGGATCCGGATACGGAGAAGATGACGAATCTGCACCATTTGTTTCATGTTTTGACATAACCTCCGTAGGATAAATGTCAAAATACGAAACTAGAACTTCCAGTCTGTCATAGGTAGATTTTTTGTAGTAGTAGTGGCACATGAGTATAGGAGGTTTATCTACCCTGTGGTAGTGGGGCCCAGGGCCCCCCTGGAAAATAACCCTAGATACGCCAATGGATAGAAGCAAAGAGCTTTCAATACTTGAGCGCTATCCAAATATAAAAATGTGTTCATACAATTTAACACAAGTTTGTGCTCATCAGGACCTGTAGAAAGATTGTTTTGTAAACTTTGTAAAGATATTATTTTGTATTTCGTATTTTAATTACTTGCGATACAGTATTTTGTAATTTGTATTTGAATTAAAGCAAAGCATGTATTTTGCCCAGCTCTGGGCATCACCCTATTGGCAACGCGTGCAGCTGAGAGTAAGAATGTACGTGTGCAGTTTGGAGTGCAGTAGGCCAAGCACGGAGGCGGCGCGCGCGGTCCGTTATTTCGCAAAGGGCACAGCCTAGACAGGTTCCTTTACCTTACATTCAATACACTTAACTACAATCTTTATGAGAGTTCTATAGTCAATGGTTAAGCAGGAAATAATCTAATACGTTTTGGCAAAGAGGCGTGATAAGTATCTGTCGATGTACATTCTGTCAAAAAAGTACCAGGAATTCATCATTTGTTTCTGATTCCAAATTCAATTCAAAAATTATTTTTTGTCGCTAAGTTGACACAACTGTCGTCTATATTGCCGCGAAGTTTTTTTTTTTTTTTTTATTTATTTATTCACAAAATAACTTTTACATATTACATATTAATAACTTCACGTCCTGAAACTCTCAAGAGTTTATGTGGACGTTGCACATTCCTCCTTATCAACTAAGTGTACATACATATTCAATTACAATACAAATCAGCTGTTGTTTGCGTAAAATACCTAGGAGCGCTCGCTTACCCTCGAGTTGAGCGTCAATTGTTATTTACTTTGTTTACAGTGCGCCATTTTGTCAGTTCATCTCAATAGTGTTTTGCGATTTTTACAATGAATGAAAATATCTTACAAAGAGTAACTTTGTCTCAAATTTTGCATCGCAAATGGAATTTCGTGTCCAGAGTCGCTGAAAATGTTGCAGAAAGCTTACGGGGAATCGACTTTATCAAAAACACATGCATACGAGTGGTACCATGCATTCAAAAGTGGTCGCGATGTGGTGGAAGATTTGCCTCGCTCTGGTCGGCCATCAACGTCTTCAACTAAAAGGCACAAGGCCATCATTGTGAATGAATTCTTGACCAAAAACTCATTCACCGGATATGGCTCCGGCCGACTTTTTAGGGTTCCGTAGCCAAATTTGGCAAAAACGGAACCCTTATAGATTCGTCATGTCTGTCTGTCTGTCTGTCTGTCTGTCCGTCCGTATGTCACAGCCACTTTTTTCCGAAACTATAAGAACTATACTGTTGAAACTTGGTAAGTAGATGTATTCTGTGAACCGCATTAAGATTTTTACACAAAAATAGAAAAAAAACAATAAATTTTGGGGGTCCCCATACTTAGAACTGAAACTCAAAAATTTTTTTTTCATCAAACCCATACGTGTGGGGTATCTATGGATAGGTCTTCAAAAATGATATTGAGGTTTCTAATATCATTTTTTTCTAAACTGAATAGTTTGCGCGAGAGACACTTCCAAAGTGGTAAAATGTTGGCCCCCCCCCCCGTAAATTCTAAAATAAGAGAATAATAAAACTAAAAAATATATATGATGTACATTACCATGCAAACTTCCACCGAAAATTGGTTTGAACGAGATCTAGTAAGTAGTTTTTTTTTAATAATTTAAAACTTACTACAGGTTTGTACGGAACCCTCGGTGCGCGAGTCCGACTCGCACTTGGCCGGTTTTTTCTCTTTCCAAAACTCAAATTACCACTTCGTGGCACCCGTTTTCGATCGATAGAAGACATGTAGAAGAGAATTCGCGGCAAGAACTGAAGTCGATTCCGAAAAATGCCTTTAAAAAATGTTTTGAAAATTGGATTATTCGTTGGCGTAAGTGTATTATTTCCGAAGGGGCCTACTTTGAAGGAGATACAATAAATTTGGAATAATAATTAACATTTTGTATATTATAGACCTTTTCCCGGTACTTTCTTGACAGAGTAGTACATCATTTTTTAGGGTTCCGTAGCCAAATTTGGCAAAAACGGAACCCTTATAGATTCGTCATGTCTGTCTGTCTGTCTGTCTGTCCGTCTGTCTGTCTGTCTGTCTGTGTGTCCGTCCGTATGTTACAGACACTTTTTTCCGAAACTATAAGAACTATACTGTTGAAACTTGGTAAGTAGATGTATTCTGTGAACCGCATTAAGATTTTCACACAAAACTATAAAAAAAAAAACAATAAATTTTGGGGGTCCCCATACTTAGAACTGAAACTCAAAAAAATTTTTTTCATCAAACCCATACGTGTGGGGTATCTATGGATAGGTCTTCAAAAATGATATTGAGGTTTCTAATATCATTTTTTTCTGAACTGAATAATTTGCACGAGAGACACTTCCAAAGTGGTAAAATGTGTCCCCCCCCCCTGTAACTTCTAAAATAAGAGAATGATAAAACTAAAAAAAATATATGATGTACATTATCATGCAAACTTCCACCGAAAATTGGTTTGAACGAGATCTAGTAAGTAGTTTTTTTTTAATAATTTAAAACTTACTACAGGTTTGTACGGAACCCTCGGTGCGCGAGTCCGACTCGCACTTGTTATATTTCTAAGGTATAGTTATTACTGGCCTAACTAATTATGTTACATATCTAAGTACTACCAACTGTCTCAGGTGCTACTACCTACTTAGTTTGTAAGTCAATTAAGTGCCTATCTGCCTCTTTGGTCTTGTGGTTTTGTTTGACTGATCATGACGAGATCTTGGGTTCGATTCCTGGGTCGGGCTAAAAGAAAATCGGTCCTACTGAGTTTTCTGTCAAGAATTCACATAGGGTTTGGAAGTCGATGGTGTTTCACCTAACCTATTTAGTAAATGTTTACTATATTTAGGTAGAAAAATAAGATTAGAAATAATTAACCGAACGAAGCGAAGGTCTCTGAGTCTACTTGAGTGAATTTGCACTTGTACGTCCGTCCGTCTGTCCGTCCATCCGTCCGTCCGTCAGTCAGAGCCTTATAACTTCTGAATTACTGAACGTAATTATTTCAAATTTAAATATTATATGTAAACCGATGGCCTTCAGCCGCATATGGCTAAAAAGTTATAAAAATCTTTATTTCAGGGGGGCTCTCATAGAAGCGAATGCGAGGTAAAATATTTTTTATAGCGTTTTTTAATTTTTCCCCTAAAATTGACGAAATGGGGGGCTTTCAAGTGGAGATCTTCTAACGTCCAAAGTTGACCTCAGAACTCTCAAATTTCTGAAAGGCTATGAATTATTATATCCTGCACTTGAACAACAAATACTTAAAATAGATAAATATTATAAGGAAACGAAATTATTTAATTTTTAATGAGCTTCAGTATTTTAACAGAACTTCACAATGATGTCAATAGATGGCGCTCTGTAAAAGTTTATTCGTTTATGCTTACAAAATATAATAGACGTTAGCACCATCTTACGTGGAATAAAAAAATAGTCTACTGATAGTGATAGTACAGAAGTCTATGAACGTAAAGATAGTTAAAACCACTTAAAACTATCATAAGGATACCGCGAGGTCTCAGTTCGGGGCGAACCACTAGTTCTGATAGTGATAGCTTTGATTATATATAATATACTCGAATAGTACTGATGTCTATGAACGTAAAGATAGTTAAAACTATCTTATGGATACCGCGAGGTCTCAGTTCGGGGCGAACCTAGTGGTAGTAATAGTATTATACTAGTGTATAATAAAATCATAAACATAAACCACAGCCTAAAATAGCAATATAATTGTCGAGTAGGTAGGTACAAACTACAGAGAAATCTGTGAAATAGGGGAAAAATACGTGTCGAATTGAGAAAATTCCTCTTTTTAAAAGCTGTTGGCAAGAGCAACATTTCGAACCAATACCTGAGTTTGTGGGTTCAGAGTTTCAAGAGCATAGCTGAAGAGTAACTGGCCTTCGTCGAGAGAAAAGGTTCTAAAAGTAAAGTTGGGAGGGGCGAGGTGATTGCCCTTCTAATTGTTATCAATTAGCCTTCAAAAGAATACCTTCAACACTTGTGAGTAGTGACGTCACTCGTCAGTAACAATTTGGGAACTGAGTGTGTGTGGGTTGACCGTGACCGAGTCAACGTGCCAGCGACGATCGCATCATTATCATCAACAGCAGGGCTAGCATGGGCCGTAGATAAAAAAAATATCCCCCGATTTTATCCACTGACAAGAGATAAAATTAACTTATCCCACTAACATTAACTTACTTATCCATATCCGTTCTCAGAGCACGGCAACAGGGGAGAGGAGAAGTTTATCCCCGTTTGACATTTCACGGGGACTCGGGGGACTATTTATCCACCGTTATTTAGCCTTTTTATTTATTTATTTAGGAATACAATTTTTATCCTTTCCTCGGGGAGAAAATTGTCTCGGCCCATGCTAGGGGGGCTGGATGGGACAGCGTTGATAACAAATGATCACTTATTGAAAACTAGATGACGTCGCGTGGATTAAGGATTTTTGATTCCCGCGGGCACTTTTGAATTTCCGGGATAAAAAGTCCGGCCTATGTCCTTCCCCGGGATACCTATTCCTGTACCAAATTTCATCAAAATCGGGTGAACAGATGAGCCGTGAAAGCGTAGCAGACAGACAGTCACACTTTCGCATTTATAATACTAGATGATACCCGCGACTTCGTCCGCGTGGATTAAGATTTTTGATTCCCGGAGAACTCCTTAATTTTCCGGGGATTCCGGGTGCTGCAGCTTTCGGCCTTGAATATGAAAATACTTAAATTCACACTCTCGTATCTCGTAGACACGGGCATCAATCATTAATCATACTATGTGATCATCATACTTGTTAACCATAAATTAAGACGATTTTAGAGGAAATACAATTAAGAATAGACGCAAATGTTATAGCGGAAGCACAATAATTACAGTCCTACACTAAACACTGGAGAGAATGGAGGAACCATACGTCATCAAGAGCTTTGACCGGTCGTGCGTCACTGGCCTGGAGTGGAGGGCACGGAAATAGCCTGGCACCGCAGGAGACGCGCGGCCAAATCTGCTCTTTCCTGGATAAACTAGTAAATCGGTTCTATTTGTTAAGCATGTTTTTTTTTTTAAATGTATAGACCAGCGCTTGGCTGCAATTAGACTTGCTTGCAAGTGGTGATGCAGCCTAAGGTGGAACGCGCTTGCCTAGAAGATACCTATTCACTCTTGATTTGAAGGTACCTATATTAAAAGAGGAGGGGAAAACGGAAGCCGGAAGCCGGTTGCTTTGGAGCTTGCGATGTTACGTGGTATCAATCATTTCTTGGTTGTAAATTATATTACATATAGTATACTCAAAGCAATATAATTTTTTTTTATTCCACTACAAGTTAGCCCTTGACTGCGATCTCACCTGATGGTAAGTGACGATGCAGTCTAAGATGGCAGCGTGCTAACCTGGTAGGGGTATGGCAGTTATATGAAACCCATACCCATCGGTTTCTACACGGCATCGTATCGGAACGCTAAACCGCTTGGCGGTACGTCTTTGCCGGTAGGGTGGTAACTAGCTACGCCCGAAGCCTTCCACCAGACCAGAGAAAATTCAGAAATTATAAATTCCCAAATTAACCCTGCCGGGAATCGAACCCGGGATCTCCCAAGTCCCACGTAAAGACAACAGCGCTCAACACTACGCCAGGGAGGTCGTCAAAGGAGTGAGGGAGGACAGAAAGCAAATACTATGCTTTCTGTTATATTGAGATCGGCATCACAGAAAATACGTTCGTCTCAACCAATAGACGTCCATTGCTGGATGAATGTCTCATGCATGGATTTCCATAGGCAACGGTTTTGTGCCTCTTGCTTCCAGCGATTCCCAGCAACTCGCATACAGAAAATACGGGACGTTTCTTTGTTTGAGTTAACTTTATTTTGGTTTCTGAAGTCTGATATATTGAGTTCTGTCTCGGCGCGTCTACAGAAGTATCGTAGTTCAATCTTAGCTCTTTCTTGAAGACACTGGCTTAGTTGATTACCTGTTCTATTCATTAGGGTTTTATAAGGGCAAAGGCGGTCTAGTAATATACGAGTAGGTATGTAGTCGTTGCAGTTTTATTCTCAGAATGCAGTTGCTATTTTGCAATTTACTTGATACTTTGGTAGGTATTCATGGCAGTTTTTAAATTAAAGATACAACATTCGTGAACCAGATCTACCCACATAGAGTAAAAGCAATCTTCTCATTATGGTACGAGTACATATATTATATTTGACGACCTCCGTGGCGCAGTGTGTAGCGTCCCGGGTTTCATCCCCGGCAGGGTCAATTTGGGAATTTATAATTTCTGAATTTTCCTTGGTCTGGCCTGGTGGGAGGCTTCGGCCGTGGCTAGTTACCACCCTACCGGCAAAGACGTGCCGCCAAGCGATTTAGCGTTCCGGTATGATGCCGTGTCAAAACCGAATAGGGGTACCTAGGGGTTTAATATAACTGCCACGCCCCTAACAGGTTAGCCCGCTACCATCTTAGACTGCATCATCACTTACCATCAGGTGAGATCTTACTACTTACGAGAAAAAAAGTTGGACAGCAAGCCAGCTGTATCAATGTGCATGGCATTTTGGATGCAGTTGGCAACTAACAAACGCGTTCTAGATTTGCGCATTCCATAACCATTTTGCCATCTGCTGAGATCACAGCTAAAATAACCAATGCTCAAAAATAATGACGAAATCACAATGCAAAATATCAATATACGTGTACCTACTTGCCAAATGGCCAAACGATTTGTTATCAATTTCCGTGATTGAGTCTAGTTTACATTTTCTTTAATACATTTTACGTATTTAAATCGAATTGTGCGTTTGTTTCATAGCTAGCATTCAACATCAATAGTCATAACCATATTTAATACAATAAAAGGTTTGTTTAAAGAAATTCGGCATAAACATTTTTAATTTGTTGACGCCTGCTGCCGACTCCGAGTCGTTGATCCAATGGCTGTCTGCCAACTCCGCTAAATGTTCAGGTGGGAAAACCCACCAGATTTTTCGCAATACGATGTTACAGTATGCAATTGGTAGGTAGAGTTCATACAAGGGCAAGCACCAGACCAGACCCAGACCAGAGTCCCTGCCGGGGATCGAATCCGAGACTCTGCTGGCTTCGAGTTTCTAGCTGGCTGTAGGTTGAAATATATTCCGAGTGGTAGATTCACTCATCGATTCAAATTCAAGATAATTTCTAAAAGTTTATTTGAATAAAAACATTTGATTATGAATTTAGAAGCGCTCACCGCCGCCGCTCGAAAAAGGTCGTTAAATCTATGGTTATACTCGTATTTTAAAACACCTTGATTTGAAATGGCGGCCTCGAATCAGAAAACGCCGAAGATTCTAGAAAGAATATAAAGAAACCGTTACAGCTATATTAATAATCCATACTTCCATACCTACTAATATTAATGCGAAAGTGTGTCTGTCTGTCTATCTGTCTGTCTGTCTGTCCGCTACGCTTTCACGGCTCAACTGTTCAACCGATTTTGATGAAATTTGGTACAGGGATAGGTTGTATCGGAAAAGGACATAGGCTTCTTATCTCGGAAAACTCAAGACTCCAAGAGTTCCCGCGGTATCATAAAAACCTTAATCCACGCGGACGAAGTCGCGGGCATCGTATAGCAAAATAAGCTTCAATTAGCATAGAAAAGAAAATCCGCGGATGAACCCAGTGACCAATAAATCGTGGCGGATCTAGAGCGGCTCTTTTAATATTATGTCGTGTATTTCCAACCATGAACGCTTTGATTATAATGAACGCCAGTAACCGAACTTATCCATCCAATATGTGAGACATTTTTATGAGGCGTAAAAACTCCGACGATGTTTTGGATTTTGGAAGCGTGATTTTGAGGAAAAACTGTGCCAATTTTGAGCTTTCTAGCTCTTATTTGTGTTGGGCATTGATGAGTGAGTGAGTGTCAGGACTTTTCTTTTTAGGGGGATTTGTACTGTCAGCCGTAGATCCTGGGGCAGATATTCAATAAAACTTACTTGTCTCTAAGTAATTCTGGGGTCATGCAGTCTGCGCTAGGGAAGAAAGGTCCCTTTACAAATGTTTCTAGAGATGTCGGGCGACGGGGGTCGCCAGACATCGTGTCGTGGCACGATGTACCTTTGACCTGTTGTTACTTGTTGCCAGTTGCAAGGCTTGTCGTGCGATGTCGGGCGAAGTTGAGCGACGTCGGCCGACATCTACAGCGACGCGTGTCGCGTGTTCTGGCTTTTCCGCGGGAAACTTTCCGCTTTGTAATATTGTGTAAAGTAACCAAAGTGTCTGGTTGGCCAAAAGTTACAGTAACATTTTACACTCAATGTGAAGGAGACTCAATGTAATTGACACTAAATTGTAATAAATAAATAATTTATAATTAGTTACAGTACCTACATCGTCTGTAGTTTAGGTAGATGGATAATGGTAAATACCTAACTATTTTTAACCATCGCGATATAAACATAGTAAGTAGTTTGAGAGCTAGTCAACAATCTTTTCAAATTTTTTAAACCAGTCCAAATTGTTTGTTGTATTTATAAATCTTCTCTAATTATGAAGAGAAAAAAAATGATTTTTGTATGTTTATAAGTATGTTTGTTTGTAATGGATAAACTCAAAAACTACTTAACCGATTAAAAAAACACCTATAAGTACAAAGCTAGGTACATTATACGTGAGTATTTTTTAAATAGATCTATTTTTTTTATAGATCTCTGATGATTAGAGATCTAATCTCTATTTTTAAAAAATAGAGCTCGCCGAAAAAATAATTACGCGCCGAATTAAGAACATCCCTCTTTTTGGAAGTCTACGTACCACACGGTCACACCTACAAAAATAGTATACCTACTGTTGTGAACAGTATACCATCTCTTAGAGTACATTGTACGTAAATGGTTTGACGCAAACACTAAATGAGCGGGCACCGATCCAACTTCCAAGCTGGGAAGATCTTACATGGAAACACATTACAGATAAATGTTTGCAGTAAAGCCTGAAACACACAAAGCGCGGCGCGAAAGGAAACGTTGGACTCGTGTTGCCACTTGCCATATTATCTAACGCCACTCCTATTAGAGATGTTAATAGAGACGACTAATGACTATTATATAATATATATATTATATAAAAACGTTTTCATAAAAGGACATGCCTCGTTGGTCTAACTCTAGTAGTTAGCATGTTCGAAAGTGGATGAGGAGCTTTGATGCTGGAACCTGGGCGCTTTTTCAAAATTGGAACTTGGGATCGACACCGTAATTAATTATCATACTGATTCAAAAAGTGTAGGTACAACAACGATTCCTAGTTTGAATAAAAATAGTTTTGAGTTGTGATGAGTTTACCCAGGTTGGGCCAAAGTCAGGTATTGGGTAGGTAAGTACGTATTTTTCTTTACAGAAATTATAAGCTAGTTCAGATGAACGAACCGTAATACGCGGCCGCGTCGTCGCGCGTTGTGACTCGACTTGTGCGTCTACGCCTCATACTCATTTGTTAAATTGTTAGGGACAAGCATGTCCTTTTATTTTAGGCTTGTTGACAGATCTCCAAGGATTTTATGTTTAACATCAGGATCTGAGTTGATGAAAAATGTATGTTTACAATCTGCGGTAGGACGTTTTAAATATTTAAGCATCAAAAAGAAGTAATTAAAAACATGATATGGTAGCACTAAGTTTTATACCAATTTGTGTGTATGTTTTCCTCGTCATCTAATGTTGAGTTCTGCAGCTGCTCTACAATTTTTAGGTGTAAAAATGGTAAGAACAGACGACCGATAAGAGTCTAAAAATAACTTTAAAAACGATATCCGACAATGACCGGCTTCAGTCGATAAAAATGGGCGGTCTGCCTGCATTACAGCATGTTTACTGGTTTGTAATTATTCTAATAACTCTTTCCGTTCTTATTAGGACCTCGTCGGAAGATCGTCCCTGTTCTTTTTTCACCGACTTTTATTGGATGTAGGTACTCAATACATGCTGAAATCTAGTGGTTGGTTTTCACGCAACCAAATGATTTTGTATCAGAAAACAAAAATAATTAATAAATAAATTGCTTTGTTAGCGGTAATTAGACAACCACGTCCCATTTTACGGACAACAATAAACTGATTTGAATAATGAAATTAAATTATAATACCTATCGTTTGTACTATCTAAATTATTTGCAGCCTTGAAAATATATTATGCTATATCGCAAATATCAGAACGAGCTACGTTAGGATTAATTGTAGATTAAGTAGGTATACCACAGAATAGGTAATAGTATACCTACCTATTTTGTTTTTTCTAACCAGTAATGGTCTTAGAACCAGTGGTAAATTATAAGGAAGTACCTACTTGATAACGGTAAGAACGGTACTAAACTTAAAAACTTCTTTTTTTTTATCAAAACGCTCAACGCTCACTTCGTTATTTACTTAGGTACAAAAATTCTAAAAATAAAAAATTGTTAGTCATGACTCATGTGTAATATTCACAGACTTACAGAAGTATTTTAATACATACTATAAGCAAATTAATGTTGTTATGCACATACAATCACTTCATAAAAGCTGAAAATTTAAACATACATAGGTAAACTTAGATACTTAGTCGCCTTCAATAACTTGACTAAGTACTCAATGTACCTTTAGGAGCTGCAAACATAATATATATAGGTTTTTAAAAGAAAATAAAGTACTAGAGTTACGAACTTCTTTGGAATTTCTATCAGCTCTTACGACTTTAGTGTATCATGGTGCCTGCCGCATTATTACCATTGTAATTACCAAGCATAATAATCCAGTCATTCTAGTTCTACTTGAACATTCCTTTTAATACCGTCTAGTTTGCCTTACAAATAGGTATTTTTAATTCTTATTGTCTTCAAGACTCCAGAGTTATCTTGAACATTCAGTTTTAGTTCAACGTAATTTGAAAGCGTCGGAGGATCCCCTAAGTATATATATAATAGTACTGTTATATATTTGCCCCTACTAGGTGTACGGATGATCTCAAGTACAGATCTCAAGCGAGTAGCTGGGACTTGGGAGCCGCTGGAAGCAAACGATACAAGACTGCAGTGTTCTGTCATCTGTGGATATCCACGCAGGAGTCCAGCAATGTAAGTAGGTACATATGTTGAAACGACGACAACGACGACTGGTTAATCATTAGTTAAGGAACACCTTATAGTATCGATTTTGTATCAATGAAATCTACACTAATGGAGTTCCTTATAAAGCGTTACCTTATAGTACCACCTTACTTAAAATGACAACCGATAACAAATCCAGCCTTCAGGTTTGTCAGGCTCTGGCTAAAGGAAAAACGGTGAATAAACCTGAGGAAAATATAATTTTTATCAAAGGTAGGTTTTGTAGGTGTTGCTGTGTGTGCCTTATAAACGAAATACTGTAGGCAAAATTAGCAGATTTTAAATTGATTTATTTTTAACATAGGCCGAAATATTCTGTGCAAACCACGATTTTGCTCTGCGTTGACGCAGATAAATGCCGGAAAACATAACTCAAACAATGCTCTAGAAAAAAATGTAAAATGTCACAGCTTAACATGTTTAGTGTACCCTATATTAGACTAGTGTAAAAAATAGACAGGCGTGTTATTTCTTCCGCAGTCCGTGGAGATAGGACTGACTTTAAAAAACAAAGGGATACCTACCATTCAGAAATAATTCAGAAAAAATTAATTCTCAAGTCAGACATAGAAACAAGGATTGAGGAACCAATAAACATCATTCCATAAGAAATAGCAGCTAAATCCTTATCCAACAGAGTTTTCTAATTTCAAACGACCTACGAGAGGGCTACGAGCGTTTGTAATAATCACTATTAAAATGAGCTCGACGGGGCTATCTGTTATTTCCAGCTCACATGTGCAGAAACCGCCATGTGATAAATAAATAAAAAATTTTAGAGATAACCTGTAAGTATTTATATACACAAATAGGTGCCGTGAAGAACACGTGCAAACCACGTTGCGGGCGATAAGCGCTATTCAATACAAACAATACATAACCACGAAAAATCACGAGATCTTGAAAAAAATATTTTTCCTCCTCATTTTCAGATAAGTACGCAGAAAATCTATTCTCGAAATCGAGATTCGTTAGCCACAGACTAAGATAAAATATTAGACAAGCTATTAAACGGGCTGCGAAATAATGTTTCACAATTGGGAGCTTTCGGCTTCCGTCTGTCTTAACAACTCATTGCCGGCTCACTACTGGAGATATGAAGTGATGACGTGATTATTTTATCAATTTCTATCAATCATAATATGGATTGGTCTATTGAACACATCTAAAGAGGGATCCACATTTGACACGCATTTACTATTATACGCATACTAGCTTATGCCCGCGACTTCGTCCGCGTGGACTACACAAGTTTCAAACCCCTATTTTACCCCCTTAGGGGTTGAATTTTCAAAAATCCTTTATTAGCGGATGTCTACGTCATAGTAGCTATCTGCATGGCAAATTTTAGCCCGATTCGTCCAGTGGTTTGAGCTGTGCGTTGATAGATCAGTCAGTCAGTCACCTTTTACTTTTAATAGGTATTATCAACAATCCCTGTCAGTTAGCACAGAGAATTCTTTGCGTACATTGGGTACGTAAATATGGGTATCACTTATTAAACTGGCTTCACTCTTACAATTTTATTACCGAGTTATCCATCAATCTTTAGTCTGTTGATAACACAAACGTTGCAGAAATTGTGCGAACGTGCTCCTAGGTGCTTTGGGGACGGAGACGGTAGATAAAGAATATCAAAATAGATTTGGCTATGCGCCCCGTAGCACCAAGCAATGTAAGAAACTGGGTCGACAATCTGTTTACACGACGAAAATGCGGACGGTCACGTTGAGTGCAATACAGGTTTTATCTTACACCTAACCTCTAACCCTGAAAGATGAAATATCTTCCAAAATTGCATACACAGTGACGCACAGAGACATTTGGCCGATTACTTTTTCCAAACACATGCAAACTGTGGAACCAAGTCCCTTCTGCGGTGTTCCCACATATCGCGGACTTTATTTATGAACTTTGTGAGAGGAACTTTTCCACCATACATTGTTTTCGTGTGCGCTACGTAAATAGTCTAACTATTTACGCAGTGCACTCCACCTAAGCTCTCAGCTAAGACGATTTTTTCCGACTTAATTCATATTAATGCCATTTTCGTAAGGATCTCTAATTTTATGGAAATTAAAATATAGCCTATGTTACCCCCTGATAATGTAGCTTTCTATAAGCGGCAGAATTTTTAAAATCGGTTGAGTGGTTTTTGAGTTTATCCATTATAAACAAACAATCAAATAAATCTTTCCTCTTTATAATATTAGCTTAGATAAAACATTCATTTATGCTTTGAACATAAATTTGACTTTTAATTCTCAAGAAAAAATATAAGCCTTGGCTTCGATGGGAGTTGATGACAGTTCCTAGTGAAAATACTTTAGGTATCGAGCGTGAAGTCATGAAGGAACTGATTCAAGACTTCGGCGAAAATGATGACTGATAAGATGACCAGACATTAATTTGACAAGGCATTCTTTTCTACAAAACAAGATGATATTGTTTGAGCGAAGAACGTATGTCGTCCATATATTCATCTGAGGATCAAGCCATAATTTGACTTGTGTGAGCTGTTTCAGCAACTGATGTGCTTCCATTTAAATCATAATCAATCTTATTAAGATTTGTCAGGAGTAGCATTATTATAATAATATAATCCTGTGGGCATCGACTGTTAAATATAACTAGGCCTTTTAAAATTGGCGCCACACCTCAGCATTGCACTCTCCACCTCAGCACACTGTTCAGCATTCCTCATACAGCCGTTTCCCTCCATCCCCAGTCTTCATAAATTTTCTCCTTATATCTTCAGTCCATCGTGCTTAGAACTTCTTCAAGAAAATATTGGATCCCAATACTAAAAGCCAGTCATCCACAGATGTAGCACAGTCATCGATCTCAATACGGAACAAGATGCTTCCGATTTCGCACTGCGAATTGCCACTCGTCAAAATTTATAACTGAATTTCAAGATTTATTCAACCGTGTTTCCTGTTCAAACCAACCAATAATAAATAGTATTTTATTACTTAAAGGAATAGCGGAAGAGTAATTATAAGAAATTGAGTCTATATTACTGAGTGAAATACCAACCGAATATGTTTCGTTGTCATCAGTGGCCTTGCCAAACCATCTTTACTTCCTTAATTGCTCACCTCCTACGGCCTGTCACCTGCTAATATAGTTATTTCGGTATTTAATGAGAATCCATACTAATATTATAAATGCGAACGTGTATCTGTCTGTCGGTCTGTCCGTCTGTCCGTCTGTCTGTCTGCTATGCTTTCCCGGCCCATCTTTTCAACCGATTTTGATTAAATTTGGTACAGGGATCGGTTGTATCCCGGGGAAGGACATAGGCTACTTTTTATACCGGAAAATTAAGAAGTTCCCGCGGGAATTGATAAAACTTAAACCACGCGGACGAAGTCGCAGTCATTATCTAGTCATTAATGCATCGACGAGAACATTTTTACAAAATTTTCCATTATAGTCGTCATCGTCAACCGATAGACGTTTATGGCTAGACACAGCTAGGTCTCATGTAGATATTATTATTATATTATTCACTCTCATTTATTTGTACATATTTTTATAAAATTATTTCTAAACACGTTTTACATAAATACATAAAAATACTTAACAAAACACATTTAAAAATAATCTTATAAAACATCCACCCACCGTGGGGCCTTAAAGACCCAAGCAGCCGGTGGTCAGGGCTCTAGAGAGATATATAGATATTATTATATTATATATTATTATATAGCTTTTTTTTTTCATTAGTAAGATTGTTTTATATAGCTTATATTATTATTATATATTATATTACTTTTTTCCAAACACTAGACTTCTACTCCTTGTATCTAGCGGATTCTTTTCATGTCGTATGTTCACCTAGTGGGAGATCTGCCAACGCTGCGCGGTTTCCACTTTCAGTAGTCAGTACGAGATCGCCATTCTTATTTCTAACATCTTAGGATCTTAGGATCTAAACGTCTTTCGGCCCTTTATGTGCCCCGACCATTGGCATTTCTGATTCGCAGCCCTTGTTGGCGAATCTCCACATTTCAGATTTGAGCTTTTACTTTAAATACATTAAAAAGGTAAAACATTATGGGAGTTATAAACTGGAGTCGAAGGCAAGTCACTCTACCTCTCGCGGTTTGCCTTCCCCATACCCCAGCATCGGATCTTGTATATCTACGAACACAACGTACACAAAACACGGCTAATAAATAAAACTTGTCTTGTTTCTAGGGGAGCTGCAGATTACTCCATTAGCAAAAAAATATACAAATACTTAACGTATTGACTACGTAAGTTTATCATCCAAAAGTGGTAGAGTGCTAATACCTACTCGTGCACCAATAAGCTATATGAATTTACGGTTAGTAATAATTTACTCTACTCTAGTCTAGTCAAGAAGTGCTTTTTGTTTCTAACTTTTTTCTCCGCCTCCGAAAAATATGAACAAGGTGTCATTTGATTCGGAATAGCGCGTAGATGATTTTCGAACAAAATTCAAGACCCGCTTACACAAATTGCAAAAGTTATTAACAATAAACTGAAAAAAAAAAATGGGGGTTGGTTTCTTGCAAATATCTCAAAAACTATTTGACATTTTTCAAATTTGAAAAAAGATACAAAAAGAGGAGGAAATTTCAAAACGCACTTGTTGACTAGACTACTCGTGGCCCCCCTGGATTAAACGATCTCTATGTACTCGTATATAGACACATTTATTTCAATGAATACAATAAAAAGAGGCGTCCACGCACAAAGCGTCGTCAACCGACGTTAAAACATTGAGGTATTATGTACTTGTACATATAATTCAATGCGTTAAAATGATGTCTGCGCCCCACTTCCATATAAATTGGGCTACCACGCGGTCCGAATATTTCGCAAAACAATTCTCGACCGCGAGGTATAATTTTAACAAATTGACACTTCAAACGCTTCTTGTGGCCCATTTTTTTCATTCTGTTTTGTTTATTTTAGTAATTATAGGTCACTAGATGATGCCCGTTACTTCCTATGTGTATTTAGGTTTTAAAAATCCCAAAATCCCATGGGGGACACTAGTTGACCGGGTTATACGAGTACCCGTAACATACTAGCACTGTCTCAGGTCAGAAACCTGTGCAAAATAAAAAAATCAAAACCGGCCAAGTGCGAGTCGGACTCGCGCACCGAGGGTTCCGTACAAGCCTGTAGTAAGTTTTAAATTATTAAAAAAAAACTACTTACTAGATCTTCGTTCAAACCAATTTTCGGTGGAAGTTTGCATGGTAATGTACATCATATATTTTTTTTAGTTTTATCATTCTCTTATTTTAGAAGTTACGAGGGGGACACACATTTTACCACTTTGGATGTGTCTCTCGCGCAAACTATTCAGTTTAGAAAAAAAATGATATTAGAAACCTCAATATCATTTTTGAAGACCTATCCATAGATACCCCACACGTATGGGTTTGATGAAAAAAAAATTTTTGAGTTTCAGTTCTAAGTATGGGGACCCCCAAAATTTATTGTTTTTTTTCTATTTTTGTGTGAAAATCTTAATGCGGTTCACAGAATACATCTACTTACCAAGTTTCAACAGTATAGTTCTTATAGTTTCGGAAAAAAGTTGCTGTGACATACGGACGGACAGACAGACAGACAGACAGACATGACGAATCTATAAGGGTTCCGTTTTTGCCAAATTTGGCTACGGAACCCTAAAAACACGTCGATGCAGTATTAGAACAAGACAAGAAAAAAAGCCCGCGTCGTCGTCGTCGATGTTGTCAAGCGCAAAGCCTATCCCGCAATAATAGGTAAAATTAAAAAATTATACTTCTCGAGAAGCCCGCAATTCGGGTTTCCATGCGTATTTTTTAACATAAATTGCAGCTACAGATATCTTGTTTCATCATTTTAATGGGTAACCGTAAGTGGGAAATTATTGTAATTTTGTAAAAGTTACTGGTTTAACGGGTTCTTAAACTTTAATGGTACAAGACGTAAATACATATTATAAGTATATCCAGTGGATTTAATGAGGTGTCATAGTAATGAGCTTATTATTATTTTTTTTAAATGATTCTCAAGTAAAATTGCGATTCGTTTCTAGTGAAGTGGTAGCACAGGAAAAATATACGACGAGGAACTAGGCCCCCGACTTCGTCCGTGTGGAATAAGTTTTTTCAATTCCCACAGGAACTCCTTAATTTTTTGGTATAAATAGTAATAATATGTCACTCTCCCAAAATATCACATCGATCCGTTGCTCTGTAGCAGCCATCGACCACACGTTGCAGCGTGACAAACCAACAAACTCGGTGATATGTATAGGTTTGATAAGTAGGTAGGTATATTACCTATTTCTATGAAGTGAAAGAAACTGACATAGTAAATTACTTTAATAAAGTAATTCATACATAATCAAAGGTAAAGGACAGGTCAAGCCGTTGCGTCTAATTTGAGAGTTACCTATTGTTGTCTGTTGGTTCCATTGAGGTATTATGTACATATAATTCAATGGTTAGTTCCCATTTTATGAATGTTTTGAGAAATTGCACATCAGCTTTACAGGCTCAACTATACTTAAAATATCACTTTGTAGCTCCCACATTACCAGTTGCAAGCGACAAAAACTATTGTGAAATTTGGGTTAAACGTAGGAATAGCTTGTTGCGTCATCCTCGTTATGAATCGCCCTAAGTGGAAAAATATTTAAATTATATAGGCTACTGCCTCATACTTAATAGCTTCCGGAAATAGCGTACAACTTGTAACACGGTCGAAAAAGTTTCAAAATTTTGTTATTTCATCCCTGTCTCTCTCTACGTCTTATTTTTTATTGCTGTTTCATTCATCACTAGTTTCCTACTAGATCAATTCCAACAGTGTTGCACATTGCGCGGCACAAATAGTTTCTCTTGGTGGACTCGCACAAGCAAACATACATTGTCGAGTCAACATCTCCTTAAGATGCTCCGGTTTCGGAGTGAAACGTACGTAGAGAGTGATTTGGAGGATTTGTGTGGTGTGGTGCTTTGCCGGTGCGAATTGCTGGGTGGTGGGTGTTCGCATGCTGTCGGTGGAAGACACGCACTGCGCCGCATGGATTTGTCTGCTGTGGCGGATTATAGCGAATTAAGCTTCTGGTTCATTCATTCGCAGTGTACCTATTTAGGGTTATTTAGGGTTCGGTACCCAAGGGTACCAACGGAAGTCGAAACCTTATTAGATACTGAGCCCGTATCTACTTCTATGGTAGGTACTAACTACTAAGCCTCCGCTGTCCGTCTGTCTGTCCGTAGCGGGCTTTATTATACGTACACAGTAGACCTAGTTGAAATTTTCACAGAGTGGAGATACCTATAATATTTCTATTATAGGAACGACTAATAAAAATAAAATTAAGACCCCTATCAAGAAACGTTATTTTAGTACAAGACGTAAGTAAAAATATTGTTAAATCTTATACGATGATGGTACGGATTGGAACCCTTCGTGTGCGAGTCCGACTCACACTTAGCCTGTTTTTCCTACTCATCCATTCGAGACAAAAATTATCGTGCACAATTATTTATTGAGAGGTTGAGCAGTTTTTTTGACACGCAGGAACCTATAAACCCTTAATTAATGCACACAATTTTGGTGGAATCACACCATTAGGATAGATAACGATGGATAGTTTTAACGACATCCCTGGCGCAGTGTTGAGCGCTGTTGTCTTAACGTGCGGAGGTCCCGGGTTCGATCCCCGGCAGGGTCAATTTGGGAATTAATAATTCTGCTTCGTTACCACCCTACCGGCAAAGACGTGCCGCCAAGCGATCTGGCGTTCCGGTACGATGCCGTGTAGTAACCGAACGGTATGGATTTAATATAACTGCCATGCCCCTAACAGGTTAGCCCGCTACCATCTTAGACTGCATCATCACTTACCATCAGGTGAGATTGCAGTCAATGGCTAACTTGTAGTGGATAAAAAAAAAACATGTGGTGGTCCACCAGATCCGCATCGTTCCTTAAAAAAAACATTACCAGTAGGTAGTTAAAGATATAAAATTATCTAGTTTACTAGATGATTCCCGCGACTTCGTCCGCGTGGACTAAGTTTTTTCGATTCCCGCGGGAACTTAATTTTCCGGGATAAAAAGCCTATGTCCTTCCCCGGGATATTACCTATCCCTGTACCAAATTTCATCAAAATCGGTTGAGTAGTTGGGCCGTGAAAGCGTAGCAGACAGACAGACACACTTTCGCAATTATAATATTAGTATGGATTTCATCATCTTCATGAGTAAGAAGCGGAGACACGTTTATCTGTAGGTAAGTGTTATGCGGTGAATAATGCTACATGATGAAATTGCTTGAAACTTTTACATGATAAAATTAGTTGAATCATAGTACTGTTTCTGAACATGAAACGTTCACTTCAGAATAATTGTAGTCAAGCAGGTAAAATTGCCTTTTTACTTGCAAATAAAATCGTCGAAGACCCCATACTTACCACATATATACCTACTTACCTTTAGTTGTTCTGAAGTTCTGAATCGCTAACTTGTTTAACTAGTGGTTCGCCCCGAACTGAGACCTCGCGGTATCCATAAACTTTTACAGAGCGCCATCTATTGACATAATTGTGAAGTTCTGTTAAAAATACTGAAGCTCATTAAAAATTAAATAATTTCGTTTCCTTATAATATTTATCTAATTTTAGTATTTGTTGTTCAAGTACAGGATATAATTCAAATAATTGATCAACTTTCAGGCTCAGCCTTTCAGAAAATTGAGAGTGCTGAGGTCAACTTTGGACGTTAGAAAATCTCCACTTTGAAAGCCCCCCGCTTCGCTCGGTCAATAATCTTAACTAAGTTCTCCAGTCTCCTGTGAGTGTAAAATTGATTCTGAAAACTTCATGCTTGCCAGAAGCCTGCCCAATTTAGAGTTAGACCCACATTAATTGGAAAGGATACTAAAAAAAAGATCATTTTTTGTATAAATTTAAATTAGAAATTAGATAATAGAATAAACTACTTAATATCATGAATGCGAAAGTATGTAGGTATGTCTGTCTGTTAGACTATCTGTTACCTTAACCCACCCGCTAAAGTAACCAATTTATAATGAAATTTTTCATTACTCATACACGGAAAGTAGGTTTGAAGTTGCCTGAGAAGCGGGTTGAAAGTAATACTTTTCAGCCCTAGGGAGAATCGTTTTCAACTGAATTTTTATTGGAGTTCAAATGAAACACGACTTTTTTTTTTTTTTTTTTTTTTTTTTTTTTTTTTTTTTTTTTTATTTTTTTTTTTTATATACCCGAGTGCATCCATAGACAAGAAGAAAGATAGACGTTATTCATAAAGTAAAGACAACTGATTCATAGACTTTTTATTTTGACTTTCCTTATATTCGTAATGAAAAGCACAGTGTTTACCTCGGGATGAAAGACTTATTTAGTCCCTCGAACCATAGGCCCCCGTCTCGGGACTAAATAAGTTACTTTCATCCCTAGGGTAACAATGTACTATTGTACAAAGGTGGCTAGTATCCTGGTGGCGGACGCTAGGTTTTTATAGCGGAAAATCTTATGCAACCTATCTCTGTATCTTCGTCAAAATCGGTTGAACGGGTGGACCGTGAAAGCATATCCGACAGACAAACTTTCGCATTTATAACATTAGTTTCTAGTTTCTACCTACGGATGACTTTTAGTTTAGATACAACATGATTCATTTGCCAAAACAAAACTTAAGGAAGAGCTTTGGCCCCAAGCTCCAAATTAGTTATTTAGTCGCAAAACAGTCAAACAATAAATAATATCTAATACAGCTAGGACTAGTGGGTAGGCGTTATCCTAAAGACGGAAGGCGCCAATGTATCAATGCCAACCGGCCCCTGGGCATTACTGAGCTACATGTACTACGCTGTTATGAAATTAGTTATGCTTTTACTGCTAAAATTAATCTGGACTCAGTAAAATAAATCTCTGTTTTCGTACCGAGAGAAATAAAGGTCACGATATTTTCTTTTATCGACTCCCATGCTATAAATCCTCTATAACAGGTTCTAAAACAGTTAGCTAATTGCCAACATTAAAACACCCAATGTCGTGATGTAATGTTGTACTGAATTTCATTACAACACCCCTTTTTTTTTCGATCCCCTCTGCGCAAAGGGTTTACTCAACAGACAGCCACATCTGCTCGATGCATGGTATCTGTATGAATTACAAAAAAAGAACATCTGTACGAATTTCAAAAAAATAACATTGTCATACACGCGCGTTTCACTACCAGAACGCCGCGCGCTGTAAAAAAAAGTAGGTTATTAGAATTTTCCCCGCCATTTTTCTTCGTTTTTTTTTATTGCTTTGTTAACAAAAAAAAAAAAAAGTTAATTAAATTCCAACAGAGAAAGATTTACAAAAAATCTACCTCGGTCTAGATGTCTTCAGTACATGTTGAGAAAACTGTGTGAGAAACAAACTGGGACATGATACTTAATTTAGAAGCGGACGAAGTCGCGGGCAAAAGCTTGTTGCGTATAAAGACTAATACAAAATTATTTTACTTTACATTGCCGTTTGTCTTTTTTTTAAATTGTAAGTATAAAGTAAAAAAATTATATAACTACTTTGTAAGTATTGCGGTTTTCGAATTCACCGAATGCGATCACGGTTCACGCTATTCGGATTTTAAATCTAATAGCGATAATAAAAGTGTATGACTCACGCACAAAAGATTCTCAGTTCATAGGCACACGCCTGTGACTTTGATCTGTCTGACTGTAACGTCTAGCATTAGACCATTAGTCCACTCCTCGTGGGAGGAGACTGCGTGGTAGTCACACTGATGTTGTCATTCGACAGATTTGCCGAGCCGTGCGAATATTCACCTCACTAACACGAGTTTCCGGGTTAGGTCAGTTTAAATAATAGTTAGATAAGGGCGAAAGCGCGCACACGTCGAACGCAGGGTTATTTCAGGGGACATACTGCCATCGCTTAAAGCAATACTTCAAATAAATATTATAAATGCGAAAGTTTGGATGGATGTATGGATGTGTGGATGTATGGATGTATGGATGTTTGTTACTCAATCACGCTCTAACGGCTGAACGGATCTGGATGAAATTTGGCACAGAGATAGATTATGGTCTGGAATAGTACATAGGCTACTTTCTATACCTGAAAATTAAAGAGTTCCCGCGGGAACCGAAAAATCTCATTCCACGCGGACGAAGTCGCGGGCATCAGCTAGTAAGCAATATTACTCAAAATGACAGTTTGATGACACTTAGGTACCTTGACTTCCTAAAATAAAGATTATAATTCTAAAACACGAAAGACAAAAATTAATAATGAAACAAAATATGGCTTTAAGCGTTGGCCCCTGAACCAACTGAAAATGAATGTCGTCAACTTGTACTTTAGTTAGGTACCTATATTAGTATGTCTCATTTGGTGAAGTTCTCAAGGTTTTTTTTTTTTGGTTTTCTACGACCCACGTAGGTACCTATGTGGGTACCTAAGTATATTAGAGCAGGGCCATGAAGCTAATCTGTATTAGGTAGTTGTTATGTGCATTGCAAGGAACTTGTTCATTATATTATATTAGTTCACGTTTCAATTTTCTTTTTCTTTTTTCAACTTTTTGTTTTGGTGCGTAGATAGGTACATCGGTAGAAACAATGGAAAAGAGTTGATATCTATTCCATGGTAGAGGCATTTCAAAATTTGTTATAATTATTGCTCCATCGCTAAATAAATATTTCAATTAAAGGTACTAATGGGCCCGGCAGACGTTGTCCTGCCCTGATACCTATTCTGTGCCTGAACCTAGAACCCGATTGATTACAGCACCACCTACCGGGTCCAATTGTGAATTATAAATCATCCCGGGACCCACCTCACACACAATTCACCAAGTTCGGTCCTGCCCTTCTGAAGTGAGCGCTTAGTATACATTCGGCAATTGATTTTTAGGGTTCCGTAGCCAAATTTGGCAAAAACGGAACCCTTATAGATTCGTCATGTCTGTCTGTCTGTCTGTCTGTCTGTCTGTCTGTCTGTCCGTCCGTATGTCACAGCCACTTTTTTCCGAAACTATAAGAACTATACTGTTGAAACTTGGTAAGTAGATGTATTCTATGAACCGCATTAAGATTTTTACACAAAAATAGAAAAAAAACAATAAATTTTGGGGGTCCCCATACTTAGAACTGAAACTCAAAAATTTTTTTTTCATCAAACCCATAGGCGTGGGGTATTTATGGATAGGTCTTCAAAAATGATATTGAGGTTTCTAATATCATTTTTTTCTAAACTGAATAGTTTGCGCGAGAGACACTTCCAAAGTGGTAAAATGTTGGTCCCCCCCCCCCGTAACTTCTAAAATAAGAGAATAATAAAACTAAAAAAAATATATGACGTATATTACCATGCAAACTTCCACCGAAAATTGGTTTGAACGAGATCTAGTAAGTAGTTTTTTTTTAATAATTTAAAACTTACTACAGGTTTGTACGGAACCCTCGGTGCGCGAGTCCGACTCGCACTTGGCCGGTTTTTTATTTAAATGTGTAGGTATGTTTTATGTAGTTAGGTAATAGGTATAGATTAACGACAAAATGATGACGTGGATACCTAATGTCCGCACAGAGGCGTGCCGGATGTTATTCAGTAATTCAGCCACGCAGTTGTTTTTAATTAATTAATTTAAGTCTAACGCTGGCAAAAAAATATTATTTTCACGTGCTTTTAGATTAGGTACACATAATTAATTATCTAAACTTGTTTTCGTGTGTGAATGGTGAATAGTTTACATAATAATAAGTAATAGGCATTTTATTATCTATTGACAAAATAACAGCCCTGTTTTTGCGTATTTCTAGCTTTATTCTATTCTACTGCGTATTATAAAATATGATAAGTACCTACTATAATTAATGCTATAGTGTGTCTGCCTGTCTGTCCATCTGTCACTCTGTCTTCTGTTGTCTTCTACGCTTTAACGGCTCACCTTTACAACCGGATTTGATGATGGTAGGCACAAAGATACGTTGTATCCCGGGGGAGGACATAGGGGAAACTTGGAAAGACATCCACTTTTTATCCCGGAAAATTTAGGAGTTCCCGCATGAATCAAAAAAATTAATCCACGCGGACGAAGTCGCGGGCATCATAGTAATATTAAAAATGTGAAAGTGTGTTTGTTTGTTGGTTTGTCCTTCAATCACGCCGCAACGGAGCAACGGATCAACGTGATTTTTGGCATGGACATAGTTGAAGACCTGGAGAGTGACATAGGCTACTTTTTATTCCGGAAAATCAAGGAGTTCCCGCGAGAATAAAAAAAAATAAAACCACGCGGACGAAGTCGCGGGCATCAGCTAGTCATGTATAAGTAATTTTAAAATGCGCTTGACTTACAATAATGTAGGTAATTGATGACATAATTACATTGATGTATAATAATTTTAGTACATGATCATAACTAACATGACTAGCCTAGATTCTAGAAGCATTTTACATTTCAATAAAAAAAATTCAAAAAATAAAATAAAAACCGACTTCAAAAACTTCGACTTCGTCGGTTTTTATTTTTTTTTTGAAAATTTTTTATTTCCCAATTTCCCAATTTTTAGTGGCCCCACTGTTTTAAAATACAGGATGTAACCAGAACGAGATATGCTATGCATGGTTAAAACATACTGTTTACAAGACTATCACACTGATCGCGAGCAATTTACTCTTATCCATGAGGAGTTCCGTTCTCCATCTCCGGAGATATTCATCAGATCTTCACCAAATTGAATTGGGACCACACGGGAAGCACCAGCTTTCAAATAAAAAAAGAATCATCCAAATCGGTCCACCCAGTCAAAAGTTCTGAGGTAACAAACATAAAAAAAAAAAAAAAAAAAAAAATACAGTCGAATTGAGAACCTCATCCTTTTTTTGAAGTCGGTTAAAAAATAGATTTTCATCGCCCTTCTTTCCAAGAAGATTGAAAAGGCATAATATTCTGGGCAAGCAGGTATATTTTATAGATAATCTGGAATATCTGTATAACACATAGGCTACCCTACACTACAACACAACACTACATTTTTATCCCGGAAAATTAAAGAGTTTCCGCTGGAACCGAAAAACCTCAATCCACGCGGACGAAGTCGCGGACATTAGCTAGTAAAAGAACTAACAGTTACTTAATTATTCAGTTATGTTGTTACATGCAAGACTAGAGTCATTCTTTAACCGTGATTAGTCATAAAACGTGATATACTGCACGTTTATATTGCACAAATACCTACATTAAAATAAAATACACGTCATAAATACACCTAGGCAATCCCTTTAATAATTGTGAAACATTATTTACGATATTTAAATATTTTTTAAGAAGTAGGTATAGCAATGTAAGCCAGTTATTTTATAGCTGACTAGCTGATGCCCGCGGCTTTGTCCGCGTGGATTGAGGTTTTTTGGCTCTCGCGGGAACTCTATGATTTTCCGGGATAAAAAGTAGCCTGTGTGTTATTCCAGCCTGTAATCTATCTCTGTGCCAAATTTCTTCCAGACCCGTTCATCCTTTTTGGCGTGATTGTGTAACAAACATCCATCCATACATCCATCCATCCATCCAAACTTTCGCATTTATAATATTAGTATAGATAGTATAATATACTATCTATACTAATATTATAAATGCGAAAGTTTGGATATATATATATATATATATTATAATATCTATATTTTAAAAACCGGCCAAGTGCGAGTCGGACTCGCGCACCGAGGGTTCCGTACAAACCTGTAGTAAGTTTTACGATTTATGACGTATTAAAAATAAAAATTACGTTTGTTGTATGGGAGCCCCCCTTTAATATTTACTTTATTGATATTTAATTATTTATTTTGAAAGGTAATATACAAGTTAATATTCTGTGAAAATTTGAACCGTCTACCTGTTACCGTTTTTAATATTGAGCAAAAAAATACGAAAAAAACACGTTTATTGTATGGGGACCCCCCTTAATATATATATTTTTTTAATTTTTAGTATTTGTTGTTATAGCGGCAACGGAAATACATCATTTGTGAAAATTTCAGCTTTCTAGCTATCACGGTTTATGAGATACAGCCTGGAGACAGACAGACAGACAGACAGACAGACAGACAGACAGACAGACAGACAGACAGACAGACAGCGGAGTCTTAGTAATAGGGTCCCGTTTTTACCCTTTGGGTACGGAACCCTAAAAATGACGTAATTTCCATACAAACTTGCATCCCCTATTTCAACCCCTTACAGCCCTTTTTTCGCATTAAAAAGTAGCCTATATATGCTTCTTCGAAATGTGGTAAAAAGCATGTCCTAAGCTGGAGAACGTAGGTTAAAACTAACTCTGGCTTATGTAATTTTTTTTGTAGACACTAGACAGTGTCCTCTACACCCTCCATCAAGAAAAAGAACATAAAACCGGCCAAGTGCGAGTCGGACTCGCGCACCGAGGGTTCCGTACAAACCTGTAGTAAGTTTTACGATTTATGACGTACCTATTAAAAATAAAAATTACGTTTGTTGTATGGGAGCCCCCCTTTAATATTTACTTTATTGATATTTAATTATTTATTTTGAAAGGTAATATACAAGTTAATATTCTGTGAAAATTTGAACCATCTACCTGCTACCGTTTTTAATATTGAGCAAAAAAATACGAAAAAAACACGTTTATTGTATGGGGACCCCCCTTAATATATATATTTTTTTAATTTTTTTTTTTTTTTTTTTTTTTTTTTATTCATTATAGGCTTACGCTTGACCACATCACACCTGATGGGAAGTGATGATGCGGCCTAAGATGGGACGCGCTTGCCTAGAAGATGCCTATTCACTCTTGATTTAAAGATACCCAGATTGTAATTGGTGGGAAACACAGTTTTAGGTAGAGTGTTCCAGACCCTAGCCATGCGAATGAGGAATGAAGACGCAAAGCGTTTCGTTCGTGTGGATGGAACGTCGACGACATAGGGGTGGAAACTCGCACGGCGTCTTGCGGTACGATGGTAGAAAGGTGAGGGAGGTACAAGGTCGAAAAGCTCCTGAGCACACTCACCGAAATATATCCTATAAAAAACCGATAGGCCTGCTACCTTACGGCGGTGATCCAGAGTTTGGAGTTTCGCCAGAAGAGGTGAATCTTCGCCAATCAACCTCCTAGCCCGACGATCTACGGCGTCAAGAGCCGCCAGCTGATACTTAGCAGAGCCATCATAAAGGTGACTGCAGTACTCCATGCACGACCGAACTTGGGCTTGATATAGGGTAACCAGTTGGCGTGGCGTGAAGTACTGCTTGACCTTGTTAAGTATACCAAGTTTTTTGGCGGCTGTCTTGGCTTTCGCTTCTATTGACCTCCCGAAGTTGATGTTGGCCGTGATGTCGAGGCCTAGGAGATCAATGTGATCGGTAATGGGTAAGGATACATCACGGAAAGTGGGAGTCATGACGAAAGGACTCCGTTTCGCTGTGAGCAGACACGCCTGTGTTTTAGCAGCGTTAAACTCCACCAAATTGGCAACACCCCAATCTGATACGAACTTTAGGGTGGAGTTCAACCGCTCAACCATCGCCTCTCGCAGTTCATTGGTCTCAGAACTACCTGCGCGTGGACTGGATATGTATCTCTCCGTTACAGTGCTGTCGTCTGCGTACCCAAGGATGCCAGGTTGCAGCAGATCATTAATGTGCAACAAAAATAGTGTAGCGGAGAGAACAGACCCTTGAGGAACACCGGCATTAATAGCCATTAGATCCGACGAGCAGCCATCAGTGACTACTCTGAAGGATCGCTCACTCAAGAAATCAGATATCCAGTCACACAAGTTCGGCGGGAGACCAAATGCTGGAAGCTTGGAAAGAAGGCTGTCATGCCAAACCCGGTCGAAAGCCTTAGAGATATCCAGAGATATAGCAAGCGCCTCTCCATGTTTCTCTATGGCTTCACCCCAAATATGGGTAGCGTATACGAGTAGATCACCGGCAGATCGCTTTTGGCGAAACCCGTATTGGCGGTCTGAAAGTAGGTCATTAGACTCTAGGTACGCCAAGAGCTTCGTATTCAGTATGCGCTCCATACTCTTACAGAGTAAGGAGGTGATAGCTATAGGTCTATAATTCGCCGGGTCGGCACGACTGCCCTTCTTCGGGACGGGTTGTACGTTTGAAACTTTCCAGGATTTAGGCACATGGGCTTTGGAAAGCGAGAGACGGTACAGGCGAGTCAGGACTGGAGACAGTTCAGGCGCACAGTTCCGCAGAACAATTGCTGGAATTTTTAGTATTTGTTGTTATAGCGGCAACGGAACTACATCATTTGTGAAAATTTCAGCTTTCTAGCTATCACGGTTTATGAGATACAGCCTGGAGACAGACAGACAGACAGACAGACAGACAGACAGACAGACAGACAGACAGACAGACAGACAGACAGACAGACAGACAGACAGACAGACAGACAGACAGACAGACAGACAGCGGAGTCTTAGTAATAGGGTCCCGTTTTTACCCTTTGGGTACGGAACCCTAAAAAGAGGTGAGATCCATCTAAAAAAAAATTTTAAACCTCCAATTTCTAACCTCCATGACTGTCCCACTGCTCATGTCGCAGATAACAAACCTATTTATTTAAAGTATATACTGGATTAAAAATTCTCAAAAAAATATATTTCAATAATGAATAATTAATGTTTAAAATAACAACAGCAGCGCGAGACTACGTCTTTTAATTATTTTTTTACTAGTAACTAAAGTCTGTCCCACGACTTTTTAATCATTCATGTGAACTTATACAAACACTAACGTAACTACCCACATATCCATAAAATCCGCATCGTCGTCGCGTTGTACGAACAAATTCATTAGCCTTGAGCAATTCGTGTAGAACGGAGGTGTCTTCGTCGTTGGGTTACGAAAATATTTCGCATTCTCCAACGGAAATTTCATTTTGTCAACTTTAAACCCTCATTCATAGAACTCTCACTATTCCGTTAGTAGTTATCACCTTTACATATTTGTATTTTTTTTTATATTTTAAGTATGTTTTACTTTCTAACAAAGCACATTTTAAAAAAATACTATACTTACTTATCGAGTAAAAATTTAAATACTAACCAATCCTAATTACCATGATTCTAATTACCATTATTACCATGACCATTTTACGTACATGGTAATTAGGCATTGGCTAGGTAATTAGATTAGTGCTTGAATGTATGGGAACTTCTAGGTTTTGACGACCTCCCTGGCGCTCCTGTGGGGAGTGTTTCGGTCTCAAAAACAGGAGTTCCTTGGTTCGATTCCCGACAAGGGCAATTTTGGCATTTTATAATCTTTAAAATGGTCTCCGGTCTGATCTGGCGGTAAGCATTGGCCGAGGCTGATCACCACACACCACTGTTCCGGCGAAGACGTACCGTGCCATGTGATTTAGCGTTCCGGTACGATGTAGCGTAGAAACTGATGACAGATTTAAGTTTAATACTACCTTACTACTCTGTAAGAGTATGGGGCGCATCTTAACTACGAAGCTCTTGGCGTACCTAGAGTCTAATGATCTACTTTCAGTCCGCCAATACGGGTTTCGTAAAAAACGGTCTGCCGGTGATCTACTCGTGTACGCCACCCATATTTGGGGTGAAGCCATAGAGAAACATGGAGAGGCGCTTGCTATATCTCTCGATATCTCTAAGGCTTTCGACCGGGTTCACCCTTCTTTGCAAGCTTCCAGCATTCGGTCTCCCGACGAGCTTGTGTGACTGGATATCTGATTTCTTGAGTAAAATATCCTTCAGAGTAGTCATTGATGGCTGCGTGTCAGATCTTATGGCTATTATTGCCGGTGTTCCTCAAGGGTCTGTTCTCTCCGCTACACTATTTCTGTTGCACATCAATGATCTGTTGCAACCCGGTATCCTTGGGTACATAGACGACATCACTATAATGGAGAGATACATATCCAGTTCACGCGCAAGTAGTTCAGGTACCAATGAACTCAGACAGGCGATGGTTCAGCGGTTGAACTCTACCCTGAAATTCGTTTCAAATTGGGCTGTTGCCAATTTGGTGGAGTTTAACGCAACCAAAACGCAGGCATGTTTGCTCACAGCAAAACGGAGTCCTTTCATCTTGACTCCCACTTTTCAAGATATACCCTTGCCGTCTGCCGATTGCCAATATCCTAGGCCTCCACATCATGGCTAAGATCAACTTCGGGAGCGAAAGCCAAGACAGCCACCAAAAAACTTGGTATACTTAACCAGGTCAAGCAGTACTTTACGCCACGCCAACTGGTTACCCTATATCAAGCCCAAGTTCGGTCGTGCATGGAGTACCTACTGCAGTCACCTTTATGATGGCTCTGCTAAGTATCAGCTGGCGGCTCTTGATGCCGTAGATCGTCGAGCTAGGAGGTTCATTGGCGAAGATTCACCTCTTCTGGCGAAACTTCAAACTCTGGATGACCGCCGTAATGTAGCCGGCGTACCGGTATTTTATGGGATATATTTCGGAGAGTGTGCTCACTTCACCTTTCTACCACCGTGCCGCAAGGCGCCATGCGAGTTTCCACCCCTATGTCGTAGACGTTCCATCCACACGTCCGAAGCGCTTTGTGTCTTTATTACTTCACTGAAATCTGTTATTTTTTAAAATGAGTTCAGTCATTTTTGGTCATTTTGGTGCAACAACACTGAGATACTAGTTTACTTAATTTTTCAAAAAATTTGTTGTTCTATCTTTTAAGTGGTCAAGAAGACTGGCGTTTGTTTTTAAATTTTTATATGATCATGTCACTGAAGCATGTTATTTTAAGTTGTGTGTGTAAAAGAGTTTCAGTTCTGAGTGTTATTTTAATACTATTTATAGACGTTCCATCCACACGTCCGAAGCGCTTTGTGTCTTTATTACTTCACTGAAATCTGTTATTTTTTAAAATTAGTTCAGTCATTTTTGGTCATTTTGGTGCAACAACACTGAGATACTAGTTTACTTAATTTTTCAAAAAATTTGTTGTTCTATCTTTTAAGTGGTCAAGAAGACTGGCGTTTGTTTTTAAATTTTTATATGATCATGTCACTGAAGCATGTTATTTTAAGTTGTGTGTGTAAAAGAGTTTCAGTTCTGAGTGTTATTTTAATACTATTTATTATATACTTATACCTACTATAAACAACTATTAATTTTATGAGAACTTTGCTGAATCGGTTGATTTCGTCAACGTGATCGACTTTTTTTTTACCACTACAAGTTAGCCCTTGACTGCGATCTCACCTGATGGTAAGTGATGATGCAGTCTAAGATGGTAACGGGGTAACCTGTTAGGGGCATGGCAGTTATATTAAACCCATACCCCTATTCGGTTTCTACACGGCATCGTGCCGGAACGCTAAATCGCTTGGCGGCACGTCTTTGTCGGTAGGGTGGTAACTAGCGACGGCCGAAGCCTCCCACCCTATTTTTAGTCTTATTTTTAATGGCGGAAGCGATCTATGTTAAAATGATTTTTCAATGAGACTGACTTTTGCTTATAATTTTTTTAACATTATGTTGGTAACTAAAGCATGTTTTTCTTAAATAATTTTGAGCGCAGTGAGCTTCTTTTGATACTATGTATTTATAGTATACTTAGGTGCTTACGACGATGATTACGCGGTAAATCTAAGTAGGTTTGTTAAGAAGATTACTTAATATCACGTTAACGAGACTGATTTTTTTTTGTCATCAAATTTTGTATGAGTATGTTTGACATGCCGTTTTAAAAAGATTTTGTGTACAAAGAGTTATTTTGATAATATTCTAATAGATGCTTACTTTACGCTTACTATCTATTTGATAAGAAGTCTACTGAATTTATTGATCTCGTGGACAAGACTGACTTTTGCTTATTAAATTTCGTACACGTAATTAAATTTCTTTCACAATTTTAAAAAGATTTTGTGAATATAGAGTTATTTTAATAATATTCATAATATACTTAGACGTTTACTCTAGCTAACTATATATTTGATAAGAAGATTACTGAATCTATTTATGTTGTCCTCGTGACTGACTTTTGAATTTTGAGAATTGGCGATTGACTCATTTATACTTTTTTTAGATACTAAGATAATATAATTGTTCTTTCAGTTTTATTTCTGTATTTTTCCACATTTTCTTATAGATTTTTATAACACAAACACTTATGTTTTATTCATATTACTCATCACCATTATCATTACCAAATTACCATATGCATATTCTAATCACCATATCCCGGACCTCATTACCATGTCACAATTTTTCATTACCATGACCACAATAATTACCAAACACCTTATATCTCCAAGAGAATCAGATCCTGGTGAGAGGCCTTCCTCATCACTGTGATAAATGAAGGTACCCCTTTGTCAAGGTCAACTTAAAAAAACAATAACTCAAAAAAAAAAAAAAATTTTTTCACCGGTCGATAATGACATGAATTCGAAGAAGTGCCCCTATAGAGATGTCCTTTTTTAGGCTCTAGACTATCTATGTACCAAATTTCATTTATATCGGTTCAGTAGTTTAGGCGTGATTGCGTAACACACAGACAGACAGAGTTACTTTCGCATTTATAATATTAGTATGGAATATGGATTACGTGTTGTTATGACATCTTGCTTGTTATTTTCTAAAATAATAATTTATACCTATTGTGTGGTGGTACGGAACCCTTTGCGCGTGAGTCTGACTCTTGACTCGCACTTGACCTGTTTTTTTATTAATTTAACCTGTTTATTTTGTCAATACACTACTGTATACAGTATTAAGGGTGCTTTTCCACCAGAGATGTGCTAGTTTGCTAAACTACGGATGCAGGTGTCAAACCCACCAATAGGACTTATCTATCAGCTAACGATCATGAAATGTTAGCTATGAAATCAAATCGAGCGCTCGTCATGAGTGGGTTTGTCATACATCCGTAGCTAAGCAACGTACCTAGAGCGCATCTCTGGTGGAAAGGAACAATAATTATAACCAGCTGTTTATACCTATACCGTGTCAGACTCAGAGCAGCTACAGCTTTACGTCAACTACTTAGGTGTTCTTGAACACAAAACTCTGGTTTGTAAATCGTATTAACACGTGCCAATACATCCTACACTCTCACAGCCGGTCAACGTCACGCTGTTACGGGGTCAAGGAACAACGCGGATTTAGAACTGTCGATGCCGAACTACTAGAGGTTGACGTGAATATTACGTGAAATAAGCAGTTTTAAGAGATCATTTTTTTTTTAATTAGGGTTCCGTACCAAAATGGTAAAATGGAACCCTTATGGTGCGACTTTCTCCGTCTGTCTGTCCGTCTGTCCGTCTGTCCGTCTGTCCGTCCGTCACACTCGATTATTTCAGTAACTACCGAAGCTATCGACATGAAATTTGGAATAGTTGTGTATATTAGTGGCCCAAAGACGCTGGAATTAAAAAAAAATGGAAATTATTTTTGTTCTTATTTAAAAAGGGGGGAAAATCGGAGGGTTGAAATTTAAAAGTGAGATAACTGTACTGTGTGGGGTATCATATGAATGGGTTTACTTTGTACATTCTAAAACAGATTTTTACTAGACTAGACTAGAACAGAACAGGGAAAAAGTCTAAAAAAAATACCGTTCCCCCCCCCCCTTATCTCCGGAGTTTACCAATCGAAAAATCTGAAATAATTATGGTCAATAGGAATTTATGTATATTTTACAGGAAAACTATAGCCAATGCTCTAACTAGCATAGTTTTTTTGATATTAACAGTAAACCTCTACAAACAAAGTTAGTTTTGCGGTTCATTAACAAAGGTAATTATTACCGTTTTACATACGTCATAAATCGTAAAAGTTACTACAGGTTTGTACGGAACCCTGGCCTCGGTGCGCGAGTCCGACTCGCACTTGGCCGGTTTTCTACTACTAGTTAGCCATTAACTGCGATCTCTGCACCCTGGTAAGATGCGGGCTAACCTGATAAATGATTTATTTATTTCACGTAGGTAACTTGTGTCACTTATGAAACGTTAAGACTCTACCACCGGTTCGGAAAGTCTAATGAGAAGAGCCGGCAAGAAACTCAGCAGTTGCTCTTTTCTTATAAAAGAAAAGGTTACAATAAGTAGACAATACAACACATACGTTACAAGTATTAGGTAGGTACCCTGACTTGTGGGTCACTGGATGCGAGGTCGGTTGCTTCCATGCAACTTTGTCATTAATAAAAGTCATAGGAGTATGGCAAATGTGTTTTAAACCTATTCCATCATTAAACCTTCATAGTCTGCCTTAACGCTGCGCTTTCCGGTGTGAGGTTGCCATTCCAGCACCTTGGGACCCTGACCAGTCACCCACCGTATGCGGCTCGTCGCCGCACGGCAAAAGTCGGATGGCACCCAACTTTGGGGCTTGCGATTTTAGTCACTTGCGGCGTAGTTGAACTGTCTGACGATCGGTTTTCGCCGTGCGGCCTAGCCGTGCGGCGAAAATCGACCCGTGTATACCCCCTACGATATTTAAGCTCCAAGCAATTTCTTATTGATTTAGGAAACACTATACCTAGATAGAAATGTTTTACTCAGGTAAATTAGAGATAGGTAATACATATTACATAGTAAGGTAATATGCATAGAGATCAAATAAATAATAAGCACGGAAAAAAAGAAACAATAACCAAAACTTTAGTTTGCTATGGCAACAAAAGCTCTTGTAAAAGTTTATTTTCGAATAAAAAACATTTGAGTTTGATTTTAATATTATGTAGCTGTATGAGATCGTAAGAAAGTAGTTTTCTATAAGATTCTTCTATACTTAATCTTTATTGACGTAACTAGGCCACACAATCCTTTGAAATTATACAGTCTACAGATAAGGAAAATCGAAGGAAAATAACGGAAAATGGTGATCGCGCCACTCAGCCGGCTATTACGAGTCAACAATAAATATTAAACCAAAATGTCATGTGGGTCAATGCCAAATATTTTGATTTCGTACGCATACATTACAAACATTATTAATATTAAACGAATATAGGTATACCTACCTATTGTAGCATTTAATTTTATAGTTTGATTTGGACCCTGTTGCCATGTACAAAAATTTGATTTCTGTGTAAAAGTAACCGGTAAGTAATATTATATTATTATGGGTTAGGGTACTCGTAACGGTAGTAATAAAGCTCTGCGATTTACAATTTTTGACCAAGTACCTAGATAGATAGATAGACTCTTTATTGCACACACTTAAAACAAAAACAATAAACAAAAAGGTTAAAAGTTACATAATACAAGTATAATGTTACGTGGCATTCGATTTCATCACCGAGTAATCTGTGGATTTCATCGATCGTCTTTTCTTATCATAGTCTTCTCTCAGAACGAGAAAGGCTTAGGCCAGTGGCCACCCCACTGGCCAAGTGTGGATTGACCGCTATCTATCACCGGACTATCGCCGCTTTTTTCAAGGGTGTACCTACTGCATGCTAAATGGTCGAAGTAGTCACTAGTCAATCAAATAAATATTATAAATGCGAAAGTTTGGATGGATGTATGGATGTATGGATGTATGACTATGAATGTATGGATGTAGGTATGGATGTTTGTTACTCAATCACGCCCGAACGGCTAAACGGATCTGGATGAAATTTGGCACAGAGATAGATTTATAGTCTGGAATAACACATAGGCTACTTTTTATCCTGGAAAATTGAAGAGATCCCGCGGGAACCAAAAAACCTCAATCCACGCGGACGAAGTCGCGGGCATCAGCTAGTATCAGTATCACAATAAATAAAGAGTCGGGCGCGTTTTCGTGAAATGAACTTTCTATAGAATAATCTACATTCTAGACCCTGTCAGTTGTCACTTGTCACCCAGTGACCAGTCTACACTTTACAGGAAACAATAATCTACATTCGAGACCCTGTCAGGTTGTCACCCAGTCTATACTCCTTCAGGTAGGTATTTTCTCTCCCTGCGTCGTACCCCATTGCCTGCGTCATACCCCTCATTACTGAGTCGTGACCCCTTTCCATAAATCAAATAATGGTAGGAGTTTTCTTGGGATAATCATGCGGTGGGTTTCCACATCCTTCCGCATACGACTCGACTAAGCGTTAACTTAGGTTTTTTTATGGATTATTATCAGATGTGAGTGATAATAACCGGGACCGACGGCTTAACGTGCTCTCCGAGGCACGGAGGAAACGAAAAGGCCAGATTTGAAACTCCAAATTCGGTCACCCATCCAGTTACCAACTTGGGTCAACATTGCTTAACAATCGCAACCGACTGATAGGCGTTGTCACAACTAGGCCACTCGTCCCTCGACGAGGTAGGTATTTTACGTGCAAGCAAATAACAAAAATTAAAATAAAATGTCATGTAGGTCAATGCCACGCTATCGATTTCATATGCGGATTATATTATGTGGTGAATAGTGAATACGTTTGTACCACTTATTAGGGTTCCGTAGCCAAATTTGGCAAAAACGGAACCCTTATAGATTCGTCATGTCTGTCTGTCTGTCTGTCTGTCTGTCCGTCCGTATGTCACAGCCACTTTTTTCCGAAACTATAAGAACTATACTGTTGAAACTTGGTAAGTAGATGTATTCTGTGAACCGCATTAAGATTTTTACACAAAAATAGAAAAAAAACAATAAATTTTGGGGGTCCCCATACTTAGAACTGAAACTCAAAAATTTTTTTTTCATCAAACCCATACGTGTGGGGTATCTATGGATAGGTCTTCAAAAATGATATTGAGGTTTCTAATATCATTTTTTTTCTAAACTGAATAGTTTGCGCGAGAGACACTTCCAAAGTGGTAAAATGTTGGTCCCCCCCCCCCGTAACTTCTAAAATAAGAGAATAATAAAACTAAAAAAAATATAAAACCGATATTTTTTTTAATAATTTAAAACTTACTACAGGTTTGTACGGAACCCTCGGTGCGCGAGTCCGACTCGCACTTGGCCGGTTTTTTTATTGCCACTTTATTCTTATATAAGGAAATAGGTACCACAATTTCTCGTCTTTCTAGTGAACAACCAAAATGAAAATGAATGAATTGCAGGAAAAAAATTGATTATTGTGCATCCTTGGCCAACTTCACACAAATTTGCATTTAACTTTCTTCGTTTTTAAATGAACACTCCCAATATATTTCTTCCATTTAAATCATATCAGTAGCCCTACTAAGTAAAGTTTTTATATGTATAGTGTTGGCGAATATATCGGAGATCTGGAATTCCTATGACTATGCATTTGTGATATGTAATCTGTGTGTGTAAATGCATGTTTTGTTTTTAAAGAGAAAGTTGTAATTTAGTGCTGTTATATAACAGCACTAAATTACAACTTTCTCTTTTTATAAATTTATCCATAATAATTATTGTAAAATTAAGTAAATAAGTCAATACTAATCTAACATGCCAATATTGACTAGATAATATTATTAAAATTGTTTGACATTATAATAATTTGAATTAATAACTTTATAAAATGTAACTGATAATTTTTTTTTTATATATCAGACATATTTTGAATTTAATGTAGTAAGTATAATTTTTGCACACTGTCTCTGACAGTAGATTGTGTACGGAGTGCGAAAAGATTCTACTTATGTTATACCTACCTACAGCTGTTATTGCCTACAATTTTGCAAAATAAATGATTTATGATTTATGATTTAAAACCTGCATCAATCATTATTACAGTCTCAATAGTTGTGATTGGTTGAAGTTATTCCTGCTGAAACAGTGAACTTTGGCCAAATGTGAATAAACCAATCAGAGGCCTCCAATCAGAATTTTGACGACCTCCGTGGCGCAGTGTGTAGCGCTGTTGTCTTAACGTGCGGAGGTCCCGGGTTCGATCCCCGGCAGGGTCAATTTGAGGCTGATTTGGAGACTTCGGCCGTGGCTAGTTACCACCCTACCGCCAAAGACGTGCCGCCAAGCGATTTAGCGTTCCGGTACGATGCCGTGTAGAAACCGAATAGGGGTATGGGTTTAATATAAGTGCCATGCCCCTAACAGCCCGCTACCATCTTAGACTGCATCATCACTTACCATCAGGTGAGATCGCAGTCAAGGGCTAAGCTGTAGAGGATAAAAAAAAAAGAAAAAAAGGCGATTGCGATTGTTAAACTGTAGCAATATTTTTTTACGTTATAAGGTCCGGAGGCTCATTCAGAACTTTGTTGTCGTGACATTGAAATGGAACCTTCACCACTATTTTAGTTCTCTGAAGAATAACGTTATGCTATCATTAAAATTAATGATCACTAAACAGTAGGTACTTAGAACTAATGAATCATTAACTGACTCTAAGAGTAACTTTTTCAAATCTATACTAAGGAGTTCCTCATGTGACGTGGGCAATAAGAAAGGACTCTACTCCTACATGAATTCATGAGAAAACATCCTCATACAACCATCTATGTAATAAATCAATAGGTAATGCTTTATCAATTAATTTAAGAACAATACGTTTTATATTAGCATAATTTGGATTGTTGTATAACACGAGTGAGTAGGCATGTTTCTTTCTGTTTACATAATATCAGTATTGTACCCTTGGCCCAAATAGCGATAACGAGTTCGATTCCGGCGTAACCTGCTGTTTACGGGTCTATTTCCGACTCTCCGGATTACACTGATAGGAATCTAGTGTGCCCGGTTAGATAGGTAACTAAATTCCGCTTTTCTATTCTGAAATTAAGAAACGCCCACGTACCTACTCTACTACATACCTATCTAATGTCGACACTAATTATTATTGTAGTAAGTTTTTGGTGATTTTGAGTTTAAAAAAATCAATATTGCCAAAATCTAAGATGTAGGTAAACTTCTTTGCAGATTTTATGTGTTCGTATACCTAAAACTCGATCGACTTCTTTTGGCATAGTTGTAAACGCTAAGTGGGAGGTCCCGAGATCGATTCTCGCCAGGGGCAAGGATTTGGCTGGTAAGAGGCTTCGGCCGTAACTAGTTACCAGTTACCACCCTACCATCATCAATCAAACAACAGAAACCGACAAGGGATATACAGGTTTGATACGTTGCAGGTTTGATTGTTGGTACCTAATTTTATTAAAAGATCAAGATCGCCGAATTTCTTTCTGGACCTTCTCGGTAGCACAGAATATATACCTAATTGACATTCCGAACCATTGGTAGATTCACGTCTTGCCGATTCAAAAGCAGTTGTAAAAGTTTATTTGAATAAAAACGAGTTTGAATTTGATAGAAATGTCATTCCTTTTCCAATATTTATCCCACTACCATCTTAGACTGTATATATCCAGCATAATGTTGACCATCAATGAATTCTAAGCATTACAGGGGGCATACCTACTACCAACGCTGTAAAGCAGCATTATTTTAAAATATCGGTTTTATAAAATAAGGATTATAATTCTGAAACAAAAGCGTCAATAATATTTAAATAATACTGTATAAAGCGATGGAACATAGTAGGTATGCTCCCTGATCACTTTACATTTACCTTCTACAATGTTGTTTCTAAATTGTAAATGTGGCGATGAATTGCATCAGCAACACTATAATTATTGCCCCGCCAATAGGTCAGTGGCAATATACATTAACATGTCACTTTATCGAATTCGATAAAGGTGTTTTGTTTGTAACAAAACCAAAATAAAAATAATGTAGACCTTGGTCATTATTAGTCTATCAAAGATTCGTCGGGACAAATCCAACGAGTACAAATTCGATGAACTCCGAGATCAGTGCCAATAAGCTAACTCCTCGTAGAAACCAAATCTGCAGCTAGCTATAATTGAGCTATATATACTTAACTATTCAGTAAGCTAGCTATAAGCAGTAAGCTAGCTCTAATTGAGCTATAAGCAGTAAGCTAGCTACCAACAAATAATGTCCGAATTCCTCTCAAAAGGCTTCGATCATTTTAATGTAAAGATATAAACATAAGTAAGGTTTTTAAAAATTCCGCGGGAACTCTTGACTTTCCCGGCTTATAAAAAGTAGTAGCATATAATATAGCATCCCCAGAATGCAACCTATCTCTGTACTTACATAATTACTTACCAAGCGTCAAAATCGGTTAATGAAAATATTTAAAAGGCGCGAGATACTTCACATGCAGTGGAAGGTACCTATATCAGTATAAATAGTGATATATCTTCCACTGCAAGTGGATCGGCCTTTAAAAGTAGAGCGATAACCTATTCCCTCAGTTTAAAATTCAAACAGCTCCCGTGACATGGAAACATACAAAGATGTTTATGATTACTTACAAAACAAAACGGTTGTTGCATCGTATTTAAAAAAACCGGCCAAGTGCGAGTCGGACTCGCGCACCGAGGGTTCCGTACAAACCTGTAGTAAGTTTTACGATTTATGACGTATTAAAAATAAAAATTACTTTTGTTGTATGGGAGCCCCCCTTTAATATTTACTTTATTGATATTTAATTATTTATTTTGAAAGGTAATATACAAGTTAATATTCTGTGAAAATTTGAACCGTCTACCTGTTACCGTTTTTAATATTGAGCAAAAAAATACGAAAAAAACACGTTTATTGTATGGGGACCCCCCTTAATATATATATTTTTTTTAATTTTTAGTAAGTATTTGTTGTTATAGCGGCAACGGAAATACATCATTTGTGAAAATTTCAGCTTTCTAGCTATCACGGTTTATGAGATACAGCCTGGAGACAGACAGACAGACAGACAGACAGCGGAGTCTTAGTAATTGGGTCCCGTTTTTACCCTTTGGGTACGGAGCCCTAAAAAAAGATACTTATATTTTAATAAATTATGGAAAGAAATAAAGTGGTTAGTAAATAAGTTTTAAAAACCAGTAAATAAAGTCAAATACGCGTTAACAAGTGTGACCTTACCGAAACTGGCACACCCCCGCTATTTGCATTGAGTAAACAGGTGTTTTGCTATGTGTAATATGGGCCATATCCCATAGGCATAGAGAGGTGGTGAATAAAGCGGTTCGGCCTCCTACTAGGGTTTGATCCTCGTGCCTACGTGCCTCGATTTTAAGGAATTTACTCGTATATTATCGGAAAAAAAACGTGAGAGAACCTGCATTTCTCTCTGTGATCAGGTGCTTATACTCGTAGCTATCATAATAATATCCAAGCATAGGTAAGTATATTATAAGACATAATATATCTACCTTCGCAGATTTTAGTTCCATCTATTCAGTAAACACATTCGTTTCAATTGGGTAAATACCTATTGGTAAAATATTGCGCAACTAAGTAATTAGCGTTTTACCTATACACATAAACATAGCTCCGCACTTAGCGAATTTTGCTTTGAAAATACAAGGCGTATGGATTTCATAAAACATGGCGTTTTGTTTTTAGACTTATGGCGCTGGCGGCTTGTGTTTTATCAATATTATGATTTCAATAGGTACTTAGGTATCCTGCAATTAATCTGTATCTAGATAAAGCCAGAAAGATACTTGAAGGCAAGGCAGAAATGGAAATATGTGAAATATGTTCAACGTCTCACCTGAGGTTACTACCTATGTTACTACTGAGTAACCTCAGGGGCAGTGGCGGGGCAAGACCTAAATTTGATGTGGGCAAGATACATTTTGCGAGGCCCCCTGATGGATGCCGCTGGCCGCAAGAGGACGGATTTTGTTGAAAAAAAAATTTTGCAGATACACTGAGCAAATTACATTGTACTTTTTACTATGCAAACATAGGTAAAAAGTACTAAGTTTTTCTGGTAAAAAGTACCAAGCATAGTTGGTAAAAATTACTAAGTTACTTGGTAAAAAGTGCCAAGTATTGGTAAGACGTATTGGTACTTTTTACCAAGTAACTTGTCCGTCCGTCCATCCGTCCGTCTGTCCGTCTGTCAGAGCCTTATAACTTCTGAATTACTTACTTCAAATTTAAATATAATATGTAAACCTATGGCTTCCAGCCGAATATGGCTTAAAAAGTTATAAAAATCTTTATTTAAGGGGGGCTCTCATAGAAGCGAATGCGAATTAAAATATTTTGCGTTACATAGAGTTGCGGTATATCATTTTAAAGATAATTAGGAATAAAGTCCAAAAAAACCCGATGTAACGCTATAAAAAATATTTTACTTCGCATTCGCTTCTATGAGAGCCCCCTGAAATAAAGATTTTTATAACTTTTTTAGCCATGTTCGGGAGGCCATCGGTTTACATATTATATTTAAATTTGAAGTAATTACGTTCAGTAATTCAGAAGTTATAATGCTCTGACAGACGGACGGACGGACGGACGGACGGACGGACGGACGGACGGACAAGTGCAAATTCACTCAAGTAGACTCGGAGACCTTCGCTTCGCTCGGTCCGTCCGTCCATCCGTCCGTCTGTCCGTCTGTCAGAGCCTTATAACTTCTTAATTACTTACTTCAAAGGGGTTGTTTCAAATTTATATGGAGCCTGGGCCAGGTATTTGTACGGTATTTCAAAATGTTCGGGGTCATAAAATAGTAACATTTTTTTCTTTATTTCTTACTAAAAAGTTCAATTTACGAGGTACAATGCGAAATTATTTTGCAAAATAAAAGCGCAACAACATGCGTCCATTTTGACATTGACGTATATTACACGTGTCATGATGACATTTGACATAAAATTACCTGGGAAATGTAAATTAACCTTAAAATATCCAACAACAGTCAGATTGATGGATGGATGCGCTGCGAGAGTTGCTATTCTACAAATGTACCTAATTAAACATTTTATTTTTGTACCTCTTAATCACTGTAAAACTGCCAAAAAGCATATTTTATTTTGTTTTCTATGATTTTATACTATTTTTTGGAATAAGTACTGTACAAGTACCTGGCCCAAGATGAAACAACCCCTTTAAATATAATATGTAAACCTATGGCTTCCAGCCGAATATGGCTTAAAAAGTTATAAAAATCTTTATTTAAGGGGGGCTCTCATAGAAGCGAATGCGAAGTAAAATATTTTTTATAGCGTTACAATCCGGTTACATAGAGTTGCGGTATATCATTTTAAAGATAATTAGGAATAGAGTCCAAAAATATTTTTTTTTTTAAATTTTCCTTTAAAAATGACGGGGGCTTTCAAAGTGGAGATTTTCTAACGTCCAAAGTTGACCTCAGAACTCAATTTTCTGAAAGGCTGAGCCTGAAACTTGATCAATTATTTTAAATATATCCTGTTACCTGTACTTGAACAACAAATACTAAAATTAGATAAATATTTTAAGGAAACGAAATTATTTATTATTTTATTACTAACTTATGTTAGTGTTGAGATAGTAATTATTTTATGCAAAGTAGTAAGTAGACTTCATAGGAAGCATGGTCACAAAAAAAAATCGGAAAAAAGCACTAAATAAAAAGAAAAAAAAAATAACATTCACTCCCTCCGAAACCTCCTAAAAAAACTTTAAAAAATTATAACTCGAAAACTACCAAAAATCGCTGAACATACATGGGGTATTTTCTGATAGGTCTAGGTTCGAGGAATCAAATAATTTTCTTTGGACGTCACTATTTGGGCCAGCCAGTATGTAATGTAAGCTTCCGGAAGTTTAAAAAGGGGGGAAAAAAAATTTAACTAAAATAACTTTTGTTATCAAATTTTTAAATTAATAAATTTACAATTTTTGAAATCAAACATTAGTAAATCGACGTCTGATCAATTTTATATGCATAAAGGGGTAATTGAAGAAGTTACATAATTATTTTTAAAATAGTGGTTGAGACTTATCCAACCACCACCACTAAGAAAAAAGAGTTCTTAAAAAAATAAAGAAATACGTTGTTTTTGCTTGAATCCACGTCGCAATATTTACAAACAAGTGCTGAGCCTTGCGATGCGTTGCCGGCTGTTGTCGATTGTCTATTCATTTTTAGGGTTCCGTACCCAAAGGGTAAAAACGGGACCCTATTACTAAGACTCCGCTGTCTGTCTGTCTCCAGGCTGTATCTCATAAACCGTGATAGCTAGAAAGCTGAAATTTTCACAAATGATGTACTAAAAATTAAAAAAATATATATATTAAGGGGGGTCCCCATACAATAAACGTGTTTTTTTCGTATTTTTTTGCTCAATATTAAAAACGGTAACAGGTAGACGGTTCAAATTTTCACAGAATATTAACTTGTATATTACCTTTCAAAATAAATAATTAAATTTCAAGAAAGTAAATATTAAAGGGGGGCTCCCATACAACAAACGTAATTTTTGACCGAGCGAAGCGAAGGTCTCTGAGTCTACTTGGGTGAATTGGCACTTGTCCGTCCGTCCGTCCGTCCGTCTGTCAGAGCCTTATAACTTCTGAATTGCTGGACATAATTACTTCAAATTTAAATATAATATGTAAACCGATGGCCTCCCGCCGAATATGGCTTAAAAAGTTATAAAAATCTTTATTTCAGGGGGGCTCTCATAGAAGCGAATGCGAAGTAAAATATTTTTTATAGCGTTATATAGGGTTGCAGTATATCATTTTAAAGATAATTAGGAGTAGAGTCCAAAAATATTTTTTTTTTAATTTTTCTCCTAAAATTGACGAAATGGGGGGCTTTCAAAGTGGCGATTTTCTAACGTCCAAAGTTGACCTCAGAACTCTCAATTTTCTGAACTCTCAAGCCTGAAACTTGATCAATTATTTGAATTATATCCTGTACTTGAACAACAAATACTAAAATTAGATAAATATTATAAGGAAACGAAATTATTTAATTTTTAATGATGATGATATTTTTAACAGAACTTCACACTGATGTCAATAGATGGCGCTCTGTGAAACCGCGAGGTCTCAGTTCGGGGCGAACCACTAGTTATTTTTAATACGTCATAAATCGTAAAACTTACTACAGGTTTGTACGGAACCCTCGGTGCGCGAGTCCGACTCGCACTTGGCCGGTAATTTTAGTTCTTAGAATCATGCAATCGATTTTTGTTTTTACAGATTATTTTAAATTTAAATGTTAAAAGAGTAAATAAAATATTATAATAACGTTGTGAAATGAAATAAAGGCTTTCAAATTCATCCAATGTTGATTTAATTGATTAGTTATTTCAAAAATAACTGAATTAATTTAATTAAAAATAAAATAATATTAATTTGCGCACAATATTATATAGTACACAGAGTGATCATTTACAATAAAATACGGTTTGGAAAAAATAAATAAATAATTTTTACCAAGATAGTAAGTAAGTATACTTGGTACTTTTTACCAGAAAAACTTAGTACTTTTTACCTATGTTTGCATAGTAAAAAAGGTACTTTGTAATTTTCGTAGTGTTGATTTTTAAAAAACGAATGTGGTAGGTTATTATTGCCAGATACTTGCTAGCCGGTGTTTTTATTATTGATTGCTAGATGAGTAATTATATCGATATAATCTATATTTGCGTTCGCGGGCCTTGGAGGCGCGAGGCCCCTTGGACCGCGAGGCCGTAGGCGGTGGCCCACGTCGCCCACGCCCTCCGCCGCCTCTGCTCAGGGGACAGTAGAGGGGTAGTAGATACCAACTACATTATATCTAGTAACTACTAGGGTCCACTAGACACTTATTATTTTTAATCCGACGCCACGTTACGTTTCACGCTGTTTTACGAAACGGGTGTTCATAATCTGCCCCATTACAATACGGTTAGCCACATTGAAGAACGCAAAGCGGCGGACGTTCGTTCAGCCCGACGGACGTCCGTACGACGGACGACGTAACGGAAACAAGGTTCTCTGATCTGTGGTTCAGCCGTATTTCAATCTGCTAAACATCAAACCGCCGTATTGCAAAACGGCACATTCTACAATCCGGCTGCGACATAATATAGATACTTTTGCAATCAAGTGCGTGTGCAAACACAGTTGCACTCTCCATTCCCTTACTCTCATAGTCCGGTATCACTTAACAGTGTACAGTATCAGAAGCAGGACTATTAAGGCTTTCCCAGGTACTTTTCCAGTACCGTACGCGCCAATTTCACAACATAGCACTTCTGGAAACCCTTTTTTTACGGGCGGGATATATCTTCTTATAATATAGGTTCGTTCCTATACTAACGTTCCTAATAAAAAAACCTAAAGCATCGCCCGCTGTAAGTCTTTTCGTTATTGATTTCAAAGAAACGCGAATCTCTGTCATCGGAAAGTGTAAGCAGGTACCTACTACATAATATAGTACAAGGAAGTCAAGTTTGCCAATTTTTATTTTTAAACCCAATCCGTAATGGGTTCCTGTGCGAAAAAATCTACTCGTGTGTTTAACACAATTTATATTTTATTATCAAAATATTTTTATTAGAAATTAGAATATTTATTTCGCATACCTTTTTGACAGATATACTCGTAGTACCTAATAATATTGCAAAAATTTTTGCGTACCACAGGCCACAGCTGCTTAAAAAATAAAACGCCATTGTTACTGTTGTTACAGCTTGTTTTTTTTGTAGAAAAGATCATATCGGTACGATTGTATGATTATAAATCCCACTTGTAACTGATAAAAAAAAACTAAAATAGGTAAGTAACTAGGTACTTTGAAACCACACGAATAATTCTGGTTGGGTTGCTAAGTTGCTAGACGATTACGGAATCGGAAAAAGAAGTTGGCTGCACTAGAAAAAAATCCATGACCCTAGCACTAGATCCATCAAACGTCATTACAAAATTACCGCCATTTTTAACCGACTTCCAAAAAAGGAGTAGACCATAGGTTCTCATTCGGTGGGTGTTCCGATATAAGCACTGCGAGCACTGGCAGTGCTCTTTACTGGGGACTTACAGAGCCGGAACGCACCCTCGGTGTTTCGGCGCGTATCTTTTTTTTTTTATGAATGACGCACTACATGACACGTCTCGATCAGATATGTAACGCCATCTGTTGAACTACGTTGTAAAAACAAAGCTTAGAACTAAAAGGCGGGCAATTATGGGCAGATTTGAATAATTTCATAATTGAAATTATGATTAAAGCTATAAATAATGTAAAACTGCAAACGAGCTCAGAAATGAAATGTTATTCTCATACAATTCTCAGACAATAGAATAATTAAGTAGACCAAACCGGGACTATAAATTAAGTAAGTACCTATGATTATTATTCACAGAATAATATCTTTCTTGGCTCGATGTAATATCAACATCCGAATGACTGCCTATTTATTATTAACTAGCTGATGCCCGCGACTTCGTCCGCGTCGTTTTTTTATTCCCGCGGGAACTCTTTAATTTTCCGGGATAAAAAGTAGCTGTCACTCTCCTTCTCAACTACCTATGCCAAAAATCACGTCGATCCGTTGCTCCGTTGCGGCGTGATTGAAGGACAACCCAACAAACAAACACACTTTCGCATTTATAATATTAGTATGATACGTCAAATACGTATATCCAGTGACATAAAAACTTACGTTACTGAGGCAGGCAATAAAAGTTAAAACATTAGATAAGTTTAAAAAAAACACCTGGCTGTCCGCTGCCGCAGTGTCACACCGTGGTCACACCTCAGTTCTACTGAAAAACAAGGTTACCCGCATTCATGCACGAATACTAAAAACTTCGAAAATTAAAAGTTGGTATCATGAGGATGTTGAACCACCCATGGAAATAGAAGGTACCTAGATACCTTTAACGCATGTACCTACCTCCTACTTCTATGGGTCCAATTCATGCAACGATTAGTCTAACTACTTACTACCAGGGGTACTAGTGGTTCTGCTCCATTCAGTTTTCCAAAAAAATGTATCTAGAGTAGTCAGGACCTTGGGTCGTTTGCCGAGAATTTTCGACATCCATCCAATTTAGGTAGAAATAATGATTATAATATGATGTAGGGCTGAGCACACTGACTAGAAGAAATAAGGTAGAATACAGCAGCTGTACTAAAGGTTCTTGGTAGATAATTTTACTTAGATAAGTTATAGGACAGATTATTATAGTACGGAGTATCTGCGACATGCAATGGAGCAGCAACCGGCCGTGACCGCGAGGTGTCGTGAACCCGCCTCCCATTAGCCCTCGATGGTATTAGATTACTGCACTTGTTATGTATTTTATGGCTAATCTCTGGGGATATTGGCCAACCAGTAACTAAAATTCGGTCGGGAGGAGATTATTACTTGGCATAGGTCAAGATAAAGTTACATATAACGGGCACCTTGACCTAAGGCACGAGCTAATACAGACACCCTCTGCATTAAAATAGAAACTTCGATTGTGATTTACGTACGATAATATTTATCAATACGGCATAAACTTACAGCAGGTTCATTCATTACAAGGTCAAGAGGATTACTGAAATGTCTAAAAGCCATTATCCTTCAAAGTGGATACTAGGTAGTTATAGAGTTAGACCAGTACTTATATCACTCTAACAATAACATCACAAATTGGTTGTGCTGCTAGCTTCCTCGGTATTCAAATCCACAAAGGTACCTAACTATAGGTATATTTTAAAAAAAAGTAGATTGAAAATAAATCCCAATTCCCATAATATAACACTATCCCACTTCAAGTACCGAGCGAAACTGAAAGCGAGAGATCGGGCACCACAGGGTGTGCGTGTGATAAAATATGGGATAGGCCCATAGGGTTAGGTAGGTATATTAAAGAATATAAGAATATATATAAGAAAGGCACAGATGTAGTAAACATCTGTGAAGAAAGGTATTTCCTTCAAGTAGATGTTATTATGATTTATCAGTAAACACTTATAAATTTACTTATATCCTCGTGATTCAAATCTAACTATAATTACTGATATTCAAATTATAGGTCTTCTGATGACCTCTTTTTCAGGCCTTTTCTAATGGCAAGTACCAGTAAAAACCGGCCAATTGCGAGTCGGACTCGCGCACCGAGGGTTCCGTACAAACCTGTAGTAAGTTTTACGATTTATGACGTATTAAAAATAAAAATTACGTTTGTTGTATGGGAGCCCCCCTTTAATATTTACTTTATTGATATTTAATTATTTATTTTGAAAGGTACCTAATATACAAGTTAATATTCTGTGAAAATTTGAACCGTCTACCTGTTACCGTTTTTAATATTGAGCAAAAAAATACGAAAAAAACACGTTTATTGTATGGGGACCCCCCTTAATATATATATTTTTTTAATTTTTAATATTTGTTGTTATAGCGGCAACGGAAATACATCATTTGTGAAAATTTCAGCTTTCTAGCTATCACGGTTTATGAGATACAGCCTGGAGACAGACAGACAGACAGACAGACAGACAGCGGAGTCTTAGTAATAGGGTCCCGTTTTTACCCTTTGGGTACGGAACCCTAAAAATGACAGCTACAGTGTAACGATCGCAATCACCTCTGATTGGTTAACACTCTTCCACTATTGGACAAAATCCATTGACGTAGCAAGAATACCATAAATTCAGCCAATCACAACAATTGGTACTTACTGTAACGATGATTGATGCAGGAATGAATGAACCAGAAGATTGATTCGCTATAATCCGCCACAGTAGACAAATCTATGTGGTTATTTACTCATTGGGTGCAGTGCGTGTCTTCCACCTATATATAAAAACCGGCCAAGTGCGAGTCGGACTCGCGCACCGAGGGTTCCGTACAAACCTGTAGTAAGTTTTACGATTTATGACGTATTAAAAATAAAAATTACGTTTGTTGTATGGGAGCCCCCCTTTAATATTTACTTTATTGATATTTAATTATTTATTTTGAAAGGTAATACACAAGTTAATATTCTGTGAAAATTTGAACCGTCTACCTGTTACCGTTTTTAATATTGAGCAAAAAAATACGAAAAAAACACGTTTATTGTATGGGGACCCCCCTTAATATATATATTTTTTTAATTTTTAGTATTTGTTGTTATAGCGGCAACGGAAATACATCATTTGTGAAAATTTCAGCTTTCTATCTATCACGGTTTATGAGATACAGCCTGGAGACAGACAGACAGACAGACAGACAGACAGACAGACAGACAGACAGCGGAGTCTTAGTAATAGGGTCCCGTTTTTACCCTTTGGGTACGGAACCCTAAAAAGTACTCTGTGTCTTCCACCGACAGCATGCGAACACCCACCACCCAGCAATTCGCACCGGTACAACACCACACCACACAAATCCTCCAAATCACTCTCTACGTACGTTTCACTCCGAAACCGGAGCATCCTCAGGAGATGTTGACTTTGTGTTGACTCGACAATGCACGATCGTGCATTGTCGAGTCAACATGTTGTCAACATATTATTGTGGGTGTTCGCATGCTGTCGGTGGAAGACACGCACTGCACCACATAGATATTTTGTCTACTGTGGCGGATTATAGCGAATTAAGCTTCTGGTTCAATCATTATCATGGACTTCCGCAAAGTAACGCCTGCTTCGATTCATTAAGATGCAGGAATTACACAATCGCCCTACAGGATACATTTTGTCATTCATTATTCCTAGATTAATTTGTAAGGACTGAACTGTTAGTGCAACCAACTCAAATTGGTTTTTCGTCTGTAACGACTGGGACTGGTGATGCTGGTAAAGCTTAAAAGTCCCTAGGCCGATAAAAAATTGATGCTGGTGCTTGTGATCATAAAAGCTAGAACCCAGAACCGTAAAGCCAGATAATAAATATGTCAACCAACAGCCTGACAGCAAATGACAATAGACAACTTTGACAATTGACTTTGACCCTTTTGTTTCTGCGGTGACTTTGACAATTTCGGACTTCGGTTTTGGTGTAGAAAAACTATTTATTTATTTATTTTTGCATTGTAAGTCTCAGAGAAAATAATATTGACTAATGAGATGTATTCAAATAAATGCGATACCGTTTAACAAAAACAAAATACCTACTTATGCTTGAGAAATCTTTCTTTAGGTCTAAAACAAAGTGTGCCGTGAGGTTAGCTTGGTGATTTGAAGCTACATTTTGCAAACAATATCAAGAGATTATTGAGCAACGAAAATTTGTAGACAAAACGAAGTGATTATCGTCCATTGGTCGTTTATTAATTAATTATTATAACTCTTGTATCTAAATGACTTTTAAACTGTGAAAGTTTATTGACCTTTTTTCAACATTTTATTGGAAACTTGTGTAGTTATCAATAAATATCAGTGGTGAGTGTAAAGTACGCAAAATGAACGGAGAGAAGAGAAATTCTCGCGGTAGAGGTAGAGGTCGCGGTCGTGGCAGGGGTCGCGGCAGAGGTCGCGGGAGGGGCAAGAAGGTGCCTAAGGTGATGTCTTCGGATGAGGAGGAATGTTCCGTGGAAGAGGCAGTGCAAGATCAAGAGGAGGCTATGGTGGAGGATGTAAAGGAGCAGCCAGAGCAAAATGAACCAGCTAAATGTAAGCTTATAATACTTAATTACTTTTATTATGATTTTGAGGAGTAGATGACTCTAGATTCGACTGCCTCCCTAGTGCAGTGGTGAGCACTGTAGTCTATATTATGTAAAAGGATCTGGATTTCTCAGCAGGCCTAAATTAAACCTTTTATATTTTATTCTAAACTAGATGATGCTAGCATAATCATTTGCGTGGATTGAGTTTTTTTTATTCCTACGGGAACTCTAATTTTCCCTTGATAAAAAGTAGCCAGTCCTTCCCCATGATGCAACTTATCTCTATACCAAATTTTGTCAAATCGGTTGAACAGATGGACCGTGAAAGCATAGCAGAATGACACACTTTCATATATATAATATTAGTATAGATTGTCTCTGGTCTGGTGGGGATGTTTTAACTTTGGCTAGAGTTGTTGAGATGCAACATATCTATACCAAATTTTGTGAAACTGAAAAGGGGAAATGTGACACAGCAGACACAATAATTTTGTATTTGTAATATTAAAAACAATATCAGATTGAAGTCATTTATACAGCTCACTTAACTGTTTTAATTCTTTTTCCAGTGGAAGTCCCCTCAGACATATCCCAGCTGGAAGCTCCAGTGTTCACAACTCTACAAAGAGGTCCCCCCGAGCCCATGCTGCGGCTAGACTGGAGTCACCGCGCCACCCTCATTGGGGAGAAAGTGCTCAACCCCATGATATACTGCTGTGACATCTGCTCCAAACCTATACTTATTTATGGTAGAATGGTGAGTAGTACTAATCCTTGATGGGTTGTTGAATAGAAAACATTTGAATTTGAATTTGAAGAATTTAACTGTGGAAAGTCTACAATACAGCAGGAACATTGGGGCCAATTCTGTTTAGCACAATCTCTTTACTAAACTAAAATGACATCTCTATTTACATTGCTATCCCTTTCATAATACTCCCTACAGAAAGGGGCAAGACTAGTTTAAGAGCTGTCAATTTTTGTTTAGTATAGAGATTATGCCAAACAGAATTGGCCCCTATGACTAACTTACTTTCGAGGGAAGCTAGAAGTAATTTCCAGCCCACAAAATATGAAACACTTATCAGATTCTATAATACACCAAACCAGATAAATCTGTATGGTACAACATGAACCACACACATCACACACACACACACACACACACACACACACATTCTTTGCCTGACAAATTTCAAACCCGTCCTATGTCCATACTCATGAACCTAATCCCATGACCTGGCAGTTGCCAGAACACATGAGCAGAAGACAAAGAATGTGAGTTTACAATTGTTCACATAATATATTGGTTTATAGTAAATCTATAATGCAATTTTGTTTCAGATCCCGTGTAAACATGTTTTCTGTTTGTCATGCGCCAGAGCTGACCATACTCATTGCCCTCGCTGCAGAGAAAAGGTAAGTAACTACTAATTAACCAATAAGCATTGTTTAATTTATAATAACTATATGATGTCACAATTCGGTCTGCGTCTTCAACTTTACCCATGTAAAGTTGAAGACCTGAGAGTTCCTTCTTACTGCAAAAAATCATGTTGATCTGTTGGTCTGTTACGGCATGACTGTTGGGCAATCAAACACTTTCCCATTTATAATATTAATAATACCCTAGAGATTTCTTCTGAAATTATTTTCTCATGTTCAAACCAACCTTAATGTAATGTTTATGTTATAGGCATTTGTTTGTTACTATTTCAACCAGTTTATTTAATTCCAGGTGTTAAGAGTAGAACAGACAGGTCTTGGCACAGTCTTTATGTGCACTCACTCTGGCACCAGATATGGCAATACAGGATGCAGGAGGACTTATTTGTCACAGGTAAGAGTTATTAATTTGCTAGAAAAAACAACAATATTGATAAAGTATTAAAGTGAACTAAGGCTAGCTGATAAAACTAGTGTTGTGCTGTGTAGATAATAGATATATATCTCTGCCAGATAACTAGTAGAAAAGAATGTCTATCACCTTAGACTGTGGTAGTACTAAGTTAAGGAGGAAAAACACAATATCTCACTGTTAACTTTAAATATTTGTACATATTATAAGGGTTGTCAGACGGTATATGCTGCACCTCCCTTATTATAAACATCCTACATTCTTACAAATAAATAAAATATTTTAGTCCCCGTGGTTTTAACAGTATATCTATGATCATTATTATTTCACAAAGGTGAATATTATAGCACATTGCCATTTAGGTAGATAATTAACTCAAATTATATTCCTAACAGAGAGATCTGCAAGCTCACATCAACCACAGACATGTATCATCGGGAGGGGATAGCAAACAAGAAGCCGACCCTCCACCTCCCTCTGTCGCCGTCGTCAAACCACTTTCTGTGAGTCATGATTATTGGATCATAATAACACAAGATATATTTTGTGGATCACAATTACACATTGATCTTTTTATGTATTCCTGTGAAAGGAATGTTTAAAAGACCATGAAGGCCCAAGAGCTAATTGTATGGATCACTGTGACACAAAGTCTATTCATATGGATCATTGTGACACAAGGGTAATCAAAGATTAGTATGGCATAAGGTCTATTCAATAGAATGGATCACTACATCTCAAAACAACTAGCACCCTGAATATTTATTTGTTCAGGGATTATTTTGACACAAATCCATATTAATAACATGCGAAAGTGTGTCTGTCCATCCGTCTATCAACGTGTCTGCCTCTCTTTAACAGTTCATCTTTTCAACCGATTTGGACGAAATTTGGTAAAGCCATAAGTTGTGCCCTGCGAAATGATATAGGCTTTTTATCTCAGAAAATAAAGGAGTTCTCGCGGAAATCAAAAACTTAAGCCACGCACAACTTAAGGACGATGTCGCGGGCATCATCTAGGGTTTGATATTATTTTGCTGTATGTAAACAAGCTGCGCTCGAGTTGTGGGTGTCAAAAACACCTCATGGCTTTGTTGAAGTAGAGATCTTTGTTCGCACGGCACGGAAGTAACGGCTAAACGTCACTTCCGCGAAAAATAGTTTTGGGGCCGCCATTTTAAATTTAATCGTAAAATCTTAAAGAAAGTATTATTGACTGCACTTAAAAGCTACATGCACTAATGAGTTATTTTTATTAAAGGTACCGAGCAGCGCAAACGACCCTCGCTCGCACGCACATGGAACGGGCGAGAGGCCGCGCGGCCCGCGGACCAACCTCATCACCGTGCCCATACACGACCAGCCTGATTCGCACAACTACTACACTTACTATCAGGTATTTACCATCTTTAGTTACCACCACCACCACTACAGCCCATTAACGTCCTACTGCTGTGTGGGTACAGGCCTCCACTCTCATACGAGAGAGGGAATTGAGCTTAGACCTACCATGATGCTCCAATGAGGGTTGGCGGGCTTTGACGACTATTATCATGTTAGACCGACCGACGGCTTAACGTGCTTTCCGAGGCACAGGGGTGGAACACCGCCAACTTCCTAACTTCGGGCTAGTTCTGAACATTTCTAGTCAGTTAAACCCAATACTTAATTATGGCCACCACGCAATTACCACTCCGCTCACAGTCGCTCGCACCGATCGCTCGCGATAATCACCGTGGGACTCGATCGCACTATGGCGCGACACACGGAAAATGACTCCACGGACCAGTGGTCCCACCCAGTGCCCCGCCTGTACTTGCAGGCGGCGTTGAAACCACTGAAGAGGGCCATCGCCCTGACCAGTAACCCCTTAACCCGAAAGGGGTACGAGGACGACCACCGAGATTTTTTTGTTCGCTTGCTAGCAGCAGACGCCGCAGCCGGTGCCGCCGCCCGCGCCCGCCGTGTCGGTGCCGGTGCTGCACGCGCTGAGCGTGCCGCCGCCGCCCTACTACACCGCGCCCTACGCGCCGCAGCCCTCCTATGTGGCCCAGCCCGGTATTACATGGCTTTACAAGCTTTTATTTAATGGACCATATGAATTGTTTGCGTTTTTAATTTGAAAACTATAATCACAAGTTTCAGCCTTTTTCATTCCTGCGGGAATTCTTTAATTTTCCGGGATAAAAAGTAGTCTATATCTATATCTATGTCTATAAAAGTATGTCTGTCTGTTACCTTTTTGCGGCCCACCCGTTTAACCGATTTTAAATGAAAATTTGTACAAAGGTGGCTTGCATCCTGGAGTCTTTAGGCTTTTTAATCCCGGAAAATCCTATGCAATCTATTTCTGTATCAAATTTTATCAAAATCGCCATTCATTAAACAAATGAGCCGTGAAAGCGTAGCAGACAGACAGACCAACACACTTTCGCATTTGTAATATTAGTATGGAAGTATCGATAATATGTACTTTTTGGGTCTTTAATCTATAATATATTATATTATGTCACGGAAACGATTGGCTGGTTTTTATATATAAAAATATATTATATTAAAAGTTTTTTTCTAATAACTATGGTTTATTTTGGAAATCTTCTTTCTCTTTATTTTTGCTAAATTTATTTTTGACAGCGAGTCTTTCTTGGGTAGTTGATTAATCATAAACCATGTTTTATCAGGTCCAACGATGACGACCGTGTCGGGCGTGTCACCAATGCCGAGCTCCGTCCCCATAGCGACCGTGAACCCTATCACGGAGAGCGCGCGTTGGCCCGACGGCTACCAGCAGCCCGGCGTGCCGGTCCAGCAGTGGCCGCCGCAGGGCCAACACCACTACTACAGGTATTATGATATCTTATCAAAATCAGCTCAGCCCCATACCAAATTTGGATTATTAAATAACATACCTCGTCCTTGGCTCAGTGGTAAGAGCTGTAGTTAAATCTTCGGCAGAGTCGACTTGGGCATTTATAATTTCTGAATTTTGTCTGATCTGCACCCCGATTGTGTAAGGAAATCGTTATCGTTATCGTTTGTCAAACGTATAATTCGACCTTTTTAAGGAGTTCATATATGCATGCACGTCAAAAAGCATGTATCAACTCCTTATACAGTTCGCGATAATATGTTTTAAGCTGTCAAATGATTGCGATTTGCTTAGACAATTGAGCCTCTGATAGATCAGAGTAGATGGCCGCCCCACTAGAGTGGGGCGGCCATGGCACGATGGTTACGACCCTGCCGGGAAAGACGTGATGGCGTGTAGAAAGCGATTGTGATATGGGTTCAAATTTCAATATAACTGTAATACACTTACCAGGTTAGTCCACAAGTCGCAACCATCGCAGACTTCATCATCACTTTACCCCAGATGAGATCGCAGTCAAGGGCTAACTTTTAGTGGAATCAAAATATAACACCCTTCCTGTGTCCACGTTTTCTACGCATATTTTTAAAATAACTTAATACCAAAAGGCATACGTCTTCCAACCTTCCTCCTGCTTTTCTTCGGGTATGATTATCTTAGCGAGACCACAATCCATCTGGGTCGAAATATCGACCATTAAATACCTAATTCTCATTGTTATCATGATGCATACCCGTTATTACATAATATTAAAATACTTTAACACTTCACACGTCCAGACTTGTGGACTGGTACTCTTGCTACACCTGCATATTTCAGCCAGTGATATTATTTTTAATTAACACGTATTTATTAATTGCAGGTAGCCTTTGTACCGGCGACGGGAGTCGTTATACTACGCTCTGGATCAAGATTACGAGGATGAGTGACATAAGTGTATGCAAGACTTCTGTGTATTTTACGAATATTGACTACATAGATAGCAAATATTATAAAGTGCAGACAAACTAACACATAATATGCTCTGAATTTCGTATATTATTGACTTTTTCATTGAATATGTTATGGACTATTATAAAAATAACCATTCTGTGGATCACAGGATCACTGTGACACAAAAATTGGGATCATTATTTTATTATTACACAATATTTTAAATCATACTCCTGGGGCCATACTGCCAACGCTTAAAGCTATATTGTTTCATTATTGTTGACTTTTGTGTTTTAGAATTACAATCCTTACTTTAGGAACGTCAAGGTACGTGACCTCAAACTGTCATTTTGAGTAATATTGCTTAAGTATTGCTTTAAGCGTTGGCGGTATGGACCCTGTATTTTTCTTGGATCATTAAGGCATTGTAATTACTAAATGATCATGTGGGTCGGTTCCCTGATTTTCTGGAATAAAAGGAACCCACATGATCCAGGATGCAACCTATCTCTGTAGCAAATTTAGTTTGGTTGAAAAGATGGATGTAAATGCGTAGTAGACAAACAGAGAATCACACTTACGCATTTATAATATTAGCATAGATATTCATTCAAAGGGCCTACAAAATATTTTTAAGGTCAGTAAAACTGAAATTGGATTTTGCATCAGAATTTAAAGTGAACATAATTTTTTGTTTGGATTTGTTAACCGGTCGAATAAATCACAGAACTTCCAGATAAGAAAACATAATAAGTACAAACTAGGTCGCGATGATTAATGCTTGCAAAAGAAATGTACCTATGCCTACTAATATTATAAATGCGAAAGTTTGGATGGATGGATGTTTGTTACTCAATAACGCCAGAACGACTGAACGGATCTGGATGAAATTTGGAGACATAAATTATAGTCTGGAATAACACATTTTTTATTCTATTTTTATTTAACACAAGCTATTTTTTATTCCGGAAAACCAAAAAATCTCAATCCACGCGGACGAAATGGCGGGCATCAGCTAGTTATCTATAAAATAAAAAGTAACTACATTTTAGTTTGTGTTTACTACAAGGTGCCTTTTGAGATAGATACACATTTTATTGCCACACAAAACATTTTACATTTACCTAACATTTAACATGAGAATTAGTTATTGAGCTATCTACGAATATATGCAAGTGCTATTCTAGGGGAAAATACTATTTATGTGCGAAAGATCTAAAACGCAAACTCAAAGTATACCTATTTATTCAAAATAGGTGCCTACAAAAGTACACCGAACGTCACGTTTACAAAGTAAAAGACATGATGGTCATAATATACTACAGTATCTTAAAACAAAAGCTACGAGGGTTCCAAACGCGCCCTGGTCTGAGAAGAGACCACAACAAACTCAGCTGGGTATTTTTTTATTATCACCATCTCACAAATATCGTAAATTAGATTCATAATAATTATAACAAAGACATAATTAGCCGCTGGAACAATTCATACCCATTAGATCATTTTTCAGGTGGGCGGACGAAGGAACGAGGTTCTCGCCGATTTAACTCGGGACCCGTAGGCTGCTTTTCCACCAGATATGTGCTATGCTACGTTGCTAAGGATGTGTAATATCCACAAATCATTTTCATTACTCCACATAGAGCATTGGTGGAAACGAGTTCAACGAAGCATGTTTTTTATATGGAGGGATGCATGCTATGGATGAGAGCTACAATTGGGACTTGGGAGCTACGGATACGCGAGTGGTGTAGCTATGTCCCTACCGACGATGCATCGCGCTGCGCGTATCTACCTCGTGGCGGCGCATCTTCTTAGCACATCTTGTAGCTTAGCATTAGTGGTAACGGTCACATAGTTTGGTAGGTTAGCTTTGACCTCCTCACAGCATAGCTGCATAGCACAGCTGTGGTGGAAAAGCAGCCTAAGTTGGAATCTTCGGAGTCTTTTCCCGGCCGAGGTACTCGTAATTTATATCTATTCATTATAAGTACTCCCTGCGAAAAGGGGCAGCACTAGATTTACCGCAGTCATTTTAGTTTAGTGACTGTGTGTGAGTGTGAGTGAGGATGGAACTTCGGCCGTGGCTAGATATTATCCCACAAAGACGCCATGAAACCTACTAGCATTGCAAGAACGACCCGACTCCACATCGAAACCTAGTCCAGTTTCGGTCTACTACCTACACTTAGGTAGTTTGGGGCTGATTCTGTTAATTAAACACAATCTAAATATAAAAAGAAAAAAAAAGGAAAAGGTGACTGACTGACTGACTGATCTATCAACGCACAGCTCAAACCACTGGACGAATCGGGCTGAAAGGGGTTCGAACTTTTTTGTATGGAAGCTGGCATAGCGACCCGCCGCCATTTTGATTTTTTTTCGAAATCGCGGCGCACGATTTAAGTGGTATGTATGGATAGAGGACACATAGACAAACAAATAATGTCAAGTAACATAGTACCCCAAAGTGTCACGTTACCGAGATATTTGGAGGTAAAGATAGACATATGGGGACAACGACAATCATTAAAAATAGACTTAGTTATTACGTGTCTACAGGCGTCAGATTGTATCCAAATAATCGTTCCCAGGTTGATTATTATTATAACTGTTTATTAGAAGAGAGTAGGTACATTACATACTACTCGGAGCACGAGAAAACTACTAGATACTATAATTAATTATTTGCCTACTAAATCGCATCGCATCGCAATGAAACGCTATATTATGTCAAAGTATCTCGCGTATTAGTTATGTTAGTATTATTCCTTAATCTGTGATTGTACTTACAGCAATTGTTAACGTCAATCACATGCCTTTTGTTTTATTTTAAACCAGTAGTTAGGCAGTAAAATAATTTTTACTATTGTTGCTATTTTTTGGTACAAGTAGGTACTACATATCTAACTAGCTGCAATACTTACCTACTTAAAAAAATGTTTTCAAGCTAAGTGACATGCGACCAACGCGACATGTCGACTGCGTTTCATTGCGATGCGTTTTAGTCATGGAAGAAGGAATTACGACTGTATTAAATATAGTAGGTAGTAGTTTTCTCTTAGTCCTAGTAGTAAGTAATGTACCTACTCTCTTCTAATAAACAGTAATAATAATAATCAAGCTAGAAACGATTATTTGGATACAATCTGACGCATGTAGACACGTAATAAGTCTATTTTTAATGATTATCGTTGTCCTCATGTCTATCTTTTCCTCCAAATATCTCGGTAACGTGACACTTTGGGGTACTATGTTACTTGACATTATTTGTTCGTCTATGTGTGCTCTACCCATACATACCACTTTCATCGTGCGCCGCGATTTAAAAACAAAATGGCGGCAGGTCGCTATGCCAGATCGGTTCAATCCCCTTTGGCATGCAGATAGCTACTATGACGTAGACATCCGCTAAGAAAGGATTATTGAAAATTCAACCCTTAAGGGGGTAAAATAGGGGTTTGAAACTTGTGTAGTCCACGCGAAGTCGCGGGCATAAGCTAGTCTCTAATAAATCCAAACTTTACTGACAGCATTAAAATATTGCTAACCCCTTCCATTACGCTCTGCAATAAGGGACAGAACTAGGTTTAGAGGTGTCATTTTAGTTTAGTTTAGAGATTGTGTTTTACAGAATTGGCCACATTAAGTAATTTTTTTGAAGTACTTTTTCAAAGAAGAAAAATAAAACTCGTCAGATAATTAATGGGTTTTATTTAATAACACTAATCAATATTGTTATTATTAATTAATAATAATATAATTAATTTATTATTATTTACATCACATTCACACTCTGCCTCGCGGGCACCATAACAAATGCATAATTCTGTAACCTACCCCCCTTTACACCCTAACTGTAACATTTAGAAAATCATACGTTCGTGCCTGGTAATTAGACGACATTTAAAACCAAGAGTTAGTGGGGCTGATTCTGTAGTGCACAATCTCTAAACTAAACTAAAATTAGAGTATTACAAATATTGCTAACGCTTTCATAATACTCCCTACGGAAAGGGACAGAACTAGATTTAAAGCTGCCATTTTAGTTTAGTTTAGAGATTGTGTTATACAGAATCAGCCCCATTGCCGGATTACCGAATCAGAATAGAAAATCTTATATTTATTATACATCTCCACTGTTATTACTATCAGTGTATGAAATCTGGTTAGGGAGCTCAGCCCACGTCAGACTTTTTGCAGGTTCGATAATAATCGGGCCGATTTTGATCACCGATCTTTTGACCGACTCAACGCACACTACCTGTGGCTTGGGAAGTGCACGTCATGAATTTACCGACTGTCGGTCAGTAGTAAGTTTCATTTTCCACCGACAATCTGATCGGCCGGTATGCACCGAGTTTTTGTATCGTGTGCGTTTCGATTTTGCAGTCTGAGTTTAATTTTTTGCTGACAAAACATCGGCGATTGTCTGTGGGCGGACCCCCTAAGACCGGTCGCATACCTGTCAGTCGAAATTCAAAAGTTTGCCAGAAGGCAACCTGCAGACTGTCAGAATGTTGGCGGATCGGACGCACGCTTGCAAAGTCCGCAGAGTGGAATAGAAAGTTTTCTGACATCCACTCATCCCTACCAGTCCCTCCCCCCAGGGGGGAAGGTACCTTGGTAGGGACAAGTGGAACAGACCGATAATGTGTCCGTCCGATAAAAAAATAATACATAAACTGTGGTTTTGCTAGCTATTTTATACACATAAAGGGAGCATCATTACATGGAGCTTTTTGTTTAACATTAACAAGTATTTATTTGAAATTGAACACCACTCTTAACTTCTTAACCATGCAGTCTGACATGATGACACGACTTTCAAACAGTAACTATAATATGGACAGAACACAATTATAGTGATCACAATATCAACTTACAACCATATCCTTACACTGCCTGTGCTAGTACATTCCGATACTTCAGCCAAACCAATGCGACATTCCGGAAGGTTTTATCTTAATGCCAGTCTACTCCTTAGCACACTGACGCATTTGTACGCAGTAACGTTTAGATTTTGAGTTGCGGGTATCATATTACAGTAAATAATACAACTATACATGTAGCGCAAAGCGTGCGAATGCGTCGATGTACTGAATACAAACTTATGTTAGCTCAATGGCTTATGTTAACTTATGTTAGCGCAGTAGAATTGCGCTCTTTTTTATCATATTACGAGCTTTTTACATTTAAAAATGGGTGATTTTTTTAATGACAACTGAGCCAGCCGATTCTCGCTCATTATATAATCGTGCATAAGGCTCCATTCGGCGCGCCTCTACTCGCCGAGTTAACTCCACTCGCCATCACTCGGCGCGCCGCGCTGGCCCGAAGGGAAAAATCTGAAGTTTCTGAAAGTGCTAAACTAATCTTACAAATCGCTTAGGATCATGAAGTCTTCGTTATAGCAGGGGGCGGTGGATCAGTGGTTATGTCCACTAGGGTGGCCTCCACAGGGGCAGTGGGTTGACCAGGCTCGCCCTCTGTCGGGAACTGCGGTATGACGTGCGGAGTTTGCATCTTCCTGACTGCTTCCATGTTTACTTTGGTAGATAGGTTCTTTTGGCGAGTCTGTTCGGACGTTTTGGATAATCTCTCGCTCAGTGCCTTCAGAGCTATTTGGCTGTAACAAAAAATTTTTTTTAAAAAATTCATCTGACCGTGTTAATTAAATTAAATGTGGCCTTAATATGTCCTTCCCGGGATCTTACCTACTTCTATACCAAATTTCATCAAAATCGGTTAAAAGACGGGCCGTTTAATCGTAACAGACAGACACACACTTTCGCATTAGTACTTATTTGCAATCTTATCTAAGAATTTCTATTAAGAAATCGCAGTTAAAATATGTGTACCAATTAGTAAATGTTAAAAATGATAAGCTTGATTAATTTTACCGCCTGACTATCCTAAATCTTATCACAACAACACAATGGAACAAACAATGTTTGCATGTTTATCGACGTGCGGCAATCGATTCGTAATTGCAATGATTTCCATGGAATTGATGTCTTTACATTCTTCAAACATTACCGTTACTAGAAATCATTAGAAATTAATTACGACTTCGTCCGCGTGGATTATGGTTTTTGGTTCTCTCGGAAACTCTTTAATTTTCCGGGATAAAAAGAAACCTATGTGTTATTCCAGACTATAATCTATCTCTGTGCTTTGATTTCATCCAGATCCGTTCAGCCGTTCTGGCCTGATTGAGTACCAAACATCCATCCATCCATCCATCCAAACTTTCGCATTTATAATATTATTAGTATAGAACCAGTCAACACAGTATAGCTACCTTAACTGGCAAATGGAACAGTGTATAATTACCATAATATGATAGGGGTTTATAAAATAGGAATGTTTGCTATGTCAAATAGTTCATGCTACAAGTGGAGCATAATGATAAAAATTGAAAGTTTTATGAAAGAGTTTTTGGAAGAGTTGAATGTTGAGGGTTGTATAAAAAACACTATTCCTAACCAAGCTCTGCTGTCCTGTTTTTTTCCTCCGATACAATTAAATGATAAAACTAATATACATAAACTAATATACTAAATAATTAAACTGTCAATCAGCATTTTAAAAAAAATTACGGCTTTTTTCATAAGACAATACGCGATGACAAAAGATTTAAAATGCTAAAATTCTTTTAACTAAAACAGACCTAATGTTTCCTGTATCTCACTATGGTTTCGGATTTCATGAAATAAAACACTGTACAAAATTGTTATAATTTGGTGATGTAATGAGTATAATGAGTTGATTGAGTTTGGTGAATAATGTGAAACACAGACACGTACAAAGCAATTTGCTTTCTCTTACAAAGCTATTTGCTTCGCCGTTAATAATTCAAACTAATAGGATATAGATTGCCTTCAGTTATCTATAGGTACCTTCAAAACAAGAGTAAGAATGGGCATCTTATAGACAAGCGTGTCGGAGGAGCACTTAGGCTCACCACTTGCAAGCAGGTCTGATTGCAGCCAAGTATTTAATTTCAAGCCTATAATTTTTTTTTTTTTTTTCACTTTTTTTTTCTCTTAGTGTAATCTGCGATCAGTCCAAGGACTATGAGCAAATAGGTTGAAGGAGCAAATGTCGTTTTGAGCCGATCCTCTTATAGGAATCAGCACTATTGAATTCATTTAACCCAGGTCTTGGGCAATCCTCCACCAAGAGCCTGTTAGCTAGCGGATTAGGATGTGTACGAAGTCAGCCCTTATAGCGTTTCACTAGCCCCCAAACTTCCTCCTTTATTGTTGGCATTTGTAAGCCTTATACATTAAGAAAAAAAAACGAGGTAGGGAGTATAATTACCGTCGGCGCTCCATGTCCTGCGGCTCTACGCCCGGCATGGAGATGGTGAGTCCTCTCGGGTTGAGCGCGAGGTGCACGCGCCGGGGCCGAGCGCTGCAGACGCCGATGCGCACGCAGCAGCGGTGAACGGGCCCCAATATGCCCCGAACCACCGGCTGAAGGACCGTTGGGAAGAAACTGCAAAAAAACAAGTAATGCTGTGGAATGCCAGACAGAAGTGAAGCTTCATAATTTTTCTGTATTTAATATTATAAAATCTTGTAATCTATATTGCTCACTTGCCGCGACATATCGTGATTTTTTAGGATGCACATATTATGTATTAAGGACATTATAATACATACCACTAGTCATACCAAAGAATGATTAATATTACCTTCTGTACAAAAAACAGAAAAATCACGCCACAAGATAAGTATAAATAGCTACTCTAGTTACAACAATAAAGTGCAATTCATACTCGTGCAGTGCTGGTCATACTCACTTATCAAAACTAAAGTTGTCGGCCATGTCCCCTCTAGAGCCACTGCTGTGACGCTGCCAGAACCTCAAGTATATCCATGATAGCAGGGTGCCACTGCCCCACATGCAAGGATATGTGCCCTCCAAGGCACCCACCGCCCAGAGTATAATTGCTGCTATCAGTATCAGGAGTGGGAGAGATCTGTTTGTTAATTTACCTAGAAAAACTTGTGGTTTTAATTAATTTTTTCACATTGTGGAAAAATACATAGGGTGATGGCACCAATGATCGACACTATAGCGGAGTTTGCTACTTTGAAGTAGAAATTATTATTTTTAGAACTAAACTTTTGACTTAGAATAAAAGTAATTATGGTATATTTCTCGAGGTATATTCAAGAGTTGTCAGATTGGCTTGTAGTTGATAAACAATGCTTTGTAAAAACCTTGGTAAAAATATTAAAAAACTGAAATTTATTGAAATTCCCAATAATGGACACCCAGTATCCGACGATCAACACCCAGTTATCGACAAGCACTATTATCAACACATCTGTCCATCACTTAATGGATTTTAATTTGTCAGACCCGGTACTGAACATCGACTCCAAAATAAATAATTACTGGATGTAATAACTTCAATCTAAATTATCTTTATATTCTACATACCTATCTAAAAAATCATGGAAGATCTAACTAAATATTATAGTAAGGTACTTATTATGAAAAGTTTGAACTCACCTCGTTAATGATTTTGCTTATTTAACTAGATTTATTCAGGGAGCACCAACGATGCTCGGCCACTACGTCACCATTTTAAAACAAAATGGCCAATCTTTGACAAATGTGTCGCAATGACAGTAGGAGTAATGACTACTGTTGACGTGTGTTGCCATGGTTTAAAATAAATACAGAAATCTTATTTTTTTTACTGGGAGAAAAGTGGCGATCACTGGTGTTTGTCGATCATTGGTGTCATCACCCTACAAAGTCAAAGTCAAAATATATTTATTCAATTTAGGTACAATGTACACCTTATTGATGTCCAGTTAGGTACTTATAAAATATGATGGTGATAATCAGTTATGGTATCTTAAAACTAAAGCTACGAGGGTTAAGTTAATGAAGAGCCATGAAATACAACCCTTCATAGAAATGAAATGATTTATTTCAGTTAGAAGCACTTATGTCTCTAATGATTATTCAAGACTAATGGGTTTTAATTTATTTTATTTTTGCCAAAATAGAAGCCAAAAAAAGAAAGTATTACTGTATGGTTTTAGGGATGTCTGTCTTGTTGATGCAGAATCCATACCAAGATCACAACATAAGTATATATTCATGGTTCATACAGTGGATCGACGCTCATATAAATGACAGACCAGGACAGTTGGTATAACTTAGAGATACAGGGTGCGTTCCGAAATACACTGAGAGCACTGGAAGTCCCCAGTAAAGAGCACTTCCAGTGCTCGCAGTGCTTATAACGGAACACACACACAGTAACCTCACCTACAGTACAGGTAAAGACCTAAAGGTACTGTCACATGGTACTGAGAGGTGAGAAACTGAATACTAATTTGACATTAGAATTACAGAATTTTGTAATGCAAAAACCTGTCAGTTTCCTCTCTCACCCTGCAACATTGCTCTGTCTAGAAGCAAAGCAAGAAGTCAAATGACTGGTAGGAAAGACCTTATCTCCTTAAAGTAATGTTATAAATGTGAAAGTGTCTGACCTAGCTTGCACCAATCAAATAGTCCTGTCTGAAGTTGACTGCGACACATCACAATAGCATATTTTCACACATAGTAATATGTAAGTTGACTTTGAGTTTGTATGAAAGCTTTGCAAAGAAGCAATCGCATCTCAGATCAGATTTTTATTTGGGGCTAATATACCTCAGCTGGATTTTTTATTAAGGAAAAATGCCTATTTACATGCAATATCAAAATCAGTATCTATTTGAAGAATAAGTCTTTAAAAGCCAGGTCATTTGTCTGACAAATTCATACATAGCAATAAATAAAGCACTTAATTGAAGGCCATGGGAAGGAAAATTAATCCAACTCATCCATTATTATTTTTATAGAGATAACAGTGTTGCTACATTTATAAATAAAACTGTATCAACTTAAGATAGTAATGTGATTCGATGGCAAAAAATCTGTGTTACAGATGATTGAATAGATGAATAGTAACTAGGTAAGTAATTAAAAAGTTATCTTACCTAAAGGTGTTTTAATTAACAGGTGATCTGGCATTATCTGTTTAACAGCCACGCTCACAGCCGCCAGATAACCAGCCAGTCCGTGGACGTGAATGTCGAATAGAAGAGACGTATCCTGGGTCCAAGCATATATCACTAAGTAGTAAAACGTCGTCAGAAAAGCGACACCAATGTTTGTTAGGAAGAAAAACTTCATCATTTCTATTTGACCCCATAACGGCTCTATCAACTTTCCGCACAAACCAACAGTCACTATATCAATAATCACCTCCCACAAATGTATCTCGAGAAACCAGAACGTGAAAGTGGACCACAGTTGAAACGAAGGAGGTAACAAGTATCCCGGTGTAACGCTGAGCACATTGACCACATCTTCAGAAAATGACAAAATGTACCCTATGACCACTACGGCACAAATAAATTTCACAGTTGGCGATGTGTTTAATAATAATGCTGAAAATTGTTGTCGTAAATACGGTATATTACGACTAAACACTCGAAGCGCAGCCATTTTTATGACGGATGTCACAGTTGAGTAATTGTCAATGTCATTGAAAAAAAAATATGCGTTCTGAAACTGTTTCAACAAAGCAATGCACCAAAGCAGATTTTTTTAAATATAATATTTTCAATTCAATTGTTTATTTAAGTCAGTTAAACTCACAGAGTTTAATATGTCTGTGGTTAAACTACTTTAAATCAAAACTCAGATTGACAACAGATTGATCTATAAATGGCACAGATAAATGTGGATCACAGATGTGGATTAATCACAGGGATTAATGGTACGATGGCGATGGCGTGGCTGGTTAATTTGTCTCTGGCCTGGTGATGGCCGCTTCTCTTTATAACTCTGTGGATGGCCGTAAACCAATGAAGTTCTTTCTTCCGAGTTCTATTAATACACAGTATTAATATAATCATTGCCGTAAACCAATGACGAAGGAAGTAAACAGCTGATTTTGACTTTGACCTTTGAGTCCTGCAGGTCGATTATGTAAAACCTGCATCAATCATTGTTACAGTCTCAATTGTTTTGATTGGCTGAATTTATGGTATTTTTGCGGCATCAATGGATTTTGGCCAATAGTGGAAGAATGGTAACCAATCACAGGTGATTGCGATCGTTACATTGTAGTTGTAGGCAATCGCCCTGCGGCGTTTTGACAGATTGACTGCGTATTTTTGACATTTGGGTGCATTTGGGTTCTAGCTATAAATCTAGCCGTCTTTAAAGGGGATAGAGACGGCTATTTCTGGTCGGTGGTTCTAGTCTCTAGACTAGTTTATAAAGAGTGATCTGTGTTTGGGTTTGAGTTGTTTGTTTTTATATCCGGTTTTTAATTTTTATCACCGATACGTTTGTAATTATTATTACGAACTTAATATTAACACGTAATAGTAAGCGTTTAATTTTATACAGCTAGTCTGATTTATGTATTTCAAAATAAGTTTCAATGTTATTCCACAGGGTCCTCGGAAGTGCTATTGTGGTAACCTATTTTACTCTATAACATTTCATTTAATAACATCGATGAATAAGTTTAACTTAACGTTATTTACAGTTGCGATTAGCCAATATTTGCAGCTACAACGTCATGGCATGCAGCGGGAACTGCAACTACAACACAGATAGTAAGATAAACTATTTGAGTCAAGAAAATGCTGCAGCTTTGGATCAAGAGCTATTTAATGAATACAAGTTTAGTATTGATCAGCTTATGGAGCTGGCGGGGCTGAGTGTAGCTACTGCGGTTGCACGTGTTTTTCCTGCTTCGACGTAAGCATTGTTTACTATACCTTTACACACTTTTATAAGCTTTGTTCTAATCCATTTTTGACTACAATTTAAACAGAAACTAGCCACAGGACACAAGTGTGGGCACTCATAGCACCATAGAAACACAGGTGCACTTTATTCTCATAGTTATTGAGAGAACAATCCAATACAACTGTAGGAAAGAGAGTTAAAGCATACACTGCCTATATTATTATATGCATTCACAGTTTAAAAAGTTAACATCAAAATGTTTTCTTTTCAGACACAAATTAGCATTGATAATCTGTGGACCTGGCAATAACGGTGGAGATGGATTAGTAGCAGCTAGACACATGACTCTATTTGGTTACACAGTGGCTGTGTATTACCCAAAGAGGACACAAAAACCTCTTTATGAAAACCTCCTTTTGCAATGTGAAAGATTTGGTGTTAACATCTTATCTGATTTGCCACCACCCGAACAGCTTAAAAATGATTATAATGTTTTAGTGGATGCACTGTTCGGTTTTAGTTTTAAACCACCAGTCAGAGATGCATTAAAGCCTGCTTTAGATGCATTAATCTTTTCAGGGTTGCCTGTGTGCAGGTAAGAAAGGATTTTAATATTATCTTGAAAAAGCTTAATGTAAAAAAATACCAGATTATTAAAAAATTTAGTATAGTACAAAATACAGAGTTAAAGTAGGTAAACTCAGGAAAAATCATCAAGATTATTTTGAAGAAATTCTGTTGTAATTCATCAGCATCAAATCTCTAGGGCTATTGTGTTATCTATCATCTCATTTCATGTCAGTATTAGAGATCAGATTACTATTATTACATTAATATTTTGAAATAATATAATATTATTTTATTTTTTATACTTTTAGTGTTGACATCCCTAGTGGATGGCATGTGGAGAAAGGTCCAGATTCTGAAAACGCCCTGAAACCTGCACTACTAATTTCGCTGTCTGCTCCAAAGCTGTGTGCCAAACCCGAAATATTAAAAAAAGTGAAGCATTTTCTTGGTGGCAGGTTCTTGCCTCCTGGTATTGTAGAGAAATACAATCTAACCATGCCACCTTACCCAGCTCAGGATCAAGTAGTCGAATTATAAGGAAATGGTTATAAATTTTTACAAGTTTACTTGGTGGTTGCGGCTATGAAAGAATAACAGCCGGACAGCATAGACAGCAATACCTACTTTTGCATACATGCAAATAACTAGTGGTTCGCCCCAAACGACCTCGCGGTATCCATAAACTTGTACAGAGCGCCATCTATTGACATCATTGTGAAGTTCTGTTAAAAATTATGAAGCTCATTAAAAATTAAATAATTTCGTTTCCTTATAATATTTATCTAATTTTAGTATTTGTTGTTCAAGTACAGGATATAATTCAAATAATTGATCAAGTTTCAGGGTGAGCCTTTCAGAAAATTGAGAGTTCTGAGGTCAACTTTGGACATTAGAAAATCTCTACTTTGAAAGCTCCCCATTTCGTCAATTTTAGGGGCAAAATTAAAAAAAAAATATGTTTGGACTCTATACCTAATTATCTTTAAAATGATATACCGCAACCTTATGTAATAATAAGCTGGGCAATAAGCTCCTTCAAGCAAAATAAGGCGTGTGGAGTTGACAGAGTTGGGCCTCTTCTATTGCAGAAAGGCGCAGCGCTGTTAATTCCGCATCTGGTGAAAATCTTCAGGGCGAGCTATGCCTGGGTATACATTCCAGAACTTTAGACTAAAGTAAAAGTCATATTTATACCTAAAGCAGGGAAGAAGGATTATGCTCTGCCAAAAGCCTTCAGACCCATCAGCCTTTCCTCGTTCTTGCTAAAGACAATGGAAAAAGTGCTGGGTAGGTATATCAGGGATGTGCTTCTCATTCAGAGACCCATCCACAGCACCCAGCACGCCTACTACAGAGGTCGTTCTACGGAAACCGCCCTGCTAAACCTGGTAGACAAGGTTGAAAAGGCACTGGAAGATAAGGAAATTGCCCTCTCGGCATTCCTTGACATTGAGGGCGCCTTCGATAATACTCCCATCCGCACAATAGTGGAAGGCCTAGCCAGGAAAATGGCGGACCCTACCACTATAAGATGGGTAGAGGCGATGCTCTCTAACCGAATAGCCAAAATTGAGCTAAACTACTCCTCGTCAGAAGTGCTTACGACCAGAGGCTGTCCTCAGGGAGGAGTTCTTTCGCCCCTCTTGTGGACCCTCGCAGTCGATGAACTGCTGTATAGGCTAGCTGACCTTCACTTTGACGCCCAGGGCTACGCTGATGACCTGGTAGTCACTGTGAGAGGTAGCTGCCAAGGTACCATCTCGTACCTTATGCAGAAGGCACTCTGCACCATTGAAAAATGGTGCAATGAAAACGAGTTGAATGTTAATGCGGTAAGACCGTGTTGATTCCATTCACCAAAAGACGCAAACTTGACAAGCTTGTGCCGCCCCGGTTGAATGGTAAAGAAATACCCTTCTCATCTGAGGTAAGGTATCTAGAGGTAACCCTGGACCAAAACTTACATGGAACCCTCATGTGAAAGGTACCAGTAAGGCAAAACAAGCCCTTGGTATCTGCAGTCGGCTAGCGGGGGCTAGATGGGGAATCAAACCCAAAATAGCCCTCTGGCTCTACACCGCCATTGTAAGGCCGACACTATCGTACGCCTCTGTGGTCTGGAGTAGGAAAACGACTCAGAAGACTACACAAAGCAAGCTAAGCAGCATTCAAAGAACTGCTGGTCTGCTTATTACAGGAGCCATGAGCACCTCTCCAGGAGCTGCCCTGGACGCTTTACTGAACCTGCCGCCCTTTCACATTTATCTGGAAAAGGAGGCGAAGGTCAGCATGTACAGGATCGTCAGCCTGAGAGAGGTTAACTGGCTATCACAGGCAATGAGATCTCTCCTTGACTCAGTACGTGAGATACCTATTTTGGGGATGCCGTCAGACAGCATGATCCCAAAATATCACTTCCAGAGGTACTACTCCGTGGAAATTCCCGAAAGGGATAAATGGTTGAAAAACTTGGAGACCGGGCAGCCAAAAGTGGTTTACCGATGGATCCAAGTCAGGCAGTGACGTGGGCTGTGGAGTTTATGGAGAGCGCCCCAAGGTGCGACTACATCGGAACCTTGGGAACTATGCCTCTATATTCCAGGCGGAGGTGTATGCCATAATTGTATGTGTGGAAACCCTTCTGCAAAGCAACACCGTCAACAAAACAATTTATATCCATTCGGATAGCCAAGCAGCTCTTTCAGCCTTGTCCTCGGTGGTCTTCAACTCGAGGCTGGTTGAAAACTGCTGGCAATTACTGAACACCTTAGCCAACGGAAATAAGGTGATCCTCCGTTGGGTCCCAGGGCATGCGGGTATTGACGGCAACGAAAAGGCCGACGATCTCGCAAGGCTAGGAGCTAGGGAGCGGCAAACTGGACCTGAGCCTGTGTGCGGCATACCTAGGAGCCTAGCCAACCTTACCCTGTTGACCTATTGCTATTACGATACATTGATTCGCTGGCGAGCACTACCAGGAATGAATCACTCTAAAGCGCTAGTAAAATCCTTCAACAAGAAGGCTGCCTCAGCGGCACTGGCGCTTAGCAGGAAAAACTTATGCATATTAGCGCGGGCACTGACGGGGCACTGTGGGCTGAACAGACATATGTTCAACCTTAGGCTCCGTGACACAGATGTGTGCAGGCTCTGCCGTGAGGCTGTAGAAACGCCTTTTCACATTATTTGCAACTGCCCCGCTTTAATGCATAATCGTAGCCTCTTCCTTGGGAAGCACCTAGTGGAACCAGAGGAGGCAAAGAATATCCCGGCCAAGAAGATGCTGCTGTTCCTAGCAGCAAGTAGTATTGGTCGGGAACTTTAGATAGTGGCGATCACAATAGATCGGCAACGGTCAAAGTGATACCGGGTCTCGTCACAGAGCCCTGCAAAGCCGCATCAACAAGAAAGAAGAAGAACCTTATGTAACGCTATAAAAAATATTTTACTTCGCATTCGCTTCTATGAGAGCCCCCCTGAAATAAAGATTTTTATAACTTTTTAAGCGATATTCGGCGGGAGGCCATCGGTTTACATATTATTCAAACTTGAAGTAATTACGTTCAGTAATTCGAAGACTCTGACAGACGGACGGACAAGTGCCAATTCACTCAAGTAGACTCGGAGACCTTCGCTTCGCTCGGTCAATAAAATAAAAAGTAAAGGGTCCCCGAAACGACAATATTTACGTGATTGATACACATTGATGCGAAAAATTATAGTTTGCAATTTGCAATTGAAGCGATTGTCAATATTTCTACGTTATTGACAGTAAATGACAAAAATTTTGATTGATGGCAATTGACGCGCTGTGCATTGACGTTCAATGACAGCAAATGACAATCGTTTTTTACTTTCAACCGCACCACTAAACATGGCGGACGTACCGGAACACGATTCCGACATGGATGCGACCTTGGACGCTGGCTTAATAACAGAGCGCGATTTTGTTTTATTGCTCATATCATATCATAAAATTTTTATAATCATCCGGCTCTGTTTCTTGAAGAGTTTTTTGCAAATGTTCATGAGTAAATCGATATCTTAGTTTATACCATTCCTTGCACCAACGTCTAGTTCTTTTCTTTTTTTCTGAGTAAAAACCGCAATAGTTACTGCAAGAAATGCTATATCTGCGTTTGAAATCATATTTCGAGCGACTTTACTTTCTTCTTTACAGTTCAGAATCAGACTGAAGCAAGCGCAAATGATACACCTTCATTTGGAGCTTCAATCGCTCATCATTTAAAGTCTTCAATCACGTGAGCATTGTCAATTGCAAATGATCGTTTCGGGGACCCTTTATTACATTATTACATAAGGAATAAGTCAGGTAATTTTAAATAGATACATATATTAATAAGGAATAAGTTCTAGCTAGTAATATTTTCACTTATATTTTATTTATAAATAATAAAAACATACATAAGTTAAATAAAATTGATTAAAGATGGATTTTTTATTTCTCAGAATTAACCCTGGAATTGGTGATAATTATTTTAAAAATGTGAATAAAACAAAGTAATGTGGAGGAAGTAGGTAGTAGGTACAATACTTTGATTATATACTCCCTAGATAGAGTAACGGCGGCTCAAAAGCGTCGATAAAAATATCAACTAACTGTTAGCCTCTAAAGCGCTCACCACTCCTCAGTGTCAATTGTAACGTCAAGAGATACGCACGCACGGCTCATTTTTTGCGTTAGATTATTTCGGTGAAAATGGCAAGCTGCGCGATCAAAATCTGCAGAAATTACAAAGGACGTTTACGAATAACTAACAAAATCTCCTACCATCGGTTAGTAACTCAAAACTAATAGTAATTTACGAAAACAAAACTAACAAATTCATAATTATTTTCACAAAATCAACGCGTCGTTGTTTGGTGTTGCCAGTCTTGAATTGCGAATTTCCCCGTATAGTTGTCTTAAAAACTGATGTATGTTCATTTTTACCCGACTGCACCAGAAGGAGGAAATACATCAGGGAAGGTGTGTGTATGTATGTATGTGGGTGTGTTTTAAAAACTGTTTGGCTGAGCCTACAGCCTAAATGGATGGACCGATTGTTTTTGTTTTGCAAGCTTTCGCGTAGTCGGATGTTTTTTTATTTAGTCTATAATATTTTATTCTTTATTTTTAAAGTAAAAATTCTTTAGGCGCGGCTTGAGAGTAACTGAGATTATTTTTCGGATGGAAATAACGCTCTATAGTGTGTTGACGCAATTTACAACAAGAAAAAAAAACTATACGTCTCAAAGGTCGGTATACCTCTTTAGCAATATCTATGGACGCTGTATGAATTTTTTTGTAACTGTACCGATTTCGTACAAAATCGATATCTCAGGATCCTTAAGCTCACAAAACAGGAAACTGTTACCAAAATTTAAAAAGTCAACGCCATTTTGTATTTTTTTGTTATTGTACCGAATTAGTTCAAAATCGATATCTGGGGCTCCCTAGGATCACAAAACAGGAAACTGTTACCAAAATTTTAAAAATGTCAGCGCCATTTTGAAATTCTTTGTTATCGTACCGATTTCGTTCAAAATCGATATCTGGGGCTCCCTAGGATCACAAAACAGGAAACTGTTACCAAAATTTTAAAAATGTCAGCGCCATTTTGAAATTCTTTGTTATCGTACCGATTTCGTTCAAAACCGATATCTGGGGCTCCCTAGGATCACAAAACAGGAAACTGTTACCAAAATTTTAAAAATGTCAGCGCCATTTTGAAATTCTTTGTTATCGTACCGATTTCGTTCAAAATCGATATCTGGGGCTCCCTAGGATCACAAAACAGGAAACTGTTACCAAAATTTTAAAAATGTCAGCGCCATTTTGAAATTCTATGTTATCGTACCGATTTCGTTCAAAATCGATATCTGGGGCTCCCTAGGATCACAAAACAGGAAACTGTTACCAAAATTTTAAAAATATCAGCGCCATTTTGAAATTCTTTGTTATCGTACCGATTTCGTTCAAAATCGATATCTGGGGCTCCCTAGGATCACAAAACAGGAAACTGTTACCAAAATTTTAAAAATGTCAGCGCCATTTTGAAATTCCTTGTTATCGTACCGATTTTGTTCAAAATCGATATCTGGGGCTCCCTAGGATCACAAAACAGGAAACTGTTACCAAAGTTTAAAAATGTCAGCGCCATTTTGAAATTCTTTGTTATCGTACCGATTTCGTTCAAAATCGATATCTAGGGCTCCCTAGGATCACAAAACAGGAAACTGTTACCAAAATTTTAAAAATGTCAGCGCCATTTTGAAATTCTTTGTTATCGTACCGATTTCGTTCAAAACCGATATCTGGGGCTCCCTAGGATCACAAAACAGGAAACTGTTACCAAAATTTTAAAAATGTCAGCGCCATTTTGAAATTCTTTGTTATCGTACCGATTATGTTAAAAATCGATATCTGGGGTTCCCTGGGATCACAAAACAGGAAACTGTTACCAAAATTTTAAAAATATCAGCGCCATTTTGAAATTCTTTGTTATCGTACCGATTTCGTTCAAAATTGATATCTGGGGTTCCCTAGAATCACAAAACAGGAAACTGTTTCCTGTTTTGTGAGCTTATGGATCCTGAGATATCAATTTTGTACGAAATCGGTACAGTTACAAAAAAATTCATACTGCGTCCATAGGTATTATTATACAGGTACCGACCTTTGAGACCTTTATTATAATTTAATTTAACGTAGTTATTTTTATAAGTCCACACTATATTACATTAAATAATAAAACATAATAAATTTGTAAATGCGTAATTGATTTTTATTTGATTCTATTTTCTATTCTATAAAAATCATATTCTAACTGAAGAGACAACTAAACACAATTGAAAGTACAATATTAAACTATTATTTATGATTTTACATGACATAATTTTACAGGTTTTGCCCCATTTATCGGGATAGATTCATTAGCTGGTAACTCCCTGATACAAATGACGCTGGTGTAAGACATAGCAATCGCTAAGCGTGTGTGCGTGCCTCACTCACACACGCTTGTAAACATTGGCCAGTTTTTGTTGCGTCGCTTATTGCGTGAGGCGTTATCTAGGGAGTATATAATCAAAGGTACAATACAACATAAGTGGCAAATTATTGGTACCTAGGTATAGATAGTTCAATCCACGAGGACGCGCCCCACTCTTTTCCGCAATCGCTTACAGTGCAAGTGTGCAATGTAAACTACAAGAATGTGAGTTCTATTACTACGCAGCGAGTAGCAATGTGGGCACACGCACACAAAGTTAAATAGCGAGAAATGTCATAATTAACTTGAAGTATGCTCTACTTCATTTCACCTACTTTAAAAAATAAAATATAAGTCGTGATGGTCCTGCATAGAATGAATTAATTGTGATATTGGTTAATAATAATATTTTAATAACAAGAAATAATGTACCAAGAAAAAATTTACAATTATTTTGCTATAATCCATGCCCCTTCTTTTCGCGTAAAATTCTAGTGACCGTGCTTTCAGACACTCCAACAGCCTGTGCTGTTCTTCAGCGTGCATCGGTTATTTTTTCTGCATAATTATTACATGCTTCCTTTTTCATAAAATCGTATACTTTCGAAATTATTGCTCTTGCCTAGAAAAAACAATTTAATTGTTATAATAAATTCTGCTTATACTGGTTTATAGAACACCCAGTGATTAAATTTCAAAATACCTACCTGGCTTTTAAGGACAATTCGTTCCGTTTTTTTGGACATACTTAATAAAAATAATATTTTACAAAAAATTAAAGTAGAGCAACTTTCCGGTGGGTCGCGATACGCAGCAAAGCAAACCAACTTAACCGTGTATACTGAGCCGTGGTCGACTCGAGAGTCGAGACTAATGTTCGGGCTGAACTCCCCACACCCCGCTGTTTCCCCTCGCGATAAATAGTGGGGCGCGTCGTCGTGGATTGAACTATCTATTAACCTACTGCTGTTTTGTACATGTCTAAATTACAACAATCTATGGGTTTACTCTTGACTTATTTGGATTTTCCAGTAGGTACATAACAATTTAGGCATACCTACCTACAACATTCTTATTTTTTAATCTTAAACTTATTATTATAAAATAATAATAAATAAATAACTTTTATTTCAGGCAATAATTACAAAGAATGACAATATAAAACAGAACAGTAACGTTAAATTTGAGACAAAAAATTTAAGTTTAAAAATTAATACTTGATATTCAAAATTATTTAAAAATAAATGTATATAAATCGAGCTAAAAATAAAATAAAATAATCAAGTGAACTTAGAATAACTACCTATAGAAACCGAGTACACTCGCGAAATGTAAGCCGTATATGGCACCGTACGTCGCTCGGCGCTCGCGCAATCAGTGCTCTGAGTCAGGTGATAGAGTGAAAAGCTCCCAAAAAAGAATTTTAAAATGACAATTTGCGCGGTGAAATGGTGCCACAACAAATCAGAAAAGCAGCATAAGAATTCTGGTGTGACATTCCACAGGTAAGCCATTAATTTTCTTGTTTAAATCGTCTAAAATACCAAAAATAGTGAGAACAAATTAGTGACTCTTAGTTCGGGCAGAGTGTTGCCAGCTTTGTATGAAATTATCCCAGTTTTTACGTTGCTTAGGTATGATATTATAATTTTTTTACTACATTTATATAATATGTATGTATTTTTATGTGGGTGAGTTTCTTTATTGCTCAGGATTCAGGAACTTCTAAACGCCTCGACCGATTTAGATGTGTGTGGTATCGTTAGAATCCTTACATTAACTTATCCTCTTACTTGCTCCTTACATTAACTTATCCTCTTACTTACTTATCGTCTTACTTGTTCTCCTTATCTCGGGAAACAAAAGATAAGTGAAATATTGAAAAAATTAAAAAACAAAATAATATTTATAAAACCAATTACCCGACAGAAAAAAAGGAGGTAAAAAAAAAGATTGCCGCAGACGGTGACAATAATCAAAACTAGAGTAAGTAACTTTGTCCCTGCGTTACCTCCTTTTTTTTACCTCCTTTCAGTTGTATTTTTGCAGTCGTGTTTTTTGTTTTTATTATAACTTAGTTACCAACTAATTAATTAGGTACCAATTAAGTTACTATCTTACATTTACAAGCTATAAAAAATTACACGAATATTTTATATTATGTAAAATTGTAAAATCTTCTAATCATCAGAGAATTTCGCGTCTTTCATTGCCAGATGTAAATTTTTTAATTCAAAATTGTGTATGAACACTGTGTATTTAAAATTATTTTTACAGATTTCCTAGTGACCCTATTATAGCCAGTCGCTGGATAAAAACCTTAAGGCTTAGTCGCAAAGAAGAATGTTGGAATCCAACAAACAGCACAAGAATATGCTCTAAACATTTCGAAGAAAAATTCATGTATAACACCAAGGGTGGCCTACGCAGATTACACCGTGATGCTGTGCCCACGAAGGTACCTTTTAAAATTTGTATCCATCATTACGGCATTATTTTTGTAATTATCAAGGTAACATTGGTGAACCGAAAATTAAAAAAAACTTAAACTTAGTAGATGCGTTACGTAGAGTTCTTCCTGACTATGGTGCAAATTTTTGTTTGTTGCAAAATTCTCTTTGAAACTAGATAAAAATCACTAGTACCTGTCGTAGATACTATCACTAGTAGATGATTTTACATGTGATACCTTCTATAAGATGTAATTTATTTATAACTTACAAATAATCATGCAAGTATAAAGCCTTGAAGGTGCATAATATACAGAATGAGCTTTTAAATATGTGAACAGTAAATTAAGTTATACAGAATTAGGACTATATAAGTATATTATAGAGTTGATATATAATTTCAGGATTTGCACATCTCTTGTCAAAATCAGAAACCAAGCAATCATGATGAAATGCCAGCCACGGAAATACAACTAAAACCAGTAAGGTCTATACTATCATAGTATCAATGTAGTATTATTTTAAAATAAATCAGTTTTAATTTTAATTATTGTTTTAATAGAGTGCATCTCAAGAAAATGCAGATGACGAAGAAATGCCATTCATTCAAGAAGGACTGCAACCGGTATAACTTAAAGTATCGTAATTAATATGTTATGAATTTTGTGAAAATCTGATGATTAATACAATTTTATTTTTATATTTACAGAGTTCATCTCGAATATCTCCTATAGAAGACGATATGGAATCAATTTTCGATACACCACGAAAAACTTCGCTACGGAGACAATTGAAAAAAAAAACTTTGCTACTTAATAAACATTCTAAATTAATCAAATCGCTACGGCAAAAAAATCGTCTCCTCAATAAAAAGAATAAGTCACTGAGTGAAATTTTAAGCGAACTAAAAAAAAAACGTTGGCTGATCATTAATAAAATTGTCTCGCGTATTTGATATTTTAAATTATCTCTTAAACTCTGCAACCAAAAGACATACTGTAAAAACTAAATTTATGTTTATAACATTTCCTTGGTGATAAAGCAATTTATTTCTAAATAGATTGACGTGTTGTATCTGGAAAAGACCGTCTAATAGAAATATCACTCAATAGATTACGACACGGTCGCGATTCCATACCTATGTCGTATTATCTCTTTAACCATTCGTCCAAATTATATGAAAATGAGAACTTAGAACAAAGTTTATTTATTTACCTATAAAATAGTGTTTAGTTTATTTTGATAGGACAAATAGTTTCCGAAATATACCTTATTGTTTTGTAAGAACCGGTGGTAGTCATCTTGACTTAGCATAATAGTATGGAATAATTAGAAATTTAACCCCTAAATAAATAACTTTTATTTTAACGCATCATAGCTTGTAAACTATAACTCCTATCACAATAAATGTTATGAACTTATTTATAGGTAGTTTATTAAGGAACAATGTTCTCTTTGACAGTTTTGTCCTAGCTTGTATAGTTTTCTTGAAAATCTAGAAAATCTGCAAAATGGCACACTTTTCAAGGCGGGGAGGGGGAAGCCACCACCGACACTTTTCAGGGGGGGGGGGGGGGGGGGGAGTTGTGTTTCTTAATGTACTTACTCATAGGTAAAAAATCTAAAATGAATTGACTAATATAAATAAATAAATAAATAAATAAATTTATTTTCAATTAAACAGAGTGGGACAACTAAATAACATTTTAGCCTTACAACTAGGATAAAACTAATGAACATAGTTGACATGCAATTATTTGAATATTATTGTGCACCTGTTTTCCGAACTAGTTAGAACTGTGTCTCGGAAAACAGGGCTTCCAACTCAGAGACACAAGAAAAATGACAACACTGCAACTGCGTGTAGGCTTGAGTTTGCATGTGTGTGGGTGTTGTGTGTGTGAGTGAGTGAGTGTGTGTGTGTTTCTGTTGTGTGTGAATGAGTATTGTGTGTGTGTGTGTGTGTGTGTGAAATATATTATATCTATGGTACATATGTACGATTAAAATATGCGTATGGGCATATCCTTATTTTTATATCAATTTATGGAACAGATTTTACGAATCAAGCAATTACCCAACTTTTATGGGAAAACATTTTAACTGGCAACATTATGTTTGCGTCTGTGTGCGTGACGAGGCAAGAAAACAGCACACTTAACGAATTTGTAGATTGCGTTTTGAGAAGGCGTTGTTTGGAAACACACCTTATATAGGTAGTTATTTTAGCAAGTGAAAGTGTTGTTGTCGCACCGATGCAGGTTAGATGTGTGAGATAGAAAAGGTGGTAAACAAGGGCATTGCCTTTGAATTAGTGGTTCGCCCTGAACTGAGACCTCGCGGTATCACAGAGCGCAATCTATTGACATCATTGTGAAGTTCTGTTAAAAATATCATCATCATTAAAAATTAAATAATTTCGTTTCCTTATAATATTTATCTAATTTTAGTATTTGTTGTTCAAGTACAGGATATAATTCAAATAATTGATCAAGTTTCAGGCTTGAGAGTTCTGAGGTCAACTTTGGACGTTAGATCACGTGATCTACTGCTGGACTGCGTTCCGTTTTAAATAGTAACCAGTATGCTTACTTTAAAGGAACGGCTTCGCAATATACTAAATTGACGTCACACCTTACAGTGCTCGCAGTGTATTTCGGAACATACCCTAAGTTTCTGAACGAAGAACTTTTGACGTTTGTGTACGATTTTCCAGTGTGTTCCGAAATACACTGCGAGCACTGTTCAGTGCTCTTACTGTGGAGAAATTCGTTCAGATAAGGACTGGCAGTACATTGTCGCAGTATCCTAGGGAAATATATGACGTCATTAATCGACGCCATCTTTGTACTGTAACTGGCGTTTTCGAGTAAGGTGCTCTCAGTGCTGACTGCGTTCCGTTTTAAGCAGTAACCAGTTGTAAAATTAAAGAAAGATCTAGCTGTGAAATTAAAGAAAGATCTTGTGCTTTAAAAGAAAAATATTTATGTGGTTTTATTTTGTGCAATATATTTTACATTGTTTTTGATAGTCACATTTAAACAAAGTTCTATTCTTTTTATAAAACGAAACACACAATGACACAACCATAGAGTGGTGTCGAGAGGTTGCATATCCTCACATCCACGGTACTTTTTAGAACTTGGACACATTCTCAACTATGTCGTTAACTCTCAATCAATCAGTGGCTTAGCATCTCGAGTCTTGGGCCAAATACTTGGCCCTACTAATATTGGCTTCGTAAACATATCTGCCAGTTGCAGCTCCGTGGAAACCTGCTTTATATCAAATTCTCCATTCTGTATACATTCTCGAATGAAAAAATGCTTCAGCTTAATATGCTTAGTTCTCCTATGGAACTCATAAGGCGGATTCTCGGATAGCTTAATAGCAGAGTCAACGTAGATTGTGGGTTTTCCATTGTCTTCTGTTAAATCAGTCAATTCTTCTAGGAGCTCTTTCAGCCATAAAGCTTCCCTCGCGGTCTCTGTTAAGGCTGTAGCCTTAACAGAGACCTTGAACTTGAAAGTTCTGTCTCCGTAGAAGAGATTGCTACCGTTGGCTGTTTCTGGCTTTTCCACATAATCGGACCAGACAATAGGAAGACCATCCCGGTCGTCGAATGACCCGTTGCTGTGTCGCCACCGTGATCAGCGTCACTGAAACATATCAGCCTTTTCTCCCGGCTTTTTGTGAAGACAAGTCCTTTGTTTAATGTACCCTTCAGGTACCTCAATATTCGCTTGACCTTCATTACATCAAGCATAGTAGGTTTTTCAAGATTCCTTGATGCCACGATTACAGCGTAACTTATATCTGGTCGCGTAGCAAACATCAGATATGCTAAGGCTCCCACAGCTTAACGGTATGATGAAAGTGATTTAGAAGTCTCATCTTCTTCATAATTTTTGCCAACTTTTATTGCAGGTGTTGGAGCGGATTTACAGTCAGCCATTCCAAATTTTTCCAGTATCTTTTTTGTATAAGACCTTTGATTTAGGGTAATACCATGGTAATACTAACTACCATCTTTGGTTTTGTTAATTTCAAGTCCAAGAAAATAGGAAGCCGTTTTTGTAGTTATTTTGAATCTACTTTTTAGTTCTTCAAAGTGCTTTCTTCCAGCATTTTTTGCTTTGCTTGAATCCATTTATTTCGAAGGTGTTTTAAAATAATTCATAATTATTTTCATTTTCAATTTGTATAGGTCCCTCGGTAGGGCTTGCAATTACATTGTCTTGTTCTGCTTGCTGACTACTAGTGTCTTCGAAATAAATATCTATTTCATCCTCTTTTGTTTCAGTTTCATTTGACTGTTCATTACAATTGAATTCTTCGAAAGGAATGGTGGTGGAATTTTGGTCGTTATCATAGAACATCTTTTTCAGAATACGGACATCTTTAGAAAAAAGAACTTTTTTCTTCGATGGAACATATATCCTGAAGGCTTTCGAGCGTTCCGAGTATCCAACAAACACACCCGAATTGCCTTTGAAGCGAATTTGTGTTCACCTTTTGTTATCAACCAGAGGCGGATTATAATAAAACATGAAAGCAATTAATAAATCGTACTTTATACTTCTCAATTAAAAAAAAAAAAATTCAAAATTCAAAAGTTTTTTTATTCAAATAGACTTTTTACAAGTGCTTATGAATAGTCGAATGAATCTACCACTGGTTCGGAATGACATTCCTACCGAGAAGAACCAGCAAGAAACTCGGCGGTTGCTCTTTTGAAAAAAATAAATAAATTACAATTTAATTAATTTGTAATTACATACGTAACCGCTGTCCTTAGCATTGCTGGAGCGATTCAATTCCATGCTCCTTTGTCATTTACGTAATCTTCAACAGTATAATAAGCTTTTTTCAGAAGCATACTTTTAATGGACTTTTTAAACTTGTGTAAAGGCAAGTTTAAAATAGGTTGTGGAATTTTGTTATAGAATAGAATGCTCATTCCCACGAACGACCTTCGGACTTTCTTGAGGCGGAGCGATGGAGTCACGAGCCTATGGCGGTTTCTAGTTGACCTATCGTGCAAATCGCATATTCTTTTGTAATTCTGAATGTGCTGTTTTACAAAGATTAAATTACTGTAAATATATTGCGAAGCTACTGTAAGAATACCTATTTTCTTGAATTTCTCTCTACGGGATTCACGTGGTTTTAAATTATATATTGCACGTACTGCCCTTTTTTGTTTTACAAAAATTTTTTGAATATCTGCCGCTTTACCCCACAGCAAGATTCCATAAGACATAATACAGTGGATTTCATTTATTACGACCTTGGTTGTAGCGACCATTTACCTATAGCGACGTTAAATCTAAGTCCCTTGAATTTAAAGCATACTTTCGTACAAAATTCACGTGGCTATAGCGACTTTGGATGTAACGCCGAGTTCGGGTGTAGAGACTGTTTTTAATGAATCATTTGTAACAAATTCCTAGAAATCCCATGCAGATATTGCGACCGGAGTCGGCCGCCAAAGACACAAAAAATTTCTTTCTTTCACAAACATTTCTTATCTTTTGTTTACATCCACACAGATGGTCAGCAAGTGTGGAGACCTCTTTGAGGAATTATACATAATAATTCAATGGGAGACCTTTACCTTTTGTTTATAGATATCAGCTAAGTAGGTAGGGAAGCGCGTACGTTTCGGAGGTAAATTGAAGCAAACTAATATTACACATTTTTTTAAATGTACCAGTTAATAATTTTGTGCAAATATTTTCAATAATAAATGAATATAAACTATACATGTGTACGTGTCTGTATCTCTTTACCTTTGCCTGTAAAGACTTCCGGATATAACGACGAAAATAGAGTGGTCCCTTCATCGTCGTTATACCCGAAATCCACTGTACTATGAAAATAAGCAAAATATACAATCTTTGCAGTTTCAACGTCTGTTAACTGCCGAATCTTTCTGACAGCGTAAGCAGCAGAACTGAGTTTACCAGCTAGATTTGATATATGGGTGCCCCATTGAAGCTTAGCATCTAAGGTCACTCCCAAGAACACGGCGGCCTCTTCTATTTTTAACATATCATTGTTTACCACTAAATTAATGTTACGTGTATTCTTGGTATTGGGCAGTGCGAACTCAATACACTTAGTTTTTCGTGCATTTAAAAGTAAGTTGTTTACAGTAAACCAGTGAGTGACCTAAGAAATGGCACTATTTACGTCGTCAAAATCTTCCTTATTTCTATCGACTTTAAAAATTAAAGACGTATCATCAGCAAATAGCACAATATCGCAAGTATCCTGGACGAAATATGGTAAATCATTTATATATACCAAGAACATGAAGGGACCCAGAATAGAGCCTTGAGGGACACCCATTAACGAGGCTGATCCGGATGATTTCACATCATTTACGCATACCGTCTGAATACGGTCACTAAGATATGACGCAATGAGGCTGTGCAGTGTCTTTGATTCCATAGTGGCTTAATTTGGTCAACAGTGTCTCATGCTCAACACAGTCGAATGCCTTAGACAAATCACAGAAAATACCAATAGCATTCTGTGAGTTCTCCCAGGCATCAAATATATGTTTTAACAGCGCTGCGCCCGCATCGACTGTTGATCGACCTTTCGTAAATCCATACTGCTCGGAGTGAAGTAATTTATTTAAATTAAAATGTTGGAGCAGTTGGTTAAGCATAATTTTTTCAAATATCTTGCTAAGGGTTGGCAAAATTGAAATTGGTCTGTAGTTATTTGGATCACTTTTGCTACCTGATTTAAAAAGAGGAATCAATTTACTAAATTTCATGAGGCCAGGAAAAGATCCCAAATCCACAGACTCATTAAAAATTTGAGCAAGATATGGCGCAATAACATCAATAACATTGCAGATAATTTTCACTGATATCCCCCATAGATCTCCCGTTTTTTTGCATTGTAAAGATTTGAATGTTTTTATAATATCATAGGGGGTCACGTACTGAAACTTAAACTTAACACTGCACTCAGAGACATTACTACTGAGAAGTTTATAGGCTTCTGTTGGCGAGGAATTAAGGGAACTGGTAGTGGAGATTGGAATATTTTGGAAGAAATTCTCAAATGTATTTGCAATTTCTAAATCGGAGTCAATAATATGGTCATTAATCTTAAGCTCCAGTTTATTGTTGTTAAATAATATCAACAGAAAATTACAAATATGGCGCCGACCATTCTTAACATCAATCAATTAAATCATTGAACTATTTAAACACATTAATTAAATCATTGAACAATTAAACACATTAATTAAATCATTGAACAATTAAACACATCAATTAAATATTTGAACAATTAAACACATCAGGTATACTAAATTAATTGCAATGTAACAATATAACAACAGATAGATCCATAACCACTCGCAACTAAGGTATAGATAGGTCTACTTTCTAGAACACTTGCTACTCGAGGCAAATCTGAGTATCGAATGGATACAGGCTCTGAAGTTGCTATAATGTAATTTTCTAAACAATATTATGACATCACGTCATTAAACATAGCTGTCACATGAGCGGAAACGTTTCTGATTGGCGGAAACCTCGCGTATTGACCGTTTTGCCGCCTCACAGGTACAGCGCCATCTGTAGTCATCGAGAGGCGCTAACACTCATATTTTATGCTAACCATTTTAAACATGGCGTTCGTATCCGCCGATTAAATCAACTGACATGAAACAAGTCAAATTGACAGGTATTATACTTTCTGTTTCATAACTTATATTGCTAACGTACGTCCGGTGGCGCCACTTGTACCGTGGCGACAACACTTTTCCTTTCTTGAGGATGAATGCTTTGGCACCAAATATATAAAAGTGGTTTTCTACCAACCCAGCCCACAAATGGTGTCTGGTTTCCGATACTTTGGTTAATGCTTCGATTAGACAAGTAATTTGCAGTATAGACGGCATCTGCCCATAAACACATAGGTACTTTTGATTCCAACATCATGCATCTAGCCTTTTCTATTAGGGTTCTATTTTTCCTTTCAGCGATTCCATTTTGATGCGGAGTGTATGGAGCAGTTAGTCTTCTTGCTATGCCATTTTCTTTCAGAAAAGTGTCAAAGTTCAAATTCAGATATCCAGTACCATTATCGGTCTGGAGACATTTAACTTTGTTCTCTGTGAAGTTCTCTACTTCTGCATTGTAGTCAATGAATTTTTGTAATACTTCATTTTTGTTCTTGATGAAATATACTCGGCAGTATCTTGTGTAGTCGTCGATGAAGGTTATAATATACTTATTGCCATTAAGTGTAGGATGCTTAAATGGTCCACAGACGTCACTATGTATGATCTCCAATCTTTGGGTCGTACGTTCTGTGTTTTTGTCACTTGGCTTGCTAGGTATTCTACTCATTTTGCCTTGAATGCATATTTCGCATTCTCCTAATGAACTGTTTTTGTTGAAAACTAGCCCAATAAGGCTTACATTCTTTAGAGATTCTTCATGTCTCTTTCGCACATGTGTCCCATTTTTCTGTGCAATAGCTTAATGTCATCATCTTACTTACTATTTCTGCTTCATTACTACTTTCTGCAGTATTGGCTTTATGTCTTTAACATCATTGTTTATCGTATGGAGGTAATATAAACCATCGTCTTCTCTCACTGCTTCTATTAGTACTTTGCGCTTGTGATCTTTAATTGTTGCTTTCTTCTTAGTGAATAGGACAGTATGTCCATTGTCAGTCATTTTTCCAACAGACAGTAGATTAGCACACAGGCTTGGTACATAAAGAGCATTTGTGATCCCAATTTGTCGTCCCTCTTCAATTTCTATTTCAGCACGCCCTAACCCTTTTATCTCAGCAGTTTTGTCTTTGGAAGCAAGGTTTAGGGTTTTCGATATAGGTTTTATCTCAGTAAAGGGCTTATCTGAAAAAGTCATGTGTGATGTGCAGCCACTGTCAAGTATCCAGTACTTTTCGGCATTGTCATTCACACAGTGTGTAGGTTTGTTTCGGATATATTGTCAACTTTGTTCGAGCTTTCTTTCGGCTTTTTATTTTTCTTGCCTTGTTTCTTATTCTTTGACCAACATTTTGATGTAGTGTGTACTTAGTGTTAATAGTTTTATAAATAAGAGGCAAATAATTCCAAATACTTGTTTTATTGTTCCTTTTCTACATTAGACACACTTATATTTTTAATACAACTTGAATTATCTCTTTTAGCTTTTAACCTGCTGACAGCCATCTTTTCTTATCATAGACTACAGACAGAGTACTACACAATATTATGACAAAGACAAATAATCATAGTGAAGGTTGCGTTCTTTAACATCCTCCCTCAAACTTCACTATGTAATCCCAACTTATCAATCAAATACCAAAACTGTTTACTATATATAGGCTTAGTTAATATATCAGCTAACTGTTCTCTTGTACAAACATACTCAACTTTAATAATACCGTTCTCTACTTTCTCTTTAACAAAATTATACTTGACATCCATATGTTTTAATCTCTTTTGATCTGGATTCTTTACTGACTTTATAGTGCTCTGATTATCTTCATACAACAAGATACCATTTATATTAATACTTAACTCTAATAACAACTTCTTAAGCCAACAAGCTTCAACTGCTGCTTCGCACAGCGACACAAACTCCGCCTCAGTTGAACTCAATGCAACTGTACTTTGTTTTTTAGATTTCCATGTTATAGTATTACCATACAACTTAAATAAATAACCTGAGGTTGATTTTCTGTCATTATCTCTAGCAAAATCCGCATCTGCATATCCTATAAGAGGATAGCTTAAATTACAACTTTTGGAATAAAACAATTGAAAATTTACTGTTTGTTTAACATATCTAAGGATTCTTTTAAGACCTCTTAATAACTCTAGACTTGGCTTACTTTGATACCTACTTAAATAATAAACTGATGCTGCCAAATCAGGTCTCGACCCTACTGTTGCATACATCAAAGAACCAATTAAAGATCTGCATAATTTCTCATAAGATACATCAATTTCACAAGATTCATCAAACACATAATTTACATCCATTGGCGACTTTGCCCCTTTACAATTTTCCATGCCATATTTAATTAATACTTTTTCTAAATATTTTGACTGATCAATATAAATACCATCAGATTTCTTTTGAATAGATATACCCAAATAAGTTAAGTTATTATTCCCTAGATCTTTCATTCTGAATTGTTTATTTAAGAACTGTTTTAAAAGATTAATTTCTGTTACATCTTTTCCCATGATAAGTAAGTCATCCACATATAAAAGTAAGTAAATATCTCCTTTCATATATAAACAATAATCATTTTCTGAACGTTTAAAACCATATTTAGTAATTGACTCATTGAAGTGGTTATACCAATATTTAGGTGATTTTCTTAATCCATATAAAGATTTCTTTAATTTTAAAACATATCCTTCTTGTATTTTTAATCCTTCTGGAGGTTTCAAGTAAACTTCTTCATCTATTTTTCCATATAGGAATGCTCCTTTAACATCCATCTGATTTATCTCATATTCTCTCTGTGCTGCGATAGCCAACAACGTTCTCAATGTCTGCATCCTTAACACTGGTGAGTATACATCTTCAAATGCTTCCTTTTGTTGAAACCCTTTTACTACTAATCTTGCTTAGCATATCTTCTCATTTCCTATATTTTTCTTTGTAAAAACCCATTTAGTATCAATTAATTTATTTCCTTTTCGTGTTGGTACACACTCCCAAGTTTTACTTTCTTCTAATACTTTAAACTCCTCATTTATAGCTTTAATCCATAAGTTTTTATCTGCTCTCTCCTCTATATCTTTAAAATTCTTTGGTACATCCTCATGTTGTGTAGACAATAAAGCATACAATACTTCATTTTCATCATCTTCAAAATTCATTTCATAATCTTTCTGCCATTTTGGTTTCAGTCGTTTCCTTTTTTCTGTAGTTTCTTTTCTTTCTCCTAAATTAATCTTCTGCAAATTAAAACCATCTTCTGTTTCTTGTCCTCCCTGAATACTTACCTCTTTGCTTGTTTCTACTCCTGCAATTTCCTCTGTCAAATCTATATCTTGTTCTTTCCTTCTAATCTCTTCATTATTATGACTTTCTTTTTCTTTTCTTGGCTCATATTGTATCTCTTTGTCCGATGTTTCATCTGAATATACTGGCAATCTTACTCTCTCCTTAGTTTGTATTGTTTCATCAAATGTAACATTTCTTCCTACAACTGTTTTTCCATTTTGTTCATCCCATAACTTATATCCACTTATTGTATAGCCAATCATCACTAACTTCTTTGCTTTTGGGTCTAACTTTACTCTTTGTTCTCTGGGTACATGGTTATAAGCTATAGAGCCAAAAACTCTCAAATTACTCACGTTCGGTTTCTTTCCAAAAAATAATTCAGCCGGGGTTCTATCTTTATTTGTAGTAGGACTTCGGTTCGTCAAATATGCTGAACATAAAACTGCATCTCCCCAAAATTCCTTTGATAATCCTGAACTTATAAGCATTGTCCTAGCCTTATCCATTAGTGTCCTATTCATTCTCTCGGCTACACCGTTCATTTCCGGGTTATATGGTACTGTATATTGTAATTTAATTCCCTCTCTGTAACAAAAGTTTTGATATTCCCTTGATGTGTATTCGCCGCCATTATCTGACCTTAACGTTGACAAATTCATATTAAAATGATTTGTTACATAATAATAATATTCCTGAAATTTATCGATTACTTGAGATTTATGTGTCATTAGGTATACTATTACAAAGTGAGTGAAATCATCAATGAATGTAACAAAATATTTATATCCTTCCCTACTATCTGGAGTAATAGGTCCACAAACATCAGTGTGTACAAGCTCTAATGGTCTTTTTGCTCTATGCCCTATACCGTTGAAAGGTTGCCTATTCGTTTTTCCTAAAATACATGGTTCACACAAACTATTTTCCATTTTAACATTTTCCAAATCATTTAAGCCATTAACCAAGTTTTGTTTTACTAAAGTACTCATATTATTCATACCTAAGTGACCATACCTTCTATGCCATAATTTTATCAAATCATTATCGACATTACCTGTGGAATAATTACACATCTGTTCATTTACATACATATCAATCATATACAAATTATTATAATTATTTCCTATGGACGTTAAAACATCTTTGTTATAAATTCTTACTTTTCCATTATGAAACACAACTTTTAAACCATTTGACTCCAACCTTGTTACAGATAGCAGATTTTTCCTAAGTTCGGGTACAAAATAAACATTATTTATGGTAATATTATTTACCTTAATACCAACATAACATTGAGCTTTTATATTTCCTATACCTATCGCTTGCAAACTTACACCCTCTTTAGCTGATGCTATAACTCTAGGAATTGACAATTCTATATACTCCATAAAAATGTCCTTATTGTTTACTAGGTGATCCGAACACCCTGAATCGATGCACCACACTACACTTTCATTTTCACAATATTGCCCATTACCATAATAACTTACGTCCTCACTCTCACAAACATATGCTACATCCGATGCTCCACGACCCGCTGAATGAGATGAACTAGGTCCTCTTGATCTTCCACGTCCTATGCCTCTCTGTACACCTCCTGGTACTCCTTGAGCTCGTCCTCCTCTGTGTGAAAATCCTGTGTTTGTATGTCCTTGGTAGTATCCATGTCCTGTCTGATATCTCTTATTATAGTTTTCTTTCATTCTGCACTGAAATTTTTTATGACCTGGTTGCCCGCATAAAAAACATAGAAAAGCATTGTTACTAGGCACATTTCCTACCTCGCCAGAATTTTTCTTTCTTTTTTCTTCTTCTCCAAGTAATCTATTTTTGACAAAATCTAATTTTAAATTTTCTAAGGTCTCCAAGGCAGTGATAATCCCTTCGTACGACTTGGGCATTGACAACAATATATAATTAACTTTTTCTTCCTCGCTTAGGTTAGTGTCGGCTTCACCTAATTCCGTAAAAATTTCTTCAAATTTATTTAAATGTTCCATGAGTGAATCTTTTTCCATATACTTAATCTCTGACAATTTCCTTCTTAAGAATAGCTTTGATCTAACCCCTTTTAATTTAAAATTCTCTTCCAAGCATTTAAACATCGCATAAGCTGTATCCTTTTTTAAATATTCAATATGACTGTCAGCCACGCCCGCAATCAAAATGGCCTGAGCTTTATTCTCGCCCGCCATATTCGCTTCAACCTGCGCATATTTTTCATCCTCGATTGCCTTTAATACCCCACTTTCTTTCAAAATGCTTTTAATACGAAAAGCCCATGTGGTAAAATTGCTTCCCGCAAATGGTACTATCGAAAATCTATCTTTTTGTAGACTTACGGCATTAATACCTCAATGACTTACGGACGCCGCCATTGTTCCCAGTTTGGCGAACTTCTTGTGGACGAACACCAACTCACGAACCACGTAGATGAACCAAGCAAACCACGCTCTGCTACCACTGTTAATAGTTTTATAAATAAGAGGCAAATAATTCCAAATACTTGTTTTATTGTTCCTTTTCTACATTAGACACACTTATATTTTTAATACAACTTGAATTATCTCTTTTAGCTTTTAACCTGCTGACAGCCATCTTTTCTTATCATAGACTACAGACAGAGTACTACACAATATTATGACAAAGACAAATAATCATAGTGAAGGTTGCGTTCTTTAACACTTAGTGTGTAAACATTCTTCAGAGGTTTTCGTGATGCTAGTACTGGGGTTATCACGACGTCGAGCTTCACTCTCTTCAATAATTTTTATTTTTAGCTTTTCTGGATCTGGGAGCGCGTCTTGTGATTCGATTGCAGTTCTAAAATTTTCATAATCTGCAGACAGACTGTAGAGGATCATAATCGAGAGTAGTTCACTATTTATGGTAATATCCATTTCTTGTAGCTTGTCTACTATATCCATCATGTCTTTAATATGCTCACGAACATCAGTCTCTTCACCATGTTTAGCCAAGATCAGCCTTTTTAGTAAAGCCGCCTTTCGGGTGGGTCCTTTACTGGCAAATATTGATTCCAGAGTTACCCATACATCTTCATTCGCCGTTTTCTTCGTAAAACGGCCAGTTAGAATTCACCACACATCTCTAGCAAATTTACAGTTTTTCACCTGTTTTAGCTCTGAAGGTGCTATCAGCAGCAACAGCTCCGATTTCGCCATTTCGTCATTGTCAAGATCATCTTTTGTTGCACTCTCCTTTGGGCTATCTTTCACGAATTTCCACAGTTTATATTTTTTGATATACTTTTGCATGAATACACCATGTATCGTAATTGTCTTTTCCCAAGGTTTGCACTTTTACAACCGACATATTATTTTTCCGCAGCGAACGAAAATTTTTTCGCAATTTCCTTAATCCGTTAGATTCAAAAATCCATTTTTCGCTCTGCTACCATGTGAAATTAAAGAAAGATCTAGCTGTGAAATTAATGAAAGATCGTGCTCTATAGGAAAAATATTTATGTGGTTTTATTTTGTGCAATATAATATTTTACATTGTTGTTGATAGTCACATTTATACAAAGTTCTATTCTTTTTATAAAACGAAACACACAATGACACAACCATAGAGTGGTGTCGAGAGGTTTCATCTTCACACCAGTATATATTTAAAGGAACGGCTTCGCAATTGACGTCACACCACAGTGCTCGCAGTGTATTTCGGAACATACCCGAACATCTGTCACTGGTGAGTGGTGACTGATCACCGATTTTCATTTTTCGCGCTATTTTTTCCCGCTGAGGCTGATGCCGGCTTGCTGTCATTCTTGAAGAGGTCAGCGACGTTTTCAATAAATTCTTGTACTTTATTTTTAGGATAAAACAAACAAATCTGTAAGTAATTTGCGGGATAATCCAATTCCATAGTTAAATCTTTATAAATATTTGGTATACGTATATGTTTATGTTGCACGAACTAACCTAAATTGAATTACAAAAGTAAGTAGAGTCAAGTTTTAAGATCAATTGCAAGGAATTAAAGCTGTAATAATAACAATCTAAAGCATTTAGAAGCGTTTAAGATATAAATCCATTAATTTTGTGTGCATAATTATTATAGAAATGACTGAATGCTTTGTTGTTGGATAGGTCAAAATGTTTGAAGCACGCCTCCTCCGTAGTTCCATCCTCAAAAAAGTCCTGGAAGCAATTAAGGATCTCCTCACGCAAGCTACATTCGACTGTGATGATAATGGAATTCAATTACAGGTATGTAATTTTTTTCATTGCTTGCCTATTAAGTACCTACCTACTATGAATAAGTGAAAGAGAAGAGAATACAGAGTATACACTATCAGCTGTAAAAGGTTCCAATTTTGTATTTTCTCATCTTACTTTCTAAGTTTCCTTTTCAAAGTTGAATTGAAGTTTATGTACTGAATCAAGATTAATAATAATTACTTATTATTGGCAAAAATATAGAATGTCCTTAAACTTCACACTACCAAATAAGTTAACGTCAGCCCTGCACACTGATAACATATGCTTCATAAGCAAGCTTCAAGTGCAATTGTGTGCAAACTTTAAAATCCAGCAACTGTTGCAAACTAAACAAACAAGACTATAGTAAATGAGTTTCAATAAATCAGTGTATTTATGTCCACTACTGTATTTAGGCCTTCCCCAAAGTACACCACCACCCAGTCCTTTGCCTTATTCACCCATCCCAAATTGGTATTAAAAAAAAAATATTATCCTTCCAGGCTATGGACAACTCTCACGTGTCACTGGTGTCCCTGACCCTCAGAGCAGACGGGTTTGACAAGTACAGATGTGATAGAAATATATCAATGGGCATGAATTTAGGAAGGTAAGCTATATTATTGACTACTTGATGACCATAACTTTGTTATACATACAAGCTACCAGTTATCCTGGAAAATCAATGTTCTCACTGTACCACAAAAGCCTGAATCCACATAAACCAAATCAGCAATCATCTAGTTTTAAATACAATAGCCTGAGGAAGAACTTACTCTGAAGTGTAAGATACCTACTACTAGGTACCTAAGATTTGGAGATTATAAAAATGTTTGTAAATATTGTTTCCAGTATGTCAAAAATCCTGAAGTGTGCAGGTGACAAGGACACAGTGACAATGAAGGCGCAGGATAACGCTGACACCGTCACGTTTGTGTTTGAGAGCCCCAACCAGGAGAAGGTGTCCGACTATGAGATGAAGCTCATGAACCTAGACTTAGAGCACTTAGGTAAGATTGCTTTCTTAGGCCCAAGGTCAGTTGTTCTTTCTTGTTAATTGATGGTCTATTAGTATTGTTACGAGGTCCAGGTTTGTATCCTGGGTTGAGCCATAATTAAACTGAAATTAGTAAAACAATTTGTCCTGTTAGTTTAGAGATTGTGTATAACATGAAGTGTATCTGACAAGCTAATATAAGAGAGATTATCTGCACAGGAGATATTATAGTGCACAAGTGTGTGCGCAAACACAGGTGCACTCTCTGTTCCTTTACTCTCATAGCCCGATGGGACGGAAAATCCGACACGATCAGAGAGAGATCAGGCGCAGGACCGACAGCTTAACGTGCTCTCCGAGGCACAGGGGTGAAACACCACAAAATTTCTAACTCCGAGCTAGTACTGAGAATTTCAGGAAAACCCAATACTTGTTGTAACGTGACCCGGGATTCGAACAGGGGATCTCGTCGGCCGCAGTCGAAAATGCTAACCACGAGCAATGAGGCAGTCAAGACTGACTGACTAATAACATATTTTTTTATATTCAGGTATCCCTGAGACTGAATACAGCTGCACAATCCGCATGCCGAGCGGGGAGTTTGCGAGGATTTGCCGCGATCTCTCACAGTTCGGAGAATCTATGGTCATATCCTGCACAAAAGAAGGTAAATATGACTGATAATGAAACAATGACAATTGGAAATAGACGATCTCCCAAAAGTCGTAATATCTACGTCCCCTGATAGTTTTATCTTGAATGACCATTTTAAACAATCGATTAAAGTAATAAAGTGCGTTGAACTTTAATGATGTCACATTTCAGAATTTCATAAAAATCCCATACCTAGGAAGCGTTTTGACGTTAGAAAAAAAGTTGCGGATTTGACTATTTGTCAAATACCCAATTTCTATCTATCGATCATCTAGATTCTAGATGACTATTATAGTGCATATCTGTCTGTTGCCTTTTCAAGAACTAAAAAAAAGTGTTGCACTAAACCATTCTCATTCTGTGAGGAAAGCGGTCCTCGTAAACCTTTTAATGGTAGCTTCTGTATGTAATACTGATCATATTTTGTACTAAGATATTATAAATTCTGAGAAATTACAATTTTCTTTTTCCATACAAAAATATTTAAATCTTATGCTGAGATCTAGCATACTTTGACTTCACTCAGACTTTGCTTAGAGTTAAAACAAAATGGACTTAGGTGAATAACATAAATCTGTCTCGTTTTAACCATGTCTTAAGTCTAAGCAAAGTCAAAGTTTGCTCTATAGATCTCACACTTAGGCTATATGCGGTCGGCGTGGTTTTCGTTCGACTAGTCATCTATAACTACTAATTTAGTCTGAATAGTAATATAGTCTAGATTAGAGTACAGTGAAAAGTTTAAATTTAATTAAGTGAATTTATTGAGTTTTTTAAAAGTTACAAAACATTCAGTATTATGTAAAGAAGTTTCCTTGATGAGGTTACTAGCTAATGCCCGCGACATCGTGCGCGTGGAATAAGTTTTTTTAAATTCCCACTGCAACTCCTTAATTTTCTGGGATAAAAAGTAGCCTAGGTCCTCAGCTATACCCATGCCGTGACGTGATTGAAGGACAAACGAACAAACACACTTTCGCATTTATCTATACTTTAATATTATAAAGAGGTAATGTTTGTGAGGTTGTAGGGGGTAATCTCTCGATCTACTGAACCGATTTTGAAAATTCTGGTACCAATAGAAAGCCACATTATTTGTGAGTGTGAGGTGAGGGTGAGGCTAGATATATTAACCCGAAAAATTAGGGAGTTTCCGTGGGAATTTAAAAAACTTATTTCACGCGGACGAAGTCGCGGGCATCTGCTAGTAATATTAGTATGATTAATATATTTTAAAGACCTTGTAATATTTATTATGTTATTGCTATTGAGAGGTTGTACCAGGTCGCATACATTTTTACCCATTGTTCTTACCTTACTTTTTCAGGTGTTAAATTCTCGGCGAGCGGCGACATCGGCTCGGCGAACATCAAGCTGGCACAAACCGCGTCCATAGACAAAGAGGAGGAGGCGGTCGTCATCGAGATGGACGAACCAGTCACCCTCACCTTCGCGTGCCAGTACCTTAACTTCTTCACTAAGGCTACTTCCTTGAGTCCACAGGTAATGTAATCCGGATATCAGCTACCACTACAGCCCATTAACGTCCCACTGCTGGGCACAGGCCCCCACTCTCATAGGAGAGAGGGAATTAGAGCTTAGACCCACCACGCTGCTCCGATGCGGGTTGGCGGGCTTTAGCGACTATTATCATGTTAGTGATAGTAACCGAGACCGACGGCTTAACGTGCTCTCTGAGGCACGGGGGTGAAACACCGCCAACTTCCTAACTCCAGGCTAGTACTGAGAATTTATAGTCAGAAAAACCCAATACTTAATTATGGCCCGACCCGGGACTCGAACCCGGCATCTCGTTGGCCGCAGTAGAACATGCCAACCACTAGACTAGCAGTTAAATCCAGCTATTTCCCCTATTTCACCCCTTCAGGGTGGAATTTTGAAACACTGAAACACATGTTTTCATTTTCAACCCGCAGCTCATATATCTAGTTTCATGGCTATAAATTGAGAAATTAAGGACTTTCATACAAACTCTCAACCCCTATTTCACCCTTTGGGGGTGGAATTTTGAAAAACTGAAACACATGTTTTCATTTTCAACCCGCAACTCATATATCAAGTTTCATGGCTATAACTTGAGAAATTAAGGACTTTCATACAAACTTTCGACCCCTATTTCACCCCTTCGGGGGTAAAATTTCGGGATAAAAAGTATCCTATGTCCTACATCGTAGTATGGGCTCAAATCATGCCAAATTTCGTTTGAATTCATTCAGTAGTTTCGGCGTGATGCGCGGCCAAGATACAGACAGACAGACAGACAAAAATGAAAATAAATACAGATTTGGCTTCAGTATCGAATAATGAGTGCCCTCCAAAACAAATTTTCATAATATCTTCAATGTACAGAAATGGACCTGTTACAGTTTTATTATAAGTATAGATGCGAAAGTCTGACTGTCTGTCTACTAAACTTTAATCTTTCAACAGATTTGTACGAAATTTGGTATAGATAAAGGTTATGTCCCTGGAAAGGACATGCTCCTTTTATCCCGGAAAATGAAGGAGTTCCCGCGGGAATTAAAAAACCTTACCCGGCCTTGACGGGCATCATCTAGTTTACTAATTTTTCATAGTTTCTGATTAAGGTTGATCAAAATCGGTTAAGAGGAACCTGAGATTAAGCTTGGCTCGAATTTAAAGTGGATGTGGTTAAATAGATATGCTAGTATTTTAAAAGTGAAATTCTCTGCAAAATTAAAAAATTGAAGGTAGTTTTTAGGGTTCCGTACCCAAAGGGTAAAAACGGGACCCTATTACTAAGACTCCGCTGTCTGTCTGTCTGTCTGTCTCCAGGCTGTATCTCATAAACCGTGATAGCTAAAAAGCTGAAATTTTCACAAATGATGTATTTCCGTTGCCGCTATAACAACAAATACTAAAAATTAAAAAAAATATATATATTAAGGGGGGTCCCCATACAATAAACGTGTTTTTTTCGTATTTTTTTGCTCAATATTAAAAACGGTAACAGGTAGACGGTTCAAATTTTCACAGAATATTAACTTGTATATTACCTTTCAAAATAAATAATTAAATATCAATAAAGTAAATATTAAAGGGGGGCTCCCATACAACAAACGTAATTTTTATTTTTAATACGTCATAAATCGTAAAACTTACTACAGGTTTGTACGGAACCCTCGGTGCGCGAGTCCGACTCGCACTTGTTCAAAGTATACTGTCATTCCAGGTTCAACTGTCGATGTCAGCAGACGTGCCTCTAGTAGTTGAATACCGCATTCCCGACATCGGCCATATTCGCTACTACCTGGCGCCGAAGATTGAAGAAGACGATAGCTAGATATACTACAATTTACCCAAAATTCTTTGTTAAGTGCGATGCACATTGACGCAGTTTAATCGATGCGCATTGTAGCTTGATCTTGTATTTACTGGTTATTAACATGTTAAGTATTGTATAACAATTTAATTGTGATATTCCGGAGAGCTAGTTTTTAAGTTGGTCTATTTTCTAATAAACAATACTGTAAAAGACAAAATGTATTTCATTGTAACGTCCTTGAAAAAAGAAATTCTTTAATCCATACTAATATTATAATTGCGAAAGTGTGTGTGTCTATCTGTCTGCTACGCTTTCACGGCCTATCTGTATAACCGATTTTGATAAAATTTGGTAGGGATAGGTTGTATATTGGGGAAGCACATAAGCCTCTTGTTGTCCCGGAAAATTCAGGAGTTCCCTCGGAAATCAAAAAAACCTTAATCCACTTGAAAAGTCGCGGGCATCATTTAGTTTATAATACAATAGTTGGACAGCTATAATAATTTGGATGAGATTAATAGATTATTCTGCATAATATAAGATAGTTACCATAATAATAGCATACTATGTACTTGATACTACAGACAATTTTGGTAAGTCTTTCATGGATGGTACACGGAAAAAATTCTATGTCTATGGTCTTACCATTATGATTCACACCAAACGTCAAGGTTTCAATATAATATTAATAGGTAATAACTTAGTAGAACGTAATAAAAACAACAATTTAGTTTAAAATGGCTTTTATTTCCATTTTCACATAGTAGCATATAAAATAGTACACCAATCTTATGTACTAACCATGTTTCACATGAGTATTGGAATAAAATAAAATCGAATCACATATTAAATTATAATAGTCTGAACACAAAAATAATCACTTCTAATTTCTAACATAAATGGAATGTTGAAAATCTTAAATACTTTATTAGGTACTTATAAATAAAAATTATTGTAATAACTTACAGTGCGTGTTTCTCTTAGTATTAACGTCAAGAAAAATCATTACATAGCTATTTTACATAGTAAGTAAATGACGATCAAACACAATTATTAATTAAAATGGTAATTTATTTTATTTGAAAATGAGTTTTCATCAGTTATATTCAGTAGGTAATAGGTACCAAAGGTACACATTAAAAATAATTGTAAAATTTAATTTAAATCTAGATTCTAGTAGGTACCTACCTAGTTCATTTGAATTAAAACACAATTTTATTCTATTAGTCAAAAAAATTCATTTGAATTTTGTTTATATCAAATAGCTACTGTAACAATTTATCCTTTTTTAAACTGTTTGCAAAGCTCTTTTAGATAAAATATCCACTTTAAGTTTGAAATCTTCGGGCATTTTTCATTTTACTGGCAATAATATGGAAAGTTATACTGGAATACTGTTAAATTCCAATTTGGAACAAACTTCACCAGTTTAAAGTAATCAGTCTTGGTAGTAAAATGGGCAATGGTCACAATCTTTGCCTACATACAGGGGCTGTGTTCCGAAATACACTGCGAGCACTATAAGGTGTGACGTCACTTTAGTACACTGCGAAGCCGTTCCTTTATAGTTAGGTATACTGGGTACTGCTTAAAACGGAACGCTGTCAGCACTGAGACAAACACTGAGAGCACCTTACCTCGAAAACGCCAGTGCTCACAGTACAAAGATGGCGTCGATTAATGACGTCATATATTTCCCTAGGATACTGCAGCAGTTTACTGTCAGTTATAACGGAACGAATTTCTCCACAGTAAAGAGCACTGAACAGTGCTCGCAGTCTATAACGGAACACAGCCAGGATGTGTTCCACTGCGAGCACTGTAAGGTGTGACGTCACTTTAGTACACTGCGAAGCCGTTCCTTTATAGTTATGTATACTGGGTACTGCTTAAAACGGAACGCTGTCAGCACTGAGACAAACACTGAGAGCACCTTACCTCGAAAACGCCAGTGCTCACAGTACAAAGATGGCGTCGATTAATGACGTCATATATTTCCCTAGGATACTGCGGCAGTTTACTGTCAGTCATAACGGAACGAATTTCTCCACAGTAAAGAGCACTGAACAGTGTTCGCAGTCTATAACGGAACACAGCCATAGAGAAATATTTTATTTAAAGAACTTCAGGACTAGACAATTGTCTTCAATACACCAGAAATCTGACGTTTTTATTATGAAGTAAGACTAGATGCTGCTTGGTAATTACTATTAATAACATTTGAGATCTTTAAAAACTTATCTAATAAAACACAAACCAAAATAAGACTCATGCTTTTATCCAAAGATATTACTGAGAACTAGCACATAATAATGACTAGGTGAATTATTTTGGGTTTATAATTCTTTGTACTTTCTAATTTATGTGGCACTCCGTAATATCTTTGAAATGTGCCACAGACACTTGTTTGAAAATAAAACCTAAAATATTATTATTTCATCATAAATTAAAATTGAACCTCTTTTTTATCACAAATAATTAAAATACAAGACTAGAAAATTTCAAGGTCACGATAATGTAGTAAATAAGTAACCTTAAAATCCACTTAAAATCTATCTTAAAATTTAGTGAACCTAGGTAATAGGGGGACTATAATTCGAAATAAGTAAGTATAGAATTTAAAATTAAGTATAAACTTATAATAATTAAAATTTAAAAGGAGGGTGGGCAGGAATTAGAAAATTGTACGCTGGGCCCGCTGACATTCAAAACGACTAGGTTTTTTCCCGTTAAAATATCTGCACATTTAAACTAATAGGGACTCTTTTTGAGAAGTAATTTCGTAGAGTTACATACAAGGATATAGAAGATAGAATAGTGAAGTTAGCCTCCGTTCATATGGACGCTTTTCTTATGCATATCTTTTAAAGCGCTGTCCAGACACAACCCACTGAGGGTTCCGACGGGAAAAAATTTGCATACATGACACGGTTAGGCATCATAGCAATAAAAGGCACGTACCGTCATCATCCAGTCAATCAGTGTTTTCTGAATTTTAACACCACAGGGACCAGTATTTTGAGAGAGTATAAACTTAATTAATATAAAAAATGAATACAGAAAGAGTCACGATAAAGAGATTTCAGCATTTACGCAAAGAGCATAATAAAATGTGGCGAATTCTGTTTAACACAATTTCTAAACTAAAATGGCAGCTCTAAATCTAGTGCTAGTGCTTTCCACAAGGATTACTATGAAAGGGATAGCAATATAAATAGAGCTGTCGTTTTAGTTTAGAGATGGTGTACAACAGAATTGGCGTTATTGTCCGAGTTACATTTACGACTAAAATAAAAATTCAAAGTAAACAAGGACGGCCCTGAGGGAGTATGTTTGGACAGCGCTTCAGCCTAAGACTGTCTAGACGGAGCAAATTCGCCGCGAATTGTCTCGCTTGACTAAAACATGACAGAAATTTTGCAGATTCATTACTTTAGATAAGTACATGCTCAGAAGTTCGCGCGTAAACTGGATGATCTAGTTTCTTGAAAGTCGATACGCGCGTAATGCTCGTGGATGCGATGTATTGGCGTCATACTTCACCTGCGCGCGAGACAATTCGCGATCATTTGGATATTTGACAACTATTGAAATAAATTATTTTTTTAGTGATTATTAAATAGAGGACCTCCCAAGTCTTGTCACGTAGTTTTATGTTCGAAAACCATTTGTAACTATCGATTGAAGTAAAAAAAGTGCGTCGAATTTTGCTGGCGACACTGTTCAGTATTTCATACAACATAAGCGCGAGTTTTGACGTTTGAAAGAAAAGTTGCTGATTTGTCTTGTAGTCAATTATACCCAATAGGTATGATGACAACTCAATCAAATCAGCAACTCTTTCTTCTTCTTCTTGTCCTTTTTCCCACCTATGTGAGGTCGGCAGTCGGCACAACATGTTTTCTTCTTCCATTCACTTCTGTTACCCGTCAACCTTTTATTCACCCCTTTTATACCCATATCCTCTTTCACACAATCCATCCATCTTTTCTTTGGTCTGCCTCTACTAATTTTTACTTCTCTACTCCCTCTACTCAAATCAGCAATTCTTTATCAAACATACAACGCACGTCAACGCAGGAGGTTTGCATGAAATACGAATCATCGAATCACAACGCACTTTTTTTCTTTAATCTTTTTTTATTGAGAGATAGACTTGCGCTTGACGACAATCAATGCTTTGTACTATAGTTTAAAATGGTTGTCAAACTTAAAACTAACCGAGGATGTGAATTTTAGGTCTTTTGGAAGATTCTCTATTTAATAATCTGTAAGAAATTTACTTTTGACATGGGCATCATCCCAGTTAACTCTATGGACAAGGTGTGATTATCCAGAGTGGGTGTCAGCGTTGCGGGCGGGCGGTGCCGGCGGGCCGGGGCGCGACTATTTCCACTTCTTAGCGGAGAAGAGCACGGCGCGCTGCTTGAGGAACAGCGAGTAGCTCTGCTTGCGCAGCGCGCTGGCCGCCAGCGCGGCCGGCCCGGCCGCAGACCCGGCCGCCGCGCGCCGCGGCCGCCCGCGACCTCTACCTGCTCGGACGAGAACGGTGTGTTCTAATAACGTGTGGCCACTGTTGTCATTAGAATTGCATATGTATTAAGATGCTCTTTATTAAAATCTCTCAGCTCGGCTAGCGCAGCGCACTAGCGATTAGTGTGGCGTGCGGCTAGCGGGCGCTCGCGCCTCGGTACGACCTCGTCCTCTACTTGTCGGATGACGAGGCACGTTGTGTAAGAACGGTGTGTTAAAATACGAACGGTGAGCTCAACGTGGGGTTCTGTGTACGTAACGTGTAACGTGTAATGCTCACCTGCCCGCCCTCCTCGTCCTCAAAACTCGCGCTTGAGCACCGGCCCCGGCGGCACGAACGGCGCGGGCGACTCGCTCGCGTCGTCGTCGTCGTCGGCGATGCGCACCGGGCTGATGACCTGGACGTGTAATACTCACCTGCCCGCCCTCCTCGTCCTCAAGACTCGCACTTGAGCACCGGCCCCGGCGGCACGAACGGCGCGGGCGACTCGCTCGCGTCGTCGTCGTCGTCGTCGTCGGCGATGCGCACCGGGCTGATGACCTGGACGTGTAATGCTCACCTGCCCGCCCTCCTCGTCCTCAAGACTCGCACTTGAGCACCGGCCCCGGCGGCACGAACGGCGCGGGCGACTCGCTCGCGTCGTCGTCGTCGTCGTCGTCGGCGATGCGCACCGGGCTGATGACCTGGACGTGTAATGCTCACCTGCCCGCCCTCCTCGTCCTCAAGACTCGCACTTGAGCACCGGCCCCGGCGGCACGAACGGCGCGGGCGACTCGCTCGCGTCGTCGTCGTCGTCGTCGTCGGCGATGCGCACCGGGCTGATGACCTGGACGTGTAATGCTCACCTGCCCGCCCTCCTCGTCCTCAAGACTCGCACTTGAGCACCGGCCCCGGCGGCACGAACGGCGCGGGCGACTCGCTCGCGTCGTCGTCGACGTCGGCGATGCGCACCGGGCTGATGACCTGGACGTGTAATGCTCACCTGCCCGCCCTCCTCGTCCTCAAGACTCGCGCTTGAGCACCGGCGCCGGCGGCACGGACGGCGCGGGCGACTCGCTCGCGTCGTCGTCGTCATCGGCGAGGCGCGCCGGGCTGATGACCTGGTCGTGTAGCGTGCGCAGGTGCCGCAGCAAATTGGACTTCACGTTGAAGCCCTTGTTGCATAGTCCGCACACGAACGGCCGTTCGCCTGCGTCACAAATACAGCTGAACTCTCATTTCTTCATCGCGGCGCGATACGACTCCATAATAATTAATTACATCACAAAATACTAAAATCTTTATCATTACAATGTAATACAAATCTCTGAGAGATTAATTAAATTTCAAATCTGATAAGTAGAGAAGTTTCAGGTAAATATAACCATGTTATAGTTAAATATGATCAAGAAATCCTACTAACCTGTATGTGTACGCATATGTATAAGCATAGAGGCGTGCGAGGGGAAGGATTTCTTGCACTGCGAGCAAGTCTTGTTCTGTGCGCCCTCTGTGAAACGATTGTGACGTTTGGGTGGGGCACTGTTGTTTGATAAGGCCAATTCTGGACAACCGACATCGAACCAACATTTAGACAATGATTCTAACACAACTACACACGGAAAAAGCTGCAATGCTTTGCTCGAATGGGTAAAGGAGATGGGGAAAGAAAAAAGATTGTACAAGATTTTATTGGACCCGCAATTTTGTAGGGACATTAAATATTCTCAAGTTAATGCTGGAGACGTTAAATGAATAAATAAAATTGTTAACATTCACTAGCAAACAGTTTAGATATATCCTGACCCATAAAATCTGCATCTTGACCCAAAAAAAGAAGAAATCTGGTTTTAGTTTTAACCCCTCTCTTACACCAAATAATACTGTACGTACATGTATTAGATAATTTATATGAAGCAGTATTTGTATTGTGTTTTCATTCCTCGATTTAAGCAATTTAAAGCGCTTATGAAAGTCAGCTTGGAATAGAACAATAAAGTGGCTTTAATTTTACGCCCTTACAAACAGTGATTGTCCAAACGTACCCATCTCCTTACAAGAATATTATTACGTTATTACCAGTATTTTTGAAAAAAAAAGACAAAAAAAGCGAGCCAAAGCATTACAGAATAACAATTTTTATAGAACATAACTGAAGTGATTATCATGACTGTAGCGGATTTGTGTGAAAAAGAAAAAAAAAAAATTGCAAAAGCCAAAATTAGTGATCTGTGATTAAACCGTGGACGTAAACAGCGAGAACCGAAATAAATTCAAACGATGTTGCGTTCGTCGAGAATTAGCCACATACATAACAATCAGATTTCAGCTATGTTAGTTAAATAGGAAACTAACTATAACAGTTTAGTAATCTTATAATTCAAAAAGCTTACATCTGTAATAAAAAATATAGTTTATAACCATTTTACTTAACTAAATAAATGCCATAATAACGTTAATGAAACATATTTTTTATAAAGTTTTAATAATAGATAAATACGCCTAAAATAGCTTGCCAATCAAAATCCTGACGGCTATTTTTAAAATAATTAATTATTATATTTTTTCACCGTTCTGTTAACCAGTCGAATTTTATTGTAACTGACAGTAAATAATATGAAGAATATGACGAGGTAGCCTTGCCTGCTCATTTCTTGATCACACTACCTGGCAACTGGCAAGCGGGTATAAACAGGTAAGTTATAGGTAACTTCACGGATCTGTTAACCGCTTGAGTTATATATCAAAATATAGGTAATTTTATAACAAACGCGATGGTATAGCATTGCCTACAATAAATCTGTCAAAAAAAATATTTAATTAATTAATTTTAAAATAGCATGGTCAGGATTTTGATAGGCAAGCTATTTTAGGCCTATATATCTATTATTAAAAAAAATTCAAAAAATGTTTCATCTGGTTAACAGATCGGTGAAGGTCGTGGTGTTTCCGGCTCTCGTAATATAATGTAGGCTTTTAACCCGGAAACTGAAAGGTAAAATCCCTTGGTACACAATGGATTTTCAAAACCTAAATCCACGCATAAAGGAGCATCAAATATTTATACTAATAAAAATGCGAAAGTTTGGATTGATGGATGTTCGTTACTCAATCACGCCAGAACGGCTGAACGGATCTGGATACAATTTGGCACAGAGATAGATTATAGTCTGGAATAACACATAGGCTACTTTTTATCCTGGAAAATTATAAAGTTACGGCGGGAACCAAAAAACCTCAATCCACGCAAGTATCAGCTATTCAGCTAGTATTATAAATGCGAAAGTTTGGATGGATGTTTGTTACTCATTCACGCCAGAACGGCTGAACGGATCTGGATGAAATTTGGCACAGAGATAGATTTTTATTTTTTATAAAGTTCCCGCGGGAACCACAAAACTTAGAACCACGCGGGTTTCAGGTTATACAATACTTATCTATGCACGCGGGCATCAGCCCCCCTAGCATGGGCCAAAACAATTTTCTCCCCGAGGAAAGGATAAAATTTTTATTCCTAAATAAATAAATAAAAACGCTAAATAACGGTGGATAAATAGTCCCCCGAGTCCCCGTGAGATGTCAAACGGGGATAAACTTCTCCTCTCCCCTGTTGCCGTGCTCTGAGAAGTGGATAAGTTAATTTTATCAATTGTCAGTGGATAAAATCGGGGGATAAAATTTTTATCTCCGGCCCATGCTAGCCCTGCAGCTAGTTTTAGTATAAAGTAGAAACGTTATAATGTAGTGTAGAATACACACCTGACTCTGTGTGCGTGCTCTGTATGTGGCGGACCCACTCGGCGGGGTTAGGGAAGTGCTTTTGGCACAGATCGCAGCGCAGCAGAGCCATAGTTTCCTCCGTGTCATCGCTCTGCAAAAACGCGAACTTTGACTACCCGCTACCAAAATATCGATCCAAAAACTCTCAACTGACCTTTATTATATATGGGGTGATCCCATGTCACATTTGTGATTTTGTGATTTTTTGACCCCTCCTCCATCCTTGTCACATTTGGTCACATTTGTGACGTCACATATCTTGCAATTTTAAGTACATCTAGAAATTATTAAATCAAAACAGCACTTCCGAAATTAGTTTTAAACCTTACTGATACAGATAGAGTTGGAAATATTTTTAAGTTTTCGTTATTAGTTCAAATTATCATTATTTAACAATTAGATGTATAAGATTTTGAAATGTGACGTCACGAAACTTAGGACCCCTCACACCCCTTGTCACACTTTTGGGACACGGCATTAAAAACTACTAAAATTCAAATTATTTTTATTCAAGACGACAAGTGCTTTTGAATAGTCAAGTGAATCTACCAATGGTTCGGAATGCCGTGCTTACTGAGAAGAACCAGCACGAAACTCTGTGGTTTATTTTTCGTCATAGCACTTTTTATCCCGGCAAAGAGCTCCAACAGCATTTTTCAAAAACCTAAATCCATCAGTCGTCCTTGCAGGTAGGTATTCGTCGTCGTCGTCAACCGATGGACGTCCACTGCTGGACATAGGTCTCCTGTAGGGTCCTCCACAAGCCATTGCGCCGCCTGGATCCAGCGACTCGCTTGATGTCGTCTGTCCACCGTGTGGGGGGGCTGCCGATGCTGCGCCTTCCAGTGCGGGGTCGCCATTCCAGCACCTTTGGACCCCAACGTCCATCGGTTCTCCGAACTATGTGCCCCGCCCATTGCCACTTCAGCTTCGCAACTCTTCGGGCTATATCGGTGACAGGTAGGTATTATCTAGTAAATAATGTAAAAGTAGCGGGAATAGTTACCGCGGAGCGATGTTTGCGTCGCCTGGGATGGTGTTGGTCGCGGGCGTGGTTCTGTACGTGCCTCACCCACGCCGCAGGAACCGTGAACACTTCAGCGCATAACTCGCACGCCAGCGGACTGTACAACTGCAATACAAGGTCAATTTACATAGACGGGCCCTGTCAAACAAAGAATGTGGACCTATTTTACTAACGCCATTTAGTCTGAAAAGCGGGACAGCGCTATGGCGGGGACAAGGACAGGCTTATACAGGTGACGGGCATGCACCACAAGTCGGACGCCCAACTTTTTTCTATGAAAGGGCCCATCTAGTACCTACATATATATATCATGTCAATAGAATCAGGACCCGATACCCGGGATAAGGATTATTGGTACGTTTATACCGCGGAGAGCAAAATAAATGAAAAGTCTGTGAAGGAACTAGAAGTTTAATTCGCTATAATCCGCGACAATAGGTAAATCTATGTGGCACAGTGTGTGTCCCGCACTTATAGCCCGTAATATTCACCACACATTGACTTACCAATACATTAGAGGCACCATCGAAACGCAAAAAATGGCACGGTCAAATTGTGCACAAATAGGTATTCTGAACAATTTTCGCCTCAGTCGCGCATGAGTACACTAGGCGACAAAATGTCGTATGTGTCGAATTGTTATTACAAAATTGAACCCTAAATATAAAGATATATGGTTGGTTTTTGTGAACCATTTGGTGTCTCATTCTATATTATCTATAGCTGTGTTTGTATAAGCGATTGTGGACGCTTTTTGAGTATTAATTTGTAGGTAATGTTGTATCCTTAGTTGGTAAATCGATGTCACCACACCACAGAAATCTTCCAAACTACTCTCAACGTACCTACATTTCACTCCGATACTGGAGCATCTTCAGATGTTGACTCGACAATGCACGATTGTGAAGTCTATGGTTAGCGTTTTTAATAGCTTTCGCTAAAGTGTTAACGATTATAGAAAGAGAATAGACACGAAACGTATGTAAAGGGACTCGAACATCTCAGCTATCGATCCTTACCCTTTAATTGTATGCCTTGGTATTGGTATGTCTTTAATATTAACCTATATTGCTATCTTTCTCGTCCGTTTACCAAGCTCATCTATCTCCATATTGTCCGAAGGTTCATATTTTAAGGTCTGGAACATATCTGCGATCGATTGTTCTACTTCTAACATCTCAATCTATATATTTTTTGACGTAACCTATTTTGCTATCTCTCTCGCTCATAGTGTGAGAGTGAGAGACAAGTATGCAAGCTTACCAAGCCCTCCTCCTCTATCTCCATATCGTCCATAGGTTCGGACTTGACGCTCATCTCGGCCTGGAACATCTCGGCAATCGATCGTTCCTCCTCCTCTATACTACTAGCGTCCCAATCTGGTTCGTCTTTTACGTGGATTTCGGTGGAAATCTCGGTTGTGCTGATGGAAGATTTTTCTGGAACAAATGCAGAAAGCTGAACTAGACCGGTAAATAATGATTAAGTTTTCTGCAAAAAATAATAGCACAGTAGGAGAGGGTGAAGAATGGGATAGTTAAATCCCCTTAGGAGTTCAAATTTCGTCTGGTGGGAGACTTCGGCGGTGGATAGTCACCACACTACTGGCAAAGACATGTTACCAAGCGATTTAGCATTCCAGTACAGGGTCATGAAGTAATTGGGTAAGGATTTGAATTTAATATAACTGCCGTAACCCGCTAGTAAGTAAGTGGCATAAGTAAGTAGTATAAGGTTAGCCCCCTATCATCTTAGATTGCATCATTATTTACCAAGAGCTAACATATGTAAATAAAGAACATAGAATAAAGAATTATTTAGTACTAGCTGATGCCCGCGACTTCGTCCGCGTGGATCGAGGTTTTTCGTTTCCCGCGGGAACTCCTTAATTTTCCGGGATAAAAAGTAGCCTATGTATTATTCCAGACTATAATCTATCTCTGTGCCAAATTTCATCCAGATCCGTTCAGCCGTTGAGGCGTGATTGAGTAACAAACATCCATCCATACATCCATACATCCATACATCCATCCAAACTTTCGCATTTATAATATTTATTCGATTTATGTATTCAATTTTTTTTTTTTTTTTCAATTTCAATTTGTTTATTCAAAAGTTTACAACAAAAACCACACAAATAATATAATAATACACTTACTAGAAACCAACTAAGGTAATGGTAATAAAAGTAATAAAATAACTTAAAAATGACATGAAAGTTAGACTTACATAATAATTTGGCCATTTGCGTGGGTGGTAGGTCTGACTCCTAACTAGTTGCCTGTATTTAGGATGTCATTCCCGATTCCCGCGGAGCTTAGGGCTTTGCAAGTTATACAACCTGTTTTTTAACATTGTACACTAACACTATTTATTAAATCCTTTCATTCTGACAAAAACTCCAATTAAAAACAAAGCAAAAACACCAAATAATTTGTGTGCCTACCCACTTTTGGAGCGGTCAGTAAACGGCGCGTAAACATGATGTACATAGATCTAATGCGCATCCTACAAGAAGAGACACGAGCATTGCATATTGAGCGTAGTTGGTACTAAGTAGTAAAGTAAAAGTTTTTTTTTTTTTTTAAATAACAGTGGATGTCTTGTATTATATTTTAATAATTATTATCATTGGAGTAGTCTTATATAATTACTTATGTATAATTGAATTTAATTAGGAACTTTATTTTGTAATAATTATTGTGATTTATTTTATTAGTGTGGAATTATTTATGTTAGTTAGGTAAGTATAATTAAGGCTTAGTTTTATTAAATATACAAAGTGATTTGTATAATAATTAAATTTGGATAAGTAATAGTTTCTTTTAAAGGTTAGGTATATGCTTTATTTTATAAGTATCCTTTGGGTTTACGAACATAAAATTTATTTTTTTAACTAAGTACTTTAATTTATAATTGAAGTGATTATTGTATAATTAGTGGCGTTTCGGTTAGTTAAGTATAATTCAATTTAAATATGTAAGTACTAGTTTCTTTGTAATTTATATGCTTGTACCCTTTAGGTTTAGGAACGTAAAATTTAATTAGGAACTTTATTTTATAATTTAAATGATTAATTATTTTATTACAGAGACGTTTAAGTTGAGGTAAGTATAATTAAAATTAAATAAGTGCTATTATATTTTTTAGTTTATAATGTGGTTTATTTTATAAGAGGTTTAGGTTAAGGTACTTAAAATTAAATATAAGTAAGTATTTGTGATTTATGTGTACATAGATTATAAGTACTGAAAGAAACATTTGTTTGAGTTTGATCTTTTTGAACACCATTAAAAAGAATTTAGTAATCATCCTGGTATTAGATTATTCTTATTTTTCTATATATATATATATATATATATATATATATATATATATATATATATATATATATATATATATATATATATATATATATATATATATATATATATATATATACCTATATATAATATATATATTTGAGTCATCATTTATTCCAAGATGGTTAGTAAATTTTCTGTTTGGTCGTAATCCAGGGTCATAAGATAGTTAATAATGGTTTTCTTAGCTACCGGCTTAGTTTTATTAAATATACTAAGTGATTTGTTTAATTTGTTGTAGAGGTAAGGTCCTATAAAAATTGATTGGCGTCGCGTTGATTTTAATTTTGTTCTAGGAATAGTACATACTTGCCAAGTCCTTCTTAATCCTTTTAGTTTTAGGGAAATTTCTTTGTATTTTAGTTTTGTATGCTGCTTTATGATGATACTACATATGAAAAGTTGACGAACAGTTAATAGCTTACAGTCTTCGTACAGTTGGACCGTTGGGTAACGATAAGGTTTGAATTGTGATACCTTCAATATCGCACGTTGTGCTCTCTCAAGTTTCAACATGTTTGTTTTACCCGCTCCACCCCAGACTGGAATACAATATGCAAGTACAGATTGCACTAAGGCAAAGTATATTTGTTTAATTAAGGGTTTGTCAGCGATATAACGCATATGTTTAAATATGAATATTAGTTTTCTTATACGTGGTGTGAGTTTATTTATATGATTTTCCCAGGTTAGGTTCTGATCTAGTTGGACTCCTAAGTATTTGATTTCTTCTGTCTGATTTAGTTGGGGACAGTTGCATAAAGAGTCAACAGCAGGCATAATTTTAGTTGTGCATGAGTGTATTTTCAACTGAATTTGTCCCGCTTTTGGTTGGGAAAGTTGTGAAGGTGAAAATGTCATAAATTTAGTTTTCTGTACATTTAGGGTCAAAAGGTTGTTATTCAGCCAAGTTTGAACCTGTTTTAGGCCAGTTTCTGCATCTGCTGCGATACTCGACCATGAACTATTAGTAAACAGAATTGCGGTATCATCAGCGAATGTGAATATCTTGGCTCTTTGAATATTCATATTGCAGAGGTCATTAATATACATAAGAAATAAAGTGGGACCTAACACACTACCTTGTGGTACTCCAAAAGTTACTTGTTCTTCGTTGCTGATATAATCTAGTATTTTGACTGATTGTGTTCGATTTGACAAATAACTTTCAAAAAATTTCAGCGGTAGGCCACGAATACCACATGCTTCCAATTTTGCTAAGAGAATAGGGATAGAGACCGTATCAAAGGCCTTTGCTAAATCGAGGAACACTCCCAGGCATTTTTGGCCTTTGTCCAAGTTAATTGATATATCATCAATAATTGCAGTCACCGCGTCTTCTGTCGATTTCTTTGAACGAAATCCAAATTGATTAGGTGAGAGTATATGATTCTTTTCTAAAAAGGATGTTAAGCGTGAGTTGATTACTTTTTCTATTATCTTGGACAAAGCTGGCAATAGCGATATAGGGCGGTAATTCGCAATTAGATCTCTATCCCCACCCTTATAAATCGGACAAATGATTGACCTTTTTAGAGGCCTAGGGAAGATTCCGTTTGTTATACACAAATTACAAATGTGTGCGATAGGATAACACAGATTATTTTTAGCCATCTTTATTACTTTTGTTGGAATGTTATCCCATCCAGCTGCCACATTTTCGTCAAGAGATATTATTATTTTATTTATTTCGTATTCATCAGTGAGTGAAAGAGCTAATGAATGGTATGTGTTTGTTTGATTTGGTATGTTTTTTGTTAAAAGACTGTGATCAAGGTTATTTTTTGTTATGATTTTAGTAGCTAATTCCGGTCCAACTTTTGAAAAATAAACGTTGACATCATTCACCGAGTCTTGCGGGAGCTTTTTTGTAAAAAGAAGTGCTGTAGATTCCTCTTTTTTATCTGCAAATTGACAAATTTCTTTAATTGTAATCCATGTATGCCTAAGGTTATTGTGATATTTATTTAAGAGTTCTCGATAGTATTTGCGTTTTAATGATTTAAGCAGCTTATTACACGTATTCCTGTAGTTTTTGTATGTTTTTTGTAATTCCTCATCATTCGGATGTTTTCTCACCTTATTGTGTAATTTGTTACGTTTATTTATACATTTGATAATTCCGTACGAGATCCAAGGTTTTAAATTTCTTTGCCTCCGAGATTTAGTAAGATATGTTGTGAACTCATGCATTGTGCTTTTAATTGTATTAATGAATAAGTTAGTCGCTTCTTCAGGATCTCTTAGGTCAGTTACTATTTTCCAATCAATACTGTTTAATCTCGTGAAGACACCTTCATAATTAATCTTTTTAAAAGTTTTTTCATAACAACTTCGTGCCATGTTTTTATCTAGTTTTAATTTAAGAATAACAGTGTCATGATCTGTGACGTCAGTTTTACAAACTATAAGTAACGCCTTAGATTTAGAGTTCGTTTTGAGTAGTATATGATCTAGGCAAGTTTCGAATCTAGTAGGGTATGTGTGAGCAGGAAGTAAACCATGAGAAGCAGCTATGTTAAGATAGTCAATTGATGAGCTAGTATCGTTTGAAGAAATAATATTAATGTTGATGTCACCAGCGACAATTAAACTACTTTGGTCTTTGAATTCTTTTAGTAATAGGTCGAAGGAGTTAACGAAATTCTCAACTTTTTTAAAGGCACACGGTCGATATATCCCAATTAATGTGAGATTAGGAAAGAGCTGTATGGCTAAACAGTTGGCTTCTTGGACTAAAGGTTCATAAACACGAATAGGGTTAATAATATCATTAACATATATCACCACTCCATCATTCTGGTTGTAATTTGTTTTTGTGAAATACTTCTGATAACCGGGTAAATTGGGAATATTTGATCCGTCACTATCTTTTGGTAACCAACATTCTGTCATCACAAGGATATCAATGCTTGATGTTGCCAATCTCGCAAGTAGAGCGCAAAAATCATCCATGTTTTTTTGGATGCTCCGTATGTTTTGTGTTATTACTGTCAAACAACGGCCTTTAACCTCTTTCAGAAGATCGGCACACTTTTCAGCCTCATCAACCATATAGGTATTAGCGATATTGATTGAATCAATATCGCAGACTATGTCTGTAAAATCCGTCATTGTATGTACAAGATGTGGAAGGTGTTTGTATGGTTGACGAGGAAGCTGATAATCCTGGTATCTTTGGATTGTCTACATGATTGGAGCATTTGTGGTACGAATTAATGAAAGGATTTAATGCAACTAATAAATACTTAGAAGTAACGCTATGAATGACACAATCAAAATTAATAATAATAAGGAAATACTGAAGCACAATTAACATAACAAAAGACATAAAAATAGATACATCATTTAGTCATTGCTGACTTTCAATATGGTCAAGCATATTTATGTTGTTAATGTGAAAAGCTTTAGAGTTAACGTCTTTCTTGAGGTAAATTTTTCCATCTTTTAGCCAGCAGAATTTATATTGGTTTAAATTAGCAAATGCCCGCGAATGAAAGAAAACATTTTTAGCATGAGGCGTAAGATAATCATTAACATAGATGAAGTCTCTATTACCTTCAAAGCCCAAAGTCTCCGCGGTAATTTTGCACCCTGCATTGGCCAAATTATAACTTTTCACATGTTTAAGAAGCTTTCTTTTATCGTCAACACGAGTGAATTTCACAATAACGCTACTATTGACTTTCTTCCTGTTGTTTATGCGGTAGACTGAGCTGATCTCGATGTCACGTAAGCCGACGACTTCACATAGTTTTTTAATAGGCTCTTCTATCACTTCCCCCTCCTTGATTGGAATATTCTTTATTTCAACCGCCTTTAATCTTTTCAGTCTTAGTAGTTCTTCAATCTTATCTTCTAGACGTTGAATAGTCTTTGTTTGTCCATTTTCAAGTTGTGATATACGCTCGTCTAGTTTGTTTATTGTATCCGCATAAATACTATTTTGTTTTTCAGCTACTGTGAGGCGCTCCATGATTTCCGATAAAATTTTGTTATTACTTTCTTTAATATCTTGCCTAATTTTGTCCAACTTTTCTTCCATATCTTCTTTGAGACTTTTGATCATTTGCTTGATCTCCTCCTTTAAATTCAGCTGCTGTGTATCCCAATCTCGACGTCTCTTTATTATGTTTTCATTTCTTGGGGTATCCATTTTACCCGGCGTAGTAGTTTCCATGTAATCTTCAGACATATTCAGTATGTCACTTCTAGTAAAAGATTAAGCTATGTATTGATAAAACTGGTTGAGTGGCTTGTAAGCGAGTACACGTCCGCTCGGTGCGATAGATACGATGATTCTCCCATGATGATGTATATATGTCTGTATGTATGTAGGTATGTATTTATGTATATTATATATGTGTATGTATGTATATTTATTATATACTAGCTGATGCCCGCGACTTCGTCCGCGTGGATTGAGGTTTTTCGGTTCCCGCGGGAACTCTTTAATTTTCCGGGATAAAAAGTAGCCTATGTGCTATTCCAGACTATAATCTATCTCTGTGCCAAATTTCATCCAGATCCGTTCATCCGTTGGAGCGTGATTGAGTAACAAACATACATCCATACATCCATCCATCCAAACTTTCGCATTTATAATATTTATTTGATTTTAGACGTTGCGCTATCCCGCGCTCTTGTTTGTTAATCTCCTCTCCCCAAAGGTTGTCTGGAAGAGATTGCTTTAGCAATAAGACCGCCTTTGCACCCTTCTTGTATCTTTTAATCTTTCTGTTTATTGTTCTTGTTCTAAGTGTGTGCAATAAAGAGTTTATCTATCTATCTATCTATATGTAGGGGAAATTTAAAAAAATAAACCATGTAACTCACTTGAGCTAACCGACGCAGTATCATGGTCCTCAGCCTCCTTAGAATCTCCTGTCTCCATCTGTTCTGTTTTCTGTCTTTTCCCATACTTCCGCTCGACGGCGTGTCGAACGGTCAAACGTGGGGCTGGGGCTTCGTCCGGGGAATCGTCGGCCACGGTCACCTAGAACGGACATAGAGAGCTATACTTACGTGATAACTATATAGGGATGCCGTTGTTTCAATTGCGTAATATGCACCATGCAGAAATCCTTTGTTTTTTTTAAAAGTGAAAACTTCTTTAGCCGCGTTGAGCACTTTTTGGTAGGGGGTAAACTTGTGGATTCGCGTCATCGACACCTCGCTCCGACATGCTCGCGAATACCGACATGCTCGCGTTATTAAGAAGACAAAAGGTCTTAAATATAAATATACCTACTACATTCGTATTAAACTTTAATTTTTTTTTTTTTATGTCATCCCCACTATCATGCGATCAGCTGCGAGAGCTATGAGCAGATTTTATCAAGTTTCCATGGCGTGTGAGGCTGTCCTTCCACTGAAGGCTCTACCTCTTATTTTTTTTTTATTCCCCTTTCGTTTTAGTGGATGAAGTCCCAAATAGAACCGCGTTTCAGCCTTCTGGGTTCCATTGGGATGCTGAGTGACGAAGCTAGCTTATTGTTGTGGGCGTTTATTCGCTCTTTATACCTCTTTGCTCTGTGTTCAATTTCTGTTAAGGATAGTACGTTGAAGGACGACAGAAAGTCTTGAAGATAAGATTGAACTTTCCTTTAATGGTCAACAATACTATATATATGATGAATGATGTGGATGCGGACTGTATAAAGTAAGACTGAATGCGCACAGTTGCCGCGACTTGATGTGATTTGCAAGTGATTTCGAGTGCTGGAGCGCGCGATGTTGTGCGCCCGCTGCCCGCGCCCCGCGCGTGGAAACCGGTTGGAGGCGTAGTCTCCAACAATTTCTTCTTTTATAGTTTTTATATCAAGATGTTCATGAAGTTCTGACATTTTAGTAAACCATGGGGCATTTGCTATGTTTTTGAGGACTTTGTTTTGAAATCTCTGGAGAATTTCTAGATTTGAGTTCTTTGCAGTGCCCCATAGCATACCATAGGTCCACACTTTATAGTAGTTTTGTAGATGAGCAATTTGTTATTTAGAGAAACACGCGAATGTCGTCCCATAAGCCAGTTGAGCTTCCTAAAAATTAGATTAAGTTCGTCACGTTTTTTTGTTATGTGAGTCTTCCATGTTTGTTTTTTATCTAAGTACATCCCGAGATATTTTGCCGACTCTCTATGAGGTATTATATCTTGACCAAGTCTGACTGGGGGACAGATGTCTTTTCGTAAGGTAAAAGTCACATGCGTCGACTTCGTCGAACTAGCTTTTATGCGCCATTTAGTCATCCATTCATCTATCTTGTTCAGGTGGTTTTGCAATATTTCTGATGCCATGCTTGGATCCTTACTGTTGCACAGTGCTGCAGTATCATCAGCAAATGTAGCGGTGAGTACATCGTTCGAGATGGGAATGTCAGAAGTATATAAGAGGTATAATGTTGGTCCAAGAACAGAGCCTTGAGGTACCCCCGATTTAATGTCATGGAAGTCTGAGTAAGTGTCATTCATTTTAACTCTGAATATTCTTTGATACAGGTATGATTTTAAGAGCATATTTTTAAGGTTATGTGGAAGATGACTCTTCGCCTTAAAGAGCAAACCGTTATGCCAGACCTTATCGAAAGCCTATTGGACGTCCAGAAATACAGCGGAGCAATACTCTTTGTTTTCCAAAGCATTTCTTATTTTATTTACCACTCTGTGGACTTGCTCAACCGTTGAATGGCCAATTCTAAATCCAAACTGATGTTGAGGGATTATTTCTTTTTCATTAAGGATGGATTTAAGTCTACACAAGGTTATCTTTTCAAATACTTTGGATAATGTTGGCAGCAGACTGATTGGTCTATAAGATGATACCAGATGCGGTGGTTTACCGGGTTTTGGAACCATTATTATTTCTGACACCTTCCAGACATTTGGGTAGTGCAACGTTCTCAAGATCCCATTAAATAGTTGCGTCACGAAAACAATTGCTTTTTTTGGAAGTTGTTGTAGAACTTCAGCCGTTATTAGGCAATATCCTGGGGTTTTCTTGAGATCCAGTTATTTTATAACTCTTTGAACCTCTTTAGGCGTACAACATTTTAGTGGTGGGCTGAGTTGTAGATCTGTTTCTAAGAAGTCGTCAACTTCTCTGTCAGTGCCTGGGTCAGAGCTGTTCGAAGTAAATACTTCACTTAAGAAGTTGCCAAAAGCTTTTGCGCGTTCGCTGTCTTTCCTTGCCCAAGTGCCATCGCAAAGTTTTAAAGGGTAATTCGGAGGTATGGGTGCTGCTTTATTCAATTTTACCGCTCTATAGAGTGAGTACTCGCCCTTCGATGATGCAGACAAGTTGACCAATTTGTTTTGTAGAGTATCATCCTCAATCTCTTTTAGATATAATTTAAGTTCTACAATAGCGCGATTTAGAGCTTTTTTATCTGAAGGGTGTCGACTGGTGTGCCATACTCTCCTAAGTCTTCTCTTCTCAAGTACTTTATTTCTAATATCCTTGGGGAGGTTTTTACTTCCTGGAGTATGACATCTCTCGGGTGTAGAGATCCACGCTGCCGTTTGAATGAGGTTAGTTATATTGATGGCTGCTTCGTCAATGTCCTCATTTGTTTTTAGCGGGATTTTTAGTGATAGGTGAGATTCGATGTAGTCTCTGAAGGCATCCCAGTCGGTATGTTTACTATACAGGGTCTCTTTTGTTGGCCTTTCGATTATCGTAGTACTTATGGTTCCTATCACCGGCGTATGATCTGAGTCACCATCCAAACAACTTTCGACGCTGAGGTACAGATTTGATAACCCTTTGTAAACAAAGAAGTCTATAAGGTCTGGTACTTTGTTGGGGTCAGTAGGCCAGTATGTAGGTTCTCCTGTGCTTAAGATTAGTAAGTTGTTTTTAAGTATGCTTAGGTTAAGTTCTCTGCTTCGGGGTAGCGTATTAAACTTTAATGAAAGATTTTTTTTTGTTTGTTTCTAAAAATAATAATAGATAAAAACTACAGGAATTTAATGTACCTAGTGAGCGCAAAAAGCGGAATTTATGCAGTGTTTCTCTCTAGTACACAATACTACATACCGTAGCCGTAGTAGACGACGACGCTGATGATGTAACAGTGGCAGCCATGGATTCCTGTGGCTGGGCCTGCGCGACCAGTATAGTCTGGCCCTTGGCCCCGCCAGAACGCAGTGTAGCCTGCGTGCCACCTTCTGTGGTCTTGATGAAGACCAGCTTCGGTGGGCCGATGAACATGGGCCTGTGTGAGAGAATTTGATGAAAATTGCAGCAATAATGCACCTTTTGACAACCTCCCTGGTACAATAGTGATCTTATAACGACCTCCCTGACGAAGTGTTGAGCGCTGATGTCATAACGTGGGAGGTCCCGGGTTCGATCCCCAGCAGAGTCAATTTGGGAATTTATAATTTCTGAGTTTTCTCTGGTCTGGTCTGGTGAGCGGCTTCGGCTGTGGCTAGTCACCACACTATCGGCAAATACGTGCCGCCGCGATTTAGCGTTCCGGTACGATGTCGTGTAGAAACCGATTAGGAGTATGGGTTTAATATAACTGCCATACCCCTAACAGGTTAGCGCGCTGCCATCTTAGCCTGCATCATCACTTACCACCAGGCGAGATTGCAGTCAAGGGCTAACTTGTACTTGATAAAAAAAAATTATAATAGGTTCCTGGCTCCATTCCCAACAAGGTCAATGTGGGAATCTGATTAGGGGTATGAGTTTAATATAACTGCTGTACCTACCCCTAAGTGTACGGGCACGAAACTAGCGGTAGCGGGGCGACGGCGGTAGCGGGGCGATGCCTAGTCGGCGAGCTGGCGACGAATTTCGGGAACAATTTGAAAGAGGTCTGGTAATACTTTATAACCGACAAAAACGTCTGGGATTAATTTTTTAGAATTCTATAAGTAAGTATAAAATTTAAAGATAAAAAAATCAAGTTGCCAAAAAAGTGTTTTTTCCGATTTTTTTTTGCAAATGTTATATGCTGCGCAGTAGCGAAATAACCGCAAACGCTATCCCAGACTGGCACAACTGGATTCGACAATGAACGAAATTATATTTTTCCACAATTTCAGCTTGCCTAAAGGACCTTCCCGAAATTAGTCGCCAGCTCTCGGATTCCATCGCCCCGCTGTCGCGGTCGCTCGGCCGTCGCTAGTTTCGTGTCAGACGCCTGATAGTTTAGCCCGTTATACTGGATTGTAACTTACCACAAGGTGAGATCGCAGTCAAGGGCTATATTGTAGTAGAATTTAAAAAAACCTACATTTATGCAAATTAAGAATTAAATAGTATTAGAAGGTTGGGTGGAATATTCAGGAGATACCTGCATAGGGCTTTGAAAATTCTGATTCATACGGCATGTTTTCTTTATATAAAAAAAATTAAATTAGCTGCTCTAAAGGGCTTATACTATGCGACTTGCAATAGGTGAAATTATAAATAAACTTTTGCCTACTAAAAGAGACTAAGAGTTAAAATTAGTATTTTTGGTGAATATATTAAGAAAATCAAAAATTTGTAGAATAAATGTTTTTCAGTATTATGTGATACTAGATGATGCTCGCGACTTCGTCCGCGTGGATTAAGGTTTTTTGATTCCCGCGGGAACTCCTTAATTTTCCGGGATAAAAAGTAGCCTATGTCCTTCCCCGGGATATAACCTACCCCTATACCAAATTTCAGCAAAATCGGTTGAAAAGATAGGCCGGGAAAGCGTAGCAGACAGACAGACAGACAGACAGACAGACAGACAGACAGACAGACAGACAGACAGACACACTTTCGCATTTATAATATTAGTAGGGAGCGAAATAACCGCAAACGCTATCCCAGACTGGCACAACTGGATTCGACAATGAACGAAATTATATTTTTCCACAATTTCAGCTTGCCTAAAGGACCTTCCCGAAATTAGTCGCCAGCTCTCGGATTCCATCGCCCCGCTGTCGCGGTCGCTCGGCCGTCGCTAGTTTCGTGTCAGACGCCTGATAGTTTAGCCCGTTATACTGGATTGTAACTTACCACAAGGTGAGATCGCAGTCAAGGGCTATATTGTAGTAGAATTTAAAAAAACCTACATTTATGCAAATTAAGAATTAAATAGTATTAGAAGGTTGGGTGGAATATTCAGGAGATACCTGCATAGGGCTTTGAAAATTCTGATTCATACGGCATGTTTTCTTTATATAAAAAAAATTAAATTAGCTGCTCTAAAGGGCTTATACTATGCGACTTGCAATAGGTGAAATTATAAATAAACTTTTGCCTACTAAAAGAGACTAAGAGTTAAAATTAGTATTTTTGGTGAATATATTAAGAAAATCAAAAATTTGTAGAATAAATGTTTTTCAGTATTATGTGATACTAGATGATGCTCGCGACTTCGTCCGCGTGGATTAAGGTTTTTTGATTCCCGCGGGAACTCCTTAATTTTCCGGGATAAAAAGTAGCCTATGTCCTTCCCCGGGATATAACCTACCCCTATACCAAATTTCAGCAAAATCGGTTGAAAAGATAGGCCGGGAAAGCGTAGCAGACAGACAGACAGACAGACAGACAGACAGACAGACAGACAGACAGACAGACAGACACACTTTCGCATTTATAATATTAGTAGGGATGTAGACTTGGAATGCATCTGGTAAACAAAGTCCTACAAACTTATCTGACCTGGTGGCCAAAATTGGAACAAATTTTTATGCCTGTTTAGTTTTGTTTTTATTTTATTTTTAATATACATACTAGCAACGCTATTACCGGGTCAAATAAGTTTGTGGGACTGAAGATTCATTTTATTACCTTGTGACACCTTGAGGTTGCATAGGATTGAAGGTCTTAAGAAGCTTGTCATCTTTCTTAACAGCAATCTTAGGCGCATCATCCTTCTTAGCTTGTTTGTTCACTATGGTGCTAGTGGTGGTCTGCGTAGCTTGAGTCTCTGCTGGGGCTGAGTCTCCCCCCGCCTCGTCCGTTTGTCTCCATAGCCCCCTGATCTTTAGAACTTCACCTGCTTTCAATACTGTGTCTAGAACTTCATTTGATACTGTGGTTTCACCTACAAGAAAAAATAATGGTATTTTTTTCTTTTATTTTTTGTTTACAATTATTGTGGACAAGTTGAAATTAGTAACTTTGTAGTTTGTACTCGTCTTACTTATAAATTAAAATAAAATAATCAAATCAGAAATTTAAGATTTAAAAAATCAGATGTTCTAGCTTTAATTAAAGAATTTGCTGGACCATAAAAGACTTGGGATGTATTGTATTTAAATCACAATGCCATAATGATACCTACATTGGGTAGGTACAATACTAAGCATGGTAGGTACTTACTTACCTGATTTAAAATTGTTTTTCATAGAAGTAGAGAACTAAGAAGAGGATATAGCAAACAGACATTTCTATATAATAAAGCGTATTCTAACATTCCCCATAGATTTTATGAATTAAAGTCCCTTTAAAATATTAATAATCATACCTTTATACATATATTCCACGAGAATCTTCAAAGCTTTTGTAGAAATCTCCGATGGAAGAACTACGTAGAGCATTCCGCCCATTCTTGTAACGGACCTCTGGCCTTCGAACAAGCTGCATAAATACACGCTGCAAGAGCTTAGTATGAACTTGTGTGCAGGAATCTGAGATCCGTCCATGGTGCATAGGACTACATCGGTAAATCTCTCGGACCGAAGCAGCGAGGCAACGGACCCGTTTAAATGGGAACTGTGTGAATGCCATTTCAACTGGTAAGTATCCGTCGACGTCATTGTCTCATTTCATCTTTACTTGCTCTTCTGTAAACGAAAATATGAGAAAAGTTTAGCAAATTGGAAAACATCACTTTCAAATCGACAAAACAAAACAAGCTTTTATGTTGGTTGCTACTATGAGAAGTCGATTGTAACTCGCAACGCGATAAGCCATTCGGATTGGTTTACTGTCGAGATCGACAAATTTTGATGCAACTTTTACTTTTCCAAACTGTGCAATTCATTTATGATAAAATAAAACCTAACTTAGATTTAAGATAAGTAAATAAATAAATTAATAATTATTGATAAGAACTCGTAGATTAATTTGATATTAATATACAAGAATTTCCATATTTAAAATCAAAAGTTTCGTAGTAGGGGACATTAAACAAACATCACGCTTGACGCCGGCTGTCAATAAACCATTTTACCTATTAGTACAAAACGGAAATGAAAATCAAAATAAAGTCAAAATTAACAAAAAGTAATTATTTTAAAATAACAAAATTATTTTCGTTTTTTAAAATAACTGATACCTAGGTAAGTAGCTACTTAATTAAAATTTAACATTTGATTAGGTACCTACCTAAATAATTGCCGATTCCATTATCAGAATTTGAAAATACATTTTTTAAATTCACTCTACTTAAATATAGACTCCAAAATTGTATCACTCAAAAGATAAATCTGAATAAATGCGCGCAACCACCGCTTGCGACCCTCGAATACGGTGTGCGGCGGCTGCGGCTCCGAAAATCGATAGAATTCGTATTGATTTAACTCAAAAAGCGGGGTTGCGCGTTTATCTCATCGATCCATGGGTTCAAGCTACGCGTCGCGCGTCGTCGGCTGCGTCGCGTCGGTGCGCGCGCCATAGATAATATACTATATACGGTACGCTTGCGCGAATTCACCGGCGCCCGCCCTGCCCTGCAGTACCCTATGCCCATGCCACCCTGTTCATGCGCAGTATGCATTCTTATTACCATACAACTAAATAGTATCCTCTACCCTACTAATATTATAACGTTATTATAATGAATGTGAAAGTTTGGATGCTTGTTACTCCTTGACGCCAGAATAACTGAACCGATTTGGCTGTTTGGAATAGAGATATATGGAAAGTTACAGAGTTCTCGCGGGAATTAAAACACCTTGTCTCACCCACACGGGTGAAGTCGTGGGCATCCCGCATCATCTAATTATTATTTATTTTCTAACAGGTTTGAGGATTCTTTTGATGTAATGTTTAAGAGGCGATTTATTAATAGTATGAAAGTACCTACTTGTACAGTCAAGCATGGAGTAATATGATGGAAAATTTCTCATAAAGCCTAAAGGCTGCTTTACCCGAACTGAGTTTTCTTTAAAAGGACCTTTTGGGAATCGAATCCACCACAACTTCTAGTATATAATCGCATCCGCACCAGTGATTATACGAGATTATTATGTCCTTGAAGAGGAGAGGTAATAAATGTACTTATTAGGAAATATTTTTATGCCGAAATGTATAGAAGAGATTGGAGATCAATAAATCTGCAAATATTTAATTCCCCGACTTTTCCATGTTCTCCGTATACCGCAATCGAACACAACGTTCATCTGGCGTTTATAGCGACACGCATTAAAATAGCAGATGAAAATATATTCTGCTGAATGCTAATGCGTGTCGCAGAATTAGTCCGCACCGCGTCGATTTAGCTATTTTCATAATCCCATAGGATTTCTTTGATTCTACATAACTGTATCCATGTAAGAAATCACACCAATGTGATGCTAAATTGCCGCGTGAGTCGTGACTGTAAGATGAACCAACAAACGAACACACATTCACATAAATAGTGGGTAGTGACTTATAGTGAGGCTTATAATGACTACTACTACGACTGAGGGTTTGTAACTAATAAGGAAAGGCCATTATTCGCTTTAAATCGAAAGGCATTTCACCTGCTGACCGCCAAACTTCAATTTGAAGATGGCATCCGATGACATGATGACTATATTCGCTTCCAAATACCTATGCTGATTTTGATGCGGGTTATTTTGTCAATCACGGTATGTATCATGACACTCACTGTGGGTTCCTGTAATACACAGCTGTAAGTATAATGACAGGATTACAAATCATTTTTGGTAGAGTTGAAAAATCACGGAACATTTGAATATTCTACAAAATGTGGAAATCAAACCTAGGACCTTTTGCATAAAAGCGCTCTAAGGTGCCACAGAGGTTGTTAAAAAGTAATGTACTGTGTCGACTGTCGCTTCGATGTTCGCGCCATCACAGCCACCGAGCATAATATATTTAGGTACCTATTTACTATACATAACTACACAATATATATTATTAACTATACTAATGTCCTCCCGACCGAATGTCAGCCATAGCGGCCAATCTCTACAGCCGCAAGCACTAGTGCATAAAAACAGGTGCACTCTCTTTTTTTTTTATCCACTACAAGTTAACCCTTGACTGCGATCTCACCTGATGGTAAGTGATGATACAGTCAAAGATAATAGCGGGCTAACCTGTTAGGCGAGAATGATAGTTATATTAAACCCATACCCCTATTCGGTTACTACACGGCATCGTACCGGAACGCTTAATCGGTTGGCGGCACGTCTTTGCCGGTAGGGTGGTGTAACTAGCCACGGCCGAAGCCTCCCACCAGGCCAGACCAGAGAAAATTCAGAAATTATGAATTCCCAAATTGACCCTGCCAGGGATCGAACCCGGGATCTCCGCACGTTAAGAGAACAGCGCTCAACACTGCGCCATGGAGGTCGTCAAAAGTAATGTATATTTTGATCTTTATGAAACTTGAGGGCTAAAGATAATTTTTCTCTTTAAAAAATATAGGTACTTAGGTAAGTAGGTATATTTATTTTCTTCAGTTTCCTTACAGTACAGCGGTCTGTGACTAACGGGAACGGAGTATTTCTATTTATTTTTTAGATCAATCCTATGGCCTAAAAAATATTCTCGTCTAGTGTGAAAAAGGCAAGTAGATACCGACTTGTTAAGTAGACAAGCCCCCGTGAGCGCGGGACGCACACGAATCGCGTGCGCAGACATTATTGATTTTCACTACCCCACGCATTTCTTCCCTTCTATTGTACTCGTACATAGATATTCTATCGATCTAGCGAAATAGAGGCCGTCATCGCGTCGAAACTCGAATCACTCAGCATTTTCGTAAATTACCTACCGGAAGTCAATAACATATTTTATTTTAGTATTTAACTTTGATTATGTCATAACTCTGTGCATGGCACGGCACCATGGCACAGACTTTTTTTTATTCCACAAGATAACCCTTGACTGCGATCTCAAAGTGATGATGCAGTCTGATCATCACCGCGTCGCGGGTATCAACCAGAATATTTTGCTTTAAATAGTTTTTTAAATTAATTATTAATAGCTAAAATGAGTAGATAATTAAGTAAATGTAATTAAATGAGTAAATAATGTATATTTTTATTATAAGTAAGTAAGTACCTATAGTTAGATAATAGATGATATTAAAAAACAAAGTCACCCTGCCGCGTCTGTCTGTTTTGAACGCGATAAACTCAAAAACTACCGAACCTATTTTCATATTATGGTTTTCACCAATGAACGAAGTGATTCAAGAGCAAGGTTTATGTGTATAATTCATTAATGTTCTAGGTATAAATTGGTTGAAATATTACGATGATTGTTGAAGATGTCGGAAAAAATCAAGCGGCCTACAAGCTTTCGTCGAAAACACTGATAATCCCTTTGAAATAATATAACAAAACAATGTATGGTGGAATTGTTCCTTTTTTACAGGTCTACAGAAAAGTCCGACATGGCATATTATGTCTATCTTTTATGGATAGCTTACTTTAACCATTTTAAAGTTTAAACTACCCAATATCTCCCGCGTCTGCTAGCGGAATCAACTGCTTCACGACACGGCAGTCTTGACCGGCCACGCACCCAACGATTTGGAAACGCAAGGGGAAAGCTTGGGGAAAGTATCATAACTTTGTCATTTGTGAAGATAATTTACAAAAAATTTCACTAGGTTTAATTACAAGCTTAGCTTTATAGAATTTTAAAAGTTAAATAAAAAAATTAGATACTCCTACACCTACGCCTACCACAGCTACATACCTACTTTGAGCTTTAGTTTTTTTTATCTGTGGTATGTTGTCTTTGACACTTGACATTGACGTGACACTTGGTTTGACATGTTGATTTCGCGTGTGAAACCAACTGAGAAGTGAGATCTTTTTGGTTTTCAATTTTCAGTGATTTTAAATAAATAACTTCCTAAAAATTAATATTATAAAAGGAATTGATAGAAAATCGTGCAACGCTTAAGAATGAATAATCAGAATAAGTCCACCGCGTTATCAACGGATTTAAATAGTTTTATTTACGGCGTATCTCGAAGAAATTTTCAAAATGCTCCCGACCTAACTAAAATTGGTATTTCGTTGCTTAAAACCTTCCCAGCAGCTAGAGATGCAGTGTTGGAATACTTTGCGATGGTGTTCCGTGATGCAGTCAACGTATCGATTAACCAAGCGGACTATGAGGTATTGTTTAGCTTTTCATTTCGTTTTCCGGTTCGTTTACTGTACTACATATAATATAGGTAAACATGCCTGTCTCTGTCAGCCTATTTGTGTATGTCCCTAGTAGTTATGTGCTAGTACATTTTCATGGGTGAACCCCAACCGCTACCGATATTGACAAATTAGCTGGCGTCATAGTGATGGCCGTAGGATACATGGATCAGACCAGATTAAAGGCTCAATATTGAGACCATATATTTCTATTTTCCCCTTAGTAAACAAAATAGAGGATTTTGCACTTATACAACCATAGTTTCCTGTTCTAACTACAAGATTAGGGAGGTTGTAAACCATTGTTCAGCTTTCACACTGTAAAACATTAAATCATTGATTTTGTTCTAGCCGGATGCATCAAACAATGGCTCACTAGAGAGTGTAAGCATGATTGGCCCTGAGCTTAGTAGCTTAGGTGAATCCTGGGCGCCATTCATTGCTCCATGGTGCATCAACCTCATTATGGACATTGCTACGGAGAAAGCCAACTTGCAAAGTAATTATAACCAAATTACTTCAAATTATGAGCCTTATTAACTATAAAAAATATCTTACGAATGGCTATCTTAAATTAATCAAAAGTGTTATAAGAATCAAATTGTTATTTTATAACTAAAATTCATGGGACATAGTTAACATTTTATTCAAAATATCACAGTTTTTGACAGCTTGGCTGCAGAGTCCCCACTTCAAACTAGTTCCCAGCTCTAGTGATATTCAAGCATTTAAAAAATGATGAACTTCTATTATTATTTTAGAGATGATTAACTGACTCACCTAGGCTTTGCTTGGGTGGAATATATAAAAATCCTTTCTAAGTGAAGGTGAACATTATAGTAAAAACCTACCAACCAGCAAAGTTCCTAGAACTATCAGAGTAAATTGTAACTTGGCAATAGATAATATACTTAGTCAGTCTCCTTTTTTGTATGATTAGATAATTAATTAGCTATGTACTAAAAGACAAATTCTTAAAACCTTATCAAAAATGGAAAAGGATTGAGGAGGCTTTTACCTGCAGGGGGCTATAATAATAATTTATATTTCAAGCTGTACATCTATTTCAGATACCACATTGCAAAACACTGAAGCTGTCAGAGTGTTATTGGATATCACTACTCAAAATTTAACATTGCTGAATGCTGAGGAAAGAGCCAAATGTATTGACATGATGTTGGGTACGTAATGTACTATAGGTACATTAATTGTTATTAATATTAGTATAGATAACTCATAACTTAGTGGCTCTTCTTCTTTTGGAGAGGTGGTTGTGCAGAGCTTTTAGAAGATGCTGTATAACTTCTAACTTTGTTAATATATTGTGATCACCATCATCTAAAGTTCCTGAGGAATATTCTTAGCCTCCTCCAGGATCTAACATCTCATTCTAGTATCCAAATTTGGAGATCTTAGACCAAAGGACTTGTCCTCCATTTAATGGATTAGTCCATGGCTGCTTGAAATGAAATGAAAAGATTTATTTATTTCACGTAGGACAACTTGTGAAACTTGAGAAAATCAGCAGTTGCGCTTTTCTTAAAAAGAAAAATGTACTATTCATACATTACTTATCAAGTATTTACAATGATTTGTGGGATGCAACTAATGCAAATGAAACAGATTGGCAACGGTCAAAGTGATACTGGGTCTCTTTACAGAGCCCTGCAAGTGCATAGCCACATCCCCAAGAAGGAAGGAAGGGATGCTGGATGTGAAGCCAGTTGCTTCCATGCAACTTTGTCACTAAGAAAATCATCAATAGTATAATAACCTCGAAAATGAAAATGAAAATGATTTATTTCATGTAGGACAACTTGTGACACTTATGATAAGTCCTAAGATTCTACCACCGCGGTTCGGAAAGATGTTCTACTGAGAAGAACCAGCAAGAAACTCAGCAGTTGCTCTTTTCAAAAACAGAAAAATGTAACAATTTGTATCAAATAAATATTATAAATGCGAAAGTTTGGATGGATGTATGGATGTATGGATGGATGTTTGTTACTCAATCACGCCCCAACGGCTGAACGGATCTGGATGAAATTTGGCACAGAGATAGATTATAGTCTGGAATAACACACAGGCTACTTTTTATTCCGGAAAATTAAGGAGTTCCCGCGGGAAACGAAAAACCTCGATCCACGCGGACGAAGTCGCGGGCATCAGCTAGTATAATATAAAATGCATACGCTACGTAACAAGTAGGTATAACACTGACTTGTGGGTTGCTGGATGCGAAGCCGGTTGCTTCCATGCAACTTTGTCATTGCGAAAATCATCTATACTTTAATACCCTCGACTTAACAGATGCTGTTTAACACAGTCTTTAAATTTATGTAATGGCAACTCCACAAACTCTTTTTGTACCATGTTATAAAAGCGTAACCTCGACTCAACAAATGCTGTTTAAATAGGTTGGGTTGAGTTATTCAAAGTACTGTGATACCCCTACAGGTTGTCGAGCGTGTTCGTGGGCGGTGGGCTGGGTGGGTCGCGCGGAGCCAGCGTTGGTCGCTCCTCGGGCCTTGACCCTCAATGCTGACGCTGCTCGCGCCGTGTTGGCTCATTTGGCTAACCATCCGCCAGCCTTGTTCCATGTCAGAGCTGCATTAGTGGATTTATTTCAGGTTAGTGATTAAAAAATTACCATAAACTTGATTGTTTTTAAATTACTGTGTTAACTCTTTGATTTTCTGGGATAAAAAATAGCTAATGTCCGTCCCCGAATGCAAGCGTGATTGCTTGAGATAGAACCAAACCACAGTTCATCATTATCGGTTTAAAATAATCACACTAAAAATAATTACTTTTGCATTTATGTAAGTTTTTCTTTTTGTAAAAAGTTATTTTGAGTTTTTTGGTGTGCAATAAAGATTATACACACATGTATAATTAGTATGGATTGCAGTCACTAATTTATGTACAGTAAATATAATGTTAACTGTGAGCTTGATATTTTTACTGTAAAAAAATTTATAATTCAAATTTTGGCTTTTTTTTTTAGGAAGGAATCAGAGAAGACAGTAAAGCAGAGTCAAAGCGAGATGTTATACCATATTTATTGACACTTGCATCAAAATCAGATATTGTATTGAAGGCACTGACGCAGGACATTGAGAGAACTTGTAAGTAAGCAAAACAGTAATTAATTTCGAAAAATTTGAACGATCTCCTTATTTCATTTCATTCATTTAGTGACCAAATATCAATATCGTGTATATTATAAAATATATTCAAAAAATTGCCTTTGCACTCATTTCCCCATTATATTATTAGGTAGGTACTTCTAGTTAAATGCCATAAATATTAGGTGCTACGCACACCAGCAAAATAGAGTGGCCCTGAGGCGCCACGCCTATTATTTTCTTTGGCAAAAAGGCACCGATGCGTCCTTTGAAACTCCTTGTTTTCTTACCAGTAACCAATTTCAACCATAAGCTAACGTATATAAAGCTGTATCAAAATGACTCAGCACTACGACACTCCGTCTTTCTTATTTGATGGCCGATAGACTATATTTTATTTGTAGTGACAGACGAAGTGATGGATAGGCTGTGTGTGGTGTGTAGTACTCATCGACACAGCGGGGCGTGGGAAGGCGTCGGGCCCGCTTCGCTCGTAGCGTTGCTTCTGCGCTCCGACGTCCATTGCTTCTTACTGCTTCTGAAGCACGCCCAGAGGAACCTGTTCTGTAGACAGCTATTGGGTAAGAGAAGTATAAAACACATGAAAAGCCAGCTTAGCAATTTCCTGCTCATTACCCTTTCGTAGTGGAAACCCTGCATTTTATTCGCGAGCACTACCTGATTATATCTTGAGTGTCAGATATAATTCTGGCGAAGAACTAGTCTATAAATATTAAGAAAAAAGTTTTTTCTAATACAGTGGTGCTTGATTAGAAACATTTTTTTTAAAATTTTCAATTAATAATATTGAAATTATAAATTTAATACAATTTAAAAAAAATAAGCACAGTAATTGGGGATTAGTCTTTTTTAGTTTTTTAATTTAAACGAATATTACAGAATATCTACTACAAAAGTTGGAATATGAAAGTCTATTCCCGGATTCCAATCTCCCGCTTGTGATGAGCGCCGCGGAAGAGATCAGCATTGTGAGGGAAAAATTACTGATGGGCAACCAGCTGGAGCAGTATTCCATTGCCAGAATACTTATTATAGTCAGTAAGTTACGTTTTATTGTACTTAGTAATTAAGAATTGAGCGATTTCAAATAGGGTAAGCAGTGCTTACATGCCTTTATGACCTGCACACTACTGCTAAAATCTATTTGAATGGCTAATATTATGTAAGTTCGAAAATGGACAGTGGAAGTCTCTACAATAGATAGTAGATACCTATATGTCCATCACTAGCAGTGGTTGTTTATCTTATGACGATAAGTTTAAATGAAAACCTGACCTTTGAATTCTTTCTTTGAATAAAACCATATTTGAAAAAGGTCAACTCTCAATTTTTTTTGAGTTTAATTACATTATTGAGTCATTCTAAGTGCGATTTGTTTTGTTGGTTTGTCCTTCAATCCCGCCATAAAAGTTATTAAATTACTGCAAAATTAAGTTCAGTTACTTAATTTTTCAGTTACCAACTTTAAAAAGGAGGTTCTGTATTAGACCCATATGTATTTGTATGTATGTTTGTACGATTTTCTCAGAAACCAATGGACCGATTTTAATGATTTTTTTGTAATGTATAACTTCGTCATCAGGTTACAACCTACCGTCGGAATTCGTGAGCACAATAAGCTACCTCCTCCAATACTCTCGAAACGACACCACCCTGGCTTTACTAGTGCGAATAATATCGGGTACCATAACCCTACATACCCCGGCTGATAGTCCTGATGTTAATATGGACACGGAAAGATACCAGGGATTCATAAAGACCGGGGTAGAGTATGCTTTGAGAGACGCCATGATATCTGATACTCAAGTGAATAAATGCTTTGTACAAGGCACATGCGGAGACCTGAAAACGAGTCTGTACCACTACTGTGCTAACATTGTTAAGCTTTTGAGGTAAGTGTCAAACTCAAACTCAAATCATCTTTATTCAAAATAGGTACCTACAAAGTACACCTTCTGAACGTCATGTTTATAAAAAATAAGACTTGATGGTGATAATAATTAACAACGGTATCTTAAGACTAAAGCTAAGAGGGTTCCAAACGCGCCCTGGTCTGAGAAGAGCCCACAACAAACTCAGCCGGGTTTTTTTTATTATCACCATTTCACAAATATAGGAAATTACTTTAATTATATTTCTAATATATTTATAATCTATACTAATATTATAAATGCGAAAGTTTGGATGTATGGATGTATGTTTGTTACTCAATCACGCTCTAACGGCTGAACGGATCTGGATGAAATTTGGCACAGAGATAGATTATAGTCTGGAATAGCACATAGGATACTTTTTATCCCGGAAAATTAAAGAGTTCCCGCGGGAACCAAAAAACCTCAATCCACGCGGACGAAGTCGCGGGCATCAGCTAGTACTTATATATTGTAGTGTTTTAGTTATACCTTTAGAATTAAGATATAGGTATAGGGTCAAACTTTTTTGCAGGTTTATCCCTATGTATTCTTAGGTGCAACACACACCAGCAAAGCCGTGTCGCGGCGTCTTTCTAACTACTTAAACAGCAAGTGTGACACGTGAAATTTATTTCAGTATACTTTCAAACATACATTGAAATCAATGTATGTTTAGCTGATGCCTGCGACTTCGTTTGCGTGGATTGAGGTTTTTGGTTCCCGCGATAACTCTTTAATTTTCCGGGATAAAAAGTAGCCTATGTGTTATTCCAGACTATAATCTATCTCTGTGCCAAATTTCATCCAGATCCGTTCAGCCGTTCTGGCGTGATTGAGTAACAAACATCCATCCATACATCCGTCAATCCATCCAACCATCCATCTATCCAAATTTTCGCATTTATAATACTAGTGGTTCGCCCCGAACTGAGACCTCGCGGTTGATTGATTCACTCAAGTAGACTCAAGAGACCTTCGCTTCGCTCGGTCAATTAGTATAGAAGTATAGAATATAATATAATGTGTTTGTAGGTGGGAGAATTCAGGGCGCGTATCGCATCTGCGCACTCGGCCAATCGGGCGCGCGGTCGAAGCCAACTTGTACCGCATAGGCGGCGCGCTGCAGGACCACGCTTCTCTGTTGCGCGTGCGCAACTCCTGCACGTTGGCCAGCTTGGATGAAATGCCTACTTGCCATGCTTTGGCTGAGGTAAGAGTAAAGTTGTGACTGCATATCTGACTACTAGACAGCAAATACAGACAAATTGGGTATTTGACTACTAGTCAAATTTTATTGTTTAGTGATTAGTAAATAGAGGATCTCCCAAAAGATGTAACAGTCACGTCCCCTGTTAGTTTTATGTTCAAAACCAATTTTAAACTATCAATTGAAGTAAAAAAGTTTACTCCATTACTCTCGTTTTTTTTAGTTACACAAGTTAGCCCTTGACTGCGATCTCACTAACACTGGCATTAAAGTTTAATTACGAATGTAGAGTTTTTATATTTAAGACCTTTTGTCTTCGTAACAAGCATGTCGCTTCGCGAGCATGTCGCTGTTCGCGAGCATGTCGGTGTTCGCGAGCATGTCGGTGTTCGCGAGCATGTCGGTGATCGCGAGCATGTCGGTGTTCGCGAGTATGTCGGTGTTCACGAGCATGTCGGTCACGGGAATCCACAAGTTTACCCCCTCCCAAAAAGTGCTCAACCCGGCTAAAGAAGTTGTCACTTCAAAAAGTTTACTCCACTTCACTCCAGAATATGAGTATGCTGTCCTTTATATTCTTTTTTTATGTTGTTTATAATCATTATAATTTTATCCTAGGTACTCGACAAAGTGGACATGTCCGGCACAAAGTCTCCTCCGCCCAGTGTGGAAGTCATCTTAAAGGTCGTCCAGGCAACCGTCAAATATTTCTTTAGGTGTCTACATGAAGAAGGTAAGAACACATGCAACACACCACATGGTGACAAAATGCATGTTAAATACTGTACATTGTCACTAATACCTATGGCACAATATTTAATTACACAATTTTTTTTAAAGTTCCCAGTGCTACCAGATTTTTATGAAAAAATAAATAGTGCTGGGGACAAAAATATTGATAATATGAATCATCTCACTCACGGTACAGTAGTAAATGGTAACATAGAAACGTGTCAAACATTGTGAGTTGACGGCTCAATCTAAAAAAAGGAGAAGCAGGCACTGGTTCATTGACTCATTCACATGATACTACTGAAACACATCACATCACTATTATGTTAAATATGGCATCTGACTTTGACATTAGCTAGTGTCAAAACGTGTTGTCCAATTAAAAATTCGAGTCTAACTCACTAATAAATTAATCTGGCGAGCGATCGCGTAACTTCTGCATCAATCATTGTTACAGTATCAATTGTTGTAATTGGCTGAATTTATGGCATTCTTGCTGCGTCAATGGATTATGTCCAATAGTGGAAGAGTGTTAACCAATCAGAGGTGATTGCGATGTATCAATGATTGATGCAGAAGTTACGCGATCGCTCGGCTGCATACAAATCAGAGGCCCAATTGTCAAAGCAAATCGTAATCATTTGACACCTCAAAACGTATCACTCGAACTGTTTAAGGAGTTCATACATGCTTTTTGACGTGCAGTCATCTTTGAACTCTTAAAACAGATCGAATTATCTGTTTGTCAAACGATGACGACTTCCTTACACAATCGGGGGGCTGAATGATATACAAATTCTTCATGAAACTTTCAGAAATCATGGCCAAACTGCGTGGCGTACAAACAGCAAGTCGTCTGTTACGTAAGCTGTGCCTCCACAGTAAGCTCGCGCGATCGGTGGCGTTGCGGGATTTGTTAGAGACGGCCATGTTCAGGGAAGACAAGATCTTCGGCAGCAGGACTGTGGTGGCCAATACTGTTGCTTCGCCGCGGGAATGGTGTCGCGATGACCTGCTCATACAAATGAACCAGAAACATGTGAGTATTGTCTATGACCCTAGCGTTTAAAATACTTCTTCTAGAGAGTTGTAGCTTCTAGCGGAAAGAGGGCGGATGAGGAAGGCGGATAAGCGTGTTTGGTCTAAAAAAGGCCTTTGTCCAGCAGTACAGGCTGATAGATTGGATTGGAGTGACTCTTGGGTCGGTTGATTTCCTTTGTTTTATGCTAGCCTGGTACTTTTGTAGAGTTGATTATACGAATCTTCCAAACTCGGGGAATTTTTACGAAAACGAAAAAAGAAATTATCCGTAGACGTCTTCTGTGTTGCGGCATTTGTTAGAGACGGCAGAGAACTATTGCTTCGCCGCGAGAATGGTGTCCTGATGAGCTGGTCATACAAATGAACCAGTAACATGCAATGCATTACATTTAATGCCTATTGTTCCAAGCAAGACATCTTCTAAGACTTAATTAGTTGAGCTGATTGCCTTTGTTTTATGCTAGCCTGGTACTTTTGTGGAGAATTGTCTATAACCCTCGCGATTCTTCTAGAGAGACTTGTAGCTTCTAGCGGGAAGAGGGTGGACAAGACAAGGTCTTTGGCAGCATTAACTTTAATGCCTATTTGTTCCAAGACATCTTCTAAGGCTTATTTAGTGAGTTGATTGCCTTTGTTTTTTCTAGCCTGGTACTTTTGTGGAGTCAATAATCTTCCAAAACCGGGGAATTTTTTCCGAACACAGATATATTTTTTAGGCACTCATTGTTCGCAAGAAGTGCCAAGAAATAGTGATTTATACTTTGAAATGTTAACAAATAATGTCCGTTTATTTCGACCAGGGTCCCATAACTCAACTAACGCAGAGTCACACGTCAGTATTTCACGCGGGCATCATCGGCAAAGGCGTGCGCAAGCAAGGCAGCCAGGACGAAAACGACATACCGCCCATACTTACCACGAATAATGAGCTGTTAATGGGGGCGCTTATGTCTTGTATGGTAAGTCTTACCCGTATATTAGTATATTATCGTCTTACCATAAGAAATATCGATTTTGACATGAGGGACAGGCATTATGCAGTAGCAACTAAGAATAATAATTTAGAGTTCTGTATTTTCCTGGTATAAAGTGTCCAAAAAAGTACTAGGGTCACATAACTGAATAGAAGGCAAATGGTGCCCAAACAAGGTAGCCAGGACGAAAACGACATAGTTACCTACCATCCTTACCACCAATAAAGTGCACATATGTCTTGTATGGAAAGACAGGATATGCAGTACCAACTAAGAACAGAGTTCATTATGCAATCATTTCCTGGTAGTGTCTTAAAATTATACTATAATAGGATCCTATAACTCCATAGTAGGGGAAAAGTGTGAAAATTAGGCAGTTACGACATACCGCCCATTACTACCGATAGTGAACTGCCGATTTGGGACGCTTATGTCTTCTATGGTGACTGGTGCGTTTACACTAGTTTGACAATCCGCACTTGGTCAGCGTGGTGGACTATGCGCTCAACCCTTCTCATTCTGTATTTTTTTTCTTAGCTACCGTACCTCTTAATTGCGTTTCTAGAAAGTGTACTCGCATTGTTTGAAGACCTTCCACGAACGTATGGGTAATGGGGCAAATGAAATGATTTATTTATTTCACCTGGGACTTGTGCCACTTATGCCACTTAGTCGTAAGAATCTACCACCGGGTTGGAAAGCTGATTCTACCGAGAACAACCGGCAAGAAACTCAGCAGTTGCTCTTTTCAGAAAAATGTTACACTTTGTACATAATACAGGAACAAACCATAATATGTTACGTAACAAGTATTACACTGACTTGTGGGTTGCCCGATATGAAGCCGATTGCTTCCATGCAACTTTGTCATTGAGAAAATCATCAATAGTATAATAACCTCGACTTAACAGATGCTGTTTAACACAGTCTTTAAATTTATGCAACGGCAAATCCAGAAACTCTTTTGGTACCACGTTATAAAAGCGCCTTTTGGTACCTTTCATGATCCAATTTCGTATTTTCTAGTTCATAAATGACAAGTAATTTTCCTCGCACTATTTAGGACGGCAACAGTGGGGTGGTGGAAGGCGCAACGTCAATATCCTTACTGTTGGTTGAGCTGGTGTCACCTGATGTGATGTACAACGGACTGCCCTGGCCTGATGAAGATTTTACTAAGGTATATCTTTTATTCTAAGACTTATACTTGAAGTTAGTTATATTCTGACACCCTAGAGTTCATAAGGACAGTCCCTGACACACACTGGACACCAACAGTCAGTAACAAACTTACACACACACGTACTTTTCGCCTACATACTATTAGTGTGACTAATAGTATGTATGATGTTTTGATATGATCTTGTAGCAAGTGAGCATAGAGCGCGAGCTGTACATGCGCTGCGCCGTAGAACGCTGCGGCGTGTCGCGCGCGGCGCTGCGGCGCGTGGCCCGTGCGCGCCCGGCCTTATGCCTCGCCTCGGCCTTGCTCAGGGCGGCCGCCGCGTCGCTGTTGCATCGACTCAGAGCACATTTGGGTGAGTGTGCATGTTTTTGTGTAGCGAGTGAGCCTAACACCTAGCCTACATAAATAAATAAATAAATAATTTTAAGATACCATATTTGATTATCACCACCGTGTTTTATAAGTTATTCAAAAAGACGTCAAAAAGTGTATAATGTACCTAATTTGAATGAATAAAAATATTGATTGATTGATGGGGTACGCCAGAATCGGGTAGCGGGCTGACCCAGAAGGGGTATAGCAGTTTTACAAATAAACCTGATCGGTATGTAGGCAGCATCGTACCTCTAAATAGTTTGGCGGCTTTGTCGGTTGAATGCTAACACGCCAGGGTCCACAAAGGTTCACTTCTAAAATCGATATTTTCTTTTCAGACCGACACAAGCAATCGGCAGAAATGGAGCACGAGTTGATCGCACTATTAGAACTTCTCTCTGTCATGACACTAGGACAGCTGTTGCCGCATCCGCTCAGCCACATACTGGAGCTAGCGCCTGAACTTACTGCCAATGAGGTGAGAGCTAGGTTGCACAGGTTAATCGTACTAATAGAACTTCTCTCGGTCATGACACTAGGACAGCTGTTGCCGCATCCACTCAGCCACATACTGGAGCTAGCGCCAGAACTTACTGCCAATGAGGTGAGAGCTAGGTTGCACGAGTTGATCGTACTAATAGAACTTCTCTCGGTCATGACACTAGGACAGCTGTTGCCGCATCCGCTCAGCCACATACTGGAGCTAGCGCCTGAACTTACTGCCAATGAGGTGAGAGCTAGGTTGCACGAGTTGATCGTACTAATAGAACTTCTCTCGGTCATGACACTAGGACAGCTGTTGCCGCATCCACTCAGCCATATACTGGAGCTAGCGCCAGAACTTACTGCCAATGAGGTGAGAGCTAGGTTGCACGAGTTGATCGTACTAATAGAACTTCTCTCGGTCATGACACTAGGACAGCTGTTGCCGCATCCACTCAGCCATATACTGGAGCTAGCGCCAGAACTTACTGCCAATGAGGTGAGAGCTAGGTTGCACGAGTTGATCGTACTAATAGAACTTCTCTCGGTCATGACACTAGGACAGCTGTTGCCGCATCCGCTCAGCCACATACTGGAGCTAGCGCCTGAACTTACTGCCAATGAGGTGAGAGCTAGGTTGCACAGGTTAATCGTACTAATAGAACTTCTCTCGGTCATGACACTAGGACAGCTGTTGCCGCATCCGCTCAGCCACATACTGGAGCTAGCGCCTGAACTTACTGCCAATGAGGTGAGAGCTAGGTTGCACGAGTTGATCGTACTAATAGAACTTCTCTCGGTCATGACACTAGGACAGCTGTTGCCGCATCCACTCAGCCATATACTGGAGCTAGCGCCAGAACTTACTGCCAATGAGGTGAGAGCTAGGTTGCACGAGTTGATCGTACTAATAGAACTTCTCTCGGTCATGACACTAGGACAGCTGTTGCCGCATCCGCTCAGCCACATACTGGAGCTAGCGCCTGAACTTACTGCCAATGAGGTGAGAGCTAGGTTGCACAGGTTAATCGTACTAATAGAACTTCTCTCGGTCATGACACTAGGACAGCTGTTGCCGCATCCGCTCAGCCACATACTGGAGCTAGCGCCTGAACTTACTGCCAATGAGGTGAGAGCTAGGTTGCACGAGTTGATCGTACTAATAGAACTTCTCTCGGTCATGACACTAGGACAGCTGTTGCCGCATCTGCTCAGCCACATACTGGAGCTAGCGCCTGAACTTACTGCCAATGAGGTGAGAGCTAGGTTGCACAGGTTAATCGTACTAATAGAACTTCTCTCGGTCATGACACTAGGACAGCTGTTGCCGCATCCACTCAGCCACATACTGGAGCTAGCGCCAGAACTTACTGCCAATGAGGTGAGAGCTAGGTTGCACGAGTTGATCGTACTAATAGAACTTCTCTCGGTCATGACACTAGGACAGCTGTTGCCGCATCCGCTCAGCCACATACTGGAGCTAGCGCCTGAACTTACTGCCAATGAGGTGAGAGCTAGGTTGCACGAGTTGATCGTACTAATAGAACTTCTCTCGGTCATGACACTAGGACAGCTGTTGCCGCATCCACTCAGCCATATACTGGAGCTAACGCCAGAACTTACTGCCAATGAGGTGAGAGCTAGGTTGCACGAGTTGATCGTGCTAATAGAACTTCTCTCGGTCATGACACTAGGACAGCTGTTGCCGCATCCACTCAGCCATATACTGGAGCTAGCGCCAGAACTTACTGCCAATGAGGTGAGAGCTAGGTTGCACGAGTTGATCGTACTAATAGAACTTCTCTCGGTCATGACACTAGGATAGCTGTTGCCGCATCCGCTCAGCCACATACTGGAGCTAGCGCCTGAACTTACTGCCAATGAGGTGAGAGCTAGGTTGCACAGGTTAATCGTACTAATAGAACTTCTCTCGGTCATGACACTAGGACAGCTGTTGCCGCATCCGCTCAGCCACATACTGGAGCTAGCGCCTGAACTTACTGCCAATGAGGTGAGAGCTAGGTTGCACGAGTTGATCGTACTAATAGAACTTCTCTCGGTCATGACACTAGGACAGCTGTTGCCGCATCCACTCAGCCATATACTGGAGCTAGCGCCAGAACTTACTGCCAATGAGGTGAGAGCTAGGTTGCACGAGTTGATCGTACTAATAGAACTTCTCTCGGTCATGACACTAGGACAGCTGTTGCCGCATCCGCTCAGCCACATACTGGAGCTAGCGCCTGAACTTACTGCCAATGAGGTGAGAGCTAGGTTGCACAGGTTAATCGTACTAATAGAACTTCTCTCGGTCATGACACTAGGACAGCTGTTGCCGCATCCACTCAGCCACATACTGGAGCTAGCGCCAGAACTTACTGCCAATGAGGTGAGAGCTAGGTTGCACGAGTTGATCGTACTAATAGAACTTCTCTCGGTCATGACACTAGGACAGCTGTTGCCGCATCCACTCAGCCACATACTGGAGCTAGCGCCAGAACTTACTGCCAATGAGGTGAGAGCTAGGTTGCACGAGTTGATCGTACTAATAGAACTTCTCTCGGTCATGACACTAGGACAGCTGTTGCCGCATCCGCTCAGCCACATATTGGAGCTAGCGCCTGAACTTACTGCCAATGAGGTGAGCGCTAGGTTGCACGAGTTGATCGTACTAATAGAACTTCTCTCGGTCATGACACTAGGACAGCTGATACACCAATAAGACAAATGCTACAGCACTAGGACAGCTGATTTACATGTTACTTAATAAGAGTAAATATTGTTTGCCACCCGGTTTACACCAAACAAACCAGTTGTGATATTGCCTATTATTTATTCCCTTTTGCTTGGGATGTTACAACTAAGCTTAGTTATGTACGATACCCTAAACGTATAAGAATGGGCAGACGAAATTGAGCTCTAATTCAATGCTGTCATGGTTTATTTTACTTTGACGAAAATCTTTAACGTTTGATCGACAATTCTTACGTAATCGGGGGGCTGATATTATGAATGATTCGATACTTGTTTGTCCACAGACTGTCCAGGTTTTAAGAGATTGTATATGGAACTACACGCGTGACCACGTTCCTTCGCCTGCACTCTTCACGTGCGATTCCACAGGTAAAACATATTTAATATTAAAACCGGTCTAAAACCTTTCCTTTTCCGCAGGGACTGTAGTGAAGAGGCTAGCAATATTTTAGCTTTTCATTTTGAATAGGGATGATGCCTATATCAAAAATAAATTCTTTCTAACTGATTATTATTAAATAGAGGGTCTTCCAAAACACCTAAAATTCACATCCTCGGTTAGTTTTAAGTCTGATAACCATTTTAAAATGGTATTGATTGAAGAAAAAAAGTGCGTTGAAATTTTATGACGTCACAACTGTGAATTCCATACAACTTGCATACTAGAAGTGCGTTTTGAAGTTTGATAAAGTTGCTGATATGATTGGGTTGTCATTATCCCTATTATAAATTAGTTTAGTTAAGACATTTTTGAGGACCTATTACAGTGAAATGAATGATTGCGTATAGTGTAACGATCGCAAGTAACTCAGATCGCAGTCAACAGGCTTGTTTATTGGGTTTTCCTCACAAGAAATTTTCAGTACTAGCAAAATACAAAGAAATTTTTTCGGACGGCGTTTCCCCTGTGCCCCCAGCTCGGTCCTGGGCTTGGGAGCCTGAGGCCCAATTGTCTAAGCAAATCGTAATCATTTGACAGCTTAAAAAGTATTACTCGAACTGTTTAAGGAGTTCATACATGCTTTTTGACGCGCCTGATCTATGAACTCCTGAAACAGGTCGAATTATGCGTTTGACAAACGATTACGGTTTCCTTACGCAATCTGGCTGGGCTGGTGGGAGAATTTTTACTAAGATTTGTATGAAGTATTTAAGCGCTTGATGACGGATGGCGTTCAATTCCATACAAATCGCTGATCTCTCTCTGGTCATATCGGATTTTCCCCTCCTAAGGGAATAGATGGTCCAGCACGATGGAACGACATTAAGAGGGTGGCGGGATGTAGCTGGATGAGGAAGGCTGAGGACCGGGTGTGGTGGCGTTCTTTGGGAAAACCCCTATGTTCAGCTGTGGACGTCCGCAGGTTGAGATGATGATGAAGGGAATAGAGCATATGTAATGAAATCAAATCAATCGGCCGTCGTGGCCGAAATTCGGACCAGAAGACATTATTACCTATTGCCTTTGCACCCTTCTGTTTTCTCTTTTAACCTTTTTGTTTGTTGTCATTGTTTTAAGTGTGTGCAATAAAGAGTATATCTATGTATCTATTAGTAATAAAAAAAAACTTTTCCAGGTCTACATTGGCGTGACCCATCTTCCTGCAAGCCCCCAGCCACTTACACGGATACGCTCAGAATTATTATACAGAAAAGGATATCCAAACTAGGTCACATGTACCCCATCATGTTTTTAAATCTCGAGAAATATAACATTTAGATAACAACAAAATTGGAAGTGTTTTTGTAAATATTTGTAAATATAATTATTTTTTTTATGAAATAAAGTGCCTATTTAAGTGTAAATTTTAAAAAGTGTTTTATTTATGTGGCTTCACTACGAACCTGAGATAATGAAATCAACTAAGCGCCGGTTGCAAGTTGCAACTTGCACCAACTCCAAATAACGTTTGACCTATCATTAAATATATAAAAATGAATTGCTGTTTGTTAGTCTCGCTAAAACTCAGAAATGGCTTGACCGATTTAAATGTTTTTTTTTAATTGAAACTTCTTTAGAATCGTTGTGATTTGAAAATTCGATGAAACGAAAAATCGACGCCAAAAAGAGAAACATATTCATAATAGAATTTAGCCTGCGAGAGAATGAGATAGAATACAAGTTATATTTATCTCATTCTCTCGTAGGCAACTTTTTTGAAGTTTCACTTCTGCCGTGTGAATTGCACACACACACACACTTTCTTGTGTGTGTGAGTGGGCCTAGGGATGGTTATATTCATGATTGGACCCGGTAGGGGGCGCCGCAATCAGGTTCTATGTTCAGGGCAGAACCACGTCTGCCGAGCCCACTAGTTTAAGAATTTTGAATGTTGATGTTTTGCCACATGTATATGAATGAATTCTGTCAAAATCTCAAAATGCCTACGTTAAACGTTATTCGGAGTTGGTGTAATCGACGCATTGTTTTAAATAAGAAAAGAACATGACGGTTCCAAACATACCAATTATCTACCTACTCTATTACTGTGTTTTCCAAGAAAATTGGGAATACGCACGTATAAAAATAGTTACTTATTATAGTTCCACAAACAACTGACCGAGCGTCGCTAGTAGATATAAAAAAATAAAAAAAAATTACAGGCATAAAAACTAGTCCCAATTTTGGCCACCGGGTCATATAAGTTTGACGGACTGTACCTGCATATTTTTTGTTGAGTATAAAGAGGTTTAAATATTTTGGCCTACTTATTGTCCCGTAATTTTTATTTTATTTCGAAATAGCGGCCACTCATAAAACCTGTAGTAACAGCTGGCATCAATAAAAGCAAGTATTTTATTAGGCAAAATCACCTAAAGCGTCGGTTTCTAAGATATTATAATAAGCTACTAGCGATCCGCCCCGGCTTCGCACGGGTAGCACTAATAATCCTAATAGACTAAGAGATAACTGCAATTTTGGTAACCATCTCCAGAAAGGCTGATTCAGTGTTAGGTGGATGTAGAGCTCTCCACTGATCTCAAAAGTGGCAGTCTGCCTGCATTTGGATGGCCCTTTCGCTAAATATGGCCGTTCAAAGACGGTTTATTGTTACCAAAAATGAACGATAATTAGAAAAGCTGATTCTTGTACAGTATTAAAGTATGCGCAGTACCTATGTAAACAGCGTAAAAACTGACGCATGTGGATGGGACTTTTTCTAGATATCAGCTTTCAAAGACGTTATAACCTAAGTATACTTACTATGCGTTCCTGTAACAAAATATTAGCCACCACTGCCACAGCCGCCAGCCCGCCATGATGTAAAGGACATTTTTTTTAATTAGATACCTACCTACCTACTTGAGATGATTAGCATATTTATTTTGATAAGGATTATTAATAATACCATGTCGGTAAAAACATCTTCGCAAGTAAAGCATTGATTTAGACCAAATTTGAAAATCATAAAAATGGTTATTGTGAGTCTACTCGTAGGTATATAGCGCGGACTTTTTTTAGAACTTTTTGAGAGGAACAATTCCACCATACATTCGTGTAACTTTAACTATTTACGCAGCGCACGCCACGTAAGCTCTCAAAAGAGACGATTTTTTCAGACTTATTTCACATTATTGCAATTTTCGTAAGGATGTCTAATTTTTTTGAAAATAAAATATGGCCAATGTTACTGTAGCTGATAATGTAGGTTTCTAAGGTGAAAGAATTTTTAAAATCGGTTGAGTAGTTTTTGAGTTTATCCATTACAAACAAACAAACAAATCTTTCCTCTTTATACTTAATATTAGTTTTAGACTAGCAGATGCCCGCGACCGCGTGGTTTAAGTTTTTTTGATTCCCACGGGAACTCCTCAATTTTCTGGGATAAAAAGTAACCTGTCACTCTCCAGGTCCTCAACTATACCCTTTGATTATATACTATACCCATGCCAAAAATCACGTCGATCCGTGACTCCGTTGCGGCGTGATTGAAGGACAAACCAACCAACAAACACACATTTGTACTTATAATATTAGTATGATCAAAGCCTCGATGATGGAATCTATCATCAAGTAATTATAACTCAGTAACTAGCACATTCATTATTATAAGCTCATTAATGAAGATCAATATTATTACAGTAGGTAGGTAAGTAGGTAAGCAAAATAAAATGATTGAAAAATAAACGATTTATTTATTAGTATTTAATATTATTATATATTCTTTATCTTTTAATTCATTCATTATCATTTTGTATTCAGTTAAGTTTTTTCCTTGTCTTCGTAATCTTTCGGTAAGGGCTTTAATTTTCTTTTTTTGCGCCTCGCATCTCTCTTTTAATTTACGTATTTTATTACTAAGCTGAATCTGAAATTCAAAAGAATATGTTAAATCATAAAAATCATTTTTTTTAATCCACAACAAGCCCTCTGCGATCTCACCTGATGGTAAGTGATGATGTAGTCTAAGATGGTAGCGGGCTGTTGGGGGCATGGCAGTTAAAATTGACCCATACCCCTAATCGGTTTCCACACGACATCGTACCGTAACGCTAAATCGCTGGGCGGCACGTCTTTGTCGTTAGGGTGGTAACTATAGGCACGGCCGCAGACTCCCACCAGGCCAGACCACGGAAAATTCAGAAATTATTATCCATATCCCAAATTATGTAATAATATAGCAAAAACAAGCTTTGCACAGTCTTTTTTTTAAATTGTGAGATAGTTTTGCGCTTGACGACAATCATGCTTAGCGCAAAGCAATGATGAGGTCTAGGTTGGAACGCGCTGCCTATTCACTCTTGCCTTGGAGGTAAGTTATACTCAAATTATAAAGGCGCGTTTGTTGAGCTAGAAAGGTTAAAATGAATAAAAACATGTTTGGCTACATGGCTACAGAAAGAGCATCATTGCCATAAGTGGGTATTTGACTAGTAGTGAAATAAATTATTTTTTAGTGATTATTAATAATTAGAGGATCTCCCAAAAGTCGTAATATCCACGTCCCCTGCTAGCATTGTGTTGAATAACCATTTCAAACAATCGATAAAAGTAAAAAAGTGCGTCGAACTTTGACGACGTCACAATTCAAAATTTCATACAAAATCCCATACTAAGCACGCGTTTTGACGTGTGAAAAAAAGTTGCTGATTTGACTAGTTGTCAAATACGCAATTCTAAAATGTAAATAATTTTTTCTCAAACATGCATGGAAATATTGTCATTATTTTGAAAAAAGAACAGGCGAAGTATCGAATTTTCGGACAAAGAAAATCAAACCCATTGCAGAAGCGTTTTTTGAATTTGGAACATTACAACGCTCCCAATGTTGTATGAAAAGGCGTGCTGGGGTTATTAGATACTATTTGATCGGATCTCTTTTGTCATTCTTGGCATACCATAGTCTCTTTGCTTAGTACAAATTGCGTTTACGTGGCTGTATAGCCATAAATGCGTTTGCCTGTCGGCACAGATGATAAAAAAAAATTGGCGGCAAAGCTGAAAATTCGTCTTGAATTGTTATTTACATACTTAATAAATATAAATTTAATAATAATTAAAATGGTTTCCAACGGTTCAGAGAGTGAAATGGAGATTGATTGTAGGTACTCCACCAGATTTAAGATAAGAAGCCAAATTGGCAATGGAAAACCTGCTTCCAGCGAAGTCAAAAAAAATACATGAAAGTATATATATGAAAATTTTATGATAATATGTATAAAAAGTATGTTTTATTTCCCTGCATACTTTTGAGAAAAGCACTATATATATGCCTCGGCGGAAATGGCAATTGCCTGTCTCGTATTAGTGAAGGCCGAGCCGTAATACTCGACCTGCAATTACCTATTTCCCGGCCTTTGCAATAATGTACTAATAGCGTGTCTCCTCCATTCCACGCGTCATTGGCGAGGTATATTGTACCCATCTGGTACAAGCAAGCCATTTAAAAACCAAGAATTGAATTTTACAACATTTACTACTTACCTCACAAATTTGTTTCGTAAGAGCATTTGCTGCAAGTTCTGCATTCCGTGTTGCAACATCTTGCTCACCTGTGAGCACCTGTAATGGAAATTTTTGATAATGCATTGAAATGAAATGATTTATTACATATTAGTGCCAAATTTTTTTTGCCAGATATTTGACCGCGGTTGATTGCCTCATCAGGTGACAGAAGGGCAGGCTCATTTTTTGCGCAAAGGATCAGCCTGGCTGTCCAGCGCGGAAATGCAGCCAGCATTCTCGCCACCATTCCACGCGGGCATGATTTATATAGTAATTAGGTTAGGCTAGCTAGGTTTATTGTTTCTATTGTATTGTTTTCAATAAATTTTACCAACGATTGAAAAAAAAAGACAACTAGTGACACATATGATGTGTCAAGACTCTACCACTGGTTCGGTAATTAAATTCTACTGAGAAGAACTGCCAAGAAACTCGGCAGTTGCTCTTTTTTTAAAAGAAAAAATAATGTTACATTAAGTAGCATAAGACTAGACTTGTGGGTTGCTGAATGCGAAGCCAATTTCTTCCATGCAACTTTGTCATTATCATACCATTATCATACATACCTACTGAGTCATTAAAAAACAAAATGTTTCAGTAAAGACTTACCGGCGCTCCTTGTAAAAACGCCCCATGTCTAGCCATGCTTATAGAATAACAATGATCACTTTTTGTCACCATCTGTAATTAATATGCACCTACTGTTATATGTATATTTGAACTGTTATATGTATATTTTAAAGTTATCATTATCTAAAGATAGAATCTAGATCAAACTGTGTGGAGTTAAGTTTCTTTTTAATCCTGTGTGAACTATTAGATCATATCAAACATCAAAAGTTGTTAATCCAATGGGCTGCAGTTCGGCCTGTTCTTATAACTATTAATCTTACCTGTTGTTGTTGTTATTCCTCTTGTGAAGATTGCTGACTTTTAGTACCCCCTGTAATAATTAAAATGTACTCTTTAAAGTTGTAAATGATGTTATAGTGTTTATATCAAAAAATACTGACACCGATTGCCATATCATCTGAGTGGATTGAAAATTGTGGGTTCTTTTTAGATTTTTCAGCATATAAAGAAGCCTATGCTCATTGCCCATCTTCGGGATGCAAATGAAAAGGTTCATATTAGCACAGCGTAAGTTTCCTACAGTGAGTCCACCCAGACAAAATATGAGAGACCCAGCTAACATGACACTTGTAGCACCGAAGGTACAAAAAAGAGTGACAGAATTTGTATTAAAAATTTGGCTCAGCTTTAGTATAGTAACCCACGAGTTGGACGTTCACATTTGTTTTTACAGAAAGACTTTGATGTGGTAAGCTTTGCACTTAGATATTAAAGGGCGGAAACAAAATATTTTACGTCGGAAACTAATACTTTTCGAGAAATATTTTTTTGAAAATTCGCTATTCTTCACCACTTTTCACTATTTCGTACGACATTTGCAGAGACTAGTAACGACATTTGCCATAGATTGTACCATAGACTAAAGACTCGTTGGCGTTTGAGTACCTAATCTGTGATTAAAATCCGTTCTATGGACGTTTTTTTCTAATCATTCGAATAAAACCATAGAAATAGGAAGACTATAGTCGTAATTCCCATGGAATTATCTTCCTATTTCTATGGTAATTCCTAATTCCATGAATAAAACACAGAGTTTAAAGGTTATAGGTATAATTACGAATTAACTAAAAAGGTATAAAGTTATGTTATTAAATGTTTATTTAGGTACTTTTGATCACAAAACCGAATCGGCACGCCCCGACTCCACGCAGTCTTGTCTGCCCTGCCCCTAGAGTGTTTTTTTTAAGCGAGTCTTCTGGCGTAGCCCATTCCATTTCAGAAATTAACCTTTTCCACTACCACTACGATTTTTAAAAATTCATAGAAAAAAAACGGTGCATTACCTTGTAATGGGAGTAGTGTCGGGGGGTAGGGGGCACCCCCCTCCTCCCCCAAACCCCCCCGCCCCCCACCCCCCTCCTGCCAAACGATACTAAATTTTACCCAATTTGAGAACCTAACCTCAAAATTAAAAAAAATTAATATCTCGAAAACTATTAGGTTCCTCCAAGTTTGGCTTGGAGGGGGAGTAGACCCCCTACCCCTCCCTCCCCCTCCCCCCCCCCCTCTGGGTTACTATACTAAAGCCCAACCTTAAACAGCTTGGTAGGTAAGTACCTACTATAAAATATTGTGTTCTGTGACTATAAAATTACAAATGATATTTTCATACATCTGTGTTTTCATACAATAAAGATACTTACTATTACTAACAAAATAGGCGCCGAATTGAACACCTCTTCCGGAAGTCGCTTAAAAATATTAAAATGATTGATTTTATTTCTATTTTGTTTTTAGTTTACGTGTTTACATTTTCCAACGTTTCCAAAATCAATGTTTCCAACACCGACCAGAAACAAAAGTTTTCCATTTTCCAATGACATAAGTCAGACCGAGACCAGAGACTAGTAACCAGAGAGATGTCAGAGACTCGTAGGTATATGCTTGTCGCTTAGGCTTGTCGTGGTCTTCAGAGAGGTTATTAATCTGAGGTCTCCACTCTAATATTGTTCTGTGCTCTCCACGGCAGTCGTAATTCCTGTGGTAATTCCTTGGAGGAAGGAATTACGACTGCCGTCTAATGGAAGTAGGGCTAAAATAAAAACTAAGAATACTATATTTTATCCAATTACTGTTTAATACCATCACGTAAGTGTGAGTGAAACAAAATATCGCTGTTTGTGTCTATTCGATTAGCAACTGGTCACAAGGTTCAGATTGTCAAATTATATCTTTTATCTTTTAATACTGTCAAATTCAAAATACCCTATTCTTGTACAAATAATACGGGTCGTTCACTGTTCACATAATTTTGTTGCTTAGTATTTGTTTGTTTACATTAGAGGCAACAGAAAAGATTTTTAAGAATTTCTTTATTTAAAGTAAATTCCTAAGGTGCATAAAGCTCTAAAGTCAAAGCCAAGTGTCCACAAAAAATGTATTGTGCCTTTGAGGGATGTAAATCCAATAGTTTAATAAAATAAAATGATATAGAATCTGTCGGGTTTCATCAGTGAGTTTTGGCAATGGTTCTTGTTTAAGACTAAGGATTTTACTAGTAAATAGGTAAGCAAGGGTAAGAAAAAGTAAATAAATATGTTTAAGTACTCAATTATATACTTATTTAATAATAATAATGATTTTTCGCCAAAACGCTTTTAGGTTACTAGTGCTGTGAAATAGATTATCGATAATTATTGCACTAGTACCTACGTACATACGAGTATTATGTACTCTCTAATCTTTGTTGTAGATTTCCTTAAAAATAAACGAATGAAAAGGAAATGGATAGAAATGATAAAAATACCTAATTGGACACCCCGGCATAACAGTCGTATTTGCTCAAAACATTTCACAGAAGACTCATTTTTGCCAAACGAATACACCAAATGGAGGCGACTGAAATCAGATGCTATACCCACTATAAATTTACCCCAAGAAATAGGCGTTATCACGACAAGAAAGTTTAACATTTATAAATTAACTAGCTGACCCGGCGAACTTCGTACCGCCAACTTATCTATAAGAATAAAACAAATAAGCTATCCTATCTTTTAAGTTAGACCAAATTACAGATAGTTACGAAACTTGATCAAAATCGGTTCAGTAGTTTCAGGGTTTATCCCGAACATACCTACATCGTGACACGAGATTTTTATATACTTATATAAGATCGGATATTATATTGTACCAATTTTTACCCGACTACGACAAAGCCCAAAGGAAGGGTTCTGAATTATTATGATTTTAGCTGTCGATGGTATTTAGCTATTTACGAATGTTCCTCCGTTACACCTTAATGAAGCAATCCATAATCAAATTACGAAAGTTGGTGGTATTCTTTAAAATTGATTGGGTGTAACGATCGCAATGGCTTCCACTCTCCCGCTATAGGTTAAAATGCATTGGTACACCAAGAACGCCGTAAGTGCAGCCAATCAGAGGTCATCACGATTGTTACACTGATTTAATAATTTTTAGATAATACGAGTTTTTCTAATTAGAATTCTTTTTCTAATTTTTTTCTAAAACATAAGTTATTTGCGGTATTATACTGTCATCATTTCATTTTGAAATGGGATATTTGGAAGACGATATTTTGGGCAAATTATATTCTTTGTATGTACTAAGTAAATAAAATAAAATATATTGAAACTTACTAACTAAACTGCATTTTAATCAATAACCCCGTGCGTAATTAGTATAAGGAGTGTGGTGCCACCACGTAAAGTTTTTTTTTAGTTTTAATTATAATAACTAGTAATATAGTTAAAATTTTACCTTCTTTTATAAATTATTTAGTTGCTATTTATATATAAGGTTATTTATTATTATTTTTAGTACTAAAGAAATAAATAACAAGAAATTTGAATTCAATAAATGTACTACTTTGATTTCAGTAAAGTAGTATTAAAACTAATCTGTCGTACTATGCGGGCTAGTTCAGGTTGCTAGATTCAAGAAAAATTTGCGACAGTGGCGCCCCTATTAATTTCACGACTTTTTTGCCAAGCTATAGTACCTATGGCTTGTATATTTTTTATAATTATTGTTAAAAACTGTCATTACCTATCTCGAAGTAACCCTATAATTTTTGGGATAAAAATATTCTCTAAGTTAGGTATCCCAGGGCAGAAACTATGTCAAGTTGCAATCAATCCATATTGCAACTTGATAGTAAGTATTCACTGGTTTGAACGTGATCGGTTAACAGGCAGCCAAAAATAAAAAATAATCTGTAGGTAACTGTAAACTTTTAGGTTCTTTATCAAATAAATATTATAAATGGGAAAGTTTGGATGGATGTATGGATGTATGGATGTGTGGATGTATGGATGTTAGTTACTCAATCACGCTCCAACGGCTGAACGGATCTGGATGAAATTTGGCACAGAGATAGATTATAGTCTGAAATAGCACATAGGCTTTTTATCCCGGAAAAATAAAGAGTTCCCGCGGGAACCGAAAAACCTAAATCCACGCGGACGAAGTCGCGGGCATCAGCTAGTGGATACTAAAGCATCCTCTATTAAATGATTTTTTATACAAAAATCATCCCTTTATATTTCATAGATTACGTATGTTAGACAATAATATAGGTACATAATCAACCAATATAGGTAATCGACTCCGACCCATCACTAGGAAAATCCTACCTAGTGACAAACTAAAATCACAATCCTACTTCTATAGTCTTCATATTTCTATGGGTAATTCCTTCTTCCATGTCTCCTCCTGACATTTATTAACACAGAGTACATTTTTTAGATAAACTCAAAGAGTATAATACAGGGAAGATAAACTAATAAACCTACCTACTGTGCTAAATAAATAGTCATTGATGTTTTTTTGTATGTTGTTTCTCTAATTCTATTTGTATTTGACTACAAACTAAGGCTCAGCTTTAGAATACTGTCGGTTGAGTTGGACGTTAATATTTTTTTTACAGAAAGACCTTGATGTGGTTAGCCTTCCACTAAAATATTTTACTCCGAATTCTAATACTTTTCGAGAAATATTTTTTTGAAAATTCGCAATTCTTCACCACTTTTCAATATTTCGTACGACATTTGCCATAGATTACAGACTCATTGACGTTTAGTTGGCGTGATAGAGATTCGTTTTACGTAAACTAGTACTTACAGTACCTAATCTGTCATTAAAGTCCCTTTTTTTTGACGTTTTCGAATAAAACACAGATAGTGTACCAAAAACGGAACGCGGCAAAATGTTTTGCGCTAAATTGACAAATGACATTATTGAATTCAAATTTCAAATCTTCCACCCAGAAATGCCTTGCTGACAGCATAGCGGTTTTTTTTTTTTTTTTTTTTTTTTTTTTTTTTTATCCACTACAAGTTAGCCCTTGACTGCGATCTCACCTGATGGTAAGTGATGATGCAGTCTAAGATGGTAGCGGGCTAACCTGTTAGGGGCATGGCAGTTATATTAAACCATACCCCTATACGGTTTCTACACGGTATCGTACCGGAACGCTAAATCGCTTGGCGGCACGTCTTTACCGGTAGGGTGGTAACTAGCCACGGCCGAAGCCTCCCACCAGGCCAGACCAGGGAAAATTCAGAAATTATAAATTTCCAAACCCTGCCGGGGATCGAACCCGGGACCTCCGCACGTTAAGGCAACAGCGCTCAACACTGCGCCACGGAGGTCGTCAAAAGGTCAAAAGGTCGTGGTACTCTTTCCTCTTCTGCTCCCACTATCAAGAGCGAGCGAAGCGAGCTCGGGACTTGGGGGCACTCCGACTCGGATAGGTTAGGTTAAGAAGAGGATGGCGGGGTCTGTAAGACCCCGCCATCCTCTTCTGTGGTTATTTACTTTGTTTACGTCCCAGAATAAGGAGCCCCGCGAAGCGGGGCTCCGTCGACCGGCCTTGGAGGGGGTGAGAGGGAGAGGGTGAAGTCTAAGGAGTTTTCCTAGCGTCCCCACTTTCTCCTTGCTTTGCTGACAGCATAGCGGTGGTACTTTTTCCTCCTCCGCTCCCACTATCAAGAGCGAGCGAAGCGAGCTCGGGACTTGGGGGCACTCCGACTCGGATAGGTTAGGTTAAGAAGAGGATGGCGGGGTCTGTAAGACCCCGCCATCCTCTTCTGTGGTTATTTACTTTGTTTACGTCCCAGAAAAAGGAGCCCCGCGAAGCGGGGCTCCGTCGACCGGCCTTGGAGGGGGTGAGAGGGAGAGGGTGAAGTCTAACTCCCCCTCCCCCTCTAAAGTACTTTTTCCTTTGGAGGGGGGGTTCACCCCCTCCCTTCCTACCCCTCCTCCATAAATGAGGTTCATGATATCAAAAAAATATACAAAAACATAACCTCAAAATGAGATTTTTAAAAATTCATAGAAAAAAAACGGTGCATTACCTTGTAATGGGAGTAGTGTCGGGGGGTAGGGGGCACCCCCCTCCTCCCCCAAAACCCCCCCACCCCCCTCCTCCTGCCAAACGATACTAAATTTTACCCAATTTGAGAACCTAACCTCAAAATTTTAAAAAATTAATATCTCGGAAACTAATAAAATTCGGAACGTCTTACTTGGAGGGGGGGTATATCCCCTCCCCCCCCTCCCCCTTCCCGCTCCCCCTCCCCTTCCGTCACCGACAGTATACTAAAGCCCAACCCAAACTAAAGTAAATAAAACGCATTTGAAGTCTATCTTCTAACATATAAAATGGAAGAAGAATCGCCAAAACCAGTGTGCCTCATAATATTAGGTTAGGATGTGGGCTGTTTGTTTTTAGTTTTATGTTACGTCTCTTTTTATAGTGGAAATTTCATTAAGGCTGTTATTGTAATAGGCATGGCTGGCGCTGGGAAAACATCATTCACCAGGCGGTTGGCTGGCAAAATTACAAATGGTTCGAGACCGTATCTAATCAACTTGGACCCGGCGTGTCGGGAGGTCCCTTATCCAGCAAATATAGGTAAACTCACAACACTGAGTACTAAGATATCTAAATCTACATTTCGTGGGTGAACTAGACGACGCCCGCGAAGCTGTACGCGAGGATTTATGTTGAGATTAGATTCCTAGGGGACCTCTTTGATTTTAGGGTCAAAAAGTCTTAGTAATTAGTCTCCAGGTCCTCAACTATACCTACCCATGCAAAGAAACACGTCAGTCTGTGGCTCTGTAGCGGCGTGATTGAAATATAAACAAATAATTGGGGCAGAACCAAGAAATAAAATTAACAGGTGCTGTTTGAGTTCCATAGCCATGCTCACAGCCATGCTAATATCATTAGAATTAAAATATCATTGCATATAAATATTATTGGTGGAAGGCGCCACAACCCTCAGCAATGGGGAATACAAATTACAATGCAGTGAGAGAATTTATAACCAAAAAGAACTTTCTGAAACCTCAAATAATATTACATCCATACTAATATTATAAATGCGAAAGTTTGTCTGTCTGCCTGTCTGTCTCACGGTCCATCTGTTCAACCGATTTTGAACAGATGGGCTGTGAGACAGACACAGGTAGGTTACATCCCGGGGAAAGATATACACAACTTTTTATACCGGTAAATTAAACAGTTCCTGCAAGAATCAAAACCTTAATCCACACAGATGAAGTTGCAGGTATCATCTAGTTGTTAATTAATAAGCTTCAAAAAACTCTACTTCAGGTAGATTTGTGTTAGTGTTGGTTATTCTGATTTTACAGTACTTTAGGATTTTTCAGCTGAATCTTTACTTATTTTTTAATCCAGACATAAGAGACACAGTAAACTACAAAGAAGTAATGAAGCAGTATGGACTGGGTCCTAATGGAGGTATAGTCACAGCTCTGAACCTGTTTTCAACCAAGTTTGGACAAGTTGTTGATCTCATTGAGAAGGCGGGCAAGAAACACAAATATTGCATTATCGACACACCAGGTGAGACTCCATTATCTCTCTCTTTTCGTGTCCTGGGATTATTTTCTGCACTTGGATGCAGGCGTCCCCTTCCTTCCCATGTACCTTCCCTTCCATTAATAAACTTTAATTATGTAACAGGTTTAAAAATAGATAAATTAGTGCATCAATTTCTATTGCACAGGATTCAGAGTCAGGGAAGGCATTGGTTAGATACCTTTTTTCAAGCAAGTCATGGTGAAAAATAAGCATTGAGCTCTTTTAATTAGGGTAAGCAGGGCTTAAATGCCTCTATGTCGTGCACGCCACTGGAAATATAATATTTTACTTTTAGTTTACATTGCTTAAAATGGTTATTCAACACAAAATTAGCAGGGGACGTGGATATTACGACTTTTGGGAGATCTTTTATTTAATAATCAAATACCCAATTCAGCTGTGGCTAGCTTGGTGGCTAGTTACCATCTTACCTGTAAAACTGTGAAACAACCAATCATTTCATTTAACAGGTCAAATAGAGGTGTTTACATGGTCAGCATCAGGCACTATAGTGACGGAGACGCTGGCCGCCTCATGCCCCACAGTGGTTGTATATGTGATGGACACAGTACGCAGCGTGTCTCCGGTTACGTTCATGTCCAATATGCTGTATGCCTGCTCCATACTGTACAAGACGCGGCTACCCTTCATTGTTGTTATGAATAAGGTAATTGGTACAGTCCGATTCAAACTATACGATACCCTAAACGTATGAGAATGGATACACGAAATTGAGCTCTAATTTAATGCTGTTATGGTTTATTTTACTTTGACGCCGAACTTTGACGATTTGATCGGCCATTCTTACATAATAATCGGGGGGCTGATTCAAACTATACGATTTCTCATCCACATCATTGAACATCGTGCGTTTCGATGCGCAGAATACTTCAGGACGGTTCAAATGTCTTTTTTTCGCGAACCTACACTGAATTGGACTGTAAAAGGTTTGGTTTTTTGCAAAGTACAGCTTGTACTTTGCAAAAAACTTTTTGTTTTATCATACTAATATTATAAATGCAAAAGTGTGTTTGTTTGTTGGTTTGTCCTTCAATCATGCCGCAACGGAGCAACGGGTCGACGGGATTTTTGGCATGGGTATAGTTGAAGACCTGGAGAGTGACATAGGCTACTTTTGATCCCAAAAAATTTAAGAGTTCCCGCGGAAATTAAAAAACTAATCCACGCGGACGATGTCGCGGGCATCATCTAGTTCATATTCATATTTATTTTATATTCAGCATCATCTAGTTTAGAATATTATCTTTGAAAATGCTGAAGTTTTATAATTTTATTACAGTGCTTCACACACGAGGAAAGTTTCCAAACTTCAAAAATACACATACACAATACAATATAATTGACCGAGCGAAGCGAAGGTCTCTGAGTCTACTTGGGTGAATTGGCACTTGTCCGTCCGTCCGTCCGTCTGTCAGAGCCTTATAACTTCTGAAATGCTGAACGTAATTACTTCAAATTTAAATATAATATGTAAACCGATGGCCTCCCGCCGAATATGGCTTAAAAAGTTATGAAAATCTTTATTTCAGGGGGGCTCTCATAGAAGCGAATGCGAAGTAAAATATTTTTTATAGCGTTACATAGGGTTGCAGTATATCATTTTAAAGATAATTAGGAATAGAGTCCAAAAATATTTTTTTTTGAATTTTTCCCCTAAAATTGACGAAATGGGGGGCTTTCAAAGTGGCGATTTTCTAACGTCCAAAGTTGACCTCAGAACTCTCAATTTTCTGAACTCTCAAGCCTGAAACTTGATCAATTATATGAATTATATCCTGTACTTGAACAACAAATACTAAAATTAGATAAATATTATAAGGAAACGAAATTATTTAATTTTTAATGATGATGATATTTTTAACAGAACTTCACACTGATGTCAATAGATGACGCGAACCACTAGTTATAGTTTTTTGCTCCAAAGAAACATAAGAAACTTCAGCATAAACTTACTTAAATACATATCAAAAATCTGCGGAACTGGCAGGATTTGAACCTGCAGATTTTTGATATGTATTTAAGTAAGTTTATGCTGAAGTTACTTATGTTTCTTTGGAGCAAAAAATTATAATTTATTTATTAATAGGGGGTAGTTCGAGAACTTCTATCGAACATACGTGTTTTTACAACTCTCGTGTATAATAAATCATTTTCATATTAATTAGTTATTTACGGCCTTAATAAGTGGTGAAATTGTATTCAGCGTAGTAAAAATACAATATTTGAAGTTGAGATCGTGTGTGGCAACGTTATTGTGTGATAAAACGGCTGCTTATATGCGCGCGCGTCGGTTGACCTACCAACCGTTGTGGAAAAGAATGTCAACAATGAAGTGTCTTGCTTGTCCCAAGGAGTTGCACAAAGGCGAACTAATTAAATGCGTGGTCTGTAGCGGTACTTATCATTTTCAGTGCTTAAACATGACGTCTGCATACTTCGTCGAACATTACTTAGACTTAAAGAAAACATGGCGTTGTCCATCCTGCGAAAATGTCACCTCGAGGCGTAAAGGCACTGACACACCGGTGCGGCAGCAATTTGTTAGCCCTGATACAGTGCAGCTCGATATGTCCTGCGACGACGTGACGGCTCACGAAGCAAGCGCAGTCATCAGGGGGCATACTCTCAAAAGTAGTGACGCAAACCCACAGGGAGTTATTTCTTATCAACAGTTCGCAGCTCTTCTGGATTCTAAGCTTGAATATATGAAAGCCTGTTTATCAAAGGATATTCATAATCAATTAAATAGTGCCCTTGATAAACTGAAGTCGGAATTCACAGCAACTACAGATTTTTTATCAGGGCAAATTTGTGATCTTAATAAGGAAGTTATAAGCTACAAAAATAAATTTAAAGATCTGGAAAAGGAGAACCTATCTCTGCAGAAGTCAATAAACCAGCTTCAAGTTGAGCTAAACGTCAGGGAACAGTCTAACTTGGTCAACGACGTTCAAATTACGGGAATACCGGAATGTGAAAATGAATCCTTGGTGCATATCGTTACAACAGTTGCGGCTAAGGTAGGAGTAAAACTTGAGGAACAAGACATCGTCAGCTCGGTCCGTGTGGGCCCAAAGCGAGCCACCGCTGCTGATTCATCGAGTGCAACGCATTCGTTTCGTTCCCGACCAATTGTCGTGCGACTTATGCGTCGCGCCACACGCGACGAGCTACTCAAGAATGCGCGTGTACGTCGCGGCTCAACCACCAGCGACCTTGGCCTTCCTTCGCATGAACCCAGACGTTTATATATCAACGAAAGGCTTACAAAAATTAATAGACAGATTTTTGTTAAGGCGCGCGACGCCGCACGAACTGCGAGATGGAGATATGTTTGGACTAAAGAGGGCAGGGTTTATGCCAGGCGCTCTGAGTCTTCCGAGGTACACCTGCTGCAAACTGAAACGGACGTCGATATACTATTTCGCGGTATTGACACTTCTCACACTGATGTACAATCTCAATGATTTCATTTTTTGGAACTGCTATTTTACCATAGGGTTTTCAGGTATTGTACCTTTATATTATCTTTCCGAAACTTTATTATTCGATTGTGTAATCTTACTACTTACTTTTGCATATAGATTGTGTAATATTGTAACGGTAATTATGTTCATATATTTTCCATTCAAACACTGTAATCCTAATAGACTAATACAGGGTACATGTGAATATAGTTCAATTGCATATAAAATAATAGTTGAGCTCCGTATTGTTCGGTTGTTGAAAGCACTTTTTTGTACTCAAACTTTACTGAATTATATCAGAATATTAATAATGTATGCAAATTATAGTTTATCTCGCATAACACATTGTAAAGAAAGGGTTGCAACTTGTAACAACATTGCAACTTTTTTTGTCTTTGTATATTTCTTTGCATATTGTTTCTTGCTATTATGGTGCGTGCCAATAAAAAAACGAGGATGCAAATCAATTAAAGGCAATGATTGTTATACTTGGACGAATCTTTTTATATTAAAATATATTGATTGCTTACAAACGGTAATAATGTGTTCTTATTTAGGTCAACAATCAAAAATAGTTATGTTAAATTATAATTATATTCTGTAATAATTAATGGTTATATTAGCTATTTATATTATTTGGGTAGTATTATTACGTCATACTAAAATATAAAAGGTAATAAGTCTAAATTTATAAAATTAGGTTTATTTAATGCTGGGTCACTTGCTACTAATCACGATGAGTTTGCAGTTGCATTAAAGTCTCATTCTCCTGATATCCTGGCGATAAATGAAACTTGGCTCAAAGCTGGCGAGGATGCGCGAGCGCCCTCTGTCACGGGTTACAAACTCATACATCTACCACGCTCACCTACAGTTCGATCTAGAGGGGGTGGTGTAGGGTTTTATGTTAGGCAAGGGTTTAAAGTTCGTAAGTGTCCTCACCCACCCGGACCAGCAGAAGTTGAACAGATGTGGATATCGGTTAAGTTTAATTTGCACAATATCCTTATTGGTACGGCTTACAGGCCGCCTTGGCTTGATGTGGATATATTTTTCGATACGCTTACGGAATCTATTTTGTCCTTTACCAAATTTGATGAAATTGTCTTGCTTGGAGATTTTAACATTAACCTTCTAAATATTACCAGTAGTAGTTCTCGACAGCTAAATAATTTTTTAACCTATACCAATCTTAAAAACTACGTAACTGAACCAACGCACTTTACATCTCACAGTGATACACTAATTGATATTGTTTGCGCTAACATTCCAATTATTAATCTTAACATTTATCACAATCCTGAACTAGGCGGTCATGCAATGATTTTTGCAGAGGTAAAGATTAAAATACCCAAAATTCCACCCAAACGTGTAACTTATCGTCCTATAAAGGACATTAATATGGTTGAATTTAACAAAGACCTCGAGAACATAAACTGGAATGCAATCATAAATGATAATAGTGTTGATAATATGGTAGATTCATTTAACAAATCAATCTTGGACCTCTTTAATAAGCACGCGCCTGTCAAAACGTTTATTACTAAAGACCAATACAGCCCCTGGTTAACCAGTAACGTTCGCTTTATTATGAAACTGCGTGATGAGGCACATGCAAAATATAAAGCGTTCAAGACGGATGATAATAAAAGCCAATACAAAGACTTAAAAAGTTTTTCCTACTTTAGCGCTATTTGTGAAAAAAAAGCTTATTTTGATCATCATATAAATGCACACTTACGGAACTCAACCTATCTCTGGAAAAATTTGAAAACACATGTTTTACCTAACTTCAAGAACACTGGTGATTTACCAGAACAATTTGATAATCCTGATGCAATTAATGACCATTTCTTGAACATTCCTGGCAATGATAAAATTGATGAATCTTTATTGGCACACTTTGTGTCACAGAAATTTTCCACCGAAAGTAGTTTTCAAATTGAAACTGTACATGAAAACATCGTAGCAAAAATTATACTAGCAATCAAATCAAATGCACAAGGAATAGACAAAATTAACATGGACATGATCATTTTAACATTACCCACTACTCTCGCTGTTATCACAGCTATCGTCAACAAGTCAATTCGGTCTGCGAAATTTCCTTCACTCTGGAAGTCAGCCTTGGTTTTACCTTTACCGAAAATGAACAACCCTGTGGACGTTAAGGATCTACGACCAATTAGTATTCTTCCGTACATTTCTAAGATTCTTGAAAAGGTAATCTACAACCAAGTCATTAAGTATTGTGAGACTAACAACATTTTACCATACTTTCAATCGGGATTCAGGAAACATCGTAGTACATCTTCCGCTCTTTCAGATGTAATTGATAATATACTCACCTTTCAAGATTCCGGTAAGGGTACTATTCTCGCGTTGTTAGATTTTTCCCGGGCGTTTGACTCAATAAACATAAAACTAATGCTTGCTAAGCTTTTGTACTATGGTTTTTCTTCAGATACAGTTAAATGGTTCTCTAGTTACCTTCAGGATAGGATGCAACAAGTAGTCATACGCAGAAATGATGGAAAGGACTTATTATCTTCACTAAAACCTGTTAACAGAGGCGTCCCACAGGGCTCCATTCTCGGACCTCTATTATTTATTTTGTATTCGGCTGACATAATAAACTGTATTGAAAACTGTCAGTATCATATGTACGCTGACGACCTTCAAATTTACATACCTGTTCATCATCAGGATGTAAGTAATGCAGTTGACCAGATGAACAAAGTCCTTAACAACATTTCACAGTGGTGTCAACAAAATGCTCTGATTCTGAATCCACTTAAGTCAAAATTTATGGTTATGGGCACAAAGAAGCAAGTTAGTAAGATTCTTTCACAGCAGCCAATACTATGCATTGATGGAATCGAGATTGAACATGTCAATGAAACTCGTAATCTTGGCCTGCGTATGGACGAAAACCTACGCTTCGAGAACCATATAGTTGAGCTTGCTAGGAATTGCTTTTACCGATTAAAAGTACTGTACAAGATTCGGCCTTACATTCATATTAACCTAAGAATGAAGCTCTGTGACATATTAATACTTTCGAAATTAAATTAAGTACTGTATTACGGTGTATGGTCCATGCCTGCTGGGTAAATCGTGGCGATTACTTCAAAGGATACAAAATGCATGCGCACGTTTTTGTTTTACAATTCCACCAAGATCTCACATAACACCGTATTTAAATCAAAATAACTTGCTAAAAATGAAAAATAGGTATAACCTACTTTTAGGCACATTATTGTTCGGCGTTATCAAATCGAAACAGCCGGAGTATTTGTACAAAAAGCTAGTTTGGCGGAAGCCAAGAGTTGGAGCTAGGACGATGATGCCCCCGCTTTCGATGCCACGTCATAGGTCTGCAGCATTTCGTGGTAGTTTTAAATATCTTGCCACGAAATGCTGGAACGACATTCCGCCACCTTTTCGCGACGTTGGATCAAAATTTGCTTTTAAAAAATTATATCGTGCGTATTTACTTGACACTCAAAAGTCAGTAAACTAGCTCGTGGCATTAAATTCTATTAAATGAGTTATACTAATCTCAATAATTTGTATTGTTCACAGGTAGGAAAAATTAAGATTGTACAAGATTATTTTATTTTATTTTTATTTTATTTTTTTCTCTTATTTTTTGATTGTCTTACTAATTCTTATTATTTTTAAGTTCTTTTTTTTGTTATTTTGTATAATTTTTTGTATCTGTATATTGCAGTCACTAACACCCGAACTTCCCTCGTTTTGGTCCTAACAGAATATCAGCGTTGTGGTTACATTTTGTACCCACAACATTTAGCTGAGTTAGGACCCTTTTGTTGGCACGACACATTATAGACTATAATTATGTTAAATTAGATTTTTAGTAATTTTTGTATTTTGTGTTTACTATGTGTTGGTTCAACAAATAAAACATATTCTATTCTATTCTATTCTATTCTAATAATTCCAGACAGATGTGGTAGACAACAGTTATGCAGTAGAGTGGATGCGAGACTTCGAAGCGTTCCAGGAGGCGTTAGACGCAGACGGCGACGGCGAGGGCAGTTCCTATGTCGGCAACCTCACTCGCTCCATGGCACTCGCGCTTGACACGTTCTATGCTGATTTGAAGTGCTGTGGAGTTAGCGCACACACTGGGGAGGTAATATTAAAGCCTGTGAGGGATATATTGGGGAATAAATATATTGGGGAGTGCTTCCATCGCCACTACAGCCCATTAACTTCCCACTGCTGGGTACAGGCCTCCACTCTCCATCCATAATTACAATAGAGAAAATATTTTTGCACCATAAAATCTATAATATTTGTCCATTCCATGTCCCTATGTTTTGCTTTTTTCGATAAATCACTAATTTTAAGAATATGAAACCTTCAAAAATTGCAAAAAATGGCCCAGTTTTCGCGTCATCATTAGATATCCCGCAAATAAATTTGACGAATATAATCAAAAAAAGAAAAACATACCGACATAGCCCGAGTCCTTCTTAAATTATTCTTGAAAAAATAATTAAAATCTGTTCTGCTTTGGAGGAGGAAACAGAAAAATACGAGAGTAAGAATTCGACTGTTTTTCATCCAAGAGTCCAAGGTCCAAGCTGCAGTTGTCCCTATCGGGTGTTATGGAATTCTATTCGAGGATCAGCGCGACGGCAATATAATTGTTCAATACCTATTCTTCAAGTTTCCCGTTCATCCCATATCCTCTTAATTATGGCCCGACCAGGGACCTCGTCGGCCGCAGTCGAACATGCTAACCACTTGACCAACGAGGCAGTTACAACAAATTGGGAGTGCTTACCATGGTATAAATAGTAACTAAAAACAAACCAATAGATCCTTTTGCATTACCAATAGATACGGAAAAACGAATTCAAAGATACAAGTCTATGAAAGTCGAAAGAGAACACTCTTTCGGTTATCATCCCTCTTGCACACCATAGATATAGATAAGGAATATTATAGATGGTCATACATGAGAGTCATTAAGGCGCCAGCGGAGGGCTAATTGCTCATACAAACGTAATACCAAAATAATTAGTAATTCGAGCATATTTCCTCCATATTATGCGATTATTAAGATTGAACTTGTATTTATCTAGGTCCCTGGATAATTATTTTTCCAAAATACTTTCCCAAAATTAAATGTAAGCACATTGCGTTTTGCATGTTTTTGCGACATAAACGACATGTTTTCTCCTTATTTGTTTCATATTAAAACCAACGATATCTCACGTACTAATTGATCAGGAACATAGCCTATATTGTCAAGTTACAGAATAACAACACGAAGTTAACAACACAACAATTTTTCATTCATCATTTTTGGTATTCACGGAACAAGACTAAATGTATAACAAATTCTGTACGCTCATATTGCTATCGCGCTTGCACGCGATCATGTGTCTTCAGCCAAATAGGGATAGCAATATACCGGCAAATTTATATTTGCAGTTCGAGTAGAAGTTGCTAGCGGCGGTCGCCGGTCCCTTAATGACCAATCTTAGTACCTTAGTACCCATAAAACACTCCTACAAGTACTTGAGATCACTACTTACTATAAAGTAGTAAACTCTAGGAGTGTTCTCTTTCAGGAATTTAAAAAGTGGTTTAGATTCCTGAAAGAGAACTATTGTTATTGCTCTTGAGAAGGCTATTGCTGCATATAATTATAATTATAGCCTTTTTATTTCCTTAATAACTAATGATGTCCAGTCCAAATTTTAAGAAAAAAAGAGTTCACAAGTTTGCTATGCACAGTCCATCACAGTTCACTTTTTAAATTGAAAAATTAATAGTAAAGTCTTTGTATGCACTGCCTTCACTCAAAGAGAGGTCCTTAATTGCTGCTTATATACGCTATATAAACTTGTTAATTTATAAAATATGTTCTTGCAGGGAATAGAGGAATTCTTCAAGCTAGTAGACGACGCAGCCGAGGAGTATGAAAAGTAAGTGTGTTGTTAAAGTTTATGTTTAAAACTATGACGACCTCCATGGCGCAGTGTTGAGCGCTGTTGTCTTAGCGTACGGAGGTCCCGGGTTCGATCCCCGGCAGGGTCAATTTGGGAATTTATAATTTCTGAATTTTCCCTGGTCTGGCCTGGGGGTCTACTCTCTTTCTCTCAAACGAAACTTCGCAAACGAACGTAATTAGTCGGTTATTAGACCCACACAAAATCGTTCAATCCAATCGGTCACGAAAATTGTCTATGGATCCGTACTTCGTCTGCGTGTACGAAAACAAAATAGAGAGGGGCATAGAGATAATATTATGTAGGAGAGGAGTTAACGAAATTTCGTTCGTTTGTTTGCGAAGTTTCGTTTTAGAGAAAGAGAGTAGACCCCCTGGTCGGAGGTTAGTTACCACCCTACCGGCAAAGACGTGCCGCCAAGCGATTTAGCGTTCCGGTACGATGTCGTGTAGGAACCGATTATGGGTATGGGTATGACTGCCATGCTCCTAACAGGTTAGCCCGCTACCATCTTAGACTGCAACTTCACTTACCGTCAGGTAAGATCGTAGTCAAGAGCTAACTTGTAGCGGATTAAAAAAAAACCCTTGCACTAAAGTTCGCTTTAACATATAGTTAATTTTAGTTAAATTTCCAGAGACTACAAAGCTGATTGGTTGAGGATGCGCGCTGAAAAACTAGAAGAGCAGAAGAGGAAAGAGGAAGAATTAAAACAAGGAGATAAAAGTAAGAGCTGTTTTAAGGGTTTCTTACCAAAATGGTAAAAAAAGAACCCTTATTTACCATTTTGGTAGGATTTACAGACAGTAGCCATCTCAATCTCCAGTCACTTACATGTTTCAGTATTTATATTAATGCAATCGGCTTTTGGAATAGTTCTAAAATAATTATTTCCTAAACTAATTATTTATTGTAACCAATTAATGAGTTAATTATTAATTTAAAAAACCGGCCAAGTGCGAGTCGGACTCGCGCACCGAGGGTTCCGTGTAAACCTGTAGTAAGTTTTACGATTTATGACGTATTAAAAATAAAAATTACGTTTGTTGTATGGGAGCCCCCCTTTAATATTTACTTTATTGATATTTAATTATTTATTTTGAAAGGTAATATACAAGTTAATATTCTGTGAAAATTTGAACCGTCTACCTGTTACCGTTTTTAATATTGAGCAAAAAAATACGAAAAAAACCCGTTTATTGTATGGGGACCCCCCTTAATATATATATTTTTTTAATTTTTAGTATTTGTTGTTATAGCGGCAACGGAAATACATCATTTGTGAAAATTTCAGCTTTCTAGCTATCACGGTTTATGAGATACAGCCTGGAGACAGACAGACAGACAGACAGACAGACAGACAGACAGCGGAGTCTTAGTAATAGGGTCCCGTTTTTACCCTTTGGGTACGGAACCCTAAAAACTGCATTAGCGGTTGAAATTTTCCTTTTTATGTGGAGTTAGGTACTCGTTAAAGTGGGGTAGCAATAAGCATATGACAGGTCTTCATTTGTACATTCCATTGTGTATAAATTTTATTTATAACAATTTTTGAATGTCAATTCTGCGATTCACAGACGGCAGAAGGGAAATTTCAGAAAAGTAGCCTACGAGAGAATGAGATAAATACAACTTGTATTCTATCTCATTCTCTCGCAGGCTAAATCCTATTATGAATTTATGTTTGTCTCTTTTTGGTGTCACATTTTCGTTTCATCGAATTTTCATATCACAACGATTCTAAAGAAATTTCATTTAAATATCAATCTTATCACATCCAATTCCGTTTTCCGCAGGCGATCCAGGCACAGTGTTACCCAAAAAGTCGCTAATAGAGGAAGTGGCGGGCGGGAGGGAACTTAGCGATATGTACCTCAAACACCCCGCCAACGAGAGCTCCAGCGATGATGAGGGTACCGAGACACAACCACAAGAAATAGGTAGACTTTTTTTAAAAAATAGCACCAGAAATAGGTAGACTTTTTAAAAAAATATATGTAACTAGCTGATGCCCGCGACATTTGCCAAATTGCGAGATCTGTGCCAAATTTCATCCAGATCCATTCAGCCGTTGGAGCGTGATTGAGTAACTAACATCCATACATCCATACATCCACACATCCATACATACATCCATCCAAACTTTCGCATTTATAATATTTATTATTTGACTAGCTGATGCCCGCGACATCGTCCGCGTGGATTGAGGTTTTTAGGTTCCCGCGGGAACTCTTTAACTTTCCGGGATAAAAAGTAGCCTATGTGTTATTCCAGACTATAATCTAGATCTGTGCCTTTTACTCAGATCCGTTCAGCCGTTCAGGCCTGATTGAGTAACAAACATCCATCCATCCATGCATCCATCCATCCAAAGTTATTATGAGGGAACACAGAAGATAGAATCCCCCCGATTATGTAAGAATTGTCGATCAAATCGTAAAAGTTCGGCGTCAAAGTAAAATAAACCATAACTGCATTGAATTAGAGCTCAATTTCGTGTACCCATTCTCATACGTTTATGTATGTACGATACCCTAAACGTATGAGAATGGATACACGAAATTGAGCTCTAATTTAATTCTATTAATTATTAATTCTATTTTATTTTACTTTGACGCCGAACTTTGACAATTTGATCAGCCATTCTTACATAATCGGGGGGGCTGGTTCCTTAAATTGACCTGAAAAGTTTTATCAAGAATAGGTACTTCTTTCCTTAGTAACCCCTTATTACGGATACGAGTATTGTCTTGTGCTAACGCACAAACTGCTGTATGCATAGCCAAATAATGTTTTCACACTAACTATAGATAAGTATACAAAAATATTTCTCTTTCAGATGATAAGCCAGAAGATGTCGCCGCGTTCCAGGAATTTATCAGAAAACACGTGAAACCTAATAACACTGAACATAAAACTTGAATAAATACTTACAATATTTTTTTTATAAGGGTTTTTTACTATTCCCGACAACGACCTCAATTCGGCCAAATTTTAATCTCCAATTTAGGTCACCCATCCAGTTACCGAGTTGAGTCAACGTTCCTTAACTTTCGCAATCGACTGATGCTTTGTCACAACTAGGCCACTCGTCCCTCAGCCTCAACACACTCACCACTTCTAGGAAACGGGAATATCTGAATTATTGAAGTGTTGGACTAAATTATTGCCAGGTTTTGTATAAACACACTGCATCAACTTATATACCTTGGACACGAGTGCTCCAAGTGGTTTTGAGATATTGATGTAAACGCGTTTTTGTCATTCATACAAATTACAAATCCATGGAAGTACAAGTAGGTCAATAGAAGTTTTCTTTGAAAGAAATTAGTTATAGAAGTATTTTGATTCCTTGTTCTGTGGGTTACAAATTACAATGCAGTTGGAATGATGGAATGTTCTACAAAAACCCAAATAATGGTCACAAAACAAAAAACAGAAAATGCATAAAAATCGATTGTTCCAAGTTAACCAACTGCTTTTTTAGATACCGATAAAGCTCCATTTTCGTCACGTCGGAACATAGTAGCTATCTTATACCATACAGGTCGATTTTTGAGCGGATTTATGGAAAAACAAAACAAAATATCGGTGCGAGAATAATAATTTAATTTCAAAATCACAGATACCTTTTGCCAACAAAATTTTAATAAAACTATACTATAATAACAGCCCATTATTTAATCACTGTGAAGAAATATTCATGCTAAGTAGGTATGTAATTAATAATTATACATTAAAAATCATGTTTCACGGGACTATTTTCGATAAAAAGCCCTGTCGGCCGCACTAGACAATAAAAATATTAAGTAGCTATTGGAACCTACACAGCTTAACATAATATAGATTAATTATAGTTAACAAAACATAGTACGTCTACAATTACAATAATTATTGCAACTGAAGAGCACCACTATTTTTAAAATGCGTCAAATTTCTTCGAGACTTTTCATTTTTTATAATTTTCATATTTACGTAACATAGATAATATCTACGCTACGTACCTATACGGAATTTTAGTCCGTTTTATTAGTTTTCTATAAAAAATAAAAACAAATTTAAATCAAGCGACAATCATTTGCTGGTGGTGTAAAGTTACGGTTACGAAGTATCAAGTAACTAGCCGATGGTCTTCTCGAACCAACCGTTCCGCCATTTTTAATTTTTTCTCGAAATAGCGGTCATGCATAAAACCTGTATCAATTAATAGCAACGAACTCAATTTACATAGACGGGCCCTGTCAAGCAAAGAATGTGAACTTATTTTACTAACGCCATCTAGTCTGAAAAGCGGGACAGCGCTATGGCAGGGACAAGGACAGGCTTATACAGGTGAGGCGCACGCCCTACAAGTCGGACGCCCAATTTTTTTTTCTCATATTATACTTGTATTGATGCCAATGGCCGTTAATTGACCGAGTGAAGCGAAGGTCTCTGAGTCTACTTGAGTGAATTTGCACTTGTCCGTCCGTCCGTCTGTCAGAGCCTTATAACTTCTGCCGAGCGATCGCGTAACTTCTGCATCAATCATTGTTACAGTATCAATTGTTGTAATTGGCTGAATTTATGGCATTCTTGCTGCGTCAATGGATTATGTCCAATAGTGGAAGAGTGTTAACTAATCAGAGGTGATTGCGATGTATCAATGATTGATGCAGAAGTTACGCGATCGCTCGGCTGAATTACTGAACGTAATTACTTCAAATTTAAATATAATATGTAAACCGATGGCCTCCAGCCGAATATGGCTTAAAAAGTTATAAAAATCTATATTTTAGGGGGGCTTTCATAGAAGCGAATGCTAAGTAAAATATTTTTATAGCGTTACATAGGGGTGCGGTATATCATTTTAAAGATAATTAGGAATAGAGTCCAAAAATATATTTTTTTAAATTTTTCCCCTAAAATTGACGAAATGGGGGGCTTTCAAAGTGGAGATTTTCTAACGTCCAAAGTTGACCTCAGAACTCTCAATTTTTTGAAAGGATGAGCCTGAAACTTGATCAATTATTTGAATTATATCCTGTACTTGAACAACAATACTAAAATTAGATAAATATTATAAGGAAACGAAACTATTTAATTTTTAATGAGCTTCAGTATTTTTAACAGGACTTCACAATGATGCCAATAGATGGCGCTCTGTAAAAGTTTATTCGTTTGTGAGCGAGGGCTCAGTTCGGGGCGAACCACTAGTAATAATAAGTTTAATAGTGGCCGTTATTTCGAAAAAAAATAATTAAAATGGCGGTAGGTCAGGCTCCATAAAAAAATATTCTAACCCCTTTACTGCCAATCAGACTTGGTCACTATGGCCTTTTTATGTCTCGTGATCAGTAAATGGCCGGCGATGGGTTGATTATAATGATGATGATGGATCATATTATACGCCCTAAAATATAATTATGTAACCCCATTAAATTAAAATTGATCTACATAAATATAAAATAATTAAGTAACCCAAGTACCTAGTGGAGAAAACTAGGTTTTGATTGTGCATAACAATATAATATGTACTTACCTAATAGCCGAAATTAATAAAACCAATCTATTAATTTCGGGTGTTATTTTTATATGATGATTTATTCGATGAATAAACTAAAAACTATTTAAGTAGCATCTTCCTGTATCAAGTGGTAACAATAACATAATATAAAAACGTAAAAGCATAAAAGTAACAATTGCATTGTCTATGCATTGAGATTGCAAAATTGAAATAATTTTAGTAAGTAAAACATTCAGAATAATCATAATTAAACTAAATTAAATCGAGCCCTTTATACAAAAAAAAAATGAGAAAAATATTGCGGCTTTTGTTGTACACAATCTCTCAAATAAGTAAATGACCCTAAATATTTTGCTATCCCTTTCCGCAGCGAGTTATGAAAGGGATAGCAATATATATTAGAGGGTTAATTTTAGTCCAGTTGAGAGATAAAGGTCTTCGTACATTGCTATGACTCCAGTTCGATTCAACTCACAGTAAAGCATGGAAATGTGAGCTTTATAACGTGTTCCTTACGGTAGAATTTCCAAAATTTACTGAAGAAGTCGACCACGCGTGGTTCACTCATTGTACATTTTTATGATAATTTCCGATTGCGTAAGGAAATCGTAAAGGTAAGGACAAACTGAGCCCACGTATGCAACGTTTATTGTGCAACGTGGAAGAGGTGGTGTGCACACTTGTCCCGCGTACACAACGCATATTGACGTCAGACTCATATTATGTCATTTCTTCAGGTGCTGTAGTAGTCACGTTGTAGTGTACAATCTTTTCCGATACTGAGAGATTTATTCAAACGCATAATCCGACCTGTTTAAGGAGTTCATAGATGCCTGCACGTCAAAAAGCATGTATGAACTCCTTAAACAGTTCGGGTAATACGTTTAAAACTGTCAAATGATTACGATTTGCTCGGCCTCTGATTGTTATCATGTTAAATAGTCTACCGTTAAACATGATGCAAACTTCACTTTTCCATGCTTTGCTGTGAATTTAGTCGGTGTACAGTCTGCATAAATGTCCGAAGATCTTTAGCCACAGTACCCAGGTAAAAAAAAAAAAAAGTTACCCCACGGTTAAAAAAAAAAAAACTAATAAATATCAGCTTTCGTGTCGCTGCATATATGGTTGTCGATATGTTGGTCTGTATGTCCGTTTTTAACCGCATGTCCGTTGAGCGAGGTCGTTGACCCGCGGCCCGCGCGTTCAAGTGAGGGGTCGGAGAGTTTCCACGCGGGGTGGTAAGAGATGCCGCCGTCTATGTTTGTGTATGCCAGAGCGGGGTTTGGTGCCGTGTTGTGTATGCTTCCGATGGATGTGTACCTGTAGAACATAGAAGCTATATGTAGCGGTTACCACTGTGGGACGAGTGAGGTGATTGCTTAGTCGACCACAAAAAAAGAAAGATCTTCTTCCGGGCTGGTGCTAAGCCCGGAAAGACTACGGACGGACGAGTGCCCTAGTTGTGACAACGTAAATCAGTCGATTGCGATTGTTAAGCAACGTTGACCCAAGTCGGAAACTGGATGGGTGACCGAATTTGGAGGTTCAAATTTAGCCTTTTCGTATCCACCGTGCCCGTCGGTCCCGGTTATTATAACTAACATCTGATGATAATCGGTACCAAAGCCTAAGAGTTCAAACACTTTTAGTCGAGTCGTATGCGGAAGGACGTGGGAACCCACCGCATTATAATCCCAAGAAAACTCCTACCATTATTTGATTAATGGAAAGGGGTCACGATCCTCAGTAATGAGGAATACGACGTAGAGAGAGAGTTAGCCCGAGGACCCCTCTGATTTAAAGGCTGTAAGTTTTATATATAGCGTTCTTCTCAGAAAACTTTGATATCGCAATGCAGGCTTTAATTAATGTTATGTTTATGTTAATATTAATATTTTTAATTAACATATTAAGTACATTATTTATTAACATAACGTTGTTATGTGTCGACTATTTATGTTTCTTAGTTTAAAAACTGACGCGGACGAAATTGCGGGCATTAGCTCGTAATCGTCGTCGTAGCTCCACAACGTGCATGGTTCTCCCCAAGACATGGTTATAGTGACAATTGTTTCCAGCTACTCGCTTGTGATCCATCTGTCTAGTGGGCGGTCATCCATCGCTGCGCTTTCCGGTGCAAAGCCGCAATTCGACAACTTGGGACGATAACGCTATCGGTTCTTTTAAGTATGTGCTCCGCCCTTTGCCATTTAGGCTTACTTAACGACTTTTTAAACTATATCGGCTAGTAATAGATAGATAACAAAATAGTTTTGTTCTTACCCTCTGTCGTAAAGGCTGCAATAAGGCACTTGTCGCTGTAAGATGTAGCTCCATATCTGATGGTAACTCCAGTTTAGTAATGGAGATACGCGGACTATTTGAGGCCAGTTTTGGTCTGTTTTCTGTAATAGTTTTTTTTGGTATTAATGCTTCAAATAAGTTGACTGTAGGCTATATACTTGTAGTAACTCGGCTAACATGTAAATAATAATAAAGAAAATACTTTTATTAAGAATAAAAGAGAAAACAAGAACTGCAAGCGAAGCGAGCGCATTTTTTTAACTTTTTATGGAAAAGAAAATATTTAGCGTGTCCCATCAAAAGGCCATAGCGAGCGCTTATTCCTAGTACCGCCTACTAGTAGTAGTACTTAGTATTAGTATTGGTAGATATTTACCAACGGCTAAATCAAGCGGCAATCAACGAATGCGCAGTATCGATCGCAGATCAAAGGAGGCGTAAGGGGATATCTACAAGGATTGGATGATCTTTCGCCCTTTTTTCCCACACTACACCAAACTTTGTTCAAGTTTTATTGAATTGGCTGCTATCAGACCTGCATGCAAGTGGTAAACCTAAAGTGGAGCGCGCTTGGTTAGGAAATGCCTAAAAAGGTATCTAAGAACGTTCGTAGACATTAGACTTACTTGCATAAACTTCAGTCCTTCACTATACGGGTCAGATCGCCTTGTTCCCATAAAACACGCTTTCAGTCTACTGTCCTTATCCAATATCTCCTGTAGAGTCAACTTCATTTCCCCCTCCATCACCATCAACTTAACACCATAATGTTCTTCCACTTGCGTCACAAAACTTTCAATTTCACTAAACGGTCCTTTAGTCCGTATGTACACAATTTTTAAATCTTTACTAATGTTATTTGACTTGTGGATGTCCTCTAGGACATTTATTAGAAGGTCTAATAGAACAGTGCAGTCCTTGCCGCCGTTGAACGACAGAAAAACTTCGTCTAGTTGGAATTTTTGGAAGCATTCTCGGATGACCTGAAAATAACAGTGAAATAGAATCGATGGTGGTACAGATCGCGACCTCGTATTCGGGACTAATAACCTACCAGAGAGGAACATAGACTACATTTTTGACGACTTCCCTGGCGCAGTTGTTGAGCGCTGTTCTCTTAACGTGCGGAGTCCCCGATTTCGATCCCCGGCAGGGTAATTAGGGAATTCATAATTTCTGAATTTTCCTTGGTCTGGCTTTGTGGGAGGCTGCGGCTGTACCACCCTAACGGCAAAGACGTGCCGCCAAGCGATTTAGCGTTCCGGTAGGATGTCGCATATAGAAACCGATTAGGGGTATGGGTTTAATATGACTGCCATACCCTTAACAGGTTAACCCGCTACCATCTTAGACTGCATCATCACTTACCATCAGGTGAGATTGCAGTCAAGGGCTAATTTGTAGTGGATAAAAAAAAAACTATTTTTGACTAAAAAATTAATCTCCGACGTGGATATCGAAGTCGCGGATATCGTGTAATTGAATCACCAATGGAGAAACTGACTATGTTTCAATGTAGAACTCAAACCTCTCGGTATAGAAACGAGATTTAACATGTAGGCCCTAAGAAAGGATTTAAACAAATCCCAACATGAACTTTAAAAATGTTAATCGACGGATTTCGCAGAATAAAACTACTTAGCACTATCTTATCTCAATTGGGTTTTAAATTAAGTATCTATATAAATACCTGCTGAGACTCGCTCACAACTGTGTCAATATCTTCAAAATCCATGTCTTATCCGCGTGGTAACACATCACACAACTGAAATGAAATTGCAAAAGTAGGTAATCATTATTTCAATATGTACATATACTTAAGACTAAATTTAACAGGGTCGAAATATCGACAAATTAAATTGACATATTTATTGTGGTATGTACCCGTTTACTACATTATATTATGTAATACATAGTGTGTATAAAAGATAATACAAGATTTGAAATATTCAATTCAATGAACAGTCTTTATTTGTTCGGATAGCATTTCAATCTTAATGAACTTATTTAAAATAAATTGTGTATTTAATATTATAGCACTAAAATTATCTGTCTGTTACCATCTGCCTGACAGATTTTGACGGAATTTGGTGCAGAGATAGCATGCTTTTTTCTATACTTGTGCTGAGACCTTGCTTCTTGCAAAATTTCATGATTCTAGCTCAACAAGAAGTACCTAAAGGTTTTGATTTTTTTTTATTGATAGGCTTGCGCTTGACGACAATCATGCTTAGTGCAAAGCAATGATGAGGTCTAGGTTGGAATATTGGCGATAATAATTTATTGGTGAGTGGCAGTATATGTGGCACAAACAGCCATATCTTTTGGTTGCATTTTCTACAGCTCCAAGGGAATGTAGATCTAAGCATTTTATATTATTTTCAACTTGATACTTCCACGTGTTTCCGAGAGAAAGGTGGTGGACAGACCGACAGACTGACGGACAATGAAGTGATCTTCTTTATTTCCTTTTGAGGTACTAATCATATTTTATTTATGAAATAAAATGCCCACATTTTTTTATATTAAACTTTATTCTTTCAACAGAACTTGAGAATGTTATCACAAAATAAGTACTTACTAGTTTAAATCAAATATTTTTTTATTTGATTTGATTATAAAATATTGTTCCATCTATACAGTTAGTTAATAATTAAAACAAAATTTCTTGTAAACTAGCACAATGCTTTTTACTAGGTGGTTCAACATTTTGTTCCTGGTCACTTGTTGAAAAAAGTATTTCCTTAGTCAATTTAAAAGTCACTCTCATCATCTCTTTCTTGGGGGAAACATTTCTCACATCAAAAACATCTGTTATTAAGTCAGAAATGTCTTTCCCAATATTATCACATACCATCTTCTTTGCAATAGAATAAGGATCTTCACCAATCGCAAAACAATAGACATAAACCACTATTTCACAGTCAAATTTATTTTTAAGTTCGGAATCTTCGATTAATCCATTGAAATATTTCAAAAATTCAACAGCCATTGCTGGTAAATTCATTGTTATATGAATTCTAGCATCTTTTTCAACTTTTTCTGTTCCTTTACAATAATCTAGTATGAAGTCTCCAAATGTGTTGCATATAAAGTCTTTACCATCAATATTGAATGATTTGAATAGGTTCATATTGACTTTATTCTGTTTAGCATTATGGTTCAACCATTTAAATGATTCAGGATTCAAGTCATTAGCAAAAACTCTGCATTTTCTTTTAGCTGCGGGCACTGCAAATGGCCCGACTCCACAAAAGACATCAAACAATATATCCCCAGATTTGAGAAACTCCAATATCCTTTCATGTTCTTTACACAGACGTGGGTTCCAATAAACTTTGGAAAAGTCAAAGTGGAAGTTACATCTGTTCTCTTTAACAGTCACTAAAAAATCTTCTTCACCAGCTATCACTTCCATACTAAAGTTTCTGTATGTATTATCTATAATGTTGCTCTTATTAACTACAGTGCGGCATGTGTTTATTTTGTCTATTAAGACTTGTCCAATGAGCGAGCGGTAATCTAATAAATGATCCCTTAAATTTAAATGTATTATGTGACCAATTTGGGAAAAGCCACTAACAATTTCTTCATTCTTCGGTAGAACTGCTTTGAATATCTCATCATATTTAAAGTTATCGTAATTCAACTGCATTTCCTTATCTTCGTAATTTTTTTCGTCGATATTCTGATGCATGAGTAAATTACGGTCAGTTTCAGATATGTCAAGCCACTTTGATACTTTTATTGGGTCAAAATAAATACACTTTGTCACAATTTCACCTTTTTTCTCTTGCAAAGTTTGCACTGGCTTGAAGTTCGAGAGTTTTAGAAAATAAGGTTTGCATATTTGGGTAATTTTCGACAGGTTTTCGTCGGACACTTTCAGGATAGGTACTGTAATATTACGCGAGAATTTATCACGATCGAGGCATTTCATACCACGAACTCCAACTGGTAATAATAAACTATTCGCCGAAGAAGACATATCAACTTGGAAAATCTTCAATATTCTACGAATTAGGGTCAAAGTCATAACAAATTGGAAACTACAATTTCAGTATGAATACTAACCTATTTCAATATACATAACATGATTATAACAGCACGAATGTTTCTTCGGGGACCACTGTCTTTTCCTTTCTGCAGTAATCAGTATATATCAAGTAACCAGTGTTGCCATTGGCGGCTGGAGAAATAGAACGTCGGGGTGTCTGAAAAGGAACGAAATTCGAGGCGAGGGCACGAAGAACATAATATAAGTTTTTAAATCAATTTTTTTCCAGAAAATTTAATTGTGCAAGACTTATAGGTTTATATAGGCATTTATATTCATTTATTAAGGGGGATGAGCACATCCGGCCCGCGAAATTCAAATTTAATTTGGTTTTTCGCAATTTGGAAGCTTTTAACACATCGTAGGCTTATGGCATTGAAATTGCGAAAATAGCAGTATCTTAAAATTAAAAGTGGTACATAGTACACACTACACACTCAGTGAAAAAACTTCCCAACTCCCAAGCTGCAGCAAATCAAAAACTTTGTTTATTTACCAATTTAGATTTACTCCGTGACCCGTGTACTTCACCACAGAACATCACACACACAGTCGCCCATAGAGTATATTGAATATAGTGCAGTCGCCGGAACGGCGCGGCGGCACTCGGCGGTCGTCTCGCTCGCCACAGACTAAAGAAGCGTATTTTTTTGTTATGGCTGCGTTCGTACTTGCTTAGGAAAGGGCGGCAGTTTTGGGTCGGATGGAGAAACGAAACGCAATTTTTTGTTCTTGATTCTTGAACACAGATTATGTAGTCTTGACTTCCTTAATTATTTTCTAATTTTGTTTTCGTAAAAGAACGAAAAGAACGGTTGAAGTAAGGGAACGCCGAGGGAACGCTTGATCATAAAATAGAACGCTTTTCGTTCCCTAGGGAACGATCTGGCATCGCTGCAAGTAACAGTTTTATTATATTATACATACAAGAATTATTAAATTATATACTCAAAATAAGTACTTAGATAAAAAAATTGAAAATTGTCGCGTGAGACTTCTTCTCTTGTCAATTTGAAATTGACTGACAATTGACATGAGTGTTGACATCATTGACAATTGACACTGACAGTTGAACTTTGACCGTAGACGGCACAGATAACATTGTTGAACCAATGACTAAGGATTGTGTTGAACCTACAACTTGAGTACAATAACTGAACGGCCGATTTAAAAATCAGAAAAAATCGATGATTATGGACTATTATCAAGTAAGTTACGGTTGTACTGATTATTATTAAAACTTTAAATCTCCGTGGATAGAGATTAGAGTATATACCAACCGACCTCCCACCCGTCCCAATGTCGTCCTTAGCCGAAGTCCCTCCGCTAGGAGTATAAAGTGTTCTGTGAGTCCGCCGTCCGAGCCTCACAGGTGGCGCTCTATAGCGCTCTCAGTCTTCAGGGCTTCATGGCTTGCTCACCCACCCAATGATGCACATGTACCGGCCAGGAACTACCAGGAACTACGCACTACACAGCATAATCAATGCGAAAAAGAACTATATCAGTGTTCGTTGCGCCATAAACTGTGTTATTCTTATCAAACTAGTTAATTAACCAGTAAATTATATTCATTGCTATGTTCTTTTCAAAGTGGTTTATTATCTTTTTCATGTTAATTATTTAAGTGCTTTTTAAATAGGAGGTGATTATAGGTTTAGCACAAGTAGGTAGGTATAGCTATTTTGTATCACCATGGAAATTAGAATGATAACAGTCAGTAGGGGGGCTACATCATGGCAGTGTTCCGAAATACACAGTGCTCTTACTGTGGAGAAATTTGTCTCTGTGCCGTTATGGACTGACAGTAAACTTCCGCAGTATCCTAAGGAAATATATGACGTCATTAATCGACGCCATATTTGTACTGTGAGCACTGGCGTTTTCCAGGTAAGGTGCTCTCAGTGCTGACTGCGTTCCGTTTTATGCAGTAACCAGTACCTATACCTAACTATATAGGAACGGCTTCGCAGTGTACTAAATAGACAAGCACAAATTACAGTGGCGATAGGGAAGTAGATACCTACCCACAGAGTGAAGGTCTTTGTTTGGGAGTCTCTTCACTCTCTCGTCAAGTGCAGAGTTTGTACAATGTTATTCCATTGTTCGCACTTCGCGGACACGAATTTAAATTAAAAAACTTTTCCAAGCGGTAGCAACCATAAGTACCTATTTATGATTATACTGTAATTATTAGTGTAGTTGACTCGTTGACGCCGTCCTAAGTACTATAGTTCGCGCGCGAGTTGAATGCAGAGCTAATGTACTCGTATGTGTCACCATACGCTCTGCATTCAACTCGCCCGCAAACTATACGTCCATTGGTGGACCAGTATTCTGTGATTGGACATGATAGGCTTTTTGTTACCAACGACCAATTAGTTAGACGTAGAACCTGATTATGCTCGCTCCAAGCGTAGAACATAATAGGTAAGTAAAGAAAGAAATAAATTAATAATTATTATAAAGAAAAAAAATTCGCGAGATGAATAATTTTTTAAAACAAGGCGTAGGTACTATAATTAACTATAACGGCAAAGTGTGAGACTATAGGTACGTCTTATAGTATTGTAATAGGCATTATACCTACATTTAATTAAAATTTCTCTACACAGCGATACCTACTGATACCAACACCGTAACACGTCTTCTGAGTAGGAATATCTATAAATCTCAATCGCCGCTAACTAATCCGTCTTAAAAAAACTCGTAAGGGGCTCCAAGGAGCGATGTTTTTCATACTCGCGCTGTGTATTCAGTTGGCACTCGACGCCTATTTGAAAAGTCATAGCATCGGTAAACCGGCGGCTTGCGCAAATGTTGACACGGCGCTATATTGCACGCCCGACACGACAGCGGCTTTTGCGGGAAGCCTTGTGTGACTTTGCAGCTTCGAGTTTTTATTAGTAGCTTATGCTATGTTTAACTGACTGCCTCGTTGGTCTACTGGTATGTTTAACTGCGGCCGACGAGGTCCCGGGTCGGGCCATATTTGAGTATTGGGTTTTTCTGACTAGAAATTCTCAGTACTAGCCCGGAGTTAGGAAGTTAGCAGTGTTTCACCCCCGTGCCTCGGAGATCACGTTAGGCTGTCGGTCCCGGCTATTATCACTAATATGATAATAGTTGTTAAAGCTCGCCAACCCGCATTGGAGCAGCGTGGTGGGGTTAAGCTCTAATTCCGTCTCTCCTATGAGAGTGGAGGCCTGTGCCCAGCAGTGGGACGTTAATGGGCTGTAGTGGTGGTGATGGTGGCTATGTTTAAGACCATCTTACGCAATACTGAATACCGTCAACTTGTTTAAGTTACTGGTCCTGTCCTTTTCAAATTTAATGTCAACCCCGTAATAAATCTATCAAAAAGTGACAGCATCAAAAAATATTATAAATCAGTTTAGGCTGTGTTTTGCAAGTCGGCCTAAGCCAGTTTAGGTCATTAAAACACAGGGTCACTTTTATCAAATCCCAGATAAATACTTACTATAATATTATAAATGGGAAAGTGAGTTTGTTTGTATGTTTGTTCCGCTTTCACGCCGTAACTACTGAACGGATCTGGATGAAATTTGGCACAGAGATAGATTATAGTCTGGAATAGCACATAGGCTACTTTTTATCCCGGAAAATTAAAGAGTTCCCGCGGGAACCGAAAAACCTCAATCCACGCGGACGAAGTCGCGGGCTAATAATTTATATAAGATAAATCATCTAGCACTGGTTCGGAAAGATATTCTACTGAGAAGAGCCGGCAAGAAACTCAGCAGTTGTTCTTTTCATAAAAAGAAAAATGTTACAATATGTAAACAATACACAACACTTAAGTTACGTAACAAGTATTACACTAACTTGTGGGCTGTTTCGGGTTATTGTATATGCGACGACTTTGTAGCTTTAAGTTTTTATTAATTTGCTCATAAACTATGTTTATCTATAGCTCGTTGGTTTATAGTTTGGTTTTCGGCTGTGGATCGTTAGGTCCTGGGTTCGAGTACCGGGTTGGGCCAAATACCTAAATCAAGTAAATAGCCTGATAAAAAGTAAAACGTAACCTAATTGAAAAATCCTATTACAAAGTAAAGGATTATTTATTTAAATGATAAAAAAGCATGGGAATGAATTATTCCAGCGGCTAATTAATCAAATTGTTATTTATACTTAGTTCTATTAAATGAACGATGTTTCTGAGATGGTGTTAATAAAAAAAACCCGGTTGAGTTTGTTGTGGGCTCTTCTCGGACCGGCGCGTTTGGAGCCCTCGTAGCTTTAGTTTTAAGATACCGTACCTAATTGATTATCACCATCATGTTTTATAAGTCGCCATTCAGACGCCAATAAGTGTACAGTGTACCTAAATTGAATAAATAAATATTGATTGATTGACTGATTAGCGCTTTCGAAAAGAAAAAAATCAAGTCATGTGATGAAAATCATGGAGTGTTTTACTTGTAGATACCTCTGTATTAGAAGACTCTACTTCTAATATTATAACGATTAAGTATGTTCTAGTTTCTAATAAATCAATGGCTTGAGTGGGTAGCAACTATTTTCTCCCATAGACTTTACTACGTCCATGTTTTCTCCATGAACGATCTAAACAGATTTAATAGGTAATAACTTTCTCTCGCAAGCTGCTCTAGCAAACCATTGATTTGAAAATAAGCACCATTATTTACAATTCAAGCAGACGACCCGTTTAGAAGGATAGAGATCTTTATTGCTTTCTGATACTGACAGTCGTAAAAGTTGCTTATATACGGTGTCAGAAGAATTTTTATTACGAATACGGAATAGTATTGCAATTTTAAGCATCAAGGGTTTCTAGTTTATTGACACTTTACTATGCTTAAAACTACTATATGATCAAATAAGAAATAAGGTGTTGAAGAGGTAGTGTTGTCATTTATTCGAAGTTGAGACAGTCCGATACAAACTTTATGACTTCTCAGATAATCGGTATTGATTTACAGATTATATCGGAACACCCATAGGAGAGACATTGAATATGAAAGAATTTTATCACCTTTAACCATCTAATTACCAATTTTCTAGTTAACTGAACAGTGAGACTGAATGATAGACCGATTTAATCAGGGCTGAGTGAATGAGCAAAACTCACATTTAAGTAGGATTGTCCAAAAAAATTATTGCATTTCTGAGTAGAGATTTTCCTAAACTTACCTATACCTACTTAAGTAGGTACTACTAATGAATCTTAATACTATATTCATATTCATTTATTTATTTCGATTTTGGCTTGTCTAAAGCTCTTACGAATATCATATAAAATTACAATTATCTCAATTTACATAATTATAACAAAATTAAAATTAAATTATCTAATTGATGTTCAAAAAGTGTACAATGCTACCCAGTTTAATTAATTTTGGATTTAAGTCCAAATATTTATATTCATATGTTTGTGTTTCCAACTAAGTATATATTAAAGCAATGCCCTTCGTTTTTTTATCCCTCAAGTGTCTTTGCTCAGGTCTAAAAAGTCGCCTAGAGAATTCCTTGCATTATCTAGCCTAGCAAAAGTTTTGCAAAATGAGATCAGTGTTTCAAAGATTAATTTTTATTCAAAACAAACAAGCAGACAAAATCAAAACGAATGTTTTCTTCATAAAAGACAGCTATTAATTGAAAATTACAAATAGAATTTATTGAAATACTAGCTGATGCCCGCGCCTTCGTCAGCGTGGTTTAAGTTTTTTTTGATTCCCGCGGGAACTCCTTTATTTTCCGGGATAAAAAGTAACCTATATCACTCTCGGTCCTCAACTATACCCATGCCAAAATCATGTGCCGATCCGTTGCTCCGTTACGGCGTGATTGAAGGACAAACCAACAAATAAACACCCTTTCGCATTTATAATTATTGTAAATATATTGTATGATTTATTGTTTAATGAAAACATTGTAATACCTTAGTGTTATGAAATCCTGGCCGCTATACTAGGAAATCACTCTAATTTCAGTCATTTGCATATTCTTCACTGCTAAGGGTAGTGACTCCTTTTCACTAATCAAACTATGGTATGCGTCTAAGAGCTGATGCTATAAAATGTGAAATTGCGTTAAAGTATGGCGTTGCCAACCCTACAATAAGGGTAAGGGCGAAAAAATTGATTGCGTTGAATCAATTCGTTTGCGGCGTCGACGAACGTTTTTTGTTGACACCTTGGACCGACTTTTTATTACCTCCAGGACTTAATCAAAATGAGGGCCGTCAATATTAATTAACGCGGGATGCGAGGGTTTTTTGCGGTAAAATTAGGATCGAGTAATTGCCCGGCATCTTTGACCGAGCGAAGCGAAGGTCTCTGAGTCTACTTGGGTGAATTGGCACTTGGCCGTCCGTCCGTCCGTCCGTCCGTCTGTCAGAGCCTTATAACTTCTGAATTGCTGAACGTAATTACTTCAAATTTAAATATAATATGTAAACCGATGGCCTCCCGCCGAATATGGCTTAAAAGTTATAAAAATCTTTCCTTCAGGGGGGCTCTCATAGAAGCGAATGCGAAGTAAAATCTTTTTTATAGCGTTACATAGTGTTGCGGTATATCATTTTAAAGATAATTAGGAATAGAGTCCAAAAATTTTTTTTTTTTAATTATTCCCCTAAAGTTTACGAAATGGGGGGCTTTCAAAGTGGCGATTTTCTAACGTCCAAAGTTGACCTCAGAACTCTCAATTTTCTGAATAACTCTCAAGCCTGAAACTTGATCAATTATTTGAATTATATCCTGTACTTGAACAACAAATACTTAAATTAGATAAATATTATAAGGTAACGAAATTATTTAATTTTTAATGATGATGATATTTTTAACAGAACTTCACAATGATGTCAATAGATGGCGCTCCGTCATACCGCGAGGTCTCAGTTCGGGGCGAACCACTAGTTTATTATAAATTAGCTGATGTCCGCGTGGATTGAGGTTTTCTAAAAAGTTACCTATGAGTTATTCCATACTATAATATATAAAAATATAAAAGTATAGCCTAGAGTTATTCCAGACTATAATCTATCTGTGTGCTAAATTTTATCCAGATCCGTTCAGCCGTTCTGGCGTGATTGAGTAACAACTAACAAACATCCATCCATCCATCCATACATCCATCCATCCAAACTTTCACATTTATAATATTAGTATAGAAGTATAGATGATCGAGTTAATATGAGCTCAGGTTGGGCCGTAGCACGGAGGGGGTAAAACCACAGGCAGATTCACATTTCTGTGATTGTTTTACCCACGGGTGTATAATATAACCCCTGTCAAAATATTTGGATGAAATTAAAGCTAATAAGACTAAAGACCACAATGTGTTTCAATTGTAAGACCCTAGAGGTGGCAGGTACTTATTTGATAGAATTAGAATAGAATAATTATTATTACAATTGAATTTGATTAGTTGTACATTTACGTTGAACGAAGCAAAACCAATTATTATTAATTACGTGGGTCCAATTCACAGCTTTATACAAATAAGTAAAGGTTAAAAGTAGATAGAGTAAACTTTAGTTGTCCGCGCAGCTAAGCAAAATGCTAGTCCATAATTAATAATATTAAATAATATAAAAATAAGGGGTTAATACAGAATTCTTACACTAGTAGTAGTTTAATAACTTCTTCTTATCCTGGGGTTGTCCGAACTTAGACGTAGCCGTCCGCTGTGCGTTATATAGAGGGCAAAAGCCCCTCTGACCCCTGTTCCAGACTACAGCCCTGTCGAGGCAAAAGGTGCCCCAGAGTTATAGCGTACCTAAACGCTGGCAGATTGCCGAAAATAATATGAGAAATGCTCTCCTTCCAAATGTAGGATGCAGAGCTGGGGGCTTACTATCATCGTTTAAACCGGTATTGTTTTAATTTTGTTGACGATCTTATTTTTTTTAATTATTTTTATATATATAGCGAGCAACCGAGCAGGCGTGTCACCTGATGGTAAGTGATTACCGTCGTCTATGAACATTTGCAGCACCAGGGGAACCGCCAATGCGTTGCTGGCTTTTGAGATATTTGTTTATCCGCCCTTTGAAGAGCCCCACATTATAATCATGAGGAAACACAGAAGATGGAAGCTGGTTCCACAATTTTATTTCAGAAATATAATCCTTATTATCAGGAATGAGGAGATTCGCAGAAGAACGAAAGTAACCGACATTGCTCGAAACAACACGTGGCAATGGGCGGGGCACATAGATCGAAGAACCGACGGACGTTGGGATCCCAAAGTGCTGGAATGGCGACCTCGCACTAGGAAGCGCAGCATTGGCAGACCCCCTCGGGTCCGACTCGGTGGACGGACGACATCAGACGAGTCGCAGGGAGTCGCTGGATCCAGGCGGCGCAAGACCGCGGCGTGTGGAAAATGGAAATCCTTGCAAGAGACCTATGTCCAGCAGTGGACGTCTGACGGTGGATGATGATGAATCCTTATTCTAGAGCCGTCAAGGTGCGTGATATAAATCAGATGTTTTAAAATAATACTGCTCTATGCGATGGTAGTACGGCACCTGGAATGGAGCTATCAATCATCAGTGTGCGGCGCAGCAGACAGCGCGGTGATTAAGCCGCTGTATTACTTGGAAGGACGGCTCTTATCATATTGCGAAGTTTTGCAGTCAGTTATTGTAGTCACTGAACATTCGTAGCAAGCGTAGAGGACGTGTAGCGCCGTTGGTTTCGTTACAAATAATTATATTGTCACCGGTAGGTAAGTAAGCATTAATACCTATACTTACGTATATAGGTACTATATGATAATAATGTCCTCCCGACCGAAATACGGCCACGGCGGCCAATCTCCAGAGAGATAAGCCATCTGCGCGGGAGATTTTATAGTGCACAAGTGTGTGCGCAAACACAGGAGCTTTCTCTGTTCCTTTACTCTCATAGCCCGATGAGACGGAAAATCCGACACGGCCGGAGAGAGATCAGGCGCAGGACCGAGCTTAACGTGCTCTCCGAGGCACAGGGGGGAAACACCGCCAGCTTCCTAACTCCGGGCTAGTACTGAGAATTTCTTGTCAGAAAACCCATTACTTGTTGTGACCCGAACCGGGACTCGAACCCGGGACCTCGTCGGCCGCAGTCGAACATGTTAACCACTAGGTAACTAGACCAACGAGGCAGTCAAACCAGCGAGGCAGTCTACTATATGATATACAGCGTAAGGTACTACGACGTAAATATAATAAGTATCCAGAACATAATATATTCTAAGACTGTACTAATATTATATAAATAAGAAATTGTGCCTGTCTGTCTGTTAGTTACCATTTTAAGGCTCATCAGTTAAACAGATCTCGATCGAGAATTGGTTATAGTGATAGGTTGCATTTCGGAGATAGATATAGGCTACCGGGGAAAATCTGAATTCCCACGGGATTTTTTAAAGCTAAATCCACGCGGATGAAGTCACCGGCACATCATCATCATCGCCGGCTAACTAAAATAAATAAATAAACTGTACCCTTAATTCTTAGTTTTAATTCGATTGATCGTTTAAGCATTCGATGACATTAGCGGCAAATTATTTTACAATATCTTTATTAATTAATATATAACTACAATTAATGAAATCATAATATTATTGTAAAGGTCGGAAGGTGACGACACTCGTAGGTATAATAACACAAGCTATCTTAGTACGGGTGTCTAAAAGCACTCCTTTGTTCATGTGTTTTGGATTAATAACTATGTCTAGTTTTTAATTAGTACATTGCATTTGTATATATATATATATATATATATATATATATATATATATATATATATATTGTTGTATTCACAATAAATAAATTGAAATTGAAAATAGTAAAAATTTTCAGATATTCCGCTCTAGCGAAGTCTGGGTCAACCAGTTTTACAAATAAAAAAGTAAACAAACTAAATCCATTGGATCAGTTTTCCGTGTTGGAGGCAAGTTCGATCCAACTTAAACACTGCGGTGGCCCCTTTCTTCCACCTCATGCGGGCCGGGGAAGTTGGCCGTACAAAGTAGGTTCGAGCAAACACAAATTCTTTCCTAGTATCCTTACCACAAACTTTTAAAACACGCCGACAATGTTCCTATTCGAGCATTGAAACAGTTCGGCATTAAAGTAAAATAAACTTTGGAACGAGTGAGTGATGTGTACTCGTCCGCATCCATAGGAAGAGCTTCCTCCGGGCTGGTGTTATGCCCGAAAACCTTTCTGGTCCGACCGCTGTAAGCTTGATCGGTCTATATATAGCGCTATTCTCAGAAAACTTCGATATCGCGATTCAGGCTTGTATGTAACTTATAAGTTTTCAGTCGATTATCTATCCTGTGATGTAGATACAATTAGCGCTATCTATTTTACACTGTGGTAACCGCTACATAAACCTTACAAGTTTTGTTTTAAAGCTCATGGATGCACCATGAGCTTTAACCAGTCCATATAATCGTCCAAACACGAAGAAGGTACGTAGCGAAATAAAAATTTATGATACTTAATTGGCGATTAAAAGTAGTGTTTTTGGGTCCATTTTACTCTGACGCCAAAGGGTATCGACACTCGAATACGCTCAACGTCATCGACGTTGTTTTTAAAAACTTGTGGTAAGGGTACAGAACACCTAGCTACGTGTTATTTTTCTATCGATTTTTGAGATAATGTGGGCGAGGAAGTAGTAACTTGTAAGTATAGAGATTTTGTGTGCGTGTTCTAATTTATTTTTTCTAGTAAATGTCCGTACTAATATCATAAACTAGACGATGCCCGCGACTTCCGCGTGGATTAGGTTTTTTACTAATTCCCGCGGAAACTCCTTAATTTTCCGGGGTAAAATGTAGCCTATGTCCTTTCCCGGGATACAAACTATTCCTGTACCAAATTTCATCAAAATCGGTTGAACAGATGGGCCGTGAAAACGTAGCAGACATGCAGACAGTCACACTTTCGCATTAGTATGGATAGTATGGATGTCTATTGTTACGATTTCACGGCCTTCTACGGATTTCGTTACAGAGATAGTTTGAATCTTGAAGAAGGATATCTAATAGGCGTCCTGGAATATCACAGTGTTCCCGCGGGATCTTTCAAAAACCAATATCAACGTGGAAGATCCCGCGGGCACTTTACTGCAAGTTACATTTTATTGTACTACAAGCACAGAATAGGTAATTTAGACAGTACGTACTTTATTTTAGTGCTACAAGTTACCATTTGTGAGTAGTCTTAAGATGTAGCGCGGGCAAAGGAAGGAGGGGTATGGCAGTTACATTTGACCTATGTCCCCAAACCAGTTTACATACGGAATCTAAATTGCTTTTTGTTTCAAATATTGGATAGAAGCACGCGTTATTTTGCGGAAGTCCAGGATAATGAAAGAACTTGAAGTTTTATTTGCTACAATCCGCCAAAGTAATCAAATCTATGTAGCTTGCGATATTCACCGCCCAGTAAGCCAGCAATTCGCACCGGCACAACACCACACCACACAAATCTTCCAAATTGTTCTCAACGTACCTACCTACGTTTTACTCTGACACCGGAGCATCTTCAGGAGATGTTGACTTGAAAATACACTTTACAACCGTGCATTGTCGGATTATAGCAAATTAAACTTAGAATTCTTTCATTGCTTTATGTTTCATTAAAATCGGTAAACTATTAAGGGAGATAATTACGGACTTTTAAATTCTCCAAAACATTAATCCAAATTCTTATTGCTCAATACTGATGTTCTAATTGAATATTGATTGAAATTGTTCAGATATTCAGAATTTCAGAAGTATTCATGTCAGTAAGCTTATAAGCATTTAGTATGTAGTTATTTTACAAGTTTATAACTAACATCCCAACCACAATCCTAACATCGTTTTTTAGTAATCCTCAATAGTGTCTTTCGGCTCAGCGTAGTGTTTATAATAACTAGCACTGACTAGTTATAATAATGAAGTTGAAAAATACCTATTTAAAAAATGAAGCGAGATCCCAAACAAAAACATTAGGTACCTATAATGTGAAATTATAGTTTATTATAATAATAATATTATAACTTGCCTCCAATTAACCGCTGATTTTGATCCCCAGCGCATTTAAAAACAACGCTGCATTTAACAATGCAAATAAATTAATATTTTTACTGCACCCCGAGATAATACAGTTATTTATTAAAAAAGCAATCGGGTCATTCGAAATTTCTTATTATTTATTTATTCCGTTCGTGCCAAATTCCGCGCGACAATTTGGCGCGAATTTATGTAATTCATTTTCCATCGAAAAGTCACTGTTTGTGTTACATTCGAACTTGGAATGTCGCGTTGTTTATTTTTTGGATTTCATTTGGCTTCAACCAACGTAGGTACTGACAGTGATTTACGAATTTTCGCACAATATTTTGCACCATTGTGGTGTAGCAGCTGATAATATGAGGGCTAAAATTTAAAATGGGTAACTTCTCTAAATAATACTGAAATTTTTTTGTTGTAAGTAATACTTATCAAAAAAATGTAATACATATATTTGCTGCATAGAATCAGGCGTTACTTTACAGTTACTGCAGGTAAGCGGTGCTTCGCTTGTAACTGCATGTTTGACCATACAGATTTTTTCTGTTGGCGGATTATAGCCAAATAATTGTAATCTTTTCTTGCTACATATATTTGCTTTATTTGGTACGTATACCAAAAATAAATTTTATATCATACTTGCTCAGTAACTAGGGATTACTATGGTAGAAAGTCTCCTTGTAAGTTGGTGTTTGCAATTCAAGGCAACATTACGTCGCACTATGCTTGAATTGTAATGTTCACATTACAGTTCAAGCTATGCAAAACTCCTTGGTAAACAATCTCTTTTCTTATAAAATGGTAAGAAAACTTTTTACTGAAAAAAAAAACACTGAACATGGCGGCATTTAATTTCCATACATTTCAAACTATGCAAAACTCCTTGGAACTCAGAGCCGTAAAAAAAAAATGGAAAACTATTTACGAAAAAAAAAATGGAAATGGCGGCATTTCATTTGATCTGAAAGTTTGTGAAGTTTGTTCGTAAAGTGATTTATTTACCTCGCAAGAATGATATAAAGTAGAATGCTTACCTCGGTTGCAAGTAGCTATTACACCCTCGAACTATATTCACCCTCGCTCGCTGCGCTCGCTCGTGTGACTAAATATCTCGGGTGCACGCGATCCATTAGCGCCCTATGCGAGCTGCGCTCGCACTGGCGCCAAATTGGATCTTGTTCTGTAATAGCTTACTTACGTCCCTTGTGTAACAATCTACTATTACATTTTCTCTTATTCTGAAAATAAGAAGCTAGCTATCGAAGCTTCTTAGACCCGGTAGTAAATACAATAAGTCTATGGTTCTACCTAAGGACGTGTTCCACCAAGCGGATGGGCTGTGAAAAGGTAACAGACTTATGTATATACACCCAGACCAACACATTGCATTGATGCTATTTTGATATGGAAGCATGGATAAGTAAGGGGATTTAGGAAATATATAAGTTATAATGAGATCGGAATAAAAAAATACCTTCAGGGATATAAACAACGGCTGAATAACTCAATCCGTGAGAGACAATGGAGCGCGCGCTGATGGGGGAAGACTCATAAAAACACCATTACAGCCGACGGCGCCCGTAACCGATCCCCGGGGAGCGCGCAAATGATGGGAAAATACATAAATGAACGGGGAAATACTAAATACTTGGGACAGGTGATTTGGGATTTGCGAAATAATGGATTTTTCTCTACAAGTACCCTTAGGTACAGCAGTTTAATGTATATGTCACGAAAGAAAGCCCCGCGGCCATTTGTGTAACTAATATTACATTTTACATACAAAATTTGCATAAACATGCGTCTACTACCGTTGCCTCTTTGGGAATTCTTTCGTGACACGGACTCTAGTGATGGAATGGTGATTTAAAACTTTAAAAAAACTAACAGGGTTGTCAAACCCGCTCTGATTTTTGAATTAGCTGCAGCAAATGCAGTTTTTTATCTACGTTAGGGAAAAGTTAGCTAAAGGATTCAGAGAAAATACATAAATGATCGGGAAAAATACTAAATACTCGGGACAGGGGATATTTGGGATTTGCGAAATAATGGATTATTCTCTACAAGTACCCGTAGGTAGGTACAGCAGTTTAATGTATAATATGTCACGAAAGAAAGCCCCGCGGCCATTTGTGTAATACCTACATTTTACGTACAAAATTTGCATAAACATATGCGACTACTACTGTTGCCTCTTTGGGAATTCTTTCGTGACACGGACTCTAGTGACGGAATTGTGATTTAAAACTTTAAAAAAACTAAAAGGGTTGTCAAACCTGCTCTGATTTTTGAAGTAGCTGCAGCAAATGCAGTTTTTTATATACGTTAGGAATAAGTTAGCTAAAGGACTCAGAGAAAATACATAAATGAACGGGAAAAATACTAAATACTTGGGGCAGGGGATATTTGGGATTTGCGAAATAATGGATTTTCTCTACAAGTACCCTTAGGTACAGTAGTTTAGCTACATAATATGTCACGAAGGAAAGCCCTGTAGCAATGTGTGGAACTAATACCTACATTTTACATACAACATTTGCATAAAGATGCGACTACTAGCGCGGCCTCTTAAGATGCGAATTCTTTCGTGACACGGACGCTAGTGATGGGATGGTGATTTAAAACTTACCAATCTACCAGTTACCACTGGTTCTGAACGCCATTCCTACCGAAAAGAGACAGCAAGAAAGTCGGCGGTTGCTCTTTTGAAAAAATTAATAATAAATTATAATCACAATAAGTAGACTTTAATAAATAAAAGTTTTAATGTTTTTTATTGGTAGCTGTACTTAAAAACCTTTTTCTACGACTAAATTAAACTAACAATAAACAATAGGAGGCAAACTCAGCATTATAACAATTGATAACAATCCTCAGCGCTGGTTTTTAATGACAATATGCTATACAAGTTGCATAATTATCTTTATAGATACTAATATTATAAATGCGAAAGTTTGGATGAATGGATGTTTGTTACTTAATCACGCCAGAACGACTGAACGGATCTGGATGAAATTTGGCACAGAGACACTCGTAGACTATAGTCTGGAATAACACATAGGCTACTTTTTATCCCGGAAACTTAAAGAGTTCCCGCGGGAACCACAAAACCTCAATCCACGCGGACAAAGTCACGGGCATCAGCTGGTATATAAAATGTTGTATATGCAATTAAATTACCATTCCCGATATACCCGCAAGCCGGGATTAGTGTTGAGCGATGGGCGCGACCCTGTTTCAGTAAATCCTCTCGCAGACGTCACGCGGGCAAATCCCAGGCGAGCCCGGGGCGGCCCTATTGCGGGACTTGTTGCTGACGACCCATTGTGGTAGATAGAGATGTGGATTAATGTAATTGCTAGTGCGGTTAATACTTAGCTTCACATGCATACCTAATATTATAAAATAACAAGTAATAAAATTAAAATTTTTAATAAACTCACGACATCCAACCCGCATTGGAGCAGCGTGGTGGGCCTTAGCTCTAATTGCCTCTCTCCTATGAGAGTGGAGGCCTGTACCCAGCAGTGGGGCGTTAATGGGCTGTAGTGGTGGTGGTGGAACTGCAGCGCTCCTTTGTGCCTATAACTTTGAAACAATAATAATTAGAACCTTATATATACATATCTAAATCCAAAAACCTGTCGGCGCAGTAGTTTTTCAGAATTTAATGGTAATCACGATCGGAGGGCCTCTTGTTGGCCAGCGTAGTGGACTATGGCTGAACCCTGAACCCTTCTCATTCCGAGAAGAGGCTGCTAGTCAGTAGTGAGCGCTGGCTGGGTGAAATGATGAGTAAAAATATAATCCTGAATGCAATTGACGACATGATGACTTATCATAACTTAAGTATTTACCGAAGGCATCAACCATTTCAGGGCGTAGCCACTTAAATAATTTTGACGATTTTTTTAAAGATTCTAGAGACAGACACAGGCTTCTTTTTGTCCCAGAATATAAAAGACATAAGTACCAAATCTTAGATGAGTACGGGGTGGTTATGCTAACGTTCGATTGTGGTTGACAGAATATATTTTGTGGAGTAAGTAATACTATTGTAACATGATAGTGTGGTTACATAAAGTATAATAATATGTACATCTAATCATTCTATTGATTGGTGGAGCGCAGACGTGAATTTGATAAAAAATTACACGACAAAATTATCATTCTCATCTAACACTAACCCGATTGGTCTATTGAGCACAATGATGTTTTATCTACTTCTATGATTGAACACATCTCTGCTCCTGCCCCCCGATTTGTGTAAGGAAATCGTAATCGTTTGTCAAACGTATAATTCGACCTGTTTAAGGAGTTCATAGATGCTTGCATGTCAAAAAGCATGTATGAACTCCTTAAACAGTTCGAGTAATACGTTTTATGCTGTCAAATGATTACGATTTGCTTAGACAATTGGACCTCTGTCAATCCGCTTCAGTTGAAATGTAGCCATACGCAGGTTTACATATCATCGTATCTTTAAAAAAAAACTAAACAAGCATAAAAATTAGTTCCAATTTTGGCCACCGGGTCAGTTAAGTTTTTGGGATTGTACAAAAGTATCTTGTCAAAATGACTTATTAAAACGGTCCCTTTTACTTTAAAAATATGATATCACGTTAGGTAGTCGATAAAATATATTATGTCGCCTCTCTGGGGCAGACCTCGGCGGGCTCGGCCAGCCTGGGCAAAGTGAATAGATAACAAGCTCCATGTTTTATTTATATTTCACGGGTACGCCATAACATTTTTCAAACTGTCACATCATTTTTGAAATGCCCCTGTTTTTAGTCGCGCTACGCACCGTCGAGTTCATTCCGACCCGCGTCGTTCACTTTCTTTAGTTTAGATTTAGAAGGGTGTATACGCACTGTTGACTGGACGTTTACTTACACTTTCAGTTTCACCTAGGTTTTACATACTATACCTATTCTCCGAGATTCACGGGTAGCTAGTCCAAAGTGCCAAAATATGTCTATGTTTTTTTTATAGGTAGGTATATTTTTTTATTCCACTACAAGTTTAGTTGACTGCGATCTCAACTGATGGTAGGAGATGGTAGCGGGCTAACCTGTTAGGGGTATGGTAGTTATATTAAAAACCCATACCCCTAGGCGGTTTCTACACGGCATCGTACCGGAACGCTAAATCGCTTGGCGGTACGTCTTTGCCGGTAGGGTGGTAACTAGCCACGGCCGAAGCCTCCTACCAGACCAGACCAGAGAAAATTCAAAAATTATAAATTCCCAAATTGACCCTGCCGGGAATCGAACCCGGAACCTCCCACGTTAAGGCAACAGCGCTTAACACTACGCCATGGAGGTCGTCGTCGTTTGGGCAATATCAAGGCCTCTCAAATGTGTGACGAAAAGATATTTGCTTTTCATACAAGTTCTTGTTTTGTGTTTTATTGTTTTATCCTCAATGCTGGGCTGAAGCCAGATTAAAGCAAGATATACGAGTAGAATGAAAAAATAAGAGGATTCGACGCTTCGTTAGTTCGTTAGTTTCACTTTTCGCAAGTTAAGTCCTCATTTAATAAGTCCATTAAAATCTTCGCATTAAAAACTTTTTCTCATTCATTTTAGTAGGTAGATACTACGATACCTACATTAAGACGTTTCTGAATTCGATCATTAAAGTTATTATGGTATTAAAATAATTATTGGTGCTAAAATCTTGGCCAAGTATTCCAATAACTGAAGGTAATCAGATGGATTCATCCAATCTTAGCTGTGATCCTTTTATCGCTTATGAACTTATGAATATTTCAGGCACTCACAGTACCATTAGTACAAGTTTTGAGTTTTCACATCTCGATAACGATGATAGATTTCGTGTTTCAAATTTTTTTAACGTCACTATAAAAAGACTAAGAGGTCCGTGCTTAAAAGTTAAACAATATAAGAATACAGTACTGCCCCCCGATTACGTAAGAATTGTCCATCAAACGTTAAAGATTTTCGTCAAAGTAAAATAAACCATAACTGCATTGGTTTAGAGCTCAATTTCGTCTGCCCATTCTTATACGTTTAGGGTATCGTACTACCTAAACGTATAAGAATGGGCAGACGAAATTGAGCTCTAAACCAATGCAGTTATGGTTTATTTTACTTTGATGAAAATCTTTAACGTTTGATGGACAATTCTCACATGATTGGGGCTCTGTATAGCACTTCCGATTTAAATTTAATATAGCACACACCCACACCCACATGGATACTTAATGACTAGAGCCACCCAGTTGGTAGATTAACCCTGTTTCCCGAGATACTGCATAGTTATATCAAAAATATTTTTGTCCTAACGAAGTTAGACCCTGTGGAGAGTTGACCCTGTAAGTTTAGCTATATTTACTAAAGACTAGTTACACAGTGCACGCCACCTAAGCTCTCAGATGAGACGATTTTTTCCGACTTAACTCACATCATTGTAATTTTCGGAAGGATCTCTAACTTTTTGGAAAATAAAATATATCGGTTTAGTAGTTTTTGAGTTTATTCATTACAAACAAACAATCAAATCTTTCCTCTTTATAATATTCAGTTTAGATTAGCAGTTTTTGCTAATTTTTCTTTAACGTTTTTGTGTTTCGAATTTCGATACGTTGTCGAAATGTGAATTCGTACTAAGGCAATACTGACGCAAGGTGAGGTCCTAATGATCGACTGCCTAGCCGCTGCCGTCGATGCTGGTTTGACTTATAAATATGTATCAGGTATCGGTGAGATATGCCTCCTACAAATATGATTTCCCTGTGGAGCTAACGCAGGAACTTAGATATTGTTTCTACAGACCCAATGGAGGTACTTTAAGAGTATAAAACTGTCTTATAGATTAAGCAAAAACAGCTACCTACTAGTAAATTCACAGTTATACTAGGTACTAGCTGATGCCTGCGACGTCGTCTGCGTGGTTAGAGGTTTTCTTGTTCCCGCGAAAACTCTTCAATTTTCCGGGATAAAAAGTAGCCTATGTGTTATTCCAGACTATAATCTATCGCTGTGCAAAATTTTATCCAGATCCGTTCAGTGGTTCTGTGGTGATTGAGTAACAAACATCGATCTTCGTCGATCAACAGTTATTATGTGTAAGCAACATTACTAAATCCGTCCATCCAAACTTTCACATTTATAATATTAGTATAGATAGATAAATAATAAAGCGTGTCTCTTTGTTACCTTTAAAAATATCCCGGAAAATCAAAGAGGATTTTTAAAAACCTAAATTGACGCTGATAAATAAGCGTGCCTAGTAGTAACGTATGTATCACGTACTACTATTATTTATAACTTGAAAGTGTTTGTTCGTTCATTCATAGACACCTTCATACCAAGTTTTCGACAGTGTTGATTTTATGTACATACAAACGGTTACATTCATATAATCTTTAACACTGTGTTAAGAAACAAAAGTAGTTTAATTTCCTGTGAACATAAAAGCCAGGCGTCCGGTTGTTAATAGAAGGCGGTTTGGATTCTGTTGAGTTTTTACTGCGTTCCAGTATAATTACTTTGAGTGTTTCGACTGAGTCTGCAAAGTTACGACTAGGGGTGTGCCAAACGGCTCACTGTAAGAGAGATAACAATATTTTGGCTCAGTTATATCACTCAATTTTTCTTTCGCTTCAGTATTGAAATCACTACTCGTAGATCTGTAGGGTTATTATGATACTTATTTTACTTTTCGTCAATCATGATTGAAATCGAGTGACACGGTCAGGTCAGGGTAAAATTGACCTAATTGAGCTTGATTTAAAGTCAAGACTTATTATAACAGAGACTTATAGTCCCACAAATTTTTCTGACCTGGTGACAGCGTAGCTAGTAGATAATAGATATGCAAAATAAAAATAAAAAAACTTAACAGGCATAAAAATTAGATCAAATTTTGGCCACCGGGTCAAATAAGTTTGACGGACTGTACAACGGTTTGGCGTGCTTCCCATGGCAAGACGAAAAATGCAAAATTTGGTCATCCATCCTGTTAGTATTTTGGGTCAACGTTTGACTGAAACGTCTTGCAACAATGCCCCTCTAGGATTTATCTCTAGTAAATCTAATTCTAGTTTGTAAATTATGTAGTTCATTTTTATCTTCGTTTCGCAAAGTAGCCAACTCTATACTTTCGACCACTATTTTGTAGAGAGACGAGAGGTCGTTAAAATTCTATGAAGTGGTGTTTCTTTCTCTATGGAAGTTCGTCTTAGGATAGTGAGAAATTTCGTTGTGAATTATAATGAAAGCCGCGCTAGAGTTCAAGTATGAAAAAGTACTTCAAGCTAATTAGATACTTTACTCAACTAGTAATATAAAAATTTAAATCCTAGGTTTAAAAATAATGATGGTTTATAAATCTGGAAGAGATTTATGCGCTACGATTGCGATTAAATTTTGTACGTTTTTGGTTGGGACTTGCGGTATGGTTTTCTTACACAGTAACATCAATGGCAAATATTAAAAAGTCAACCAAGGACGATAGTAGGCATCCCGCTACGAAATCACGCGAAACGTTCATACGAAGAGGCAAATGCAATCAATGTTCATGCAAAAGGCTCTACGCCGTAGAGGCTTTCGTAGCAATCAAAGGTAGAGTAACCAGAATTAGAAGCTAGGATTACTAAGCATTTCATCTAATTCTAATGCTGAGTAAGAGCAAAGCCCATCAAACCCTTTATAGGGGGAAAACACGCAATGAATAGTATAGAAGTCCTCACAAAAGATCAGCGCAAAATTTCGCTATGTCTTTTGTCTTGTCTATAATAAAATAATAAATAGGTAATGTCCTTCCGACCGAATTTCGGCCATGGCGGTCAATCTCCAGAGAGATTAGCCATCCAGCCACCAGTAGATATTATAGTGAACAAGTGTGTACGCAAACACAGGCCGTCTCTGTTCCTTTAATCTCATAGCCCGATGGGACGGAAATCCGACAACACCAGGCACAGGACCAGCGGCTTTACATGCTCTCCTAGGCACGGGGATGAAACACCGCCAACTCCGGGCAAGTACCAAGAATTTCTTGTCAGAAAAACCCAATACTTTAATATGGCCCGACCCGGGATTCAAACCCGTGACCGCAGTCGAACATGCTTAAATTGTATATAGTGTGTTTTGGTTCTTAGGAAGTAACATCACATTAAAATAAGTTGAGCATCTGTAATCTGTATGCAACTTTTATAACGAGGAAACTTTTTGCGTCGCCTTATCTGAATCGCTCAGGTTGGGGGAGCGGGTAAAGCATTTAGTTCGCTAATGAGTACCAAAGACCGCCTCGCCGCCGGGATAACACGTTTTATTCCTAGACAGATGTCTGTTCAGTGACTGAAGCCACAAAATACTATTACAATGTATGAATGAATGAATGAATGAAAAAACTTTATTGCACACCAAATAGTTACATGAAGAAACAACAAAATATATAATATCTAAAACTAACATGGTAGTACGCAAAGGCGGCCTTATTGCTGCAAGCAATCTCCACCAGGCAACCCTTGGCTAGGAGAGGAAAAAATAAAGATAACAGGATAGTGGAAGTAAAACATAAACACATAGATATAATAATAATTATTACTCAAAAAATAAATAAATATATACCTACTAAGATACTATAAATAAATATACTCAATATTTATTATTGTAACGTTACTCAGTATTTATTAACGTTGTATAATATTATAAGGCAGAGGGCGCGGCGCAATATATAGGTTTTTCTGGAATGGAGCAAACTGAAAACCAGCGCTGAGCATTGTTGCCAATGCTAGGCAATGCTGAGGTTGCCTTCAATTGTTTTGTTGTTAATTTTTTTTACGTAGTCTTAAGATAAATTGTTATCAAACACTAACATAATGTAAACAATAAAGCTTTTATTTATTTATTTATAAAGCTTTTCGGATTAATTGCCCCCTTTAGTAATTGAATTACAAAAATCTACATTAGATTAATGTTAGTACAATATGCACGGGTGTGCTAACTTTACTGGGTGTTAAGCATATTCTACTCTGTAAATAATTAAAGTTTTGTTGTGAAATAAAGTTTCTGTAAATAAATGAAAAATCATAAGCACGCTAATTTCTAAAGACATTTTATTCTTTCTTCTTCTTTCATAATAAAATTTTGCGTACACATCACGACAAATAAATATGCTATGTGGAGATATGAGTCGATATTTCGACTCTGCTACGTGTAGTGAGAGGATGAGTAGTAAATACACGTTTCTACAATAATACGAGTACTATAGCATTTACTTAAGTATTGAACACTGTGGTTAAAAATCGACATTATATTAATCTGAACACACAGATAGTGATTGTATTGCTGTTACCCGTTGAGGAGCGCCTGCCATCTCCAAACTATTCATCAGATCTTCTTGACATAAGACTAACCTAACAGTGTACCTAAGTATAAGATTTGTAAAGAAAAAAGAATTGTTTTGAGAAAAGAAGAAGAAAAACTTTCATCACCTGTCCCGAAGGAACAATGTTGGTTTCGGGAACGGGGAATAGCCTGTATGTTAATCATAAATGTAATATGTATGATTCTTAGTTATTAATACGCAAACGTGCACTCAAATCCATCCAGTAGTTTTGACGCGAACAAACAGACAAAAATTAAAAAAAAACTTTAAGGTTTTGGTCTCTGTATCGATTATGAAGTTTCCTTGAATAAAAAATTTCGAATATACAGACATAGTCTACCTGCAGTTTTATTATACGTATAAAAATGCGACAGTTACTCTCTTTGTCCGTCTGTTTGATGGCAGCCATGAGCCATCATAGGAGAGAGGGATTTAGAGCTTAGATCCACCACGCTGCTCCAATGCAGGTTGGCGGGCTTTGACGACTATTATCATGTTAGTGATAATAACCGGGACCGACGGTTGAACGTGCTCTCCGAGATAAGGGGGTGAAACACCGCCAACTTCCAACTCCGGGCTGGCACTGAGAATTTCTTAACTGAAAAACCCAGTACCTAACATTTTTTATGCCCGACCGGGAATCGAACCCAGGACCTCGTGATCCGCATTCGACTATGCTAACCGCTAGACCAACGAGACAGTTATTCTTTAGGTTATATAATTTTCTTAGACAATTGGGCCTCTGGTCTGGAGACAGAGCTTTCAGGGCCTGAAACAATCTTGAAATACATTGCATACTGTGGATGGACGCAGGACTTTTAGCACGAAAAATCAAAGAGTTCCCACAGGGTCACTAAATTTTATTGGCCGTTTTATTGAAATTCTAGTGTTTGGAACTCCTTGCCCTCAGTTTAACCGTTAAGCAGGTAAGAATTTAGATTAGCGAGCCTTTACCGCAATGTGAGATTAAAAGGCCGTTTACCTTTACCTTTGTCGATGCCTTTTGTGTTTCGAAAATCCATTTACACAATTTGCCCTTTTGGTGTGCCGTTTCACATATCCTATTTATAACGCTGCGGTTTCCCTGAGACAGATCATCCAGGAGTAGTTGTAAAGTAGCCTTTTCTTAAAAAAAATATTTTAACATGCCTAAAGCATAAGATAGTCCCGTCCCACAAGCTTATCTGGCCCGGTGGCCAAAATTGGAACTAATTTTTATGGCTGCTTAGTTTTTGTTTTTATTTTATTTTTAATATTTATAACCTTTAATAGTTATTTGTTATACAAGAGTGAAAAGTTGTTTTTTAACCGCGTGCTCAATTTTGATGACCGAGCAAGCGAAGGATTCTAAAATTGAATCACGAGCGGAGCGAGTGATTCAAAAATTAGAATCCTGAGCGTCAGCGAGGGAATCAAAAGAGCACGAGGTGAAAAATCTTTTCACTCGAGTGCAACACGTAACTTTTCATCCCACCTCAGCGAGGAAATGACTAAATGCAAAAAAAATCACAAGATTAAATTCAATTCTGTTAATTTCTTCGTCACTAGAATCACTCATTTTAGGTTTTTCACTTATTTTCAATTTTCTTGTTTTTAATCGGTTTTAATTTTAAACTTCAAAAAATCTTTTCACTCGAGTGCAACACGTAACTTTTCATCCCACCTCAGCGAGGAAATGACTAAATGCAAAAAAAATCACAAGATTAAATTCAATTCTGTTAATTTCTTCGTCACTAGAATCACTCATTTTAGGTTTTTCACTTATTTTCAATTTTCTTGTTTTTAATCGGTTTTAATTTTAAACAATATGACGTGAAAGAAAATGGTGCGCGCAAAGCAAATTAAAAAAGTAAGTACACCAAGAAGGTTACGAGTGTGAGTTTTTAACAAATTAAAAACGATTGTATGGAAATTCGGCACCATAGAGGTACAAGTAAATAGGTTTTAATGATGTTTTGAATTCACAAACTTCATAGACGAGTGATATTTACTAACGTGCACACGATGTTCTAAATTCAATTTACTTTATCCTCTAGAGGATAATAACGGCTTTTACCTTCAGATATCGAAGAGTAAAAATACTCTTTCCGAGATGGTGGGATGAAAATATGATTTAACAGCGACACCACCGGCAGATAAGTTTGTGGGACTATAACAATAATTACTGAAGTCAGAAGTGACATTTTGACAGTATTTGTATGGGAAATCGGTTGTTTAAAATAAACATTCTTCTAACGTTTGTTAAAAGGGCCCGAGTCGACCACAACAGAATCGAATCGAATCGTACTTGTTCCGTCGATATAGTGAACTCTGGCACGCCGCTAATCGACGCAGTTTCATAGTAAATAATATATTATAGGGTGGCCATTTATAGCGATTTGACTCGGCTCGGCGAGCTTAGTGGATGTCAGTTGTGATGAAATGAGTTTTAAAATGGAATGATAAATGTCATTCAATAAAGTTCTACAACTATCCTATTAACATGAAATCAACATAAAATTCAACAACAATTCATATTTAAAAAATAAACAAAACCGATTAGGGATGTACTGGAAATCAAATATAGTTTTTCTCGAGTGGGGTTACGGTATCAGCTGCGAAATGCGTTAAGCAGAGCGCGAGCCGTGCGTTTTTAAAACAGTTGTGTGAAAGAGCTCTTATGCCATACCCTTATCAGAATTGTTTCTTTTCGTTGTTTTTGGTTCAATGATTAGAAATTCATTAGTTACTTTGTTCCTTTCTTTTTCTTTTTTTGAGTCTATTGTTTGGAAACTTCAAGAGACTTAGCGAAACGTTTTTATACTTAGACACACAATGGAGGGATCTAATTCAATAAGGTTTCAATGGTTATTTCTAATTATCTTTTTACTTACTGGATAATAAAAAGTAGGTGTGTTAGTATGTATATATATAAGGAAAGTTAACTGACTGCCAACGCACAGTTCAAACCATTGGCATAGAATACTAACTATGTCACTGGACGGATCGGGATGAAATATGACGTACAGCTATAGCTTATGTAGTAGGCATCCGAAGCAAATACTTCTGAAAATTTAACCTTTAAAGGGGAAAAATATGTAGGTTTGTAGTTTAAGCCGCGAGCAAAAGCGACTCTTCGAGATATTTAGCGACTCATAAGCCCATTCTGATTTATCACGTAGAGATATTCCAAGCATAACCCTTTGCATCCTGCTGAGTGACCACTGATCTTCCGCCTTCTTATCAGGCCTATAGCAAGCGACCATGTTTCTTAGCCGTAAGTTATTGGCAACACGCACTGGTGGGTTACTACCATTGCTTTTAGTAGTATTATTTTAAAATTACGGTTTTATGTCACATACCAAAAATCATACTAATATTATAAATGCGAAAGTGCATTTGTTTGTTGTTTTATTGGTTTGTTGGTTTGTCCTTCAGTCACGCTGCAACGGAGCAACGAATCGACGTAATTTTTTTCATGGGTATAGTTGAGGACCTGGAGAGTGTCATAGGATACTTTTTATCCCGGAAAATTGAGTTCCCGTGGGAATTAAGACGGCGGCGGAGGGTGAATTGCCCATACAAACGTAATACCAATATAATTTGTAATTCGAAAATATTTCCACCATATTATGCAATTATTTAGACTGAACTTGTGTTTATCTAGGTCCCTGGATAATAATGTTTTCAAAATACTTTCCCAAAATTAAATGTAAGCGCATTGCGTTTTGCATATTTTTACAATATAAATGGCATGTTTTACTCCTTATTTGTTTCATATTAAAACCAACGATATAATTAATCAGGAACATAGCTTATATTGTCAAGTTACAGCATAACATCACGAAGTTAAAAACACAACAATTTTTCATTCATCATTTTTGGTATTCACGGAACAAGACTAAATGTATAACAAATTCTGAACGCTCATATTGCTATCTCGCTTGCACGCGATCATGTGTCATCAGCCAAATAGAGATAGCAATATACCGGCAAATTTATATTTGCGGGTTGAATAGAAATTGCGAGTGGTGTTCGTTCGCCGGCACTTATTCCACGCGGACGAAGTCGCAGGCATCAGCTAGTAAAGATTATAATTCTAAAACACGAACGTCAACAATATTAAAACAATACGGCTTTAAGTGATGGTAGTATTCCCCTGATTTATTAAAAGACTTTCAAGGAATTTCCGCTTTGTGCTATACTGTTTGAGGACCTATTAATCTCAAGCGAGTATTGGATAGAAGCAGGCGTTGCTTTGCGGAAGTCCATGACAATGAAAAAACTAGAAGTTTAATTCGCTATAATCCGCCACAGAAGGCAAATCTATGTGGTACAGTGCGTATCTTGAACTTGCAGCCCGCGATCTTCACCACACCCCATAAACTCTCCAAAATACCCTCAACGTACGTTTCACTCCGGTACCGGAGCATCTTCAGGAGATGTTGACTCTACAATGCACGATTGTAAAGCATCAACCAAGCAAGTTCGTGCATTGTAGAGTCAACATCTCCTGAATTCTCAAGCGAGTAGCTGGGAATCGCTGGAAGCAAGCGGCATAAGACTGTGCTCTGTGGACATGCAGGAGACGTTCATCCAGCAGTGGACGTCTATCGATTGAGACGACAACTAAGGCCTCAGATACACGGACAGCTTGAAGCAGTCAGAATGGACTGCTTCAAGCTGCGACTGAATAGTGAACTACAGTCTTCTATGTACACACATACATGGGACCGCTCGAGTTAGCCCTTGACTGCGATCTCACCTGATGGTAAGTTATGATGTAGTCTAAAATGGTAGCGGGCTAACCTGTAAGGGGCATGGCAGTTATATTAAACCCATAGCCTTATTCAGTTTCTACACGGCATCGTACCGGGACGCTAAATCGCTTGGCGGCACGTCTTTGCCGGTAGGGTGTTAACTAGCCACGGCCGAAGCCTCCCACCAGATCTTTTCATAATTTACTATCCAGACTAGATTATGTCCACGTCTTCATCCACGTCGATCTAGGATTAAGTACAAAAATTCCGCGGGAACCCTTTGATTTTCCGGGCTTATCTGTGTGCCAAGTTTCATCAAAATCGGTTTACTGGTCGACGGACCGGCCGACAGTCCGTGTACGGCCGGTCTAAAGTCCATTAATTAAAGCAACTTCTTCAAGAGCACCCCAAACAAGTACTTCATTAAAACACAAAAGGGTTCTATTACAGGGCAAATTACAATTACGCCCAACCCAGTCGCTATTAAGGCGCGTTTACACGAGTCGCTGCAATCTCACCGCGCCGTATTCATTACGCTGGCTATTATTTGCACGTGCTCGTATCAAAGGCCGTTCGTAGCCGGAGCACGTCGCGACCCCTTTTAATTCTTTAATTTACAGACGCTTCATTATAATCGCTGCATTCTATTGTATGTGAGCTGTACCAATAATTATTATTGTAATGCATTTATGTATAACCTCTCTTAAATGCTGTTTTCTATCTATACTTCCATGTACTTCAACCGATTTTAATGAAATTTGGTACAGGGATAGGTTGTATCCCGGAAAATTAAAGAGTTCCAAACCAAAAATACCTCAATCCACGCGAACGAAGTCGCGGGCATCAGCTAGTCCATACTAATATTATAAATGCGAAAGTTTGTATGTATGGATGTTTGTTACTCTTTCACGCCAGAACGGCTGAACAGATCTGGATGAAATTTGGCACAGAGATAGATTGTAGAAGGACATAGGCTACTTTTTATCCCGAAAAATAAAAGAGTTCCTGCGTGAACCAAAAAACCTTAAATGCATGTTTGTTACTCAATCACGCCAGAACGGCTGAACGGATCTGGATGAAATTTGGCACAGAGATAGATTGTAGCCTGAAATAAAACATAGGCTACTTTTTAACTAAAGAGTTCCCGCGAGAACCAAAAAACCTCAATCCACGCGGACGAAGTCGCAGGTATCAGCTAGTTTTTATATCATGCCTTTTTGAGTTTAAAAATAGTATCAATTGGAAATTTTGTTATAAATTCACTTCTAACAAGAAAGAATAAGCTTTTTTGGTGACTGGGAATTTCATATTTTGAAATTACAATAATTATTAGTTTATCTAACACAATATTTACTAGGTATATCAGATGTATCTATATAGATACAAATCATGCAACTCATTTTTAACTGTGTAAGCGGAAGGACATGGTAACCAAACGAATGATTAGTATCCGAAGGAAACCTCTAGCGTTATGACGTGATTCATTGACGATTTCAATCTAAACATACCAACTCTCAGCAATAAGGAATATGAGATAAGAAGCAGAGAAAAACGTATAGCGAGTTAGCATACCAATATAATAACTGCAAAAGTGTCTCTTTCCAGTCTGTCTGTTATCTTTTAACGGCCCAACCACTAAACCGATTTTGATGAAACTTGTCACAGCCCGGAAAATCAAAGGGTTCCCACGGGATTTTTGTACTTAATCCTAAACCGACGTGAATGAAGACGTGGACATAATCTAGTCTGGATAGTAAATTAAGAAAAGTCCTGGTGGGAGGCTTCGGCCATGGCTAGTTTTAACACCCTACCGGCAAAGACGTGCCGTCAAGCGTTAGCGTTCCGGTACGATACCGTGTAGAAACCGAATAGGGGTATGGGTTTAACATAACTGCCATGCCCCTAACAGGTTAGCCCGCTACCATCTTAGACTGCATCATCACTTACCATCAGGTGAGATCGCAGTCAAGGGCTAACTTGTAGTGGATAAAAAAAAAGTAGGAACGCGATCTACGAGCAAGAGCTTCTGTGGTTCTTTGATCGAGCACTACATTTGGGAGGCTGTATAGATTACCCCATCAATCCATCCCCCTGATTATCGCAAAAAGGCTGCGTCACAATTAATGAATTGGGGATAAAATGGCGGATTACGTTGACGAGACACTTTTTGAGAGCAGCCTCGCACTCGGGCTTGGAGATGAATATAATAGTTAGGTACAGTTACAGAATACATGCTCACTGGAATCTAATTATGGGTTCGTTTAACTTTGCTGGGGTGTACTTCGGAAAGGCGCATGTACCGCTGATCGATCTGAATTTTGGTATACTAACGTATTTTTACCTCCTTATCGCGAATATCATACCGAAAATTGGCGCAAACGCCATTTTGAATATATGAAATATGAAGGAAAACCTCTTTTCGTTCGGTGTGCATAATCGTGCATTCCTAACCGATTGGGACTATATTTTTAGCTTTCTCCAGAAAGTGTGTGTGATAGTCTAAATCGGTATAGGAATTCATATTCAAAATGGCGATTGCACCAATGCGAAAGTTTGGATGGATTGATGTATGGATGGATGGATGGATGTTTGTTAGTTGTTACTCAATCACGCCAGAACGGTGGAACGGATCTGGATAAAATTTGGCATAGCGATAGATTATAGTCTGGAATAACACATAGGCTACTTTTTTCCCAGAAAATTGAAGAGTTCCCGCGGGAACCAAAAAACCTCCATCCACATGGACGAAGTCACGGGCATCAGCTAGTACTTGTATAAAAATATTAGGCAATGATAAGGCAGCAAATCGGCGACCCCAGGGAGGTAGTCAGTTTTCAAATGTACCTATTCAAATCGTGCAAAGGCTATGATTTTGTATGGTGACTGGGCACGCGTAAATTGAGCAACGTCATTTAATTTCCGACTTCAAAGGTAGCAGAACGAACCCGGCTGGTAGTTCTGCTAATCAACCTGGCCGAGACAATCATCTTTGCGATTGCACAGAGCGTTAATGTTATAGAAAGAGATAATATCTTTTTCCTTTCCTTTTTTAGGGTTCCGTACCCAAAGGGTAAAAACGGGACCCTATTCCTAAGACTCCGCTGTCTGTCTGTCTGCCTGTCTGTCTGTCTGTCTGTCTGTCTGTCTGTCTGTCTGTCTGTCTGTCTGTCTCCAGGCTGTATCTCATAAGCCGTGATAGCTAGAAAGCTGAAATTTTCACAAATGATGTATTTCCGTTGCCGCTATAACAACAAATACTAAAAATTAAAAAAGTATATATATTAAGGGGGGTCCCCATACAATAAACGTGTTTTTTTCGTATTTTTTTGCTCAATATTAAAAACGGTAACATGGTAGACGGTTCAAATTTTCACAGAATATTAACTTGTATATTACCTTTCAAAATAAATAATTAAATATCAATAAAGTAAATATTAAAGGGGGGCTCCCATACAACAAACGTAATTTTTATTTTTAATACGTCATAAATCGTAAAACTTACTACAGGTTTGTACGGAACCCTCGGTGCGCGAGTCCGACTCGCACTTGGCCGGTTTTTTGATTTTCTGCACAATGCTTCGTATCCATTCTAATATTATAAATTCGAAAGTGTGTATCGGTCTGTCTGCTACGCTTTCACGGCCCATCTGTTCAACCGATTTTGATGAAATGTGGTACAGGGATAGGTTATATCCCGGGGAAGGACATAGTCTGCTTTGTAGCCCGGAAATTTAAAGAGTTCTCGCGGGAATCAAAAAAACTTAATCCACGCGGACGAAGTCGCGGGCATCATCTTGTTAAATATGTTATATTTAAATCCATATTAATATTACAAATGCGAAAGAGTGTCTGTCTGTTTGTCTGCTTCGCTTTCACGGCCTATCTTTTTAACCGATTTTCATGAAATTTGGTAGGTATAGTGATGGGTTGTATCCCGGGGAAGGACATAAGCTACTTTTAATTAAGTTTTAATTTAGATTTTAATGTATTTCATAGCTTTAATTTGCCTACTTTTTATTTTAGGAAAATTAAGGAGTTCCACTCAAAAACTCAATCCACGCGGACGAAGACGTGGGCATCAGCTAGTAGTTATTAAATAGTAATAGAAGCACCTAGTAATTAAACACTATGTCGTTAGGTTAGACCTAAATCAATTACCGGGTACAGAGCCGCCGGGACGGGCCGCACTGCTGCGACAGCGCGCTCCCGGCGCAATCGTCTATGCCTTAACTCAAATATTACTTGTGGAAACCGTTGGTTTGGTCATTAAACCAACGATAAAGCCATGTCCTACGTTAGCGACAAACGCGACAATGCAACTTAATACGATGCGTCGCGGCAATATCAAACAGTAGCTGATCATTTATGTGGCCTACGTTGTCGTTGTTGTACGTTGTATATCATAGAGGTATAATAATATGTTGTATACCTTCCAGCGCATGTATTCCCTACCACGTATAACTGAAGTATTGAAGGTACTTCAGTTATACGTGGTAGGGTGGTGGCAAGAGTGAATAGGCATGTTCTAGGCAAGCGCGCTCCAACCTAGACCTCATCATTGCTGATTGTCGTCAAGCGCAAGCCTATCTCGCTATAAAAAAATAAAAAAATGTTGATACATTGCAAGTTGCACCTCGACAGTATCACTGATCCTTCACGCGGCCTACGTTGTCGCGTTGATAAGTTTTTGCATTTTCTATGGAGTCTTATCGCATTACCTCGCGTCGCTTTCGTCGCTTACGTGGGACAACGGTCCTGTCGTAGTATTGTGTTCATAATATAAAAGTGAGTTAGGCCTATTGCGCATTGCAAGAAAATTTCTTGAGTCTTTTAAGCAATATCTTATATTTTGTATTCGCGTGTCTGATAAGACACAAGACAAAATATCTTGTAATATGTAGGTATGGTCTCATACAATAATCATTGCGACTGAATTTCTTAGGCACAAGATTTTTTTCATAATGAGCAATAGAAGATTTTTACGCGGACGGTTTAGGCGTTTGTCCGCCAGACAAATAATTTTTTGTCCGTTTACGCTCTTAACCAGTGGTAGAGTCAAAACATGACGTAACATAAGATTATTTGATTACAATTGAGTTTATTGAGTTTAATTATCACGCCATTTTCCTGGCCCCGCAGCTTCCACTGATCATTCTGGTATTTACATAAAACCAATTACTGAGGCCTGAGCCCGAGCTGCGTCAATGTACAAAATCAAAGCGCCAAATAAATCGACTACCAAATAAACAGCGTTTGAAGTGCCATTTCAAAGAAAAACATCCGTTCGGGAATACAAATAATTTCTTTCAATATGTTATTCATAAGCATAATTCATACTAATATCTATATATATATAAATCTCGTGTCACAATGTTTGTCCTCAATGGACTTCTAAACCACATAACCGATTATAATAAAATTCGCACACCATGTGCAGTTCGATCTAACTTGAGAGATAGGATAGTTTATATTATATAGATTAGGATTATTAGTGCTACCCGTGCGAAGCCGGGGCGGATCGCTAGTATTATATATATTCTAATATTATAATTCCCGCAAAACATTATTTTTATAATGTTATTTTTAAACATTCCGGGATAAATAGTAGCCGATGTCCTTCCCCGGGATACAAACTATTCCCATATCTACCAAATTTCATTAAAATTGGTTGAATAAATGGGCCGGGAAAGCGTAGTAGACAGATAGACAGACACACTTTCGCATTTATAATATTAGCATGGATATTAGTATGGAAGTATGGATGTACTCGTATAAAAGGATAATTTTATTATAACTTTCTTCATTTATAATATGAAACTAATAATGAACCTAAAACTAAATAACCTTAAAAAATATAATGTAATAACTAAAATATATTATTAAAAGGAGTCCCTTTAGGCAAGGTTCCGAAGATACTGGCAGCGTTCCCCCTTTGAATAGCTAGACTAATTCTTTGCCCGAGGTAGCTGCCAGCTCTTCGGTCTCCTGTGATGTCGACTAACCTTTTTGTTATTTCCTTATAAAGCAATTTAGCGCTAGGACCCCACGGACCAAGGGTCTCGACACCGAATGGGACAAAATAATATTCGGAGCCTAGACCCCTGTATTTGCATGTTTTAGCTTTTTCAGCCGCTTCACAAGCCGCACCAGCTCTGTTGTTGGTTCCATGTAGATGGGAAGGGGCCAGCGTGTCTGAACAGGTTGCATCCCATACCAGCACCCGGCCCATCTTCCATGGAATCAAACTCATACCGTCCGGTCTCTTGCCATCGTCTCTTGCAATACCAGTCGGCTCAAGTAGACTTGGCACGTTGACGGTGGCAAGGGACCGGCGCATGATATCGTTAAGTGCGGCATGTCTCGAGAAGCGGCCTGCACTTTTTTGGCATGACAGTCCGTGATGTCCTAGCTTGTCGACATCACTGCCACAGGGACATTTATGAGGAGCGCAGACCGGAACCCCAAGCCGTAGACAGGTTGCGATTCGGAGCGTGTCAGGCTCAAGAAATGTTCCTGTATTTGACGAAGGGTACGCGTGAAGCCAGTAGCCGGCCTCATGCGTACCCACGGCCAAAAGCCTAGCACGCGCCGAACCTGTACTACAGCTCAAAAGATTCTCAAAAGTCAATTTGCAGTGTATGTCGTCCCAGCTCCTCTGTGAATTTGGAGAAAGTGGAAAATTTTGACCTGGGCATGCAATTAAGAAAGCGTTTCTAGCTTCTTCCAAGCCAGCAATCTCAAAGTTTGAAGGGGATGCCCTTAAAATTTTACTTATGAGATTTGCTGAACTATGGACAGAAGATAGGAAGGCTGGTAAAGCGACACTTGAAATTTTGCGAATCCCTAAACCACCATAGCGGATGGGTAGGGATGCTTGGGTCCAAGATTGCTCGTTCAGCTGCATATTAAGAATCGATTCTAAGCTAATTTTGATTAAGTCTTCTAATTGTGTCAAAAGATCTGGGTGATTCCAAAAGGAGCAGCAACGGAGCACATACGTAAATTTTGGGACGAAAAGACAGAATTTTAAGATGCAAAGTGCATAATGTGGACTAATTTCTAGGAGACGGTCAGCAGAATTTTGAAATTTAGTAATTGAATTATTAATATATTCAGGAATTGATTCTTCAAAAATTGGAGAACCTAAAAGGTAAAGGGAATTACTGTTAACTATTTTAATATTTGGAGCCAAAATATTAAATTTTTGTATTACGTCATTTAAATTTAAGACGCAGTTATTTATAAAAAGCTCGCATTTGCTAAAATTAAGCTCCAAACCAATGGCTTCAAATTTATTTTTGATTAAAGAAAGGTCCGAAAACACTGTATCCACATCACCTCCTAGGGTTCCGTCGTCCAAATACCAAACGTTGAATTTAGAATTTAAATTTTTGATTATTGGATTTATAGCCAAACTAAAAATTGCAGGCCCAAGAGGATCACCCTGTTGACAACCTACTTCCGAGGACAGTTCATTAGAACGATATAATAATTTTGTTGGGTCAGCGTAACTGAGAAGAAGATAATTGTATATTTCCGGTATATGTTGTTTTATTTCTGTCAGCAGGGTATCCCTATTTACCGAATTGAATGCATAAATGTGTATAAATGTGTAGATATGTGTGTATGTATTTATGCATGTTCCACCGTAGCGCCTAAACTACTGAGCTGATTTTGATGAATGAGGTGTCAATCGATTCGTTATAATGGCCCGGGTGGCATAGGTTACATTTTACACGAACAAAATCGGTAATGAGGAATGTTACTTCCAAAAAAGTGAGGGCTCTGAAATTTTTTCCGTAGTCAGGTTACAGTTTTTTAATTAACACTTACCTACTGCTTGTTATCTATCCTAATATTATAAATGCGAAAGTTTGGATGGATGCATGGATGGATGTTTGTTACTCAATCATGCCAGAACGGCTGAACGGATCTGCATGAAATTTGTCACATAGATAGATTATAGTCTGAAATAGCACATATTCTACTTTTTATCCCGGAAAATTAAAGAGTTCCTGCGGGAACCAAAAAACTGGTGGGAGGCTTCGGCCGTGGCTAGTTACCACCCTACCGGCAAAGACGTGCCGTCAAGCGATTTAGCGGTCCGGTACGATGCCGTGTAAAACCGAAAAGGGACAGGTTAGCCCGCTACCATCTTAGACTGCATCATGACTTACCATCAGGTGAGATCGCAGTCAAGGGCTAACTAGTAGTGGATAAAAAAAAAAAAATTCATATAGCCTGGATTAAAACATAGGCTATTTAAGGGAAAATGAAGGAGTTCCCGCGGGAATCAAAGAAACTTTAACCACGCGGACAGACATCAGCTATTATGTACATATTGATATCCCTACTTCAGAATCTAGCTGTAGTTACCTAATCTGGAAAACAGAGAGTCATGGATGTCATTCGGCCTCAAGCGTTGTAAATCCGTATTACGCCAACGTTTCGCAACGGTTTCGCAGACACGAGGGCTGTTTGTCAACAGTGTGTCGCCACTCGTCGCCGACTCCGCTGCGACGCCAATCAAGCTGATTGACGTACGTCGGACGCTGACTTATCGACAGGGCACGGAAGTCGGTTATTTTTCCGCTTTCCAGTAAAACGTCACTTAGATGTTGATGAAATGTAATGGTTGTGTCTTGCACTGGGATAATAATATTTTATGGTAATACTATTTTCATCATAGGTACCTATTCGAAAAACGAATATTGGCTTCAGAGGGAGCAAAATGTTATTTTTAGGCCCATAGGACTTTTCATTTCTCTCTTCTGATTGGTCCGCGTTCGTGCTTGAGTGGCTGTTCACTGTTGTCTTCGATAAGTCACGTGATCAATTTGTTGATCGGATATATGTCTTTACATCTTTGAATTTCATGATAAAAAGTAGCCTATGTCACGCTCCAGGTCCTCAACTATACCCATACCAAAAATCACGTCGATCCGTTGCTCCGTTGCGGCGTGATTGAAGGACAAACTAACAAACAAACACACTTTCGCTTTTATTATATTAGTATGATAGTATTATGATAATACTATTTGTATATGTATATGCAATAATTTTATGATAATAATATTTGACGCTAACCAAGCTAATTGACGGACGCTGATTTTTAACGACAGGGCGCGGAAGTCGGGTATTTTTCCGCTTTCCACCAAAACTTCACTCAGATAACTAGGATAATACTATTTTAAGATAATAATAGCGTATTATGATAATACTATTTGTATATAATTTTATGATGATAATAGTATGAGTTTATGATCATAAGATAATACTATTTGACGCTAACCAAGCTGATTGACGGACGTTGACTTATCGACAGGGCGCGGAAGTTGGGTATTTTTCCGCACTCAGATATCGATGAAATGTAATGAATGGTTGTGTCTTGCTCTAGGATGATTTATGATAATATAGTCCCACAAACTTGTCTGACCCAGTGATAGCGTCGCTATAGCAGATATGAAAAACAACATTAAAAAAAACTTTACAGGCATAAAAATTAGTTCCAATTTTGGCCACCGGGTTAGATAAGTTAGTGGGACTATACAAGATGACGCTAATCAAGCTAATTGACGCACGTTGACTTATCGACAGGGCGCGGAAGTCGGGTATTTTTCCGCACTCAGATATCGATGAAATGTAATGAATGGTTGTGTCTTGCTCTAGGATGATTTATGATAATATAGTCCCACAAACTTGTCTGACCCAGTGATAGCGTCGCTATAGCAGATATGAAAAACAACATTAAAAAAAACTTTACAGGCATAAAAATTAGTTCCAATTTTGGCCACCGGGTTAGATAAGTTAGTGGGACTATACAAGATGACGCTAATCAAGCTAATTGACGCACGTTGACTTATCGACAGGGCGCGGAAGTCGGGTATTTTTCCGCACTCAGATATCGATGAAATGTAATGAATGGTTGTGTCTTGCTCTAGGATGATTTATGATAATATAGTCCCACAAACTTGTCTGACCCAGTGATAGCGTCGCTATAGCAGATATGAAAAACAACATTAAAAAAAACTTTACAGGCATAAAAATTAGTTCCAATTTTGGCCACCGGGTTAGATAAGTTAGTGGGACTATACAAGATGACGCTAATCAAGCTAATTGACGCACGTTGACTTATCGACAGGGCGCGGAAGTCGGGTATTTTTCCGCTTTCCAGCAAAATGCCACTCATCCCAATGCCACTGTTATTCAGTCAAGGGATAACTTGTAGTGGATGAAAAAAACATACATTATTAATTATTTATTATCTGTCTAAAATAATTGCATATACCGGTCCACAATCTACATAACAAAAACAAAAAGAAAATCTACATAAAAGCTGCGTTCGCGGAAAATCGAGTGCCCCAATAAACGATAATTGTATCCGCGGAGGAGCGGAACAAACAAGCACAATTTCGCACAGCAAAATACCTACTGCGAAAATTGTCACGAGCAATTTCGCTTTCATTTAAAAATTCTGCACACTCAATCCGTCATGCGTAACAAACAAACTATTGATGAGCCGACATCTGCTAAACTGCAGAATCTATATAAATAAAAATCAATTGGGTATTTGACAAATAGTCAAATCAGCAACTTTCAACCTCAAAACGCGTCCTAAGTATGGGATTTATATATAAGTTTTCTTGTCCACGCGGACGAAGTCGCAGGCATCAGCTAGTAGTAATATAATTATTTAAGTACCTACTGTTGAAACTTGAAGATTATGTACTTAAATGATAAAAAAAAGCATGGATTTGACTCACTCCAGCAATTCTTAGGACTGCGGTTACTTATGTATTTACACATTGATGTAATTATTGTAGGTACCTACATGATTTTTTTTCAAAATAGCAAAAAACGAGTTTCTTGCTGATTCATCTCGCAGGAATGGCATTCCGAACCAGTGGTAGATTCACTCGGCGTGGTGGACTTCGGCCAAACTTTTCCCATTCTGAGAGGAGGCTCATGCTCAGTTGTGAGCCGACAATGGGTTGAAATTATGATGATAATATTTTTGCATTTTTTATAAAATGTAATCATTTTGCCAACAGTGACATTGTGATCGTTAATATCGAGGGAAGAGGTAGTCTGAAAGTAATGTTTATCTGCATTTTCAATAAAGCGAAACTTCATGAGTAATTTCACAAATATCCGTTTCCATACTTATATTTTACTGATGCGACAGTGCGTCTGTTACCCTTTTTACGACTCGACCGATGTTGCAGAAATTTGGCACAGAGATAGTTTGCATCGGGAAGACGGACATTAGAGCTAAAACATAGTAAGGATAAAACGTTTGTGCGAAAAGTCCTTATCGGAGTGGAACGACGTTTTTCCGATGGCGCTAGTGTGTGTAAATCCAGTTTATAAGAGTGAACAATACGGACTTTTTGTCTGCCAGACTAAATTTCCCTAGTGTGTTTTCAAGCTAAGTAGAATAATTTATATCGTAAAAAATTCTGAAGAAACTTCAGTAATTCTGAGGAAATTCTGCATTAATGAAGTCGCGGGCATAAGCTATAGCTTACCAATAATGCACGAAACATCGAATGCAGTTTTGCAATTCTGCAATAATTTTAACATTTCCGCATTCACAACCCGTGATGCGAAACAAACAATTGACACATAATAATTACCTACTCGTGAGCGTTATTCACGCGCGCCCATAATTTTCTATTAAAATGTATGTTTCAAGTGGGTTCTCAATTTCATCGGAGAAAATCAACAGCTCAGGATTTGTTAATTTTAATCTACACGGATAAAGTTGCGGGCATCATCTATAGTTTACCAATAAAGCAGAATCCGCGAAGCATCGAGAGCAGTTTTGCAATTCCGCAATAATTTTAAAATTTCCGCATACACAAGCCGTGATGCGAAACAAACAATTGACACATAGTCGCGAGCGTAATTCACGCGTGCCCATAATTTTCTGTTAAAATGCAATTTACAAGTGGGAAATTTCTGTTTTCGTGTCCTCATTAATTATTATTTTTCGACGGGCCAGCGCGTAATCACCGCTTTATTACCATCAGGGCTTGTCAACGCTAGTCCAGGAGTTGGTAGGCAGGAAAAGAGGTTTGAAAAACACTGGCGAAAATAAAATGGCTGATCGCCACTATGCTGCCCTCAAAGCTTTATGTCACCGAATTGCGAAATAGCTGGTCTAATACAAACCTAAGTCTAAGTGTTAGATGGAAATATGGATGGAAACTTAAACACGATTTAGGTATATATGGTATCATTGCCTGCATAATCTACGGTGGCAACACTGCTCTATGGGCTAGACTATAATGGCGTGACGTCAATGACGTGTATCTCTGTGTATAAATGGCTAAATAAAAGTGTAAATGGATAACCAGTGTTTGCATTTAATACAAGATATGCGATACAGATGCGAAACTATCAGTTCTAAAGCTAAGATTTGACTGTGAGATTATCTTTTTTGGTCGCGGTCTAAAAATGTTTACCAGTTTTCAAATTAGATTCTTTAAAACACTGCGTGCATTAGGGTCTAAAACGCTTAAGCAAGGTATTTATTATGTTTCAAAGTTATCAAAAGTTTTTAAACATGACTTTTTTTTCCTAATGGCAAGTTTGACACAGTTAGCATCATCGCATTTGTTATACTGACTTTTACTAAAAATATTGAAAGAGGTACACCTTTTGTACATCTATCCTATCGCCACATTTGGCACCCACTGAGAAAGTAAAAAAATCTATGATCTATGCCTAATCAAACCACATAACGACCTACTGACACAGATGGGCCCATGCAATTATGAACCTTAATGTCGTAAACATTTTCTAACCGCGACTGTACATCTCCGTCAAACAATAGACTTGCCCTCTTATTCATAAACGTGCAATAGCGGTGGAATAGTTATAATCTGTTTTGTCTTTTTCCTTCGAATGCCAAATTACTGTTGACAAACGAAGACAATACAGATTATAACTATTCCACCGCTATTGCAAGTATAAGAAGAGGGTTAATATATTACTAGACGATGCCCGCGACTTCGTCCGCGTGGATTAAGTTTCCTACTCCCGGGGGAACTCCTTAATTTCCCGCGATAAAAAGTAGCCTATGGCCCCCCGAGATATAACATACCGCTATACCAAATTTCATCAAAATCGTTTGAATATAGATGGGCCGTGAAAGCGTAGCAGACCGACAGACAGGCAGACAGATAGACAGACACACTTTCGCATTCATAATATTAGTATGGATTACTTGAGCGAAACAATGAACAGAAGAGAATATTCAGAACTTTCTACATGCTTCCGGGTCATCAATTTCCATCAGGAGCTGTCAATGTTACGAGTCGAGCGTGGACGCCGCGCCGGGCAAACACTGCACGAATACATAATTGGCTGTTTGTAAATACTATCCCTTTTAATTAGCCAACAATACAATACGAGCGCAGTTTTCATTTGTATCCATTGTATTATAAAACATATTGTTTCCGCATTTACGGCCTTCGACAGCTCGTATATTGGTTGTGATATAGCAGGATGCTACGCGAAGTGGCACTTGAATAAATTATCACGTACCTTGTTTCTTCTTGGCGTGGTGTTTACTGCTTAATCCGATTTAATCTCCACGGGTTCGTGGAGTTTTCTTGTTTTGGGGGCCCCCGAGTGGTTGTCCGAGATACACTGGTCGCAATTCACAGTTATTTGGGTCTAAACTGAATTTATTTCAATTTTATTAATTTTATTGCATAACGTTATGAAATTCCGAGTGTCACCAGAATCCGCCGAAGTATATGAAGTGAAGTTAGGTCCGACTGACGTTTCTCGTCGACGTCTCGTAGAGTGAAGTTGGTTACACCAGAGACAATTGCCGTTTTTAGCTGTCCTTTCGGCTCTGGATGTCAGCTTCTCTCCAATTGTTGCCGATTGGCAGTGATAATCCACAGATAATTATCGGCAATCAGACAAATTGTACCAATCTGTCGTGTACCGACCGGGATGTCGGGTTGAGTGTACAGATAATTAAACCAAATGACAATAACGCCATAACATCCCGCCGCCTAAGCAAGATCCGCTTGCTTAACTATCCAAAGGTAACCGACATAATTTTGAAACCGGCCGAATTAAAATACCGTTCTGAGTTTTAACTTCCGCAACTCTAACAATACCATCCTTGCCTGGTAATAACTTTATTAACCGACCGCGTTTCCAATAAAGTGAAGATAAATTTTCATCTTTAATCAAAACTAAATCGTCAACCTTAGGAGGTTCCGATACCGACGTCCATTTTAAACGTTGTTGAAGAGTATGAAGATATTCAACTCTCCACCGAGACCAAAAATGCTGGGATAATTTTTGAATGAGTTGATACCGAGATAAGCGAGAAGCATTAACGTCCGTATAGGGATATTCTGGAAGCGATACAAGCGGCTGTCCTATTAGAAAGTGACCTGGGGTTAAAACTTCCAAATCCGTAGGATCCGTACTAAGTGGACACAGCGGTCGAGAATTCATAATAGCTTCGACTTTAGTGAAGAAAGTCGTCAATTCCTCAAACGTAAGCCGAGATTCACCGAGCACGCGTCTAGCGTGAGTCTTCGCGGACTTAACGGCTGCTTCGAAAAGTCCGCCGTGGTTCGGACTCGCCGGCGCGTTAAACAACCACGTAATGTTTTCTTTAACGAGATTACGCTCAATGTCCGAATGATTATTCCGTAAAAACACATATAAATCCTTTAAATATTTATCCGTACCGGTGTAATTCGTACCGCAGTCCGAACGAACCAGACTTGGTAAACCGCGTCTGTTAACTAGCCGAGAAAACGCCGCTACGAAAGCTTGAACCGAAAGGTCCGAAACCACTTCCAAGTGAACGGCCTTTGTTGCCAAACAAACAAAAATACACAAGTAGCATTTAAGAATTCTTGCATTTCGCAATAAACTGGTCTTAATGAAAAATGGACCGGCAAAATCCGTACCGACACCGAGAAATGGTCGCACACCAGTAACGCGATCTGTAGGCAAATCTGCCATATATGGCTGCGTCGGTTTCGCTCGAGACCGATAGCACTGAATGCATTTAAATGTAATGTGCCTCGTGACACGCCGTGCCGAAACGATCCAATAGTTCCGAGATAAAATAGCCGACAACGTGTTAGCGCCAACATGACAGTAAACCTTATGATAATGTGTAACCAATAACTCCGTGAAATGAGCTTTGGCTGGCAATAAGATAGGATGCCTAGCATCGTATGGCAAATCCGATGATTTAATTCTACCGCCCACCCGAACGAGATTATCTTTGTCAATGAACAAACCTAATCGTCGTAAATGATTTTTAATCAGTTTGCCTGATTTCAAAGAATCAATTTCATCACCGAAATGTGATGATTGAATAATCCGAATTAAACGAAGAAGGACTTGTCTTCTTTCCGAAACCGAAATATTTCCGAGCAACCGAGAAGACTTATTTTTACAATTGTGGGCAAATCGCAACAAGTATGCAGTAACCGAAAGCAATTTATCAAAACTGCTAAATCGGTCCAAAAGGTTAAATTCAGAATCCAAAATTCCTGTGTTAATAGTTTTAGGTGCTGCGCGCAAACCGGGTAACATGTCCGAAGGAAATTCTAAATAATTTTTGGGCCAAGTGTGAGCAGGTTGACACAGCCATTCCGAATTAAACCAAAGGGGGTGTTGCACTAACGCCGCCGCCGTGCAACCGCGAGAAGCGACATCCGCACAATTCAATTCACTGGGCACATGCCGCCAACTGATTTTAATTTTAGATGAGTTTATTTGAGATATCCGATTACCCTCGAAAACCTGTAGGGTATGTGGAGGTGTCCGCAACCAAGCTAACACAATAGTGCTGTCGCACCAAGCTACAACCTCATCGAATACAACATTAAGTTCCATGGAGGAAGCTACGTGATTGAGAAGTGTAGTTAATAAGGCCGCACCGTTTAGTTCCAATTTTGGAATGGTAAGCTTCGTCTTCAGTGGGGCTACCCGAGACTTCGCCATGAGTAGCCGCAAGAGAGCTGTACCATCCGACCGTTCTGCACGCAGATAAACCGCTGCGGCATAGCCTAGCGACGATCCGTCGCAAAATCCGTGCAAAGTATATTTGGTAGTACCGATAGATTTCAAGCAGCGAGGTATTGATACCTGCTGTAAACAAGACAGGTCCGAGATTAAATATCTAAACTGTTGGACAATATCCGTAGGGGCTGGGCTATCCCAATCTACCTTCCGTGAGTCATTACTGGTACTCAGCAACGACTGTAGTAAAACCTTAAGCTTAAATACCACCGGACAAATCCAACCCAATGGGTCATATAACCGTGCAACCAATGATAAGATACTACGTCGAGTAACCTTATCGTCCGAAGGTAAGTTGAGTGTATAAGTGAATTGGTCCAATACTGGATCCCATTGAATACCTAAAACCTTGATAAGACCGTTGTTATCATATCCGTCAAACTGCCGAGGTGTTTCTAAATAATCTAACGGCAAGTCACTTAGTAATTCCGGTTTGTTACTAGACCACTTCCTCAGCTCATAACCCGCCGAACTCACAAGCTCAATTAACTCATCTCGAAGATCTCGGGCTTCTTCGAGAGTGTCTGCTCCGCCGTTCAAGTCATCGACGTAACTATTTTTAATTAAAAGCTGAGCGGCACGTGGCATACCTTTTAAGTGAGCCGATTCACAACCGTCCCGATCATCTTGACAATAATTCCGATTTGTTTGAGCCGAAGCGTCATAGGCTAACTGATGTAAACATCGGATCGCGATAAATGGGCTTGACTTCAATCCGTAAGTATTTGTAGTCAATTCATAAACTACCAATGGTTCCGATGGCGAAGAACGCCAAAAAATTAATTGGTACCTGCGATCATCCGGGTGGATCCAGGTTTGCCGAAACATCATTTTTATATCCGTTGTAAATACTATTCTTGGGCACCGAAAATTTAAAATTATATCCGTAATCTCATTTTGAAGTCGTTCACCGCAGTATAAACAATCATTAACCGAAACCCCCGAACTAGATTTTAAACTTCCATTGAAAACTACCCTGATTTTGCTAGTATCTCCTGATTTTTTAAAGACTCCGTGATGAGTGATAAAGTAGTGTTCTAACCCCGAATTAGGATCGAAAGTAGAAACTTGCATATGACCGAGTGCTAAGTACTCTTCCATAAATTGAACATATTTTTCACGATATTCCGGATTCCGTTCCATTCTACGCTCTAATGAGAAGAATTGTTTCAACGCACTGTTTCTACTATCACCCAACAATTGCCTATCACTAACCGGCAAGAGTGGTAACCGAACTATGTATTTACCGTTGGAGTCACGCGTAGTAGTCGTTACAAACAAACGCTCACATTCAATATCTAACGGATCTTTAATCTTAGTCTGAGGTGGCTCTTCGTAGCGCCAAAATTTTTCAACTGCTTCCAATAGAGTAGTGCCGACAAAATTAGTTGATTCGGCCAGTGGTTCCACTGGTCCGAAAACTGCAAAATCAAAAATAGTGCCTAAGGCTGAAGGGCCGCTTTTAACAAAATCAAGTTTTTCACCGCTTAAGATTTTGGGTAAAATATCACAACCGAAAATTATATCTATTTCTTGGATGTGAGAGTGACCGATATCCGAGAAACGTTTCTCACTGCCTATGTATTTTAATTTCCGAGCTAAATAAGTAGTAGGTTTCTTTAAGACTACTGCTGAAACCGAAAGTATCAATTCTGAATTATTTATAGGTCTGAAATGAATCAGAACTACCGATTGACCTTCATTGGTCGTAACTCCACCAACTCCGGTTAACGGGACACGGGAGTGGTGTCTTTTCAACCCTAAGCGAGTAACCAAGTCGCTTCTAATAATAGTAAGTTGAGATCCGAGATCTAGGAGGCAGCGTGCCTTAATAAAATGATTTTGAGTCGTTTTAACCTCCACTATAACCGTAGGCAAAACAACATTATCGGGCAGTTTAGGAACTGAACCGTCGCCTGATACCGGAGCTGAATTGTTAGAAACCGAAGCATTGGGAACCGAAAGCGAGGATAAAAGAGCCGAAACCGAACCACTGGAGACCGAATTATTTAAAACCGAACGATTGGGAATTGAAACCGAATGATTGGAATGTGAAACCGAATGATTGGAATGTGAAACCGAATGATTGGAATGTGAAACCGAATGATCCGAAGCAATAGGAACCGAAACCGAAGGATTTGAGATTGAAACCGAACTATCTAAAGCTGAAACCGAATTAGTTAAAATCAAATTCCTTGAAACTGGATTAATTGAAACCGAATTATTTGAAACCGAAGTAATTGAAACCGAATTATTTGGAACCGAATTATTTGAAACCGAATTAATTGAAACCGAATTATTTGGAACCGAATTGTTTGAAACCGAATTGATTAATTGCTATTGATCTTGATCAAGTGACCGACGTGCACCTGCGGTGCCCGGCGAGGCCCGTCTCTCCGACATATTATGAGAACCAGGTCTTGGCATCGAATGTGTCCGACGAGTATCACTTGTCTCGAACCGCTGTCTTCCCTCATGAGAGGGGGTCCGGTCATTAGATGAAGACTGACCTCCTCGTTCACCGCGGTTACCCGTGTAGGTTACCATATACTCCCGACCGGGGAAGGAATTGTCCTCCTGTTTGCTCCTATTCATGGTCACCGTACACAGCAGCCGACTATGACCAGTATGATTACACCGAGAACAAGGTACCTGCTTAGAGCAGGAGCTGGCCCGGTGGGTCCCGAGGCATTTGTAGCATAGGCCACAACTCGCCACCCAAAACCTACGTTGATGCTGATCCAGTTTATTAAACTGGGAGCATTTTTCCAAAATATGATTATTTAATTTGCAATATGAACATGAATACGAGGTCCTATCCTTCGAATCCTCAGTCACATGAACCACCCGAGGTTTATTTTTACCTAGATTAGTACTAGTACTAGGTGTAGCCGAGGTACCCGAATTGGCTGTGTCAATTAGCCTACACTCACTCTGTAAAAACTCTAATAATTGATTAAAGGTAGGTAATACTATAGAATTACCGCCATACTTTTGTTCAAATCTAGTTTTAATATCCGAAGGGAGTTTATTCAGAGTTATATAAAGTAATAAATAACTCCACTCTGCAACTGGAAATCCTAAATTGTCTAGAGCCCTAGTGGATTCTAGTATGGGATTTAAAATTTGTGTTCTGAGACCAACCGATTTAGACAACGCTTGAATGTTGAGTATCCGAGATATATGACTGTCCGCTAACAATCTTTTGTTATCATAACGACCTTTTAAAATATCCATGGCTAAATCCAATGATTCATCGACCATAGGTAAATGTTTTATTAGGGACCGGGGCTCTTTCTCAACATGAGAGAAAAGATAATGCAGTTTTTCTGTTTTGGATATATCCGTCCGAGCTAAAACTAACGATGTAAATAAAGAGAAAAAGCTGGTCCAAGAATATACGTCTCCGTCAAATGTTGTTAACTTTATAACAGGTAAGCGGGCAGTGGGGGCACTTTCAGTCGGTTTATGCACACTATCCAGGTTAGGGTAAGCCGCCGATATAGCTTCCAGCTGGTTGCAAACCTCCTCTGCCTCCCTGAATCTGGAGTCATAGCGGAGGATCTGCTCCGAGTCACTATCCTCGAGTTCATTTAAGACTGCTTCATAGCTACTCGATAGCATTTCATATTTGTCTTGAAGCCTCCGTAGGCGTGCCGAAATAACCGCTGAAGACTGCGACTTAGAATTTACCATTTCTAGAGTGTTCCGAAACCAATCATAATGAGTTTTGAATTTATTCAAGGATGGTTTTGACATTATGACAGATTATGTACTTGAATAAGCCGAACTAAAAAACGATTTTCCGAACCGAGATCAGAGACTTTACCGATTTATCAAAACAAAACGATTGAATTTAGTAAATAATTACCGATTTAACTAGAAATTACTTAGTTTATAAGTACCTATTACCGAGACAAATTAATGACTTTTATCCGAAATAAAATCCGACTCGAATGGATCAAATTAAATGTTTCCGCATTTACGGCCTTCGACAGCTCGTATATTGGTTGTGATATAGCAGGATGCTACGCGAAGTGGCACTTGAATAAATTATCACGTACCTTGTTTCTTCTTGGCGTGGTGTTTACTGCTTAATCCGATTTAATCTCCACGGGTTCGTGGAGTTTTCTTGTTTTGGGGGCCCCCGAGTGGTTGTCCGAGATACACTGGTCGCAATTCACAGTTATTTGGGTCTAAACTGAATTTATTTCAATTTTATTAATTTTATTGCATAACGTTATGAAATTCCGAGTGTCACCAGAATCCGCCGAAGTATATGAAGTGAAGTTAGGTCCGACTGACGTTTCTCGTCGACGTCTCGTAGAGTGAAGTTGGTTACACCAGAGACAATTGCCGTTTTTAGCTGTCCTTTCGGCTCTGGATGTCAGCTTCTCTCCAATTGTTGCCGATTGGCAGTGATAATCCACAGATAATTATCGGCAATCAGACAAATTGTACCAATCTGTCGTGTACCGACCGGGATGTCGGGTTGAGTGTACAGATAATTAAACCAAATGACAATAACGCCATAACACATATTATTATTGTTTGTTCAGATCGGAAATCAGAATAATATTATAAACCAGTATTAACTTTAGCTAATTGGTAAAATAAATTTAAGCTCGACCATATTTGATGGTTTACTAGCGTTTCAGTTGTTGTTCGATTTCCAGGTCTAGTCGGGTCAAACACAGAACATAAGAATTAAGCAGATTCCCTGTTCCGTGGGGTCAAATGTTCGAGCAATCGTAGGGACAAAAAAGTTTTTTTTAATCCACTACAAGTTAGCCCTTGACTGCGATCTCACCTGATGGTAAGTGGTGATGCAGTCTAAGATGGTAGCGGACTAACCTGTTAGGGGCATGGCAGTTATATTAAACCCATACCCCTATTCGGTTTCTACACGGCATCGTACCGGAACGCTTGCGGAAGCTTGGCGGCACGTCTTTGCCGGTAGGGTGGTAACTAGCCACGGCCGAAGCCTCCCACCAGGCAAGACCAGGGAAAATTCAGAAATTATGAATTCCCAAATTGACCCTGCCGGGGATAGAACCCGGGACCTCCGCACCTTAAGACAACAGCGCTCAACACTGCGCCACGGAGGTCGTCAAAAAAAAGTTATTGTTTTTATCGACACCACCTAAAAACCGCTTTGGGTTGCAAAAGTCGGGGTTCTTCTACGTTTGACTTAACGACTTAAGCGTAACCTTATTCCTTATGTTAACCTTAGTAATGGATGTAACAATGTTGGCATGCTACTTTGCTAGTTTTTGGTGGTCGAAAACGTTATCCGTAACCAGCAAATATCAATGGTGCAATTGATCCATCCATACTAATATTATAAATGCGAAAGTGTGTGTCTGTCTGCCTCGCTTTCACGGGCCATCTTTTCAACCGATTTTGATGGCTATAGAGATAGGTTGCATCAAGACATACCTATTATAGGGTACTTTTAATCCCGGAAAGTTAAGGAGTTCCCACACGAATTTAACAAAAATTAATCCACGCGGACAAAGTCGCGGGCATCATCTAGTAGTGTTAGTAGTTAGCTTTAGTTAGACGTTATCAATTATCACGAGGCTCTAAATTAACTCCCGGGACCAAGTTCTGCGGTCATTAAGCAAGGCTTATGGAATAAAGTTCATTCCATTAGGCTTTCACTTCCAACTCGAGAAACTAATTCTAATACCTAATGATATAGTCAGTCGATAGGAAATTAATCTTGTAACTTTACGACCTCTCCGGTATCGTCGTTTAATTTCCTTGCGTGGAAAATACCTCAGAATATAGTAGGTTTCTATTGTAGAATAAAAGAAACTATCCACGCGGACGAACTCGCGGGCATAAGTTCAATAATAATGCAATGTCAACGCAAGGGACTTGTCTGACTGATGGAATTCGGCAAGTCAGCATTGAGCCATTGTCAGCTGTCAAACATATCGCTTGAACCGTCTCCCAGAGATGCCTATATAGCGACTTTGAAATTTCAGTGTAAATGTTCCAGTCTACTAAAGTTGACTTCGTTAGAAAAACTATGATAACTTCAAAATATAAAATTAAAGCAGAAAGACAGAAGGAGTTCAACAGGATTTTATTCAATTTTCTAGTTAAATAATTCTTTACATACCTGAAGCATAATGTTTACCTTTGTAAAACAGTTTATGCTACGGTTTATGCCAAACAAGTTTTCCGATTACCCCGAGCGGACTTCATTAAAAACTTTCTAGTCTTTGAAGCTATTAAAAATAGTAAACAACCCGAATACGTTCATTAAAATAGATTGCTTTACTTATTCAGTATAGTTAATTAGGTTTTGGGGACAAAGGAAAAATGGATAGAGTACAAAATTAGCACGGTTTTATGTAAATTAGTATACCTAACCAATACACTACGTTATGATAATATTATGATGCCTATACCCGCCCACTAGCCCACTGATGTCGGTGACTTCGTCGCGTAGATTTGTTTTTTTTTAAATCCCGTGCTGGGAACTGAAATGATTTAAATAAATAAAATAAAATAAATAAATAAATAAAAGTTTATTGACCAACACTACAACCAGGTATTACAATTAAGTACATTTAGTTTACACCAAATAAACTTAACCTAGGTACGTGTGATCAATGGGCCACCTCCTCAGCCCGTGCCACAGCTTGAGAGATAGGTACATACCTACTTATCATACTGCAACGCTGATTTTCAGGAGGAGCCCAAGGGTCAAAACGTCACGGACCATCACTTACACATAATAAAATTAAAACAAAAATAAAAATTACTTAATTTACAACAGTGTGTATCTTCGATTATACGGTACTAACTTCCTACCTCCATGGCCACACCTGACTAAACCGAACCTGATTTACCGAAATACAAAGTATATGTACGTGTTCTTTACCTTTTCACGGTTTATGCTTAAAACCGATATTTAAACGAAACGAACGATATTTTAACAATACATATAGATCCCGGTGAAGGACTTTTACAGACTATTTTTTAACCCGGAAATTGTAAAAACCACGAGATTTTTAAAAACCCTAAATCCACGCAGATAATTATAGTCTCGCGTCATTTATCATTGAATTAATTTGACATCTTGGGATTCTTTTTTAACATTTATTGAAAACAATAGGTACAATAGAACTTAAAGCTAGCTAGCCTAACCTAATTACTATGGGATTCTTGAAGAGTTTACAGCCTGTAATTCCCATTAAAATAAACAATTATTTGTTTCACTTAGATAAACATTGTTATGGCCAACTTTTCTTTTATCGAGTGTAGAGTTTAATCGAGTCCAGTGCCTAGCAGAGGCTCGAGCCAACAACGCTAAGCCAATTATTGCAGTTAGCACTTTCTTTGGCTTGAATTTTCAAGCTTTTTCTACACAATTGTGTAAAAGTGGAATTCCTATTAGAAAGGTGAACAGTTGTCCAAAATCTGCATTGGAGACTAAATGTTAAATCAACCTTCTTTGTGCTATTTATAGACAATAGTTAGAGAATCCCTTTGCTGAATGGAGATTTCATAGAAATATTTATTAATTTGTCTAATCATAAAAATCTAAACACATGAAAGATAAAAGGAGGACGCACGCAACGCACGAAGCTGCGAGCAAAAACTAGTTAAAATTCAAACTCTAAAAACAAAAAGATTACTGATTTCGATACTGTAATATTATATCGCTACTGGATGGCATAAACAGTCGCGTAAAAAGACTGGATTATAAGATGCATATCTCAAATTTCAGCAGGCACTGTCACTTGGCAGGTAACTGAACCGTGGCGGAGTGGTCAAAGGTACTCAGGGCGCGATTCCCAGAGAGACGCAGGTTCAAATCCTGCCGGTTCCGCAAATTTTTGATATGTATTTAGGAGTAAGTTTAGAAACTTTCCTGAGTGAAGCACTCTAGTAAAATTATAAAAATTAATACTTAGTTCTTATTTGTTTATTAAGTACTTAAAAATCCTGTGTGGATTTTAATGCAATCTTTCAACACCTGCAGCACCATAGAACACTGACCAAAGCGAACATTTCACGAGGAAGGTCAAATGTACTTATGTATGTGTAAGTAAGTATGGTATTTACGTGACAGCAGTTGGATAAGAATAAACAGCCTGAGCAAAGCCTGGATCAGTCAGCCAGTCGAAAATAATATGACACCGATTGTATTGAACGGCTAAAAATCAAATACGCTATTTTACTGTACTGTAGAGAATAAACTCATTCAGGAGTAAAAATAAGGGAACTCGTAATTGGATGGCTCGACGTAAGCCTTCTGAAGAAGTTTAACTTTAGTTCAGTTCACTTTATAAACGTTCCCGGTTTAAATAAAATCGCAGCTACGAGATCGCATCTCAGAGCGTTTTTTCACTGACCGACACGATAACGGTACTATTGTACCCGATACACGGAACAAATCTTCTCTTCTAAATATATAAAATAGGTACTTTGAGTGACTGACTGATACCTATAGCAACGTATTGACCAAACCACAGAACGGATCGGGCTGAAATTTGGCATACAGATAGCTATTATTAAAGAGACATTCGGAAAATATTTTTGAAAGTTCACGGTCAGTGAAAAAGATTCATAGTTAGCTCCATACATTTCAGTGCGCCGGTCAAGTCGGTGAATCTATATCGGCGACGATAAAATTATCGGCCGATGTAAAAGCGACTTTAGTTATAACACAGAATCAGGCAGACAAATACAGGTTATACATAAAAGTATTGAGATGGAACTAGCTCAGACCCATACAACTTTTAAACTGTTTTAAAGCTTCACTTTTAAAAATACCTGTGGCGATTAATCCATACTAATCCATATCCATATCCATACTATTCATACTAATATTATAAATTGTAAAGTGTGTCTGTCTGTCTGTCTGTTACGCTTTCACGGCCCACTTGTTCAACCGATTTTGATCAAATTTGGTACAGGGATAGTTTGTATCCCGAGAAAGGACACAGGCTGCTTTTTATCCCGGAATATTAAGGAGTTTCCGCGGGAATTGAAAAAAACGTAATCCACGCGGACAAAGTCGCGGGCATCATCTAGTATTATAAATGCAAAAGTGTATCCGTCTGTCTGAAAAATATTACCATTAGGAACAAAATAGGAAAGGCAGAAGTTAATGGCGTAGTTGCTGTAAAGGTAGATATAGGTAAGTAGTTTATCCTTTTTAATGGCAGTGGCGGAGGCTACAAAGTTTTTAATGAAGCCCGTTCTCAGCTAATCATGGAAGTTGCCGCACAAAAACTGTTTTTCAAAGATAAATACACTGTCGATGCTTAGTGCAACGCTAATGCGGAACTTTTGATACGGAATTTTTAATAGTCTTTGGAATAAGTAATAGTCTAATAGAACACGGAATTCCAAAAAACTGCTTCATTCGTTTACGAGAAAATCACGTGCAAACATACGAGTACATGTACATACTCCGAGGTCGAATACAGAACACGTATAATAGTCTATTGATAATGTGGTAAAAAAAGTCTGTTGTCATAAAAAGCGAAAATCTTTTTTTTTATCCACTATAAGTTAGCCCTTGACTGCGATCTCACCTGATGGTAAATCGCAATGATGATGATGAATGGTGATGGAAGTAGCGTCGAAAATGAAAGAAACTCATACAGAAATAATCCATACTTAATATTACGAATGCTAAAGTGTATTGGTTGTTTCGATCAGGCCGCAACAGAGCAACGGATCAACGCGATTTTTTGCATAGTTATTGTTAAAGACCTGGAAAGTTCCTTCGGTATTTTAAAAACTTAATCCACGCGGACGAAGCCGCGGGCAGTGCTAGTGAATAATATCAGCATAGATTTATTCAGATAAGATAGAGAAAATCCACGTGCCAAACTATTTCCATCGCATTGTCCCTACATCTCGAAGCTAATTCAGATTAATCAACCGGTGGAAATTCTAGCGCCGGTTCAGAAGTCAAAGAAGAATCCGGCAAGTTTGCCGGGCTGCTAATCGAACGGATTCCGGACGACAGGGATCCTGTCCGCGCCGGAATGTCGATAGTCCCACGTAATTAAAACTGCCGTCTTTTAAGAGATCTCGCCAGTCGCCACCTGCCTGTGTAGTCTTAGAGCTTGGTTTTGTTTTTCTATTAAGAATATATTTTACAGTATTAAACTGAAATATTGGCTGACACATAAATAAATTAAAGCATAGCGCAGTATACCGAAATGACTTAGCAATAATAATTCTACAAAACTTTGGTTTGACTTTCAACTCCAACGGGAGATGAAGTCAGTACCTCTCACTTATAAAACCTGAATGCTCACCACTGCGCTAGGGAGATCGTATAGCTATAAATAATTGAGAAAATCCACGTTCCAAACTATTTCCATCGCATTGCCCCTACATCTCGAAGCTAATTCAGATTAATCAACCGGTGGAAATTCTAGCGCCGGTTCAGAAGTCAAAGAAGAATCCGGCAAGTTTGCCGGGCTGCTAATCGAACGGATTCCGGACGACAGGGATCCCGTCCGCGCCGGAATGTCGATAGTCCCACGTAATTAAAACTGCCGTCTTTTAAGAGATCTTGCCACCTGCCAGTGTAGTCTTAGAGCTTGGTTTTGTTTTTCTGTTGAGAATGTAACTGTATATTTTTTTTTTATCCACTACAAGTTAGCCCTTGACTGCGATCTCACCTGATGGTAAGTGATGATGCAGTCTAAGATGGTAGCGGGCTAACCTGTTAGGGGCATGGCAGTTATATTAAACCCTACCGGTTCTCTCACCTTTATTCGGTTTCTACACGGCATCGTACCGGAACGCTAAATCGCTTAGTTATTAAACTATAGTCCTTAAAATATAGTTTGATTAGAATGACTGCAGTAAGAATCTTCTTTTTTCACTTCTTTCACAGCTGTCTGATGTGACTTCAGCTGTAAAGGTATGGGAAAGAATTGTTACTTTTGTTACAGCTGTCATTCATTAGCTGACTATAAAATTTTGGCTGAATGACTGTTAAACAATAGCGCAGTTAATACAGAAACTTTTATTTATAAAACTACACAAGATTCATCAGATTCTCGACTCCAACGGGAGATAAAGTCAGGAGCTCTCATTCATAAGACCATAGCACTCTTCACTACACTAGAGAGGTCGTCTAAAGTATATTACAGAGAAAGTCCACGTTCGAAACTATTTTCAAAATTCAAAATTCAAAATTCAAAAGTTTTTTATTCAAATATACTTTTTACAAGTGCTTATGAATAGTCGAATGAATCTACCACTGGTTCGGAATGACATTCCTACCGAGAAAACCAGCAAGAAACTCGGCGGTTGCTCTTTTGAAAAGAAAATAATTTACAATTTCATTAATTTGTAATTACATAAAATAACCGCTGTCCTTAGCATTGCTGGAGCGAATCAAATCCATGTTCCTTTGTCATTTACGTAATCTTCAACAGTATAATAAGCTTTTTTAAGAAGCATACTTTTAATGGACTTTTTAAACTTGTGTAAAGGCAAGTTTAAAATAGGTTGTGGAATTTTGTTTTCATCGCATTTTCATCGCATTATCCCTGCAGCTAATTCAGATTAATCAACCGGTGGAAATTCTAGCGCCACAAACGAATTAAATCAAGACTGAAAAGGCACAATCGCGTTCCACCTTAAGCTGTTGTCTTGCAAGCAGGTCGTCTGATTGCAAGCCAAACGCTAGCCTATAAATTAAAAAAAAAATGGAATTGTGAAGATGTTTGTGGCCAAATGACTGAACTGATTTTACTGGTATATCTTAGACTAGTCGTCGCCATGTCAGACAGCGTTGCTCAAGGAATTCGGCTCCATCTCACCCGGGCATAGTTCCCAACTTTATTTGTATTAGTCGGGGATACGGTGCCACGTGAATTTGTGTAGATTACTACATAGTATTAAACTATCATTTAATCTGTGCGAGTATTTTGAACCTTTATATTACCTATACTTATCTCTCTCTGCATCGTATTCCTCATTGCTGAGGGTCATGACCCCTTTCCATGGCAGGGGTTTTCTTGGGATAATAATGCGGTGGGTTCCCAGGTTCTTCCGCATACGATTCGACTAAGAGTACTATTTCAACTCTTAGGTTTCTAACGATTATTATCAGATGTTAGTGATAATAACCGGAACCGACGGCTTAACGTGCTATCCGAGGCACGGAGAGAACGAAAAAGCCAAATTCGGACTACCGAATTCGGTCACCCATCCAGTAACCGACTTGGGTCAACCTTGCTTAACAACCGCAATCGACTGATATGCGTTGTCGCAACTAGGCCACTCGTCCCTCAGACTTATGACTTATGCTTATTGTTCCTAGTATTTTGAAAAGCGTTTAGATTTCCGGCTTCTTATTAATAGCAGATTTTACCAGCTTCGAATAACGTTTAACAGCTAGGAAAAGGAGAATGCCCGATTCTGCCCCACCCATTTTCATAATTTACACAAAATGTAAACTTTTTAAAATTATCTTAGGGAATTATGATCACGTATGATTTAATAATTATTGATGAAACACTTGCGGATTTAAAAATATAAAATAAAAGTAATTCAATTCCCTCGTCTACTTCCTATTAATTCTCCTGCGGCAACTTGCATTACATTCTGCGCAAACACGACTAAATAAAACTAGAGTTCTTAAGTTTTTTTAAGTATAAAAAACTCCTATTACGTAAATCATACTACGGATCTTTGTTTAAATTCGTTATTTTGTGTATTTAATTATTGAAAATGACTCATAATTATTATTTTAATGTAAATAATAATGAATAATAATATTATAGTTGCATTAAAACCTTACTTTCACATTCACGCATTTTGTGCAACGAAACGTCATTGACAATTACGTATTTGAAAATGTCAATGTCATTGTGATTTTTGATCTTTGTTTATTGTTTAAAGTGGTTTTAGTCACGTTGACTGTTTGCCGTGCTTGTTTTGATTGTTTCACCAAAAACTTTTGCTATACTATACTAAAATATGGATTAGATCTCGCCGACTTTGCGATATTTTCCATGGATGACCATTGCTTGAGATTTGGTTTACGACGTTGAGGTGCATAAATTGTCACCTGAGTGTAAACAGGAATCAGGATGCTAAGACATGTTGTTCCCATTGCAATAACCTTGTTTGGGCTCATCATCAAAATGATATTGATACACCGGCAGCATTTCTTGATAATGTAACGACTGATTACCTATTTACTTAATATGAAGATTAATAAATCAATGATTAGGTACTAAAAGTTGTTTTACTTCCAATTATTAGTCTACCATTTTATCGTTAGAGAAGATAGCACAAGCTTAAGGTAGACCTCAAGCTACGCAGGCATTTGAGTATCCTACTTCATTTTAAAAGCCATTATATCTCTTGGCAAGAGCATTGTAATACACATCATTTTTTAACTTATTTCACAATTAAAAATGCATATATAACCTAAAATCATTTTGAAACTTAAACTTACCTAGTTTTAATAAAAAACCGCAAGTGTTAGATACTTAAAAATATATCTTTGGTTATCAGTAATAAAAAATCTATTAAATCCTACATACGGCATGCTTGTAAACGAATTTTAATAAGTGGGGCAAAGCTCCATACATAGTCTGTCGTTGTCCTTTATTCCTAGGTTAATCGTTATTCGGAGTCAGTAAAATCGGCAATTAAACAGCTAAATGTGGCAGTTAGTTCGGACCTCTGACTTTTAGGAGTTATGTGCGTTTTAAGAAATTAAACATCACTTGCTTTAAACGGTGAAGGAAAACGTCGTGAGGAATCCTGCATGCCCGGTATGTTCTTCATAATGTTCTCAAAGATGTGTGAAGTCATTCCCCGCATTTGCCCAGCGTGGTGGACTATGTCCAAATCCTTCTCACTCTGAGAGGAGTCTCGTGCTCAGTAGTGAGCTGGAAACGGGTTGATGTTATTGATGATGAAATGTGAAAGTATTTCGCTATGGCCTATGTCTGTTACCTTTTAATCGTATATCCGTCGCTTTTGGTACACAGATTTAGCTTTAATGCTATATCAAGGGACCACCACCACCACTACAGCCCATTAACGTCCCACTGCTGGGCACAGACCTCCACTATCAGAAGAGAGGGAATTAGAGCTTAGACCCACCACGCTGCTCCAATGCGAGTTGGGGTATCGAGGAGGGGACATTACAACTGAAATCAGCAAAACAGGTAAGAAAAATTAAAGCAAAAGGTAAAAAGATAAGATACAAAGTCGCTGTCGGGTTCAGCGCTACTTTAGTTGGATGGATGTCGGGAAAACACCGGCGCCTGACGCTCGCACCGCAGGGAATCAGTTACGGGGATAGTTCCACTTTATTTATATTACCTTTTCTTTTATCTATAAGTTTAAGGTTCAAATAGATAGATATCTTCTACGAAATATATTATGTGAAATATGAGTTAAATCTATTTGAGATCTAATTTCACACTTTAGTGCCGAGATACACGGACAGCTTGAAGAAGTCGGGATGGACTGCTTCAAGCTGCGACTGCATAGTGAACTACAGTCTTCTACGTGCACACATACATGGAACCGCTCGAGCAGTTGCGAATGCTTCGGGCTGTTGGCAGCAGTTATCAATGGTAGCTTCAAGACTATGACTGCTCGAGCAGTCCGTGTATGACCAGACTTAGTGATATATTTTTACCTGCACTTGATTACAAAACTAAGACTTCGGCATATCAACCTTCTGAAAGAATTTTTATATGAATTTAGCAAGCAATCGAGCAGATGTTAAGTATTGATAATGATCATTTTCAGTACCAGAGGAAATACCAGTGCGTTGCCAACAAAAAAATGAAAATCATATCAAAATTCGATACGAAACTATGCAGGCAGATCAATAGTCGATCGCTATGCTCGACTGGTTTATACTTTTTAGAAATAACGAAGAAATAATTACAGGACATTAAAAGTTACCGGCCTTTGAATGTTCAAATGATTTAATCTAGTGTGAGATGTAAGAAACATGGGAAACTTAGCAACTTTTTATCGCACGATTTGCCGCCATTGTGACCTTAACGCTTAGTTAGGTATGGGAAATAGTTTGGCCTTGTTTATATGCGTATTCTTTTATCATGTAAAAAGCCGGGTATGGATTTACCGAAATTCAGCCCCCGCGGGGATGGAACGGCTTGTCAAAGTTTGTCTGGAATTTATGGAAAAACATCCCGATAAATTTTTCGGTAAGTTGGTTAGACAGTTTTGAGTATTGGTTGAAATTGTTTGTTACTTATTCTCTTCTAAAAATAAATAGAGTGTGCCTTCGGTTCTTATATTAAAACTCTTAAAAGTATGAGATATTGTGTTTTGATAAATCCATACTATTATTATAAATGACTGCCTCATTGGTGTAGTGGTTAGCATGCTCGACTGCGGCCGACGAGGTCCCGGGTTCGAGTTCTGGGTCAGGCTATAACAAGTATTGGATTTTTCTGGAAAGAAATTCTCAATACTAGATCGGAGTTAGGAAATTGGCGGTGTTTCACCCCCGTGCCTCGGAGAGCACGTTAAGCCGTCGGTCCTGCGCCTGACCTCTCACCGGTCGTGTCGGATTTTCCATCCCATCGGGCTATGAGAGTAAAGGAACAGAGAGTGCACCTGTGTATGCGGACCTACTTGTTCACTATAATATCTCCCGCGCAGATGGCTAATCTCTCTGGAGATAGGCCGCCGTGGCCGAAATTCGGTGGGGAGGATATGATTATAATAAATGCGAAAGTGTGTCTGTCTGCCTGCTATGTCTTTGCGGTCCATCTGTTCAAATGGCGACGACTGTTTTAACGACTTCCCCGGCCCCGTGGTGAGCGCTGTGGTCTTATAAGTGGGAGGTCCCAGGTTCGATCCCCGGCAGGGTCTATTCTGGAATTTGTAATTTCTCAATATTCTTTGGTCTTGCCTGGTGGGAGGTTCGGCCATGGCTAGTTAAAAGACGTGCCGCAAAGCGATTTAACGTTCCGGTACGATACCGTGTAGAAAAAAAATAGCAGTAGGGGACTGCCGATAGAAGTGAAAACGAATATTTAAAATAATTAAAAAAAACATTTAAAATAATTAAAATATAAACCTTAAAACTAAGGCATTAAAGTTTAATTACGAATGTAGTATATGTATTTATATTTAAGACCTTTTGTCTTCGTAACAACGCGAGCATGGGGCAGCGAGGTGTTTGTGTCGGTGACGCGAATTCACAAGTTTACCCCCTACCAAAAAGTCCTCAACGCGCCTAAAGAACTTTTCACTTCAATAACTTGGGTGTGGGTTTAATATAACTGCCATACCCCCAACAGGTTAGCCCGCTACCCTCTAGGGCTAATAATTAGTAGCGGAGTAAAAAAAAATCTTTGATGTGTAAACTGTAAAGAGATAGATTGCAACCCGGCGAAGGACATATACTGGTTTTTATTCAGGAAAACTAAAGAGTTCCTACGGGATATTCAAAAAACCTTAATCATAAGACGTATTGAAACCCCGTTCATCTTAACCAAAAAAAGAAATGTCTACTATACTAGATCATCGTCGCTTTTACTACTATACTACTTAAGTACCTCATATTATCTACTATATAAAAATAAGTCGGGTTTTCCTTCCTGACGCTATAACTCCAGAACGCACGAACCGATTTCCACGGTTTTGCATTCGTTGGAAAGGTCTCGGGCTCCGTGAGGTTTATAGCAAAGAAAATTCAGGAAAAATTTCAACAGAAAAGCGGGAAAATCTTAAACCACGCGGACGAAGTCGCGGGCGTCAGCTAGTATAGTATATAGTAGTTAGGTTAGGCTAGCTAGCTTTAGGCTAATTGCTATTGTATTGTTTTTAATAAAGGATTTAAAAAAAAAAAAAAAAAAGTACCTCAAGGAATTCCTAAAGCTATATTTCTCTTCAGATAAATCAAATGCGGCGGTATTTTTTATCAACGCGACGTCTAAAAGTTCGTGATCCCCAGAGCACAGCATCCAGCCTCCCGGTGAATCTCTCGAGATGATTCTCAACATCAATCTAACCGTTGACATGAGCTTTTATCATATTTCCGCACTTATTGCGATTTTCCTTTTTAGGGTTCCCTAGTCAATAAGGAACATATTTTATAGTAGTCCGTCCATCTGTCTGTCTACGGCTTAGCTCAGAGGCTCTTAGTACAAAAAAACTGTAATTTGGCATAAGTATACTGTATATAAATCATACCGACAAATGGTAAAATAAAATTTTGTATACAATTTTTTTTTGAGTAAATTGGGGATGATTTTTTTCTTGTCTATCCAATGAAATGGGGTGTCGTTAGATAGGTCGTTCAAAAATATTGCGGGTGTTTCAACACCATTTTTTGATTCAGGGGTATGTTTGGGAAATATTAGGCTTTAGAGTGCTAGTTTTTGTTAGAGTCTAGTGTCCACCTCCTCTGCCAGCTAAACGGTTGTGCCGCCAAGCTATTTAGCGTTCCGGTACGATGGCGTGTAGAAACCGAATAGGGGTATGGGTTTAATATAACTGCCATACCCCTAACAGGTTAGCCCGCTACCATCTTAGACTGCATCATCACTTACCATCAGGTGAGATTGCAGTCAAGGGCTAACTTGTAGTTGCTACAAAAAATAAAATATATACTTAACGAAGTTAAAAGAAAAACTAGCAGAGCTAAGTAAGCTTTCAGTACCTACTCAATCAACTTATACATTGCATGGGTTCCGGGCAACTACGGAACATATACTCGTGGGACGGAACCCTATACACTGCGCGTGGCTCGTCACGCACTTGGCCGGTTAGTTTAATAATAAAAACTTTCATGATAAATGTTTTAGCTTTTGAGTTCCGAGCTAATGTAAGGTTCCTAATAGGTGGGACAGAGGGACGTTTTTAAAAACTTAATTTTAAAATTCACCGCAGCCCTAAAATATTCTGAACTTTACATTTCTGGTTAGGTTCAAACACTGCTTGCTATATTGTTATAGGTAACAATATAACTAATGTCTTGTCGGGTATATCCTATCAATAAAATACCACATGATTCATGTTTATTTGGAGGAATCTGGATGACTATAAGCCATGTTTATATATCAGTACTAATTTGTTAGTCCATTCGCTCAAATATTATAATTATTGCGAAAGCGACCAGTGTGACCGATAACTTTTCTACTGAACCGATTTTGACATAGTTTTGAAGTAATTTGGGACGAGATGGCTTAAATTCTGGACATGGAAATTATAGGCGAAGGAAATACGATACTTTTTTCCTGGAAAGAAGGTTCCTATGGGATGAATTTGCGTGGAATTTGCTGACGAAGTCCGAACTCAATACTCAATTTATTTACTAGGTACATGTAGGAAATTTCGGTGTCTCATAACTTCATAAGTTATGTCGTGTTTTGACTCTACCACCGGTTCGGAGAACAACCATCTGCAATGAATAAAATATTGTTATATATAACAAACAGGATATTTTAATACGAGTACTAAATTGGTTTAGTGTTTTAACAAAAATATTTTAGCTGTCGAATAATAATAATTAAGAAAACGATTATTAATTTTGTATAAATTACATAGACAATACACGATAGTACAAACCCATTAATTTTTTGGGCAATTTCGAGGCAATTTTCAAACGAATGCGAAATAAGGGATTCGCAGAAAAACATGTCTGCTCGAAGATATATGGGTATGCAAGATCCGACATGATTTGTTTGTTTTTCTTTATTACTCTATCGGAGAACTGAAATTGGTTTCGTTGCTTCCTATTTATACAAAGAGTAGGGAGTACCTTGTTCTCGAGGATATAAAATATCTACTTACCTAGACTGTTTGCAGTGTAGCTTTAAGTTTATCCTATTAAGTGTCTTTGTATCATATTAAGATATCACATATTTTTTTTTTATTTTTTTTTAATTTTATTATTTGTACAATTTAGGAATATATACAGGCACAGTATACAGGTATATTCATTTCAAAGTGAAAATATACGCTAACTAGGTGATGCCCGAAACTTTGTCCGGGTGGATTGAGGTTTTTTGGTTCCCTCGGGAACTCCTAAATTTTCCACGATAAAAAGTAACCTATGTGCTAATCCAGACTATGATCTATCTCTGTACCAAATTTCATCCAGATCCGTTCAGCCGTTCTGGCGTGATTGAGTAACAAACATCCATCCATCCATCCATCCATCCAAACTTTCGCGTTTGTAATATTAGTCAGTATAGAAATTTCATTATAATTTTTTTGAAGTAGGTACTTAATTATATTAGTTTGTTGAACATAATGGTGCTGCCACACTCCAGTTATAAAATGTTATGTTAAATGTTTTACAACATTTTATAACTGCCGTGTGGCAGCACCATAAGTCGTATTTCAATAAAGTGTTGGTATAGTTCGCGCACGAGTTAAATACAGAGCAAATGTATGGTGATAAATACATTTACCTACTCTGCATTCAACTCGCGCGCGGACTGAACTTAGATAATTCCTAACAAGTACCAATTTAAACCGCTTTCAATTCAGCAAACAAGTTTTAACAAGTATTATATTTATTTACCTGTTCCATAAATAGTGGAATCATTAAAATAAAGCATCATTAGCAAATATTTCTTGTATAAATAAAGTGTCCTTTATTCAATATTTATATAGATCGAAGGTCTTTAATTATGAAGATCAACATCAGAATTCGATTAAAAATTCAATTACGAACCTTCCCTCATTTTTATTAAATTGCAAGGGGTGGCGAATATTTTTTTTAAAGAATAATTGAAAATAAGATAGGTAAATTTTTTAATTAAACATCTTATTCAACATTTATAATATGGTAAGACTGGCAGTATTCATTGTAGTAAAATTATTATTAAAGTATTTTCCTTGCAAATTACTATTCAAGTAACAGTTGACAGGTGTAGTAAAATTACCTATTATTAAAGTATTTTCCTTGCAAATTACTTTTCCAGTAACAGTTGACATGTCAGTGACGTTCCTCTTCTTACCTTGGCATTCACATAAATATTATAAATGCGAAAGTGTGCCTGTTTGTCTGCTACGCTTTCAAAGGCTGCTTTTTATTCTGGAAGAACCTTGCATTCCCACGGAATTTATCTAAAACAAAGATCCAAGCGGCTGAAGTCGCGAACATCATCTACTTTATAAATAGTACAATTATTGTAACCCAATTAATTGTGAAAATTGTACTTGTGTAATTAGTTAAAATAGTTTCACCTACAACTAATAATTATTTAAGGTATTATGAAATATGTCTAAGTTTACATTTCATTTATTTTAAAACATTATATTTAGTCTCAGCTAATTTCGACTTCCTTTTGCATTTTAATTTTTCTATTGTACCTACGTTTTTCATGCAAGGTGGCTAAAGTTACATTTGCTTCTGTCACCTCCATGATATAGGTAAATGAGCTAAGCTGTAACGTTACATTTGCTCTTGTCACGGTAAAATGAAGACATGTCGTAACGCTTTATATCCGTGAGTAATTGTTAAAAATGCGGACCGCCAGCCATATGGCGCACCGGAGTTTTTGCTAAAAATTAAAATAAGAACCGACAGAATACGTTTTCATAACGTCCGCATGTCGCTGACGCATAGGATTTTTGATTCTATTTGCGGCGAGATTGGTGTTGATGCTAAAAAGTTAATTAGCTAAAATATGCAGGTAAATTTTTACGTGAGCAACAATATTGATGATAACTTTTACCGTAAGCTTAGTGCGTGCTTTTATTTCCCTTCCTAAAGTTTGCTGAGAAAATAAGTCATAGAAAAAAGTGAAGCAAATACTGCAGTTATTGAATTAATTACAAATAAAGTTATACTTTTATATTGAACTTTATTGATACGAATATTTTTTCTAATAGCGTTTGCCGCGGTAATTTTTGTCATTTTTATAATCTCGGCCCATCGCCAACCTATACTACTTTCTGAGCACGGGTCTTTGCTTAGAAAGAGGGGGGTTTCGGCCATTGTCCATCACGCAAGGCATAGTACGGATGGCAAATTTTACACACTATTAAAAACAGACAACATCTTTTTTAAGAAAAGAGCAACTGCTGAGTTTCTTGCCGGCTCTTCGCAGTAGAATCAGTTTTCCGAACCGGTGGTAGAGTCTTAACGTTTCATAAGTGACACAAGTTGTCCTACGTGAAATAAATAAATCATTTATCATTTATCATTATGAAGAACACTCCTGCAGATTTCTTAACTGATAATACAAGTGATATTTTAATGTTTAAAATGCACACAACTCCGTAAAGTTATAGTTAGCGTGCTTGGAATTTGAAGCTATCACCGCTAAATAGCGGTATACAAAATTGTAAAGCAAAGATCGAATGTGCCCGTAAAATATTATTAGCCCGAAAATTAACAACAAAGTAAGTCTGCCTTTTACAAGAATTCATTGTTAAAACCTATTTTTAAAAAAGCCCGAAAACCTCTGCATTTTTTGTATTACACAAATCCCGACTCGATTAGTATTTATAGGCGAAGTCTCAAAACATCACACCGAGAAGTAGACACAGCACAGCCTTTACATCAGGTATATAGAAATATTGCCATTTCTGGCGGCAATATTCACAACTAGCTGATGCCCGCGACTTCGTCCGCGGGGTTTAAGTTCTTTTTTTGATTCCCGCGGGAACTTCTTAACTTTCCGGGATAAAAAGTAGCCATGTCACTCTCCGTCCTCAACTATACCCATACCAAAAATCACGTCGATCCGTTGCTCCGTTGCGGCGTGATTGAAGGACAAACCAACAAACCAATAAACCAACAAACAAACACACTTTCACATTTATAATATTATAGTATGATATTCACAATTTGACACATATACCTATAAAATAAAACTTACGACCATCTACGTTTCGTAAATTTATAGTACATATTTTGATTGTAAAAGTGTGTCATTCCCTGTGCCAGATTGTGATAATCAATGAAATCGAATGAAAAACTATGGAAATTTACACGGAAATCAGTTGCGTTTTAAGAACTTATTACTATGGAAGAGTAGAGACCTTGTTTACTGTATTCCCACGGGAAAACAGTAATATAACGTGGCTTAGTTACAACCAATAAATAGCTAATTCATTGACCCAGCGGTCTAATACTTTGGCAAATAACTTATTAGTGGAATTTCCTTAATTGCGCAAAACTAAATGCTTGTAAAATATGATCTTGTACATTTATTACGCTTGGCCCACAAAAAGCACGTTTGTGACTTTAATCGAGGCCTATCAGACGTATTAAGCCATAGCGTCTCTCATTGGAGAGCGCCTTTGCTTCTTGAGCGAAGTATATAAAAATCAGACCCCCAAACCCCGGCTAGGTGCCGGCCGCGCGAAAATTAAATAATTTATGTTCATTGAGTTAAGGTCCGTTATAGTGTATTCCCTGTTCGACCTAAGTAGTAAACATAATAAAATCCTTCACAAGAACTTTGCAAAATCGTTTCTTTGTAGCTAAATTTTACTAAATTTTACAAAGCAAATCCAGATAAATATTTTCTTATTGACTCTATTTCGTTACGATTTTTTTTTTTGAAAAGTAATATTGAAACCTAAGCTGGTATGCCTAAAACATTTGAAACCGCATCCGTTAGAAATAAAGCAGGTCCATCAAAATAGTTTTTATTTCAGAAACTGACCCAGACATCTCCTTACTTATTTATAGTGATTTTCGAAACATCCATTCTTATAAATCTGCATTAGTAATGGAAACAACATTTCAGCTTTCTAGACTGAAGAGTTGGGCTTTGATGAATCATTCAGTGAGTCGGTGACTGAATCAGGATTTTTATTTAATTGAAACTTCTTTTAATCGTTGTGATTTGAAAATTCGATGAAACGAAAAAGCGACACTAAAAAGAGACAAACAGCGACATTCTTTCGAAGGCTAATAGGATTTAACCTGCGAGAGAATGAGATAGAATACAAGTTATATTTATCTTATTCTCTCGTAGGCTACTTTTCTGAAGTTTCACTTCTGCCGTGTGTGAATTGCACACACACACTTGTTTTTTTTTGTATTGCATGAGACTACGGTACGCATGCGTAACTTTTTTAATAGTTCGTAGATTTTATTATCCTTTATGCTTAGAAAAAGACTATTTACTAAAAAAAATCCTTAATAGGTATGTAGTTCCTTAGTATATATTTTCTTATAACTGCATAACTATAAATTTGGGACGAGTGTAGCATAACCTCTGGCCGTTAGCTAACGGCTACCATTCTGGCAATAATTTACTGCCTTTTGGCTTCTGCTTTAGTTTAGCACCTAATAAATTTGACATAGAAATTATATCGCGCTCATTCGCTGCTGTGACCATTTGAATTTAATTTTGATTACGAAATTTCGCGAACAATGTTCCTGTTTTAAATTCATATTGCCGATTTTAAATAAAATGTACAAAAACAAAGATAAAATGTTTAAAGCTAGTTTGCGAACTTAATATAAGTACTTAACTTATTTTACACTTTAAGTGCAATTAAAAATAATTGCAGTCTACGGGTAACATGTTAGGCACGTACAGCCCGTCAAACTTATCTGACCCGGTGGCCAAAATTTTAACAATTTTATTTTTCATATCTACTAGCGACGCTGTCATCGGGTCCGATAAGCGACGGACTATATTCCATTTTGATCACGATTTAATGTGTGATAGACGAAAGGATAGACTATAGTAGAATAGGTACTTACTAGGGCTTCCAATACCGGGATCCCGGTATTGGCCAATACCGGGATCCCGGACTTTTTTCGCCGGTTTTCAATACCGGTATTGAAATGTCTAATACCGGGATACCGGTATTGGTGACACTATAAACGAAACAGTGACTATTGCATAAATTTCTTGGTAGATGCCACTGTTTTTTATTCGGCTAAGTTTAAAACTTGTATCTTAAGCATATTAGCTCAAAAAGAGCGCCTTTATTGCTTAAAACCAGTGAAGAAAAGTCGTTTTTGTTCACTCACAGGGAAAAATTAGTGTTTGAATTTAGATCCCTGTGGCTTGGCATTTCTATTTCATTGTCTCTCAAAACGTTCAGAAATCTGATTTATAACTAATGCATATTTTATTATGATATATTATTTTCTTATAAATAATAACTATTGAATTTTAGATTAATTTGTGTTTTGACAAAATTATCGATTTCTTCGACTTCGATCGACTTCTTACAAAAATATCGTTTATTACTCATTTAGTAGTTCCTCAACAGGTGGGCCTAAAAATGAATATGAGCAAGATAAAGATCATTTATAATGCACACGTTCAGCCACAACCTGTGTTAGTAGAGAATTCTGCACTCGAAATTCTTGATGAGTACATATACCTAGGACATACAGTCCAGTTAGGTAGGTCCAATTTCGAGAAAGAGGTCAACCGCCGAATCCAACTCGGCTTGGGCAGGGTTCAGGAAACTCCGCGACATCTTCTCGTCCAAAATTCCTCAGTGCCTGAAGACGAAAGTTTTCGAACAGTGCGTGTTGTCAGTGATGACATACGGCTCCAAACAATGGTCGCTAACTTTGGGCCTGGTAAGGAGGGTCAGGGTCACTCGGCGGGCGATGGAGAGAGCTATGCTTGGAGTATACCTGCGTGATCAAATCAGAAATGAGGAGATCCATAGGCAAACCAGAGTAACCGACATAGCTCGAAGAGTCCAAGCTTTAAGTGGCAAAGAGCGGGGCACATAGTTGGTAGAACCGATAGGCGTTGGGGTCCCAAAGTGCTTGAAAGGCGGCCTCACACCGGGAAGCGCAGTGTTGGACGAACCCCCACTAGGTGGACGGACGATCTCAAGCGTGTAGCTTGCACAAGTACCACGTGCCTGAAGGCACAAGACCGTGCTCTGTGGCGATCCATGCAGGAGACCTACGTCCAGGATGTCTATAGGATGAGATGACGATAGTAGTTTAAATTACAATCTTCGACACTAATTTCACTAATTATTTAAAATTCCCTGCCATATTTATTTAATTTTGTGTGTACGTTGAGAAAGTGCGTTACAAATATACTTTTTATTAAAAGTTCAAAATTCAATGGAGGTTAAAAATATATATTTTCGTAAGAATTCATCCAAAAATAGTTCTATTTTAAAAATCATATAGTTGATATTCTGATTGATATGAATAAGAAATTGATTATTTGATAATAATATAAGTATTACTTAATTAAGGTTGTATTTAAAATGATGTGATGGAGTTTCAGAACATTACGTGGTCCGTAATTTTCACCTTATACATACATGAAACAAACGATAGTTTCGTAAGAATTAAGTCAACGCGTAAATAACTATCTCAATGCTCAAAATACATAAATCTAAAATAAATACTTGGTGATTTTTTTTAAGGAAAATACAATTTCATAAAATATTGCATGATATAAAATAAAGTGAAGGAATTACTTAACGTTTCGTGAGACAGTGAAATAGACATACCAATTCACAGCGTAATAACTAATAATCAACCACAGCGTTCTACAACCAAAAAAAAATATCGCTGAGTGAAAAAAAAACGGCTTTCCTTCACTGAATTTATGCAGAAAAGGGCACTTTTTTGAGTTAATTTGGTAAAAATTTTTTTTTATGAAAAAACTGTTTTTTTGGGTCCGTTTGCTTCAGAAAAGACTAATTTTAAGTTAAAAAACATCTACCACATTTTAAATTTTTTCCAATACCGGGATCCCGGGATCCCGGTATTGAAAAAAATCGTTCCGGTATTAATACCGGTATTGAGAAAAACCGGTATTCGAAAGCCCTAGTACTTACGTCATATTATGTAAGCGTCTTGATAGGTTCCTTTTCTAAACAAATACAAACGAAGAAGATTTTTTTCTCGTATGCCAGCTATTAATTTTATGAGTGGTCATTATTTCGAAAATGGCCATATAAAATAATCAAATCCAACCAACCAACCAAGCCTTTATTTTTTCAAACTTTTAAAGGGTAATTTGTAGAGCGAGTAGCTTTATCTCCCGTTTCTAATACTTTGTAAGATATTGCTTAAGCCATAGCTATATATGTGTCTGCATGATGATCGGTATCTGCCTAGTGGAGAGTCGATAAACACTATGCGTTCCTGTACAAGGTCTCCCATATTATAGCACCTTAGCACCCCAACGTCTATTGAGTCTGCGATATGCCCCCATAGCCCCGCCCATTGCCACTAGCTTATTATGTGAGCCCGCATCAATCATTGGTACAATCTCAATAGTTATGTTTGGCTGAGATATCAATTGGTATTCTTTCTCCGACATTGGATTTTAGGCATTAGCGGAAGAGTGTTAACCGATCAGAAGTAATATCGATCGTTACGCAACCATCTTTACGCAATAAGCGAATTTATTATCTTTAAAAAACGTGTCTATAAAGGATTACGTACCTAACGTGATAAATATAACAAACACTCCCACTTGACTTAACACCTTTATGAACACGGAGTTGTTAACAAAGCATTCAGTCTCGTTTACATAAGCGGTCGCGGCTCCACACCTCGTTTTTCATCGGTTTCCTTGCGCGAGAACGACGCGGCGTTTCAAAGGAACAATAGCATATTATTATGAACCAAGTTATTCGTATACAGAGGTTCGAGTGCGGAAGTTTTTTACGTATTCGATCGCGACAACGTTAACTACCATTTATATGGAACTAGCTGATGCCCGCGACTTCGTCCGCGTGGTTTAAGTTTTTTGTGATTCCAGCGGGAATTCCTAATTTTCCGGGATAAAAAGTAGCCCATGTCACTCTCCAGGCCCTCAACTATACCCATGCCAAAAATCACGTTGATCCGTTGCTCTGTGATTGAGCGTGATTGAAGGACGAACTAAAACAAACCAACAAACAAACACACTTTCGCATTTATAATATTAAAGTATGATTGATCGAGGGCCAACTATCAAGCGCTTGACATTTGACAATACTATACAAATCGTTGTTGTCGCGATCGAATGGGAAGAAAATCACAATAGGCACTGAGTGTACCTGTACCCTTACTCTGAGATTGATCGAATTTAAAATACGGTCTCACTAAGTGAGGTGAATCACATTTGAGTCAAACTAAAATGGACCCAAAAACTCTTGATTTAAAGCCACAAATTCAGTGCAACCGATTCAAATTTCGAAACGTATCGTTTGGAGCGCTAGCTGTGAATGCATACACGAAATTGAGCTCTAAAATAATAAGATTAAGATTCATTTTAGTTTGACGCAAATGTAATTCACCTCACTTAGTGAGACCGTATTTTAAATTCGATCAATCTCAGAGTAAGGGTACTGTATACTAGAAGATGCCCGCCCGTGACTACGTTCGCGTGGATTGAGGTTTTAATGTCCGCGGGAGCTCTTTAATTTTCCGGGAAAATTTGTAGCCTATGTGTTAATTCTGGGTATAAGCTATCTCCATTCCAAACAGACAAATTAGTTCAATCATTGTGTGGCGTGAACGCGCTATACATAGGTTAATATAGGGTTGAAATAAAAAGACTGAAATATATATACATGGAAAAAGTTGTTAGTGCAAAAATAAGTAAAATAAAATTTAACTAATTCCCTTTATAAATGTTAAGGATCCTACTAACGTATGTGATTTATTAGTTTAAACTTTTCTAAGTCCCCGAACTGAAGTTTTATATTGTAGGCTTCCGCGCAGTCGGTTTCCTGTTTTAATTATAAGTTTTATGAGTATACCTATAGATTTATGTCTATGCACGTGTGTCTAAAACATTCGGACGTACTTGTAGGTACAAATTAAATTGTTTCCGCACCGGCGTTGGTGGATGATATAATAGCTAATATTTTATTGTACCTATGTATTTTTGTCTCTGGAATATTTTTCATTACAGCATGTTTTACGAGGCGCGTTCATTGAATTTTGTTTCGCAATTTTTTTGATTAAGAGCATTTTTTTATCTAACTTGTGTATTCGAGGAATTTCGGAATCGTATGGAGTTTAATATTAGGTTATTCGTATAATATTCAGACAAATAAATTTATTTATTTATTCATTCAATACTCGTTTTTTTTGAGTGACTCTCGTCTGTTTGATTTCCTTCTCGTCTGTTGGTTAAGACGGTGGAGGAAAATGGCTGTTGGTCTTAAAGCAGGGTTACCACCGCGCGCCGCAAGCGAAGTAAGCTCCGTATATGTACTCCCCTGAAATTGCAGACCAAAACTGCATCCAAGCACCAACAAAGAGCTAGCGGAAAGGATTGAGCAAGCAAAAGGAGTTCAAAAAGAGTGAAAATGAGTTCGCTCTCTCCTTCTGATATAGATAGAGATAGAGTACCTGCATATAATAGGGACGATGACAACTCAATCAAATCAGCAACTCTTTATCAAACTTAAAAACGCACTTCTAGTATGGAAGTTGTATGAAATTCACAGTTGTGACGTCATAAAAGTGCGTTGAACTTTTTTTCTTTAATCTATATTTTAAAATGGTTAAAAGTAACCGAGGATGTGAATTTTAGGTCTTTTTGGGAGACCCTATTTAATAATCAGTTAGAAATAATTTATTTTTTATATAGACATCACCCTATTATTTTAATTGTGATGTGATTGAGAGCAAAAACTTTTGCATTTATAATATTAGTATGTACATCGTGTGTTCTGTGTACATTCGGCCACTGCGTGTCGCGCGCACTAATTTCCTTTAACACGCACGCAATATCAGCGAACTCATTCCTGACTGCGCTCAAACATAGCTGCTTGATTAAACCGAAAGCTGACAAGTGCAGGATGTAACAACCTTTTGTGCTACCTTTTTTATGCGATGGCAAGGTAGCCCTCGACTGCCTCATTGGTCTAGCGGTTGTCATGTTCGACTACGGCCGACGAGGTCCCGGGTTCGAGTCCCGGGTCGGGCCATAATTAAGTATTGGGTTTTTCTGAATATAAATTCTCAGTACTAGCCCGTAGTTAGGAAGTTGGTGGTGTTTCAACCCCATGCCTCGGAGAGCACGTTAAGCCGTCGGTCCCGGTTATTATCACTAACATGATAATAGTCGTTAAAGCCCGCCAACCCGCATTGGAGCGGCGTGGTGGGTCTAAGCTCTAATTACCTCTCTCCTATGAGAGTGGAGGCCTGTGACCAGCAGTGGGACGTTAATAGGCTGTAGTAGTGGTGGTGGTGGTGGAAGGTAGCCTTCGACTTTATACGAGTATGTGATTTGTAGTAATATACGTGTGTAGTGATATATGTGATGGTGCTATGATGACAGCGGGCTTGAATACAAAGCTAAAAAGTGGAACGCCTTTCCAGCGTCTGTATTTCCTGCCACGTAAAACTTAAGTACCGAAGGTCTCAGGTGCCCAAATTGCGTTCTAGCGAATGTTATTCGGAATGTTTTACGAGAAGAACTACGACAGCGGGAATATTTATTATTGATTTGAGCCAATTAAGAAATTATTATATTCCGAATTATCCATTAAAAGTATGCTTTGAAAATAGCTTATTATAGATACTGTGGAAGATTACGTAAATGACAAAAGAGCATTTGACTCGCTCCAGCAATGCTAAGGAGAGCGGTTATATACTTATATAAGTATAGTAATATTGTATATTACTTTAATGAAATTGTAAATGAATTTTTTTTTCAAAAGAGCAACCGCTGAGTTTCTTGCTGGTTCTTCTCGGTAGGAATGGCATTCCGAACCAGTGGTAGATTCATTCGACGATTCGGAAGCACTTGTAAAAGTTTATTTGAATAAAAAACATTTGAATTTTGAATTTTTTGAATTGTTCCAGAAAGGAGGTTGACAAAATCAAATAACTACAGAGCATTAGCCATTATTTTTGGCACAGTCTAAAAGATAAGGTTCTTAGCATAAGCCTCTCCCGGAGGCGTCGTTCCACCACTGACAGATCCCCGAGTTGGGGCGGAAAGTTGAATTATTTCTCAGGTTTACGCGGCGCGGCGCCATCCATCAATCAAGAGGAGTTACTTCGGATTGATCAACGGAATCTGATCGCAATCGCGGCACGCTTGAGTTTTTTTTCCACCTTTTACGAAGACGATAAGACGCGGGAACTTGAATTTAATATCACTAATGAAGCGGTGACAGCCTAGCTAGTGGTTAAGACAACTTTTGTGCACGAAGTTATGTGCCTTTTTAGAAATTAAATATCCAAAGGCAAGCTTAAAATAATTCCACGACCTATTTTAAACTTGCCTTTACACAAGTTAGAAATCTATTAAAAGTATACTCCTAAAAAAGCTTATTGAAGAGTATGTAAATGATAAAAGAGCATGGGATTAGACTCGCTTCAGCAATGATTAGTGATGACTGCGGTTACGTGTCTGTCTATTTTTATGTAATGTACCTACATTGACGTATTTTTAGGGTTCCGTACCCAAAGGGTAAAAACGGGACCATATTACTAAGACTCCGCTGTCTGTCTGTCTGTCTGTCTCCAGGCTGTATCTCATAAACCATGATAGCTAGAAAGCTGAAATTTTCACAAATGATGTATTTCCGTTGCCGCTATAACAACAAATACTAAAAATTAATAAAATATATATATTAAGGGGGGTCCCCATACAATAAACGTGTTTTTTTCGTATTTTTTTTTCTAAAGAGCGTTGCACTTAGTTTCTTGCTGGTTTTTCTCGGTAGGAACGGCATTCTGAACCAGTGGTTGAATCACTCGACTATTCAAAAGCACTTGTCAAAGTCTACTTGAATAAAAAATAATAATTTTGAGCAATATTGTGCTTTTCGGTATAGGTACAACATGTATAAACAAGTACAATCATCACGCCCATTAAATCAACTAGCCGTATATCCCGGGCCTTTCAGCAGCAATATACGCCCGCTGTTATTGCGTTTCCCGTCCGCGATGTCATTTGGCGGGACAAAAACCGGCACATTACGATTTCCGCTTTAACGCAATTACTGGCGCTCCGACGGGGAATGGACGAGCAAAGCCGGGTGATTGAAAAGCGGCGCTATAAAATCAATCAATGGCCGGGAATATCCTCTTTTATTGGAAAAAGCGGTCTGGTATTTAGAAGCTTTGCCACTTTTCAAATTCGGTGACACGTTAGCATTTGACTGCGATCGCACGTGGTGTATTTTGTGTTGATTTGGAAGGACTGGTAAATAATATTTTTTTAAAAAGACCAACCACCGAGTTTCTTGCTGGATCTTCTCAGTTCTCGGTAGGAATCGCATTCCGGACCAGTAGTATTCACTCGACGATTCAAAAGCGCTTGTCAAAGTTTACTTGAATAAAAGGATTAAAAAAAAGACTTAGTACTTAAGGACCGATAGAAGCCCACTATTGGACATAGGCCTCTTGTAGAGACTTCAATACGTCGCGGTCTTGCGTCGCCTGGATCCAGCGGTTCCCTGCGACTCGTTTGATGCCGTCCACCGACCTAGTGGAAGGGTCCCGCAGCTTCGCTTACGTTAAGATCGATTTTCAAACAAATTTCAAACCCCTATTTTACCCCCTTAGGGGTTTAAAAATGCCACAACCACCCCAACTTTGCTTTAGTGAATAACCTGCATGAATATGAATAGCACAGTTGCCTGCGATTTCATCTGTGTGAATTTAAGTTTTTGAAATTTCACGTGGAAACTCTTTGCCTTCTGGGATAAAAAGTAACACATGTTCTTGCCCGTCTGTCATATTATTATTGGTAAAGTCTGTGGTAAAGTCTGACAAATTTATCTGACCCGTAACATCGTCGCTAGTATCTATGAAAATTAAAATAAAAACAAAAACTAAACAGGCATAGACATAAACTAAATAGGCAAAATTAGTTCCTATTTTGGCCACCGGGTTAGATAAGTTTGTGGGACAGGGGTAGGTTCCTAGTTTGATTAGCAGGGACATTTTGTTTATAGGGATTAGTTGGGGGATGCCCCGTCGCTGGGGGATGCCCCGTCCGTAGGAACTTCTACCTCCCTGCACGTGTCCACTGGGCGGTGCTAAACGAGCGACGAACTTGCAGGCGAAATAAGCGTTCTTTTTATAAAAAGTTATGTGTAGTACATACTCGTATAAGCGTATGCCATACGATTAAATAAATAAGTTGAAACCCGGTTGGTCGACAAAAAGGGTGCTTAAATTTTTCTAATTGACACTTTCTAATACATCTTTATGCCCAAATCAAGCTCTTCAGATAATCTCCATCCCCGCGGGAGTCGTTGCAGCGCCGCTGACAGATTGCCGGCGGAAGGCTGAATTATTTCGCAGCCTCCCGGGAGACCGATCCATCAGTCAACTGACAAACGGCGTTACTTTAGATTGATAAAAAGATTCTGTTCGCATTCTTGAATTATAATATTTAAAAAAAAACTTTTCTTTTAATAACTGAAGCCCGCGACTTCGTCTTCGTGGATTGAGGTTTTTCGGTTTCCGCTTGAACTCTTCAATTTTCCGGGATAAAAAGTATAGCCTATGTGTTATTTCAAATTATAATTGATCTGTGTGCCAAATTTCATCCAGATCAGTTCAGCCGTTCTGAGTTGATTTAGTAACAAACATCCATCCATCCATCCAAACTTTCGCATTTATATTTTACTAGCTGATGCCCGCGACTTCGTCCGCGTGGAGTTAGGTTTTTTTGGTTCCCGCGGGAACTCTTTAATTTTCCGGGATAAAACGTAGCCTATGAGTTATTCCAGACTATAATCTATCTCTGTACCAAATTTCATCTAGATCCGTTCAGCCGTTCGGGCGTGATTGAGTAACAAACATCCATACATCCATGCATCCATACATCCATACATCCATACATCCATACATCCATACATCCATACATCCATACATCCATACATCCATACATCCATACATCCATACATCCATACATCCATACATCCATACATCCATACATCCATACATCCATACATCCATATTCCATACATCCATACATCCATCCGAACTTTCGCATTTATAATGTTTATTAATATTATTTGATAGTATAGTAAGTAAAAGTATAAATTCTAGTACAGGGGGTCTACTCTCTTTCTCTCAAACGAAACTTCGCAAACGAACGTAATTAGTCGGTTATTAGACCCACACAAAATCGTTCAATCCAATCGGTCACGAAAATTTTCTATGGATCCGTACTTCCTCTGCGTGTACGAAAACGAAATAGAGAGGAGCATAGAGATAATATTATGTAAGAGAGGAGTTAACGAAATTTCGTTCGTTTGTTTGCGAAGTTTCGTTTTAGAGAAAGAGAATAGACCCCCTGGTTGATGATCTCACCTATGGTAGGCTATGATGCAGTCTATGATGGTAGCGGGCAGATAAATTAAACCAATACCTTTAATCGGTTTCTAAACAGCATCGAAATATAACGCTCAATCCCTTGGCGGTACGTCTTTGCCAGTATGACTATCTATCACCTCTTCTATTAGAATTTGGCCATTGATATTTTTTTTTTTGATTCAAAAACAAATGGGAATTGTTAGTTTTATATTTACAGTTTTACTTATGCCACTTTATTCTACTGCATGGAGTTTTAAACATAAGACTTTGCCACACGCACAATTCGAGCGTTGACGTGTGTATAAGGTCGTCCACCGAAAATTGAAAATCGGTATAGAGGTAGCTTATATCCCGGGGAAGGACATAGGCTTTATCCCGGAAAATTAAGGAGTTCCCACAGGAATCAAAAAATCTTAATCCACGCGGACGAAGTCGCGGGCATCTTCTAGTAATATTATATATTAATTATTATGGTTTTTTTTATATTACGTATATAAGGGACAACCAATCCACGGGTTCAGTAGTAGTACCTAGTCAGTAGCTTGTTGTAATAAGATACTAATAAAAAAGAAAAATATGTTTTTTGACTTTTGTACTTCAAAATAATAATCAATTCACGCAACACGTCTTTCTTATAAATTTTTACAAATTATTAGATTTGCAACACGTTATACTACTAGGCTACTGACTAGGTACTACTACTGAACCCGTGGATTGGTTCGATTGAACCCATGGGTCAGCCGACCCACGGGTTCAAGCGAACGCGCCGCAATAAGCGTTATATTATGTAAGTGCATTCGGTTTTATTATGCGCAAAATGTGGCGCGCGTGTAAACGAAGACGAAAAAAAATACGTTAGTCTGAAACCTGGTGCCTGCCAGCTGGTGCCTGGCGTTTGCCTGGTGGGAGGCTTCGGCCGTGGCTAGTTACCACCCTACCGGCAAAGACGTGCCGCCAAGCGATTTAGCGTTCCGGTACGATGCCGTGTAGTAACCGAATAGGGGTATGGCCCCTAACAGGTTAGCCCGCTACCAACTTAGACTGCATCATCACTTACCATCAGGTGAGATCGCAGTCAAGGGCTAACTTGTGGTTACAAAAAAAAAAAAAACCGCCCTAAATGCGGTAAAAATATGCCTAACCTTAATTATTTTACCTATACTTTTAAAACAACCTGTTAAATAAATAGTTAATTCAAAAGAAAGCTTTTTAACATTAACCAAGACAGAATGAAATTGGAAAGTTGAGTTAATCGTAAATTAATAAAGGTCGGGGCTTTATAAACAATTCAAACACCCCATTAGACAACGCTGATGAATTTAGTACTCGCAGCTTGACATTCACGGGGAAAGTGGCCTGCAAACGGGCTATCTACATTGCTGCAATTTTAGCCCAATAATGAAAAAAGTACGAATTTACTAAAAAAATTGTGTGTGTCAGCTCCGACGCACGACTGGAGTTTACTCTTTACAATCGATTATAAAATATATAAATTAAATAAAAAAATATATAAATTATAGTAAATGAGAGTAAATGAACGCATTTTTTATATTACTGAAAGCATGCTTGATGCATTTATTTATATTAATTATATAATTTATATTCATCAAAATACATAACATTGTCATGGAAACATAAAGTCAATAACGTAACGGAGAAAGTTTAATAATTTTACTCCCCATAAATTTTCATACCCCGGGTTAATGTCTAATGGAGGTAAACTCCAATAATGTTGTGCATTTTTACTCTATTATAAATTAATAGACTGAAAATAGTACAAATTAGTGTAAATTGTGTAGATCTATACTTGTTACTCACAATGTTTTATAATTTGGTCTATAATTTGTGGCGAGCTAAATATTTATAACCCAGCAATCAAAATATTGGAAATATTTTGAGAGAAAATCGTCAAGGAAGTGGTTGTAGCACGCAACGAATAGCGACGAAAATTAATTCTTAGTGTCAATATCCAACAGTAAAAAAAAGGAAATTAAATGAAATTTACACGCGTAAAATGGATCGTAAATTAATCATTTTATTGTTTAAACTTTTTACACGCTTCCTCAATCAGTACTAGGAAAAACAATGTCTCATTGATTTGCGTATAAGCCACTCCAACTTGGCGGGCGTTTTGCTTGTAAATTGCCAGAAAACTAGCCCGTCTATATTTGTCTCAAAGGTTGTTTGCTTGTTTGAGTAAAGTGGATCACTTAGAAGTCTCAAGTAAGAGTCTAGACTAATAAGAAAATTTAAGAGTTTAATATACATGTAATAGGTAGTAGAAAAAATAGCATTTACTCATGAACTTAGGCTTTTTGTTCACCTAGGTTTATGTAATTGCACATGTCCAGTTCACCTTAGCCAGGCCACCTACATGACCGTGTCGCCTTGGACTAGTGGAAGTTGGCGCATGTTTGACTGCGGAAGACAGGTCCTGGGGTAAATTTTCGAATTAGGCTAGAAGTAGTTAGACCCCCTTGCATCGATAAGCACGATACCTCTTTTTGTGTCTGATATGGATATCGAACGATGGGACTGAGAAAATAGAGAGTACACTTGGATTTGCACGCATTTGTATATTTTAGATAGAAAGATAAACGGATTATTGCAAACATTAACACATTTAAAAAATGTGTGTGTGCAATTCACATACGGCAGAAGTGAAACTTCAGAAAAGTAGCCTACGAGAGTATGATAAATATAACTTTTATTCTATCTCATTCTCTCGCAGGCTAAATCCCATATAATATGTGTGTCTAATTTGGTGTCGCATTTTCGTTTCATTGAATTTTCAAATCACAACGATTCTAAACAAGTTTCACTTCAAAAATAATATACCTACAAAAAAAAAGAAGCTATATAGTATATATACTGAGGCAAATAAATGTGTGTGGCGGTCTTATTGCTAAAGGAATAAGTACTTAAGAATCTCCTGCGTGGCCGAAATTCTGACTGGAGACTGTGGACCATTATTATGATACACTTATACGTATTATAAACATCCTTCAAGATTCATTAATTTTGTTACAAACTTCAGTTTCTCTGAAACAAAACAAACCCTTCCCTCTTTGTCTCTAATATTGAGTTGGATCAACCTTTCTTAATAAGGATTAACTTTATACTTACTTGCTACTTTAGTTCTGTCAATTAGCAAGAAATATATAACTTTCTTGAGTTCTATTTAAGTACTAGATGATGCCCGCGACTTTGTTCGCGTGGATGAACCGCGTGGTTTTTGTTTCCCGCGGGAACTCTCTAATTTTCACGGATGAAAGTAGCCTATGTTCAAGCATATTGGCTTCACGGAAGATCAGCGCTATATCGCAACAGAGATAGCACATGCTGAGAGAAGACCATTTTGGGGATCAAGTCATATTTCGCGTTTCTACTGTTGCGTAAAAAATAATTACTATAGTAACCAAAATTACTATACTAACCAAAAAGTATCAAATTTGCTGTAGGTTCAATTAAAAAGCTTCCGAAATTCGGAGTGTTTTTTACAGGATCTCTCTGAAATAGCTTTTCAGATTTACACAGGCTGTACAGGGGCAGAGCGAAGATGCATGGAATGTTTAATCTGCGACTTCTAACACCATTCCTGCATGACGTGTCGTCGTTCTTTAGCCGCGTTGAACACTTTTTGGTGCATTTATAATATTACTAGCTGATGCCCGCGACTACGTCCGCGTGGATTGAGGTTTTTTGGTTCCCGCGGGAACTCCTTAGTTTTCCGGGATAAAATGTAGCCTATGTAATATTCCAGACTATAATCTATCTCTGTGCCAAAATCCATCCAGATCCGTTCAGCCGTTGGGGCGTGATTGAGTAACAAACATCCATACATCCACACATCCATACATCCACACATCCATACATCCACACATCCATATATCCATACATCCATACATCCATTCAAACTTTCGCATTTATAATATTTATATATTTGATTTGATTGTTTGATGTACCTATACATAGAGACTTACGTTGCCTACATTTTACTCCGGATAATAATTAAGGAAATTCCACAGATTTAGAAAATCCGAAATCCACGCAAACGATGTCACGGGCATAATTTTAGTTATTAAAAAATGCGGGTTGTTTGAACGAGTTTTTACTCTTTTACAAAATCATATAATATATATAAAATCATTTAATATATTTCTATTTTATATTATGTGAAAAAGATGGATAGTACGATAATTTATTTAAATTTAAAATGTCTCATACTTTGCCTTACATCTTTGTTACCTATTAAGCTGGGGGTGCTTACTGAATGCCTCGTATAACTCAATGGTTTTATTATAAGGGCAGCTGTACTGGGGTGCCTTGGAGGCAATCTTGGGAGTGATTATAAAGGCTTATATCGGCGATACATGACGCAGAGGCATGTCCGACACTGCTCAAGTCTTATTAAAAGGGACCCACACATTAATTCTTGTAAGACAACCCTGTATGAAGACTAGGCCACTAAAAACGCGATTTCCTAAATTAATATATCCTTTTCGAGAAAAGCTACCACAAAACTTTCACAGAGGCTATATCATGGTTTACGTCTAACATAATTTAACAAGTTTTTCTGAACTATAAACGGCGTGTTGGTCCGTTAAGTCCAGTATCCAAAACTTTTACATATGTTTAAAACCGATGATTTTTTTTCATTTTAATTTGTATTATATATTAATTGTTACAACAGCTATAGTTTGAAATCTATACCATTCATTCTAACAAAAAACATACACATAGATTCCTTTTTCTGTAAGAATAAACATCTTATAGGCCGATACTTTTTCACTAACGGCTGAAACACATTTTTGTAGTAAGAATACCATCAATTCAGCCAATCATTACAGTTATGATTGTAGCAATGATTAATACAGGGTTTTCATCCTTCACCGCCACAAATAACTGCAAAATCACTCAGCTTGTTTTGGGGCTTAGTCTTAGACGTGTGTTTGCGATGTCCTTACGCTGATTTTCAGTAGTCGCAAATGTTTGTGTTCGAAGTTTTCTCGCGTTTTTCATGACTCTACATAGTTAGGGTCACACCAATTCAAACTCTGCTAATGCCTAACCCCGACCTTGATTAATTTTGTCGGCATCTGTCCCTGTAACAGCTCCGTTGTTCAGGAGCCATGCAACACATTACACAAATTAAGCAATTTATGATTGCCGCAACCCAGAGTTATGGTTACTTGGGTAGTACATGCGAATTGGTGTAGCAGGACTTGTTACATGGACGTCATGTAACATTGAGTCATTGTCTAATTTATATCTAGATAATCAATGTGACTAATGACCCTGTGACCCTCTTGTTGCAAACTCTTCATAATTATAGCTTTTTTTTCCATAGTATCCTTTGTGGATCTTCCACTCCACCTGACATTGGCAAGTAAATTGTACTGGTGTAGCACTAATAAAAGCCATAAAACAAAATAAGAAGAAGAAGAAGAAGAAATGTCCTTAAGACTACTGATATATTAAGTAAAAACTCTACGTGAGAGGACGAGTTTCCTCTCAGAATGCGAAGAGTTTTGGCCATAGTCCACAATGCTGGCCGAGTACGCAGTTTGAGAACATTTTGATGAGTCTCCTGCGCATGCAGGTTTCCTCGCGATGTTTTCCATCACGTGTTGCCTGCACCGTGATTAAGTATGCATCTCAAACTTTCTTTTGTGTATTTTTCAACCATTGAAGTGAAAGCTTCTTAGCCGCATTGAGCAGGGGGCCAATTTGGTAGGGGGTAAACGTGTGGATTCGCATCATCGACACCGTCACCGACACCTCGCTCCGACATGCTCGCGAACACCGACATGCTCGCGTTGTTACGAAGACAAAAGGTCTTAAATATAAAATACTACATTCGTAATTAAACTTTAATGCTTAGTTTTAAGGTTTATTTTTTTTATAAACTTTCTCGCATACCTCCATCGCATACAGCCATATTGTTTTAATATTGTTGACATTCGTGTTTTACAACTATTATAATCCTTATTTTAGGGACGTCAAGGTACGTGACTGTCATTTTGGAATAACACTGCTTTAATTTAGGGCAGTAACCCCCAGGAATATTATAACATTATGTATCCCAGAACATAAATAGTCTGAGATCAAAGATATCCGTGTAAAATTATTCATTCCTCGCTTTTTTACAGACCAATAAAATGAACCTTCAATGCTTTGTGTTGTTATTGAACTGTACATTGAAACGGTTTACAAAAGGAAATGTTGTTAAATTTCATAACGCTATCTTCCCGGGATGTACAAAAGAAAAACTTTATCTATTCGCGCAGGAAAGCCGGGACCATCGAGGGTTACCATGTCTCGAATTGAAAAGTCCTGACAAACCTAATTTCTAACTGGAGTCCAAATTACTAGCTGACCCGCCCCGGCTTCGCACAGGTACCTGATCTACTACAGCAATATGTTTATTGGTTTGTTTCACTTTCAAGGCCTATTTTTTCAACTGATTTTGATGAAATCCCGGGAAACGATAGAACCTTTTTATCCCGAAAAATTAAAGAGTTCCTAAGGGAATTTAAAAACTTAAACCACGCGGACAAAGTCGCGGGCATCAACTAGTTTAAATAATATTATCTACTACTAGCCGACGCCCGCGACATCGTCGCCAAACTGCCTTCTCAGACATCGGCGGTTTAGGATTTACAACCTCAGGTGCCAGGATAAAGTAGCATATGTCCAGGTATTTAACTATATTCATGATTCATGCAAAAAGTCACGTTGCGTTGATTCGTTGCACCGCTGTAGCGTGATTGAAGGACACACCAAAAGACCAATAAATCAACTAACATACACACTTTCACATATTTTATAGTATTGTTAGAATCGCGTCTACCTGAACTGTTTTTATTAAAACTTAATTAACTAAGAGCCCGCGCGAACGGGCAACCCTAAGTCGCCGGGGCGTCAACTCCATAGACGGCACGCCGACAAAAAGTTGCAAGCAGCTTTCAGTTGCCCGTGCACGCGGGCTCTTAGGCTGATTTTCAAGTCACAAAAGTCGGCAACGCAATGGCAGTTCCTCTGGTGCTACAAACATTGACAGGTCGCGTTAATGCGCCTCGTTCAGCCGAAATAGTTTTTCCAGCTAGGTTTTAACTAGGGTGCTTCGATCCCCCGGAACCAAGGTTGGCTTAAATCTACATAGGTTGCCTCCTTTGTTCTTTGGGAGCTGTGGCACTCCATTTTTTGTGTTTGTTTAATTTTGTGTTACTGTATATTTTGGCTGAATCTATACTAATATTAGGTATAAATGCGAATGTTCGGATGGATGTATGGATGGATGTTTGTTACTCAATCACGCCAGAATGGCTGAACGGATCTGGATGAAATTTGGACCAGAGATAGATTATAATCTGGAATAACACATAGGCTACTTTTTATCCCGGAAAATAAAAGAACCGAAAAGCCCCAATCCATGCGGACGAAGTCGCGAGCATCGGCTAGTCAAATAAATATTATAAATGCGAAAGTTTGGATGGATGTATGGATGCATGGATGTATGGATGTTTGTTACTCAATCACGCCAGAACGGCTGAACGGATCTGGATGATATTTGGACCAGAGATAGATTATAGTCTGAAATAACACATAGGTTACTTTTTAACCCGGAAAATAAAAGAGTTCCGAACTTCCGAACCGAAAAGCCCCAATCCATGCGGACGAAGTCGCGAGCATCGGCTAGTAAAGGATATTTATTTATTTATATAATCGTCCTTACCTGCCGGCTGTATTGCGAGCTGATAAGAAAAGTCCTGACAAGTACCTCAAAAGTCCTAACGTCTGGGTGCCCCTATTCCGTCGGAGTTTGATCCATCATGCGTCCCGCGGAGCTTTGCTCAATCCGATACAAAGGACTATCTCAATGGCATGTTTGTATTCAGTTTGTACAAACATACGTCTTTGCCGTCCTAATCTGGTTTTAGTGGAACCATCGTCTTGGTAACGGTTACTGTGGGATTTTGATTTATGTCCAGTTTTGTTCAAACAAAGAAATGGTTTTGGCTGTTTTTGATACCGGACACGTGTCAAATATGACCGGATTCCGACCACGGCAACCCATTTCACCGGACACTGAAAATATAATCCATATCCATACTCATAATCTATATATTATATAAAATTCAAAGTCCTGACTGACTGACTTATATGGCTAGAAACTTGAAATTTTGACAGTAGGTTCCATTTGTGACGTAGGCGCTCAATAAGGAAGGATTTTTCAAAATTCCACCCCTAAGGGGGTGAAATAGGGGTTGAAAGTTTGTATGAAAGTCCGTCATTTCTCAAGTTATATCCATGAAACTTGGTATACAAACTACCGGTAAAATATTAAGAAATATGTGTTTCACAGTTTTTCAAAACTCCACCCCCAAACGGGTAAAATAGGGGTTGAAAGTTGGTATGAAAGTCATTCATTTTTCAAGTTAAAGCCATGAAACTTGGTATTTGAGCTTTCCGTTAAATATAAAGAAGTACGTGTTTCACCATTTTTGAAAATTCGATCCCCAAAGACGTAATATAGAGAGTTTGTCCTTCAATTACGCCGCAACAGAGCAACGGGTCATCGTGATTTTTTGCATGAATATAGTTGAGGACCTGGAGAGTGACTTATGCTACCGGAATTATACCGGACAATTAAGGAGCCTCTGTGGGGAAAAAAACTTAAACCACGCGGACGAAGTCGTGGGCATCAGCTAGTAATTATTATAAATCCGAAAGTGTGTCTGTCCGTCTGCTACGCTTACAAAGGCCATGTGATTTTTACAATTTGGTACTAAGATATTATTTTGTATCACGGGGAAGGACATAGGTTTAATTTTCCGTGAAATCCGTGAAATAGACTAATGACGTGAAATAGAATATTTGATTCGATGACAACTCAATCAAATCAGCAACTATTTATCAAACTTAAAAACGCAACTAATTCCAGTATGGAAGTTGTATGAAATTCACAGTTGTGACGTCATCAAATTTCAACACACTTTTTTCTTTAATCTATATTTTAAAATAGTTATCAAACTTAAAACTAACCGAGGATGTGAATTTTAGGTCTTTTGGAAGACCCTCTATTTAATAATTAGTTCGAAATAATTTATTTTTGATATAGGCATCATCCCTATTATAGTCCCGTTATAAAATAAACCAAGTATTACGTTTCTATTACCAAACTATTCTTATTTATAATTCTGTGCTTCTCACCTACACTCAATTATCCAGGTTTTAATTTACCCACACGGCGTAAATAAAGCGCTTGAATAGCAGTCATTATTCCTTATACAATGGCACAAGACAATAGGATAGTGGGTATGTGCATATAAGGTGTACCTATTTACGAAAATAACTATCTTTCGGAAAGAAAGGAACTTTATTAACGAAACGAAAACCGGCGGAGTATAATGCAAAGTTCTAATTTAAAAAAGTGTAAAGGTTCTTTACTTTGTTATTAGTGAAGGTACAAAACTGAAATAAAATGAAATTTAAAAGAATAGTTACGACAATTTTTGTTCCTTAACATGATGTTGTATTGTAATATAATTAATGTTAGAAATGCCAAAGTGTATATTATGTCTGCTACCTTTGCAGGGCTACCGTTTAAACCATTTTAACATAATTTGGTTCAGAGATAGCTTGAAAACCGGAGGGAAAATTAATATTCCCACTTTTTTGGGATTTTAGAAAAAAACTTAATTCACGCAGATGAAGTCGCGGGCATCTTCTAGTCTAGTAATAAATAAAATGTAAGATACTTATTCACTTTGCTTTCAATGTTATAAAAGGGAATATGTTATAAAATAGATACGCTTCCTAAACAGGCTTTTAATATTGTACAAAGTTCGAAACAGTTTAGCGTATAATATTGTAAAGGAAATTTTTTGAACTTTTTCGTTTGAGTCGAAAACAATGGCGGATTTTTATAAAAGAGCTCAATGTATCGACAAAAACACGAACAATAGGCTTAACGATAATTAATCTTTCAAAGAAGTTGATTCCGGTTTTTCATAAAAAAATTACCACAAAAAAGGTTAACCTATTGTATGAGGAATCCTTTACAATTTTAATATTGGGGTAAATGTTATAGCGAAATCGCCATCTTGCGGTTATTGTTTTTAACTTTTTTTTTAAATAAGATAATATTAAAAATAGTTTCGTCATTTGATTTTTGTATTCTTGTTAGGTAATAATCATAATTATTGATACCCATATCATGGGGGTGCTTAAAAATAACAAGTCCGCCATCTTTGGGAGTCCGCCATATTGGTTTAAGCATGACGTCACTTAGCAAACCATGCATTGTGATCCAAAGTAAACGTGTATGCAAATTTGAGCTCAATTGTAAACCGGGAAGTGGGTCAAATCAGCAAGATTAGATTACGGACAGACACCGGGACAGGTGAAACTTAATAAAAGCTTGTAAAAAACAGCCAAGTATGAGTCAAACTGGACCACTAAAGTTCTGTAGTTAGTTTAAAACAACCATCCAATGAATATATTTTGTTAGTTTTTTACATAACTTATACTTTTAGTAGGTAGGTACTTATATTTCTAGATTTTGTTAAAATGCGAACCAAGCATGAGAAAATGTTTCTAAAAGTATCTTATCATTAAAGTCTCATGAATACCTTGCCGATTGACAGTATACCTATACTCATATTAGTACTTTTGAGCTTTTCCTTGTATTATATTTGAATTTTTTTAAATAGTTAGAAAGAACCACTACAGAACCCTCCTATCGGAATGTGTAGTGGTCACAGATTAAACATTCCGTCTGCCCGCATTCCCACTTCAACCTGCGTGAAACCACGAAACTACTCGTAACACTGAGCTATTTCATTTAAGAAAACATTATCGGGTATTTTTTGTTTGTATGGAGATTATGTCCGATCGTTGATCATTAGCATAAAAAAATTAAAAGCAGCACTTTGTTAAATCAAAATCTTGATAGAGCTAAGATTATTATTTATTTTACGAAAGTGTGTTTGTTTGCTCGATTGACCATCAATCACGCCGTCACAGAGTGATGAATCGACGTGATTTTATGCATAAAAATATAGTTGCAGACCAGTATGCTTAGCATGCGCACAACGAGTTTATCTCGCGACGAGAGAGAGAGATGTGGCAAATTTGCCGGCAAATTCTTCATTTACCCTAACATGCACAAAATGCGGTTTATTACAATAATAAATACCTAGTCGACATGTAAAGGTTCGTAGAGAAAAATATCACAGCTAAGAAATATTACTTTTATCTCTACTTTTGACGTAACGAGACAAGTAATCATGTTAGCTTCGGTAGACAGGGAGAGATAACGGGTAGACATAATTTTACTCGTAGCGCGCATGCTAGCCATATAGAGTAACATACTCGTAGGCTACTGATTATCTCGGAAAGTCAAAGATAGCGATGGGCGATTACGAATGATCTGAATAATCGAATAATCTACCACTACTAACGAACACTTTCGAATGGAATATTAGTAATATACTAATGCTCATAATCGAATGACGACTACTAATTAGTAATTACTAATCGCGTTTCGACTGCATTGTTCGCGACTCGGAATCATTCGCCTCTCGGGTTTGACTGCACTACTAATATTAGTAATTACTAATTAGTAGAGGTGTTTCGCTTTCGATTGGATTGTTGGCGACTCAATTCTCGGAATCTTTCGCCGCTATGTTAGAAGTGGGTAACTTAGCTTATGCTTTCAGTTGTACGATTGAAATTTTAACCTTATTTTCTTAAATATAAGACTCAATTTCAAAATTGTCAGGTGGATTAATAAGGTTTAAATTATTTTAATAGTATTATTGAAAATTGAAATGTAACCTTATATCTTTGGATATAAGACTCAATTTCAAAATTGACACGTGGCTACTAATTTAATAATCAAACCAAATTAGTAGCTATCAATATAATCGAATGAAATTAGTAGTGGAGCAAGTTAGTTACTAATTTTGGTAAATCGTTCGAATGATTCGAACGATTTGTATAATCGAATAGTTCGAATGAAATCACTCATAATCGCCCATCGCTAGTCAAAGAGTTTCTACGGAAATCTCAGATACCGAGTGCGTTGAGTTGTAGCGAGCCCTCTAAAAGGTCTTTAGTCTAGTTTTCTTTCGAGTACAGAAAAAGTAAACAAATAGCAGAAACCATCTCAGCGACACAATCAATCGACGTGCTTCGTCCGATATTTTAGTCGTTCTAGTTTGTTTTTCCCACTTATCACGTGAGAAGTGTGTGTGTGTGATTTTATAACTTACTAGCCGATGACCGCACTTCGTCCGCGCGGAATAATTTTTTAATTCCCACGGGAAATCCTTAATTTTCCGGGATAAAAAGTAGCCTATGTCACTCTCAACTATACTTATGCAAAAAATCACGTCGATCCGTTGCTCTGTTGCTGCTTTATTTAAAGGCAAACCGGGCAACATTGGCATATATTCAGCTAGTGATACATAAAGTATCTTATTGATATTCATATGAAATATCATAGAGAAACATGTAATACGGTACCCACGTACTTGTAACATAGCATAACATAGTATTAGGTCTCGTTACGACTGACCCAGTTGACCGTACCTATCCATGTAGCCGCAGGCGAAACAGCCATACATTTACATAACATGTATGTATAGAATTTACGAAATACATGGGTATCATAGGTTCAAGAGTCGATTTTATTTAATCCACTACAAATTTGGCTCTGTGGTGATGCAGGTAGCGGGATAACCTGCTTTTGATATGGCAGTGATATTAAATCCATCGGTTTCTACACGGCATCATACCAGAATGACAAACGCCATGATAGGGTGGTAACTATCCACGACCGAAGCCTCCCACCAGACTAAAACAACCCACGCGGACGAAGTCACGGACATCATCAGGTATTAATAGTACCTTTCAGCATGATACGTACATTTATTACATCGACCATACAACTAATAGACTCCTCATATAGGGCGAACACTTTCAGACAACACATCAGACTTAATAGGTCTTATATAATTCCACTCCCTTGTAACAAAACCTACCGAGTTATTTAAATATTAATTACAGTATATCGATAATTAATTATCGATAAATAATTATTAGGAGTTAGGACCCCATCCCATTTGATTTATGATTTTTTTGACCTTGAGTAGACCAATCAGCGTTTAGTACACCGCGCCCGCTTACTTGAGTCATTTGACTGAATTGTTTGCATTACGAAATCATAGTAATTAGGCGTCTATTGGTTGTGTGGTCGATGATTTATTATTATTTATTTCTTTAAGAAGTAAATAAATAATTGATTATTGGTTCCATAATTTACAAAAGTAACTAAGTCTTAAAATGAACTGTTACATTGTATGGTCGGTCTCTGTAGCCTAATTTAGGATACCCTGTGGTTTAGGCTGCAGTGACTTTCGCTCCTATAAGAAGAATCGCAAAATTACCAACAATAATATTTTAGATTGATAAGTAGTATGAAGTAAACAATTGGAATTCGAGAATTAATTCGAAATCAATTGACATCTACGTGGAAAGTAGAGTATGAAATCAATTGAATTCCCGTTTCTCAATCTAGCGTCCCATCTCGACAACATTAATTTAAATTCAAATTTTGAGGCCCGGGACAAGTTCGCAACTAATAAATCGAAATTGCCTATTGGGTCATGCCGAGATGGCGTATTTAGATAATTTAGATGCTTAATTAACACATCGTGGAGCAACAATCAATGAAACTGTCTTGGATCCCCTACTTAGTCGAAATTCCGCGGGCTCGTACGAAGCGATTTGCTTCCTCGTTTCTAATTCCAACCGCTAGGATATGGAATGCCCTTCCGGCTTCCGTTTTCCCCTCCTCTTTTAATATAGGTACCTTCAAATCAAGAGTGAATAGGCATCTTCTAGGCAAGCGCGCTCCACCTTAGGCTGCACCACCACTTGCAAGCAAGTCTGATTGCAGCCAAGCGCTGGCCTATATATTTAAAAAAAAAAAGGATCCATTTCAGAGAGCGATTGAGCCGGTATTCTCCCGACGTTGTGGGAAAACTACATAATATAGTCCGTCAAACTAATCTGACCCGGTGGCCAAAATTGGAACTATTTTTATGCCTGTTTAGTTTTTGTTTTATTTTTCACTAGTGGGCTCGGCAGACTTTGGCCCTGAACCTCGAATCCGATTGCAGCGTCCCCAACCGGGTCCAATTGGTCCAGCTGTTCACGCGTGATGCCGTGACAAAGGGAAATAGGGATTCAACATATTAAACCTTAAAAGGGACCCGACGTGTATATTACGACTTTCGTAGATCCTCTATTTAATAATCACTAAAAAATAATTTATTTGACTAGTGGTCAAATATCCAATTGGTCTTGATTAGGCGTTGAAGGTCTAAAATGGATATTTGATACCCAATTTTACTAAGTATACGAAGTACGAACAGGTTAGATCTCCCTGGCGGAGTGGTGGTGACTGGTGCGCGCTGTTGTCTTAAATGTGGGGTCCCAGGGTTCGATCCCCGGCAGGGTCAATTTGGGAATTTATAGCTTCTGAAATTTTTCTGGTCTGGTCTGGTAGGCAGCTTTGGCCGTGGTTAGTTACCGGCAAAGACGGGCCGCCAAGCGGTTTAGCGTTCCGTTACGATGCCGTGTACTTAGAAACAGATGACGCGTGTGAGTTAAATATAACTGCCATACCCCTAACAGGTTAGCCCGTTGACATGACATTCGACTGCATTATCACTTACCACCAGGTGAGATCGCAGCCAAGGCCTAACTTGTTGTGGAATAAAAAAAGTCCCGTTGCGCTGGCTCGAGCGTTTTGTTTGATCCCGGCTTTAAAAAGTTCCTAAGAAATATCTTCGTTCAACCTTGTGCTTTATCAACGGCCGCTTTAGATTTAGAATGTAAAGGTAGGAACATATTTTCAGCGGCAGTTAACGGTTCGTACCTCGGAATAACGAGGTCATGGAGCCTTTTTTTGTTTTTGACGGTCATTTTAAACTTTCATTAGTGAATTCGCGTACGAAAATGTGCAACATTTTATTTTTCCCTTTGTATGCTTGAAATAAATAATTTGGGAACACTTCGTAAAAAAGTATCTCAAAATATATAACCATGAAGAGCAGTCTTCTTTTTTTAAATTCCACTACAAGTTAGCCCTTGACTGCGATCTCACCTGATGGTAAGTGATGATGTAGTCTAAGATGGTAGCGGGCTAACCTGTTAGGGGTATGGCAGTTATAATTAAACCCATACCCCTAGTCGGTTTCTACACGGCATCGTACCGGAACGCTAAATCGCTTGGCGGTACGTCTTTGCCGGTAGGGTGGTAACTAGCCACGGCCCAAGCCTCCCACCAGACAAAACGTCCTCGAACAGCTCGTGTCGCCAAATGGCAAATAGTATGGATCCAAGATATTAGTGTATGGTCGCTTATGGACCACATAAATGTCTAGCCCCACTTGAGATGCACAGTGCGGCGCGGTACTTATCGGTAAAATATTATTTGTATGAGTATGGATGGGGCCGCGCCGCGCAGTGCATCTCCGTGCCGCGTCGCTTAAGTGGGCCCAGCTCCGTACAACCTCATACAAAGAATACCCCGCATTGGAAAGCGTTGGCAGACCACTCACGAAGTCGCAGGGAGCTGCTGGTACAAGGCAACGCAAGACTATATACTTCTATACTAATATTATAAATGCGAAAGCTTGGATGGATGGATTTATGGATGGATGGATGGATGAATGTTTGTTACTAAATCACGCCCCTACGGCTGAACGGATCTGGACGAAATTTGGCACAGAGAAAGATTATAAGTCTGGAATAGCACATAGGGTACTTTTTATCCCAGATAATTAAAGAGCTCCCGCGGGAACCAAAAACCTCAATTCACGCGGATAAAGTCGCGGGCCTCAGCTAGTATATGTCCAGCTGTGGACATCTACCGGTTGACGATGACGTCAGAGCCGTTAGCTCCTTCTATACATGTTTATTCCCCAAAACCGTACGTTAGGCACTAACCACACTAAACTTATGTTGTGCCGCAAAAGTTTGAGACAGATGCCCACTTTACTGTCTCAGTTGTGACCGCACGCTTAAAGTTTCAAGAGCGATCCCTTCAATTGGCCTTAAAACTAAACAAGATTGGGCTGGCCGGAGATGCTTCTGTTATGTAACTCTAAGGCTAGGGCCACATTTGTTCATTTCAGCGTATTCTGATCAGTAGGGCTAGCATGCGCACGAGTAAAATTATGTCTACCCGTTATCTCTATTTGTCTACCGAGGCAAACATGGTTTCATGTCTCGTTACGTCAAAAGTAGAGATAAAAGTAATATTTCTTATTTGTGGTATTTTTCTCTACGAACCCTTACATGCTGACTATTATTTTCGTGTAATATACCGCATTTTGTGCATGATTTAATTTTTGCAGGATTATCGTTCGTATATGTAAGTTTATTATTAGTTAATTATGTTAGGGTTAACGAAAAATTAGCTGGCAATAAAAACATCTCTCTCGCGAGATATCTCGGTGTGCGCATGCTAAGCCTGCTGGTGTACCGTATCGAGTACTCGTATCTTAGGCTATGTGCACATTTGATCATTTCGTGTGTATGTCGTAATCATTAGGACGCAGATAAGATACTCTGTAGTAATCAAATGTGGTAGAGCAAGATCCCAGAGCCGCCAGACCTTACTTATTTTCTGAGAAACAAAATGTGTGTAATATAGTAGCTTTGGCACGTAGATTTAACGTACGCATACTCGCAAATTTGGGGCGACGGCCAATTTATAGTTATAAGGTGCTAAAGGTACGTAAAAACGTTGCTAACTTTACTTATTTTCTGAGTGCTGATTTTTATGTATGTTGTACAGAATATTGTTAATAATTAATAATCAATACTCCCAGACTCATGCCGTGGGCCGTTATTTCTGCCAGACACTTTAAAGGTCGCAAAAAAAAAACTTAACTTTACTTATTTTCTGAGTCTTCATTTTTATACACGAAACTCAGGAAACTGTTTCAATACTATTTGCAAGCCGCCAGACTAATCTGATGGGCCAAACATCCGCCAGACTCAATTTGAAATTTCGCTGTGATAAAATGTTCGCCTTATTTACAAGGTTTTAGGGACCTTTTTCATTGTGTGGAGTAAAGAAAACCATCAATTATTGCAATCTAAGCCTGTGTACGAAAAGCTTACGAAAATCCACAATAAAGGGGGTGAAATGAGGGTTGGAACCTTACATGAAGGTTCTAAGTTTTTGAAGTTAGGGACTTGAAAATCGGCATTAAGGTTATTAGTTTTAAATAATAATAACCTGTATAAGCAATTTTCTGAAAATCCACCCCAAAAGGGGTGAAATGGGGGTTGGAAGTTTATATGAAAATCCTATGTTTTTGAAGCTAGAGACATGAAAATCGGCACTTAAGTTTTTATTTTTAAATAATAAAAACCTGTATAAGCAGTTTTACGAAAATCCACAACAAAGGGGGTGAAATGGAAGTTGGAAGCTTACATGAAGGTTCTAAGTTTTTGAAGTCAAGGACTTTAAAATCGGCATTTAGATTATTAATTTTAAATAATAATAACCTGTGTAAGCAATTTTTCGAAAATTCAGCCCAAAGGGGGTGAATGGGAGTTAGTAGCTTGTATGAAAGCTCTATGTTTTTGAAGTTAGAGACATGAAAATCGGCATTTAACTTATTAAGTAGTTTTAAATAATAAATACCTTCGTAAGCTATACATAATATATTATAGCCTCTTTAGATATGCCTTTTGCAGCGGGAAAATTTTATAATCTTATAGGAATATCAGAAATTGTACGCGATCGAAGTCGCGGGCGACCACTAGTGCTAATAAATATGTTTATCTATGCTCATATCTAAATCCGAAATATTATAAATGCGAAACTGTGTCTGTCTGTCTGTCTGTCTGCTACGCTTTCTCGGACCATCATTTCAACCGATTTTGGTGAAATTTGGTATAGAGGTAGGCTATATACCGGGGAAGGACATAGGAGTGACATGAGGAGATTCAGTGAGCTAGACTTAATCAGCTGTGAATTCTTGCGGCTATAATATATAGCTTAAGAGGCCGTATACTCGCCATCGGTCAATTTTGGAATCTGTAGGTATACCGTACAGTAGACCGTTAGGCTGCACTCATACATAGACGACATAGGCCAGTAAATATACTTTGATACTTTGCGTAGTCAAGTTCGTACGTACGTGCGGTCGTACGTTCTGCAGTACCATTTTACACGTGAATTTGATCAGACTTTGATAATATTTTTCGGTCATAATATAGGTATTTTATAGAACTTTATTTTTACACAATTTGTGTTATTTAAATACTAAACATTCATGGTAAATTTTATTTTATCAGTAATTTCGTCAAACTTTTAAGAAATACAGGTTATTGTGACGCGTAAATTTTGATAAATCGTGCACATTGATTTGATTTTTTTATTAACTAATTTTGTATAGAACGTATAAAAACGAATTGCAACAGTCCAATTTTAAGAGCGTGTTTATCATATTAGTATTTTTTATAAGTCATTTATTATAATTTTTCGTGGATTTATATGGGTGAAAAGTGTCACCCAAAAGTGCAAAAATGGTAAACGTATTCTGCAAGAATGAGAATTTCACTATTATATTTCAATAAAATTAATTTTTTATTTGCAACAGTCTACTAAGGAGGGATTAATCTTTAATGTTTTAATTTTCTTTTTGTTCTAATACTAATATCTCATGCACAAAGCTCATCAAAAGTTCTTAAAATGTCGGTTTACGGGTTTACGGACTGTTAAGAAGGTTTTTATTATTGAAAATAAATGCCGATTTCCATGTTTTCAAAAACATAGAGCTTTCATACAAACTACTAACTCCCATTTCACCCCCTTTGGGCTGAATTTTCGAAAAATTGCTTACACAGGTTATTATTATTTAAAAATAATAATCTAAATGCCGATTTTAGAGTCCTTGACTTCAAAAACTTAGAACCTTCATGTAAGCTTCCAACTTCCATTTCACCCCCTTTGTTGTGGATTTTCGTAAAACTGCTTATACAGGTTTTTATTATTTAAAAATAAAAACTTAAGTGCCGATTTTCATGTCTCTAGCTTCAAAAACATAGGATTTTCATACAAACTTCCAACCCCCATTTCACCACTTTTGGGGTGGATTTTCAAAAATTGCTTTTACAGGTTATTATTACTTAAAACTAATAACCATAATGCCGATTTTCAAGTCCCTAACTTTAAAAACTTAGAACCTTCATGTAAGGTTCCAACCCTCATTTCACCCCCTTTATTGTGGATTTTCGTAAGCTTTTCGTACACAGGCTTAGAAATTGCAATAATTGATGGTTTTCTTTACTCCACACAATGAAAAAGGCCCCTAAAACCTTGTAAATAAGGCGAACATTTTATCACAGCGAAATTTCAAATTGAGTCTGGCGGATGTTTGGCCCATCAGATTAGTCTGGCTGCTTGCAAATAGTATTGAAACAGTTCCCTGAGTATCGTGTATAAAAATGAAGACTCAGAAAATAAGTAAAGTTAAGTTTTTTTTTTGCGACCTTTAAAGTGTCTGGCAGAAATAACGGCCCACGGCATGAGTCTGGGAGTATTGATTATTAATTATTAACAATATTCTGTACAACATACATAAAAATCAGCACTCAGAAAATAAGTAAAGTTAGCAACGTTTGTACGTACCTTTAGCACCTTATAACTATAAATTGGCCGTCGCCCCAAATTTGCGAGTATGCGTACGTTAAATCTACGTACCAAAGCTACTATATTACACACATTTTGTTTCTCAGAAAATAAGTAAGGTCTGGCTGCTCTGGGATCTTGGACCATGGACATAGCATGAGGATCATAGGGCCGTCATATTATGTAATAACTATTTATTTCAGAGTAATGGAGAATCTAAGAATCTTTTAAGTATTATTGTGTAAGTTTACGTGTGTTTGGAAGTTTGGTTTTACTCCTTCAAGCTACAATGACTGAACCGATTTCGCTGAAATTCGGAATATAGATAGCTTATAACCTGGATTAACACTTACGCTACATTTATACAAAATTAAAGCGTACCTATATTAAATTATTTAATTCTATGAAAGTATATTAAAATTTGGATCAAAATTACGCTTAATATTATTTTAAAAGGTGCACAAATCTTATAAATTAATACAGTAAAATGTATCCGTTTGCAAGTTATTACGGCACAAATATTCGCAAAAACGTAAGCGAGAAACAAAAATGTCACCAACAATAAAGCCAACTTTGCCATGTATTTCCGCTTTTAATACGCGAACCATGAATTCTAAGTTACGCAGGACATTCCCATAAAAAATCGCTGTTGTGCCAAAGTATAGTTAGCGCCAATCAAATAGTCATCTCTGAGGTGAGGTGCGAGTGCTTGTTTGCGCAGATAAGACCTGCGTGCAAACTGTCGGTCAACGTACATACTACGCACGAAAATATGCTATTGCGACGCGTCTTGCGTCAACTTCATACGCGACTTAATGATTGGCGCCAACTATACCTGTTAGAAAAATCGGTTAGAAGGTATATCCTGAAATCTTTTTCAGGATGTACCTACCAATGTCATCGGATCCTGATTTTACCACTTTAGAATAAAGGGATTTTCATTCTTTCTTTCAGATGGATGTAGAAGCATTGGTCGGCCAAAACTTCGATGTTTAGATGGAGTTAACCAAGACGCCAAGCGGCTTGGAATAAAGAATTGGAAAATGAGCGCAAAAAACAGAGACAGAAAGAGAAATACAATGACCACGCCCGGGCCCACAAATGGGTGTACCGATGATGATTATCGCTTTTAGACAAGGAAAAATTCCGAAAATATAGAAACATTCTATACTATTTTAAAAAGGGCAGAAAGGATTTTAAGATTTTCATCTTTTCCTATTCATCGTTTTTCAATTTGTACAAGGGTGGATAGTGGATAAAAAAGTTACAGGGCGACGCTGGATCTAGGGTGCAAGGCTGCAAGACCGTGGCGTCTGTAATTTCCTACAAGAGACCAACAGTCAGGATTGTACTAATTATATTGTTTGTCGACCATGACAACAATTTCTTGTCCCGAATTAAAATAAATAAAACATGGTCAATGTAGGTCAAAACAAAATTGTTCCGGCTTTCGGTTCGCCCGCTCTGGGCGAAATTCAAAGCGCAGTTGATTTATAATTTTGATTAACGGCCTTACCTACAAACAAACTACTTTTTTCCGACCGCGACGATTTGAAAAGCCGTTCTTAACCCGTTTTTTCATAACTAACTTTAACTACGTCAAAGTTCTGAGTGGCGAGCCGCCGGTTTTAGGTTAAAAATTATTTTAAAGGTTTACCTACAGCGCTTGTTCTGAGTTTTTGTTGAACATTGTTTCGCTAACAGCCTATTATTGTTTCACAGCTTTTCAAAACATCTATCTATCAAGAAGTGGCGAAAGGGGGCAACATACCCCAGTAAAATCATCAAGCTCATTAAAGAAAAAAGAAAACAGAGGAAAAAATGGCATCATTCAAGATCCCCACAAGATAAAAGACGCTTAAACAATCTAACCAAACAAATTAAGAGAGCAATACAAAAATTTAATGAAGCCACCTTAAAAAAACACCTTCAAAGCTTGACCGCTGATCGTGATTCTAACTATGCCCTCTGGAAAGTCACAAAAAACATGAAGAGACCTATAACACAAATTCCTCCAATCAGGGATGTTAATGGAAAATGGGCAATCAACAATATACAAAAAGCTAAATTATTTGCAAATCATCTTCAAAGTATATTCCAACCAAACGATGGCCACACACATCATAATGACCTCCAGCAAACTCAACCGATAGAGGAAGACATCCAAATAAAACTCGTCACACCAAAAGAAGTATTACGGGTAATAAAATATAACCTGAGTCAAAAGAAATCACCGGGCTACGATCTTATCACCGGAGAAGTCTTAAATAATCTACCACGCAAAGCTCTTGTTAAGCTTACTAATTTAATCAATGCAGCATTTCGACTTAAGTATGTACCTGATTTATGGAAAATTGCTGAAGTAATTATGATATCCAAGCCAGGGAAACCTCCCCAAGAAACAACATCGTACAGACCAATTTCGCTGCTACCCATAATGTCCAAACTATTTGAAAAGCTATTGCTTAAGAGAATTAAACCCATAATAGATGACAAAAATCTCGTACCAAGCCACCAATTTGGATTCAGAGAAAAGCATTCTACAATTGATCAGGTTCATAGAATAGTTAACATAATTGAGCAAACATTTGAAGAAAAAAAGGTTTGCACTACTGTATTTTTAGATGTAGCGCAAGCCTTCGACAAAGTATGGCATGAAGGACTTGTATATAAGCTGAATATGATGTTACCCAAAGCATTTTCAGAAATTTTGAAATCATATATTACTAACAGAATGTTCAGAATACGTCAAGAAGATGCATATTCGGAATTGAAGGAAATAAAAGCTGGGGTTCCACAAGGAAGTGTACTTGGTCCGGTCCTGTACCTTTTGTACACCAGTGATATCCCAGTGTCAGAGAACAATGTGATTGCTACTTTCGCTGACGATACTGCCATAATAGGAATTGGAAAAAGTCACGATGAAGCAGTCTCAAAAGTCCAAGCTTCCATTAATAAAGTCCACGACTGGACAACCAGATGGCGAATTAAGTTGAACGAATCAAAATCGGTGCATATAGATTTCACAAATAAAGCACTGAAATATCACCCGATTTACATTAACGGGCAACAGATAACGTATGCTAATACAGCTAAATACCTCGGTATGACACTGGACACAAAACTGAGGTGGAAAACACATGTTAAAAAGAAACAAGAACAGTTAGAAATACGATATAAAAATATGTATTGGCTACTTGGCAGAAAATCTTGTTTGTCAATACACAATAAAATTCTACTATATAAACAAGTCCTAATGCCTATTTGGACTTATGGCATACAGCTGTGGGGCTGCACTAAAAAAACCAATATGCAAATAATACAAAGGTTCCAAAACAAAGTACTTCGTAACATCGTGAATGCACCTTGGTACATTAGAAATGACGTAATTCATCGGGACCTGAAAATTGAATACGTCGACAAAGTCATCACCAAATTTGCAGAAGTCCACGATCATCGGCTTCACCATCACGTTAACGTAGAGGCAATCCAGTTGCTCGACGTTACGCAATTAGTGAGAAGACTAAAAAGGACAAAACCTTTTGAGTTAGTGCATAGTGATTAGTGACTAGTGATAGTGTAGTGATAGTGCTGCCTGAAAGAACACATGAACAAAGTGTCTATTTACAACAAGAAAGACTAAGATACGTCATTGGACCATTTCTTAGCACATAAGATAATTATAAGCTTAGGTTAAAGAAAAATTACTCATTAGTCAAATAGTTTGGCTAGATTGTAATTATATTGAGTGCCCTTCATTGGTACTTAATAATAGAAAAAAAAAAAAAAAAAATCTATCTATGTATTTTGCAGATAGGTAAGTTTCCGGGATAGTATAGTATGTGCGTGTAAGTGTTCGTCGATTTTGTTAAATGCAAATCCATATCCATACTAATCCATACTAATATTATAAATGCGAAAGTGTGTCTGTCTGTCTGTCTGCTACGCTTTAACGGCCCCTCTTTTCAACCGATTTTGATGAAATTTGGTATAGAGGTAGGTTATATCCCGGGGAAGGACATAGGCTACTTTTTATCCCGGAAAATTAAGTAGTTCCCGTGGGAATCAAAAAAAAATAATTCACGTGGACGAAGTCGCGGGCATCATCTAGTATTATAATAATGCGAAAGTGTGTCTGTCTGTCTGTCCGTCTGTCTGTCTGTTTGCTACGCTTTCACGGCCCATCTATTCAACCGATTTTGATGAAATTTGGTATAGAGGTAGGTTATATCCCGGGGAAGGACATAGGCTACTTTTTATCCCGGAAAATTAAGTAGTTCCCGTGGGAATCAAAAAAAATTAATTCACGTGGACGAAGTCGCGGGCATCATCTAGTGCTATATAAAATTTCTGTTAGTTGTGTTAGCCATGGGTAGAGATGTGTATAAATGAGATCCCCATTTGCAGTTTTTTGTTAGCCCTTGACTCACCTGGTGATAAGTGATGATGCAGTCTGAAATAGTAGTGGACTAACCTGTTACAGGTATGGCATTTACCAAAATACTGGGGATATGGCAGTTATATTAAATCCATACTGTTAGATTGAAAGTTAAATACAATTTATGTATGGTATCCCTGCGATGGTTTTGTAGAGTGGCAACACTGCTCGAGGGTGGCCGGATGACGATGGCATAACGCGAGTGACGTGTGTCTGTGTAAATAATTGCTAATTAAAGTATTAAAATGGATAAACCGTGTTTTGGATTTAATATCTCAGAAGAGGGATAATGTATTTCACGTGCTAATTAATTGTTTATCCGGACCTATCCTGAAAATGGTACAAATTGTAATTCAAGATGTTATGACGCCATGACCGTGACGTAATACGTGAAGCAAAAAAAAGAAAAGAATTATTAATTGTTGTCATGACGGAAGGTTGAACTATAAAATACAAGAAGGATAAATGAGTGCTACAACTCGTATTGTGAAATGATCGTAAGTACATAAATACCTACGTGGGTTGGCAATCGGAATTGCATTGGAAAGTTGGCATGGAAAACTTAAAAAGAGGTATCAATGGAATAGTTAGTACTTATCAAGTACTTGCATACAAATTACCAAAGGTCAATGAGGTATGAGGTTTTACTACTATATCAATTCCATTCAGCATGTAAAGTGCCTGGAGAGAGACCTACCTAGTGGTACTGTGTGTAGGGTACATGGAAACGGTGAGTTTATTAAAATATTTATTTGAAAGAAATGATTAAAGGTTATAAAGGTATCTACCATTATGACTACAGCCCATTAACGTCCCGCTGCTGGGCACAGGCCTCCACATTCATAGGAGAGAGGGAATTAGAGCTTAGACCCACCACTCTGATCCAATGCGGGTTGGCGGGCTAAAGGTCTAAAGATAACTAGTATAATAAATAGATAGATCATACCTACAGAGGGAGATAAGTAAGTACTTGCAGGTTGTACTTGCTTACATTAAGTACTTAAGTATCTAAGTTTTATGTGAAAGATCATAGTGAATTACACTGGTAGGTAGTTCATAACATGATCTACCTATGAGATATTTAAAGAGTTAAGTCAAAGCTATAATAGGTTGGTATGGTAGTTGGTCGACTACATAACATGGTATAAGTATTATGTAACTTATTGAAGAGGTATTTACTAATTTATTTAGTTGGAAATTAGTTTAATTGATAATCTTGTACCTAAATTGATAGTGAATATTCAATTTATTCTGAGAGTTATGTGAATCATATATATACCTAATATTGTTTGAGTAAATGAACAGAGGTCAAAAGTAACTGTAATATTATACATTCCATTAAAGCAAGTATAACCCATTAAAGGTCCTTACAAGTGAAAATTGCATTTGTAGAGTGAACGGATACCCAGTTAAAATAATAAGTAAGTTACAGTTTAGCCGTTTAGTATAAATAATATCAGAGCTATACATGTTTGAAGGGCTAGAGCAAGTATATAATTGAGTAAGTACATTATATATAAAGATTGGGTGGCATAGATACATTTGTTCGGAAAATGTGAATTGAAATAATATCAAATCTGCCTGGATGAAAAATGGGTTAGCCGAACTGGGTGTGAATTATGATGATGATTATTATTATGACAGGTTTTGAGACCCGGTTCAACTGAAGTTGGTATTTAATAATAAGTGTGTTGTCTGTCTCAAGTATTGCACAGTGGCTGTTTGGAGCGGTGTGCTTTATTGCCTGATAGAGCATATGATTTCTCATTATGCGGAGAGACTGAAGGAAAAGAGAGATATCACATCAGTGATGGTACTCACACCTGGGGTACCATGGTTATGGTGCTGTGTACGGGCTTATGTCTGTTAAGATAGCAGAGGTTTTGCCAAGATAATAATGTTTTTAATTTTACAGGTGTAATTAATAAATTAATTCTTGAGTTTTAGTGTGGTCTTCGCAATGTTCTCTGGCCAAGACCAAAAGCTAGTGGCATATTATGTTTTGGTGGTTGCTTATCCTGCACCTTGAATAACAATGGAATGGAATGATGTCTATATAACATATGGGCCGAGTCCGGGTTGCATATCTTGCAGTCGTGTTAGCAAATAAATGCAAAAAGAATTAAGTGGTAATTTTGGTAAATTCCAATTTAATTGTAATGGATGAGGACTCTTTGGTGACTAAAGTTTAGTCAAAGAGGATAAGTGGCAAAAGCAAAAGGAAACATAAAGGAGAATGTCCATTGTTGCAAAAGGAAAGTCATCATTTTGTTTAGAGGAAAAATAAAGGAGGATGCCAAATTTTTGAAAATGGAAAATTATCATTTTTGTTTAGAGGGAAAATAAAGGAGATTGGCAAGTTTGTAAAAGGCGATGGCACCTTTTAGTGCAAGGAGATTGATTTACAGTCATCTTATATGGTGCAAGGAGTTTCAAGAATGATGCAAAGTGTAAGATTTAACTTTTATAGTTAAAGAGTCAAAGTCAAAATATATTTATTCAAAGTGGGTACTTACACAGTACACTTAATGAACGTCAAGTATACAAAGTATAAGACGTGGTGGTGATGATTAACATAGGTATCTTAAAATTAAAGTTACGAGGGTTCCAAACGCGCCCTGGTCTGAGAAGAGTAAAATTGTTTCTTATGAATTTGGGAGCTAAAGCCCGGCTGTTGAATAGAGAAATGTTACTCTGGAGAAAAAAATAAATAAATAAAGAGGATGTCGGGGTGGAATGGTACTGGTGGAATGGTACTGGTGGACCGGTAATGATAATATTGCAAATAATTCATATGGTGGAGATGAACAGGGTGTATAATATGAGAACATAACGGTATTTTGGGAGTGACTCATTTGTGATATTTTGGTTTGATATTTGTTGAGGTAAAAACAAAATAGAAATAAATATGCCTGCGGGGCCATGGGTCAGCTTCAGGAAAATACCTAAAGGTGAAGTACACTTATTGTAAATGTCACATGCCTGAGGGGCTTCAGAACAAATTGATGCATGCGCCAGCAGGGCTGCACAGCAGATCAGTTTTAGCTAAATACCTTAAGTGGGGTACACTTACTGTATATGTCACATGCCTAAGGGGCTTTCATACAAATTAACGCATATTGGCGCAGGGCTGCACGGCAGAACAGTGCAGAGTACAGAACAGTAAATGTAACATGCCTTAGGGGCTTCAGTACAAACTAATACATTGACTTGCAGGGTTGCAGATTAGTTTCAGGGAAATGCCTAACAGGGGCCTATGGCTCAGTGGTAGGACACGCCTGAGGGGTTTCAGTGCCAATTCATGCATATGCCTGCGGGGCTACTGGTAAGTTTCAAAACATGCCTAAAGGGGCTACAGCGCAGATAAGCCAACATGCCTAAGGGGCTACAGAACACATGTCTTAAGGGGCTCCAACGCAAATTATAGCACACGCCTCCGGGGCGACAGAGCGCATACCTTAAGGGGCTGCAGTACGTATAGCGTATGCCTACTGCGTAACGGATCAGCTTGCTGGGCACACAGCTGATAGAACATGCCTGAGGAGTTATATTATGTGGTACAGCACATGCCTGCGGGGCTACTTCACACAGAGTGCCTTCAGTATAATTTAAATTATTTTTCAGTAAAGGGCAGTTAGCCGTTGTGGTTGTCGCACCTTGCCTTCGGGGCCTAAGTACCTGCCTTCGGGGCCTAAGTACTTGCCTTCGGGGCCTACGTACTTGCCTTCGGGGCCTACGCACTTGCCTTCGGGGCCTACGCACTTGCCTTCGGGGCCTACGCATTTGCCTTCGGGGCCAACGCACTTGCCTTCGGGGCCAACGCAATTGCCTTTGGGGCCAAAGTACTTGCCTTCGGGGCCTACGTACTTGCCTTCGGGGCCTACGTATTTGCCTTCGGGGCCGACGTACTTGCCTTCGGGGCCTACGTACTTGCCTTCGGGGCCAATGGACTTGCCTTCGGGGCCTACGTACTTGCCTTCGGGGCCTACGCACTTGCCTTCGGGGCCTACGCATTTGCCTTCGGGGCCAACGCACTTGCCTTCGGGGCCAATGCACTTGCCTTCGGGGCTAACGAACCTTGCCTTCGGGCCGACATACCTTGCCTTCGGGGCCGATGAACCTTGCCTTCGGGGCCGATGAACCTTGCCTTCGGGGCCGACACACCTCGCCTTCGGGGCTTATACTTTCAAGTGTGGACATTAGCGCCCTCGGGGCTGGGATGTAAAGCCTAGCGGATTCTGATGAGCAGATGGCGAATCACTAATAAGTTACCAGTGGAGCTCATGTACGCTGACCGCATAACTCATGTGGTTGTTTCTTGCCCGTGGGGCTCACCGCTCATGTAAGTTAATTCCGTACCTCTTATATTTTACTACATTTTGAATATATCGCTGGTGTGGAAAACAGGGGCCATGATGCCAGTAGACTGGGAAAGTCTAGCCTGCGGGGCTGCTACGTTTCGATTGTCGGTAGCGAGAGTTGCAAAATACAGCAAAGCTTAGGTAAATTGCCCGCGGGGCTAGCCAGATTAGTACAGGTAATCTATTACTCGCCGTTGGGGGCATGATAATATTTAAGTAGCAAAACAGCTGTTTTCTGCTTTTCAGCCGCTTTCAGGCGAAAGCGCAATGATGATGATGTTCAGTGAGTGTCACGGTTAGGTGACATAAAGGCTTAATAGGTCTGTAAAAAAAAAATACGCAGATGATATCCACTGATATCAACTATTGTTTTAAATGCGAGGAACTGAGTGGCAAACAAGTAATATAACCGCCGCGTAAGTTGAGCTATGCACAGTAACACATTTCGAGTGTCAAATGATGTGCGTTATGAGGTGCGCCGCGACGGGCCGCACGTTACCATACGTTCCATACCATAGTTCTGTAGTACGATGTACCTGCGCAGATGACCGCCATTTTGGGTCAAGTTATGGGATGCGATTTATCTCGGTGTTATGTTTTGATGCCATTTGGGGTTCACTAAGATTCATGTGAGAGTAACAATATTTCTATGCAGGTTGAGCGATGTAACAAAATATCGTGTAAAGAGATTTACTTATCTTGTAAAGAGACTCGCTCTATGATGTTCCTTGGGACATTCATTCATGAAAGTGATATGAATAACATAATTAGATTGAGGAGGAACAGTGAAAAGTAAATTACCAAAATATTGAACAACCAAGTAGGTACACTACTACACGTATTTTATATTTTATTACCATTATATTATATTTATATTATGATATTATATTATATTATATACGTTTTCACCACAATATCACGACTGCACAAATCAAAATGATATGAGTTGGCAAGCAGATGCCAAGGTATGTTGTATTGAATAGTATCAACATTTGAGTTCGGTTTTACGAAACGTTGAAATTTGGCAAGAGCTGATGAAGGCAGTACCGGGCAGTTGAGTTGCCTGTCGTGTTAACTTAAAACGAACAATACAATGCAGGGCCACGGTATAAGGTAAATCTATTCTTCCGGTGGGAATAAGGTGCTTTTGAAACTTCAACATTTCAAATGAAATTAGGAACGTAGAGATTTGCTCAAAAGATGGAGCATGTGCAAAATATACAAAATGGCTCATTATAGAGAACGTGGCTCAGGTCTTCGGGTTTTATTGAGTTTTGTAACCAATTGTAACCGATTGTCGGATAAAGTTCTGGGGGTGAATTGTAACATATGCTAGCCTGGCTAAGGCTTACAGAGAAGGTATATGTCATTTATGCCATGTGTAGAGAGGAAAGCATAACTAAGTGTAATGGATGAGTAATAATAACCATTCTGGAAAGTAACAAAGTGAACATGAGTATACTCATAGGAAAATTAATTATAGGTGTATAATAACACCAGTAGACTATAAAAATCTTATTTATTATTTAATCAAATGATTGTGTTCTCATTTCCATGAGAATGTCGAAATTGTTACAAATTGCACTTATAAAATTGAAACTTTGTGTTAAGAGTAAGCAAGTGTATGATGGTATAGACCAGACAGAGTTAGTTTCTCCCATTTCACTGATTAATACCTAAAGATTAATTATTGTCATTAAATTGCACTGAGTTAACTAAAGTAAGTAAGGCAAAGTTATTAAACATCATGTTTTTGGGTAATTAACGGAAAACTCTGTGTAATGCTGGAAAGCTACTTCTGAATAAGGTTATGTTTACAAAATGAACATGTGTAGGAAGCTTTTGTTGTTTGTGAAATATGGCGATTCAGTTACTTCAGTATCTTGCTACACGTGAATTCACCAGAGTTAGAATAATATGATGAGATGTGTCATGGGTGATAAATCCATATTTACTTATTAGGTGATGTTTTGTAACGCGAAAAGACGATGGAGACTGATGCTCTTTTACCCTAAAACATAGTCTTGTTATCTGCAACTGTATTTGGCTAAGGGTTATAATGCCAGTGCTTTAACATTTGGGGTCTCAGGCGTTAAAGACCAGCGTTAATACTACAAATGGCAGAGTAGCATCAGCAATCATCGTGATTTTAATTAAGTGCTCAAATTATGTAGACTTCGGGACGAAGTTTGGGTCAGGATGACCGAACTGTTAGATTGAAAGTTAAATACAATTTATGTATGGTATCCCTGCGATGGTTTTGTAGAGTGGCAACACTGCTCGAGGGTGGCCGGATGACGATGGCATAACGCGAGTGACGTGTGTCTGTGTAAATAATTGCTAATTAAAGTATTAAAATGGATAAACCGTGTTTTGGATTTAATAATACCCCTAATAATAAAAATAATGTCCTCCCGACCGAATTTCCGCCACGGCGGCCAATCTCCAGAGAGATTAGCCATCTGCGCGGGAGATATTATAGTGCACAAGTGTGTGCGCAAACACAGGGGCACTCTCTGTTTCTCTACTCTCATAGCCCGATGGGACGGAAAATCCGACACTACCGGAGAGAGATCTCTCCATTTCCCTAATAGGTAGGTACACGACGTCATACCGGAACGCTATAATATATCTCTTGGCACGTCTTTGCCGGTAGGGTGCTAAATAGCCAATTATATAGAACTAGTTGATGCCCGCGACTTTGTCCGCGTAGTTTAAGTTTTTTTTATTCCCGAGGGAACTCCTTAATTTTCCGGGATAAAAAGAAGCCAAAGTATTGAAGGACAAACCAACAAACCAATAAACCAACAAACAAACACACTTTCGCATTTATAATCTAATAAATATTATATAAATATTATAAATGCGAAAGTTTGGATGGATGGATGTATGTATGGATGTATGTTTGTTACTCAATCACGCTCCAACGGCTGAACGGATCTGGATGAAATTTGGCACAGAGATAGATTATGGTCTGGAATAGCACATAGGCTACTTTTTATCCCGGAAAATTAAAGAGTTCCCGCGGGAACCGAAAAACCTAAATCCACGCGGACGAAGTCGCGAGCATCAGCTAGTATTATAAATGCGAAAGTTTGGATGGATGTATGGATGGATGTTTGTTACTCAATCACGCCGGAACGGCTGAACGGATCTGGATGAAATTTAGCACAGAGATAGCTTATAGTCTGGAATAGCACATAGGCTACTTTTTATCCCGGAAAATTAAGGAGTTCCCGCGGGAATCAAAAAACTTATTCCACGCGGACGAAGTCGCGGGCATCAGCTAGTATTAAGTAAGTATGATGATATGATAAGAGTCTAGAATTAAGTATAACCAGAATACAAACAATGAAATCAATTTAGCAATTCGAACATTGAAATTGCTTGTAGCATTTAACTTAGGTATTATTTCGTTTTACAAAGGAGCAACATAAATCTTAATGATTTAATTAAGAGATTGAGGGACGTTACCATTGTTCTGCTGTCAAACATCAAACGTAGCAACTGAGTTAATTAATGAATTGTTTCGTTAATCATGACTTAATGAATTATTGATATCTGTTGTAATGGATCTGACGTTAAACGTAAATCAGGCAGTTTACTTGCTGGAAAGTTTTAGACGAATATTGTACTTACAAATTACTAGCTGATGCCCGCGACTCCGTCTGCGTGGATTTAGGTTTTTCCGTTCCCGCGGGAACTCTTTAATTATCCGGGATAAAAAGTTGCCTATGTGTTAATCCAGATAATAATCTATCTCTGTGCCAAATTTCATCCAGATCCGTTCAGCCGTTCGGGCGTGATTGAGTAACAAACATCCATACATCCATCCAAACTTTCGCATTTATAATATTTATATATATTTGATATTTGACTAGCTGATGCCCGCGCCTTCGTCCGCGTGGTTTAAGTTTTTTTGATTCCCGCGGGAACTCCTTAATTTTCCAGGATAAAAAGTAGCCTATGTCACTCTCTGCACGTCCTTAACTATATCTATGACAAAAATCACGTCGATCCGTTGCTCCGTTGCGGCGTGATTGAAGGACAAACCAACACACTTTCGCATTTATCCATACTAATATTATAAATGCGAAAGTGTGTCTGTCTGTCTGTCTGTCTGTCTGTCTGTCTGTCTGTCTGTCTGCTACGCTTTCCCGGCCCATCTTTTCAACCGATTTTGCTGAAATTTGGTATAGAGGTAGGTTATATCCCGGGAAAGGACATAGGCTACTTTTTATCCCGGAAAATTAAGGAGTTCCTGCGGGAATCAAAAACCTTAATCCACGCGGACGAAGTCGCGGGAATCATCTAGTAATACATATAAGTATAATTATTGTACTCGTAGTCTTGCTGAAAATAATCTCTTCATTATAAATTCAGAAGCAAATGAAATCATACTAATATTATAAATGCAAAAGTGTGTTTGTTTGTTGGTTTGTCCTTCAATCACGCCACAATTGAGCAACGGATCGACGTGATTTTTTGCGATGGTATAGTTGAGGACCTGGAGAGTGATATAGGCTACTTTTTATCCCGGAAAATTAAGTAGTTCCCGCGGGAATCAAAAAACTTAAACCACGCGGACGAAACGCGGGCATCAGCTATTTACTTATAATTATTGTAACCTTGCTGAAAATAATCTCTTCATTATAAATTCAAAATCGAATGAAATATCTACGTAATGATTGCTCTAAATACCTACTTTACGTTAAGGGTCCGTAAACCCGTAAACCGACATTTTAAGAACTTTTGATGAGCTTTGTGCATGAAATATTAGTATTATAACAAGAAGAAAATTAAAACATTAAAGATTAATCCCTCCGTAATAGACTATTGCAAACAAAATATTAATTTTATTGAAATATAATAGTGAAATTCTCATTCTTGCAGAATACGTTTACCATTTTTACACTTTTGGGTGACACTTTTGACCCATATATATCCACGAAAAATTATAATAAATGACTTATAAAAAATACAAATTTGATAAACACATTCTTAAAATTGGACTGTTGCAATTCGTTTTTATACGTTCCATACAAAATTAGTTAATAAAAAAATCAATGTGCACGATTTATCAAAATTTACGGGTAACAATAACCTGGATTTCTTAAAAGTTTGGCGAAATTACTGATAAAATAAAATTTACTATGAATGTTTAGTATTTATATAATATAAATTGTACAAAAATAAAGTTCTATAAAATACCCATATGACCGAAAAATATTATTAAAGTCTGATCAAATTCACGTGTCAAATGGTATTATACTGCTGATCGTACGACGAACGTACGTACGAACTTGATTACGCAAAGTATCAAAGTATCTTTACCGGCCTATGTCGTCTATGTGTGAGTGCAGTATAACTGTCTACTGTGCGGTATACCTACAGATTCCAAAATTGGCTGATGGCGAGTATACGGGCCCTTAAATCTCACGATGGTACGGAACCCTTCGTGTGCAAGTCCGACTCACACTTGGCCTGTTTTTTAGGGTTCCGTACCCAAAGGGTAAAAACGGGACCCTATTACTAAGACTCCGCTGTCTGTCTGTCTGTCTGTCTGTCTGTCTGTCTGTCTGTCTGTCTGTCTGTCTGTCTGTCTGTCTGTCTCCAGGCTGTATCTCATAAACCGTGATAGCTAGAAAGCTGAAATTTTCACAAATGATGTATTTCCGTTGCCGCTATAACAACAAATACTAAAAATTAAAAAAATATATATATTAAGGGGGGTCCCCATACAATAAACGTGTTTTTTTCGTATTTTTTTGCTCAATATTAAAAACGGTAACAGGTAGACGGTTCAAATTTTCACAGAATATTAACTTGTATATTACCTTTCAAAATAAATAATTAAATATCAATAAAGTAAATATTAAAGGGGGGCTCCCATACAACAAACGTAATTTTTATTTTTAATACGTCATAAATCGTAAAACTTACTACAGGTTTGTACGGAACCCTCGGTGCGCGAGTCCGACTCGCACTTGGCCGGTTTTTTTTATTTTATATTTTTTGACGACCTCGCTGGCGTAGCGGTGAGTGCTGTCTTATAAGTTGAAGGTCCAAGGTTCGATCCCCGGCTGGGTTAATTCGGGAACTTATAATTTTCTGAATTTTCTCTGGTCTGGCTCGGTGGGTGGCTTCGGCCGTGGCTAGTTACCGGCAAAGACGTACCGTCAAGCAATTTAGCGTTCCAGTACGATGCTGTGTAGAAGCCGATTGGGGTTGGGTTTGATGTTATCTGCTATATCCCAAAAGGTTAGCCCGCTGCCATCTTAGACTGCATCATCACTTACCATCAGGCGAGATTGCAGTCAAGGGCTAACTTGTAGTGGCGTAAAAAAATGGCACCGCAACATATTATGTGTCTTTATTTTTTAACTAGCTGATGCCCGCGACTTCTTTTGCGTGGTTTGAGGTTTTTTGGTTCCCGCGGGAACTCCTTAAATTTCCGGGATAAACAGTAGCGTAAGTGCTATTCCAGACTATAATCTATTTCTCTGCCAAATTTCAGCCAGATCCGTTCAGGCGTTCTGGCGGGATTGAGTAACAAACATCCATCCATCCATCCATCCGTCCAAACTTTCACTTTTATAATAGATATCAATGTTGATAAATGTTAGATTGATAAAAAAAGAACAAAATTCGCGGCGGGTGTTAGCACGAGCAATTTTTAATGTATTCCAAAAGTTCCGGACATCCACTGAAGTGTCGCCGCGGTTTCGGCTTCGAAGTTTTGAGTGCGGTCCCCTCGATTTACTCCAAATCAAACAACTTTACGATGTAGGCTGAAGGGCAATGCTTTTAATTTTTTTTTTCGATGACCTCATTGGTGCAGTAGTGAGCGCTGCTGAACGCTTGGATTCGATTCCCAGCAGAGGCAGTTTGGGAATATATAATAACTAAATGCTCTCTAGTCTAGTCAGTGGTCTGTTAAGAGCTTATAGTCGTGGCTGGTTACCGGCAAATTACAAGTGCAAAACATGAGCCTAAAATCAACGTTTTACCCATCGATTTACCAACTAAGGATACAACATTACCTACAAATTAATACTCAAAAAGCGTCCACAATCGCTTATACAAACACAGCTATAGATAATATAGAATGAGACACCAAACGGTTCACAAAAACCAACCATAAAGTTTTATATTTAGGGTTCAATTTTGTAATAACAATTCGACACATACGACATTTTGTCGCCTAGTGTACTCATGCGTGACTGAGGCGAAAATTGTTCACAATATCTATTTGTGCACAATTTGACCGTGCCGTTTTTTGCGTTCCGAATCCGATGGTGCGTCTAAGGTATTGGTAAGTCAATGGTTTTACCGGTTAAAACGGTAAAACGGACGGCTTAGGAAAGTGGTAAAATATTATTTGAATACGAAACTAAATATCGTTTATTGAAAACAAAACAATAGAAATTAAAGCTAGCTAGCCTAACCTAATTACTATATAAATCATGCCCATCATCATCATCATCAAGCCTAGAAGCAGGCATTACAAGTTTATTTTTATTTCTAGTATTGACATTATGACAATCACTTTTCTTCTTGAATTTATCAATGTGTTTATGCACGTATACTAAATTTTCAAATATATATTGGTTGTGCACTGTCATAATATTGAATTTTTTGAATTTATCTCTTAGTGACTCTCTTGGTCCCATATTATATATGGCTCGAACAGCCCTCTTCTGCAGCACAAAAACAGAATTAATATCAGCAGCATTACCCCATAATAATATACCATATGACATAATGCTGTGAAAGTAACCAAAATAAACTAATCTCGCCGTTTCTATATCTGTCAACTGGCGAATCTTTTTAACCGCTCGATACCGATGCTCTCCAGGACCTCAACTATACGTATACCCATACAACAAATCACATCGATCCATTGCTCCGTCGTAGCTGCAGGACAGACCGACAATAATACCTACCTAGGAACTGCAAACTGGATTAGTATCCACTAACTGGTCCACTAGTTTGGCGAGATTTAGATTTTAAAAAAATGGTTGTATCAATTTGAATTAAATAAATTAAAAAAAAAAAAAAAAAATAGTACACTACAGCTGTACCTATTGTGATAGGAACTATGACGGAGGAATATATTTTGTGAACCACCAAATTTAAAAAAATATCTAAATAACTAAAACTTAACTCCTTACAGGTAAGTAACCTAATGTGATAGATAAGCTTAGGTACTTACTAAAATTATTCATCAAGTAAAAAAAATCTTACACAATAACAAAAAAATAAATATCAAAATTAACAATTAATTCATTGTATTAGACTTTAAAGATTGTCCATGAGTTTTTGTCCGAAATATAATCGTCTTTAATTGTGTATATCTAATTTTTATTTTTATTTTTTTATCCACTACTAATTTAAAGAACGCGTAAATTTTTAGCGAGTGTCGCTGAAAGTTCACGAAATATTTAATGTTTCTCCGAGTGCTGTGAACTAACAAAAGGCTTTGTGTAGCTGTACTCGTAGCTACACCACGTGTTATGATGCGGAATCCTTTGAGTGAGAATTTGTTGGGCTTTACTAGAGGACGAGATATTGACCGCAACTACAGAACGGCTATTAAAGACATGTTCATTTAAGTGAACAATTATTATTACTTAGAAAGTTCTCTACTGATGACTTCCATCCATCCATCCATCAGCCTGTATGCTTCCACTGCTGGACATAGGCCTTTTCGAGAGCGCGCCACCAAACACGGTCCTCCACCTTCCTCATCCACCCGCTTCCCGCCACCTTCTTTAGGTCATCGGACCAGCGAGCTGGAGGTCGTCCTACACTGCGCTTACCGGTACGCGGTCTCCACTCCAGAACACGTCTGCCCCAACGGCCATCGCCAACTGATGACTTATCATTGTTTAAAACAGTATTATTGTAAATTTCAGTGTCACATGACGTACCTTGACGTCCCTAAAATAAGGATTATAATTCTGAACCAATAGCAACAACAATATTAAAATAATACTGCTTTAAGCGATGGTAGTAAGCCTCCTAGCAGTCTATTGCCGCAAAACATGACTGAGAGCTTATTTAAGAAATGTTTCTTTTTATTGATTTTTTGTCCTAATGTCCTTCGTCCTAATGTTGTCAAGATCAAATTCCAGCTATGGAAATCTCAAAGAAAATAGTACATAAGTACATAAGGTACATAAGGTGTGCGTAAACATAATATTTAAAAGCAATTCCATGGAACTTTATAACGTACTCTCAATTTTATAATTTTATATTTCTATAAAATTGTTACTCGACACGTCTAATCACGTGTAAGTTAGGAACAATACGTATAAGATCGTAGATAGAGAAAGGGCTATATAACACCAACTTCGTGTTGTCCGAGGCACGCAGTTGTCAAATCTGCCAACATTTCTACTCCAGGTTATAAACGTTTTGAAGTAAAAACTTCTTTAGCCGCGTTGAGCCCTTTTTGGTAGGGGGTAAACTTGAGGATTCGCGTCACCGACATGCTCGCGTTGTTACGAAGACAAAAGGTCTTAAATATACTACATTCATAATTAAATTTGAATGCCTTAGTTTTAAGGTTTATATTTTAATTATTTTAAAAATCTATCCCTAAAAATCTCTACTGAAACAAAAGCGGAAAGTAGCTAAAAGGCTTCATTTTGAGATTTTTTTTGGCTTATCCTTATATATCCGTATATAGTCCCCATATAGTCCTTGCATATCCTTGTTTTTTCCCACCGCTGTTTCTGCACTGGGCGTAAACAAAGCCCGCAATCTGCATATGAAGCAGGCTTCCACCGGCGTCAAGGAAAAACGCTAAAAACGCCATCACTCATACATGCCCGCTCTAATCGAGTCAAATAAAGAGTTTGAATTTAAAACGCCCTGCCTGTCTGTTAGCTCTATACCCTTTTGTGATTCGAAGTAAATTTTTAAATTTTTCACACAATTTTTCGTATTTTCATTTTTTATCTATACTAATATTATAAATGCAAAAGTTTGGATGGATGGATGGATGGAATAATGTTTGTTACTAAATCACTTCAGAACGGCTAAACGGATCTGGATGAAATTTGGGATATCGATAGATCATAGTCTGTAATAACACATAGGCTACTTTTTATCCCGGAAAATTGAAGAGTTTCTGTGGGAACCAAAAACCGCCTCAATCCCGCGGACCGTAGCTAATTAAGACCGGAAGTAATTTAATATTTCTATTTTATCGTGTGACGTTTGGTGATTAATAATAATTTATAATAGTTGTTACTAGATATTTGAAAAATCACGCTTTTCCAGGATAATAATAAGCGTTTTTCAGGAATCAGGACGCATGCTGTCTGTCCTAAAGTTCGTTGAAATTGGTTTAGCAGTTGAGTTGAGGAGGTTAGAAAGAAAAAAAAAAACATTTATTTTCAAACTGTGCCATACATAACAAGCATACCTACCGCATCACATGACACAAACCGAAAAATGGTCCAGGCTCAGCATAATGCTGTATGTGCAGTGCAAGCACTGCCATACAGCGCTGATTTTCAGCCTGAACCCCTTAGCCTTTTAGGAGGTTGAGTTGAGGAGATAATTAACAAAAAAACACTTTCGGAATGTAGTTGGAATTTAAAATGCCTGTCTATTTAGTTTGAAGCTCTTTTCGTTGGAATTTTTCAATTTTTCACGCTTTATTGTTATGGTATTATTATTTCGCAATTTAACCCTGGAATTCATAAACGTTGGGTAACCAGTCTCTGGCAAAATGCCGTTCACGATTCGCGTAGGACTTGAATGTAGAATCAACCTTTGTTGCAATTCATAAACGTTCGCCAGACAATCTCCTAGCTGAATGGAGAAGAAATGGAGATGTACAGAATATTGTCTATTGATTGACATGTTATCTGTGGAAATTCTCTATGGATGTCACTTTGACGCACTGAGTCACTCAAGTGAACGTCAATGTTTGTTTACAAACAAACATTGACGCGGTTTTCAATTTCCAATGCTTTCCAATTTTAGGGAATAATAGAAAGCAAAGACCGAAGCGAATTCGAAATTTACGTGGTAAAACGCTGACGAATAATACCACTTTGATAGCGGTGATGCACAACTTCATGATTTGTATATCCTGCATAAAGTCAGAGACGGCCAAGCTGACGGTACATCCTGGGCACGTATAAGAATCGCTCTGGAGCACCTTTGCAAAAATATCGCGAAGATATGTTTGTTCGCAGATAACAAAAGTGCAGCTTACTCTCCATAAACTGAAGTCCAGTAGAACTACTTCAGCTCTTACGAGTACGTTCTAAACTGTTCCGGCATGGTGCAAAGATGTGTTCATCAGTGCAGACTTTTGGCCTGAGGGCATAGTATACCGTCGTTACAGGGAAGCGAGAACAAGAATTCCTTCTGCTTCATAAGACTATAATATACTTATTTTTAGAATTGTATTTATAGTATTTTATGAATTATATTGTATTGTGTTATAATTATGATTAAATATTGTTGCCTGATTTAAATAAATAATTCAATGTTAAGATCAAAGTTATCATGTTCTTGCTTAGTCACTGAAGTAATAGGATACCAAATTTCGAATCTATCAAACCTGTATTGGTAGTTGCTCTCATACTTTCTTCAACATATTATGATAATCTGCAAATAGCTGAAGAGATTTTCTTGAATCATTGCTAAGAACACTTTCGATCAAGTCCTCTAAACCAAAAAAATAAATCAAAATCGGTTCGTCCGTTTGGGAGCTATGCTGCCGCAGACAAATACACAGATGCACAAACACACACACCCTCTTTTAGCGTCGGTAAGTAGTCAAGACTGAAAGACCATGAAGGTACTTATAGAGCTAGTTTTATGGCATTTATACATGGCTTTATATAAAAATTCTATTTTTATTTATGAATGAATAAGTACAGAAAACTACAAAATGTTATAATCCATTTAATATTATTTTAACAATTAATACCAGGCTGAAGAAGGACATCATTCATATTTTTGACTGCTATTATGATTCTTGTATTGCTAGCCACTTCCTTTTCGCCTCAAGAAATGCACATATCATATGAGGTCATCCAACCAAATGAATTAATCCACGACCTTTATTCTAACTTCTTCACACAAGATCTGGGCTCAAACTGAGGATAGTAGAACAACGTATGTTCTGGAATTGCCTTTAGGTACTGTGTAGTACATACATTAACTGTAGTTCCTTTATTTTGCGCTCGATATTATGTATTATTCGTCAACATCCTATGTCCTATGAGATAAGTACAGAGTCATTATAAAAATTTTCTTCTTTCTTGTTTACCTAATTCTGTATACCATCAATTAGCCTTTGCGTCTACTAGCCTTGCATCTTTATGTAGGCTGGCCGATTGTGGTATCTTTCAAGAGTCCGTCCTCATGCGGCACTTCTTTCTTCTGGCAATAATTCATAGCCATCGTTTCAATCCCTCCCCGGCCCACTATTAAATACTGAGCGCGTGCCTCTTCTTAGAACGAGAAGGGTAACTTCCGGAAATACCCGTCTGTATCAGGACAGCATAAATCGTCGTAGTTTTATATGCACTGGCTGTAATTAGCGATTTCATCATCAATGTAAAGCCATCATTCGCTTTACACTACACTTTGGATAATTGGTGGATTTATTGGTTTTACCACAAGTACAAACTTAGAAGAACATGTTGTATATGACTCAAATCACATTTTTTCTTCGATTTTTTATTAAAAATCAAGATTTATTACGCACAAATAGCCCACAAAATACAAAAATAAAGCTATGTCAAACTCATGTCATAGCAAAAGCCTCGTTTGATTGTGTCTGATTCGCGGAAATCGGCGAATCAGTATTCAGCCGCTGTTAGCGACCGCATGGAGAGTCTCTTTCGACTATGAAATGCAAAAGAGAGTCTCTTTCGACTATGAAATGCAAAAAGCTTGAATTCGATACATAGCGCTTGAAACGTCTCGGAAAAGAGCCGTTCAGTCGATTATGAATTCCACTGTAAAACTTAAACCGGGTATTGTTGTGCAATTTATGAATTGAATTTTCCTAATACACGCCGGAGATTTGATTTATTATATCGGCAAATAGTGTATTTGAATTTCCTAACGAACTATTCTGAGACCTTTTCTCTTGTTCCATTATTCTGACAAATAAATCCTTATTGGCTACATTCCAGTATGGATAATATAATGGAAAGTGCCAATTAATGTTCCTCTAACCGACTACCACAATAGTACCTATTGTACCTATTTTAACTATTATTATATCTTAAGGTCTAGGACTCGATATTTCATAATCCAAATATGAACCTATACTATATTAATACATCGTGAGGAAACAGTGCATGTATGTACGCTTAGTATAAGCTTTAACATTACAAATTAAATTGATCGTATTGAGTGTTCGATCACATTAGCGTCAAAGTAAAATGAACTGTAAATACATTTGTTTAGAGCTCTTTTTTGAGTATGCATTCACAGCCAGCGCTCCAGACGATACGTTTCGAAATTAAAATCAGTTGTACTGCATTTTTAACTTTAAGTCAAGAGTTTTTGGGTCCATTTTACTTTGACGCGATGTGATGTGATCGAACGTTCAATTCGATTAATCGAATTTGCAATGTGAAAACTTAGACTAAGCGTACTGGTATTTTTACTCCCTGGCATCGTTTCTCAGAGCTTTATCAATAAATATATAGAGAATCCCGATCAGCTTGCCGAAGTGTTGCTTCAAATAGAGCATTCTAGCAGATCGGCTGGCGGTCGACCTCTCCGGCGGTGTCATGGTCCTTCGAGTCGCTCGTCTGCGATGGAGGTGGATTTCTGTGGCCAGGGCCATGGCTGAAAGTGATTAAAATAAGGTATTAACTAAGTGATAAGCAAAGTGAACTGCCTCGTTGGTCTAGTGGTTAGCATGTTAGACTGCAGCCAACGAGTTCCCGGTTTCGAGTCTCCACCGGGTCGGGCCATAGCAAGTATTGGGTTTTTCTGACAAGCCAAAGACAATGTTTATTCAAAATTGGCACCCATACTGTACAATTTTTGAACGTTTAGTATACAAAGTATAAGACGTGATGGTGATAGTTAACGAAAGCTACAGGGGTTCCAAACGCGCCCTGGTCTGAGAAGAGCTCACAACAAACTCAGCCGGGTTTTTTGCCCTAAACTACTATAGGACGTCATCGCTTTAATTAATTTTAATTTAATATGGAGAGCCGCATTGACCCATCTAGGAATCGAATTCAGGACCACAATGCCAGAGATATCGAAATTTCTAAAACGACAAGGTCTGGAGCCATTTTTATAAAAATATCAAATCAGATTTTTTTCGAGCGGCGCCATTAATTGCTAAATTCTATTAATTCAGATTGAGGTGAAAATTTTTCGGGGTACGGAGCTCATAATAATAATGAGGGTGATGATGTTAATTCCGTAAAATTCTAGGAAATAATAATTATCCCTCATTAAAGTGGAATTGGAGGTTAGTTGCTATCACAGGGTAAGTTTATAAAGGTACGATTACATTCCTTAAAAAAAAATACTCATACCTAGGGCTTGGATTTTTTTTAAATCTTTATGCAATCGATCGAAAAGTACGTCTGTTTCTCATACTTCTTATAAATGAGAAATAATAAGAGGCTACCAATATTATTATAAATGCGAATGAATGTTACATGTTGTTGTTTGCTGGTTATTTGATTTGTTCTTCAATCACGCCGCAATGTTAGCAACATTTAAATTGTAGGATAAAAATATGCTTACCTGCTAAGAAGTATCCCACGCCTAGAAGACAAAATGCACCTTGGAACATTGTCAAGGAAACCGGTTCAAGACCAATCGTCGATTCGGGTTGCACCTGAAATAGAAAGAAAATATAATAACTATCACTTAAGAGGATCGTCTAGTGACGAAACGCGACGCGAGCAGGTATTTTCAATAATGCTATCTGTTTCACAACGCTTCGCTGCCTTCTCCGTATCGTGCGATAGAGAGAGTTGCAAGTCCAGTAGGCATATGCCTACATTTTATTCTTGAAATATTGTTTCGGGTGATAACGTTTTTAGTTTTTACCCCCCCAAACGTTTACGAAATTAGACAATTTTGGTCTCATTAGATTCAGTGCACCTTAATCTAGGCTCGCACGTTTTATTTTTTTAGTATTTTAGTTTAGTTAAATTTAAAAAAATTAAAATACTCGAGGAAGTTTTTAGGTAAAAAATATGGATATTTAGACGCTAATGACTTTTAACATAAGCAATATTTCTTTAAAATTAAAACGTACGAGCATAGTTCTTCATCGTATCTGCAACATTTCTGAAACTTATGAAAATTGGACAACATTTACTGAAAAAAAAACGTTATCGCTTTTTGTATGAAAATTTACAACTAGACGATCCTCTTAACCCATGTTCTCTCTTTCTCTGCGTCGTATACCTCGTTGCCATCATGGTAGGAGTTTTCAAACTTAACAAAGCGTACTATATTTGTATGAAATACATAGTTGTGACGTCATCAAATTACAACGCATTTTTTTCTTTACTCTATAGTTTAAAATATAGTTATCCAACTTAAAACTAACCGAGGATGTGATTTTTTTGGGTCTTTTGGAAGACCTTCTGTTTAATAATCAGTAAGAAATAATTATTTCTTATTCATAATTTATTTTTGACAGCATCATTCGTATTCATTTAAGTGACCGTATTTACCTGCGCTGTTCCAGTATTTTCTGTAGGGTCACTATTTTCTTTAGTGTCGCTTTCTGCTACGGACTCCGACCTCCTCGAGTGTTCTGGTAGGTTTTTGTATTCGTCGGTTGTCATTTTCGCTAGGATACCAGCTTCGAAGAGCGTCATCACTCTGGAAGAATGGTTTGTAGGAAAAGTAACATAATACATAGCCTCACAACTCAATTTAAGAAATTTTGACGACCTTCCTGGCGCAGTGGTTAACGCTGTGGTCTTCTATGTGGGAGGTCCCGGGTTCGATCCCCAGCAGCGTCAATGCGGGAATTTATCATCCATTCATTATCCATCCATCAGCCTGTATGCATCCACTGCTGTACATAGGCCTTTTCGAGAGCGCGTCACCAAACACGGTCCTCTGCCTTCGTCATCCACCCGCTTTACGCCACCTTCTTTAGGTCATCGGACCAGAGAGCTGGAGGTCGTCCTACACAGCGTGATTTTATAATGACTGCATTTTTCTGGTCTAGCTTTCGGCCGTGGCTAGTTACCACCCTACCAGCAAAGACGTGCCGCCAAGCGATTTAGCGATACGATGCCGTGTAGAAACCAATAGACGGGTTTAATATAGCTGCTAGTTTGTAGTGAAATAAAATCCATAGATTTAATAAATTTCTATATTTTTGGTATAACCTGGTACCAAATTTCATTAAAATCGGTTAAAAAGATAGGCAGTTAAAGGCAGACAGACACACTTTCGCATTTATAATATTAGTATAGCTTTAATTATAAACTTACATGTTATTAAATGTCTCAAGGTACGGACAACCGATTTGTAACGCTATAGCGGAATACCTTGTGTACAACTTTTCACTCAAATGGAAATTATGAGAACCTATAACGGAACAAGGGAACATAATTAAAACTATGAAAAAACACGACTATGGTATATATAATATGGACGATAATATGGTAATACTAGCTGATGCCCACGACTTCGTCCGCGTGGATTGAGGTTTTTCGGTTCCCGCGGGAACTCTTTAATTTTCCGGGATAAGCTTATGTGCTATTCCAGACTATAATCCATCTCTGTGCCAAATTTCATTCAGATCCGTTCAGCCGTTGGAGCGTGATTGAGTAACAAACATCCATACATCCATACATCCATCCAAACTTTCGTATTTATAATATTTATTTGATTGTTTTTTTTTAAAGTTGCCAAATTAGCTAGTGCAACTCAGGATGATTTAAGAATTCTAACGACACCCCATCCATCCAAATCTGTTCAGGCATTTAGAAGTTATCGTGGAATATAGAAACTCGCATACATCTCGTACATGAACCCTGATAACGTTTTAAACTCCTTTTTTGGCCAGTCGTTTAAAAATAAATATATTCATTTCATATTATATTTAAAAAGTTAATTTAAAAATACTCAAATACTAAACCTTGAGGCCAAGTTTTTACTGGAAAACTTTTTCACAACTTTTTTTTTTGAAAACTTAATAACTTAGCATTTCAATTGAAGCTTTTCGCTGTACACTCTAGACACTCTTATCTCTATGTTATTAGAAGTGGTCGATCAATGCGCTTAGAACTGGCAATTTAAATATTTATTTTAGTTTACCAAAACATAGGGAGATGTTTAAAAATCGGAGGGAGGCCTTTGCCCAGTCGTGGGACAGTACAGGCTAGATTAGATTACCAAATCTCTCGGTGTCGTAGTAAAGCGTCTCCCTTCCACCCAGTATGGCAATGCGTCGTTTGGAAAGTACCATATGAACACCTACTTCCACGCTGTGCACTCGCTGTATGCGTTGCCGGCGCATGAGACGAGCGAGACGGCCGTATACACCTGTTCCGTTCTGGAAAAATATTGTTGGAAATGTAACATTTTTTTGAAGTGAAACTTCATTAGAATTGTTGTGATTTGAAAATTCGATGAAACGAAAAAGCAACATTAAAAAGAGACAAACATATATTCATAATAGAATTTAGCCTGCGAGAGAATGAGATAGAATACAAGTTATATGTTCACGTCCAATAGATGGCGCTGTACGATATTGAGTAGCGCTACTTCTCCATTGTGCTCAAATGGGTTATTACACACAATTACACACACATTTTTTGTTTATTTACGGCTCTGAATTCCAGCGGTTGTAGTCAGTGGCGACAACGATGGTGCTATTGAAAATATATTATCGAATGATTAGCTAAAATGATTGGCCTAATAGGAAAAGGATGAAATAGAAATAGAAATATAGATGATTTATTTCATGTAGGACAACTTGTTCCACTTATGATACCTAAGTCGTAAGAATCTACCACCGGTTCGGAAAACTGTTCTACTGAGAAGAACCGGCAAGAACCGGCAATCCTTTTCCTCATTGTATATTGTCTGCTCTATTTTTGGACCTGTCAATTTAAAATTTCAAGAACCATTCTAAATTAAACTGCTTTCAAATTGGGTATTTGACAAAAATTCAAATCAGCAACTTTTTTCAAACGTCAAAACGTTTGCTTAGTATGGGACGTTGTATGAAGTAATGAACAGTGACTTCAACAATATTCGGCGCACTTTTTAATTCAATCGGCACTTTAAAATGATTTTAGAACATAAAACTAACAGGGGACGTGGATATTACGACTTTTGGGAGATCCTTTTCATTAAAAGGATTTTCATTATCACTAAAAAATAATTTATTTGAATAGTTGTCAAAGTCCCAATTGGCCTTGATTAGGCGTTGAAGGTCTAAAATAATTTTATCTCACCTGCAAAATAGCCAGTGAAGAACTATGTCGTTCCACCACCAGTTCATATCCCCTGTCTCTCATAGCCTCTTCCAGGGCTTGCAGGGTCCCTATAGGCTGCTCTTTAGCCGGTCTAGCGAGCAGACCAGTCAAGTTAGCCGAGTACATGTCCCCTATGACGTATGTAGCCCCTAGCGATATCAGAATGGAGACTAGTCGAGCTTTGTCGTCACAATTCATTATTTCATACAAAATCCCATACTAAGCACGTGTTTTGACGTTTGAAAAAAAGTTGCTAATTTGACAAGTTGTAAAATGCCCAATTAGGTCTTGGAGGGCTAGAATAATCTTACTTGCAAAATGGCCAGTGAAGAGCTATGTCGTTCCACCACCAGTTCATATCCCCTGTCTCTCATAGCCTCTTCCAGGGCCTGCAGTGTCCCTATAGGCTGCTCTTTAGCCGGTCTAGCGAGCAGACTGGTCAAGTTAGCCGAGTACATGTCCCCTATGACGTATGTAGCCCCTAGCGATATCAGAATGGAGACTAGACGAGCTTTGTGGGTTTTTGATGGTTCCTTAGTTGACGCTGGAAAAAAAAGTTTACTTTATGAATAGTACTGGATGATTCCCGCGGGAACTCTTTAATTTTCCGGGATAAAAAGTAGCCTATGTCCTTTCCCGGGATACAACTTATCCCTGTACCCAATTTCATCAAAATCGGTTGATCAGGTGGGCCGTGAAAGCGTAGCAGACAGACAGACAGACAGACATACTTTCGCAATTATAATATAAGTATGGAAAGTATGGAAGTATGGATGGATCAATGTTCATTATATTAGCGAGAAATATTTAATTTTTATCTATACTAATATTATAAATGTGAAAGTTTGGATAGATGGATAGAAGTATGGAGGGATGGAATATTGTTATTCAATCACGTAAGAAGGGCTGAACGGATCTGGATTAAATTTGGCAACAGAGATAGGTTATAGTCTGGAATAGATAATTAAAAAAAAAAAAACAAGGTCAAAAGTCAAAATTCAAGGTCAAAGTTCAAGGTCAAAGGTCAAAGTACAAGGTCAAAGTTCAAGGTCAACGTACTACGTTACTCGTACGAGTAGGGATTTTATTTATTTTGACAATTATAATAATGTTTCAGGAGCAGAGCATAGTTTAAATACAAATAAAATATTATATTATTTGAATGAGCCTAATATTAACTGTGATATAGTAAATAACTGTGATAATAGTATTAGTAATTGTGAAGTTAATAAATTAGATAATAATTCTCATTCAAATGTTTCAGATATGAAGCTGTGCGGATGCTGCTTGCATATTATGTGCAGTCTGCGTGTTCTCCCCCTTCAGACGTCGGTCTGGACGCTGAAGTTGTGCGGATGCCGCTTGTATATGTGCAGCCTGCGTGTTCTCCGCCTTCAGACGACTGTCTGGACGCTGAAGTTGTGCGGATGCCGCTTGTATATGTGCAGCCTGCGTGTTCTCCGCCTTCAGACGTCGGTCTGGACGCTGAAGTTGTGCGGATGCCGCTTGTATATGTGCAGCCTGCGTGTTCTCCGCCTTCAGACGTCTGTCTGGACGCTGAAGTTGTGCGGATGCCGCTTGTATATATGCAGCCTGCGTGTTCTCCGCCTTCAGACGTTTGTCTGGACGCTGAAGTTGTGCGGATGCCGCTTGTATATGTGCAGCCTGCGTGTTCTCCGCCTTCAGACGTCTGTCTGGACGCTGAAGTTGTGCGGATTAATCTATATAATACGAGTATATAAAATTCAAAATCCTGACTGACTGACTGACTGACTGACTTATATATCAACGCACAGCCTAAACCACTGGGGCTAGAAACTTGAAATTTTGACAGTAGGTTCCTTTTATAAGGAAGGATTTTTTAAAATTACATCCCTAAGGGGGTGAAATAGGGGGTGAAAGTTTGTATGAAAGTCCGTCATTTCTCAAGTTATATCCATGAAACTTGGTATATGAGCTACCAGTTAAAAATGAAGAAACATGTGTTTCACAATTTTTGAAAATTCTACCCCCGAAGGGGTGAAATAGGGGATGAAAGTTTGTATGCAAGTCCTTCATTTCTCAAGATATTTCTCATGTTATATCAACGAAACTTGGTATTTTAGCTTTAAATAAAAAATAAAGAAGTATGTGTGTCACAATTTTTCAAAATTCTACCCCCAAAGGAGTAAATTGGGGTTGAAAGTTTGTATGAAAGTCCTTCATTTCTCAAGTTATAGCTATGAAACAGCATTTGGGCTTTTGGTTAAGTATGAAGAAGTACGTGTTTCAACATTTTTGAAAATTCCCAAAGGGGTGAAATAGGGGATGAAAGGTTGTATGAACGTTTTTCAAATTAGATCAACGAAACTTGGTATTTTGGCTTTCGATAAAAAATAAAGAAGATCATGTGTCACAGTTTTACAAAATTCCACCCCCAAAAATAAATTTCTTCGCCTTGGCATCAAGCTTACGCCTCTATTGTTCCGGAACATGAGAATAGGCAACACAACCGAATACACGCAAATGGCTAAGATCTACACACGATCCAGTCCAAAGATGCTCATGCAGGTATACTGTTAGAAATAGCGACTGAAGGACAACGATTTTTTAAATATCTTATTGCCCTGAGCAGAATGGGGTGGCCGAGCGTGTCAACCGGACTCTATTTGAGAAGGCACGTACGATGTTGCAAGATGCTGGCCTGTCGAATCGATTTGGGGGGGAATCTGAAAAACGACACCAACACATTGTTGTCCCTTACCAAGAACATCCATACTTACATTGTTCAGATGACCTAGCCGCTTGTGCCATATACTCCTAGGAGCGCACTCTGCAACATGAGCACTCTTTGCAAGGGATTGGAGGACTCTAGGGTTAGGTAACTGCCTTGGTTTAACTTGGTTGAAATTAAAAAGTTCCCGCCGGAACCAAAAACCTCAATCCACGCGGACGAAGTCGCGGGCATCAGATAGTAAGATAAATAAAGATGTACGCACATTGTCTCAAGAACAGAGTGGTGGTGAACCAGCAGCAATCACTCAACAGCTCGAGTTGGTCTCTTTTGCGGTGCTGCCACAATGACGGTGCAGCTATGACGATCCACAGCGCTGGACCGATGATGAGCAGGGTGGCCCCTACTAGTGGCCAAACCTTCGTAAGAGAAAAATATTTATTCATTCATTCATTTATTTTTTGACGACCTCCGTGGCGCAGTGTTGAACGCTGTTGCCTTAACGTGCGGAGGTCCCGGGTTCGATCCCCGGCGGGGTTTGGAAATTTATAATTTCTGAATTTCCCTGATCTGACCTGGTGGGAGGCTTCGACCGTGGCTAGTTACCACCCTACCGGCAAAGACGTGCCACCAAGCGATTTAGCGTTCCGATACGATGCCGTGTAGAAACCGAATAGGGGTATGGGTTTAATATAACTGCCATGCCCCTAACAGGTTAGCCTGCTACCATCTTAGACTGCATCATCACTTACCATCAGGTGAGATCGCAGTATTGTGATAGTAGATTTACCTCCCATTGAAATGGCCTGATGATGGCAAGAGTCTCACTCAACTTGTCAGGGGCATGAGTGAGGAAGGCCCCAGAGTCCGCTAGGGTTAGGAAGGAGAACTCCACCGCTTGCAGCCTTTCCCAGGTCATTGTTACGTCTCCGACAAAGAAGTCAGCTTTCTATCAACAACAATTTTTTTAAAAAATCTCTTTATTGAAAACTAGCGATCCGCCCCGGCTTCGCACGGGTAGCACTAATAATCGTAATAGTCTATACCCAATATAGCTATAAAAATGGTTATTATGAGTCAACCTTGAAAGATACGAGTTATGCTATCACGGACTTTTTTTTAGAACTTTTTGAGAGGAACAATTCCACCATACATTGTTTTCGTGTAACTTTAACTATATATGCAGCGCACGCCACGTAAGCTCGCAGAAGAGAGGATTTTTTCCGACTTAGTTGATAGTTCACATAATTGCAATTTTCGTTATTTTATTTTCAAAAAATTAGAGATCCTTCTCTAATTTTTTGAAAATAAAATATAGCCTATGTTACTCGCTGATAATGTAGCTTTCTATAGGTGAAAGAATTTTTAAAATCGGTTCAGTAGTTTTTGAGTTTATCCAATACAAACAAACAAACAAACAAACAAATCTTTCCTCTTTATAATATTATAGTTTAGATAAACAATGAAAGCTTTATTACTTATATAAAATTGTTTGTTTTAGATTTATAATATTTTAAAGGATATTTAATTCTTCTAGCAGTTTGACTGGTTTTAATACAGTGGAGTGCTAATATCAGCTTGTTTTAAACATACTTCAAAGACAGGGCTTTTGCTAATTGCTACCCGAAATTAAAAGGAGCGGCTTTGGACTGAGAAGTTATAGCATAACAAACGTCAAATTTTCTTCGAGGGTAGCAAAAGATGATGAAATATGAGTACGAAGATTATATTGACAAAATAATAAGTAGCTAGTTATGGAATTAGGTCCTACTTACAGCTTGGTTGGTATATAAAGACTTACGCGTTTCCAGATCAAACCAAGAGTTCCTTTGAATGTTCCATTTCCAGATATTCTGGAACCCTGACTTCTTTCCGGTGGATCGTAGTATTTATACCTACGGTTAAGTAAGAAAGCTTAAAAATCTCGATTAAGTACGTACGAACTACGACATCCATACTAATATTATAAATGCGAAAGTGTGTCTGTCTATCTGTCTGAGCTACGCTATAACAGCTTATCTTTTCAACCGATTTTGATTAAATTTGGTATAGAGATAGGTTGTATCCCGAGGAAGGACATAGGCTATTTTTTGTCCCGGAAAAAAACTTAATCAACGTGGACGCAGTCGCGGGCATCATCTAGTACATAACATTATTTTAAACTTTGTCTGCGTGGTGGCATTCCCATAAAGGTTTACAATCCCATGGGAACTATTTGATTATCCGGGATAAAAAGTAACCTATATTACTCTTCATGTCCTCAGTTATAAACGAGCAAAATCACGCTGGTCCGTTGCTCTGTATCGGCGTGATTCAAGGACAAATCAAGAAAAACTCGTTGTCCTAGGTGAGCGATACAAGCGACGCCACGCGACGCGACGCGATTTAACGTCATAGAAAACAGATGTAGGTATCTACGCGACAACGTCTGTCATTTTCTACGGCGTCGCATCGCGTCGTGTCACGTGGCGTCGTTTCTGTCGCTCACCTAGAACAACGGAGGAGCTACTGTTTCATACTGTCGCGTCTCGTCGCATCGCGTCGCGTTGCCGTTTTTGTCGCTCACATAGACAACGGTACGCTTACTCCCAGTTTTAACATTGCAAATACGATTGATCGACGTGAGCGTTCGATCGCATTTGCGTCAAACTAAAATGAACCTTAATGTCATTAATTTAGAGCTCAATTTCGTGTATGCATTCACAGCCAGCGCTCCAAACCATACGTTTCGAAATTTAAATCGGTTGCACTGAATTTGTGGCTCTAAATCAATGCAATTAAGGTTCATTTTAGTTTGACGCAAATGTTTGACGTATCTGCAATATTAAAACTGGGAGTAAGGGCGCCTTCAAATTTGCCGCAAAGTGCCGCGCGGAAGCAGCGCGGCTGCAGCGCTGCGGTCGCGCTGCTTTGTAAATCCATATAAATAAAAAACACGCGACTGCAGCGCTGCACCCGCGCTGCGGCCGCGCATCAGTTCATCGATCGACTAGTGACGGGACTGCGCACGTATTTTTGTTCAAGTTTATCGATGAGGTTGAAAGTCGTCCAGCAATATGGGATTCGAAGTCCGACAAGTACAGCAACAAAATCGAAAAGAAAAAGGCTTGGGAAGAAATATTTATTGACAATTTCACAAACAAGACTCCAAGCTTAGAATAACTACCTATAGAAGGTATGTTTCCAAACAACGCCTTCTCAAAACGCAAGCTACAAATTCGCTATGTGTGCTGTGTTTACTTGCCTCGTAAACGCAAACATAATGTTGCCAGTTTAAATGTTTTCCATCTAAAAGTTGGGTAAGTAATTGGTTAGTTTGTTTGTAGCATTGTAGCTTCTAAAACTAAGTTAACCAGCTCTTTTCGGACTGCGAGCGTCGTACGATGCCATTTATGGCACCAATTGAACGGCTTACATTTCGCGAGTGTACTAGGTTTCTATAGGTAGTTATTCTAAGACTCCATGTGAAAAAAAATGAAGCATGTATGTATAATATTATGTATTGTTAACACAACTACTTTATATTTTCGTTGTTAGTGTTTCTTCGTCAGAGTCCATCGTGAAAATAAATATAGGTACAACCCTATGATGTTCGAACCTCGCGACAGGAGCGCGGCCGCAGCGCTGCAGCCGCGCTGCAGCCGCGCTACGCTTTGCGGCAAATTTGAAGGCGCCCTAAGCGTACAGGTTAGTACGGATACGGATGTAATAAATGAATACAGGTATCCCGCGAACTCACCTAAAGTTCAGCTTCTTGGCCATCAACGCGAGCAATTTGTCATCCCGGCCGCCGGTCACGTTGATGGTGGAGTCGTTGTTGTAGCTCACGAAGTGCCACGGCGGCGCCTGGCAACTCATTAATTTGTTCACGTGACATGTTGTGATAGTATTATAGTGTACTAGCTGATGCCCGCGACTTCGTCCGCGTGGTTTAAGTTTTTTTGATTCTGAACTCCTTAATTTTCCGGGATAAAAAGTATGTCACTCTCCAGGACCTCAACTATATCCATGCCAAAAAATCCGTTGCTCCGTTGCGGCGTGACTGAAGGACAAACCAACAAACCAATAAACCAACAAACAAACACACTTTCGCATTTATAATATTAGTATGATGTTCACACAGGTCAGTATTTACAGGATTCTTCTTAAACGGATCCGTCGGTACCTAGTGGAGATTATGTTCACACATGGTTCACACCGTATTTACAGGACCATTTTGAACGGAACCGTCGCAGACAGTATTAAAAATCCAGTAGGATTCGGAATACTGTTGTGAGTGTGAACTCGCTTCTATAACTACATACATCATCATCATCATCACCATCATCATCAGCCGTTGTGCATCCACTGTTGGACATAGGCCTCTTTCAAGTAATGCCAACGTGCTCTTTCCTCGGCTTTCCGCATCCAATCGATGCCAGCCACCCTCCGGATATCATCGCTCCACCTTGCTGGGGGGCGCCCTACGCTCCGCTTACCAAGACGCGGTCTCCAACTACATACGCCATCGCCGAATAAAAACGTATAAGTTGCTACGAACTTGTAGAAAAAAGACCGCTGAGTGAATTTAGGCTTACAGTAGCTTAATATCCAGAGTGAACGAGGCTATATGGTTGCTTTGAGTATCAATTATTGACCTTTGTTGGATGCAGCTTGATTTTTAACTGAGTCTGCACATACGAGTACATTTGTGCTACATGGGGCTACTTTAAAAATACGTACAATTACCTATTCTGAGCTATACCCTCTGAAGTGGTTGTCTTCCATAAGTTATACGTTATGTAACTCAGTAACTTAAAAAACACTTATTTAAGTAGACCTACTCGTATTTTTTTCGTACAAAAATAATCATCATTTTTGATGAGAGAGGTTACGAGTTACGATCTACTTAGGCCTCAGCAATCAAATAAATATTATAAATGCGAAAGTTTGGATGGATGTATGGATGTTTGTTACTCAATCACGCTCCAACGGCTGAACGGATCTGGATGAATTTTGGCACAGAGATAGATTATAGTCTGGAATAGCACATAGGCTACTTTTTATCCCGGAAAATTAAAGAGTTCACGCGGGAACCGAAAAACCTCAATCCACGCGGACGTAGTCGCGGGCATCAGCTAGTAAGAAATACGATGCAAAGATAGAGGTGGAGCTAAGTATATTTACTTACATGCAAAACGGGTACGTCAAAGACTCGTCCCTGAAAGTCGTGGTAGACGTTGTTAGCGGGCGGCAGTGAGGGCGACTTGTACAGACTCCCCGACCACCAGTTCACCAGCGTCAAGTGGTTTAACTTGTTGGGTGACGCTTGGTTGTAGTACAAACGGAACCTAAAATACAAATGATTTATAATCAAATAAACTGTTTGCGCTTTTAAATCGTCCAGTTCCACTGGTTCGAAATGCCACTGGTTTCATTGTTTCCCAGAAGAACCAGCCGAAACTCAGAAACCGCTCTTAAAAAAAAAATTGACAGTGAATAAAGTGTAGATACTAGATAAGTAATCCCAGCCCCAAGCGTAGCTGGAACGAGTCAAATCGAAACAGCTCTTTTATCATTCACATAATCTTCAACATTATTTAAGCTTTTTTTAGGAACATGCTTTTAATAGATTTCTTAAACTTGTGTAAAGGCAAGCCAAGAATGGATTATTTATACCCAAACAAGTGCGAGAACTAGGAAATCAACTTCAATAAAAATACATACAATTCTTTAAGTAGCTAGTTTCCGATTTAGAAAACCAAAAGAAAATTACAATCGTGCATTGTCGAGTCAACATCTCCTGAAGATGCTCCGGTATCGGAGTGAAAAGTAGTTTGGAAGATTTAGCTGTGGTGTGGTGAATATCGCGGTCTGTATGTGCGGGATACCACATAGATGTACCTACCTATTGTCGCGGATTGTAGCAAATTAAACTTCTAGTTCCTTCAATTATCATGGACTTCCGCAAAGTAACGCCTGCTTCTATCCAAAAAAAATTTTGTCTTTATTTAGAAATTCTTCGAGCATGTGCAGGCTTGATTATCGCGCCATCTTGCCAGCGTTTGTGAAATAAAATTTCCTCGTTCCCAAAGACCCAACACAAAGCCACCAAGCTCACGTACATTGTAATTCGATTTGAGAAAACGGCGATTGTGAATTGGCCAAAACATATTTTTTAGTGTTCGACGTTGGAATTTCCTTTGGCAAATATATTGGCTCTGCAGTCAATTTGCTGTGTTAACATAATAACGTCTGTAATTCTATGAAGGTTTGTTTTTGCTCGTATGTTGCGCTGGGCATTGGCTATTGTTTTGCCACGTCCTCTTTCTATAAATGACTGGTTGGTAATGTGTTTGACCACGCCCTTACTTTGTAGAAAGCCGTGATGTATTAAAGCTAGCTATGAATTGTATCTGTTTACTGTGCTATGAACCAATCATCATGTATCCATCCGCGTGATATAAAAAAATTGTTGGAATTTCTCAAAATTCCTTTAACGATTCTTAAAGATCTTCATTTATTCATTCAACAAAAAATACTTAGCGCTTGGCCTGGGTTGGAGCGGGCTTGCCTATAATGAAGTATTGAAGGTTGTATGCGGATAATTTCTGCTTTAAATTCATTCATAAAAAGTACAGTCGTTTGGTGCTTATAATATCATGCCATGAAAGTCCTGTTAAACTTGATCACAATTGATATTAATTGATGAATAAGCAGGTAGGTATTATTTACTAACTAGCTAATGCTAGAGACTGCGTCCGCGTGGATTGAGGTTTTTTGGTTCCCGCGGGAACTCTTTAATTTCCTGGGATAAAAAGAAGCCTATGTGTTATTCCAGACTATAATCTATCTCTGTGTCAAAATTCATCCAGATCCGTTCAGCCGTTCTGGCGTGATTGAGTAACAAACATCCATCGATGCATCCATCCATCGATCCAAACTTTCGCATTTATCGTGTTGTATTTATAAAATCTATACTGACACCATTTAGTCAAAAACCAACCACATACTTATTAGTCACTAGTTGATGCCCGCGACTTCGTCCGCGTGGATATACCAAGTTTCATCGAAATAACTTGAGAAATGACGGACTTTTATACAAACTTTCAACCCCTATTTCACCCCTTTGGGGGTGGAATTTTGAAAAACTGTGAAACACGTATGTTTTCATTTTTAACCCGCAGCTTGTATACCAAGTTTCATCGATATAACTTGAGAAATGAAGGACTTTCATGCAAACTTTCAACCCCTATTTCACCCCTTTGAGGGTGCATGCCGTATTAAGGTATTTGGATGTACTACAACTAGAAATTTAACATCATATGTAAACCCAAATCTGCAATAAATAAATGATTGATTGATTGATTGATTGATTGATTGAAATTTTGAAAAACTGTGAAACATTTATTTCTTCATTTTCAACCGGTAGCTTGTATACCAAGTTTAATCGATATAACTTGAGAAATGACGGACTTTCATACAAACTTTCACCTTCTATTTCACCCCCTTAGTGGTGGAATTTTGAAAAACTGTGACACACGTACTTCTTTATTTTTAACCGTTAGCCAAAATAAAAAGTTTCGTTGATATAACTTTTAAAACATCTTGAGAAACGAAGGACTTTCATACCAACTTTCATCCCCTATTTCACCCTATTGGGGGTCGTATTTTCAAAAACTGTGAAACACGTATGTCTCCTATTTCAACCCGCAGCTCATATATCAAGTTTCATGGCTATAACTTGAAAAATTAAGGACTTTCATACCAACTTTCAACGCCTATTTCACCCTTTCGGGGGTAGAATTTCGGGATAAAAAGTACCCTATGTCCTACCTCGTAGTATGGGCTCAAATCGTGCCAAGTTTCGTTTGAATTCATTCAGTAGTTTCGGCGTGATGCGCGGCCAAGATACAGACAGACAGACAGACAGACAGACAGACAAAAATGAAAAAATTACAGATTTGGCTTCAGTATCGAATAATGAGTGCCCTCCAAAAAAAATTTTCAAAATATCTTCAATGTACAGAATTGGACATGTTACAGTTTTATTATAAGTATAGATTTATTCCCATAGCGCGTAAAGAGGAACAAATAACAAAATTAAATTAACGTTAGTTAGGCAATAAATAACAAATGACCATATTTTTATTGTGCACCGCGAATATACGACTTCTTACGAGATAAATCGTTGCCATATTAACTTTATGACTCAACCGTTTGGCAATTCATTAGTTTTATTGCTGCTAATGATATAATCATTATAATTTACTGCGGGATAGCTGATTTACGATGCGGTTATCTGTATTGATTTATAATTTAATAGCTGATGCCCGCGACTTCGTCCGCGTGGATCGAGGTTTTTTGTTTCCCGCGGGAACTCCTTAATTTTCCGGGATAAAAAGTAGCCTATGTGTTATTCCAGACTATAATCTATCTCTGTGCCAAATTTCATCCAGATCCGTTCAGCCGTTGGGGCGTGATTGAGTAACAAACATCCATCCATACATCCATCCAAACTTTCGCATTTATAATATTTATTTGATTGGTTGATTTCTAAATGATGTTTTATCATCTTTTATTTAGAAAGGAATTATAAACGCTGACATTTTAGTGGTTGTTTTTGCCAAATGATTTTGTCTCGGTATCGATTTATTATAAGAAAAACTATTTTTGAATACAGTTGCTCGAAAAATGCACTTACAGAGGCAGAAAACAGCGCTTGTAAGTTAAATTTACTGTCGTCGTGCTATTTATTTTTGCAGTTCTTTTTTTTTTAATTTTCCTGTTTTTTTTAAGTCCACTTTACTTTTTTGTTTCACTTCCACTTGTCCACTTCGTTCAAGTTTTCTTGCAAGAAGGTTCATAATGATTTTGACTTGGTATGTTTTTTTTAATGAAATTTTTTAAAAATAAAAAACGCGCTATTTTTAAAAATTTCATTGAGTTTTTCTTATAAATAATAATTAATTAATGTCCGTGGCTGTAGCAGGATTCTTTAATTAATACCTACACAGCATTCCTCGGGTATGTTATGACAGCCACTCGAATAGCCTCCTTGATGCCGGAGAGGAAGAGCTTGCTCACTTCTCCGTGTGGCCAAAAGAAGATGTAGAGCATTGAGCGGTGGATGAAATTGTTTACAGTAATCTGAAAAAAAAAATTACGTTTAAATAAAAACACAGTGTTATGTAAGTTTATGGTAGGTTTCATAAAATTGTTAACAATAATCTGAAAAAAAAATTACTTGGCCGCACAAAGTTTTGTCTTTGTAAGTTTATGGTGAGATTATGTTAGGGCAAATTTGTAGTAGAATTTTAATAAAATTTTCGACCGCACCGAACCGTATTTCATTGTGTTCATCCTACTTCATACTAATATTATAAATGCGAAAGTGTGTTTGTTTGCTGGTTTTTCTTTCAATCACACCGCAACAGAGCAACGGATCGACGTGATTTTTTGCATGAGCATAGTTGAGGACCCGGAGAGTGCCATCGGCTACTTTTTATCCCGGAAAATTAAGGAGTTCCCGCGGGGAAAAAAACCTCAATCCACACTGACGAAGTCGCGGGCATCTGCTAGTCGGAAATAAGTTATAAAATACCTGAAAGCAATAAAAGCTTGACGCATACATTTTTACCTCGAAAAGTAGATTTTCACATTCCAAAGGTTCGCATAGAATTAAGCTTGTTCTTTCTGCGGATGTATCCAGGCCTTGTTTTAGAAATCCGTAATACTGCAAAAATAAAAAAGGTGATTAAGTTTTCATGCGGAAACTCCTTCATTTTCCGGGTTTACAAGATTGATGGCGCAACCTATCTCTACCAAGTTTCATCAAAATCGGTTAAGCTATTATTATGTAAACACTGTATAGTAATTCTAAACTTGTTTTGATTCATCATCTCAATCCCGCCCACTACAAGTTTCCTCTCAAAATGAAAAGGCTTTAGGCCATGGTCCACCGCGCTGGTATTATTATGAATTCCATTCAAAGCATGCCGGTTTCCTTACATTTTCTTTCACCGTCAAATCAAGCATTATTTATTTGCATAAAACGACTGCCTCGTTGGTCTAGTGGTTGGCATGTTCGACTGCGGCCGACGAGGTCCCGGGTTCGAGTCAACAAGTATTGGATTTTTCTGACTAGAAATTCTCAGTACTAGCCCGGAGTTAGGAAGTTGGCGGTGTATCACCCCCGTGCCTCGGAGAGCACGTTAAGCCGTCGGTCCCGGTTATTATCACTAACATGATAATAGTCATTAAAGCCCGCCAACCCGCATTGGAGCCACGTGGTGGGTCTAAGCTCTAACTCCCTCTCTCCTATGAGAGTGGAAGCCTGTGCCCAGCTGTGGGACGTTAATGGGCCGTAGTGGTGGTGGCTTATAACACAATACAACTTCGAAGAGATAGGGTTGTGTGTCAAGGATTCGCACCCCGGATCCCCGACCATAGTCTTAACCGCTTGGCTATCGTCACTTTTTCTTTCTTTTTTCCATATCAGTATCAAAAAGCCTACATGTGCAGGCGTTTTTTATACGTTCAGACAACGCGCGTTTCACGAACATGCAGTGTCCGCGCGTTTTCAGTTTGCGTTATGATCGCGTTTGTATCGCGTCGTCTGTGCGTATTAAATACGCCGTGTGCATAGGCTCAAAAAACCACTTACCCGATCCTTATTTTCCTGTGTCGCCAAATCCAAATTGATGACTTGAATGTTGTTTTCACTGAGAATGCGCATGATTTCAGAAATGTCTTCAGATCTGCAAATGGTATATAATATTATGATCTACAATAATTAATTAACAAAAATGGTAATCAAACAACAACAGTATTGTATCAATCTCACGACATAGATTAAATTTCTCGTAAAGTGTTAGATCTACGTAATAATTATTATGTCCCCGCGTAAAGTTAAGATGTCTTCATGTCGTAAGCGTTAAACTTGCGATCAAATAAATATCCGTATTACGCGCTATATACTATCATCAGGTAAGTACTAAATTATGTCGGACTAGCTGATGCCCGCGACTTCGTCCGCGTGATTTAAGTTTTTTTGATTCCCGCGGGAGCTCCTTAATTTTCCGGGATAAAAAGTAGCCTATGTCACTCTCCAGGTCCTCAACTATTATAATACCCTTACCAAAAATCACGTCGATCCGTTGCTCCGTTGCGGCGTGATTGAAGGACAAACCAATAAACCAACAAACAAATACACTTTCGCATTTATAATATTAGTATGATATGATTTTCTGATCAAAAAGCAAAATCAAAGTAATTTTTTGTCCTAAAATCCTTACCTTATGTCTGTCGTGTTACCCCTTACAACAGTTAAAGTATTTGTGCCTAACCCTACTACTATGTCCATGATTGCCGTAGGAAACTGTTCAGGGAGACTTGTTAAAGTTTTAGACATTACTCCACCGCTAAACAAACTCAGTACGGTGCTTAAAAGTACGAGAACAACATATGAAAGTGGATAATTCATAATAAACATCTGCTCAAATCTAGGATTCCAATCAAATGTTTTTGTTTCTAACACACCGATTTACTAAAAGATTCCAATAATTCTAAATCATATTACAAACGATATCATCAGTTATGGAATATGGTAGATTAATAAAATAATAGATACGCCATGTCGTACAGAAATTCATTTTTACACGCACGGGTTATTTTATTACAAGTTATCTATACTAATATTATAAATGTTTTTTTTTTTTTTTTTTTTATCCACTACAAGTTAGCCCTTGACTGCAATCTCACCTGATGGTAAGTGATGATGCAGTCTAAGATGGTAGCGGACTAACCTGTTAGGGGCATGGCAGTTATATTAAACCCATACCCCTATTCTGTTTCTACACGGCATCGTACCGGAACACTAAATCGCTTGGCGGCACGTCTTTACCTGTAGGGTGGTAACTAGCCACGGCCGAAGCCTCCCACCAGGCAAAGTGAAATGTGAAAGTTTCGATAGATGGATGGATGTACGGATGTATGGATGGATGGATGTTTGTAACTCAATCACGCCAGAACGGCTGAACGGATCTGGATGAAATTGGCACAGAGATAGATTATAGTCTGGAATAGCACATAGCTACTTTTTATCCCAGAAAATTAAAGAGTTCCTGCGGGAACCAAAATACCTCAATCCACGCGAACGAAGTCGCGGGCATTAGCTAGTTATCAATATATTTAATTTAATCATGTGCACTGCATTGCAGAAGCTGTATTTTAACTAACACCAAAAATAATAGACTATGAATATACCAAACCTAATCAAAACAGAAATGGCAGTAAATTCAAAGGTGTGGTAATTATACTTAATTCATATTATAGATGCGTTTGTTTGTTGGTTTGTCCTTCAATCACGTTGCAACGTGACGTGACGTGATTTTCGGAGGACCTGGAAAGTGACGTAGGCTACCTTTTACCCTGGTAAATTAAGGAGTTCCCGTGGGAATAAAAAAACTTATTCCACGCGGACGAAGTTTGTTATTTAAAATTTATCTCCATCATTGGCTAATCATAGACTTATAGGTACTATTTAGTTACAAATGTGTTTCCGGTTTCGGTAACGGTTATGAAAAACGCAGACTGTACTGAATATATTAAATCCAGTCATTTGACGGACCACTATCTCAACTAGTTTGACTCAAGTAATCAAGACAGGTTATAATAAGTCAGGCTTGAAGAAGAGCTTCTGTTATATTATTTAATCTTTGGCCATGTGCACCGGACTATAACGTCTCCTATATGGATTGACGTGTGACGAGCTAAGTGGGCACTTTTCATCAAAGGGCCTACATGACCGATGGTTTAAAAGCTTTGCTGAGTTACCTACCCAAGACCTTAGCCCATAAAGGCAGGTGTACATTCAACGTGGCGTACAACGTCAATGTGGTGCTTTAAAAGTGTATTTTAAAGCGAGTTAAATGGTGTAATGTATAGTACAATAAATAATTAAAAATGTGTATAAAGTATTGAACTGTTTATCAAATAGAACTTTGTAAAAGTCTACAGCCTGGAATGCAAAACGCATTTTGGCAGCGTGCTGCGATGGTGACTGATTTTAAGGTTGTTACTACAGGAACGATCGGCTTATAAAAGCCGTTAGAGACTGGGAAAATTATGAATAGTTTTTAAGTATTGCACAACATTTAAATAAAACATTAACCGATGCCCACGACTCCGTCTGCGTGGATTGGGATTTTTTAGTTCCCGCGGGAACTCTTTCATTTTCCGGGATAAAAAGTAGCCTATGTATTATTTCAGACTATAATCTATCTCTGTGCCAAATCTGTTCAGAAGTTCTGGCGTGATTAAATAACAAACATCCATCCATCCATCCATACATCCGTCCAAACTTTCGCATTACAGAATCGCAGTGTATATAAAAAAGAAAAATATTGCAGCAATCTGGATTTCATAGTAATTACTGTATGTATGTATGTATGTATGTATGTATGTATGTGTATACTTTATTGTACACCACAAATATACAAAGAAACATGCTACAAACAAGAAAACAACAATCAGTAATTTGTTTTCGAATTGCGAAATTTCATGTATAGTTTTCTTTTTGGCTGAAGCGCTTCATAGATCATCATCATGATCAATGGGCTGAAGTTGCAACAAGATATGTTGCCAAAAGTATTGATAATGATGATAAACAGACAAAAAGACACACTTTAGCAATTAAAAGTATGGAAGTATATTTAAGGAGATACTCTCTCTTTAAAGTGTGCACGTAGCTTTATAAGGTCCTACGTGTTGCTTGAGTGCTGTCAACAGGAGCGGGTCCGTAAATAATTTACTACGGCCAAATGCCAAATATCGCCCTAATATTGTAGATCGATGTGATGAGTGCCTCGCAGACCCTAGTACATCACTATATTATTCGAGTATATTATGTACCATTATGAGGTAATAGCGAAGGTTATAGCGAAGCGGTGATAGTGGTTAAGACACCCGACCTCGTGTACAGGGTCGGAGGTTCGATCCCGGGCATGCACCTTCAACTTTTCGAAACCTGTACGCCCGAGAGTTCTTCATATTAATGTTCTCGAAGGTGTGTGAAGTCTGCCAATCTGCACTTATTGAACGTGGTTATACTACCTTAAACCATCTCATTCAGATCTCCTTGCTCAGTAGTGGGTCAGTGATGCGTTGAGATGATGATATTGAGAATGTGTAAAATAATGCATTGTAAAGGTGCAAGGCAAAGCTACGTGGCCTGGATACGTAGTATAGCTCCGTAGCAGCGCTACGTAGAAGTGATAGGTAAGTAGAATGGCTTACTCACATGGAAACCCACATTATAAGTGTACAAATATTCTTTCTCTTATCAATAAAAGCAGGGATAGGTAATGTAAGGTACAACTTAAACAGGGTAAGTTCACTTCACTTCTCACAGCATACTACATTATTCGGTTAAACTACGCTCACCCCCTTGATTAGTTATTTGGTATAATGTATTTCCTGTATTTAAAGTGCACCAATACGTGGCAAGCGCAGCCGATAACGCGCATGTACATATTTCCATTACCTGTTGTACGACGACACATCCTTCGGGAGCATCGCGCGGGAAATTCAAGACCGCGCTCCCAAAAGCGTCGCTTTGTAGTCTGTGGTGTCTTTGGTACAAACTACAGGCTGCAGCGGGGATTAGTGATGTTGTTAAGTTCTCCACTCCGTGTCATACAATTATCATTTTCGAGTAATTAATATTGAGAATCAGAGGGACAAGTCTGGGGAATACATTTATTTTAATTTTAATTTTTATTTAAGTAACTATAAACTAAAATTTTAGATAGTAGTGAGTGTTTGCATTTTTTTCCCTTTGTAGTCTGTGGTGTCTCTGGTACAAATTACACGCTATAGCGGTGATTGATTCAGTTCTCTTGCTTCTGATTTCGCACAATGAGCATAATAATCAAACAAGAATCCAAGGTATACTAGCATGAACCTATCGTACGAGGTTGATGATCATGAAAGTAGCTAGAAATATCTATGGCGAGCAGTGGACTTCTAACGATTGATGATGATGATGAACCAGTTGAAACTAACAGATGTTTATTAGGATTGCTTGATTTACAAAGCTCATTTTAGTACGGGAAAATATAATAAGTACGGCTTTCTTATGAGTAAATAGCGTGGATTGAGGTTATTTGGTTCCCGCGGGAACTCTTTAATTTTCTGGGATAAAAGTAGGTTGTGTTATCACAGATTGTAATCTATTTCTATGCTAATTTCATCTAGATCCGTTCAGCCGTTCTGGCGTGATTGAGTAACAAACATCCATCCATCCATCCAAACATTCGCATTTATAATTATAAAAGTAATAAGTAATATCAGACAAAACTGGTGCGTGCACACACCATAAAATTCGTCACAAATTTCAAGACGACTGTGACTTACAAGTCTATTGTACGACTGGTCCATAACATGCATCCGATTCTACGGTATGTAACGAGTGTGCATTCGAATTAAGACAATACGTACTTAAATCACCGCAAACAAAACGCTGCCTCTTGTATATGCTAAAACTGATTTATATCTTTCAACTTAAAATCAACTCTATTACGCTTACCTAAGGTTTAGATTAGCGTGAATCATGAATTCATGCATTACCTCTAATAAATTTTGTAACGTGGGAATATGTAAGACAAGTGACAAGGTTGTGTTTAGTCACTTGACGCGAAAGATATCCTTTTCAGCGGAGACCTGAAGCTCTTTTAAATGTTGTAGGTACAGTAATTCCATTTGACGGAATGTGTAGAAAAAGTCTGTCTTGGATTCATGATTTTCGTACAGTTTCCATTTAGGGGCGCTTTCAAATATTAGGTGGCGATTTTTGGACTGAAGAATGGTTTGAAGACAGAGCTAGCTGTATGTATGCTCAAAAGTGGCAAACCTGGCTTTCAAAATTAATCTTCTTGTTTAATTATAGTATAACTAGCTGATGCCCGCGACTTCGTCCGCGTGGGATTGAGGTTTTTTGGTTCCCGCGGGATCTCTTCAATTTTCCGGGATAAAAAGTAGCCTATGTGTTATTTCAGACTATAATCTATCTCTGTGCCAAATTTCATCCAGATCCGTTCAGCCGTTCTGGCGTGAAAGAGTAACAAACATCCATACATGCATACGTACAAACTTTCGCGTTTATAATATTAGTAAGGATTAATCAAAAAGGAACTTTAGGAAGATGCAATAAGTTGTAAAATTTTATAAAAACACTGCACTCGTGCTAAAGAATAATTGAAAATATAAACAAAGGTACTTTTTATGTAAATCAAGTTGAGTGTTGGTGCGAAAAAGATAAAAGAAAGTTTCCTATTTATACAGAGGTGGAATATTAAAAAAATGCTGTATAAACGCGGCGGACAGGAATCTGAAGAGAAGTCCCACGGCCCGCGGAAACATTGTGCGGGAACTTCGTAAAGGACGGCTGTGTACTACGGTACAAAATAGTGGTCTCATTTTGACATATAAGGGCCTTGTAAAAAGGGGGTAGGCATATTATCATAGGTAATCAAATAATCAATATTATTTGATTTAGCTTTCAAGGTACTTTAGAAGTAATGCTTGGAAGAAAAAACGAACGCTCCAAAAAATTTTGAGTTTGAGAGAATTACATACGTTTAGGTCCTACCAACATTCGAAAATTTAACGTAGTGGGGCTGGGTATCTGCAGAGATGTCACGCAGTTTGCGTAGACTGCGTGCTAGTATTTCGTAAAGCGCAGCGCATGTGCTACGTTACAAAGAAATGGGCTCCTTTTGACTGCTATTTGACATGTCTGGTGGAATTGTCTAGGCATATTCGATGCACCTTTCAATGTAGGCACCTGAGGTATGCTTGAAAGGAAATATAGTCTACTTATTATGCTCCACAATATTATTGGTTCATAACGCTTAGGTGCTAGCGAAATTCTTATTTTGAACTTCTTAGTGGGAATGAAAGATTTACCGAATTTAGATAAACGAATTAGGTACTTGGTATTCGAGCCTGCAATATGCTGTCTAGAATTTCCCACCTTTTGTGAACCGCAGTGTAGAAAGAAAAGGAATTTTGTCATTACAAGAGAATTGTTCAGTTATTACAGTCTGTGGTAAAGTCTAGCCAGTTTTTCTACCTTTTTAAATGTAAAAATGTTCGGATGATAATATTTTGTTACTTTACTTATCTCGTCAAATGCGTCGAATAATTAATTAATACAACTTGTCGAATAATTAATAAATAAAATAATAATGTCAATCTTCAACCTATTTAGGTCAACAAAGGTTATCTATAGATTTATTAAGCTCTTGGACCGAGCAGAAGGGTCTATGCAAGCGACACAATTAGGATTAGGCATTGTGAGTGTTATGAGTATATGCAAAATTCTCCTATGTCTGTACGGCATATAGGAGAATTTCGCATACTATCATCTTTTTTCTACCTAACTTGTGTTTACTGCGGGTTTTACTGCCGGTGTAACTGAGGTGGTCACCCTATTTTGCCATGGGCGCCCTAACAAAACTTTTAAAATAAATATTACAACACTCATAAAATTTCGTCAGGATTTAAAGCGATGCTTTTAATTTTTTTACTAGAAATACGAGAGCTTAAGAAATTCGTAAAAGATAAGCTAAGGGTAAAATTCTTCGAAAGTAAGGCAATAAACTATAGAATTTCACGCAGCGGGACTCGTAAAGCTTTCTAAATTATTACGTTAAAACAAAGCTCTACAATCTGACAAGCACTTTGAAATGCGATCATAAAGTCGAGACCTTTTTCTACACCAAATCACCAAAGTGTCGAGAAACAATGATAGCAGATGTTAAAGTACCAAAACAAAAAAAATCACGTCTTGAGAAAAATATTAAGATGCAACGCAAAACTGTGGGAAAGAGGTGTGGCAGTTTTATTTTGATGCCTGATTGGACAAACCCGAATAAGGTCTATTTTAGGGCCAATGAATTACGTCGAATGGTTTACTTGGGCGTGCAATTTAAATTTCAGAATTATGGCGGGGAGAGGGGGACCCGAGCGCAACGGAGCATGGAGACGGACAGTCAAGCACAAGCCTTCAAACGCGGAGGTCAATCGCGGATTAAATCGCGGACATCCAATCGCAGGGGTTTCAATCACGCGCAGTCTTCATTAAATATCCAATAATTCCTCGATTCGGGCTTTCGAGAAGTCGTTTAATATAAGTATTTTCCGGGTCTGTTACTAAAAATTGTACTAAAGAGTGAATGCGTATATGTAATTTGTAGAGTCAAATGACCTGTCTCCGATTAAATACCATTCTAAGAAATAAAGTGTACAGTGAGGAGAGTCTTCGATAAATTTGGTAACGTACTCTATTTGATTTAATTATATTTAGAACAATTTCACAGTCCTACATAATATCATACAGATAAATCTAGGATATAAATTGGCTAAAACGAGATAAGGTGCATCCAGACACAGCATTAGATACCTTTTATTATATGAATGGAGTTGAAAGGGGAGACCCCAGGACAAGTACGAAGTGGGTATACACGAGTCTCTTCATTATATCAATTACCATATGTCCGTTTCTCCTGACATATAGACTCATTTGTAAGTTCCGCAAATAATGGAATCGTAGTCACAACCCAGAGGCGACTAGAGCCACGAGTGTCAGATACAACCATACTTCGATCCTATCTCAAATAGAATTTGTTTAATAAAGTAATAGATATTGTATGACTGTGAAATCGTTTCGATCCACTCACTTGTATAACTTAACCTGATAACGAGTGTGTGTCTTTTCCTTATAACGTGTGTCTTATCCTATGTTTTTTTGTATTTCATCACCGTTATAAATATGAAAATAATAATAACATAAAACATGTGTGTTAATCATTAAGAACTATCTAGAATAGACAGCCGACGGGTTTTTTAGCTTGGATATACCGTTTTTCCCGTCGTTAGCATGGCTTTAGGAACGGGATATCCAGCTGGGCTTCTAAATGTCATCCCATTAGAAGCTCAGTTTAATTAATCGAACAGTTTCTTTTTTTAATTTCACTCTATCTGTCGGAGTAATAGAATTAATGGTTTACTTGAATAAAAGAATTACTTTGAACCATAACTATACTCTTTCATTCCTATCATTAAATATATTTCCTAGAGCTTTTAATAATGGAGATACGAGTTAAATTGCACCTCATCAGTCTTAATACAACCTCACAATGTCTATTGTTTCGAGATAACTATTGTGTTATTTCAACTTGAAATCCTCCGCTATTAAACCCTCTCATATCACCTTATTTAGATCACGATTCTCTCATCAAAAGATAAAATAGGCAGGTTATTTATTACAGCATTAATTCATATTAATAGCACAAGTTTGATAGTAAATTTAGGTAATAATAGTTTTACTGGAGCACCTAGGTTCTTTCGATTAGAGCCTAGAATATAGAAAAGTCAAATGCATTGCAGTCTAAATAGAATTGACTTAAGGTTGATTAGTTAATGAACCGATTAGAGCCAGAATATAGAGAAGTCAAATGCACCGCAATCTAAATAGATTTGACTTAAGGTTGACTAGCTAATGAATTGATTAGAATAAAATTATATCAATACAGTTTTGAATTAAGTGAGTAAGATCACAAACTATCGCCATACTTCTATTGTATTGTTCGAGCCGACGGAGCCTAACAAAGGCCTTTGCAGAACGGGAGACCGCCGAGACGCAGGTAGGCAATTATGTGTCCTTTATTTTACGTAGGAAATAGATTTGAGTCTTAAGGAGCAATGAAGTATATTGTTGGAAAATGAGACAACAAGGTTGATTGGGAATTAAGATTTTTTTAGAGCTCATAGCTTATAAGCTAGACTAAGCTCCTTGAATGGTACACGGTTGCCTGGTGGCGTATCGGCGGCAATGACTCAGCACACCTATACACGCCATGTCTTTGCAAATCAACCCCCGACCTTTGATTTGGCCAAATCAAATACCTAACAAATTTAAACAAATATAATTATAAATCCATGGTTACGGGGCGAGCTTCGGCTCAATTAAAGTACCAGCCATTTAATGCCATTTGGTGATCGGGAATAATATCGCTTCTCAGCGCAAAAGGGGGTTGAAAAGCAGCCCCAATAACAGTGCTAAAAGGCTGGATACCAGCGTAGGGAGTCCCCGTGCTTAATGAGACATTGGTCGGTTACGATGACCTTAAAAGAGGTAAATACATGCATCAACTGACCTTTCACTCTAGCCAGAACGTTAAGTTTAATCCTTCATTCTATCTAACTTTCCTCCTTGGAACCTTACCGAGAGAGTGAATAAGTAAATAACGTAACTTATTGATGTAAAACTCACAAGTAAAACCGCGGAAATCTGGTAGATTGATTGAGATGTCTGCATGTCCACCCAACGAAATGTACCAGCCATTTACTTGGCAACTCATATGATAACAGATGTCTCCGGATGCCTAAGTGTCTCTATTTCCGACTCTATATTTCCTAAAAATTCCTTCAGTATAATTAATTACAAATCACGAGCCAAGACGATCACGTACGGTGCCACCACAGAATTTTGGTGCCGTGACCAGGATATAATCCTGGATCACTACGAGAAACTTGTTTAGTACCATAGGACTAGGATATAATCCCGAAAAATTTTGAGAACCTGGGAATTTTGATGCCGGAGTGACCAGAGGTCTATGTACGTATTCGAAAATAACGATATGACTAGATCTATATTAACAAAAAAAAAAAATTATAACACAACGTAGGAATAGTAATTAAGTATATGTGAAGGAATCGTGATTAGGTATATGAGACGGAGTTTAACAAAAAAAAAAAAAAAAATATATTTATATAATAATAAATAATAAAACAGGATAAAGAAAAGGTTAAGACACACACTGTGCATGTTATTATTATGTTGTACATTTATTTTATGTATAGGAGAAGCCGAGCAGAAATAAGCAGTATGTTTTATAAATGTACAATTTACAGGGATCCCAAGGAGGAGTTTTGCAGAGAACGAGATATCACTGTGCTTATTTCTTGAAAATATTTACCCTAAATCCTAAAATTTTATATAATCGGAGCGCATTTCCAAGTATAGATAACATCTGCTATCATTATTGCATTGTTTCATAAAATTTTCTCGACGTTTTACGAAGGTGTAATAAATAAGTAAATTAGCGTTTTAGCGTAATTTGGGCGGTGAATAGTTAAACGACGATAAGGAGATTTAGATAAGATGCCGACGGGTAAAAAGGGACGTAAGACAAAGCAGGTAGTAGCGGACCGGTCGGGCGTTAGCGTAGTAGAAGCGAGTGAGCAAACGGGAACCTTAAGTAACCCGGCGTTAGAGTTGATTTTACAAAAAATCAGCGAATTCGAGGGGAAGTTACAGCAATTGAGTTCGAAAGTGAACCCAGTACCGAATGAAAGCGCGAGTGTTACGTCACACGAGTCAGTTGGGTTAGTGAGTAATGAAAGTAACAGTGGTAGGCAGGAAGCTAGTCTTGTATCCACGAGTTCTAGTGTAGCATCTTCCGAGACTCGGAACATTTATGTGGTGCAGCCATCGGTTAGCAAACCAAATTTTGATGGAAAACCATTCACAAACCCAATTTCATTTTTAAAACGGTTAAAGAAGTATATTAGGGCAGTAAATGGGTTTGATCGCGAGATTGACATAGCACTAGGGTGCATTACGGGACATGCTCGTCAGGTTATGGAGTTGTATTCGAAAGATTGGACTACTTTCGCCGATTTTGAAGTCGATTTTAGGCGCACTTATTGGACTGAACAGATCCAGGAGTCTGTGCGATATAGATTGATTAATGCGGTATATACGAACAATTCGGGAATGACTATGTCTGAACATTTTGCCGAACAGGTAGAATCAATGCAGTCACTGACTATTGCGTTTAGCGAGCGAGATTTAGTAAATGCTATTATGCGACACTATGCGGTAGATATACAGCGTCTATGGTTTACTAGGACTGAGGAAGTTAGTATCATGAGCGGGGCGAGGTTCTTGAGAAGTATAGAGCAAAATATTGTTGAAAAACCGAAGGGAGTTGCGAGAGAGGTAGTAGGGGGTAATTTCAGAGGTAGACGGTATAACGGGTCACCGTTGGAACGACCTATGGTTGCAACGATTTTCAAAAATAGGTGGAGTACTAGAGGAAATACGACTAGAGGAAGAGGTTATCGTCAGAATAGGTCAGGTTATAAGGCTAGTTTTAACAGGTCTACATTATCTGAAACTGAACGAGTCAGACCGGCTATTACGTTTGTAAAGGAGGGCGAAAGCTCTAATTTGTCGAAAAATGTGGGGGAGGGACCATCAAAAAACTAGAGGTCCCCACACAAACGAGGTCAAATAAGTTAATTTTGTGTAGAACGGGGAATGTAGAGATCTCAGAGGGCGAACGGGCAGGCGTAGCTTATAACATCCTAGTTAGAAACGGATGGAAACCAGGACAAAGTCTAGGGTTCAACGGAAAGGGGCTAAAACGAACATTGAAAGGTAGCGTAGATAGTGACGATTATAGCTGTCAAGCAGAAATCAGTGGCATAGGAATCTTATTGGGAAACCAGTTTAGCAACGTAGTGGAATGTAATGAGATGGAAATTGAGTGTGAATCTTGTACGAAAAGAGGTTTAAGCGTATATCCGATGGTCCATGAACTGGATGGGTCGATTGACGAAGGTATTGATTATTCTCTACCTAAGTTACCTGAAGTATGTGTATGGTTGTACGGGAGAAGTATGAATGCACTTATCGATACGGGAAGTCAGATTAGCGGGATAACTAAAGAATTGTACGATTCTATTCTAAGTGGAAACATATCTCTACCTGAAATCGCTATTCCAGCTATTCAAATACAGGGTGCATTCGGATCGCGAAGCGAAAGCACGAATCGGTTGGTGTTAATAGAGTTCCAATTAGGCAGTACGTTAATTGAAGCACCTGTATTAATTATGCGACGTTTACCTAGGTCATTAATATTAGGATATGATTGGTTAGAACGAGTAAAAGGAGTAGTAAATTGTGGAAGTGAACGGACATTAACAATCGAACATTTGGGAGTCAAGTCTTGCGTTAGACTCAATTCAGATTGTAATATCGAAAGGTTAGGAGGAGAGGCGAATGCTGCCACGATTAATTTGATATTAAATCAAAATACTAGGTCAGAAGGGCATAGCGTATCAATAGAAGAATCGAACGGGAAAAATTCTAAAGGATTTCACTTAGGCGATTCAAACTTAAGTAGTGAACAAAGGGAGCTGTTACTGCCTGTGTTAGAGAAGCATTGTAAGGTATTTACGGACGAGTTAGGTTTGACTAGCAGTTACGAGCACGTTATTGAATTAATAGACGAAGTTCCTTTTGTGAAGCATAGCTATCCAGTACCCTTAGCATATAGAGAACAGGTTAAGGAGGAATTAGAGGAGCTAGAGAGGTTAGGCGTAATAAAACAGGAGGCGACTCCGTATTGCAGCCCTCTCACGTTCACTAAGAAACGAGATGGATCAATAAGACTCTTATTAGACGCGCGCGAACTTAATAAGAAAATTGTAGGAGATGCAGGGTCACCACCACTCACGTCTGAAATTTTACAATCCTTTCATGGAGTGAATTATATCAGTTTAATTGATTTGAATAATGCATATTTTCAAATACCTTTGCATCGGGATTCTAGGAAGTGTACAGGGTTCTCTTTTATGGGAAGAACCTATACTTACCGCGTATTGCCTCAAGGTTTAAAGACATCTGTGGCAGGTTTCTCTAGAGCAATGGATTCAATATTAAAAGGAGTGCGTGAGTTTTGCGTGAACTATTTAGATGACATTGTCATATTTACCACAGGGGATATAAAGTTACATCTAGAACATTTAGATCGAGTACTTGACAGTCTGGAGACCGCAGGTTTAACAGGTAGAATAGGAAAGTGTCGGTTTTTATGCGTAGAGGTGAAATTGCTAGGACACATAGTAAATACAAGCGGGGTGCGTATGGATCCTGAGCGGGTAAAAGCCATATTAGATTTTCCCATACCTCGAACAATAAAACAATTACGAGGATTTCTGGGATTAATAAATTATTTCAGAAGGTTTGTTTCGAAGTATAGCGAAGAAGTTAGGCCACTCTGCGACCTATTAAAACAAAATACCAAATGGTCATGGACTCAGGTAGTAAACGATTGTTTTGAGAGGGTCAAGAAATTATTTCTAGACACAATACTGCTTATGCATCCTAACCCAAAGGAGACCTATTACTTACAAACCGATAGCAGTAATCTAGGAGTTTCTGGGTATGTTTATCAATTGGACGATGTAGGTGAAGAACAGATAATAGGATTTTGTAGTAAGGCGTTGACAGAAACGGAGCGTAAATGGACGGTCACAGAACAAGAATTGTGGGCTACCATTTTTAGTTTGTCGAAGTTTGAAACGTATTTGAGGGGAGCACGTTTAGTGATTAGGACCGATCATAAGAGTTTGATATTTTTACAAACATGTAAATTGTTGAGCGCACGAATGATACGTTGGGTGCATTACATAGGTCGGTTCGACTATACAGTCGAGCATGTAAAAGGGAAATTAAATACAGTAGCGGATGTATTATCCAGACATATAAAAGGTACAACTGATGTATTGACTAATAAGACTACGGGGCCTGAGATGAATTTATTCAAAGCATCGTTAGGACGGGTAGTACAGGCGAGATGGAAGGAGATAGGTAGCTACCAAGAGCGTGACAGGGTCGCTAGTGAGATAATTAGACGTATGAAAATAACAGGCACGTCTGAATCAAGATATTATATACTTAAGGAGGGTGTTCTTTACAAGACAGACGGGAGGAAGGATACTTTGAGATTATATGTCCCCGAGGACTTACAAAGAGATTTGATTGTTAGCATTCATGAGGAAATAGGTCATTTCGGACGTTACAAGGTATATGCTATGATGAAACGTCGGTACTATTTCTCGAATATGTCTCGCGTGATAAATCGTATTGTAAGAGCTTGCGAAATATGTCAAAAATCAAAGCACGCGTTAGAAACACACACAGGGCCAATTAAAACCGTGATAGCGAAAGAAATAGGAGAACGGGTTTTTTGTGATATTTATGGACCTTTACCTGCGGGACGATTTGGATACAGATATATATTTGTGATACAGGACGCTTACAGTAAGCTAATCAGGTTATATCCACTACGCGAAGCAAGTGGAAAAGCCTCGTTAACATGTATAAAAAAGTTTCATAGTCAAATTGTAGTTAAGACCTTATGTTCGGATAGAGGTGCGAACTTCACGTCAAAGATTTTCGAGTCGGGTGTACATCGATTAGGTATCGAGTTGACACACACATCTGTTAGGAATCCGCGACCAAATTCAACAGAGAGAGTTAATAAGGAATTAGGGAGGTTATTCAGAACATATTGCGACAAATCTCATCGATCTTGGGTGGATTTATTACCGGACATAGAGGATTGTTACAATCAGGTAGTACATACTACGACAGGCTATACTCCAAATGAGATAGTATGTGGAAAGCGGACCTTGCTATCGACTGATTTCGACAAGAGCGTAGTGAACGGAAACGGTTTACAACAGGAGACGTTAGATCAAATTAGACAGCGGGCACAGCAAAACATAATTAAGGCAGCGGAAAGTAGAGAGTCTTATTATAATAAGAATCATAAGTTAGTGCAGTTCGAGATAGGAAATTTAGTAAAGCTCAAGACTTTTTCGAAATCAGATGCCGACAAGAAGTTAACAAGGAAATTCATGCGTTTATATGAGGGACCTTACGTAATAGGAGCGGTTCCGTATAATAACGTATATACATTGATTGACGCTCGTACTAACAAAGCTAAGGGTAATTACAATGCGATCCATCTGTTTCGTTATTATGGAGATATTTAAGAGAGTAGGTTTCCACTAGGGATTAGTGTAAACAAAGGGAAATGAATGAAGTTACCGATATCTTCATGAACAATAGAGAGGTCAGTTTAAACGAGTAAAGAGGAATTTGAGTTAAATAGGTTATTACGATGTTTGGAATATAATAGATGAGCGGGAAGGACTTAGAGCTAGCGGTAAAGTACAGAGGGGAAATAGATTTTCAAACGACTAGTAAAAATATGTAGATATTTATGGGACTAGGTGTATCAAAAATCTATTTGGGGGAGTGTGAGGTGGTCACCCTATTTTGCCATGGGCGCCCTAACAAAACTTTTAAAATAAATATTACAACACTCATAAAATTTCGTCAGGATTTAAAGCGATGCTTTTAATTTTTTTACTAGAAATACGAGAGCTTAAGAAATTCGTAAAAGATAAGCTAAGGGTAAAATTCTTCGAAAGTAAGGCAATAAACTATAGAATTTCACGCAGCGGGACTCGTAAAGCTTTCTAAATTATTACGTTAAAACAAAGCTCTACAATCTGACAAGCACTTTGAAATGCGATCATAAAGTCGAGACCTTTTTCTACACCAAATCACCAAAGTGTCGAGAAACAATGATAGCAGATGTTAAAGTACCAAAACAAAAAAAATCACGTCTTGAGAAAAATATTAAGATGCAACGCAAAACTGTGGGAAAGAGGTGTGGCAGTTTTATTTTGATGCCTGATTGGACAAACCCGAATAAGGTCTATTTTAGGGCCAATGAATTACGTCGAATGGTTTACTTGGGCGTGCAATTTAAATTTCAGAATTATGGCGGGGAGAGGGGGACCCGAGCGCAACGGAGCATGGAGACGGACAGTCAAGCACAAGCCTTCAAACGCGGAGGTCAATCGCGGATTAAATCGCGGACATCCAATCGCAGGGGTTTCAATCACGCGCAGTCTTCATTAAATATCCAATAATTCCTCGATTCGGGCTTTCGAGAAGTCGTTTAATATAAGTATTTTCCGGGTCTGTTACTAAAAATTGTACTAAAGAGTGAATGCGTATATGTAATTTGTAGAGTCAAATGACCTGTCTCCGATTAAATACCATTCTAAGAAATAAAGTGTACAGTGAGGAGAGTCTTCGATAAATTTGGTAACGTACTCTATTTGATTTAATTATATTTAGAACAATTTCACAGTCCTACATAATATCATACAGATAAATCTAGGATATAAATTGGCTAAAACGAGATAAGGTGCATCCAGACACAGCATTAGATACCTTTTATTATATGAATGGAGTTGAAAGGGGAGACCCCAGGACAAGTACGAAGTGGGTATACACGAGTCTCTTCATTATATCAATTACCATATGTCCGTTTCTCCTGACATATAGACTCATTTGTAAGTTCCGCAAATAATGGAATCGTAGTCACAACCCAGAGGCGACTAGAGCCACGAGTGTCAGATACAACCATACTTCGATCCTATCTCAAATAGAATTTGTTTAATAAAGTAATAGATATTGTATGACTGTGAAATCGTTTCGATCCACTCACTTGTATAACTTAACCTGATAACGAGTGTGTGTCTTTTCCTTATAACGTGTGTCTTATCCTATGTTTTTTTGTATTTCATCACCGTTATAAATATGAAAATAATAATAACATAAAACATGTGTGTTAATCATTAAGAACTATCTAGAATAGACAGCCGACGGGTTTTTTAGCTTGGATATACCGTTTTTCCCGTCGTTAGCATGGCTTTAGGAACGGGATATCCAGCTGGGCTTCTAAATGTCATCCCATTAGAAGCTCAGTTTAATTAATCGAACAGTTTCTTTTTTTAATTTCACTCTATCTGTCGGAGTAATAGAATTAATGGTTTACTTGAATAAAAGAATTACTTTGAACCATAACTATACTCTTTCATTCCTATCATTAAATATATTTCCTAGAGCTTTTAATAATGGAGATACGAGTTAAATTGCACCTCATCAGTCTTAATACAACCTCACAATGTCTATTGTTTCGAGATAACTATTGTGTTATTTCAACTTGAAATCCTCCGCTATTAAACCCTCTCATATCACCTTATTTAGATCACGATTCTCTCATCAAAAGATAAAATAGGCAGGTTATTTATTACAGCATTAATTCATATTAATAGCACAAGTTTGATAGTAAATTTAGGTAATAATAGTTTTACTGGAGCACCTAGGTTCTTTCGATTAGAGCCTAGAATATAGAAAAGTCAAATGCATTGCAGTCTAAATAGAATTGACTTAAGGTTGATTAGTTAATGAACCGATTAGAGCCAGAATATAGAGAAGTCAAATGCACCGCAATCTAAATAGATTTGACTTAAGGTTGACTAGCTAATGAATTGATTAGAATAAAATTATATCAATACAGTTTTGAATTAAGTGAGTAAGATCACAAACTATCGCCATACTTCTATTGTATTGTTCGAGCCGACGGAGCCTAACAAAGGCCTTTGCAGAACGGGAGACCGCCGAGACGCAGGTAGGCAATTATGTGTCCTTTATTTTACGTAGGAAATAGATTTGAGTCTTAAGGAGCAATGAAGTATATTGTTGGAAAATGAGACAACAAGGTTGATTGGGAATTAAGATTTTTTTAGAGCTCATAGCTTATAAGCTAGACTAAGCTCCTTGAATGGTACACGGTTGCCTGGTGGCGTATCGGCGGCAATGACTCAGCACACCTATACACGCCATGTCTTTGCAAATCAACCCCCGACCTTTGATTTGGCCAAATCAAATACCTAACAAATTTAAACAAATATAATTATAAATCCATGGTTACGGGGCGAGCTTCGGCTCAATTAAAGTACCAGCCATTTAATGCCATTTGGTGATCGGGAATAATATCGCTTCTCAGCGCAAAAGGGGGTTGAAAAGCAGCCCCAATAACAGTGCTAAAAGGCTGGATACCAGCGTAGGGAGTCCCCGTGCTTAATGAGACATTGGTCGGTTACGATGACCTTAAAAGAGGTAAATACATGCATCAACTGACCTTTCACTCTAGCCAGAACGTTAAGTTTAATCCTTCATTCTATCTAACTTTCCTCCTTGGAACCTTACCGAGAGAGTGAATAAGTAAATAACGTAACTTATTGATGTAAAACTCACAAGTAAAACCGCGGAAATCTGGTAGATTGATTGAGATGTCTGCATGTCCACCCAACGAAATGTACCAGCCATTTACTTGGCAACTCATATGATAACAGATGTCTCCGGATGCCTAAGTGTCTCTATTTCCGACTCTATATTTCCTAAAAATTCCTTCAGTATAATTAATTACAAATCACGAGCCAAGACGATCACGTACGGTGCCACCACATAACGATACTATGTAACCGAACGCACTATATATAAAATCTAAATTTATTTCCGGTTCAAATTGATAATTCCAATTGATTAATTTTATTTAATCCAGTGTAGTATAGAATTATTAACTAGTATTATATTACCTAATTAATGTTATGTATTAATCAGTGTCTGAATAGCTCTTGATTCAAAAGCACCTACCCACCCTCGGGCCGCGTATGACCCGTTCCACTCCCGACTCCGGCCTGGAATTATGTTTTCTCATACTGGTTAGGGTCGCCTAGCTAAAGCCCAGGCTAGTAGAAAAAACAACATCAAAGCATATTTTGCGATCATTTTCAATTCAATTTATTTCCAAAGGCTTACAAAAACCAATCCCTGAATCCTAAATACTATAAAAATGTACTTATTTAGGATTTTATGTCCATTTCCTTGTGCGGTTTGCGGCATTAGACAAAATGACACTGTACTTCTCACAATTAGTACTTACGAATCATGCACGAAGATCGGAAGATCGGTGAAAGACGGATTAAAAAATTAACAACTTGGACTGGCCCTACAGGAAAAAGAAAAAGGGGCAGACCCAAATCCAAATGGGCAGATGACTTTATCAAGATAGCAGGAAAAGAATGGGTCAAGAAAGCCTCTTAAAGAGGATCATGGAAAGCTCTGGGGGAGGCCTATACCCGAAAAAGGTTCTCATCCCAACAATATGATAAAGGTAACCTCGGTGTGAAATTTCAACTTTGTGGATCCAAGGGCTCGGGTTGAGCGTTGAGTCAAGCAGTAATTGAGTCAGTATTTGTCTTTTATATGTATTGATATAATTCTCTCTTAAAATATTGATTCACAATAAACAAAAATATAATTAAAATCATAACTAATAATCTGTGACTACTTTGGCTATACCAGTGTGAATTTAATAGTATTTTTTATCAACTAGAAGTTAGCCCTTGACTGCGATCTCAACTGATGGTCAATGATGATGAAGTTTAAGATGGTAGCGGGCTAACCTGTTAGGGGTATGGCAGTTATATTAAACTCATATTTAAACCCTAATCGGTTTCTACACGGCATCGTACCGGGAAGCTAAATCGCTTGGCAGTACGTTTTTGCCGGTAGGGTAGTAACTAGCCACGGTCGAAGCCTCTCACCAAGCCAGACCAGAGAAAAACCTAAAAAACCTAGAAAAAAATAAAACCTTTGCTAGAAAGTAAGTGATATGTAGTTTATTTTAGTGTTTTTAATGTTGTTTTTTAAATTTTTTTATTTGAGTTTTTTAATGTCTAGTGTTAGTTTAGTTTGTGTCTATTTTTATTTTTAATTTTAAGGTATTTGTAGCCTGGGCAGACGAATTGGGCAACTGTAATGTCTCCCCAGGCATGTTTCACAAATAAAGAATAAAGAATAAAGAATAAAGAATAAAGAATAAAGAATAAAGAATAAAGAATAAAGAATAAAGAATAAAGAATAAAGAATAAAGAATAAAGAATAAAGAATAAAGAATAAAGAATAAAGAATAAAATTCAGAAATTATAAATTCCCAAATTTAACCTGCCGGCATACTAAAATTCTACATCAATGCCTGCCGGGGATCAACCTCTCATGTTATGACAACACCGCTCAACACTGCGCAAGGGAGGTCGTCAAAGTATAGCAAGAAATGGACTCAATCAGTCACCCCTTAATGACGCAACCTTTCACTTAATGGCCCGCTTATTTGGGGATAATGAACATCATAACAACGATTGTGTTCCCCGAAAGCGGAATTAATGACACGTTTATGACACGTGTAATTGGACTGTCGGCATTTTCGTATACTTGTTAGATAATTATTATTAATAATAATCTATCTTTTCTCTCTATTTTCATATGATAATAATTATTAATCTTTTTCTCTCTATTTTCATATTATGATGATTCTAAATCTTTTCTCCCGATTTTTATTTAAAAGAAAAAAAACTGCTGATATAAGTCTATGAAAAAACAGAAGGCTATTATTATTGTCAACTTAAGCACTTTAAATAAGTTTATTTGAATAAAAAAATATGAGTTTGAGTTTGAGTTTTAGTATAGCTTACTAGCGGATGCCCTCGACTTCGTCTGCGTAGATTTTGGTTTAAAAATCCCGGTGGTAGGTACGCTTTGATTTTCCGGGATACGTACTAAATTGCCTATGTCACTCAACATGCACAAACAGTAATAATATGTATCTTAGCAGACTTCATGATATACTATCATCATACTTCATGCTATACTAATATTATAAATGCGAAAGTGTGTTTGTTTGTTGGTTTTGCCTTCAATCACGTCGCAACGACGAAGTCGCGGGTATCAGCTAGTTTCGAAATAAAGATATCCATACAAAACTGTGTGTATATACGTACCTATGTTGTATACTGCATGAGTGAAGCGACCTAAAATGCCAATTTAAATTCCATAGATGCCTTCTTTCATTCGAAATTTATATGAAAGTAAGTATATTGTAAAGGAAACAAAAAGTTGGTATTCACAAAGGCTCTTTTAATTATCGCCCTTATTACGACAGAGATAAGAGCCGAGTGGTTAGCCAGAGCGGTTTTATAGCTTGTCTAAACTGCATGCATTCAGCTGAAGCACCAATTAGCTATTAAAAGAGCTATTTACAGCCCGTGTTTGTGATTGCGCACATTTTTCTCATAGTGAGCCTTTAGCGAGTGGGGAATTTCGCTATTACTAGCCTTTTTTCCAGCAATAGTCACCGTTTCAAATAACAAATGAGCTCATTTAGTTTTTAACCGACTACGGCAAAGCCAAAATGAAGGGTTATGATTTTAGCAGTCCATGTATGTTTGTTTTTATGTATGTTCCACCGTAGCGCCTAAAGTACTGAGCCGATTTTGTTGAATGAGGTGTCCCCGTTTCCTAGACTATAATAATATATAGGTATTCTCATAACTACAAAAAGACAACTTTAAATACAATATTTTCCTTTTCATTTCATTTCAATGACAGCTCTGAATACGTGTAGGTACAACATAATTAGTTCCAATGTGCGTGTGAACTTTTTCTAAATTTTTACCTTGAGGTAAAATACGAACCCGGATTTCACAAGCACGTAGATATACATATAAAGATCTAGCCCCACTTGAGATGCACGGAGCGGTGTGGCACGTAGCGGCTTTCCGCGTCGCTTACAAACAACCTCATACAAAGAATACGTGCTGCACCGCGCCGCGCCTATGTAGTGGGGCTAGACCTTTATAATAGAATAGAATCATTCGATTCGTTCCAACCGCTCTAAGGCGTGTTACGGTAACTGTAAAGTGCGATCTCATTTCTTAAAAGCTTTTTCAATACAGTTGTCAAACATGGCGCACTTTCAGAGGCTGTAGTTATGATTCGAAAATTGAATCTTTCGCATAGGCATCTTACTTTTACACGGTCGTGACTTACTTTTACAAGCTCGACACTTACTTTTGCAGTTTAGTTTTAAATTTTCCAAGTCAATTAAAAAAGTTTAGTAGCAAGGAGTTTTCATACATAGAATATAATCGGATAGGCTTTTTACGAAGAAAAATGAATGAATCCGTACGTTTTAGCATTGAATTTCCAAAATTCTTTTAAATGGTTGTTGATTATATTTAATTACCAGTTTTAATTTAATTATTTTCAACATTTGACAAAAATCGAATAGGCTGTATACGCGTAGGTACGAACCCGTACCCTAGTTTCGTTGAAAAAAAAAATATGTCCAGGTGTAAATACGCGCCATTTGCTAATTTTTTTATTTTTTATGTGATAAATTGATTATATTTTTGTTAATATGAGTTCTAGTACTAATGATGAAATGGAATTAACTCCACCAGATATTTTATCTGAGGCGAAAACTGCGCAAGATGGAATTTTGCCCCCAAAATCTCGAGAAAGATATATGACGGCTTACAATAATTTTATTTCATGGAAAAAACATAAAAAAACTAAGTCATTCTCAGAAAATGTTTGGTTAGCTTATTTTCATGAATTGAGTGGAAAATATAAACCATCTACATTGTGGTCAAGTTATTCCATGTTAAAAACTATCTCAATTTTCAGAATTAATTACTATGTACGTATGTATGTTGAAATAAACTTGTAATTCTTTGATTTGTTTATTACTATTTCCCACAACTGTATTGAAAAACGTCGTGTGATACACGGGTGTGAAGGTTATTGCAAACTCGTGACATTAAAAACCCTCACCTTCGGCTCGGGCTTATTAATGACAGCTCGTTTGCAATAACCTACTTTCCACCCTTGTATCACAATATACTATTAACATTTAGTCCTTATGGAGTGATCTGCTTCGTTAACATTTTGCTTAAGATTAATTTTATACATTAGGAAGAAAACTACTGTTTTACTCATTCACTGACTGGCTCATCCACAGATAACGGAAATTCTCTGATCTGTGGGCTCATCTTTCCCTAGCACAAAATTTTGTACCTAGAAACCGGATATAAGGTTTCCTTTTTAATGTTATAAAGAAAAATGCCATCTTTTCAACCGATTTTGATGAAATTTGGTACAGGGGTATGCTGTATCCCGGGGTAGGAGGGAACAAAAGAAAAACCTCATCCACGCGGACGAAGTCGCGGGCATAATCTAGTATTTTAATAAAACTAACTACTTATTTTTAAACGTTTTCATGCGGTAATGTTACCAAATTAAACAACCACTTGACGCTAAAAGCACTGCCGGTTCCACAAGTGTATTATCGGATGTATCGACTCGGTGTGCGTCCAGCGAGCCGTGTTACGGAAGCTGCGAGGTGAGATCCCATCTCATCTGCTGAAAGCTTTTGCCGATCAGCGCTCTTATCTAGCAATCGCTTCTGTGTCGCTTTGATTGGATTTAGTGCAGGAGCTTATTGTCGAAGAGGTGGTTTCCAAAACTTGAATACATTCGTTCTATCATATTAATATTATAAATACGAAAGTTTGGATGGATGGATGTTACTCAATCACGCCAGAACGGCTGAACAGATCTGGAAGAAATTGGTCACGGAGCTAGATTATAGTCTGGAATAATACAGCTAATTTTAATCGCAGAAAATTAAAGAGTTTACACGGGAACCGAGAAACCTCAATTCACGCGGACATCAACTAGTAATACTTATCTAGTAATAATATTATACATCTATTTCTTTATTCCGTACTCAAACAAAAGCGCCAACATTTTAGTATCACATTATTTATTTAAACGTAAAATTAAAATAAACAGACCGTTGTATTTATTATATAGAGCAATAGCTACTCGAACCCTGTTTGAGAACAGATAATTACTCATTTAAAAGTAAAATGAAAATAGCAAACAACAATGTTCGTTTATATTAATGGATTTTCTTTGAAGATTTCTTTTATTAGTCCGAATGGATGGAGTATAACATTTATTAAGAATAGAATCTGGTAATTAGTGGTTCGTTTTGTTCATTAATCAAGGTTTTAAAATTTGCGCTAGCTTAAGCATGGCAGTTATATTAAACACGTACCCTATTATATTAGCCCTTGTCAAACACAACGCGAACGGGACGCGTGGCGAAGCGTCGTTTTAAAAAAAAGTGAATATTTATGACCCTGTCCTGAAAAGTACTATTAAGTATTCCGAGGTCCTACGTCAGCGACAAACGCGACAATGCAACTAGATACGACGCGACGCGACAGTAAAAACAGTAGCTGACCGTTCACGTGGCCTGCGTTGTCGCGTAAATAAGTTGGCTAGCTTCTACGGAGTCGTGCCGCGTCGCTTTTAACTAATATGTGAGATTAAAGCGTCACCGTGCATGACCAAATAAAAACGCTTCGTCACACGCTCGGGCAGCCTAGTGGGAGAGTTTGTACCTATTCGATCGCGTTGAAGTTAATTACTTTTTGTTATGGAATTGTCAAGCGCTTGATATTATGACAGCTGGCCTTTGATCAATTCCATATAAATCGTAGTTAACTAAACGCGATTGAATGGGCAAAAAATCTCCCAATAGGCCTATTGTTCGCATTGTGTTTGACAAGGGCTTTAACGATACGAGTGGCGGTGGCAAAGTTGCTCGCCACAATTAAGTATCCGTAGCCGATGGCGATGGGTATCAAAGTGTTATAATCGCAAGACGTTGATTCTGTTGATGTTTGTCGTGTCCTATACAAATAGGATCCCCTTAATATTGTGCCCAGGCAACGACCGTTTACGACAATATTGACTGAAAAACAGGGACGTTTAGCAATAAGAGTTGTTAGTATTTATGTTTATTTTGGACTCGGGCTTCTGAGATGTATTTAAATTAAACCGTCACAGCTCCCGCAGACTACAAACTTATCTGGTTGCTTTTCGTCATTATGTTCGGAGTGCTTAAACTATAAATAGAAGTAAGTAATTAACAAGGTTAATTTTAAAACCACTTCCCTTTTATGGGTAGCTTTTCTACATAATATACTGAAAAACATGATATTTTGTTCTTCACATTGAATACCTTCGGTGTTTAGATCGTTATTTTGATTATGAGCTTGCAATAGTAATTGCGGCCTGAAAAAATGATTAATAATTTGTCGTAATGCTTTAGCCAAGTTTTTTATTTAACTAATTAGATCAAATTTCTCGTGAAACCTCTAACTCGTGCAGGTTTGATTGAGAGTACAAAAAAATTATTATTGGATAGAAGCAGATATTACTTTGCGGAAGTCCATGATAATGAAGGTACTTCAAGTTCCTTCATTAAAAAAATAATTGAGAGTGCCTACTTCTGGAATGATGCTAAAGAACTTTTAATTCTTTTACAAATTTCAACTTTTTAAAAATAACTTAATTTTTTCACCAATAATAAACTCAATAGATTTTCATGTACACTCTAGACACTGTTGAACTCTGTGATTTAGTAGGCACTAGTCAATTGACGTCCTATCCATTAGCCACGCGTCGCGTAGAGTAATGCTATATTTGGAGAAGCCAATTTAAATATTCAGTATTATGTTAGTATTTTTTGTGTTATGTGTGTAAGTGTTAGCATAATATTGTTTATACAATACTAGCTGATGCCCGCGACTTCGTCCGCGTGGATTGAGGTTTTTCGGTTCCCGCGGGAACTCCTTAATTTTCCGGGATAAGAAGTAGCCTATGTCACTCTCCAGGTCCTCAACTATACCCATGCCAAAGATCACGTCGATCCGTTGCTCCATTGCGGCGTGATTGAAGGACAAACCAACAAACCAACAAACAAACACACTTTCGCATTTATAATATTAGTATGATTACTGTAAACACAGTAGATGCCTTTAATTATCACTTTTTACAGAACGACATGAAGTGACTGTCGGTCGGTTGGATTGTGGGTAGGTGTCCTATCCCACTAAATATCCGACTGTAGTAATCGACAAATCCGATTAAACACTTCAGTCGAAATTCTGTAGTTTGCAGGGCACTGAAAGTAAATAAATCTTACTTTATCGAACACAAAACAACATTCGAAGAATTCGGGACCTTGCGTGACCAAAGAATTTTAAGATAAACCGAAGTAAATCAGTGTTTTTACTGTATTATTGATTTTATATAAACGGTTGTTGGATAAATCCAACCTCATATATTATAATTTATGCAAAAGTGCGTTAAGTGTTTGTTTATTTATTTGTACTTAAATCACGTTACAATACCCGCAAAGGAGCAACCAGTAAAAGTAATTTTGTGTAAAAGACCTGGAGCGTGATATAGCTTTTCTATCCCGGAAAATCAAAGAATTTGATCTCCGGGTACGGAGTACATAGTTTTCGAAGTTAAGTGCGTTTTAAGCGAGTAAAAATTACTAGCTGTAAATAGTAATAATGGTCCATTAAATCATCGTGAGTAAGTAAGCCTGAACGCCTGACTTTCCCGTAATATTCTCAAAGGTATGTACTAATACACTCGGCTAGTGTAGTGGATTATGGCCAAAAGTCTTCTCACGAGAGACCCGAGGTCAGTGGGTCAGGATGATGTAGTGAGCATGAGTAAATTAATGGTGAATGATCTTATTAAAGGTACATATTTTAAGAAATTTAATAATTGTACAGTTTTTTTTCAATTCAATTGTTGATGAACAGTGTACAAGTCATAACGCTACAGGTTTTATAACGGGTTGCGCTATTTTTGTTTTTGATGATAATTATCTATAAGAAAATGTCGTGGTGGTTCCATATTCAAATATTGGGTAATATAAGCGTAATCTGAACATATCAACATCAATAAATACTTATCGTAGCAATTCAGTGCCTATATAAGAAGGTATTAAACAACTTTATGTGCGTCATAAATTACTGTCAAAGTTCAGTATAAAGTTTGCGAGGCACCAGAAAAGATATAAAGCCTCCATTAATTACCGCTATGTTAAATCAAAAAGCAATAAAAAGCAAACGACACTGTGTGTGAGCGACGTTTTACACTCAAGTTGAAGTTTACAATGGTTTTATATACTTAGGCCCCTTAGGCCGCATTTACACTTTACATATTCTGTTAAGTTTTACATGCGTAAGTTTTTTTTCCTTTATATTAGCTACAAGTTGTTCGAGAGGCACCAGAAAAGAAAGCCTCCATTAATTACTGCTATGTCAAATCAAAAAGCAATAAAAAGCAAACGACACTGTGTGTGAGCGACGTTTTACACTCAAGTTGAAGTTTACAATGGTTTTATATACTTAGGCCGCATTTACACTTTACATATTCTGTTAAGTTTTACATGCGTAAGTTTTTTTCCTTTTTATTCACTACAAGTTGTTCGAGAGGCACCAGAAAAGAAAGCCTCCATTAATTACTGCTATGTCAAATCAAAAAGCAATAAACAGCAAACGACACTGTGTGTGAGCGACGTTTTACTCTCAAGTTGAAGTTTACAATGGTTTTATATACTTAGGCCGCGATTAAACTTATAAGTTTTACACGCGTGTAACTTACACGTGTAACTTTCTAAATGTGAACAGCCTTTTTGTGCTCTTAGGTCCTGTCGAATGCGACTCGATACGACGAGATGCCCACCACCACCACCACCACCACTACAGCCCATTAGCGTCCCACTGCTGGGCACAGGCCTCCATTCTCATAGGAGAGAGGGAATTAGAGCTTAGACCCACCACGCTGCTCCAATGCGGGTTGGCGGGCTTTAACGACTATTAACATGTTAGTGATTGTTATGTATACAGTATTGCTATGATGAAATGTGAAAGGTATGTTTTGTGTGAGGGTACTTGGTTGCTTTGTTTGTCAATAAAGTTAACTTAAGTGGGTAGGTTGCGATACTGTATGTCATTTTTAGTTCGTGTCAAGCTACCTAGCTAATATATGTGTTATATCGAACTCCAATGTTTTCTTTATGTTTTCCAAACATATTAGTGATAATAACCGGGACCGACGGCTTAACGGGCTCTTCGAGGCACGGGGGTGAAACACCGCCAACTTCCTAACTCGGGGCTAGTACTGAGAATTTCTAGTCGGAAAACCCCAATACTTAAGTATGGCTCGACCCGGGACTCGAACCCGGGACCTCGTCAGCCGCAGTCACAGACATGCTAACCACTAGACCAACGAGGCAGTTGCAGGCAACGGTGAGATGCGACAGTACCTATCAAACAGTAGCTGATCTTTCACGTGGCTTGGCCATAGATAAATTTGTCACTTTCTACGGAGTCGTATCGCGTTGCGGTGCGTCGCGTCGCTTACATCGCTCACGTAGGACAATGGGTTACACTCAAGTTGAAGTTTACAATCGTTTTAATTCTTAGGCCCTGTCCTACGCCGTACTTCCGTACTCCTACGATGTTAGTTCATTAACATTTTAGACTAGAGAGATCTTCTAGGTGCGATCGGAGTCAAGGGCTAACTTGTAGTTGAATAAAAAAAAAATTGCAGTCATTAAAAATAACCTTATTTATTATCATACTCAGGTACTAATATTATAAATACGAAAGTGTGTTTGTTTGTTGGTTTATTGGTTTGTTGGTTTGTCCGTCAATCACGCCGCAACGGAGAAACGGATCGACGTGATTTTTGGCATGGGTATAGTTGAGGACCTGGAGAGTGACATAGGCATCAACATCCCGGAAAATTAAGGAGTTCCCGCGAAAATCAAAAAAACTTAAACCACGCGGACGAAGTCGCGTGCATCAGCTAGTTTAAATATAAACCTAAAAAGTTAGGTATTAAAGTTTAATTACGAAGGTAGTATATTTATATTTAAGACCTTTTGTCTTCGTAACAACGCGAGCATGTCGACGCGGAGCATGTCGGTGACGCGAATCCACAAGTTTACCCCCTACCAAAAAGTGCTCAACGCGGCAACAGAAGTTTTTACTTCAAAAATACGTGAAACCGACTCAAAAATTGATTTTCTACGTTTAATTTTGGAAGCCAATGAAGTTAATGATAGATATCAACAACCTATTATCTACCATTGGGTACGACATTATCATTAGTATCGGTATAGGAGCTGTCCGTTACAGACAAACTGTTACAGATAATATGGCGAAGATCGGTAGAGGCATGTGCCAAAAGATACGAGTAATACTAGAAATACTCATAATAGCTTCTGTTATAAGGTTTATTATTAGAATAGATGATTCCCGCAACTGATCCCTACGAAATAAGATTAAATTCATAAGCTAGTAATAAAACACATTGGTTTTATGAATATGAAAAAAGGGTCAACAAGAATATTGGTTTCGGAATTTTAACTAGATAAATAATTTAATTATAGGCTTAAGGGCGAAAACACATGATGGAGAGGACAGGAAGAAAACGTCCGCGGGAAGGGTCGGCGTCGTATCGGAAACACGTTTCATACTGTCGCACTAATCTGTGCAGCTTCATATCATACGCGAGCTTTTTGTCGGCCAACCACAGACATTTTTTTGTTCTTAGTGTAGTTTCGCTTTAATAAAGATAAAAATAATTTGGTTTAAGAACCATGACATAAATTTTGGAAAAACATAAAAGCATTCGGACTTTAAAGAAAGCTAGGCTCAAATCGATGCATTAGAAGTGATTTTATTCAGGTAATCGAAAAATTAATTATGTTGTAAGAAATAAATGGTGTAAAATCGGACGAAAAACACCACGGACAAAAAAATCTCGTGCTAACTTTTGTATGGAACATACTACTGCGATGAGTCAAAACAAGTTTCCTACGAAGTGGACATATTTAAGGTCTAACCCCACTTGAGGTGCACGGAGCGACGCGGCACGTAGCGGCAAATATTATTTGTATTCTGACAGTAGCCTCGCAATATGTTTACAGTAATATAATTTTTGTAAAACAGCATATCCATAATTACAAAAAAATATGCGATCTGCATGATAGGCAAACTAGAGGCCTGATTGTAAATGAATTATTTAAAAAGAGCAACCACCGCGTTTCTTGCTGGTTCTTCTCGGTAGGAATGTCATTCCGAACCAGTGGTAGATTCACTTGACGATTCAAAAGTACTTGTAAAAGTTTAGTTGAATAGAAAACATTTGAATTATTTTTTGAATTTGCGGGTTCGCGTCGCGCAGTGTATCTCCGTGCCGCGTCGCCTGAGTGGGCTCAACTTCATACAACCTCATACAAAGAATACTTGCCGCTACGTGCCGCGTGGCGCCGCGCCTCTTTAGTGGGACTTCACTTTTACACATGGAGGACAAAACGTCCTCTCATCCCGTGGTATTTTTTGCCCTAAAGGAGTCTTAAAATGGATTTTTTTAGCATACTGCGGTAGACATTGTAATAGGCATGTGTATAACATTATATAGTATATTAACACATATCCCTCATATTATAACGTGTACATTACACGCCCTCTGCCCTCATTATTAAGTTCACAACACAATCAGAAGTTAGTAGAGCCCCTTGAAAATAAATAAGAGCGGGTTGCCTGTACTCATATCACAATTTTCGTATTTTCGGGGTTATCCGCACCGCTGGAGTTGGATGACTTGTCTAAACTTAGACGTGGTATGTTAGGGCGAAAACTCAATACGGACAGGACATTTTTTTTAATTCCAAGACTAGCAGATGCTAGGATGATGAAGGAGAACCTCGTGATTCAACTTGTCGTGGTTCCCAAACGTCTGCCAATTTGCACCTGACCAGCGTGGTGGACAAAAGCCTAAACCTACCCGGGACTTGAACCTGGGACCTCGTCGGCCATTAGACCAACAAGGCAGAGAACGAGGCAAGAATTTATCTACATATTATATTCTTGCAAAGCAAGAGTACCTTGCATACCTGATAATGTTAATATTTTTGTAAGAAGATTTTATTGAGAATAGGCATACCAATGCCATTATTTCAACAATTCATTATTCACTCAAGTTATTATTTTAATAAAGGTTTTCGTTTTCTCTTTTCTTATGAGCGGAAAGAGTGAAATAACCCCCGTCCTCCATACTTCCTGTCACTTGTTATTTCGGTGCCTACAAGACAAGGGTGAATGCGAACGCTTCATATCTCTCCCTCAAATAACAAAGAAAGTCTTTGCTATACATAAGCCATTTTGTTTTTAAAATATTTATTACTAGTTTTTTTTTATTATTCCACTACAAGTTAGCCCCTGTGATGATGTGACGTGCTTGTCTAGAAGATGCCTTTTCACTCTTGATTACTCTTGATTACTCTTGGTACTCGGATTGTAATTGGTGGGAAACATAGATTTTGGTAAACTGTTCCTGCGTATGAGCTCATTTTAAGATTTTGCGATATCATTTAATGCTTGGGATAAAAAGTATCTTTAAATCTATTCTCAGTAGACCGCTGCTTTCCAAACTGGTGGTAGAGTTCCGTATTATTATGAGTCACACAAGTTGTTCCACAGGAAATTCATCAATAAAATTTCATTTAATTTTAAAGTGATTTTATGGGGGTAAAGATTGGGTACTCTGTACCAAATCTTCGAAACCGGTTGAACAGATGGGCCGTAAAAATGTAGCTGACAGACGGACAGGCACACTTTCGGATACACTACGGACAACAAATGGACTATTAAATCAACTGTAATTAAATCAATTACACCGACACGATATAGCTATTGGGGCTGATTCTGTAGTGCACAATCTCTAAACTAAACTAAAACTAGAGCATTACAAATATTGCTAACCCTTTCATAATACTCCCTACGGAAAGGGACAGAACTATATTTAAAGCTGCCATTTTAGTTTAGTTTAGAGATTGTGTTATACAGAATCAGCCCCATTGACTCTACAGGCAACTCTGTGATGTCGTTAATTAGTTCAATTTAAAGAATTAGCTTAATAAATGTGCTTAAATTACTGTTTTCGTACACAGATATGCGCACCGTAACCCCAACAAAACACTTAATATTGTCTGAATATGTCTAGGTCAAGTTTGACTATATTTCTTAAATGTAAAACTAGAATTGGTTCAGACTTCAGAGTATGCTTTTTTTTTAAACAATTTAGCTATATGTAAGATTAAATCTCTACACTGTTTAAAGCCGTAGCAATTATTGTGAATCAAACATGAATCATAGCTACGAAACAACAAATGGACTATTAAATCAACTGTCATTAAATCAATTACACCGACACGATATCGCCATTGACTCTACAGTAGAGAAACCGAAGGGTGCCTCTGTAGTTTCATTAGTTATGTCTCTATCTTACAGAATTAGCTTGATAAATGTGTTTACTGTTTTCGTACACAGATATGTGCACCGTAGCCCAAACAAAAAACTCAATATTGTCTGAATGTGTCTAGGTCAAGCTTGACTATAATATTTTTTAAATGTACAACTAGAATAGGTTCCGACTTCAAGGTATGCCATTTTTTTTAAAATTAGCCATAAGTAAAATGAAATCGCTAAACCATTTAAAGCCGTAGCAATTGTGAATCCAACATGAATCACAGCTACGAAACAACAAATGGACTATTAAATCAACTGTCATTAAATCAATTACACCGATACGATATCACCATTGACTCTACAGTAGAGGAACCGAAGAGCAACTCTGTAATGTCGTTAATTAGTTCAATTTACAGAATTAGCTTGATAAATAATTGTTTAAATTACTGTTTTCGTACACATACTCGTATATGCGTACCGTAGCCCTAACAAAAGCCTTAATAAAACTTGTCTGAATATATCTAGGTCAAGTTTGACTGTATTTTTTAAATGCAAAACTAAAATTGGTTCAGACTTCAGAGTATGCCATTTTTATAAACAATTTAGCTATTAGTAAAATTAAATCGCTTAACCATTTAAAGCCGTAGCAATTGTGAATCCAACATGAACAAATGGACTATTAAATCAACTGTCATTAAATCAATTAAACTGATACAATATCACCATTGATTCTACAGTAGAGAAACCGAAGGGCGCCTCTGTAATGTCATTATTTAGTTCAATTTTCAGAATTAGCTTGATAAATGTGTTTAAATTACTGTTTTCGTACACAGATGCGCGCGCCGTAGCCTCTACGCCCGTTCGGGAAGCTCAGTGTATATCTCAGCTTCGTCAGGGTGTAGACGTCCTCACCCCGCGATTTTTTTGCAATCGCGTAAATATATCGGACTGTAACGAGTGACGGTTTTAAGTGAATTTAGTGCAAGTGAAGTGAAGTGAAAGTGGTTTAAGGTAAGGCGTCAATTTCACTTGAATTCACTTTCATCATTAGCGTAGACTTGTTTGTTTTGATTCGACTATTGCTACGGGATTGTATGTCGTAGTAAAATTATCATTCAAGTGAAACAAATTTTCGAGCGTAAGTACACTTACGGTCTGTTTTCTTTTATTTTTCTGGAATTTTATCTTACAAAGTTTGCTCTGAATTTTTTCTCATAAAATGTATTCTCATGTGTATTATCCGTTTGCAAAATTATTATTATGTACTTATTATTTATAAGAAAATGGTCCTAAACGATACGTAACCTTATTCAACTCTATAATTATTAACATTATATTGTGTTCGGGCAAATAGGATTTGTAGATCTTCTACGAAATAAATTATAAGATAAACAGTGCTACGAAACGAGTTACGACACTAAATCCACCGCTGATAAGGTTGCCTTTTCCCCCTCTGTTCTTCATTTCTATTTTCTAGTACTATCAGCTCCAATCTAAACTTGAATTGTACCTATTCAGTACTATTTGAGAGAAGCGCTACCAAACTGCTTTATACGACTGACGGCTGACCTAAGATTAGGCGATGCCCGCAACTTCGTCCTTGTGGATTAAATTAATTTGATTCCTCGGGAACTCTTAAATTTTCCGGGATATAAAGTAGTCTATGGATACAACCTATCCCTGTACCAAATTTCATCAAAATTGGTTAAAAAATTGGGTCAAAAAAGCGTAACAAACAAACTCACATTCGCATTTATAATATACTAGCTGACGCCCGCGACTTCGTCCGCGTGGATTGAGGTTTTTCGGTTCCCGCGGGAACTCTTTAATTTTCCGGGGTAAAAAGCCTATGTGTTATACCAGACTATAATCTATCTCTGTGCCAAATTTCATCCAAATCCGTTCAGCAGTTCGGGCGTGATTGAGTAACAAACATCCATACATCCATCCAAACTTTCGCATTTATAATCTTTATTTGACTAGCTGATGTCCGCGGCTTCGTCCGCGTGGATTGAGGTTTTGTGGTTCCCGCGGGAACTCTTTAATTTTCCGGGATAAAAAGTAGCCTACGAGTATGTGTTATTCTAAACTATAATCTATCTCTGTGTCAAATTTCATCCAGGTCCATTCAGCCGTTCTGGCGTGATTGAGTAACAAACATCCATCCATCCATCCAAACTTTCGCATTTTTAATATTAGTATAGATTCGATACAAGTATAGATAATTCCCACTGAAATCAAAATGCTTAATCCACGCGGACGAATTCGCCCGAGGTCGTCGAATTTCGTTTCAAAACAACTAGGTAATATTGAGCGTTTCTGTTATTCTTTTCATAGTAAATTACGCTTCATTGAATATAAGGGGAAATTCACCTACGCACACGTAATATAGTTAACATTGATATACGAGTAGATATTATACTATATATAGCTCGATTACCACTCACTCACTCACTGACTGACTGACTGACTCATTGACATAATTGTTCTCCTAGAAAGAGACAGAAAACGATATAATGATGTAAAGGAGATGTGTTCGGGTGCGGGATTCGAGTGGGGAAAAATTATGACATTTCGGAAAAACAAGATGGCGGCCGACGTGATTCTTGTAACTCTTTTGTTTTCAAACCGATTTCGTTACAACTCGCAATTATTGAAGAAATTAGGAAACGATCAATAGAAAAAGTGGAAAAAATTGGAAAAACAAGATGGCGGCCGAGCTGTAGTGCTTTAAAATTTTTGATTTTTCGACCCCGAACCGCGGCGCCGCAGATCCGAAACGGCGTGGTCGAGCATGATAATTTTTACTTTTTTCGACTACAATTATCCTGTATTTTGACAAAATGGGAGTGGTTTTTAAAAATTCAAGATGGCGGCTGTCGCGGCGGCCTTTTTGTTTGAGGTACGAAAAAACGCTATTTTAAAATTCAATTTTCTCACAGTTGGCAACGTCGGAGCGTTTCGACTTGTAAGGTGCGATTGTGTGTACAGACTTGAGGTATGGATTGGGTAAAAAAAATTACCCCATTTCTCGGGAAATTTTCAAGATTTACCCCAAAAATAATAAAATCGAAATACGGACTTTTTGCAAAATTCGAATACGAGCAACCACGTGTCCCACTTGTACGAATGACATTTGGGTATTTTCGTCGCTGAGGTCTGGCAACACTGGAATTTATCAAAGTAAAAGTGATTTTCGACATGGTCTTTTTTCAGGGGCGATCATTTCGGCTGGGTGCGAGCGAGATGAAAAATTTAAACGTCATCAGGAGCGGTATATCCTGTAGTTTACGGGAAAATTATGAAACTATGTAAAATGTTTCTGTGGAACGAGGTGGCGGCCATTTTGTATTCTTTTTGTGTTTTTCAAAATTTCAATCACGTTTTTGAGGCAGTTGGCAACATTTGGGAAAGTTGACATGTATGGATCGATTGTGTTACTCGACCGCCAGTATCGAGATATCTAAACAGTGTTGCCACATTTGGGGTAGTTTTCGAGATTTTCCCCAAAAACTCCTCCTGTAAAATTTTGTATGAAAAAATTTTTTTTCACTGATGGCTTCGTATACAAGTCAGAAAACTAAACTTGAAGAAAAATATGGAGGCAGCTGATGATTGAGGATTTCGGGGACGGGTAAAGAGCACGGCCGAGGTATTGAAGATAGGTGGGGGGTGCTCGACCAAATGTCATTCGAAACTTCATCCAATAGACAATGAGCTGAAAAAAAATTCAAAATGGCGGATTTAAGATGGCCGCCATACAAATTTATTTGGTGTCTATCTCAGAAAGTATAAAAGATGGAAGAGTGGTTTCTTGGCAAGAGATGATCAGGACGAGGAGGTCTATTTAGCGAAATGAAAAAAATTTCAAGATGGCGGAATGTTTTTTTTCATACCAAATTACCTATATGGCGATTAGGACTCATTGACATAATTTATTGTTCTCCTAGAAAGAGACAGAAAACGACACAATGATGTATAGTAGATATGTTCGGGTGCGATATGGGAGCAGGGAAAAATTATGATATTTCGGAAAAACAAGATGGCGGCCGTAGTGCTTTTTGTAACTTTTTTGTTTTCCAACCGATTTAGTTACAACTCACAATTATTGAAGAAATTAGGAAATGATCAATAGAAAAAGTGGAAAAAATTGGAAAACCAAGATGGCGGCTGAGCTGTAGTGTTTTCAAATTTTTGATTTTTCGACCCCGAACCGCGGCGCCGCAGATCCGAAACGGCGTGGTCGAGCATATGAAAAAAATTTCAAGAAAGCAAAATTTTTTTTTCATACCAAATTATATGGCGATTAGGACTCATTAGCATAATTTATTGTTCTCCTAGAAAGAGACAGAAAACGATATAATGATGTACGGGAGATGTGTTCAGGTGTGGGATGAGAGTAGGGAAAAATTATGACATTTCAGAAAAACAAGATGGCGGCCGACTTGATTCTTGCAACTCTTTTGTTTTCCAACTGATTTCGTTACGACTCGCAATTATTGAAGAAATTAGGAAACGATCAATAGAAAAAGTGGAAAAAATTGGAAAACCAAGATGGCGGCTGAGCTGTAGTGTTTCAAATTTTTGATTTTTCGACCCTGAACCGCGGCGCCGCAGATCTGAAACGGCGTGGTCGAGCATATGAAAAAAATTTCAACATGGCGGAATTTTTTTTTTCATACCAAATTATATGGCGATTAGGACTCATTAGCATAATTTATTGTTCTCCTAGAAAGAGACAGAAAACGATATAATGATGTACGGGAGATGTGTTCGGGTGCGGGATGAGAGTAGGGAAAAATTATGACATTTCAGAAAAACAAGATGGCGGCTGACTTGATTCTTGCAACTCTTTTGTTTTCCAACCGATTTCGTTACAACTCGCAATTATTGAAGAAATTAAGAAACGATCAATAGAAAAAGTGGAAAAAATTGGAAAACCATGATGGCGGCCGAGCTGTAGTGTTTTCAAATTTTTGATTTTTCGACCCTGAACCGTTGCGCCACAGATCCGAAACGGGGTAGTTTATATATAGGAGATATGTTCGGGTGCGGGATGGGAGTAGGGAAAAATTATGACATTTCGGAAAAAACAAGATGGCGGCCAATTTGCCGAAATGAACCGATCGAAGCATTGAAGATAGGTGGGAAGTGCTAGACCAAATGTCATTCGAAACTTCATCCCATAGACAATAAACTGAAAAAAAATTCAAAATGGCGGATTTAAGATGGCTGCCATACAAATTTATTTAGTGTCTATCTCAGAAAACTATGTAAAATGTTTCTGTGGAACGAGGTGGCGGCCATTTTGTATTCTTTTTGTGTTTTTGAAAACTTCGATCACGTTTTTGAGGCAATTGGCAACATTTGGGAAAGTAGACATGTATGGATTCATTGTGTAACTCGACCGGCAGTTGGGGTAGTTTTCGAGATTTTCCCCAAAAATTCCCTTCTGTAAAATTTTGCATGACAAATTTTTTTTTCACTGATGGCTTCGTATATAAATCAGAAAATATAACTTGAAGAAAAATATGGAGACAGCTGATGATTGAGGATTTCGGAGACGGGTAAAGAGCACGGCCAAGGTATTGAAGATAGGTGGGGGGTTCTCAAACAAATGTCACTCGAAACCTCATCCAATTGAGTGAGGTGGTGAGTTGAAAAATCCCCAAAATGGCGGATTCAAGATGGCCGCCATACAAATTTCATTAGTGTCTGTCTAGGAGAGTATTAGAGATGGAATTGTGGTTTCTCGGCAAGAGATGATCAGGACGAGGAGGTCTATTTAGCGAAATGAAAAAATTTCAAGATGGCGGAATTTTTTTTTTCATACCAAATTAAATGGCGATTAGGAACTATAAAAGACGTCATTGTTCTCCTAGAAAGAGAAAAAAAACGATACAATGATGTAGGGGAGATGTGTTCGGGTGCGGGATTCGAGTTGGGAAAAATTATGACATTTCGGAAAAACAAAATGGCGGCCGACGTGATTCTTGCAACTCTTTTGTTTTCCAACCAATTTCGTTATAACGCAAGTATTTAACAAATTAATAAATGACCAATAAAAAAAATAGAAAAAATTCGAAAAATAAGATGGTGGCCGAGCTGTATTGTTTTCAAATTTTTGATTTTTCGACCTTGAACCCCGGCACCACAGATCCGAAACGAGGTAGTTCATGTCTAAGAGATATTATGTTTGGGTGTGGGATGGGAGTAGAGAAAAATTATGACATTTCGGGAAAACAAGATGGCGGCTGATTTGCCGAAATGAACCGATCGAAGCATAGAAGATAGGTGGGGGTGCTCGACCAAATGTCATTCCAAACTTCATCTAATAGACAATGAGCTGAAAAAAAATTCAAAATGGCGGATTTAAGATGGCTGCCATACTAATTTATTTGGCGTCTATCTCAGAAAGTATAAAAGATGGAAGAGTGGTTTCTTGGCAAAAGATGATCAGGGTATGTACGATACCCTAAACGTATAAGAATGGGCAGACGAAATTGAGCTCTAATTCAATGCTGTCATGGTTTATTTTACTTTGACGAAAATCTTTAACGTTTGATCGACCATTCTTACATGATTGGGGCCCAGGACGAGGAGGTCTATTTAACGAAATGAAAAAAAATCAAGATGGCGGAATATTTTTTTTCATACCAAATTATATGGCGATTAGGAACTATAAAAGACGTCATTGTTTTCTTAGAAAGAGACAGAAAACGATACAATGACCGGTACGGGAGATGTGTTCGGGTGCGGGGTTCGAGTGGGGATAAATTATGACATTTTGGAAAAACAAGAAGGCGGCCGACGTGATTCTTGCAACTCTTTTGTTTTTTAACCGATTTCGTTACAACTCGCAATTATTGAAGAAATTAGTAAGCGATCAATAGAAAAAGTGAAAAAAAATTGGAAAAACAAGATGGCGGCCGAGCTGTAGTGTTTTAAAATTTTTGATTTTTCGACCTCGAACCGCGGCGCCACAGATCCGAAACGGGGTGGTTCATGTCTAAGAGATAGTATGTTTGGGTGTGGGATGGGAGTAGGGAAAAATTATGACATTTCGGAAAAAATCCATAATTAGGGCTCCATGGGATTACAAAACAGGAAACTGATACCTACCAAAGTTTTAAAAAATCAGCGCCATTTTGAAATTCTTTGTTAATTGACCGATTTCGTTCAAAATCGATATTTAGGACTCCCTGGGATCACAAAACAGGAAACTGGTACCAAAATTTTAAAATATCAGCGCCATTTTGAAATTATTTGTTAATTTACCGATTTCGTTCAAAATCGATATTTAGGGCTTCCTGGGATTACAAAACAGGAAACTGTTACCAAAGTTTTAAAAAATCAGCGCCATTTTGTAATTCTTTGTTAATTGACCGATTTCATTCTAAATCGATATTTAGGACTCCCTGGGATAAGAAAGCAGGAAACTGATACCAAAGTTTTAAAAAATCAGCGCCATTTTGAACTTCTTTGTTAATTATCTGATTTCGTTCAAAATCGATATTTAGGGCTCCCTGGGATCACAAAACAGGAAACAGATACCAACATTTTAACAAATCAGCGCCATTTTGAAATTATTTGTTAATGGACCGATTTCGTTCAAAATCGATATTTATGGCTAACCACATCCCGTGAGCTGCTTTAGCAGCTCGCGCACAGAGCGAAACACTAGTTATACTATATATAGCTCGATTACCACTCACTCACTGACTGACTCATTGACATAATTGTTCTCCTAGAAAGAGACAGAAAACGATATAATGATGTAGGGGAGATGTGTTTGGGTGCGGGATTCGAGTGGGGAAAAATTATGACATTTCGGAAAAACAAGATGGCGGCCGACGTGATTATCGCAACTCTTTTGTTTTCCAACCGATTTCATTACAACTCACAATTATTGAAGAAATTAGGAAACGATCAATAGAAAAAGTGGAAAAAATTGGAAAAACAAGATGGCGGCCGAGCTGTAGTGCTTTAAAATTTTTGATTTTTCGACCCCGAACCGCGGCGCCACAGATCCGAAACGGCGTGGTCGAGCATGATATTTTTTTCTTTTTTCGCCTACAAATATCCTGTATTTTGACAGAACGGGAGTGGTTTTTAAAAATTCAAGATGGCGGCTGTCACGGCGGCCTTTTTGTTTGAGGTACGAAAAAACGCAATTTTAAAATTCAATTTTCTCACAGTTGGCAACGTCGGAGCGTTTCGACTTGTACGGTGCGATTGTGTGTACGGACTCGAGGTATGGAGTGGGGGAAAAAATTACCCCATTTTTCGGGAAATTTTCAAGATTTACCCCAAAAATAAAAAAATCGAAATACGGACTTTTTGCAAAATTCGAGTACGAGCAACCACGTGTCCTACTTGTACAAATGACATTTGGGTATTTTCGTCGCCGAGGTCTGGCAACACTGGAATTTATCACAGTAAAAGTGATTTTCGACATGGTCTTTTTTCAGGGGCGATCATTTCGGCTGGGTGCGAGCGAGATGAAAAATTTAAACGTCATCAGGAGCGGTATATCCTGTAGTTTACGGAAAAATTATGAAACTATGTAAAATGTTTCTGTGCAACGAGGTGGCGGCCATTTTGTATTCTTTTTGTGTTTTTGAAACTTTCGAACACGTTTTTGAGGCAGTTGGCAACATTTGGGAAAGTTGACATGTATGAATCGATTGTGTAACTAAACCAGCGGTATCGAGATATCTAAACAGTGTTGCCACATTTGGGGTAGTTTTCGAGATTTTCCCAAAAATATCCTCCTGTAAAATTTTGTTTGAAAAATTTTTTTTTCACTGATGGCTTCGTACACACGTCAGAACATTAAACTTAAACGAAAATTTGGAGACCGCTGATGATTGAGGATTTCGGAGACGGGCAAAGAGCACGGCCAAGGTATTGAAGATAGGTGGGGGGTGCTCGACCAAATGTCATTCGAAACTTCATCCAATTGACAGTGAGCTGAAAAAAATTTAAAAATGGCGGATTTAAGATGGCCGCCATACAAATTTATTTGGTGTCTATCACAAAAAGTATAAAAGATGGAAGAGTGGTTTCTTGGCAAAAGATGATCAGAACGAGGAGGTCTATGTAGCGAAATTAAAAAAAATCAAGATGGCGGAATATTTTTTTTCATACCAAATTATATGGCGATTAGGACTCATTGACATAATTTATTGTTCTCCTGGAAAGAGACAGAAAATGATACAATGATGTATGGGAGATGTGTTCGGGTGCGGGATGGAAGTAGGGAAAAATTATGACATTTCAGAAAAACAAGATGGCGGCTGACGTGATTCTTGCAACTCTTTAGTTTTCCAACCGATTTCGTTAATACTCGCAACGATTGAAGAAATTAGTAAACGATCAATAGAAAAAGTGGAAAAAATTGGAAAAACAAGATGGCGGCCGAGCTGTAGTATTTTCAAATTTTTGATTTTTCGACCCCGAACCGCGGCGCCACAGATCCGAAACGGCGTGGTCGAGCATGATATTTTTTTCATTTTGCGCCTACAATTATCCTGTTTTTTGTTAGATTGTGAGTGGTTTTTAAAAATTCAAGATGGCGGCTGTCGCGGCGGCCGTTCGGTTTGAGGTACGAAAAAACGCAATTTTAAAATTCAAATTTCTCACAGTTGGCAACGTCGGAGCGTTTCGACTTCTACGGGGCGATTGTGTGTACAGACTCGAGGTATGGATTGGGAAAAAAAAATTACCCCATTTCTCGGGAAATTTTCAAGATTTACCCCAAAAAGAAAAAAATCGAAATACGTATTTTTTGCAAAATTCGAGTACGAGCAACCACGTGTCTGACTTGTACGTTCGATCACGTGTTTGAGGCAGTTGGCAACATTTGGGAAAGTTGACATGTATTGATCGATTGTTAAACTCAACCGGCAGTATTGATCTGACTTGTACGTTCGATCACGTTTTTGAGGCAGTTGGCAACATTTGGGAAAGTTGACATGTATTGATCGATTGTTAAACTCGACCGGCAGTATTGAGATATCTAAACAGTGTTGCCACATTTGGGGTAGTTTCGAGATTTTTCCCATCAATTTCCTACTGTAAAATTTTGTATTAAAAATTTTTTTTTCACTGATAGCTTCGTATACAAGTCAGAAAATATAACTTGAAGAAAAATATGGAGACAGCTGATGATTGAGGATTTCGGAGACGGGTAAAAACCACGGCCAAGGTATTGAAGATAGGTGGGGGGTGCTCGAACAAATGTCACTCGAAACCTCATCCAATTGGCGATGAGTTTAAAAATATCTCCAAAATGGCGCATTCAAGATGGTCGCTATACAAATTTTGTCAGTGTCTATCTCGGAGAGTATAAGAGATGGAAGTATGGTTTCTTGGCACGAGATGATCAGAGCAAGGAGGTCTTTTTAGCGAAATGAAAACAATTTCAAGATGACGGAATATTTTTTTTCATGCCAAATTATATGGCGATTAGGAACTATAAAAACGTCATTGTTCTCCTAGAAAGAGACAGAAAACAATACAATGATGTAAGGGAGATGTGTTTGGGTGCGGGATGGGAGTAGGGAAACATTATGACATTTCGGAAAAACAAGATGGCGACCGAGGTGCTTTTTGTAACATTTTTTGTTTTCCAACCGATTTCGTTAAAACTCGCAATGATTGCAGAAATTAGTAAACGATCAATAGAAAAAGTGGAAAAAAAAGATGGCGACCGAGTTATGTTTGGCCGTTCGATTTGAGGTACAAAAAAACGCAATTTTAAAATTCAAATTTCTCACAGTTGGCAACGTGGGATCGTTTCGACTTCTACGGGGCGATTGTGTGTACAGACTCGACGTAAGGATTGGGGGAAAAAATTACCCCATTTCTTGGGAAATTTTCAAGATTAACCCCAAAAATAAAAAAGTCGAAATACGTATTTTTTGTAAAATTTGAGTACGAGCAACCACGCGTCTCACTTGTACGTTCGATCACGTTTTTGAGGCAGTTGGCAACATTTGGGAAAGTTGACATGTATTGATCGATTGTTAGACTCGACCGGCAGTATTATGATATCTAAACAGTGTTGCCACATTTGGGGTAGTTTCGAGATTTTTCCCATCAATTTCCTCCTGTAAAATTTAGTACTAAAAATTTTTTTTTCACTGATAGCTGCGTATACAAATCAGAAAATATAACTTGAAGAAAAATATGGAGACAGCTGATGATTGAGGATTTCGGAGACGGGTAAAAAGCAAGGCCAAGGTATTGAAGATAGGTGGGGAGTGCTCGACCAAATATTATTCGAAACTTTATCCAATAGACAATGAGCTGGAAAAAAATTCAAAATGGCGGATTTATGATGGCTGCCATACAAATTTATTTGGTGTCTATCTCAGAAAGTATAAAAGATGGAAGAGTGGTTTCATGGCAAAAGATGATCAAGACTTGAACTTCTATTTAGCGAAATGACAAAAATTACAAGATGGCGGAATATTTTTTTTTCATACCAAATTATGTCGATTAGGAACTATAAAAGACGTCATTGTTCTCCTAGAAAGAGACAGAAAACGATACAATGATGTACGGGAGATGTGTTCGGATGCAGGATTAAGTAGGAAAAAATTATGACATTTCGGAAAAACAAGATGGCGGCCGACGTGATTCATGGAAATCTTTTGTTTTCCAACCGATTTCGTTACAACTCACAATTATTGAAGAAATTAGTAAACGATCAATAGAAAAAGTAGAAAAAATTAGAAAAACAGGATGGCGGCTGAGCTGTAGTGTATTCAAATTTTATATTTTTCGACCTCGAACCGCGGCGCCACAGATCCGAAACGGGGTAGTTCATGTAAACGAGATATGTTCGGGACTTCGGGTGCGGGATATGAGTAGGGAAAAATTATGACATTTCGGAAACACAAGATGGCGGCCGATTTGCCGAAATGAACCGATCGAAGCATTGAAGATAGGGGGGGGGGGGGGGGGGGGAGGGAGACTACAAGACGTGTAGAACTATGCAAGATTTTGATACGGTTCCGTTTTACCCCCGACGGGGCTCCCTGGGATTACAAAACAGGAAACTGTTCCAAAAATTTTAAAAAATCAGCGCCATTTTGAAATTCTTTGATAATTGACTGATTTCGTTCAAAATCGATATTTAGGACTTCCTGCAATTACAATTTACAAAACAAACAGGTACCAAAATTTAAAAAAATCAGCGCCATTTTGCAATTCTTTGTTAATTGACCGATTTCGTTCAACATCGATATTTAGGGCTCCCTGGGATTACAAAACGGGAAACTGGTACCTACCAAAATTTTAAAAAATCAGCGCCATTTTGAAATAATTATTTGTTAATTTACCGATTTCGTTAAAAAGCGATATTTAGGGCTACCTGTGATTACAAAACAGGAAACTGATACCAAAGTTTTAAAAAATCAACGCCATTTTGAAATTCTTTGTTAATTGACCGATTTCGTCCAAAATCTATATTTAGGGCTCCCTGGGATTACAAACCAGGAAACTGGTACCTACCAAAATTTTAAAAAATCTGCCCATTTTGAAATACTTCTTTGTTAATTTACCGATTTCTTTAAAAATCGATATTTATGGCTACCTGGCATTACAAAACAGAAAACTGATACCAAAGTTTTAAAAAATCAACGCCACTTTGAAATTCTTTGTTAATTGACCGATTTCGTCCAAAATCGATATTTAGGGCTCCCTGGGATTACAAACCAGGAAACTGATACCAAAGTTTAAAAAAAAACAGCGCCAATCTGAAATTCTTTGTTAATTGACAGATTTCGTTAAAATCGATATTAGGGCTCCCTGGGATTACAAAACAGGAAACTGTTACAAAACTTTGTGAAAGTGATACTAAAGTTTTAAAAATACAGCGCCATTTTTAAAATCTTTCTACTTAAAGGTGAATTGTGTATCTAAGTAAATAAATTCGGTTTAATACAATAAAGACGTCAAGTATGTACTACTTAGTACTAACGTCTAACCACATCTCGTGAGCTGCTTTAGCAGCTCGCGCACAGAGCGAAACACTAGTTGGATTATATACGCAGTTCCAACTTTAAAGACTCGAAATGGGATGTTGCTTATGTCAAAAATAAATTAGACACTTGCCGAACTAAAGAACTTGCCGAATGAATAATATTATCCACGTCTTCTGTTAATTTTGTATTTGATAACCATTTTAAACCATGTAAATTAAAAAAATGCGTTCACTTATAATGACGTCACAATTAAGTATGTCATACAAAGTCCCATATGAGACGTTTGAACAAAAGTTCCTGATTTGACTTATAATTGTTAAATACCCATAATGCATTTATTTGGGTATAGTGAGCGACAGGATAAAACGACGTTCCCCTCTTATTCAGACGTTTCGCACTGACTTTTTATTCTGTCTGGTCTTTAGTATATTTTTGCCATTAGAAAATAGCTCTGGATGTCGTCACTCTTCGTCGTGGACGTCACTTGCACTATATAAACACTTGCAGTGATTACAGAGCAAGTCAATTTTTACAAGTCTTTCTACAACTTGGAAAACTTGACATTGACAGGACAGCTGACTTTAGTATGTTTTACCTAGCGAAAGACTAGTGTTCCAGCTCTGGCTTTTCCTGGGGGGCAGTCCCAAAAAATCCTTTATTAGTCTAAAATCTAGACTAACGTATAAGCAGTCTAAATAAACTTTACTCGCCGGCTTATCTCTACAATTTAATGTTGTACTCAGTGATTTTAAAATAATATATCAAATAGCATTTTAGCGGTACTTAATTTAGTTATTCAAAAAATAATAGTTTTGCAGGTACGAGTAAGTAATTTCATACTTCTAGTGTTATATGGATACTAATATTAAAAATGCGAATGTCTATCTGTCTGTCTGTATGCTATGTTTTCACGGGCCATCTGTTCTACCGATTCTGGGGAAGAACATAGGCTATCTACTCGTAGCATACGTGACCACAAAACCCTAAATGCACGCGGGCGAAGTCGCAGGCATTATCTAATAATATCTCCACTACAGCCCATTAACGTCCCACTGCTGGGTATAGACCTCCACTCTCATAGGAGAAAGGGGATTAGAGCTTAGACCCACCACGCTGCTCCAATGCGGGTTGGCGGGTTTTAACGACTATTATCATGTTAGCGATAATAACCGGGACCGACGGCTGAACGTGCTCTCCGAGGCACGGGGGTGAAACACCGCCAACTTCCTAACTCCGGGCTAGTACTGAGAATTTCTAGTCAGAAAAACCCAATACTCAATTATGGCCCGACCCGGGACCTCCGGCCGCAGTCGAACATACCAACCACTAGACCAACGAGGCATTCAACTAGTAATATCTATAATATAGTTAACAAAATCATGCTACGCAGATACCTGCAAATTAACAGTTTGACTTTGATTCTTCTTCGTTACACTCTTGACATAGTGGTCGTGGTCATCACGAAGTGACGGCTTTTGTGGCAGATGTAATGCACCTCACGAGCATCCGCCACTTCTCCCTGCTGGCCGACAGCTTGGTACACTCGTGTAGTGAACCGCCAACAGCCAATTTAATTTGGTCGGTCCATCGCATGGGTGAACTACCTCGCTCTCTGGAAACAAATACAGTTTAGCTATTATTCTCTCATATTGTTAAATAATAAAGTCCTCAAATTGACTCAAATTAAGTTAAAAAAAGTGTGTGTGTGCAATTCACACACGGCAGAAGTGAAACTTCAGAAAAGAAGGCCAGAAGCCTACGAGATTATGAGATAAATATCACTTTTATTCTATCTCATTCTCTCACAGGTAGGATATATAATATTATGTTTGTCTCTTTTTTGTTTAATTTTTCGTTTCGTTGAATTTTCCGAATTTTAAGATCACAATGGTTCTAAAGAAGTTACACTTCAAAAATGTGCCTACCAATAATATTATACCTCTATGGTGCCTACAGACATAGCGCACTTTTTCTCCGTTAGCGGTACATGTCGTGCATCTTGAACCTATCTATTTTTTTATATCAACGACCTCTAATAGAAAGAGAGCAAAACAAGCCTATTATCGTGAGGAAAAATGGAACCGTATTTATACAATTATGTTATTTGAAGCTAACTGGAAAAATAAACCTAATTTGAATCTGAATCCTACGCTGATGTCAGATGTGTACGTCGTCGGTCGCGCAATTTTATGTAAATAGTTGTAAGTACTTCTAAATCACTACGAACATAAGAATTATTAAGTAACTTAAAATTAAGGCATTAAAGTTTAATTACGAATGTAGTATATTTATTATATTTAAGACCTTTTGTCTTCGTAACAACTCGAGCATGTCGCTGTTCGCGAGCATGTCGGTGTTCGCGAGCATGTCGGTCACGCGAATCCACAAGTTTACCCCTACCAAAAAGTGCTCAACGCGGCTAAAACAGTTTTCACTTAAAAAAAAAGTAGTCACATTATCAAAAATACAATCCTTAAATGTATAATTATTCTGACTTTGCAGTAGAGGTACATTGTACGTGTATGTTGGCACATAGCGCAAATCCTTTGTGAACACTTTGAGGAGTCGTTTCTTGTAATTATTTCGCTACAAGAATGCGGGCGGCAGTCTTGGAGGTTGAATTAATGCAGCGCTGGAATGCTGAAGTGTTGAGCCTAACAGCAACAGGTTTAACTTCCGCCTTTTAATTGTTTGGAAACATTAAAATATCTCTCTCATCGGGCGCTTTTATAATTTCGCACGGTAACGGCACGGAACGGTATCTTTAGGGTCTGTGTTTAAAAAGTATAGTTTTCAGTCTTTTACGATGGTAGACCTGCACTTGGCGGCTTTTAATTAGTTACTATTTTAACAGTAGAGGTTTCGTTTTCCGTTGACAGTAACTGATTCATGCCGTGAACGTCTACCACTTTCATCATTGTCAGGAAAAAATCGCCATAATATCAATTCAATTAGATTTTGAACACCTTTAAAAAATCCATAGCTCAAAGTTTTTTTTTATAAACACTATTATTATTTTATTGAATCTACCACTGATACTGAATGCCATCCTACCGATAAGACCCAGCAAAAATCTTATTGATTGCTCTTTTAAAAAGCATATTTAACCGCAGTCCTGCGTATTGCGCGTTTTTTTATCATTTACTAGCTGATGCCCGCGACTTCGTCCGCGTGGATTTAGTTTTTAAAATCCGTCGGGGACTCTTTGATTTTCCGGGATAAAAAGTAGCTTATGTCACTCTCCAGATCCTCAACTATGCCCATGCAAAAAATCAAGTCAATCCGTTACTCTGTTGCGACGTGATTAAGGGACAAACCAACAAACCTACAAACTAACAAACAAACACACTTTTGCATTTATAATATTAGTAAGATAATAATATAATCGTCCATTGTACCTATGTGTCCTTTTCAAGAGCAACCTTTTAATAGTTTTTTTTATGTCACTTGTTATGATTGTTAATATTAAGGTTTCATCTAAGTATATTTAGCTCAGTTATCACTTCGTAAATATCTATAAGTGACTCTCGAGACCATCTCGAGACCCTAAGTGTCTCTGGTAACAATAGACCGAAGATTCTTGATAGGACACACACGCGTTATCAAATATCTCTGATATTAGTTACCGAACTAAGAATATGCTCTGTTATTGCGTGCTCCTTAATTACACAGTTTAATAATATTACAGTGTGGCAACGAACTGCGAAATTAATTGCAAAATATCTTTACTAATAATAGATATCGAGCTACAAATGTATTATAACGTGCTATATAAATTCTACAGCTTATTAATAATACCGTGTGACAACTATAAATCTGTAGCAAATAAATTTAAATTGTGTACTATAAAACCTGTAACATAAAAGTTCAACCCAAAATGTACTTTATTTATTAAAAAATATTTATCTTCATCATTTTACCATGATCAGATTTCAGCAACACAATTTCTAAGTTTTCTTAATTTTTTGGCTATGCCTACTCATTTGTTATTTAATAATTACTTACTTACTATGTGTTTAAGTAATCTCTCTGCATCATATTCTACATTTTTGCGGGTCATGACCCCTTTCCATTAATTATATAATGGCAGGTTTCTTAGGATAATAATGCGGTGGGTTCCCATTTCCTTCCGCTTAAGTTTTAGTAATACGTATGATGAATAATTATTGTCAATATCTAATGGTAATGAAGTTCTTCAGTCTTGGTTACAAATTTTGATTTTCTTATCACATATAATATGCTTTTTTTAAAATATGTTGGCAGCACAATTGCTTAGTGATATAATTTGCTCCTTGCATTGGTCCAATTTAATTGCACAAGGCACTTTGTAAAATAAATATTGTAAAAAGAGCCTAACTGTATGATGTCTACACTGTAGTAAAAGGGCTTCATTAGAAAGCTTAAGCCTTATCAGCACAAACGTTATTCGATCTTTTGTATTTCGTGAAGGTAATTTGTATTGAAACTTTGAACTATCGCTTTATTTATAGCTTCCAAATAAATATTACGTAGCAATCGTTTGTTATAGGTATAAACAGGGTCAATTACAGGTATTGAAATTATTTATGTTCTATACTAATATTATAAATGCGAAAGTTTGAATGGATGGATGTATGGATGGATGGATGTTTGTTACTCAATCACGCCACAACGGCTGAACGGATCTGGATTGGCACAGAGATAGATTATAGCACATAGGCTACTTTTTATCCCGGAAAATCAAGGAGTTCCCGCGGGAATCAAAAAAACTTAAACCACGCGGACGGAGTCGCGGGCATCCTAGCCTATGTCACTCTCCAGGTCCTCAACTATACCCATGCCAAAAATCACCTCGATCCGTTGCTCCGTTGCGGCGTGATTGAAGGACAAACCAACAAACAAACACTTTCGCATTTATAATATTATAGTATGATTTTATGTGAAAATAATATTTAGAAACGATAACTAATACGATAGTTTGCAACTGTGTTGCAATTGCTAGAATATATTTTGTTTGTTCTTTTTTAGGGTTCCGTACCCAAAGGGTAAAAACGGGACCCTATTACTAAGACTCCGCTGTCTGTCTGTCTCCAGGCTGTATCTCATAAACCGTGATAGCTAGAAAGCTGAAATTTTCACAAATGATGTATTTCCGTTGCCGCTATAACAACAAATACTAAAAATTAAAAAAATATATATATTAAGGTAAACATATATATTTTTACCTTAATAAAAAAACACGTTTATTGTATGGGGACCCCCCCATACAATAAACGTGTTTTTTTCGTATTTTTTTGCTCAATATTAAAAACGGTAACAGGTAGACGGTTAAAATTTTCACAGAATATTAACTTGTATATTACCTTTCAAAATAAATAATTAAATATCAATAAAGTAAATATTAAAGGGGGGCTCCCATACAACAAACGTAATTTTTATTTTTAATACGTCATAAATCGTAAAACTTACTACAGGTTTGTACGGAACCCTCGGTGCGCGAGTCCGAGTCGCACTTGGCCGGTTTTTTTTTAACACTTTATAGCACATAGTACACACTACACAGATGAACTTAATACCTAGTGGTATTCTCTTCCAGTTCACCTTTGGTAGTGGGGAGAGGGTACAAACTGTGTGTAATGGCTTTCGTAACGGAATGCTAAATCGGCGGCATGTCTCTGCCGGTAGACTAGACCAGAGAAAACTCAGAAATATACATTCCCATTGACCCCGCCGGGGATCGAACCTGGGACCACCCGCTTATAAGATAACAGCTCTCACCACTGCGCCAGGGAGGTCTTCAAAAACTCTCAGTAAAATTTCACTTCTGCACTTGTTTGTTAATATCCCAAAGAAAATGCGACGGATCTGATTAAATTAAACGGGAGGCTTCCTCACAAAATACATAATAGCAAAACCTGAAATAAACTTCAAAAGAGCTTGAACTCTCAGGGGTCACAAACCCAAATCTAAATTGTCAACAACCACATGACAACTCCCCTATTAACTGCTTAGGATAATAAAGGTTTTAGGTTTATTTTCTGCAAAGTGTTTTTTCCTGATATGCTTAAAAAAGTATTATCTCCTGAGATTCAGCGCGAAAGCACACAAGGGACTAAACTGGAAAAATGTCTTTGCGAAACGTCCGCGTAAAGGTCTAGCCCCATTAGAGATGCACGGAGCGGCACGGCACGTAGCGGCAAATATTATTAGCTTGCCGCGTCGCTTATGTGGGCCCAGCCTCATACAAACTCATACAATAGTACATTGTTCACCGAGGGGAGAAAGTGACCGATTACTAACGAGGGTGTAGTTTGAGGCCCGAGGCGTAGCCGAAGGGCCGCAATACACGCGAGGCAGGAATCGTACTTTCTCCCGAGTGATACATAGTGCTTTATACTACACCTGCGAGGGAAATAAGCGATAATTAGTGATTAAACGAACTTACAAAAGGTTAATAGATAATAGTCCTTAATTAGGTTAGGCTAGCTAGCTTTCATTTCTAATTGTATTGTTTTCAATAATTAAAAAAAAAAAAAAAAGTTCTACCATAATTAAATAAGTCGCTTCATTCGAAGCTTCACTATCACAACTAGACTATATTTTGAGGATTATTTCAATATAGATTTCGATATCGACAATCGACATCGATATCGACAATCGACATCGATACCGACAATCGACATTCACCATATTTGACTTTTCTATGTCAAACTAGTAGTCCCGGCAGATGTTGTCCTGCCTTGAACCCGATTGCAGCGCCCCCTAACGGGTCCATTTGTTAATATAAACCATCCCGGGACCCACACAAACACACTCAAAAAATTCCATCTAAATCGGCCCAGCCGTTCTCGAGTTTTAGCGAGACAAACGAACAGCAATTGATTTATATATATATATAGAGATGTCAAATATGGTGAAGCTGCTTCTAATAATATATTTCCTTATGGTAAGTCATATCCAAATTCTCAGCGTCCATACCATATTTACTTAAAATTAAAAAACAACAGCGCGTTAGAAATGGATTTTCATACAGTTTTCTCCCCGCTTAGCACGTTAGAAATGAAATTTCATACATCTTTTCCTCCCGCATATTTGGTTTGTAGCAATGACGTACTTTCTACCTCATTTTGACATAAGCAAGAAGGCACTTTCCGAGCGGGTGTAGTATAAATAATATTTGCCGCTACGTTCTGCGCCGCTCCATGTATCTGTAGTGGGGCTTGACTTTCCGCGTCGTCCGTTTTTATATACAGCGCATACATTAAGCGTACTGGGCGATAGGAAATGTTGTATTTCCTCTACGACGCGGACGCTTAGGGCGGACTTTTTGTCCAGTCCAGTCCGTAGAGTATTTTCGCCCTCAAAGCCAATGTATATTTTTTAAATTAACAGTGTAAATCCAACACTTGATCACACCTCAAAGGACACTTTCGAAAACCTCAGATGTCTTCAACCCTTATTTAAATAGTCAACAACCACACGTTTACTGTCTGATGCTTAGGTTTGACTGCTTTTCTCTTACAATATAGTATTCTACTTACCTAAGTTGGGAGCAGTATGATTCATACAATTTTATTAAGATCCAGTACCAAAATAAAATCTTACTAATATTATAAATGCGAAATTGTGTTTGTTTGTTGGTTTGTTGGTTTTTCCTTCAATCACGCCGCAACGGAGCAACGTATTGACGTGATTTTTGGAATGGTTATAGTTGAGGACCTGGAGAGTGACATAGGCTACTTTTTATCCCGGAAAATTAAGGAGTTCCCGCGGGAATAAAAAAAAACTTAACCACGCGGACGGAGACGCGGGCATCAGCTAGTAATATAATATTTGTAAGAGTGACAAATCTGATTAAGTTTCATGAACAGGTCTGGAATCATACCCTTATTAAACACACAAAATAAACTTCAAAAGACATTCCCAAAAACCCTCAGGGGTCACAAACCCTAATCTAAATTGTCAACAACCACACGACAACTCCGCTATCTGCTGCTTAGAATAATAAAGGTTTATTGCTTACTTAGGGCAGGTGACACGGGATGATTAATCGCTGAGGAAATGTTTACCACCCCTGGGATCGAAAATAAATCCATCAATCTTGTTTTAATAAATTTTCGGAGGTTCCGTTTTTCGGTGCAAATTTTCGTGCATATGTTTGCTATGAAAATGTTTTAAACACAGATATATAAGAATATATATAATTATGTTTATAAAGACCTTGACCTCGTCGCAAATTATGTCCAACCTGTCGCTACCTATTTCCTTGAGCTCTGGAGTTTATATGGGTGCTCCGGCTAAGAGGATAACATAAACTTAACTTTGGAGAGCAAGGTCTGTTATTAGTCGAATTAATTTTTTGTAATGTAATTTTTTTGTAATTAATGTAGGTATGGTGACACATACTTAAGCTCTGCATTCGCTGAATTCGCGCGCGAACTATAGGTATATAGTGGTAGGAATACAGTGAGTGTATTTTTTTTTTTTTTATCCACTACAAGTTAGCCCTTCACTGCGATCTCACCTGATGGTAAGTGATGATGCAGTCTAAGATAGCGGGTAACCTGTTAGGGGCATGGCAGTTATATTAAACCCATAACCCCTATTCGGTTTCTACACGGCATCATACCGGAACGCTAAATCGCTTGGCGGCACGTCTTTGCCGGTAGGGTGGTAACTAGCCACGGCCGAAGCCTCCCACCAGGCAAGACCAGGGAAAATTCAGAAATTATAAATTTCCAAACCCTGCCGGGGATCGAACCCGGGACCTCCGCACGTTAAGGCAACAGCGCTCAACACTGCGCCACGGAGGTACGTCAAACGTCGTATAGACCTATCTGTGTTTCGCCGAGAGTGTAGAAATGGCATAATATTATCCTCATGTGACTCCCATGCCTCTAAACCGTAAACATTTCGCTCCATCGCAGAGTTCCCTGCAGAATATTAAATTGGCATTACAGAGTATTAAAATTTTAAGAGCACTTAATTAATATTAAGTTCGAACATCGAGTACACTCGCCCGATGGGTTAAGACTAATAAATCACGAGATGGGAGGCTTTTAATTAAATTCTTATTTTAATATCGCTTTCAAAAGAGTAAGATTAGATACCTACACTTTTTTTCTAAACTAATTGATGCCGCGATGTTCACGTGGATTTAGGTTTTTAAAAGTCCCGTGGAAACTTTGATTTGAAACGTTGGTTTTCCAAGATTTCGTTTGTTTGTTCTTCAATCACGCCGCAATAGAGCTACGGATTGACGTGATTATTTGCATGAGTATATTTGAGTAATTGAGCCTCCCACCAGAGCAGAGAAAATTCAGAAAATATTATAAATTCCCAAATTGACTCTGCCGGGCATCGAACCCGCTACCTCCCACGTTAAGATAACAGCGTTTAACACTGCGCCAGGGAAGTCGTCAGATGTGTAATAAAGTTAGCATTGGTTATTGGGTTACACCATTGACTTACCAATACATTAGACGCACCATCGAAACGCAAAAAACGGCACGGTCAAATTGTGCACAAATAGGTATTGTGAACAATTTTCGCCTCAGTCGCGCATGAGTACACTAGGCGACAAAATGTCGTATGTGTTGAATTGTTATTACAAAATTGAACCCTAAATATAAAGGTATATGGTTGGTTTTTGTGAACCGTTTGGTGTCTCATTCTATATTATCTATAGCTGTGTTTGTATATGCGATTGTGGACGCTTTTTGAGTATTAATTTGTAGGTAATGTTGTATCCTTAGTTGGTAAATCGATGGGTTACACGATCAGTGATAAGGGGCTCGCGTCGAAGGCTGCAACGTTTGACGCCAAAAGCCATAGCCCTCGGCCAGGCGCAAAAATCCCGCTTGTCATACGCACAATCCTTTTGAAGTGACATTATTTATTTCACCGATAATTCCCTCTGTAGCCATTCTTTGTGTTTCAACAATTATATTTTTGGCGAAGGCCTATTGTTTATTGAAATTCAAAAGGCGACTTAAATGATTATTTATCATTATTTATACGCCTTTATTCCGATGCTGTGAAATTTACTGGTTACTGGAAAACAATAAAGAGTTATGTATCACAATTTTATCTTTTGTTCATTTTTTGCGGGAAACTGAAGAAAAATTTTAAAGGGATTAAAATAATGTCCTTCCAACCGAATTTCGGCCATATCCAGAGAGATAAGCCATCTGCGCGGGAGATATTACAGTGCACAAGTGAGTGCGCATACACAGGTGCACTCTCTGTCCCTTTACTCTCATAGAGATCAGGCGCAGGACCGACGGCTTTACGCGCTCTCCGAGGCACGGGGGTGAAACACCGACAATTTCCTAACTCCGGGTTAGTAATGAGAATTTCTTGTCAGAAAAACCCAATACGTGTCCCGACCCGGGACTCGAACCCGGGACCTCGTCGGCCGCAGTCGAACATGCTTACCACTAGACCAACGACTCGTTTTTTATTCCCTTGACAGCCTCGTTGGCAACGAGGCTGTCAAGGGAATAAAATATGTATATTTATACCCACGACTTAGTTCGCGTGTTTACAAATCTCGTGGGAACTATTTAATTATCCAGGATAAAATAGCCTACATAGTACCATAAGTGTTATTTTTATCCTGGAAAATGGAAGAGTCTAGGTCTTTTTTAACTATATCTATGCAAAAACCGTGTTGAATAGATGCTTCGTTGCTGCGTGATTGAAGGACAAACCAACAAAATTCTTTTGTATGGAGATAGCTAAAGACCTGATATAGGCTAATTTTTACTCCGGAAAATTAAAGAGGAATTTTAAAAAAAATCCATGCGGACGTGATCACTGCTATCATAATATTATTATGAATATTATAAGGTGAAAAAGTGTATATTTTCTTAAACAAAACATGTATGAAGTGGAGACGGTTAATTTTCCTGAGTCATTGTCCGGGTTAGGTAAGGGATGTGTTTTCAGCGCACTTGGAAGCGATAAAACAGCACAATGCAACGTTTGACACAAAAGGCGACCTTTGTACCGGGCCCCGTGTCTCGTGCCGTCGACAAATGGGCGTCTTTAGTCTTTTAAACATCCACGAAATGGTGAATATCAGGAGAATAGGAGGTTTATCATTGTTGCTTTATTATCAGTAGATGACGGAGGCGTCCACGACCTCGTGGATTTAGGTTGTTTTAAAAATACTTTAACAATTCTTGATTTTTCGGAATAAATATCCATACTAATATTATAAATGCGTAAGTGTGTCTATCTGTCTGCTACGCTTTCACGGCCTAACTGTTCAACAGAATTTGATGAAGTTTGTTACAGGGGTAGGTTGAATCCCGGGGAAGGACATAGGCTACTTTTTATCCCGGAAAATTCAAGAGTTCCCGCGGTAATCAAAAATTTTATCCACGCGGACGAAAACGCGGCTATCATCTAGTTAGTCTATATATACGTTTATGCTGAGTTTAAATTCGATTGATCGTATAAGAATTCGATGACATTAGCGTCAAAGTAAAATGAACTTTAATAGCATACGTTCCAACGTATCGTTTGGAGCGCTGGCTATGGATGCATACACGAAATTGAGCTCTATATCAAGGCAGTAAATCAGGTAGACTAGTGCGTAGTATACCATTTGAAGAAGAACAAAAATTCGGCCTGCTCCCCAAACCATTGAGCTATAGAAGTCTGCACCGACGATTGTATTTTTAACCTTTACAAAGGTCAAAAGAAAAAAAACTTGTTGTTTCACATGTAGAATTTACACAATAGTGGCCATTTCAACGGAAAGCGAGTGCCACGTCGGGTAATTTTCAGGTCAGTCACTATCAAAGGGACGCTTTCAGTACAATTCTCGCTATAAAATGGGTCTGTACCACGTTTGATACACAAGGTGATCGTTGTGCTGTACTGACAAATGACTGAATGAATGAATTCCAAGAGCCGTGGCACGCACTCAATTCATCGTATTTACAGGGTGATATTATAACCTATTATTATACTATTTTATGATGAGAGAACAAATACGAATATACACATACCAGAAAATGATCATACTGGTCCGTCAATTACTAGAAGTGAAATTGTACATGCTATTAAAACATCAAAATCTGGAAAGTCTGTCGGCCCAGATAGTATACCTGTAGAATTGCTGAAAGTTTTGGATTATAACAATCTAACCCTGCTTGAAACACTATTTAATACCATCTATAATACTGGTTCTATTCCCTCAGATTGGCTCAAATCTACGTTTGTCACATTGCCAAAATTACCATCAGCGAGGAAATGTACCGATTATAGAACAATTTCTCTTATGAGTCACATCTTGAAGATATTTTTAAAGGTAATCCATAAGCGAATATACAATAAGTGTGAAAGTGTAATTTCGAATTCGCAATTCGGATTCAGAAATGGGCTGGGTACTAGGGATGCATTATACGGGTATCAAGTTCTTATTCAGAGATGTTGGGATATGAGCCAAGATGTTTTTGTATGTTTCATCGACTATGAAAAGGCGTTCGATAGAGTCCAACATAACAAATTGATGAACATATTAAAGACGATAGGCCTTGACTCTAGAGACTTAAGATTCATTGAGAATTTGTACTGGCAGCAGAAGGCTAATGTGCGTGTAGAAAAGAACCTTACAGAAGATGTAGACATCTTAAGGGGAGTCCGACAAGGCTGCATACTGTCACCCCTGTTATTTAACATATACTCGGAAAATATTTTCACGGAAGCTCTACACGATCTAGAGGTGGGCATAGTCGTAAATGGTAAAGTAATAAATAACATCCGTTACGCTGACGACACTATTTTACTTGCGCCTACATTGGAAGAGCTTCAAGTATTGTTAAATAAAGTGCATTCTGTAAGCGCTTCTTATGGCCTTAACATCAACATTAAGAAAACTAAGTACATGACTGTATCCAGAATGCCAGAATCTTGTCGCGAGTTATATTGTGGCGGCAAAAAATTGGAAAAAGTCCGTAAATATAAGTACTTAGGATGCTACGTCGATGACCAATGTGATCATAGTCTCGAAATTCGATGTCGCATTGAGCAAGCTCGCAATGCTTTTTTTTCAAGATGAAGAAACTCCTTTGCAATAGAAAATTAAATATTCAACTTCGCACCCGCCTTGCACGCTGTTTTATTTTCTCCATTCTTCTGTATGGAGCAGAAGCCTGGACACTCACTGAAGCTTCGTGTAAAAAACTAGAGGCATTTGAAATGTGGGTTTACAGAAGAATGTTAAGAATATCCTGGAGAGATAAAGTTAGAAATGATATAGTGTTGCAGCGCGTTGGGAAAAAGAAGGAGATTCTTCTAACTGTAAAAAAGAGGAAACTTGAGTACCTGGGTCATATAATTCGTGGTCCTAAGTATGAACTACTACAATTAATTATTCAGGGCAAGATACAAGGCAAAAGGGGCGTGGGACGGAGAAGGACATCCTGGCTGAAGAACTTACGCCAGTGGTTTAATAAAAGCACCCGATCATTATTTAGAGCTGCAGTGTCAAGAGTTCAAGTTGCCAATATGATCGCCAACCTTCGATAGAAGAGGCACCAAAAGAAGATTATAACCTAGCTGATGCCTGCAACTTCGTCCGCGTGGCATTAAACTTATTATTTTCCGGGTGAAAAAGTAGCCTATGTATTATTCCAGAGTATAATCTATCTCTGTGCTAAATTTCATCCAGATCCGTTCAGCCGTTCTGGCTTGATTGAGTAACAAACATGGATGTTTTTTACTCAATCAAGCCAAGCAAGTTTGGATGGATGGATCCATCCATCCAAACTTTCGCATTTATAATATTACTATAGATTTTATCCTGGAATATTCAAGCAGTTTCCCGCAGGAATAACTATATCTGAATACCACGCGGACTAATTCGCAGGCAATATCTAGTATTTTGTACATTATTGTAACGCCAAAATACTGCAAAGGCATGCTTCTTTGAAAAGAAGATGAGAAAAAAACTATAACAGTGTTTACCTCACTGAAGCTTTTATAACAATGAAATTTTATAAATGTAGCGACCTCCATGGGCCTAATTAGCCACTATTTTTGCATTTGCTTTTCATTTAACTTCATACGAAAAAGAACTATAGCTAGATAAGTTAAGATTTACATTTGCGTGAGCAGAAATTTTAATGATGGAATTAGATGCAATTGTTTTAGCTTATTCATGCAAATGTTTATACTTTTCTGTTGTTTGGGATTTGCGTCAAGCTCTCAGTCATTTTGTTATTATTCGCTGTGCTAGTATTTAAACACGGTATAGTTGTTTTTCTGTATGAATGAAACAAAATCTGTTTCATTACTTCGTGGGTTATGCGTTTTTTTCAGTTTTTATTAAGTAGTATTGTGAAATTTAATAGTTTAAGCTTTCTATACCAACTCGTTTATTCAGTTTCACCACCAGGTACCAGCCACCAGTTTCAGTCAGGTGGTGGTTTCACCACCTGGATACCTGGTCCTTTACCGACTCCCGTTATTCCAAGTCATTTCTGCCACGTACCTGCAAATTATAGAACCAGCTTCTATCTTCTGTGTTCCCTCATGATTATAATATGGGGCTCTTTAAAGTGCGGATAAACAAATATCTCAATAGCCGACAACGCATTGGCGGTTCCTCTGGTGCTGCAAATGTTCATAGGCGGCGGTAATCACTTAACATCAGGTGACCCGCCTGCTCGTTTGCTCTCTCTATGTATATTCAAAAAAAATTATAGGGGCAAATCTTGTTCAGGATTCAATAAAAAAATCACAAATCACGATCCTTGGTTCCTTGGGAGCTGGGGCACTCCATTTTTTTTGTGTTTGTTTAATTTTGTGTTACTGTATATTTTGGCTGAATAAAGGATGTTTATTTATTATTTATTTATTTATTTAAAATCTAAATAAAAAGCCATTTATATTCAAAGTTAGTATACTAGTATACAGTATATCCATACTCACAATACTTATTATAAATGCGCAAATGTCTGTCTGTCTGTCCATCTGTATGTCCGTCTATCTGGTACGATTTCGCGGCTCACCATCTCAGTCGATTTTGACGAAATATGGTACAGAGATAGGTTGTATGCCGGGGAAGGACATTTTATGCCGGAGAGAAGTAATAATTATTACTTATAATTGAATAAAAAGGTAATCATATTTAGTATTCGTTGAAGGTATTTAATTGTCTGCGTAAGCTATCTTATGATTTTAAGACAATAGGACTTTGATTCAAAAATGACTCCTTTAATAACAGTTTTATCTCGCTGAAGAAACTGAAATTCGATTTTCTTCAGCAATTAATCTCAAAAATTTCTCCTTAAGATTTTAAAAGAGATACTCTTAACTTAGTTTGGCATTCGTTATCAAATTCTCGGAAGTTGGTAATATAATTATTTTGTAACTTTCTCTAATTATAAATGATTTTGATAAAAGGCTCATCGTGATTTCAAAAATGGAGAAAGGTCACAACTGTTTTCATAAGTTACTGAATAGGCCCGTGACTTCGTCTGTGTGAATTTAGGTTTGTCGAATATTCCGAAGGAACTCTTTGTGAACTTACTTCACAGTATGTGATTTTTGAGCGCCTCTCTTGCTTCTCTTATGAAAGTATTTAAAAAGTACAGTGTAAAATCCTGTAAGATGGTGCAGAACATTTCGTGTGCGAGTCCAACTCGCATTTGGCCGGTTTTACATAATATTAAGCCCATGTTACTTCTGCCGTTCAATTTGCATGAAGCACCTGATTTGAACCATCTATACTTATAATAAAACTGTAACAGGTCCAATTCTGTACATTGAAGATATTTTGAAATTTTTTTTTGGAGGGCACTCATTATTCGATACTGAAGCCAAATCTGTAATTTTTTTCATTTTTGTCTGTCTGTCTGTCTGTCTGTCTGTCTGTCTGTCTGTCTGTATCTTGGCCGCGCATCACGCCGAAACTACTGAATGAATTCAAACGAAACTTGGCACGATTTGAGCCTATACTACGAGGTAGGACATAGGATACTTTTTATCCCGAAATTCTACCCCCGAAGGGGTGAAATAGGGGTTGAAAGTTTGTATGAAAGTCCTTAATTTCTCAAGTTATAGCCATGAAACTTGATATATGAGCAGCGGGTTAGAAATGAAAACAGACGTGTTTCACAGTTTTTCAAAATTCCACCTCCAAAGGGGTGAACTAGAGGTTGAAAGTTTGCATAAAAGTCCGTCATTTCTCAAGTTATTTCGATGAAACTTGGTATATCCACGCGAACGAAGTCGCGGGCATCAGCTAGTGTTAACCTAAAAGTGAATCATTCAGTGCAATTGAAGGCTTGCATTTCTGTCTTCCAATCATTAAGTGAATCGTACATTTCGTTGTTCAATAGAAGTGAATCAATTTAGTTGAACTGTGTATATAGTGTGACAAACTTAATAGACCCGTTTACAGAAAAAAAAATAAAAATAAAAATTAAACAGGCATAAAAATTAATTCCAATTTTGGCCACCGGGTCAGATAAGTTTGTAGGACAGTAATATGACGTCCACATTTATACAAAAAAAAACTTCAGTAATTACCTAAAAGCTTTTCTTGAAAAGTAGTTTCCTTTTTCCTTAGGTTACCCTGAAATGGACAGCCTCGCAACAGTTTAAAATTCCCTCTCACAAGTTGAGACAGTCCATAAAGTGAACACAAAGGTTCGCGTTGGTTTTGTTCAATCCTAGGCTATTGTGCTTTAGCTATTGTTCGTTGTTTGAGCGAATAAGTTAGTGTCGCGACTGCGTTACCGATAACAGGAGTTAGCTACTTTATTTTCAGATTATAGATGTTTTCGAACACAGAATTGACAACTGAAACCCTGGCGCAGTGATGAGCGCTGTATTGAAGTGAAAACTTCTTTAGCCGCGTTGAGCACTTTTTGGTAGGGTCCCTATGACTGGCATTTTTTTATTTTTACAAAACTAGCTAATGACCGTAACGTGCCGTAACTTCGTCTGCGTGGATTGAGGTTTTCAGTTATAGATATTTCGGGATAAAAAGTAGCCTATATGTTATTCCAGACTACAATCTATCTCTGTGCCAAATTTCATCCAGATCCGTTCAGCGGTTCTGGCGTGATTGAGGAACAAACAACCATCCATACATACATCCTTCCATCCATCCAAACTTTCGCATTTATAATATTAGGTAAAGATAATATGTTTCGCTCCCCGGCAGGGTCGATTTGTTTTTTTTTATTTTTTGTGAGGTAGGCTTGTAATTTGTAATTTCTTTACCTTGTATAGCTTCAGCCGTGGCTATTTACCACTCTACAAGTAAAGACGTACCTACTACCAAGCCATTTAGCGTGAAACTTCTTTGATAAATGGAAATCTATTTTAACATTTATTCTAAAAACTTATAAAAATCCAGCTTAGTCTTTCTACTGTGCCTTATAAATCTAAAAACTTATGCAATTTTTTTACTCAGAATTATATTTTCGATTTTGAATTGTTTAAACTCTTCGAGATTAGAACAAAGTTGTTTGGGCTAGACTTAAACTTATCTAAGTCTAGCCCATATAGATATATCCCATATATATAATAGAGTAGAACATATTATCTTAATAATATGTTCTACTCTATTACCTGAGCTATAAAGTTCAAAATAATTTTCATAGAATGCACTTTAGCTACAAACCGATGTGGATAAATATTTGCTTAGCGGTCGATGTACTTTATGAAACGAGGAAATCTGTAAGTGCTTTAAAATAGCGCTGGCAGCTTTCATACGTTGTCAATTTTATTACTGAAACTTTAGGTGAATTTTTAACCACTATTCGTATTTTTAATGGATATTTTTGCGATTATCCTTTGACTGGTTTTGTCAGTTATCTGACTAATGGCCGGTTCACATTATTCCAGTACAAGCGCTGGATTGCAACTGGAATAATGTAAACAGGCGCTGGAAGCACTGGATCAAGTGAGAGATCTAGACCAGAAACTATGGATTGGCGGTCTACTATTCAATCAAGCGCGCACATTTCAGCGCAACTGGAGCCATGTAGACCGCCAATCTAGTGTCATTACAGTGCTGTCAATTTTTTTTTAACTGTTATTGTAACTATATTGTTCACTTCATCGGCTTCTAAATTACTGGAATAATGTACACGATATCATCCAGTCCAATACAACGCTGGATTTACTTGGATCGGACTTGATTGGATTACTGGACTGGAGTAATGTGAACCGATATTATGCGAAAAAGAATTCGAATGCAATTTACAGTTACAAATAGCTTTTTTTTTTTTTTTTTTTTTTTTTTTTTTTTTTTTAATGGAAAACAATACAATAGAAATTAAAGCTAGCTAGCCTAACCTAACTACTATATAAATCATGCCCACGTGGAATGGTGGCGAGAATGTAGTAATAATAATAATAATAGCTTTTGTCCGTTACTTCGACCGCATAAAGACAGGTTTGTAAAAAAAACCTCGCAAACAATTTGTTTTTCGGCGAATGAAAAGTATCCCATTACCTTTTGTATTTAACTATTTGTATCGTGCAAAATTCAATTGAAATTGGTTGTCTTGATGCGTAAATACGCGATATCTTTCTTTTTCTCTGTATATCCGTGAAAAGCTAAATAAACCATTATTGATTTATTTTATCTATTTATATACTTAGGCTACATCATTACTTGCAAGCAGGTCTGATTGCAGCCAAGCAATGACTAAACATGTTTGTTCTTTTTATTAGTTTGTCATCTTAATTGTACAACGTTTCTTGCAAATAAACAATTGATTGATTAGATTGATTGAAGCGCCATATATATTTAAAAAAACTCTAGCAAAGAATTATTAATTTGACGACTTCCCTGGCGCAGTGTTGAGCGCTGTTGTCTTAGCGTGGGAGGTCCCGGGTTCGATCCCCGGGACCTCTCTAATTTGGGAATGTACAATTTTTGAATTTTCTCTGGTCTGGCCTGGTGGGAGGCTTCGGCCGTGGCTAGTTACCACCCTACCGGCAAAGACGTGCCGCCAAGCGACTTAGCGTTCCAGTAGGATGCCGTGTAGAAACCGACTAGGGGTATGGGTTTAATATAACTGCCATACCCCTAACAGGTTAGCCCGCTACCATCTTAGACATCTGCATCATCTCTTTCCATCAGGTGTGATCGCAGTCAAGGGCTAACTTGTAGTTGATAAAAAAAAAACTCAGTATGCGCTGCCCCGAAAGTAACTTTTGACGGCCATTTTCGCTACCATATATATGCAATCTCCAATCTACCCTCACGCAATTGAATTGTTATAGACGCTGATACATATCACCAATACTCGATCCTAACAAAGCCAAACGCAAGAGCACACCCAATACGTAATATACGGCCCTACGTAGCTCTCCTTTGACCTAAACTCTACTTATCTTAGGAGTAAACGCTCTAAGAGCCAACGACGTCTACTGTACTTAATAATGAACTCTATCTCTGAGTTGTTAGAGATTGCATGGTTGGTTTTAGTTGGGAATTTTGAATGGTAGCGATACGATCGGAGCTGTTTTGTTTCCTTATTTCGTCAGGGTTATCTTAAGACGGGTGACGGGTCAGGTTATAGTTTTAAAATAAAGCCCTTGGAGTGAATTCTAGGGTTAAGTGGGGATATTATGAGTTTGAGTGAGATCCCTCACATTTTGTCCTTGGTACTTGGAAATTTCGCTTTTCGCATTCAAATATTATAAATTGCTTAAATACTCTATAATATATACTGAGTGCCTAATATGTCTTAATTGATCCCCGGCAGGGTCAATTTGGGAATTTATAATTTCTGAATTTTCTGTGGTCTGATCTGTGGTTTTTATATTTATGTATGTAGTTATAAACATACAAACAAATTGAGCCCTAGTTGCTTCAAATACAGAGTATGTATTTATTTATCACTTGTCATCAGGTGAGATCGAAGTCAAGGGCTAACTTAGCCTCACTATCTGACCAGCTAAATTTAAAAAAGCAAAACAAACCATCCTATAAGATTATTACCTTCTCCCGCCATAGTGTAGGTGGGTGTCATGCCGATTAACGTCGAGCCGTCTCAGTCGTATCCAAGATTTGGGACTGTGCCGTTGGTTTTTTAGTGGGTATTCTGGAGCGAGTTACGAACCGCTTAGTAGTGAGTCCCACATAACCACCTCTAGTGTGGTATGCGTAATAGCATTTTTAAAGCGATTAAAAAAAAAAGGTATGTAACTTAGAATAACTACCTATAGAAACCTAGTACACTCGCGAAATGTAAGCCGTTTAATTGGTGCCATAAATGGTATCGTACGACGCTCGCGCAGTCCGAAAAAAGCTGGTTAACTTAGTTTTAGAAGCTTACAATGCTACAAACAAACTAACCAATTGCTTTTTCAGTTTTTATTAAGTAGTATTGTGAAATTTAATAGTTTAAGCTTTCTATACCAACTCGTTTATTCAGTTTCACCACCAGGTACCAGCCACCAGTTTCAGTCAGGTGGTGGTTTCACCACCTGGATACCTGGTCCTTTACCGACTCCCGTTATTCCAAGTCATTTCTGCCACGTACCTGCAAATTATAGAACCAGCTTCTATCTTCTGTGTTCCCTCATGATTATAATATGGGGCTCTTTAAAGTGCGGATAAACAAATATCTCAATAGCCGACAACGCATTGGCGGTTCCTCTGGTGCTGCAAATGTTCATAGGCGGCGGTAATCACTTAACATCAGGTGACCCGCCTGCTCGTTTGCTCTCTCTATGTATATTCAAAAAAAATTATAGGGGCAAATCTTGTTCAGGATTCAATAAAAAAATCACAAATCACGATCCTTGGTTCCTTGGGAGCTGGGGCACTCCATTTTTTTTGTGTTTGTTTAATTTTGTGTTACTGTATATTTTGGCTGAATAAAGGATGTTTATTTATTATTTATTTATTTATTTAAAATCTAAATAAAAAGCCATTTATATTCAAAGTTAGTATACTAGTATACAGTATATCCATACTCACAATACTTATTATAAATGCGCAAATGTCTGTCTGTCTGTCCATCTGTATGTCCGTCTATCTGGTACGATTTCGCGGCTCACCATCTCAGTCGATTTTGACGAAATATGGTACAGAGATAGGTTGTATGCCGGGGAAGGACATTTTATGCCGGAGAGAAGTAATAATTATTACTTATAATTGAATAAAAAGGTAATCATATTTAGTATTCGTTGAAGGTATTTAATTGTCTGCGTAAGCTATCTTATGATTTTAAGACAATAGGACTTTGATTCAAAAATGACTCCTTTAATAACAGTTTTATCTCGCTGAAGAAACTGAAATTCGATTTTCTTCAGCAATTAATCTCAAAAATTTCTCCTTAAGATTTTAAAAGAGATACTCTTAACTTAGTTTGGCATTCGTTATCAAATTCTCGGAAGTTGGTAATATAATTATTTTGTAACTTTCTCTAATTATAAATGATTTTGATAAAAGGCTCATCGTGATTTCAAAAATGGAGAAAGGTCACAACTGTTTTCATAAGTTACTGAATAGGCCCGTGACTTCGTCTGTGTGAATTTAGGTTTGTCGAATATTCCGAAGGAACTCTTTGTGAACTTACTTCACAGTATGTGATTTTTGAGCGCCTCTCTTGCTTCTCTTATGAAAGTATTTAAAAAGTACAGTGTAAAATCCTGTAAGATGGTGCAGAACATTTCGTGTGCGAGTCCAACTCGCATTTGGCCGGTTTTACATAATATTAAGCCCATGTTACTTCTGCCGTTCAATTTGCATGAAGCACCTGATTTGAACCATCTATACTTATAATAAAACTGTAACAGGTCCAATTCTGTACATTGAAGATATTTTGAAATTTTTTTTTGGAGGGCACTCATTATTCGATACTGAAGCCAAATCTGTAATTTTTTTCATTTTTGTCTGTCTGTCTGTCTGTCTGTCTGTCTGTCTGTCTGTCTGTATCTTGGCCGCGCATCACGCCGAAACTACTGAATGAATTCAAACGAAACTTGGCACGATTTGAGCCTATACTACGAGGTAGGACATAGGATACTTTTTATCCCGAAATTCTACCCCCGAAGGGGTGAAATAGGGGTTGAAAGTTTGTATGAAAGTCCTTAATTTCTCAAGTTATAGCCATGAAACTTGATATATGAGCAGCGGGTTAGAAATGAAAACAGACGTGTTTCACAGTTTTTCAAAATTCCACCTCCAAAGGGGTGAACTAGAGGTTGAAAGTTTGCATAAAAGTCCGTCATTTCTCAAGTTATTTCGATGAAACTTGGTATATCCACGCGAACGAAGTCGCGGGCATCAGCTAGTGTTAACCTAAAAGTGAATCATTCAGTGCAATTGAAGGCTTGCATTTCTGTCTTCCAATCATTAAGTGAATCGTACATTTCGTTGTTCAATAGAAGTGAATCAATTTAGTTGAACTGTGTATATAGTGTGACAAACTTAATAGACCCGTTTACAGAAAAAAAAATAAAAATAAAAATTAAACAGGCATAAAAATTAATTCCAATTTTGGCCACCGGGTCAGATAAGTTTGTAGGACAGTAATATGACGTCCACATTTATACAAAAAAAAACTTCAGTAATTACCTAAAAGCTTTTCTTGAAAAGTAGTTTCCTTTTTCCTTAGGTTACCCTGAAATGGACAGCCTCGCAACAGTTTAAAATTCCCTCTCACAAGTTGAGACAGTCCATAAAGTGAACACAAAGGTTCGCGTTGGTTTTGTTCAATCCTAGGCTATTGTGCTTTAGCTATTGTTCGTTGTTTGAGCGAATAAGTTAGTGTCGCGACTGCGTTACCGATAACAGGAGTTAGCTACTTTATTTTCAGATTATAGATGTTTTCGAACACAGAATTGACAACTGAAACCCTGGCGCAGTGATGAGCGCTGTATTGAAGTGAAAACTTCTTTAGCCGCGTTGAGCACTTTTTGGTAGGGTCCCTATGACTGGCATTTTTTTATTTTTACAAAACTAGCTAATGACCGTAACGTGCCGTAACTTCGTCTGCGTGGATTGAGGTTTTCAGTTATAGATATTTCGGGATAAAAAGTAGCCTATATGTTATTCCAGACTACAATCTATCTCTGTGCCAAATTTCATCCAGATCCGTTCAGCGGTTCTGGCGTGATTGAGGAACAAACAACCATCCATACATACATCCTTCCATCCATCCAAACTTTCGCATTTATAATATTAGGTAAAGATAATATGTTTCGCTCCCCGGCAGGGTCGATTTGTTTTTTTTTATTTTTTGTGAGGTAGGCTTGTAATTTGTAATTTCTTTACCTTGTATAGCTTCAGCCGTGGCTATTTACCACTCTACAAGTAAAGACGTACCTACTACCAAGCCATTTAGCGTGAAACTTCTTTGATAAATGGAAATCTATTTTAACATTTATTCTAAAAACTTATAAAAATCCAGCTTAGTCTTTCTACTGTGCCTTATAAATCTAAAAACTTATGCAATTTTTTTACTCAGAATTATATTTTCGATTTTGAATTGTTTAAACTCTTCGAGATTAGAACAAAGTTGTTTGGGCTAGACTTAAACTTATCTAAGTCTAGCCCATATAGATATATCCCATATATATAATAGAGTAGAACATATTATCTTAATAATATGTTCTACTCTATTACCTGAGCTATAAAGTTCAAAATAATTTTCATAGAATGCACTTTAGCTACAAACCGATGTGGATAAATATTTGCTTAGCGGTCGATGTACTTTATGAAACGAGGAAATCTGTAAGTGCTTTAAAATAGCGCTGGCAGCTTTCATACGTTGTCAATTTTATTACTGAAACTTTAGGTGAATTTTTAACCACTATTCGTATTTTTAATGGATATTTTTGCGATTATCCTTTGACTGGTTTTGTCAGTTATCTGACTAATGGCCGGTTCACATTATTCCAGTACAAGCGCTGGATTGCAACTGGAATAATGTAAACAGGCGCTGGAAGCACTGGATCAAGTGAGAGATCTAGACCAGAAACTATGGATTGGCGGTCTACTATTCAATCAAGCGCGCACATTTCAGCGCAACTGGAGCCATGTAGACCGCCAATCTAGTGTCATTACAGTGCTGTCAATTTTTTTTTAACTGTTATTGTAACTATATTGTTCACTTCATCGGCTTCTAAATTACTGGAATAATGTACACGATATCATCCAGTCCAATACAACGCTGGATTTACTTGGATCGGACTTGATTGGATTACTGGACTGGAGTAATGTGAACCGATATTATGCGAAAAAGAATTCGAATGCAATTTACAGTTACAAATAGCTTTTTTTTTTTTTTTTTTTTTTTTTTTTTTTTTTTTAATGGAAAACAATACAATAGAAATTAAAGCTAGCTAGCCTAACCTAACTACTATATAAATCATGCCCACGTGGAATGGTGGCGAGAATGTAGTAATAATAATAATAATAGCTTTTGTCCGTTACTTCGACCGCATAAAGACAGGTTTGTAAAAAAAACCTCGCAAACAATTTGTTTTTCGGCGAATGAAAAGTATCCCATTACCTTTTGTATTTAACTATTTGTATCGTGCAAAATTCAATTGAAATTGGTTGTCTTGATGCGTAAATACGCGATATCTTTCTTTTTCTCTGTATATCCGTGAAAAGCTAAATAAACCATTATTGATTTATTTTATCTATTTATATACTTAGGCTACATCATTACTTGCAAGCAGGTCTGATTGCAGCCAAGCAATGACTAAACATGTTTGTTCTTTTTATTAGTTTGTCATCTTAATTGTACAACGTTTCTTGCAAATAAACAATTGATTGATTAGATTGATTGAAGCGCCATATATATTTAAAAAAACTCTAGCAAAGAATTATTAATTTGACGACTTCCCTGGCGCAGTGTTGAGCGCTGTTGTCTTAGCGTGGGAGGTCCCGGGTTCGATCCCCGGGACCTCTCTAATTTGGGAATGTACAATTTTTGAATTTTCTCTGGTCTGGCCTGGTGGGAGGCTTCGGCCGTGGCTAGTTACCACCCTACCGGCAAAGACGTGCCGCCAAGCGACTTAGCGTTCCAGTAGGATGCCGTGTAGAAACCGACTAGGGGTATGGGTTTAATATAACTGCCATACCCCTAACAGGTTAGCCCGCTACCATCTTAGACATCTGCATCATCTCTTTCCATCAGGTGTGATCGCAGTCAAGGGCTAACTTGTAGTTGATAAAAAAAAAACTCAGTATGCGCTGCCCCGAAAGTAACTTTTGACGGCCATTTTCGCTACCATATATATGCAATCTCCAATCTACCCTCACGCAATTGAATTGTTATAGACGCTGATACATATCACCAATACTCGATCCTAACAAAGCCAAACGCAAGAGCACACCCAATACGTAATATACGGCCCTACGTAGCTCTCCTTTGACCTAAACTCTACTTATCTTAGGAGTAAACGCTCTAAGAGCCAACGACGTCTACTGTACTTAATAATGAACTCTATCTCTGAGTTGTTAGAGATTGCATGGTTGGTTTTAGTTGGGAATTTTGAATGGTAGCGATACGATCGGAGCTGTTTTGTTTCCTTATTTCGTCAGGGTTATCTTAAGACGGGTGACGGGTCAGGTTATAGTTTTAAAATAAAGCCCTTGGAGTGAATTCTAGGGTTAAGTGGGGATATTATGAGTTTGAGTGAGATCCCTCACATTTTGTCCTTGGTACTTGGAAATTTCGCTTTTCGCATTCAAATATTATAAATTGCTTAAATACTCTATAATATATACTGAGTGCCTAATATGTCTTAATTGATCCCCGGCAGGGTCAATTTGGGAATTTATAATTTCTGAATTTTCTGTGGTCTGATCTGTGGTTTTTATATTTATGTATGTAGTTATAAACATACAAACAAATTGAGCCCTAGTTGCTTCAAATACAGAGTATGTATTTATTTATCACTTGTCATCAGGTGAGATCGAAGTCAAGGGCTAACTTAGCCTCACTATCTGACCAGCTAAATTTAAAAAAGCAAAACAAACCATCCTATAAGATTATTACCTTCTCCCGCCATAGTGTAGGTGGGTGTCATGCCGATTAACGTCGAGCCGTCTCAGTCGTATCCAAGATTTGGGACTGTGCCGTTGGTTTTTTAGTGGGTATTCTGGAGCGAGTTACGAACCGCTTAGTAGTGAGTCCCACATAACCACCTCTAGTGTGGTATGCGTAATAGCATTTTTAAAGCGATTAAAAAAAAAAGGTATGTAACTTAGAATAACTACCTATAGAAACCTAGTACACTCGCGAAATGTAAGCCGTTTAATTGGTGCCATAAATGGTATCGTACGACGCTCGCGCAGTCCGAAAAAAGCTGGTTAACTTAGTTTTAGAAGCTTACAATGCTACAAACAAACTAACCAATTACTTACCCAAATTTTAGGGCGAAAACATTTAAACTGGCAACATTATGTTTGCGTTTATGAGGCAAGTAAACACAGCACACATAGCGAATTTGTAGCTTACGTTTTGAGAAGGCGTTGTTTGGAAACATACCTTCTATAGGTAGTTATTCTAAGGTATGTAAGTATTTCTTATTTTTGTTTTAGAGAAACTCGTCGGAGTGTTAAGGCGGCGCGGAGTGTTGTTTGATTTGGATATTGTTTCTTTGCTCCAGCGGATTATTCAACCGTGTGTCGTGCCCCGATATTTTATTCATGTACACAGATTGTTTTGTGAACGGTACATGATGTTTTGAGGGGCGGGATTGGCTGGCAATTTCGATATTACTTTATTTATTTATTCATTCATTCGTGTGTATACATTATACTTTGCTGGTTTTGTGAGACTAAAGCGTATTTGTTATTTGTTTTTGTAGTTGGAGTGCCGGTTCAGACTAAAAACTTGGCAGGTAAACTTTGTGTAGCTTTAGGGCTAAAATACACTACGGGCAAAAAGTTCCGCATGCACACTTTTATATGTATAGCTATAGCTTCACAGACTACCAGACTACCAAAATTTCATCCAGATCCGTTCAGCCGTTCTGGCGTGATTGAGTAACATACATCCATCCAAACTTTTATATAATATTAATATAGTTAAGGCACTTATATACCTAATACTCGGAACTGCTGAACAATTCCAGAGAGTCAACGATGCTTATAAACTAAATTAACAAGTGTATTGTTTGTGCCGTCCTTGACACAATGACTTATATGAAAAAGGAAGGCACTCTTTCTATTATTACGTGAGTTATTATTTTTTTTCTATTTGTATTATACTCGTGACTTTTCACAGTGGATTTAGTTTTTTTTTAATCCAGAACTCTTAGATTTTCTATCTAGATAATTATATTAACCTATGTCTACGTAAGAAGTGTTTGGGATGCAACGAAGAACTCTGTAACAAGTTTCTTCAAAATTGGTTAAGTGGATTGGTCGTGAAAAGTAACATAATAGTCAGCACAGTATCATTTCAGGCATATCCTGTAGATACACGCTAAATACTTACATAATAAATTGCAATAGACGTACACTATTGTACATTAAGTCCGAACCATATTATTGAGGTATAATATGGTCCGAACTCATAGTCTTATAGGTGATAGGACGCAAGGTCTTACAACAACAATACTATTACATGATACCTATTTTGTGGTCTTAGTATGGACTAAAGGGCAAACCACCAGTTTTAGTATGGAGTGTGTTAAGATAAATCAAATCAAACAAATTGTTTTCACGTAGAATTTTAACAAGGGCTTTTGAATAGTCGAGTGAATCTACCACTGGTTCAGAATGCCGTTCCTACCGAGAAGAACCAGCAAGAAATTCGGTGGTTGCTCTTTTGAAAAATAATTTACAATTACATAAATATAGTAAGTGTGATACATGAGCAACCGCAGTCCAAAGCATTGCTGGAGCGAGTCAAATCCATGCTCTTTTATCATATAAATCTGCTAATTTAACCCCTTCGGGGGTGAAATTTTTTAATATTTTGACACGCGTGCTTCTTTATTTTTTACCGAAAGCCAAAATATCGAGTTTCGTAGATATAACTTGGAAAATATCTTGTAAAATTAAGGACTTTTTTTACAAACTTTACTCCCCTATTTCAGCCCTTCGAGGGTAGAATTTTTAAAAACTGTGATACATGTATTTCTTAATTTTTAACCGGTAGCTCATATACCAAGTTTCATGGATATAACTTGAGAAATGACGGACTTTCATACAAACTTTCAACCCTTATTTCACTCCCTTAGGGGTGGAATTTTGAAAAATCCTTCCTTAGTGAGCGCTTACGTCACTAAAGGAACCTACTGTCAAAATTTCAAGTTTCTAACCCCAGCGGTTTAGGCTGTGCGTTGATATATAAGTCAGTCAGTCAGGACTTTGAATTTTATATAATATATAGATTACATAAATATAGTAAGTGTGATACATGAGCAACCGCAGTCCAAAGCATTGCTGGAGCGAGTCAAATCCATGCTCTTTTATCATATAAATCTGCTAATTTAACCCCTTCGGGGGTGAAATTTTTTAATATTTTGACACGCGTGCTTCTTTATTTTTTACCGAAAGCCAAAATATCGAGTTTCGTAGTTAAAACTTGAAAAATATCTTGTAAAATTAAGGACTTTTTTTACAAACTTTACTCCCCTATTTCAGCCCTTCGAGGGTAGAATTTTTAAAAACTGTGATACATGTATTTCTTAATTTTTAACCGGTAGCTCATATACCAAGTTTCATGGATATAACTTGAGAAATGACGGACTTTCATACAAACTTTCAACCCTTATTTCACTCCCTTAGGGGTGGAATTTTGAAAAATCCTTCCTTAGTGAGCGCTTACGTCACTAAAGGAACCTACTGTCAAAATTTCAAGTTTCTAACCCCAGCGGTTTAGGCTGTGCGTTGATATATAAGTCAGTCAGTCAGGACTTTGAATTTTATATAATATATAGATTACATAAATATAGTAAGTGTAATATATGAGCAACCACAGTCCTAAGCATTGCTGGAGCGAGTCAAATCCATGCTCTTTTATCATTTATATAATTTTCAACAGTAGGTATAGTAGGTATTTTTCAGGAGCATACTTTTAATGGATAGATCTTTATTGCCACACATAACTTAGAAATAACTTAATTATATACAAAAAAACGGAAAACAACGCGTGCGCAAGGGCGGTCTTATCACTAAAAGTGATCTCCTCCAGACAACCCATTACTTAAGGAATTTAAAAAAAATTTAATTGATAATTTTTTTAATGGATTTCTTAAACTTGTGTAAAGGCAAGTTTATAATAGGTTGTGGAATTTTGTTATAGAATAAAATGCTCAATCCCACGAATGAGTTTAAGAAGGTACTGATTTGACTTTATAAATCAATAAAGAATCCCGCTGGGCTAAAATAATCCATATAAATAAATGCAAAAGTGTGTCTGTGTGTCTGTCTGTTACGCTTTCACGGCCCATATGCTCAACCGATTTTGATGATATTTGGTGCAGGGGCAGATTGTATCCTGGGAAAGGACATAGGCTACTTTTATCTCGGAAAATTAAAGAGTTCCCGCTTGAATCAAAAAATCTTAATCCACGCGGACGAAGTCGCGGAAATCGTCTAGTATTGTAATATATCCATGATAATAAGGGCCATGTCACGTGAAATCTACACGACTGTACATTTCCTGAGTGCCACCATTATTGCTTATTACGAAGTGACACAGCGGATATCGGAATCGCTGATTGCAAAATGAACGTAGTCACGGAAAATGATTTATGAATTTAAATGAAGTATGAATCCCCTACAGTAACAAATGAGTTTTTCATTGACAACTGTAAATTATATTGCTATATACTAAGTTAAGGCATATCATATTGTGAATTACTAGCTGATGCCCGCGACTTCGTCCGCGTTGATTGAGGTTTTTCGTTCCCGCAGGAACTCCTGCGATAAAAAGTAGCCTATGTATTATTCCAGACTATAATCTTAATTTTTTGACGGCTTCCGTGGCGCAGTGTTGAGCGCTGTTGTCTTAACGTGCGGAGGTCTGGGGTTCGATCCCCGGCAGGGTTTGTAAATTTATAATTTCTGAAATTTCCCTGGTCTGGCCTGGTGGGAGGCTTCGGCGGCGGCTAGTTACCACCCTACCGGCAAAGACGTGCCGCCAAGCGATTTAGCTTTCCAGTATGATGCCGTGTAGAAACCGAATAGGGGTATGGGTTGAATATAACAGCCATGTCCCTAACAGGTTAGCCCGTTACCATCTTAGACTGCATCATCACTTACCATCAGGTAAGATTGCAGTCGAGGGCTAACTTGTAGTGGATAAAAAAAAAAGACTTATCTATCTCTGTGCTAAATTTCATCCAAGTCCGTTCAGCCGTTCTGGCGTGATTGAGTTACAAACATCCATCCATCAAAGCTTTATAATATTATTTAGTATAGATGAAATGAAACGAAATGAATGTTTGAATTATTTAATAGGTATAATAGGTATTGGTTATTTATCGGTTGTGCATGATTGTGTGCCTCGGCCATTGTAACATCTACATCTACGGCTTTGGCTTATACTATCAAGGGGTTCCAGGATCAGATTATTATTCCACTACAACCCGGGTCACAGCTGAAAATCAGCGCCCTGCACAAAACGTGCAAATGCAAGTTTTGATGTAGGGCAAAAGGCTGAGCTGTACACCCATTCTGGGTGGTGTCACAGACAAGCATATTATTAGGTACAATAGTATAGTATATGATTGTTTGTTTGTGACACCATCATTGAATAAATTTATTTTCTTTCTTTCTTTCTTACAAGTTAAGCCAGCCTTGACTGCGATCTCACCTCATGGTAAGTGAGATGCAGTTTAAGATGGTACCGGATTAACCTGATGTTTCTACTCCAACCTGGGACTTGTCATTTATAAGACCACAGCGCTCACCACTGCGCCAAGGAGGACTTCAAAGCGTGGTGAACTACGGCTTAAACCCTCCTCATTCTGAGAGGAGAGATGATATTGATGATGAATGATTGTAACAAGTAAGCAAAAGTCAAAAGTAAAGTTGTCAGCAAAAGGGTGAGGTTGTGAAGTAGGCGCTGCTCATATTATCATACTTACATATTTGACTATTGTTATTATTTATTATTAGTGTGTATGTACCTACCTATATAATTATTATAATAAGTATAATATTATTTCAGTTTATCTTTTTCATACTCTGTTTACTTTATCTCGATAGTTTTTTAAGCTTCGTTACGTTACACTGACCTATTTTAAATTACCTAACATCTTCCTTGTAAGTATTTTATTTTTATAGTAATTCGTCCGAAACTTGTGGATCCACGGAAGACCAGCGCTGTGCCTGTGCTCGAACCACAGTCATAGCAAATGCTGAGTGGAGTCCATTTTGGGATCACACAACTCATATTTTTGTCTCATGTCTCTCTACTATAATTATTGTATTGTGGTTCCAAATAAACGCTTTTTCTTTCTTTCTTTCTTTCAAAGTATGTATTCTGTGTACTTACATGGTAGCTATATAACTCATCAAAAACAATACAATATACAGCAGTCGACGTGAACAGGTACTCGCAGGAATTGAGATGACATTGTAATAAGATCGTGATTACGTTGGCCGTATCCCGCGGAATCCTCGCGCCGGGATATACCTACTCCCGAGTGTCGCCATTATTGCAAATTATGTCGCAATGTTCGCAACATAATAATGGAAGATGGATTCATGAATTTCTTACGTAGGTAAATTCATAAATCCACTCGAGTAACGAGGTCGTAGGTGTAAAGGTTTTATTGTGCTGATCACGAAGCTTTATAATTTAATAGCTGATTCCCGCACGATTAAGGTTTTTTTTAATTTTATTTAAGAGGAAGCTAACGGTAATATAACGATCTTTTGTGTTATTCTATTACAACTTATATATAATCTGTATGACTACCATTTATTACACACTTACAGGCTAACGCAACATGCATGACAAAAGAAGTTTCAAAGTAGGTCCAAATGAAAACTTCAAAAAATTTATTATAAAAATATACGTTGATGCCCGCGACTTCGTCCGCACGGAATAAGTTTTTTTGATTCCCGCGGGAACTACTTAATTTTCCGGGATAAAAAGTAGCCTATTTCACTCTCCAGATCCTCAACTATACCCATGCCAAAAATCACGTCGATCCGTTGCTCCGTTGCGGCGTGATTGTAGGACAAACCAACAAACCAATAAACAAACACACTTTCGCATTTATAATATTAGTATGATTTCAAACTTGTTTATATATTAACTAGTATGGCGCGTGGTTGCGCGGCCCGCTACAGCGGACCGCGTAGTGGACTGCGTGGTCCACTGTCTACTTACTCGCTGTCCTACTATCCTGCCCCCCGATTATGTAAGAATGGCCGGTCAAATCGTCAAAGTTCGGCGTCAAAGTAAAATAAACCATAACAGCATTAAATTAGAGCTCAATTTCGAAACACGAAATTGAGCTCTAATTCAATGCTGTTATGGTTTATTTTACTTTGACGCCGAACTTTGACGATTTGATCGACAATTCTTACATAATCGGGCAGCTGGTTTACTGTCTACGGGTTCTGATCTGAACAACACACTGCTATGCTAGTGAGCACAGTGGAAGCGCCAACACGCCAAGCGTCCGACGTAAAAGAAAATTCTCATAAAAGAAAAACATAAAACAAAGACCACCAACCCCCCGCCCCTCCCTTTTTGTTTGAGCAGCCCCTAAGTAGGTACCTATCTCTAATACCCTGAACGTGCTCCTCACCCATCATCCGAACCTTCGATCATCATCTCTCTCCATATTTTTTTCTCCGAACCATTCGTCAAAATGAGAATTCTTCCATAAAAACAAATTTTGAAAAGGAACCGCATCAAAGTCTTGCATAGCAATATTCGCCATACATTTTCTATGGAAAAATAAATTCCGCCATCTTGAATTTTTTTCCTGTTCATCAAGTAGACCCTCATGTCCTGATCATCTTTTGCCGAGAAACCACTCTTCCATCTTTTATACTCTCCGAGATAGACACCGTCGAAATTTGTATGGCGGCCATCTTAAATCCGCCATTTTGAATTTTTTTTCAGCTCACTGTCAATTGGATGAAGTTTCGAGTGACATTTGGTCGAGCACCCCCCACCTATCTTCAATACCCTTTTCTATGGAAAAATAAATTCCGCCATCTTGAATTTTTTTCCTGTTCATCTAGTAGACCCTCATGTCCTGATCATCTTTTGCCAAGAAACCACTCTTCCATCTTTTATACTCTCCGAGATAGACACCGTCGAAATTTGTATGGCGGCCATCTTAAATCCGCCATTTTGAATTTTTTTTCAGCTAACTGTCAATTGGATGAAGTTTCGAGTGACATTTGGTCGAGCACCCCCCACCTATCTTCGATACCCTGGCTGGTGCTCTTCATCCGTCTTCGATATCCTCAACCATCAGCTCTCTCTGTATTTTTCCTCTTAATGAATTTTTGTCTTCTATACGAAACGATGAGTGAAAAAAAAAATGTTCATACAAAATTTTACAGGAGAGGTGATCAATGAGTCAGTCAGCACGAGCAGCTATATATATATTAATGGCTAATTGTTTAATATCAAAGGCTTACATGAAATGTTTCATTTATACTTTGAGTGTTGATTTTTATTTCGCTCACCAAGTTAAGCCCGAGGCCGAGGTTGTCGGAGAGTTCCGTAATGCAGTTTTCTTCTCAGCGTGGCGCATAGGAAATTGAATAGCTTAATCAAGCGTGTACTCTTAGTTGCTCATGACACTCAGTTGATAGCAGTGCTTGGATTTAAAGCCAGGGATAGCCTTGAGGGATTTTTCCTTAATTTTACACATGCCTGAGAAGTGAATCTGCCACTTGACCAATAGTGATGGGAGTATTGAAAGATGACAAGTTTGTAGATATTCCCATTATTATTGGTCGAATTTGCCATTGATGAGATTACGTGATCAGACGTTAGATATGTTGAAAAAATATATCACCCCTATTCGAACAGATTATAAATAAAAGTTTTATATGTATTTTTATCATGTATGCTAACATGATTGTTCCTGTAGTGTGTTTGTATGTCTGTTTAAATACATAATTTCATTTCACAAAATAATATTCAGTGAACTCATCAAAAAATATCTTTAATCATTTAGAAGTAAGAATTTTCAGGAAGGGAACCCTAAAACGATGATAGATAATATAAAATCATTTTCTCTCATCCTTAAGATAAAAGAAAAACAGTTTTCCATTATACTTTTAATCAGTCCGTTCTATAAGCCGATATAGATGCTTAAGCGAGTAGGTAGAGGAATGGAAATCGATTTTCTTCTCTTTTATACCTTTTTTATCAAACTTTATCCAGCTTGCCTTTATTCTTGCTTTCCTGGTAAGTGTATTGCATAGTAGTTCAATTTCTTTGTTTTTTAACCTTTTTAAGACAATATAATACTAAGTAGCTAGCTGATGCCCGCGATTTCGTCCGCGTGGATTGAGGTTTTTTGTTCCCGCGGGGAGTTTTTCGGGACGAAAAGCAGCGTCCTTCCCCGGGATGCAACTTGGACGAAGTCGCCGGCATCTTATAAATAAGTATAACTTGTCTGAATACTACTCCTTTTAATCAAAATCGGTCCATTAGAATCCGTTATAATGCTTTTAAACCGAATTACACTGGTGAAGCAGGGGCCAAAAGCTAGTGGGCTAATTAGCCAAGTTTTCCAAGGATACATTTATTATTATTTCACAAACAAATGAAACATAAATACTTATTATCTATGCTAAAGTTTTATATAACAAAGAAGAAGTCGTGTAACGTCTTTTTTGTATAATTATTAAGTATCCCAGTACTTAAAAGAAAAAAATAAACAATCCATTCAAAGTCGAAACAATTGCAGCTAATTTTATAAAGAATATGTTTTCGAGCGAATACAAACCTTGTTCCATTCGAATAAAGTTCCTTTTGATTCAAAATAATGAAATAGTACTTGCTAATTAGCCCGCAGAAGTCAAAACGTTGAGCTATAAAAGGCTTGTAGAGGTTTCCTTTTAGGGTTCCGTATTCTACTCATAAAGCGCGTCTACAATAAAGCTATTGAAAATACAGTTGAGATCCTAACTCATCTCCTTGCTTTGTACACTCAATTTAAGAGCGAAATGACACTGCGTCGAAAAACAATTACCTAGTCTGTTGAACAAAATGTCCGCGTAGCTACACTTTTAAATAAAGCCGCATTCACTAGTATCAGTTCATCGTAATTTTTAACCAATTACCTAGTCTAGGCAAGGAAGCTAGTGGACCCCCATTATAAAAGAACTCTAGGGGATGCTGGATTTCTCGGGATGTTTTCCTTCACCGTTACAGCGAGTGATATTTAAGTGCTTGATGTGCACACAACTCAGAAAAGTTAGAAGTGCATGCCCATAGTATTATAGGCTGAATAAAAGTTACTAATTTATTCAGAGCCAAAAGTAAAACAACTAAATCAAATTAAGCTAATAAATAAAATAAAAGTGTTTTATTTCAGGTACCCATAATACAAAATTCAGAATAAAATACAGAATATAAAAATAAAAATATAGAATTAAAACTTAAGCTACAACTTCATTAAAATACCATTGGTATAATAAGTCGCTTTTGTGTTCAGAGTCTGGTGCACTTTCAACCAGTGTTTAAAAAACATGTTGTCAGGGGATGCCTAGTAAGAATAATGATCTTCCGACCGTCATAGACGGGACAAATAGAAAATTTTAGAAAATAAAATAAAATCACGTCAATACAACCGATACTCAGCATAATTGTGTCCTCTACATATCCTTCAATTTCAATATCCACAGTTAATAAAAAAATATAAACTAAAGAAATTAATACCAAACCAAGATAAATCCAACTATAAAAGATTCCGTTTAACCCCAGTTAACTTCGCACCATTATCCCCATACTAACCTTAAAGATCGCTCAGCCCTAGATAACTTTGACGAAATAAGGAAACAAAACAACACTGATCATATCGATACTATAGCTACTGACTTTATAGAGTAAAACGTAAAGGAAAAACAAACTTTATATTAATAGACATAGGGTACAAAATAACTTGTTCGCATCTATGGAACTTGCATCGTTTACAAAGATATAGAGGTTTAGGTCAAAGGATACATACATATTCTAATACATTACGTATCGTGCGTAGTGTTTGGGCTTTGTTAGAATCACCTATTGGGAATAGATTGAGAAGCCAATAACGATTCAAGTGCTTACATCGAATGTATCGAAGATTGTCTGTAAGGAAGCTAAAGGGCTAATACCGACTTCATAGAGCGGATGTTAGTTCAGAATATTGGACTGTATTTTCTTTACATTTTACAACGCTTCGATCTTAAGATATTTCATCGTCCTTCCATGAGCAAACTAAGGGCATCGAATGAAAAAATAAACAAAGCAGATTTCGTTCAATGCAGCAATGAAATAGTTGTATTAATGTTGTTACAATTGGGTATTTGACCACTCAGGTACTTTTTCAATTGAATTGTGACGTCATCAAAAGTCAACGCACTTTTTTCTTTAATCGACAATTTAAAATGGTTGTAAATCATAAAATTAACAGGAGAAGTGGATATAACGTCTTTTGGCAGGTCCTTTTTTTATTTATTTCACTACAAGTTAGCCCTTGACTGCGATCTCACCTGATGGTAAGTGACGATGCAATCTAAGATGTTAGCGGGCTAACCTGTTAGGGGTATGGCAGTTATATTAAGCCTACAGGTAGTTACCACCCTACAGGCACGTCTTTGCCGGTAGGGTGGTAACTAGACACGGCTGAAGCCTCCCACCAGACCAGATCAGAGAAAATTCAGAAATTATAAATTCCCAAATTGACTTAAATACTCGAATAACAAAAACAGTTAAATGTATTTGAAACTTTTGAAGCAACTACTTGACCCATGGCTCACTAATTGACTATGTTTGATCAAAGGTTAAAATTAATCATGGACTAAATAAGATGTACGTAGCTACTTATTATTTCTATGAGGTGAATACATTTATTAGATTTTGCGCCTAATTTTTATGAATGTAACAAGAAAATAACAAAAGATGAGAACAAATTTATAAAAAGATTCATTTACTTTAAACTACCGCTCGAGGAAAATATCAGAAACGTTGCTATAAATTCAACTCTAGAAAACCAACACATATTATATTATAATAATTTACCACATTAAGGATAATATTTTCATATGAAAATTAAAATGATTAAGCCGAAAAAGGGGACCGAAAGAAATATGTGATATACTTTTTTAATTAGTTTATAAAGTAATCATAACTTTTAAATTAATTCAATTTAAATTGCTTGCGAACAAGTTAATTTAATTTGTAACAGTAAATACGTCAACATCAAGCGCCCAAGCAAAAAGAAAGTTAATTTCCAATTTCATACAAGCAACAACTTAACAACTTAGTTAATGCCTGCGTTTAGCGGAAAATCTGACGCAAGAACTCTTGGTGTATGATTGATAATGATGAATAGCGAAATTAATGATTATGCGAAAAGCCTAATTGAATAATGTAAACTCAGAATTTGCGAAGGTTTTTCAGGCAACAAACTAGTACGTTTATGTTTTTACTAATTAAACTGCTCTATACCCCTCATCGGTTTCTACACGCGGTATCGTACTGAAACGCTACATCGCTTTGCGGTACTTTGTCGGTAGGGTAGTGGTCGGGCGGAAGCTTCCCACCAGAACAGACTAGAGAAAATTCAGACATTATAATAATTATGATGTCTAAATTTTTCTCTCTCTGACCCTGCTGGGCATAGGACCCGGATACTCCCACGAAAAGACTGCGCTTAGCAATGTGCCAGGGAGGATGCCATTTACCTGAAATTTAACTATGACACTGAATTGACATTTCGAAAGTATTTTTCCATGCGGCAGACATTCGCGCGTCGCGTCGTTAAGGTCACCACACAACGAAACGCAAGGCGACGCGACGAGGCGCGTTGCGTCTGCGAAAGAAAAGTGTTTCTTGATAGAGAAAAGAAAGGGAAAAATAGACATTACTTGTTTAATATACTAAAATATACCCGTGTGGTTTCTCACTGTGTAAATCGGCAAAAATTCGTTTAGCTTTATTTGACTTCGTACGTGGCTTTCATACTTTTTCAAGCATCTGTGCGCTTCGAAACGATTCGACTCGCGTCACGTCGGTGTGTGACCTGTCCCTCGTGGGTAGGTAAAATATATTATTCATTTAATTTAGAACTTCCTCATTGAAATTTCGTAGGTTATCGTATGACTTAATCATTCAGAAGTAAATATTAGGTAATGAAAAAGAGAATTTCACGGAATTTTAATTCAGAACATCTCCATTTATATTTGGAGCAAAACTGCTCAGATATTACGTATTGCTTTCAGCCAGTCACTTTCTAGTTAATAGAGGCAATCGATTTCGCTCGACATAAAACCGCTCTGTTACTCGTGTAATATCCAATGCGCTCACTCCACCTCTGGCTCGCGTAATCAGCTTAACTCTGCTCAGATGAAAAAAGGTAATGGACTGAAAAACCCAGCTCGCGTCGCTTTATATTACGCGATAAAATCATCGGCGACACCGATACTACGCGGGCTTCTATTTATGGTTTGTGTACCGTAAAATTATTCGCTTTCTCAGGGCATTTTCTTTTGTACACTTGTGTTACGACTACGCTTAATCCACATTTATACAAACAAATACACTTTCTTTTTGTTTATTAAAGCCTGCTCTACTACTAACTTGAATAATTAATTATTTGTTTATAGAATAATTATTATGAGTATAAATTATGCGATTTAATTCGAGGTTTTTTTAATGCAAATATTTCTTTTTCCATAAGTGATCTATAGTTTATTTTACTATACCTCAATCAGCTTATATCAACATAATATTTAACTTAACACATAATAAAAGAAACAAGTTTCACCCACTGTATAGTTTTTATTCCTGTTTCCACAAAATCTTATCGTTGTCGTGTCGCTCAGTATAAATAGCTTCGTCTGGTTCAATTTTTTATTTAATAGCGCAGAAACGATATTTTTTCATCGGAAAAGCCCATATGCTTTTGGGTGGGCGGTTAATTTGTGATGATAAATAAATTTTTAGGGAGTTCGTCTGATGCTTTGATGTAGTTGATGCACTCGATATTGGATGTGAAAGATATCTTAAAAACATCGACCATAAATCAAATCAAATCAAATCATCTTTATTCAAAATTGGTACCTACAAAAGTACACCTTCTGAACGTCATGTTTATAAAGAATAAGAATTGATGGTGATAATTAACAACGGTATCTTAAGACTAAAGCTACGAGGGTTCCAAACGCGCCCTGATCTGAGAAGAGCCCACAACAAACTCAGCCGGGGTTTTTTTTTTTATTATCACCATCTCACAAATATAGTAAATTACTAAATTATATTTTTAATATAACATAATTAGCCGCTGGAACAATTCATACCCATGGTTGCCTATCATTCAAATAATCCTTTACACTATAATATGACTTTTCAATTAGTTTCCGTTTTACAAAAACTTTGAACTTGTTGAGAGACATCTCCAATATGTCTTCTGGGAGTTTATTATAAAAACGTATACTGCTACCGACAAATGAATTACTAATTTTACAAAGTCTAGAAGAGGGCACAACAATTTTATTCTTATTTCTTGTATTAACATTATGACAGTCACTTTTTTTCTTGAATTTATGCATGTTTTTATGCACATATACTAAATTTTCAAATATGTATTGGTTGTGGACTGTCATAATTTTAACTTCTTTGAATTTAGTTCTTAGGGACTCTCTAGGTCCCATGTTGTAAATGGCACGAACAGCCCTTTTCTGCAGCACGAAAACAGAATGAATATCAGCAGCATTACCCCATAATAATATGCCATATGACATAATGCTGTGAAAGTAACCAAAATATACTAATCTCGCAGTTTCTAAGTCTGTCAACTGGCGAATCTTTTTAACCGCATATGCAGCAGAACTGAGTCTGTTCGACAAGTCATCTATATGAGGGCCCCATTGGAGTTTAGCATCCAACGTTATTCCGAGAAAAACAGCGGTATCCACTAAATCTAATTCCTCATGATCAAGTTGTACAGTGGTTTTTACCTGTTTGACATTAGGTAATGTAAATTTAATACACTTTGTCTTTTTTCCATTAAGGAGTAGGTTATTCGCTTCAAACCACTGTACCACTTTAGTGAGAGAATTGTTTACTTCGTCAGGAGTTGCTTCGTAACGATTAATTTTAAACAAAAGTGATGTATCATCAGCAAACAATACTATCCCATGATTATCCTTAGCGAGATAAGGAAGATCATTGATGTAAATGAGGAACAGAAAAGGCCCTAAAATTGAACCTTGCGGAACCCCCATTTTTACAATCGATCCGGAAGACCGCTTTCCATTGACGTCTACCTTTTGTATCCTGTTTTTTAAGTATGATTTCATCATATCCAGTGCTACACCCCTAATTCCATAATGGTGCAATTTCCTGACTAATGTTTCGTGATCAACACAATCAAAAGCCTTGGATAAATCACAGAAAACGCCAAGTGCATCACGTGACTCCTCCCAGGCTTCGAATATGTTTTGAATTAACTCAACACCAGCGTCGATTGTTGAGCGACCGCGTGTAAATCCAAACTGTTTACTATGTAATAAGTCATTGTTACCAAAATGTTTAAGCAATTGAATCAGTATTAATTTTTCAAATATTTTACTGAAAGTGGGTAGTACAGATATAGGTCTAAAGTTAGTGGGGTCACTGGTACTACCTGATTTGAATAGAGGAATTATTTTGCTATGCTTCATTAAGTCAGGAAACTCGCCACTATCAATACAATTATTAAATATTAATGCTAACTCGTGATGGGTTCAGAGGGATATTCCGTGAAATAATACTCGAAACATTCTTAAAACCAATATATTCATCATTTCCTTATCGCTCTCACAAAAACTTCTGTAATCTTCAGTAATACGGGTACTCTCACATCATTAACAATTTTAAGCGAATCTACCGCTGGTTCGGAATGCCACGACTTTGCGAGACGAACCAGCAAGAAACTCGGTGGCGTCTAATCTTCAAAATAACTTTTTCACAGCCACCGATCAATCAACAAAAACTATCACCAACTCCTATTAATTTCTAATCACCCAGTGCACGCTTAATCCAATATTACCTCCCTTTCAGCCTCTTTTCGATCTACCCGCAGCTCCAATGCAATAAAAAGTGTCGACATAAGTCAAATTGACAACTATCGAAATAATAAACCTTACAGCTCGGCCATCCTACCATAAGCGAGTCCCCTCGCGTTTTGAGGCTTGACCTAATCTCTCTTAATTATCTTAGACAACCTTTTACTTAAAAAAAAAAAAAAAAAAAAGCTCAGCTTCAGCCTTATGCGCAAAAATTTACAATAAGCTGCCAAGAGATAATAAGGCATTAACAATAAAATTATTCAAAAATAACCTGTATAAACGGCTAGTAGTCTAAAACTTCTATTCCTTAAAAGAATCCTTGAATCTTGAAACTAATCACCGGATTTTGGAACTAAGTTCTTTATGGGGCGACAGGGTACCCTAGCCGGCAAAAACGTCCGGCGTGGATGCGCCCGTGCGTTAATGCGTGGAGATTTTTTTTAACGAAGACAAAAGGTCTTACTTATAAATATACTACATTCCAAATCAAACTTTAATGCCTTAGTGTTAAGGTTCATATTGTAAAATTTTTTTAAATTTAAAACAAAAAATGTTATTAATAAAAATAAATAACTGTAAATTTTCAAAAAAAATGAAATTGAAATTTAAGTATGTAATAAGGAACTTTGATCCTATCTGGTGTCCCACGACACCACACGTTTTTTTTTAAAACTCTCATTTGTCTATTTATGTAAGTTAATTTTACAAAAATTTGAAACTTGCAACTTGTTTAGTCCCTTTTATGAAAACTATGGTAGTTTTAAGTATTTTGCACGCTACCCTACTTACAACTATACAAATAAATAAATATTATATTCTATTCTATTCTATAGAGTCCTCTTGTATGCGCCATTTCTACCTTGGGCTGGGCACACCGCCCTACTGAACCCATTGGTATAACCTCGGCTTCTTCTTTAAATGCGTATTCAAGTCCATCGACCTCGTCGCGTGCTAGCCTTGAAAAGTGCTTCTTTACTCCGTGCATTTTCATAGTCATTCGTCACGGTGTTATCTGAAACTTACACTGGCTTAATATGTGTCCTTTCTTATATTAATAACCCAACAACGCCATACATATCCATAACCCAAAAACATAAAAGATATTAATTAGTCCATATTGGTTTTGAGACTAAATGACATGACCAGTAACCGCCCTGCGATTCGAGACAATGTGCAGGATTTCCTTTTTTTTTACAGTAAGTTTTAAAATTTAGAGCCAAAATTACTACGGATTTATTATTCGGAATATGGTTAAGTTTAAAATGTCTAAAGAAACAATACATTAACCGTTTAAATCTTGAACGTTCGCTTTCCTCTTTAAGCACTACTCCATTTTAACGTTCCGTTTTATACATGCCTAATAATATTATTGTAACCCTACATGAATACCATTTAAGTACCTTAGTCACTATAGTGCTATGAGTGATTAATTATTGATCAATTAAAATAGTGATGAAATGGAAATGTATGTTCTGTTTATAATTATTTTTGATAATTGACAAACCCCAATGAAACGTGTAATTGATTCTTTGAGTTATTAAACTGAATTCGGATGGCGATGTATGATTCTTCCAGTAAAATATTTTGCATAAAGTTATAAGATTCACTACACTATATTTTACTTCTCCCATTATTCTGGATCCAAACCTGTGAAGAAACGAAAATAAAACAAACTTGCTACGTACGTATCATCCAGCTCTTCATCTTTCCTTAGATTGGACTATCTGTACCCAGAATCCAATCCTCCTTAGGTATGACCCAGTGCCAGCCCTTTCCTTTGATTGGACTCTTTCCCTTAGAGTCCAACCCTCCTGAGCATGACCCTGTGTCTGCCTTCCTTACATTACACTCTTCCATCAAGAGTTTCATCTTCCTTAAGTATCAACCTTCCTTAGATTGGACTCTCTACACCCAGAGTCCAATCCTCCTTAGGTATGACCCAGTGCCAGCCCTTTCCTTTGATTGGACTCTTTCCCTTAGAGTCCAACCCTCCTGAGCATGACCTTGTGTCTGCCTTCCTTACATTACACTCTTCCATCAAGAGTTTCATCTTCCTTAAGTATCAACCTTCCTTAGATTGGACTCTCTACACCCAGAGTCCAATCCTCCTTAGGTATGACCCAGTGCCAGCCCTTTCCTTTGATTGGACTCTTTCCCTTAGAGTCCAACCCTCCTGAGCATGACCCTGTGTCTGCCTTCCTTAGACCCTTTCTCACCCGGGGTCAACTCATCATCCTCCACTGCTTCTTTCCCTGAAACTTTCAAGCACCGCTTCATATATGATACCACACAACCCAGTTCCAACGTTCAAGTCATTTTTACTCGCTATTAAACCATCACACAATGATAACTGCTTAATCTCTCCCTTTTTTTTTTTAAATCGATCGTATAAATTAATTATGTCCCATCCCTATTATACACAATTTATTTATTTTTTTTGAATTGAACACATTAAAAATCGGACTATTCCTATTTATTGTATTTCCTGTAAGTTTTAATCCAGTAGACACATAAAGTTCCTTTCCCATCGAAAATAAGTATCCCAATTAAAATGATTTTAACGGCTCGTAGCGATGAACAAAATTAAAATTTACACCAATTCAAAATTTTGCCTTTAAATCAAATCAAATCAAATCGGGCATCAGCTACTAGATAATATAAATTGTTTAAATCACGGATCTTAAATAGTTCTCTCGCCTACCACTATCATGTGACTACAGGGAACACGGGTCCAAACGGGTCTCTAGTCTATTACTGGTATTTGTAACCATTTTGACCAGCCTCAAAGGCGATTCAAACAAGCAAGAGCGGGTTCAAGACGAAGGCTACAATAATGACTGGAACCAATTTGATAACCTATCCTATAACCTAATTTGATAGTCTATATTAACGATCTTCCCAGTATAGTAAAAGAACTAGCAGATATCGTATTATTTGCAGATGACACTTCTCTCGTGTTTAAAGTCAACAGGAAAAACTCCGATTTGGGAAAACTTAATAAAACACTCACCAAGCTTTCGCAATGGTTTTCGGTCAATAATAAGCTTAGCATTAAATAGTAAAAAAAACCAAATGTGTTTATTTTGCCTCATCGAACTTCCGTGGGGAAAGAAATGTTGAGATATTTCTGAACAACGAAAAATTAGATATAGCAGACGACGTTCTTTTCCTTGGCCTAATCATTGATTCTAGATTACAATGGGGACCGCACATTAATAATCTGGCAAATAAACTAAGCTCAGCGGTATTTGCGATTCGTAAAATAAGGCAATTATCAGATGTAAAAACTGCTAAAATAGTATACTTTGCACATTTCCATAGCTTGATGTCTGGAATTTTGTTGTGGGGCTCGGCTTTCGATTGGAAAACTATTTTTATACTCCAAAAAAGAGCTATTCGCGCCATTTATAAGATGAAGCCCAGAGATTCTCTAAGAAATTTGTTTAAAGATATCGGCATTCTGACTATGCCTTCACTTTATATATTTGAGAATATTATGTACATTAGGAAACATCTAGCATCGTATAAGAAGAACTCTGACTCTCATCACTATAATACACGAAACAAACATAAGTTAACTGGGCAGACATTCAGGTTGTCTAAAACCAGTAAATCATTATTGGGCAGCTTGATACGCTTCTACAACAGGATTCCAAAGGATATAACCGATCTTTCTGACAGACAGTTTAAAAGTAAAATAAAAGAAATTTTAATTAAAAAAAAGTTATTACATGATTAATGATTACTTAGATGATAAAAACGCATGGAAAATATTATAACACCGCACAAGCTATTGAACGAGCAAGGATAAAAATTATGTACATGTGTACTTTCAATATAATATAATATTGTGACTATATTTATTTTATGACATGAAAATTATGTACTTGAGTAATTTTCCTTTCTTTTTTAATTTAAATATAATAATTATTGACATTTTATTATGAAGTTGCGACATTGTAATTTGTAAATAACATAACATATGTATAAATTTTTTTATGACTAGGTACTCGGGTAACTTATTAATTTTTATGACATATCAATGTAAATTTTTATCAATGTTGTATTGTACTTTATCGACCTGACTTTCTTATGCGCTTTTTATAAGTCTAAGCGAAGAATAAATATAAATATACAAAAATATACAAAAATAATAAACCCATCTCTAGCTTATTCAATAATCTATCTCAGTAGGTAGATGTTTCCAAACGAATCTGCCACCGTGCGACAGTATCATGGCATTTCATAAATGCTACTAGTTGTAATACGTGAAATAAATAAATAATTTCATTTCAATAATTTCATTTTACCAGTATTACTGAAAACAAACTTCATCCAAAAGAAATACCACTGGTTACTATTTTAGATTGTTGGCTCCCCCAAACAAAAAACAGAACCAAACACTTGGAAAAACAAAATACCAATTCAAATCCTTAGTCAGTTATAATCCTACGAACCCGATCACGATCACGATGGGCTATGATCCACAAAAACAGTTTTAATTTTTGTTTGAAAGACAAGTAAAACCTTGCCAAACCTAGTTACCGAATTTTAAGCTAAAATTTGTCTAACCCTTCTTCTTGCAATCCTTTTGAGAGCGCCCTCAAAACTAATGAATAAATTCCACCATTACGACATTGTTCAGCGTCAAACCTTCCCACCAATACAGTACGACACGTTACATAGCTCAGCCCGCCTCCACTAGTCGACGGGTCTCACGCAGTTTGCAACTAAAGTCTAACCAAATCAAAATCTTCGTATAATAATAAAGAGGAAACAAAAAGTACTTACGGCAAGTATGAGTCCCTTTAGAACAATCAAACATTTTGTATAACTCACACGGCTGTACCACTTGTTACCCAACCTGCATTAGCAGCTCCTTCAGCACCATCTAGGCCCTCGTCAACCTCCATTCCAGCCTCTCACGCGGCTCCTCAGTGGATTCACTTCGACGCCTCGAATGACTGCGCGAACCGATACACGGGCGCTGCCTCGATACCCAGCTAAAAAATTAAAAATAATACAAAAGTACACGTTCCAATTCCACTTATCCCGTATCTCGAATACCCATAGTCCAAACGCATGGCGCCGGTGCTCCGCAAACTACTCCACAATTAAACATAATTTACAGACGCGGAACCGCAAATTAACAAGTAACTTTCTGATTACTAATCGTGTACTAATATCTTATCGACCAGTACTTTTATCACCTGCGTATTCAATTTAGAAGAAGAAAAAAAAAATATATATATGGATTTGTATTGTATTTTATACACACATCACGGGCTCCACTTATATCCAAAAATACATAAATTTGGCCAAAAGAAAACATTAATACCAATAAATAAGAAAATATAAAAAAAACAAAAATAGTACATGACCTTTTTTTTTCCTTTGGGCGTAGTCCTTCGACGGGATGATAACTGTACTATCTTCCCGTTATCCCTGCTTCTGAACTGATGGGTTCAGAGGGATATTCCGTGAAATAATACTCGAAACATTCTTAAAACCAATATATTCATCATTTCCTTATCGCTCTCACAAAAACTTCTGTAATCTTCAGTAATACGGGTACTCTCACATCATTAACAATTTTAAGCGAATCTACCGCTGGTTCGGAATGCCACGACTTTGCGAGACGAACCAGCAAGAAACTCGGTGGCGTCTAATCTTCAAAATAACTTTTTCACAGCCACCGATCAATCAACAAAAACTATCACCAACTCCTATTAATTTCTAATCACCCAGTGCACGCTTAATCCAATATTACCTCCCTTTCAGCCTCTTTTCGATCTACCCGCAGCTCCAATGCAATAAAAAGTGTCGACATAAGTCAAATTGACAACTATCGAAATAATAAACCTTACACTCGGGTGCAACGATATCAATCAATGATTTTACAACGTTAACGGAAATGCCCCACAAATCATTTGTTTTCTTATTGTTAATTAATTTGAATGCTTTAATAACGTCAGAGCAGTTAACGTGACAGAATTTAAAAACGTTATTACATTCAGGCACGTTATCCTCCAGTAAAGTAAGAGCTGCATTTGGTGAGGAGTTCAACGACTCTGTGGTAGAAACAGGAATATCCGTAAAGAAGCCTTCAAAAACTGAAGCAACTTCGGAGTCCGAAGTTACAGATGTATTACCGACATTAAGTTTAAATTCAAAATTTTTCGGTGTTGCTCTTCCTGTTTCTTCATTCACTATGTTCCAAGTAGTTTTGATTACGTTGGAGCTATTTTTTATCTTAGTTTGAATATGTTTAGATTTAGCCACAATGCAATCTCTTTTAAACTTCCTGGAAAATAGTTGAACATGCTCCTTGAACTCATCACTAGTATCATACTGTCGCTCTGCATACAATTCATATAATTTTTGCCTATTTCTGTGTAATTCATTTGTTGCCCATTCACTAAAAACGTTTGCATCAGTAGTTAAGACCGTTCTGCTGGTGAATATTGACTTGAATATTTCACTGAAAGTGTTAAAGAATATGGTGTACATTTCATTAGGACTCAACCCATTTGGTAAAAAAGGGAGTTCCTTTGTAAGGCTTGTTCGCATTTTTTCAATGCGGTCCAACGTTACTGGCACAAAAGTTATTCTACGCTTTAAAACATTTTTCTTCAAATTTTCAAACTGAATTAATTGTCCACAGTGATCTGAATCTAATTTACTAATAATGTTTTTATAAACAGGTGTAATATTTGTAAAAATATTGTCTATGCATGTGGCACTAGTTGCAGTTATTCTAGTTGGCTCCATAAACATATTGGATAAGTTATAGGATTTGAACAGATTCAATAACTTGCCACTTACAGGGCTGTTTTCCAAAATATTTACATTAAAGTCTCCGCACACAATAAGCTTTTTGTTTGATTTTGAGAGTTTAAAAAGTACTTCATCCATTACCTTTTCAAAAAGTTCAAAGTTAGACAAGGGTGGTCTGTATACAGACACAACGATGAATTGTTCCAATTCGACTGAGGATAGTTCTATTGTTCGCTCAACAGACAGGCTCACAATATCAATTCGGTTTTTAAATTTAAGTTTTTTATTTAACAAAATTAACGAGCCACCATGGATAGCATTAGATCTGGTGAACGAACTACCAACCTGGTGATCACTAAAATTGAACATGTACTCATGGTTTTTTAACCAATGTTCAGTTACACATAAAATATCAATATTGAAATTATTTAAAAACAATTCAATCTCTAAATCCTTCCCTTTAATACATTGAATGTTTTGGTGAACCAGGTTGATGTTATTAGATTTTTTATTTTTTGTTTGCTTTGCGTTTAGTGTGTGCAAAGCCTTATTACAACTTGAGATTTTCAAGCAAGAGGAATCCTCCATTGTCTTCTTATCTAGTTTAAACTAAGGTTACTTGGATTTACATCCAAAATGTCAGAAATAAAACACTGCTCAATAGAAGCAGCTTGTTTAGCCACATTTTTGGCTAATGTTTGAAAAAAATATGATAGTGAAATAGCTATCTGTCTTTTAGAATAACAAGATAGTTTATACCTATCTTGATCCAAGTCATAATAAACTTTACCACACTGGGTACTTATGTCAACAACTTTAAATTTATTATTATAGGTACATAAATTGTACAATGTCATATTTAACTTATATCTATAGATATTCTCTTGGTGTGGCAAAGTGTCGCAGTAAGGGAAGGTATATATTACAATATTATTAACATTTAATTTTTCCAAAGTTTGATAACATTTTTTCAATTCATATTCGTTAACTGTCCCTCTGCTAGCGACAAAGATGACTAAGTTTGTGTTCTGATCAAAACTATTTCTATTTCTATAAATTGACCTGACTATAGAAATTAGTCCGGCGTTAGGTGAACAGCAATTCAAAACCGTATGTCCCTGTAGATGTGAATGAAGTAGAATGCCCATACTACTACCAATTCCATCGCTATACATAAATGTTTTTGTATTGCATGTGCTTGGTTTTGTGTGAGTAAAGGAACTATTGGTATTTTGTTTAGGGAACCCGACACACACCTTCCTCAACTTTGAGGGTGATGACGCTGTAGATACAGACTGTGGATGACCGGCACCATCATCAGTACACTTTTTTTGAGAGGAGTTATTACTCTTAATACCAGTTAGCTGGTCAAGCTCATCTGTAGTCTGTGTATACTCAGACATCATATTTTTTTGACATGAGACATACTTAGCAGAAAGTGAACGTAAAGAAGCCTGCAATCTGGCTATTTGAACCTCTAGGATGTGTGTGTCTGATTCATAGTTTAATTTACAAATTTTTAGTTCATCTGTACACATCTTAATTTTGCCTAGTAATTCTAACCTATCCTTTTTTGGCTTCAATGTTTTAAATGAATAATTATGTTTACATACATTATGGTTACATACAATTATGGTTACATTACATACTGGTTAAAAACATGGTGCAGATTTGAACCTACTGGAATCGTTCTATTGTAAAATTATATTCATACACTGGTAGAATTGGTAGAACTGGTAGAATTTTAAAAGGCTCTCAAACTGTAATTAAGTTATCTTTATATCACCTGCATTCTCATGAATATTTAAAAAAAAATTAATTACTTTAATTGTCTCCTTCATCATCATTTAAGCCCATCACTGGGTATCTCCTGAGAGTCTCCTCTCAAACTGAGAAGGGTTAAGCCATAGTCAATCACGCAGGCCAAGCGCGGATTGTCAGTCTTCCACACTTTAGATCATTATGAAGAACTTCCGGGAATCTTGTTTACTCACGATGTTTACCTTCACGGTTAAAGCAAGTGATATTTAATTGTTTGAAACGCTCGTAACTCGGAAAAGTTAGAGGTTTTTGCCTGGGGATCGAACCCCCAACCATCCGAATATGAGGCCAGCCGTCTGCCATCTTATGTTCTTACGTTAGTAGTTACATAAAATATCTATAGTGAAGTTTTATTGACACCGAAGATTACTTAGTCCCTTACCTCTAGTAAGGGATATTTCTAATATTTTATTTTTGATAGTGCTCGAAATGCAGTTTAAGATGTACGCGGATAAACTTCGATTTGTTGGAAGTTGTCATAATTTTAATTCTTTCAAAACTCTAGAAAAAATTTCTATTTTAAACCGTAGTTTGAAACCAATTTTACATAGTTTTCCTGACATATTTATGAGTTGAAATCTGTCAAAGGAACGAAATTCATTTGCGAAGCTCCTCAATAAAAGGTTTAGTTGAAATAACTGAAAAATCCTTAGCAAGAGTTGACCCGAAAGTACGAAAGTGAGGTTATATAAAACTGTTTATACAGAAAATGAGAATTCATTTATATTTTCAACGTAGCACTGCACTGGTAGGTACTCCGTTTTGATTGCACCATTCTTTTTCGTCTTGACAGCTGAATATGAAATTGGGCAACCGACCAATAGGTACGGCTTTGCGGGCTTCAGTGATTTTTCACCATTTCCGTGAGCCCTGTACACAATAGCCAAACGCTTGGACAGTGCACAGATCGTGTAGGTTCAGGGCGTCTTGATGTATTTTAGCGTGCGGCCAGAGTTTGACAGGTTAGGCTTTAGTGGGTTTCTATACAAATATCGAATGATCTTCGATATAAAATACTAGATGATGCCCGCGATTTCGTCCGCGTGGATTACGGTTTTTTGGTTCCCGCGGAAACTCTTTAATTTTCCATGATAAAAAGGTCACTATACCAAATTTTATAAAAATCGGTTGAAGAAATGGGCCGTAAAAGCGTAGCAGACAGACTGACAGACACACAGACAGACACACTTTCGCATTTATAATATTAGTATGGATATGGATTTAATCCGCGACCTGCGTTATAGATGCAATACATTGATCCCATGCCTTCAGCGAAAAACCAGGAGCATTTGACTTGCATGGGGCGTGCTGCTCTGGTTAGCTTGGCGATGGGTGTTCGAACATTACAGGATCTTGGAGCAATAAACAAACAGCAACTTCACTCCTGCACTCGCCGGCCCACGGGCTATTGTGTATTGAGCTGTTTATGTACGCGGCGAGCAAAAAGTTTATAAAATGTCAAGACCGAATTCACGACAAAACAAATCAGAAGTCAGCGCAAACAACCGACAATAAATCCTTCCGGCAATTTTAGATGCGATCTCGCAAATCGTGCTACCTGTTATCATGCACGTATTACGAATTTGGAATGCTAAATTGACAATTGGGTGGAGTACATGATAAATGAGGATGCCGGTTTATAAATCAACAATTGTGTCAAGGTAGTCTGGCCTCGATTCGCTTATGCCATTCTTCGATATTTAAGTTTTTCGAGCACAATCAGGGGGCATACTACTATCGCTTACAACGTATTGTTTTAATATTGTCCGTGTTTTGGAATTATTATCCTTTTTTGTGGGACGTCAACGTAAGTGACATAACACTGTCATTTTAAAGTTATACGTATGTGCGCTACATGCCGGTTTATAAATCAACAATTGTGTTGAAAGGTAGTCTGGCCTCGATTCGCTTATGCCATTCTTCGTTATTTAAGTTTTTCGAGCACAATCAGGGGGCATACTAATATCGCTTATAACGTATTGTTTTAATATTGTTCGTGTTTTGGAATTATTATCCTTTTTTGTGGGACGTCAACGTAAGTGACATAAAACTGTCATTTTAAAGTTATACGTAACTAGATGATGTGCGCGACATCGTCCGCGTGGATTAAGTTTTTTTATTCCCGCGGGAACTCTTTAATTTTCCGGGATAAAAGTAGCCTATGTCCTTCCTCTGAATACAACCTATCCATGTCTAATTCAACATCACTGGTCTTTATAAATTTTATAGGTTTTACATATTTATTAAAAAAAAGAGCAACTGCTCAGCTTCTGATTTTCCGCCTTTCTAAATTTATAGAATGTGCTTTTCACACCGGTGTTAGTGTCGCGAATTATCTTAAGTTGCACTGAATTAATCCTGCGTGAAACAAAACATTTAATTTCATTATTTTATTTAATTAAATTTATTTAAACAGTTAAATAGATAGAGTGACTGATGTATAATAGGGTTCATTGACAAAATGTTAACGTACAGCGCCAGCCATTGCATTCTTTAAAATTTTGCATGAGGTTTTGCATATACTCGTTTAACGTAGATCACTACGAAGGTCAAAATCCTTTGTAGGTACTAAGAAAGGATTTTGACCAACGGGATATTTAAAAAATTAACGCAGAAGAAATTGTGGGAATAGTTAGTAAAACGCAAGGAAAACGACTTGCGACGTTTACTCGTTTTTCAGAAAAATATCATACTAAACCTCTTAAAGCCTTACTCTAAAATAAAATAAAAGAAATGTAAAAAAAAACTAATTCTTTCCCCGAGTCATTATTTTACAAAAACTCCCAAAGCTCAACACTAATTGACTGCAATGTACAACTCTCAGAAAACAGTCCACTCCGAGAATTAAACTTAATATAAACTAGAACACTTAAAACAGCGGGAGGCGAAAGTCAAAAAGTCCACTTAAGGCGGCGCCGCGCGACTTCGCAGATAAAACGCTGGAACATGAGAAATGGCCGCCAGGAACGAATGACTTGAAATATCGCTATTATGTGCAGTGATGTTTTGAGACTTTAGTGAATACGATGTACGACGTACGTATTTGTACCATTGTGGTATACAATTTACGTTGCTCAATAAGAAAGTGAGAAGTACAGAGTAAACCTGTTATAACTTTTTTTTTTTTTTTAATTTTTATACAATTTATTTTTAAGGATCTTTAGCCTGATATGCGACACATTTGTTTTTATAAAATAAATAAATTGTATGAATATGGACGGAAGTATCACGAAATCGCATTTTAATTGCTGCCAAACAGAAGAATAATAATATAGTTGATGAAGCCGCCATCTTTTACTAAGGTATTTCAAAAAATAAAAGCTATCTGCATGCCAAATTTCAGCCTGATTCGTCCGATGGTTTAAGCTCTGCGTTGATAGATCAGTCAGTCAGTCACCTTTTCCTTTTATTAATTTAGATTTCAAAAAATCTGGTGGATAAAAATACGCGAAACTCACTTTATATGGCCTTGCATACATCAGCATAATAGGACAGAATATTCTTCCCCTCCAAGAATTTCGCGAAGATGACATGTTTGGTCCTGCCCAGTAATTGGAGTTTCACGCTAAAAGCAATTTTTTTACGAAATACATGATAATTAATCGTCGTCGTCGTCATCTCAATCAATATACGTCCAGAACTGGACAAAGGTTTCCTACATGGATCTAACAAGGATAAGAAGATGTTTACAGTAGGTGCACGGTCTTGTGCCGCTTGCTTCCAGCGGCTCCCAGCTAGGTACTCGTTTGAGATCGTCCGTATAGTGGGGGGTTTTACAATACACTTTTACACTATTTTTTTACTTTAATACTACAAACAAGAAAATGCATTAAATCTATAGATATATTTTTTTATAAGCAATTATTTTACTCAACTGTATACCTTCTCTTTTACTTCAATATCAATTAAACCGGATGCCGTATATTTAGAATAGGTACGGTACTGGTAAAAGCATCCGTTCGCAGTAATCTCGGAAGGTGCTGGATGGATGCGGATTTCATTATTCTCTGGAGCATCTCGACGTAGGAAGCGCGCGTTCATTAATCTATGTCAAAGGTACGCTTCGCACTCGTAATTAGCGAAAACCAGATATGAAACCCGGAGTTCGTACAATGTTGAAAAAATATTTATTCTGTGTAGTGTAGTGCGACTAACTTGGCTGAATTTTGTATCCGTGACATTTTGATTGATACTCATTCGTTATTTTTTCAGCAACTATTCCACGAGTTAACTTAATTATGCGTAAAGAATCAGCCTGGCTGTTTAGCGTGGTAATATCTAGCTCGCATTGTTAGCTTACTTAAGTATAACTTATGAGGCTGATACGAGTCACAAACAGTACTGAAAATGCGAGTCACGTCAGCAGCATCGGTCGAGTCGTACAAAAGCCCTACTAAAGTCTACGTGAGCACTGACTTCTTGTGACGTCATAAGCATAGGCTACTGCTTTAGCGGTAGACGTACTTCTGATGCGATGTACATTTTTTGGAGAACTAAAAAGGTTTGGAGTATTGAATCTTCAATACTCCAAACTTTCCTTCATTCCTCTCCCATCCTCTATATCCCTTTTTTGCGATCTCACCTGGTGGTAAGTAATGGTCTATTTGGTTTCTAGTTATTTGCTATTTGATTGAATATAAAATTACTTAACAACTTGGAACCCAGGTCGTGGTTTTTGTTTAAAAAAAAAGATAGGCTGGGCTCCAAGGTCAACGCACGGGGAAAAGTGTTCGTAAAAAATAATAATAAATAAAATAAAATGCGGGGAATTAATTTTGTACGTTGGATTGATGAAAAAATTTAATTACAAATCGGCTTGTCCTTTTAAGTTTAATGGGCTAACAGACGTTTCCGTATATCAAAGTTATAAATAATTATATAAATGAAGACAAATAAATTATGGAGGAATACAGACAGCACCGGCGTTTTCATTATGGAGCCATCGTGCCATGTCATGGAGGGATTGTCTTACAGGTCTAAGTTGGTAGCGGGCCAACGTGTTAGTGGTACAGCAGTAAAACTCATACCCCTTATATTCGGTTTTGATGCACAGCATCATACCGGAATGTATATCTGGAATGCCATCTTTGGCGTTATGTCTGTATTATACTAGTGGTTCGCCCCGAATTGAGACCTCGCGGTATCCATAAACTTGTATAGAGCGCCATCTATTGACATCATTGTGAAGTTCTGTTAAAAATACTGAAGCTCATTAAAAATTAAATAATTTCGTTTCCTTATAATATTTATCTAATTTTAGTATTTGTTGTTCAAGTACAGGATATAATTCAAATAATTGATAAGTTTCAGGCTCAGCCTTTCACAAAATTGAGAGTTCTGAGGTCAACTTTGAACGTTAGAAAATCGCCACTTTGAAAGCCCCCCCATTTCGTCGATTTTAGGGGAAAAATTAAAAAAAAATATTTTTGGACTCTATTCCTATTACGTATCTTTAAAATCATATACCGCAACCCTATGTAACGCTATAAAAAATATTTTACTTCGTATTCGCTTCTATGAGAGCTCCCCGAAATAAAGATTTTTATAACTTTTTAAGCCATATTCGGCTGGAGGCCATCGGTTCAGTGGCGTAGCGTGGGTTTTCGACGCCCGGGGCCGACCGGAAATTCGCCGCCCCCCAATCCCATTAAAGTCCAATCAATTTAAAGTTTAAATATTTTATTCAACGGACCTAACTTAACTTTATTATCTTAACACTAGGTACATAGTACAAACCAAGAAATAATAATAATAATAAGTATTCAAGTCTTTATTTGCCAATTGAGTGTGCAATAGGATCTTAAATAATATACACAGTGCTCATCACTCATCACTTGGCAATCTTTACAGAGATTGGAAAAAATTGTCTCATCTGAGAGCTTCCGTGGCGTGCGCTGCGTACCTAAATGGTAAAAGTTGCACGAAAACAATGTATGGTGGAAGTGTTCCTCTCAAAAGTTCTAAAAAAAGTCCGCGACAGCATACAGCTATCTTTTAAGGTCGTCTCACAATAACCGTCATTATGATTTTCAAATTTGGTCTAAAACAATGCTATACTCGCGAAGGTGTTTTTACCAACATAGAAATCCTTATCAAAATAAAATGGTTGTTCATCTCAAGTATTTACTTAATATAGATCAAATTTGCCCTTACACCATTTAATTCAGATGAATAACTTAGAAGATATCATAGTTAGTAATTATAATGTAACGCGCACTATAGGTAGCTACTAATATTATAAAGAGGTAATTATAGTTTGTGAGGTTGTAGGTGGTAATCTCTGGATCTACTGACCCGATTTTGAAAATTCTGGTACCAATAGAAATCCACATTATTTGTGAGTGTGGGTACGAGAACCGAGATTAACCCGAAAAATTAGGGAGGTCCCGTGGGAATTTAAAAAACTTATTTCACGCGGACGAAGTCGCGGGAATCTGTTAGTGTAAAATAAATAAAATAGTATTCTTTATTCTAGTAAGTACAAGTTAGCCCTTGACTGCAATGTCACCAGGTGGTGGGTGATGATGTAAGTAGGCCTACCTACTCTAAGATGGCGGGCAAACCTGTTATATGTTATATTAAACCTATACCCCTAATCTATATATATAAAATTCAAAGTCCTGACTGACTGACTGACTGACTGACTTATATATCAACGCACAGCCTAAACCGCTGGTCCTAGAGACATGAAATTTGGAGGGTGTGTTCTTTGTGAAGAGCAGGTATCCATTAAGAAAGGATTTTTCGAAATTCGACCCCCAAAGGGGTAAAATAGGGGTTGAAAGTTTGTATGAAAGTCCATTATTTTTGAAGTTATATCCATGAAACTTGGTATTTGACCTACCGGTTCAAAATGAAGACATACGTGTTTCGCCATTTTCGAAAATTCTACCCCCATAGGGTTGAAACAGGGGTTGAAAGTTTGTAGGAAAGTCCGTCATTTTTCAAGCTGTAGCCATGAAACTTGGCGTTTGGGATTTCGGTTTGAAATGAAAAAATACGTGATTCACAGTTTTTGAAAATTCTATCCCCAAGGACGTCAAATAGAGAGTTTATCCTTCAATCACGCCGAAATAGAGCAACGAATCAACGTGATTTTTTGCATGGGTATAGTTGAGGACTTGGAGAGTGACATAGGCTTCTCTTTATCCCGGAAAATTAACCTGCCAGTGCCTGTGGAAATCAAAAACTTATGCCACGCGAACGAAGTCGCGGGCGTGCGCTAGTCAGTGATATATGAGGTAAATGTATTTTATTGAGAAAATACCTAACCATCAGCTAGCGCAAACCCAAGATTGACTACCAGGAATCGCCACTGCTGTTTGCAAATACTTGTGAGTATCATTAACTTCACGCAGTACCGGATGCCAGAAGCCTAAGTATAAAGTAACATAAAAATGATGCAAACTAACGCTGAGTTGCAGGAAGCAACTTTATAAAAAGTGTTGATTACTTAAATTTTTGAATTTGTTTCGTGCAGCTCAGCGTAAGTTTCTTTATAATGATGTTTAATGGAATTTACACTTAATTTTTTTTTGAATTTCCAATTGACAATATTGTGGCGCTTGCCGCCGCCCCCTTTCGTATGCCGCCCGGGGCCATGGCCCCCCCGGCACCCCCCACGCTACGCCACTGCATCGGTTTACGTATTATATTTAAATTTGAAGTAATTACGTTCAGTAATTCAGAAGTTATAAGGCTCTGACAGACGGACGGACGGACGGACAAGTGCAAATTCACTCAAGTAGACTCAGAGACCTTCGCTTCTCTCGGTCAATTAAGCGTGTTTTTAAACGGCATCTCAAAACATCGATTTGTAGCAATAATAATCACCAAACTAGGTATAACAGTCGATATTTACGATAAGAAAACATTCCTTAACCACTTTAAAACTTGTAAGTGCTCGAATATCGATGTTTTCCTTCGAAAGCTCGGTGACGAGTTATGTAAAAAGCCAATGGTGCGTGCCTCCGATCGAGGTCGGAGGATTAGGTATTAGGTACTTAATGTATTTTGCGCCGGTACTAAAATTGCACAGCTATACTAAAACATATTTGAAACTTTGCGACACTGGAGTTAAGAGCCACTTTAGATTGGTGATGCGCCAAAATTCGTCAAAGCGATGACCCGAAAAGTGCAGCGGTAATCTTGTAGGCGATGAATGGAGCTCAAAATACGACAGCTTTATCATCTAAAGGCTCTTTAAGGGGACTTAATCAGTAGCCTAAAATCTAAAGGTGAGTTTTCCTTAAGAAGAACAGTTTTTCCGAATAGCGCATTTTCCTTTAAGTGTGCGCCTACATATGAAATGACTTCCAAAAAACAGAAGGTTCTCAATTCTCGGACGTATTTCATTATCGTTCTTACTAACGTAACGCTTATGTAAAGGTGTGTCCAAACATAGAGAGGCAAGTACATGACTCATGGCCGGGCATTATTGCCGTTCTATACATAATATATAGACACGCCTTGAGGCACTCCGGGCTACGAGATTGAGGGAATAGAGAGTTCACCTTTTTTGCGCAGACACTAATCTTATGATTAGCTATCCCAAGAAAATCTCTGCTATTATGTGAAGAATGAAAAGGTTACGACCTTCAGCTATGAGGAATATTGCGCAGAGTGAGAGATTCCATAGTTAATTTCGCTTGGCAATTAGTTTTTGACGACCTCCATGGCGTACCTGTCTGAGTGCTACGGTCTTTGAAGTGGGAAGTCTCGGGTTCGTTCCCCGGCAGAGTCAAATTGGAAGTTTATATTTTCTGAATATTTTCTGGTCTAGTCTGGTGCAAGGCTTCGGCCGTGACCACTATACCGTGTTACCACTGTACCGGTTAAGTTGTGCCGCCAAGCAATGTAGCGTTTCGGTACGTTGACTTAGAAACAGATTAGGGGTATGGGCATAACTGCCATACATAACCCCTACCAGGTTACCCCTATAACATAATAATGAAAGAGAGATTTCCTCGTTAGTAATTTCGCTTGGCAATCGATGCCAATTGTGCCGCATTAGCTTAACTCAATATTAAATCCCGTTATTCTTAAAACTTTTTCACGAAATTTGTTAATTAACTAAAAGAGTAAACTCTTGCCAATACACGGGAGAGGGGAAGCGCCTAATTGTCGCCAGAAAGAACTAATTAGGAGTTATTGCGTTCGTTCAGTTACAAACAGCGCCGTTAGCTAATTTATTTGCAGCAGTGGCAAATGGCAACGGCGGTAAACGCTTGCTCTTTCATGGAACGCGTTCCACTCGACCTATTTCACTAATACACGACTTTGTCATCCGTTTCATTGCCTCTCGGATAACAAGCGATAATTTAAAAAGATTTCAGCAAATCTGACTGAGATTTGCACAGGCATTCATGATTGGAGTTCACTAAGTAACAAGAAATATTACGTGCAATTAGGAACCTTTCAGTTTTCTTTAAACTTTCATGATCTGTAAAATAGTGTGGGGCTTGAAAGTATATATAAATCGTCACTAGCAACAAAGATCTCATTTGATAAATTCTCAAGGTAAGGTTAGCATCTCAATATCGACAATTATTAAAGTAAACACATCAAGAGCATCTCAAATGATAACGGTTTCATGATTAGCATATCAAAATCATCCAATCACAAGTTTTGTCAGAAGTGTTGCTTGTTTTGGTTTCTTAGCGGCATTGCAGGAAAGTGTTAGGGAGATTTCATACATTATAACTACATCCGTAGACACCATCAGGGGTACTGTGTTGTAGACGAGAGTCATGGCGAGCTATGCTAAATCTGAGCCGATGCTGATAATAAGCTATGCTATGCTATGTAGTTTCTGCGGAATTTTAAAAAACCGTAATTTACGGGGACAAAGTCGCTGGCTTCATCTATGGTTTACCGATTTTGATAAAATTTGGTACAGACATAGATTATGTCTTGGGGAAGGACATAAGCTTTTATCCCGGAAATTGAAAAAGTTCAAGTATAAGAAATTAAACTGCTTAAAACACGCGGACGAAGTTGTGAGCATCAGCTAGTATTATTATAACGTTAGTGGATAGTAAAAGTAGATGATATTCTTCGTACAAAAGGTATTCAAATATTCAGTTCGTCGAAATAAAAATGTTCCTTTAAAGTGCAGTCATCTTTTTCCCCGAATTAGCAACCTTTGTGGCGATGTAAAAGATGTGAAAGTCTAGCTTTAAAAGCCTTGGGTGGGAGCCAAGAATGTTACACCGCGGTCAGGTAAGCCACGGAACCGCATATAACTTTAATACTATGCCGCATAGATATGGAGTGTTTGAGTATATTTCTAAAAGTGCAGGCTGTACTGTAGTTAAATAATGTTTCGTGCGATATTATTTTTATTATGGTACCTATTTCCTGTAGCTGTTAGGCGGAGGATTTCCAGGAGAGATATTTTAAGACATCTATATTTAAGTAACTATGTAGAACAATAGACTTCCAAATATATTATTATACTAGCTGATACCCGCGACTTCGTCTGCGTGGTTTAAGTTTTTGATTTCCGCCGGAACTTCTTAATATTTCGGGATAAAAAGTAGCCTATGGGTCATCGACTATACCCATGCCAAAAATCACGTCGATCCGTTACTCCGTTGCGGCGTGATTGAAGCGCAAACCAACAAACAAACACACGTTCGCATTTATAATATTAGTATGATTAGTTTTAATTATTATCGCGATAATATAATAAACGTTTTCTTTCCGTGACGAAGGCTGAAGGTGAAATCTAGTATACTTTTAGAACGTAAATTAACTTGTGCACATATTTTTGTTTATATTTGCAGAAATCACGATATAATAAACAAAGACAAAACTTTTGCATCTCTCTCCAAGGTCTGTTCGCGTTTTGTATTTATAGTGCTGCAGGCTGATGCTTTGTTTTTTTTTTTTGAAGTCAAAACTTCTTTAGCCGCGTTGAACACTTTTTGGTAGGGGGTATTGTGGATTCACGTTACCGTCAACGACATGCTCGCGAACACCGAGCTCGCGTTTTACGAAGACAAAAGGTCTTAAATATAAATATCATACATTCGAAATTAAACTTTAATACCTTAGTTTATATTTTAATTTTTTTTCTTTTTCAAATTTTAATACTAAAATTCTAAGTTATATGTGTTCACTTCTATCAGCAGTCCCAGGACTGCCAATATTTTTTCTTAATTTATAGGCTAGGCATTGGCTGCAATCTAAATTACATAATTGTAAATTAAATTAAATTAATCAATTGTTTAAACAATCTAGGTACCACCCTGCTACTACTACCGACTAATCATCTCGTACACAACTTCACAACAACGCGAATTCAGGACTTCCTCACATTGAAATAGAATAAGTTACTAAAATTCTTCATCAATGCTTCCTCAAGTTAGATTTAGTCTACTAAAAACCAAAAAAATGCTTGACAGAAATTTTAGATGGCCGAAACTAAATTAGACGAGAAACTTTTCATGCTTGAACTAGTCAAGTATGAAATGCGTATACACACAAAGAAAGCTATAAAGACACAAATATGATAAGTCTGATACTTGAGAAAAATAAACTAAGTGAAGGATTTATCGGGACTCCATTTCTGCAGGCGGTCGGTATCGGATCTCAGGAGGCCGTCGGAGTATAACTGATACGGCCATAAATCTGGCCTGTATTAAACTGTATCTTGAAGAGGCTAATGATATCGACATTTTATATAAGAGATATTTATAGATCATCCGTTTTCGCTGTTGGATTTTTCTTAGACGTGATAGAAATTTTAGTTGACCGAGCGAAGCGAAGGTCTCTGAGTCTACTTGAGTGAATTGGCACTTGTCCGTCCGTCCGTCCGTCTGTCCGTCTGTCAGAGCCTTGTAACTTCTGAATCACTGAACGTAATTACTTCAAATTTAAATATAATATTTAAACCGATGGCCTCCCGCCGAATATGGCCTAAAAAGTTATAAAAATCTTTATTACAGGGGGGCTCTCATAGAAGCGAATGCGAAGTAAAATATTTTTTATAGCGTTACATAGGGTTGCGGTATATCATTTTAAAGATAATTAGGAATAGAGTCCAAAAATATATTTTTTTTAATTTTTCCCCTAAAATTGACGAAATGGGGGGCTTTCAAAGTGGCGATTTTCTGACGTCCAAAGTTGACCTCAGAACTCTCAATTTTCTGAAAGGCTGAGCCTCAAACTTGATTAATTATTTGAATTATATCCTGTGCTTGAACAACAAATACTAAAATTAGATAAATATAATAAGGAAACGAAATTATTAAATTTTTAATGATGATGATATTTTTAACAGAACTTCACACTGATGTCAATAGATGGCGCTCTGTGATACCGCGAGGTCTCAGTTCGGGGCGAACCACTAGTGTTTAGTTTGATTAGCTATGAAAGGTTAAGGCTAAGACTTAGACTTTATTTCCGTTCGTTCCGTTTATTTTATGTTTAGATCTAGAAACCTGTACCTTTTTCAATGACGTCTATCAGAATTGCAAAACAATCACTTATCCTCACAGTGCTTATCCTGTAGAGGAAGAGGTTTGTATGAGGTTCTAAATAAACAAGTAGGTAGTTTATTTTAAACTTTATTTCTCTATGCGTAGCATTTTCATTGCTATTCATCGTAAAATATTTCCATTAATTAAATAATGTTGTTTTTCTTTTTTCTTCGGCTTAGTACATACAGATGTATATAGTGTTACATTGAAAATACAACACGAAAGGAACTCCCGGGCTCACTGCGCACCGGCGCAGGCGGCGCCGTTATTACAAAGCAAATAATAATATTATAAGTTAGTATCAAGAGACACTCTGTGTCTCGGCTCTATAGGTGTACGTTGCGCTTTATACCAAAAAGAAAATCTTTAGTAATATAATTTTTTTTTAGTAATGCTACTTGTGCAAATTTATAGTCAATTATACCTTCATAGTGTTTTTTTTACATTACATAGCCATAGCTAGCCACATTTTGGGATATTGAGGCCGATAGAGTCATTTCGTGGTAATTTTTATTATTTCTGAAATCGGTAATGGGTGATTATTGCAAAAAAATTGGTTGTGCCCGCAATGGCAGCACAAACTGACCTGCGGGCGACGCGCTGCCTCTGACATTATCGCACGTTACGTAAAATACACTTTTTGCGCCAATTCTGCGGTCCATGACACATTGCAATTGGAAAATATTATTGCACTCTGATTTTTATTTTATTTTGAAACAATATACAGTAAATATCCACGATCCATTCATATTTAAGTACTAAAATTATTTAATAAAAAATAATAATGTCCTCCCGACCGAATTTCGGCCACGGCGGCCTATCTCCAGAGAGATTAGCCATCTGACCTGGAGATAATATTGTGCACAACTGCACAGGTGTGTGCGGATTATTCTTTGCACTGAGCCCAAAGGATTGGCATCAAATTAAAATCTATTCGAGGTTGGGAGCAATCCATTAATACCGGCCCGGGGGCAAAATATGAAGTGATTCGGGCGATTTCCTATTGAAATATCGGTCCGATAATGTTTTTTATCGAGAATGATCGCGAACTTTTATTGGACAGATTAAGAGGTTACGGGGCAGAGTATCTGGGAGTAGAATGGGTTCGGCATTGGAAGTTTCAGATTGTTATCTATCATGAATTTGCAGCGGTGCGCTCTTTTATTTGGTCCGGTGGAAGATAAAGTTTAAATTTAGTTCTAAGAGTTCTGTTGTTCTCGAATTGCACGTTGGAGTGCTCCTTGAAAAAATGCTTTTCTAACAGTACACAAAGCATATACATAATATAAAAGGAATTGTCTTGACTTGTTCTATCCTGGACATCTTTATCCCGGAAAATTAAGGATTTCCCGCGGGAATTAAAAAACTTTATCTACGTGGACGAAGGCGTGGGCATCATCTAGTGAGTAAATAAAGCGTTTTTATACGTTTATGTTTTAGGAATAGTTAAAAGGTAGTTTAATAATTATATTGTTTATTATTAAAAACACATCGGAAAAGTGTCCTTGCATGATGTAATATTTATTAGCTAAGAATATAAAAATATAAATAAAAGAACATCTGTCAGTAAGCAAAGGACATGTCCCAGTTCAGTATGGAGGGTGGTTTTTTATTCTGAGTGTCAATGAACCAGAACCAAACTGCCATCACGTGAAAGAGAAAAAAATATAACAATAAACGCCATTTAAATAATAATTTTAGAAAACCCCGTTTTTTTAAAAATTAATTAAGAAAAATATCGTTTGTAGAAAATATTTTTCGATGGATGGAACACTAAAACTTGGGTAATGCGCATTAATTGTGATTATTAATATTCCATTTCGATAAACTACCCATTTTCCACTACATAGGTAGTACATACAACATTATAAGATTAATAAATAATAATTGAGTGTTTGAGACATTCGTAAAATAATTAATATACAACAATAAATCACCAATAAACTATGATAAACAAAACTGACAGTGATTTTTGACAATCACCCAATGACATACGTGACAAAAAAAATCAAGTTTTTTTTTTACTGTTGATAAAATTCAGACAAAGATCTAAAAAAGCCACAAAATAAAAATATATTTTTCTCCAAATTGGGGTCCTTTAAAAATGTGTAAATAATTCTAAAAGCCATATTTTAGGATCCCTATTCACGTGTATTAAAATCATCTTGGTTCATGTTCAAGGCCCAATCTTGGACAAGTCCTTTACATATTTATAAAGGTATTTTATGATGTCAGAAAAATTATCTTACTCTTACTAATATTAAAAATGCGAAAGTTTGGATGGATGAATGTTTGTTACTCAATCACGCCAGAACGGCTGAAAGGCCCCCCGATTGTATAAGAAAATCGTAATCGTAAACGTTTGTCAAACTCGAACTGTTTAAGGAGTACATAGATGCCTGCGTGTCAAAAAACATGTATGAACTCCATAGACAGTTCGAGTAATACGTTTTAAGCTGTTTATTGATTACGATGTGCTTAGACAATTGGGCCTCATATCTGGATAAAATTTGGCACAGAGATAGATTATTGTCATAGACTGCTTTTTATGTATACCTTATCTCGGAAAAATAAGGAGTTCCAGTAGGAATAAAAAAAACTTAAACCACGCTGATGAAGTCGCGGGCATCAGCTAGTAAATAACATAAATTGCAATCGCTACACAGTACACACTCACAACACAACGCAATCAGAATCTGTCTCATCGGTACATATCAATCTAGCACTTGACTGAGAATATCGAAGTCGAACTCTAACGACAATAAGCCAACCGATATTATGTCGACACAATACCCGACCCGGGTATAAAATCCGGGTATAAACCGGTCATAATGTCCCCTGGGACATTATGACCGGTGATTATGATGGGACTTTTCCTGAAAAGTTAATTAAATGGCGTCCCCCGATCGGTGGAGACGTTATTCAATTGATAGACACTGACGGATGAGCGGGATACGGTTCGGGAGATGTATTGGGAACATGCAGGACCCTTCTTGGATCATCATTTTATCTATTAGGGATTTATTTTATGTTATTTATAGTGATGGCGTCTTTGGGTATATTGCGAATTGCGTACCTATTCAAAACTGTCCCTTACCAATTACTTTTTGTAACCATTTTGTCCTTATCAACCCAGCTAATTTCCTGTTGTCTCCCCTGTTTTTTGGAGGCATTGAAAATCTTTATGTCTAAATAGGTTAAACTTGCAGGTAGATACGTATTTACTTGCAGGTCATATTGAATAAACATTGAGTAATTAGGTACAGTCTGGATACGCAGTGCTTTGCATCTACGATCTGCACGCAACTGAAAAGGTGTTAGATAGCTGGTATTTTTTTTTTTTTTTTTTTTAATATATAGCGAGCAAATCGGCATAGTGCAAAGTGAACATTTGCAGCACCAGAGGAACCGCCAATGCGTTGCCGCCTGTCGGCTTTTGAGATATTTATTTATGAATTTGTTTTTTTAATAATAGTATGATAACCAAGTTTTCAATTCAATTCAAAAAAAAAATACTCAAACATTTCCAAAATGAAGTTTAATAATAAGATTAGTTTGTAGATAGAAATTAGTATAAGGTCACCTTTTTAACCGACTTCAAAAAAAGGAGGAGGTTCTCAATTCGTCGGAATCTTTTTTTTTTTTTTTTTTTATTTTTTATGTATGTTCCCCGATTACTCGAAGACGCCTGGACCGATTTTGAAAATTCTTTTTTTGTTTGAAAGGGTATACTTTCTAAGTGGTCCCATATAAATTTGGTGAAGATCTGATGAATATCTTCGAAGATAGATACTGGAACTCCTCAACGGATAAGAGTAAATTGCTCGCGATCAGTGTAATAGCTTAGTAAACAGTAGATTTTAAACCAGGCATAGCATATTTTTGACCGACTTAAAAAAAAGGAGGAGGTTCTCAATTCGTATGTATGTTCCCCGATTACTCAAAGACGCCTGGACCGATTTGGAAAATTCTTCTTTTTTGAAAGGGTATACTTTCCAGGTGGTCCCATGGTCATCAGGTCTGATGATGGAATCCTGGGGAAATCAAAGGAACTCTTCAAATTTTATAAGCACACTTGAGGTGATTTGGGTATTTTTTTAGGGCTCCGTACCTGAAAAGCAAAAAAGGAACCCTTATAGGATCACTTCCTTCACGGTCTTCGGAAGACTCTCCGAGACGCTGAACTTTGTTTCTTTCTCTAAATTGCGCTTTAGGCGTTCATCTTTGTCCTTTTCAGACTCCTGTGCTCGACGCTTTCTCATACGAGATGTACGTAAGGAAGACCTCCCCATCGTGTACCAAGTATTCTATCCTAGAACCTATTTTATATTTACACCACTAAAAAGCAAAAAATAAAATTATTTTTAAATAAAAAAAAAACCGCCTTCAAAAAACGCCCAGAAACTAAAAAGGAAAAATTATTGGATATATTTACCTATTATTTACATACGAATTCCTACTCAAACCCGTAATCAAATTTATTCTACAATTCTAGTAGAAAAATCAACTAAACTAAACACCCATTTATAAAATAAACACTTAAATTAATTACTATACAATAAACGATTTTAATACTTAACTATGTAATTATATACAATTTCTTAATTTTTAAATACCCTATGAAGTCGGTGCCTCCTATAAATAAACTATTAACTAACCACCAGACGTACCTATGTGTGACTAAAATATAAACTAACCTAAACTTAAACAACATAATATACTTGATGTGTGGTGCCATCTATTGAGTAACTTAGGAACTAAAATATACGTATGGGAGGCACCGACTTCATAAGGTATTTAAAAATTAAGAAATTGTATATAATTACATAGTTAAGTATTAAAATCGTTTATTGTATAGTAATTAATTTAAGTGTTTATTTTATAAATGGGTGTTTAGTTTAGTTGATTTTTCTACTAGAATTGTAGAATAAATTTGATTACGGGTTTGAGTAGGAATTCGTATGTAAATAATAGGTAAATATATCCAATTATTTTTTCCTTTTTAGTTTCTGGGCGTTTTTTGAAGGCGGTTTTTTTTTTATTTAAAAATAATTTTATTACTGTCTAAGCTAAGCATAGTTTAAGGGGGCGCGCACGAAACGAGCGACGGCCGAGCGACGACAGCGACAGCGGGGCGATGGATACCGAGAGCTGGTGACAAATTTCGGGAAGTTCCTTTAGGCGAGCTGAAATTGTGGAAAAATATAATTTCGTTCATTGGCGAATCCAGTTCTGCCAGTCTGGTAGAGCGTTTGCGATTATTTCGCTACTGCGCAGCATAAACCATTTGCAAAAAAAAATCGGAAAAAACATTTTTTTGGCAACCTGATTTTTTTATATTTAAATTTTATACTTAAAGAAATCGAAAAAATAAATCCCAGACGTTTTGGTCGGTTAAAAAGTATTAACAGACCTCTTTCAAATTGTTCCCGAAATTCGTCGCCAGCTCTCCGACTAGTCGCATCGCCCCGCTGCCGCCGTCGCCCCGCTACCGCTAGTTTCGTGGCCGTACACTAAGTATTATTATTGTTCTCATATAAGTGAACTTTGTTCTTCCTTGAGAAAAATAAATATCTTTAAACCTAAGTTTTATAGTAGATTAGTAGCCAAGGGTTGTAAGGCATCAATTGCAGCCCGAGATATTTAGGCGCACGAGCGCAGGGAGGGCGCCTATAGTTCGAGGGTGCAATTGATGCTTACACCCGAGCTATAACTACTCTGCTTTACATCTCGATTGTGAGGTAAAGTAGGTCCTTATTACCCCCAAATGGAGCTTGTAGGTGACCAATTAGCGCTCTAGGGTAATAATGTAGCTAGAAAAGCCCTAGGGCGGTAAGTAATTAAAAAAAAAAACTCTTCACTCTTTCAAAAAGTTCGAGTACATCTAACCATCATACTTTTTTTAATTACTTACCGCCCTAGGGCTTTTCTAGCTACATTATTACCCCAGAGCGCTAATTGGTCACCTACAAGCTCCATTTGGGGGTAATAAGGACCTACTTACCGAATATGAGAGATGTAAAAATTATTATTGATCTAAAATGTAAACAGCAATAGCACTTCAACGAAAGCATTGATTTGTAATTTGGAGAGAATTTTGAAACGAGCGCAGTCCTTTTACTCTTCACTAGACCTAAAAAACAACTACTACTACAAAACTTTAAAAAAAATCTGTTCGATCAGTCAACCAGTTACTTTTTGGTGTCGCAGTCAAGTATTTAATTATCTACTCTTTTTTTCTGTATGATTTTACCATAATTTATCTATTTCATAACTCATACTAATGTTTACGTATAAAAAAGTCTGCAATACTTAGCAATTGCTTTTTATGAATGAAAGTATTTCGTCACTCTTTATTAGTAAAAACTGCGTGCTCAAAGAATGTTAACATCTACAATTTTTTACCTCATTATATTTCTTTTCTCTACAATCTCGTCCCCATCGATCATTTCCGGCGTCACGCGTCAACGCGGCGCTATAAATTACTGGGGGCTCCCATCACTTAAAGCAGTATTATTTTAATATTGTTGACGCTCTTGTTTCAGAATTATAGTCCTTATTTTAGGGACGTCAAAGTAAGATATAAATCTAACATTTTTAAACAAAACTGTTTAAGCGGTAGTATGGGCACTGATCCTTTTTTATACCTACAGTCTACACGATAATATTTTTTTATGAAATTGAAAAAATAACGTGACATAATATTTTTTTACTGAAATACAATTGGCAGTAAGTTTCGTACCTATAAGTATTTGGTTTGAATATAATATGTTCGTACGAATAAGCACTCTGTGAACTTATTAAATAGAATCCAATATCTTATCATAATTATAAAAATACACGCCGAATTGAGAACCTCCCCTTTTTTGGAAGCTGATTAAAAATTAGATAACCTGACAGGGACTGCTAGTATAGATGTTAATGTCTGTGTTCTACCTATACAAAAAACCTTAATCAACGCGGACAAAGTCGTGGGCATCATCATAGTGTTAAAATATTAGTGGAGATTGCCATCGATGGATTTGTTTGGATTTAGTATCATGCATTTTATGGATAAGGAATACCTACGACAGTAGTTCTCATATTATAGATACAGAAGAACTGTACATGTTAATATAAGATTAAGTACACATAGGAATTAGTCTAAACACTAATATTAACCTAATAGGAACTAATATTTATTAATATTTATATAATAGGAATTTAATAGTTAAATACTAATAGGAACGCGTGCTAATATAGACCAGCTTAGCTACTGGCTTCCAACGAGGGGGTTGATCCCTACGACAGTAGTTCAGTTTCAACCGTAGACTGAGTAAGATATTCCTTCTTCTATGGTTTCAACCCTTTTAGTTTTCAATCGGCACCCTGGGCCAATTGGGTCATTGAGCTGTAGAGGGTCATTTGAGGTTGAGCATGGGACAAAACATAGGCGTTCAAAAATATATTATGGGTCCAACCCGGCCTTAGGGGGCCATTCTTGATTGTAATACATTATAATTCAAACCAAGTAAAGCCTTTGATAATAAAATCACAAATTGTGTAAAATGTTCACAATTTTCACAAGCCCATTTTATTGTATGAATAATGAAATACCTGTTTATGATTTTCGGCTGGACAAAAGTAAACTCTACCTTGGAAAATTTAATGGAAACGTCAAAATATTTTCCTTTGATACACCTACGTGTCAATTTTGTTTCTAGAGTTCTCTACGTGTCCAGATAGAACCCTTTTGCGGCTGCTGGGAAAACTATTTCCGACAAAACTTAAATGTGAAAAGCGAAAGTACGAGTATCTATCTGACGGTTCTTTACGATGTAGAAGTTACCATTGAACGGCCTGTATTTTATCGATTTTGACGAAAATTGGTACAAAGATAGCTTGAATCCCGAATATCATAGAGTTTCTTACTGCGATTTTTCTTAAACTTAATGGGCGCGGAAGTCGCTTGCATGATTTTTTTAAGAAAATTGCGGCGGTTGGGTTTATTTTTGTTAAGTCTCCTTTTTCAGTATAAGTAAAATATGCACTATAGTAGAAGAGGTCATGAGGGTCCTGTAATTTTTAAACACTTATTTAATTAGGCTTTTTTTCAAATCACGCTTTAGGTCTTTAATATCCATGTAAAAATGACGTCGATATGTTGCTGCATTTTGGGGTGATTGAAGAACAAACCAACAAAAAAGTGTGTGTGTGCAATTCACACACGGCTTAAGTGAAACTTCAGAAAAGTAGCCTACGACAGAATGAGATAAATATAACTTGTATTGTATTCTATCTCATTCTCTCGCAGGCTAAATCGTATATAATATGTTTGTCTCTTTTTGGTGTCGCTTTTTCGTTTCACCAAACTTTCAAATCACAACGATTCTAAAGAAGTTTCACTTCAATAACAAACTTTCTCATTTATAATATTATGAGTAGGATTTATAATATTAATAGGACTCGAAACACTTAATAATTAAAAAATGGCAATCTTATGTACTATACAGAACACTCATTGCTCAGTCCGTGACGAATTGACCCAATTTTTATGTTATAAATGCAAAGGCCGGTTCTTTGGGCGATACTAAAAATTGGTTTCTTTGTTACAGGTGACAACAAAAGGGGACCCTGCTCAGCGATGACGTGTTGAAATAAAAAAAAAAATATGTAAGGAAAATAAATCTGTACCGTGTCAATGGGTTAGTAAATACCTAGATATTGGTGGTGACATTGTATTATATACGGTAAACATGGGGACGGTAATCGTGAGTGTTTTTAGGAGAGTTATTTCTATAGTGCTTTTTGGATGGATAACTGGTAAGTGTGTTTATTTTAAACTACTTTTTGTATTTATGATATAATAATGTCCTCCTTTGGATACATCAAACGCGTAATAAAAATAATCAAATTTTTCTATATACCCGTAATAAGATACTATTTCTATTAGTTTAATGATAATTCTATAATCTGGGCCTGAGTTGAAGTTCACAACCTTTAGATCTGGGATTAGAACAATTTCGAATCTTAAAAAAAGATGATTCGTGAGAAAGGTGAACTAAAATTACTTTAAGAGTAAAAGATAAAAAATTCTAAGAAAAACATTTAATCATAAAAAAAAACTTATGATCATTTCGTAGAAATTTCGGGAATTCGATCCAGCATTATCTTTGTTGATGTAGGTAATTTTTTACTTACTTTTATAAGTCTGGGGCCATACTGCCAACGCCTACAGCCATATTGTTTCATTGTTGACTTCCGTGTTTTAGAATAATTAAAATCCTTATTTTAGGAACGTCAAGGTACGTGTTATTACACGTACCTTGACGTTCCTAAAATACCTGCCCTAAAATAACTGCCTCGTTTGGTCTAGTCACTAGTGGTTAGCACGTTCAACTGCGGCCGACGAGGTCCTGGGTTCGAGTCCCGGGTCGGGCCATAATTAAGTATTAGATTTTTCTGACTAGAAATTGTCACCTACTAGCCCGGAGTTAGGAAGATGGCTGTGTTTCACTCCCGTGCCTCGGAGAGCACGTTAAGCCAGTGGTCCCGGTTATTATCACTAACATGATAAAAGTCGTTAAAGCTCGCCAACCCGCATTGGAGCAGCGTGGTTGGTCTAATTTCCTCTTTCCTATGAGAGTGGAGGCCTGTGCCCAGCAGTGGGACGTAATGGGCTGTAGTGGTGGTGGTGACGTTCCTAAAATAAGGATTTTACTTAATAAACTTATGTAGTATTATTTTGCATAAGTATTTCATAATGCGTTGTCCATATTCTTAAGTTTAATGTAACTTTAAAAATTTTATAACTAGGTATTCATTAAAACTATTAGCTTCTCAGTTCTTCTGATGTCTAGGGACTTAACCTGATTGACTGCGTCAGATCTAGGGCTGACATAACTTCAATTTGATTGAATAATATTAAAATGCAAAATCTTTTTAACAAAGTGATAAAGTGGCATTAAAGTGGGATAATTTTTAGAAGTATTTGAAGAAAAAGATTTTTTCTTTTTACCATGAATCTGATTTTTTTTTATCCACTACAAGTTAGCCCTTGACGGCGATCTCACCTGATGGTAAGTGATGATGCAGTCTAAGATATTAGCGGGCTATTTTTTTTTTAAATGAAAATATGTAAACACGATACCAACCTACCTATACGATTTTGTTAAATTTACAAAAATATAAAATTTTATAAGTTCCGCGAAAGGACGTGACCTGGTTTTGAAAAAAATAATATTTATGAAACACGGAAAAATGTTGGGTTAAAATATTGAAAGCAAATCCATGTAGACTTCTAAAGCTTGGAAAAGCAACTTAATGGGATTTTAAAAACAATTTCCCCGTTTCGTGACCCTGAGAACCCTAATGGTCTCTGGGGAAACATCGACATTATAATTAAGGGGATTTAAAAAAAAATCTCGTCTTCCGTTCGCAATAAATTAACTCTTTCTTAATCCGGGAACTAAAAGGCTTTTAGCTGATTAACTTTGCAGTGGAAAACTGGAACAAGTCCAAAGGGTAAAATGGTAGGTAAGTCCTGGATAACACAGTTAAGAGTTGATGCCCGCGTAAATGGTTTTGATGTGACAGGAAATTAATAAGATGTCGTAAACTTAGGGTGGAAATGATAGACCTTTTCGTATTTCTATAACTCAGGTACAGGCAGTCATTAACTTATTTCAAAAATGTTTAAAAATAGATATTTGAAAAACTTAGGTGTATTTACTTATGTATGATAATATATATACTACTATTACAAATGCGAAAGTTTGTAGGTATGTATATTTTTTAGTTCTGCCACGAATTTTCCGAATTTGTGATGAAGCTGGTCCAAATGCACATATTTTTTTATTGGACATGGTACATGCTCTGCCCCCCGATTACGTAAGAATTGTCGATCAAATGGTAAAGGTTCGGCGTCAAAGTAAAATAAACCCTGACAACATTGAATTAGAGCTCAATTTCGTCTGCCCATTCTTATACGTTTAGGGTATCGTACATACCTACCTAAACGTATAAGAATGGCCAGACGAAATTGAGCTCTAATTCAATGCAGTTATGGTTTATTTTACTTTGACGGAAATCTTTAACGTTTGATCGGCCATTCTTACACGATTGGGGGGCAGATTAAGAATCTATTAATCAGAGCAAGATTAGAATAATAATTAGTAATTGAATATAGATTCTTAATCACAGCATGTACACACAGCCATAATATAATTTCTTTCGTTTTATAATTTCAGAATTTTAATTGGTCTGGCCTGGTGGGAGGCTTCGGCCGTGGTTAGTTACCGCCCTACCGGCAAAAACGTACCGCCAAGCGATTTAGCGTTCCTGTACGATGCCGTGTAGAAACCGATAGGGGTATGGGTTAAATATAACTGCCATGCCCCTAACAAGTTAGCCCGCTACCATCACTTACCATCAGGTGAGATCGCAGTCAACGGCGAACGGCTAAAAAACACACTCACGCTACGGTGTGCCAATAAATGGGCACAAACAAATTCCTAACCAGCTTTCTTTGGCGCGAACCGGTTCCCACCGGTTGTAGAGGTCTGCCAAACGGAATGCAGTAGCAATATCACAATGTGTCGCCCAATAGATAGAATATGCTATCGAATTGCGCCATGTTACACAATAATATAGACTTGAGAATTGATAGCTACAAGTGTCTATCGTATTACTAAAACTATAATATGAGATAACAATATTTCAATCTTAATCTCCAAAGCAGCAAGTCTTTCAATATTTTAATTTTTTGTAATGTGATTGCAGTTATGGAATTTTGCATGTTGTGTTTACTTTTATACGATTTTTACACATTGTGATTGTTATGTATCTTGCATGTACCTATACTTAATATTTGATGTAAAAAATCGCTAGCAAACCATAGATAAAAGAATAAAAAAATATTGTCAAAATAATTATTGTTTAAGTGATTGGTATTATGTATATGTATTTTAGTGTAGTCTGAAATGGGTATGGCATGGTATATTAAACCATACGATAATTTAATTAACTTTATGATTGTCTGCGTTTTTTAGTTTTTTTATAAATCCCTCAGGAGGTCCCTAATTTTCAGATTTAAAATCGTCAACAAAATAACCAGTGCTTTTCTTCGGGATGCACTGTATCTCTATACCAAATTTCATCAAAATCGGTTGAAAATATGGGCCGTTAAATCGTGGCAGACAGCTACACTTTCACATTTAATAGTATGGAAGTATGGATCAGTGGGATCATAGTACTCTATTTTGACGTCATATTGTCATTATGGTAACGATTTATATGAAAAATAAAATAAGTAGGTATTATATTAATTTAGTGTAATTCCTATTACATAAAGTGACCCCTTCGTAAATTTCTTGCGCTATTCCTTACAACGTTGAACTTCATAAACTGCAAATTAAGTGCTAAACTTTTGGTGAAAGCGTTTGCTCTCATCACATCTGAACACTTTAGACTACTTTAGAGTTACCTCCTCAGTCATAGCTCTGAAGTCAGAACGATGGGAATCCTATTATGATCCTTGTAATATTAATTTCAGTGCTTACAATACGAGTTTTGTGTAAGCCTTTCTGAGTTGGCAGATTTAATACAAATGCACAGATCTACGACTAGCCAAGAGATATCTTATAAATCTGTTTGAAGAAAAAAGTAGAACTTATCTAATTAGTATTAATAATTACTGGCGGCCACCTGAAGATTCGCGTTCATACGAACTCCAAAATATCCATATTCCTTATTTACATAATAATGTGATCCTAGGTATGTACAAAGTTTTAGCTCACTGGGTTCAATGGTTTGAGCTTGCGTTTACTAGTCAGTCAGTGAGTGAGTCAGTCCTTTTATTTGTATTGTATTAGATTGGTCTTTTGATCTTTGATCATAAATCGCCACGAGATTTGTAATAGGCGTAAGAACTACCAAAAGAACGCATTTTTGAGCACCTTCTAAAAGTTACTTTGTTACCAGCAAAGTAAAGTGACTGAGAGAGAGAGTATAGAGGTAGGTATGCGAGTTTCTATAACAAAGCGAAGGCGAAGCCGTATTACAAGATAATAAAATTCTTATTTTCTCTTCGACAAAATAAATCTACAATATTGACGTGACGATTTCTTTCTAAATTACAGAATTTAATCGAGGCGATTACAGATTCATAAAGCATTTTCAAAAATCCAAGTGAAAAGGGAAAGTCGTAACTTCCGAGCCCCGAATATTGGCAAATCAGAATAATACTAATGATGGTCGAAACGAGGTCAAAGAAAATTATTTCGAGACGGCAACTTTGTAGGAAACTTTCTTCAATATAACGAATTATTGGATCTGCAGACGCCGCAGAAGTATAATCTCGTTGGACATTCGTGAATATCTTTTTTCTAAGGGCTTCAACATACTTGCTGACGCGCGGCGTGCTATCAACATGGTGTAACAAGAAGGGCCTTAAAGACTGAAAACGATATACCTACTCAGTACCCAACATATACAACGCATTATGCCATTTGAACACTTGAATTTATATGAAAATAGACAATTTAGGTAGCCCACCACTACAGTCCAATAACGTCCCACAGCTGGGCACAGGCCTCCACTCTTATAGGAGAGAGCCACGAGGGCTTGAATTATAGCTTAGACGTTGCTTTAATGAGGGTTGGAAGGCTCGAACGTCTAAGCCCATTACCATACTATGCCATTACGTGACAATCATATTTAGGCATTTTGTTTGGGAAATCGGTCATTACTCTTAGAGTAACGAAATCAATTCCTCTCAGCCATGTAAAGTGATAACCGGGCCTCAATTTCTTATGAAATCTTCGAGCAGAGCACACTCTGGTCTTTATTATTTTAAAAATATATAAAACACAGTTTTTTTTTTCCTTTTTTTCTTCTAGATTAATATTGATAATTCTCAAATTGATCACCAGATCCGATTGGCCAGAATTAATAGTGTGAAACCGTATTTTTGTTAAATGAATAGCTTATTTTGATTTTTGTTTAAATGAATGGCTGCAATCAATTGTAGGCTAGTTTGGCTGCAATCAGACTTGCTTGCAAGTGGTGATGCATATTTAGGCATATTTATGCAGCCTAAGGTGGAGCGCGCTTGCCTAGAAGAGTCTCCCAGTAAGTTTGTGAGTGTGATGACGCCCTAACTTGTGCGAGTTCTGGTAATATCGTTTCGGGTGCTTTGTGTTTGATTAACATAATATACGCCCGTATTCTATCGGTCGTTCCGATTCCATATTGTAGTTTTATTCTTTTCACGTCTTTAACGATGTTACTTATGCGTAATCAACTTTATTATTTGCTAATGTTTACCTACCTACTTGTTTTTATATTCACGAATATTATTAGGATTACTCAGATTTGTACATTATTTATTACTAGCTGATTGAGGTTTTTTTGGTTCCCGCGGAAAATCTTTAATTTTCCAGGATAAAAAGTAGCCTTTGTGTTATTCCAGACTATAATCTATCTCTGTGCCAAATTTCATCCAGAGTCGTTCAGCCGTTCTGGCGTGATTGAATAACAAACAATCATCCATCCATCCATCTACATTACTACATTACACTCCAAGTGCCTCCACAGACAGTATTTTGACGAATTCCAACAGGATCTTTATAAATATACTAGAGGACGCCCGCGACTTCGTTCGCGTGGCATAAGTTTTTTAATTCCCACAGGCACTCCTTCATTTCCGGGATAAAAAGAAGCCTATGTCACTCTCCAGATCGTCACCTATACCTACCCATGCAAAAAATCACATCGATCCGTTGCTCTGTTGCAGCGTGATTGAAGGACAAACTCTCTATTTAACGTCCTTGGGGATAGAAATGTCCAAACTGTGGAATACGTATTTCATAATTTTAAATCGGAAGCCCAAATACCAAGTTTCAGGGCTATAACTTGTGAAATGAAAGACTTTTATACCAATTTTCATCCCCTATTTCACCCCTTTGGGGATCGAATTTTCAAAAACTGTGAAACACGTATTTCTTCATTTTTAACCCGCAGCTCATATACCAAGTTTCATGGCTTTAGCTTGAGAAATGACGGACTTTCATACAAACTTTAACCCCTTATTTCACCCCCGTAGGGGTGGAATTTTGAGAAATCCTTTCTTAGTGAGCGCCTACGTCACAAAAGGAACCTACTGTCAAAATTTCAAGTTTCTAACCCCAGCGGTTTAGGCTGTGCGTTGATATATAAGTCAGTCAGTCAGTCAGGACTTTGAATTTTATATACAGGGTGGCCCAAATAGTGACGTCCAAAGAAAAAATTTAGATTCCTCGTACCTAGACCTATCAGAAAATACCCCATGTATGTTCAGCGATTTTTGGTAGTTTAGGAGTTATAATTTTTTGAAGTTTTTTCTTGAGATTTCTGAGGCAGTGAGTGTTAAATTTTTTTTCTTTTTATTTAGTGCTTTTTTCCGAACTTTTTTTTTGTGAACATACTTGCTATGAAGTGTGCTACTATGCATAAAATAATTACCATCATAACATTATTCCAAGTTGGAAAATTTTTGGTCGAAAGTGAAAAGTTTACGTACGACAAAAGCAGAGACGAATTTTCAACTTCAGATTAAAAATACTTAAACCTGCCTACGCCACTTCCGGCTAATTTCAAAAACTTTTGGAGTGCCTAAGCTTCCTTTATTAGTTAAAAAATTTGGTACTTTATGGGGCATTATTGTGAGAAATCGGACTTCAAATGTGGTAAGGCGGTAATTTCTGAACTTAAAATTTGATTCTTAAATTTAAGTTCTGCCTATTTTTGACAATTTTATGGCTAATTGCAGTAGGAAATTTTTGCATTTAAGTATTTTCTTCTATAAGTTTGTTTACCTGTTTTTGCCAGCAATACTTTACAATGCTGCCGACAAAAACAGGAAAAAAAGCTTGTAGGTGCGGAAAAGCAATACTTTATTGACAGAAGGATAATAAGTTAAAGCTATTTTAGTACTTATCCGAGTGCAATTCGGTTTTTTCGTCCTACTAACTGTAAAAAACTAAAAAAATCCAAATAACTTTTACGTAACCTTGATGTCACTTAATCGAAAAATATCGATTATTTTTGTAGAAAATACTTAAATGCAAAAATTTCCTACTGCAATTAGCCACAAAATTGTCAAAAATAGGCAAAACTTAAATTTAAGAATCAAATTTTAAGTTCAGATATTACCGCCTTACCACATTTGAAGTCCGATTTCTCACAATAATGCCCCATAAAGTACCAAATTTTTTAACTAATAAGGGAAGCTTAGGCACTCCAAAAGTTTTTGAAATTAGCCGGAAGTGACGTAGGCAGGTTTAAGTATTTTTAATCTTAAGTTGAAAATTCGTCTCTACTTTTGTCGTACGTAAACTTTTCACTTTCGACCAAAAATTTTCCAACTTGGGTTAATGTTATGATGGTAATTATTTTATGCATAGTAGCACACTTCATAGCAAGTATGTTCACAAAAAAAAAGTTCGGAAAAAAGCACTAAATAAAAAGAAAAAAAATTTAACACTCACTGCCTCAGAAATCTCAAGAAAAAACTTAAAAAAATTATAACTCCTAAACTACCAAAAATCGCTGAACATACATGGGGTATTTTCTGATAGGTCTAAGTACGAGGAATCTAAATTTTTTCTTTGGACGTCACTATTTGGGCCACCCTGTATATAGATTGTTGTTTAACTAGTTTTATTGCAGATAAAAAATACTCGTAGCACGACTAACTTGAACATCTAAACTCACTCGCTAACATTATTACATAAAACTAAATCTCTGAAGTCCCGTCCCCCGTCAGGCAGTATCTATTCGTTCTAGAGTCTATATCATATAAAACGTTACACGGAGCACTTCTAAAATGTATCCAGCGAGAATTTGATTGAGATTGCACGTGCATTTCGCGGCGGTGTATATCCTAAACCGGATGGGGCCGGTTTGCGCCGGAGAAAATTGGTTTACCCCATAGCAAACCGGTTTATTTATGTTATTCCCGTGTGAACTTTGTAGCCGTCTCTATGACATTTCATGTCTCTGAATTAGGTTGCTCTGACAGTCGTACTAATATCATATCATAATATTTATAAAAACTAACTGATGCTTGCGACTTCATCCGCGTGGAATAGGTTTTTTGATCACACATGAACTCCTTAATTCCCCGGGATAAAAAGTAGCATGTTTCACTCTCCCTTAATCAATCAAATAATCCCTTAATCTCCTATTCAAAAAATCATATCAAACCGTTGTTCTGTTGCAGCGTGATTGAATGATAAACCAACGAACAAACTCACTTTTGCATTTATAATATAAGTTATGATATGAATATTAGTATGATGCGAAAGTGTGTTTGTTTGTTGGTTTGTTAGTGTAACCTACCAGATAGTGTAACCTTTGTATAGAACCGTATCTATTTGGTTATCGTTGAAAGCAGATATGAAATAAGGAGAATATTATGTTTTTCGTTTAATATGTGTTGCAGCTTTTCCCGCCACTGTGCCAGGAAGGAAGTCATAATCATTATCATTTTTATTTTGCCACAATATTGATAATATATACTATTTAAAAATATGTTGCATAACAGCATATTTTTAAATAGTATATATTATCCACATATCCTGCAAAGCTTGAAAGCAAGATCAAACTTACATAATAGTTGAAAATCTTCTTTATTTACTTTAACAGCCAATCCACTTCCCTAAAATTCTTAGAATTTGACACAAATGTAGCATTCTGGAGTATTCAAATATTTGTTGCGATAAATAAATCAGTAATGCGAGAAATATAGCAGTTTATCTATAGTAAAGAGCTTGGAACGAATTAGTTCGTATTTTTATTATTTTTTAAATACGCCAGCAGATGTTTAGACTGGAAAAACATCTAGGCAACTTCTTTGACAAACTAGATTAAGTTATAGACTGAGAGACTGGACGAAAATAGGTCGGTTTCAAATTAACGAGATAAGGCCGGTCTTGTTCATTTTGCGACGTTGCTGGCCCTCGCGACCTCTGGAGTAGCCCCTGGGGAGATTAATGTTCATAAAGCAGCTTTCGGATTGTAGTATCAAATCCATCTACCTATACCTAAACTTATGATAAAACTGTAACTGGACAATAAAACTGTTACACAAAATTTTTTTTTGAATATTTTTATTAGTTGGTAATACATTTTTTTTATAATTTATAGACTGGCGCTTGGCTGCAATCAGACTTGCTGGAAGTAGTGATGCAGCCTAAAGTTAATCGCGCTTGATTAGAAGATGCCTTTCACTCTTGATTTGAAGATACCAATATTATAAGCGGATGGAAAAAGGGAATCCGTAAGGGCGTTCCATATTCTAGCGGTTCGAATTAGAAACGAGGAAGCAAATCGTTTTGTACGCTTCTGTGGGATTCTAACTAACTTTGCCGCCTACGAGACGTTTCTTTGGTTTCTGAAGGGATATATAAATTAGTAGGTTTTCAAATAATTGTTTTTATGTCTTTAGTTTCATTATTTATATTGTGGGATTTGTTATGTTTTTAATTTATTTGTATTTAATTTACTTATTTAATGTATTTTTTTTATCCAAGAAGCCTGTATTTACCACAAGGCGCAGACGCTTATACATTGAGGGCAAACCTCTGTGGTTTTTTCAATGTATACTAAACTGTGTGTTTTGTAAAATTTGTACGTTGATAAAAAAAAAAAAAAACTATATACGGATGCAGACCCTGACGATGCCTTGCGGTACGATAGTAGAAAGGTGAAGGTGGAACAAGATCAAAAAGTTCTTGGGCGTACTCCGAAATATATCCTGTAGAATTTTTGTCTTTCTATTTCTCTAGGGCTGCTGGATCTCTCCAAACTTTAAAAACCTAGATCGTTGCAGATGAGGTTTTAAATATTAGCTAGTAATATTATAAATTATGCGAATGAAAGTCTTGCTATCTATTACTTGTTTACAACCCATCCGCTGAACCGATTTTGATGAAAATATGCAGTACAGATAATGCTGGCATGAAACAGAAGAATTTTGTACAACATGGTGTCCGATCGAATGACGATGAAGACGGATCCAGAAAAAACAAAAACTACATAATATTCAGGAACGAATTTCAGATATTTAAAAAGTCACGGAGCGTTTCATCTAAAATATATTTTTTCATCGAAAATAAAATATTCTCTCCGTAATGGTTGTTTAAATAAAATATGCATTTTGGGTTCTGTGGATGTTTATTTATTTAAAAGCATTTTAGCTATCGAGTCAAAATGGTTTTGACTTTTTTATCAATTTTTGGCTTTGATATTTTGCCCGTAGTAAATCCTTTACATAGTTATTGAGCTGTACTTGGATTACTACTTCCTTGATTATATTGCGTTTGAATTTTTATATTACATACGTTAACCAACAATTCCATCGGCGTTTCCATTCCTTTCTTCCGTTCTTTCTTGCTTTCTTTCTTTCTTTCTTTCTTTCTTTCTTTCGTGACTTTACCGAGAATAGCTGTTGTAGACACGTAGGAAAGCGTCGTACGGCATTTAAGTAAAACTACTAAAGCGTATTTAGGGCAAGAACCTACTACGGACCTTATGTTCACGATCTTTGAAAATTCCACCTCCAGAAATCTTGTATTTTGTATAAAACTTTGTAAATTTTCAAGTAGGAAGCGTAAATCCATGATAATATCTAATAACAGGTATTTATCGTGCATGTATTTTTTTATCCACTACAAGTTAGCCCTTGACTGCGATCTCACCTGATGGTAAGTGAGGATTTAGTCTAAAGATGGTAGCGGGCTAACCTGTTAGGGGCATGGCAGTTATTTTAAACACATACCCCTTCGGTTTCTACACGGCATCGTACCGGAACGCTAAATCGCTTGGCGGCAAGTCTTTGCCAGTAGGGTGGTAACTAGCCACGGCCGAAGCCTCCCACCAGTCCTGACCAGGTAAAATTCAGAAATTATAAATTCCCAAATTGACCCTGCCGGGGATCGAGCCCGGTACCTCCGCACGTTAAAACAACAGCGCTCAACACTGCGCCATGGAGGTTGTCAATAAATATATTGGATAACTAGCTGATGCCCGCGACTTCGTCCGCGTGGATTAAGGTTTTTCGGTTCCCGCGGGAACTCTTTAATTTTCCGGGATAAAAAGTAGCCTATGTGCAATACTACCAGACTACAATCTATCTCTGTGCCAAATTTCATCCAGATCCGTTCAGCCGTTGGAGCGTGATTGAGTAACAAACATCCATACATCCATACATCCATACATCCATCCAAACTTTCACATTTATAATATTTATTATTTGATATATTGTGTTACCAATGCATACAAACTTTTGATATCTGATAGCCGAACTCGCACGAAAGTGTCGCAAAATAGAACGCATATTTACTGTCACGATTAGGTACATAACAAACTCACACCCGAGTTTATTGTTATAACAAAATACCGTGCAAGTGCGCACATTTGTTATTCTGTACCATTTTTCATGCGTAATACGTGAAACTTCACTAGAATTATTTAGTGCAATGACATAAATCGGCCCCGTTCGTGTCGGACGTACATTAAGCTTGATTGCTACAATTTCACTTGGCTGCTAAACTTGATGATAATTGTCGACGCACAAATTACTCGGGTGCATAAATTAATTGCGGTTGTATGGGTACAATATTCCCTCTAGGGTCTTTTAATGTACGGTGGTTGGATTCAGCTTCGTAATTTTCACCTCAGGTGTGAGGTGGGATACTAGCCTGACACTTGCGACACGAAAGCGAACAGATTTAATGGAGAAGTTTCATGATGTTGTGAATATCATATTTAACGCAACGGAAGTAAAATATAGATTAAAACTAATAAATCAGTGGTTCATTTTTTTAAATCCACCAATAAATGACTGAGAAATTAATCACTTAATAAGTTTAATTATTTAATGTACACCGATTGCTGTATCTTACTCGAGTGAGAAATTTTGTGCGTGAGTTTTTACCTAGCCGAGATTTAATACTTCAAAATTATCTTCACACACAAATTAAGTGTTTTTAATTTAATTAAGTCACGTTAAGTGTATTTCTTTCTTTTATTCGGAAAGTTTAACAGACAAGACACGTAAATTATTTTATCAAGCTCGCGAATTTGCCCGAAACAATACATTCACTTTTTGTTGGACGTCCTTTGGTAAAATTTATCTACGGAAATCTGAAGGTTCTCCGCAGATACTCATTAACAGTGAATTAGACTTAGAGAAAATACTAAAAGGTAAATGACTAAATTCAAACAAGTTCAGTTTTTCTTATTGTACTTATTGCCATAGTATTTTTAATTTAACTTTAATATGGTTGCAATTTCTTATAAAATATGATCCTCTTTTAATATGTACAACTTATCCTACACACAAAATATACACACATACACTTTACCCCAAGCCACTTTCATACCAGACACAACAGACACTGCAAGACGAAGACAAATACAGAATAACGTTCCTATGCACAATCAGTAACAGGTTATGTAATCAAAATCATGGAATTCCATTACAAAACAATGCTATTTCAGGTTATTCAACTAGCCAGCGCACTTTGTTTACGCTAATGGTAAATTACCTAACTACCCACATGCTCACAACAAAAGATCATAATATCTATAATTTATTTTGCCCTGGATTCTAATAAAATAGTTAATGATCTCGACAATAGTTTAACGACCTTATGCTCATATTGTGATAATCCATCAAACTGCGCTAGTGTATTGACATATTATGACCGGTACAACACAAATACATTGGCCGTGCTCTGTGTGAATATTAGAAGTATTAACTGCAATTTTGACTTATTTTTAGCTTTCATTAGTAATATTAACATGTCATTGGATTTACTTGTGTTGACAGAGTGTTGGACGGACGGAGATTCCAACCCTCCAACACTTAATGGCTTTAACTTATTTTACACGAAAAATAGTATTAATCAGAATGATGAGATTGTAACATATGTGAGAAATAATCTTGATGCTTGCGCTTACGAACCAACAATCTCAGACGGTAACTGCCTAGTAATCGAGGTCAATCAGTTGTATTCTATCATATGCACTTATCGTCCTCCCTGTTTTTCAAATCCGACCAATTACATTAGCTCCCTAGACAATATTATTAAGGACTTAAATATTAAGCAGAATATAATCTTTACGGGTGACGTAAATATAGACATTTTACCCTCTAACATTAAAGGATTTTCGTCTGAGTACTTGAATTTGATGGCATCTTATGGTCTAGAACAAGGTATTAATTTACCGACTAGAATAAATACTTCCTTAGATCACTTCATGGTTAAAACAGTAGGAAAGTGGCAAACTTTAGTTTTTGAGCAGCTGACAGACCATTCGCCAATACTTCTTTACATTTCAAATATTAAATCTCAGAAAAAAAGTTTGCAACTTAACAAAATAATTACTAATAAAAGCGCTGTTAGGGAGTGTTTGTCTGATCATTCGTGGCAGGAACTCCACACATCCACTGATCCTAATTACATTGCTGAAAAAATTGTATCCACGTTACAAAATATGATTGATAAGAATACAACCGTTAAGAAAGTTTCTAGTAAAAAGCTACCGCTCAAACCTTGGATTACAATCAGTGTTGTCCGGTGTATACGTAAAAGAAATAAAATGTATAGGCAACACAAGTGTTCTCCCAATAACATTGAGCTAAAAACAAAGTACATTGAATACAGAAACGTTTGTAACAGGGTCATTAAATCATTAAAAACGGATTACTATAAATCTCAATTAGCGTGTTGTAATGGCAACATGATGAAAACCTGGAACATTATCAAAGAATTATGTTATAATAAAAGTAAAGTGTCTACGGGTCCACTACTCAAAATAAAACCTTCTCCGGTCGAGTCGCTCAATGAAGTGAACAAATATTTTACGTCAGTAGGAGAAGACTTAGCGAGTAAGACTCTTGTAAAACTAGGCAAGACAGAATCAGACCTTGCAAGTAGGGCCTTTGATCTTTCCATTTCTCCATGTTATTCATTCTCATTATATTTAACAGATTCCTTGGAGATTAAAAATATAATATCTAGCCTTAAAAGTAATAGTGCGCCAGGCTGGGACAGTATTACAGTAGAATTAATCAAACTCTGTGCAGATTTACTGGTCGATCCAATAGCCCACATGTGCAATCAAAGTTTCGTTACAGGCATCGTTCCAAATCTGTTAAAAAAAGCTATTGTAACTCCAATATTTAAAACAGGGGATAAAAACCTCCCATCAAATTATAGGCCAATTTCACTCTTACCGGTTGTTACAAAGATACTAGAGAAACTTGTTAACAAAAGACTGATGTCTTTCCTAGAGAAAAACCAACTACTGTCAGTGAATCAATACGGATTCCGATCAAATAAATCAACGGAAGATGCAGTGTTAAAGCTAACCTCCTTAGTCACCCATTACCTGGACCGGAAACAAAAGGTTGTAGGCGTATTTCTTGATCTGCAAAAAGCATTTGACACGGTTTCCATTCCAATTTTGATATCTCGCTTAGAAAACTGTGGAATAAGAGGAATAGCGCACAAATGGTTTTGCAATTACCTAACGAATAGAACCCAACAAGTAAGAGTGGAGGGATGCTTAAGTGATACGTATTCCTGCTCCTATGGAGTCCCACAAGGCAGCACCTTAGGCCCTACACTATTTTTAATTTATATCAATCAATTATGCAATGCCCAACTTAACAACGCTGATATTATCATGTTTGCTGATGATACAGTACTCTTATTTCACGGTTCCACATGGAAAGATGTTCACGAGTATACGGAAATAGGCTTAAGTAAAGTAACCGCATGGTTAGAACATAGTCTTCTCTCCCTTAACACCAGTAAAACTAAATATATTTGTTTTAGTAAAACTAAGAGTGGAAGACCCCCAAAGGACTTTAAAATACGGGCACACTGTTACCCCTGCAATCAGAATATATACTTCAATTGCAACTGTAACTCGTTACTGGTAGTAAATACAGTTAAATATCTCGGAGTAACTATAGACGACAACCTGAACTGGGCTCCACACATATCCAATACCAGCATGCGCATTAGAAGACTCATATACATTTTTAAAACCCTACGCGCAGTTTGCAGTACTGACATGCTAATCAAATTGTATAAAACCCTCGGAGAATGTATCATCAGCTACTGCATATGCGCCTGGGGTGGTGCTTCTAAAACGTATATGTTAGAAGTTGAAAGAGCACAACGTGCCTTGCTTAAGGTTATGATGAGTTATCCGTTTACTTTTCCAACAACCCAATTGTACGACATATGTGAGGTACTGTCAGTAAGGAAATTGTTCATTTATCAGACTTTAAGAAGATATCACAGTAATACAGTGCCTTTCCTACCCCCGAATACGAAGAGAATCGATAGATGTCCAGTTCCTGCTGTAAAAAGTAGTTTTGCTCGTAGGCATTATGATTTCCTAGCCCCATTCTTGTATAACATATTAAAAAAAGGTACCCTAAAAGTCATGACCAAAAGAGAAATAAAAACTTACATTAGAACGTGGCTTAAAAACTATGATTATGAAAATACAGAGAAACTTTTTCCAAAGAATATTTAAATCGGAACACACACACACACACACACACACACACACACACACACACACACACATACTTGCTCTTGGATTATTTATTAATAGTTAGTCTTATATCTGTCTATTTATTTTATTTTTGTGTTTATTGTGTATATTTTATTAAACATACTGTATATATTTGTCAACTATGAATTATTGTTTGTTTATAGAGTGGGAAGACACTGTCTCCTGTAACACAGTTTTTACTACCTCAGGAGGCAGGGTTTCATACAATTGAAATTTTGTAATCAGTTTTGGCAAATAAAGATTTATTTATTTATTTATTTATTTATATTTTTGTGATATTTTGTCTTAATTTTCATACTAAATTAAAAAAAAAAAAGGTAAACTTCTCCATTGCCAATTCTTGACGACCTCCCTAGTGGTAAGCGCTGTTACTTTATAAGTGGGAGGTCCCGGATTCGATTTCCAGTAGTGTCAATATGGGAATTTATAATTTCTGAATTTTCTTGGTCGGTTGGGAGGTTTGGGCCGTGGCTAGTTACCAACCTACCGGCAAAGACGTGCCGTCAAGTGATTTAGAGTTACAGTACGATGCCGTGTAGAAACCCATCATTGGTATGGGTTTAATGTGACTGCCAGACCCCTAAGGTAAGCGTGGTACCATCTTAGAATGAATCATCATGCACCGGAGGAGATCAAAGTCAAGCGCTTACTTTTAGTGTATTAAAAAAAATACCTTCTACTATTAACAATGAGGACATAAGAGTACGTTAATCCAGCAGGACAAGGAGAAAGCTCTAGCTCTCTTTTGGCAACTAACTATTCTGGGAAATGAGTGTCACAGTGCAGTAATAGTATTATTTATCAAGTTAGCTCGCTGTTGCTCCACCAAGTGAGATCAAAGAATTTTTTTTTATCCACTACAAGTTAGCCCTTGACTGCAATCTCACCTGATGGTAAGTGATGATGCAGTCAAAGATGGTAGCGGGCTAACCTGTTAGGGCCATGGCAGTTATATTAAACCCATACGCCTATTCGGTTTCTACACGGCATCGTAACACGAACATTAAATCGCTTGGCGGCACGTCTTTACCGGTAGGGTGGTAACTAGCCACGGCCGAAGCCTCCCGCCAGGCCAGACCAGGGAAAATTCAGAAATTATAAATTTCCAAACCCTGCCGGGGATCGAACCCGGGACCTTCGCACGTTAAGGCAACAGCGCTCAACACTGCGCCACGGAGGTCGTCTGACAGTGATCGAAAAAAAATATTTTTACCCATAATATCGACAAAGAGACCACGCACGGACCAGCGTTGACTTCTTCAATCTGTTCATAGAAAGCCCGTTAACGTCCCACTGCTGGGCACATGCCTCCAGTCTCATAGGAGAGAGGGAATTAGAGCTTAGACCCAACACGCTGCTCCAATGCGGGTTGGCGGCCTTTAACGACTATTTCATGTTAGTGATAATAACCGGGACCGACGGCTTAACGTGCTCTCCGAGGCACGGGGGCGAAACACCGCCAACTTCCTAACTCCGGGCTAGTACTGAGAATTTCTAATCAGAAAACCCCAACACTTTATTATAGCCCGACCCGGGACTCGAACCCGGGACCTCGTCAGCCGCAGTCGAACATGATAACCACTAGACCAACGAGGCAGTCAAGAATCATTGAACTACAATAGCATAATACGCGAAATTCATAGAAACTAGCAGCACAAAACCACATGCTAGTCGAAATCATTACTAAGACATCCTTGTCCACTAGTAGAATCAATCAATTGATACGACGAAGACGGTTTACTCAAATAGAGAGATATAAATTAAGTTTCTAAAGCAAGGACCTACTCAATTGTAAACGAACCGAATCACATGCAGGTGCATTCTCAGTAATATAAATAAACGGAACGCTCCACTGTAAACTGATTCTCTCCAGTTCAAACCAGTTTTCTCCGGAGCAAACCGGTTTCGGGTGGAATGCAGGTGCAATATCTCAATCTGTCACTTGGTAGATTTTAGTATGCTATTGAAATGCTCGCCGTATTCTCGTTCTACTTTGTAGACTCAGTAATGGTTTGGTATACGGTTTTATTCAGTTACGGAACTTAAAATTCTGTCAATTTTGGATTCAGAACAATATCGGAACGTTAAATATCTTGCAGTTATAATCATGCAGTTTCATAATTATGGCGGGACTTTTTAGACCCCTACTTCTCAGTTATCAATATAAAGCTGTATTATAGCTAGGTATAATACAGTGTGATGAAAATGAATCATGAACACAAACCGTTCGTTGTGAGATCAACACGTTAAATATTTTAGAGTTATTATAATGTCGTTTTGATATGGCGGGGTTATTTAGACCCGTCCTGAAGTACGGCTATACTAAAGCTACCGCTATAACGCTAAATAATGAATATGGTGAAGCGTCCATACCTTGGCCTATTTAATAGAAGGTTGTAAAATATAACATTCGATATGGGGCTTTATTGCCCATAACGCTTTTAAAAGAGGGCACTCGCGATGCTTCCTTATTAAAATAGGAGGTTAAGTATCAAAATAGGTGAAAAAAGCTAACAAACAAGATTCATCAATACATCTTATTTGAGAGTTTGCGCTTCACTGAAATCACACCAAATAATAGGTGATGATGCGACCTAAGATGGAGTTTGCTTAAAAGTTTTCTATTTACTCTTTTTTTTTAAGTACCAATAATATAACAATCACTGGTGAGAGGCTTCGGCCGTGGCTAGTCACCATCTTACCAGTATGGACGCTAGCGTTAGCCCGCTTCCATCTTAGACTGGATCATCACTTACCATCAGGTCAAGGGCTAACTTGTAGTGGACTAAAATAATATGTTTGGTGGATAAACAAAGCCAGAAGGGCACCATTTAGGCGTAATGTCACGTCAGAAAGGGAAGTCCCGGGTTAGATCACCAGCAGGAGTAATTTAGGAATGTTATACTTTCTAATTAGACTGTGGTAAAATTAGAAAGTCTAGTGAAGATTTAGCGTTGTGGTACGCTACCGTGTAGACAATGATTATTATTGGTTTAATTAAAATTACCATAAATACCCATTTCAAATTAGCCTGCTGACATCTTATGCTGCATCGGCATCATGATTTCTTAAATTTAATAAAATGAATAATCTTATTCTAAGTAGAAAGTATATGTATGAACTAACGACAATTCCATTGGTTTCAGTATTTTTATTTTCCATCCAAACAATGTCAAGAGATCTTTTTAGGGTTCCGTACCCAAAGGGTAAAAACGGGACCCTATTACTAAGACTCCGCTGTCTGTCTGTCTGTCTGTCTGTCTGTCTGTCTCCAGACTGTATCTCATAAACCGTGATAGCTAGAAAGCTGAAATTTTCACAAATGATGTATTTCCGTTGCCGCTATAACAACAAATACTAAAAATTAAAAAAATATATATATTAAGGGGGGTCCCCATACAATAAACGTGTTTTTTTCGTATTTTTTTGCTCAATATTAAAAACGGTAACAGGTAGACGGTTCAAATTTTCACAGAATATTAACTTGTATATTACCTTTCAAAATAAATAATTAAATATCAATAAAGTAAATATTAAAGGGGGGCTCCCATACAACAAACGTAATTTTTATTTTTAATACGTCATAAATCGTAAAACTTACTACAGGTTTGTACGGAACCCTCGGTGCGCGAGTCCGACTCGCACTTGGCCGGTTTTTTCAAAATACTCTCACATCAAAATATTATTATGGTTAGAAAATTGAATGGAATAATTTTGCTGCCGGAACTTAGTAATATAAAGTATGTAATTTTCGTTCCTGCATTGGGGTCAAAGTGACCCCGGCACACCAAACAATTGCCTCGATATTGAATCGAATTTATGTTCCCACAACAAACCCTATATGGGTCGTGTGGAGCTATTAACATGTATCATTTTAGGGTTAGTCAGCTTTGCGGAAAACATAATAATATCGTTACCTACATATATTTAAGTATAGGTATATAATTTTTTCCACATTAAAGGAAACTAACTACTTAGTAACATTATAACAAATAAGAAAGATTTGTATTAAATTGTGTTCGAAATCATCATTTTGTCAAACTATTTCCGATTATATTTTCCGTACGTCCGTCTTCTGAATTTCGTTCAAAATGTTACAAATAAAATTTATTATATTTGAATACTTACAGTGGAACTTTGAACATAGATACATTTTTTTACCGATAAAGCCAAAAATCTGCCTGAAAAATGATATAAGTAGGTACTAAAAGTCTGACTTAAATATGGTATACAGAAAACAATGGCATCCTTTCAAATCTATATATATATCTATACTTATTATAAAACTGTAACAGGTCCAATTATTCTGTACATTGAAGATATTTTGAAAAAATTTTTTGGAGGGCACTCATTATTCGATACTGAAGCCAAATCTGTAATTTTTTTAATTTTTGACTGTCTGTCTGTCTGTCTGTCTGTCTGTCTGTCTGTCTGTCTGTATCTTGGCCGCGCATCACGCCGAAACTACTGAATGAATTCAAACGAAACTTGGCACGATTTGAGCCCATACTACGAGGTAGGACATAGAATACTTTTTATCCCGAAATTCTACCCCCGAAGGGGTGAAATAGGTGTTGAAAGTTTGTATGAAAGTCCTTAATTTCTCAAGTTAGAGCCATGAAACTTGATATATGAGCTGCGGGTTGAAAATGAAAACATATGTGTTTCACAGTTTTTCAAAACTCCACCCCCAAAGGGGTGAAATAGGGGTTGAGAGTTTGTATGAAAATCCTTAATTTCTCAAGTTATAGTCGTGAAACAGCATTTGGGCTTTCGTTAAAATATGAAGAAGTACGCGTTTCACCATTATAGGGGGATTATACCGTGGGATAGTAATATAGGCTACTTTTTATCCTGGAAAATTAACTGAAAAACTTTTTCCACGCGGACGAAGTCGCGGGCATCAGCTATAAAGAATATACATACATACATACATACATAGGCTACTTTTTATCCCGGAAAATTAATGAGTTCCCGCGGGAATCGAAAAAACTTAGTCCACGCGGACGAAGTCGCGGGCATCAGCTAGTGTAATTATAAGTATCGTAATAATTTATACTCTATTCTAATTTAATTTGGCCAAAATATTAATAGCCCGTAGAAAATAAAGTACCGTTCTTTATTCGGTTATTTAGGGCATATTAATAAAATATTTTCTTGGAAAATTTCACCCATAAAATGACCTGTTGTTATTGAAAGTATTGTATCGAACAATTTAGCAAAATCGCCCGTGAGGGCACTATGAAATATTCCAACATTCTTATACCCCGTGGGTCACAATGGCCCCAGAGAGCAAACAATTGCCCTGATAATTTATGTCCCCGCAGCCAACCCTCTATATGGGTCGCATGGAGCTATTTACATCTATCATTTTAGGGTTAGTCAGCGTCTCGTGAACATAATGTACGTACATTTTCATCTCATTATTGCCGTTGGTTGTGGATGTTTGTTGAAATAATAGTGTTGTAAATATACGGAAATAGGCTCGTATATATTAACGAGTGGATACTAGATAGTTTATAAATATAATACGATGTGTGTAGATTACGGTGACAGTTGTAGTGCCTTTGGGAGTCGAAGTGGCAAAGGGCAGGGCAGAAAACTAGAAGAAATGCTACACGTTGCCCGTTGGGGTTTCAAAGTGCTGGTGGAATGGTGGCCCCACATCGTCAAGTCCAGCGTAAGTAAACCTCACAAGTGGAAGGTTGGCATCAAGAGAGTCGCATTTATATTATGTGCAGATATTGCCGAAATACAGCTGGGCTGGGCAGCATATGGCAAACTCCGTCGAGTCTTTTCGTCGCCTATACCGCAATGGCCTTCAATCAGTGCGTCCTGCCGGTTATGACACGGTGCCGAAACGTGGACACTGACATCGAGGCTAGTCCACAAACTTCAAGTCGCCCAACGCGCTATGGAAAGAGCTATGCTCGGAATTTCTTTGAGGGATAAAATCCGAAACGAAGTAATTCGGCAAAGAACCAAAGTGATCGACATAGCTCTGAAGGCTAGCACGTTAAAGTGGCAGTGGGCTGGTCACGTTTGCCGTAGGACTGACGGCCGCTGGAGTCGTAAGGTCCTAGAGTGGAGACCGCGTCTCGGCAAACGGAGTGTGGGGCGCCCCCCGGCTAGGTGGAGCGATGACATCCGGAGAGTGGCTGGCATCAAATGGATGCTAACAGCCAAGGATAGGCAGTGTTGGCGCAATCTTAAAGAGGCCTATGTCCAACAGTGGATGCATATTGGCTGATGATCATGATGATTGCCGAAATAAGTCGGAGAACAATTTTGTGCAAAAAAATTAGGGGGGTTTTTTTTTATCCACTATACAAGTTAAGATGGTAGCGGGCTAACCTGTTAGGGGCATGGCAGTTATATTAAACTCATACCCCTATTCGGTTTCTACACGGCATCGCACCGGAACGCTAAATAGCTTGGCGGCACGTCTTTGCCGATAGGGTGGTAACTAGCCACGGCCGTAGCCTCCCACCAGGCCAGACCAGGGAAATACAGAAATTTTAAATTTCCAAACCCTGCCGGGGATCGAACCTGGGACCTCCGCACGTTAAGGCAACAGCGCTCAACACTGCGCCACGGAGGTTGTCAAAAAATGCAGTTCAAAACGTGCTAAAGCTGGAATCGAACTCTCAAACTAGATAAATAGTCCTTCAATAAGTTAAGATATTATCTAGGTGGAACCCAGGATTCTTATAAGAGCGTCTTACGATTTCCAACTGAGATGTCGTCAAAACAAATCGCTGTAGTCTCTAGCTAATAATGTACCCTCAAATGTGCCACAATATAAATTTCTGCGCCATTGTTCCTTGAGATTAAACAGTTTGCGGTGCAACTTGTATAGTAGTATAATACTGTTTGTTGTTGTATTTCTATCTGCTTGTTTGATAGAAGACCTTTGCCCAGCAACAGCAATAAGGTTCTCTTCACACAAACCACTGTTTCTGTAATAACCGGCTTTACGGTTCTGTAATTTAATTATGTAAACTCCAGCCACTTGAGACCGCCAAAAGGTAATGTTATATTCTCCGGAATTTTAGATTCACACTTTTTAAGGTTTTTTAGTGGGTTTTATTTTTAACTTTTCACTTTTTGTTATGGTGTTCGGACACTGTTTTTGCTAATGAGTCAACTTAGGGCTGAGTTTCGATGAGTGGAGTAACGTGGTGAGTGAGTAGAAGCGTGGCGCCCGAATGGCGACTAAAGCGTGGGATATATACGAGAGGCGCGGCGGAGGTGCAGCGGCGTTGTGGGCTTGGAAGTATGAAAGCAGCGTCCAAGCGTCGTCCAAGCGGCGTCCAAGCGGCGTCCGCGCCTCGCCGCCTCTGTATACCTGGCGTCCCGTCGCTTGCATACTTTTTGTATGAAATATGATAGAAGCGGCGGATCGCCCTCGCCGCGCTTGCACTTCGCCCGCACCTCGCCCGCACCCTTCGCCTATATTCCGCAAGAGCAAAAACATGTTAGGGCTGTGGTTAGGGACCAGAAAAGAAAAGGGGGTTTGACCTTTTATCCCGCCCAGCTCCGTATAAAAGTGAGTTACGCGGACATTCTGTCAGCCAGACTTTGCTTTAGCCTTGGTCTGTTGGCACGCTAATGCACGGTTATGATATAATAATGTATTCGCACCTCTGCGCCTACGCTAGTAGCACGCATGAAATTTTTCAACCGTATTTTAAAGTAATTAAGCTGAATTTAAGTTGTTCAAAAAACAAGCCATTTCAACTGATTATTTCTTAGCTTAATTCCTTCTTTCGCAGTCTTTTTTTGACGCGATATTTAGTCGATAGTGTGTAAAGTGTCGTTGAGTCGATACGAAATGTTTGTCACAACTAAACTCATTGTTTCAGCGAACTGAAAACTTAGTAATTGCCAAAAGCCATACAAAGTTTCACTCCAACTTCCACTAAGCTGTATACCGATGTATTTCGATGTTTCAGCTTGTGAATTCATATTTAGTTTAAAGGGTCACCAGAGAATTGGCAGAAAGTTGCCAGGAAATACACTGCATTTATTAAATAGTGATGATGCCAACTCTATCAAATCAGCAACTCTTTATCAAACTTAAAAACGCGCGTCTAGTATGGAAGTTTGTATGAAATAAATAGTTGTGACATCATCAAATTTCAACACACTTTTTTTCTTTAATCTATAGTTTAAAATTGTTATCACACTTAAAACTAGTCGAGGATGTGAATTTTAGGTCTTTTGGAAGACCCTGTATTTAATACTCAGTAAGAAATAATTTATTTTTTACATATTAATATATGTCAAAAATAAATTAGGCATTATCTCTAAAACGAGATTCAATTTTTATTCCTGCGGGAACTCCATAATTTTCCATAATGTCCTTCCCCAGGATTAAATCTATCTCTATACCAAATTACATCAAAATTGGTTCAAAATCGTCCGTTAAAGCGTAGCAGACAGACACACTTTTGCATTTATAATATTAGTATGGATTAGAGTTACAATTTTACAGCAACATTGCTTGGTCATTCCTTGTTGACTAGGGAACCCTAAAAATCACAAAGAAAGTTAAATTTCATTTTAACAATGAAAGAGTCAATAGCTTTATTCGTCTGTGTAAACAACTATTAAAATACCAGCCGAAATAACTGGTATTTTTCCAGCATCCAGATATGCACAACATTTTAATCCGATATTTGTCATAGTAGACTTTTGTGTAAAGCATTTTTTAACTGAACGGATTTTACAAAAAAATCACGCGACCGTAATTATTAAAACCAGTTTATGTGTAGTTAAAATAAAACATTGTTACGGGGCAACATTTGTTATTCTGTAACATTTTTCATGCCGTTCCGAGTGATACATCACTAGAATTATTTAGAGGAATGAAAATATAAACATAAACGCCCATTTATGGCTACCGTACGCACTTCACTACACAAAATATAATCATTTTAGAATTATTGTAAGTGTAAAATTCTAGAAATTGCTAAAGTACCCAAGGTATTAATTTACGCTCAGGTACACATTAGCTTTGGCATCTAACCACAGAATTGGTAATAGTTGATTTAACTTTGATTTGTATGCATAACTAATTCGAATTCTTTCAAAGTGGAAAGGTGTTGAATTTAAATAATTTTTGGCTTGATTGGACTTCATTGATTAACTATAAATTATTCAGAATAAAATTATCGAGAAATTATATTATAATTATTTAGTAACATATTAATAGCGTTTTTCGTTCGAAGTTTGTCTAATGAACTGTAATAATATTTTAGCTTACTAAATCGAATCTAATGAAAAACCATTTGTGCAGGCCTATGACCTGTTTTTGAATTTTTGTATTATGTATTAAAGAATACAAACAACAACATAAAACAATGCGTGCTGCAAGATCTGTGCGGTTTGATGTGCGTTCAGTGTACAGTTTCCCTAACAAAGATTAAAGATTCAGTATTTACGATAGCCCGTACGCTGTTGACGAAATGTATGAGACCTTCAGTAAATTCATTGCGTGTGCCGTGTGGTGCGTTCGAGAACAAATATGCGATTAACTTTATTTATTTAGAGCAATAAAATAAATCGGCGTCGTGCGTGTCGGGCATGCGTTAGCGCTTGCTCGCTACAAATCACTATTTCACTTAGCTTTCTAGCGGAGTTAATGATGATGATCAACAAACAATAATTATTATTAACTTAGTTCATTAATTTTGATTAGCTGTTGTTGTTATACCAACAGGGGATATATTATTATGAAATTAGAAACAACTTTCTGCTATGGGTAGCTCGTGGCTCTAATGTATTTTATGAATAGAATATTAATATTATGTTAACTAGCTGACTCTCCTTGAATATGAAGTGAATGTTTGTTCGTTTAATCGTACCTACTCGTATATAATTCAAATCATATGCCTTCCTTGTCAAATGATTTAAACTTTTTTGATAATCTTAAAATATCTAAATGACTAGGTTACTTGCCCTTGCTTCGACCTTCGACCTGGTTACTCAATGGTATTTAGACTTTTAACCAAAATCCCAACACCTATTTTCTAGTAGTGGTATAAATATTCAATTAAAAATTAAAGGCCTACTTGCACAAAGCCGTTAAAAGTGTTTAAGTTAAATGATCTATACCTGTCCTTTTAATGTCAACCCCGGAATAAAATTGTTAAAAAGTGACGGCATCAAAAAATTTAACTAAATCCTTAGAATAACTACGTAGAGAAGGTGTGTTTCCAAACAACGCCTTCTCAAAACGTAAGCTACAAATTCGCTATGTGTGCTGTGTTTACTTGCCTCGTAAACGCAAACATAATGTTGCCAGTTTAAATGTTTTCCCCCTAATAGTTGGGTAAGTAATTAGTTAGTTTGTTTGTAGCATTGTAGCTTCTAAAACTAAGTTAACCAGCTTTTTTCGGACTGCGCGAGCGTCGTACGATGCCATTTATGGCACCAATTAAACGGCTTACATTTTGCGAGTGTACTAGGTTTCTATACGTAGTTATTCTAAGACTAAATCAGTTTATCCGGTGTTGTGCAAGTCGGTAAGAGTAGAAATTAGTAAGTAATATTTTTCATCTAATCGAAGGAAGTTTCAGTGGTAGCTATCCCAGTCAAAGATAAAGAGGCAAGCACGTGCGCCAAAGGGGTCTTCAGACGATTAACGGCGCATACATTTCGCCCTCGTGACTCCAAAGTCTTATTAAAACTGTAAATCCCATCATCGTGCCGGCCAATAGCAATGGTTTCAAAGATCTCCATGATTGCGTCATATGTCACGTAATCGATTCCTTGACATCGTTTACTACATAAATAAGCACGTAGCCGATAAAAATGAGGTTCAAACGACCCCTGGCAGTATTTCAACGGCACTGGACTCGGAAGCTATTTGCCCCTAATTTATTGCGATGTAGGTATAGAGATCCCTAGATTTTGGCCGATCGATGACATTTACCAGTCTATTTGGAATGCGAATGGATGGTGTACGTAATTGAGTCGTATATAGTTTATATATGTGCAGTGCGATGCCGGAATATCTGTTTTTTAGAATATAAAAGTGTTTTAGTCTGGCGGGAGGCTTGAGCCACAGAATACTAACTAGCTATTAGTGCTATTAATAACTTGGATGTGGTTCGCTATCACAGCGCAAAGACGTGTCGCTAAGCTATATAGTGTTCCGGTATGATAACCGTGTAAATGGGTTTATTATATCAGCCATACCCTTGCTGTGAGCCTGTTTCTCTTATCTTAGACTGCATCATCATTTACCAAGTGAGAACTCATGTGAGATCGCTTTCGAGAGCTAATTGGGCATGGGTGATTTGAAAGATTAATTATAGTTTTCGGTAGCAGAATGAAAATTAATAAAAGACTAACTGAAACGCATAGTTTTATAGGCAAACTGTTATATTATGGAATTTTTACATAAGTGATTTTCATTCAACTAAAGATCTTTATTTAAATTATTGTTTTTAAACGATATTAAATAATACGTTGGTGATAATACTTACGGTATCTAAAGTGTATTGTGTACTTATGTAAGTAACTAAAGTTACAAGAGTTTCAGACATGCTGCCCACAACAATGTCAGCCGGGTTTTATACCCTTTACTGTAAACCCCCACTAAGTGAAGTTTTTTTTATCCACTACAAGTTAGCCCTTGACTGCGATCTCACCTGATGGTAAGTGATGATGCAGTCTAAGATGGCAGTGGGCTAACCTGTTAGGGGCATGGGAGTTATATTATACCCATACCCCTATTAGGTTTCTACCGGCATCGTACCGGAACGCGAAATCGCTTGGCGGCACGTCTTTGCCGGTAGGATGGTAACTAGCCACGGACGAAGCCTCCCACCAGGCCAGACCAGGGAAAATTCAGAAATTGTAAATTCCCAAATTGACCCTGCCGGGGATCGAACCCGAGACCTCCGCGCGTTAAGACAACAGCACTATACACTGCGCCACGGAGGTCGTCAAAACTTACGTCGGACTTATATTATACCCATACCCCTATATTCGGTTTCTATACACGGCATCGTACCGGAACGCTAATTCGCTTGGCGGCACGTCTTTGCCGGTAGGGTGGTAAATAGCCACAGCCGAAGCCTTCCACCAGGCCAGTCCAGGGAAAATTCAGAAATTATAAATTCCCAAATTTAACCTTCCGGGCATCAAACCCGGTACCTCCGCACGTTAAGACAACAGCGCTCAACACTGCGCCACGGAGGTCAGATTCTGAGAATTTCAACGGGACGCCTCAAAAAACCTACAATCTTGAACGATATCGTGGAAAAAATCTTGTAGGTTCTTATCATGAGGAAATATTTTGACGCTACGTCGCCAAAATAAGTAACTGTTGCGAGAATCTTCCACAGTATCATCACAACAGCCTATATAATACTCTTCACAAAGAGTCCCCGACCTTTGTCCCTTATACATACATTATTAGAAGGCGAAAGATAGAGCCCCGAAAAATGGGAGACGCTATTGTTGGTGTGTGCGTGTGTGTTCTCCGTAATGGTTATTTGGCGAGCTATTTGTCTGTCTGTCGACTGTATATGATGCCGCGTCGTCAAATACCTCGCATTGTGTTGAACATGGGTATAGAGTCACTGGTAGTGTTGAAACTTTTTTTTTTATCCATTACAAGTTAGCCCTTGACTACGATCTTACCTGATGGTAAGTGATGATGCAGTCTAAGATGGTAGCGGGCTAACCTGTTAGGGGCATGGCAGTTATATTAAACCCATAACCCCTATTCGGTTTCTACACGGCATCGTACCGGAACGCTTAATCGCTTGGCGGCACGTCTTTGCCGGTAGGGTGGTAACTAGCCACGGCCGAAGCCTCCCATCAGGCCAGACCAGGGAAAATTTAGAAATTATAAATTCCCAAATTGACCCTGCCGGGAATCGAACCCGGGACCTCCGCACGTTAAGACAACAGCGCTACACGCTGCGCCACGGAGGTCGTCAAAAACCATGACTGGAAGTAACTGTACTCCTTTTTCACCAGGTGTAGCGGTCGTGGTCTGAACGAAGTGATGTCTAAGGTCTCATATTTTCGGTTTCACCACTTCTTTCTGCTGGCTGACAGCCTGGTACAACGGTATACAAACAAATGGATACGTAAAGATTTAAAAATATGATGTAAAAATTGATGCTTGTTAAAAAAACACCTGTTAACAATTTAATCTCTCTCGGTATGTATTATCCCTTCCTCATAAGAACAAGCTGCCCAGATAGATAGATAGATTTATACTTTATCGCCCTACATAACAAAACTAAATTATAAACAAAAAACAGAAAACAACGCGACAACCCGTTTCTTAAGGAAGTTTAAAAAAGACAGGGAAAGTGCAACAATATTTTTGATGAGCATGCAATAATAATATACTACTTAAACTATAAATAACTAAATATAAATATATATAAACTCATACCTATACGCCCAGCGTCACGAACATACGCAATGTAATGTTCGTGACGTTTCAACGTAATGTTCGTGACGTTTCACTTTTAATTGTATTATACCTACTCGTAACTAAGGTTCTTATATATTACGTTAAGAAACTTCGCTAGAAAATTACGCTGAACGAAAACATGTTAGGCATGTTAGTTGCACGACTTTGAAGTTGACAATTTGGCCTTCACCTTTGCTGTGTATCTTGATATGAAAGAAAGTCGGTAGTGCTAGATAGCTGAATCGTACTCATTAGCTGAGATGAAACTACAGCCCGTTTCTAAGGCAGATTGAAAAAGATAGGCGATAGCATTTGCTGTACTAAACTGTAAAGGTACAACTATTTACAACAAGTTACAACAAGGTACAACAGGTTATTTTATCGTCAAATCCATACTAATATTATAAATGAAAAAAGTGTATCCGTCTGCCTGTCTGTTTGTCTGTCTGTGTGTCAGCTACGTTTTCTTGGCCCATCTGTTCAATCGATTTTGATGAGAAATAGGTTGCATGCCGGGGAAAGACAATGGTACTTTTTATCCCCGAAGATAAAAGAACTCCCACAGGATATTCAAAAACATGAATCCACACGGATGAAGTCTCGGACATCATCTAGTTTTGACGTATTTTATACTTTCGTGTTATAATTTATAAATGAAATTCCGCTCACCCTAAAACAGACTGTATTATGTATACCTAATCGAGAAACCCTCGTCATAATGTGAATTTGATAGAAGAACGTGACGCAGATTGAGATAAAGAATCTGTATCAAGTTTATCCAGTAGTTTTATATTCTTGTTTCCCCACGCACACACTTTTATTTTGTTGACATGTTTTGACCAACTCGCTATGGTGCATGCGGAACTTTGCGAGGTCGCTTGCTACGAATATTTTAATAGCTTTCGATTGTTCGGTGAATATTAAGTATTATTTTATTATATTTTACCATTTCTAAGACAACAACCATACAAAGTTGCAGATCTTGACAATTTTAGATACACACCAATTCTAAATACTTAAATCTACCATGATTTAGATGCATCGATATATATGTAGGTACTAGATAGGCCCTTTCATAGAAAAAAGCTGGGCGTCCGACTTGCAAGTTGCAGAGCACGTTCCACACCTGTCATAAGCCTGTCTTTGTACCCGTCCAAGCGTCGTCACGGTCGCTCGTCTGTAGATAATTTGTTATTATTAAGTTAACATCTAAAGTCTAATTAGTTTGGCACTGTATAATTATTATTTTAGAGTAAGTGTTTCAATTCACAATTATACATTTCCAAAAAAACGTTATTTAATCTTCCTATTTAATATTTCTATCCATTACGCAATCATTCCTTCCCCAGTCATCACTCCTTCCCCGGGATACAAACTATCCCTGTACCAAATTTCATCAAAATCGGTTGAACAGGTGGGCCGTGAAAGCGTGGCAGACAGACAGACAGACAGACGGACAGACAGACACACTTTCGCATTTATAATATTAGTATGCATTTAAAACTGTTGTTACAAAGATTTACGGCTTATGTATGAAGCCACGCGTACAATATCAAACTGCTTGCAGGAGAATATTATTTTGTAAGTAATTCATGCGCGAATTTTAACTGCATTTTTATGATCATACGTACTGCACTACGGAGAATGTAGCGTACAAACTTGTAAGTTGAACGTCATAGCACTAGGGCAATAAAATGAAGTTTGTTATCTGACCTGAAAAAGCTATGTACTTATACCAAGCTCATACCTAACAGCCTTCAAACGACATGAGCGGGAGTAAAAGTCGATAAAAGATTCACGCTACTTTGCTTTTTACTGTGTGGTTGACAATTTATCTAAAACAGTCTGACATATCGATATATACGTATGTAGGTACTAGATGGGCCTTTCCATAGAAAAAAATTGGGCGACCTACCTGTGGAGCGCGCTCCACATCTGTATAAGCCTGTCCTTGTCCCCACCATAGCGCTGTCCCGCTTTTCTGACTAGATAGCGTTTGTAAAATAGGTCCACATTCTTTGTTTGACAGGGCCCGTCTATGTAAGTTGAGGTCGTTGGTCTGACCTATACTCCTAGGCACATTAAAAATGACAAGATAGTAGGGACAAGAAGCTACTGCAAACCATCTACGTTAAAATACACAGGTAATACACAGGTGTAGGTAGTTTCTACTCCTTTGCTTTAAATCTGACTTGCTGTGGCGTAGCTATTATTATTGGTCTACGGTTTAGCTGCTACGTCTACTGTAGCACGCTCCTACAATCTACGAGTACATAGACGGAATACTACGGCAGTGTGAAAATTCCTTGTACTCGAGACCGTACACTTGTAAGCAACGACCTCAATAATTACATAGACGGGCCCTGTCAAACAAAGAATGTGGGCGTATTTTACTAATGCCATCTAGCCTGAAAAGCGGGACAGCGCTATGGCGGGCACAAGAACAGGCATATACAGGTGTGGAGCGCGCTTCAGAGGCCCATCTAGTACCTACACATAAATTATATCGATACTTGCGCCCATGCAAATTGACGTCCTACTATGCAGGCCTATCCGGGCACTAAGATACCTTAATGATCTATCTTACCTGCTTACCTGATACATTCATTTCAAGGCTACATCACTGCAACATGCATCCATGTTAGTACAGAAGTAAAGACCACAAATAAAACTGTAATGCGAACACAGTTCTAATTCATAAAATGTTCATGCTAATTTACCCTTTATGTGTATGTAATGACAAAGTAATTTACGTTACGACGAATAAACCAGTAATTTTGCGAACTCTAGCTGCAATCCATATAAAGTTTATGCTACTTTAGCCTTTGTGTGCAACTATGTTAATAATTGAATAAGATGACAATGTAAAGCATCATGTTGGTTTGCTAGTAACTGATGTTAATTATTTAACTTGAGGTAGCCTAGTAGCAACAGAGATTTTTTTATTTTTTCTATCCACTACAAGTTAGCCCTTGACTGCGATCTCGCCTGATGGTAAATGATGATGCAGTCTAAGATGGTAGCGGGCTAACCTGTTAGGGGCATGAGAGAGAGTATAAAATGACGACTTCCCTGACGCAGTAAGGATCACTGTGATTGGGTATTTGACTACTAGTGAAATAAATTATTTTTTAGTGATTATTAAATGGCTCGTTGGTCTAGTGGTTGGCATGTTTGACTGCGGCCGACAGGATTCTGGGTTCGAGTCCCGGGTCGGGCCATAATTGAGTATTGGGTTTTTCTGACTAGAAATTCTCAGTACTAGCCCGGAGTTAGGAAGTTGGCGGTGTTTCACCCCCGTGCCTCGGACAGCACGTTAAACCGCAGGTCCCGATTATTGTCACTTTTATGTTAATAGCCGTTAAAGCCCGCCAACCCGCATTGGAGCAGCGTGGTGGGTCTAAGCTCTTATTCCCTCTCTCCTATGAGAGAGGAGGCCTGTGCCCAGCAGTAGGACGTTAATGGGATGTAGTGGTGATGGTGGTGGATTATTAAATAAAAGATCTCCCAAAAGTCGTAATATCGACGTTCCCTCATACAAAATCATGGTACCTACTAAGCACGCGTTTTGACGTTTGAAAAAAAGTTGCTGATTTGACTAGTGGTCAAATACCCAATTGTGTTTTTATAAGTGAGTGTTTTTATGAACGTAACATGTTCATTTTAACAACAACATAAAGATGCAACTCCTCAATAAATCGATGTAGGTTGTACCTACTCATCGATTTCGAAGGAAACTGCACTGAAAACGTAAGTAAAGGTAAGATAAAGAAATAATATGGTTACACTAGCATGTAAGATTTCGTTGTTAAACAGCTACTTCGTTAGTGAGTAAATGATAAGACTTCGCTTATTACAGACGTCTCCACTAACCTTCTTCACTGAATTCAACCTCAACAATATTTTATTGCACGGGCTTACAACACATATCGCTTTTGTAATATTGGTAGGATATATTATGATAACTGAATGCGCCTGATGCAGCATCTTGAAGTTTGGAGTTTAACTTACATGCAAGCTAAGTTATGTTTAAATTTTGTCACGATAAATTCCCTAGCTTCGAAAAATATAGGAAATATAAGCTCCCGTAACCTGACTACGGAAAAAAATTCGTGGGCACCCACTTTTTTGGGTATAACAGCCATCATGTTCCCCGCGCTTTATTTTGGCAAGAATTTAAGAAGGCACTTGCCCTCACTTGCGTACATTGCAGTTAACAACAGTGTAACTCAGAATCTATATTCATCTCTTTCTAACAACAGGTATAGCGTATGTTAACCTTTATGTTCTTTCCCTTTCTCCGCGTACGTAATATTTGCGCCGTTTTTTAGTGCAATGATGTTCGCGTATGCCGCGTCTATTTGTAATAAGTCGTTGGCCATCATATCGATTTTATTCGTGTAAAATGTAGCCTATGTCACCCGAACCATATTAACCAATTGATTGACATCCCATTCTAGCAATCGGCTCAGTAGTTTACGCATTACGGTGGGATGTACATGTAAATAATCCATACTTCCATACTAATATTATAAATGCGAAAGTGTGTCTGTCTGACTGTTACGCTTTCACGGCCCACCTATTCAACCGATTTTAATGAAATTTGGTACAGGGATAGGTTATATATCGGGGAAGGACATAAGCTATTTTTTTATCCTCGAAAATTAAGGAGTTCCCGCGGGAATCGAAAAAACTTAGTCCACGCGGGCGAAGTCGCGGGAATCATCTAGTACAATACATACGTTACATAACCCTTCCTTTTGACTTTGTCGTAGTCGGGTAATGAAATTCCATGCGGATGAAAACCCAAGAAAAATCTAGTATCCCCAAGCAAAAATAAATAGCTAGACATTTATTTTTCTTTAACTTCAGTGATATTAATCTCAAGCATAAAAGGTTTGGTAGCTAAGCCCGTAATAAAAAGGCGGGTCGACACATCTACGACACATCTTAGAATGTAATTTTCTATTTACTTCTACTATCCGTCACTGTCTTTTGGGATAGGATGTTTATTATCCTCTTGTTATTTAGGTTTGGAATAATCTCTGGGATAATGATAAAAACATTCAAGCTGGGACGGGCCTTGAGGGACGCAACGTGCGTTGAGACCACGACGTAGTGGAATAGGGATGATGACAACTCAATCAAATCAGCAACTCTTTATCAAACTTAAAAACGCACTTCTAGTATGGAAGTTGTATGAAATTCACAGTTGTGACGTCATAAAATTTCAACGCACTTTCTTTCATCTATATTTAAAAATGGTTATCAAACTTAAAACTAACCGAGGATGTGAATTTTAGGTCTTTGGAATCTTAGGAAAATGGAATTTTAGGTATTTCATAATCAGTTAGAAATAATTTATTTTTGATATAGGCATCATCCCTATTGTATCATATCAGGGAGACAGATAAGTGACAGCATCACCGGGAGCCACAACAGAAATTGTTGAAATCTGTAAGCGACGCACGTATGTCTCTCTCTCATCTAGAGTTACATATTATTGGTTCCGTTTAGCGGCCGTGGCTTACATTGATCTAGAATTTTAGTACCTATGTGGCTTACTACATTATCTGATGACAGAAGGGCTGGCTCATATTTCGTGTTATATTGGAGCAGCCTGGCCGTTCTAATATACTAAATACTAAAGGGTTAATTACAAATAGACAACTTCTCTACATATTATTCACTCTGGTCTCTCTTCAAATCCTCATTTTTAGCAGACAGCTTTTCCGCCGCGCAACAACCGCGTGTTGCGTGGAGTAATGCTGTCTTAGAGTAGCAAATTTAAATACTCTATATTTTTTTGTTAGTAAGCAAAAATAAAATTCGCATAAGAGTAATTCTATTAAGTTTTTGAAGTCGCACAACAAAACTTAAAAACTAATAATACTATATATTATCTTAAAATAAATAATAGATAATTAATAAATTACTGTTTAAAACTTGTTTAGTTATTAGTATTTTTAAATTAACCCTGTATATGAATACTAATGCAGCAAAAACTTGCAGGCTTCTACCATTAATCTATAGCAATAATAAAAGCACTTAAACCTATCTTCGAGTATTTAATCGCTGCAACACTAAAACAATCGCAAAAACTCTCAAAGGACAAAACTGATAAAAGGATGCGATTGACCAGCCAACCGTGTTTCCCTTTGACTAGCCTTCTTCGTTAACGATTACCATACCATACCTTAAACTTTCTATTCACACGTACCCTTGTAATCGGAAAATTAACAAAGGCATTTGTAATTGCGATATCTTATCAAAAGAGGCAACTGTAAAATATCTTGGCATAACATTAGATGAACATCTTAAATGGACAGCTCATATTCAGAATACCTCTAATAAAATTAAGAAACTTATTCCGTTATTCAGAAATCTTAGAGATATTGCGCCTATTGAGACGACAATTATGGTTTATAAGTCGTTGTGTCTTCCGATCATGACCTATTGTATCTGTGCATGGGGTGGGGCAGGAAAAACGTTTTTGCTTCAGTTAGAACGAGCGCACAGAACCTTACTCAAAACTATTTTTAAAAAACCATTTAGATATCCCACTGATCAATTATACAAAGAGTGCAATCTACTCAACGTTCGTCAACAATACTTAGCTTCAATAATTTTACGTTTTCACTCAAAATTTGATCACTGCACTATAATTAATAATAAAAGAGTAGTAAAATTTCCATTACCAGTTACTAACACAAGTTTTGCCCAATCTCAATTTGAATTCGGCTCATCGTATGCATATAATGTATTCAGTAGGGCTAACAAAGGTATAAATTTGTATAATATTAATAAATTTAACTTGACTAAGTCTCTTAGAAGCTGGCTGGCACCTAAGGGCTACGACGCAACTGAAAATATTTTAAAAATAATAAAATAGCATTGCGTGCACTTACTCACACACACACACACACACACACGCACACACACTCACACACAAACACACACACACCACACGCACAAACACATTCAGTTTTTCACACCACAATTCATTAGTAATTAGTAATTAGTTTTTAGAAATAATTATCCTGTGTCAATGGAAGGAACTACCCTCTGCAATACAGGTCATCCTAGCGCAGAGGGTAGGGTCCGATATAAAATTTGTTGTCATTTTATGGAAATAAATATTATTCTTATTCTTATTCTTATTCTTATATATGCTTCCGTTTTTTATTTATTTTTAATCGGACTAGAAGAAGCTTCAATCCATTTGAATTAGATCCTTTGTAGAGACAAACCCCACTATGTGGACGAACCAGCACGAGCGCATAGCTGGCGATTGACAGCAAGTGGCACAAGACCGTGTTCTGTGGCGATCCATTTATTTTTATCGACTACAAGTTAGCCCTTGACTGCGATCTCACCTGATGGTAAGTGATGATGCAATCTAAGATGGTAACGGGCTAACCTTTTAGAGGTATGGCAGTTATATTTAACCCATACCCCTAGTCGGTTTCTACGCGGCATCGTATTGGAACGCTAAATCGCTTGGCGGAACGTCTTTGCCGGTAGGGTGGTAACTAGCCACGGCTGAAGCCTCCCACCAGACAAGACCAGAGAAAATTCAGAAATTATAAATTCCCAAATTAACTCTGCCGGGAATTGAACCCGGAACCTCCCACGTTAAGGCAACAGCGCTCAACACTGCGCCAGGGACGTCGTTCATGCAAGAGACCTTCGTCCAGCTGTATACGTCTATCGATTATGTCGACGATGAGATAAAACCAATCTCTTTACCTTATGCAGAAAGGCCTGGGACAAGCAAGCTTTAATAATGGATTAAAAGCAAGCACAGTTTTTAATGTTTAAATTAAGGTAGCTGGCCTATCGGTATTTTATAGGATATAATTATTTCGGTGAGTGTGCTCAGGAGCTTTTCGACCTTGTACCTCCCTCACCTTTCTACCATCGTACCGCAAGACGCCGTGCGAGTTTCCACCCCTATGTCGTCGACGTTCCATCCACACGAACGAAACGCTTTGCGTCTTCATTCCTTATTCGCATGGCTACGTCTGGAACACTCTACCTAAAACTGTGTTTCCCACCAATTACAATCTGGGTATCTTTAAATCAAGAGTGAATAGGCATCTTCTAGGCAAGCGCGTCCCATCTTAGGCCGCATCATCACTTCCCATCAGGTGTGATGTGGTCAAGCGTAAGCCTATAATGAAAAAAAAAGGTTACGTACACTGAGTCAAATTTTGGTAAAAAGTGGCAGAACCCTTATTTTTGCAAGCAAAAGTGAATTTTTAGGTAGTTACTTGTAACATACGTTAACCATGACCAAAATGAATTGTGCCTAAAAAGTGTCTAGTCATTCCTTCCCGTAGTAATATATTACCGCCACGTAGATCTAGTGCATCTGTAACAAAATTGATCACTGACTGTCGCGAACTTAGGCGTTAGAGCTCATCTATAATATAGCAAAAGACTTGATGGATCGTGTCTACATCCTAGAAAATATATTCCGATCTATGTTCATAGCGCGTTGATAAGCGTTACATATTTAGTAGGTAATTGCAATTAAAATCGGATTTGTTTATAGACATAACTGTTTTTTTTGGATTTTAGGATGAAGGCATAACTGCAATGAAGACAAAACAAAGCTTTGCATAAAATCATCTGCTCCAGTCATTGATGTAGAATTTTAGTAATTCTATTTCAATGGCTCCAGTGAATGCAAATTAAAACAGTATAAGTACCTATATGTCCGCAATTTTTATGTCAATTTGAGTTTTTACAAATACTGTGGGAAATTTTTGATTTTCCAAGATAAATCATCATTAAATCATTTATTTTGCAATTGTGGGTAATAACAGCTACTTATGTAGAAACTTCCTGTACACAATCTACTGTCAGAGACAGTCTGCAAAAATTATATTACATTAGTTAGTTTGAAAAAAAAAAATACACATAAAAATTCTTAAAATCCTTTAATCAAATTTCGTGGACCATAAAATGGTAACAGACAAAGAGACACTTTCACATTATTAATATTAGTTCGGACTATTTTTTGGGCTTTATAACAATAAATATTACAATGAGATTTAATTGATTTTGCTAAGGCTTTGGTAAAATTTATCTACAATGTAATTCAGAAGTATCGTAAAAATATCATTTATGTAACGACGTTGGTACATCATACTTTTATGGGTGCTTAATATGCTTATGTCATAATGTTAAATAGGTTAGAAATTAATCGAACTCAATCCAGCAGAAGTCACGAGCGAATGCTAGTTATAGATAAGTTGCTTCTAAAATTGCCCGACCTATATACGGAGGTTTTTGGGCCATTGATCTTATGTCTAGTGATAAATTGCTGACGTATTACGCTTACACATTCAGATGAAACGTGATTGGTGTGTGTAATAAGCGGGGCTGGTGTAATTCTTTATTTTGTCGGGCTATTTATGTTCCCCCGTGTGTATAAGACATACATTTTGAAGGCTTTTCATTTGTAATTCGCAAAAGGTTTTCAAGGTAAGATATAGTCAGCGCGAGAGTTGAATGCAGAGCTTATGTATGTGTCACCATACATACGCTCTGCATTCAACGCTCGCGCGAACTATATGTAGGTAAGTTTACCTTACTGGAAATGTTTGACGGTTTCTTCAAATAATCTTTAAATAAGGCAACGGAAAAAGCTCAAAGCTTCTACATGTTTAAGGCAAAACGCTTCCGATCTTTCCACCAGTAGCTATCAGTTGTATTCGTAGTCAAGTGTGGCGTACCATGACCGGTTACCTGCGCTATTACTTATATCACTGTACTGAATTTCGTAAAAAGATTTTTACGAAATTTGGTACAGCGATAGGTTGTATCCAGGGAAAGGGATAAGCCCCCCAATCATGTAAGAATAGCCGATCAAACGTTAAAGATTTTCGTCAAAGTAAAATAAACCATAACTGCATTGAATTAGAGCTCAATTTCGTCTGCCCATTCTTATACGTTTAGGTATGTACTATACCCTAAACGTATAAGAATGGGCAGACGAAATTGAGCTCTAATTCAATACTGTCATGGTTTATTTTACATTGACGCCGAACCGTTACCATTTGATCGACAATTCTTACGTAATCGGGGGGCTGATTACCTTTATCCCAAAAACTCCAATACAGCTTCCCACGGAATTCGCACGCTGACAATATCATACGCGTCATCTTGTTCTTCATATTAAATTGAGCTAACTTCATCAAAGCAGATTTCATAAACATTTGCAAGGCTCTTGTCCTTGAAACTTTGGATATAGCCCTAAAATGTATAACGTCGATATTCATCGCCCATATTGGCTCCCACCCAAAATCCTCAACAGCAACTTTTCTAAAAGCAATCAAACTTATAGGAAGAGTATTTTGTTATTATTTATGAATCCGATATGGCCCTTTCCTTGGTATTGGTTTTGTAAATAATCATTAACGATCTGTGTAAGTGTAATCATACTAATATTATAAATGCGAAAGTGTGTTTGTTTGTTGGTTTATTGGTTTGTTGGTTTGTTGGTTTGCCATTCAATCACGCCGCAACGGAGCAACGGATCGACGTGATTTATGGCATGAGTATAGTTGAGGACCTGGAGAGTGACATAGGCTACTTTTTATCCCGGAAAATTAAGGAGTTCCCGGGGGATTAAAAAAAACTTAAACCACGACGACGAAGTCGCGGGCATCAGCTAGTTTTGTTTATATGAATTTGGTTGGTAAGGCCCGGTACTAAACATCTGATAAAAGAATTGATGTACGTTAGGGCCCGTGAGTCGTGCAGCGTGTCGGCGACATCGCGTGACTTTGGTCGCGACAAATAAATGTCTGCGTGTACGTGGTTGTGCGTACCACTGACCACTCCGATTCTCACACATACACACGCAATGTGCATAACTACAAGTAAAGTTCACGTGCTCTCGAGAGTTGCAAGAGTTATAATAAGATACGACTGAGGCTTCCTATTAGTCTAGACCAATTATAAGCGGCTTTTTCGTTAAACTCACGCCTACAATAATAAGGACTTCATTCTATTTTTAGAACGAAATCGTTCGAACAGTGGCTCGGCATTCCATTACTATTTTGGGCTTTAAGGCTTTGAATATCTGAACACAAATCCCATCCAAATTATTTGTGCGAGTTGACAAAAGTCACCTCAGATTTAGGCTGAAGTTCGCTTACCATAAAGGCTTTTACACACACAAAGCGCGAGACGCGTCAGGAATGTGTTCCAATGCTATTATAGTGCACCAGAGTGATCTCGAAAATTCTCGATTTCAAAGTTCGATGAAACGACAAGCTGACCCAATTATGATCAGGTGCAGGATATACTTTCGAAAGCATGCCACAAACTGCTTATTTCTTAATCCGACGCAAAAAAATACGTAGGTAAGTACCTATTGTTTTTACTATCCCATTTTTACTTTCTTCTTTTCTTTCCACTCCTCCTTCTTTAAGATCACCTTTGCATTCTGTGTACTACTATACCTACTATATTTTAGTTCATTCTGTAAATCTTATGCGACATTAAGATATGAAACAAACAAGCGCTTAAGGCTGCAGTTAGTGGAACGATGGAAACGACGTTAGCTCAGGGACCCTAGCCAAGATGGAGACCCTTGTTGGCTCAATCAGTTCATAATCTATGAACCCCTCGAGGTAATCTACCCCGCCTAGGTGGCCATGCCTCAAAGCCTATAACCTCGAGTGGCCAATAAGACGCACACAACAACAAAGACACGTTACTGGCACGCTTTGTGTGTGTCAAGGCTTTTAGGCTGAAGATCGCCTCCATAATAGTCTATCGGGCCGGCTCTGCGTTGGTGGAATATTAATAAAGGGCCCGCCGCTTTCAGGGACCTTTTTAGGGAATCTTCTTTAAAAGAATTTGGATTAAAGGATAGTAGCTATTTTCGGGTTTCCGACATTTCTATATCAGAAAACCTGGGATAAGAATAAGGGAGGAATAAAAAAGTTTTTTTTAAATTAGATCTTGATACATCTCTATATATTATACGCCCTACTTTGAAATTATCTAATGCAATAAAAAAAGATAAGTTCGGACTCAACGTCTAACCTAACCCCTTGGACCTGAAAAGATGAAATTCTGCACAATAATGTTCACTTTTTAATGGAGACGGGGAGTAAGGCCAAATAGAAAATACTCTTGTAGCTATTTCCTATTTGGGGTTTATACAATTTATTATTGTGTATCAGCATTTACCTTCAAGTGAGACCGCAGTCAAGGGCTAACTTGGAATAACTAAAAAAAGTTTTTTTTACATAACCGACTAACGCTTGGTTGCAGTCAGACTTGCTGGCAAGTAGTGATGCAGTCCAAGGTGGAGCGCGCTTGCCTAGAAGAGATATTCACTCTTGATTTGGAGATACTAATATTGTAAGCGGAGGAAAGAAAAACGGAAGCCGGAAGGGCGTTCCATATATATCCTAGCAGTTCGAATTAGTAACGAGGAAGGAAATCGCTTCGTATGCGTCCGTGGAATTTTAAATATTATAGGCTTAGTTAAAGTTTAATGTGTTATATAATAATAATTAAACCCAACATTTCAACTTGGAGTATTAAACTCCAGAAAAAAATGTTAGCTTACTATTAGGACAACGTTTTTTTGCTAAAAGGTTTTATTTAAGTATGAGATAATTTTGAATTTTAATATCGTGTCGTGTGATCGTATCAGTATCGTTTATTCTAAACAACGTTTTTGTTAATGGTAACGCTATTTGCTATTAGTCATTAGTGCCATAGATCAGGTTGTATAGAGCTTTGATTAGGTAAATCAATTTAATGAATCACGCTCATTGGCTAACTTAGTACCCTGTGTTTAATCATAATATATTAACCGTTGTACTGTTTGTGTATCCGTTAGACTAGATAACGTAATGATATATGCATTGGCAATTTAACTGGATATATATAGTTCATAGATAAAATAGCTATTTAACCATATTTTATTTATATTTTTGACGACCTCCTTGGCGCAGGGTTAAGCGCTGTTGCCTGTTGTGCGATCCCCGGCAGGGACAATTTGGGAATTTATAATTTCTGAATTTTCCCTGGTCTGGCCTGGTGGGAGGCTTCGGCCGTGGCTAGTTACCACTCTACCGGCAAAGACGTGCCGCCAAGCGATTTAGCGTTCCGGTACGATTCTGTGTAGAAACCGAATAGGGGTTTGGGTTAAATAGGTATAACTGCCATGCCCCTAACAGGTTAGCCCGCTACCATCTTAGAATGCATCTTCACTTACCATCAGGTGAGATCGCAATTCGCAGTCAAGGGCTAACTTGTAGTGGATAAAAAAAAAATGCAGTTTATAACTTAGACTAGAGTAGAGATATTTGTAGTTAGATATTTGTATATAGTTGATATGGTACACAAGGCTGCCTTTTGTACCATATTTCAAATCATCATTTCAACCCATGGCCGGTTCATAGCTAAGAACGAATCTCCTCTCAGATTTACTGGGTTTGGCCATAGTCCACCACGCTGACCAAGTCCGGATTGGCAGACTTGACCAACCTTCGAAATCGTTATGAAGAACTCTCTGCAGGCATGCATATTTTCTCAAGATGTTTTGATATTAAATTTAGCGCACAGTAACTCCGAAAAGTAACACAATTGATACAATATCACTTCTATACATATCCTGAACTAGATGAGGTCCGCGACTCCGCACCTTTTCTTGATTCCCACGGGAACTCTTTAATTTTCCAGGAAAAAAGTAGCTTATGCCCTTTCCTGGGATGCGAGATGCAACCTATCTGTATCAAATTTCGTCAAAATTTGTTGAACAGATGGACCGTGAAAGCGTAGCAGATAAACAGACAGACACACTTTCCTATTAATTTATGTGATTATATCCTGAATTCTTGCGTGAAACAATATGCATGCACGTGCGTTTCCAGTGCAAATGTTTAACGGGCTAAGCTGGTGCAGTCAACGGCCAATATTCATCAACCTAATCTAATACTTGGTTAACTCCAAGATAGCGCAATATGCAGATTCGGAACGTCCCGGGCTAGCACAAGTATGTAATTTGTGGTTGCCAAGTGGCTAATTATTTAACAATGTAAAGGATTACTTAAATGACAAGGAAGCTTAGCAATAATTTGCTCTAACTGCTACGATAGATCTTTAGTTTAAAATGATACTCGTTTTTTGTAAGATGGTGATAATTGAATTTCCATAGGAATTCCTTATTTTTCTGGGATAAAAAGTAGCCAATGTCACTCTCCAGCGTGCCTAGCATGCGCACCGCGAGAAAATTATGTCTACCCATTTTATCGCGTTATCTCATTTCTCTACCGTAGCTAACATGGTTACACTTATGTCATGTTTCGTTACGACAAAAGTAGAGATAACAGTAATATTTTTTATCTGTGGTATTTTTCTCTACGAACCCTAACATGGCCGACTATCACCGACTAGTTATTCTCGTTTTTTGACATTTAGACATGGTTATTTATCGTCTATCAAACTTGAGGGCGAGATAGTCTATGAGAAAGATTAAAACCATTTCGCAACATTATACGTGAAATTTTTCGGGTGGTTCCTCCACGATTACGATGGCGGGTCCATAGTACAATTAGATATCTAATTTAAGTAGTGCGTTTAAGTAGGATCAAGAGCGAGAAACGCGAAAATTACAACGCAGGCGAATTGATTTGAGCGACGCGGACGGAGAGTTCCAATCGCTTTGGTGAATCTCCAGACTCCAAGCCAATAGCAATCTATATTGTCGAGAAACATGCCGAGGATTTGGAGCCTGTAAGCAGTGACGGCCTGCCCGTTCATTTAATGATAAGCCTTTAAAGGCTCATCCCCTGCTCATCCCACAAACTTGGGCCGGACCACAGCATGTGCGGGGCTCAGACCATTGTCAGTAGCTTTCTCGGACAGTTTATGACCTCTATTTAAAGAAGGTAGGTATCATCATCTACTTTAATATAATTCTCCTCCAGTGTTCATCTTAGGTATTAGAATGCCTATACCTACCTACCTATGTACAAATTTCAGACTCTGCTGAATGGATGCATTTTCCTGCTTCGGAAACAGCCCGGAATAGTATAGTTTCAGGCTTTGAAAATAAATTTAATGTGCCAGTTAAATTGGGGCTCATTGACTGCACACACATGAAAATATTTCCTCCATCTGGACCACAAGGAACCCAGTATAAAAATAAGAGAAAAGATGCACACACAATAAATGTGCAACTGGTATGAGTTTCCATCATTTCTTTTGGCAGAGACCTAATAACTAAAAAACCTTACAACTTATAACACACTTCATTTAAGTTCACAATAAGCAAACTTTTAATTTTGTTAATTTTTTTATGCTGCAGCTCTTTTGGCAGGTTTTTACAATGCATATAAGTATAAATTAATATTACAGATTGTAGATTCAGATGCAGATTGCTGGCAGAGTAAGTACCTACATGATGCATTTATATGGCATTATTCATCCGCAAGAACGGAGATAAAAAAGCTCCATGATAAGAGGAATTGGAAATTACTTCCTTTTAGGTAACCTAACCTAAGTCTATGTACTATTTAGTTACTAAGGTTATAATTCAGACATTGTAAAATAAACTTCAAAAACTACCTACAGTACCTATAAGTTTTGCTTTTTTGTTCATTGGCTTAGAGTAAATTGGGTGAAAGGAATTAAAAAAATAATTTATGCTTTTCAAGTCTGTCCATTTTTTTAAAGTTTTATTTTAGCCTTTTTATTGTCTCATTACAACATAACCTTCTTAATTTGATAATCTACATTAGTGAATAACCTGCAGCGGTTTACTTTACTTACTTACATTACTAGGTACCTAGTACCTAAAATACCAATTCACCATCCACAAGTCATGAATCCCTACAGTTCTGTACCCTGAAGCGTCCGGATTGAGGAGTCTTGAGAGGGATTTGAGTTCAATAGGTAATGCAGTCTGTAGAAATACTTAGTACCTAACTACCTGCAATATTATTTCACCATCAAGGATTCCTAAATAATAATAATAAAATCACTTTATTTGCAAAAATTACAAAGGTACATTTATAATATTTTGGCCTCTAAGTATCTCCCAAAAAAGTAAAAACTGTGTTATGGCAGCTAGTGCCTTCCCTATTACATTTGTTTATTTTTTTGCAATAAAAATACCTATAGGCACTTATATGGTAGGAGTGTGCTGCATGATTTCTCATCAGTGTTAACTCCTTAGGGATTGAACTAAAATCCTTTCTTAATAGATGCCTGTCATAAGAGCTATCTGTATGCCGAATTTCAGCCAGATTAATTCAGCAGTTTGAGTTGTGTGTTGATAGATCAGGCAGTCAGTAAGTATGTCAGCCTCATGGAATCTTCGATGAAATTTCATAGATAGTAATTCTATTATAAATCTTACTATAAATCAACCCAGTAAGCCCGCTGTTGTGTATTGGTATCAGAATTAAAAAACTAAGACTATTAAACAATATTTAATGAATATTAAAATTATACAGGTACCACCTATCATCAGTCATCATAACATAGCTTAGATTTCAACATTAAGAATTATTAATAACTATTTCTGTCCAATTATTTATTTAACTTTTAGCAACTCGAGTCAATGATGTTCTAATGCTATAGTTTACCTACTGCTACATTTTTTTTACTCCTTGTTTCATTTTTATTAGATTTACTCCTCATTTCGGTCACTGCACCTGTAAAAAGATAAATAATTACTGTCATCACAGACATTTAGTTAATTTCTTTATTATTACAGGTGATTCAGGTAACCCATTGTAATCCTGCACGCTGAACTCAACACGCCTGAGCAAAGATAGTATATGGATTGGCGCTGCAAATGAAAATGTGCTCATTTTGGAGGGAGACGGGCCTAGTCCTAGTCGAAGAACCTAGGCGTCTTTTTACACTCCCAGGCCAAACTAGCACAATTAATTGTGGGATATTATGTATTATGATTATGATTGTTGTACCTATAAAGTTTTATATAAGTAAAACATTTGAATTTGTATTTGAATTTTGATTTATAAGCCAGAACCAAAACGTAGATTTCATACATAGGGAAATAAATAATAACTATTTGTGAATATAGATATGTAGAAGTCATAATATTAGTACAATGAATGTTACATAATATCTGTTAATTATATTGTCCTAAGAGGAAACTATAAAATAAGATCTACTGAGAACATTAATTTCAAATTAGTTTCAATCATTGCCAACCAATTTTAATATTTCTGCAGACAAGAAACATTCTAATTTCATAGTAAGTGCATACCTACCAATATTATACTTAAATGCGAAAGTGTGTCTGTCTGCTACGCTTTCACGGCTCATCTGTTAAACTGATTTTGATGAAATTTGGTACAGGGATCATATAATACCTCAATGACAGGGATAGTTTGTATCCCGGGGAAGGACATAGGCTACTTTTTATCCCGGAAAATCTAAGAGTTCCCGCAGGAATGAAAACCTAATTCACGCGGACAAAGTCGCGGGTCGTCTACTGTCTAGTATTGCTGCGGCGAACTGCCCTGATAAGTTCCTTACTAAGTTACTACCACTTCGAACCAATGGCGATTAATTGTAGTCCCCGGGTGCTGCGCCTTAGGTATATTGGCGCAATTTTTTTATTGTTTGATCGTATTCTGAAAGAGGCCTTGTAATTATTGTATGTTTGACTCCATGTAAAAGTACACTGTATTTATCCATATTATCACCAAATTCATACTAATAACTACCTATTTAGTATTTTTTGTAAGATTCTATTTTACCTATTTAGTAATTAGTTGTTTTTAAAAATAAAAAAACAACAACAAGTACTTGTCACTGTCAGACGTCAGTGTCTCATAGACGTCATTTTTAAAGTTTACAGATAATTAAATCTATTTAAAAGCGTAGACAGAGAAAGATTTAAGCCCTAAGAATGAACAATGAATGAACTAAATCGGTGTTGCAACATTAGAATATCGCATGTTATTGAGAAAGGGCAACATTGCTTTCTCCACCCGACAAGGCCAAATCTTCCACGAGAATTTTGTCACGCATAACGTGCATGTTAGGGTAAACGAGAAATAAACCGACACGACAACATTTCTCTCTCTCGTTGCGAGAATATCTCGCGGTGCGCATGCTAGGCAGGCTGGTCCTCAACTTTACCCATGCAAAAAATCGTCGTCGATCCGTTGCTCTGTTGCGACGTGATTGAAGGACAAACAAACTTTCGCATCATACTTCATACTAATATTATAAATGCGAAAGTGTGTTTGTTTGTTGGTTTATTGGTTTGTTGGTATGGGTAACATGGGTATAGTTAAGTACCTGGAGAGTGATACAGGCTACTTTTTATCCCGGAAAATTGAGGAGTCCCCGCGGGAATCATAAAAACTTAAACCACGCGGAATCAGCTAGTTTTATAATATAAGTATGATAGTAACGTTTTAAAGTATTCTAGTAAAGCGTTACAAATGCAGAGTAAAAGTTCCAGCTCCTTTTTGTTTCTCACAGCAAAAAAAATGTTGCATTTACGTGAACTGTGGCTTGATAAATGATAAAGCGAATTGGTTTAGCCAGCGCGGAAGCCGCTTCTTAAATTGGAAAAGTGCACATGATTACAACCGACCCTCTGGGAAATAGAAAAACGCTCGGAGAATGCAACGTTATTCTTAAGAGCCTTGTACTCATTGGGCCGACGCACTCGGCCAACTCGGCATCCCATTTTGGCGAAAGTACAAAACCATGTGCCATATATTTGCGTCATGTAGACAGCGATGACGAGTTAAGTAAAATTTTATAAAAACATCAAATTTCATTAGGAGTCTTAATACAATACTCCAACGCCCTACCAAGGTACGCAGCAAATATTATGTACAAGTCTAATTTGTATTCTATGCTTGTCTTCATTAGCGAGTCGGAAAGCTTCAGCTAAAGCTTTCCAACTTGCCGATGCTGACGGGTTTTCAATAACACATCAAAAATTATCTTTAGTCCAGTCAGTTTCGCCCAGACAATGCGCTCGGAAAATGTATATACAGGGCTACTTGCTATACATTTGTCACGTTCGGTCAATGTATGTTGATTTGCTGTGTTTTTTGAACACACATCAAGGGATAACACACACTCTAAGTCTGGAACAGTGCTTACAAACTGTCCGATATTTGCCGAACGCACTAAGGCAAATATGTACTGGAGCCTTTATTGTTAAAGCGAGTGTATGATTATTGTTTCATACAATAATGGAACGGGGTATTTTCATTCAATTGGATTGCTCGTGTTGAAATAACAAGTGTTTCTTTAACAAGCACTATTATTTACTTAACTTTCAATATGCTTGTATTTTGTTGCACATTAGTATGGATTACTGATCATTTCGTGTAAATACTAGTGGTTACTAAATTGTAATCCATTGGTTTTTAAAAATTCTATTTATTTGACTATTATTCATTGCATTCACTAAAATTACGGAAATACAAAAACAAGTGAATTAAAATATGTAACCTGGTTCTTTCACCTTACTTACATTTTATGAAATGAAATTTACCTTGCCGAGAATTGAACCTGGGATCTCCTATTTATAGGATCACAGCACTCACAACTACTACTGAACAAAAAATATTCCGCAGACAAAGTCAGCTAAGTTATCTAATAATGTGTGCTGCATGTTTTAGTAACTCTTGCATGATACAACAGAAGGGCTAGTATGAGATCTGTCATCTCGCCAACGAAAGCATCGAAGCAAGTCGAAGTTGGAGCATCGAAATACTTTATAATGTCAAAGTAAAATAGACGTTATACTCCTTGATTTAAAGTTACTACAGTTTATCTGTTTTTCTGCAACTAGAGCTTCATGCGGAAACATCGTAATATAATTTCGTTATTACTGATAAAATTACCTTAAAATATTTGACCATAAGTATAATGCTGTCTCGTATAGTGATAACTGCCTCGTTGGTCTAGTGATTATCATGTTCGACTGCGGCTGATGAGGTCCCGGGTTCGAGTCCCAGGTCTGGCCATTATTAAGTGTTGGGTTTTTTTGATTAGAAATTCTCAGTACTAGCCTGGAGTTAGGAAGTTGGCGGTATTTCACCCCCGTGCCTCGGAGAGCACGTTAAGCCGTCGGTCCCGGTTATTATCACTGACATGATAATAGTCGTTAAAGCCCGCCAACCCGCATTGGAGCAGCGTGGAGGGTCTAAGCTCTAATACCTCACACTGTCCTATGAGAGTGGAGGCCTGTGCCCAGCAGTGGGACGTTAATGGGCTGTAGTGGATAGTGGCTAATGCTGTGATTTTATAGCGTGTCGATGCTCGATGTCGAGTAATGGAGTTGGTCAAAGTTGCGCTTAAACCAGCATAATTTATGCTCGCTGCAGCGTTGGCGCTCATATAATTTAACAAGCTAACCCAATGCAGGTAACGAGCCGGTGTTCTACACACTAATTTGATACACGAGTGACGTCATTAACTGCGTGCTGTACTGATGGACGGAGTGTGAGTGACGTCACTTAACATTTAATAATATTATATTGTACTAGCTGGTGATATCCGCGTGTTTGTGCGTTCTTGAAAAATCTCGTAGGAGCGTAACATTTCATCATCATCATCATCCTCAACCGATAGACGTCCACTGCTGGACATAGGTCTCTTGCAGGGATTTCCACACGCCGCGGTCTTGCGCCGCCTGGATCCAGCGGCTCCCTGCGACTCTCCTGATGTCGTCCGTCCAGCGAGTAGGGGGTCTGCCAACGCTGCGCTTTCCAGTGCGTGGTCGCCACTCCAGCACTTTGGGACCCCAACCTCTATCGGTTCTTCTAACTATGTGCCCCGCCCATTGCCACTTCAGCTTCGCAACACGTCGAGCAATGTCGGTTACTTTAGTTCTTCTGCGGATCTCCTCATTTCTGATTTGATCGCGCAAAGAAACCCCGAGCATTGCTCTCGTAACATTTAAATATCATTAATGAAACTCTTTGATTTTCAGGGATAAAAAGTGCTAAGTGGACATCGCTTTTTTTCGTGTAGGAGGGGACATCTCGGGGATGTAACCTATCTGTGTACAGAATTACTGAGCCAATTTCCTAAAATTAGCTTTAAGAATTTAGTCCAGAAAGCGGTCTTTGTAAATTCAAATTAAACAACATTATTTGAATCCTAACAATCTAAGATATTTATTTATTACTATTTTTTTTTATGAGCCTGTACTGTATTACTGTAATATTTAATTTATTACGTTACTTATATAATAATTAAATAATGTGCTTTTTTAATTTAATCTCAGCTATAATAAACTGTACTAAATAGTGTCACAAGTATTGTAAAGACAATGTTCACAGGAACATTGTCTTTCCATAGGATTTACGTAGGTAATGGTAGTTTTAAAAAATAAAATAAAAACCGACTTCAAAAACCACAAACACTAAAAAGTAAAAAATAATTTAATTTATTATGTATACAAGAGTTAATTTAGTTCTATAATAACATTTTTTGGAGTCGGTACCAATTAGCCGCATGAACCATTCATTATTGTTGACGTGACTCCACATTGGCACCGACTCCAAAGAATGTTATTATAGAACTAAATTAACTCTTGTATACATAATAAATTAAATTATTTTTTACTTTTTAGTGTTTGTGGTTTTTGAAGTCGGTTTTTATTTTTTTTTTGAAAATTTTTTATTTCACAATTTTTAGTGGCCCCACTGTTTTAAAATACAGGATGTAACCAGAACGAGATATGCTATGCATGGTTAAAACATACTGTTTACAAGACTATCACACTGATCGCGAGCAATTTACTCTTATCCATGAGGAGTTCCGTTCTCCATCTCCGGAGATATTCATCAGATCTTCACCAAATTGAATTGGGACCACACGGGAAGCACCAGCTTTCAAATAAAAAAAGAATCATCCAAATCGGTCCACCCAGTCAAAATTTCTGAGGTAACAAACATTAAAAAAAAAATTTAAAAAAAAATACAGTCGAATTGAGAACCTCCTCCTTTTTTTGAAGTCGGTTAAAAACAATCTGTGACAAAGATGAGTTATTATAAATGATGGCTATTAAAAATAAGAAAAATTATTAAATAGCCAAACAAACGTCCGATACAGAAATCTATTTTACTCTTGCAAGCCACAATCATACTAATATTATAAATGCGAAAGTGTTTTTGTTTGTTGGTTTGTCCTTAAATCACGCCGCAATGGAGCAACGGATCGACGTGATTTTTAGATATACATAAGTAGTTAAAGACCTGGATAGTGACATAGGCTACTTTTTAACTTTCCCGGAAAAGAAGGAGTTCCCGCGGGAATAACAAAAAACTTAAACCACGCGGTCGAAGTCGCGGGCATCAGCTGGTCTGTCATAAAAACTTCGTCTTCAAAGGCAGCAGAAAGTCAAAGGAGAGAAATCTAATTCCGCCGATAAAAATTGGTATCGTGACAACAACACAAGTTGGGAGTTTATTAAGATAGAAAATTGTTCTATTGCTAGCAAAAGTTGCAACCGAGATAACTTCGCCGTTCCGTACCGTACGCGTACGTGACCGAACTGTTGCTGTGTTGCCAAGATATGAGATACGTACGAACACAGTGCAATTCCAACTTTATTTCAAGACATGCACTTTAAACTGTTGTTTATTGCTGGTTAAATAAGAAATTTATGGTATTTTTAACGACTCTTAAGCCAATGTTAGCACTTATTTTTTCCCCTTAACATGAGTATATACAATCTATACTCACTATAAAATTACAATCTAGCCTAAAAATTAGACTAATGAGTATGTAATTTAACTTTAATCTAAATTTATAAATCATCTTATATACCAAGAAGTAGTTCACTGAGTTCTATATTCTTTACTTTGCACTTATTGAGTACCTACTTACTTTTATTTTATTTGAATTAAAAAGTCTGTTTTGAAATGCATGATTTCAGTTACTTGTTTAAATAATGAGTTTACAGGAATAAAGTTCACTTTACAATCCTTCTCAGAAATGGAGCGTGAAATAAATTAACATACAAGTAGAGAGTGATTTCGCGCCCCCGCGCGTGGGAATCCCCCACAAACAGCGGGTTGATATTGTGTAAGCTCAGCCTTTTTTTCTACCATTCCGTCTATTGTTATTACGATAGTCGATAAGAATTTTCAAGTACCTACATTATTTTCAAGAATTATTTTTATTAAAATGTTCACACCAATAAAGTGCGTGACCTTTTGGCTCCGTGCGTTGGCCATAGAGCCCAGCCTATATTTTTTTTTTAAACAAAAACCTACGACCTGGGTTCGGAGTTGTTAATTTTATATTCAATCAATAATCAAACGAATAGCAAATAACTAGAAACCTAACAAAAGTTTACTTTACAACCCTGCTCAGAAATGGAGCGTGAAATAAACATTAACATAGAAGTAAAAAGTGATTTTGCCCTGTGGGAATTCCCGCAAACAACACAATATCAACGCTGGGTTGATATTGTGTAAACTCGGCCTTTGTTATCCTAACGTGTTGTCTATTTTTCTTACTGTACGTTGTTGCTTTTACACCGCGACAGTTTAAAGCAAATTATTTTTTATTTGATACTTGACTTTGTTTTCGTATAATAGGAGTAGGAATGGAGTTTTGTGAATAATGTTTTATTTTGTAGTTTATTTTAAAAAATAATTTTAGCAAAGGATCCGTTTCAGTATACGTTTTAAATGAATATGGTGTTATTTCGGTTGTTTACACCTTCGTCACAAAAACTTTGTAACATTTATTGTTTATTATCTACTAAATACTTACTACGGTTTTATAATAGTGACATATTAATTTTTTTAAGTTAATTTTGGCAGATGCAGTTTGGATGGTACTGCTTTAGTCTGTCTCACTCTCTCTCATCTCTCCTTCACTATTGCTATACATCTCTCAGCTGTCAAAATTATCATCCTAAATTAAACAAACCATAGAGGTCTTCTTTTCCAGTTAAGGACAGGGTACCTATACTTCGCGCGCGAGTTGAATGCAGAGCTTATGTATGTGTCACCATAAATAAGCTCTGCATTCAACTCGCGCGCGAACTAACTTAAACGTGTAGGTGCATAGTGCGTAGATAAAGATAATGAACTGGGAGAAGAAATATTCTTAGGTAGTAAAAAGCTTAAAGTATAAAAAATTACATAATAAGTAGGTACACTTACTTACATAATATTATACAAAAATATGTGCTCAATATTACCCGAAATTCCACATTCTGTTATAGTCGCTGGCGAAATCTTATAATATAATATTATGCACGAATATATTCTGCTTACCTGGGCACTAAATTATGCCTTTCGTCTGGAATTAATTCAAATAACTCGCCATAGTTACACAACTTTCGTATAAGATTGCTTGCATTAGACGCTGGGGAACCAGTTTATTGTCTTTACCGTGGATTTTGCGAGTAACTACCACGGTTAGCTACTCGTTTATCATGCATGAATTATTAAGATGATTCGGCTGAAAATTTTAGCACAATACTAAGTCATACTTCATACAAATATTATAAATGCGAAAGTGTGTTCGTTTGTCCTTCAATCACGCCGCAACGGAGCAACGGATCGAAGTGATTTTTGGTGTGGGTATAGTTGAGGACCCTGGAGAGTGAAATAGGCTATACTTTTTATCTCGAAAATTAAAAAGTTCCCGCGGGAATAAAAAAGCTAGTGTCCTATAAATAATTAAAGGCTGTAACCAACCGAACATGGTTTCTACTTCTAGGAGTTGTAAACGTGAACTGAAAAATATGATTTAAAACTGTAAGAATTGTATTTTACGATTCGTTTAACAAATAATCATTGTAGGTTATCAGAAATAAGCTACTTATTGTAGAAACTACGTCTAGCTAAAAAAAGGGTCAGCCCTTCTGATGAGGCAATTTATCATGTTAATATTTTTTTAACAAAGACATTAAAAAAGCCCTAGGACTTCCGTGGCAAACGGAAGAAATGTGTATTATCGAGGAGAGCTTTTGCCGGCTTTGGCCATTTCTGCTGCGGCATAATGGCCAAAGCCTAGCATTGATGCTGTCTCCATGATATCACAAGAGGCATATGTGTCAACGCATGTTACGTTCTACATCAGAGCCTCGTTTCCATGGAACCAAATGTAAACCAATTTGGTAAATTAATATGATCTCTTAAGTCAAACACTTACCCAGCTATTGACTTCAGTCGACGTTAAAATGTATGTCTGACTCTATACTAATATTATAAATGCGAAAGTTTGGATGGATGGATGGATGTTTGTTACTCAATCACGCCGTAACGGCTGAACGGATCTGAATGAAATTTGGCACAGAGATAGATTATAGTCTGAAATAACATAATATAGGCAAATTTTTATCCCAGGAAGTTAAAGATTTCTTGCCGGAACCATAAAGCCTAAATCCACGCGGACGAAGTCGCGGGCATCGTCTAGTAGGTAAATTAATATGATTTTTTTTTAACATTTTGGATCTCATAAGTCAAAAACTTACCCAGTTACTGACTTCGGTCTAAGTAAAAATTGTGAACTTGATGCAGAGGATTATGACATCGATTTACCAACTAAGAATACAACATTACCTACAAATTAATACTCAAAAAGCGTCCACAATCGCATAAACAACCACAGCTATAGATAATAGACAAAGAGACACCAAACGGTTCACAAAAACCAACCATATATCTTTATATTTAGGGTTCAATTTTGTAATAACAATTCGACACATACGACATTTTATCGCCTAGTGTACTCATGCGCGACTGAGGCAAAAATTGTTCATTGTGCACAATTTGACCGTGCCGTTTTTTGCGTTTCGATGGTGCGTCTAAGGTATTGGTAAGTCAATGGATTATGACATTAACAGTTAGAACTTTAACGGTATGATCATGTTTAATCATTTGGATTTAAAAAATACGCAACTGCGGCAGCCGGCAGCAAGGTTTGTATGTAAATGATAGTCGCCCTGTGTAGTCGCCCATATTTTCAGGGGCAAAAAGATTTTGCGGTATTGGCGGGCTTTGTAGCAGTTTGTTCGGAATTATGTTTTGCGTCGGGCCGCGGACCGCTGACCGTTGGAATAGAAAGGTAAGTAACAAAAAAAAAGATTATGTAAACGAAGTTTTTTTCTAAATCAATAATTTATTATTATTTTTTTATATTTCACTAGAAGATGCCCATGAATTATTGTCGTGACCACGACACGTCATGAGTTTTTGAAAAATTCCGCGGGAAATCTTTGATTTTCCGGGATATAAAGTAGCCTATCCGTAGTCTTCCCCGGGATGAAATTTAGAAAATAAGCCAAATTGACCCTGCCGGGAATCGAACCCGGGACCTCCCACAATAAGACCACAGCGCTCACCACTGCGCCAGGGAGCTCGCCAAAATCATTATGCTTTAGTCTACCGAATGCAGAGCACACGTACTCTGGTACTGGAATAGACACTTTGGAAATCCCAACATCCTACCATGAAGAGGGTAAGATAATTATCCTGAAAAAAGACCTCGCGCAAAAAAGAATACAATACGTTTGGCCGTCAAGGAAAATTACGAAATATCATCGCAATGTCTAACAATGATTCTCTGATGAGGATGTGACGTCTAAGTAGGGCTGTTAATGCCTTTTTTGAGGTATCGTGGCGATATAATTACAATTTTTTTTTCACTATAAGTTAACCATTGACTGCGATCTGACCTAGTGGTAAGTGATAGTGGCAACATTATAACTGAACAAATACAGATATGCGGATGTACTTTTTTTTTTTTGAACTTTTTACCATTTATTGAAAACAATACAATAGAAATTAAAGCTAGCTAGCCTAACCTAATTACATGTAACTTTTGACTAAGAAGAAGGTATGGCGTATGGAAGGTCAATATATTTTTATGACAGTGGTCAGCAAAAATTCTCACGGAGATGCAAATACTTGTTACTGGACTATAATTATAATACTAATAAACCTAAATGATGTTCACATAACTTCTTAATGAAACAGCAGAGTTCCGGCATAGACTAACTTTATTGTAGAAGATCATTGTCACATAGACAACTACACAGAGTATAAAAATTATAGCAGTAAGACACGGATAAATTATTATTTTGTTACATGACTAATCAACATTTCTAAATAAAATTGTGTGTTGTTATCTCGATGTACAGCGGCGACATAATTACTCAACAAATACAAAATACGGACATAACTTGTGACCAAGAAGAAAGTTGATATTTAGTGACAGCGGCCAACCCTCAGGCGCGCCTTTATTGTGCGTTAGCCCGCTGAATACAGAGCGGCTCTGACCGCACCACGCATGCTTTGTAATCATACTGGAATGGACATTGCGAAAATCCTACTAGAAAAGGGTAACATTACGTAACCTTGAAAAATGGATAGCATCGTTTAACATGACATTTAAAGTCCTGTTTCATTACTACGCATACTATTTTCATAACAAAAATGAAAATCTTTGTTATTCCCAAAAGTTCAGTTCAGATTCAAAACTTTTTAGATATCATTTTCGCGACGCAAGAAAAATAGACAACAAGGATAGTTTAAAAACTAATATCATTGTGGTGTTTGTAAAGAATTCTTCGAGGTTTTGGTCATACCTGCGCTTTATTTTTGTAGCGTGAACTCCTGATTTTGATTTAGAGTCATAAAAGGTCAAAAAATTTCTCGCAGTTTTGGAAAAGACCTATCAAATGCAATACTGACAGTCAAAGTTTTTAGCAATTAGCCTTGCATTATAATGACAATTACTGCCCAAACTTCTTTTAAACTCGGATATAACTTTAACCGAATTTGACGCAGCAAAAACTTGTTTTATTTAAAACAGAGCACAATTTTCTTAGATGTAAAATATATTGTACTTTATTTTCGGTTTCCACTCCCTAAACCCGAATTCGTAATCTACAATCTTTAACGGCTGATTGTAATTCACTTCGGTGCCACATCCGAGCAATTTAGCTCCACGAAAGGCCTTTCTCTTCTATTATTTTCATTAACAAGCTCGCGCGTGACTGAAATAAAGTGGCCTTTGACGGAGCCAAAGGTTTTTGACTGATTTTTAGGGTTCAGTTAAGTACTTATAATATAAACCTAAAAAAGGGGTAAGTATAACAGTTTCAACACTTAAAAAAGTTGAAACTCATCAAAGGATTATAATCGATTGTTGAAAAGCGTACAGATTGACTCTACGGCTAAGCCGTCGTCGTCGTCATCAACCGATGGAAGTCCACTGCTGGGCATAGGTCTCCTGTAAGGCTAAGCCGGTATGGTAGTAATAAGGTAGATTATCATACCTTGTACAATTTAGAGCTTTAAATTCCCGAAGGGGGTACTGGGAATAAAATCATAATATAAAATTATTATACTTACCTAAAAAAAACTTATAATATAAAATGTTTTAGTTTTCCATTAGAGATAGAGGCACATTGGTGAGCGTTATGGTTTTAGGATTTTGACGAGTTTCAACTTTTATAAGAGGTGAAACTGTCATACTTGCCCCTTTCAGTGTAGCTCGCTTCCATTCTAGGTTGCACATGAGATTCAAGGTCTAACTTGTCAATAAAAAAAACTTGTGCTTATCTGTACCACATCCTTCCTAAGGCTCCACCACTTGAAGACTAGGATTATATTTAATTTTTTAAGATTATAAAATTAAAAAAGAACTTAACAGGCATAAAAATTAGTTCCAATTTTGGCCACCGGGTCAGGTTAGTTTGACGGACTATAAGTACTTTTGACGACGCTGCGACAATGCAAGTCCCCCACTATACACTACCGGCATCTTATGATGCGGAACCATGTCAGGGCGAGTGCTACTCGAACTTGACCGTCGTTTTTTCAGGCGAACATTGCTAAGGAATCACCCGGGCGGATTACGGTAAAATCTTTGCCATTATTTTCTCTCTGGAATTTCTTTACTGCGGATTGAAAGAGAATGTTTCTGTTCCTGTATTTTATAAAAGCAAAATAAACGGCCGAAATTGCATCTATTTTTTGTTTTAATTTTTTTCCACTTTTCTTGTCATTTACTTTGTTGCTGTTAGCTGATCGATTCAAATTTCTAAAATTTTCAAATAAGGGCATAGAATACTAGCTATTTCTAGTTAAGAAGCGACACTCACACGTCCCCCCTTCTCATCTCTCTTCCATCTAAGGGTATCCCCACATCTATCGGGCGCGGAACCATCTTAAGCCAGTCGCCGGTCAGAAAAAGCTTTATGTATTTGGTATTGAGAGTGAAAACGACATCTAGCCATCGGTAAGCGTCCTGTCACGTCTTTTTCACTCGTCTTTGGCATAACTTGGTAACAGTTCGCACGCGAACAGTTACATGCGCAAATACAATTACGTCAGAGTAATATGAACCTTAAAATACCTTTATTGTAAGTAATAAATTAAATAGCATAGATTTTAATTTGGCTATGTTTCCGTTTGGAGGGCTGGCTTATATTTAACAAACAAACATGAGCTCTAAATCAATGCAGATGAGGTCCACTTTCTTCTTTTCTTTCTTTAGATAACGCACAAGTAAAAATCATATACTAAACCTACTGAACAAGGTTACGTCTTGCTCATATTTCAGATATTTCTTAGGCCCATATATTCTGCATATTTATACATATATCACCCAAGACTCGTAAAATACAGAGCCAAACTTTTGCCGAAGTTCCACCGCCAACGTTTACTGGATTGGCCTAATAAACCTTCAGTAGGGTAGCTCCCCGGCGGGCCGTCGACTCTTTTCGCATTGTATATTACAAGCCACAAGCAATTTGTATGGTAAGCGTTTCTATGGATCGCATACAATGATGGATGACCGCATACAGCTGACGGAAAATTAACTGACCTTAAAACTGCTCAGTGGTATAAATATATCATTCAAAGATAATATACCTATATTTTTTTAAAGTTTGACAACTTTGCCATTGGGATCCTAAGGCACTGGAATAGCGACCTCGCATCCGAAATCGCAGCTTAGGAAGAACCTCCACTAGGTGGATAGATGGCAAAGACAGCTTAGTTTGAAAGAGTACCCAGCATATAAATTGACTCCAGATCCCACTATGATACTTCTACCTAATGGTTGAATTGGTTTTTATTTAGCATTGTACTGGTACGTTAATTGCTTGACTGATCGTTGAAAAATCACAGACTTTTAAAACATCGCTTGAACGAAAAAACAATCTAAGCATCGACTCCAAAAATACTATTTTATTATTAACGCTTGTTTTCTTATTTATAAATGATTTTTGCCTTTTTAGTTAAAGTTATTATTAATGAAGTCGGCTTTTTTTTTTTTTTTTTTTTTAAATATTATGACATTGATGTAGAATTTTAGTACCTATTATTATGAGATGTTTCATAACGTATCCTTTGAAGAGACCAACAACGCTTTGCGATTAGGTTTTCAATGGCGATATTCGACGTACATCTCGCGTCTGGGGAGCAGTACACTCGATAGTGGGATTTCAGTCAGCAGTCATTCGCTTTGCATACTAAATATACCTATTCCCTGTATACCACTTGTAAGGGTTAGAGGAGAATGTGTTAAAATCAAGTGGCTACATGTGCACTTAAGTGCGAGTCTGTATTTAGGTTTTAGAATATAAACTCAATAAACTCAATTTATTTATAACATGTAGGCATCGATTTACCAACTAAGGATACAACATTACCTACAAATTAATACTCAAAAAGCGTCCACAATCGCTTATACAAACACAGCTATAGATAATATAGAATGAGACACCAAACGGTTCACAAAAACCAACCATATAGAATTATATTTAGGGTTCAATTTTGTAATAACAATTCGACACATACGACATTTTATCGCCTAGTGTACTCATGCGCGACTGATGCGAAAATTGTTCACAATACCTATTTGTGCACAATTTGACCGTGCCGTTTTTTGCGTTTCGATGGTGCGTCTAATGTATTGGTAAGTCAATGCATGTAGGAGATACAGGTGTATCTTATTTTACGTCATGTTTTGACTCTACCTTACTCTATATAGTTCATTTTGGGACGGTGTACTTCAAAATGACAGTTTTATGTCACGTACCTTGACGTCCCTAAAATAAGGATTATATTTCTAAAACACGAACGACAACAATATTAAAACAATATGGATTTAAGCGATGGTAGTATGCCCCCAGAGCTAGAAAAATCGTTGCGTGACAAAAAAAAGATAGAGACAGAGTGAGTAACTGTGTGTTACGTTAGCCCCGCTTGAAATGCACGCAGTACGGAGCGGCGCGGCACGGCACGGCAAAGAGTTTGTACGGGGCCGCGTTGCGCAGTGCATCTTCGTGCCGCCTTGCTTGTGCCCAGCTCCATATAACATCATACAAAGTGTACTTGCCGCTAGTGAAACTAGTCCTTAATGATTTTAGTAGGTAAGTACTAGATGATGCCCGCGACTTCGTCCGCGTAGTTTGAGATTTTTTAGATTCCCACGGGAACTCCTTAATATTCCGGGATAAATAGTAGCCTATGTTACTCTCTGGGTCTTCAACTATACCCATGCAAAAAATCACGTCGATCCGTTGCTCTGTTGCGACGTGATTGAAGGACAAACCAACAAACAAACACACTTTCGCATTTATAATATTAGTATGATGTAATTAGCACAGAATAGGTACATGGTATCAGTAAGGAAACAAGTTGCAACGTCTCAGCACTGGTTTATTTTAACTTAAAGGAAAAATAGACTGTTTGTGGCATCATATTATGATTGTACTATAAAAAATAAATAGCAATAAGCCTCTATGGTAGTTGGATACCTACTAAAATGCTGAAACGAGAAAACATCGTAAAGTCTACTAGACTATATCAAAATAAAAATATAACTTTTCTGTTGCCAAACCTTTTTCAAGCTCGGGATAAAAATACTATGCAGATATTTTGGGGATACGTAATTTTTTGTTAGCCAGTGTTTGTTGAGTCGATATCAAATTGCTGTTAAAACATAGTAAGGGCCAATGCATATAGACGGTCTTTTTTGATAGCAATATTATTGAACTGATTACAAAACACTAACGTCACTTCGTCGAAGGAAGGTTGCTTTTTTTCGGGCACCTGCAACGAAGATCCCTCTATGAATTTCCAAGGTTGATCCTCGAAGGCAAGATAGCTGGAAATAGGCACCGGGGCGACCAAGAAGGAAGTGGTTTGATAACATAAATGAGTGGATTCCACATAAGTATGCAGTAAAGAAGATAGCATGTGATCGCAAAAGTTTTCTCCGACTGACCGCCGAGCTTCAGTATGAAGATGACACCACATGATGATGATAATGAAGAGACAAACGTTGGCTTTGAAATTAAAAGCTTAATATTCCAGTCGTTATCAAGCTAAAACGCTGCACCTTTGCTCCACTCCATGAGTGTGCGTTTTTCTTCTTCTAGTGTCTTATTCATCAGGTTCCAAAAGGTGGTAGATTCTCTCGACTATTCAAAAGCACTTGTTAAAAGTCTACTTGAATAAAATATATTTGTTTTTTTTTGTAGTTTGTGCAACCAAGGACTTTTATAGTAGGACTTTGTTCACCGCCACCCTAAACATTGATGTTAACCTCATGTCAAACCACTGGAGCTGGGTTTTAAGCCAGGATATTCTTCTTCAACCTGACTTTCGTTTGCCTTTTTTCTTCTCTAAAACCTACGATTACTTCATCTATACTTAATCACGTCATAACGGCTGAACAGATCTGGATGAAATTTGGCAGAGAGATAAATTATAGTGTGGAATAACCTTGGAATTTAATGAGTTCCCGCGGGAACCAAGAAACCTCAATCCACGCGGACGAAGTCGCGGACATCAGCAGTTTTATTATAAGTTGGAGTAATTACGTTACATTTAATAGTGTTAAGAATGGATTTTAGTAATCGGATTTATAATGACGTGTCCTAGGTAGGTATAAGCTGTACGTTCACCTTAATTCAAAATTTTATAAAAGAAGAGAAATAATAGACAATACATAAATTTCCGGGTACAAAAAAATATAAATAACATTTTGATTTTTGCACCCATTTTTTACATTTTCGGGGGAAAACACGAACGTGACAAATAACGAGCGAGTCAAGAGCGTTCACCGTTTTGATGGGGGCCTAAAGGGCCCCAATCATCAGACCTGCTTGTATCGCGACTGCAAATGAGAACCTTTTCAAAACTACCCGCAACACAATACAAAAACCCCGCGGAAAAACGAAAAACTATCCACACAATTGTCTCTCTTTTGCTGGTTAGTAAATAGTGGCTATAATTGCGTGCCCAGATTTTAAGCACAGATGTGCTCGTATTCCGATGTATTCCGCTTACCCTTTTAAAGGGATGCTCGTTACATCAGCGTACATCATTGAAATATGCTAAGAGCCAGCGCCTCAGGGATTTTGAACAAAAAAGGGTTTCCAGAACACGTCGTGTCAAAACAGATCAACAATCCTTTTACAACGTGGGTTTATGTTAACCGTAATGTACTTACATTTGTTTCTAAGTTTTTTTTTCTTTGTACGTAACGTACGCCTGTTCTACGAAATAATGTAAATGATCTAAAAAAAAATATTAGTACACACTAAATATACTGACAAAAAAACTCCTGATGTGCCTTCTGATTTTTCCTTTCAAAAGCCTTACCTTTCAAAAGGGAGAACTTTTCCTTTGCCCATTTCATTAGAGATCATTGTCCTAATTGGTATATAATTGGTAAAGTATAAGTTCGTCCTTGTAATAGGAAAGACTTTGTGTCGCGAAAGAAGTTTATCTCAGTTTAGTCTCTACATTATACATTGTAGAGACTACATTGATTGGTTTATAATTTTAAAGCTATACCTACCACCACCACTACAGCCCATTAACGTCCCACTGCTGGGCACAGGCCTCCACTCTCATAGGAGAGAAGGCATTAGAGCTTAGACCCACCAAGCTGCTCCAATGCGGGTTGGCGGGCTTTAATTATTATCATGTTAGTGATAATAACCGGGACCGACGGCATAACGTGCTCTCCGAGCCACGGGGGTGAAACACCGCCAACTTTCTAACTCCGGGCTACCGAGAATTTCTAGTCAGAAAAACCCAACACTTAATTTATGGCCTGACCCGGGACTCGAACCCGGGACCTCGTCGGCCGCAGTCGAAGATGCTAAAAAGCTATACCACCATACTAATATTTTAAATGAAAAAGTCTGTATGTTTTTAACGGTAATTACTTAGTATTTTAACCGAATTTCGAAATATTCGGTATAAGGTAGTTTGCATCCTAGAGACGGAAAGAACTTGATATATTGATGATAGATGGACTTGCTTTTGATTTTTATCCTGGAAAATGCATGATTCCTCACGGAATTTTAAAAACCTAAATACATGTGGACAATGTAGCCAAAGTCGCAGGCATCATCTAGTATTAAAGATATAAACGTATATTAAATACGAAAAAGACGACACAAAGATAAACATAATAGTCATGATATCTACACCGGGAACACAGGAGGTTTTCTATTATATAATTTAAACTTACACTAAACCCTCGATATTATACCTTATTTTCTTAGCATCAAGATAAAAAATCCGTGGACAAGGTTATTTATTGCACTCGCACAGGTATAATATACCTCACATTACATTATTGTAAACTGGGGCGTGAAAACTTTTGTTTGCGATAATACTTTTTGTTTAGCGGTTCGTCGTTATAGTAAAAATATTATGAAAATATTATGTCATACTATAATATAATGTAATATTATTAAATATTATTTTTATAATATTTTATTAACCGTGTCCGTCTGTCTATCTGTCTGTTTGCTACGCTTTTACGGCCCATATATTTTCAACCGATTTTAGTGGTAGTGGGTTAATTAGTAGGTAGCTTTCATCCTCGGGAAGGACATAGGCTATCCCGGAAAGTTAAAGGGTTCCCGCGGGAATCAAAGACGAAAAAATAAATAAATTGAAATTGTTCAACTAGTTGGGTTATACCATTTTTCCTCTAGCATTGGAATACAATTTTCCTCCCTGTGCTGGTAAGTTCGATCGCCGTAGCAATATTTTCATGTAAAGCAACATTGAATAAAGTCCAAGGGAATCTAGTCGGTGTACCGTTCGACATCTCGTGATACCATCTGAATCCCCGTCGGATTTCTCTTTATTTATATGGCACCCGTTGTTTTGGATAAACTTGCAAAGCATTGAGTTCAAGTCCCATCTTGTTTTACATTGTTGCCGTTTTGATACTATATTTTTTTATCCACTACAAGTTAGCCCTTGACTGCAATATCACCTGATGGTAAGTGATGATGCAGTCTAAGATGGCAGTCAGGGGCATGGCAGTTTCCTTCATCTGATTTACATTGCGTCTTCTGGCTTTTATTTTATTTTACTCCTATATTTGGCATAATATATATTATATGTATATTTAGGTGTTTATATATTTACTAGATGATTCCCGCGACTCCGTCCGCGTGGATTAAGATTTTTTTATTCCCGCGGGAATTCTTTAATTTTCCGGGATAAAAAGTAGCCTATGTCCTTCCCCGGGATATAACCTACCTCTATACCAAATTTCAGCAAAATCGGTTAAAAAGATGGGCCGGGAAAGCGTATCAGACAGACAGACAGACAGACAGACAGACAGACAGACAGACAGACAGACACACTTTCGCATTTATAATATTATAGTATGGATGTATGTTTGTATATAGGTATTGATTTTATAGTATTTTTATTTTATATAATAATAGTTGTAATTATATGTTACTTAGTATTATATTTGTATTAATAATTAGATACTATTTCCTCCTAATCGTACGTACACCCTCGATTCTTGTTCTTTTGTAGACTTAATTCCTATAAAACGTGGTTGCCTGGAAGAGATCGCATCAAAGCGATAAGGCCGCCATTTGTACCGATTTTTCTTTTTTAAATTTTATTGTTGTTTAAATGTACTTATTTTTTATTTTTACTTTGGTGTACAATAAAGAGTATTTCATTCATTCATTCATTAAACCCATACCCCTATTCGGTTTCTACACGGCATCGTACCGGAACGCTAAATCGCTTGGCGGCACGTCTTTGCCGGTAGGGTGGTAACTAGCCACGGCTGAAGCCTCCCACCAGTCCAGACCAGGGAAAATTCAGAAACTAATTTGCGATTTAACTAACAAGCCCGTTACTTCATCCGCGTCGATAACAGAAAATTCCGATATTAAATCCTAGATGATGCCCGCGACTTTATCCGCGTGGATTAAGGTTTGTGATTCGCGCGGGAACTCATTAATTTTCCGGGATAAAAAGTAGCCTATGTCACTCTCCAGTGCCTCAACTGTACCCATGCCAAAAATCACGTCGATCCGTAGCTCCATTGCGGCGTGATTAAAGGTAAACCAACAAACAAACACACTTTCGCATTTTTAATATTAGTATGATAAAACATGCGAGGGAAGATTCAAGATTCAAGTTACGCGGACGAAGTCGCGGGACCGCGTAAAGACCTATGTCCTTCCCCGGGATACAACATATCCTTGTACCAAATTTCATCAAAATCGGTTGAACAAATAATTTTGAATCCCGCGGGAACTCGATCACATTTCCGCATTTATAATATTAGTATGGATTATTAGTTCTTTAGTTTTTAAAAATAAAATTGTGGTGGCAGTGTGGTGGTAGTAAAATGCATATTTAAAATTACTGATTACACTACTTGAAAATGTAATGTTGTATTGATTTTACTGTTGGGATTATAAATAAAATAATTATTTATTACTAAATCTGCGTATGCCACGTCACGCTTCCAACCCACGTCTGAGCTAAGGTGGCGTCTACACGTTTGTTTGATTAATCTCCTTGTTTACGTGTACTAGATCCTAACAAGCTGAGTTGCATTTGCCTGTTTAGTTATTGAAGGGGATATAGCAGAAATAGCTTACCTACATTATTTGTAAATGTATGTACCTACTTATCATTCGCGCCCGAGTTGAATGCAGATTAAATGTATGGTGGCACATACATTTACTCTGCACTCAACTCGCGCGCGAACTGTAGACAGGTGAAGCGTCGATGGGCGTTGGTGACAGGCGTTAACGTTGATAGGCTAGTGGTTGACATTTAGCCTCCTGTTCAGATAGTCGAAAGTTCGATACTCGGGCGTTTAGTTCTAACTTTCTTTAAAAGTTTTATACAATACTAGCTGATGCCCGCGACTTCGTCCGCGTGGATTGAGGTTTTTCGGTTCCCGCGGGAACTCTTTAATTTTCCGGGATAAAAAGTAGCCTATGTGCTATTCCAGACTATAATCTATCTCTGTGCCAAATTTCATCCAGATCCGTTCATCCGTTGGAGCGTGATTGAGTAACAAACATACATCCATACATCCATCCATCCAAACTTTCGCATTTATAATAAGTATTTATTATTTGATTAAAAATACCTATTTCCCATCTCTTTGATAGCAATTTTTATATAAAAATTTATAGGAAGAAGTCCTAAGTTTTTTTGTACTAGTGACTAGATTAGGTCCGCGCTTTACTTTAAGTGGATTAAAGTTTTTCACCACGTCATCGTAAAGTGCGGATTTATATTTTTTATTTTAATCTCAATTCATTACCAGCCAACTACTGAATACAGATCATACTAATATTATTATAAATGCGAAAGTGTGTTTGTTTGTTGGTTTGTCCTTCAATCACGCCGCAACGGAGCAACGGATCGACGTGATTTTTGGCGAAGTCGCGGGCATCAGCTAGTATCATAATAAAAAAAGGCTGACTAAAATAGGCATATTAAATAAAAAAAACTACTTCGCTTACTATATGTCTGATAAGAAGGCCCAGAGTCACTCAGCGGGCGATGGAGAGAGCTACAAGTATGCTTGGAGTATCCCTACCAAATCAGAAATGAGGAGATCCGTAGGAGAACCAGAGTAATCAACATAGCTCGAAAAGTCGCCAAGCTTAAGTGGCAATGGGCGGGGCACATAGTTCGTAGAACCGATAGGCGTTCAGGTCCCAAGGTGCTTGAATGGCGGCCTCGCACTGCTGAAGCGCAGCGTTGGAAGACCCCCCACTAGGTGGACAAACGATCTCAAGCGATCTTGATCAAGCGGCACTATTCCGTGTTCTGTGGAGATCCATGCAGGATACCTTCGTCCAAAAATTGACGTCTATAGGTTGAGACGACGGCTACGACGAAATTAAATAAAAACCGGCCAAGTGCGAGTCGGACTCGCGCACCGAGGGTTCCGTACAATCTTGTAGTAAGTTTTACGATTAATGAATTAAATGAACCGCAAAACTAACTTTGTTTGTAGAAGTTTATTGTTAATATCAAAAAAACTATGCTAGTTATAGCGTTGGTTTTATTTTTCCTGTAGAATATACATAAGCTTCTATTGACCATAATTATTTCAGATTTTTCAATTGGTAAACTTCGGAAATAAGGGGGGGGGGAACGGTATTTTTTTCGACATTTTGCCCGATAAATCAAAAACTATTATGCATAAAAATAAATAAAAATCTGTTTTAGAATGTAGAAGTATAGCCCTTTCATATGATATCCCACTCAGTATAGTTATCATACTTTGAAATTTCAAACCCCCGATTTTCCCCCCTTTTTAATTAAACTAAAAATAATTTTCGAATTTTTTTTATTTTAATGATGTTAGGCCACTATTATACACAACTATTCCAAATTTCATGTCGATGGCTTTAATAGTTACTGAAATAATCGACTGTGACGGACGGACGGACGGACGGAGAAAGTCGCACCATAAGGGTTCCATTTTTACCATTTTGGTACGGAACCCTAAAAATAGCAGTATGTACACATCTTTACAATCAAAAGTGGTTTAATATATTATGGTCTCGGCATGGCTCCAAGCCGGATATTAATGTGCCGGTGTCAAATAACGAATATCTGGAGCTTTTAAACATAATCGAGGAATCGAAGGTGGACCCCTTTCATAGATAACATCAGTGGCGTTACTAGTTACTATTATCGCTTAGAGAGCAGTGTTATTTCAATATATGGTTATAATATGTGTTAAATATGTTTTATTGCATTTTGCATTATTATTATTTTTATTTTATGTGGACACGGCTTAGCTATCCAAAGCTCAAAGATGCGGTGCAAAATAGAGAAGTTTTTCGGATGATGACCGCCAAACTTCATTTTGAAGAAGGCACGCGATGATATATTGCTTTTATACTGTGTATTTATCCTAATATTTTTACATTGTACATAATATCTGTGTGTTCATGTATATAATATTTATTTATTAATATGTGTCAGTACACCCCTCCCACTTTCTTTTAAAAGTTTCCTCTGCCCTAAGGTTGCCTGGAAGAGATCGCTATTTAAGCGATAAGGTCGCCTGTTGTGCCGTATCAATTAATATGATTGTTTTTGTCTTTTAATTTCTTTGTGTACAATAAAGTATTAGTAGTTTATGCAACTGTCATATAATGAAGGGTATTAAAACACGAGTGTGAGTTTATGAAACGAGCGCAGCGAGTTTCATAATAGTAACGAGTGTTTTAATACCCGTGTTATAAGCAGTTGCATACACTACTTTATCTTCACTAATGCAATTTATCAAACAACAAGAGTAAAAGCTGACAATACAAAACACATTGCGAAACATTAAATTCACGCGTACGTGTATTGTCACAGTGAACTTGCCGCCATTAAAATCTAACCAATGAGAGCGCAGCTGCGCGCGCAGGGCCAATCAGGAGCGAGCGCGCGCTGTTCGTTTTTTATTTAATTGGCACAAGATCTTACCAAAGAGTTTTGTGTATGTAAGTTTAGTAGTTTCGACGAAGTTTTCACGTATAACCCAACTGTTTTCAAAAGCCAGCCTAATATCAAAATTTTATACAACTTGTATGAGGATTTTGACATAAGGCTCGCCAGGTTAATTGGTCGCGTTTTATTGATGTTATAATGAGATTTTACGATATCGATGTGGATATTATACCATCATGTGAAATTGCTTAAATTGAGTGTTTTGTTATCTGCGCTATAACAGTAGTAATTATAAGTCAAGTATTGGAAACATAAGTAGAATGTTATAACATTAGTGTAGATAAATATTTTTTTATGACAGTTTTATGTCACGTACCTTGACACACCTAAAATAAGGATTGTAATAATTCTAAAACATGATTGTCAACAATATTAAGACACGATGATAGTGTGCCCCCAGGACGCTATGGAGATCGCAAAGATTTTAAAAGTTTAGTTTTAGACAGGCTTGAATTATTTCTTAGTTCATAATAAAACCAACAAACTGTGAAGCCGTAAGAATGATAAATCCAAACTAATATCATAAATGCGATATTGACTCTGTCTGTCTATCTGCCCATCGGTCTGCTTGTCCGTCTATCTCCTTTTCACGGTCTACCTATGTCTTCTAGCTCATCATCAAAATCAAAGAATTGCCAAAGGAATTTTAAAGACAGATTACTGAACTCCACGCGGACGAAGTCGTGGGCATCACCCGTATCCTAACACTACTAACATAATAAAAGTTAAAGTTTGGATGTTTGTTACGAATTCTTACGCCGCACCGCAACGATTGAACGGTGAACCGATCTGAAATTTGGGATGGAGATAGCTTATAACCTGAATTAACAGACTACAATTTAACCCAAAAAGTGAAAGAAAAGTTTGCGGGAACCCAAAAAACCTTAAACTACGCGGACTTACTTAAAGTCCCGGTACTTATCTCATAAGAAAATAAAATAAACCCCATTTTGTCCAACAATGTCGGATTCTCTACATTCGGGACCCAGCAGACTCGCCGGTCCGCTTCTGTTCTAATAAATCTTTTATTTGAACTCCTGTAACGTTCAGTATAAATTAAAATGAACTCCAAATGTTGATAAGGGTCAGTGGAAAAGAAGCTTAAGGTGGCAACATACTAGACACAAAATACGACCTGAAGTTATATCAATGTTCGATACAATTTGCCAAGCTTGCATAGTCCTCTTGACCGGATTTCAGTGTTGTCATATTATGTTGACAAATACATCCTTTCATCATAATATTTGAAATATAATAGATCATATTATAAAATACTCTCGCACTTGAGTAGACAATGCGTGAAATGAGCGCGAAATTTAAACACCTGTTCCTAGTTTCAGCGATGAAACAGTCCCACAAAAATTGAAATAAAAAAACCTGTTTTGGGCTCTATACGTAATATAATTTGATCGATTGAAACAATAGAACAGGATTCGCAGATTTAATTACAAATTTGAAATGGGTGGTAGAAGGTTCCATTTTTACATCTTTTACGATATTTATCATGTTTATCTGCATTAATTAATGCGCATTATATTTTATCGAATCGAGTCGCGTTTTTTTAATATGTTTCCATCTTAATACATTAAACGCTTGGCTGATATTTCTGTTTTAATTACTCTTTCATTGCGTTACACCCTTTCAGATTTATTGGTAACAAGATGAAGGTATTTCGGTCTTGTTTTATTCAAAAGGATAATATAAAGTAATGGTGGAAACATTACGGTATCTACTTTGCATTGAATACGTTGCTGTTAGGTTTTATTGAATGTGATTTATCAAATCTTGGAATGCCCTAAATGACATTATTAAGAGCGATAAGAAGAGGAAAGTGAACGCTTTCGTGGGCTGTTCTAGTGGGAGACTTCGGCCGTGGCTAGTTAGCAACCTATCGGCAAAAATGTTCCGCCAAGCGATTAAGTGTTCCGGTACGATGCCGTGTAGAAACCGATTAGGGGTATGGGTTTAATATAACTGCCATACCCTTAACAGGTTAGCCCGCTACCATCTTAGACGGCATCATTACTTACCATCACGCGAAACTGTAGTCAAGGGCTACACAATGTACCAATGATTATATTATCTGATAATATAATATTTGATTATTATTATATTCATACAAGTTTCAAGTTGATAAACGCAGGGATAACATTGCCTATATAAATATTTTACACCCCATTTCACCATCTCATGGGTTTATAGCTCATACTAGGCAAGGATAGGTACAGTATGCTTGGAGTAACGTTAGATTGAGCAATTAATATGTGACAAAGGCCAGCCAAATTGATATGTTTTGAACCAAACTAACGTCTTCATACTATACAATTAATCCGGATTGTAAGTTCGGCTTCTAGATTTCAGAGAGTTAACAAATTTTAGTCGAAAAGCTTTTATTTTAAGATTTTTCTGGTTTGGTTTGGTGAGAGACTGCCACTACCACCACTACAGCCCATTAACGTCCCACAGCTGGGCACAGGCCTCCACTCTGATAGGAGAGAGGTAATAAATTAGAGGTTAGACCCACCACGCTGCTCCAATGCGGGTCGGCGGGCTTGAGAGGCGGTGAAAGACTGCGGCAGCGGTTAATTAGCACTCTACCGGTACCCATTGTTGGTTTCTACACGGCATAGTACCGGAACGCTAAATCGCTTGGCGGCACATTTTTACTGGTAGGGTAATAACCAGCCACGGCCGAAGCCTCCCACCAGACACTCGATTGTTTGGCGATTACTTTTAGTATTATTATTTGTTAACTACTTATGTGCAATATACAGTCTTTTTTTTCGACTAAGTCTACATGAGGAGAATATAGGCACAGAAAAGGCCCGAATTAAGTCGGCAACAGTATTATAAAGTGGAATTCCAACAAATTAATTCCTAGTCATGAAATGAACACTCAGGGATTTCAGTCCAGCATCTTTTAGCATAATTTATTTACGCCACAATAAAAAAGGAAATCTGTAGGAATAAGTGCGCCTGAGTATTTTAAGCTTTTAAAGTTAATTTTCATGGAAATAAAGTGAAAGGCAATCTATTTGTATTATATATAAAATATTATGTAGGTTTCATTTTTTAACTTTCTGAGTTAATATGTTTATCTATTCCATTCTTTAGACACTTTACTAGGTAAAGAGGTACTAAAAAGTACTCATCTGTGCTAAAATGAAGGAAATACTGGGCAAGCGCAAGTCAGACTAGCTTACTGCAGATTCCGCCCTACCTTGAAAAGATACAAATACACATAGTTATTTGGTTAAAATAATCATCAGTCTGAAAAACAACCTCTTTTGGGTCACCAGCCTGTTTGTTTGGATATTTTTATTTCACTGCTAGTAAGTAGGTAATCCTGGTGATAAGACACGATGCAGTCCATATTATGCAGTCTAAGAATTAAAAAAAAATTAGAACTAGATGAATAGAAGATTTAAATCTCTGCAGAATCAGTGCTCAAGAAGACGTAGGCGACCAGAACGCCCTCCATGACAGATACCTTCAGTGCCTTTTGAATGTTCATTCAGCTAGTATGAGTAATATCCATGGAATTAATATGTAACTAATTTAAATAATTAGCATCTAATAGTTCTATGGCTGTAATAGAGGTGTAATAATAGTGATATTACATCAAAATTGACATCATTATAACAGAAATTTACTACGAAATTTAATATCTCCTGCCACAATGACACGAGTAGACGTACAACATTCAACTATAATATTAACGCTATTAATAAAAGCTCCCTATCTAAGGCCGGCAGCCGGCTGAAGGGTCGACGTATAAACATGGACCAGACGAGGGATATGTGACAACATCCCAACATTTGCCCAGGCGTCTTGTGGCCTGTACAAATATTGGTATATCAATTTTTATACGGAGAAAAAAAGATACTCATATTTTAACGTTTGTTTGGATAACGTTTTTTATTGCACTACACCACAACAGCCCATTAACGTCCCACTGCTGGGCACAGGCCTCCACTCTCATAGGAGAGAGGGAAATAGAGCTTAGACCCACCACGCTGCCACAATGCGGGTTGGCAGGCTTTAACGACTATTATCATGTTAGTGATAATAACCGGGACCGACGGCTTAACGTGCTCTCCGAGGCACGGGGGTGAAACGCCGCCAACTTCCATACTCCGAGCTAGTACTGAGTATTTCTAGTCAGAATAACCCAACACTTAATTATGGCCCGACCCGGGACCCGAACCCGTTACATCGTCGGCCGCAGTCGAACATGCTAACCACTAGATCAACGAGGCAGTTACGACAATAGCTCCCTATGGAAAAGGATAGCACTAGGTTTATCTGATTATAACACTGTTTGTAATATGTAAATTACTGACTATAATACGTGTAGATACGATTTAAATTGGACCAATTCTGTTGTCTAAAATCAGTTAAATATCATTATGACCACGATAACATTATTATTATATTGCTTTCTTCATAAAAGCATGGCAATTGGCAACCCTGACCGCAAACGTTACAATATAATCTTGCGGTTTTCGTCAATAATATGAACATGTCCGCAAATGACCAATCGGTACCAGATATAAAAATTATATTGTATCCATACAAATCTACACTATTCTATACTAATATTATATATGCGACAGTTTGGATGGATGGATGGATGTTTGCTCTATCATGCCAGAACGGCTGAACGGATCTGGATGAAATTTGGCACAGAGTTAGATTAAAGTCTGGAATATTACTTTTTATCACGGAAAATTGAAGAGTTCCCGCGGGAATCACAAATCGTAATCTAGTAATGGGGCTGATTCTGTAGTGCACAATCTATAAACCAAACTAAAATTAGAGCATTACAAATATTGCTAACCCTCTCATAATACTCCCTACGGAAAGGGACAGAACTAGATTTAAAGCTGCTATTAATATAAATGCAGATTGTGTATGTACGTCCGTCTATCAGTCTGTTTGCTTTCACACCTAGAGTAAAAGTAGGACCACTCAAAAAAAACTTCATTTAGGGCACGAAAAACCCCTTTTTTATTTTTGGAAACTGAATTAGTTTGATAGGTAATTGTTACATCAAGATTTTATAGTATAGTACTATCGGTTTGAGTTTATTTACATTGAAATTGAATAGGTACTAAAATTCTACATCAATGTTTACATACACACTTTTACATTTATAATCTATATATATAAAATTCAAAGTCCTGACTGATATATCAACGCACAGCCTAAACCGCTGGTGTTAGAAACTTGAAATTTTGACAGTAGGTTCCTTTTGTGACCTAGGCGCTCACTAAGGTAGGATTTCTCCAAATTTCACCCCCCTAATGAAAGTCCTTCATTTTTCAAGTTATATCCATGAAAGATGGTATTTGGGCTTCTGGTTTAAAATAAAAAAATACGTGTTTCACAGGTTTTGAAAATTGTATCCCCAAGGACGTTAAATTGAGAGTTTGTCCTTCAATCACGCCGCAACAGATTAACGGATCAACGTGATTTTTTGCATGGGTATAGTTGACGACCTGAAGAGTGATATTATAGGATGTATCCTGGAAAATTAAGGAGTGCCTGTGGGAATTAAAAAACTTATCGCACGCGAACGAAGTCGCGAGCATCCTCTAGTATTAGTATGAAGTATGACTTAGAACGCAAATAAAACGTCTTTAAAGTTAAGTACAAGTTTATTATAAGTAACATTACGAAAAGCTTTAAATTATTACAACTTATTCCAAGTTCGCTATAGTGACTCGTGACACCAGCTTTCCCAACTTATTTATTGTGTCTCTAAATGACTAGGAATACGAAAGCCTCTATACTATACCGTGTTAGGTATAACTCTGAAGCCTGAGCATTGTTAACAACGTTTATCAACTCAGTCAAAGGTGTACAAAGCCATTGTATAATAGCCTTTGTGGATACAGTATTATGATCTATAGATATATATCATCAATATTAATGGAAGCTTCTGTATCCAAGATTAAACTACAGGCGTACCCTAGATGCAGGAGTGATCGAGCAATTAATATGTGCCAAGAGCCGACCAGATTGATTTGTTAGAACCAAGCTATGACGTCATTCCAGTACTTCTACGTAATTGACCTGGGCAATATGCGTTAAGGTCTCCATTAGAACATAAATATAATATTACTACATAATGCCCGCGACTTCGTCCGCGGGCATCCGATTAAGATTTTTTGATTCCCGCGGGAACTATTTTCCGAGATAAAAAGTACCTAACTTTTGTCCTTCCCCGGGATACAACCTATCCCTGTACCAAATGTCACCAAAATCGGTTTAACAGATGGGCCGTGAAAGTGTAGCAGACAGACAGACAGACAGACTAACATATAGACGGACAGACAGACAGACGTACTTTCGCATTTATAATATTAGTATGGATTTGTATGGATGAGACACTAGATGATGCGCGCAACTTCGTCTGCGTGGATTGAGGATTTTTAAAATCATATGTAAGTAAATAAGGCATAAAAATCTTGCTCTGTACCAAATTTCATCAAAATCGGACCGAGATAAAATCTTGCTCTGTACCAAATTTCATCAAAATCGGTTGAAAAGATGGGTCGTTAAAGCTTAGCAGACAAACAGACCACACTTTCGCATTTATCATATTAATTATGGATTAGTATTGATATTGAAATGAAACAACAAGGTTTTGTTTCATTTCCATATTTTTCTAAATAATAATAAACATTAACCAATTATTACATTGTGGTTATGTAAATATTTCGATATTTGATATTAATCAACTTCGGTCGAGCGGTTCTGAATATGTATAGGACAACCGCAAGATATTGGGTTATGAAGTGCGCAGGGTTGCCATCATGAGAGCTTGCATACTTTCTTAATGACTTGATGACAATTAATAGGTCAGTATGGCAAATGATGTTGTTAATATCATATTTAACGCAACGGAAGTAAAATATAGATTAAAACTAATAAATCAGTGTTTTTTTTAAATCAATCAATAAATGACTGAGAAATTAATTATTTAATAAGTTAATATTTAATGTACACCGATTGCTGTATCTTATTCGAGTGAGAAAATTTGTGAGTTTTAGATTTAATACTTCAAAATTATCTTCACACACAAATTAAGTGCTTTTAATTCGATTAAGTCACGTTAAGTCCATTTCTTTCTTTTATTCGGCTTTATATAGTCGTTTGTGTCACACGAACTTAACAATCCATAACTTTTTCATTTGTTGAGTATATTCTCATATTATAGTCATATTCTTTCATAATTATTTTTGTTTTATTTTGTCTTAATTTTCATAATAAATTTAAAAAATGGAAACTTCTTCATTGAAGATAGAAGAATGTTGCAGAGAACATGCTGTCAATTTTAAATCACAAACGAAGCTAAGAAAGCGACCTTAATTTTTTCTAAAAAAATAACTGGTCATCGATAGAGTCATAAAAAATATTATTTCGTAAATAAACCGTCTCTAAAATAAACACGAAAAAACTAGACTTTTGAATTGAGCATGTTTATTTCCAAGTAGTTTGAGCGTCACGTTGATATTATATTGTTGTAGTTTGATAGTTATTCTGTTTAGATACACGAATACAATAATATCATAGTTTTTTTTATTTTATCCACTACAAGTTAGCCCTTGACTGCGATCTCACCTGATGGTAAGTGATGATGCAGTCTAAGATGGCAGCGGGCTAACCTGAGGCATGGCAGTTATATTAAACCCATACCCCTATTCGGTTTCTACACGGCATCGTACCGGAACGCTAAATCGCTTGGCGGTCTTTGCCGGTAGGGTGGTAACTAGCCACGGCCGAAGCCTCCCACCAGGCCAGACCAGCATAATTAATTATGTCCACTAATTTAATCACTAATTTGGAGTAGCTATCAGTAGGTACCAAGAATTGAGATAATCAAATTTCTCACTGCAAAAATATTGCAATTCCCTACACATACCTATTCAGTTACAATTTATATAAGCAAAAATATTTAAGATTCATGGAAGTTCAACCCTACAATATCGGGCTTAATTGGACAGGCAGAAAGCCTGTCATATTATCAATCGTTATAGATGTGGTTTAATTGAAAATATCTCGTAACGATGTTACATTCGTAGCCTTAGGTACTCTTATGGGGATTTATATATTATTTTGAAAACATTTTCGAGACCATGTCTTTTGGAATAATAATTGTACGAGTGATTGCTTTTTGCGCGTCCAATTAATATTAAGAATTTTTCGAAAGGAAACGGTTATAGCCTAATAAACCTCAGCCTTCTATTTAGGGGTATAGGTTTCATAATAACTGCCACATCCCTAACTCTAGTATTTGAAATTATGCGCGTTTAAAGCAATTAAATATCACTTGCTTTAATGGTAAAGGAAATATTGAGAGGGTACTTTCATGTTTGAGAGTTCTCAAAAAGTCCCAAAAAATGTAAGGCGAATCCCACACTGCGACGCAACGTTTTTGCGGTTGACCGTAAGTAGATAATAGTTATGTAATATATTGGGTTGGCATGTACTCTGCAACGCATCATGTTTTAGATGGTAGCAGGAACAATAAACCCATATAAAAATAATTGCAATAAATATACCCTAAACTAGCTGATTCCCGCGACCTCGTCCGTGTGGATTGACGTTTTTGGGTTCCCGCAGGAACTCTTTGATTTTCCGGGATAAATAGTAGCCTACGTGTTATTCCAGGCTATAATCTATCTCTGTGCCTAATATCATCCAGATCCGTCCAGCCGTTGGAGCGCGATTGAGTAACAAACATCCATACATCCATACATCCACCCAAACTTTCGCATTTATAATATTTATTTGATTAGTTAAGATTCCGCATTTATAATATTAGTATAGATTTATAAAACGCGTCATACTCGTCCCTCAATTACTTTAATCCTTCGCTGAACCTCATTCTGAATGTGACCTCATATAAGCGACGAATCTAATCCGCTTCACTCTAGCAACTGAACCAATGTAGCACTTAGAAAGCTCCTTCCAAACTTTACCATTTGAGACCGTTCGAAAGCCGTTCACTAAATTAAGTCCTTCTGTTTCCAAACCAAGCGCTTTTGCCCATCAAACCGGGAACTCCCGTTTGTTTTATAACCACTCCCTCAAACTAGGATTTATTCAGTATTTAATTGGTCTGTGTGTCCTGATTAATTAGTAGATAGTCTTTAGAGGCCATTACGAAACAAAAATGTGATTCATTCGCTGTTTTGTGCCGGAAAAGAGATGGAATTCTAAAACAATGTATAGGCAACGACCGTTGGAAAAATAAATAAAATTCTAAGAATAAACTTTACAAAAACAATTTGTTTTTAAAATAATTGCTATAATTAGATTTGAAAATAGCACGCGAATTTATTTCCCATGGTACTTATAAAATATTGTGAACTTCAACCCCGACGCTTTTACATCCGAAACCGCAAGGCTTAAGAGGTCAGGTGAATATCATATAATATTTTAATGAGGTATATTGGAGAGGATGTATGCATCTATATACATTTTCAATGTTAAGGCAAACTTTTAAACGTTTGATTTTATTTCGGTTACTAAGAGCGGTGACTTTTTAAATAGATACTCGTAGTAATGAGAACTTCATCTTGGACTTAGTTTTTATCGAAATGTAAAGACTCTAGTAGCGGTACTGTACTATTTTTGCTTAAAAAAATAGTTCCATTCTCTCGCTAGTTTTATGTAACTACTAGATGATGCTGCGACCTCGTCCGCTCTGCTAAAGTTTTTTTTTTCGCGGGAACTCCTTAATTTTCCGAGATAAAAACCTATGTACTTCCCTGGGACACACCCTATTACTATAGCAAATTTCATCGAAATCGGTTGAAAAGATGAGCCGCTAAAGCAGACAGACAAACACACTTTCGCATTTATTATAGAGGTATGGATTTGATTACCACGCCTGCGTACAGGATTGCAGTTGTTAAATCCAGTGGGAACTTCTTGACCTACCGGGATTTAAATAAGCTGTCCGTCTCGGAGATGCATAGGCTCAGGAAACAAGACATCTTTGCTTTGTACCACATTTTGTCAAAATCTGAAATTAATAATTTTGTGAAAAGATAACAGACGCGCAGACGTACTTTCCCATTTATACCTAATACTAGCTGATGCTCGCGACTTTGTCCACGTGGTTTTTGGATTCCCGCGGGATTCCCTCGGGAACTCTTTAATTTTACGGGATAAAAAGTAGCCTACGTGTTATTCCAGACTATAATCTCTGTGTCAAATTTCATCCAGATCTGTTCAGCCGTTCTGGCGTGATTGAGTAACAAACATCCATCCATCCATCCATACATCTATCCAAACTTTCGAATATATAATATTAGTAGATATAGAATAGTATAGATTAGTCAGGATGATGACAAGGAGTAAGCGATTTGTAAAATTCCATTCTATTACGCAGAAGCTTCATTTCAAAAGGATGGATAAATATAACATTTCGAACCCAATTATTACTGTCGAGATCGGAATTCGGATAAAGTATTGTGAAAGATTTGTAAGGTATCCTTCATATTTGGTGCTGCTTGAATTGATTCGGTTTCTTTTTCATTTATTACTCAGGGATGTGAAAACAGGGTTTTTCCATTATTATGTGCGTATTTTATTTCTTGTACAAAACTTGCACGATCTAATAATAATGGACGTTCTTCGTGGGCTTCTTTATAATAGTTCTTCATAGAGCTCGTGTAGAAAAAAATCGTAGCAATATTTAATGAAAATAGTTATCAGTTATCCAAGTCCTCTCACTTCAATTAAACTTACTGTTGAATGATTTAGATAATCTTTAAAGCGTATTAGTTTGAGTATAGATTTAGCGTATACTTCTTCTAAAGTACTCAATTTTTGGAATGTAATGAATGGTGATTTAGACTATTGATAAAAGGAAAAAGATGTTTAAAATTACCTATAGACTAGCGCTCGGCTGCTATCAGACTTGCTGGCAAGTGGAGATGCAGCCTAAGGTGTACTTGCTTAGAAGATACCTATTTAACCTTGAATTGAAGTTACCAATGTTTTAAGTGGAGCGGAAAACGGAAGCGAGAAGGGCATTCCACATCTTAGCGGTTTGACTAAGAAACGAGGAAGCGAATCGTGTCCTTGGAAACAGAATTAACATATAGAAGAATTAATATATAGAAGTATTTGAGTTGCGTATAGTATACGTATATGTTTTGAGTTCAATTTTGAATTCGTTTTAGTGAAAGAATGAAAGCCCTGGATGCAGCAATGACGTAATATCTTGCGGGCGCCGCCAATATTAAATGTGTCCGCAACTTACTTATTGGGAGTCAGTGAATATTAATAATGAATATTGATTTTTATAGTAGGTAAAAAAATAATGCTCAATGATAATAATATAATTGGCACATTTTTTATTACACTACATAATATACTGTCCAATCTCATGGACGTTTCTGCCTATATGTAAAGCTGGACATAGGCTTAAAAGTAAAACCTCCATAACTTTTAAAAATTATTGACTCTATTATTTTTTTTTACTATCCACAGAGAAAAGGTTAATCATAATATTATTACGGTTGTATGAAAAATGGCCGCCACGGTATATCTTGAACCTCAGTAACTAAAATAATACTGTCGGCAGTCTGACCTATTAAGTTTCATAATACCACAGAATACAAACTATTACTGGGTAATACCAAGTTCAAAGTTGTAAGAAAAAATTGTAAGTACCCTATTTTGCTAAAAATAAGTATTAGATTAGTATCCATCGAGGGACCCGATATTTAACGACATAACCCTTGGATAAATTGCACGAAAATCGGTTCCAATACGTCCAAAATCAGGCACACTCGCCTCCATTACTGAAATAGGCTGTGCCAGACTGATATCGAACCAATTATGGCGAAAACACTACAGACAGGAACGGACAAAATGTCAACTTAGAACGTACATAAATATGAGGAACTGCTGAGTTTCTTGCTGGCTCTTTTCAGTAGAATTTACTTTCTGAACCTGCCCCAAATACTACACCTGCTCCGTGATATTAAGTATATTATATATTGCGAAAATATATCACACTAATATTATAAAGGCGATAGTTTGTATGTGTGTATGTTTGTTACTCTTTAACGCAAAAACGACAACACAGATTTGACTGTAATTTGGAATGGAGATAGATTGTACCCTGAATTAGCACATAGGCTACTTTTAACCCCGGAAAATTGAAGAGTTTCCGCGTGAACCAAAAAACCTCAATCCACGCGGACGAAGTCGTGGGTATCGTCTAGTATAATATAACTGCCGTACCCTCAACAGGTCCGCCCGCTGCCATCCAATACTGCATCATCGCTTACTATCAGGTGGGATCGCAGTCAAGGGCTAACTTGTGGTGGATTAAAAAAAAACGCTAAATTCCTCTTAGATTGCGTCTGCTTTTTTTTTAATTTATTTTGTACCAAAAAGTTATACAATATGTAGAAAAAACAGAAACATAGTGGACAAGGAGATACATATTTCTATAAGAGATCTCTACCAGTGACCAGTGAGAAAGGTTGTGAAGGAATAATGAGTACAACAAGTTATGAGATGGAATGAAATGAGATATTATATCATAAACTCACTCTTACTCTCCTCTTATCTTCAGGTGAGATCACAGTCAAGGGCTTACTTGTCACAGAATAAATAAGAAAGCTTTTCTAGGAAGGGGCTTAAAGCTTCGATATCGTTGAGCCAATTCAGGAAACGTAATTTTGTGAATTGGGTCAGATGAGGATTAAGACGACGACTGTTTGAAATATATCCTTACGCCAATCGTTTTAGAGTTCTGGTTCGATGATCTTCTACCTTAAAATAGAAAATAGCGAGTAGATGTGAGCGTTGACATCCTTGTGTAGTTGGCATCCAATCAACTCCCACAAAACGCTTTTCATCAAAGTTTCCAATGCAAACTGTCAAGGTGTCTGGGTCCACCAACTAGTGGCATTTAGTATATATTTATAGATAGCTTTCATGTACATGACTTACTTGCTAATCCATACTATCCATACTAATCATTATCTATATATATAAAATTCAAAGTCCTGACTGACTGACTGACTGACTTATATATCAACGCACAGCCTAAACCGCTGGGGTTAGAAACTTGAAATTTTGACAGTAGGTTCCTTTAGTGACGTAGGCGCTCACTAAGGAAGGATTTTTCAAAAGGGGGGGGGGGGGGGGGGTAAAATATATCTTCGACCCCCAAGGCCATTAAATAGAGTATGTCCTTCAATCACACTGCAGCAACGGATCACCGTGATTTTTGCATGGGTATAGTAGAGGCATTGAAATAGAATAAGTAATTCTACATCAATGAGTAGAGGTACCTGGAGAGTGACATAGACTACTTTTTATCCCGGAAAATAATGGAGTGCCTGTGGGGAAAAGAAACTTAAACCACGCGGACGAAGTCACGGGCATAAGCTAGTAATATATATGCGAAAGTGTGTCTGTCTGTCTGTCTGTCAGAACAGATGGTCAGACAGACAAAAGGAAGTACCCTATAGGTTTTAAATTATTAGCGAGTGTCTAAATATGCAAAATATACGACATAAACGGCCGTATCTTTAGATTGCGTTGACTTAGAAGCCATTTAGAAGCTTGATTTTTCTACATCTCGAAGGGACCGTAGACTCAAGTATTTTATATTAATTTAAACTTGATACCTCCACGCCTTCCTGAGAAAAAGGTGGTGGTGGTGGTTCCTGAGAAAAGGGTATTTCCCCTCCTCTTTTAATATAGGTACCTTCAAAACAAGAGTGTATAGGCATCTTCTAGGCAAGCGCGCTCCGCCTTAGTCTGCATTACCACTTGCAAGCAAGTCTGATTGCAGCCAAGCGCTAGCCTAAAAAAACAGACAGACCAACGGACAACGAAGTGAACCTATAAAGGGTTCATTTTTAACGAAGCGAATTAGTTTATGTGGCCAATTCTGTATAACACAAACTCTAAACTAAACTAAAATGATGCAGCTTTAAATATTTTTCTGTCCCTTTCCGCAGTAAGTACCTATTATGAAAGGGTTAGCAATATTTTTAATGCTGTCATTTTAGTTTAGTTTAGAGATTGTGCACTACAGAATCAGCTTCAATATCTCTATGCGCTTACTTTTAAAGCTTGCTCACTAGAACGTAACCAGAAGCCAAGCGCATAACTATTGGTAGAAAAAAAAATTAATAATGAAATGTGTCCAGGTGCCTATAATGCATTATACCCTGATGAAACCTGATTTTCCGATACACACTTTGCATATTTTTATTAATTCACGTTTTATCCAGATTGGTGGAAATATGCACGCAAATAATATACTCTGACATATCTGGGTCAGTGAGACTTTACGCTGAATTTGTATATCACACCATTTTATTTTACTCAGAAAAAAGTTTACCCTTGCTTACGGTCCTACTACCACAGAATAGGTAATAGTAACGTAATGAGTGACGATGCAGTTTAAAATGAAAGCGAAATAACTTTAAGGAGGTTTATTACACCCATACAACTAATCGGTTTCTAGGTACGGAACGCTTAATCATTTGGTGACACGTCTTTGTTGGTATTCTAGAGGCCCAATTGTCTATGCAAATCGTAATCAATTGACAGCTTAAAACGTATTACTCGAACTGTTTAAGGAGTTATCACATGCTTCTTGACGTGCAGGCATCTATGAACTGCTTTAACAGGTCGGATTATACGTATGACAAACGATTACGATTACGATTTCCTTACACAATCGGGGGGGAGGTTATCACTAAAGTTTAAGTATCAAGACTGGTCACTCGCAGCAATTTGCCAGTATTTACCACGGCACTATAAAACCGTGCACTACAGCAATCAATTTCCCCGCGTAGCTTACAAAAACATTTGTCCGGCGTCGTATTTTTCTTTTACCGCCATCAGTGGACGTATATTAGTACCATGTTCACGTACCGAGTGCGAGCGGATGGGAATAGTTTTTGCTGCCATTACTTTTACGTCAGGACTGGAATATTATTAAAACGTGAGGTGCTCGGTCGCCTTTTTGGGCGGAACTATCGCTATGATAGCCGTATTGTCACCTCTGTGGGAGTTTTATTTGTTGACGAATGATGGCACAAAAAATATGCTGTAGTATATTTGCTCGGGTGAAAATAATGAAAAGCCTTTTTAGTGAGGTTAATTTAAGGTTTAGAGAGAATCTCCATGCAACGTGCATGCAATGATACCTATAAAAGAATGCAATCTCTTAAGTTCCTTTAACCCCGCGGTTACGCTGCTATGTCAGTAAGTTTTTCCTATAGGATTAATAGGTAATAATTATTATTGATGTAAGTATCTCAAATTAATTTAGCAATCACAGAAGAGATAAAAGTTGAAATGCCTGATTTGACATCACAAAATGCTGTTACAAGAAAAGCAAAATAATTTATGAGTATTTTCTTTAAAACAAATCAGAATACTTAAATTTAACAATTCCCAGACACGTTAAGTATACTTATAAGCTTATTAATCTTATAAGGACCCGCTTGTAGTGGGACCCCACAGCACCAGGTTCAGTCCGCAAACAATTACATTACATCAAGCGTCGCCTGAGCTTTAATGCAATTAGAACTCGGGCTGGGTCCGATTTATACGCAATTGTGTCCCGAGGTGTTGATGCTAATATCGTTATGTGCGCACAATATGCCCACTTTGGGAACTGTATTTTAGCATGCGCTTACTGTCTTAGTTAAGCCATATTAGTTTATTTTGCAAGATAGGCTTGCAGGCTTTATTGTCAAGTCTGTGTCAGAGTTTGCTTGCCTAGAAGATGCCTATTCAATTACATTACCAACGCGTGTGAACTGAATGCATTCGTTTCAACGTCCGCACACCTCCCTCGCACGTCTGTAAAATCTAGTCCTAGACTACTACTAGTGGATGCACGCTTATCGATAAAATAGTAGTTAGAGTGGTTAAGGGAATGTTCTCACAGCTTTAACTGTAGGCCCGTGTGTATAATATTAAGTTCACGCGCATGTAGGTCATACGTGTCAGGAAATGCGGGCGCTGGAAGGGTGATTCGAACCTTAGTGGTTCGTATAATGCTGACGGGTGCTCGTTGTAAAAATGTACGATAAGCAAAGATGTTCTAAAATAAAAATACTTACCCCTAAAAAGGAACCTAAAAATATGTTTTAGACACTTTTCATACACTATAATAAAATATACTTGCAGTTTAGAGCAAAACTTACTGCTAAAAAAAAACATTAAAAAGTAAATCCAAAAATTACATTCACGGAGCTAAAAATACGCGATGACTTGTTCCAGCAAAACCAGTGGCCGCATTGTCCCTGGCAGTGGCTTATGCGGTTAGCTTATGCGTATTGAGGGCAAGACTCGCGCACAAAAAATATTATGAACGCTTCGAAGTGTTTAGTATTGCAGGACTATTACTGTAGGTACGAATGCTCTCGCTCTCCCATAGGTAAAAATAAACTTAATTTGGGTCGTTGTCGCTATCAAGACAAAGGCAGCGGCCCGGATTTACCGTTGCACTGTACTCATCGATTCAATCGTTTCGAATTAAACCCGTCCAAATTAACCCGACAAAAATTGCCACAAACCTTTTTTGGAATTTCACTTATACAAATTTTCACTTAGCCACATCTTCCTTGTTCCAGGTACAATAGCGCTAAGGGACGTAGCGTTAATAGCGCCCTCTGCCGTCAGATTAGGAGACACAGTGCTCCTCGGCTGCAAGTGGACGCTCGAAGGTAACGAGACGCTATACAGCGTCAAGTGGTACCGGGGCAGGCAGGAGTTCTTCAGCTACCTCCCCAAAGAATATCCCTTTACGAGGATCTTCGCGCAGCCTGGGATTGATGTGGATGTGAGTAAATTATTTCTATTAATAGTCTGTCGAGTGAGAGCTAAAAGGCTAAAAGGTAGCTGGAAGTGGGTGGATGAGGAAAGCAGAGGACCGTGTGTGGTGGCGCGCTCCCCAAAAGGCCTATGTCCAGCAGTGGACGAATGCAGGCTGATGGATGGATGGATGGACGAGTGAGGGCTTAGAGCAATTAATTAATGTTATTATACAGGGTTAATTTTTGGTCATCTGCAATCATTTAAGTGGTGGTTCAGAATCGATAAAATGTGACCTTACGTTTTTAAGCATTAAATGTTTTGTGAGTAACTTTCTAATGGCTATGACTTCATAACGACCATGATTAGTGACATAATAATAAAAAAAAATACATTTATTATGATTTCTATCTTAAACTCAAACAATTGCAGGTCGTCGAAATGTAACCCTGTATAATGGCAGCACTGGGGCAATTTTAATCGATCAAGTACTTGCCTTGAAAGTAGGTACTTGTGAGTTGTGGCACATGTGTAGTGTAGTGTATTACACGTAGCAGGAAACACTTTCCTAACTGATCGCAATTTCATCACACATCTTATCTGCCATTTTAATACTCTGTACAATCTGATAATATACTCGTAATTGCATTTGTGACTACTAGCAATAACACTTTCAAAAATCTGCTCTGACAATTCATTTGCACAGAAAAAGCAATTCAATAACTGCAAGTGAGCTGCGTAAAAATCCATACTTCCATACACTAATATTAAATGCGAAAGTATGCACGCGATACTTTTTATTCCGGAAAATTGAGGAGTTGATGCAGGAATTTAAAAAAATTTAATCCACGCGCACAAAATCGCGATCATCATCTAGTGGTTTTATACAAAATATGGAGGCAAATCTGAAAATCCTATTTAATCTGTGTCATTCATAAAAATAAATAAATGACTTAATTTTCGCTCCGAAAATAAGTTAATTAAGTTCTTCAATGTTAAATAACGTGTCGGATCATTGCCGTTCCACTAAATGTCTGATTTTCTTGAAGAAAAACGTTTGATCGCTCGCAGCAGAAATGATGGAGGCACTCCAATTTAATCATTGCCATTCATAAAAATAAATAAATGACTTAATTTCAAAAAAATAAGTAAATTAAGTTCTTCAATATTAAATAACGCGTCGGATCATTGCCGTTCCACTAAATGTCTGATTTTCTTGAAGAAAAACGTTTGATCGCTCGCAGCAGAAATGATGGAGGCACTCTAATTTAATCATTGCCATTCATAAAAATCCTCAGCGCCCGATTCAATTGAACTCATGAATATTTGAAAGCATCTAAGCGAGGGTACCTTTACGTTTTCGGAGCGTTTATTATACAGCGTTTTATAAGTTTTCTGCTGTTATTTTTTGTGTGCTTTCGATGATAGAACGGGCATTTAGCTAGCATGTTAATTTAAATGTCTGACTTTTCGCTCTGGCTAAAGAATTGGCAAGCGATTTTATAGAGATTATGACACCTCACACCCTTCTTATTTATTACCTTTTGTGTGAATCTACAAGTGTTGTTTCAAGCTTTTGTTTAATTTGTAGGCTTGGTTAGGTCGAATTTTGCTACTGAATTTTAAAACCTATTGAGCTGAAATTTTGCAGCGGTACGCGTTTAGTTTGGATGACAATGCATGGTTAGCTACTCGTAAGTGACGTCATCGTAAATCCGATATCCCAAAGACTTCCAAAGATGACGGACTAGTTATTTTTTTTGCACTCACATGATATGGGTATAAATTGAAAGGGTTTGCTGAGTAGAATACGAAAAATAAAATGACTTCAAACTAAATTCAATATGGCGGACGGAATTAAAAAAGATCATAGGTTGAATTCACGGTTGAACCACAGTCACAAATTTTTTCCAGAAAAAAATTAGCGTATGACGGTGCCCAGGATGCAAGATATCTCTTTACTTGTCAAACTAGTTGAGCAGATGGGTTGTTAATCGGAAACTGACAGACAGACAAACATTCGCATTTATAATATTAGAGCATGGAGGTGTGGAAATATTGATAGCTAGATGACCGCGACTTCGTCTATACGTCGATTAAGGATTATTTATTTCCCCGAAAACTTTAATTTTCCGGGATGAACTGTTGCCTATGTGTTTTCCCAAAATGAAACTTACGAGTATCTCTGTACCAATTTAGTCAAAATTGGTTCAACAGATGGGCCGTTAAAGTATGTTTGTCTGCTACGCTATAATGGCCCATCTTTTTAACCGATTTGAATAAAATTTGGTATAGGTTACATCCCGGGGAAGGACATAGGCTACATTTATCCCGGAAAACTAATGAGGTCCCGCGGGAATAAAAAAAAACTTTATCAACGCGGGCATAATCTAGTTTATATTATTAGTATTATATTATAGAAAAAACATTTAATTTAAGGTTACTGTCACTCCTAGAGCAATGAACTATGTTTTCACTGCCTAGCCACGTAATCTAAGTTGAAAAAGTTGCCCATCAGTTCCCATATAAATTTTCTCTTACCGGCTTTTTAAAAGTTTCATAAAAATTCGACAAGGACTTGCCCGTTCATTAAAAATATCTGACATCTCAAAAGTTGCTCAGCATAATAATATAATTTGGAAAATTATTATCTCTCGCTAACTTTATAAACTTTGGTAAAGTTCAGGTTTGCTGCTTTAAAGTTTGGCGTTCTAGAACTATGGAGTAAGTAAGTGGCTTAAAGATACGAGGAAATTTACTTTTCTTCAAATATGTTTGTATCATACTTTGTTAGTTAAGAATATTGTTAGGGGCTTAAGGAAAATGTGTGCTTGAATTTAATGCTTATGTAAAATGAAATAGTTTGTGTAGTGGTTGTGACAGTGGCATCTTCTTATTATAAATGTGAAAGTTGGGATGGATGGATGTATGGATGTATGGATGGATGGATGTACGGATGGATGGATGTTTGTAACTCAATGACGCCAGAGAGGCGGCACAGAAATATTATATATATAGTCTGGAATGGCACTTATTTAAGAGATTATATATAGAAAATTCAAGAGTTCCCGCAGGAACCAAAAACCTCTATCCACGCCGACAAAGTCGCGGGCATTAGCTAGTATAATATAAAACAAGAGAAACTACTACTTTCATAATGACTGTCTAATTACCGAATTTAAATTGAAAAAGTTGTCATCAGGTTGAACATAAATTTTATCTCTCATCGACTTGAAAATGTTTTGAAAAATTCGAGAAAATTGGACACGATTTTATGCCTTCATTAAAAATATCTCGAGTCTCCTTAAAGTGGGTACTTGGTATAATAATACAATTTGGAAAATCTTCGGGTAACTTTCTAACAGGCAAAGCCCCAGGCAAAGCTCTCAGTATGCGGAAGTCCCAGATTCGATATTTACCTGGGTCAGATAATACTTTTGAAGTGAAACTTCTTTAGAATCGTTGTGATTTAAAAATTCGATGAAACAAAAAACGAAACGAAAAAGAGACAAACATATTCATAATAGGATTTAGCCTGCGAGAGAATGAGACAGAATACAAGTTACATTAATCTCATTCTCTCGCAGGCTACTTTTCTGAAGTTACACTTCAGCCGTGTGTGAATTGCACACACACACTTTTTTTACTTAAAGTTTGTGTTAGACAGAACTTCTCAAGTCAATACACTAGTAAGCTTTAACAAAGTTTTATTACGTGTTATGAAGTAAGACGTAATTATTACTAGATGAGGTCCGCGACTTCGTCTGCATGGATTAAGGTTTTTGATTCCCGCGGGAACTCTTCAATTAAAACTGAGATTAACCGTACTGATCCCACTAACGAAATTCGCTAATTTGTATTTTTTTAAGCAAATAGCGAAAGTAACTATGTTCTTATGGTTATTACTATCCAAAAACGGCTTGTTTATATTTCTTACGCATTGATTTACCAAGATATTGGTAAGTCAATGCGAGAAATAGCTTTAGCGAACGCATTTTGTTTAGCGTTCCGGTACGATGGCGTGTAGAAACCGAATAGGGGTGTGGGTTTAATATAACTGCCATGCCCTTAACAGGTTAGCCCGCTACCATCAAGACTGCACAATCACTTACCATCAAATTAGATCACAGTCAAGGGCTAACTTGTAGTGGTTAAAAAAAAAAGTCAATGTTCTTACGCGATATAGTCACGTGATAGCAATGAATTCTAACGAGGCCCCCGGAACCCCGGGCCTGACCTGATGCCCCGGACCGTGTACAGTAAACACAATTTTATCGGGTCGTTAACGCACTTTTCATGTTTTATTGTGGGCCTTTTGTAAGGGAGATTCGCTTTATGACCGCCACTAAAAACCTGCCCGTTTCATACAACTGATCATATAGCGGGTGTAAAAAGCTTATTTTTGCAAGCCAAAGTCTTTATTGGACAAAATAACAACTGCTATGACTTCTTAGACGCACGAAAAATTAGCTGAGGTTCCAAATCTTGCTTGGCCTAGTGGTTAGCATGTTCGATTGCCGATGACGAGGTCCCGGGTTCGATTTCCAGATCGGGCCATAATCGTTTTTCTGTCAGCAAATTACGAGATTGTTACCTTTGTAATGAGATTTACCTCTTATTATTATAATCTCTTTTGCCGGGCTTTTGCTACATTTTGACGATAAAAAAGCATTCAAGTCACACTTTGTCGGTGACCCGTTGTCGTAGTTGATGACAAAAGCGACGCGACTCCATAGAAAATGACAGACTCATCTACGCCACAACGATGACCGCGTGAAGGGTCAGCTGCTGTTTGGTAATTTTGCGTCGCGTCGTGTCAAAGTCTTGTCTTAGTCAAAGTTTGAAAAATAAGTCAAAGTATGAAAGTATGTTTATTCAAAAGAATAAGGTCTCTTTTTAAAGGTCAATTATACAAAGTATAAGACGTGATCTTAAAACTAAAGTTACTGTAGAGTCACATAAGTCTCTGACGTAGGAAAAGGGCCTTACAAATTGCAGGTCAAATAATCACCTAATACAGGTACCTACGCCTTCGTAGAGACATCAAAGCTGCAAACAAATTTTGACTGAATTTGCCAGCTTGATAATACGCTCCTCCACCTTGCTCCTATCACATCGCAGCGTTGTTCTGTCTTTGTCTCCATCGTAAGACTGGTAGAAAATACCGTATCTCCTTAGACTGTGGTATTATGTTGATGACGTAGTTACAAGAAGTTTGTTACACAAGGATATAATTACCCTGTTTTTGTCACAACTTGTTTTGTAGCCCCGCTAGCCCACTCGTATTAATTGTTATTTTATTACTCTATTTTTTTGCTTGGCTTATTTTTATCATAGTCTGGGAAAACCATTTTACTTTGAATATTTCTTTGAGGGTTTATGTTACAATGAAAATAAGTTGAGAGCTAAAGAATATCGGTATTACTTTTGCTGGGTGTATTGAGAAAAGGAAATCTCTATTTTGTATTCAAATCTATCATGTTACACGCGTTACTATCTAAAGGTTTCTTTTGTTAGGTTATTTTTGAATATCAGTTGAATTAGGTACCCATAATTTGTTATGTTCTTTTATTCATGTTCAATCGATTTCAGCTTACGGTAGCCGATGTTTTTTTATTGCTTGCCTAGTGCAACGCAATGATATGGTCTAGGTTGGAACGCATGCCTATTCATTGTTGCCTTGAAGGTACTTAAGTTATACGAGGCAGGAAACACGTGTGCTGGAAGGTATTCCACACCTTACCGATTCCCATCAGAAATGTAGAGCAGCCCCCCGATTGCGTAAGATAATCGTAATCGTAAACGTTTGTCAAACGTATAAACCGACCTGTTTAAGGAGTTCATAGATGCCTGCACGTCAAAAATCACGTATGAACTCCTTAAACAGTTCGAGTTATACGTTATGCACTGTCAAATTATTACGATTGGCTTAGACTTTAGAGTTTAGACAATTGGGCCTCTGACCGTTTCGTGCGGGCAGATTGGACGTCAACCACATAAGGATGCCAGCGCTGCCAATTTCTAGCTATTCTGTGGGAGAACGGTTAAGGAGAAACAAGGTCGTAAAGTTCCTGAGCACATTCACCATTCAAATATATTCAATAAAAAATCGACAAGCAGGCGATATTGCGTCAATGCTGTAAGCTGAACAATTTTGCCTGCGTGAGTGATAACTGATGATGAAGTCTAATTTAGCGAAACCTTCATCGTAAAACGGCAGCGTGAAACGTCTGCATTAGAGGGGAACGATGTTTTGTTTTGTCGCTGTATTCGCTCTAAGTAAAATAAAAATGGCCTGATTTGGCAATTTGATAAAATCCATAGATACCCCTTCGAACCCCCGTTATCGTGCCAAAAATTAAAATAACTATCGTCGAATCAATGCCGAAACGGTCAAGTATTTCATGAAACTTCTAGCCTACATGGATGGTGGCTAGTCACGGCTAAAGCCCCAGACCAGAGACAATAAGTCAGTCAGTCAGTCAGCTGGGGCATTTTAAAAATAAAATTATATTTATTTACAAAATTGGCAGAGGAATGTGAGACCATAAATACTTTAACTATAATATTATCACTAACTTCGCCAGGACGGTCTTTTTTACTCTTATTAAATTTCCTTTTCTTAAAAACATTTTCCACAAGAAGAAAGTTAAGTCCCAATCAGTTCTCAATCTACTTACTAACAAAGTATGAAACAAACATATTTAGTTTCCTATCTTTAAACTACTTTTAGTTTATAATTCGAATATTCAGAGTAGAGAGTTTTAAGATAGTTTAAGAGCTGGTTAACCATTTGTTCAAAGTTTACACTTCGTTTTAACTTTCTTATTAAGGGAACCTTACACTCGAGAAAATATATAAACATCAAAGAGACTATTTATAATTTATATATTTATAAAATAAACTAGCTGATACCCGCGTGTTTTAAAATATCCCTGAAAATTAAAAAGCTTGCGCGTTGCAAGCAAGCAAGCATTGCCGCATTGCAAGCATTGCCGGCCTGTGGGCTAGCAATGGCCCACAAAACAATTATTTATAAAAAAAATTATATACCTACGTATTGTAATATCTTGTTTTTTTGAAAAGAAGATCTGCTGAGTTTCTTGCCGGCTCTTCTTAGTAGAATTATTTTCCGAACCCGTGTTAGAGTCAAAACATGACATAACATAACCTGTGTGTCCTACATGTTATAAATACTATAAATACATTGAGATTGAAATGGCTAGATAATGATGAGGAGATATCATGCGCAGAACCTATAGCTACTCCAAGCTGACACAGCAATTCTCGACAAAAATTATATTTTTCCCGAACTGGGAATCGAACAGCAAAGTAAAGAGCATAGTTCGATGTTCTTTTCTGTTAATGAGCCCGAGACTTGATGTTTCAAAGCTGAATAAGTTAACCACTACACCAAAGAAGCATAAACGTAAACTGCGTAACTGGATATGTTCGAAGGTACACTCGTTTAGATGCTCTGAAATATTCATGAGTTCAATTGAATTGAAAGCCAAGGATTCTTATGAAAGGCAATGATTAAATTGGAGTGGCTCCACCATTTTGTGCTGTGCTTTCAAACATTCTCTCATTATTTGCGTTAGACGTAAAGGAAGGAGGTCCTTAGTTGAAAAAGCTTAGTTAAATTCGATGTAAGCACGAAGCTGACTCGATTTTTTTTCGGTACTTTTTTAATTATGTTCGTTCGTATCTTACGTAAAACACGTGTAAGCAAATGAAAGCAGATATTTTTTTAGGGGATCCGATACACATTCTTAAATCCTATACATAAATTTCTACATTGAACTTGGGTTTCCTTGTTATCCAATATTATAAATTCCCGTGTCTGTCCGTCCTTTCCACGGCCAAGCGAACCAAAAATAATTGATCTTAATAACAACTTTCAACTTAAAAAATAATAGGATTCAAAATACGGAATTTTTAAGTGGTGAATTAATAAATGAAATTCCATTTGCATTTTTTAATTTGATGAATAGACGAGTGTTTCATGGTTTTTTTTGGGGTTTTAAAAAAGAATTATTCAGTTTTATTCTTGATTAAAAGTAATCGCATCATGGAACGGCTGGTTGCGGAAAGCGCACACTGGCACAGCTATAAGACTCATTAACACTAGTGGTTTGCCCTGGGACTTGCCCTATATTATTAGTTTGTACTAGTTTATATACAGACTAGCGGATGCCCGCGACTTCGTCAGCACGGAATAAGTTTTACTGGAACTCCTCAATTTTTCAGGATACAAAGTAGCCTTCGTCGCTCTCCAATCTCCATGTCCTCAACTATACGCATGCGAAAAAATACGTCAGTCCGTTGCTCTGTTGCAGTGTGACGGAAGGACAAACCAACAAATCAACAAACCAACAAACAAATACACTTTCGCATTCATTATATTACAATGATTCATTAGATTACTAAATACTCTTTAATACCTTTTGCATTTCTTAATAGCCATAAAGGAGACCATACACTCCTTTTTAGGGTTCCGTAGCCAAATTTGGCAAAAATGGAACCCTTATAGATTCGTCATGTCTGTCTGTCTGTCTATCTGTCTGTCTGTCTGTCTGTCTGTCTGTCTGTCTGTCTGTCTGTCTGTCTGTCTGTCTGTCTGTCTGTCCGTCCGTATGTCACAGCCACTTTTTTCCGAAACTATAAGAACTATACTGTTGAAACTTGGTAAGTAGATGTATTCTGTGAACCGCATTAAGATTTTCACACAAAAATAGAAAAAAAAACAATAAATTTTGGGGGTCCCCATACTTAGAACTGAAACTCAAAAATTTTTTTTTCATCAAACCCATACGTGTGGGGTATCTATGGATAGGTCTCCAAAAATGATATTGAGGTTTTTAATATCATTTTTTTCTAAACTGAATAGTTTGCGCGAGAGACGCTTCCAAAGTGGTAAAATGTGTGTGCCCCCCCCCGTAACTTCTAAAATAAGAGAATGATAAAACTAAAAAAAATATATGATGTACATTACCATGCAAACTTCCACCGAAAATTGGTTTGAACGAGATCTAGTAAGTAGTTTTTTTTTAATAATTTAAAACTTACTACAGGCTTGTACGGAACCCTCGGTGCGCGAGTCCGACTCGCACTTGGCCGGTTTTTTTCTTTTCGCATTTATAATACGGCTTGTGATTTCACCAATGATGTAACTAAAGAGTAGGTACGACGAAGGTCACTTGGTTAGATAAATATTAGCGGAGGCCCACAGACCCGAGATTATCTTACACCATTACTGGAATTAAACTAAACGCCCCGGCCGGGGCTCAACGAAAACATATGGGAAACTGAACTAAAAATAGTATTGGACCCTGAGGTTTGGGAAAACTGCCATAAACCTCAAATAGAAGAAATCATAATTAAGTACTAATGTTATAAATGCGAAAGTGTGTTTGTTTGTTGGTTTATTGGTTTCTCCTTCAATCACGCCGCAACGAACCAACGGATCGACGTGATTTTTGGCATGGGTATAGTTTAGGACGGAAAGTGACATAGACTACTTTTTATCCCAGAAAATTAAGGAGTTTCCGCGGGAATCAATAGTAGTTTATGCAACTGTCATATAATGAAGGGTATTAAAACACGAGTGTGAGTTTATGAAACGAGCGCAGCGAGTTTCATAATAGTAACGAGTGTTTTAATACCCGTGTTATATGCAGTTGCATACACTACTTTATCTTCACTAATGCAATTTATCAAACAACAAGAGTAAAAGCTGACAATACAAAACACATTGCGAAACATAGCCGCGCGGCCCGCTAAAGCGGACCGCGTACTGGAGCACGTGGTCCACTGTCTACTTACTCGCTGTCCTACTATCCTGCCCCCCGATTATGTAAGAATGGCCGATCAAATCGTCAAAGTTCGGCGTCAAAGTAAAATAAACCATAACAGCATTAAATTAGAGCTCAATTTCGAAACAATTCACGCGTACGTGTATTGTCATAGTGAACTGGCCGCCATTAAAATCTAACCAATGAGAGCGCAGCTGCGCGCGCAGGGCCAATCAGGAGCGAGCGCGCGCTGTTCGTTTTTTATTTAATTGGCACAAGATCTTACCAAAGAGTTTTGTGTATGTAAGTTTAGTAGTTTCGACGAAGTTTTCACGTATAACCCAACTGTTTTCAAAAGCCAGCCTAATATCAAAATTTTATACAACTTGTATGAGGATTTTGACATAAGGCTCGCCAGGTTAATTGGTCGCGTTTTATTGATGTTATAATGAGATTTTACGATATCGATGTGGATATTATACCATCATGTGAAATTGCTTAAATTGAGTGTTTTGTTATCTGCGCTATAACAGTAGTAATTATAAGTCAAGTATTGGAAACATAAGTAGAATGTTATAACATTAGTGTAGATAAAATAACTTAACCCACGCGGATGAAGTTACGGGCATCAGCTAGTAGAAATATAAATCTTTATTATTGGAATCACCTAATGTACAGAGCAATGAATTCCTGACCCTTCGTCCGCGTGGTTTAAGATTTTATGTTTCCCGCGGGAACTCCTTAATGTCCTTCGGGATGCGACCTACCTCTGTACCATATTTCGTTAAAATCAATTGAAAAGATGGGTCATAAGCCCTTATCATTCCGAGAGGAGACTCGTGTTCAATAGTCAGCTGGAAATGGGTTGATAAAAGAAAAAGGAGATCCAACGACGGCCACAGATAGACAAAAGATACAACTGTGTATCACTGGATACAAGAGAAAAACCATGGGACTCTAAGAATTTTTTTATGTTCGCGGACAAAATCACGGAATTGTTTCTACTTAAGCCTTTTTTTAAGATCCCTGAAATATTTCTGAGAAATTTATGGAGGAAAAAAAATCTTCAGGCCTCCGCAGGTTTTGGACTCCGACCGAATAATAATTCCATTTATAAAAATGATAATTTACATTAAATTGTTTTAGTTACCTAAAACAGATGCCAGGAATCAATGTTTGAGGCTTTTCCGTGAAGAAAATCATTTTAAGGCCGTGGAAAATACTGGATTGTTTGAAGTGTAAAATCAGTAATAGTAGGGCGTACTTACCTATAAAAATCTTTTCGGATTTGGTATCTATCCAATTACTAAATCAAGACCTAACATGTAAAAAGTGTAAAGAATATTTTTAAATTACAGTTTAATTATTTTTTTACTCGAATTTAAACGTGATCGCATACCAAAGAAGGATCTGCATAAAACAATTTTATAAATCGCAATTTCGCCCACCAGTGGGGGTAGGCGCCTATATTTAAACGTGACCTCTTTTCGCCTATTTTTACAGTGCATCCAGGGGCCACACTGCCAACGCCTAAAGTAGGTAATACTTAAGCAATATTGCTCAAAATGACAGTTTGATGTCATGTACCTTGACGTTCCTTTAATAAGGATTATAATTCTAAAACACGAAAGTCAACAATAATGAAACAATATGGCTTTAAGCGTTGGTGAACCGCTAGAGCTAGGGAGCCATAATCTCTAGCGGTTCTCGCGGGCTCCTTTGGTTAATCTATATATTATATAAAATTCAAAGTCCTGACTGACTGACTGACTGACTTATATATCAACGCACAGCCTAAACCGCTGGTCCTAGAGACATGAAATTTGCAGGGTGTGTTCTTTGTGAAGAGTAGGTATCCACTAAGAAAGGATTTTTCGAAATTCCACCCCCAAAGGGGTAAAATAGGGGTTGAAAGTTTGTATGAAAGTCCGTCATTTTTCAAGTTATATCCATGAAACTTGGTATTTGAGCTACCGGTTCAAAATGAAGAAATACGTGTTTCGCTATTTTCGAAAATTCTACCCCCATAGGGCTGAAACAGGGTTTGAAAGTTTGTAGGAAAGTCCGTCATTTTTCAAGCTGTAGCCATGAAACTTGGTGTTTGGGATTTCGGTTTGAAATGAAAAAACACGTAATTCACAGTTTTTGAAAATTCTATCCCCAAGGACGTCAAATAGTGTTTATCCTTCAATCACGCTGAAATAGAGCAACGGATCAACGTGATTTTTTGCATGGGTATAGTTGAGGACTTGGAGAGTGACATAGGCTTCTTTTTATCCCGGAAAATTAAGGAGTGCCTGTGGGAATCAAAAACTTATGCCACGCGAACGAAGTCGCGGGCGTGCGCTAGTTTATTATATTATACTGTATGCAATATATGCGATATAATAAACGCATAATTTTGGTATCGAAAGGCTAAAAATTCAAATTTCGAACGTAAAACGGCAATAAGCATAACCGTAAAATTGGAAAATACACCAAATTTACAAAGGGTGCCCATGAAAATGAACCCATCAGAATTTACAGCCAATTTCCGAATCGGAACGGGTTTTCTAATAAACACGCAATAACGTTCCACAATGAAGGTGCCCCATGATCGTTCCAATCTGGAACGGAACGATCGAGAATCGGAACGAAATGTGTATGTTGTTTTTATTATTCAATAAAGTCCGCCATTTTGTAATCCTGCTATTTATTATAATTATATAATATCCATAATTGAATACTTTTCTAGATTATATCTAAGATTTGGAATTTACAGAAATAAACCAAGTGCGACTTTTACTACTAAACCCCATTTTGAAATATCCTCCATTTGGGCCCCTTATGCACTTAATTAAAACTATTGGCGCAGCTATTGGGCAAGCATTAGGTATATTATAATACCTGTTTCCAAGACAATAGTATTAGTAGTTACCTACTTAAATAAGTAGTGACGGATTGACAGCCGAACTTTACAAGTATAAGGTTGTTTGCAGTACACCAATTTGATTGGTTATCGTCTAAATTATAATTAACACAATATGTGCACCACCCAGTCATCATGCAACCAATCTCCTTTCATAGAGGTTGCCTGGAAGAGATCACTTATAATGATAAGGCCGCCTAAACACCGTAACAAGTTGTAAATTCTCTCACGATTCGTGTTACCTCTGTTTTGTTAATTGTTTGTGTGTAATAATAGTAGATTAGTAGCCAAGGGTTGTAAGGCATCAATTGCAGCCCGAGATATTTAGGCGCACGAGCGCAGGGAGGGCGCCTATAGTTCGAGGGTGCAATTGATGCTTACACCCGAGCTAACTACTCTGCTTTACATCTCGATTGTGAGGTAAAGTAGGTCCTTATTACCCCCAAATGGAGCTTGTAGGTGACCAGTTAGCGCTCTAGGGTAATAATGTAGCTAGAAAAGCCCGAGGGCGGTAAGTAATTAAAAAAAAACTCTTCACTCTTTCAAAAAGTTCGCGTACATCTAACCATCATACTTTTTTTAATTACTTACCGCCCTAGGGCTTTTCTAGCTACATTATTACCCCAGAGCGCTAATTGGTCACCTACAAGCTCCATTTGGGGGTAATAAGGACCTACTTACCGAATATGAGAGATGTAAATTGTTTTTACTTACTTACTAACTTACTTAACAGGAGACGTGGATATTACGTCTTTTGGCAGGTCCTCTATTTAAAAATAACTTAATAATAATTTATTTGAAATACCCAATTATTACAAATTGCAATCAACATCATGTAAACAAGTTAATTTATTTAGGTTAGATGTGAATCTATCAAAATTTAGAGGCCATTTCGAATATAAGCGTTTGACTAATAAACACACAATCACATCTCGCAGTAAAGGTGTCCCATGATCATTTCCATCTGAATCGAAACGATCGAGAATCAGAGCGCAACGTGTTTGGTGTATGGCACTTTATTATTATGTTATTATTTGGTTGATCGCTATAGAGCCACTTTAGAGCGTTATCTGGCGGTATAGCAATAATTGGATTTACACAAACCGTAGGTGGGTCCCCTTTCCCCGTAGCATAAACATAAAAGTATAGGATCCGGGTCGGTAACAATTACTGTTTTTATTTCGATAACCGACGCGTATTCTGTGCTCGCAAGTTTATTTGAATTGTATGTAAATGCTTTAAGTTGCGTCCACACATTTGTAATGAAAACTTGAACTTCTCCGTGTAGACGTCTATCTATTATAACAGTTAATTTGATAGTTGCCCGACTATAATACGAGGCAGGCGGTTATTGGATAATGACGTGCGTCCGCCATTTGACTACGGCTCCTCCACAATGAGCTGGTCATTCATCGATATAGACTTATAATATTTACTCTTAGGATCCTATGTTTATGCTCATCGATATCATTATAGAATGAGTACCCATATTACCATATAGTAGATATTAGAAAGCCTACTGTAATATGGTTATTCTAGGGATGCCATGTGTGACCTATTTACGTAAATATATTCTACCTACTGGTAACTTCTGCTGTATGGGATAAGTATTTATACTAATATTATAAATGCAAAATTGTGTCTGCCTGTCTGTCTGCTACGCTTTAACGAATTCGATCTTTTCAACCGATTTTGATGAAATTTGGTACGAAGGTAGGTTACATCCCGGGGAAGGACATATGCCGGGAAATTAAGGAGTTCCCCCGGGAATTCAAAAAACTTTATCCGCGCGGCCATTATCTAGTAAATTCTATTATCATCCAATGTATGTAAGCTGTATCTGTGACGAATTTCATTAAAATTGATTCAACAGTTTAGCCAAAAAGCCCGGGACCTCACATTAAAAATACCAATAAAAATATGTGGTTGACAAAGCTAGTAGGTATAATAAATAAGTATCTCATACAAAGTTCATCATTTATTGATATATCCACTTGAGTAAGCATACTCGTAAGTGTCTGCCGCTTAAAGAAACTTTCAACTTTATTGATATTAGTTTGTAGTACTAGTAACTAAACGATGAATACGTAAGTTCGCTTTAGTCCCACTTTAGTCATTGAATTTAATGTGCTATAACTTTAGAAGTTTGGCTTTTGTTTATCACATATCTCATCTACGTCTCTCATATCTTGTTCTCGATTGGCTCGATTAAGAGACCGGCAGCAACCTGCAGCGACTGGCGATTTTTTTTTTATATACAGGTCCAAATAGTGACGTCCAAAGAAAAAAATTCGATTCCTCGTACCTAGCCTATCCGGAAATACCCCATGTATGTTCAGCGATTTTTGGTAGTATTCGAGTTATAATTTTTTTTAGTTTTATCGTGAGATTTCTGAGGGAGTGAGTGTTAATTTTTTTCTTTTTTTTAAATGCTTTTTTCAGTTTTTTTTCTGTGAACATGCTATGCTAGGCTAGAACATATATAGGCTAGTGCTTGGCTGCAATCAGACCGATTAGACAAGCGACCGTACCGACGACTGTATGCCATAGAGTTAATATATCTCTGTATGCTACAATACGGTTCCTATACATTTTACATGACTGTATGAACCAGATGGTCTGGCTAACACGTCCAAATTCTATTATACCGTAAGAATGGCCACCAATAGAAACATATAATCCGTTCGAGGTTAGGATCCTAGATTTTAATCTAAGTGGAAGTGAAAATGATTGACATTCGTAAAGTAAAGATGTAACTAGATAAGTAGTGTAAAACGGGGATAATTAGTCTGGGCATGATAACTCTGCGATGGAATAAATGGGCAACTCCGCCAAAAAAAATTTTGTGTATCTGTCTCTGTAATCTGTTTTCTTACGTCTGTCATTTCGGATGTCAGATTGTTTATTCTCGCCTTAATTTTTCGCAAAATATGAGTGGAATAATGGATAAGCCTATTATTAGATAAGTGGATATGACATGATTCATAAATTCCAAAGCCTCGGATACACGGACAGCTTGAAGCAGTCAGAATGGACTGCTTTAAGCTGCGACTGCATAGTGAACTACAGTCTTCTACGTACACACATAAATGGAACCGCTCGAGCAGTTGCGGCTGCTTCGGGCGGTTGGCAGCAGCTTGAAGCTACCATTGATAAATAGTAGCTTCAAGCTGTTAAACTATGACTGCAAGAGCGGTCCGTACATGTTGATCACTGGCTAACTGCTCGAGCAGTCCGTGTATGGCCGGCCTTATATTTGAAAAAATAATACAATTTGCCAACCTTAGCCAAAAATTACAATGTTTACAAGATATCGAAGGGCTGACCATTGAGCACTTTTTGGTAGGGGGTAAACTTGTAGATTCGTCTCACCGTCACCGACATGCTCGCGTTCTTACGAAGACAAAAGGTCTTAAATATAAATATACTACATTCGTAATTAAACTTTAATTCCTTAGTTTTAAGGTTTATATTTTATTTATTTTAAATTTATGTTTTTTTTTAATTTTTTTTAAAATATATTTCTTTTTTAAATTAAAAAAAAATATTTAAAATAATTAAAAAAATTATTTTAAATATTCGTTTTCACTTCTATCGGCATTCCCTATGACTGCTAATTTTTTTTTTTAATGTACGTATACCCTACCTACCTATATGGGTAGATGCCCCACCATGAAAATGCTAAGGATAGAATATTATGCCTTATGAAATAAAATACGCATTACGCAAATATGAATGTTAATTTGTCAAAACAGTAGGTGTCTTTACGTTGATGAGCTGCCAACAAGGCTTACTTTCGTAAATTTTAATTAAAGCATGCGATGCATGAAATCTATTTGGCAGCATAATTATAATTTAAACTTGAACCGCTATCGGAGTGCGGGCAGTTTGCCTTAATGACAGTTCGCCTCATCATTGGGTAGTTACTGGCCTTTATTAATCGTAGAGATTTGGGTCAAAATGGACTGTACGAAATAGTCGCTTATTTTGAGTTCATTAAAATCCCTGAGCCAACTTTAAAAAGCTTATTTAGTCTAGCGGTTTATCTTTGCCCTATATTTGCGTGGTTGGGGTTCAATCTTCGGGCATACATTTCTGACTTTCTGAGTAACACGCCTTTTAAGAAACTAGCGTTTGCCTGCGACTTCGTGTGCGTGGATTACACAAATTTCTAATCCATTTTTTACCCTCTTAAGGGTTGAATTTTCAAAAAAATTTTTAATGAATGTCTACGTCATAATAGCTATCTGCATGCCAAATTTCAGCCCGATTCGTACAGTGGTTTGAGCTTTGCGTTGATAGATCAGTCAGACACCTTTTCCTTTTATCTATTTAGATATCTACCGATAAGACATATTCCAAAATCGGTTAAACAAATGGACCATGAAACGATAAGACAGAACAAAACAGACAGACAGACACATTTTTGCTTACTGAAGAAAACCTAAGATTTTTACCACCAAACCAAAAACCAAAAACTTTTAAGCGCTAGTTAAAGTTCGTAAATAACGATTATCACACAACTCAGACTTGATAAATCTTAAGTAATGCTGGAAAATCTTCGGATTTACGGCAGTTTGAGCTTTTACAGTAACAAAGATAGATAGGTTCACTCTCCTTCCGCGAATTTCATCACGCTAATCGGCACATGACATAGTTGAAGGAATATCGCATCAGTTTACTTCGATAACTGAGCACAAAGCCGATTATAACGAACTTGTAAACTGATCGCTTTCACCACAATTGATACTAAGTGGGTTGAACACGTTAATCTACACGATATTATTCACCTGAAGGAAAATGTTCTATCACATTGCATGTATAGGTATGTTTTATAGAGGGTTAATTTTAAAATACTAATTATAATAATACTAATATTATACATGCGAAAGTTTGGATGGATGGATGGATGTTTGTTACTCAATCACGCCAGAACGGTTGAACGGATCTGGATGAAATTTGGCACAGAGATTGATTATAGTCTGGAATAACATATATTAATACTTTTTATCCCGGAAAATTAAAAAGTTCCCGCGGGAACCGTAAAACCTAAATCCACGCGGACGAATTTGTAGGGTAGTCATTTGAACTAGATGGGTGACCAAATTTTTTTTATTTTTCATATATATACCTACTAGGCGACGCTGTCACCGGGTATCTATTAATTCCAATGATAGCTTGTAAAGATTGTATCTTGTAAAGATTGTCTTTACAATCGTGCATTGTCGACTGAACATCTCCTGAAGATGCTCCGGTGTGATAAGGGCAACTCTCTACATAATTCTGAAAAACTTTTGTTATTTTTAATCTAAAAAAACTTAATACTTTCTATAAAAAATAAAAATTTCGCACTGCACAATCTAGACGCTCGTCGACTCCGAGTTTTTAGTAGGCAGTAGTAGGAGCAATAGCAAGTCCGCCGCACTTCGAGCGTGTCACGTGGAGAAATGCTGTCTTAGAGCAGCCAAATGATTTTTTTTTATTTTTGTATGAAAAAAAAATAAGTAATTTTTTTTCTCAGAATTTTAAAACCCGTAGAACAAGAAGGACTGCATTACTGCCGTGTACGGATATTGTTAGCATTTTAAGTATATTTCCCTGTTGGTCACGCGTTTAACATGTTCGACCACGGATGACGAGATCCTGGAACCGATTCCCAGGTCGGGTTAGTATTGCCTTTTTACAATTCTCAGTAGTTACTAGCCAGGAGTAGAGTGAACGAATGAGCCAGGACTTAGGAAGTTGTCTGGTTTTCACCCCTCAGAGTCCGTAAAGCCGTCGCGGAAAACAAATTTTCCAAAATAATAATCGTGTGAAAAGTTCTAGGTAAACATAGTTTCAGTAGAGGTACTCTTACCTACCTACTACTTCGCTGTCCCTTTATGAGTATAATGGAACGTGGAGATTTCTAATTGAGCTAAGATAGCTACAGCACCTGACTGCCAATTAGATTAGATTGTCCACGTATTATATTAGATTGTGTGGAGTTTCTGTTTCTAGCAGATGGCCTTAATGGGTGAAGCAACCCTATCACTAAAACTTGTTAAAATTGGATAGAACGAGATTAAAATTTAGTAAAAATAAGAAAATATGAGAAGTTATCCTTGTCATAATAATATATTAACTGTGGGGGATGAGCGGTAAAGGATACGAAAAAAAATTAAATTAGAAATAATAAATTCTACTTTTAAGAATTGACGTGTTTCGAGGATAAAGTGGTATAATTATACAAGCACTCGAACTTGCCCGCGACTTCGTCCGCGTGGATTTAGTTTCTATTTAATCGGTGAAAACTGTTTGATTTTCCCGAAAAACCTGTAGATCTATGATTTTAAATTTTCTAGATTAAACTAGATATTATACTGAAAAAGTACCACTTCTACATCAATTTTGAATTCTGTGGTAGGTACCTAAACAAAGCGCGAAATTAAAATGCGTTTTGTACATTCGGGTCCCGTGTTGCCGATAGAAATAAAACGACGATAACATTAATTTCAAAGTAAAATTTTGTTTGTTGCGGGCAACTTTTATTATTTTACTGCGAGCTCAATTTTATTTTAGCGTTGTATTTATACTTTTGAATGTTACTTTTTAACTTATATATAACTAGCTTTTTTCAGTAGCATCATTCGCAAAGATGTTGTTCTAAAACGCTAAATATCTGAAGCTTTTTAAAAAGAAAACTTTAAGGAAAATTTCATTTATTAAGCCGTAGGTACATATTTTATATCACAGGCAGTAAGTTTCACTCATGAATTTCAAAACGAACTGCGTTTATTATAATTTATTTATGATTTAACTAGATGATGCCCGCGACTTCGTCCGCGTGGCTTAAGGTTTTTTGATTCCCGCGGGAACTCTTTAATTTTCCGGGATAAAAAGTAGTCAATGTCCTTCCCCGAGATACAACCTATCCCTATACCAAATTTCATCAAAATCGGTCGAACATATGGCCCGTGAAAGCGTAGCAGAAAGACAGACAGACGGTGTCTGACCGACACACTTTTGCATTTATTATATTATTAGTATGGATGAATGATTTGAATTATTTATTTATTTCTCGAAACTAACTTGTGCCACATTAGAAGTCAAGACTCTATCATCGGTTCGAAAAGGTGATTAATAATAATAATATTTTTATAGACAAAGAGATGACGGAAACTTTATTTTAGTTGCTTGACTTAATTCATTCACTACGTGATAGTTTTTGCTATTTAAAAAATGAACACTCTTAGAGCTTATTGGCGTATTTAATTAACGCAGACGACTCGATACAATCGCGATTGAGAGATAGAGAGAGAGAGAGAGAGAGAGAGAGAGAGAGAGAGAGAGAGAGTAGAGAAGTAAGTATGTAAAAAAGAGGAATGCAATAGTGGCCCCTCCAGACAGGTTTCTTAGATTCCTGGTTAGGCTTAAAGTACGTCCAGGGGGCATACTACCATCGCTTAAAGCAGTATTGTTTTAATATTGTTAACGTTCGTGTACTAGAATTATAATCCTTATTTTAGGGACGTCAAGGTTCGTGGCATAAAACTGTCATTTCGAAATAATACTGATTTAAGCGATGGTAGTAGCCCCCCAGTAGTATTATGCATAGCTTTGTCTTTTCCAGTAGCAGTAGGTAGTAAGTATCTAGTTCTAGTGTAGTCGTGGCTTTATGCATTCCCATTTTTATCACGTGTTGAACTGTTGAACCCGAAAAAGAAACTATAAAACCAATACAAAATGCATTTACATTTATTTATTTGCTCGTACATTTATTTATTTGCTCCCCGTTCCGCCGATAGAAATAAAACGACACGGTAGGCGATATTAATTCGAATGCACACTTTTCCGCAAGCAAAATAAACAGTACAATACTCGACTGATGGTTGGTGATTTGGCAACGTCCCCCGATCGAGTCAATGTTCTACTCATTCTGACTATCAACTATGTCGTTTGCGCTTATAGTCTTATAGCTAGTGGAATATTTAACCTAAGAATTTAGTTATTAGAAACAAAAACAGTATAATACCCACCTGATGGTTGATAATTTGGCAACCTCCCCCGATCGAGTTAATGTTCAACTCATTCTGACTATATATCAACTATGTCGTTGCGTTTATAGTCTAGCATCTAAAATTACTTATACCAGGCTCAATGCTCCAATAAAACATTTATACAGTACAATCTGAATGACTTATATACAATATGGCAATTTGACAACTTGCTCAATTGAGCCAATGATCTACTACATTTCATATGGTAGATATTATATTATACCGGTCAAATATGAAAGTAGCTGTGTTCTAGAATAATTAAATAGAATAGAATTCTATTAACGAATTGTATCCTTAAGATGAAATGAAAATTAAATTTATTGATAAAAAGAAGATTGAAGATATTATATGTTACAGTTCATACACTAACCACATTTCTTTTTAACTCAACAAAATATATCATTTTGGAAATTGGTAAATTACTTGTGCCTGTTGTTCACCTGTTTTTGATGAAAACATCATTAAAATGAGGCTTACTCTACTGGTTTATACTAATGTAAATCACTTCATTCAAATTATCTACCATCTCACGGTCTATGAGGTGTATTTGGAAATAGATTCACTGGCAAAGAGAAATGCTTTCGGTTTGTTCGAAGAATAGTTAGTTATTTTCTTTTATATAGGGTTTGAAATATGTCTCTGTGTATATTTTTATTAGAAGTAATAATATATTGAATCTTTTATTTCTACTTTGCTAAAGAACTTGTCCAAAATTGGGCCTTGAACATGAACCAAGATGATTTTAATACACGTGAATAGAGATCCTAAAATATGGCTTTTAGAATTATTTATACATTTTTAAAGGACCCCAATTTGGAGAAAAATATATTTTTATTTTGTGGCTTTTTTAGATCTTTGTCTGAATTTTATCAACAGTAAAAAAAAAACTTGATTTTTTTTTGTCACGTATGTCATTGGGTGATTGTCAAATGTCACTGTCAGTTTTGTTTATCCTAATTTATATAATGGTGATTTATTGTTGTCTAATAATTATTTTACGAATGTCTCAAATACTCAATTATTATTTATTAATCTTATAATGTTGTATGTACTACCTATGTAGTGGAAAATGGGTAGTTTATCGAAATGGAATGTTAATAATCACAATTAATGCGCATTACCCAAGTTTTAGTGTTGCCATCCATCGAAAAATATTTTCTACAAACGATATTTTTCATAATTAATTTTTAAAAAAACGGGGTTTTCTAAAATTATTATTTAAATGGCGTTTAATGTTATATTTTTTTCTCTTTCACGTGATGGCAGTTTGGTTCTGATTCATTGACACTCAGAATAAAAAACCACCCTCCATACTGAACTGGGACATGTCCTTTATTGATGGTAAAAAATATAAAACTTCGGCTGTTTGACACTTACTTATTTAAAACTTTGTTATAAATAAAAAATAAAATGTCTATGGTTTAAACCGACATCGAAATGACATGGAATACTGACATCACGATATAATATTATTTATACTACACCCGCTCGGAAAGTACCCTCTTGCTTTTGTCAAAACGAGGTAGAAAGTACGTCATTGCTACAAACCAAATATGCGGGAGGAAAAGATGTATGAAATTTCATTTCTAACGTGCTAAGCGGGGAGAAAACTGTATGAAAATTCATTTCTAACGCGCAGTTGTTTTTTAATTTTAAGTAAATATGGTATGGACGTTGAGAATTTGCATATGTCTTACCTTATGGAAATATAATATTAGAAGCAGCTTCACCATATTTGACATAGAAAAGTCAAATATGGTGAATGTCGATTGTCGACATCGATGTCGATTATCGATATCGATATCGATGTCGATTGTCGATATCGTTGTCGATTGTCGGTATCGATGTCGATTGTCGATGTCGATTGTCGATATCGAAATCTATATTGAAATAATCCTCAAAATGTAGTCTAGTTGTGATTATCGCTTATTTTCCTCGCAGGTATAGTATAAAGCAATATGTATCACTCGGGAGAAAGTACGATTCCTACCTCGCGTGTATTGCGGCCCTTCGGCTACGCCTCGGGCCTCAAACTACACCGTCGTTAGTAATTGGTCACTTTCTCCCCTCGGTGAACAATGTACTATTATTTAAGCATAGAGTCATGAACTTACAATATTTACCTGTGAATACGTAACAAACAAAAACAAAAATGTCCAGTAGATGGAGTTTGAACCCACAACCATTACAATCATAGAGTAGGTAGGTAAGTATTAATAGTAGATTAGTAGCCAAGGGCTGTAAGGCATCAATTGCAGCCCGAGATATTTAGGCGCACGAGCACAGCGAGGGCGCCTATAGTTCGAGGGTGCAATTGATGCTTACACCCGAGCTAACTACTCTGCTTTACATCTCGATTGTGAGGTTAGTAGGTCCTTATTACCCACAAATGGAGCTTGAAGGTGACCAATTAGCGCTCAAGGGTAATAATGTAGCTAGAAAAGCCCTAGGGCGGTAAGTAATTAAAAAAAAAACTCTTGACTCTTTCAAAAAGTTCGCGTACATCTAACCATCATACTTTTTTTAATTACTTACCGCCCGAGGGCTTTTCTAGCTACATTATTACCCTAGAGCGCTAATTGGTCACCTACAAGCTCCATTTGGGGGTAATAAGGACCTACTTACCGAATATGAGAGATGTAAATTATATTTGATTCAATTTTCCGTCAGTTTATGACCTAATTAGTATAGAATAATAAATCACAAAGCAAATTGTTACAGCATCGAATTATAATACAATGATAAATTACGTCAAAAAATTTCAAAATAGGTCAAAGAGAAAAATTCTTAGCGAAATAAAAGTAAGAATTAACTTTCGTGTCCTTTATGTTCTTCGAATTATTTTCGCTTCCAGACAACAAAAAAGGAAGGGGACGTTAAAATACCAGTATTTTTCCCCATCCTTTCTGCTGAACAAATTCTAAAAATAACTTATAAAAACTGCGAACACTAAGATGACAACCCTAATGGGTCGATGTCGTTACAAATTAAAATGAAGTTGGTAAACAAGAAGATATTTTCCGATGGACGCTCGACGACCTCCGTGGCGCAGTGTTGAGCGCTGTTGTCTTAACGTGCGGAGATCCCGGGTTCGATCCCTGGGTCAATTTGGGAATTTATAATTTCTGAATTTTCCCTGGTCTGGCCTGGTGGGAGGATTCGGCCGTGGTTAGTTACCACCCTACCGGCGAAGACGTGCCGCCAAGTGATTTAGCGTTCCGGTACGATGCCGTGTAAAAACCAATTAAGGGTTTGGGTTTAATATAACTCCCATGCCCCTAAAAGGTTAGCCCGCTACCATCTTAGACTGCATCATCACCTACCATCAGGTGAGATCGCAGTCAAGGGCTAACTTGTAGTGGATAAAAAAAGATACCTTCCATACTAACATACTATTAATCCGAAAGTGTGTCTGACTATTTGTCTGCTGAACTATGACTACCATTTGTCACGGCCCACTTGTTCAACTGATTCTGATGAAATTTCACGAGAGAGTTTCCACGGGAGTTTCAGAAATCTAAATCTACGCGGACGAATTCGCGGCCATTATCTAGTTTTACCAAGTTTTAGTTCCAACGGGAACTCTTTAATTTTCTGGGATAAAAGTAACCTACGTCCTTACCTATAATGCAACTTATCTCTGTACCAAATAACATTAAAATCGGTTGAACAGATGGACATGCCTAGACAGACAGACAGACAGTACACTTTCGCTTTTGTATTGTAAAATTAGTATGGATTCAACTCTGATTAGACCACTAAATACGACACCTCCACTTCACTCAACTCCACTCCACTCCAATCCACTCCACTCCGTTCCGCTCCGCTGCGCTTTAGTTGACGTAAACTCTAATATTAAACTGATCCACAGCGCATACAATAATTAACAATTGCGTTAGGCCACAGAATAGGTAATAGTAGTAAGTTAGGCATAAGAATTTCTGTCTGTTAAACAAACTGTTATTTACCAATGAGCGCGCGATAAAAAACTGGGTCGCAGGAAATTGTTGGACACGAAGAAAAAAACATTTTTAATTACGGCTTTGAGACGAGCTGTGGACGACAATCGAAGCATTCAAGCATAAAGACTTTGTACGTCCGCTCATAAAACGATTTTCATGAGCTTGATATACTTATTTGAGTTTCAAGAGAATTTTTAATGGTCGCAAAGACACAGTCATAATAGCTGGCAAACGAGAAAGTTAAAATTTCGCTCATATTTTTAAGCCATTTTTTTAATGATTGCTAAGCAAATTGAGAGCTCAGATACAGTGAATTTTCAAAGATCAAAGAGATTTCCATGCGGTAATTACGCGAAAGTTAAGTTTTTCTATTTTTTTTTTTGGTAATTGACGATGGTAGACTTTATTGTCACGTCTTATCAGTTATCACGCCTTGAACATATCATCTATACTCCAAAATATCAAGTCTATAGTAATCTATACTTCTATATTAATATTATAAATGCGAAAGTTTGGATGGATGGATGTATGGATGATGGATAAATGGATGTTTGTTACTCAATCGATTTGAAGAAGTCGCGGGCATCGACTAGTGCGCGATAAATTGGCAGCACTTGTCTGATGGCAGCAAAGATGGTGACTAGCCACGTTTAATTGGTGGAAACTCCATGTAGTGATTAAATAAAAATCTCTTTCTTTCTTTCCACGTCCAGAACTCTGGAACTCAGGTTTACCAAACCTGCAACCTGTCGTCGTCAAAATTCAAATTTTTTTTTATTCAAATATACTTTTTACAAGTGCTTATGAATAGTCGAATGAATCTACCACTGGTTCGGAATGGCGTCAACCGATAGACATCAGCAGCTGGGCTTGTGTCTCTTGTCTGTCATAACGACTGCCTGAATCCAGCGACTTGCCTGATGGCATCGGTCCTTCTAGTGGGGGAATCAAAGATCCAAAATATCTGAACCAGCCCCCCAATCATGTAAGAATGTTCGATCAAACGTTTAAGATTTTTGTCAAAGTAAAATAAACCATGATTGCATTGAATTGCTCTAATTCAATGCAGTTATGGTTTATTTTACTTTGACAAAAATCTTAAACGATTGATCGGACATTCTTACATGATTGGGGCCCTGATACCCTTGTTTAGACTTTCATGTCTCATCAATTTGATATTTGATAAACAAGTGAAATCAGCAACTTTTTTCAAACGTCAAAACGTGCGCTTAGTATGGGATACTGCTGTATGAAATACGACGCACTTTTTTAACTTCAATCGATAGTTTTAAATGGTTTCCGAACATAAAACTAACAGGAGAAGTGGATATTACTTTTGGGAGATCCTCCTTTTAACTATTTTATTTATTTTAATTTTTAATTTTTTTCAGTAATCAACAGCGTTACAACTAGTATTTACAATAATTATAACTTAACATCGACACTGGCGAAACAACCTGTGCCCCTGTGGCATACCTAAAAGCAAACATCTGAGAATTGAATTGAATAACTTAACATTAAATAAGGCCATAAACGATTACAGAATAAGAATATTATTATTATTATTTGCAGCCTGTTGTGTCCCAATGTTGGGCAAAGGCCTCCCTTTCCTCCTTTCATTTATCTCGGTCCATAGATATTTGGGGCCAGTCCTCCATAAAGGCATCGAGCTCGTCGCGCCAGCGATTTATTTTTGATAAGAATATTAAAAAAAAATATTTTAACAGAGTAGAAAATATTGCACTGTAGGTAGAACATAAAAGTAAAATAATAATAGATATTTGTAAGTTAGTAATAGTACGTTCGTGAGTAAGTAATAATAAGTGTGTGTGTGTGTAATGACTAAAAAAATATTTGTTTGAATAGTCGTCAAATACCCAATTATCATACTTAAATCCTTGTTCCAGGTATCACGGTCAACATCCCAGCAGGTGGTCCTAAGAGAGGCGACAAAGGCCTTTGCGGGACGATATCGATGCGAGGTCTCGGCGGATGCACCGTCCTTCCACACGCAAGTTCGTTCTGCGTACATCCACGTCGTCGGTGAGTACATAGCCTAAAATATTTGAAGTGAACTATTAGTGGGCATAATAAAAATTGTACGAATGACTATTATTATACTAATAGGCGCTTGTATAACAAGAACGCTAAAGCAAGCAGAAATCCTACTTGTGCGACCGAGAAATGGTTACTATTTAGACGGCTATTTTACTAGTTGGTTTGCGGTGAGGTAAGTAGTGGTTGTACGCATTAGAAAATGCAAGTAAAAGTAAAGTACTTACCACTACTATTAATTTAACAGTTCGATATTTTTCATTAATTTTTTTTTTTTTTTTAAATGTTTTAAATTTTTAATTGAGCTAGAAATATGAAGAGTAAAGACTTGAACATTCCAGAAGGTACTGAAATAATATTTTATTTATTTTGTGATAACTAACACTATTTAATTATAAGTCACTTTAGAATTTTTTTAGGTGTCATAAAAATTATTAAGTATGTGATTGATGAAAAAATTATACATTTTACAATATTATTGTAAGTTTTGTTATGTGAGTAGGTATTTAATTCAAATGCTCGGTCTACTTCAAAATAGTACGGGGTTTTTTAAAATACCTACTAAACTTGTGCTGGGCACAGGCCTCCACTCTCCTAGGAGAGAGGGAATTAGAGCTTAGACCCACAACGCTGCTCCAATAAGGGTTGGCGCGCTTTAACGACTATTATCATGTTAGTGATAATAACCGGGACCGACGGCTTAACGTGCTCTCCGAGGCACGGGGGTGAAACACCGCCAACTTCCTAACTCCGGGCTAGTACTGTGAATTTCTAGTCAAGAAAAACCCAATACTTAATTATGGCCCGACCCGGGACTCGAACCCAGGACCTCGTTGGCCGCACTCTCAATAATTTCAAATTGTCAGAAACCTTTTATCTAGGAAGATCCAAACTAGTGACAAACTACATAGACAAACCATGCCTTCTCTTATATTTAATTATATGCAGAAACAGAAAATAATAAAGAATACGCCAATTCGATAGCCAAAGTTACAATGTTTCGGAACAAACCAGCTACTAACCACAACGCCGCTGGCTTGTTTTTTCTTTTATCCTGCTAGCTTATTTGATATTCTTTTCCGAGCGGCACAATCGGATTTATGTATCTTGAAACTTGAGCTACACCGTTGATAGCTTGTACTGACGTTTACTTAGCCTTATATTTCTCTTTGAGGGCTTTATTCTGTTTTACATGTAACGTATTTTTGACTAAGTGGTCTTTGGTTTTTTGAAGTGAAACTTTTTTAGAATCGTTGTGATTTGAAAATTCGATGAAGCGAAAAACGAAACGAAAAAGCGACACCAAAAAGAGAAAAACATATTCATAAAATAGGATATAGCCTACGAGAGAATGAGATAAATATGACTTGTATTCTACTTTAATCATACTTTTCTGAAGTTTCACTTCTGCCGTGTGTGAATAATTGCACACACACGCTTTTTGTTATTTAAAAATATCAACGAAACGAAAAAATAAAACTAAAAAGCGTCACCTAAAAGAGACAAACATATATAAGATTTAGCCTGCGAGAGAATGAGATAGAATACAAGTTATATTTATCTTATTCTCTCGAAGGCTACTTTTCTGAAGTTTCACTTCTGCCGTGTGTGAATTAAACACACACTTTTTTTTAAATAAATAGCGCTTGACTGCAATCGGAACTGATTGCAAGTTGTGACATGTGAGGCAGCCTAATGTGGAGCGCGTTAAAGATGCCTATTCACTCTTATTTTCAAGGTATATTAAAATCTCCAGCTAAAATCCCGATGCGGGTCGATGCTTGTTTGAAGGACAAACCAACAAACACACTTTCTTTTTTCTAATAATATAGCTGGGATCCGGGGTAACACTTTATCCAGTATAATATTTCTATCCTCTTACAATAATAATACGCCGCTAGCTATAATGAATTCCATTAAATCCTATCTACCAGATTTGCATGTAAATTTGCGCGTGTAAAATCCCAAGCGCAAAGTTATTAAAAACCGAGACCCGAGTGAAAATTCATTGTGAACTCAATAATCGATATTAAGTTATTAAGTATTCGATATGAAAATAAGTTCTCAAGGGGCCTCGCATCGATTCATTTTATTATGATGACCAGGATTATAATATTGAGGTAATGGAAGCGGAAAATGTGAAGAAAAATCGCGAACGTAGCTAAGTTAAGTTTTTTTTATTCAAAGCATTAAGCTGTTGCAATTTTACAAAATTATTGACATTACACTAAGGAACTGCGCATACGTATGTATAGATAGTTCGACAAACTTATCTGACCCGGAGGCAGATAAAGAGGAGGAGGAGGAAAATTCATGAAGATTACAGCTATAGAAATTAAATTAACGAAATAGTGGCGCATAATATGGTTACAATACCCCTTTATTTATACTCGTACATTGGTCCAATACATTTGGCGAACTTTCATGGTGGGTTTTGACGTGCGCTTGGTATCAATTCGGGTATCAATCATATCAATTGGGTGCCAGGGTTTGGGATAATTTTCCAACCCAGTTTCGGTCATTGACTCAGAATCAAAAATTTTAGCGGTTTAGGTTTTGATTACCGTTATTTTAATAAGTACGCGTTCGTACGCGTCGCTAGTATCTATGAAAAATAAAATAAAAACAAAAACTAAACAGGCATAAAAATTAGTTCCAACTTTGGCCACCGGGTCAGATAAGTTTGTAAACTTTTTGTTACCAACACAGGACACCGTTACAGGAATTAAGAGCGTCTGGCCATAGTTCACCAGGCTGGCCAAGTGTGAATTACTTATAGACTTCGCCTACACCTTTAAAGACGTTATGAAGAACTCTTTGGAATGCAGATTTCCTCACGAGGTTTTTATTTACCGTTAAACCAAGTATGCAACTGCAATTAGTTAGGTGCAATTGGTTAGGTTAGGTACAAAACCTAGAAAAATTCGATGTGCGTACCAGAGCATCGAACCCTGACCACACGTATAGGAGGCCGACGATGGTGGTATTAACGCGTTGTGTCGTGACGCATTGTTTCGTGTCTCTCTCTAATCAAAATAATAAATGCATGAAACCGATGTGATCATGTGCGTCTGACGCGTCACGACACAGCACGATACTCAATCAGGGAGGATAATACCATCCCTTAAAGCCGTATTGTTTTTTTTAATATAATCGACGTTCGTGTGCTAGATAGATAGATACTCGTAAATGCTTTATTGCCACATAAAACATTAAAAGGAAATAATAAAGTTAACAAGCAAAAAGAAATAACAAGTGTGCAAAGGCTTATCACTAAAAGTGATCTCATCCAGATAATTTTATTTCTATGGATTTTTTTAATAGATCTTAAGCTTTCTTGAGCTTTAAAAGCTTTTAGATTTATAATCCTTATTGTAGGAACGTCAAGGTACGTGACATAAAACTGATATTTTGAAATGATACAGCAGCGATAGTAGTAACCCCCATGTATCTTTCCAGCTTTAACTTTATATTCTTAGATTGATCATAAATAGTTTCACCATTACCATATTTCGAGCAGTTCCCCATTAGCCGAGGCAGGCAGGTGTTCGCGAAGCCGTAACGATCCACTTCTGACACTACGACGCCCCGAGCCGACTCATTTACGGAAAATTACGTTGCGACCAACTTCATACAGTTTCATAGTTCCGTGCCTAATATTTACCTCATATTTGAAGGCTGTAAACGGACACTTCATATTAAAAGTATTAACAGACTTAACGACGCCCGCAACTTCATCTTTTCGAGGCAGGATTTTTAAATTCCCATGGGGGCAAAGCCCGGCGCAAGTTTTCAATATTCTGATTGCTGGAAGCCGTAGAACGCACTGTGTGCGTACGATAGCATAATAATTATTATGAGACTACATAGTAATGATATTAAATACTTACTCTACATAGTATTAAGTAATAATGACGTACGAGATTAATATTTGCTTGCAAAGTGCACAACATAGTAACAAAAACATGGTAGTAAAAAGCCTGCCTAAAACTTGTCAACAGGAGTACCTACCTACTTAATCCATACTAATATTATTAATGCAAGTGTGTCTGTCTGTCAGTCTGCTACACTTTCTCGGTTCAACTGTTTAACCGATTTTGATGAAATTTGGTACAGTGATAGGTTGTATCCTGGGGAAGGATATAGGGTACTTTTTATCCCGGAAAAGTAAAGAGTTCCCGCGGAAATGAAAAAAACTTAATTCATGCCTACGAAGTCGCGGGCATCATCTAGTATAATAGGTATAACCACGATTTTTCCATTATAGGTACATTCCTTTTGTTCATGTCAGCTTGCAGTAAATAGACGTTTTGACATCAAAAAGTTTGTGAACTGCTTTCGCATACCTGTCTTGAGCCTACCTACAAGTTATCGAGTTTAGTCTCCAACTATTCGAAGCACTGACAGTTCTGCGGTATCTAGAACTTTGTCATGTCTGGCTTGCTTTGCTTTGCCTATTGACAAATTGTTGGTTAGTTATTTTAAATACTGAGGTACTGTTTCTCTTCAAACACTGTCACGCACACACATGCATCCACACGTTCACAAATACATTCTCTTTCACACACACACACACACACTACTACATACACACATCAACATACTCACTGTCACACATACACACACACACACACACTACATGTATACACACTGCTTGGACTACTTAACTTTATACAGTTTATACTTTTACAGTTTGGAGCTACCAACTTAACTTTATACAACTGTAATTTAATATAAAAACTTAATATTTATTTCAATTATTGTATTAAGTACATTTTATGGAAGAGCGGGGTCGCCTGCCACAAATACTAGTAGCAATACTATACTTACTGGGATGGTCCTAATTTCTAAGCACTATGTGAAATTGTTTTACTGAAATAAATATTTTTGTTTTTTTTTTTATTTTAATTTGTTCTCAGGCTGTTATTAATCAGTGTCCATCAATTTACTAAATTGTGGTAAGGGCGCAAACACACTACGACTAGCGCAAACACACTATGACTAAAACACACTACGCAAAACTCCTGATATAACACGTTTTATTCTGTCGCGGTTGTCTATGCTATATAAAAGGTTGCACGCGGAATTTTAGTTCGACAGACAATTTTTCAGCAATCTAATTCAATCGGCAAAAAATAGGAGGTTCTCTATGCAACCATTAGTTCATATCTATCTATTTATTTGTAAGTACGTTTGTATTGTATTTGAATCGCTTCTAAAAATAAACAAAGAGAAAGCGTAACAGCATGCAAAACCATGTCGTTAATTAAAAACAAAATGAATGCCTGCAGCAAGTCACACTGCATTCGAATAGTTCACACGTTCACACGGATTGTGACACATTTTAATTAAACTTACAGTATTGCCGGGTAGCAAGCATTCACACTTATTCAACAGTATTTAAAAATAGTTCCGCGAAATGTTGTAGGCAGGTGTTCATAGCAGCGCCACATTCTACGCTTCGACGCCTCGAGCCGCCTTGTTTGCAGCAAATTATGTCAGTTTCATGCTTGCCTAGTACTTTCATTCAAGCAGTGATTTTCCAGGTGCAATACTATGAATTACCAAGTAGTTTGGCACTAAGAAAAGCCATTAACCAAAAGAAGAAGAAGAAGAAGAATTACCAAGTACTATGGGTATTTAACATCTACTCAAATAAATCGTTTTTTACTGGTTATTAAAAAGGATTTCCCAAAAGTCGTAATGTCTACGGCTCCTGTTAGTTTTATGTTGAATAACTATTTAAAACTATTGATTAAAGAAAAAAAGTGCGTCGAACTTTGATGACGTCACAATTCAAAATTTCATTCAAACTCCCATACTAAGCACGCGTTTTGACGTTTAAAAAAATGTTGTTGATTTGACTAGTTGTCTAAATACCCAATTATGACAAGTCTAACCCTGGAATTCATAAACGTTGGGTAACCAGTCTCTGGCAAAATGCCGTTCACGATTCGCGTAGGACTTGAATGTAGAATCAACCTTTGTTGCAATTCATAAACGTTCGCCAGACAATCTCCTAGCTGAATGGAGAAGAAATGGAGATGTACAGAATATTGTCTATTGATTGACATGTTATCTGTGGAAATTCTCTATGGATGTCACTTTGACGCACTGAGTCACTCAAGTGAACGTCAATGTTTGTTTACAAACAAACATTGACGCGGTTTTCAATTTCCAATGGTTTCCAATTTTAGGGAATAATAGAAAGCAAAGACCGAAGCGAATTCGAAATTTACGTGGTAAAACGCTGACGAATAATACCACTTTGATAGCGGTGATGCACAACTTCATGATTTGTATATCCTGCATAAAGTCAGAGACGGCCAAGCTGACGGTACATCCTGGGCACGTATAAGAATCGCTCTGGAGCACCTTTGCAAAAATATCGCGAAGATATGTTCGTTCGCAGATAACAAAAGTGCAGCTTACTCTCCATAAACTGAAGTCCAGTAGAACTACTTCAGCTCTTACGAGTACGTTCTAAACTGTTCCGGCATGGTGCAAAGATGTGTTCATCAGTGCAGACTTTTGGCCTGAGGGCATAGTATACCGTCGTTACAGGGAAGCGAGAACAAGAATTCCTTCTGCTTCATAAGACTATAATATACTTATTTTTAGAATTGTATTTATAGTATTTTATGAATTATATTGTATTGTGTTATAATTATGATTAAATATTGTTGCCTGATTTAAATAAATAATTCAATGTTAAGATCAAAGTTATCATGTTCTTGCTTAGTCACTGAAGTAATAGGATACCAAATTTCGAATCTATCAAACCTGTATTGGTAGTTGTTCTCATACTTTCTTCAACATATTATGATAATCTGCAAATAGCTGAAGAGATTTTCTTGAATCATTGCTAAGAACACTTTCGATCAAGTCCTCTAAACCAAAAAAATAAATCAAAATCGGTTCATCCGTTTGGGAGCTATGCTGCCGCAGACAAATACACAGATGCACAAACACACACACCCTCTTTTAGCGTCGGTAAGTAGTCAAGACTGAAAGACCATGAAGGTACTTATAGAGCTAGTTTTATGGCATTTATATAAAAATTCTATTTTTATTTATGAATGAATAAGTACAGAAAACTACAAAATATTATAATCCATTTAATATTATTTTAACAATTAATACCAGGCTGAAGAAGGACATTATTCATATTTTTTACTGCTAATATCATTCTTGTATTGCTAGCCACTTCCTTTTCGCCTCAAGAAATGCACATATCATATGAGGTCATCCAACCAAATGAATTAATCCACGACCTTTATTCTAACTTCTTCACACAAGATCTTTGCTCAAACTGAGGATAGTAGAACAGCGTATGTTCTGGAATTGCCTTTAGGTACTGTGTAGTACATACATTAACTGTAGTTCCTTTATTTTGCGCTCGATATTAAGTATGTATTATTCGTCAACATCCTATGTCCTATGAGATAAGTACAGAGTCATTATAAAAATTTTCTTCTTTCTTGTTTACCTAATTCTGTATACCATCAATTAGCCTTTGCGTCTACTAGCCTTGCATCTTTATGTAGGCTGGCCGATTGTGGTATCTTTCAAGAGTCCGTCCTCATGCGGCACTTCTTTCTTCTGGCAATAATTCATAGCCATCGTTTCAATCCCTCCCCGGCCCACTATTAAATACTGAGCGCGTGCCTCTTCTTAGAACGAGAAGGGTAACTTCCGGAAATACCCGTCTGTATCAGGACAGCATAAATCGTCGTAGTTTTATATGCACTGGCTGTAATTAGCGATTTCATCATCAATGTAAAGCCATCATTCGCTTTACACTACACTTTGGATAATTGGTGGATTTATTGGTTTTACCACAAGTACAAACTTAGAAGAACATGTTGTATATGACTCAAATCACATTTTTTCTTCGATTTTTTATTAAAAATCAAGATTTATTACGCACAAATAGCCCACAAAATACAAAAATAAAGCTATGTCAAACTCATGTCATAGCAAAAGCCTCGTTTGATTGTGGGTGCGTTCCGAAATACACTGAGAGCACTGGAAGTCCCCAGTAAAGAGCACTGCCAGTGCTCGCAGTGCTTATAACGGAACACACACTGGGTGCGTTCCGAAATACACTGAGAGCACTGGAAGTCCCCAGTAAAGAGCACTGCCAGTGCTCGCAGTGCTTATAACGGAACACACACTGTGTCTGATTCGCGGAAATCGGCGAATCAGTATTCAGCCGCTGTTAGCGACCGCATGGAGAGTCTCTTTCGACTATGAAATGCAAAAGAGAGTCTCTTTCGACTATGAAATGCAAAAAGCTTGAATTCGATACATAGCGCTTGAAACGTCTCGGAAAAGAGCCGTTCAGTCGATTATGAATTCCACTGTAAGTAACTTGCTAGTTGCAACTAAACTGCGTAAGCTCGAGTTCTGGGTAGAATCTAGCGTAGCCTTAAGTTCTTTTACTTACCGTATTTTAAAATAGTTCTGCATAAACTTGTAGGCAGGTGTTCATAGCAGCATAACGGCCCACTTCCGACGGTTCGACGCCTCGAGCCACCTTGTTTGCTGGAAATTAGGTTGCGTCCAACTTTATACACTTTGATAGTTTCTTGCCTAGTACTTTCATTCAAGTATACTCTAGGTGCAGTAATAGTACTTGCTTTTACAGAAGCAATGCAAATAGCTGCTTCGCTGTTTAGAACTTGGCAGCGTCCATTAAACTTTCAATATTTGTGGCTACATGACGTGTAGTATACAAGTGGTGTAAAGGACATGGAACTATTTGCTCCCTGGATATAAAGGCGTTTCCTAGGTAAGAGAAACCTACAGCAGTATTTTTTTTTTAAATTGCATCGAATACAATTACAAGACAATTTTCATTGTTTGCTTTCCACCATAACTTGAATAAACTTAGGGCATTTTTAAGATAAGTTTACGATGCATAGAATAATATTCAATATTACGGTTATACGTCTAAAGTATTCCACTAACGCTGGCTTACTGGTAAGCTGGCTTTATAAAAGATATTTTATGCTCGAATCTTTTAAACCCGCTTTGCTGACTACGGCCCGACATAGTTTTAAACGTCTCTTGTTGTTCTTCTATTCTTCTCAAGATCTGTTTTTGTTGTATTTTTAATTTAACTGGGAGACCTGCTTGAGCATCGTTTATTGTAGCCTTCAAACTTATTGTGCGAAATAATGAGCCGTGCTAGTTATATGAGTACAAGACGCTCTATTCAAGTTAAATACGTGATACTGGAGCTACATTAATTTACCATTTGTATAGAAATATCAAATTACTAGCTGATACCCGCTACGTCGTCCGTGTGAAATAAGTTTTTTCAATTCCCACGGGAACTCCTTAATTTTCCGGGATAAAAATTAGCCTACGTCACTTTCCAGGTCCTCGACTATACCCGTGCAAAAAATCACATCAATCCGTTGCTCCGTTATGGCGCGATTGAACTGTACCTACAAACTATCTGGTTTAGTCGGTGCCCTGTGGGCTAATTAAACGCCAGCTCGTGAACCAGTTTATGAGACCCAACATTGAACTTTTGGTTTGATCAGATATATATATATTTTTTAATAGGCTAGCGCTTGACTGTAATCAGACCTTCTTGCAAGTGGTGTTGCAGCCTAAAGTGGAGCGCGCTTGCCTAGAAGATGCCTATTCAATGTTGATTTGAAGGTATACCGATATTAAAAGAGGAAGGGAAACTGAAGCCGGAAGGGCAAGGACATTTTATATCCTAGCGGTTCGAATGAGGACTATATTAGAAAAGTATTAATTAAATTAGTGGTAGTAATTTATTCATTATTATTTTTTATTACCACAATAATATTATTTAATAATAATTATAATGTAACCCCGGGATGGAACCTTCTTCTATATGAAATTTCATCGAATCGGTTAAAAAGCTGGGCCGCGAAAGCGTAGCAGACAGACAGACACACCTTTGCATTTATAATATTAGTATGGATTGACGGTATCTAAATATTGAAGACCACTTGAAACATTTTCAAACTTTTTTTTTACCTGTTAGGGGCATGGCAGTTATATTAAACCCATACCCCTATTCGGTTTCTACACGGCATCGTACCGGAACGCTAAATCGCTTGGCGGCACGTCTTTGCCGGTAGGGTGGTAACTATCCACGGCCGAAGCCTCCCACCAGGCCAGACCAGGGACAATTCAGAAATTATAAATTCCCAAATTGACACTGCCGGGGATCGAACCCGGAACCTCCGCACTTTAAGACAACAGCGCTACACACTGCGCCACGGAGGTCGAAACATGCACTTCTCAGTTGCTCTTACGATGTGTGTGTGAGTGAAAAACAAAAGCAATCAGTGGCCCGAGTTGAAATCCTATCCCACGCAATATTGCTCGTAGATAAAATTACAAATAAAAAGTAGCAATACTGGTATTTCTTTGTTACAGTACTTTAATTAAATTTTTCTACATTTATTGAAAGATAAAATTGTGATTTGGTTTGCATCCTAACATAGAAAAGTTTTAAAAGACATAATATTTACAAGTTGAACAGACAGACAAAAAATAATTAAAATAAATACGGTTTTTCGTAAACTCGTCCTTCATACCGTTTTCGTTCTGTTTCAAAGTGTCCTTAAATAAAAATAAATAAATAAATAAATAAATCTTTATTTAGGTTTTCAAGTAACACAAAAAAACAAATTACAAAATAGTGACAAAAAGAAAATAAAGCTTATAGACTAACAATCTGTGTTGTAGAAAATCCTAAAAGGGTATCAAACTCAGCGTATGCTGATATGGTGTAGATGCACCATATCAGCGCTGATTTTCAGTTGACCCCTATAAAATCCTCGGCGTCTCGGACCGGTCCGGGCTGATCAACAAACTTAATTTGCAAAACAGGAAACTTAATATATTATCTACCCACTAAAATTATAACTAAGCATATAACTATATAATTATTACTAAACATAACGCTCTGTGACATAACGTGACACTAATATTAATAAACTGTATGCGTCTGAGTCTGCATCACTCACGCACACACTCACGCATCACTATTCTGGACTATTCCTGGTCGTTTTCTATGATTCCTCTATGGTTTTATGTTTATAATCACGGAATTAGGAATTTTAATTTTACGACTATCTCTATAATACACTAGCAAAGTACCCAAGTGACATTCTATGACTCTGTGTAAAAATTATTATTATCTGTGTTCATAATTTGTTACTTGTCTCTATTCTTAATTAAACAAAAACAACAAATGACCAATTATAATTGTAAATGATTCTAAAAAATACTTATTTGGGCCTTGGGGTATATTTCATTAAAGCCGACTGATTCAAACAACAAAAGACACATTTTGACCTATTTGTGCTGCCTCTCCGGGTATTTGGATGAAAACGCGAAGCAATTAAGCATACGTAAATACATTTTCACCTAACTAAATTTTTGCTTGTCTAATAAAATCTTTTTGAGCTTACATTTAAAGGTAAACACTGATTTCAGGTTTTGCACTGGCGGCGGGATTATATTCCAAATCCTGGAAAAAGCAAGTCTAAAACTGCCCCGGAATGCGGCGGTCCTGTGTTTTGGTATAGCCATATTGCATGCCAAGCCTCTCGGTGCATATCTACTGTGCTGTCTTGCCCATTTGATCTTTGTGAAAAGATACTCCGGTTTACCAGTAGAGATAACACCAAATAACAATGTAGCTAGGTGCAGGTTTCTCCGGGCTGACATATTTAGCAAATTTGCCTGATTAAGATATGGACTGATATGTGAACGAGGAGCAATCGTAAAACAAAAGCGAGCGCAAGCGTTTTGGACCCTCTGAATTAATTTTTTGGTTCTTTCCAACAAACACGGCCCATATGCTGTGTCGGCATAGTTCAGCTTAGATAAAACAAGTGAATCACATAGCCGTATTCGAACCTCTACACTCAGGTAAGATCTTATTTTATACAGAACTTTCAATCTATAGAAACAGTTCTTGGCAATATTTTTTATGTGCGACTCAAAGTGTAAGCTTGAATCAAAAATTACACCCAAATTCCTTGCCTCAGAAACTCTTTCTATGCAATTGCTTCCTATTCTGATTTGCATATCTAAACTTTCTATAGTTTTTAACATTTTAGAGGTTCCTAAAATCATGCATTTTGACTTCAGAGGATTCAATAACAGCGAGTTCTTTTCTGACCAGTTAACTATTCTATTCAGGTCATCATTAATTTTTGTTTCAGCATCTGCAGCATCCTGAGGCATAAAAGAGAAGTATAATTGCACATCGTCGGCATAAAGATGGTATTTGCAATTGGAGACACAACGGGTTATATCTGCTGTGTAAATCGCAAAAAGCAATGGACTAAGTACCGATCCTTGAGGCACTCCTCGAAGTACTGGAGACGTTGAGGATATCAAATGGGTACCATCACCTTGGACTATTTGCACAAATTGAGACCTGTTACTGAGAAAGCTGTTAAACCATTTAATAGTTGAAAACCCAAATCCATAGAACGACAACTTAGATAGCAGTAACGAAGTATCAATTGAATCAAATGCACGGGAAAAATCAAGCAGTACCAGAACAGTTCCCATGCCTTGGTCCTGGGCAGTTAGGATGTTGTCAATGACATCCATGATTGCCGTTGTTGTACTGTGACTTTTCCTAAAGCCAGACTGGTGAACTGGCAATATATTGTTTTCCTCTACATAAGATGTCATTTGAGCACATACAGCCTTTTCCAGTACTTTAGATATGCATGGTAATATACTAATAGGCCTAAGATCCTTCATGCTGGTTGGATTATTTACTTTCGGAAGAGGTTTGACTATAGCCGTTTTCCATGCATTAGGGAAGGTACTTGTTGTTATAGATCTGTTAATAATAGCTGTTAGAGTGCCTAGACTCTGTGGTAGTGTCCAGTATAACATCTGCAACGTGATTTCATCTAGGCCTTGCGCATTTGATTTTAAACCTTTCAGAATTTTGATAACCTCGGCCTCTGTCACCGGTCTTAGGTTAAAGGTATTAGGCCCAAACGTATTGAATTCATAGTATGTGAGATCAGATAATGAGAGCCTTTCACTATGCGGGATATTCAAAAAGTGTGCGTTTAACGCCTCCGGGTCACATAAGGTCGATGGTATGTCATAATCTTGTTTCTTACTAACCCCTATATTTTTTTTAAATGTTTCCACAACAAAATTGGTTTACTTATGCACTGATTTATGTAAGTCTGAAAATAAGCTGTTTTTTCTGCTTCCATTGCCTCCCATACAAGTTTTTTAAATTTCTTGTAATACTCCTTATGGGATTCATTTCTTGATGCTTTATATCTAGAATGACTCTGATTTCGCAGTGCTATCATTTTCTTAATGGTGTAAGTTATCCAAGGGCATGTTTGCTCATTTATCTTAATCTTTTTTAAAGGCGCATGGATGTCAAATAAGGTTAAAATGTAAGCATTAAAATTCAATACCATATCTTCAACATCATTTAAAGAGTTGATGTCACCCCATGGAACATTTTTTAAGTCCACATTAAAGTCCTCCGCAATAATGTCTTTTAGTGGTCTAATAGTAACCCAACGGGGTGCTATTTTAGCCTTCTTTAGGTTAAATGTGACAGTGATAATGGCATGACCACCTAGCTCTTTTACGTGATTTACTTCCACATCTCGGATCGAGCCATCTGTGCAGACCAAATCTATCAAAGTCTCACTGTGATCAGTGAAATGTGTTGGTTCTGTTACTACCTGCTTAAGGTTAATGTAGTTTAAAAAATCATTAAATAGTTTAGTTTTGCTGTCAAGTGGACTAAGTAAATTGATATTGAAATCTCCCAAGAGTACTAGGTTATCACAACTCGAGAAAAGAGTCAGAGATTGGGTCATAGAGTCAATAAACAAATCAACATCCTGCCATGGTGGCCGGTAAGCTGTACCCAACATAATCTTTTTGCTACCGACCTTCAAACTTAACCACATTTGTTCTACTGAGTGGGGATTCGGATGCTCACAGATAGTGAACTTTATGCCTTTCTTTACATAAAAACCCACTCCCCCTCCGCGCCCCCCTTTTATATTTGACGGCCGCGGTGAGTGAAGAAAGCGATAGCCAGGTACTTTTGGAGCAAGCCCCTCCTCCCCCTCCTTAAGCCAGGTTTCATTAATAGCTATTATGTCTACTTCTATATTACTCATCGCCACCAAGAATTCCTCATGTCGGGTTCCAAGAGAGCCTGCATTAAATAATCCAACCTTAAAGAGTTTTGACTTAACTTTTATGTACAAGCAATTTCATATTTATGTAAATTTTGATAATAAGTATAACCATTTGATTCAATTCGTGTAAAAGGCTCTCAGTTAAGATGCGGCATCCACTTGGCGTGATAGAGATCATCACAACATCATACTCATACATTTGCGGGTAAGCTAATTTATTACATGCAAAAGTGCTTGTTTGAACTGATAATTCATAATTTACGTAATATAGAAAGGGCTGAGTTATAGTAGAAACTATAAAAAACACCCGGGGGCAAAACACCGCAGCAGCTGGATAAAATAGAAAATATAAATTATAGACCCAATGTAATAAGATATAATAATTATTGCGTAACATGTGTGATAACTGACTGTTAATTATTGTGATAAGCAGTAATATAAGATTACAATTTTTAGTGTCAGTTGTGTTTTTTACTCTCAGTTTGCTATACCCAATTCCAACAAAGATACACTGAAGCGCTCCGCATATTACAAAATCTAGCATACATCCTGTGTCTCTACATAGAGACAGACTTACATAATGAAAGATACGGACTCGGGTATCCGACCTAGTTTTATGCCTTATGTTAATCTCGCTATTTAACCAATCACCTGCGTTATTAGACTTCCCCAACTCTGACGACACCAAAAACACGATCAACGTCTGCCTCTATCTTGATGCTGTGAGCGGGCTGTCCTTCTGCCTTCCGCGCGTAGATGCGCCCACGATTGGTCCAAGTGAACTTCCACTGCATCTTCCGCGCTGCTTCTCGCGCAAGGTAGAACAGGTGCCGGTTCCTCCGGGTCAGCCTCTCGTTGACATAGAAGCGCTTGGGCGGCGCGTTGAGGCCAATGTCTTGTGAGGTGGCACCGCGCCGCACGCGCGCGCCTCGCAGCAGCTCGTCCCGCAGGCCGCGCCGCGCTAGCCGCACCACCAGGTGCCTGCCTCGGCCCACTCCGACTGACTGATCGGCGCTTTCACTGGCTCTACCAACCCTCTCTGCGAAGATGATGTCCTTGCTCTCCAGCTCTACGCCGAGCTTTGTTGCCAGGACTGTGACCGTATGGATCGGGTTTTCCCCTTTCACCTCTGGCAGGTTCGAAATCTCGATGTCAGCCTGGAGAAGCTCCTGATCTCGTTCATTGAGGTCCTCTTGCAGTTTAGCTACAGTTTGCTCTAAGACGCGCAGCTCATCGCCTCGGTCTAGCCCATCCTGCTGACCCGTTGCGAGGGCGCCTTTCTCTATTTCCCCCAGCCTTCCTTCGATGGCATCAATGCGTCGGCTACAGCCTGTGATGGCACCTCGCATGTCGAACAGCTCTACACGGAACTCCTTCAGCTCCTTCCTGACCTCTCGCAGTTCCTCGCGGAAGAGGCGCATTTCCATACCTAGGTCCAGCGGCTGGGTAGTGTCGAAAACCGTGTCATCACAGGCAGCTCTCGTACAGTCTTCTATCAAAGACTGCGAAGAGCCTCCAGAGGCCGCCGACGCATCCACTTGGTAGTCACTACTTGCGTGCTTTACAGGAGTTGCTGCGTTGCCTCCTTTAGGCATTTTGGTTTTGCACTCCGGGCACATCCAACCCGGGACAATCTGTGCTGCTTCAGGTATACCTATGCACGCCTTGTGATAGAGGCCTGGGCAGACACTACACCTGGCGCCACCTACTGCCGAGAGAAACTTCCCACATGCACCGCAACGCATCATAGTTGGAGACATCCCTAATCGATGGTTTGCAAGGTAATGCGACCGTCGCCCGAAAGATGGCGGTGTATGTTGCTGATGACTTTTAATTCTCACGTACCGGTCCGAACCCTACACTGAGCAACCCTTTTGCTCTTGCTGATTTTAAGATTGCCTCACAGATGGCGCTGTATACAGTCAGGACTGCAGGGTAGCTATTTATCCAACAGTGAAAGAGAGACGCTATGTACCCTCTTTCCTTTATAATTACAACTCGGGCCCCACTTTTAAATCCAATTTATGGGCACAACACTTCACTGTTCCAAAATATTTATACTTCGAACACTTTATATGATAAGTGAACTCTGTCCCAAACTCACTAATTCAACTCAACTCCGCGATTTGTAATTTTAAAATGGATAAGACTACGCAGCCGTACTTCCGTGACAGGTCCGCGACGTCGAGTCCGAAATCCTTCAATTAATATTTTCAAAATATATAATTGATGTGAGACTTGAACTACTAATATTTAAACATCCATTCTATCAGAATTTATGCATGTTAATATTGACATAATATTTTTAAATGGCTTTGTGTTCTGCAATCCAAACCTCAAGTTCATTCGTAAATTACTTACCTGTTTAAAGGATCCGTTATTCCTTAACATCCATACTATCCATACTAATATTATAAATGCGAAAGTGTGTCTGTCTGTCTGTCCGTCTGTCTGTCTGCTACGCTTTCACGGCCCATCTGCTCAACCGATTTTGATGAAATTTGGTACAGGGATAGGTTGTGTCTCTGACATAGGCTACTTTTTATCCCGGAAAATTAAGGAGTTCCCGCGGGAATCGAAAAAACTTAGTCCACGCGGACGAAATCACGGGCATCATGTAGTACAACTCATAATATTTTGATTATTAAATCAAAACTTTCACCGCTTTACATTATTTTCATCAAATAGAAGTTTCAATAAATCATAATTCAACCCTAATAGTAGTAATTCATATTCCTACGTTAACCGCCTATCCCTGATTATGATAATCCAAAAAAGCCCTATCGCAACAAACCACTGAAGATTATTCCTGTCCCGTACCGAATAATCCCACGTCTTACCTCTAAATCACTTTCAGCAAATGGCCGACGGCCCCGCTGGACTTAATTTGAATATAATAGCTCCAGTCTGTCCAGGGGTAAAGGTCTTCTTAAATTCGAGACGCTGTCGGACTACCTAACGTTTATTAACTGAGTAGAGAAGTTAGCTGATTATTTGTTTACATAAACTCTTTATTTTTTAGATGACCTTTTATCTTCTCTTAATTTTGTTTCGGCTTTTCTATCTTTATAAAGATTTTATGCCGATGTAGGTAATTTTCTTTTCTGTGTCAAATGTTTTGTTTATGTTTTTTGGAATTAGTTGATTTCTACATTTTTAAGTAACATAAAAATTACCATTTCGGATTCCCTAATAATATAGCTCGTGTTTATGGTGAACAATAAAGAATATTTCACTCATTCATTCATTCTTCATTATGTTCTCAAAATATGTGTAATGTCTGCCAATCTGCACTTGGTCAATGGTATTGTTAAGGCCCACATATATACCACAGCCATATACTGAGAGAAGCACATTGTGCAGTAGGTAGTATGATGATTGTATTCTCGTAATTCAATCAGATAGATATTTATTTATTTATTTTATCCAGTACAAGTTAGCCCTTGTCTTCGATCTCACCTGACGGTAAGTGATGATGCAGTCTAAGATGGTAGCGGGCTAGCCTGTTAGGGGCATGGCAGTATTAAACCCATACCCCTATTCGGTTTCTACACGGCATCGTACCGGAACACTAAATCGCTCGGCAGCACGTCTTTTCCGGTAGGGTGGTAACTAGCCACGGCCGAAGCCTCCCACCAGGCAAACTAGATCCACTTAAATAGGTTATATTAATATTGCCTCCAAAAATAATTCTCTCCAAAAGCTACTACTTTTAAATCACTTTCACCAATTAATTCCAATATCCTTTGGAATTAATTTGAATATAATATCTACTGTCCAAGAGTAAAGGTCCGCTCCAATCGGTGACAGCGTCAGACTACGTAATGTTGATAAACTGCTCTACGCGGAAATGTGTCGATGATTTATTTACATAGACTCCGACTTGGCTCGATTTATTGGACCAGCGTAAGATGATCTTACCGATCCCCTTTGTTGGTATTTCTTTAAGCAGAATAACGCTACCAATTTAACATTATTCAGCCTTGAAAATAATCTCATTTACCAGTGATACATTTAGATTTTAGATTATTAATTAGGCTTCGCCAGTCGTTTTGTCTGTACTGTTAATTAATGGAATTTAGAAACGAGTTTAATAATGCGCGGTAGAGTAATTAAGATACCATATTTTGAATATTTAATCAGGGATTTAATTACCGAATAGTTATTTGATAACTTCTGTACAGGAGTGTAAATGTAGAAAGATTAAAATGATTGTTAGCTTATATCTATAGTGTTTTCAAATCCTTTGCTGGCTAGAAAATTTTTTTCCACCGATTTCTGATTTACTTAAGTTCTTAATATTTTTCATGGAGTTTCAATTACTTTATAACGATCCATTAGAATGTGATTTTAATGTTTTACTACCAGTGTATCAACCTGTGGTTTCTATTTATTCACGTCTTTACCTATTGGGAGTTTTTTCGCTTCCTGAGAAGCTACAACCGATGTTTGATCTTTGTTATTAATTAATCAAACTCTATGATTTTTTTAACTACTCTCTATATTACGTCAAGTCTGTTGATGCCAGATTTCTGTTAAAATATGATGTAGGTTCAAAGTTAAACGAGCTTTACATAAAACTCTATGAGCACGTTACTTTGAAACTACACACTTTGCTTTACCTCTATCTAAACAACATGCCTGAATAAATAAACATTTATCAAATGCTCTCCATTTACTGCTCTCTATCTATATTCTATACGTGTAGGGCCCTAATGTATTGAATGCACGCTTTGCAAAAACATCCAATGCAATCAACGTAGCAGCAAGACGTAATTACATCCAGCAACAGATGGGTTTAGGTACCGATTGAACTAATGAAGTGACCTCCTTTTGGATCTAGTCTTAGTCACGCTCGTTTTTTAGCTTAGCTTTTATTTCAGCTGCGACAAAAAATAGAAGAAGCCTGTAGCGAAGACACTTAAGAGACTGGACGGGATAAAACGTTTCCGTCAGAGAAGAACGCGGATTTGTCTTATCGCGCTTGTGTGTGTAGATCCATAATATACTAAAATGATTCAAGTAATTTTTTTTGCTTGTGATGCATTGTATTCCATGCGGACGAAGTCCGTATTTAGTAAGTATATTCTCAATAAGTATTATTACCCACGGGAACTCCTTGATTTTCCGGGATATAAAGTAGCCCATATCACTCAGCATATCAAGTCCTCAATTATATCCATGCAAAAAATCACGTCGATGCGTTGCTGGAAATGGTACGTATGATACGAGTAGATATGAAAAATACAGACCTGCATATTTACTTAACAGGTTTTATATTTTATATTTAACTAATTGGTTTGCTGTGTAAAAAAAACTAGGATTAGGTCCTTTTTCCCAATTACAGATTTTTTATTAACTGCCATGAAATAAACCAGACCTTTTGAAAACAATGAGAACAAGTGAGAGTTACAATTACTTGCAACATTGGCTCTATTTCATCATATACACAGAGTTAAGAATTTTTCTATTACAGCGAAATTAAATTCTCTCCGTATTAATTTATAAGTCCACGACTCATGTTCCTGGTTTCTTTACTCATCTGTTAAACCGTATATCAAATTATTGTTAGTTTATTTACTCAGTATATCTTAGTACGTTTTCTGCATATATTGGTGTGTGCCTTGGTAATACAAAAGTAGCTAGAGAAATAATAAAATACCTGCCATATTATTTTCGGTGCAAAAATAATAACAATAAAGAAGAAATAAGGTTTCGCCGAAAACTCATTATTTTGCCATCCTTCATGAAATTATAGCTAGGCGTAAAAACAATAGCAATTCGTATCTAATAAACTGAACACGTATCAACTTATTAAGGTGTAGCAAAAACTTATAAGCAAGGAGGCTGTAGTATAATATTACTCTACAAATAATTAATACATTTTTGTTTTGTCGTTCTATCATTCTATGCACAAACAATAAATTAATAGTTCTAGACAAGCGGACTGCATTGGGACACCGACTGCAAAATTGCAGTTTTGAAGCAGTTTTTGTGCGGTCGGCAAAACTGCATCAAAACTGCAAATCGACTGCGCAGTCCACTAGCAGTTGGTGTGCAGTTCTGACGACTGCACTCCAACTACATGCTAGCTTCACGGTTGTAATGCAGCCCTTATGTTGGATCAAATAAATCAAAAACTCAACAGATCAGCATAGCTACCGGCACGGAGCTAACGAAACGAACATACTTAATCCATGCGGACGAAGTCGCGGACATCAACTAGTGTCTTCATGGTTTGTTCTATGTTGTGCACACACTTCTAACTTTTCTGAGTTATGAGAAATTGAATATTAATTTAAGCAGTTAAATAAGGAAAACATCGTGTGGAAAGGCCTGCCAACCCGCATTTGGTGAGCGTGGTAGAATATGTTCAAACCAGTCTTAGTCTGAGAGGTGGCTAGGGCTCAGTAGTGAACCGACAATGGATTGAAATATCAAATGATGATGACGATGATGATGACCTATAAGTAAGTTGCGTAGAAAAATACATCTGCCTCTCACACTATAACTAATGGAGAGCGTTTTCAGTAATTAGGCGATACATCCTGCGAGGAGGATATTACGTTAAATGGTCCATTTACTGTCTCTTTCCAGCTTGACTGGAAAAAATGAGACGGCATTAACGTTAATGTCTTAATGGTTGGACTTGGTGTTTCTTTTACGTACAGGGACTGGAATAAAAATGGTGAAGAAATTACGGTACTTGACTTTGATCTGATTGAGGTTCCGTGGTTCTATTGCTTTGGCTGATCTTGATAATCCATCGAAATCTTCGTTGTCCCCATCGTCAGCCGTTAGGCGTCGACTGCTAGACATAGATCTATTGAAAGGTGTTAAGGTCTAGCCCCACTTGAGATGCGCGGCGCAACGCGGCACGTAAATATTATTTGTATGAGATTGTACGGGGGCGCGTTGCGCAGTGCAACTCCGTGCCGCGTCGCTTGTCAGCCCAGTTTCATACAACCTTATACAAAGAATGCGTGCCGCGCTGCGCCGCGCCTCTATAGTGAGACTAGACCTTAACACATGTCACGATCTTGCACTGCCCGGATCCAGCGACTCTCTGCAACTCGTTTGATGTCGTTCGACAAACTCGTGGGACCCCCTACTATGTGGACGGACTGTTAAGTTTGCGCTTTCCAGTGCGTGGTCGCCATTCCAGCACTTTGGGATCCCAACGTCTATCGGTTTTTCTAACTATGTGTCCCGCCCATTGCCACTGCAGCATCCCAACGTCGACCTATTTAGGTTAAATTAATCCACCAAATTACTACCTTCCTGTTTGACGACCTCCATGGCGCAGTGATAAGCGTTGTAGACTTACAAGTGGGGAAGTCCCGGGTTAGACCCTCGTACCCATTTTTGAATTGAATGAATTGAATTGAATTGAACCGAGTTTCTTGCTGGTTCTTCTCGGTAGGAATGTCATTCCGAACCAGTGGTAGATTCACTTGACGATTCAAAAGTACTTGTAAAAGTTTAGTTGAATAAAAAACATTTGAGTTTTGAATTTTTGAATGGAATCTAGTTGTCCCAATTTGAGAATCTATACTTCTTTACTAATATTATAAATGCGAAAGTTTGGTTGGATGGATGGATGGAGGTTTGAATGTTTGTTACTCAATCACGCCAGAACGACTGAACGGATTTGGATGAAATTTGGCACGGAGATATATAATTAAAGTTTGGATTAACACATAGGGCTTATAAATTAAAGAGTTCCCGCGGGATCAAAAAACCTCCATCCACGCGGACGGAGTCGCGGGCATCAGCTAGTATAATATTAATTATAACAAGTTAACCAATATAACGTTTTCAAAGAGCGCAATTAACATGGAAGCATCGACGTCGGTGGCTCGAGTGGAGTCCTTTGTCCCGTCGTCCCGGGCCGCGGCTGCAAAACTGTTTGTCCCCGAATTCACTAATTGGCACATTTACCCCGGAACTCTCAGCCCCTAACCTTACATAATTTGCGAAATAGCTGTAAAGTTGAAAATAAAAATGAAAATAGAGATGTAAAAAATTTTCCCTATCCATAAAATTTTCACTTAGCTATGTAAGGACTCATTACATTTTTATTTTGATGCAGTTTGATAAAAGATAAAAATTACATTCTAAGCGCAAACTTTAATACCTGAGCTGCAGACGAAAGTCTCAAATATAGCGCAGTGTGTCATACAAGATTTTACAATACGTTTGTAAAAAATACAATTGTTTATATATCCCTCCTTCCCTCCCTGGCGTAGTGTTGAGTGTTGTTGTCTTAACGTTTGAGGTACCAAGTTAGAACCCCGGCAGAGTCTATTTGGGAATTTATTATTACTGAAATTTCTCTGGTCAGGCTTGGTGGGAGGCTTCGGCCGTGGGGAGTAACCACCTTACCGGCAAAGACTTGCCGCCAAGCGATTTAGCGTTCCGGTACGATGCCGTATAGAAATCGTTTAGGGGAATGGGTTTAATGTAACTGACATACCTCTAACAGGTTAGCCCGCTACCATCTTAGACTGCATCATCACTTACCATCAGGTGAGGTGTAAAAAGTAAGTGCACGAGATTCAAGGATGATGACTATATCAAAAATAAATTATTATTAAATAGAGGGTCTTTCAAAAGACCTTAAATTCACATCCTCGGTTAATTTTAAATTTGATAGCCATTTTAAAATATAGATTAAAGAAAAAAATTGCGTTGAAATTTTATGACGTCACAACTGTGAATTGCATACAACTTCAATACTAGAAGTGCGTTTTTAAGTTTGATAAAGAGTTGCTGATTTGATTGAGTTGTCATCATCCCTATTCTATGGGAGATAGTTCAGTTTTTAAGAAACATTATTTCGTTTTTGTTTTGTTTAGTTTGTATATGGCGGCGCTATATTATATTACCAGTTACCACACTAGTACCACAGAGTAATAGTACAATGTTAGTACGTAAATGAATGTTACTTACTACAATGCTTTATGGGCTAATTATTGTGCGGTAATATTTTTTTCAATACACTTGATCGAAAAATGCACTTACAGAGGCAGTAAACAGGGTTTGTAAGTTAAATTTACTGCCCTCGTGCGGTAAATTTGCAGAATTTACTGCCCTCGTGCAGTAAATTTGCAGTTTTTTTTAATTTTTTTTAAGTCTACTTCACTTCTAAATAAAAAGTTTTCTTGCAAGACGGTTCATAATGATATTGACTTCGTAAGTAAAAAAACCTAAAAAAGAATAACATTTAGATGTAGATGATGAAATCAATTCATGAAATAAAAAATTGTATTTAATATAATTAATTAAAATTGTTTTAAGTTTTATTTAATCAAAAAAGTAAAGGCCGATTAGTCCAGGTTGGGAGATATGAGCTAGAACCTAGATCCATGAAGCCAATTAAAAAAAAACCATTACAACAACGCGCCGTAGATACTAAAACTAAATCTTTAATCTGTGCGCGCTATTTTTAAAAGTTTCATTGAGATTTTCTTATAAATTATTAAATAATATGTGTGTTGTGGAATAATAAAATTAAATCAACAATTAGGTATTTTAGATGTGAGAAAAAAATCGCGCTATTAATAGCCGCCAAAAATCTCGAAATAAGTACGGGCGTGAGAAACCATTTTCTAATGAGTACCTTGTACCTACCTACTCGAGTTTTATTTTCAAGTTTTCTCACAAATGTATTGAAAAATATCGTGTGATAAACGGGCGTTAAGGTTTTAACAAACTCGTGACGATGGTCAGCCCTCGACTGACGTCATCGGGCTGACATTAGTCAACTCGTATGTAAAAACCTATTTACCGCCCTTATATCACAAACTACTATATTAATAAGGTTGCTGAATATGGGCCATTTTACGAGCAAGTTTATTGTAAAATATGGTTTAAAATTCATTCTGGCAGTTGAGTGTAAAGTTCACCTATCTGCATTAAAGTGATAATTTAATAAGCAAATTAATATTAACTAACCGATAGAGTGCTAATTACATATTAACGGCTCTAATTAAAACCAATTTAGTTATTTTGCTACTCACGCTACATCGAGTATTTGTTGAAGTTGATTCAATCAAAATTTGAACTTGCTAAAATGAGTAAAGTATCATAAAATATACATAAAAATTATACATTAGAATGCATAATAGGGATATTGACTATATCAAAAATAAATTATTTCTAACTGATTATTATAAATAAATTAAATAGAGGGTCTTCCAAAAGACCTAAAATTAACATCCTCGGTTAGTTTTAAATTTGATAACCATTTTAAAATATAGATTATGTATTGAAAAAAATGCGTTGACATTTTATGATGTCACAACTGTTAATTTCATACAACTTCCCTAGAGGTGCGTTTTTAAGTTTGATAAAGAGTTGCTGATTTGATTGAGTTGTCATCATCCTTATTGTCCTATCTGGCACAGTGGTGACCTCTGTGGTTGAACCTGGGAACTCCCGCTTATACAATGGGTTTTTTTTTTTATCCACTAAGTACAAGTTAGCCCTTGACTGCGATCTCACCTGATGGTAAGATATCGGTCCTGCGCTTAATTTCGTTTCGGTCGTTTAGGATCATTAAAAACATAGTATCTAAAATTAAGAATTTCAACTCTTGTACAGTTATTTTATTTTCTGCAACATATTCGCAAATCGGAAGGAATGAACTTCAACCACATATCCAATTTCTTGGTGGATTGGCGAAATGCCATCTTGAGTCGACCTGCCCGCTCAACTTTTTGAGAGTATCTACATTTTGTTAAATAACCGAAAGCTCCTGTCCAGTTTATTAATAGGGTATTTTCCAGAGCACTAAATTTCAAACCACAATAATAATAACCAGATGATGCCCGCGACTTCGTCCGCGTGGATTAAGTTTTTTGATTCCCGCGGGAACTCTTTATATTTCCGGGATAAAAAGTAGCCTATGTCCTTCCCCGAGATACAACCTATCTCTGTACCAAATTTCATTGAAATCGGTTGAACAGATGGACCGTGAAAGCGTAGCAGACAGACAGACAGACAGACACACTTTCGCATTTATAATATTAGTATGGATGTCCTCCCGACTGAATTTCGGCCACGGCTTTACGTGATCTCCGAGGCACAGGGGTGAAACACCGCCAAGTTTTAACTCCGGGCTAGTACCATAGCTAGTATTGAGAATTTCTTGTCAGAAAAACCCAATACTTAATCATAGCGCGACCTGGGATTTGATACCGGGACCTCGTTAGTCACAGTCAAACACGCTAATCACTAAACGAGGCAGTTTAACAAAATACAACCAGTCATAAATACGTAACAAGACCCGGATTTAAAATCCCAAAATCAGGCACTAAAAAGAACAGATAGTTAGGTACTTGAATCTCACAAAACATCAAAAATATAAGCGAATCTCTAACATCCAGTAAACAAAGTAGCAGGTGTCTCGAGTGGGCAATCCCGATGCTCCCGAACTCGAAACTGAAAATCGTTCGTATGCGAGAAGTAACTAGTGTCTGCCCTAAAAGAGAGGTGCCATGCGTATTTTTCTTCTTAGCTAATGTGTTGGCTCATTTGGTCGCGAATTATTCTATGCATCATTGAAGTTTATCTTATACTATTTGCTTTGAATTGCGTCCTAGTGACGGAATTTATTCTAGTGATGATTTTTCATTATTTTTGTTTACAATTTGATTTTAAATAAAGTTTTGAAAAGAGCGTGGTTATATATTCAAACTTATCAAAGGCAGAAATTTAATGATTTTGCTTACACATAAGCGCAGGGCTATTATAATTACTTACCGTTTTCTTCATTTTACATTTTATTTTTCAAGGTAAACTACTTAATTAACTTCATCATAAACGCAGACATTGACAATTATTACTGAAAAAACGTCACATGCAAGCCCATGTGTCCTTAAATGGGTGATCAGTTTAAAAGCCTGAACTGTTGATTTAGAGTGAGGCCGCTTTGTCCTCCCTCAGGCGTGTTACTCGATTTCCGGACCCCTACGAAACACTAATTGGAAAGCTTTTCCTTCTAAATCCCAGTCACCAATTTAATTTGTTGCTGCAATACCAGCCCGTCCCGGATTACCAGGACTGTGTGAAGCTTTGAAATTAACAAGAAAATAGCAATCGACGATTTTGCTCCTCTTTTATTTTGACTGAGTTCTGATTGGCCTGTTAATAAGTCGTGCGCGCTGGCAGGTTCCAAATTCGAATATCGGCAGAAGCAATTTTTGTATTGCAAGGATGATGACAAATCAATCAATTCAGGAACTCTTCACCGAACTTAGAAACGCGCTTCTAATAGTATGGAAGTTTGTATGAAATACATAGTTGTGACGTCATCAAATTCCAACTTATTTAAAAAAAATCTGAATAAAACATAATTACATAAACATACATTCAAATAAGTACATAATAATATAAACAGATAAAAATAATAATATACTCATAATATAATACATATTATTAATGTTTCAATTATAGCCGGAAATAAATGTTTTTCACTGATATGCGTTGCTCTGTTCCCGGTTCGCGCTATTTCACTTGTTTACGCGCTATTAAACGTCAGTTGACATCACCCAACCGCTCTTTGGCTGCGCAATTAATTCCCAAAAAGCACTCATCGCGCTAATGAAAATCATTGTAGAGTTGAAAGCCGCATAATTGAAAACTATAATTCAGTTTGACCTCAAACAAGTGTGCAAATTGCATTAGATTATTGTTACCACTTTATTAATAGGTACCTTCTAATACGTTGAACAGACCGCTGTGCGTTAAAATAGAAGTATGGACTTTTTATTAATAGCGTAGGGTACCTATTATAAGTTACTTTGAATTATTTCTAAAACTATGGACGTAAAACTTTATTACTTTTCTATGCCTTATGAATCCTTAATAACTAGTAGTTATATACATACCTACATTTACTATTTTAATTATGAAAATACTAGCTGATGCCCGCGACTTCGTTCGCGTACTTCCTCCCGTATGGTCCTTACTCAACCCCTATTTTACCCATTTGGGGGTGGAATTTGGAAAAACTGTGATACACGTAGGTACTTCTTTATTTTTTACCGATAGTCAAAATACTAAGTTTCATAGATATAACTTTGAATATACAGATGAAGATAGATTAGTAATTCCCTGCTTCCTGACAGTGAAAATACAGTTCCCATTCAATAGGTATTATAATAAGCAACCTATTAAGGCTGCTTTCTATAAGAATACCTAGATTTTGTTGAGACTTCATACAACTAAACATTAAGTTTTTCTACACACATCCCATGCTTTTTCCTCGCAATGCATTATTGCAAATTCTAAATAGAAAGTACACATTATTTTTAAATGGCTTTAAACTTTGTATGTGTGTAATATTGTGCTAGTTCATGCAAAACAGAATGACCAAAAATATCCTTTGTTATGTTGTCCTTCGCATATTTTTTTCCATTTGAGGAAATCCTTGTCCATTTCAAGTAAATCCATTACAGTTATCATCTCTTGCCCCTCAAAACGGAAGTAATAAACGTAACAACAGCCAGGTCTTCAATTCCTTGGGAATTGGCGAAATGCCATACTCGACCAATCCGACTTAATTTTTGTTACATTCGATTTAGTTTATCTGTAACGTTGACACTGACGAGTGGTCTTACCCCCAACTCCCTTACAACCCCCTGCCAAGGGTCAATGTAAAGCGCAGAGTCGACTACTAATTATTATCATTACTAATAGATGATGCCCGCAACTTCGTCCGCGTGGTCTAAGGTTTTTTGATTCACGCGGGAACTCTTGACTTTTCCGGGATAAAAAGAGGCCTATGTCCTTCCCCGGGATACAATCCAGCCCTGTACCAAATTTCATCAAAATCGGTTGAACAGATAATTTTTTTGATTCCCGCGGGAACTCTTGAATTTTCCGGGATTAAAAGTAGCCTATATCCTTCCCTGGGATACAACCTATTCCTGTACCAAATTTCATCAAAATCAGTTTCACAGATGGGCCGTGAAAGCGTAGCAGACAGACAGACGGACAGACAGACACACTTTCGCATTTATAATATTAGTATGAATCTATGCTATACGCAAATGCTTGCTGCATTTAGATTAGATAATTATCTCAATTATCGTTGCACAAATTACAACGCCTATGGAGCTTTGTTAATTGACGACCAACCAGAAAGCCTAATGTAAAACCGTTTCATACATAATAATTCAGAAATTAGATTCGGACCTAAGCCAAATATTTAGTTTGTTCAGTGAGCTTGGAACTAAATTCAAATTTGTTAATTTAGCTTTAGTTACCACAATAGTTTCATTAGCTGTTGTCAATAATTCTACCTTGTTATAATCCAATGATTGTAATTAATATTATATAGAGCAGGGATTCCCAAACTATTTTGGGCAAGATACCCCTTTTCCAAAATGAACTGATACCTCAGACACCCATAGCCAAATTACTTTATAATCCTATCTATAGTTTTTTCCCTATTGATACAAAATACTTACCAATTTAAAATAAAATAAAACCGGCCAAGTGCGAGTCGGACTCGCGCACCGAGGGTTCCGTACAAACCTGTAGTAAGTTTTACGATTAATGAATTTAATGAACCGTAAAACTAACTTTGTTTGTAGAGGTTTATTGTTAATATCAAAAAAACTATGCTAGTTAGAGCATTAGTTTTATTTTTCCTGTAAAATATACATAAGCTTCTATTGACCATAATTATTTCAGATTTTTCAATTGGTAAACTTCGGAGATAAGGGGGGGGGGGGGGGGACACGGTATTTTTTTCGACATTTTGCCCGATAAATCAAAAACTATTATGCATAAAAATAAATAAAAATCTGTTTTAGAATGTAGAAGTATAGCCCTTTCATATGATATCCCACTCAGTATAGTTATCATACTTTGAAATTTCAAACCCCCGATTTTCCCCCTTTTTTAATTAAACTAAAAATAATTTTCGATTTTTTTTTTATTTTAATGATGTTAGGCCACTATTATACACAACTATTCCAAATTTCATGTCGATAGCTTTAATAGTTACTGAAATAATCGACTGTGACAGACGGACGGAGAAAGTCGCACCATAAGGGTTCCATTTTTACCATTTTGGTACGGAACCCTAAAAATTGCGGTGGTTAAGTTAGTAAACTTGACATCATTTTCTCATCAAAATTTAACAAAATAAATAGACATAAAATTCAGTAAGTATCAAGTGTAAGTAAATAGTAATTATTAATACAAATTTACGTTTGAAAAAAACATTAAAATAGGGGTCGATGTTTACGTTAACGTTGACCCCTGGGAAACCGATATCGACCACTTGGGGTCGACAACTTTGGGAATCCCTGATATAGGTATTCCGTGATATAGGTATTTAAGGTATTTATAGGTATTTCTCAATATCAAAATTTTAGGATGGACCTTGACAAAACAAAAGTCATTACGTCTTTACTTTGAGATCTATCTTCGCAAAAAATCTTGGTTCATAATCATTTTAGTTATTCAGGAATACAATTCAACTATTATACAATACTAGTGGGCCCGGCAGACTTTGTCCTTTGCCCTGAACCTCGAACCCGATTGCAGCGCCCCCTACTGGGTCCAATTGAGAATATGAACCATCCCGGGGTCCAAACAAATACAACAAAAAAAGAATTAGCGAAATTGGTCCAGCCGTTCAAGCGTGATGCCGTGACCAAGGGAAATAGGGATTCATTTTTATTTATTTAATATTATCTAAACTAATATTATAAAGAGGAAAGATTTGTTTGTTTGTTTGTTTAATTGTTTGTAATGGATAAACTCAAAAACTACTCAACCGATTTTAAAAATTCTTTCACCTATAGAAAGCTACATTATCAGCGAGTAACATAGGCTATAGTATAGCCGCTATACTTTTATTTTCAAAAAATTGGAGGTCCTTACGAAAATTGCAATTATGTGAACTAAGTCGGAAAAAATCCTCTCTTCTGATAGCTTGCGTGGCGTGCGCTGCGTAAACAGTTAAAGTTACACGAAAACAACGTATGATGTAATTGTTCCTCTCAAAAAGTTCTAAAAAAATGTCCGCGATAGCATACATCTATCTGTTAAGGTTGACTCACAATAACCATTTTTATAGCTATATTGGGTATCGACAATTAAGATTATCAGTGCTACCCGTGCGAAGCCGGGGCGGATCGCTAGTATAATAATATAATATAGATAACAAACTAGTAGAAACAACTTCAACAAGAAAGCTGACAAAAATAAAGCTGGACCTCTCTAGCGCAGTGGTGAGCCCTGTGATCTTACAGTGGGAGGTCCCGGGTTCGATTCCCGGCAGGGTCAATTTAGTTTATAATTTCTGAATTTTCTCTGGGCTGGCTTCGACCGTAGCTAGGTAATTACCACCTACCGGAAAAGACTTAACGCCAAGCTATAAGCTAGCAAGCTATATAGGTAAGCGCTTTCCGATACGATGCCGTGTAGAATAACATAATGTCCTCCCGACCGAATTTCGGCCACGGCGGCCTGTCTCCAGAGATAAATTAGCCATCTGCGCGGGAGATACACAAGTAGGTGCGCATACACAGGTGCACTCTCTGTTCCTTTACTCACATATAAATAGAAATAGAAATCTTTATTATTAAATTAAATACAAAAATACAGTGAATTCCTGGCCCCTAAACTAGGAGGACCTGTATCTTAGGGGCCAGTTCCTTCCCAAGCGTTAATTAAAAATAAATATTTCTCAAAATGTGCTGAGATTTCTAATAAGATAACAATTTTCCCTTATTTTACATTTAAGTAAGTCCGATGTGATGGAAAATCCGACACGACCGGAGAGAGATCAGGTGCAGGCCCGACGGCTTATCGTGCTCGTATAGATTACCTATGCCGTGATTATTAATGGTTTAATAACATAGAAGAAGGAATCTCTAGAATCAGGGTCAGCGTGTAACCGAAAGGGATAGGTAATACTATGAAAAACCCATAGACATAGAATTTTTTCGCTCCGCTCGAAAAACCTCCCAAACGTCATACAAACGTCGGCACAATATATGGTTTGTTTGTATGCAATAGGCATAAAATCCGTGACACGCAGAAAGGGAGAGAAAAACACATATTTTTTTCTCATTCTATCTTGTGTAACATCCCAACACTGCATCTCTTTCATGTGGGAGTGAAAAGGAGATATGGCGGCGTCTATATATCTTACTCAGTCTACGTTTAATAATATGTCTAAAATGAATTAAATGAGTAAGACATTGCTCGACGTGTTGCGAAGCTGAAGTGGCAATGGGCGGGGCACATAGTTAGAAGAACCGATAGACGTTGGGGTCCCAAAGTGCTAGAGTGGCGACCACGCACTGGAAAGCGCAGCGTTGGCAGACCACCTACTCGCTGGACGGACGACATCAGGAGAGTCGCAGGGAGCCGCTGGTACCAGGCGGCGCAAGACCGCGGCGTGTGGAAATCCCTGCAAGAGACCTATGTCCAGCAGTGGGCGTCTATCGGTTGATGATGATGTTAATGAGTAAGACATTATTAGATAATATTAAGAGCTCAGCACATTAGCAGCGTGCGGTCATCGGGGACAATTATCGAGTTTAAGCCCCGCATTAATAACGCATTACGGGTTTGCGCTTGACTCGCGAGAGCATGCATAATTCTACGGCTAATCGCTTCACTGAGCATAGCGTGTGGACGTATAGTATTTAACTAACAATTAATTTAACGTTTAGAGGCAATTCATAAAAGGAGAGAAAGCTAGTATTAAATTACTCACAGTTTTTTTTTACGCCTCTACAAGTTAGCCCTTGACTGCGATCTCACCCGATGGTTAGTGATGATGCAGTCTAAGATGGTAGCGGGCTAACCAGTTCGGGGAATGGCAGTTATACTAAACCCATACCCCCATCGGTTTCTACACGGCATCGCTTGGTGGTACGTCTTTTCCGGTAGGGTGGTAACTAGCCACGGCCGAAGCCTAGCTCTCACTAGGCCAGACCAGAAAAAAATCAGAAATTATAAATTCCCGATGCCGGGGATCGAACCCGGGACTTCCGCACATTAAGACAACAGCGCTCAACACTGCTCCAGGGAAGTCGTCATAGTAGTAGTCATAATACTCGTAGTATTTTAATAAGCTTTTATTAACTTGATTGGATTCGATTTAGAGTGACGTCACTTAGTTAACCATACATTGGGACTGATTCTGTTTATCACAATCTCTAAACTAAACTAAAATCACTAAAATGGCAGCTTTAAATCTAGTTATGTCCCTTTCCGCAGGGAGTATTATGAATGGGTAAGCAATATTTGTAATGCTCTAATTTTAGTTTAGTTTAGAGATTGTGCATTACAGAATCAGCCCCATTGACATCCAAACTAAAAGTGTGAGCCAAATTTCAGATCAATTCGATTGGGGATATTAACGGTTTTAAAATTCATTTGCAAGATTTGACCTAAACAAAAGCTTGTAAAAACAAAACAAATAAGTAGGTATAAGATTCGAACCGGACAATGAAAAAGGTATATCAAACGGAAGTTCTGAAATTGTTCCTAATTTTTACAAAAGCATTTTCATAAAAAGTTTTTCAAAGAAAAGTTTTTCGGAATCGAAAGTATTAGACACAAAGCAAAGATAAATTTTTAATTCGAAAGTCGTGTAAAGATATTTAATTAAATACTGTTGGTTTCCTTTGACGTCTTACATAGAAGCGTTTATACAAACAAACGACTCTTTATAGAAAGTAAGAGTGAAAACACATTGAGGACCGGACAGATTAAATCGTCCACGCTAAATAAATAAAATAAATAAATCGACAGCGAACCTCTTCGAAGGACAGCGACGTTTTGTGGTGTCGCCTAGTATGCGCGTTTTATATTAAAGTAAATGATTTTGACTATCTTCTGCAAGACAAAAATTTTGGATTCAATAAAAAAGGAAATCATGAAAAAAATTAATTGATCGGTGCGAATCAGAGGACTTACTAGTATCGCTTAAAGCAGTATTATTTTAATATTATTGACGCTCTTGATTCAGAATTATAATTCTTATTTTTAGGGGTGTCACGGTGCGTCATATAAAACCACACCTGTATAACCCTGTCCTTGTCCCCGCCATAGCGCTGTCCCGCTTTTCGGACTAGATGGCGTTAGTAAAATACGCCCACATTTGTTTGTTTGACATGGCCGTCTATATAAATTGAGGTCGTTGGACATAAAACTGTCATTTGGAAATAAGACTGCTTCAAGCGATGACAGTAACCCCCTGAATGACTTCACATTTATACTTGCTTATTAGGGATCTTGTACTGGACATCAGCTTTCAGGAATCGCCAACGTTGGCGTTTTGACTTCAGTCTGCCACTGCGTCGACAGCTTTAGCTCTTTGGAAAAATGCCGTTTGGAGCACAAAATAGGTAAGTACAGTCTCCGATGCATAATTCCTATGGTTCGGAGACTGCACTTTGGGTAAGGGCGGATAAACACTACGAACAAAAAGTTGACTGCCCGCACTTTAATATTGAGCTGCACAGACTACCTACCACGACAGGAAGAAATGCATTTTTCATACGACACGGGCGTATCGCATGCACGTTTTATCATGATCCATAGTGTGTTTTCTCCCTAAGTGCTCTAGAAGCGGGTACGATTTGCATTTCCGTCTGCAAATTAATTATCTTAGCAGCACAGTATGCAGAATAGATTTGCGTTATAAGTTGAAAACTTTCTACTATCAAAGCCTAAATTAAAACTAAAGTGGTTTATGTAATGTCTTATGTATAATATTTCAAGAGGTACTCTAAAAATTATGTTAATACTCCTTTGCTTTAATCTTGGGATGAATTACTTTTTCATAAGAAAAATATTAAGTAACTACATTACATACATTTAGATACGTACATTTATTATAATAGAAACTGATGCCCGCGACTTCGTCCGTGTGGATTTTAAGGTTTTGGTTCCGCGGGAACTCTTTAATTTTTGGAGATAAGCCTTTAAGTTAATTCAGGGTCATACGCTATCTCCATTTTAAAATTATTTATTGTTATATTGTGGCGTGGAAGTGTAAATTATAACAAACTTCCAAATGTTCAGTTAATAAGATGATAGTAGTTTTTTTATTTTATTTTTTACCTTTCTTTGATGTAGTCGAATAAATAAATTAAAAAAAAAGAGAGAAAATTAGTTAAAACAAGGTCATGTGGCCTATTTAATGTGAGTACCACAGACATAAAAAAAATGGAATGTAATAAGCATTTATTTTAGAATAATTGTATAGTCGATACAGATTCAAGCTTTTAATGCTTAATCTTTTCATTCCTTTTTAGTTCATTAAAAAAAGTTTGAAGTTTTGCGAAACAAACACTATTTTAAAACAACTACAGCAAGTGCTTTATTTTACTTTGTCTCCTAAATTGAATTTGTAGCAAGTCACGTAGTATTCCAATGTTCCTAATGTATTTTAGCTTTTCTAGTTCTTTTTTCTGGATTAAATTGAAAACATTACATTTATTAGGCACAACTAAGAACTGTTTTTTTTATCTACTACAAGTTAGCCCTTGACTGCGATCTCACCTGATGGTAAGTGATGATGCAGTCTAAGATGGTAGCGGGATAACCTGTTAGGGGCATGGCAGTTATATTAAACCCATACCGGTATATTCGGTTATACACGGCATCGTACCGGAACGCTAAATCGCTTGGCGGCACGTCTTTGCCGAAGCCAGCAAAGACGTGCTGGCCGAAGCTTCCCATCAGGCCAGACCAGGGAAAATTCAGACATTATAAATTCACAAATTGACCCTGCCGGGGATCGAACTTGGGACCACCGCACGTTATGACAACAGCGCTACACACGGCGTCACGGAGGTCGTCAAAGTTTCTGCTGATTTAACTTTTTTAACATGATATCGGTATGGTTTTGGATACTCAGATAATAAAAGTATTAAGAGCGATTCCTCGGAAAAAAAAATAGGATTGAGAAGAAAATTCTTCAGCTCTTTAATATACGAAATATCCAATTGACGACTATCAACATAAATTATTTTGATGCAAGTCAAATAATACAAGGATATTACTCAGTTAAAAGAGCAAGCAACCATCTTTGTTAACAAAAAGCAAGACATTATAATAAAATTGTATTTGCTCAAACCACGCGCCAGATGATATTTTATTACATAGTACATATCTGTTTTGTTTTCATTGTTCAATGTAACGTATTATACTCAAACGTATTCACGTAAAATATTGTATAAATATTATTATACAGAAATGTATTTCATGCAAATCACTTGAAAATATGTAATACATTTCAACCAAGATGACGCTGTGGTTTACGCGCGGTGGCACTGACGGGAGAGGGGCGAAATTGGCAACGTCACGATGCAATTACTTACGTGCTAATGCTACGGGGTGGTTTTAACCCCTTTCGCATATTATTCTATTATATTATTCACAACTTTTTGCCGTTTGCCCCTGTTTTTCAACCATACATCCATCAGTCTGTATTTACTGACAGGACAGACATGTCCAGCCCCCCGATTACGTAAGAATTGTCGATCAAACGTTAAAGATTTTCGTCAAAGTAAAATAAACCATGACAAAATTGAATTAGAGCTCAATTTCGTCTGCCCATTCTTATACGTTTAGGGTATCGTACATACCTAAACGTATAAGAATGGGCAGACGAAATTGAGCTCTAATTCAATGCAGTTATGGTTTATTTTACTTTGACGAAAATCTTAAACGTTTGATCGGACATTCTTACATGATTGGGGCCCTGATTTACTTGAAACCCCCTGTTTTCCTAATTGATAAGTTTTTAAAGTTTTTATGTAAGCATGTTAATTAATATTATAAATGCGAAAGTTTGGATGAATGGATGTTTGTTACCTATTCAACCACGCCTGAACGTTTCTGGATGAAATTTGGCACATATATTTTGATTGATACAGTATAGATTGTCGATATCAAGCTAGTCCCAGGGAGCTACTGGATCCAGGTGGCGCAAGACCGTGGCGTGTGTAAGACCTTACAAGAGAACTTTGCCCATCAGGGGACAATCAACTAACGAAATTTTTAGTCAACAAAAACCAATCTGCGAAAATATAGGTCGTAGTTGATGGGGTCGCCGTAAGTCACGAAAGCGACTTTACATAGAATTTCATTCCATCTCGAGGCGTTAATGGAGTTTGCTTTGAACAAAAAAACTCGCTTGATTAAAATCGTTTGTCGTAATAAAAGCAGCACTAAAAAGTTACAACCGAAAGAAACGGCAGACCGGTATAGGCCCGTAAAGTCGATCACTGATGCCGATAGCGCGGGGACAAAAATTTAACGGCGTTACTTGATGCGGTGGGGCGGAAGAGAATCTAATTTACTGTCGTTATTACCCTGAATTACACACGCCGCGAGTCGGGAAGGCAGCATGGCTAATGCATCTCCTTATACGCTTGCGTGGCCACTAAACCGTCGTGAATTATATTATTATGGTGTTAAGTCTTTTTCTCTCTTTTTGATGTAACAAAGAAAAAGGTGACTGACTGACTGATTGAAAATCTATCTGAAACTGAATCTAATTGCCTTCTATTAAATGTAGGAAAAAGGAAAAAAAAAGGTACTTCAGGATTCACGGATGTATCAACACACAGCTCATAAAATGACATACAAATCAATGGAATGGAATGAAATGACATACAGCTTTTATAACGTAGGCATTAATTTTTCGGGGACTAATAAATTAAAGTGAGATTAAAGTAGACTTTGAGCTGTTCGGGAGGCCGATCAAAGTCTACCTTAACCCAATCTCCTCACATTGACGCGAGTTCACCCCGCCAATACAACTGTAAGTACCCTTCCACCGCCTACCCTATTTACATTCAAGACTCAACGGCGTGTGAAATTTTATTTCTTCGACAATCCGAGATGAGATTAGCTGTAAATTGAGTTTATGACGAAATCAAATATGCATGTTCCATACTCCCCTTCGATAACTACGACTACTGATCTGAGAGCTTGTGGGAAGATTTCAGATGTTTTTTAAAAACTGAAAGTTAGTTCTCTTAGTATGTAAAATATCTCTCTTGGTGGTCTCGAGTTTGATTTTCATTCATTCACTTATTGCTTCCTTTCAAACTATTGGTTTTGTTTTAATTTATTGTTGTAACTGTGACGTCACCCGCGTCACAGCTGAAAACCAGCGCCTTGCTTTTTATACATTTATGGGCATATGACGCAGGGCAAAACGCTGAGCTGTACAACCTTTCTGGGTGGTGTCACAGACGAAAATGATACATTTGTATCTAGTTTTGTCAGTGACACCACTGGCGAATAAACTATTTTTCTTTGTTTCATTCATTCATCCATCCATCAGCCTATATTTATCCACTGCTGGAAATAAGCCTTTTGGAGAGCATGCCACATCGCATACGGTCTTCCGCCTTCCTCATCCACGCACTTTTTGATTTTGATTTTAGGTAACATTAATTAATAAATTCCTTTTTTTAAATTGATAGTTTTAAATTATGTAGGTACCATAAGTAGTTAATTTGTCTTTGTAATGTGTGTTGGTCAATAAAGTTTCTTTATTTATTATTATTTATGTTTTTTATAAAACGAATATCGTTATGAAACGAAGCTAATGTATATTATTAAGTAACGCATTGTATAAAAAATCTTATACTTTACATAGTATCTTATACGTTACATAGTAGTAGTAGTATAGTAGTAGTGTAGTAGTTTAGTAGTAGTAGTAGTAGTAGTAGTAAGTAGTTCTATTACTTTTTTATCTTTACTTTTTTTTTACTTTGCATAATAAAAAAGCTTTAATAATGTACCTTCTCAAAATTTCCACGGGCTCTTGGGGTACGACAATGTTCACGCTTGAACGCTGCTACTCGTCAATTCGCTACACTCTTTTATTTTCGCGAAATGTCATCGAAATAAAGATGATTGGCGTTTTGGCGAAAATAGTCTATTCTTTGAGAGTCTTCAAACTTCAATATCTTTTATTCCATCTCGGAGATATTGGTATTAGAAGATTTATGTACCTACTCACCAACTACTCAGCTGATGCCTGTGACTTCGTTCGTATGAATTTCCGTAAGTACACTTGCGGAAAAAATAGGCTGCCGGATGTCAGTATTTGGCTCTGCAGATGAGCCATGAAAAGGTTCAGACAGCCAAAAATACTTTCGCATTTATTTTATAGTATTATCCAGTATTTATTAGTTATTTATAAGTGATATTCTGTGTACAATACACAAGTAAAGTACAAAAGTAGTTAAGCAATGTCGAACTAGGTCAATAACTGGATGGGTGACCAACGATTCTCAACAATGAGGAATATTGACACGCAGATAGAGTACCTATCTCGACGAGACACCAAAACACGTGCTGCTCGAGTGCAGCGGTATTTCCACCCAACGAGAAGCCTACATTGGCTCCCCAGCAACACTACCGGAAGTCCTCGCCGACCTGGGCGGCCTGCTTGGATTCTGGAGTGAGCGGACGAGCGGAGCGGACGCCTGCGCCCAAGTGCGGAAAATAATTCCCAGGACACAAAGAAGAAGAAGAAGAGTACCTATCTATGGACGAAAGATATTATACTTACATAAAAAATAAATTCATCATCATCATCAACACATTGCCGGCTCTCTACTGAGCACTAGTCTCCTCTCTGAATGATCAGGCTTTGGCCATAGTCCGCCACGCTGGCCAAGTACGGATATTCACACTTCACACACCTTCGAGAACATTATGAAGAACTCTCGGGCATGCAGGTTTCCTCACGATGTTGTCCTTCACCGTTTGAAGCAAGTCATATATAATTTCTTAAAACACACATGAGTATGAAAAGTTAGAGGTGCGTGCCTGGGAATTGAACCCGGGACCCCGTTTAGGAGGTCAGGTATCTAAACCCCTACGCTATCCCCGCTTTTCATAAAAAAAATACTGCCGCACCGGTTAGCTCGGCAAAAAAAGAAATTACATTTGCAGAACTCCAAATTGTATTGGCGTTTTCGTTGCGAGCATAAATTCAGCCAAGTCACCCGTGGAACACTCATTTGAAGTTAACTACCATGAAAAGCGTCGTAAGAACAAAGTTTGGCGGTTCGCCGACTGAACTCGCAGAGTTATTCGGAAACTGTCTTGTGTTGGGGCGGGCTGAGTCGCATTATAGGGGTAGACCATTCGTCTTGCTACCAGCTACGAAATACAAACAAACTGATTCTTCCACTCTCAAAATTAGTACTGCACAGCTCAAGTCCCTATGTTATGGCAATAAAAATTTATATGATAATCAACCAAATTACATAAGAAACATTGAAAAAGAAAAAGAGCTTAGACATATTAAAAAACTAACTAATTGAAAAGTGTTACTTTTTTAATGATACTGAGAAACACCATTAGTAAAATCGGTCTTCCTAATTCAATGCACTGTTTTTTCTACACCCAAGCTGGGTGTCCATAGCCTGCCTTAATTACTTATTTTTTATTTAAACGCATTTAATAAAGAAATTGAAATTGTAATGTTGCAAGATGAAACTAATACCCTATTTAGCGTAAAGTCTAGCTATTTTATATTCGACAAAATGACCCGGCTTTGCATGGGTGGGCTTACATTCGTCAACCGACAGCCGTCCACGTATAGGTCTCATAAGGGAAATAGATCTCTTGTAGCTATGTATTGTGTATGGTGCTACTTTAGTTGTTAGTTGTTAGTTTGCATTTTTGTAAAAGCTTAGCTTTTAAATACCCCACGCGTTGGGTCGAGGACTAACGCTAAACAGATATAATTGCTATGTAACTTGCTTCGATTCGCTGCTAATGTAGGTAATCCCTAAAACTCTGCACCGTTGCACTACCACTAAACCAGATCGCAGTAAAGGGGTTAAAAACTCATTACCTTATTCCTTTTCATCAAACAAGTTGGTCTACTCTTACTGAAAATAAACTGTAGGTACTAAACGTACGTATAAATAAATATTATTATTTTATTTAAATACGCTCTGGTTATTACGCTTGAGAAACTTCAGCGATATTCCGAGTGGACTTAATAAGATAGCCACACGGCCGTCCTTTTCCCGAAGTTTACAAGGAGACCTTCAAGCGGTTAGTTTTCCGGAAACTTTCGGCTTATACTAATTCAAATAAGATGAGCATCCAAGCCCAAGGAGATTCCACAGTTTTCTTAATCTTATCTATCCATACCAATGTTAAAAATGCGAAAGTATGTCTGTCTGTTACACTTTAACGGCCCATCTTTTCAACCTATTTAGATGAAATTTGATACAGACATAGTAATTTTTTTTACATCTCTCATATTCGGTAAGTAGGTCCTTATTACCCCCAAATGGAGCTTGTAGGTGACCAATTAGCGCTCTAGGGTAATAATGTAGCTAGAAAAGCCCTCGGGCGGTAAGTAATTAAAAAAGTATGATGGTTAGATGTACGCGAACTTTTTGAAAGAGTGAAGAGTTTTTTTTAAATTACTTACCGCCCTAGGGCTTTTCTAGCTACATTATTACCCTCGAGCGCTAATTGGTCACCTTCAAGCTCCATTTGGGGGAAATAAGGACCTACTTACCTCACAATCGAGATGTAAAGCAGAGTAGTTAGCTCGGGTGTAAGCATCAATTGCACCCTCGAACTATAGGCGCCCTCGCTGTGCTCGTGCGCCTAAATATCTCGGGCTGCAATTGATGCCTTACAGCCCTTGGCTACTAATCTACTATTACTTCATCAGATCCAGCTACTATTCATTTTGTACCACCGCGACCACAGCTTAATGATACAATATAATAATGTGACTAATCAAATACCATAAAGATAGTAATAAAATTAAACAATGCAAGGGTCGTTATCTTTTTTTAATTCAAGGCTCAAGCCGAAACTTAGGTAAGTACCTACTTACCCATTTTAAATCTGAGTTACACTATCCATTTCTTCCCTTAAAATAAAAGAAACTGTTGTCCTTTATCCCTTACAATAATAGAAACAAATTGGGTAGATCAGAATATATGCAAACGATAAATCCCGAAATTGAATCCTTATCGAAAAAAAACTAATAAAATCGAGAACTAACTGCACTTTGTCACGAAATCCACGCCAATCGGTACATAGAAGTGAAAATATTTGCATTCGTGGTTTTTCTCTCACAAATAGAGGCAAAAACACAAATTGTTTTACGTTTGAAGCTATGCAATACACGCTATATTCCACTGTGTGACTGACTGTCCTATAAAGGTGATTGTTCTATGAATCATGGAGACTAGGACTTTTGCAAGGACGAAAATATACTACGTACAATTTTTTTTCCGGCGTACAGATAGTCCGCGTCATTCACTATTATATGAAGCTACTCAAACTATCCGACAGGACATAACGTCGTTCTCCTCCAACGCAGAGTGGTAAACAGACAGAAAGACAAAAATCGGTATCCTTAACTATAGTATTATAAATGTGAAAGTGTATGTTCGTCTGCTACTTTTTCACGCTTAATCTGTTTAACCGCTGTCAACGTAGTTAGGTATGTAAATAGTTAGGCCCCGGGAAGGACATAGGCTACTTTTTATCCCGTAAAATCAAAGAGCTTCGAAATCCCACTCCAACTCCTTAATTTTCCGGGATAAGAATCCTATGTCCTATGTCCTTCCCGAGGATGCAACCTATATTTGTACCAAATTTCATCAAAATCAGTTGAAATGATAGTCCGTTATAGCGTAGCAGACAGACGGACGGACAGACAGACAGACAGACAGACAGGCACACTTTCGCATTTATAATATTAAGTTTTTTTTTTTATCCACTACAAGTTAGCCCTTGACTGCGATCTCACCTGATGGTAAGTGATGATGCAGTCTAAGATGGTAGCAGGCTAACCTGTTAAGAGCATGGCAGTTGTGTTAAACCCATACCCCTAATCGGTTTCTACACGGCATCGTACCGGAACGCTAAATCGCTTGGCGGCACGTCTTTGCCGGTAGGGTGGTAACTAGCCACGGCCGAAGCCTCCCACCAGGCCAGACCAGTGAAAATTCAGAAATTATAAATTCCCAAATTGACCCTGCCGGGGATCAAACCCGGGACCTCCGCACGTTAAGACAACAGCGCTACACACTGCGCCACGGAGGTCGTCAAAAGTAGAAGTATGAAAATATAAACTCAACCCCCGAATGGGTAAATTAGGGGCTTAAAAACCAATGAAAATCAAACTTAGCGGGCAAATGCTAGTATAATAACACATTGAAATATAGTTATTTTCCTATACGAACGGAGACATAAACCACTGTGCATTGTTTTTCGTTTAATGCTATGCAATACACCGCACTGTTGCATGTTCCATTGTGACGGTGTGTTTCACAAAGGTGATTGTTCTATATGTATTATATGGACGCCAGGACTTTGTTTTATGGAAGCACGTGTTGTTTTTCCCATAATGATTCCAGGACATATTTAACATAATTACGTACTATTACCTATTCTGTGATAATTATAATAGAAAATTTAATTGAAATTGTAGGGAGATTATATTATATATATTTGTAGGGTAGTCATTTGAACTAGATGGGTGACCAAATTTGGATGTTCTTTGGCCTTTCCATAGCGTCATTCGCTGCCACATATTGTATTTATAGTACCACAAACTTATCTGACCCGGTGGGCAAAATAGGAACTAATTTTTATGCCTGTTTAGTTTTTGTCTTTATTTTATTTTTCATATATACTCGTACTAGGCGACGCTGTCACCGGGTATCTATTAATTCCAATGATAGCTTGTAAAGATTTTATCTTGTAAAGATTGTCTTTACAATCGTATATTGTCGACTGAACATCTCCTGAATATGCTCCGGTGTCGGAGTGAAACGTACATTGAGAATAATTTGGAAGATTTATGTGGTGTGGTGAATATTGCAAGCTGCAAGTTTAAGATACACTGTACCACATAGATTTGCCTACTGTTGCGAATTATAGCGAATTAAATTTTTAGTTCCTTCATTATCATGGACTTCCGCAAAGTAACGCCTGCTTCTATCCCACACACTGTCTTGTTTCTACAGTTTTGATAAGTCTTTAGGAGTTTATGTTTTTGCCAAATTTCATATTAGGTAAACTTTGACCTACTTAATGTGAAATTTCCCAAAAAAATATTTGGTTTGTACCCGAAAAACACCAAAGAAAAGGAAATAACAGACAAAAGCAACCGAGTATCAGATTAGCATCATACGATATTGTTTGTGTATTTCTAAGAAAGGACGATCCGAGCCATTGTCGGCTCATAAATCTTCGTGCACATATTTCTCGCGACCTGCGACTGAGCGACGGAGTATTATGATTTATAACACGAATATTCTATATTTTAAGTGTAATGGGATTTTCTACAGTCGAAAGGCGATCATAAGTATGATATAAATGATTGTTGATTTTTTTATATATTATGTACAGGGTTAATTTTAAATTCTTATAATAACCTCTTCTGATTTCCTATCCACCACCACCACCACCACCGCTACAGCCCATTAACGTCCCACTGCTGGGCACAGACTCTCATAGGAGAGAGGGAATTAGGGCTTAGACCCACCACGCTGCTCCAATGCGGGTTGGCGGTAACCAGGACCGACGGCTTTTAACGTGCACGGGGGTGAAACACCGCCAACTTCCTAACTCCGGGCTAGTACTGAGAATTTCTACACAGAAAAACTTAATTATGGCCCGACCCGCGACTCGAACCCGGGACTTCGTCGGCCGTAGTCGAATATACCAACCACTAGACCAACGAGGCAGTCCAGATTTCCAATGCGATTATGAAATTTTACCGCTGCGAAAGGTCTATCCATAGAGGCTTTATATAGCTTATGCAGGTTTTTATTATTTAAAACTAATATATCCTAAATGCCGTATTGCTGCTTGCACGTTGAACTAAATAGATTTGTCTGTTTTAGCGAATTATAGCGAACTAGCATAATGCCCGCGACTTCGTCCACATGGTTTAAGTTTATTTTTATTCCCGCGGGAACTCATTAATTTTCCGGGATAAAACCTAGCCTATGTCACTCTCCAGGTCTTCAACTATACCCATATGCCAAAAATCACGTTGATCCGTTGCTCCGTTGCAGCGTAATTGAAGGAAAAACCAACAAACGAACACACTTTCGCATTTATAATATTAGTATGATATGATTAAGGTTCTTGTTCTTCGATTGTTTAGAAAAGTTGCCCTGAAGAGGTTCTAAGTATTTTTAAGTTAATACCTCCGATATAAACAATTGGGAAACTTCCCTGTTTAAACCATTATAGACCTACCATTTGCACATGCCATCATCCACATTTACTATGATTGTTTTATACATTTAAAATGCTAACTGATTCACGTAAAATGTTCGAAGTAATGTTGAAAACTGCAATTGTAATTTAATTTGAAAGTTGTAAAAACAACGGACAAACGCCATTAGCGAATTTGTTGTATTCAAAAGAAGTGAGGAGATAAATTCTTAAGGACGCATGTCATCGAGTTTCGTAAGAGAAATGAAGGTTTCGTTTTATCATATTTTTGTAGTTACATAACTCTACAAAGTTTCGGAGTAAGTTTTTTATACACCTTTTCTATAATCGCACAAGCGAGTCTTTTTAGTGGGTTTATAGCTCCTCGTATAGCAGTAATAAAGTAAAGATGGCCGACATTTGGATTGCCGCCAAAGATCTGGATAAGACCGACCATGTATCGGACAAGTGGGATGACATATTGGAGGTTAAATGGCAAACTATTATTGGAAGAGATTGCAAATGGATAGGATATGAATCCACAGTATTTTATATAAGGGCTATGGAAATATTCTTTTTTGTTTGCCTTGGAAGAGCTGAAATACTTCCTCAGAAGGAGGCCGCGAATTTTTCACGTAGTCTTCAAATCCCACCCGTGAATTTATAATAAGTTTGCATATAGAGGCAGGCGTAAGTTTGCGGAAGTCCATGATAATCAAGGAAAAACAAGCTTAATTTGCTACAAGACCAATCTATGTGGTACTTACAATATGTAGCTTGCATGACGTGTATTTTGCGATATTCACCGCCCATACCACTTATCGCTTTCGATACGGCATCGCATCGGAACGCTAAATCGCGTGGCCGCACGTCTTTCCCGGTAGGGTGGTAACTAGCCACGGCCATAGCCTCCCACCAGACCAGACCAGAGAAAATTCAGAAATTATAAATTCCCAAATTCACCCTGCCGAGGATCGATTCCGGGACCTCCTGCTTATAAAACAACAGCGCTCACTACTGCGCCAGGGAGGTCATCAACTATGAATAATTACAAATTTTTAAAGGTATGATATATATATAATATCTATATGTCAGTGCTTGCACTGAACATACAGCATTATGCTGAGCCTGGGCCATTTTTCGGGTTGTGCCGTGCGTGATGCGGTAGGTATGCTTGTTATGTATGGCACAATTTTAAAATAAATGTTTTTTCTTACTTTCTTTCTTTCTTTAACAACAATGACATCTTGATTCCCAAATAATTTGCATGATGTAATAATTAAATGTCTAGTCCTGTCTTATCTAATTAAAGGCTGAACTGTGCTAATTTACATGCAATTAATTATGTTATAATTACGCGGGTGGAATGTTAACAACGACGTGAAAACAAAGCTGAATCGCTGACATAAATCACTTTGATGTAAACAAAATAATAAGTTAAAATAACGAATAACTGGTTAATTCACTTTTACAACATAAAACAGACTTTCAAATAGGATATTCTTCGGATAAGCAGTGAAAAGGTAACAGACTTTTTTATTTTATATTATTCATATGCATTCTTGGATATTCTTTTTGACATCCTCCCTGGCGCAGTGTTGAGGGCTGTTGTCTTAATGTGGTAGGTCCCAGGTTCGATTCCCAGCCGGGTCAATATGGGAATTTATAGTTTCTGAATTTTCTCTGGTCTGGTCTGAAGGGAGGCTTCGGCCGTGGCTAGTTACCCCCCTACCAGCAAAGACGTACCGCCAAGCGATTTAGCGTTCCGGTACGATGCCGTGTAGTAATCGACTAGGGGTGTGGTTTTCATATACTGCCATACTCCTAACAGGTTAGCCTGCTACCATCTTAGACTGCATCGTCACAATTACCATCAGATGAGATTGCAGTCAAGGGCTAACTTGTAGTGTAATAAAAATAATAAAAAGTCTTAAAAAACTGCATAGTAGGTACGATAGATTACTCTACCTAGCTTGTTAGCTAAGCGCCTGAAGCTATGGCAAATAAGCGACCAAAATTGTGTCCAATCAGGACTAAGTCAACCGTGAAGACATTTGCATTAACCCATATAAGCTTAATCATTTGCTTGATTTACGAGTACGTTATGGCTAAAAGAATATTAACCAATCAAAACAAAAACAAATTAGAACGGGGTGTTTATTGGTAATGAAGGAACTAGAAGTTTAATTCACTATAATCCGCCACTGTAGACAAATCTGTGTGGTACAATGTGTATGCACTCAGAAATTTTCAGTACTACCCCGGAGTTAGGAAGTTGCAGGCGGTGTTTCACCCCCGTGCCTCGGAGAGCACGTTAAGCCGTCGGTCCTGCGCCTGATCTATCACCGGTCGTGTCGGATTTTCCGTCCCATCGGGCTATGAGAGTAAAGGAACAGAGAGTGCACCCCGCGCAGATGGCTAATCTCTCCGGAGGTTTGCCGCCGTGGCCGAAACTCGGTCGGGAGGACATTATCTTGCACTTGCAGCTTGTGATATCCTACGGATACCCTGGACAAATGTTATTTTTATAATGATCCTATTTATAAAGCCTGTAGTATTCATAATAATGAAGACAGTATTTCTTAATATCATACCCAATCAGCATGTAATAGTCACGAAAATCACCTTAATCCCTTCCAATTTAAGGGATTTGTTGAAATGCTCGCCATTATATACCATTAGTTCATTACGTATATCCCAGATTACGTTACGATGATAATTGGTAATTGAACCTACATAATTTACTATGGTTAATTTAGCGAGGATGGCAATAGTTCAATTCAGTAACATTGCCTTGAGCTGTTAAATTCGTTAATATTATTATAATATTATTGAAATACTAGAAAACGCTTGTCGTGACCATAGACATAGAATTTTTTCGCTACGGTCGTGACAATAAAAGACGTAGTAGGATGACAACTGACTTTATTTTCTAAGCCTATGGTCGTGACAATAAAAGACGTAGTAGGATGACAACTGACTTTATTTTATAAAATACCCACATCCTACTACGTTTTTTATTGTCACGACAACGCTGTTGAAAAGATGGGCCGTGAAAGCGTAGCAGACAGACAAACACAACTTTTGAATTTATAATAATTATCATGGATTTTATTTACTAGCTGATCCGCTATTTAAGATTAATAAGTTTAGTCTTGTGTATATGAAGCTTCGTTTATCAAAAGTGCGCGCGAGATCTATTTGTCAATTTGCCAGACAAATTTTTTTCGTCCGTAGTCAGTTTTCGCCGTCCTTGTGCACGCATAATAAGCGAAAAACGTGTATGTGCCTAAATGTTAATAAAAGTTATCGAAAAATCACAAATAGCTAAAGGCGAGATCGCTCAATTTAACACCCTCGTGCCGTAACGCGTCCCTGTAAGCGATTGCCCATTACCGATGTACGAAATTTCAATAAAACGCGTTAGAAGGGGAAACAGACGGGCCCCAATGATTGTCAAGCATTTCTTATTTACGGGGAAAATGCGAGGATTTACCTCCTTTACGAATTTACAAAATACACCCTGATTTACATTAGCAATTTTTTTTACTGTCGATATTATAAGCCCGCAACTGGTAGCGCTTTCAAGCCTGAAATAACAGAACGTGTGACGTTCTTAGCGAAAACTTTTTGCCCGTGGCGTTTCAGGAATAAAAAGTTTCCTGTATCCTAGTGAAACATAAAAATTGAATATCGAGAAGTATGATGGCAATTAGTTACATAAATCAGCATACAATGTACAAAGCTATATTATTATACTAGATAATGCCTGCGACTTCATCCGCGTTGATTTGGTTTTTTTAATCCCACGGGAACTCCTTAATTTTCCGCGATAGCCTCTTCCTTGTGATACAAACTATCCCTACACCAAATTTCATCAAAATTGTCTCAACAGATGGGGCGTGAAAGCGTAGCAGACAGACAGACACACTTTCGCATTTATAATATTAGTATGGAAGTATGGATTATTGTTGTAACTAATTTGCAACATTATATTATTAGCTTTTGCGTTAGACAAATTTTTGTAGTTTTATTGGTTGAATTTGCCTTTGGAACCAGGTATTATGGTATCACACGACCCGCAAGTTGGCTCGGACATGAAAAATTGTACCTAATTTTTGTAGAATTTTATCAAAAGAAGGTTACTATAAAATTTACAAACTCTTAAAAACTAACAAACTCTTAAATACTTTTGTAATAAACAAAAGATAATGAAATGTTATAAAAATTGAGCAAGATGGATGAAAATGCAGAAAATCGCTACCAAAGTGGAATTTTTTGGCGCACACCCTTAAAAGTTTTCACAAGGAAACTTGCTTGTACTCGTATGTTGAGTGCTCGTCCGATAGTTTCGCCTGCGAAGATTCATCTTAAATAATATAAGAAGTAGGAAAACTTTATGTACCGCGCCGTATCTGCAAATTTTAACGGTTATTGATAGGATAGCTTTTTCGGAATTCCACGACATGTAGGTTGTTTGGCTGAAATAAAATTAGGTTGTACACGTTGTATATAATAAACAAGGTCATACGGGAAGGGAGTTTTAACACTTCTTTATAGACACCGATATAGCGCACGTGTTTCCTGCCACATATGACTTAAGTACCTTCAAGGCAAGAGTGAATAGGCATCAAAATTCAAAATTCAAATGTATTTTATTCAACTAAACTTTTACAAGTACTTTTGAATCGTTAAGTGAATCTACCACTGGTTCGGAATAACATTCCTACCGAGAAGAACCAGCAAGAAACTCGGTGGTTTCTACACAAAACATCTTCTAGGCAAGCGCGTTCCAACCTAGACCTCACCATTGCTTTGCACTAAGCATGGTTGTCTTCAAGCGCAAGACTATCACGGAATAAAAATAAAGAATTTTTTTTTCGGAATTTCACGACATGTAGGTTAATTGTCTGAAATAGCTGCTTTATGGTGTATAAACCTTAGTATAGCTATTTTGTTTTAATGATACCAAATCCTAGGGATAACTTAGAGAATAATGCGCTGTAAACCCTGCTTTGTGACGCAAGTAACTTCAGCAAAAGGGGAAGTCCGGGACTTTTGGATCTCGACTCAGGTATAGCAGTAATGGCGTTCCGGGATGTCTTGTGAGGCGCTGAGGGGAGCTTAATTTAGCTAAAAGCGACGTTCAAAGCGAGTGCACTCGGATGCTGGAGTGCGTTGTGTGTGCTCTCAGCGCTATTATTTCGTTAATGCAAACAGAATAAATTTGAAATTTTGTACCTTTGGTTTGTATACTGGATTCAGAAGATTGGTAGAGACATCATATTAATATTATAAAAGCGAAAGTGTGTTTGTTTGTTGGTTTGTCCTTCAATCACGCCACAACGGAGCAATTAATCAACATGTTTTTTGGCATGGGTATAGTTGAGAACCTGGAGAGTGACAATAGGCTACTTTTTATCCCGGAAAATTAAGGAGTTCTCGCGGGAATCAATAAAACTTAAGCCACGCGGACGAAGTCGCGGGCATCAGCTAGTTGATAGATAAAACTCTTTATTGCACACACTTAAAAAAAACAAAGACACTAAACAAAAAGGTTTAAAGATAAAACAGAAGGCTAAAGCAGTCTTATTGCTAAAGCAATTTCTTCCAGACAACCTTTGGGCATACCTATAGTGATTTACCCCGAACTAAATCTTAAGAATTCATTTGTATTTTAAATCTTCAAATCGATGCTGTACGTCGTTATTTAGGATCATCTATCAACACAATTTCAACTAGTAAATATATTAAATTATGTCAACACTTCAAACTTCAATCTTCCTTTAATCAAATAGACTTTACTACACTGAGAAAAATTTCCTCGTTTACCTTCCGATTTTTACCTTCTAAAACCGATTCCTTCCAAAATTGGGTCTTTTCCTTCCACCGATTACCTTCTGAATCGGGGAACTGCCAAATTCCTACCGATATTTAGAAGGTAATGAATTTTATCCGTCTAATACGGAAGAACATAAAGGAAGGAAATTTGTTGGAAGGAATTAACCAAGAAGGAATTTCCTTCCAGCTAAATATTCCTACTAAATAAGGATGCATTATAATAATTCCTCCCAAATTTATCCTTCCAAATTAGATGTTAATGTCCTTCTGAATTCAAATCCAAAGTTGTCGGAAGGAAAACGCAGCTAACCTTCTGATATTGAAGGATATTTACCCTCTTAACTAGTGGGAAATAAATTGACATTACTATTCCATCAAAAAAGAAAGGATTAGAAAGGCTCGCTGGAAGGAACTACCATCCAAATTAGATGGATCACACTTGGAGGGAATAACACAAGGAGTATCCTTCTAAATTAGACGATAATATCCTTCTAAATCAATTATAATTTTTCGGTAGGAACAGTGTCGGAAGGAAAACGCATATTTACCCTCCGAAATGGAAGGATATTTACCCTCTTATTTAGTAGGAAATGAAGTGACATTACTATTCCATCAAAAACGAAGGGATTAGAAAGGCTCGCTGGAAGGAATTACCATCCAAATTAGATGGATCACATTTGGAGAAAATAACACAAGGAACATCTTTCTAAATTAGATGATAATATCTCTCCAAACAAATTGGAATATTTCGGTATCGGAAGGAAAACGAATAAGTTTTATTAAATAGAAATTGTAACACCGAATGTAGTACCCGACCCGACCACTAGATGTCGCTACGCGTATATTGGCTCGCGGTATGGGGTGGCGCCGGTCAAACACATATATATCGCCAAGTCCGCTTGTATCGGTACCTGCATCGTGGCAAATGGTGCTTCCACCTAGTTGGGACATTCATTGAAAGTGCATAGCAGAGCATAAATCATAGTTGGTATACTGCTTCCACCCTTGCTGGGACAGGGCGTTTTGAAAGCCTATAATTTTGGGGGGGAATGCAAATGCCCGCTCCGTATTCGCCTTCGCCTTAGGTAGGTAATATTATGTATTTACCTTCTAGATTTGGAAGGTTATTTATATTTACCGAACAAATATGACCAAGTATGTATTTACCGTCATTTATTTTCCTTCCAAAAATTACCTTCCCTTTTGACTCAGTAGGAATTTCCGACCGAAATTTGGAAGGTACGTATTACCCACCAAAATAGAAGGCAGACATTGTTTGGAAGGAAATTTTGGACGGTAATAATATCCTTCCAAGTTGAAAGGTAAATTTCCTACTGAGTCAAAAGGGACGGTAATACCTTCCGTATTTCGGAAGGTCTTTTTTCTCAGTGTAGTGCTTCACTAGTGTTTTTGAATCGTCGAGTGAATCTACTGTAATCTACCTTTATTAACATGCCGCAAGGTATCATCAAAGTCTGCATTCGTTGTTCAAAATTCCACTTATATGGTTATGGTATTTATCGTACACTAGCTGATGGTGGTTTAAGTTTTTTTGATTCCCGAGGGAACTCCTTAATTTTCCAAGATAAAAAGTAGCCTATGCACTCTCCGGGTCCTCAACTATACCCATACCAAATATCACGTCGATCCGTTGCTCCGTTGCGCCATGATTGAAGGACAAACCAACAAACCAATAAACCAACAAACCAACAAACAAACACACTTTCGCATTTATTATATTAGTATGATGTAAGGATGTCTCGTAGAGTCGACAAAACCTGCATAACTTGTAATATAAGGGTGAAAATACATTATCATTGTCAATGATCCGGACGGAATAAAAATCCGCGTGAAACGCTCGCATTGTAAGGCAAACACGTTTCGTAGAATCGCGGTAGTCTGGAAATCTCCGTAAAAGAGTGGGTGCGTGGACTTTTTGCCGTCCGATTAATTGGGCACAGTGTGTTTTGGTCCTAAAATCAACAACTGACGGGCTATTGGGACAATAGTCTGTCACACGTCAGCGACAAACACAACAACGCGATACAACGCGACGCGCCAGTTTTTTTTTTATCCACTACAATTAGCCCTTGACTGCGATCTCACCTGATGGTAAGCGATGATGCAGTCTAAGATGGTAGCGGGCTAACCTGTTAGGAGCATGGCAGTAAATTTATATTAAACCCATACCCCTATTTGGTTTCTACACGGTATCGTACCGGAACGCTAAATCGCTTGCCAGTACGTCTTTGCCGGTAGGGTGGTAACTAGCCACGGCCGAAGCCTCCCACCAGACCAGACCAGGGAAAATTCTGATATTATAAATTTCCAAATTGACCCTGCCGGGGATCGAACCCGGGACCTCCGCACGTAAAGACAACAGCGCTCAACACTGCGCCACGGAGGTCGTCAGAACATCCAACAGTAGCTGACCCTTCACATGGCCTGCGTTGTCGTGTATATAAGTTTGCCATTTTCTATGGAACCAAGGAACAAGAAGCTTAATTCGCTGTAATCCGCCAAAGCAGACAAGTCTATGTGGTACAGCGTGTTGCTAGCACGTGTAGCTTGCAATATTCACCGCCCAATAAGCCAGCAATTCGCACCGGCACATTAATTTATTCCATGTAGGACATACAGTGTCAGTGTCAGTGTATCTTATGTTACTTCATGTTTTGACTCTACCACCGGTTCGGAAAACAGAACATTCACTGATTGACTCATCAAAGAGGTTGTAAAGACAATTGTAAAGAGACAATTGTAAAGACAATCGTGCGTGGTCGAGTCCACATCTCCTGAAGATGCTTCGGTGTCAGAGTAAAACGTACATTGAGAATAATTTAGAAGATTTGTATGGTGTGGTGTTGTGCCGGTGCGAATTGCTGGCTTACTGGGCGGTGAATACCGCAAGCTACACGTTGTACCACATATTTTTTTCTGCTTGGGCGGATTATAGTTCCTTGATTATCATGGATTTCAGCAAAGTAACCCCTGCTTCCATCCAATATGTTCTATAAGTCATATCGCAACGCTTTCGTCTCTCACTTAGGAAAACGGGTTAGTAAATTTGCGAATACATCCAATCGAACACGTAGTTATATTCACCTGAGGGAGAGTCGGAGTATGGAATATGTATGTTTGATTTTATCATACAACCTAGTTCACGGCTAATCTGTCGCTTCTGATTTTATGTACGTAAAAAATTTCACAGGTCGTTTCACTCGCGAATGTAAACAGGGTAGACGTGGGGAAATAAGCCCCTTTTCACACTAGATCGTTAAACTAACTCTACACTGCTCGAGTGCTTGGACTGCTTTTCCCGTTTATCTACTTTATGTGCGGTTGAAAGATCTGCAAGGATTTATTGATTTAGATGATGCGTCCGATTTCTACGGGGTTTTTTGAAATGTTCACTATTCAATTTTCGGTGATAGAAACTAGCCTATGTCACTCTCCAGATTTTTAATCATAACTACGCAAATCAAAAACCAACAAGCAAATACACTTTCGCTACCATAACCATTACTATTATTACATACTACTACTACTATTTACCATAACCATTACTATTATTTATACTATTATTACATTATTATTTTGGTTATTCTGCTACGCTTCAACAGCCAATCTGTTCTTGACTACTTTGTACAGTGGCAGAATTGATCCCGTTGAGGGGCATAATAGGTATAGTCCGACAAACTTATTTGACCCGGTGACAGCGTCGCTAGTATCTATGAAAAATAAAATAAAAACAAAAACCAAAACAGGCATAAAAATAAGTCCCAATTTTGGCCACCAGGCCAGATAAGTTTGTGCCACTGTAGTCTGGCGCGAAAGAGTAACAATCATCAAACTTAAAAACGTGCGAAGATCAAGCGTTCACACTAATATTTATAGTAAGATTAGCTGACGCCCGCGTGGTTTAAGATTTTTTAATTGCCGCTGGAACTCCATAATTTTCCGGGATAAAAAGTAGCCTATGTGTTATTCCAGACTATAATATTTCTCTGCGCCAAATTTCATCAGCCGTTCTTCTGTGATTGAGTAACAAACATATACGTAATGGAGTAGAATGTAGTATAATATTATATTATATTATATTATGTATAAATAATTATATAAGGTAGATATCTATATGTGTTGAAAAAACTAGAAATTTAATTCGCTATAATTCGCCACAGAAGGTAAATCTATGTGGTACAGTGCGTATCTTGAACTTTCAGCCCGCGATATTCTCCACACCACATAAATCTTCCAAAATACCCTCAACGTACGTTTCACTCCGACACCGGAGCATCTTCAGGAGATGTTGACTCTACAATGCACGATTGTGAAGTTATTGTAGAGTCAACATCTCCTTCCATCTTATTCTATAAAAGCTAAATTGATTGCCACACATCTCCTGTTTTCGCCTTTCCGATCACCAAAGGTTGTCTGGGAGAGATCGCTTTAGCGATAAGACCGCCTTTGCACGCTGCACTAAGATTAAACTCTTTTTTTTTGTATTTATATGTTTCTACTAGCGGACGCCCGCGACTTCGTTCACGTGGCATAAGTTTTTAATTCCCACAGGCACACCTTAATTTTCCGGGATGTCACTCTCGAGGTCCTCATCTATACTCACTTGCGGCGTGATTGAAAAACATCTCTCTATTTGACGTCCTTGGGGATAGAAATTTCAAGCACTGTGAAATCCGTATTTCATCAATTTAAACCAGAAGCCCAAATACTAAGTTTAATAGCTATAGCTTGAAAAACGACGGACTTTCATACAAACTTTCTACCCCTATTTTACCCCTTGGGGGGTGGAATTTCGAAAAATCCTTTCTTAGTGGAAACCTTCTCTTTACAAAGAACACACCCTCCAATTTTTATGTCTCTAGGACCAGCGGTTTAGGCTGTGCGTTGATATATAAGTCAGTCAGTCAGTCAGTCAGGACTTTGAATCTATATATATAAAATTCAAAGTCCTGACTGACTGACTGACTGACTGACTGACTGACTTATATATCAACGCACAGCCTAAACCGCTGGGGTTAGAAACTTGAAATTTTGACAGTATGTTACTTTTGTGACGTAAGCGCTCAATAAGGAAGGATTTTTCAAAATTCCACCCCTAAGGGGGTGAAATAGGGGGTGAAAGTTTGTATGAAAGTCCGTCATTTTTCAAGTTATATCCATGAAACTTGGTGTTTGAGCGTCTGGTTTAAGATAAAGAAATACGTGTTTCACAGTTTTTGAAAATTCTACACCCAAAGGCGTTAAATAGGGGTAGAAAGTTTGTATGAAAGTCCTTCATTTTTCAAGTTATAACCATGAAAGTTGGTATTTGGGATTCTGGTTTAAAATAAAGAAATACGTGCTTCACAGTTTTTGAAAATTTTATCACCAAGGACGTTAAATAGAGAGTTTGTCCTTCAATCACGCCGCAACAGAGCAACGGATCAACGTGATTTTTTGCATGGGTATAGTTGAGGACCTAGAGAGTGATACAGGATTTATCCCGGAAAATTAAGGAGTGCCTGTGGAAATTAAAAAAAGTTATGCCACGCGAACGAAGTCGCGAGCATCCTCTAGTTTTATATATATAGATGTATCTTGTGTGCAATAAAGAATACAATAATAATAAGTATAGCCGTGTGGTAACGGCAGAGGAGAATATTGCCACCCCTTTCTATCCCGTGGGTGTATCGTAAGAGGCGACTAAGGGATCCGGGGAACTGCTTACCATCTAAGTTCCCCGAAAGCTGGTTAGCTGGCCATCGAAACAGCCTCCTCGGGGACCTGAGTGGACCCTGAGTGATGTAACTACCACTCACCCCACCCCCCCCTTTTTATGATGATGGAACACAATAATGAGAATGCGCACATAGGGTCGCTGCCTGGGGGGCGCCAGGGCGCGTCTGGGGCTGGCGCTGGACGTGACAGCATGCGGGCCGCCAGCCACATCAGTCGACCGCCACTACCATCGGGTCGGTCGACAATTCCATCATCCCCACCAGAGGGCTTGGCGCCGACGGGGTCCACCAGGGCCCCATCTTCGGCGCCCGCCGCTGGTGGTGTACGCCGCATGAGATGGACTTCTCTCATGAACGAGAATGTCATGCGTGCGTACTACAGGGCGACAGGAGGGGAAACCGGACGGACTGGCTACCGAGCGGCAATGTACCGCGAGTTCCTGCTGCTTGAGCCGACCTTAACTGTCACGGAACAAAACCTGGCAGATCGGGCTCGGTATATTCAGCGTTCGAACATCTTTAACGCTACCGAGCTCGAACGATTACGACGTGAGGCTGTTCCCGAAGTGACTCCCCCAACCATAGAGCAAATCGTCTCTGCGGCGGCGCCTGCCCGCGAGGAGACAGTTACAACCATCTCACAAGATTTGCCTGTGGAGGGGGCCGCTGAGGAAACTGTCTCCCTGGATATAGAGCGGATGGGAAGGATTCTAGAAGAGGCGATTTCTGAGACTCGGAGCGCTCCTCTAGAGAATCGTCCGCGGCTCTCCCGCCTCACGCTGAATGTAGCGACGCGGGATGTCATTGAGGCCATCAACCAAATGCTGCCTCAACACCTAGCTAGCAGCACTGGCTTGGATGATACGGCTTCTATTCTGTTCGGGGCGGCTTTAGCCGTGCACCGATTTATCGGAGCCAAGACCCCGGGTCCGGAACGCGCTGTTGTTGTAAGACGCAGCGCGGAACCGGCCTGGAAGAGGAGAATAGAACGCCGTATCAACCTTGCCAGAGGCCTCATTGGCAGACTGCAAAGCTTCAGGTCGGGCAATACCAGGCCAAGGATTGTGCGCTCCGTTAGAATTGCCTTCAACGGGCTTGGGGTTAGGTTGGATCAGCCCGACATAGCCCAAAAGCTAACGGAGCGCATCGACGATCTGAAGCAGAAAATCGCTGCATGGGGGAACCGTATACGGCGATACTCGGAAAGAGTTGAGCGCTTTCAGCAAAATCGTCTCTTCTCGAGTGATCAGAAAAGGTTCTATAAAAGATTGGAGTGTCCAGCAGTCTGTTCTACCTCTCAACGGCCTAGCCCGGCAGACTTCGTCGCTTTCTGGCGGAGTGTGTGGTCGCGAGAGGTTGAGCATGAAGAGGGCCCTTGGATTGCGGCGGTAGAGGAAGCATGTGCCGTAATTGAACCGATGAACCCGGTAGTCATCTCTACGGAGGATGTAGTTGATGCAGTAAAGCGGGCCCCGAACTGGAAAAGTCCGGGTCCCGACGGGCTGCATCACTACTGGCTTAAGGGTTTCTCGGTTTGCCATGCGACCTTGGCTCGACAATTCCAGGAAGCTCTCGAGCAGAGGACGCTCCCGAACCTTTTCACTACTGGGATCACTCATCTAGTTCCAAAGTCCACGGATGCCGCTGATCCGGCAAAGTACCGCCCCATTACGTGTCTAACGACCGTCTACAAGACACTAACATCCGTTCTGAGCCTAAAGATATCTCGTCATGTAGACGAAAATAACATCATGTCTGGGGCTCAGAACGGATGTCGGGGGGGTAGCCGTGGTACTAAGGAGCTCCTTCTCATCGACTCCGTTGCGGGGCAATTGGTCAAGCGCAACCGCCGGAACTTCTCCGCCGCCTGGATTGATTACAAAAAGGCATTCGACTCGGTGCCCCATTCATGGCTCTTGAGGGTCCTTGAACTGTACAAAGTCGATGGTACAGTTCGAGACTTCCTCAGGGAGTGCATGGGGCAATGGAGTACGATCCTTTGTCTCCACGGTGAGCGGTTGGCGGCTGCCGATGACCGGATAAGGATACGGCGGGGGATCTTCCAGGGTGACTGTCTGAGCCCACTTTGGTTTTGCCTGTCCCTGAACCCACTCAGTTCACTGCTGGAGAGTTCAGGGACGGGCTTTCAGTTTCGGAGAGGAGGGACAAGAGTGCCTCACCTTTTCTACATGGACGACCTCAAGCTGCTGGCACCCAATGCTACTCGCCTGCAAGAATTGCTGAATATCACCACTGAGTTCAGTAATTCTATCAGGATGGAGCTTGGGCTGGACAAGTGTGCGGTCGTGCATGTAGTGAGGGGGCAGGTTACTCACTCGGCTGAGGTTAATCTCGAGCCATCGAGCATTAGGACCCTCTCCGAAGCTGAATCATACCGGTATCTGGGTATGTCGCAAATCGCAATCGATAGGCGTGAATGAGGCGGACATGAAACGGTCTGATGCGAGGCCTTTTTTGGCCGTCTGGCAAAAATTTGTAAAAGTTTTTTGTCAGGCGCCAATAAGGTTCGAGCCTATAACGGCTGGGTTATGCCCGTTCTCATGTACACCTTTGGCGTGCTCAGATGGACTCAGACCGAACTTGACGCCCTGGATAGAAAAGTCCGCACGACTATGACTCTTTATCGTATGCATCACCCGAAATCGTCTGTGATGAGATTGTATATCCCCCGGAAATGTGGTGGTCGAGGCGTATTAAGCGTCAAGACCATGCATAACCGGGAGATAGCCAATCTCAGAACATACTTCGAGACGAAGAGGGAGTCACCCATGCATAGAGAGATCATAGAATGTGATAAAGGACTCACTCCCCTATCCTTAGCCAAAATCGAGTGGCAGGCGCCGGTGGTACTTAGCACCTCTGACCGGGAGACTGTATGGAAGGAGAAAGAGTTGCACGGACGCTTTTTTAAAGCTCTTAATGAGCCACACGTCGATAAAAAAGCGTCCGTGCAATGGCTGCGCTTCGGTGACCTCTTTGGGGAAACCGAAGGTTTTGTCTGTGCGATACAGGATCAGGTAGTTAAGACGCGGAACTACCGAAAGTACATTCTGAAGGATGGCACTCACGACATCTGTCGAGCCTGTCGCCATCCCGGTGAGTCGCTCAGACATGTGCTTTCGGGATGTTCGGCGCTTGCTAACACTGAGTATCTGCACAGACACAACCAAGCGGCCAAAATCCTTCACCAAGAGCTTGCTCTGAAGTACGGTCTCCTGGATGAGAGGTTGCCGTACTACAAGTACACACCGGTTCCTGTACTCGAGCGTGACGGAGTCCGGCTCTACTGGGATCGGTCCATCATCACGGACAGGACTATTCTAGCGAATAAGCCTGACATCGTGCTGTTGGACCGAGCACAGTCGCGGGTGTTTTTGGTGGACATCACCATTCCATATGACGAGAACCTTGTGAGAGCTGAGACGGAGAAGAAGCGTAAGTATCTTGATCTGGCTCACGAGGTTTCCGCCATGTGGCATGTGGAGTCCACTGAAACCATCCCAATCGTCATATCTGCGAGTGGGTTAATCCCAGTCAGCCTCGCTCACCATCTGAGGCGGCTGGGGTTCCGTGGCAGTTCGCTCGCAGCCAGGATGCAGAAAGCGGTGTTGCTAGACTCGGCTAGGATAGTCCGCCGGTTTCTCAACCTGTCCCCCTGACCCCCGGCCGTCTGGTCTCCCCTGCCGGGGTGTAATCCTCCGCCCGCTACAACTATTTATTTGTGTATTTGTGTATGTAAGTTTATTCATTTCTATTTATTTATGTAAGTTTATTGTACAACTTTTGGCGTTATATGTATTTATTTTGTATGCGGGCGTGAGAGTCAAATTCATGTCGGATAATAATAATAAACATCCATCCATCCAAACTTCTGCATTCATAATATTAGGATAAATGGATTTCTTAAAACGCAGTATAACTCTAGGAAATTACGAGTATTATTAAAGGTGTATGCGCGATCGTATAGTTTTTCCCAATAAGGGCAGATTTCTCGGACTCCAATTAACGTTAACCTACGAATTTTGATGTTTTGACAGATGTCTATCATAGGATAGGAGTTCTATCAAAATTTCGAAGTTCCTTGGTCAAACGTTTTTCGGAGTTGGAGAAATCGGTCCGTAGTAATGATTAAAAAAATAAAGCCATCTGCCCTATTATCGGGAAAGTTTATTTTTCGCAACCGCAATCATTATCGCTGATCGATTTTACGGGCCTATACCGGTCTGCCGTTACGTAGTACGGTTGTAACTTTTTAGTGCTCCCTTTATTACGACAAACGATTTTAATCAAGCGAGTTTTTGTTCTAAGCTAAGCCATTAGCGCCTTTAGACGGAATAAAATACAAAGTTTAGTCGCAGTCGCGACTCGAGACTTTGCTTATAACTTTGGTTTGATTTGGTCGCCCCTTGAGGAGTCGGTGACCTTAGGTTTCGATTTGAAGTAAATTTACTAGTCTGAGAGCTTGTGAAATGTTGTTAGCACTGTAGATGATATCTGCGACTGATAACACATAATTTTTTTTTTGGTTTTTGTAAATCTCGCAGAAGCCCGATAAAACAAAAAATGAATTTCGTCAAAATTGGTTAAGCTTATTTTACACGAAACAAACATAAATTACAATTATTCAAAGCTAGGACTAATTTATTGCTTGTCTTTTCGTTCTATGTATTTTTATGTTTTCTGTAGCAATAAAGAGTTTATAAATAAAACATGATGGTGTTAATCAATTACGGTATCTGAAAACTAAATCTACGAAGGTTTCAAACGCGCCCTGGTCTGCGAAGAGCCCACAACAAAATCAGCCGAGTTTTACCACCAATGGAAATAACAGATAAAGGTTTATAGTTTTATTGATAGAATAAAAATTTTACTATTAAAGTATGGAGATATTAATTTTACCTGGCAAATTACAGTTAAATTGTTGTGAACTATCTCTCGGCCTAAATACAACAGGTTATAATACCTATTTTAGATTTCAATAAATTCTGTGGAGAACTTACCTTTGCTTGAAAATTGGAAAACATTTCTTACTTCAATTAATGTTTTACGAAGACTGCGAAATTGATGTTAAGTACCTAGCTAAAGCTCATAAAGAGTTAGTTATCAAAGTTGAAATATTTTTATTGAAAGGCTCAGAAGGATTCACTTTATAGTAAGCTTTTTAATAAATCAGAGGCCCAATTGTCTAAGGAAATCGTAATCATTTGAGAGCTTACGTACGTACGTACGTATTACTCGAACGGTTTAGGGAGTTCATACATAATATGCTTTTTAACACGCAGGCATACATACTTTTCTATAAACTCTTTAAACTGTTCGAATTATACATTTGACAAACCGTTACGATAACGGTTTTCTTACACAATTTGAGGGGCAGATCTCGGAAAAGACGGATCGTTGAGATAGGGCCTTGAGTAACCAGATTCCTACTCGTCAATTGTTACGGCTATACCTAGCTCAACGAAAGCAAACCCGTCTCTTCACCGCTATGGGCCCCAGGACGAGGCCACGGGTTTGGTTTCGTTGAGCTAGATATAGCCGTAACAATTGACGAGTAGAAATCTGGTTACTCCAGGCCCTATCTTAACGATCCGTCTTTTCACTGCTATGGGCCCCGAGACGAGGCCAAGGGTTTGGTTTCGTTGAGCTAGGTATAGCCGTAACAAGATCTAATGAGAGTTATTTGGTTTTTGGTTTGTCTCTTAATCACGCTGCAACAAAGCAACCGCGACGGATCGATGTGATTTTTTGAATGGTCATAGTTGAGGACTTGGGGGTTGACATAGACTATTTTTCATCCCGGAAAATTAAGGAGTTCCCGTGGGAATCAAAAAAAGTTATTCTACGCGGACGAAGTCGCGTGCATCAGCTAGTTATTTAGAACTCAATGTTCAATGTTCAAAAAATACCAAATGGTAGAGATTACTCGCACGCAATTAAAACTCGACCAACTCTGAGGAGTTTTCAAGCGACACTAACAAAGTTCCACCGTACACCTTTGTTCCACAGCATTGTGAGTGCACCCTTATTTTCTATACCGGGCGAACTTTCTGTACAACTCCATGCAAAGCTCCTAATTAAATAAGTTTATTTCTTTCCACTGCTTCAATTGTTCTAAAACTTGAACCGCGTGAAGCTTACATTTGGAGTGATCGCACATCAGCAAACTCCGCACGTGATGTACGAGTACGTTTAGTGGGCGCTGCACCTTACAATATTACTGCATAGTTAAGGCTCCGTAGTTAAATACTTACTCAAAATTCCTATAAACTATATTGGTTATATTATACAAAAAACTTTATTTGGACCTGTAATTAGTATGAGAATGATAGGACATAGTCGTATGTATTAATCGTTAAAAAAATACAGTTCGCATTATTAAAGTTACTCATCAGTTTTGTTAAAAAGTTTCGTCAGACAGAACGTAAACGCAAGGTGAAGGGTTTTCATTATGTGATGTAATATGTCCTTGAATCTTGGGTATGTTCCGAAATACACTGCGAGCACTGTAAGGTGTGACGTCAATTTAGTACACTGCGAAGCCGTTCCATTATAGTTAGGTATACTAGTTACTGCTTAAAACGGAACGCAGTCAGCACTGAGAGCACCTTACCTCGAAAATGCCAGTGCTCACAGTACAAAGATGGCGTCGATTAATGACGTCATGTATTTCCCTAGGATACTGCGGCAGTGTACTGTCAATCCATAACGGAACGAATTTCTCCACAGTAAAATTACCGCAGTGTATTTCGAAACACACCCTAAGTTCATTTCGCCTTGTGTTTGACAAGGGCTTTTGGTATTACTAAGTAAAGCTTAACCTAGTTGGTAACACCAAAAGCTAAGTATGGCAAGGGCTAAGTATGTAAAGCTTTGTAATAATCAAAATTGTATACTTTTTAGGGTTCCGTACCCAAAGGGTAAAAACGGGACCCTATTACTAAGACTCCGCTGTCTGTCTGTCTGTCTGTCTGTCTGTCTGTCTGTCTGTCTGTCTGTCTGTCTGTCTGTCTCCAGGCTGTATCTCATAAACCGTGATAGCTAGAAAGCTGAAATTTTCACAAATGATGTATTTCCGTTGCCGCTATAACAACAAATACTAAAAATTAAAAAAATATATATATTAAGGGGGGTCCCCATACAATAAACGTGTTTTTTTCGTATTTTTTTGCTCAATATTAAAAACGGTAACAGGTAGACGGTTCAAATTTTCACAGAATATTAACTTGTATATTACCTTTCAAAATAAATAATTAAATATCAATAAAGTAAATATTAAAGGGGGGCTCCCATACAACAAACGTAATTTTTATTTTTAATACGTCATAAATCGTAAAACTTACTACAGGTTTGTACGGAACCCTCGGTGCGCGAGTCCGACTCGCACTTGGCCGGTTTTTATTCAACTCTGACAACCGTGATAATATGGAACACACGCTGCATTTGCCACGCTTCTAGATGTGAGATCAGTTTTTTTTTAACAGAAATAAGATTGTATTGGCGTTCAGTTGCGAGCATAAATTCAGCCAAGTCACCCGTGGAACACTCATTTAAAGTTAACTACCATGAAAAGCGTCGTAAGAACAAAGTTTGGCGGTTCGCCGACTGAACTCGCAGAGTTATTCGGAAACTACGTTGTCCACAGTAAAGGGAAAAAACGTTCTGTCGAAAGAAAAAGTCTCACGTTACGTTGGTACCGGCTACCCTATTTTTCGTAGAACCACAGACCACAGAATTTTTCATTGTAAAAATATTCACGTACCAGTTTATGAGTGTGAAAATGTGTCTGTGACTTTTCACTGCACAACCAATTACCGAAATATAATAGCTGGTTGAAAGATTAAAATATATAGCCAGGTAGCTAGGTAGCCATACTAGGTAATCCTGTATACCTACCCACCATCCATCCATACATCCACTTTACTACTACTTACTTACTACCACAGACTGTAGTGTATAAAGGGAGACTTACTACTTACTTTACTTTATACTTTCGCATTAATATCAAAATATATAGAGTATAGATAAACTAGCTGATGCCCGCGACTTCGTCCGCGTGGATTAAGGTTTATTGGTTCCCGCGGGAACTCCTTCGTTTTACGGGATAAAGAGTAGCCTATGTGTTATTCCAAAATATAACCTTTCTCTGTGCCAAATTTCATCCAGATCCGTTCAGCCGTTCGGGCGTGATTGAGTAACAAACATCCATAAATCTATACATCCATACATCCATCCAAACTTTCGCATTTATAATATTTATTTGATTATTATTAACAGAAATGGCGGCGACGACCTTTGGCCCGATCCTTTGATCTTCTCAATGTCAGATTTTCACATTGGTGTTTTTTTTTTATCCACTACAAGTTAGCCTTTGACTGCGATCTCACCTGATGGTAAGGGAGGATGCAGTCTAAGATGGTAGCGGGCTAACCTGTTAGAGGCATGGCAGTTGTATTAAACCCATACCCCTATATTCGGTTTCTACACGGCATCGTACCGGAACGCTAAATCGCTTGGCGGCACGTCTTTGCCGGTAGGGTGGTAACTAGTCACGGCCGAAGCCTCCCACCAGGCCAGACCAGGGAAAATTCAGAAATTGTAAATTCCCAAATTGACCCTGCCGGGGATCGAACCCGGGACCTCCGCACGTTAAGACAACAGCGCTACACACTGCGCCACGGAGGTCGTCAAAGCTTTAATCATTAGGTATCAATTTCATTAGTGTTTAAAATATCAAAACAAAACATTCGTACCGAATTGAGAATCTCCTCCCTTTTTGAAGTCGGTTAATATGCAAGACTCGAAGAAAACATCTCACCCCATAATGTCTACACATCGGTCACAAGAAAATTTAATTAGTTTTTCCCAAGTTTTTCCGAGTTGTCTCTGTTCAAAGGACATGTAACATTGATTAGGTTTTCAATTACTTTTTTTGTATGCTTGGTAACTAACTGCTTTTGATAAAATACTTACGTAACTAGTCATATTATTACCAAAGCTTGTGAATTTACCTATCTTTTCCTGATTTATATATTAATTATTATTTATTGACTACTAGATGTTGCCCGCGATTTCACCCACCTGGGTTGAGGTTTTCAAAAATCTAGTAAGAACTCTTTAACTTTTCTGGATAAACAAAAGTCTATATTGTAAGCCTTTCCCCGGGATGAAACAAATCTCTGTACCAAATTTTGCAAAAATTGGGTGACCATATTGCCGTTAAAGCATAGCAGACAGACACTTTCACGTTTATAATTACACGTATCCAATATGTAATTACACATGGTTTATATCAGTAATACAAGGAATCCCGAAAGATTGGTTGTGGTCAGAACTCCTAGAACTGCTTCTTATTTAAAAAGTTGTCATGCTATGTGTATTAAAAACCTGTTGCCTAGGGATATTCAGACCTTGCTTATTAAGCGATTTAAGCCTGCCCTCAGAAAATAACCTGATCCGTCGCGGGCAAAGTCGCGGCCATCATCTTGTGAAACCAAAAAATATTTGCTACATGAACCGTCCGAGTGCAACGCAGTCGCAATAAAAATGATAAAGCGCTCGATAAAAATATATTTCAATAAAAATCATGAACTTAACAAAGCGTAAAACGGTAAATTCCAGCGAAAAATATACACAAACCGATAAAGTGAAATAACGCAGTCAAATTGTGAGACCGTTTCGTGCAATCTGCTCACAAATAGGCCAGCCGCTACCGGCTCGCCTGCAATTGAGTTAGTGAGCGAATAATCTGAACTGCACTATGACAACGTTATTGGACCGCAATATTTACATGTTAAACGATTCTCGGAGGTTTCCAGGGGAAATATTCTAACTTTAAACGATTTATCTACCATAACCACTGATTGAACCTAGGCGTTTAATCTGTAATAAAAAATTGTGATTTTACTAAAGTACACAGAAAATTAGTCATAATTGTTCATAGTTCCCAGCCTATTTGTGAGCATTTTGTGACAAACAATTGTCACAATCTGCTCACAAATAGGCCAGCCGCTACCGGCTCGCCTGCAATTGAGTTAGTGAGCGAATAATCTGAACTGCACTATGACAACGTTATTGGACCGCAATATTTACATGTTCAACGATTCTCGGAGGTTTCCAGGGGAAATATTCTAACTTTAAACGATTTATCTACCATAACCACTGATTGAACCTAGGCGTTTAATCTGTAATAAAAAATTGTGATTTTACTAAAGTACACAGAAAATTAGTCATAATAATTGTTCATAGTTCCCGGCCTATTTGTGAGCAATTTCTGACAAACAATTGTCACAGTCTGCTCACAAATAGGCCAGCCGCTACCGGCTCGCCTGCAATTGAGTTAGTGAGCGAATAATCTGAACTGCACTATGACAACGTTATTGGACCGCAATATTTAGATGTTCGACGATTTTCGGAGGTTTTGATAGGAACATTTCTAACTTGAAACGCTTCAGCCATGACGACTGCACGCAGCGCAAGAAAGAAGTTGTAATCATCATACTTCATACTATTATTATAAATGCGAAAGTGTGTTTGGTTGTCGGCTTATGCAACAGAGCAAGGGATCGCCGTGATTTTTATCCTGGAAAATTAAGGCGTTCCCTTGGGAATTAAAAAACTTATATGTAAACTTATGTGTACAGTGGTAGATTCATTTGACGATTCTAAAGCACTTGTAAAAGTTTATTTGAATAAAAATCGTTTGAATTTTGAATTTTATACCACGCGGACGAAGTCGCTGGCATCAGCTAGTCTTTACATAATATCGATACCTCTGAACGCGACTTGTGCACGAAGCAATTGCAGACGTCATCATTGGTCATGAATCGATAGGGCTTTGGATATAATTTTGGGTATTTTGGGAAATATTTAGCAGCACTAGCTGATGCCCACGGTTTCGTCGCGTGACTTTAGTTTTTTTTATTCACGCGAGAACTCCTTAATTCTCCGTGATAAAAAGTAGCCTATTTCACTCTCCAGGTCCTCAACTATACTCATGAAGGACATGAAGGACAATTCAACAAACAAACACACTTTATTTATAATATTAGTATGATTTAAAACGTTACTCAATTTATTAAGAACCTATAAAAATCCAAAGCCCCTGAATAATCAGGCGAGGGTGTCAGGTTTTAAAAATTGCAACTCATTGCAACATTTTTTATCATGCTGCACTTGTAGCAAATTGTAATAAAGTAGATTGAGATTTTCACTACTATCTGTTTAAAGTCACAGAAGTACGCTTCTATTGTATTGCTTTAATACACGTATACAATAATAATTATAACAAGCATGTTGAAATATTGTTCCACAATAATAATCAAGTACCTACTTTGCTCTTGCTTTGAAGGTTCCTTTAGCTATAATAAGCTTCCTCTTAGAGCTTGAACACAAGGAATACCTGAAGGCATACCTGACTCGAGCATTCTCAGACCATAAATAATAGATTCTACGGATATAGTGGAAACATATTCGATGTATTAACATAGCATGCAATATTATTTTGAAATGAGCTTTTATTGAACCATTTTCAAAGTTATGTTTGCGTCAGTTTGAAATCGGCAATCAACTAGAGTTCGCGTGCGAGTTGAATGCAGAGCTAATGTATGTGTCACCATGCATAAGCTCTGCATTCAACTCGCGCGCGAACTATAGATATGAAATGATCATATTTTATTGAAAATAATACAACAGAACTTAAAGGTAGCTAGCCTAACCTAATCAAATAATTAATATTATAAATGCGAAAGTTTGGATGGATGTATGGATGTATGGATGTATGGATGTGTGGATGTTTGTTACTCAATCACGCCCGCACGGCTGAACGGATCTGGATGGAATTTGGCACAGAGATAGATTATAGTCTGGAATAATATATAGGCTACTTTTTATCCCGGAAAATTAAAGAGTTCCCGCGGGAACCGAAAAACCTCAATCCACGCGGACGAAGTCGCGGGCATCAGCTAGTTACTATATAAATCATGCCCGCGTGGAATGGTGGCAAGAATGCTGGCTGCATTACCGCGCTGGACCGCCAGGCTGATCCTTTGCACAAAAAATGAGCCAGCCCTTTTTTCACCAGATGAGGCAATTAACCACGGTGAAATATCTCGCAAAGCATTTTTGGCACTAAGACTCCACGGCCCCAGGGTCTCCACGGCAACCGGATGAAATATTATATGTAACTCTCTATGAGAGAGGGATACTTCCGCCGCTTGCCGGTTTCAGCCTTTTCTGCTGCGGCTCCCGGCCTTGATGCTGTCTCCCTGATATGAACTAGAATATGTAACAGCACTAATGTTTATCATCATCTCATTGCCGGAGCAGGGGTTACTCAGAAAGAGAATGGTTCAGGCTATATTCCAACACGCTGGCCAAGCAGGTACGACAATCCGCACGTCGCCAGTCTTCAAATACAGACAGCAACGGACACACCTTAAAAATATTTTATTGGAGAACTGTCAGAATATTCTCGAAGTATATCGCCACCTCTAACTACCCAAGTTGGAGGTGCTTGCATGAAATTTGAACCCCGGATCGAGGCATAGGAGGCCGAAGTCTTAACCAGACTATCACCTATCATAGACAAGATCATAAAACGAATTTTCTCCAAATACCAACAAAACACACCGCTAATCCGATAAAAGTATTTGCCAAAGTTGTAAAACTTGGGGGAATTTGTCGTTAAATAACATTTTCACATGTACACAATTACCTCGAGCTCTTTGAGTATGTCTCTGTTAAAGATCCCTTCTTATCATCAGAGAGCGATACTATAATATTGACAGCAGTATCTAAAGATTGGTGCAAGTAAGGTCTTTAACCAGACATAACATGAACACTGAAAAACTGAAAAACATTTAAAAACTTTCCAGTACATATTCTCACACAGGTACTAGTAGACTCATTCTGAGTCTACTAGTACCTATGTGAGAATTTTTAGAGAGAGAGATTTCTATGAGTATTTTACACTAGTAACATTTAATTTCTATAATATAGGATGTCTCTTTACAGTAAGTAGATACATAAAAAATTAAAAGATGTCTACCAATTATTGGGATAGCGATGCCGAAGTTTCGAAAGCGCGTTGAATTCGTCTTTTAGAATCATCGCGTTTGTATCGCGTCGCTATCTCAGTACGACTTCAGGATAACTATCAACTGCGGTGTTCCAGCGGAATGCGAAACACGACCCTTTACGGTGTACATTTAATTTTACACAAATTGCTTGACGTGTTCTCTCAAGGCTTTACTAAGATTACCAGAATCTTCACTCTAATTATGAATAAAGCGGTAATCGTTTATGGTCTGTTTTGTCGTGTAATACCGTTATAATTGCGAGTTTTAATGTAATTAAGTTTTGCTTGTATTGAAATGTTTCATTTCGAGTTTAGTTTCGATGTTATATAGGTCATGTTAGGAAGGTTAATTAGAATATTGACGAAAACAAAGGTTCGTTCGGGGTAGAATTATTTGATGATACCGTTTGTTATAGGCTCGTTGTTTCTCCACACTTGACGCTGTGTATAATAGAAGGTGCATGGCGCGGTGTATGCAGTTTTAAACAAGTTAAAAAACACGATATTATGTACTATAATTTACGAAAGTTGTATAAAATTTTAGTGAATATACCTCAATAACTTGATCAGTTTACCTATGTTCAATTAATAATTATTGTAATATTGTCGCTATTATTTATATTATGCATATTTAATTGAAGCACGGACAAGACGCAATAATAATAATAAAACATAATAGGTAAGTATATTATTATGTTAGCAACGTCCTGACACGGCCTCATGTCCATGTTCTTAATAATTAATATTACTTATGTATTTAGGCATGTTCATGAAAGCTATCTATCTAAATAAATGACTAAATGATTAAAAGAAAGCGAGAGTAACGCTTATTTTACAATACACGGTATATATAACTACCTACAATATTATATACGCACTTATTAATATTATTATTACAAAAGTGGGTTTTATGTCCTAAAAATCCCATTATTTTAGCTCCCAGCTAGCAACGAACTAAATAATACATTTAAGACGACAACAGACATCGTCTACTTAAGATAACGTGGCCGCTGAGTCTGAAACAGCGGAATGTTGTTTTCACTTATGAATATTAATGTCTTGGGATTTTTTCCCATTATCTCTCAGCCACTGAAGGACGATTGTGGAGAATATATTTCAAAACTTTTCACCTTCCACTAAGTGATTTAGTAGACGTCGGGGTTCGTTCACATTGAGGATGCTCATTTATTTAATGTGGTGAATAATGTTGGGTGATAACATTTGAATAGTCTACCGTATTCTATCACTGATGTTACTTGAATTTTTGTTATTATTTTTGGGAGTGTGATAATGCAGCACATTCTCATGAAGATAAATAGATAGAAGATAAATAATCATTAACTCAATAATGTAAGGGTAGATTCACGTTATAACATCCACGGACCGAGCCCATGCCGATTGACCAGGATTGACGCCTTAATAGCATAGCGTATCATCATCATACTTACTTATAATATAAATGAGAAAGTGTGTTTGTTTGTTGGTTTGTCTTTCAATCACTGCACACCGTAACAGAGCAACGGATCAAAGTGATTTTTTACATGGGTATTTAGTTGAGGACTAATTTAATAGGAGGAAAACTTTAACCACGCAGACGATGTCGCGTGCGTCAGCTAAGTAATTGCAGTGGATCGACGCCTATACAAATGACAGAACCGACTGCCTGATGACAGTTGTAGCAGCTAGAGGTACGGTACCTTTCCTGTGAAGAGGAAGGAAACTGCATACTTTGATAATATTAGAGTAGAATTTTGTGTTGAAAATTCTACCAGTTTGCTTTGTCACGTCCCTGTCAACCCGCGTCGCTCTGTCTATGTGCCTCCGTCGAACTACTGGTAGGAAAGAACGAATCTCCTTAGACTGTGGTTACAGCAATAAAACTTTTAAAGATACTAACTATACAACTATTAACAAAATCTTTATAGGTAGGTACAACTAAAAGTTAATGAAGGAACTAGGAGTTTAATTTGCTATAATCCGCCATAATAAGTAAATCTTTGTCCATCAATCCATCAATTAAAGGTTGTGAAACGGGTGGTTATTTTATTTTATGTCAGTAAGCTTGGAAGGTTGTTGTAATGTTTTAAACCTTTCAAGATATCATTAGTACTAAGTTACTTACAATATCATTAGTACTAAGTTACTAACAATATCTTTAAAGGAATCTTAAAAGCAAAATCACCCATAAAATTACGTCTTGTAAGTTGTAGACTCAGCAAGTACATTAAACTACATTTGAATATCATTAAGCGAATTGCGGTCCACATAGTGGAGTTCCGGAACAAAACTATAAGGATTAGTCAAGTTTAACAATGATTAGTTAGTTTAATGAAAGCGGTGTGTTTGATGTTTGTTCAGCGAGGGCTTACTGCCACTAGGCCTTTAACATTGCCGAAACTTTAACCGAAATGCTATTCTTAGTTAAAACTTACCGACCGACCTTTAAAGATACTATACCATAACTACTAACTACTAACGATATCTTTAAAGGCACATATCCAAAGGTTGTTTAACGGGTGCTATTTTATTCTATGGTAGAACACGATGGCTTTAGGTTATTTCGAAATCCCGTGGCAAATCTTTGATTTTTCGGGATAATTAAAGAGTAGAGATAGGCATAATAATAATGTGTTTATTGGATAGAAGCAGGCGTTACTTTGCGGAAGTCCATGACTATGAAAAAACTAGAAGTTTAATTCGCTATAATCCGCCACAGAAGGTAAATCTATGTGGTACAGTGCGTATCTAGAACTTGCAGCCCGCGATATTCTCCACATTGCAATTCGTGCATTGTCGAGTCAACATCTCCTGAGGACGCTTCGGTTTCGGAGTGAAACGTACGTTGAGGGTATTTTAGAAGATTTATGTGGTGTGGAGAATATCGCGGGCTGCAAGTTCAAGATACGCACTGTACCACATAGATTTACCTTCTGTGGCGGATTATAGCGAATTAAACTTCTAGTTTTTTCATAAGATGTTAAATATATCCTTCCCCGGGATGTAACCTTTATCTGTACCAAATTGCACAAAAATCCCAGATGTGCCGTGAAAGTGTTAAGCAGACATAAACTTTCGCATTTATAATATTAGTATGGATTTGATTACAGTCCGTCAAACTCATCTGCCCCGGTGGTCAACATTGGAACTAATTTTTATAACTGTTAAGTTTTTTTAAATTTCATTTTTCATACCATCTACTAGCGACTCTGCCACCGGGTCAGACAAGTTTGTGGGACTATACAATGGGCATGGCCTCCCCATTGAGTATAGACACTTGGTTTGGACTATTTCAGTGTCATATTCGGTTCTTATGCGAGCTTCTACGTTTCCGATTTATCTTTATGGGAATCGCCTGACATAGCCCTCTTCATAGCTCGCTGATCAACATATTACTTGTGGATCGGCTGCTTACATTGTCCACCTTACTTAATCATAAGTGAGGAAACGATTAACAGTGAGGTAATGATGACGATAAAACTTGACATTATTAAACTCATACTTATTTTTTATTCAAATAAACTTATTAAAAGTGCTTCGAATCGTCAAGTGAATCTACCACTGCTTCGGAATGTCATTCCTACCGAGAAGAATACCGAGAATCTCGGTGAAATTAACCAAAAAAGCTGCCCAGCCTTCCCGCAAATATACATAATAGATACCTATGTATAATGTACTTATTAATAAATAACTTCGACGCAATATACGTTTATTATTACCTGGACAGACAGACATTAGACTATAATTGCCCCGGTCCAATATTCATTTATTTGTTCATCGCACAATAAAGCACCGATCTCTATTTACTGAGTGATTCAGTGCCCTCATAATAGAGACCTTCCGAAATTAAGAGTCAACACAATTAAGTTTAAATCGTCGTAATTTCATTCTTTCCTTTTTATTTAATAAAAAAAGGTTCCCCTGACAATTCTCTTGCAAGTCTTCTGAACTTTCATTATCTTAAATCTTTAAGACGACTATCCAGTAGCGATGCGAAGCGATGATATTTTTTTCATGATATCACCTTCATAACAATTACCGCCACCAAGAATTAATCAAGTATTTAAATATAAGTTAAAAGTCGTCTCATAACATCTGAATGAGCCATCTTACAGCTGACTATCTTTGAACTTCCTTTTTTGACTCTTCACAAAAATATATTATTATAAATCGCTTACTGTGTATCCACTGCAGCCCAGCTTACCATTTATCACTTTATTGTATAGAGTTCTTTGGAATAGTAATTCGATAGATTTCAAAATCCTTCCGCATACTAGGCTAAAAGTACATATTTCAAGTTAAAGTTCGCGCGCGAGTTGAATGCAAAGCTTATGTATAGTGACACATACCTACAAGAGCTCTGCATTCAACTCGCGCGCGAACTATACATTTCTTAAGTTTAAAGACTATATTATTACCAGGGTCGAGGACTATGGGAAACGACAAACCAATTTGAACTCCAAATTCGTAAATAAACAGCCTACTCAGTGCAATCGCAACCAGCCCCCCGATTACGTAAGAATTGTTCATCAAACGTTAAAGATTTTTGTCAAAGTAAAATAAACCATAACTGCATTGAATTAGAGCTCAATTTCGTCTGCCCATTCTTATACGTTTAGGTATGTACGATACCCTAAACGTTTATGAATGGGCAGACGAAATTGAGCTCTAATTCAATGCCGTCATTGTTTATTTTACTTTGACAAAAATCTTTAACGTTTGATGAACAATTCTTACATGATTGAGGCCCAGGCTATAGGTCCTTCAAAATAGATCCATCATTTTCATTTGTAATTCAATAGCCGTGAATGAAAGCATCGCTTTACTTCCACTGGACACTCGACTGAATTCTGTGAATTGATGATAACTTTTGCGACTCTTAGTAGCAGTTGATTAGTGATTTATTATTCAAGTGATTAATGGAATGCTCGACCAAAGCTTTGGGGACGATGTATTTTAGTTCTTGTAACGTTTTGCTTTGTTTGACCGCTGTTTCTCTTTTGATACAGTGTACGAAAATGCCACATTGATAAGTGGACAATGGACATACATTATTGTTGCATTAACTTTTTTTATTCAGACTATTTATGTTAGTGCTTGACTTCAATCTAACCATGGTAAAAGATGCAGTCTAAGATGCAAGCGGGCTTAATCGGAAGGGTTAATCAAATTGTTTTTAACATTAAGGGAACCATTTTGCGCATGATTATAAAAGTTCCAAGTTATATTCCGCGTTGGCTCATTTTAAGAAATGATTTGAATCCATAGCCTATTGAAAAACTCATTTTCTAATCGAAATAGTCTAGTTCAGCAGTAAGTACCTACTGTTGCATCGCTAGTACCGAAACGGCATAGCGGAGCAACGGTTCGACATAATTGTTTGCATGTATATAATTAAACATCTGGAGAGTAATATTGACTTTTTTTTTAATTTATCATATTTTCTTCATTGTTTGAAAAACTAAATTATTATTCCTTTTCAAAAATCTTGTGAATGCTCCTTTAGACAAATGCGTTCAATAGAAATAAATAAGTACCACGTCAATACAATTATATAAGTACTAAAAAAAACTTACTGCAGATAATAATTAAAGAGTTATCATGGGATTTAAAAATCCTAAGTAGCGAACTGGCAGGCATCAATCATCATCTAGTAAATAGTAAAAGATAACAACCGGGAGTGAAATCTTCATATAAACTTACGGAGCGAAGTTTAGGTATTGTAGAGAGCTAAAGAAGTAGGTAGTCAGAGTGCTTATAACGTCGTCGAAGTGCCTATAACGCCGTCACAGTGCCTATAATGTAAGCAGCGGCTTAAAACGTTTTACTGCAAATAGCTGGCCTCCATTAGAAGCAGAGTGGATCAATGACAACTTTACACTCGTATATTCAACAGTAAACGGATTTAGCTAGCTGTCTTTGTCTTCTTCCATCTCTATAGCAGGGAGAGTTGTGAAGAAATATTTGATCTTATACCACCTTCCCTAATAATAATAATAAAAGGACCCAGTATACAATACAAATAATACAAATATACAATAAGTAAATACAAATTGAATACAATAAAATAAAACAACTACTACCTATATATAAAACTTATTAAACTAACTGGGAATGTTAAAAAACTCTTCCCAGGCGTCATGGTCACAAAAAACCTATATCTATTTCCTAATGCTATTTTGATGCACAGATAGCCAATAGGTAAAAATATTGCTGGGCAAACTGTCAGACACCATCTTTAGGATGCTGTTCTGAGATGTCCGGAGTCTCTCCCAAAAGGAAGCTACTCTTTTCCTCATTACAGCATGGAAATCAGGCACTCTCGACTCGGCGAACATACCCGAGGCACTACAATATCTAGGCAAACCCATCAAAATGCGAAAAGCATCATTGTACTGCACACGTATTGCCGTGTAGGACTAGTAGTAATATCTGATCGCGTCTTAAGTCGTAGCACTTGTCGTAGAAACCAATAATTGTATCCTTATCTATAGTCCGTCAAACTTATCTGATCCGGCGAAAGCGTCGCTGGTATATATAATTGAAAATAAAATAAAAACAAAAACTTAACAGGCATAAATATTAGTTCCAACTAGATGATGCCCGCGACTTCGCATGCGTGGATTATGGTTTTTTGATTCCCGCGGGAACTCTTTAATTTTGCAGGATATAAAGCAGCCTTCCCCTGGATACAAACTATCCCTATACCAAATTTCATCAAAATTGGTTGAAGAGATAATTATTTTTTATTCCTGCGAGAACTCTTTCATTTTCCGGGATTAAAAGTAGCCCCTTCCCCGGGATAAAACCTATCCCTACCAAATTTCATCAACATCGGTTGAACAGATGGGCCGTGAAAGCGTAGCAGACAGATGGTGGATAGTATGGATTTTGGCCACCGGGCCAGATAAGCCGGGCCCACAGAATAGGTAATCCGGGCCTTTAAAATGATATACGAACCCATAATATATTTGTATATTCTGTGATAGACAAACAAAAATAATATGAAAAGACCCCAAATAAATAAATCCACGACAGGTATCAATAAAATAATTTTATTTTTAAAGTTCACAAAAATGAAAATAGAAAATTGTTTGTGATATATATTTGGCTGTCCGATTCACACAAACGCGAAACTTGCAAGGGAATTGCGCTAACAATATTTCTTGCCTAGAACAAAGAGCCGTGGATAACCGCTAGACTTTAATAAGGTAGTTCTGTCTACGTCGTTTCTGGTACCGCACTGGTCCTAATGGGGGAAAATACACACCTGTTCGGATACTATTACAAAAACGCGTTACATCCGTAAGCGTGCACTTGTCTATAATATAAATCATTACTTTTTTTAAAGTGAAGACTCAGAGAGGAGAAAAATAAAACCACTTAATTCTCAGGCGTATTGGTCCTGATTTCTTTAGAAATTTTAAGGTTACAAAATTTCAATTTATTTTTCAACGAAACGTATAAGTAACGCGCTTTGCCCAGCTCTCTAGACTGTCACTCGTATCAAGATTTCATCGATAGTTCGCGGCAACACGTCAGCATCAACGACATGATGCCTGCGACTTCGTCCACATGGATTTAGATTTTTTGATTCCCATCCAAAGATACAAACATCTAAACATTCACATTTATGATTTTTTATTATTCATATAAGAATCCTTAAACTAAACGTATAAATGTGAAAAGCCCCCAATATAACAAGCAATGTAACGGGAGTTCGCATGTCTCGTTCCAATGAAGCAGACTGATGGGTAGCCGTCGCCAGCTCCCTCTGAATATTAATTTCGGAACATAAATTTCACGTCGGCGCTTATTGGACGCCGGGTACTCGGGATTATTACGCGCCCTTACGGCCTGGCCAAATTTAAAATTGCACCTTCAGTTATATTAATATATCAGGATTCCACGGTTAAATTGATATACCTATTTGGTATTATGACAAAAGTTGAAAAACCCTTCTCTTCTCTCAATAGTGTTTATTTCAAAACAAATCAACTATACGCAGATAAGGCCCACATGCACCAATACCACCACCACTACAGCCCATTAACGTCCCACTGCTGGGCACAGGCCTCCACTCTCATAGGAGCGAGGGAATTAGAACTTAGACCCACCACGCTGCTGCAATGCTGCAGGTTGGCGGGCTTTAACGACTATTATCATGTTAGTGATAATAACCGGGACTGACGGGTTAAGGTGCTCTCCGAGGCACGGGGGTAAAACACCGCCAACTTCCAACTCCGGGCTGGCTGGTTTTTCACAAACTTCTAGTCAGAAAAACCTAACAATTTTTTATGCACGACCGATAATTTGGCCATTTGGGTGGGTGGTAGGTCTGACTCCTAATTACTAATTACCTGTATTTAAAATATCATTCCCAATTACCGCGGAGCCTAGGGCTTTGCAAGTATAACCTTTTTTGTACAAAGAAACACACGACACTATTTATTATCTCCTTTTAATTCAACAACTCACAATTGTGACAATGATTGAAGCAGCTATATTTTTCGGAAAAATGCCCTATTCCGAAAAAGCTGTTCCAAAATAGGGCATTTTTTCGGATGCAAGTCTAAAATTGGATATAAAAGTGAGATTCGAAAAGGAAATAGACAGACAATAAAACCAGGTCTTATCAGGTATATGTATGGACAGGTAGGTACGCAGCGAGGAAGGAAGGTAAGTAAAATGTATTACTGCAAATAGCCCGGGTCCATTAACGACGCAGCCGATATTTATGTCCCACTCACCGACCCTCGCCCTTGCAGTCGCCGGGAAGGCTTTACCTACTTCGCAATAATTCTGTGCTGCTCTTAATGTAATGTATACTACAGATTATACAGATACCTGGGAGGTTACTACCATTGCTTAAAGCAGTATTATATCAAAATTATAGCTTTACAAGCTGATGTCCGCGACTTCGTCCGCGTGGAATGAGTTTTTTATAATTCCCACGGGAACTCCTCAATTTTCCGGGATAAAATAGCCTAGGGATAGCCTATGTCACTCTCCAGGTCCTCAACTATACCCATGCAAAAAATCACGGCGATCCGTTTCTCCGTTGCAGCGTGATTGAAGGACAAACCAACACACCAATAAACCAACAAACCAACAAACAAACACACTTTCGCATTTATAATATTAGTATGACATGACGTCACGTGCGTAGGTACACCTTGACGTCCTTAAAACCGGCAGGGTCAATTTGGAATTTATAATTTTTGAATTTTCCCTGGTCTGGCCTGGTGGGAGGCTTCGGCCGTGGCAAGTTACCACCCTACCGGCAAAGATGTGCCGCCGAGCGATTTAGCGGTCCGGCCGTGTAGAAACCGAAGGGGTATGGGTTTAATATAACTGCCATGCCCCTAACGGTTAGCCCGCCACCATCTTAGACTGCATCATCACTTACCATCCCTATTATTTTAATAGGGATGATGCCTATGTCAAAAATAATTTATTTCTTACTAATGATTATTCATATAATATAAAATTGGTCTGTGTTTCTTACTGTTTGTTAAATAGACGGTTTTCCAAAAGAACGAAGTCAAGCTACTTATACAAAAAATCACATCAATCTGTGGGTGCGATGCGGCGTGATTGAAAAACAAACCAATAAACACTTACACTAAAGTTTCAGTTTATGAACTTACGTGATGCACGAACTACCTATCCATCGCGATTTTGTAATATCGGTAAAAAATACAATATTCCCTTCGAAAAGTCGAAAAGACCGCTCATGTCGGTTTTGCAGCAACCCATTTGAATTTCAAATGCTTTAGCAACTTTTTTTTTTAATACGAGACTGCGATATCGCCCTTTGAAGAAATTCGATATGAAGATTATGAAATGATATTGTTACAGGGAATTTGCTTCGACGGTAATACTCTTTCTTCGACAACTTTATGGGTGGTAATAATATTCGTAAAATGTAATTATAAGTCGATCAAAAATTGCCATTTATTGAAATTAGTGATCCTCGGTGATTATTTTTCTATCCTTAGAGTATTTTATACGCGTTCAAAGGCAGATTGCAGCATTTGTATTGATACAAACGCGGCCATGTTGTATGTGGGTACTTAAAATAAAATAGTTCTGTCATCGACCCGGTCTTTCGTTGTTGATCTCGCGTATTTATTACGTTAATAATTATATTAACAAACTGGCGACGAGTAAAAATATTATGTTAAATTGTCAATTTAGTGATCGTTTATCGAAATGCCGACTGGTAAAATTGAGTGCTTCGACTTATCCAGTAAAAAATGTTCGGCTTACGTATACGCGTGGAACAATTTATCGAACTTAACGAAATCGATGAAAAGTTAAAGGTTGATGACAGTAGTAATTGGTCAAGCTACTTAAGATTTAGGGTGTGTTCCGAAATAAACTGCGAGCACTGTAAGGTGTGACATCAATTCAGTACACTGCGAAGCCGTTCCTTTATAGTTAGGTATACTGGGTACTGCTTTAAAACGGAACGCTGTCAGCACTGAGACAAACACTAAGAGCACCTTACCTCGAAAACGCCAGTGCTCACAGTACAAAGATGGCGTCGGTTAATGACGTCATATATTTCCCTAGGATACTGCGGCAGTTTACTGTCAGTCATAACGGAACGCACGGTTAATGTGCGATTTGTGTGCATCTAACGATCCGGACAGTCATCCGAAAATTTTTTTTTTTTTTTTTTTTTTTTTTATCCACTACAAGTTAGCCCTTGACTGCGATCTCACCTGATGGTAAGTGATGATGCAGTCTAAGATGGTAACGGGCTAACCTGTTAGGGGCATGGCAGTTATATTAAACCCATACCCCTATTCGGTTTCTACACGGCATCGTACCGGAACGCTAAATCGCTTAGCGGCACGTCTTTGCCGGTAGGGTGGTAACTAGCCACGGCCGAAGCCTCCCACCAGGCCAGACCAGGGAAATTCAGAAATTATAAATTTCCAAACCCTGCCGGGGATCGAACCCGGGACCTCCGCACGTTAAGGCAACAGCGCTCAACACTGCGCCACGGAGGTCGTCAAATTTAGTGAAGTTGGTCGGTGAGCATATTGAACCCAAGAGATCCGACATTGGCGGTACGGCACGTTTTTCGGCTTCGCCGGCAGAGGGCGGGCGGATAGCTCAGTCAATATCTTCAATCTCTTAAACACCTGCAATTTTCGATCGAATCTCGAAGAAAATTTTAGAGATCAATTTGTATTGGGGCTGGCGAGTGATGATATTATGAGATCTCGTTTATTCGCCGAACCCTGACCTATAAAAGAGCAGTGGAATTTACTTTGGCACTGGAGGCGGCAGTCAGAAACGCCCAAGCAAGTGTTTCTACGAGTGAAGCGGCCGACGCGGGGTCGGCGGAGCCCTTGCATCGGGTAGCGGCGGAAGCGCGCGCGCCTCGCGGCTTCGGTGGCGGCCACGGCGGCGGCCGTTCGAGGCCAGCTGGGGGGGACGTACTGGCGGTGTGGAAGGCTGCATTTATTCAAATAAATTATTTTTTAGTGATTATTATATATAGAGGATCTCTCAAAAGTCGTGATATCACCTCCCCTGATAGTTTTATGTTGAATTACCATTTTGTACATCGATTAAAGTAAAAAAGTGCGTCGATCTTTGATGACGTCACATTTCAGAATTTCATATAAATCCCAAACTTAGGACGCGTTTTGACGTTTGAAAAAAAGTTGCTGATTTGACTAATTTTGTCAAATACCCAATTGGTGCCGTTTTAGGAATTATGGGTGCGTTCCGAAATACACTGAGAGCACTGGAAGTCCCCAGTAAAGAGCACTGCCAGTGCTCGCAGTGCTTATAACGGAACACACACTATACCTGTGACCTGTGTCAGGTCAAAGGCAACATTGCTAGGTCAAAGTGCTAGGGATCAAGGCGTAAAACGACGCGGGGCAGGCGACAGGCAGGGTCACGCCCGAGGCAAATCCCATAATTATCTCGATAGTGTGATAGTGGTTCAGAATGTGAGATGTATAGTTTATGTGTGTGCGGTGTAAATGATCGGTATAGTGTGCGTATACAGGTGAATCCATACTAATATTATAAATGCGAAAGTGTGTCTGTCTGTCTGTCTGTCTGCTATACGCTTTCACGGCCCATCTGTTCAACCGATTTTGATCAAATTTGGTACAGGGATAGGTTGTATTCTGTGAAAGGACATAGGCTACTTTTTATCCCGGAAAATTCAATAGTTCCCGCGGGAATAAAAGAAAATTATCTCTTCAACCGATTTTGATGAAATTTGGTATAGGGTAGTTTGTATCCAGGGGAAGGACATGGGCTACTTTTTATCCCAGAAAAAGAGTTCCCGCTCGAATAAACAACCCTTAATCCACGCGGGCGAAGTCGCGGGCATCATCTAGTGGATTATAAAAATGGATTTAGAACTGGACACTGGGAGTAAGTTATTTATTACTGGCTGATGCCTGCGACTTCGTCCGCGTGGACTGAGGTTGTAATAATTAAAAAATTGTTGTTATAAGAAGTGCCTATGTGTTATACCAGACTATAATATTCTATCTCTGTGCCAAATTTCATCCTGATTTGTTCAGCTCTTATGGCGTGATTGAGTAACAAACATCCATCCATCCATCCAAACATCCATCCATCCAAACTTTCGCATCTAGGTATAATATTAGTATAGAGTAAAAACGGGCGAGAAGCCTGCTACTCCTAGGGCGTAGATGGTTACGAAAATAAATTCGGTACAAATTAACGATTTCCTTTGTAACTTAAAAGATGAAAATGTTGGGGAAAACCTGCTCACCGCCGTATCGATACAATACATACAGGAAGAGCAAGCCGTACCTCAATATCATTGATGTCCAAGGCTCATTTGTCGTCAAGCACGAGCCTATCTAGTAAATTACAAATTATTTACTCGACGTTTCTGATCCGAACTATGCTAGGGTGTGGAACAACCTCCCAGCGCACGTGTTTCCTGCCAGATACAACTTAGGTGCTTTCAAGGCAAGAGTGAATAGGCATCTTCTAGGCAAGCGCGTTCCAACCTAGACCTCATCATTGCTTTGCACTAATCATGATTGTCGTCACGCGCAAGCCTATCTCACAATAAATAACACAAATAAACTCTTTTTGTAAAAAGACCCATAGAAAAACTACGTCTGAATGCAGCTATCGCTAATCCAATAAGAAAGTGCTGCTAAATGGCACAAGCTCTGTACCTGTACGTTTAAATCGAATTAGTCGCAATAAAATGGAAATACCTGAGGATGACCCGGAAGAAACTTTTTTCGTATTTAAATAAATTTTTATTCACAAGAAAAAGAAAAATCTAGGAGCGAATAAAATTGAATATAAAATAAAATGCATAAGGCCTTAATCTGCCGGCTTAGCGCGACAATTGTGATTACACTTGTGAATGATACTATCATTGTATTAATCACAACTTGTTATGATCATACTAATATATTTTAAGATCTGTACGTGTGTTTGTTTGATAATTATTAGTTTATTCCTGAGTCACGCCACAACGGAGCAATCGATTGGCGTTTTTGTTGCATTAGAATGGTTGAGGAAATTGTAATGTAATTTAAAAAAATGGTTATTGCGCTAGTTTACTGAGTTCAAAAAAAAGCATCGTTGTTGATACACCAGTCAGATTGAGACCTTACACGGAAAATTGCACGCTCTAGTAACATGGCATCTCTGTGACCAAAGGCTTTTTAACAAAAACACTATCAAACAAAGTTTCGGGAAAGCCAGAAAAATATTGTATGAATCACGGTTTTTACGTAGGTACTTACGATTTTTTATTTCGACGAACGTTTTCAAAATGTAAATATTAATAAAAACAAACTACGTTTATATTTGCCAGTTTCAGTCATACCTATTCGTGTTTTAGGTAGGTAAATATAATATTTAAAACAACCCCGAATTGCTATTTCCTATTTTAATTAGTTTTTCACCCTTTTATAGTTTTTAGTTCAGTATTTAGTCTGTTTTTAGTCTCACTTGTGTAAAAAAATATGAAACAATGCAAAATATAATATCTCGCTCTTTTAATCTTTATTCGCCTCAAAACTAATGGAGCAGCGCACACTCTAGAGTGACAAGATAAAACGTCCTTTCTCTCCGACGCAGAAAAAAACTGCATTTAACTAATTAAGCACTAGATAATATACCCTGGAAAAGAGTAGGTGAAAGAGTACGAGTTCAATGTTCATCCATCTTTAAGGAATCATCACTATGACTACATAGTATAAAACAAAGTCGCTTCCCGCTGTCTGTCTGTCCCTATGTATGCTTAGATCTTTAAAACTACGCAACGGATTTTGATGCGGTTTTTTTAATAGATAGAATGATACAAGAGGAAGGTTTAAATGTATAATACATGTAGTAAAGAACACTCATTATTTTAGAGGTTTCTAATGTGATGTCGTAAATAACCACATGTTTTGCGCTTACATTGCAAACGCTGGCTGAACCCTACGAGATAGATCAAAATAATGTACTACAGTATTGAACACACAAATTTAATTTTGTAATTTGATGTAATGTAATGTTTGTAATTATTTTGACCAATTTAATTTTTTTTAATCTGGAAGGGAGGCAGTGGCACTATTTAAAGGCGAAAAAAATGAAGATCTAAGAGTTCGTGAATTTGAAATAATTCGTCCCTTCTGGACCAGTCATATTTAACTGTCACCATTCCACGGAGTCATTGGCTTTATTCCTCACTTGCATTGTGTGACCCCGTGACCCTACTGAAACTAGTTTGTGACAACAATTCGTCATATCTCCTACTAATGGTCCTCACAAGCATTAAAATAATATTATAATAATAACGTAATCTTAACCGAAATAATATTATTATAAAAAGTTGAAACACTGGAAATGGTGACGCGTTGAAGGTGGTGTGATCAAAATGCGACAGCGCTAGTTTAGCAACGTTGGCTCAATTCGGTTAAAAGGATGGCTTTGTAGTTCGACCTTTACCATTCCTCCGTTCTTTGAAGTTCATTCGGATAAATTGCGTTGCCGCAATCAAAAATTTCTATCTGTAGTAGCCCAATCACATTAACACTTTCTATGGACTTTGTATGTTGATACAATATTAACCGCTAGGCACATACACTATTACGTCATCTAGCGTAATGTTACGTGTTTCTAAAAGTTTTCGAGATAGAGTCGAGAACAAAAAGTAGGAGCGTCATAGAATACGTACATGCTTCAATGAGTTACTGCCCACTTACGACGAAATTCTGCGAAGAGCAAAGTTCCCCAACTTGGTCTATGGTAATGCTACGAAGATTTATAATAATTTCGACCGGCGTTAGGGCGGTCTTTTTACGGAGCCAACAATTTTGTCGGCTAATGCGTGCGGAATAAGTATTTCCTGAAGAAATTCGCTGATTTATTGTCGTTTTTCTTGTGCGTGTGTTGTTGTAAATTATCGTTTAGTGTGTATGCGGTGTTATAAATGTTGACAGTTTTTAACACTCAGCCATAATGTGCGCTGTTATTTTATGCACGGTTCATAGATTATGGTCCAAGATCCCGCGACGATCAGACCTTCTATATTTTATTAAAGCTGAAAGTTTTTATATGTATGTCTCTAACAGAGGTATAAACGGACTATGAAGTTTGGATCTGGATCTGCTTTGGAAGGTATCAGGTAGAAAAGGTGGCACCTCAAATTTTTTAAAGAATTAAGCTCCGATTTTTTATATTTTTCTTTGGAATAATATTAGAAACCACGTTGTCCATTGTCAGACACCTAGTACGATTGCAAAGCCCTGTCAGACACTCTTAAATTATAAAACTTGGGGATATTGAAGTTGCAAAAAAATTGCAATTGTACTTGTACTTTATTATGTTAAAAAATACTTCACCTACTTGGTCGTTAAAATATCAAGTTACTACGAATTCTTTAACACTTTTGAAGTCATAAAGCCACCTTATTAATGGATGTTAAATTTAAGACTTTAATAGTATGTGTGTGTAGGTACGAGTATAACTATACTAATAAAAATGCAAAGATAGCCGACCGGCAATTTTAAATCACTCGTATCTGCCCGGCTATATAAATAAAAAAAAAATTAAAAAAAACATACGCGCCGAATTGAGAACCTCCTCCTTTTTTGGAAGTCGGTTAAAAATACTTAACCACGTTCCAAATTTAGCAGACTCGTATGAGGGGACCGAAAAATTAAAAGAAATTTACGTTTAAGCACACGATATTAAGAATTTAAATTGCTAATTCGGCACCGAGGTGCACATAAAAACGCTTATCAAATGAATGCAAATTTTACCGCTAAAACTACAAAGCTTCGATTTCGGATAAAACACTGAAAAGATTATATTAAAATCAATATTGAAATTTTTATAGTTTTTCATGAATGATTAATTTGTGCTAACTTTTGTAAAATTAGATTTGCACGTTTGCACTGCCAGTTGATTGAACTTTCTTAATGGCATAGTCAACTTTCTTAATGGCATAGTCAACTTTCTTATTGGCATAGTCAAGAAATAGGGTCGCATAAGTGGTCCTACCATGTTTGACTGGTGATACGCCCAAGACTCGGGAATCGGACAGCGTCCGTCCGCTCTCTTCTAGCGTTGCAAGTTCATCGTTTCCAAGGATCTCACAGCTTCTAAAGTTACCCTTAATTAGTTAAGTTAGTTACCCTTAGTTAGTGAAGTTCCCTGGTCTAGCCTGGTGGGAGGCTTCGGCCGTGGCTAGTTACCACCCTACCGGCAAAGATGTGCCGCCAAGCGATTGAGCGTTCCTGTACGATGCCGTGTAGAAACCGAATATGGTTTGTTATAACTGCCATGCCCCTAACAGGTTAGCCTACTATATATATAGGTACAATATTAGGTACCTATATTTACAATATCGACTAATATTATAAATGCGAATGTGTGTTTGTTTGTTTGTTTGTTTGTCCTTCAATCACGCTGCAACGGAGCAACGGAGCAACAGATTGACGTGATAGTCATAATATCATAATTCGTAATCGTACTAATATTATAAAAACGAAAGTGTGTTGTTTGTTGGTTTGTCCTTTAATCATTCCGCAACAGAGCAACGGATCGGCATGATTTTTGGCTATAGTTGAGGACCTGGACCTGGAACTAGTCTACTTTTTATCTTGGAAAATTAAAGAGTTCCCGCGGGAATTTAAAAATAACGAATACCACACGGACGAAGTCGTGGGCATCAGCTAGCCATAAATACAACTAAGTACAGCGCAAACTTAATATATTTTACATCTCTCATATTCGGTAAGTAGGTCCTTATTACCCCCAAATGGAGCTTGTAGGTGACCAATTAGCGCTCTAGGGTAATAATGTAGCTAGAAAAGCCCTAGGGCGGTAAGTAATTAAAAAAAGTATGATGGTTAGATGTACGCGAACTTTTTGAAAGAGTGAAGAGTTTTTTTTTTAATTACTTACCGCCCTTGGGCTTTTCTAGCTACATTATTACCCTAGAGCGCTAATTGGTCACCTACAAGCTCCATTTGGGGGTAATAAGGACCTACTTTACCTCACAATCGAGATGTAAAGCAGAGTAGTTAGCTCGGGTGTAAGCATCAATTGCACCCTCGAACTATAGGCACCCTCCCTGCGCTCGTGCGCCTAAATATCTCGGGCTGCAATTGATGCCTTACAGCCCTTGGCTACTAATCTACTATTAAAAAGCCGCACAACTTTCATAGCCCCCATCCCCTATCTAACTATCCATCAATCCACCAAACTGCCGGCCGTCGAACTATCGTAAAACAACCGCTCGTGAACAACCGCACGGCGCCAGAAAACAGCAATAAGTAAGACCGCGAGCAATTCACTTAATCTTTGGCTCACTGTGGCTATATATCCTTACTTGCTTTAAGTGAAATAGAGCGCGCGCTCTGAATTTTCCTTGAATTTAAACACCGCAGACATCCGACAAGACTTATCTTCTGTATTTTATACAGAAAGATAAAGCGCCAGCTGATGCTCGCGACTTCTTCCGCGTGGTTTAAGTTTTCAATGCCCTGGGAACTCCTTCATTTTCCGGGATGAAAAGTAGCCTATGTCACTCTCCAGGTTCTCAATCATATCCATGCAAAAAATTTAGTAGATACGTTGCTTTGTTGCGGCGTGATTGAAGGACAACACCTACTTTCGAAATTTTTAATATTATTAGGTACGAATTATGATTACCTAACTCCTAGCCTCCTAGCCTAGGTGGAGCTCCATCGCCACCTAGGCTGCATCACCACTTACCAGCAAGTCTGAATAAAGCCGAGCGCTAGTCTATAGATTAAAAAAAATGTGAATATGGCTGTTAGACATATACAAACACCAAATATTGAACTACTTATCATAATGATTATCCTCCTAGTTTACACTACAAAATTAATTTTAATTAAAAAAAATTTAACATTTTCATCCTTATCAACTCTTCACCGACTCATTGCTGAGCATCAGACCACCTTAGAATGTAAACCAGGATTTAAGAGAAAAGTAGTCCTCCACCCTGAAAAGTGTGAACTGGCAGACTTGACTACACTAGCAGTTTTATTCATGATGTTTTCCTTTACCGTCAGAAAAAGTGATATTATTTATTCAATAAAGCAATGCCATTGCATTGAGAACCTAGACCTTATCATTATAAGGTCTAGGTTGGGACGCGCTTGCCTCATAGAATTCTTCTTAAATTACTGAAACATTATATTCCTCGCAAAACGCCCACTGAAAAGTCGATACGTAAGGTGAAAGAAACTCAATAGCTTTTTCTATTCAAAGAACTTAGTCACACTTCAAAGAGTCGCACAAACTATTTCCGTTCTGAAACCGATGACAAAAAATTGCAATACTGCAACCTTCGTCACAGTTTATTTTGATATTTTGTCAATATGCACACTAAAAAGTCAGAAATAGACGGAGAGCTGGTGACGAATTTCAGGAAGGTCCTTTTGGCAAGCTGAAATTGTGAAAAAATATAATTTCGTCAATTGGCGAATCCAGTCCTGCCAGTCTGGTAATCGAGTTTGCAGTTATTTTGCTACTGCGCAGCATTTGCAAACAACATTTGCAAAAAAAAAGCCATAAAAATATTTTTTTGGCAACTTGTTTTTTTAATCTTTTAATTTAGTACTCATAGAATTCGAAAAAAAATCCCAGACATTTTTGTCGGTTATAAAGTATTACCAGACCTCTTCAAAAATATTTTAATAAATTTCCAAAAAATATACTTTTGGCCATCTGAAATTTGAATCAAGTATTCATTGAGTAATTTCAATAATATCTGCTTTCTTTTCTTTCTTTCAAATCGCCAGACAAATTTTGCGGTTTTAAACAATTTCCAGACGTGAATAAAGTTTTCAAATGAGAACGACATACGAAATAACCGCAAACGCTCTACCAGACTGGCAGGACTGGATTCGCCAATTGACGAAATTATATTTTTTAACAATTTCAGCTTGCCAAAAGGACCTTACCAAAATTCGTCGCTAGCTCTTGGACCAAAGTAGGTACGCTGAAAGGTGGCTGAAAGGAACTTAATACCTTTTTCTGTTCACAGTTCAAAGAGTTACAAACTATTACAGTTCAGAAACCAATGACTACAAAAATGCACCATGCATTGCGGCAACCTCAATCGTCACGGCTCACAGCGAGTTGCAATAAAAGTGAAGCGAATATCGATTATTGCGACCGCTTAAGCGAGACGATGTGAAACCGCTTAAGCGGGACGCTTGACGATCGCTTCGATAAATCACGCTCAAATAGAATATGCCTAAGAGCTCTCTTGATGTCTGCGCTGTGTGCATTTCGCGGCAATAATGTTTTTAATCAATAAACGGTATCTCTGCAATGCATACTAGGAATAAGGCTGTATCAAAATTCCTCCAGGAACGAAGCTTTGGGTGGAAGCTAAGGCACCCAGTACACAGTCAATTTGGATCGCGAGATCCAGAATGAAAGAATTAAAAAAAAGGGATTTTGCAATTTAACATTCTAAATCGAACATAACGTGAACGAAGCCGCTAGTATTGTATAAAATTAATTCAGAAGAATTTCTTTATGTTATTTTAAGTAAAGTTTAAAGTAATACTAGCTGATGCCCGCGACTACATCCGCGTGGATCGAGGTTTTTTGGTTCCCGCGGGAACTCCTTTATTTTCCGGGATAAAAAGTAGCCTATGTATTATTCCAGACTAAACTATCTCTGTGCCTTTCATGCAGATCCGTTATTGAGTAACAAACATCCATCCATCCATCCATCTATCCATCCTTCCAAACTTTCGCATTTATAATAATAGTGTAGATTTATAATAATATTCACTTGTACAGCCGTTTAAAAAGATAAACATTTATGTAAAACAATAAACCAAAAAGAGTTGTCCATAAAACATGAACGCTGAACGCTAGAGGAGCCACGAAAATAATGTTATGATGTTCACAGCCATTAACACTTTGTATCGCTGATGTTAAGTGGTTTGTGGTGGAAATATCGCTAATGACGGAAAACGCTCTATAATTTACATAATAAACCACCCGCAAACACGCAATAGCAATACCTTTTTTTTCAATTGTGTAGCATTTCATGCGCATGGAATAAAATCAGTAGCTACTTTTATTTTATTATTTTTCTCAATATCGTTTAGTTTGATAAACTATTTGAATTTTAAATTGGAACTTAGCTAAAAGTTTAGTTACTCAAAATAGCAAAGTGGCTATTATTTATCTTTGAAAATTACTTAGGTAAAGACTAAAACTGCACTTTATAACATAAAAAAAATGCTTACAATCTACAATCTACTTTCGAATTAATTAGTTGATTGTTTGGAATAATAAAAAAGTTGAATGCAAGCACAGGTTTTTTATCATACGGAGGAGGAAAACAGCTGCTAATAATAAATTTTATATCTTTTAATTCAATAAAACCTTTTCTATAAATCAGTATAAAAGTATCCGGGAACCATAACCCGTCTTATAAGCGATCGGCAATTCTTTAATATTGGCACCAGGTCACGTTTTAAGGACATACGCACACACGATATTTTTAGTATCGCCGATCAACGATTTTGCGACTGCGACAGTGTTGCTTTGCTCTTTGGTGAATTACTTACTGCAGTCGGCAGCTGACGTTTGGAAGTTGAAAGAGTAAAAGCGCAGAGTCCATACTTGTTGCACTGTTCCTGAGCATTTATTTAAGCGCACTGTTGGTTATATACCTTCTTAAGGTCATCGGCTATTCAACGTTGTGAGGATCGTCCTATGATGCGTGTTACCAGTATGCGGTCTCCATTCTAGAATACTTCAGCCCTGGCGGCCGTCGGTTCTTCGACAGACGTGACCTACCCCGTGAGTGGCCAATGCACAAAACTTCGGTTCTCCTCTACTAACTATGGATTTCCTCTCAAAGTTTTCGATACTGGCGATGAAATATGTAAAGTTTAGAATTCAATCGCACTGTTGAACTTCATAAAAGCGACCATTTGGTCGCTCATCGCCGATGCGAAAAATATCATGTGTGCAGCAACCCTTATAAGCGACCGGCGATTCTTTAATATTGGCTTTAACTTGGCATCGGACGGACGTTTTACAGCCACCTCCTCTGAATGTAAAGTAGGGGAAATATCACACTTAGTGGTGGCAACAAAAACACATTTTGTGCGGATAGCTTTTAAATTTTTAATATAAAATGGGCTGTCCCATCTGAGGAGTTATTGCTCTATGCGTTTATTGAAACAAATAAAACAATTTAATGGCTACATGAATTAATTTTTTCGCTTAGCAATCAAGACCTTTTATGAATTGTCAAAAAGGAATTCAAATACATTCGTAAAGTCAAAATTAATAAATGCAGCAATTGTCTCCTACCTACAATATTTAAAAAAAAAAAACGCTGTTTTTATTTCAATCTACTAAATGTGTACAAATCATCCATTTGAATTCGGAAAATTTTCATTCTACACAAAATACTAGAATCTAATGCTTTCAACTTGATGGAGATTTTATAATTATGAACACTTTATTATTCATAGGTACCTTTATAACTTATGAGTTGATCGTGACTTCATCTCAATTATTAGTTTAAAAGCTTTACAAAGTTCGAATTAGCCGAGTAGCTCTCAGGAGTTCCATAAAGTTCACAAAACAAATGTAGACAATCACGCTAATGTAGTCCTCTGTGTAATTAAAGCGTCTTGGAAACGACGCTACGTATTGCAGCGGTGCGTGAAAAAGTGGTTTTAATGTCACACTTAATTATATATTTATCTTTCTAGTAAATACATTACGTAGTTCACACGGAAAGTTTAACCGCCGCAGTCCAAATGTCCCATTCTCTACGAGTAATGAGATATTTTCGTTGTATAGCGTTTTTGTTTTCTCCACCGCTTTTAAAATTGGTATCCCTATATCAAATTAGGCATATTCTAGAAAAATGCTTCCACCTTCGGCTGAAAGAACACTTGCCAGCAAGTTTTTGAAGAATTTCTTCTTTTTTTCTTTACAAAGAAAAGCATTTGCATTATGTATTTTTTCAATCAAAAGATAAGATAAGATATTTTTGATACACACACAACATGATCTCGCTAAAATTCAACGCACCACTGCACGCCGCGACAACCCGCCCGGTGTGTGATATGCCTTAAAGAAAGAGTGAGTATTCAGAGCAGGTGAACCTTTGGATAATTTTCGCTGAGTAATTTACTTATAGATCAAGTTGGAAGGCTTCGTCATTAATCTGAAATATAAATTGATATCTTACAAGATATATATGGAATAATAGATGTTGATAGGTATTATATATTATATAATAGGGCTTTTTCTGCATCGATCCAAATCAGAGAATCCAAGAATTCTCTGTTCGAAGTAGCCGTAGTACTATTTGTATGAAGGGAATTCGCCGAAAATGCCGAATCCGAAAAACTGGATCTAGTGCGCATCTCCTCAATACAAATAGTACTAATGAATGAACGAGAAGTTTAATTCGCTATAATCCGCCACAGCAGACAAATCTTTGTGGTACAGTACGTGTCCTTCACCAATAGCATGCGAACACCCACCACCCAGCAATTCGCACCGGCACCGCACCACACCACACAAATCTTCCAAATCACTCTCAACGTACGTTTCACTCCGAAACCGGAGATCTTCTGGAGATGTTGACTCGACAATGCACGATTGTAAGTGAAAGGTGAATTTGATAAATTTATATAAATGTATCAAATTCATCTTTACTCAATTTTTACAGTAATAGGCGGGGAGGGGGCGGGGCTTCAGTTTGAGTCATGCCAAAAAGGTATAAAAGCCGGAACTTTCGACACGTTCGTCACTTTACAATCGTGCATTGTCGAGTCAACATCTCCTGAAGATGCTCCGGTTTCGGAGTGAAACGTACGTTGAGAGTGATTTGGAAGATTTGTGTGGTGTGGTGCGGTGCCGGTGCGAATTGCTGGGTGGTGGGTGTTCGCATGTTATGGGTGAAGGACACGCACTGTACCACATAGATTTGTCTGCTGTGGCGGATTATAGCGAATTAAACTTCTCTTTCATTCATTATCATGGACTTCCGCAAAGTAACGCCTGCTTCGATTCAAATAGTACTAAGGCTACTTCTATTATAAAATAAGTCTAAAATATATATATCGTAACTATAAAATAAGTAGCACTCTTTAGCTTTAACATAGGTATAGACTAAGTAAAATAATTACTAATGTACTTAAATACTGAGGGCAATTACTATTGTAAATACTATTGATAAAATAGGGTGTCTAGGCTCTAATGATCTGACGTGACCTGAAAAACTTCTGTTATAATAATAAAAAATGAAATCAGAAGAATCGTAGCTTTGTATCAACACTAAAGTACATTTTGACCTAGAAATAGAATAATAGGATTTCTTAAAGACGAAATACCTAATTAAAATTTCAAGATTAGAAAACTAGTTGTATTAATTCGTTGTTTTGTTTGGAAATGACTTACTAATCCAGGGCAGGATTAGAGGAGTTAAGAAATGTTTTACCAAAATTACCACATTTTGTGAATATACCATTTAAGATGTAGGTGAGATAAAGCGTGAGAAGAAGTTCAGATTTCCAGTGAGCAAGGTAGTCATTAGTTTGGAAGGAGAAACTTAAGTATACGGAACGCATCGCTGGATTTAAATTTCGTTGTGGTCCTATAAGTTCCTAATACCGGGTTCGATTCCCAGCTGTCTGTTTTGAGGATTTTATAATTTCTGTATTGTCTCTTGTCTGATCTGATAGGAGGCAGCTGGTTACCAGCCTAACGGCAAAGACGTATCGCCAAGCGATTTAACATTATATAATTATTTATTTTAAATTAAAATGTGTTGATGTTGCTTAATGAAAATAAAGCATTATTTATTTTAAATTAAAATGTTTTAATGTTGCTTAGTGAAAAATAAAGCCGCCGGAGATCAAACGAAAATACGATATTTCGAATTCACTCTTTCCAAGAGCTTATAATATATGAAAAGGAGAAACTCTTTTAAATTCGCGCTCTTTTTATGAAATCTGAATATTAAAGCGGTATATTTTAACAATCTAATATTCCATATTTAAATTCCGCTGTACCTCTGAGGTATCCCGTAACGCGGTCCCGATTTGAATTACAAAGTCAACCGTCGCCTTTTCACCGCGCCACCTGTGACGTCACTCCTCCCCAACAAATGCGAAATATGACTATTTTATATCAATATTAAGGTCTATTTACACTTGATCCCATTAAACAATGACAAATGAAACAAAAGAAATGATCACATAAAACAAAATAATATATTTCGAATTCAGTCCTAAGCTACGATTAGGTTTTCGAGGTTCAAAGAACGTCTTTATGTAGTAAACGTTCTTACCAAAGTATGGCTATAGTACTTTACTCGAGGCCTGTACTTTATTTTGGTCTTAACCAATCAGCACCATCACAATAATATCATATTTTAAGCCCACAACATCTTGGGTTTAGAGGCGTGCACAGGATTCTCAGTCTGGGTAAGCAATGCCTCTATGAACTGCACTGATTAGATGATTGACAGGACTAAATATTTGCGGTTACATAAAATAACTAGGTATGATGATTGATAGCAACTAGGTAAATACAATGAAAAACGGAAAGTGTATTTCCTTTAATCGACCATAATTCTATTTTTCATCTACTTTAAGTACAAGCTACTTTTTAAAATAAAAAATAAATTGTTTACTGCTCATAATATTCAAGGTTTTGGAAACGAAAATTTAAAATTATTATTCGGTTTTATTTTCGAGTTTCAATATTTTATGTTTCGTAAATTTCACTGACCTACTAAAACTAAGACCAAAGCTACCAGTGTAAATGGGTCTTTAACGTATTTCTCCACTTTCGAGTCCGGGCCTGCTTTTAATAAAGCTATGCAGCGCGAAACTAAAATCTGGGTATAAGCAAGAGAATTAAATTATGTTCCGTTTGTTTGTGCTATATTTTTTGGGAGCAGTTAAATATAATAAAACTCCCGCTGTTTATTGTGTGATTTATACCGTGTAATTTAAACATAAGTAAAGTTTGTTTAGCTTTTATAGGTAGTAGGTAAGTAAAGTAGTCGATATAGCTCAAAGAGTCACTAAGCTTTTAAACTGGCAATGGGCAAGGCACATAAATGATAAATGATTTATTTATTTCACGTACGGCAACTTGTGTCACTTATGATACGTTAAGACTACCACCGGCTCGGAAAAATGATTTGACTGAGAAGAGCCGGTAAGAAACTCAGCAGTTGCTCTTTTCTTAAAAAATAAAAAGGTTACAATAAGTAGACAAGCAGCAACACATACTTTATTCTTCTTTATTCAATGTAAAAGTGGAACTGTTACAATTTTAAATACTTGTAAAAGCCTCCGCATAAACCGCGCAGGGTTTTTGCGCAGAGACTAATTTGACATTATGTATATTATATAACTAGGTAGGTATTATGTATATAATATTAGTTTAAATGTATATTTTTTTTTTTTAATGAATCAACCAGTAAGCATGAAGTTTGTAAGGGTTCTTTTAACATATTTTTTATTACTACTATTTTGTATCTTATTATATATATCGTGGGAGAAGCCAGCAGGGCTTCGACCCTGCAACCCGACCTGAGGAATCTTGTCATAATATTAGCGATTTATTACTTATTGTTACTACTATCCCAACATTTAGATAACTGTTTATTGATTTAAAAGGCTAGTCTAGGCCGCAAGTACTTACTTGTCGGTTCACTATTTATTGTCTGTTTAAATTGCTCATAAATTGTTTTAATGATTTTAGAAGCTAGCTAAGCTTATTTACGCTGTAGCTAACTGATTTGTTAATAATAAGAGTTTCAATTGTTTACCCGCCATATCGTTCCGCCAATCGGAGCGAGTCGGCTGTTGTTATGCCGCGAGCTGCTGACTGGGGGCGCGACTGTGCTATTGTCTTGTTTATTTATTGATGCTAATCTAATAGTCTTGGCCGCAAGTACATACTTGTCGGTTCACTATTTATTGTGTGTTTAAATTGCTCATAAATTGTTTCAATTACTTTAGAAGCTAGCTAAGCTTATTTACGCTGTAGTTAAGTGATTTGTTAATAATAAGAGTTTGTATTGTTCACTCGCCATATCGTTCCACCAATCGGAGCGAGTCGGCCGTTGTTACGCCGCGAGCTGCCGACTGGGGGCGCGACTGTGCGCCTAGGCATTGTTATTTGGAATGGCGGATTATTAGATGATTATTCTGCGAGCTCGGTAAGAGAACGGTCATAAGACCAACTTCTACTTGATTTTCCACCTAAAATTGTGTGCCTAGGTTTTGCTAGGTTTTAGTTTGATTCTAGACTAATTCAAATAATGTTTCAGTAGTGATAAATATTTGTGAATAGGTTTCGATCTTGAATATCGTAAACTAAGTTAATATTGTAATAACATTGTTTTAAAAAGAGCTACCGTTGAGTTTCTTGCCAGCTCTTCTCAGCGTGAGTGGCCATTTCCGAGCTGGTGGTAGATTCACTTGTTCATTTCATAATTGCAATAAAAACAATTTGAATTTAAACATTTAATTCGGTGTTTCTTTAAAGTAATTAAAAATTAGAAACTGCGAGGTTAAATAATAATTATTAAACTACCTACGTAAGCGTACCTACCCACGTATGGTAATAATCTTAGTATTTCGATTTCCTTAATTGTGACGGTAGTAAGGCTTTTGCAAGCCAGTGATAGATAAACTATTAGAAGCAATAATTACAATTACTGTGTAGGGTTTTTATGAATTGCATTTGTAGGTAATCTATTTATTTAGTGATTGCAGTGCCAGTGATAGACTAGGCAACTATTAAAATCAGTGTTAAGCCTTTTATTCAAATAGTAACCTTCAGTTACAATCTGTGACGTATCCGCATTTGCGGTGGCCATTTTATCAAGATCATTCATCGCGGAAGTCTGCGATGGATGTTAATCTAGTTCGCTTTTCGATAATTAACTTCATCCTCATTTAGATAAGCAAATATCAGTTCTAGTGCAGTAGATAGTGACAGCAGAGACGGTGACCTACTAAAGGTCAGCGGTTCTGCTGATTTAAAAAGAAAAATGTGACGCGCTTTCCCGACGCGTCACCCATCTTCTCCGACATAGGCCGCCGTTAATGCGACATATATGTCAGCTGGCAGGTCGTTGAGCAGTAGTGGAAGCATGTACTCCCACTGCGTGGAAGCATGTACTTACGTTACGTTACAAGTTTAACAGTGACTTGTGGGTCACTGGATGCGAAGCCGGTTACTTCCATGCAACTTTGTCATTAGAAAATCATCGATAGTATAATAACCTCTTGTTAACAAATGCACACAGTCTTTAAATTTATGTAATGGTAAATTCAGAAACTCTGTAGGAACCATGTTATAGAAACGTACACTCGACCCCACCAATCTCAAATCAAAGACCCCGATTTCTGCACCTTGCGCACATAGTTCGAAGAACCGATAGGCGTTGAAGTCCCAAGATGGTTAAATGGCGGCCTCGCACTGAAAAACGCAGCGTATCCAACGCTGCGTTGGATGACCATGATATTATGACTAGGTGTACATGATAAGATTATATACTAAAAGTCTGAACCGTATTATGTATTTAAAACCAGGTATAACCTCTATAAAACACGCTGAAGTAATGAACTAGAATTCTGCGATGTAACTGTTTTAGCATTTTATGCTCTTTGATGTAGCTCTTTGTTTTAAATAAGGCGATTATAATATTCTATACATTTTCTTGCCATCAAGTATTCAAAAATTACACACAATATTTTTTCTTGTTTTATTTTATAAATATAAATAGATTCTTAAATGAGCACGAATTGTTTTTCTTATCAACGCAAAAGTCTTTTCCAATATCTTTTTTGATGTAAAAAGTGGTTTACGTTTTTGTTTAGGGCTTGCCCGTAATACCCACTTTATTTGGAATGTTTCTCTCTTTTCTTTACACAAATCCGCTTGTTGAATCGGGATGAAATACAATATAACGGGGGCCCGAAAGTATTCGTGCGTTATATGTTATTGTTTGCTTAGTAGCTCTTGAAGAGACAAATGCTGAGCTTAGGGAAATTTTGCTTACATTAGATATTCATATATAGAAATTCAGGCAGTGGCCGTAAAAGTCAAAACTACGAGATACGAATTCTCAGTTGTAGCTATATATAGTCCTCCAAGGCATTCCATATCAAAGGAATATTATATGAACTTCCTCCAGAAAATTGGAAATAGATTTATTATTGGAGGAGACTTCAACGCTAAAAACACTTATTGGGGCTCTAGATTGACTACTACAAAGGGCAGAGAACTCCTTAATGCCATTAAAGAATTAAAATGTGATGTTATAAGTACAGGAAAGCCTACCTATTGGCCAACAGATGCACGGAAAATTCCAGACCTAATTGATTTCTTTATTTATAAAAACTTATCATCAAAATACCTAACCATTGATGAAATGTTTGACATGAATTCAGATCACTCTCCAATACTCTTAACGCTAAGTGATAAAATTATATACAAAGAACCTCAACCTGTTCTTGTGAACAAAAATACAGACTGGGATAGTTTTCAAATAGATTTGGCTAATAATATCAATTTAAATGTACCGCTTAAGAACCCGGCACAACTGAACGAAGAAGTAAGAAAGTTTGTCATAGATATTCAACAAGCTGCTTGGAATAATACACCAAAGAGTAGCAAAAAGCCTCAATGGGCGGTTGCCTATCCTAAAGATATCCTTGAGCTTATCACTGAAAAGAGAAAGCAGAGGAAAAAATGGCATCAAACTAGATCCCCACTTGACAAAAGGGTGTTGAATAACTTAACAAAGGCTCTTAGAAAAACAATCAAACGTTTTAATAATTCGCTAACCAACAGCTACCTCCAGAACCTCACGAGCACCCGTAGTTCAGACTACTCACTTTGGAAAGCAACTAGAAATTTAAAAAGACCATGTGTGCATATTCCTCCAATCAAGGAAGAAAATGGAACGTGGGCAATTAATAGTGAGCAAAAGGCAAAAAGGTTTGCAGAATACCTGGAAAATATATTCCAACCAAACGAAGGAGACCATATTGAACTAACTACGATCGAAACCAATCGTGAAAATACTCCTATTAAATTGGTAACACCAAAAGAAGTTCTCAATATGATCAGACATCTAAACCTAAAAAAGACTCCGGGCTATGATCTTATTACAACGGAAATTCTGCGTAATCTACCAAAAAAAGCAATCGTAAAATTAACAACACTGATAAATGCAGCGTTCAGATTGAAGCACGTCCCTGACTTGTGGAAAGTTGCGGAAGTCATTATGATTGCTAAACCAGGAAAACCTCCAAATGATGTTACATCATACAGACCGATTTCTTTGTTACCGATTATTTCAAAACTCTTTGAAAAACTACTACTAATTAGATTGAAACCTATATTAGAAGAAAATAATCTGATACCTGATCATCAGTTCGGATTCAGGGAAAAACACTCCACAATTGATCAAGTACATCGAATAACAAACATAATTGAAAGAGCTCTAGAAGGAAAGAAAGTGTGCTCAACTGTATTTCTGGATGTAGCCCAAGCCTTTGATAAAGTCTGGCATGAAGGTCTTGTTCATAAACTTAAAGTATTACTGCCTGAGCCATTTGCAAACATACTGGAATCATATATATCTGATAGAGTATTTAGGGTAAGACAAGAGGATGCCTACTCTAAACTGAAGGAGATCAAAGCTGGAGTACCTCAAGGAAGCGTTTTAGGACCTATCCTGTACCTCCTGTACACGTGTGATCTTCCCGAACCAATTAATAATACGATCGCTACTTTTGCCGATGACACTGCCATCATAGCTGTGGGTAACACTCACCAAGAGGCAGTGGGAAAAGTACAAACAGCTTTAAATGAGCTCTATAAATGGACGAAAAAATGGCGTATAAGACTTAACGATTCTAAGTCTACCCATATTGACTTTACAAATAAAAAAGCAAATTACTATCCTATTTATATTGACACACAAAAGATACCCTATGCTGATACAGCAAAATATCTAGGAATGAACCTTGATAGTAAGCTACGCTGGAAAGCTCACGTCAAGAAGAAAAGAGAAGACCTAGACATGAGGTACAATAAAATGTACTGGCTCTTAGGAAGAAACTCATCGTTATCCATAGAAAATAAGATACTCTTGTATAAACAAGTCCTGATGCCAGTTTGGACTTATGGTTGTCAGCTGTGGGGCTGTACCAGAAAAAGCAATATCCTAATAATTCAGCGATTCCAAAACAAAGTACTAAGGGGTATCGTCAATGCACCCTGGTACGTCAGAAACGAAGATATTCATCGCGATCTGCAAATGGACTTCGTAGATATAATCATAAGAAGACAAGCAAAATCCCACGAATACAGGCTTCATCATCACGTAAACGTCGAGGCGATCCAGCTCCTGGACAATACGGATTTAGTGCGTAGACTTAAAAGGACTAAGCCCTTCGAGTTAGTGTAGTAAAGTGAAAGTGTAGTGCTAAGTGCAATGCAAAGAACACAAGAACACAGTGTCTCATAATAAAATTTAGCGTAAACTAAGATAAGTCAATGGACCAATTCTTAGATATAATTTTACAGTATAAGTTTAGGTTAAAATAATGTTACTCATTAGCTTTATTTACTCATAGGCTAGATCGTAACTTTAATAGGGTATTAACTGTTGTTAGTACTTTATGATATATAAAAAAAAAAAAAAAAAAAAAAAAGATATTGTTTTTTTTTCAATTGCTTTTGCGACACAAGCAATTGCTAAGATTGAATAATAAATTGGCGTTATCGATGTTTAGTGTTTATAGCTTTCTGCTTGTTTCCTGTTTGGTGCAGAGGCAGAAACCCGCGATGAAAAGAAGTTAATGAAAAAAAAAATCCACGGAATAAAAAAAAACTAGGGGAAATCTCGTATGGGAAGTCTTTAAGGTACATGTTGCAATATTTAAAGATGCTTTATATTTTATGAATTAATTTTGTTTTAAATACGATTTTATCATATTATTATAGGTACTTTGGACTAATTTAATGCTGTCTTAGAAATTATTATATAACTATTCATGTTCGTAGCGATTATCTATTTATAAATTTCTGTACGTCAGCAATGACGAATCAATGAATGATTAAGATGACAAACTAACTAAAGAACATACACATGTATGTTCTTTAGTTAGTTTCTTAATTAGTCATCTTAATTGTACAATGTTTCTTGCAAATAAACGATTGATTGATTGATTGGAAGATCGATGGATCGATAGCAAGGAAACTTTCGCATTATTTGCTATGATTATACTTTTAGTATGAGACTATTCATACTCAAATCAATATTCGGCTACCAAAATTCGAGATCACTTTTATCCGTATTACACACGATATAATCTAATCAAATAAATATTATTATAAATGCGAAAGTTTGGATGGATGTATGGATGTATGTTTGTTACTCAATCACGCCCGAACGGCTAAACGGATCTGGATGAAATTTGGCACAGAGATAGATTATAGTCTGGAATAACACATTTTTCTACTTTTTATCCCGGAAAACTAAGGAGTTCCCGGGGAACCAAAAAACCTCAATCCACGCGGACGTAGTCGCGGGCATCAGCTAGTCAATGCATAAATAGGTAGGGGTCCACATTACACCACATTACACCTAATAGGACTTCAGCATTGCTTTCAATTTAATTTAGGATAGAAGGGAAAGCATCTGTAAGGTCCCACTAAGGCTTCAGGTAAAATATGTGGGTAAAATCACAGAACTGTAAAATAGTCAAAGTAGGTACTGACAATTTCAATAAAATTAGCCACGGTCCATACCTTCAGTCCTCTGAAAGGGATTAAAGTGGATCTCCACACATCGCGGCGGTACTTTCTGTTAAACACTTTGATCTTCCTGCAAGCACGTACGTTTACCGATTTAGTTATCCCTAAACTATTTCTCTGATAGTACTTGTGTGTGCACTAGGATAACCTCATTCTTTACATAGAACCGCAATGTGGCACGTGACGGGTACGGCCGGGCTGAAAATATCAAAAATTTAAATCACCACCCACATCTACACGACTGTACCTAACTGGACGATTTCGGTACCTTCTTTCAACTTGTATACAAGCTTTATTAAATACTAGCTGATGCCCGCGACTTCGTCCGCGTGGTTTTAGTTTTTTTTATTCCCGCGGAAATCCTTAATTTTCCGGGATAAAAAGTAGCCTATGTCACTCTCCTGGTCCTCAAGTATACCTATACCAAAAATCACGTCGATCCGTTGCTCCGTTGCGGCGTGATTGAAGGACAAACCAACAAACCAACAAACTAATAAACCAACAAACAAACAATCTTTTGCATTTATAATATTAGTATGATATTCAAAGTATACACAGGGTTAATTTAAAAATACTAATAATTTCATAAACTTCTCTACTGTGTAATCACTGAAATTGTTTGAGTAGGTACAACTTTTTTTAAACTTAATAAATCAACCGCTCCCACGCATAAGATCGTAAACCATTTTTTTTTTGCGGAAAATGAGATTGTTAGTATATATACTCGTATAAAGAAAATAGAGTCTGTTTTAAATTTTCCCCAAAAAAGAGGATTACGACCTTATGCGTGGGAGGGATCGAAGTTGACAAAAAAAATCTTTTCAGTGTACACTCTTCAACTAGGTACGTGTTTTTTATAGGCAGTAGTCGAGTAGTTGAGCGAGTATGCTGTCTTAGAGCAGCCAATTTTAATATTATTTATAATTTTCTGTGCAATCTGAATTTTTAATAGGCGTAGAACTAACCTAACTGATCTCACGCTCACTCGGAGTCACTTCTCACTCACCTACTCTAAGCAAATTCAAATATTACGAGGTCGCAACAAAACTCACATTGCCGTGGATTTGTATGCGTAGTACAGCTATAAACTACACGGTTCTGTGTAAACAGTGCCTAAGACGTAATATTTACGACAAATCCCAGCAAGATTCACTCGTTAACTTCGCTCCGAAGCAGTGTATTGACATTCACAGTTCGTTGAAGCCGTGCTTGTTTTATTTTTTAGATAAATCTTGCGCGAAATATCTGTGATTCCGTGTTCCTTTTTTGATCCTTAATTGTAGCGGAAATGGCTTTTACATAGAACTGTTACTTTGTCTTATGTAAAAGTCACTCTTTGAGCATCTCGAAATTAATTAAAGTTATCTCAATTTACATGGCTGCTTGAGCGGATTATATTACTTTACGACTTGTTTTCGGTGATCATTAAAGAATAAACTAGCTATACTTAATTATTTTAAAATTGGATCGCTTTTTCAAACTAAAACCAAAAGATTTGACCCTATAAAAGAGCTGTACACACTAGTGCGATAGGAAAAACGTCTGCGAGAAACGTCTACTTCGGAGATTTCGTTTTTATCCTGTCAAGCAAGTGTGTGCGGCTTAACATAGAGTGAGTTACGCAAACTGTCCACCAGACAAAAATGTCATGTTTTTGATTTTTTTTGTGTCAAAAATCATTAACGCTAAGCCGCATATTGTGTTATTAGTTACCCGCGACTTCGTCCGCGTGGTTTAATTTTTTTTTATTTCCTGCGGGAAGTCCTTAATTTTCCGGCATATGTCACTCTCCAGGTCCTCAGCTATATCCATGCCAAAAATCATATCGATCCGTTGCTCCGTTGCGGCGTGAATGAAGGACAAACCAACAAACAAACACACTTTCGCATTCATAATATTAGTATGATTTAACTTTTAACTAGAACAGCTCGTAACTTTGATAAAGTATAAACAATTCCCTTAATTAGCCGCAGTCTGCACCTCTGGGCTGCTCGGGGAAATAATAACTCCACATATACAGCTACCTATTTAATATTTCTTGTAGAAAGTAGGTATACCTGTTGGAAATTCTCCTATTTCGTGGCAAAACAGACCGGAGATATAAGTTTTTATTTGAGTAGTAGTTGATTTTAAGTATAATATGACAAAGGAGTACCTTCATTTTATTATAGTGATAAGGGCCTTCCTCACCCGAACCTGGTTTTCAGAAACAGCGTATATTTTGGTATTCATGTATGTTTTTATTTATTTTTGTGTCAAAATCCTTTACGTTTGAACCGCAAATCGTGTAATAACTTTTAACTGAAGCAGCTCGTAACTTTGATAAAGTACAAACAATTCCCTTAATTAGCCGCAGTCTGCACCTCTGGGCTGCTCGCGGAAATAATAACTCCACACATACAGCTCGTACCTAGCTATTCTTGTAGAAAGTATACCTATTGGAAATTCTCCTATTTTGTGGCAAAACCAGCCGAAGGAAATTTTTTTTAGTTATGGCTACTACAGATGCACGGGGCGTCACAGCACATAGCGAATTAATATTTCTTGAATGTATTTGTATGGGGTTGGACCCACTTAAGCGACGCGGCTCCATACAAACTCATACAAATAATATTTGCCGCTACGTGCCGCGCCGTTCCGTGCATTTCAAGTGGGTCTAAACCTTAAGTATGTCTTGACAAAGGGGTACCTTAATTTATTATAGTGACGAGGAAGGCCCTCACGAGAATCCGGTTTTCAGAAACAGTGTATTTGGTAATTCATGTATGTTTTTATTTATTTTTGTGTCAAAATCCTTTACGCTTGAACCGCTAATCGTGTAATAACTTAACTGGAGCGGCTCGTAACTTTGATAAAGTACAAACAATTCCCTTAATTAGCCGCAGTCTGCACCCCTGGGCCACTCGAGGAAATAATAACTCCACACATACAGCTATAACACACGTCGAGGACAAAGTTCCGACCTTTCCTGAACCATGTGCGAGAATTTGCCAATTTATTTTAATCACTTACAAATTCTTCGATAGAAATCTAAAATAATAAATTGAACCTTTTATTTATGTTTAACTAGCTGATACCCGCGACTTCGTCCGCGTGGTTTAATTTTTTTTGATTCCCGCGGGAACTCCTTAATTTTCCGGGATGAAAAGTAGCCTATGTCACTGTCCAGGTCCTTAACTATACCCATACAAAAAATTACGTCGATCCGTTGCTCCGTTGCGGTGTGATTGAAGGACAAACCAACAAACAAACACACTTTTGCATTTATAATATTAGTGTGATTTAAAAAAAAAAATTAAATTATTTTTAAAAAATTTTGGAAAATAATGGTGGGCTGTAAAATATGAGGGAGTTGTGGAATTCGATCCATTAACATCCAGTTCTTTCTTCTTTCTAACATACAATTTATATTGTTACAGAACTACCGCCGGACAAGCCGACAATCAAAGCGGAGAAAGGCTGGTACGCATCAGGCGACTCGCTTCGAGCACAATGCACCTCGCCACCAGCCGATCCGCCTGCTAACCTCACGTGGCTGCTCAATGGACGAGATGTAAGTCCTTATTGGCTTTCACAAGCTTTTATTTACGACTAGCTGATGCCTGCGACGTCGTCCGCGTGGTTTAAGTTTTTATGATTCCCGCGGGAACTCCTTAATTTTCCAGGATAAAAAGTAGCCTATGTCACTCTCCAGGTCCTCAACTATACCCATGCTAAAAATGACGTCGATCCGTAGCTCCGTTGCGGCGTGATTGAAGGACAAACCAATAAACCAACAAACAAACAACAGCGCAGTATAAGGGTTCCGTAGCGACTATTACTCGTTAACTTGTAAAGCCTACTTAGCTGTGATAGTTTTCCTGCTAACTTTTATATACTACTGCCAAGATTTTTGAGCAACCTATCTAGCGACACCCTAAACCATGGTGTAAACGAGAAAAATTATCATCCCCACTTTACATGTAGGGGTTACAAACCAGAACGGTAACTATGTAGTTTTTATAATTATTTCTTTTTTCTTAAATGGGTTGATAGGTAAAGCTATGAATTTAGCGGTACTTACATAAAATATATCAATGTAGGTTAAGTCTACTTAAGCAATCTTTTTTTTTTTTTTTATTGGTGATAGGCTTGCGCTTGACGACAATCATATAAAATGAATAAAAATAAAAAAATAAAAAAATAAAAATAATGAATGCAATAAAATTATAGCATGATAAAAAGGAATCCTGTACTTTTATCGATTTAAAAATCACTGTAATCTAAGTGCACCCTTACAAGCAATTTTATCAATTAGTAGCTGACGTCTGCTGCAATGTGACGTCGACGTGACGTCATGACGTTGCCGATTAATGAGTCTTTCCCCTTTTATCGAAGCACATTCGTTCCTCATCCCTATACAGATTTATTAAAACAGAATGTTATTTTCAGCTGAAATCAAGATTTTAATCGTCGAACTATAATTTCGCGATTATTATATCAAGTACGTATAACTAATATGACCTAATATTTAGTACCTAAAATGTGGAAAAGGTATCACAAAATAGTTACTAAATAGTAGGGTGGTAACTATAGCCACGGCCGAAGTCTTCCACCTGAATAGATCAGATGAAATTCAGAAATTATAAATTGACCCTGCCGGGGATCGAACCCGGGCCCTCAAACTTTTAACGATTCTTCAAACTATACCCCGTCCATTACTACTTCAAGACACATCGGCTACTCCAGTTTTTCTCCATCTTCTTTAATCTTCTCCTTGATAAACTCTGAGCATAGATAGCCCGCTTTTCTTTTCTTTTTCTTTCTTTAACTGAAAAAATGTAAAATTGTTATAGCATGTAATCGGGTCCCCCTCACAAATCCCGATTCGTGTCGGGTGAACTCAATTATTGTGAATCGTACAAATATTGAGTGTGCCTTTTCTAGAGAATATCTATTGTATTCTATTCAGTGCGATTGTACTATTTGTACCGGTTCATTGGTTTTATATAGACAGCTTTCGATGACAGGCGTATTTTCAAAAAGGTAACTTGTATATTGGAAAATTATACCTACCAAGATTAATATTAATAGCGTTTACCTAACTACGAGTATCTCTCTGCCTCGAATTCCTTATTGGTGAGGGTCGTGAACCCTTTCCATTAATCACATAATGGCAGGGGGATTAGGATAAAAGTGCGGTTGGTTCCCAGGTCCTTACGCGTATACGACTCGACTAAGAGTACTATTACAACTCTTAGGTCCTTACGATTATTATCAGATGTTAGTGATAATAACCGGGACCGACGGCTTAGCGTGATCTCCGGGCAAGGATGTGCCGGGATTGAATAATAATTTGAAATAAAAGTTTTATCACGGAACCCTAAAACGGTTATACACAGAGATACCGCGGCTATGTTCAACGAGTAGGCACACAAATTTGAAGGGTCGTGGTGTAACATGATTCTAAATCTTCTGTAGTCTAAGATGGTAGCGGGCTAACCTGTTAGGGGCATGGCAGTTATATTAAACCCATACCCCTATTCGGTTTCTACACGGCATCGTACCGGAACGCTAAATCGCTTGGCGGCACGTCTTTGCTGGTGGGTGGTAACTAGCCACGGCCAAAGCCTCCCACCAGGCCAGACTAGGGAAAATTCAGAAATTATAATTTCCCAAATTGACCCTGCCGGGGATCGAACCCAGGACCTCCGGACGTTAAGACAACAGCGCTACACACTGCGCCACGGAGGTCGTCAAACGTGACTAAGCTAAACTTTATAAGCTATAACTTTATTTCACCCCGGTTCATTGTGAAATGAAATTCACGGTTTTAATCTATTATATCGTAGAAATTTGAAAACGCTTGACCTGGAAAGCCGAAATGCGCTCAGAATTGGCTTTCCTTTATTACGAATTCACAGACATGCACATAGAGGACATAGTTTGGGAAATTGTCGGTCCTGAGAGCTATTTTAGTTACGGGCAAAAACACATTATATAGGCAAATATTTTTTTTTTCATTCCAATACAAGCTAAGCCCTCGGTTGCGATTTCACCTGGTCGTAAGCGAGGATGTAGTCTAAGATGGTAGCGGGCTAACCAAGGGTTAAGGCAGTTATAGCAGCCTTATTGGCCTGCCATATTGGCAGCCCGTAGCCCTAATCGGTAACTACACGGCATCATACTGGAACGATAAATTGCTTGGCGGTATGTCTTTACCGGCAGGGTAGTATAACTTATAGCTATGGCTGAAGCATCGACCATACAACTAATAGACTCCTCATATAGGGCGAACACTTTCAGACAACACATCAGACTTAATAGGTCTTATATAATTCCACGCCCTTGTAACAAAACCTACCGAGTTATTTAAATATTAATTAGAGTATATCGATAATTAATCATCGATAAATAATTATTAGGAGTTAGGACCCCATCCCATTAGATTTATGATTTTTTTGACCTTGAGTAGACCAATCAGCGTTTAGTACCCCGCGCCCGCTTACTTGAGTCATTTGACTGAATTGTTTGCATTACGAAAGCATAGTAATTAGGCGTCTATTGGTTGTGTGGTCGATGGGCTGAAGCCTCCCACCAGACCAGAAAATTCTGAAATCATATTAATTCCCAAATTGACACTGCCGGAGATTAAACCCGGGGCCTCCCACTTATAAGCGAGACAACTTGGTTCCGAAAGCTATAAGTTTGCTTAATTCAGTTTCATATTATGGAGCGCGCAAACTAGGTGATAGGATAAAATGTCGTTCCCGTGCGTCGTAGATGTTTTGCACGGATATTTTGTCCTAACCAATCCATAGTGTGTTTTCTCTCTAAGCCCTGGTTTTACCACAGAATAGTTAATAGTACTAAGTTTTACATTGCGGTGTTGTTCACTGACCATCTCTCGTCTAAGGGGCTCAGCCCACGTCAGACAATCGGTGGTCGAATTTTTGTAGGCAGAAAATGAAACATGCATGACTTCAATTCAGAAACGCGCACGTCCTATACAAAAAGTCGGTCTAGGTGAAGGCTACGTTTGTGCATTAGTGCAGGGCAGTAACAGATGAAATAATTATCTAAATATGACTTGCTTCAAACAGTGAAGGAAATCATCGTGAGGAAAGCTGCATTCAAGAGTTCTTCATAATGGTGGACTATGGTCGATTTTTTTCTTATCCGGAGAGAATAATCGTGCTCAGGTATTTTTTTAATTTTTTTTTATCCATTACAAGTTAGCCCTTGACTCGCACCTGATGGTAAGTGATGATGCAGTCTAAGATGGTAGCGGGCTAACCTGTTAGGGGCATGGCAGTTATATTAAACCCATACCCCTATTCGGTTTCTACACGGCATCGTACCGGAACGCTAAATCGCTTGGCGGCACGTCTTTGCTGGTGGGTGGTAACTAGCCACGGCTGAAGTCTCCCACCAGGCCAGACAAGGGAAAATTCAGAAATTATAAATTCCCAAATTGACCCTGCCGGGGATCGAACCCGGGGCCTCCGCACGTTAATACAACAGCGCTACACACTGCACCACGGAGGTTGTTAAATAAGCCGGCAATCGATTGATAGGACAAAGAGAGAAACAGATGATGTGTAAAGACAAGAAAAAAGATATAGACAGACGCTATCGCATCAGAAAGGAGAAGGTTCATTTTTGGTGGACTCTTTGTACACTCTACCATGAATAGAGGAAAATACATAGATTGTATTAAAAATATAATAATTTATAATATTATAGTAAATAACGAGAAAAAAATAAAAATGTATTTCAAGTTTTCGATACGTTTCCAAGACGGCAACCTTCAGCCATAGAGAAGGCAGTAGGCGCGAAATGTATCAAATGTCATTTCTGACAGTCACTGTCAAAATAACGTGTTTTTCCCTGTGTTTTTTCTGGTGTTGTGTTGACACTTGACAGAAAACGTCAAAAAAATATGAATCCGCCATTGTTACCCACTCATGTTTAGTGTTGCTTATCATTGAAAGATTAAATAATTTATCCGCTGAAATTACGACGAATTCTTAGATTTGAACAATCAGAACTGGTCTAGTATTTTTTTTTCTTTCATTTCTCTACTTGTAAAAGGACCGGACCCACGCCCCGTACAAATCTGAACCGTCTCCTTTTAAGTATGGATTGGAAAAAGTGGCAGCAGAATAACATTGTGAATCGTTCAAGCGAGACGCGTCCGCAGCAGCTCAGGATCAGTATGCAGACGACAAGCTGCAACTTTCAGTGTTTTCATTTTTGTTTAGCTTTTCTTTACTAGTTTGGATATAAAGTCTGTATTTTACTGTAAGTTAGTTTTTAAAACTGCCATGCTAATTATAAAGCAATAATTATTCTTCTATTTATCATAACTTATTTATATGTTATACTAGTAAATACCCGTGACTTTGTCCTCACGTGATTCAGGATTTTTTTAATCCCGTGAGAACTGAGTTCCTGTATTGCCTATGTCACTTTCCAGATGACTAGCAGCGTGTTAGAAGGACAAACCAACAGACAGACACACTTTATATAATAATAATAAATAATTAGTCTTCTCTAAATATATAAAAGGAAATGGCGACTGACGGCTATTTGACCGAGCGAAGGGAAGTCTGAGTCTACTTGAGTGAAGGCTGAGGCTGAAACTTATCAATTATTTGAATTATATCCTGTACTTGAACAACAAATACTAAAATTAGATAAATATTATAAGGAAACGAAATTATTTAATTTTTAATGAGCTTCACTATTTTTAACAGAGCTTCACAATGATGTCAATAGATAGCGCTCTGTACAAGTTTATGGACACCGCGAGGTCTCAGTTCGGGGCGAACCACTAGTACTTATGACGTAGGCATCCGCTAAGAAAAGATTTTTGAAAATATAACCCCTAAGGGGGTAAAATAGGGCTATGAAATTTGTATGAAAATCTAATCTTTTTTTGTTGTGTTAAACAGCACGCTGTGTGTGTTTGCTGTGTTAAACAGCATTTGTTAAGTCGAGGTTATTACACTATCGATGATTTTATTAATGACAAAGTTGCATGGAAGCATCCGTCCTCGCATCCATGTGATCCACAAATCAGTGTAATATTTGTAACGTATGTGTTGTATTGTCTACTTATTGTAACCTTTTCTTTTTTAAGAAAAGAGCAACTGCCGAGTTTCTTGCCGGCTCTTCTTTCCTTTCCGAACTTTCCGATCTTTCCGAACCGGTGGTAGAGTCTTAACGTTTCTTAAGTGATACAAGTTGTCCTACGTGAAATAAATAAATCATTTATCATAACCTAACGGGAGTGAAGCCGCGGGAAAAAGCTGGTAGGAGTATAAAATAAATAAGAATTATTATGTAAATCCATATTTCGAAAAATCAATGCTTTGTCAAAACCATTTTAAAGTTTACCCTCTAAAATATTTAGCTCCTACAAATAAAGGGCCTACCTAAGCTTTAATTATAATCAGTTAGTGGGATATAGAAATAAATTTCACTTTGTTAAATTTTACTACACCCCAACGGACTGTAGAGAAACCCCCGTATATTGTGATAAAGCCCCCGCGTAAGCTTGTCCCATATCTCTTTGTTTGTGGAAGTTTATTTATTAACTGGTCTTAGCCGCCGGCGATTGTCACGACTCGATATTTACTAATTTAGAACTGTTGGACCATTCGGGGATTACATATTCGTGTGCCGAAAGCTTACTGTTTTGCTCTGTATTTAGCATCCTACTAGCATTATAGAGCTAACAGCCTGTTAGTAACAGGAATAATGTACTAAATTCTCATATTAAGCTAATCGCACTACAGTTTATGGTCAAGAGCCGAATATATCACGACCTTCACTGATCTGTTAACCACATGAAACATACTTTTTATCCTTATTTAATAATAGATAAATCCTGACCAGGCTATTTTTAATTTTTTTTTTGACAGGTTTATTGTAGGTCAATGCATTGACCAAACACGCTTTCATGGATCATCCGTTCAACCTAGTTTGATGAAATTTGGTACCGGGGTAGGTCCCGGGGAAGGACATAGTCTACTTTTTATCCCGGAAAATTACAGAGTCTTCGCGGGAATCAAAAAATCCTAATCCACGCGGACGAAGTCGCGGGCATCATCTAGTAATAAATAAAAGTTATTCTACGAAGACGACATTGTGTTTTCAAACATTCAAAGTCTTATTGGATCCTCTTGATAGAATATTTACGCGTTATGCGATTTGTGAATGCATGCGGATCTCGGTACAGATTCTTCAAGCGGATATCTTGTGATGGTTTGACATTTGTACGCTGTGTTTGTATTTATATTTGTGCTACTTCAGAAAGGTTACTATGAACTCTCTGTATTCTGCAGTGCACCAAGTTTATACAGGTAATGCTTTCTTGTTATAGCGATGGTGATAAAATCAACTTGTCTATTCGTTAGCCTTCTATTTGACGGGTCTGCGTTAGAATTCCTGGGACGCACATTTAATTTTTGGGAGCTACCCACTATCCACTATAGCCCATTAACGTCCCACTGCTGGGCACAGGCCTCGACTCATGAGAGAGGGAATTAGAGCTTAGACCCACCACGCTGCTCCAATGCGGGTTGGCGGGCTTTAACGACTATTATCATGATAATAACCGGGACCGACGGCTTTAGAGGATCGTCTAGTTGTAAATTTTCATACAAAAAGCGATAACGTTTTTCTTCCCGTAAATGTTGTCCAATTTTCATAATTTTTAGAAATGTTGCAGATACAATGAAGAACTATGCTCGTACGTTTTAATTTTAAAGAAATATTGCTTATGTTAAAAGTTATTAGCGTCTAAATATCCATATTTTTGACCTAAAAACTTCCTCGAGTATTTTTTTTTTTTTAATTTAACTAAACTAAAATACTAAAAAAGTAAAACGTACGAGCCTAGATTAAGGTGTATTGAATCTAATGAGACCAAAATTGTCTAATTTCGTCAACGTTTGGGGGAGTAAAAACGTTATCACCCGTAACAATATTTCAAGAATAAAATGTAGGCATAGATCTTCTTAACGTGCTCTCCGAGGTACGGGGGTGAAACACCGCCAACTTCCTAATTCAGGGCTAGTACTGAGAATTTCTAGTCAGAAAAACCCAATAGGTACTCAATTATGGCCCGACCCGGGACTCGAACCTGGGACCTCGTCGGCCGCAGTCCAATATGCCAACCACTAGACCAACAAGGCAGTCGCATAAGCAGCAATTAAATACCATTAGCTGTAACAGCGAAGGAGAAAATACGAAGGCTGCGCAGGTACTAGCATTAGGCGTCCCCCAGCACGATGATCTGACGACATAATATAAGCGCTGACTAACGATATAAATCTTATATAAAATAGAAAAGGAGTACAATATGGTATGGAAGGCTGAGTACAGAGTTTGGTAGCGATTACTAGGGAAGGTTTAAGAGTAAGACATTTAATGTAGATTTGTTGACTATGATATCAAAAAGTGAATATTTAACGAGAACGGCAATCGAGATAAAGCTTTTGAAACAGTGTTGAATCAGATAAACAAGCAAGATACCCAGATAGAGAAGATCTCTTTCAAGTAAGAACAATTTGTTGGCAAAACAATGAAAACAGCGCAAGGATGCTCGAGCTGAAAACTTTTATTTGTGTTGCGAAGTTGGTAAAAGGGTGCTATTTAATGATAAGGAAGTTTTCTTTACCTATGTTGGGAGGTGAGTAACTAATGCAGTAGCGCAGACTTGCGATTTTAAAGAAAAAAGACGCAAAACATAATTAATTAAAGAAAATACAATGAAATGACTATGTAAATTTATGTCAAATTTTATCGCTGTCATCGTCTCTATTGCAAGAATAGAAATCTTTATTATCAAAATAACTTAATACAAAAATACAGTGCATTTCTGGCCCCTAAACTAGGAGGACCCGTATCTTAGGGGCCAGTTCCTTCCCAAACGTTTATTAAAAGTAAATATTTCTCAAAATGTGCTGAGATTTCTACGAAGTTAACAATTTTCCCTTATTTTACAAGTCTTATGTCGGCGGAACACGGTCTTGTGCCATTTAATAAGTCCACTATGACTTTAGGGTGTGTTCCGAAATACACTGCGAGCACTGTAAGGTGTGACGTCCATTTAGTACACTGCGAAGCCGTTCCTTTATAGTTAGGTATACTGGGTACTGCTTAAAACGGAACGCAGTCAGCACTGAGACAAACACTGAGAGCACCTTATCTCGAAAACGCCAGTGCTCACAGTACAAAAATGGCGTCGATTAGTGACGTCATATATTTCCCTAGGATACTGCGGCAGTTTACTGTCAGTCATAACGGCACGAACAGTGATCGCAGTCTATAACGGAACACACTGTAAGCAACCGCAAAGGTCGCCTGTAGAGGTCATCGAGACCGAGAAAGACCTAAGAGGTTGGATTGATGGAGTCGATAAAATATGACGGTTTTGTTAATAGGGATTCTCAAAGGGCGGATGAACAAATATCTGAAAAGCCAGCAACGCATTGGCGGTTCCTATAGAGGGTGCTGCAAATGTTCATGGGTGGCGGTAATCACTTACCATCAGGTGACCCGCCCGCTTGTTTGTTCGCTATATATATATAAAGAAATAAAATTAGAAAACCAAGCCAAGGCCGTAACACTTCGTGATTGATAGCACTCAATGGTAATTTTAACTCGCTATAAGTTATGCACATCATTGGAACGTTACATACGCGTTAAGACCCAGAGAGTGTGTTTGGTGGGAGGCTTCGGCCGTGGCTAGTTTAGCCAAGCGATTTAGCGTTCCGGTACGATGCCGTGTAGAAACCAAATAGGGGAGTGGGTTTAATATAACTGCCATGCTCCTAACTGGTTAGCGCGCTACCATCTTAGACTGCATCATCACTTACCGTCAGGTGAGATTGCAGTCAAGGGCTAACTTGTAGTGGATAAAAAAAAAGAGTAGTGTTCACTGCGAAAAATATACGAGACTAGAAGATGCTCGCGACTTCGTTCGCGTGGCATAAGTTTTTAATTCCCACAGGCACTCCTTAATTTTCCGGGATAAAAATAAGCCTATGTCACTCTCCAAGTCCTCAACTAAGTATACCCATGCAAAAAATCACGCTGATCCGTTGCTCTATTTCGGCGTGATTGAAGGATAAACTCTCTATTTGACGTCCTTGGGGATAGAATTTTCAAAAACTGTGAATCACGTATTTTTTCATTTCAAACCGAAATCCCAAACACCAAGTTTCATGGCTACAGCTTGAAAAATGACGGACTTTCCTACAAAATTTCAACCCCTGTTTCAGCCCTTTGGGGGTGGAATTTCGAAAAACTGTGACATACGTATTTCTTTATTTTTTACCGAAAGCCAAAATACCAAGTTTCGTTGATATAACTTGAGAAATGACGGACTTTCATACAAACTTTAAACCCCTATTTCATCCCCTTAAGGGTGGAATTTTGAAAAATCCTTCCTTAGTGAGCGCCTACGTCACAAAAGGAACCTACTGTCAAAATTTCAAGTTTTTAGCCACAGCGGTTTAGGCTGTGCGTTGATATATAAGTCAGTCAGTCAGGACTTTGAATTTTATATATATAGATAACGGATGGATAATTCCGTAAAGGAGACTGTAAACAGGGTATCGTAGCGCGACGAATAAACTGTGTCGCGCGCATACCAATGAGGCCGCTACAGACGACGTTCGCGAGATAATATGCAAGACATCAACACAGATATGTCATAATGGGAATATGATTGTGTTTCGGGGAATAATATAGCTGAAATATAAGACGACATTATTATTGCAGACTTTTTCTAGTTAGTAGAATAATTGAAATTTTCTTTCTTTGGATTTTTCCTTTTTTTTTTGGAAAGAAGTTCCTTAGGGGACCCTAGCCGGCAAAAAACGTCCGTAACAAAAATGCGTGGAGTAAGATTTTTATGTATAGTTTATCTATTTTCGCTATACAGTGTCTAATTTTATTATCATACATTTTTATGAATCATTGTGAATAAAGTAAAAGTGTTAAGATAATTTTGTAATGTAGTTTTTGATTTTTATCGATAAAAAAAAACAATAAAAAATGTATACCTGAATAATTATTTTCTTTTGACCTCGACTAGAACTTGAAATTAATATTTATGTACTAAGGAACTTTGTTCCTATCTGGTGTACCACGACACCACATGTTTTTTCTTTAAATATAGGCTAGGCTAGCGCTTATATAGCTGCAATCAGACATGCCTAAGGTGGAGCGCTCTTGCCTATTCACTCTTGATTTGAAGGATAAAAGGGGAGGGGAAAACAGAAGCCGGAATGGCATTCCATAGCCTAGCGGTTTGAATTAGGAACTAGGAAGCAAAACCTTATTCATAAAACAGAATAATTATTTTGATTTTATTCCGGTCAATCCATATTCCATACAATACTATTATCATAAATGCGAAAGTGAGGCTGCCTGTGACCCTGGCCACCTGTTCAACTGATTTTGACTAAATTTGGTTCAGAGATAGGCTGCACTCCCGGGAAAGACAAAATGCTAAGGTTCATCCCGGTAAACCAAAGAGTACCCAAGAGATTTACTTAACGTGGATTTAAGTTTTTTTAAACATAAAACTTAAATCCACGCGGACGAAGTCGTGGGCATCACATAGTTTCACCATGGATGACTTTTTACAATGTTAACTGTAGTGGTTCTTTGATACTAAAATTATTTATTTTTCTTTTCTTTCTTGTTCTTTGATTCTTTAAAACTTTCATGTTATACAGCGCCAACAAATAATAGTGTATATTGTAGACTTGCTATCAAAGTTTTTATGGTTTTATGGTACATTCTAATAAAATCTAGATATTTTCAAAGGTGACAAAAATATCACCATTAAGGCAATAACTTACAATTTATGCTCAGTATTCCAAAAAAATTTTTAGTGCGCTAATTAAACCTTGTAAAGCCTTAATCTTTTGAAAATTATGATTGCGAAGCTTGCTGCTTGCATCTTAATATGAACTTTTTCTATATCCATACTAATATTTAAATGCGAAAGTGTGTCTGTCTGCTACGCTTTCACGACCCATCCGTTCAACCAATTTTGATGAAAACAGGAATAGTTTGTATCCCAGGATACAAACTATTCCTGGAAGGACATAGGCTATTTATTATCCCGGAAAATTGAGGAGTTCCCGCAGAAATCAAAAAGCTTAAACCACTCGGACGAAGTCGCGGGCATCAGCTAGTATATTATAATAATGTCGTCCCGACCGGATTTCGGCCACAACGGCCAATTTTCACAGAAATCATACCATCATGGAGATTGTATAGTGCACAAGTGTGTGCGCATGCACAGGTCTACAATCGACTGTATGTAAGTTGACCCAAAATGGCGGTCGTCTGCGCAGGTACATTGTACTACAGGGCAAACCGGAGCTTGCGCGGGGAGCGAGGGGTATGGTAACGTCGTTTGACACCCGAAATGTGTTTCTGCGCAGAGTTCAACTTGCGTCGCGGCTTTACTCCTACTTTGTACTTGTTACTTGTTGTTGTACTTTGTATTCCTTTACTCTCATAGACCGATGAAGCGGAAAATCCTACACGAGATCCGAGAGAGATCAGACGCAGGACAGACGGCTTTACGTACTCTCCGAGTCACGGGGGTGAAACACTGTCGACTTACTAACTCCGGGCTATCTAACTGAGAATTTCTTGTCAGAAAAATATAATACTTTTTTTCCATTTAAATGTAGTCTAAAATATATAAATTTGAAAAGCAATGCTTCTGGGTGTCTCCTGCACCTTATATTTATGAACTCACGACACACATCGAGTGGGTAATTCCATAAAGAAAACTGAAGACAGAGGCGCGTAAATAATGCCTTGAATAAGCTGTGCCTTGCGCATACGAATGAGTCTATGTGACTTGAGACAGCGTCGAAAATATATGGAAGACATCAACGTAGATCTTTAATAATGGAAATATGATTGTGTTTGGGGTGAAAACGATCTGTGACCTCATAACTTTTGCTCGCTGATGACTCTTTGCGTGTGAATAATGGATGTGTGCCTTTAAGAGTTATTTTATTCGGATCTATGAGCGCTTATTATATTGTTTTCCTTATTTAAGAATATTCTGTTTCAGTTTCTATGATTTTTCTAATATTTTGATTTAGTCAGAGGTTCATAGATTTTTATTATATACTGTTGCTATAATGAATTGATTTAAATAAAATTCAAAAATTCAAATTCAAAATTCTTTATTTGCAGAAACATTTTTACAATGAGATGTTATTTCTTAGATTTACAGTAGAAATGTTTCACCTTATATTAGGCATGAAAAATTACATAAAAAATTACATAGGTAATAATTGTTTATAATATTATAATCTATTACAACAACTTCCAAAAAGGAGGATGTAGGTATCCAATGTGGCGCGTGTGGTTTTTTCTTTCCTTTTAACAGGAGCCTGATACTGGCTCCCTCGAATCGCAAAGGAAGATAGACTTACTCCAATTGGATACAACGTCTATTGGTTTTCCTGACGGTATCTAATCGTCTGTAAAGTCATTCATGCGACTGAAAAGCAGCCCGTAGGATTAATTTCGTCTTATCAAATACAGCTAAAGACCTTATGAAATACTATATGATTCTCGCAACTTCGTCCGCTGGGATAAAGTTTTTTTTTATCCCGTAGGAACTCTATGAACGTCATGTCCTTCCCCGAGATACATATCTCTGTACAAAATTTCATCAAAATCGGTTGAAAAGATGGGCCATTTAAGCGTAGCAGAAATACAAACACACATCGAGCAAGTCCAACGGACCATATCCTGTAAGAAATTCATTCGTTGATACGAGTAAGTACTTTTTTTTAATTTTATTTAGATCTTCCACGTCCTCCACAATAATGCTTGTCTCGTAAATGGGTTACGAATATTACTATCGCTTTATCAACGTTGGAAGTTTGCCAGCTTTAGATTAGGTTAAAGAGTATTTTATAATGCATGAGAATTGCCTAGACGTAAAATACGAAGATTAAATTAGAGTTTTAATGTTTTAAAATGAACTGAGCCTATACTGTCATCTTTTAATTAGTACTTCTCCTTTAGTTCTTCGTCTTTTAAATTCTTTTCAGCAGCTGAAGCGTCCAAAAATGAGGAACGCGTATAATTTTTTAGGACGCTTAGTTTGTTCCTGTACAATCAATGGTAAGTAAATCAACGCATACAAAGTTACGTGCAAAAGCTTGTAGGAATCGAGGTCTATCCCCACTAGAGATGCAAGGAGGATGCTCATTGAAAAAAAATTGTATTAGTTTGTATGGGGCCGCGTCGATTAAGTGGACCCAGCTCCATACAACGTCATACAAAGAATACTTGCCGCTACGTGCCGCGCCGCGCCGCGCCGGGCCCTTTAGTGGGGCTTGACAATCGACGCACTTTTTTACTTTAATCGAAAGTTTAGAATTATCAATCCACCAGTCGGTTTTACGTCTTTTGGAAGGTCCTTTATTTAAAAATCACTAAAAAATAATAAGTATATTTTTGACAAAATAAACATCCCTATAATAATAATATACAAATTAATAGTTAGTTTAATACTTAGTGCGATTCCACCTTGCGATTGTGTGCACACAAACATTTTCATCGTGCGTGGATAGCAAAATACTGCGAACATAATATTTGCGTGTTAACTGAAACAATAATGTACCGCTCACTGGCCAAATCCAAACCCATTTGGGATGTTCAAATTTTGATTTATGTCATTTAAAAAATGCACAGAGAACAAATCTTCGCAATTAATTAGCTCAGAAACAAATTTCCTCCATTATACCTTTGCAAAAAAAATCTCATTTATTTCCGGATATAATTCGGCGCGCAATCCAAACGGCGGCGCGGAGGCAAAAGTGCCATGCGTGAGAGATTTATTCAAGTCGCGTCCGGCCTGGCCCTTTGTGTTGCTAATTCAATTTTATTACTTTTCCCGTTTTTGCTGTCATTAACTTACCTGTAATAGAACCAGCAATTTGACCAAAAAAAAATCTATTTTGGAATTGGATTCACCTCAAAAAGGTGGCGGGTAGTCTGTGGATGAAGGCGGATAGCCGTATGTGGTGGCCTGCTCTCTGAAGGCCTTCGTCCAGCAGTGGTATAGGATAATGGTTGGAAGGATGGATGAAAATCTTATTTTATTTTATGTATAAGGTTTACTAACAATCACTTACACATTACTAAAAATTAAAACCATCACAGAAATACGAGCTAAGTGAAGTGATTCCTTATAAGTAAACACAGCATGGACTAAAACAAAAGCAACAACAATTAAGGCTAAAATATATAGATAAATAAAGTCATAAGTCATAAGTCATAAATATTTATTCAATTTAGGTAGACACACTACACTTATTGACGTCCAGTTACATAAAAATATGATGGTGATAATCTGTTACGGTATCTTAAAACTAAAGCTACGAGGGTTCCAAACGCGCCCAGGTCTGAGAAGAGCCCACAACAAACTCAGCTGGGGTTTTTTATTTTTTTTCAATATCACCATCTCACAAATCATCTTAACTAAGGCTCTATCAGAGCCATTAGAGCAAATTATTGCCAAGCTTCCTTGTCATTTAAGTAATCCTTCACATGGTAGGTAATAGGATTTTCCAATGAGTTTACGTTTTACATTAACTTTGAACTTATTCAGAGACATCTTCAACATGTCTTCTGGGAGCTTATTGTAGAAGCGGACACTCTTTCCAACAAATGAATTGCTAGTTTTACTAAGCCTAGAAGCAGGCATTACAAGTTTATTTTTATATATTCTATAAAGAATAATACACGTTAAAGAATTAATATTACCATAAGAAACGAGCCTATAGTAAATAAATATGTACCTAATGTATTTTTTAAATCCTAATCATCCCAATAATTGTTAATCGATATTCATTATCTATAAGGGCCTTCATCTGTACTAATATCATAAATGCAAAAGTGTGTATTTTAGACAGTCCGTCTCTTTACTTTCCATAGTCCATCTGTTTAACCGATTTTCATGAAATTTGGTGCCGATATAGCTTGCATTCTGAAGACAGACCGTGATTATTACTGCATAATCGGTCAATATAAATCCATATGAATTGTTTGATGCGCATTTCGCCCTAGTTACATAAATTTAAGCAGTAGCTGTATATTTTAAAGTAGAAATCTCCATTATTTGCTTGTATTGCAGCCCATTTACATATTTAATAGCGTCGATAGCTTACGACAGCTTGTAGACGTTTATAAATATAGCATGGCTCGCCGCTGCACGGCGATCGTACGACGGCAAATGATTGAGCGTTGTCATCATTCACTCCCCCTACTCACGGGGAAACCGGGTTTATAGGGAATAGTGACGTCACAGTCTGTGATAGATATCGATAATAACAACCTTATCTTGGCGGGGAACATTATTTAGCAAATTGGGTATTAAGGTACTGTTTGAAAGGTTGATGTATTTTTGCTGTGGATTGGAATGTAGGAGAGTAATGATAGGGAATGGAAGTGGGTGAAAAATTACGTCATCATTTTTGAAATAGGTAGCTTATTTGATCATAGATGATGCATATATAGATAAAGGTTTTTAAGGTTTGATTTTCCGGGATAGAAAGATGCAACCTATCAAAAATTGTTGAACAGATGAGGCCGTGAAAATGAATAAAAAATCAGACAAATAGACAGACAGACAGAAGTTGATAATATGTAAATGGAAAATGAATAGTGCATAGAGCTCCATACAATTATGATTTTATCAAAAATTCTTACTTCTCTGCATTCAAACCTTGCTGAACACCTATTAGGACGACGTTAGCCGAAGTAATGACAGTAGAATAGAAAAGAATAAAGCGAAATTAGCAACACAAAGGTTCAGAGCGGACGCGGCCTGAATAAATTTCTCGTGCATGACTTTTTACCTCTACGCCATGTCTACGACTTTTGGGTTTCGCGCGTGGAATAATAGCAACCGGAATTTCGAGGGTTTACTATTAAGGGTTCCGTACGCAAAGGGGGCTAACGGGACCCTATTAGTCTCCTAGTAAGTCTCCGCTGTCCGTCCGTCCGTATGTCCCTTGTTCCATCCATCCATCCATTGTGTGTTGGTGGAACTGTGTTCCATCCTTGGATTCGCAAACCGTCTTCTACCCATAATATATAGTTCAAGGCCGTGGTTTGATTTACATCTCGCGGTCCCCTAAGTGTTGGCTAGTGTGAAGGTGAATTATAGTTCGCGCGCGAGTTGAATGCAGAGCTTATGACGTATGTGTCACCATACATACGCTCTGTAACTAACTCTTAAACTATAGGTGTGACCATCAAGTAACTACATAGTGTAACCTTGTACCATGGTACGGAACCCTTCGTGTACGAATCTGACTTGAATTTTTTATAGACATTCTACGGCCCTTCAGGATGTAATCCTCATTACTCATAGACTTATTTCCAACTAGCTGATGCCCACGACTTCGTCTGCGTGGTTTAAGTAAAAAATAAATTCCCGCGGGAATACCCAAATTTTTAGATGCAACGTAGTCTATGTCACGGGATATCTACAACCAAATTTCATCAAAATCGGTTGAAAAGATGGGCCATGTAAGCGTCGTACAAAGCAGACAGGCAGACAGATAGACGGACAGACAGACACGCTTTCGTATTTATAGTATAAGTATAAGTAAAATAAAAGTAAATGCCGAGCTTCAAAGTCTCCATTTGTAGGTGATATATCTCACTAACCGAACGATCTTGATACCACTCGAAATCCATTGAGTCATGGAGGGGTTTTTTTTTTATCCACTACAAGTTAGCCCTTGACTGCGATCTCACCTGATGGTAAGTGGTGATGCAGTCTAAGATGGTAGCGGGCTAACCTGTTAGGGGCATGACAGTTATATTAAGCCCATACCCCTATTCGGTTTCTACACAGCGTCGTTCCGGAACGCTAAATCGCTTGGCGGCACGTCTTTGCCGGTAGGGTGGTAACTAGCCACGGCCGAAGCCTCCCACCAGGCCAGACCAGGGAAAATTCAGAAATTATAAATTCCCAAATTGACCCTGCCGGGGATCGAACCCGGGACCTCCACACGTTAAGACACCAGCGCTACACACTGCACCACGGAGGTCGTCATCGAATGATTGTCAAGCAATAACTTTTAATTGAAATATACTCTTCATAACTGGCGGCATCTTTTGTCTGCACGAATCCCCAGCTTTCTAAAATAAGACAATTATAGGTAAGCCTCATCGTATGTCCCTAGGGTCTCTACTTTAATAGAATTCTGTAACGTCCTCATGTATTATTTGCACAAGCTTCGATGCTAGGATTATTTCGAACTAAGATACTCTCGAGATGGGGCAAAGCTTTTATCTATTACAAATAGATAAATTCTTTTAACTTAAATGTGTTTGATACGTCCATGTTAATGATATTACGTGGGTTCTGGGGAATTATATTTACTTATCCATCATCCTACATTATTTTCATAATCATTTTTTATAATAAACTAGCTGATGCCCGCGACTTTGTCCGCGTGGATCGAGGTTTTTCGGTTCGCGCGGGAACTCTTTAATTTTCCGGAATAAAAAGTAGCATATTGTGTTATTCCAGACTGTAATCTATCTCTGTGCCAAATTTCATCCAGATCCGTTCAGCTGTTGAGGCGTGATTGAGTAACAAACATCCATCCATACATCCATACATCTAGTAATAAATCAAACATTACGTAGTACCTATACTGCAAATTTCCGATTCACACGGTCGAAGTCGCGGGCATCGTCTGGTTAGTTAATAAATCAATTGACCTGTATATTTAAATTGTTGCAGATTCAAGGCAAACCAATAATTCAGCAAAGAATACTACCCAGTCCATCTATCTCAATCGATCTGCCGCGGTACGATCGGAGCAGTGCAGCACCTGGAGATGAGAACAGCAATATTATCTTCAGTCCGTGGAAAGCGTTCGGGCCTTTTGTTGATACTATTCAAGTGAGTTTTTTATTATTCCACTAGGTATAAGTTAGCCCTGGGTAACAACTTAATTAACTGGGTAAGTAAAAACTTGGGGAAAAATACATTTAAAGTACTTTTTCCCAAGTTTTTACTCATATAGCCCTAAGCTCCGCGGGAATCGGGAATGATATCCTAAATACAGGCAAGTTAGGAGTCAGACCTACCACCCACGCAAATGGCCAAATTATTATGTAAGTCAAACTTTTATGTTATTTTTATGTTATTTTATTACCTTTATTACCATTATATTAGTAAGTTCTCTAGTAAGTGTATTGTAGAATTATATTTGTGCGGTATTGTGTGTGGTATATCTGTGTAAATACTGGAACTATATTTAAAAACATGGGGCTCTTCAAAGGGCGGTTAAACAAATTTCTCAAAAGCCGGCAACGCATTGGCGGTTCCCTCTGGTGTTACAAATGTTCATGTGCGGCGGTAATCACTTAACATCAGGTGACCCGCCTGCTCGTTTGCTCGCTATAATATTATATGTAAAAAACACCCTGTCACCTATCTTTTCAACCGATTTTGATGGGTATAGAGGTAGGTTACAACCCGGGGAAGGACATAAGCTACTTTTTATCCCGGAAAATTAAGGACACGGGATTTTACGCGGGATTAAAAAAAAACTTAATCAACGCAGACAAAGTCGCGGGCATTATCTAGTATACTATAAGAAACCGGAAATGCTTGCTGTATAAATAGCTCTTTACAAGTTTTCAATTTACACGTTTCTCAGAAACGATTTCATTTCTCGAGCAATATATCTTCAAATCACAGGAAAAGAAGCAATTTAAAATTAATGAAGAAAACCCGACTAAGTGCGAGACAGACTGCTCACTGAGGGTTCCAGAGCTAGGAATGAAACGATGAGGACATAGGCTACTTTTTATCCCGGAAAATTAAAGAGTTTCTGCGGGAACCAAAATAACCCCAACTTCCGCGAGGATTCCCGTGACTTCGTCCGCGTGGATTAGGATTTTTTGATTCCCGCGGGAACTCTTTAATTTTCCGGGATAAAAAGTAGCCTATGTCCTTCCCGGGGATAGAACCTACACCTGTACCAAATTTCATCAAAATCGGTTAAACGGCTGAGCCGTGAGAGCGTAGCAGACAGACAGACAGACAGACACACTTTCGTATTTATAATATTAGTATGGATAATAATGATTTATAATAAAGTCACTCACTTAAATCCTATACTCGGTTTAAGGCTGTATTTACACTCGAAAGTTTTACTCAAGTTTGGCTTTGAGTTATACTCTTTAGCTACTAACAAAATGTACCTTAACAGTCTTGTAAGTATCGTATCGTTGCCAAATGTAGCTAACATTTGCAAACGATATTAATTAATAACGTAAGCTATAATACTTACGTAAAAACCTAAAAGTGTGATTGTGGCCTAAATCAAAGTTAACCCGAAGCAAAGTCAAAGCTATATATATCTCAATATCAAACAGACAGACGAACAGACTTAGTCGTAGCATAAAGGGTATTTAACCATTTTGCGACAGAACCCTAAACACGCAAAGGGTAGTAGGTACGCCGAGCACTCAATCATATTCAACGCAAAGAAAATCACTGACTTCGCTACAAAATTTTGAGCCATAATTAATCAAAGCCTCATTACTATTTTGCGCATGAAAATATAAACAATAGCGCAAAGTAATCTAAGGCACGGCGTAACTAATTCATGTCTCGACAGTATTCGGCGATTCGAGATTTTCTCGCAACAATTATTATACTCTAATTGGTTGCCGACAGTGATTAATGTTGCCTCCCTAACAAACGATGTTGTGGCTCTCAATCATTTCGGTTTCTTGAACATATTCATTATCGCGAGTAATGTAGCTCATTGTTGTCTCGATGAGTAGCCAATAAAATTATTATGATTTCATTCGGATGGGCCAGCTCCGAAATATTGAATGTTTCTTCTTTAATGATAATAATATGATAAATAGTATGAGCATTTTGTACTTCCTTTCTTATTTCTGTGTTTTCAAATATCTCTTTCACTTTCTATCTCTGCGACTTATTTCTTATTGAATTGAATTGAATTTTCTTGGGATACCTCCTACTAAGTACCTACTATTGTAACTCTTAGGTTAGTAAGTAGAGGATTATTCCTAGTCTCGGCCCTTGGGCCCCTTCTGAAAACCAGCTATGCAGTATATTAAGTAGGTATACCTTTCATGCTGTGGACAGGCTGAGGAGGTTGCCCATTGACCACACTTATGCTGAGATCTTCTCGATAAGCTAGAGAGGCTTCAAAATATGGTAATCCGCTTCATTTTTTGCCTGCGGAAATACGACCACATTTCTGAGTACCGTGCTAAGCTTGAGTGGTTGCCAATCAGAAGGCGCAGGGACATGCATGCATTGACCCTTCTATACCGTGTCCTGTTCTACCCCCAAACACCAGCCTACTTAAAAGAACGTTTTAGCTATCTCGGTCAGGATAGCCAGTTCTTTCTTCGTTCCTGCACCGACAATAAGCTGAAGATGCCGTCCAGCCGTACGAAGTTCTATGGTGACTCTTTCACGAAGAATTGTGTCAAGTTGTGGAATTCTCTCCCTGCTGACATACGTCAGGCAAAATCGCTACATATCTTCAAAAGTTGTCTGAAAAACTACTATCTATCTATGTAATGGAGTAGAATGTAGTATATTATATATTATGTATAAATAATTATTATTTATGGTAGATATCTATATGTGTATTATTAGTATGTAGTGTTTATGTAGTCTATCTTATTCTATAAAAACTAAATTGATTGCCACACAATGCCACACAACCCCTGTTTTCGCCTTTCCGATCACCAAAGGTTGTCTGGGAGAGATTGCTTTAGCGATAAGACCGCCTTTGCACGCTTCACTAAGTTTAAGCTTCTTTGTTTGTATATATGTTTCTATGTCTCTTGTGTGCAATAAAGAATACAATAATAATAATAATAATCGGGATCGGTCCATCATCACGGACAGGACTATTCTAGCGAATAAGCCTGACATCGTGCTGTTGGACCGAGCACAGTCGCGGGTGTTTTTGGTGGACATCACCATTCCATATGACGAGAACCTTGTGAGAGCTGAGACAGAGAAGAAACGTAAGTATCTTGATCTGGCTCACGAGGTTTCCGCCATGTGGCATGTGGAGTCCACTGAAACCATCCCAATCGTCATATCTGCGAATGGGTTAATCCCAGTCAGCCTCGCTCACCATCTGAGGCGACTGGGGTTCCGTGGCAGTTCGCTCGCAGCTAGGATGCAGAAAGCGGTGTTGCTAGACTCGGCTAGGATAGTCCGCCGGTTTCTCAACCTGTCGCCCTGACCCCCGGCCGTCTGGTCTCCCCTGCCGGGGTGTAATCCTCCGCCCGCTGCAACTATTTATTTGTGTATTTATGTATGTAAGTTTATTCATATCTATTTATTTACGTAAGTTTATTATTATCATTTTGGCCGTATATGTATTTATTTTGTATGCGGGCGTGAGAGCTAAATTTATACCGATAATAATAATAATAATCTATAGAGCGTACTTTGACTTGGCTCAGACTTTAGCTAAAACGAGATGGACTTAAGTGAATAACATAAATCCGTGTGTGCGGTGACTGAACGTTCCAAGGCACGTAAGACGCGAAAAGCCTAAATTGGACCTACAAATTCAGTCGCTCAATTAGTTTTTTTTTAAATATCTTTATTCACTTTCACAGGGCTTTTATCCTATCGACAGGACCTAGGACAGTCCTATCGTACCTTTTCCATTATTTAAAGTCGCTCAATTTCTTTATCGACTTGGTTTAATCGATTGATAATATGATTGATTGAACCCGCACTGCACGCAGCGTTGGTAGACCCGACACCATTTTTTTTTATCTGCAAGTTAGCCCTTGACTGCGATCTCACCTGATGGTAAGTGATGATGCAGTCTAAGATGGTAGCGGGCTAAACTGTTAGGGGCATGGCAGTTTTATTAAACCCATACCCCGATTTGGTTTCTACACGGCATCGTACCGGAACGCTAAATCGCTTGGCAGCTAAAACTAGATAGCAATGCAAAGATTAAGCGAAATGTATAGACCCACAAACTTACCCGGTGTCAGCGTCGCTGTTATCACATTTAGTGTTGCTAGTAAAAATAAAAACAAAAACTAAACAGTCATAAAAAGGGGGACGCCCATATATGGCCAAGAAATGCCCAACAATATCCTTTTGCCGAAAAAAACTATGTATTTTTTCTCTACCTATAAAATTATTATTTTATTCAAGCAAGTTTACTACAATTTGTTTAAAAAAAAAAGTAATAAAACTATCTATGAAAACAAAAACCATTTCCTGTCAGTCCATTCGTCTATATATTCATTCATTGCCACATTTTAATATCGATCGATTTAATCGATTTTGACTTTATACTTATATCGAACAGTATCGATTTTTTTAAAATAAGATTTATTTGTAGTAAGTACTAATCGGCATTTAAGTTATAGCCTAGTTTGTAGTTACGTTAAGCTATATTAAAACTTCGACTGCGGATAGTTAGCAACTTACTGACAAACGTATATCGTGTAAAGTGATTTAATCATATTTGGATGCGTCATTATGTACTCATACTCTCTAGATGCTTGGGCATAGAAAAAACTTAACATTTTAATAACAACTTATTAATGATGTGATTCGTTGTAATAATGAATACTAACTCTTTGTACTACAGCTTTCCTCATATTTAATATAATTAATTTTTCTATATTACTGTTTAAAAATACGTACTATATACCTAATAAAGTAAGGTAAATAGGATTTCAAAAAAAAAATAGATTGTTACTGTTAAAATGCGTAATTCGATGGGTTTTAGAAAAAGATATTTCCAAAAAAAACTTTTTAAAAATTGGGATTCCTTGTGGATGTGAGACACCTAAACCATTATGGTTAGAAAATATGCAAGAAAATATAGTTTAGTAGATTTTTTTTCACAATTATCATGTATGAAGTTACAAGCGGTAGAAATAATTAGAAAACTAAACTTCTAGAGATTTAAGAATTCCTAGTACTTACTTAAAAGGTTTATTTTTACTTTAATAACGAGAGAGGGGGCGATCCCTGGGCCGAATGTGAAGAGAGTTGGAGAATCAGAAGAGCGTGGAAGCAACAAAGTGGCAACCGGTGACGGTTGTCACTTTTCCCCAGTTTGTGCATAGCTATATGCTATATTAAGCAGATATTTATTCCAATACTAATAGTTTTTGTTCATCACTCAATCTCCAATATTTTAATATAACATTGCCATTTTTGAGGAAAAACTTAGACTTTCATATAAACTCTTTGACGTGACGAAAAATAGAAATAAACTAAAACGGGATTTTTCCGTAAACATAATGTTATGTTTATAAAATAATTAAAAAAGAAAATAAATCCAAAATCGATAAATCAATATCGGTTTCAGAGTTTTTTTTTATATGGCAACATCGATCGAATAATCAAATGACAAACAAATACAGTTGTCATTGTCACATCACAACTTGTGTTTGTACCTGTGGTTTGCTTTTTATTTATCGGATTTGATAATTAACCAACGTTTACGCTTGCAAAATGGACTCCGACGACTCTTTTAACCCTGACGACTACGGCTTGAATATGGATCCCGCACCCGTTTCTCATGATGAACCCAGCACGAACTTGGATACGTTACCTGCTAACTTCGAAGACTCTGACGCTCACACTGGACCAAGTACATCCCGGCCGGTTACTACGGCAAAAGGACCTTTACGCTGTGTGAAGCAAGTTACCGTACTGTTTGTTTGTTACACACTGTAATACATTAATGACAAATAAATACTAGTTTTTTTTTATTATGGTGTACTTTTTTAAAACCAATTCCTTATCCCATTCCTTGTTCAAACTGCATACTATCAGCACCATACAGTTTTAAGAGTGGGCACTCAGGGCCAAAGTGTTTATGGAAGGTGGGCGTTCCTCTTTGTTCCAATTTTGACCACCGGGTCTGATAATTAGGGACTGTGAGGGGCATAATGAGACCAGCATTCATTTTATACCTGTTTTCAGGATGGAGAGATTCTGCCGAGTCAAGATACGGTCGTGTTTCCAACTCAGAAAGGCCAAGATAACATGGATGAAGACATCACAGATCCCATACCTACTGTAGAATCATCTAAAAAGGTATCAGTCATAATATTACCTATACTAATTTCTACTAGATGCTGCCACTGATTTGATGCGTATATTTTGATTTTCTTTTTTTTTGAGTTCTTTTTTTTCCATTATTTATTTATCCGGGTCCTTGTATAGGTACGTCTCGATCAACTAATCTAAGCAAAATTCAAAATAATAACAATATATTCTGTTGTATACCATCTGAACCTGTGATCTGAACTGAACTAATTTGACAGCTCTATTTTCCTATATTGCCATCCCTATCATGATACTCCCTGAGAAAAGGGGCAGTAGGTACTAGATTTAGAGCTTTCATTTCAGTTTAGTTTAGAGTTGTGGTTTAGACATTGAAATAGAATGAGTAGGTACACTAAAATTCTACATCAATGGGTTTAGAGATAGTTTTAAACAGAATAGGCCACAATGAGGCCTCAAATTTTGTTTTGCACAATAAATAGATTACAAAATAATAACGGAATAAAAATCATTTATTTTCCTTTGCCACTGCCCTCATGATTTGTATATTTTATTGATGAGATAATGATGATGATTATCTGGGATAAAAATCCTGCAGAAGGATAAAAACTATCCTGGGACTTTAAACAAGGTTGTTTTAGCCGTTGAGCCATGAAAAGATAATCAAGAAGACAGATGGGTAGACATCTATGTGTATAAACAGACAGTCGAATTTTTTTATATTCGATGATTTTATAAAAGCAACCTTTATCATAGTAAACCTCTAAAAAACCAATAATATAAAATATGAAATAAATAATAAATGAAACCTCTTTTTCCTTTAATTTGACTTATAAATAAAGGTAGATAATAATGTATACTAAATTAATCCATTCTGCAGTTAAATTTAAAATTAAAGCCGCCTATTTATCGTTGGGCAAAAGAGGTTTAAAAATACTGCATTAATATTATAGTTATACTGTTAATCATTGAAGTGAGCAATAATCGTTAACAATAATAGTTCACAATAAAATTAATAAACGGCTTTTGAGTTTTGTCCCAAATCAAAACTAACCGCCGCCGCCTGTGTAAACTTGTGCAAATTGGATATTCAAGTTATTCAATAACCAGAATATCCACACTTCTGATCGAACTCGCTCAAACTACTCAAAGTTTAAGACAACAAGAGTACCCGACATCTTTGCCGCTAGTGTCCTTGAATAACTTTAATTGTACAAGTTATTAGTTAAATTACACATTACCTCTCATCATGTACTTTACTATGTTCATATTAAGAGAGTACTGCGGCCGACGAGGCACGGATCGGGTCATAATTGGGTTTTCTGACAACAAATTCTCAGTACTAGCCCGGAGTTAGGAAGTTGGCGGTGTTTCACACCCGTGGTTAAGAACACGTTAAGACATCGGTCCTTGGCTTGATCTCTCTCCGGTCGTGTTGGATTTACCGTCTCATCGGGCTGTGAAAGTAAGAGTGCATCTGTGTATGCGCACACACTTGTGCACTATAATATCTCTCGCGCAGATGGCTATTCTCTCTGTAGATAGGCCGCCGAGGTCGAAATTAGGTTGGGAAGACACTACTATACTAATAAGAGAGAAATAACGAAGCGATATGTTGTAACCAACCATCCGATTTTTCCAACATAAATCGCGGGTATGCAGATATCCTCACGATGTTTTCCTTCACCGTTAAAGCCAGTGATTATCGATATATATGTAGGTACTAGATGGGCCCTTTCGTAGAAAAAAATTGGGCGTCCGACCTGTGGAGCGCGCTCCACACCTGTATAAGCCTGTCCTTGTCCCCGCCATAGCGCTGTCCCGCTTTTCGGACTAAACGGCGTTAGTAAAATACGTCCACAAACTTTGTTTGACAGGGCCCGTCTATGTAAATTGAGGTCGTTGCCAGTAATAGCTACTTACTTAATTTCTTAAAAAGCACATTTAACTCCGATATGCTAGAATTGCGTGCCCCGACTACTCAACTATAGTATAATAATATCTAGGCAGCCCATTAACGTCACACAGCTGGGCACAGGCCTCTACTCTCATAGGAGAGAGGGAATTAGAGCTTAGACCCACCACGCTGCTCCAATGCGGGTTGGCGGGCTTTAACGACCATTATCATGTTAGTGATAATAACCAGGACCACCGGCTTAACGTGCTCTCCGAGGCACGGGGGTGAAACACCGCCAACTTCCTAACTCCCGGCTTAGTACTGAGAATTTCTAGTCATGAAAACCCAATACTCAATTATTATGGCCCGATCCGGGACTCGAACCCGGGACCTCGTCGGCCGCAGTCGAACATGCCAACCACTAGACCAAGTAGTCAGCCGGACGTCTACACCTATCACTTATCTATACATCTTTTTATTAAGTAATTGTCACTCTAATTCTGTGGCCCGGAGAGACGCATTGGGCAACTGTAAGGTCTCTTCGGGTATGTTATCTAAATAAAAAAAATAAAAAAAAAACTTTTTTGTTTCTCAGGTGGCATCAATAAGCCAGCTGTCCTTCATGGTAAGGCCGGACAGCTTCGAGCGGGGCCAGCTGAGGCTTACCTGCATCTCCACAGTCCACTCTGTGTACAACGAGCAAGCGGAGCTCGTCATCAACGAGGAGAGGCCTCAAATCGCTTCAGTACTGGGCACCAGGGACCGATCCTCAGGTATGTATGTCCTCTTTTTAATATAGGTACCTTCAAATCAAGAGTGAATAGGCATCTTCTAGGCAAGCGCGCTCCACCTTAGGCTGCATCACCACTTGCAAGCAAGTCTGATTGCAGCCAAGCGCTGGCCTATACAATTAAAAAAAAAAAAAAAAAAATGTGTAGAAGTATGACTAACTAGCAAAGCCACACTAGCTTTGCTCACATCAGGTTCGATTGTCATACAAATTTCAAAGCCCTATTTCACCCCCTCAGGTATTGAATTTTCTAAAATACTTTCTTAGCGGATGCCTACGTCGCCAAATTACAGCCCGATCCATCCCGTGGTTTGAGCTGTGCGTTGATAGATCAGTCAGTCACCTTTTGATTTTATATATTTAGATAAGGGTTGACTAAGAAATAACAATTTTTTTTTAAAGTTAAATTTAAGGAATTCTGGCACGAAACTGGGCAACCAGAGCATCCTCAGGAGATACTCGTATATACCTCACCATGGATTTGTCAGTTATGGCGGTTTATAGCAAGTTAAGCTTCTTATTCCTTGTTCCTTGGTTATAGCGAGTATTATCATCACACTCCATCATACTTCATACTAATATTATAAATGTGAAAGTGTGTTTGTTTGTTGGTTTATTGGTTTGTTGGTTTGTCCTTCAATCACGCCGCAACAGAGAAACGGATCGGCCTGATTTTTGGCATGAGTATAGTTGACAACCTGGAGAGTGACATAGGCTACTTTTTATCCCGGAAAATTAAGGAGTTCCCGAGGGAATCAAAAAAACTTAAACCACGCGGACGAAGTCGCGGGCATCAGCTAGTTTGGATATAAGTTACCATGACCATGGTAACTTCATGTAAAATAGGCTCATAGTAATTTATGTTCCAAATAAAATTATGAAATTATTTTTTTGTACTTACTTTTATATCACTCAATCAAATATTTCTTTTAAAACTTTGTAATCTAGTTGATTTATTACATTTCGATTTATATTAAGCTCATTCATCACTGTAACGACATCGAGTCTATCAAAAGCATTACTGCATTGAAGTTATAAATATTATCGTTCGAATATAAAATTGTTAAACACAATTCGAGAAATGTAAAATTATATTCGAAAATGTAATTTAACGCAACAATTTTGTTAGCGTGTTTAAAACGAAATTCGACATTAATCAACTATAAATCACGAACGAATCTGTTAAAGCTTTATATATATTATATCTTTTAGGTTCAGTGAACAAGCTATTATATGATACATTATTATTTATGGTGTGATTGTAGCAGCATAGTTTGGTTCGAAGGCGTTTTTACAATTATAACATTAGTATGGAAGGATTGTCGCTGATATACGGTATCGTGTCGGGCATTGAAAAAACGGCCTGATTAAAAGTATCCTACAAATATATTCGTGTTTCATAAATCAACCACTTAAAACAGTGTTAACATTTATATAAAAGCTCTCAAAACATCTGAAGATCAACTTGAAACTCCGTGAAAATGTTCTTCAGAAGAAATACCTAATTAAAAACGTAATTAAAAGTTTTTAAACATCTCTTTGCTAGTGGTTGCAGCGAGATGATGGGCTAATTACAAGAACTTTATTTTTTTTTGATAAAATAAGTTAGAGTTCTACGAACTAGACTAGACTTAATACGAAACAACCTCCCCCGGTATGGCCGGTCACCATGGGGGCAGTAGACCACAACCCTCCAAAACATCAAAACAAAATACATATAGTAACTTTTAATGTAAGATCCCTAGCAAACGAAATAAGAATAACAGAGTTGGACTACGCTTTATCATTTATCAAATGGGATATCTTAGGCATCTGCGAGACTAGAAGACAAGGACATACCATAGAAGATAGAGAAAAATACCGCTTGTATATACACGGCGAAACTAAGGGAAGAAATGGTATAGGATTCTTCGTCAAAAAACATCCTGATATTATAATAAACGACTTTGTTGGAATCTCAGATCGAGTGGCACTGATCCATGCTAATATCCGTGGGATGCCTTGCACGGTAGCTCAAGTTTACGCCCCAACATCGAATTCAGACGAAAGCGAAATTGAAATCTTCTACAAGTCCATAGAAAAAGCCATCGAGATAAGCTCATCTAAATTTATTTTACTAGGAGATATGAACGCGAAAATTGGAGAGCCAAAAGACGGAGAGGGACGTGCTATGGGAAAGTTTGGTTATGGAAAGAGAAATGAAAGAGGTGAAAGATTTATTCAGTTCTGTCTCCAACATAATTTAAAAATAACTAATACAATGTACAAAAAATCACCCAAGCTTAGATGGACATGGAGATCACCGGATAGCGCATCAAAAAACGAAATAGATTTCATTGCAACAAATATGCCTTACATTGTAGAAGACTCTAGTGTTCTCAGCAATATCAAACACCCAAGTGACCATCGACCTGTCAGAATAAGGATAGATATCAATAGCAAGAAACGATCACGGACTAACTTTTCGCATAAGCCTCAGAAAAATATAGACTCTATTATGTACAAAACAGAACTCTTAAAATATGAAGATACAGAGCCAACATCAGTTCAAGATTATTATGACCGAATAGAAAAAATCATCCTAAAAAGCAGTATCTACTCTAATAAGCCTAACAAAAACACAAAAATGCAAGCAATCATAACAGAAGAAATTATTAAATTAAAAGAGGAAAAATTTTTACTTAAAAATAAAGACCATAAAACAAGAAAAGATAAAAAGAAACTCAGCGAACTCTATACATCAATACATAAAGGCATAAAAACTAACACTAAAAATTACAGATTAAATGTAATAGAAAATTACTTAAAAAACACAGGCGCCGTCAAGAAAGCATATAAGGATCTAACCACGGGAAAACCCATTTTGAGTGAGCTATGTAACACGTCTGGAGCACTTATCACAAACAGAGACAACCTATTAAAAGTGGCCACAGAATTTTACATCAGTCTCTACAAAAACATCACCAAAAACGATGATAACCATCAATTAATGGCCTTTCAAAATATAGACCCCGTGCCCCCATTTATAGAAAGAGAAATAGAGCACTCTATATGTAAGCTAAAATTAGAAAAGAGCCCGGGTCCAGATGGCATAACGAACGAAATGTTAATACTTGGTAAAGACACGCTATTATCTCCACTTACCACTCTATTCAACATAATACTCACAAAAAATGAACTACCAAAACAGTGGATGTGCTCAAATATAGTCCTACTTTTTAAGAAAGGAGACCCAAGGCAGATAACCAACTACAGACCAATCAGTCTTATGTCATGTTTATATAAATTATTCTCCATGACTCTACTACGAAGACTCAGCACCATTATAGACGAACACCAACCGGTAGAGCAAGCTGGATTCGTACGCAACTTCTCTACTATCGACCACATCCACGCCCTTAAAATGATCATAGAGAAATACAATGAATACGATAAGCCTTTATACATATGTTTCATAGATTACAGCAAAGCCTTTGATACAATTTCACACAGCTCTATATGGCAAGCTCTATCAGCTCAAGGAATTAACAAACAATACATAGATCTTATAAAAACCATTTACGCAAATAGTAGAGCCAGGATAACATTGGAAAAATCAGGTCCAGATTTCAGCATAGAAAGAGGAGTAAAACAGGGCGACCCGCTCTCTCCTAAGATTTTTATTGCTGTACTTGAAGAAATCTTTAAGAAAATGTATTGGGAAAATAAAGGTCTAAATTTAAACGGAAAGTACCTATCACATTTAAGATTTGCCGACGACATAGTGCTCCTTTCAGAAGACCCCAAAGAATTACAACAAATGATAGAGTCACTATGTGTCCAAAGCAAAAATGTAGGGCTGGAAGTTAATCTAGATAAAACTAAAATTATGTCAAACAAGCATAAAGTACCAATTGTCCTATCATCTGACAACTTGGAATATGTCGATGAGTACATCTACCTTGGGCACCTGATTAAATTCAAAGCTTGTACTGATAGCGAAATAGAGCGCAGAATCAAGAACACCTGGAATAAGTATTGGGCCATGAAAGAAATATTTAAGAGTAAATTACCTATAAAACTAAAAACCAAAGCGATGGAGGTCTGCTTATTGCCATGTCTCACATATGCATGTCAGACATGGCCATTAACCAGAACCAACCTAAACAAAATTCAAATATGCCAACGGAAGATTGAAAGGAGCTACCTGGGTCTCAAACTCAAAGATAGAATAAAAAACAAGCATATAAGGAAAACCACAGGGGCCAAAGATGTAGCAAAGAAAGTTCTCCATCTAAAATGGAAATGGGCCGGTCATATTCAGAGAGCACAAGACGAGAGATGGTCGAAGACGACAACAAACTGGTACCCCATTGACAAGAAACGCAGGCCAGGCAGGCCACGGAAGCGCTGGAGCGACGACATTGAAAAAGTAGCAGGCACTACATGGAACAGAGCCGCTAGAGACAGAATAGTATGGAAAAAGTTGGAGGAGGCTTTCACCGCTGAAAGCGGTCCTTTTGCAAACACACATAATATAAATATAAAATAGTACTTATATAAATTCTTTTTACCCTTATAATATTGCAGAATTCATGTTTACCCTGTTAAAATAAGTATAGTTGTTTTAGTTCTAAGTTAAATAAATTAGGCTAAGTATGTACAAAATCAGCAAAAGGAAAATAAAGCTATTTTTATTTTTTATTTTATTTATTTATTAAGTTAGAGTTCACGCCGGAAAGCGCAGCGTTGAAGACTCTCCTCTTAACTAGGTGGACGAACAATCTCAAGCGAAGCAAGCGCGATATGTCCTTCCATGCATGCAACCGGGATGCAAACTATCTCTGAACAAAATTTCTTCAAAATCGGCTGAAAATATTGACTGTTAAAGCGTAGCATACAGACAAACAGACGGACAGACGGGCAAACGGATAGACGGATTGACGGACAGACAGATGGACAGAATATTAATAAATACACTTCTATGAATAATAATACTTACTACTATAATATTATAAATGTGAAAGTTTGGATGAATGGATGGATGCGTTTGTTACTCAATCACGCCAGAAGGGCGGAGCGGTTCTGGATGAAATTTAGCACAGAGATAGATTATAGTCTGGAATAACACATAGGCTACTTTTGATCACGGAAAATTAAAGACGGGAACCATATAACCTCAATACACACGGACAAATTCGCAGGCATTAGCTAGTATTAGTATAGATTTTAAACAAAAAATATTATCAAATTAAATCCAAAATACCACGAACGCGTTGGTGTGCATCGAATCAAGTTGTAGCGAAACAAGTCGGAAAATAATCCCTTGTACAAATTTCATTCCAGTCGATCCGGCAATTCCCGAAGACTCACATCGGCGATGTAAAATCGACTAGCTGCGGGAGCGTGAGGAATTTTTATATTTTGATGTAAACACTACCTTTGAATACGTAGAAAGCAAACCAATCCCGCTCTGCAATTCAAATATTTACTGCTACTGATTTGCACTGCAATTTTCCTCGAGAACTTTCGGGGGAAATGCGACTAGTTGCTAGCAACTGAATAAATTCATAAAAAATCCCTTCCTGAGTCAGGGCAAGGTAAATATCATTAAAACTTAAAACGAGAAAGTTCATTACGCTGGTCTAGAAGTTTACGTAACGTAAAATACGGACCTACCTAGTATTTCTATGTGATGCTTTAACCGTCGGTAAACTCTTATCCGGTCAAAAGTACTTATAACTGAAAAAAAAAATGAAAAGTTTCATGGCTTTTTGAACAAACTTAGTTTTAATTTGGACTAATAAAATATTGATCGAAATAATTTAGATAATTAATTAATTATCAGTCAAAACTCAGCTAGTTTTGAATAAAGAATGTAAACTGAATTTAGGCGTTAAATCCCACCTCTAAGGCGTCAGACACGAAACTAGTTACGGCCGAGCGACAGCGACAGTGGGGCGATGGAATCCGAGAGCTGGCGACGAATTTCGGGAAGATCCTTTAGGCAAGCTGAAATTGTGGAAAAATATAATTTCGTTCATTGGCGAATCCAGTTCTGCCAGTCTGGTAGAGCGTTTGCGGTTATTTCGCTACTGCGCAGAATCATTTGCAAAAATAAACGGAAAAACATTTTTTTGGCAACTTGATTTTTTTAAGTATATTTAAATTTTATACTTATAGAATTCGAAAAAATAAATCCCATATGTGTTTGTCGGTTATAAAGTACTACCAGACCTCTTTCGAATTGTTCCCGAAATTCGTCGCCAGCTCTCCGACTAATCGCATCGCCCCGCTACCGCCGTCGCCCCGCTACCGCTAGTTTCGTGAGCGTACACTAAATGATAATAATCTAAAAGCGGCAACTAAACAACGCCACCTTGCATATTCGTAAAGCTCTATACAAAGCGGAGTAGTGAATGCATCGCGAAGTTCCCGCGGCGCGAAGTTGGGACTAATTAAATTGTTTATTAACACTCTGCAATAGTTCACACGCCGTGCGAACTAGTTCAGTATTCGAGTGTTCAAATGACGCTCAATCTATTTATGTATATTAATTCAGTGGGTCGACGCCCATACAAAAGTCCCGGCTACCATGATGACAGTTGTAGCACCTAGAGGTACGGTACGGTATTCTCAGTATTCTCAGCTGCATGCTAATTTGATATTAGACTGACAGAATTTTATATTGAAACTAGCTTTTGCCCGAACAAATTTCAAACCCCTATTTTCCCCTCTTCGGGTCCTTGTCAAAAATATAGATAGCAATCAAGAAACATAATATACATATTATATATATAAAAACTAATAATTACTAACAAAAAACAAAACAGCTCTTACTACAAACACACACACACATACACACGCACACACACACACACACACACACACACACACACACACACACACACACACGCGCGCGCACACATTCTCACACATACACTCACACTCTCGCATACACACACACTCATACACGTACACACAAACATTCACGCACACACGTAATTAAAAAAAAAAAAATACTAACAAACTAACAATTAGAATACCTAGATAATAATATGATAGCATTTGAAATTTTGCAAGAATAATGTAATAACTGATAAGGAAAATAAAGGCTTAATAAATAAATAAAAATTTTCCCCTCTTAGGGGTTGAATTTTCAAAACTACTTTCTTAGCGGATGTCTATATCATAATAGCTATGCCAAAATTAAGCCCCCTCCGTTGATGGATCAGTCAGTCAGGCACCTTTTCCTTTTATATTTATTCAGATTTCTGTCAGTTTCCTCCGTCAAGTATTTTCTGCACCCTGCGGTCACCCGGCGTTGCTCTGTTGAGACGCCTCCGACGAACGACTGGTACAGGGAAAAATTATCTCTAGACTGTGTTTATATAGAATATGGGGGAATGGAGAACGCCTCTATGTTTACACACACACACTTGCATATGTTGCAGCCAGGTTGCAGAATCCGCCGCATTACGTAACGGCTAGCTGTTTTACAAAATGGAGCCGTTCAGTAACATTTTAGGCTTACATGCTTTGCAAAATGGCTGATAGAACTCGGCCTCATTGTATCAGTGCTTTGCGTTCTTTAAAGCGGCTAGCCGTAATGTAATCAGGCAAATCAAATCATATCATGAACCGCTGATTTGTGAAACAGTAAACTTTAATGTCAAATTTTCATATCATAAACTCCAGAATCAGGACCAGGATTAAATCTGAGCACCCCGACAATTCGCAGTGATAGTTCACAAATACGATTATCTCTACCTACTGTTAATTGAACTGTAACACTATCCAGGATACAAGACATCTGAGTGCTAATTTTCGTCAAGATTGATTCAGTGGTTGGACCGTGAAATATACAGGCACTGGGTGTCAGACACAGTTTCGCAATTATAATATTAGAAGTGATTGGCTTGGTATAGAAACAGATATCTACCTAGGTGTTTCACCTGAGCTGTCGATACAGTTAAGGCGATAGAGCGCACACGTGAGTAAACCTCGCAAATGCTGTATTTGCACACTGTAATGCCATGCAAACATTGTCGATACATTGTCCATTCATTTATCTAAAGTGTGATTGTTAAAGAAAATCGTAATCAGTTACATTATTGTAAAATGGATAATTTGAAAAATTTAAGGAGTTCATAGATAGTACGAGGAAAAGAACTAAAGTGACCGACATAGCTGTGAGGATTAGCAAGCTGAAGTGGCAGTGGGCAGGTCATATCTGTCTGTTCCAAAGCAGAGACTGTTGGTGGCGCGCTCTTGAAAAAGCCTATGTCCTGCAGTGGATGCATACAGGCTGATGGATGGATGGATGGATAGATAGTTCATAGTTCACATCGAAGAGTATGGATGAACTGTTAACACTTCTAATTAGCCGTTTGGCAAATGTAAGTATATGTTTCTAGCTCTCGAATAATTCCGATTTTCTAATAATCGAACCGCTGATTCGTAATCGAGTTTAGCATTAAGAAAATGATTTACTATCAATAAAAATTAATAAATGAAATAATTAAAATTCTAAACCTCTTGCAGGTTAAATTGAAAACTGATTCCTATCTGTCAATATAATTCCAGATAATGTCACAGGATGTGTATTTGACAGATGCACGAATCGCTGTGTTTGTACACTGCAATGCTGGGCAAACACTGCCGCTACATTGTCTATACATGAACTAAACATTACCTTTGCTTACTCGGCTGGAATATTCAGCGTCGGCAAACAGCCCCGATATTATGGCTGCGAAGCCAACAGCGGCAAATATTTGAGTGATTGCCTGCATATGTGACGGTTTGCTGGTGGCTTTATACTCGCTGACTGTTGCGAAGGATGGAACAATATCCATGACATGTTTATGGATTTGTTGTATAGCCAGTTACCTACATAGTTTTGATGCGCTGTTGCGTAATATTATAAACAGAAAAATGAAGTTACAATATATTGGTCGACACTAAATTATGGATTTTGTCTTAACTATGCATTTGTCACAGTGACATGTTAGTCCAAAATTTGATTCCTAATCGAGTTATTTGAATAAAAATGAAGCAAAATTGCCTCCTACGGGTTTAGTTGAATAAATCAATGCCGTTTTGTAAATCAAACGTCTGTTCAAATTCATGTCATATCAGAGTTTAGATCTATCAATGTAATTCCAGATAATGTCACAGGATGTGTATTTGAGAGATGCACGAATCGCTGTGTTTGCACACTGCAATGCCGTTCAAACATTGCCGATACATTGTCTATACATGAACTAAACATTACCTTTGCTTACTCGGCCGGAATATTCAGCGTCGGCAAACAGCCCCGATATTATGGCTGCGAAGCCAACAGCGGCAAATATTTGAGTGATTGCCTGCATGTGTGACGGTTTGCTGGCGGCTTTATACTCGCTGACTGTTGGACGGAATTGAACGATATCCATGGAATATTTACGGCCATGTTTTAATATCGTGTTACGTGGTCTGTTTCGATATGCGGATTTAGGGTTTCATATTAAAATAAGGAACCCTTATAGTTTCGTATGGACATGGTGTTGTCAGCAAAATCTGACTTTGCATTTTGTTATGAGTTACACGCATAATGTTGTAAGTTATCTCTATTTTAAATTTAAATAAAAGTAGGTAAACCAGGTAAAACATAAAATACCGCAAGTAATATTGATTAATTAATGACTGGCTTAAATAATTTGTAAGTAAAATTACCCAGAAGTAGACAGTTAATTACTTCTTAGAAGTCATATATTTTTCCGGAAAATTTCTTGTTCCATCGTTAATTTATCCCCATTTCCTAAGCCTATAAAAATCTCGTACTTAATTATATTTAGGGATAGTAGAGAAACGTGTTAAAAATTGAATTAATTACGCAAATTTATGATAAAAGTTCAAAAACGAAAACAATAATTAAATATTCATTACTCGGAATTACCGCGTTGTCTTCAACGAGAAAAATTCTTGGGGCGTTTAATTTTTTTTTAGTGCTGGGTTGTTCTTTCAGTTAAATTATCGATGTCTTTTATTTTTTTTGTTGAATAATTAACAAAAAAAAACTGGATCTGCTGCTATTAATATATCAAAATGACTTACAAAATTTTATTTGGTACATAGTGTACGCTAGTGCAGTATGCTGTGGCATAACTTAGTCGTTATAAATCAAGCACTAAATAATATGTTATAAATAGCTGTTCCTTTATTTTATTATTCATTCTGACCCCCAAGACACGGGATATCCTAGTTTGAGGGTCCAGGGTAAGTTTAAGAAACTTTGTACTATAGTTTCTGGAACAAATAAAGATTTTATCATTTTTATCATTATCGTTAGTATTGTTGTTAAGTTTTCCTGTAAAACGTAACGCTATACCAGAAAAGCTAATCGCAAGTGACTATCATGCTAACATTAGGTTTGTTTTCCTGTTTAGTCTGCGTTAATGTACGTTAACATCGATAACGGAATCAGGAAACACTCGTCGCATCCCTATCGCCCACCATTACCGGTATTAGGCTAATTATTCTCGGTGCAACGCCCTTTAAATATCAAAACAAAGCTTTTTAATCAAGATATTATTTCTTCACTGCCTGCGTCCCCCTTGAGCCGTAGCTCTTGATTGTCATGGGGTCCTTGTAAAATCCCCTAGAGAGAGTCGGAAGATCTCTCCTAGAGATCTTCTTAGCTCATCTTTGATCTATTGGAAAAAGTGTTCACAGATCTGATCCACGTAAAAAAGCGATTCAATTTGTGGATGTCACATAGACTCAATGCTGCGCATCGTCACATATTATAATTAATAAGTGCATGGCATAATATTAGTTGATCGCGAACTCTCCAACAAAAACCAACTATGTGTGTAGTTTGACGAGAAACATTTGTTTTGAGCACATTATAAAATAAATAAATTAAAAAAATACATATCACTCGTAGAAAAATAGAAATATCAGTAAGAAATATTACACCTTGCTTTTTGGTCGCAGCCTCACAATATGTAAAACATCGATAAGATTAAAAGACCTGACCACATCCCTATCGCTCACCATTAACGCTATTACGCTAATTATTCTGGGCGCAACGCCCTCCAAATTGCAAAACAAAGCTTTTTAATAAAGATATTTCTTTGCTGCCGGCGTCCCCCGTCGGGCCGTAGCCTCGGACTGCCGCGGCCCGCGGTTTTCTACTTAATTACATTCCTGGTGTCCTGTATACCCGCTTATGGAATTACTTTGATATTACCCGTGTTTTTTTAGAGTTCTATAGTAAAATAAGGAACCCTCAAGTCATCCAGTCCGTCTGTGCTATATTCGTCTGTCGACTTGCTCGAATACTGAATTGGTCTGTAGACCAATTGCTAGTATTCTATTTCTGAGTGTACGTAATATTACCTATGTCCATTGAATTATATGTACAAGTACAGTACATAATACCTCAATGCCTAAGTCACAGCCATTTTAAAAATAAAATGATACCCGCGACTATATAGAAACTATAATATACAGTTGTTTTTTTTTTTTTATTCACTATTTTTATTCCCCGGCAGGGTCAATTTGGGAATTTGTAATTTCGGAATTTTCCCTGGTCTGGCCTGGTGGGAGGCTTTGGCCGTGGCTAGTTACCACCCTACCGGAAAAGACGTGCCGCCAAGCGATTTAGCGTTCCGGTACGATGCCGTGTAGAAACCGAATAGGGGTATGGGTTTAATATAACTGCCATGCCCCTGACAGGTTAGCCCGCTACCATCTTAGACTGCATCATCACTTACCGTCAGGTGAGATCGCAGTCAAGGGCTAACTTGTAATGGATAAAAAAAAACAATATTTTCCAAATCCCCCAACCGGCGAAAATAAAAACAATTACCTGAGTATTCACGCCACTTTTTACATAAATAGGCAATAACCCGCAAGTGTTTACATTCCAAATGCCGCGGGAACAATTTATTTGGTGATAGTTATGTTCTACGCCCTTTTGAACTTTAGCACCGCTCTTAGTCTGCATCTACTCCAGTTACAGAAAGGGAAAAAAAGAAAAATCTATTCTCGCGTGTGCTGTTGCTAAGATATTGGATTTCGCTCTTTGCTAACTTACAGCGGGAAAGTTGAGCGTTTTAAATGATTTTTATTGCTTTTGTTTTTTAATTGAATTCCTTTTTTTGCATTCTAAAAACATTAATATTATGCTCGCGAGCTTAGAAAATTATTTTGCAACTATTTGATTTTCAAGAGCTTTATCTCTACCGAATTTCATGAAAATTGTCTTAGGGATTGGACCGTGAAAAGGTAAAAGACCTACTGTCAGACACATTCGTTTTTAGGGTTCCGTACCCAAAGGGTAAAAACGGGACCCTATTACTAAGACTCCGCTGTCTGTCTGTCTGTCTGTCTGTCTGTCTGTCTGTCGTCCGTTGCCGCTATAACAACAAATACTAAAAATTAAAAAAATATATATATTAAGGGGGGTCCCCATACAATACACGTGTTTTTTTCGTATTTTCTTGCTCAATATTAAAAACGGTAACAGGTAGACGGTTCAAATTTTCACAGAATATTAACTTGTATATTATAATAAAATAAATAATTAAATATCAATAAAGTAAATATTAAAGGGGGGCTCCCATACAACAAACGTAATTTTTTGATATTAACAATAAACCTCTACAAACAAAGTTAGTTTTGCGGTTCATTTCGTCTTGTTTTTAATACGTCATAAATCGTAAAACTTACTACAGGTTTGTACGGAACCCTCGGTGCGCGAGTCCGACTCGCACTTGGCCGGTTTTTATAATACTAGTATCGATTTTTACCGTAACTCTACTTTTGCCAATAGGTAAGGAGTGTCAGCCAATTAGAGGTGATTGCAATCGTCATTCGTCATAGTAGCTTTCAAACTTCGTTGCTGCTCTATCAAATTTGATGACGTCACATACCTCTCATACAATATCGGAGAGGTTTCGTTTGTATTGTGTGAAGATTGTTTGTTTTGTGTATTACGTATTAAATAAACCCAGACTTTCATGTGCCATCGTTACATAATGAGGAACTTTCCAGCCTACGTTCCTTAGAAACATCATAGGTGGCGCTGTCTAACACACTAAGGAAATAAGAGTGCAATGAGGTGATACTTGTACCATAGTCTAATGGCCTGATGCTTGAAAAAGTTTTTACGAAGAAAACTAAGGCCAGTCACTCACTATTTCGTTTTGCGATACAGTTGAGTGATTTGGTTGAATTCATTTAATTTTTTCGTCTTTGCATCGAATTTGGACTCCAATTACCACTGTACCTGTATGAAGACCAGCTGCCTACGACATTTGGATACCGATTCTCCTGCATATTAAAGACCAAGGAAGTTTCAAATTTTTCAAAGTAGCACACTTCATAGCAAGTTAAAAAAAAATGTTCGGAAAAAAATACTAAATAAAAAGAAAAAAAAATTAACACTCATTCCTTCAGAAATCTCACGAAAAAACTCTAAAAAATTATATAACTCGAAAACTACCAAAAATCTCTGAACATACATGGGGTATTCTCTGATAGGTCTAGGTACGAGGAATCTAAATTTTTTCTTTGGACGTCACAATTTGGGCCACCCCTGTATAGGAAGTATGGATTTATTTTCACATGATCTATACATAATAATAAAACTGTAACTGGAATGGAGTCCCCCTGCCGCGTCTGTCTGTCTGAACGCGATAAACTCAAAAACTACCGAACCGATTTTAAAGTTTAAACCGCCCGATATCGCCCGCGTCGGCTAGTGGAATCGACTGCGTGACGTCACGGCAGTGACGACCAGCCACGTGCCGGACAATTTGGAAACGCAAGGGAAAATATATCGAAGTTATGATTCATAACTTTGTCATTTGTGAAGATAATTAAAAAACTCACCAGGTTTCATTGCAAGCTTAGCTAAGCTTATCTTAATAAAAAATTGGAAACTTCCTTGGTCTTCAATATGAGTAGGAGAACCGGTATCCAAATGTCGCAACCAGGTCTTCAATACACAACAGAATCTGTATCCAAAATATGTCGTAGGCAAGTCTTCATAATATATCGGAGTCCAAATTCGAGGCAAAGACGAAAAAATTAAATGATTTCAACCAAATCACGCAACCGTATCGCAAAACGAAATAGTGAGTGACTGGCCTTAGTTTTCATCGTAAAAACTTTTTCAGGCATCAGGCCATAGAGCAATTGCACTCTTATATCCTTAGTGTTTTCCTAAGTGTGTTAGACAGCGCCACCTATTATGTTTCTAAGGAACGTAGGCTGGAAAGTTCCTCATTACTAGCAGATGCTCGCGACTTCGTCCGCGTGAAATAAGTTTTTAAATTCCCCCGGGAACTCCCTAATTTTTCGGGATAATATATAGCTTATGAAACTCACAAATAATGTGGCTTCCTATTGATACCTGAATTTTCAAAATCGGTTCAGTAGATCCAGAGATTACCCCCTACAACCTCACAAACTCACAAACTTCACCTATTTATAATATTAGTATAGATTATAAAAAACAATATTATAATAATGATAGTGAATACGCAACTTTTGCTACTATGAAAATACAGCACAAACGACGTAAAAACATGCGCTTTCAATTGTTTTTGTTTGTTTTGCTTTCCTCGTACAGCAATAAGCGCTTCAGTTAATTAACAACCTTGTGATTTTCATACAACGGAAAATTCAGAATGTACCCGACCTTGACATGAACAGAACCGCCGGAAAAACAGACTCCTTTTAAATCCAAAGGTCAAGTTTAAAATCGCAGAGAGTTGTCATGTAATTATATGAGAGAATCATATGATCATTATTAAATAAATAAATCGATATATTACCATATATATCACGCGTTATACGAATAAGGTCAACTATCGCCCATGGCTTCGCTCCCGTTTAATTCGATTTTGAGTGGCCCTAAATTACCATCTTAGGGGTTGAATTTTAAAAATCCTTTCTTAGTGGATGCCTACGTCATAATAGTATTCTAATTTTTATGTAATTTTCGGTCCGATCCGTTTAGTGGTTTGAGTTGTGTGTTGATAGATCAGTCAGTCACCTTTTCCTTTTGCGTATTTAGATTTAAAGCCAAATTTACCGATACATTTAAATAATATTACGCCTTGGAATATCCTTATCCTAAAAATAGGATCCTATTCATAAGCAATCTTTTCATTTCTTGCCTATTGTAAGCAAAATTGTGTTTATTAAAACGCAGCTAGCTTTTGCGTCAGTGTACAGAATGATACACGACTTCGACCTTACACGACTTGTCCTTTTGTCACCGGTAAGGTCGAGGTCATTTTGTAAGACATCACTACCTCTAGTAATTATTGCAACTCTCTGAAAGAAGGCACTGAAAACGACGTGAAAATAAGACTGTGAAAACAAGCTTTTCACCTACGGTTTTGAAGGTTACGTATGTAAAGAAATGGGAGCGCATCAGCTATATAATTAAAAATTTAGAACACGAGGCATTTTCTACTCTGCATTTCATTAAATTTTCACCTTTCTTGTACTTGGAAAAAGATTAAATAAGAGACATTTTTTGTAAAAGATTTGTTAAAGGCAATTTTATTTTTCAAATGTTTACAAATCTTTTTTATTTATTTATTTCAATAGCTCGAATTCATAATGATTAAATTTTACGTGATAAGAGTTTAACATTCTATTTCGTCCTCTGAGTAATATGGTTAAACTAGATGATGCCCGAGACTTCGTCTGCGTGGATTAAGTTTTTTTTTATTCCTGTGGAAACTTTTTAATTTTCCGGGATAAAAAGTAGCCTATGCCCTTTCCCGAGAAGGAACCTACCTTCGTACCTACCAAAAATAATCAAAATCGGTTGAAAATACGGGCCGTTAAAGCGTAGCAGACAGATAGACAGACACACTTTTGCATTTATAATTTGTCACCATGGAAGGTCAGTATTGTTTAGTATCATTAAAATGTCTATAATCTGAATATCATACATCGATATTACTTAGAAATTTGGCTCTTGTGCCAAATTTCATCCAGATCCGTTCAACCGTACCTACTGGCGTGATTGAGTAACAAACATCCATTCAAACTTTCGCATTTGTAATATTAGTAAGATATAACAGGTTAAATATAGATAAAGACTCCCATTAAGAAAGAATCACCGTGAAATTCCACCCGTCCAAACTTGGGGTAAATCAACTAGTTTGCCTGCAGGTAAGATATTAACTTTGCAATATGACTACGTCATAGTCAGTACAATCATTACATTGTTCCAATCTCCCGTTGACTGCGGTTGGCATACGCAATCAAAGCCTCAGTGGGAAACAGTTTGACTAGAAATTGGGCCTGCCCCAGAATTAATTTCCGATCTAGGCGATGATGACACGGAGTTTCACCTGCGACACACTTTCGTTTTGCAACAACATGTCGTTCACTCAACTCTGTGTCTGTCTGGCACACTTTCTTGTTTTTTTTAACTGTGTACATCTATATCTTATTAAACTTTTATTTATTAGCTTCAGTGAGTGTGAGTGATATGAAAAATGACTGTATGTGTTTATAGGATTATTAAGTTGAAATTGGTAAATTAAACCTTTTATTTTTTAATACTGTGAATTTTGAAAATATGAAAGTAAACAAGCCCCTCTGTCACCAGATCAGGCAATCAACCGCATCGCAAGCGTTACTCTATTACATGATCGCAATAAAGTTTTGGTACCCAGGGTCTCCGTGGCAAACGGAACAATTAATATGTTATTTCCTCGCAACTGGTGGGTAAGACGAGACATCGACAAAAACTTTTTGTCGTCCGCCATATCGCTAGTACAGTCTTCCTACAGTATTAGTAATGACTAGAATTTTGGGTCGCCGGCGTCAATAGGCGTCAATATTTCGGTGCCGTTTAGCGAAATGAGCGCCCGCTGCAAATTGGAACGCATGCCCGGTTTATTGTTCGATGTTGGTTCGATAGGTACCTACTATTCGGCGTTATTGCCGCGATGCGTTTTGAAATTCGAACGGTTCATTTCTATTCGACCTATTTAAACCGTTGATGATTTACATTCGAAATACAAAAGATATATGTTTTTCGATTTCCGATTACGGAAAAGGAGACACATCTAAAATACCTACCTACATTTAATCACCACACTATTAGAATATCGTGTGATTTGACTGCCACATCCAGTCTCGTTGCTTGGAAAATGATGATTCGATTTTTTTTAATACTACAGGAACAACTTCATCCATGTTGATATAATTTATTTAATCCCCTGGATTTTTCCTTTATTTTATCGGGATAAAAGCCCGGGTTACCAGTGATCTTCTACCTATAGTCAAATACAGTCGAAAGACAGCATCCATGTCAGATTTCAACTTTCGTGACGCGCATTAGTTAACTACATGATTCCCGCGACTTCGTCGAATCCTGATCGTGGATCAGGATTTATTGATTCCCGCGGGAACTCTTTAATTTTGCGGGATAAAAAGTAGCCTATGTCCTTCCCCGGGATACAACCTAACCCTGTACCAAATGTCATCAAAATCGGTTGAACGGATGAGCCGTGAAAGCGTTGCTACGCTTTCACGGGTCATCCGACAGACAGACAGACACACTATCGCATTTATAGTATTAATATGGATTATTTAGAGAGCTCAGAAGATATTCAGAAATATAGTTTTATTTAGAGTGGTCCAAACTGATAAGAAACAATTTTGAATCTGTCTGTACTTTTGGTCGACAACCAGCTCGAAATTTCAATCCGAATTTCAAACGGACTCCGTTTAATTCTCAGCTTGTAATATCAGATATACGAAATTTGGACGATCTATTCCTACATTTCATTCGAAATATTTTCGATCGTTACTTGATTTTTATCAGTTTATTTGAAGAACAAGTGAATATAACTCAAAGAATAAAAAAATACGATTGCCATAGTTAATGATATTTTATTGTGAATCACTGGACATTGAAATATAGTCTTATAAATTATTAGTATTTGGAATCTACTCATCATTTTCTTGATGATGACAATATAGTTAGGTAATCACATTTTGGAAAAAAAAAATCAACTTTAGTCTTTGATGCGGGACCATGGTCACCCTATCAACTCTATTATGTCACCCGGAATAAGCTTTATGGATTCTAACGATACCTCATTCATACTAAAATCCGTTCAGGCGTATAGAAGTTATGGTGGAATAAACAAACTCACATACATACATGAACCCTGAAAACAATATACTCCTTTTTTCAGGCAGTCGTATAAAAAACAACATTGTCATCGTATGCTAAATCGTTTGACGGTACGTTTTAGGCGATAGGCTAGTAACTAGCCACGATCGAAGCCTTCCGCAAGACTAGAGACAATATAGTAAAAATTATAAACTTCAAAATTACCCCTGCCGGGGATCGAACTCCGATCCCCCACCTCTTAGACCACTATGCTCATCACTGCGCCAGGGAGATCATCAAAATGACGTGACAAAAACTCCACTCTGACAGATAAGAGAGTAACTACCACGAGCGGAGCGAGACTCGATAACTCACAGAGGAAGCAACACTTTCACTAACAAAGAGCTAGCGGAAATAACTGAGCGAGCAAAAATAATTAAAAAAGAATCAACATGAGCTCGCTCATTAATACAACTATCAAAACTCGTTGCAAGTGTAGGTATTTTGTCTGCACAGAGTCCGTCACGCTTAGCCATTTTCCGCTCTTCCCTTTTCCCTTTTTTCTTCTTCGCTTTCCCTTTTGTAGTCGAAACCGTGCTTTAGCCTTGTGCCTTGCAACTTGATAAACTATGTATTACCTACCTGACCTAGCTCACTTGTCACGTGACCTAAAATATTAACTTTCGGCGCGGCGCGTCGTATCAGTACCCTTACTCTGAGATTGATCGAATTTAAAATACGGTCTCACTAAGTGAGGTGAATTACATATGCATCAAACTAAAATGAATCTTAATCTTATTAATTTAGAGCTCAATTTCGTGTATGCATTCACAGCTAGCGCTCCAAACGATACCTTTCGAAATTTGAATCGGTTGCACTGAATTTGTGGCTTTAAATCAAGAGTTTTTGGGTCCATTTTAGTTTGACTCAAATGTGATTCACCTCACTTAGTGAGACCGTATTTTAAATTCGATCAATCTCAGAGTAAGGGTACTGTAGTGTCGCGCGCGCACCGTAGGTATAGTATACCTGTACCTATTACATAATATTCTGTGGTATTACCTTATATGCCAAACCTATATGCCATAGTATATGGTCTAGTAATCATGAAGCGATCCAGGGAATTTCAAATCAGTGACTATGTGTGGAGTCAAAGTGCACGATCGAAACGAAGCGTGCTTTCAAATTTGCACCTGATTTGCACCCAGCGCTCATTTAGCTGTAGATACGGCATTTCAATACCGATGCGAATTACTGGGGAGAGTTTTCCCCGATGAATCGTCATTGTTGCACGTTGGAAATAGAGTTTTGGGGGAATATCTGTTGGTAATTTTTACTCTCTCTCCCCAACTGGTCCTTCTTGACTGAGGAATGCGATCTCCCGTAATAGTAAACTTGTCGTGATAATATGCCTCCAACGAGTCTTGCTATATTTCTTGCAATTGGGTATTTGACTACTATTAAAATTTTTTTTTTTCGTGATTTGGACAGGGCTTAGCTATCCAAAACTCAAAGATGCGGCGCAAAATAAAGAAGTTTTTTGGATGATAACCGCCAAACTTCGTTTTGAAGAAGGCACGCGATGATGATTTTTTAGTGATTATTAAACAGAGGATCTCCCAAAAGTCGTAATATCCACGTCCCCTGATAGTTTTATGTTGAATAACCATTTTAAACAATCGATTAAAGTAAAAAAGTGCGTCGAACTTTAATGACGTCACATTTCAGAATTTCATATAAATCCCATACTTAGGACGCGTTTTGACGTTTGAAAAAAAGTTGCTGGTTTGACTATTTATCAAATACGCATAAATCACGAGCGCGCGTTAACTTTACCTGTAGTTGTGCACATTGTGTAAGTGTGCGTGCCTCTCGGAGCGGTCAGTCGTACGCGCAATCACGTACACGCACACATTAACATTTGTATAAAAATGTATACAGATAGGACTTTAACATATCCATGAGCCACGCGCACTCCTGTATTACAAAACTATACTGGATATACAGAGAGCTCCGCGGGAATAGAAAAGCTTAATGCACGCGGATCAAGTTGCGGCCTGCGGGCATCAACTTGTCTGGATATAATATTATGGAAAAAGTAAAACAAACAAACGTTATAAAAAGCATAGGTACCCTATTGGCTTGAAAATTCGCTAGTAGCGGGTGCCCCAAAACACCTCACGGTTTTTTTTGAAAAGAAGGTCTTATAAGTTTCATTTTTATTAACGCACAGGTTTCTTAATAAAGCGGTTTATTTTCAATAAAATTTACAATTCTGATGAAATATTATGAATCTCTCGTCTCGCCTCTTAACGCCCATATATGATTCTATATTACGTATTTTAATACCATTTTATGACGTCATCTTCGCATTTTACACGAACCTGAGAAAAATCTTAATAAAGTACTTACCAGAATAATTCAATTCAAAATTTTCATCAACCAAGCTTTCTACATTTCCAGTTTTCAGCAATGATGTGGTAAAATATGGAGATATCCATATCAGCGATGGTATAATATTATAATTTCTGATTTTTCTCTGGTCTGGTTTGGTGGGACGCTCCGGCTGTGGCTACCATCCTACCGGCAAAGACGTACTGCCAAGCGATTAAGCGTTCCGGAACGATGCTGTGGTGAAACCGATCAGGGGTATGGGTTTAGTTTGCAGTTTGCATCAAATAATAATGACTTCTGTACGTTTTTTTTAATTCCACTACAACTACCTTAACTACGATCTCCCCTGGTGATAAGTGGTGATGTATTCTAATGTGGCAGTTATATTAAACCCCAATCTTAATCGGTTCTTACACGGCATCATATCGGAATGATAAATCGCTTGGCGGAACGTCTTTACCCGTATCTCTCTCTGCGTCGTATTCCTCATTGCGGGTCGTGACCCCTTTCCATTAATCAGATAATGGCAGGAGTTTTCTTAGGACAAATTATTGTCCCAAGAAAACCCATTCCCAAAGCCCAAAGGAAAGCGAAGCGAAGTAAGCCAAAGGGAAACGGTGGATTCCCAGTTCATTCCGCACTACTTATAGAGTATACTATTTCAACTCTTAGGTTACTAACGATTATTATCAGATGTATATTATACTAGAGGATGCTCGCGACTTCGTTCGCGTGGTATAAGTTTTTTTAATTCCCACAGGCACTCCTTAATTTTCCGGGATAAATCCTATATCACTTTCCAGGTCCTCAACTATACCCATGCAAAAAATCACGTGGATCCGTTGCTCTGTTGCGTCGTGATTGAAGGACAAACTCTCTATTTAACGTCCTTGGGGATACAATTTTCAAAAACTGTGAAACACTTATTTTTTTATTTTAAACCAGAAGCCCAAATACCAACTTTCATGGTTATAACTTGAAAAATGAAGGACTTTCATAAAAACTTTCAACCCCTATTTAACTCCTTTGGGGGTAGAATTTTCAAAAACTGTGAAACATATATTTCTTTATTTAAAACCAGAAGCTCAAATACCAAGTTTCATGGATATAACTTGAGAAATGACGGACTTTCATACAAACTTTCACCCCCTATTTCACCCCCTTAGCGGTGGAATTTTGAAAAATCCTTCCTTAGTGAGCGCCTACATCACAAAAGGAACCTACTGTCAAAACTTCAAGTTTCTAGCCACAGCGGTTTAGGCTGTGCGTTGATATATAAGTCAGTCAGTCAGGACTTTGAATTATTATACTATATATAGCTCGATTACCACTCACTGACTGACTGACTGACTCACTCATTGACATAATTGTTCTCCTAGAAAGAGACAGAAAACGATATAATGATGTACGGGAGATGTGTTCGGGTGCGGGATTCGAGTAGGGAAAAATTATGACATTTCGGAAAAACAAGATGGCGGCCGACGTGATTCTTGTAGCTCTTTTGTTTTCCAACCGATTTCTTTGCAACTCGCAATTATTAAAGAAATTAGGAAACGATCAATAGAAAAAGTGGAAAAAATTGGAAAAACAAGATGGCGGCCGAGCTGTAGTGTTTTCAAATTTTTGATTTTTCGACCCCGAACCGCGGCGCCACAGATCCGAAACGGGGTGGTCGAGCATAATATTTTTTTCTTTTTTCGCCTACGATTATCCTGTATTTTGACAGAATGAGAGTGGTTTTTAAAAATTCAAGATGGCGGCTGTCGCGGCGGCCGTTCGGTTTGAGGTACGAAAAAACGCAATTTTAAAATTCAAATTTCTCACAGTTGGCAACGTCGGATCGTTTCTACTTCTACGGGGCGATTGTGTGTACAGACTCGACGTATGGATTGGGGAAAAAAAAATTACCCCATTTCTCGGGAAATTTTCAAGATTTACCCCAAAAATAAAAAAATCGAAATACGGACTTTTTGCAAAATTTGAGTACGAGCAACCACGTGTCTCACTTGTGCGAATGACATTTGGGTATTTTCGTCGCCGAGGTCTGGCAACACTGGAATTTATTACAGTAAAAGTGATTTTCGACATGGTCTTTTTTCAGGGGCGATCATTTCGGCTGGGTGCGAGCGAGATGAAAAATTTAAACGTAATCAGGAGCGGTATATCCTGTAGTTTACGGGAAAATTATGAAACTGTGTAAAATGTTTCTGTCCAACGAGGTGGCGGCCATTTTGTATTCTTTTTGTGTTTTTGAAAATTTCGAACACGTTTTTGAGGCAGTTGGCAACATTTGGGAAAGTTGACATGTATAAATCGATTGTGTAACTCAACCAGCGGTATCGAGATATCTAAACAGTGTTGCCACATTTGGGGTAGTTTTCGAGATTTTCCCAAAAATGTCCTCCTGTAAAATTTTGTATGAAAATTTTTTTTTTCACTGATGGCTTCGTATACACGTCAAAAAATTAAACTTGAACAAAAATATGGAGACAGCTGATGATTGAGGATTTCGGAGACGGGTAAAGAGCACGGCCGAGGTATTGAAGATAGGTGGGGGGTGCTCGACCAAATGTCATTCGAAACTTCATCCAAAAGACAATGAGCTGAAAAAAAATTCAAAATGGCGGATTTAAGATGGCCGCCATACAAATTTATTTGGTGTCTATCTCAGAAAGTATAAAAGATGAAAGAGTGGTTTCTCGGCCAAAGATGATCAGGACCAGAAGATCTATTTAGCGAAAAGAAAAAAAATTCAAGATGGCGGAATATTTTTTTTCATACCAAATTATATGGCGATTAGGACTCATTAGCATAATTTGTTGTTCTCCAAGAAAGAGACAGAAAACGATACAATGATGTATGGGAGATGTGCTCGGGTGCAGGATGGGAGTAGGGAAAAAATATGATATTTCGGAAAAACAAGATGGCGGCCGTAGTGCTTTTTGTAACTTTTTTGTTTTCCAACCGATTTAGTTACAACTCACAATTATTGAAGAAATTAGGAAACGATCAATAGAAAAAGTAGAAAAAATTGGAAAACCAAGATGGCGGCTGAGCTGTAGTGTTTTCAAATTTTTGATTTTTAGACCCTGAACCGCGGCGCCGCAGATCCGAAACGGCGTGGTCGAGCATGATATTTTTTTCTTTTCACGCCTACAATTATCCTGTATTTTGACAGAATGAGAGTAATTTTTAAAAATTCAAGATGGCGGCTGTCGCAGCGGCCGTTCGGTTTGAGGTACGAAAAAACACAATTTTAAAATTCAAATTTCTCACAGTTAGCAACGTCGGAGCGTTTCGACTTCTAAGGCGCGATTGTGCGTACAGGCAGGACGTATGGAGTGGGGAAAAAAAATTACCCCATTTCTCGGGAAATTTTCAAGATTTAACCCAAAAATAAAAAATCGAAATACGGACTTTTTTGCAAAATTCGAGTACGAGCAACCACGTTTCCCACTTGTACGAATGACATTTGGGTATTTTCGTCGCCGAGGTCTGGCAACACTGGAATTTATCAAAGTAAAAGTGATTTTCGACATGGTCTTTTTTCAGGGGCGATCATTTCGGCTGGGTGCGAGCGAGATGAAAAATTGAAACGTCATCAGGAGCGGTATATCCTGTAGTTTACGGAAAAATTATAAAACTATGTAAAATGTTTTCGTGAAATGAGGTGGAGGCCATTTTGTATTCTTTTTGTGTTTTTCAAAATTTCCATCACGTTTTTGAGGCAGTTGGCAACATTTGGGAAAGTTGACATGTATGGATCGACTGTGTAACTCAACCGGCAGTAACGAGATATCTAAACAGTGTTGCCACATTTGGGGTAGTTTTCGAGATTTTCCCCAAAAATTTCCTCGTGTAAAATTTTGTATAAAATTTTTTTTTATCACTGATGGCTTCATATACAAGTCAGAAAATTAAACTGGAAGAAAAATAATATGGAGATAGCTAATGATTGAGGATTTCGGAGAAGGGTAAAGAGCACGGCCGAGGAATTGAGGGTGGGGGGTGCTCGACCAAATGTCATTCAAAACTTCATCCAATTGACAGTGAGCTGGAAAAAATTTCAAAATGGTGGATTTAAGATGGCCGCCATACAAATTTATTTGGTGTCTATCTCGGAGAGTATAAGAGATGGAAGTGTGGTAACTTGGCAAGAGATAATCAGGACGAGAAGGTCTATTTAGCTAAATGAAAAAAAAATCAAGATGGCGGAATATTTTTGTTCATTCCAAATTATATTGCGATTCTAACTCATTGACATAATTTATTGTTCTCCTAGAAAAAGACAGAAAACGATACAATGATGTACGGGAGATGTGTTTGGGTGCGGGATGGGAGTATGGAAAAATCATGACATTTCGGAAAAACAAGATGGCGGCCGACGTGATTCTTGCAACTCTTTTGTTTTCCAACTGATTTCGTTAAAACTCGCAACGATTGAAGAAATTAAGAAACGATCAATAGAAAAAGTGGAAAAAATTGGAAAAAAGAGATGGCGGCCGAGCTGTAGTGTTTTAAAATTTTTGATTTTTTGACCCCGAACGCGGCGCCACAGATCCGAAACGGGGTAGTTCATGTAAAGGAGATATGTTTGGGTGCGGGATAGGAGTAGGGAAACATTATGACATTTCGGAAAAACAAGATGGCGGGCGATTTGCCGAAATGAACCAATCGAAGCATTGAAGATAGGTGCTCGACCAAATGTCATTCGAAACTTCATCCAATAGAATGAGCTGAAAAAAAATTCAAAATGGCGGATTTAAGATGGCTGCCATACAAATTTATTTGGTGTCTATCTCAGAAAGTATAAAAGATGGAAGAGTGGTTTTGTGGCTAAAGATGATCAGGACCTGAAGGTCTACTTGATGATCAGGAAAAAAATTCAAGCTGGCGGAATTTATTTTTCCATAGAAAATATATGGCGAATATTGAAGAGACTGTAGTCACTAGAAGTGCAGAACTTTGCAAGATTTTGATACGGTTCCGTTTTGCCCACGACGGGGCTCCCTGGGATTACAAAACAGGAAACTGGTACCAGAATTAAAAAAAATCAGTGCGATTTTGAAATTCTTTGTTAATTATTGACCGATTTCTAACAAAATCGATATTTAGGGCTCCCTGGGATTACAAAACAGGAAACTGGTACCTACCAAAATTTTAAAAAAACAGCGCCATTTTAAAATTATTTGTTAATTTATCGATTTCGTTCAAAATCGATACTTAGGGCTACCTGGGATTGCAAAACAGGAAACTGATACCAAAGTTTTAAAAAATCAGCGCCATTTTGAAATTATTTGTTACTTGACCGATTTCGTTCAAAATCGATATTTAGGACTCCCTGGGATCACAAAACAGGAAACTGATACCACAGTTTAAAAAAATCAGCGCCATTTTGAAGCTATTTGTTAATTAACCGATTTCGTTCAAAATCGATATTTAGGACTTCCTGGGATTACAAAACAGGAAACTGAAACCAAAGTTGTAAAAAATCAGCGCCATTTTGAAATTCTTTGTTAATTGACCGATTTCGTTCAAAATCGATATTAAGGGCTCCCTGGGATTACAAAACAGGAAACAGATACCAACGTTTTAACAAATCAGCGCCATTTTGAAATTCTTGGTTAATTGACCGATGTCGTTCAAAATCGATATATTGGGCTTTCTGGGGATCACAAAACAGGAAACTGATACCAAAGTTTTAAAAAATCAGTGCCATTTTGAAATTCTTTGTTAATATTATTGACCGATTTCGTTCAAAATCGATATTTAGGACTCCCTGGGATAAGAAAGCAGGAAACTGATACCAAAGTTTTAAAAAATCAGCGCCATTTTGAACTTCTTTGTTAATTAACTGATTTCGTTCAAAATCGATAATTAGGGCTCCCTGGGATCACAAAACAGGAAACAGATACCAACGTTTTAACAAATCAGCGCCATTTTGAAATTATTTGTTAATGGACCGATTTCGTTCAAAATCGATATTTATGGCTAACCACATCTCGTGAGCTGCTTTAGCAGCTCGCGCACAGAGCGAAACACTAGTTATTATACTATATATAGCTCGATTACCACTGACTCACTGACTCATTGACATAATTGTTCTCCTAGAAAGAGACAGAAAACGATATAACGATGTAGGGGAGATGTGTTCGGGTGCGGGATTCGAGTGGGGAAAAATTATGACATTTCGGAAAAACAAGATGGCGGCCGACGTGATTCTCGCAACTCTTTTGTTTTCCAACCGATTTCGTTACAACTCGCAATTATTGAAGAAATTAGGAAACGATCAATAGAAAAAGTGGAAAAAATTGGAAAAACAAGATGGCGGCCGAGCTGTAGTGTTTTGAAAATTTTGATTTTTCGACCCCGAACCGCGGCACCACAGATCCGAAACGGCGTGGTCGAGCATAAATATTTTTTCTTTTTTCGCCTAAAATTATCCTGTATTTTGACAGAATGGGAAGGGTTTTTAAAAATTCAAGATGGCGGCTGTCGCGGCGGCCTTTTTGTTTGAGGTACGAAAAAACGCAATTTTAAAACTCAAATTTTTCACAGTTGGCAACGTCGGAGCGTTTCGACTTCTACGGGGCGAATGTGTGTACAGACTCGAGGTATGGATTGGGGAAAAAAAATTACCCCGTTTCTCGGGAAATTTTCAAGATTTACCCCAAAAATTAAAAAATCGAAATACGGACTTTTTGCAAAATTCGAGTACGAGCAACCACGTGTCCCACTTGTACGAATGATATTTGGGTATTTTCGTCGTCAAGGTCTGGCAACACTGGAATTTATCAAAGTAAAAGTGATTTTCGACATGGTCTTTTTTCAGGGGCGATCATTTCGGCTGGGTGCAAGCGAGATGAAAAATTGAAACGTCATCAAGAGCGGTATATCCTGTAGTTTACGGGAAAAGTATGAAACTATGTAAAATGTTTCTGTGGAACGAGGTGGCGGCCATTTTGTATTCTTTTTGTGTTTTTCAAAATTTCGATCACGTTTTTGAGGCAGTTGGCAACATTTGGGAAAGTTGACATGTATGGATCGATTGTGTAACTCGACCGGCAGTATCGAGATATCTTAACAGTGTTGCCATATTTGAGGTAGTTTTCGAGATTTTCCCCAAAATTTCCTCCTGTAAAATTTTGTATGAAAAAATTTTTTTTCACTGATGGCTTCGTATACATGTCAGAAAATTAAACTTGAAGAAAAATATGGAGACAGCTGATGAGTGAGGATTTTGGAGACGGGTAAAGAGCACGGCCAAGGTATTGAAGATAGGAGGGGGGTGCTCGACCAAATGTCATTCAAAACTTCATCCAATTGACAATGACCTGAAAAAAAATTCAAAATGGCGAATTTAAGATGGCCGCCATACAAATTTATTTGATCTCTATCTCGGAGAGTAAAAGAGATGGAAGTGTAGTTTCTAGGCAAGAGATGATCACGACGAGGCGGTTTATTTAGTGAAATGCAAAAAAATTCAAGATGGCGGAATATTTTTTTCATACCAAATTATATGGCGATTAGGACTCATTGACGTAATTTGTTGTTCTCCTAGAAAGAGACAGAAAACGATACAATGATGTACGGAAGATGTGTTCGGGTGCAGGTTTCGAGCAGGGAAAAATAATGACATTTCGGAAAAACAAGATGGCGGCTGACGTGATTCTTGCAACTCTTTTGTTTTTCAACCGATTTCGTTACAACTCGCAATTATTGAAGAAATTAGGAAACGATCAATAGAAAAAGTGGAAAAAATTGGAAAAACAAGATGGCGGCCGAGCTGTAGTGTTTTCAAATTTTTGATTTTTCGACCTCGAACTGCGGCGCCACAGATCTGAAACGGCGTGGTCGAGTATGATAATTTTTTCTTTTTTCGCCTGCAATTATCCTGTATTTTGACAGAATGGGAGTGGTTTTTAAAAATTCAAGATGGCGGCTGTCGCGGCGGCCTTTTTTTTGAGGTACGAAAAAACGCAATTTTAAAATTCAAATTTCTCACAGTTTTCAACGTCGGAGCGTTTCGACTTCGTGGGAGCGATTGTGTGTACAGACTCGAGGTATGGATTGGGGAAATAAAATTACCCCATTTCTCGGGAAATTTTCAAGATTTACCCCAAAAATAAAAAAATCGAAATACGGACTTTTTGCAAAATTTGAGTACGAGCAACCACGTGTCTCACTTGTGCGAATGACATTTGGGTATTTTCGTCGCCGAGGTCTGGCAACACTGGAATTTATCAAAGTAAAAGTGATTTTCTTTTCTTTCTGAAATGGTCTTTTTTCAGGGGCGATCATTTCGTCTGGGTGCAAGCGAGATGAAAAATTGAAACGTCATCAGAAGCGGTATATCCTGTAGTTCACGGAAACATTATAAAACTATGTAAAATGTTTCTGTGAAACCAGGTGGCGGCCATTTTGTATTCTTTTTGTGTTTTTGATAACTTCGATCACGTTTTTAAGGCAATTGGCAACATTTGGAAAAGTTGACATGTATGGATCGATTGTGTAACTTGACCGGCAGTATCGAGATATCTAAACAGTGTTGCCACATTTGGGGTAGTTTTCGAGATTTTCCCCAAAAACTCCCTCCTGCAAAATTTTGCATGACAAATTTTTTTTTCACTGATGGCTTCGTATATAAATCAGAAAATATAACTTGAAGAAAAATATGGAGACAGCTGATGATTGAGGATTTCGGAGACGGGTAAAGAGCACGGCCAAGGTATTGAAGATAGGTGGGGGGTTCTCAAACAAATGTCACTCGAATCCTCATCCAATTGGCGGTGAGTTGAAAAATCTCCAAAATGGCGGATTCAAGATGGCCGCCATACAAATTTCATCAGTGTCAGTCTCGGAGAGTATTAGAGATGGAATTGTGGTTTCTCGGCAAGAGATGATCAAGACGAGGAGGTCTATTTAGCGAAATGAAAAAATTTCAAGATGGCGGAATATTTTTTTTCATACCAAATTAAATGGCGATTAGGAACTATAAAAGACGTCATTGTTCTCCAAGAAAGAGACAAAAAACGATACAATGATGTAGGCGAGATGTGTTCGGGTGCGGGATTCGAGTTGGGAAAAATTATGACATTTCGGAAAAACAAAAACCATTGCTGACCAATGCCAGGCCGAGCTGTATTGTTTTCAAATTTTTGATTTTTCGACCTCGAACCCCGGCGCCACAGATCCGAAACGAGGTAGTTCATGTCTAAGAGATATTATGTTTGGGTGTGGGATGGGAGTAGGGAAAAATTATGACATTTCGGGAAAACAAGATGGCGGCTGATTTGCCGAAATGAACCGATCGAAGCAAAGAAGATAGGTGGGGGTGCTCGACCAAATGTCATTCCAAACTTCATCCAATAGACAATGAGCTGAAAAAAAATTCAAAATGGCGGATTTAAGATGGCTGCTATACCAATTTATTTGGCGTCTATCTCAGAAAGTATAAAAGATGGAAGAGTGGTTTCTTGGCAAAAGATGATCAGGGTATGTACGCCCTAAACGTATAAGAATAGGCAGACAAAATTGAGCTCTAATTCAATGCTGTCATGGTTTATTTTACTTTGACGAAAATCTTTAACGTTTGATCGACCATTCTTACATGATTGGGGCCCAAGACGAGGAGGTCTATTTAACGAAATGAAAAAAAACCAAGATGGCGGAATTTTTTTTTTCATACCAATTTATATGGCGATTAGGAACTATAAAAGACGTCATTGTTTTCTTAGAAAGAGACAGAAAACGATACAATGACCGGTACGGGAGATGTGTTCGGGTGCGGGATTCGAGTGGGGATAAATTATGACATTTTGGAAAAACAAGAAGGCGGCCGACGTGATTCTTGCAACTCTTTTGTTTTTAACCGATTTCGTTACAACTCGCAATTATTGAAGAAATTAGTAAGTGATCAATAGAAAAAGTGATAAAATTGGGAAAACAAGATGGCGGCCGAGCTGTAGTGTTTTAAAATTTTTGAATTTTCGACCTCGAACCGCGGCGCCACAGATCCGAAACGGGGTGGTTCATGTCTAAGAGATAGTATGTTTGGGTGTGAGATGGGAGTAAATCCATATTTAGGGCTCCCTGGGATTACAAAACAGGAAACTGATACCTACCAAAGTTTTAAAAAATCAGCGCCATTTTAAAATTCTTTGTTAATTTACCGATTTCGTTCAAAATCGATATTTAGGGCTTCCTGGGATTACAAAAAAGGAAACAGTTACCAAAGTTTTAAATAATCAGCGCCATTTTGAAATTCTTTGTTAATTGACCGATTTCATTCTAAATCGATATTTAGGACTCCCTGGGATCTCAAAACAGGAAACTGTTATTTAAATATATTACAATCCCTGGGATCCCTGGGAATTCAAAACAGGAAACTTGCAACAAAATTTTAAAAAATCAGCGCCATTTTGAATTTATTTATATATTGACCGATTTCGTTCAAAATCGATATTAAGGGCTCCCTGGGATTACAAAACAGGAAACAGATACCAACGTTTTAACAAATCAGCGCCATTTTGAAATTCTTTGTTAATTGACCGATGTCGTTCAAAATCGATATATTGGGCTCCCTGGGATCACAAAACAGGAAACTGATACCAAAGTTTTAAAAAATCAGTGCCATTTTGAAATTCTTTGTTAATATTATTGACCGATTTCGTTCAAAATCGATATTTAGGACTCCCTGGGATAAGAAAGCAGGAAACTGATACCAAAGTTTTAAAAAATCAGCGCAATTTTGAACCTCTTTGTTAATTAACTGATTTCGTTCAAAATCGATATTTAGGGCTCCCTGGGATCACAAAACAGGAAACAGATACCAACGTCTTAACAAATCAGCGCCATTTTGAAATTATTTGTTAATGGACCGATTTCGTTCAAAATCGATATTTATGGCTAACCACATCTCGTGAGCTGCTTTAGCAGCTCGCGCACAGTGCGAAACACTAGTTTTATATATATAGATAACCGGGACCGACGTCTTAACGTGCTCTCCGAGGCTCGAATAGGGTATAGGGTGGTACCTAACTAGCATTGGCCGAAGCCTCCCACCAGACAGATCATAAAAGTATAGCCTAAATTAGTTTTTCGGTCCATCTATTTGTTGACGTCGCGGGTAAGTTTCCATTACGCTAAGTGCTTTGGTTCCGTCATCGGAACGGCGAGCCGCGGATACGCTATGTGCGTGTAAACAAACTCGGAATTATTTAGTGAGGCCCAAGTCATAGACGGGAGCTGTATTTTAAAGAAAGTATGGTTTTGTATCCAAAAATAATGACTTCTACTAAAAGTTATCGTTTAAATGCGATCTCCCTTTGTGGTAAGTGATGATGCAGTCTTAGATGGTAGAGGTGTACCTGTTTGGGTGTGGCAGCATTTTAAGGTCGTAGTGGGCTAGCCTGTAAGGGTTATGGCAGTTATATTAAACTCACACCCTTAATAGTGTCGGAACGACAAATCGTTTGGCGGCACGTCTTTGTCGGTACGGTGACAAGCTAGCAATGGCCGAAGCCTCCTACCAGACAGATCTTTAAAGTATAGCCTAAATCAGTTTTTTGGTCTATTTGTCGACATCGATAAGTTTCCTAAGTGCTTTGGTTCCGTCAACGGAACGGCGAGCCGCAGATAGGCTGTGTGCGTGTAAACACGCTCGGAATTATTTAGTGAGACCCAAGTCATAGGCGGTAGCTGTATTTTAAAGAATGTATGGTTTTGCATCTAAAATTAATGAATGATTCTGATATAAGTACGATGCCGTGTAGAAACCGAATAGAGGTATGGGTTTAATACAACTACCATGCCCCTAACAGGTTAGCCCGCTACCATCTTAGACTGCATCATCACTTACCATCAGGTGAGATCGCAGTCAAGGGCTAACTTGTAGTGGATAAAAAAAAAAAAGTTAGCCCTTAACTGCGATCTCCCCTGGTTATAAGACCTGATGATGCATTCTAATATCGTAGCGGGCTAGCCTGTTAGGGGTGTGGCAGTTATATGAAACCCACACCCCTAATCGGTTTCTCCCCGGCATCGTACTGGAACGCTAAATCACTTTGTGGCACGTCTTTGCCGGTAGGGTGTTAACTAACCACGTCCGAAGCCTCCCACCAGGCCAGACCAGAGAAAATTCAGAAGTTTTATAAATTCCCAAATTGAACTTGCGGGGGATGAACCCAGGACCTCCCACGTTAAGACAACAGTGCTCGACACTGCACCATGCAGGTTGTCAAAACTACTTAAATCTATACTAATGTTTCTAAACTTACATACATATCAAAAAAATTCTATACTAATACTAATACACTACTATACTTATACTAATGTTATAAATACGAAAGTTTGGATAGATGGATGTTTCTTACTCAATCACGCCAGAACGGCTGAACGGATCTGGATGAAATTTGGAACAAGGATAAGTTATAGTCTGGAATAACACATAGGCTACTTTTTCCTTCTAGGCTCCCGGAAATTTAAATAGTTTCCACGGGCACCAAATGTTTTTGGTTCCCACACGCGGGGGAAGTCGCGGGCATCAGCTAGTAGGTCAGCTATATTAGTTGGAATCCCCTAGAACTTGTATCACACTCTACTAACGTAACAGTAATGTTCAGTTGCAAACCTACCTCTATTTGCTTCACACAACATTTCGGACGAATTCTCGCGAATTTCCAGTTCGGAGCCAAGCTTTTACCGCATTAAATTTAACTATTTTCACTAAACTTGTGGATATCGATATCTATTTTATTTACTATGCTATACTATTCTCTTTAATTGCTACCTGTTGATATTCTTGAATTATGGGAGGACTTAGAACGAAGGTAGGACGAAGACAACAATACAAAACAATCGCATTTGTCAATAGAACATTAGGGTTCGTAGGTAGAAATACATATTTAAATTAATATTATGCCTTTCTCGAAACTTAGGTACTTTTTAAAATGTACTTACTATTTATTAAATTAATTATTTTACATCACATAAACAAATAATTACAGAAAGATAAAATTAAAAACTACTACTAGGTAATTATATTTACAAAATATAATAAGGGTATATTCTTATAATTAATTAATTACCAAGTTAATAATGAGCAATTTGGTAATATTATTGTTAAGTAATCTAGAATTTATTTATTATAATTTTAGTTAGTAAACACTTAGTTGAGACAAAGAATATAATATTTAAAATGAATGTAAGAACAAAAATTGAGAAGATAAGGAAATAAAAAGGCTTATTTACTTATTTAAATAGCAATTTAAAGTGACCAGGATAATACCTATCGTTTGTGACCGATCAAAACCGTCAAGTCTGAGTTACTCATAAGCAGTGGAGTGCACAGGGCTCGGAGTATATATTGGTTAGGTACTGGTAGATACTAGATACCTATTTTGAGACAGATCATGATATAAAAAAACCGGCCAAGTGCGAGTCGGACTCGCGCACCGAGGGTTCCGTACAAACCTGTAGTAAGTTTTACGATTTATGACGTATTAAAAACAAGACGAAATGAACCGCAAAACTAACTTTGTTTGTAGAGGTTTATTGTTAATATCAAAAAATTACGTTTGTTGTATGGGAGCCCCCCTTTAATATTTACTTTATTGATATTTAATTATTTATTTTGAAAGGTAATATACAAGTTAATATTCTGTGAAAATTTGAACCGTCTACCTGTTACCGTTTTTAATATTGAGCAAAAAAATACGAATAAAACACGTTTATTGTATGGGGACCCCCCTTAATATATATTTTTTTTAATTTTTAGTATTCGTTGTTATAGCGGCAACGGAAATACATCATTTGTGAAAATTTCAGCTTTCTAGCTATCACGGTTTATGAGATACAGCCTGGAGACAGACAGACAGACAGACAGACAGACAGACAGACAGACAGACAGACAGCGGAGTCTTAGTAATAGGGTCCCGTTTTTACCCTTTGGGTACGGAACCCTAATAAGCATTGAGCTTTTTTTTAACTAAGGTAAGCAGTGATTTAATGCCTCTATGTCGTCCATGCCACTGCTCTTGAAAAGAAATTTTACATCAAAAGCATTTTTTACGTAAAATTACAATGTGTCCCCCGTAAAATCCACTTACTTAAAAAACTGACCCCAGAGTCTACTTGACGCTACGAGAAATTCCATTTCTGAACTCAAAGAAATTTACTTCTTGGCACCGTTACAGAGGAAATACAATTTATCCAACGCCGTTTTACAGAAAAGTTAAGCTGTAAGCGACACATAAATACCTAATCTAAATGCGAAACCCCCGGACAGATTTAAGTACTAGAAACGTGGATAGCTTAAAATGCTTAAAATCTACGTAATGGCGGTTATATAGAGTGACTGTTAATGGTTATTGTCACACGTTTAATTATTGTTGTGAACATTTGTAACTTTATACGTAACTAGCTGATGCCCGCGACTTCGTCCGCGTGGTTTAAGTATTTTTGATTCCCGAAAAAAACTCCTTAATAAAACCGGCCAAGTGCGAGTCGGACTCGCGCACCGAGGGTTCCGTACAAACCTGTAGTAAGTTTTAAATTTTATTTAAAAAAAAACTACTTACTAGATCTCGTTCAAACCAATTATCGGTGGAAGTTTGCATGGTAATGTACATCATATATATTTTTTTTAGTTTTATCATTCTCTTATTTTAGAAGATACAGGGGGGGGGGGACACATTTTACCACTTTGGAAGTGTCTCTCGCGCAAACTATTCAGTTTAGAAAAAAATCCTCAAAAATCCTCAAATTTTTGAGTTTCAGTTCTAAGTAAGAAAATCGGTGTAAAGAAATCGGAATGCGGTTCACAGAATACATCTACTTACCAAGTTTCAACAGTATACTCTTTCTTATAGTTTCGGAAAAAAGTGGCTGTGACATACGGACGGACAGACAGACAGACAGACAGACATGACGAATCTATAAGGGTTCCGTTTTTGCCAAATTTGGCTACGGAACCCTAAAGAACGTAATTAAAGTAGCCTATGTCACTCTCCAGGTCCTCAACTATACCCATGCCAAAAATCACGTCGATCCGTTGTTCCGTTGCGGCGTGATTGAACGACAAACCAACAAACCAACAAACCAACAAACAAACACACTTTCGCATTTATACTTAATATTAGTATGATCTTACTAGCAACTTACATTAATAGGTAACAAGTTAACGGGGTTTTAAACCCCAGAAGCAAAAAGAGGGGTTATGAGTTCAACGTTTGTATCTGTGTGTCTGTCTGTGGCAACGTAGCTCCTAAACGGATGAACTGATTTTGATTTAGTTTTTTTGTTCGTAAGGTGACTTGACCGAGAGTGTTCTTAGCTATGATTCAACTAAATCGGTTCAGCCGTTTGAATATTCTTCTAGTTGACGAAGGGATGTGAACAACTTCCATACTTAGGTCTGATCGAATTGAATATGTCGGGGGTTATTCTAAATCTTATACTTGTATAAATGTTTATGTCTGGCGGGCAAGAAGTCTACGTAGAAACTCACTTCATTAAGGATCCGCGCACACAATAGCCCGACAGGACAAAACGACAATCCTTGCCTTCCAACTTGAAAAATGACGGACTCCCATGCAAACTTTCATCCCCTATCCTATTGAAGTCCCATATTTTTTTCTGTGCATACCTACGTCGTAATATTTGTACCACGTAATTTTTTACTGAGAAAATTTCGCGTTTCTATAAATAATACCGTTATTATTATTTTTATAATAAATTATGTTAATCAGTCGGTAAAAGTATTTTTATTTATAAGTAAAATAGATAGATGCCAACACAGATAACGGTTGCTTGAAAAAGTACAAAATATGTATATAAGACTAATATTTAGAGCGTAGAGTTGATCAGTTCCTATGTAAAAAAAATAAAAAGTGATTTATATGACGCGTAAAAAAAGCAAATCCCGAATAAAAATCACTACATTTGTCACAGCATACGAATTGGAATTAGACAAATTCGTCCGTTAAATTAAGGCCGTTTTAGACGAGGGAGCGGGATTCGATTTGGGGTAAATCTCGCTTCTTGGATAATAGGTACATTTTCCTTATGGCACTCGCGAAGTTGGTCCCGCACGAGATAGTCTAAGAGCAAGTGTGCTATAACAAACTTACACTTGTAATAAATATTCCCTCATCATCTACGTCCGTAAGTTTTTAAAGATCCCGTTGAAATTTCTCAAAATTCTTTCTCAGTGTGCTCATAGATACTCAAGTAATATTATGTCCTTCCAATTTCATATCTATGGATCCACTGAGTCTGAGTCAAGTCCTGCCCCGTCTGTTTACATGCTACCTACACTAAAAAACTTAAATAAGTAATAACTATAGAAACTATTGACGCGTCTAAAAATTGTGTAATTCGTTTCGCCTGCGGAACATCGTGAAAAGGATAGAATTGAATTTAGACTTGTAATTTTAGTTTTTTTTTATTCCATACTAGTTAGCCCTTGACTGCGATCTCGCCTAATGGTAAGTGATGATGCAGTCTAAGATAGTAGCAGGCTAACCTGTTAGGGGCATGGCAGTTATATTATATTAAACCCATACTTACTATATACTAGTCAGTTTCTACATGGCATCGCACCGGAACGCTAAATCGCTTGGCGGTTCGTCTTTGCCGGTAGGGTGGTTACTAATCACGGCCGAAGCCCACCACCAGGTAAAACTAGAACTAATCTAAAATTATAGGTCTACTAGTGAAATTAAATAAAGTGAAATTATAGTCTAGTGTAAATTCAGTTGAAGAGTTTTGGTGCACCATTTTAACCGTGGTACGACTAAATTTAAGGCGCCTGAAACTTTAAAAATGCAAGCCAAGAAGATGTAAATAAGTAATATTGCTATTAAATTGATAAAGGAAAGAAATGAACGATTTTGTAAAGATCTCTAATAACAAAACATTTCCTAACAATAATTTCATTATTATTGTGAGCTGGATCGGTGGATTATGTGAGCTATCGGTTAATAATCATAATATTAATATATTATGATATATTTATGCGATAGGCGTACAAACATATACCTACTCCTATAATTCATTATACTTAGTACACTGTTATAACTTAGATATACGAGTACCTACCTAACTTATAAGATTATGGTGCAGAAGATGTTAACATTAATTTATCGATGTAAAACTCGGAAGCTCACGGGCTCTTAAACTTGGATCGAATGGAACAGAAAGTGTATTTATTTCTAATTTGATTTTAAATTGGATACAAATGGACGCGGAGTTTTCTGTTAATCCGGCAGAAGCGGTTTATTTAGCTTTGTCGCGGCAACGGACTGGTGCAAAATTAATCTATAAATATAGATTTTTTTACTTCCAAATGAAATTGGTGGTTTTATTTGGTTTTTAACCTTAAAATAAAGTCAAATAAGTTTACGACTGCGAATTTATTTATGGTCTTGTATTGTATAATAATATCATGGGAGTTATAGGATATAAATTATTCTAAGTCCGCCTTTAGATCTATATCTATCTATTAATAGAATGGATATCAATTATTCAATATATTGTTTTCTCTCATTTATTTGTACAGATTTTTATAAAATTATTTCTAAACACGTTTTACATAAAAATATAACATAACACATTTAAAAATAATCCTTTATAACTTCCACCCACTGCGGGGCCTTAAAGACCCAAGCAGCCAGTGGTCAGGGCTCCAGACAGGAACTTCCTCACAATTCGCGCCGTCTCAAGAACAACCGCCTTCGACCTTTAATCCAACAACCAAGCGAAAGCTTCTGGAGGTGTTGATTGAAACTTTTCGCAATAAGACCGTTAACTGATACAACTATCGGTACAATAATCGTTGAGTCAACACTCCACATGGCGGTAATCTCGGGCCTTAAAGACCCAAGCAGCCAGTGGTCAGGGCTCCAGACAGGAACTTCCTCACAATTCGCGCCGTCTCAAGAACAACCGCCTTCGGCCTTTAATCCAACAACCAAGCGAAAGCTTCTGGAGGTGTTGATTGAAACTTTTCGCAATAAGACCGTTAACTGATACAACTATCGGTACAATAATCGTTGAGTCAACACTCCACATGGCGGTAATCTCGTGAGCATAGGTCCAAGTATTTTGATACTTTTTCCTTTTCTGCTTTCACCAGGTTATCATCATGTGGAATAGTAACATCAACAATTATTGCTCGGCGCGATGAGCGGTCTACTAGCACTATATCAGGTCTAAACTTATATTATTATGAAATTCATAGTATATTTAGTCACCTACGTATCACTTAACCTCAAAAACTATTTCAGATAAAATTATAATAATAATTTACGTTTTTATAAACACTTTGACAAACAGTAAAATACGTATCTAGTCTAAGCATTGTACATGGAACTAGGATTCTGCTTATTACTAAGCATTGTATAGAGTTCAATAGACCATTAAATTGCAAAAGTTTCATTATTATTTATTATTTATTTCATACTCGTAGGTACGAGTATGTGTCGAAATTTGAATAAAAGTAAAATATTAAATTTTAATTATAAGGGTTATAAAATAAGAGTTAAAAGGTAAGCAAACCAAATTCCACCAAATACATCAAAAGAAAATTCATTCAAAACAAAGCGCTGAAGTGAAAGGGTTCAAAATAAATCCGCATAAAGTAAAGTAGACGTTTTCAGCCGTGTTATAAGGTTGCGCATTATCTCACCGTCTAATTAGCATTATCCCTCCTTTCCTTTTTTAAATACCTTTTCCCACGTCTTTTATCCATGTTGAGATTTTCCCAGTAACAAAATAACCCTTGCTTTAAAATTTATGTAGATACTAGCTGATGCCCGCGACTTCGTGAATTGAGGTTTTTTGGAACTCTTAAATTTTCCGATTAAAAGTAACCATTCCATACCATAATTTATCTCTGCCCCAAATTTCATCCAGATCCGTTTAGCCGTTCTGTTCGAAATTCTTAACGAAGTTCGAAACTCTTAAATTATAAAACAACAGGGTGTCTGACAGGGGGTTGCAACCGTACTAAGTGTCTGACAATGGACAACGTGGTTTCTAATATTATTTCAAAGAAAAATATAAAAAAAACTTTAACGAATTTGAGGTGCTATCTTTTTTACCTGATACCTTCCAAAGCAACCGCGATCCAAACTTCATAGTCGGGGATCGTTTATACCTCTATTAGAGACATAGGTACTCGTACATGGAAAAACTTTCAACTTTAATAAAATAACGAAGGTCTGATCGTCGCGGGATCTTGCTCTATAAAAGTAGAGTAGAAATGTTAGAAAAGATCTGGTAGTGAAATTGTAGAGAAAATCACGTTTGTCATAGTACGGATAATTAGAAATGTTTTAGGAGTTCATAGATGCTTAATGAATTAATTAAAGAAAAAAAAATCACACATACATCGAATCAGCCTTTTGAAATGGTACGTAACCATACGTTTTGCTCGTACGTTATACGTTTTAAGCTCTCAAATAATAATTACGATTATTTTCATACAAAATCGGAGCTCTAGATGAGAGATATTCTTTGATAAAGAAGGCTCATGAAACTTTACACTACGTAATTTACATAATAATAATGCATAAAGGTTAATTGACCGCTTGAATAATTCTGGTGAACGATAAATAACCCCACGCTCCACATCTCGTGCAACTCCTGGGCTATTTGCAATATTTCATGTAATATTTTGGAATATTTCCAAATCATCCGACCAAGTGAGTATCAAATAGTTTTATGAACTCCCCATAAACATACCGTTTACGCGGCTAACTTTGGTATGCTCCGAATACTAGCGGGCACGTTTTACTCAGTTATTCGATGCACATGTATTAATAATTGAGTTAATTGCTTTAATTAGTGGTATGTCGGATAGACTCGGTAAGTTGTAGATATTGCTGTATTGTAATAAAAATTTAGATATTAATTATCGCACCAATTTAAGCTATATTGTAATACTAGATGATTCCCGCGACTTCGTCCGCGTGGATTAAGGTTTTTTGATTCCCGTGGGATCTCCTTAATTTTGTCTTAATTAAATATAATAATAATAATAAAATTAATGTCCTTTCCCGGGATATAAATTACCTCTATACCAAAGGGGTTGTTTCAAATTTATATGGAGCCTGGGCCAGGTATTTGTACGGTATTTCAAAATGTTCGGGGTCATAAAATAGTAACATTTTTTTCTTTATTTCTTACTAAAAAGTTCAATTTACGAGGTACAATGCGAAATTATTTTGCAAAATAAAAGCGCAACAACATGCGTCCATTTTGACATTGACGTATATTACACGTGTCATGATGACATTTGACATAAAATTACCTGGGAAATGTGAATTAACCATTAAATATCCAACAGCAGTCAGATTGATGGATGGATGCGCTGCGAAAGTTGTTATTCTACAAATGTACCTGATTATACATTTTATTTTTGTACCTCTTAATCACTGTAAAACTGCCAAAAAGCATATTTTATTTTGTTTTCTATGATTTTTTACTATTTGGAATACTGTACAAGTACCTGGCCCAAAATGAAACAACCCCTTTCAGCAAAATAGGCTGAAAAGATGGGCCGGGAAAGCGTAGCAGACAGACAGATAGACAGACAGACAGACACACACTTTCACATTTATAATATTAGTATGGATATGGATTTTAAAATAATGTTTTAGTTTTTAGACGTTTTTATGATTCCGTAGTAAACAAGGAACCCTTATAGTTTCGCCATGTCTGTCCGTCTGTCTGTCTGGCTGGCTATCCGTGGCTTAGCTTAGAGGCTCTTAATACTAGAATATTTGACGACCTCCGTGGCGCAGTGTTGAGCGCTGTTGTCTTAATGTGCGCAGGTCCCGGATTCGATCTCCGGCAGGGTCAAATTGGGAATTTATAATTTCTAAATTTTCCCTGGTCTGGCCGTGGCTAATTACCACCCTACCGGCAAAGACGTGTCGTCAAGCGATTTAGCGTTCCGGTACGATGCCGTGTAGAAACCGAATTGGAGTGTGAGTTCATATAACTGTCATGCCCCTAACAGGTTAGCCAACTACCATCTTAGACTGCATCGTCACTTACCATCAGGTGAGATAGCAGTCACGGGCTAACTTGTGGTGGATTAAAAAAAAGGTATAATATGGCACGAGTATTTTATCCTAAGTGATGCAGTTAGATTGTAGCGGGCGAACCTGGAAGGGGTATGGCAGTTAAATTAAACCCATCCCATACCCCTAATCGGTTTTCTACGTGAAGCAGTTAAATTAAACCCATACCCCTAATCGTTTTCTACGTCAAATCAGTTCAAGTCTGTATGTCTTTGCTAGTAGAATGGTGACTATAGCTACGGTCGTAGTTTCCCACCATACAGTTTATTAGCGGTTAATAAAAATAGTGTTACACACAATATAATTATAGAGGTATCCTAATATTTGATTATATTATTGACTAGCTGATGTCCGCGGCTTCGTCCGCATGGATTGAGGTTTTTCGGTTCCCGCGGGAACTCTTTAATTTTCCGGGATAAAAAGTAGCCTTTGTGCTATTCCAGACTATAATCTATCTCTGTGCCAAATTTCATCCAGATCCGTTCAGCCGTTGGAGCGTGATTGAATAACAAACATCCATACATCCATACATCCATACATCCATACATCCATACATCCATACATCAATCCATACTTTCGCATTTATAATATTTATTTGATATCACACGTCGTTTGAAGCTTTAAACTGAGAAAGCATTTGAACATTCAAGGATTTTGATATGCAACAGAGAAAGATTAACTACCACCTCATCGCCATTTTCTATCCTTTTAATTGCTGTTTACATAATTTTGATAATCGTCACGTCCCAAGAATGCGCGTATAAACAAATCCACGTTTTCACTTCTTCTTAACTGAGATTACCCGTCGCCGCTCGACACTCAGGGGACTTACTACCACCGCTTAAAACAGTATTATTTTAATATTGTTGACGCTCGTGTTTTAGAATTATTATTATTCTTATAATATTATGAATGTTAAGGTACGTCGTATTAAACAGCAATTTAAAAATAATTAATTTAATTAATTTTCGACGACCTCCGTGGCGCAGTGTTGAGCGCTGTTGCCTTAACATGCGGAGTTCGATCCCCGGTAGGGTTTTGGAAATTTATAATTTGTGAATTTTCCCTGGTCTGGCCTGGTGGGAGGCTTCGGCCGTGGCCAGTTACCACCCTACCGGCTAAGACGTGCCGCCCCAAGCGATTTAGCCCCATGCCCCTAACTGCAGGTGAGCCCGCTGCCATCTTAGACTGCATCATCACTTACCATCAGGTGAGATCGCAGTCAAGGGCTAACTTGTAGTGGATAAAAAAAATTAAAAACTGCTCTAAGCGATGGTAGTAAGCCCGCAGGACACGTGTTTGGCAATCTTAATTTATGTTAACTGCTAGGGGGCGGGTATTAGGAAGATTTTGAGCTCATTCTTGCGCGGGACCGTACATTAATCAGGGATCTGGTGTTTATGTACTTTATAATGACTTCATCTGACAATGATAGCTTGTTTTGTATGCGAATACCTTTTTATTAGCACTTATTTACATACAGCTTGGTTTCCAAACATATTAAAGCAAACTTAATATTATTAATGTCTCGAACGTCGTCAATGGCGTCGTGAGTTTTGACAAATGATACTGGCACTGGTAGAGCTGGCCCTTGGGCCCTTTTCTGTAACTCAACTAGCTGATGTCCGCGCCTTCGTCCGCGTGGGTTGCGGTTTTTTGGTTCCCGCGGGAACTCCTGTTTGAAAAGTAGCGTATGTAAGTAGTATGTGTTATTCCAGACTATAATTTACCTCTCTGCCAAATTTTATCCAGATCCGTACAGCCGTTCTGGCGTGATTGTGTAACAAACATCCATCCATCCATCCAAACTTTCGCATTTGTAATCAAATAAATATTATAAATGCGAAAGTTTGGATGGATGTATGGATGTATGGATGGATGTTTGTTACTCAATCACGGCGGAACGGTTGAACGGATCTGGATGAAATTTGGCAAAGAGATAGATTATAGTCTGGAATTGCACATAGGCTACTTTTTATCCCGGAAAATTAAAGAGTTCCCACGGGAACCAAAAACCTCAATCCACGCGTACGAAGTCGCGAGAATCAGCTAGTATTAGTATAAATTAACCGACGAGCTAGCGACTTGCACGGCTACAAACAGCGCAGGAGAACCAGTTATCGCATACTTGGAAGTCTGTGGTGTGGTGCAGGAGTGAAAAAACATTACAGCCAGCAGACCTATTCTCTTACTCAGTGGCTATCCAAAAATAAAAACCTGACACATATTCTTTATCCATTGAAGGTTTGGTATGTAATAAAAATAATATTTTCATATCAAACCCTTAATGGATAAAAAATATTAAATTATGTCACTGGGTTTAATTTTGTGATAGCCACCGAGTTAGAGAAGGCCAAAAACAACAGGCCAAAACGTCATCGTGAAACACCCATAGTGAGTGTCTTTTCGCCCAAGGAGTCAAAACTGGCTTCGTAGGCAAGCAAATAATCTAATCCATCCACAAAAGAGATAAGGTAGAATTTAAATTTGGGATTTTTTGGAGTGGGGAAGATGCTTAAAAGTTTCACTTTAGTTTAATTATAACTTGATGCATCATATAATAACAATTTCATTGCACAAATATCCTTAATAACAACTTGGTTTGCGTCTTAACTTTATGGACAATTCGCACGTTCTTAATCTCATCATAAATTCAGCATTTACTTGCCTAGCTAAGTTCGGTTCGGCGCAATAACTTCGTGATGAACATTATGCTCTTATGAAATTGCTTTTAGTTTTATCCGCGTAGCTTAGAAACTGCTAGAGATGCAAAGTGAAAAGTTCACGTGAATTTATGGCTCAGTTTTTATAATATAAAATCAATAGGATCCTTCGCAGATGCCGCATTAAATATTCATGTACTAGATGAAAATGTAGGTTTTTTATTAATGTTTCCCACTCAGTTATCCTCTGACAATATTAAGATGTCAGAGACCTTTTTTATTACGCGTTTTGCTCTGAATTTGGTGCCACTCACGATGGTCGTTAAGTAGTGTTTTTTTTTATTTTAGTGTGAGCGGCCCTGAATTCCTGAAAATGTAGGTGTGTTGTGTATTTTCAGTAAAAATTCATATGAATTTTGAATAAAAATGTATTCAGTTATAGATATTATTTACTATGCACGGGCGACCATGATTATGTACAATACTGGTATAATATAATATCATGGACGTAAGACGTAAAGGAACCATTTTCAAGAATGTTTTTTGTATAAGTAGAAATGGCAAACACATTTCGTTTAGTATTCTTGAGATAAGCGCTATCAAAGTAAAGTTGGTGATGGTTTTTTTCATTTATGTACCATCGATATTATTTTTAATAGGGGTGTATCTTACGTAACGATGTAATAACCACATTTATATCCATACTAATATACTTAACTAGCTGATGCCCGCGACTTCGTCCGCATGCATTAAGGTTTTTTTGCCTCCTTAATTTTCCGGGAAAGAAAGTACTTAGCCTATGTGTTATTCCAGACAATAATCTTTCTCTGTGTTAAATATCATCTAGATCTGTTCAGTCGTTTTGGCGTGATTGAGTAACAAACATCCATCCATCCATCCAAACTTTCGCATTAAATGCGAAAAATGTATAGATAAATGCGAAAGTGTGTCTGTCTGTCTGCTAAGCTTTAACAGCCCATCTGGTTGACTAATTTTGTCGAAATTTGGTACAGTGATAGGTTGCATCCCGGGGAAAAATAAAGGCTACTTTAATCTGGAAAGTCATAGAGTTTTCACAGTACATATTTTCAAAACCTAAATCCATGCGCGTCACGAGCACCATCTAGTTATAAAGATTTAAACAAAACACTCGACACATAAATATGGGAATGAGAAATAAAAAAGTTAATTTAGGGGCAGAGACAAAAAGCAAACTCTTAATGGCTCCAAGTTCGGGAAACACTTTGGCTAAATATTTGCTAATGGAAATGGAAATGGAAGGGAGCCAGCGCTGAACAGTCGATTCACTTGTTTTTACACGCATTGCGCGTTTGATGCCAAATTGTGAGCAAGTTCAACTGCAGGCTTCTCATACATATAGCTCAAGTGTGAAACAATTGTCGAAGTTAGTGTTTATTGACACCTACATCTGCCCCCCGATTGTGTAAGGAAATCGTAATCGTAATCGTTTGTCAAACGGACAATTCGACCTGTTTAAGGAGTTCATACATGCCCGCACGTCAAAACAATGTATGGACTCTTTGTTTACTCCTGCTTAGACAATAGGGATGATGCCTATATCAAAAATATATTATTTCGGACAAACTCGCAAAAGAAGCTTGCAGCGACGGTATTGATGTGTTTTTGCGCCCATTTTATTCCGACTGCATATTATATCAAATAAAAAATCAAAAATCAAAATCAATTTATTTGTTGAAATAGGTATACATAGAGTAAGTTGTTACATTTTTAAATTTTTTAGAAACACTATTTCATGCCATTAGGCGTACAAATATTATATATAGGTCTTAAGGGACCGGCGACCACCGCTCGCAACTTCTACTCGAACCGCAAATATAAATTTGCCGGTATATTGCTATCCCTATTTGGCTGAAGAAAGCAAGTTATAACATGTGGCCAAAAGATCAAAGAAGAAAGGTATATGGTACAAAACGATCCAGCCACTGCCACCCAAACTGCCGTGGATTGACAATGGCAGAAGTAGAACAGACCTGATCCTTATGATCCGTCTTCGTTCCGGGCACATACCATTAAACAAATTTGCATACTTAAAGAAAAAAACAAATTCACCCAACTGCAGTGTCTGCAATGTGCAAGAGGATGTGGTACATATCTTAATGGAATGTGCCAGAAACGAGGAGTTTAGAAGGAGAACTTTTGGGGGTTCCGTAAATTCGTATGCTGTCGGTTTATTCAACACTGTGCTGGCTTACCCGCTTTGAGCCAAAGCAGCGCAAGTGTTGCGGATGGTTAGGATTGGCATCGATAAAAGAGAATAATATCTCGAGTTTCGATGGCAATACTAGCCATTTTTGTTGTGTACCATATAATTAGTTTATATTAATTAGTAATTAGTGAATAATCTACCTATATATAATTGTTTACTTATTAATTTTGTTATTCTACAGAGAGGCATATTCGCCATGCGAATAATCTCTTTAAATAAAGATTTAAAAAAAAACTGATTATTAAATAGAGGCTCTTCCAAAACACCTAAAATTCACATCCTCGGTTAGTTTTAAGTTTGATAACCATTTTAAAATATAGAATAAAGAAAAAAAGTGCGTTGAAATTTGATGACGTCACAACTGTGAATTTCATACAACTTCCATAATAGAAGTGCGTTTTTAAGTTTGATAAAGTGTTGCTGATTTGATTGAGTTGTCATCATCCTTTTCGATCTGTATAAGGAGTTCATAGATGCCCGCACGTCAAAGCAATGTATGAACTGTTTGCTTACTCTTGCTTACACAATTGGGCCTCTGGTTCGTAAGCGATGATCTTCTTCTCGGTCGCATTCTTCATTGCTGAAGATCGTGTCCGCATTTAAGTAACCTCATCATGATAGTCCTGTCCCGGGTCCACTGCTGAATATATTTAAAAAAATACTCTTAATTTATAGCAACTAGGACTCAAATTGTTGGTTTAAACCCTTAAAAATTAATATTAGTACATACACAAAAATTATTAGAGAATTATTATATTTGAAAATTATGACACATTATTTTCATTGCAATTTCAATTTATTTTGGCCTCACCAACACTTGAATAATGTGTCCAAGCATTGGTGAGTCCTTCTTACTAGCAAACATATTCAGAATGCGGTTGGTACTTGATATATAGATATATGGTTTATAGCTCTCTTGTAAGGATTTTCACCCGCTGCGGTCGTGTGCCGTTATTTTTTTATTGTAACCTTCCACTATTATCGCGAAAGACTGAAAAAGTAACGTGATTACAACAAAAACCGTGATTCAACGCGTGTCGGGGGAAGCAATACGTTCTTAAGCCATACATAAAACCTCGCGAAATGAAACGGGTCCGCTATCTGGCTGCCCGTCAATCTTATTGTCATTCAATTTGAATTTCCGCTTAGACCGGTTTTTACTTACCCCGGGCCATGGAAATACCCATTTATCTAACCCAGTTTCCATTTTGCCCTGTTACCTATCAACAAAATAGATTAAATACCGATCCATACCCACTTCTGTTCCTATGGTTTAATTTACGTTAGACCTGAATACATCACCATATTTGGATCTGGGGGTTTATTATCATCGCTTAAAGCAATATTATTTTAATCTTGTTGGCGCTCTTGTTTCAGAATTGTAATCCTTATTTTATGGACTTCAAGGCACGTAACATAAAACGTCAATTTTTAAATAATACTGCTTTAAGCAACGATAGTAAGAACCCAGGATCTCAGTTGAAAATTATTAGTACTAAATAGATTAATATGCACCTTTTATCCTGCAACTACTTCTGCGAAATCTGCCGCGTAGCTTAACATTTTTTTAATGAGCGCGCAAAATTTTCAAAATCTGCTATTAGAGTCTACGACTCTTTTATACGTTCTAGCTAGTGAACTTACATCCAAAATCTCAAGTTTCTAGGCCCAGTAGGTTGAGCTTTTCATCGATACAGCCGTCAGCCGTCAGTCACTTTTAATTTAAAAAATAGTTGTTGCTAATTTGAATTTATCAAACCGCTGCCTTCGTGGCTCAGCTCTTTCGCTCATCCATTTCGTAGAGCGAAAAACGTAACACTTGTCACTGCATCGGAATCTGCGGAATTAGATGCTCCAGGGGTTCAAGGCGAAAGGGAATTTGAGCTCATTTTTTGTCTCTCCGTCAAATCATGCCACGCGCTAACGTCTAGCGTTTTTATAGTTCAACTTTTATACGGGCGAATGTATTATTTTGTCCTCGCGGAATGAGATTTTTCAAATATCCTATCTCTTTAAAAGCCTTTTAGCATTTATGCAGTTAATAAATGATAAATGATTTATTTATTTCACGTAGGATAACTTGTGTCACTTATGATACGTTAAGACTATACCACCGGTTCGGAAAACTAAATAATAATCGGTAACAGGCAGACACACTTGCATTTATACTTTTTTTTGTTTAACTAGATGAGGCTGAACGTTTTAACCACTAGGCTGTAAGAATCTAATTATAATGTACCTCATAAAGCAGTAACATGGCTTCGAGCTTTATTAACCCAATAAAACAACTAATAAACCACTTGACTCATGAAATTTTCACACGAAGCGAGGGTTGCATTAATTGAAATCAAACATTTGCGCAACGGCCATGACGCCTGCCCTCTCTCCCGCATTGAACGGTTCTTAATATGTATACCTAAACAATTATTGAAGGTAACTCAGCGTGCTTGTTCGCTTAGATTTTCTTTTGGTTTAAATTAAGCTATGAAACCGTGAAAGTTTTAATTTGTAAAACTAGCGCTTTGCTGCAATCAAACTTGCTCCAAAGTGGAGTTGCAGCCTTATTTAAGCTGTTTTTTATTTTAGTTTATTTTATTGAGTAGACTTTTTTACATCTCAGTGACAATGGAGCTCAAGAATAAATGAAAACTACTTTCTTAAACTGCTTACTAGACTTAAACCACTAGACTTTTACAAATTATGTAGGTACCTACTTACCTCATACAATAGTAACTTGGCTTCGAGCTTTATTAATCCATTAAAACAACTAATAAACCACTTGACTCATGAAATTTTCACACGAAGCGAGGGTTGCATTACTGAAATCAAACATTTGCGCAACGGCCGTGACGCCTGCCCTCTCTCGCGAATTGAACAGTTCTTAATATAAACAATTAAGGCAACTTAGCGTGCTTGTTCGCTTAGATTTTATTTTCTTTTAGTTCAAATTAAGCTATGGAACCGTAAAAGTTTTATTAATTTGAAGACTAGTGCTTTTCTGCATTCTCACTTGCTCGAAAGTGGCGATTCAGCCTACTTAAAGGTGTTTTTTGTAAGTAAACCAGACAGTCGTAGACTGTCTGTCTGTTTGTCTGCTACGCTTTAATGGTCCCAGTTTTCAACCGATTTTGATGAAATTTGGTATAAAGGTAGGTTGCATCCCAGGGATCTATTCCGGAAAAATTAGGAGTTAAGGAATTAAAAATACTTATTCCACGCGGACGAAGTCGCGGGCATCAGCTAGTACTTAGATAATTGAGACATGAAGCAAGCGAAAACATTAATTTTCTAGTCCCGCAAAAAAAATCTGACTTCCCTTCATTGAAATATAAAGCGGTCGAAATTTTGTAAGAAAAACAATTTATAAAGCGGTAATAGGGCGTCCTAGTCATGAATTTTTGCTCGGAACGTGAGATGCGTTAATTAAAACTAAATATTTCCGTTTCGGGCCGTGACTTTTACACTGTTGGACGAATTATGCTCTGCTTCGCCTGTTCTTTTTACGAGATGGGTTATGGGTAAATTAATTTATAGGACTTCTTCCTATTATAATGTTGTTTCCACAGAGTTTTTTTTGTTCCACTACAAGTTAGCCCTTGTTTGCGTTTTGTACCTGATGGCAAGTAATGATGCAGTCTAAGATGTTAGCGGGCTAACCTGTTAGGGGTACGGCAGCTATATTAAACGCTTAATTGCTTGGCGGTACGTCTTTGCCAGTAGGGTCGTAACTAGCCGAAACCTCCCACCAGATCAGACTTGAGAAAATTGAGAAATGATAAATTCCTAAATTAACACGGCCGGGAATCAAAACCGGGACCTCCTACTATAAGACCACAGCGTTCACCACTGCGCCAGGGAGGACGTCAACAGTTTTTTTTTAATATTTTTAATTTATCTTTATTAACAAATGTATATACTTAGATATATTTTTGGCCAAGCATACTGGCTTCACGGAAGATCAGCGCTGTATCCAAACTGGTATAGCTCATGCTGAGTGAAGACCATTTTTGGGATCAAGTTTCATTTCGCGATTTTTCTTCTTCAAACTTATACTTGTATCCCCGAACAACGATTTCTTTTTTTCTTTCTAAAATAGCCATCTGCGTCGATAATTGACCGAGCGAAGCGAAGGTCTCTGAGTCTACTTGAGTGAATTTGCACTTGTCCGTCCGTCCGTCCGTCTGTCAGAGCCATATAACTTCTGAATTACTGAACGTAATTACTTCAAATTTAAATATAATGTGTAAACCGATGGCCTCCCTCCGAATATGGCTTAAAAAGTTATAAAAATCTTTATTTCAGGGGGGGCTCTCATAGAAGCGAATGCGAAGTAAAATATTTTTTATAGCGTTACATAGGGTTGCGGTATATCATTTTAAAGATAATTAGGAATAGAGTCCAAAAATATATTTTTTTTAATTTTCCCCCTAAAATTGACGAAATGGGGGGCTTTCAAAGTGGCGATTTTCTAACGTCCAAAGTTGACCTCAGAACTCGCAATTTTCTGAACTCTCAATCCTGAAACTTGATCAATTATTTGAATTATATCCTGTACTTGAACAACAAATACTAAAATTAGATAAATATTATAAGGAAACGAAATTATTTAATTTTTAATGATGATGATATTTTTAACAGAACTTCACACTGATGTCAATAGATGGCGCTCTGTGAAACCGCGAGGTCTCAGTTCGGGGCGAACCACTAGTTTATTATTGTTCTTTGAAGTGATGTCGATCCAGTGGCTAACGCCATTATGACTCAAAGTCGTTCAAACTTCTATACGCGTGTATCCCACTAGATTATTTTCTAGGTCCTACCCCTTACTCCTTAGTCATATTATTTTGTTTCCTTAGTTGCGCTTGAAACGTGCGCACAGAAATTTGACGGCGGACGTGCATTCCAGAGAGTGGCATGGTTCAGGACAGAATTGCCTTATTTATAATTCCGTTACTACAGAGACATTTCACCGCACGAAAATATCTCAGTCCCACGGAAAAACATTTTCACACGAAGGGGGAAAACTTTTAGCATAATACCTATAAGTTTTCGAGTCTGACATGAGAAATATTTTTCATAACGGGTTTGAAAAAAACAAATAATCAAGTTAGCAAGTAGCGAAGTAAATCAGGGCAGTTTGGAGCACCTGATCACGAGCTGGAGAGTTATTGCCTTTGGCTCGGCTTTTACTTGGATAATAACTTTTTGATTATTGTTTACCTTGTAACCAGTTGTCGCCGAAGTGATTTGTTTTTTTTTTTGTAAACAAACAATGTCCGCGCTGTTATCATACTAAAATTATAAATTCGAAATTGTGTTTGTTTGTTGGTTTGTCCTTCAATCACGCCGCAACAGATCGACGTGATTTTTCGCATGGGAATAGTTGAGGACCTGGAGGATTACATGGGCTACCCCGGAAGATTAGGAGGTATCCGTGAGAATTAAAAATCTTATTCCACGCGATCGAAGTAGCTGGCATCAGCTAGTCTTGTTAAAGGTTTGAAAGGTTCTCGGCCCGGTTGACTTTTACTTTATATTATTTTATCTCATTGCTAATTCTTCTATTTTCATCTAAATAATGCTTCGTGTATTGTAATAGTAATTATAGATCTAACCACGTGAACAATGTATATATTTGTATTTTGAGAAATAAATTGAAATTGAAATTGAAATTAGACTCATTTTACAGCCTCTAGTCCTGAAACTCTCAGGGTATTTCTCTAGAAAAAATTAAATTCAAATTCAAATGTTTTAAATTCAAATAAACTTTTACAAGTGCTTTTGCATCGTCTAATGAATCTATGAATTGACGAGTAAATAACCTACTTATGAGCTTTTATAAAAAAGGCGCTAAGTAGAACTTTAGTTAGTATGTGCGGTGTAACTGCCTCGTTGGTCTAGTGGTTGGCATGGTCGACTGCGGCCGACGAGGTCCCGGGTTCGAGTCCCGGGTCGGGCCATAATTAAGTGTTGGGGTTTTCTGACTAGAAATTATGAGTACTAGCCCGGACTTAGGAAGTTGGCGGTGTTTCACCCCCGTGACTCGGAGAGCACGTTAAGCTGTCGTCCCCGGTTATTGCCACTAACATGATAACAGTCGTTAAAGCCCGCCAACCCGCATTGGAGCAGCGTGGTGGGTCTAAGCTCTAATTCCCTCTCTCCTATGAGAGTGGAGGCCTGTGCCCAGCAGTGGGACGTTAATGGGCTTTAGTGGTAGTGGTGGTGGTGGTGGTGGTATAAGTACATTAAGTCAGAAGATATCATTATTTTAGCAAGAAACATACAGTACAGTCACAGAAATTATAGGGATCTGTTTATTGCACGATTGATATCGAGTGACATAATATGGCACCGTGCAACACTAAAAACAGACTCAAACTGGTTTAGTGCATCGATTCAGGTTGATTCAGGATTCCGAGTTTCTTGCTGGTTCTTCTCGGTAGGAATGGCATTCCGAACCAGTGGTAAATTCATTCGACGATTCGAAAGCACTTGTAAAAGTTTATTTGAATAGAAAACATTTGAATTTTGAATTTTGAATTTTGAATTTTGGATGCTAGCTTATAATTATTTCCGTACAATGTATCTTATTGGTTCAAGTCTGAGATTTAGCTGCTACTATTTATACTACACTACTTGCAAAATCTTACCCCCTAGCGATTTCTAATGTTTACTTAATTTCTGCCTTTCATTGGTACCCGTTTCAGACTTCCAGCTCCTCATTTAATGCAATGCTTACATATTATAATTGTTGTAGCAAAAATACCATAAACTCAGCCAATCACAAAAATTAAGATTGTAGCAATTATCATCACAACCTAGGTACTTAATCTAGAAACTAGGTGTGATTGCAATCAAGCGAAATTGTATTCGAATAAAGATAACTAAACAAACTAATTTAGCCAACCTCCTCAGATACGTCGAAGAAGTTCTATAGAAGGAGGTGGATTCTAATGTTAATACAATTCCCGAATATTATTCTAGCCGAATTCAATTTCATATGAAACTTGGCATTTATTTTCTCCGCACACAAGTTTCGTACGCAGAGCGATAACTTTCTGATTATGGTCTTATGAAATTGCTTTTAGTTTTATGCGCGTAGCTTAGAAACTGCTAGAGATGCAAAGTGGAAAGTTTACATAAATTGATGTTGAACTTTTATGATATTAATTCTATTGATGGCTTACGAGTAACGAGCATGCATCACTGGTTTCCAATAAAAAAAAATTAACTTATCTGCTCACACAACTTGATTTAGGCATGTATATCGAAGGAAAATAACTTGAATCCTTTTGTTCTTTTATTTTATTACTAGCTGATGCCCGCGACTTATAAGATTTTTTTGATTCCCACGGGAACTCCTTAATATTCCGGGATAAAGAGTACGCTTTAAGCTTTGTGTACTCGCCGTTGGTATACCGATAAACAATAAATAAATAAATAAAAGTTAGCCCGCTACCATTATAGACTGTATCATCAGTCATCATTGACTATCAGATGAGATCGCAGTCAAGGGCTAACTTGTAATAAATAAAAAATTAGGAAATCTACGTATAGTGGGCTTGACCATAGTAATATTATTTAAATACTGCAAAATATTTATGCAAAGTTCCAAGATGATGCGATATTTTTAAATTGAGTTAAGCTGCTTTGAGCTAAAATAAATCTGATTTGGGAATATCCTGGACTTCGTATAACTTTGGATAATGCCGGTTTTTGTTAGAGATTTCGGCCCCACTTGCGTCTGGATCGAGTTAACGGTAAAACATAGGAAATATACTCAGGTAAATATAATAAAAAATCAGTAAGATATATATAATATAGATTTATAATATAGATAATTATTTTATTCTTAGCTTTAATTAAAATAATTGTTTGCGTATAACTTAATTTAGTTTACTTTGTGCCAAATAGATGGCACCACTTGTACTCTAGCTTCAAAACTTAAAAGTGAGATTACTCAAAACTCCCACATAATATCTTAATGATTTTTTTATTATATAATCCTGAGTATATTTTCTATGTTTTACCGTTAATTTCATTAAGACGCAAGAAGGGCCCACTTTCCGTCATCATCCTTTAAATCGGGCGGAACCCCATGCGGCATTTCCTACCCTTTAACTTAACTGAGCTTACACTTTTCATAACAAGGTACTATATTAAATTAGGAACTTTTCGGACTCGAACTTAGCTCGTAATAATTTCGTTCTTGTATCTTGTTTATTTTATGACTACCTAATATAATATTGTACTTATGATAAGTGTATTTGGAGGGAGCTCCATACAAACGAAGTTTGGTTCTTATTAATGGCTTGATGGTTTCAACTCGATGAAATTTCGTAGGCATAGTCTAGTAAAAATTATATATTTTTTTTTATCCACTACAAGTTAGCCCTTGACTGGGATCTCACCTGATGGTAAGTGATGATGCAGTTTAAGATGGTAGCGGGCTAACCTGTTAGGGGCATGGCAGTTATATGAAACCCATACCCCTATTCGATTTCTACACGGCATCGTGCTGGAACGCTAAATCGCTTGGCGGCACGTCTTTGCCGGTAGGGTGGTAACTAGCCATGGCCGAAGCCTCCCACCAGGCCAGACCAGGGAAAATTCAGAAATTATAAATTCCCAAATTGACCCTGCCAGGGATCGACCCTGGGACCTCCGCACGTTAAGATAACACCGCTACACACTGCGCCACGTAGGTCGTCAAATTCGGTTGAATTTCAATTGTGGTTCCAAAGATAGGCTTTTGATTTCTTTCTAATTCCTCCTCAACCCGTTCTTAAGTAAAAAAATGATCAAACATTGAATAAATTGTCACGAGATAACGTTAATAAAATACTAACAAAACACGCTAGCACGAACGCCTTAAATAACTCCAAAATTCCAAAGTAGATGACCAAAGCAATTGTCACCTTGGCTTGGCTCTAAAGCTAAACGCATAAATAATACAACGCAATAACACCGTAACTGCGGCGTGCCACTGTTATTGCTTCCATCTACAATCCCCAGCCATCCACGAGTCGTAGTGATGTAATACCGTGACTAAATATATCGATATTATATTTCGAAGTCGCTAAGTATTATCACCTTGACTAAAACTCTAAGCGTTTAAATATTGCAATGTAATAACTCCATAGTAGCGGAGTGCCACTGTTCTTGCTTCCATCTACAATCTTCAGCCATCCACGAGCTGTAGTGATGTCACACCGTGACTATATCTATCGATATTTTACTTCAAAGTCTAGGTAAATACTTGGTTAAAATTCAAAGCGTTTAAATAATAGAACGCAATAACACCGTAAATGCGGCGTGCCACTATTATTACTTCCGTCTACAATCCCCAGCCATCCACACATATCCAGCCCAGCCGTCGTAATATCGTACCGTGACTAAATCTATCGATATTACGTTTCGAAGTCGATAAGTTGTGTGACTTGTCACCTAATTTGTTTTGTACACTCTGCACTGAAAAATGGCACTACCTACAAGTGCTACATTAGGCCTTTCTCATAATACACGACAAAATTGTAGTTACAACTTTTCTAAGGCTGGTGTTGGCAACCATAGTTGATTATGGTCTCCATAGGATCTCCTAGTTTACAACATTTAAGTTTAGATCGTGCATTGAGATACTTCTGGGGTTAAAATCGGAGTGCAATAATTTTTTTCATGGGTCTTCCAGGTTACGAAAAGGTAACCGCGTACACTTCAGTGACACTAAGTACTTACTTTCACTATTTGCTAGTCCCGTCCCATTCATGTATCATAAGAGCAGAGTTTTATGCAGCGGGATCCCGGACAGCTATGGAAGCATATTTACAGTTTCACAGTGTTCATTTTATAGTTTCAGTAGAATCGTTTTATTCTCAAAACAAGGCGCATCACTACACAATCCTCCCTTCCTAATGCGACATTCTTACGTGACAACGATTTATCCGTGTATTGTTCGCCTTAATTTATTGCCTTTTAAATTATCCGAATTATTCTACGCTCAAACAGAGGGAAATACATAAAAAAATAATTTTCTCCGAGCAATGATTGTGTCGTGCAAATGGAAAACAGAATTTGTACGAGAATGAATGGAGGTGTATTTTGCGGTTATCCTTGTAAATGTGAAATGTTTGGTGAGAACAGGAATTTAATTCGTTGTAATGTTTTATTAAGTGGTATTTCTGATTAACTGGCAATGAAATTTAAATGTTTTCCTCTCTTTGTAGTTCAATAAGGTGGTTTTGTTTGAAGTGCATATCAAAGAAATTTGCTTAATATAATTGATACCTACCACATTGATAAAGTAGAGAAACTAATTAAAAGTTAATGTTACAGGCTAAGGAAGAAGGGGACTTAACATAGTGTACATTGGGACTGTCCAATTTTATTAGAAATAAGCTTATTTCTTCCTGAGTTAAGGCAACACTTTCACAGTTCACGACACTTCCACATATGATATAAAACTAGTGTCCGCCCGCGGCGTCGCTCAAATCAAATCGAATCAAATCAAATATTTTACATTCAAGTAGACTTTAACTAGTGCTTTTGCTCACGCTGGAATTTCGAAAAATCCTGCCTTATTTCGCCTGCATTATAATATAGGAAACTTCTGTGCAAAGTTTCATCTTTCAGAGGTCCAAGTGGCTGGGAGTTGATGAGTCAGTCAGTGCTAGTGAGTGATAAATCAAATCAAATAACTACAGGACAAAAGTCCACACGCAACGTCCGCGTTATGTGGGAAATAAGTTTAATCCTATCGCGGTACTCTGAGTAACTCCATAAAAAGTGTTCACTCGGGCTTTTTGTCGGCCAGACGATTTTAAAATACTGTAACGAAACTTTTGTAGTATCTAATCCTAAGCCTAATTTTAGTTTATTTTATACTAGCTGATGCCCGCGACTTCGTCCGCGTGGTTCACGTTTTTTCAATTCCCGCGGGAACTTCATAATTTTCCGGGATAAAAAGTTGCCTATGTCACTCTCCAGGATCTCCACTATATCCATGCCAAAAATCACGTCGACCCGTTGCTCCGTTGCGGCGTGATTGAAGGACAAACCAACAAACCAATAAACCAACAAACAAACACACTTTCGCATTTATAATATTAGTATGAAGTGATTAGTTTTTAAAAAGAAAGGTGAAAACAGATTCGCTGTTAAGTCATAACAGCGCAATCTTTTTCTCTAGAAGGTTCGCTCATTTGATGTAAAATAATAGGCTCTATATTGCTAATGACGTAATAGTATCCTTCATAAACCCGGGTAAAACATAACTATAATCCCGGATAAGGGCCGGATCCGGCATGATTATGTCAGTTGTTTCCTCCCCAAGGCCTTCCCGTAACTTCATCTCTATTTATCCTTATCTCATTCTCACGCAATTTTTCTGGTAATTGAGTCTTTATCGTCATGTTTATATTTAATTTTGTTTCGATTTTTCTTATAGGTTTTTATACTAAGATTGAAAAACAAATTAAGGTTCTCCGGGAGATTTTGGGTGATATTCAAGATAATGACTTTCGCGCATTACAATAATAAACTGCACGGACTTTTGACCCGAAACCATTCAATTGTGAAGGATGCGATAGACAGGATATGTGCAACGCATTAATATTATACATGCGATAGTTTGGATGGATGGATGGATGGATGTTTGTTACTCAATCTTAGATGGTGGTACATTCTTACGACTCATAAGTGGCACAAGTTATCCTACATGAAATAAATCATTTCATTTCATTTCATTTCATCTCAATCATTTCAATCATTTCATTTCAATCACGCCAGAACGGCTGAACGGGTATGGGTGTTTGGCACAGAGATAGATTGTAGTCTGGAATAACACATATGCTACTTTTTATCCCGGAAAATTAAAAAGGTCCCGCGGGAGCCAAAAAACCGCAATCCACGCGGACGAAGTCACGGGCATCAGCGAGTGCACAATACAAGAGCCCCGAAAAAATTACTGAACAGCAAACCAGAGGGCCGTAGAGATCTAGAGGCCGGTGGATTGACGGAGTGTTTTTTTTATCCACTACAGGTTAGCCCTTGACTGCGATCTCACCTGATGGTAAGTGATGATGCAGTCTAAGATGGTAGTGGGCTAACCTTTTAGAGGCATGGCAGTTATATTATACCCATACCCCTATTCGGTTTCTACACGGCATCGTACCCGAACGCTTAATCGCTTAGCGGCACATCTTTGCCGGTAGGGTGGTAACTAGCCACGGCCGAAACCTCCCACGAGGCCAGACCAGGGAAAACTCAGAAATTATAAATTCCCAAATTGACCCTGCCGGCGATCGAATTCGGGACCTCCGCTCGTTAAGACAACAGCGCTACGCACTGCGCCACGGAAGTCGTCAAAACTGTATAAGGTTGGAAGTTTTGAGCTGGACAGAAGCTACTTCCGATCGCCTCCGATGGAAAAGTTTGCTTAAGCAACCCAAGGCTCACCCATGCTGTAGCGCTTTGATGGTGCTGGTAATTTGACGATACATGACGTATTTTGAAACGCGACACGCGCTCTATGATAAAATTGAGTATTGACTATTGATTGAGTATAGGATCTCGCAAACGTCATAATATCCACGTCCCCTGTTAGTTTTATGTTGATCGATTAAAGTAAAAAAGTGCGTCGAACTTTGATGACGTCATTATGCAATATTTCATACAAAATCCTTAATTGACTAGTTGTCAAATGCCCAATTATTATTCTCATTTTACTTAGAATTGAGTTGCGTATCTCATTAAGAGTACTTGCCAAACTTACTTCTTTACTATACCTTTTTACACTGAGCGTCTGGAGGCAAATCTCAGGAACTGCTGTTATATGACACCTACGACTAGTTCGGATCGCTTTGGGGATCTATCCATTTATCCCGGTAACCCGAGCGTTCCTAACGACAACCCCCGAGATGCTTGTGTTGGGAGACTACACTAATTGGCTTCCAGTGTTGGGTGGAAATTGCGTTTATTAAAATGATCGATGCCTACAATTTTGACTTTACATCGTTTTTATCCGACTTTAAGAGGAAACAAACGGGAAATTAAGATTTCGCATGATGGTTTCCATGTCATTGCGCCCGTCGAATCTAAGTTTCAAAGCTTGTAGCGTCGGCGTAAAATTGCATGAAAAACTCTCGAGTAAGAAGGTTTCCTTACCATTTTTTCCTTCACCGCTGGAAGACCACTACGGCCCATTAACGTCCCGCTGCTGGGCACGGGCCTCCATTCTCATAGGAGAGAGGAAATTAGAGCTTAGACCCACCACGCTGCTCCAATGCAGGTTGACGGACTTTAACGACTTTTATCATGTTCGTGATAATAACCGTGACCGACGGCTTAACGTGCTCTCCGAAGCACGGGGGTGAAACACCGCCAACTTCCTAAATCCAGGCTAGTACCGAAAATTTCTAGTCAGAAACACCCAACACTTAATTTATGGCCCGACCCGGGACTCGAACCCGGGACCTCGTCGGCCGCAGTAGAAGATGCTAACCACTAGACCAACGAGGCAGTTCGCTGAAAGACGTAATGATGTAATTGTTTAAGCTCTAGTCCCACTAAAGATGCGCGGCACGTAACGCCAAGTATTCTTTGTCCAATTATGTCACAGTGCATCTCCGTACCGCGTGGTTTAAGTGGGCCCAGCAATACAAAGAATATTTGGCGCGGCGCAGCACGTAGCATAGTGTACGTGCATCTGTAGCGGGGCTAGACCTTTGAACGCACAAAGCCCTGAAAACTCACAAATAGGAACCTGTACATTATGTTACAAAACTCACAAAGTTGCGGGAAAAGCTAGTTGATAAATATAATGAAAGATTGATCACCGTTCTTTCGCATCAGATCTTAAAAGTACCATAATACATTTATTCCCTCAAACTTATCTGATCCGGTAACAGCGTCGCTGTTATCTATTAAAATAAAATTAAAAACAAAAACTAAAAAGTCGTAAAAATTAGTTCCAATTTTGGCCACCGGGCCAGATAAGTTAGGAGTCCGTTAGGAGCTGGCTCCTCTCCATTTCCATTAGCAAATGTTTAGCCAAAGTGTTTCCCGAACTTGGACCCATAAACTGCCCCCGGATCGTGTAAGATAATCGTGATCGTAAACGTTTGTCAAACGTACCTATAAACCGACCTCTTTAAAGAGTTCATAGATGCCTGCTCGTCAAAAAGCATGTATGAACTCCTTAACAGTTTGAGGTATACGTTATGAGCTGTCAAATGATTAGGATTGGCTTAGACAGTTGGGCCTTTGGAAACCATTTGCTTTTTATCTTTGTCCACTAACTTCTTTCATTTGTTCGTCCGACCCACGTCCAACGTGAAGTGTTTTTAGTTTTAGTCAGGCTATTTTTTTTGGCGCGACTACAAATTAGCCTTAGGCCCATATTACACTATACTTTATACAGGATCCTATTTCGCACCATAGATCATCATCCTAGAAATATGCTATACTATATTTCTAGAATGATGATTTATGGTGCGAAATAGGATCCTATATATAGTATAGTGTAATATGGGCCTTAGTAGTGATGATGCAGTCTAAGATAGTAGCGGGATAATCTGTTGGGGGTATGGCAGTTACATTAAACCCATACCACAGATTAGGTAATAGTACAGCCCATACCTCAAATTGGTTTCTACACAGCATCGCCCCGGAACGCTAAATACCGGACGGATCGGGCTGAAATTTAGCATACAGATAGCTATTAAGACGTACTTCAAAAACAATTTTTGAAAATTCATACCTAAGCTAATAGATAATCCCATATCGATCCTAACGAGAGCGAAACCACGGGCAAAAGCTAGTTGGCTCTAATCTCCGTTAAAATTGGCGGCGGCAGAAATATCGAGAAAAATCCATCAATAATATTCGTATTAAAAAAATAGTGGTAGTTCAGGGTATACAGAATATTTTTTCTTTGATCTTATCTTGTTTTCCATAACTCTATAAAAATATTGGCTTCCACAAGTAGCAAAATGTTGTTTCATAACAAAAGCAAATAATATAAGAATGGAATATGTAATAAATACTGTTTTATCTCTCTTATCCGCTGAACAAGCAGTCTGAATCAACAACATGAGATGCGGTAACGACGCGGTTACACTTCGAGACATTTTAATATACCTACCTACTGCGAACAAAGATAAAGTTCTTGACGATTTCTATATACATATTATATTTTTTACATATATAGCGAGCAAACGCGTAGGCGTGTCACCTGATGTTATGAGATTACCGCCGCCCGTGAACATTTGCAACACCAGAAGAACCGCCAAAGCGTTGCCGGCTTTTGAGATATTTGTTTATCCGCCTTTTGAAGAGCCCCATATTATAATCATGAGGGAACACAGAAGCTGGAAGCTGTACCTATATAACAAATCTAGATGATGCCCGAGACATGGTCTGCGTGGATTAAGTTTTGTTTGTCTTCCGGCATAAAGAAGCCTATATCCTTCCCCAGGATACAACCTATATCTATACCAAATATCATTAAAATCGGTTAAAAAGCTGGGCCGTGAAAGCTTAGCAGAAATACAGACATACACTTTCGCGTTTTTATTATTTGATACTAGCTGATGCCCGTGACTTCGTCCGCGTGGAATAAGTTTTTTTTAATTCACTCTCCAGGTCTTCAACTATACCCATGCAAAAAATCACGTCGATCCGTTGCTCCGTTGCAGCGTGATTGAAGGACAAACCAACAAACCAATGAACCAACAAACACACTTTCGCATTTATAATATTAGTATGATATCATAGAAACTCCGGCAAGGAATTCCTGTTTAATGACAAATAATTATCATAAAACCGTTCCCACATCACACAGAAAAGATATCTGTTCCATGACCCTTCCCATAAATTAGCCCTTGAAAAACCCCACAATTCATCGTCAGCGGCTTTTCCCGTAATTATGACAAATGCCACGTAAGGAAACACACGTAAACAAATTGCTCCCTTGTAACCCCTTAACTGAGATTAACTTTCGTCGCTTCACACTCTTGACACGTGTTTAGCGAGCTTAATATGCAATTGTGTTAAGATTTGAGCTCAGAACCGTGGAATGCCATGGATTTAGAGCTACACGAAACCTTTGTGCCCGTATCTCAATTTCATTAGGTTCCGTTCCTCAAAAGGAAAAAAGGAACCCATATTGGATCACTTCGTTGTTCGTCTGTTATTCTGTCTGTCAACACCCTTTTTCTCTGGAACGCGTGGAGGCATAAAATTGAAATTAATGTCAAATACTTAGATCTACGGTAGGTTGGAGCTGTAGGTATAAAAATCAAGCTTCTAAGTCAACGCAATAAAAAGATATGGCCATGGATTTTAAAATAGAAACGAAGGTAGGGGTGTGGGATTAAGGTACCCAAACGTTTGCCACAGGGTCAATCAGTGGGATATGGCGAGAGAATCGAAGGCACGTAGACGAACTAATCAAAGAGAAGAAGAAAAGAAAGAAAAACATTTATTTCCAAAATGTGCCACACACAAACAAACATACCTAAAGAGGTAGATCACCCCTGCACCTCAACGATCTAAACAAGATTCCGAATCTAAACAACAACGAAGAGGCGCAGTCAATCACTGACAGCTCGAAGAGTTGCTAAGTAGTGGTAGTAGTTTTTTTTTTTATCCACTACAAGTTAGCCCTTGACTGCGATCTTGCCTGATGGTAAGTGATGATGCGTGCTAACCTGGTAGGGGCATGGCAATTATATTAAACCCATACCCTATTCGGTTTCTACACGGCATTGTACCGGAACGCCAAATCGCTTGGCGGCACGTCTTTGCCGGTAGGGTGGTAACTAGCCACGGCCGAAGCCTCCCACCAGGCCAGACCAGGGAAAATTCAGAAATTATATATTTCCAAACCCTGCCGGGGATTGAACCCGGGACCTCCGCACGTTAAGGCAACAGCGCTCAACACTGCGCTACGGAGGTCGTCAATTCAAGGTGTTTGAATGACGGCTTCGCACCAGAAAGCGCAGCGTTAAACCATGCCCCATTACGTGCACAGACGATCTCAAGCGAGTAGCTGGGAGTCGGTGGAAGCAAGCGGCTCAAGACCCATGCAGAAGACCTTGGTCCAGCAGTGCACGGCTATCTGTTGAGACGACGGTGACGAAATTCTTTCCAGCAAAAAAACGTGATACCTACTCCAAGCACATGCCTCATCTGCATTAAGATAAATGGTTTTTCAGACATTTATCTAGAACTTATTAATAGTGAAAAATTTTGTTTATCTTATAGAGTTTAGGTCGACTGCTATTTATCTCAAAACTAGCGAATGCCCGCGACTTCGTTCGCGTGAATTGAGATTTTTTGGTTCCCGCGGGAACTCTTTAATTTTCCGGAATAAAAAGTAGCGTATGTGTTATTCCAGACTATAATCTATATCTGTGCCAATTTCATCCAGATCCGTTCAGCCGTCGTTGGGGCGTGATTGAGTAACAAACTTCCATTCATCCATACATTCATCTATCCATCCAAACTTTCGCATTTATTATATTAGTATAGATAATGCGCTCCCCTCACTAGACCACATACAACTTAAAACTTATAAATTCCCAAATTGACCCTGTTAGGGATCGAACCTGGAGCCTCCCACTTAAAAAACCACAACGTAAAGTACTTTTGTCTATAGCTTTTATATTAGACGTAGTTATTATTTTTATTACAAGAAGATTGAATGTAAATACCTAAATGAAAATCTATTTTTGACTTCCCAACTCCCAAGGTAAATATTGATCCATACCCTTTATATTAATTATGTTCGAGTGATTTTAATTGGCGTATCTCGGTACGTATCGGGTGGTTGTTAAAACAATCATTACATAATTCCACATTTAAGGTTATAGACGCTTTTAACATACTTAATCCATACTAATATTATAAATGCGAAAGTGTGTCTGTCTGTCTGCTACGCTTCAACGACCAATCTTTTCAACCGATTTTGATGAAATTTGGCACAGAGGTAGGTTGCATCCCGGGGAAGGGCATAGGCTACTATTTATCCCGGATTATTAAGGATTTATTGCAGGAATCAAAAAACCTTAATCCACGCAGACGAAGTCGCGGGATCATCTTCTAGTATTATCTTCAACTATTGTAAATAACTTCAAAAGTTTGTCCGTCTGTATGCTACGCTTGAATATAATATATATAATATTACTATATAATAAAATAATATTTTCAACCGATTTTGATGAAATTTCGTATAGAGGCAGGATACATCTCGTAGAAAGACCCTTTTATCCCGACAAATTAAGGAGTTCCCACGGGAATCACAAACAACCTTTATCCAGGTAGACAAAGTCGCGGGCATCATTAAGTATGGAATAACTAGATGATGGTCGCTACTTCGTTCACGATGCTACCACCAGAGATACCCCTTTACCGCCAAAGCCGTATTTATTAACCGACGTTAATTAATTATTATTTCAATAAATCCCAAATTTATCGTTTGGCTCTAGGTATTGTAATTAATAAACCGACATTCAGCTGAGAACACGTTCCCAATCTACTAGTGAACTAGGCTATCACTGCTACGAAAAACCTACGTAAATATTATAATAAAATAATAAACCGGCCAAGTGCGAGTCGGACTCGCGCACCGAGGGTTCCGTACAAACCTGTAGTAAGTTTTATGACGTATTAAAAACAAGACGAAATGAACCGCAAAACTAACTTTGTTTGTAGAGGTTTATTGTTAATATCAAAAAAACTATGCTAGTTAGAGCGTTGGTTTTATTTTTCCTGTAAAATATACATAAGCTTCTATTGACCATAATTATTTCAGATTTTTCAATTGGTAAACTTCGGAGATAAGGGGGGGGGGACGGTATTTTTTTCGACATTTTCCCCGATAAATCAAAAACTATTATGCATAAAAATAAATAAAAATCTGCTTTAGAATGTAGAATTATAGCCCTTTCATATGATATTCCACTCAGTATAGTTATCATACTTCGAAATTTCAAACCCCCGATTTTCCCCCTTTTTTAATTAAACTAAAAATAATTTTCGATTTGTTTTTATTTTAATGATGTTGGGCCACTATTATACACAACTATTCCAAATTTCATGTCGATAGCTTTAATAGTTACTGAAATAATCGACTGTGACGGACGGACAGACGGGCGGAGAAAGTCACACCATAAGGGTTCCATTTTTACCATTTTGGTACGGAACCCTAAAAATATATATCATACGAGCATAAAGGTCAGCGTACATTACGTCTCCATAATATTCCAAGCTGCGGATACCCTAATATCTTTCTTGCGACATTCGAATCCATTGTTCATTTGATCAAGTTTATTAAATAAAGACCCGCAACATCTGGTCCCGGAGATTGTTTTATATTAATATTCGCTCGGCTTTATGCCCGGGGCTGTATTGGAAATATGGGTTTTTACCCTCCGTTAGCTTTGAAAAATGTTTTAGGTTTTTGTGCGAGACATTTAAGCGTGCCAATATTATGTATTCATATTTGAGTTTCATGATTGATGTAAAATCTAAATCAATTTCTGGAAATATTACCTATTTTGTTTATGAAAAACTATATGATACATGCGGCTTCGCACGCGTGAATTTGCTTGAAAAATCCTATGAGAACTCTTTTATATTCGGGGATAAAAAACCCATATCAATCCGTCTCAACTCTACCAAATTTTGTCAAAATCGATTGAACGGACGTCTCCGGAATGCTAGCTATCTTTATCCAGTTTAGAAGGATAGAGACCTATCAAAACCGGTTAAATGGCAGCAAAGACAGCCAAGCCTATATTTTCTGCAAGAGAAGTGTTTTTACAAAATCTTTATTTATGTTTTTGTCCACAGGTCCTGTTGGAGCTTCAGTTCTGCTTATTATACTTAGCTTCACGGTCAGAGAAGTGTTAAGGTAATTATAACCTTTTTTTTTCAAACAATACAGATTATAAATCAGTGGACGATGCCCACAGCAGTGTGATGGCAGTGAACTGCCTCGTTGGTCTAGAGTTGGTTCGAGTCCCGGGTCGGGCCATAATTGAATATTGGGGTTTTCTGACCACAAATTCTCAGTACTAGCCCGAAGTTAGGTAGTTGGTGGTGTTTCACCCCCGTGCCCCGGAGAGCAGGTTAAGCCGACAGTCCCGGTTATTATCATTAACCCGCATTGGAGCAGCATGGTGGGTCTAAGCTCTAATTCCCTTTCTCCCGTGAGAGTGGAGGCCTGTGCCCAGCATTGGGACGTCAATAGGCTGTAGTGGTGGTGGTGGACAATGCCCGTAACTCGTCCGCGTGATTTTAATTCTTTAGAAAAGGTTGTTTAAAAATCCAGTAGAAGCTTTTCAATTTTCCGGGATTCAAATTTCAAAGTAGCCTATACCAAATTAAGTGAAAATCGGTTTCATGGATGGGCTTTGAAAACGTAACACCTCGTGCTTACTTACTATTATTTATTTTCCAATCCTACTTTACCGTGCTGATTTTGAAATAAACTATATTATTTACCCACGACTGAACGGACATAACGGACGGTGTATGCGTTTGCCCTAAGAAGTTCTGTATTTGTATGTACCTACTTTGTTTGTTTGTGATATTCGCTTCTATGTGCTGCCAACATTGATGTAGCCAAAAGTACCTGCTGCCAATGAAAAGCGACCCTTAGTTAGGTTAGAATTATTCTAAATTAACAAAATGTCCTTCGGTGCGCTTTAAATAAAACAATTATATTCATTAATTCAGTAACCCTTGTTTAATTCCAACATCTAATAACTCCTTCATTACTATTGGTTAACACCCCTTTTTATTTCAGAGAGATCCTCCGATGATGTCTGGCTGAAGGCGACTAGGAGCGGCATTTATGTAAATACAAGAGATTTCAATAAACTAATGATTGTGAACAACTTTATTTATAGTCATGTATAGTTGTTTTATTATTTCAGCCTAGAGTTTGCATAAAAAAAATTAGTAAGGTCTCCAGTTCACATTGGTCCAATGTGCTCGATGAATGTCGGCTAAAATGTCACTGCTATGATACTTTGGTGTGTGCGATTTTGTTACAAAGTAGTATGATTCCGTTCATTGATTAACCGGATAATTCAAGAAACGTTAAAATGATCAAATTAACCAGTCAAATCAGCATAATAGAATCAGAATTTGTAAAAGAAACTATCTTAGTACTTATTATATTATACAGTGGTGGTTTGCAGCGTTTTATGATATGTTATCTTGTTAAAAGGAAATTTGCCGGAGTGACTTATCATTCGATAATATATTATATTATGTTACAGTCCCACACACTTATCTGACCCGGTGGCCAAAATTGGAACTAATTTTTATGCCTGTATAGTTTTTGTTTTTACTTTATTCTTCATATAAACTAGCGACGCGTTTTAACTTATTAAAATAACGGTAATCAAAACCTAAACCGCTAAAATTTTTGATTCTGAGTCAATGACCGAAACTGGGTTGGAAAATTATCCCAAACCCTGGCACCCAATTGATATGATTGATACCCGAATTGATACCAAGCGCACGTCAAAACCCACCATGAAAGTTCGCCAAATGTATTGGACCAATGTATAAAGGGGTATTGTAACCATATTATGCGCCACTATTTCGTTAATTTAATTTCTACAGCTGTAATCTTCATGAATTTTATTTATACTTCTGATCGTATTAAAATTCAAAATGCAGTCATGACTATTTTTTCACACTTAATTCGAAATTATTTAAAACTAGCTGATGCCTGCGACTTCGTCCGCGTGTATTAAGGTTTTTTTGATTCCCGCGGGAGCTCTATAATTTTCTGGGATATAAAGTAGCCTATGTTCTTCCCCGGGATACAAACTATCCCTGTACCAAATTTCATCAAAATCGGTTGAACAGATGGGCCGTGAAAGCGTAGCAGACAGACAGACAGACACACTTTCGCATTTATAATAATATTAGTATGGATTGGCAACAACAATCTCAGGAAAAGCAACAATTTTTCACACCATCGCGTCGTTTCAACCCATTGCATATTATGTGTAGCAACTTATAATAGCTATGTATTTTCCTAATGTGCGGTTAATTTGAAATGGATATATTAATATAAACCTTGTTGATATTATTTTTACAATTAACTTTATTGATGAGTTTTTTCGCTACTTTGCTTTTTTTAGTTTTAGTTTATAATAAATTGGTAGTTTCATATTTCCATAAACAACGAATGCCACATTATACTTACTACGAGTAAACAAATCGATTGAATTAATTTAATATTTTAAAGGTAATAATAGGCATTTAAGTTTAATTTTAAAGTAATCAATGAATGATTATTAGAACAATCATAATAAACATTGGTATATATAAATTATACATTAGCTGTGAATGTATTACTTGTAAATAACTATGTAATATAAAAAATAACTCCTACTGTATTATTAAAATAAATGTTTTGGCATAATAATATTACAGTAATATTACGTAGATGATTACGTAGTAAAAATATATTAGAAAATAGGACAGACAACGTAATAAAAGTATAAATAAAACATTAAAATTAATTTTGATGTACAATATGTGTTATTTTGTCCGAATAAACAATGATGTTATTTTCTCTTTAAATACATAAAGATAAGAAAAATCCTAATAGTTTATTTCAAGTTATAATAAATAATATGATTGAATTGTATGGGATATTGTGATCCTGGTCAGTTATGTAATGACTGCTCTCGTAGAAAATGTTACATTAATATGGTGTAGTAGATTTAGGGGCTTGATATACTATATAATAGTGAGCTAAAAGGATATGCGTCTGAAGTACAGGACCTAATTATGGAACTATAACTTTTATTTATTGCATAACTAGCTGATGCCCGCGACTTCGTCCGCGTGTTATAGGTTTTTTTCGATTCCCGCGGGAACTCCTTAATTTTCCGGGATAAAAAGTAGCCTATGTCACTCTCCAGGTCCTCAACTTTACCCATGCCAAAAATCACGTCGATCCGTTGCTCCGTTGCGGCGTGATTGAAGGACAAACCAACAAACAAACACACTTTCGCATTTATAATATTAGTATGATTATTGTAATTATATAACGCGGAAATCTATTAGCGGAATACGGCTAAGATACTGAAGGAAATTTCCGCTTGACTTTTTCCGCATGACTTATCTCCTAGCTCCATACTTAGTCTCGGTTCAGAGCGGAATTTAGACGCGCATCCTATATGCTTGGTATATCATGTTCCTAATTTATTAATAATAATTAATTATGTACATAAACGTGGCTAAAAGTAATGTATAAGCTGAACGGTATCTAAATTTAACACATACTTCCTTTTAATTGTGACAAAGAATAATATTTTTTTTTTATCCACTACAAGTTAGCCCTTGACTGCGATCTCACCTGATGGTAAGTGATGATGCAGTCTAAGATGGTAGCGGGCTAACCTGTTAGGGGTATGGCAGTTATATTAAACCCAAACCCCTATTCGGTTTCTACACGGCATCGTACCGGAATGCTAAATCGCTTGGCGGCACGTCTTTGCCGGTAGGGTGGTAACTAGCCACGGCCGAAGCCTCCCACCAGGCAATATTATTAAAGTCTAGTTAAATACTTGACGATAATATTATTGAATAGTTAATATTATTATATTATGTACCACTTTTAGAATGAAAACGTCATAGTAAAGTCTGAAAACTTAATTTCAAAATTATTTCAAATATTAATTTAATAATCAAATTCTAGAAATCAATAAAGACAAAAAATAGTAACATTTTTTGTATATCTATATTCTCAATATAAAAGTAATGCACATAAAATATAAATCCTGTACAAAGCTAAAGCATTCAATGCTGAGTTAAATTTATATGTAAGTAGGTAATAATGCCACACGTGAGAGGCATTCCTTCAAAATTATTATTTAATTGTATGTATGATGAAGTAGACAATATTTGTGTAAGTATTCTATTAAAATTATACAGCAAAAGATTACGATTAATTATTATAACATGGTTTTAACATAAAATTCCACAGCAGCCAGAGTAAAATTTCAAGAAAGTAAAGTCACTGTCGTTAGTTACGTGAAGGCCCTGCCTTCATCCGTTGTCCTAGGTCTTAAGGCGTCAGACACGAAACTAGCGACGGCCGAGCGACGGCGACAGCGGGGCGATGGGGTCCGAGAGCTGGTGACGAATATCGGGAATTTCGGGATTTCCTTTAGGCAATCTGAAATTGTGGAAAAATATAATTTCGTTCATTGGCGAATCCAGTTCTGCCAGTCTGGTAGAGCGTTTGTGGTTATTTCGCTACTGCGCAGCATATAACATTTGCAAAAAAAACCGAAAAAACATTTTTTTGGCAACTTGATTATTTTATCTTTAAATTTAAAAACAATACAATAGAAATTAAAGCTAGCTAGCCTAACCTAACTACTATATAAATCATGCCCACGTGGAATGGTGGCGAGAATGCTGGCTGCATTTCCGCGCTGGACAGCCAGGCTGATCCTTTGCGCAAAAAATGAGCCAGCCCTTCTGTCACCAGATGAGGCAATCAACCGCGGTGAAATATCTCGCAAAAAATTTTTGGCACTAAGACTCCACGGCCCCAGGGTCTCCACGGCAAACGGAACAAATATGTAACTCTCTATGAGAGAGGCATACTTCCGCCGCTTGCCGGTTTCAGCCTTTTCTGCTGCGGCTCCCGGCCTTGATGCTGTCTCCCTGATATGACACGGGGCCAATGTGTCTACGCATGTTGCGTCCCACATTAGCGCCCGTCCCCGTTCCCAGGGAACCAGCGTCAATCCATCAGGTCTCTTGCCATCATCCCGACTAATCCCTGCCGGCTCAATGAGCGCAGGAATATCTATGGTGGCAAGAGCCCTTTTGATCGTATCATTGAGAGAGCCATGCCGATAAAGCCTACCAGCGCTCCTTTGGCAAGAGAGTCCGTGAATTCCAAATTTATCGACCTCTTTTCCACACGGACATCTGTGCTCATAGCACAGGGGTGTTCCCAATCTGAGACCTAGAGCCACACGAAAACTTTCGTTATCTAAAAGCGTGCCTAGATTTTTGGATGGCAAGGCATGAAGCCAATACCCGGATTCTTTTTCAGATAAGGCTAGAAGCCTTGCTCGATCTCTTTCACTTGTAAGATTTTGAACCAAATTTGTATGTGTCAGCCGAACCAACGGCACATCCCAAAGTTTTTGGGTGAAACATTCCTTCGGGATGTCGTCATTGGGACACCTGACCTTCCAACTCTCTAGGGCCTCTGTGGCATAGGTCAATGAAACTGAATTAGAATTAAGAATCTGAGAACTAAGCTCTTTTATACTATGCACAGAGGACAGAAAAGCAGGAAGAGCAACACTGGAAATTTTTCTCACGCCGATGCCACCATACTTGACCGGTAAAGTAGCTTGATTCCAGGACTGATCATCAAAACATAAATTTAGAATTTTTTCTAGCGTATCTCTTAAGGTGGCATCCATAATATCGAGTAGTCCAGGAAATTTCCAAATTGGGCTCGCACGAAGTATGTAAATTAATTTAGGTACAAAAAGGCAATATTTTAGGATCGAAAATGCAATGTGAGAATTTAGAGCGCCCAATTTGTCAGAATGTGCCGAAAATGTTCTGATTTTTTTGTCCAAGATTGGTTGTATGGCTTCGCTAAAAAGAGGAGCACCAAGAAGACAAAGTGAATGTTTATCAAGAATCTTAATATTAGGGGCAATTCCGTTAAATAATTCAGAGGCCGATAATATTCTATCTTGCGATAGTTTTTCTGTGAAAAACAGTTCACATTTGGAAAAATTTAGTTCTAAACCAATTTTGCTAAATTGTAGCTTAACACTGTTAAGATCTTTTAGAACGTCATCCACGTTGCCTCCAATGGTTCCATCGTCAAGATACCATATGTTAAATTTAGATGTTAAATTTGAGATATGGTTGTGGATCCCTAAGCTGAACAGGGCTGGACCTAAGGGGTCCCCTTGCTGAACACCTACAGAGGACTTAATATCGCCATCTCCAAAAAATAATTTGGAAGCAGAGCTATAACATTGCCAAACATATGGGTAAATTTCGGGAAGCTGTGTTGAAACTTCGTTAAGCAGAGTTGCCCTGTCCAATGAATTAAAAGCATTCTTTACGTCTACTTTCAGCAGTACTTCAACCTCGCCATTCGCTAAGAAAGTACGAGCCGAATGCACTGCTGCCTCACAACCACCTTTACTGCCAAATCCAACTTGAATAGGTTGGAATTTATCCTTTAGGGTCGAAACTATGTGTCTACACGCTAATTTTGATGCCAAACGGCGAAAAGTGCAGCCAACAGCGATGGGCCGGATCCCACCGTCCTTTTTATTAAAAGCACAGAGCCTCGCGCCGTAAAGGAATGGCAAAAAGGATGAATTTACCATTTTAAATTTTATACTTATAGGATTCGAAAAAATAAATCCCAGACGTTTTTGCCCGTTAAAAAGTATTACCAGACCTCTTTCAAATTGTTCCCGAAATTCGTCGCCAGCTCTCCGACTAAACGCATCACCCCGCTACCGCCGTCGCCCCGCTACCGCTCATTTCGTGCCGTACAAATAAAAACAGAAGCGATGCCACGCGACGCCACGCGATACGACGCCACAGGAAATGACAGACGTATCTACGTGACAACGTAGGCTACGTTACAGCCAGCTACTTTTTGATACTATCGCATCGCGACGTTTCGAGTCGCGGTGTCGCGTTTGTCGCTCACTTAGAACAACGGGTTACATCAGCGACAAACACGACCAAGCTACTCACTACGATGCGACGCGACAGTATCAAACTTTTTTTTTGCTGTTAGGGGTATCGCAGTTACTTGTATATTAAACCCATATCCCCAAACCGTTTCGGTATCGTACCGGAACGCTAAATCGCTTGGCAGCACGTCTTTAGCATTGGTGTGGTAACTAGCCACGGCCTCCCACCAGGCCAGACTAGAGAAAATTCAGAGACAGCGAACCCGGGAACTTCTACTTAAAAGACCACAGCACTCACGAACTTCTGTAACTGATGGTTTAATTTTATACAAAAAATGTTTTTTATGTTTTACTGGCTGATGCCCGCGACTTCGTCCGCGTGGTTTAAGTTTTTTTGATTCCGGCGGGAACTCCTTAATTTTCCGGGATAAAAAGTAGCCTATGTCACTCTCCAGGTCCTCAACTATATACCCATACCAAAAATCAGGTCGATCTATTGCTCCGTTGCGGCGTGATTGAGGACAAACCAACAAACACACTTTTGCATTTATAATATTAGTATGATTTGTAGGATGATCGTATGAGTGCTTTGTAGCGATTCTTTAGATTTACGTCATTTTAGAAAAAAAAATCAGGAATGCAACTGAGCATCATATAGGCATACACAGATGAAACGCTCTACATAATATTATTACTCTTGAGATATCAATAATCATGATCCAACAATATATTTACGTATATTATGAACTTAATGCTTTTTTTTGCTATAAAAATTGAAAAGCTGACGAATTTTATGTCAAAAATTAATTAATTGACATAGTGTTAAAAATAAATTAAAAATTGTAATTTAACATGTGACTAAATCTAAGGATATTATATAGTAATCTATTTATTGTTAGAGTTAATCTCTAATTTTGTTTCTGTATAATGGTTTTACTATAGCTGTTAGTATAGTGATTGTGTTGTTTTAAAAAATAAATTTTATACGGAGTCGATTCTTGCTCTATATTGTTTTTGCTCAATATTAATGCGATTTCTTTTTAAGACGTTAAATAAACGATTGAAAATATGAAACTGTTCTTATTTCATAATCTCTCTCACCCTCTAGACGTCTCTAAAATTCCATCATTGTGTGTTATTTTTTGTTTCGAAAACTAAATTATAGTAAAGAAGTAGCATCAGGGATAATGGGTCCTAGTAACATGAAATAAAATTTGATAGACGAGAGATGGAGAGAGAAATTAAGTGTAACTATACTAGATGAATAAGATAACAGCTTGGTTTTCGCTTTAAATTATTATAACAAAGATAGTCTTAATATAAAAGGTTTGAAAATCTGATAACAACTTGACGTTCCATCCCCAGTCTTTGCGTTTGCTTATCGACAAAATTACAGGAATAAATTACAGGTATTACAGCGAAATTACAGGCGTACAAGTGCGGATATCCGACCGGTGGGTGTTAAGACGCGAAGGAAATATCTGCTACAAATAGCTAATTTTAAAAAATCAGCGTCCCGCTTTATACTCGACACTGTTTATAGTGAAACAAAGTCCATATAAAAAATACATCCTTTGCAACTTAATATTTTCCAAACACTTATCCCACAAACGTATCTTGCCCGGAGGCCAAAAGTGGAACTAGTTTTCCCTTAGCCTGTTTAGTTTTTGTTTTTATTTTATTTTTAATATTTACAGCGACGCTTTCACCGTCAGATAAGTTTGTGGGACTTAATGGTTGTAACATGGGTTGAACAGCAATAATAAATTTTATAAAACCTTATTCTGAACGAAGTTTGACTTCTTTGAAGTTTTACACAAAAATTACAGATGTTGACTTATACTGTGCAAGGGAGTGGTCGGAGCTGACTTCTAAAGGGTTTCATTGCTAGTAAACTTATGACAATAATATGGTCTGGACACACCTTTATTTCCTTATTTTAAGTATGCTGATAGTCAAAACTATAGTGCATACCAATGACTGATGACTATAAAATATGTTAGCACATTTGATTATATTAATATTATCAGCTACATGTAGAGGGCAAAACAATATTTAACATTTGATAAAGTTATTTATAATTAAATTGAACAAACGCAGCAATGCACATTAATTGATAAGTAAAAGGATATTCCAATACATTTAAGTGACATAGATACTGCGATGTTGCATTTATACTCACGCACAACATGCCATCAAAAGAAGAAGTACCATTGAAAGAGAAAAATGAAAAACCAAGAAAGAAAACACTTAAAGAGAAAATAGCGTACATCAAAGCAAACATTACAATAGAGCCTGTTTTAATTACCTACGTTGTACCAGGAGTTCTAGCTAGATTAGCAACTCAAAATTTAAATCTAGATAAAGCTTGTCGAGTTAACTTAAAATATGGCGACAAAGTGTGTGATGCTCTTATTGCAAAAGAAGGAACGTCATACCAGAAAGAAGAATTGGCTGTACAGGAACTTATTGCTTCAATGGAAGCGTGGAAAAACTTTATTTTAACTGCGATACCGAGTTTATTAATTCTATTCATAGGAGCATGGAGTGATCGAACTGGAAATAGGAAGATATGTATTCTACTGCCAATATTCGGAGATCTGCTGATGTGTTTGAGTAATATACTTAATGCTTACTTTTTCTACGAGCTACCTGTGGAAGTGACTATGTTCTTAGAAGCATTTTTACCAGCAATAACTGGTGGTTGGATAACAACATATATGGGAGCTTTTAGTTACATTGGTGAAATGTCCAGTGAAGAAACGAGGACTTTCAGAGTTGGTGTAGCAAATCTTTGTCTAACTGCTGGTACACCAATTGGAACTGCCCTTAGCGGGATATTGTTGAAACATATTGGGTATTATGGAGTTTTCACGACAAGCTCGGTCTTATTTTGCTTTAGTATCTGTCATGGATACTTTTTCATCAAAGATCCGGAACGGCCAATAACTGATAAAAAACAGGTAGCCTAATTAGATCATAGTATTATACTTTAATAATATTATACAACAATTTCCTGATACTTCACGAGTGTCTATAATCGTGAAATAGAGGTGAACTGTCTATATATATTTATAGATGCATAAACGGATTAACGTAAAGCTTAAAGTTCTAGAAACTTTAGATTGTGAATTTATGCTCTCTGACTGCCTTTCGGTCGTACAATATAGAAATGAGTTTTAAATAGTGAGATTGAATGGAATCTAATAAAGAACCTTTATTTATTTAAGGATCAAGCTGGTTTTTGTGGATTTCTTAAATCATTTTTTGACATAAAACATGCCAAAGACACATTAACTGTAGCGATCAAACCAGGACCTAACCGTCGCAGACTAAAATCAACTTTGGTCCTATCTTCGATTGCTTTCATATATGGCCCGGCATATGGTAAGTGAGCATCAATCCATACTATTAAACGGAACGCTTTTTATCTCACATAATTTACATCTTTATAATTAGAAGTTCATACAAACACGGCCGCCATAAACAAGGATATCTCATCGCGTCCCCGACCCGTGTTGCCATCTCGAAGACCACAGAGGCAATAATATGCATAATCATAATATAATGCATTGTACAAACTCGTTTTAATTTCCCGTGGAACCATACTTAATAGGTAGTGTAAATGCGTTTTAAAAATGTTTACGGGAATTTTAAAAAACTGAAATCATCGCGGACGAAGTCGCGTGTATAACGTGGTATAACGTAGTAAATAACGTAATAATATTATGAACAAGAAAATAAATAAGCATTGAATTAGTAATAAGTAAGCACCAACATCTCCTTTTCTTTTAGTAAATAATGAAGATTCTACAAGCTCTCACTTAAAACATGTTAGTTCTATCGCGGTCTGTTGGCCTGGGCATAAACTTTTCCAACTTCTTGTACTGTAGTAATAAAACATAAATTTTCTATATACCTAGTAGAGAAATAATTAACCTTATACTTAACCTTACATATTTTAGATCTATTTGATCTAAAATATGTAATGTAATGTTAAATGACATTAGTAACAAACAATAATAAAAAACATAAATATGCATAAGAAATATTTGTCTTCAGATAACGTTACACAAAGTTATCACTTGATAAGAAAAAAATGTGGAAGTTATCCCAATGCAGAAAAACTCACAAACAATTAATCATTTCATGCAAATTCACACACAAGTCACAACATGGCAATAAAGGAAGAGGAACCATTAAACAAACAGATAAAAGTACCAAAACAGAAAACATTTAAAGAGAAAATAGCACATATAAAAAATAACATAACAATCGAACCTGTTTTAGTGACGTATGTAGTGCCAGGGGTCCTAGCGAGATTGGCGACTCAAAATTTGAATCTTGATAAAGCTTGTCGAGTTAACTTAAAATATGGTGACAAAGTGTGTGATGCTCTTATTGCAAAAGAAGGAACGTCATACCAGCTAGAAGAATTGGCTGTACAGGAACTTATTGCTCCAATGGAAGCGTGGAAGAATTTTATTTTAACTGCGATTCCGAGTTTACTGATCCTCTTTATAGGTTCATGGAGTGACAGAACAGGAAAAAGAAAGATATGTATCCTTCTGCCAATAGTCGGAGAATTATTGATGTGTATAAGTAACATACTCAATGTATACTATTTCTATGAGATACCAGTACAAGTGACTATGTTCTTAGAAGCAATTTTTCCAGCTGTAACTGGTAGTTGGACTTCAATTTATATGGGAGTTTTCAGTTATCTAAGTGAAATATCTAGTGAAGAGACAAGAACATTCAGAGTGGGAATAGGAAACTTGTGTTTGACTGCCGGTAGACCAATTGGAACAGCCCTGAGTGGTATACTGTTGAAAGAAACTGGATACTATGGAGTATTTACGATAAGTTCACTTTTGTTTTGCTGTAGTATTTTTCATTGTTACTTTTACATCAAAGATCCAGAACGACCAAAATCAGATGAAAAAAAGGTAACCTTTGGTAAAATTAAGTAATATTTTTCCAAAAACAGTCCTAAAAAAACAATACATTCATCAAAATGATTATTATCTAAGAGAAATTATACAGATACAAAATATTACAATAAAATAATATTTTTTTAGGATGCAATCGGTATTTGTGGATTTCTAAAATCGTTTTTTGATATCAAACATGTCAAAGATACTCTGACTGTTGCATTTAAATCAGGACCTAATCAACGCAGGATAAAGTCTGTTTTACTTTTGTCTTGTCTTGCTTTCGTGCATACACCAATAGTTGGTAAGTAAACATGAAATAACAATATTTGCCCAACTCAGAGATGAAGGAAAGGTACTAACGTGCCAGACTCAACTGTAGGAAAACAAACTGGGAAAGCATCTGAAAGTAAAGTAATAATAACAATAATATAATATGCATATAATATTGTTTGCGTAATACTAAGAACAGAACATAACTTTACGTAACTTTTGTCTACATAACAGGCGACATAAATGTTTTTTTAAACAACTTTTATTTGCATTCCATTTATGCTATCCTGTTGATTATCAAAATGATTCTCAAAAAATACCTAGCTCGACAAGATTTCAAAAAAGTTTATGCCCTAGCTATAAATTCTTAAAACTTCATCTCGTAAGATAATACAACGAAATTAGAAAATATAGATTGGTGCTTATTATAATATTAAACTAAAAGCAGGATAAAAGCATTGCTACGAGCTCAGATTAAATACCTATCTGAGGCCTATTGCGCATTATAAGAAAATGTCTTGTGTCTTATATTTTATACTAGCTGATGCCCGCGACTTCGTCCGTGTGGTTTAAGTTTTTATGATTCCCGCGGGAACTCCTTAATTTTTCGGGATAAAAAGTAGCTTAAGTCACTCTCCAGGTCCTGAACTATACCCATGCCAAAAAACACGTCGATCGGTTGCTCCGTTGCGGCGTGATTGAAGGACAACCAAACAAACACAAACACACTTTCGCATTTATAATATTAATATGATTGTGCGCGTCTGATTCGACACAAGAAAAAATATCTTTTAATATGTATGGTCTCATACAACAACCACTGCGACTGAATTTCTTATTAGACAATTCTTCTAAGAAACAAGCAATTTTCAATGCGGAATTATTAGGCCTGAGGTTACGAGTTTAGTACAGAATACTAACTATTTGGATATCGTATTTTTATGTTACAATTATGATGAATGATGATTAATCATCGCTTAGGTACTATTATTAAAGCTAGGTATAGGTAAATAATTGAAGTTACTAATTATACAATAAATATAATATCGAATATCGTAGAATATATTACCATTAAAATTTAAAAAATATGTATGTCTGTCTTTTACATTGTTACTACACGCCTGCTAAACAGAAAGCGGAAAATTTAAAAAATATAGGTACGCACCTTTTTGTCCCGGAAATCAAAAAGATGAATCTCCTTTTCAAACTCGTATAATAATAATTAATAATAACTACACAAAGAAAAACAAGTCGTTTTGTAAGGTATTTCAACCCCTATCCATTTGATTTTTATTATTACTTTTATTTGTATTTCAAGTTGAGTTAGTTCTTAAAAGTAAAGTTGTAGAATATAATTATGTTTAATATGAACCAAACTTTCCAGGCGAGTACACGGTGCGGTATCTCTTCACTCGGTACCGCTTCAACTGGGATGCTCTCAAATACAGCTTTTATAATACTTTCTACATTTGCATACACGCCTTGGGTGAGTGTAGTTTTATTTGTACTTGAATATATTGTAAGGCTTGCATGGAAAAGTTTGTTTTCCTCTTTATTTGTCCGCACCAAACCTACCATACCTAGCACGAACTAGATATTTTTCCGACTGCAACAGAGCAAAGAAAGGATAATCTATCATTGTTATGTATTTATTTATGTTCCACCGCAGCATTGCTTTAAAATGTGACGTCGGCTTTGCCTTGCCCTAGTCTTGAATGTAGACGAATTTTTTTTTGCATCCCAACGATCTTAATCTAGAAGCTACTATGATAAACTACCTACTATGGTTCAATGTTGTTCTATGGAATGCCTTATTTAAACAGTAAATGTCTGTAGGCTGATAATATTATGAAACTTAATTTATTGGTTACTAATACAACCAACTACTATAAGTACTCTGGAGCACTCTTAGGAGACTCTTATGACCAATTAAATTACTACATAAAGAGACTACCCCAAAACAAGACAAAAAATGGTACTTAAAAAACTTTGACGAAAATAATGGTTACATATTCAATTATAAGACATTTTGTACGTTACTGTTTTAAAGTTTGGGTTTTTGTACATAGGTATTTTCTGTTTCCAGGTGCTTTGATCTCAATCAGTATATTTAGTAGGAAATGGAAATGGGGAGATGCAACACTAGGTCTAATATCAAGCTGCAGCAAAATCGTCGGCGGATTAGCAACAGGTCTTGCTAGAAATTCCTTAGAGATGTATATTGGTAAGTCAAATGGTTTGGTTTCTTTCTTTAATTTTTGACCGAACGATGTCTCTAAATTTATACCCATGCAAAAAATCACGTTAATCCGTGGCTCTGTTGTGGCGTGAATGAAGGACAGACTCTATTACATCCTTGGGGATAGAAATTACAAAAATTGTGAAATACGTATTTCATAATATTAAAACGTAAGCCCAAATACAAAGTTTCATGGCTATAACTTGAAAAACGATGGAATTTCCTCCTATTTTACCCCTTTGGGGGTAGAATTTCGAAAAATCCTTTCTTAGTGGATACCTACTCTTCACAAAGAACACACCCTCCAAATTTCATGTCTCTAGAACTAGCGGTTTAGGCTGTGCGTTGATATATAAGTCAGTCAGTCAGTCAGTCAGGACTTTATATATTATATAGATTAACTTCTGAGTTAGTGAACGTAATTACTTTTTTAAACATAATAATTATGTGACCTGATAGCCACGCTAGTCCAATGCGGGTTGGCGGGCTTTAACGACTATTATCATGTTAGTGATAATAACCGGGGCCGACGGCTTAACGTGCTCTCCGAGGCACGGGGGTGAAACACCGCCAACTTCCTAACTCCGGGCTAGTACTGAGAATTTCTAGTCAGAAAAACCCAATACTTAATTGTGACTCGAACCCGGGACCTCATCGGCCGCAGTCGAAAATGCTAACCATTAGACCAACGAGGTAGTTACCATTAAGAATGCAGGGTTTCAATTGATGGAACACCCACCATATCCACCAGACCTCGCCCCTAGCGATTAATATTTATTCCCTTATATATAAGAACACATCCGAGGCACCAAATTCTAGAACAATGCCGAGGTCAAGACTGCGTTTGCGGTTGGAGGTGCGGTTTTTTGAGACTCAAGAACAAGATTTTTTTAGCCGAAATACAATCACTTGAAAACCTTGAGGAGCGATATACTCGTACCAAATGTATTGAAGTAGATGGAGATAATAGTGAAAAATAATATAATATTTTGCTTGTTTAATTCTTGTGGTTTTTATAAAATTACCGGAAACTCTTTGATCGCCCATAGTTTATTTAAGATGTATGTGTTTTTTCCAGCTGTTGCTATCGAAATGTTTAACGCAACTTCGTTCACTGCTTTGAGATCCATATCATCTAAACTTGCTTCTACCGATGAATTAGGTATCGTATAATATTTTTCTTTTAAACAGTTTTGTATTATTTCTATTTAAAGATATTCTTTCTTTATATTCTTTCTTAATTGATATTAAAAACTTTACTACTACTCTTATTAATTAACTAATTATTATAACTAGCTAATGCCTGCGACTCCGTCCGCGTATGGCTGAGCGGTCTCATTTACGCCTTAATGGATTTTTTTTAATCCACTACAAGTTAGCCCTTGACTGAGATCTCACCTGATGGTAAGTGATGATGCAGTCTAAGATGGTAGCGGGCTAACCTGTTAGGGGCATGGCAGTTATATTAAACAAATACCCTTATTCGGTTTCTACACGGCATCGTACCGGAACGCTAAATCGCTTGGCGGCACGTCTTTGCCGGTAGGGTGGTAACTAGCCACGGCCGAAGCCTCCCACCAGGGCAGACCAGGGAGAATTCAGAAATTATAAATTCCCAAAGTGACCCTGCCGGGGATCGAACCCGAGACCTCCGCACGTTAAGACAACAGCGCTACACACTGCGCCACGGAGGTCGTCATTTATTATTTTTTATTTTATTGTGTTCGGAAAACTTACAGCTACAACAAATATGGATAGACAAATAAAGAACAAGTATAACGCCAATTACAAGTTTTCACAGATAGAGAAATTGATCCAGCCGTTCACGCGTGATGCCGTGACCAAGGGAAATAGGGATTCATTTTTATATATTATATAGAGATAATATAATTATATTCTTTATTTATCATAAATAAAAATTCTTTTTTGTATGATTTCAGGTAAAATGACTTCTGTATTCAATTTAACTGAGGTTTTGACATCAATGGTATTTGGACCAATGTACTCGTGGATTTACATGATGTCCCTAAAAATCGATTCTGGGATTATTTATTACTGTAGCACCGTGCTGACTGTACCACCAATTCTTATATTTGTGTAAGTTTTTCTGTTGTTTTATAATAACAAACATCTTGAGGCGCTCTCAAAATTCAAGGTTAGGCGTTTTAAATTCTCAGTATTGTAAAAACTTTTATTTATAGCTATAAATTAAAGATTTAGTAGTTAATAAAATGCAATAGTGAGGCCGTGAATCCGTAATCCATATCCATACTAATATTATAAATGCGAAAGTGTGTCTGTCTGTCTGTCTGTCTGTCTGTCTGCTACGCTTTCCCGGCCCATATTTTCAACCGATTTTGCTGAAATTTGGTATAGAGGTAGGTTGAATCCCGGGGAAGGACATATTATCATTTTATCCCGGAAAATTAAGGAGGTCCCGCGGGAATCAAAAAACCTTAATCCACGCGGACGAAGTCGCGGGCATCATCTAGTATACTATATTTTTGCTCACACTTTTTAAATTTTACTACAAGAAAACAATATCTAAGATTTGAAATTTAAATTTGTCTTTAACAAAGTCATGAACAACATTCCGTTCATCTGATCGTTTCGTACCGCGTTTCGACCTGCGTTTGCGTATTTTTCATCCGATTGAAACTTTGTACAGTTATTCTAATCACTTGCTTTTAGCAAAAAACACCATCAACGTAGATGGCGTGCGATTGGTTTAAATAAAAGAGGAAACGCCGCTTACCAGGTATTTGTTTTCTACTCATTTTGGTTGTTTTCAGATGGTTCTATATCCAAAACAGAAAGGAAATACAAGAAAAGAGTACAAAAAGTGATCTAGATGGTAATGAAAAATCTAAAAATGATGAACTCAAAGTTAAAGAAGATTGCTTAGTTAATAGTATTGACTTGAACGATGGATTGTACTTTGTTGAGTAAAGTTTTAAGTAGGTATTTATGTTTTTACTTTTAAGTTTTTTTTGTATGATAATTTCAGTATTTTAATGCGTCTTACTTCTTAAAAATTTTTCTTGTTTGTATAAGCTAATGTTTAACATAATTTCTATAAAGTATAAGACAGGAGAATTAAAAGACCCTCCAGTGCCAAAAAAGATCAGCAAAAGAGCAAAGTTTAAGTCATTAATGAGCTTATCTTCTGCCACATTTTTTAAATTTCTTATTGGCTGGTGAGGTTTGAAGTCAGATGGGGACGCCCCTGTTGCAAAACGTAAGATATTTATCCCGAAAATATCTCATGTCCCATGGAAAAACGGAAAAATAAAAAAATCTACGCTAAAAAAAATGCGGACAGTGGTATATTTTTTGTTTAGAGAATATCATAGTCGGTATATTCCTATTTGTATTACATAATCTTGCATTGTCAATAGACAAACTTCGTACAAAAGAGAGGCGGAGGTGTCACTAAACTTGAGAGTTTGTGCCTGTCTTCATACTTGTAGCAAAGTTTCACGTCGCCGGGAAGATCAGAATTTGTCATATTGTGTTCGGAATTTTTAGAATAAGTACAAAAAGTTTTTCTAAATAAAATTGTAATAAGATCTTTTATTTTCGAGTTTAATTGTTATCGTTACTTAATATTTTATTCTTCGAGTTGTTTTAATATAACTTTCAAATTAAGTTGCCTTAATTTAAAAATTACATAATATTTAAAGATTTATAGACTTTTAGCCTCTAGTTATCAGCTAATAGGGAAACCAGAACACAAAGAATAAATTCATTTTTTATTTAATTTAAAGCTTTAGCACTGGGAAGATTATTACAGTGATTTGAATCAGTTTAAAGCTCATTGTTTTCTTGCCGTGTATCCACCACCACCACTACAGCCCACTAACGTCCCACTGCTGGGCACAGGCTTCCACTCTCATAGGAGAGAGGGAATTAGAGCTTAGACCCACCACGCTGCTCCAATGCGGGTTGGCGGGCTTTAACACTATTATTATCGCTCTTAACGTGCTTAACTTAGCTTAACGTGCTCTCCGAGGTACGGGGATGACGAACCGCAACTTCCTAACTCCAGGCTAGTACTGAGAATTTCCAGTCGGAAAACCCCAATACTTAGTTATGGCCCGACCCGGGACTCGAACCCGGGACATCGTCGGCCGCAGTTAAACATGCTAACCACTAGACCAACGAGGCAGTTGCCGGTATATCAATCCTTTATTTCCAGTAATTATCAAATAATATCCACAGAGATTTGTCGTCAGCGTAGGAGATATTATAGTGCATAAGAGTCTGCGTAAACACAGGTGCACTCTCTATTCCCTCACTCTCAGTTGCTCAGTTTACAACACCGACGCAATGTCGCCTGCTTATCGGTTTTTTATCGGATATACCATGGGGAGTGTGCTCTGGAACTTCACAACCTTGTTCCTCCTTCTCCGTTCTACCACAGAACAGCGAGAAACCGTCAGCGTTGGCACCCCTATGTGGTTGACGTCCAATTTGCTCGCACGAAACATTAATTGTGCTCGACGTTTCTGATACGAACCGCTAGGGTGTGGAACACCCTCCCAGCGCACGTGTTTCCTGCCACTTTTAACTTCTTAGTACCTTCAAGGCAAGAGTGAATAGGCATCTTCTAGGCAAGCGCGTTCCAACCTAGACCTCATCATTGCTTTGCACTAAGCATGATTGTCGTCAAGCGCAAGCCTATCACCAATAAAAAAAATAAAAAAAACTCTCATAGCCCGAATAGTTGGTGAAAATTCGAAACGACCTGAGGTACATATGGCGCAGGCCCGAAGGCTTAAGGTAATAAAGGCATGAGACATCACCTACTTGCTAACTCGACAATGGTACCTATTGACAATTACTTAACTTAATTAATTACTACTTAATTATGGCCAACCTGGAATTAGAAACCCAGGACCTCGTCATAGACAGTTGAACATGCACACCACTAGACCTACCAAGCAACCAACAATACGTATATAATTAAATGATAGATTAGTAGAGTATATAGTTATATGATATGCAATAGGTTCTGCACACTAATAAAAAATCTAAATTACTTCGAATAAACAACAGTAGTTCTAGACAGTAGCATGATGCATATTTAAACTATGATAGCGATATAATAAAAGAAATAATTCCCGCAAATTTTGATAAGGTAAAAATATCACACTTGCTTAAATCTCATTGACATCAAAATATCTGATACAAGCTGACGCAAAAAATGGTCACAAGAGAAGAAGAGCCTTTGAAACAGCAACATGAGGATGTTGCATCAAAGAAATCATTGAAAGAGAAAATATTATATATCAAGGACAATATAACAATAGAGCCCCTACTTCTAACGTATATTATGACAAGTATCATAGGAAGGTTAGCAACTCAAAATTTGTACCTTGATAAAGTTTGTAGAGTTAATTTAAATTATGGTGACCAAGTGTGTGAGGCTCTGATAGCGAAAGAAGGCACGATGTACCAGCAAGAGGAATTGACTACACAGGAATTTGTTGCATCAATGGAAGCGTGGAAGAGTTTTATTTTAACCGCGATACCCAGTTTATTAATCCTATTCATAGGCTCATGGAGTGACAGAACTGGAAATAGAAAAATCTGCATTCTACTGCCCATAGCTGGAGAATTATTGACATGTTTAAGTAACATACTCAGCGTATATTATTTCAAAGAGATACCAGTGCAAGTGGCTATGTTCTTTGAAGCATTTTTTCCAGCAATAACTGGTGGATGGACAACAATTTACATGGGAAGTTTTAGTTACATCAGCGAAATATCAAGCAAAGAAAACAGAACTTTTAGAGTGGGCCTTGCAAATCTTTGTTTAACGGCCGGAGGACCTATAGGTACAGCCATTAGTGGGGTATTGCTGAAATATACGGGATATTATGGAGTTTTTACAATATGTGCGCTCCTGTTTTGCTCTAGTATTGGCTTGGGATTAATTTTCATTAAACATCCAGAAAAACCAACAGCTACCAAAGAAAAGGTAGGCAATATTCGAAAATAATAATCACTTAATCTTCTTCATCACCAACATTCATCAATTCAATAATTCGCTGACTCACTATTGAGGACGAGGCTCCTAACAAAGAATTCGGTTTGCCCATAGTCCACCACGCTGGCTAAGTGATAATTGGTAGACTTAATTTACCTTTGAGAACGTATTATGAAAATTTCTTTGATAGGCAGGTTTTCTTCACGATGTTTTCCTTCACCGTCCGAGAAAGTGCTTTAAACGCACGTAACTCAGAAAAGATATAACAACTGATCCCCTGACCATTCGAATAGGAGGCTGAACGTCTAGGCCGACCACTAGGCTATCATAGCTCCTCCTTCCACATATCACTACGCTAGTCTAAGTTTTTACATTACGTCGAGGTAAAATGACGAAGATGAATAAACCTTACCGACATTGATTTAGAGCTCAATTTCGTGTATGTATTGACAGCCAGCGCTCCAAACGATACATTTCGAAATTTAAAAAAAAAAAAAAAAAAAAAATACGCGCCGAATTGAGAACCTCCTCCTTTTTATTAGACGCGTATTTCGCATTTCCTCATCATTTACCTTCCATTTCTTTCTAGTTTTTAATGGAAATATGTTTATACGTACAATGTGATGACTTTCAGCTTACATTAAAATCAATGATTTTAGGATAAAGTGGGCATCTGTGGATTTCTAAAGTCATTTTTTGATATTAATCATGTCAAAGATACTATGACTGTCGCATTCAAATCAGGACCCAATCAGCGGAGGATAAAATCCATTCTCATCTTGGTTTCTATTGCTTTTGTATTCGGGCCATGGAGCGGTAAGTACCTAACTATCCCCACTAATATTATAAAATATGCGAGAGTGGGTTTGTCTGTCTGCTACGCTTTAACTCTTCATATCTTCAACCGATCCATATTTTCAACCGATTTCTTTGAAATTTGGTATAGTAATCTAAATATATAAAAGGAAAAGGTAACTGACTTACTAATCTATCAACGCACAGGTCTAACCACTGGACGGTGCGGGCTGAAGTTAGGCACAGAGATAGATTATAGTCTGGAATAACACTTTTTATCCCGGAAAATTAAAGAGTTCCCGCGGGAACCAAAAAACCTTAACTCACGCAGACGAAGTCGCGGGCATTAGCTAGTAAATTAATATTTCTTGAAATTATTAAAACGACGAAATAACATAATGTAAACAAATAAAGACAGTAATTTTATCATCATGCAGTATTTAAAATACTAAGCTTTGAAGATAAAAGATACTGCTAGTAATTATTATTATTATCAAATATCTCAAGTCATATACACAGATCTACATTTCTTTTGTCGTGTCTCAAAATCCCTATCAATAATCCACGCATGTCGCCCGTTGTCATCGGTGAGCGACAAACGCGACACCGCGACTCGATACAACGCGACGCGACAGCATCAAACAGTAGAATAGAATAGAATAGAATATTTTTATTTGCATAATTGTAAGTAAAGTAATGTGTTATTAATATAATTTATGGTGAGCAAGTTACAATCAGCCATGCAATGGCGTGCAAAATACTTAAAATTATCAAATTAATAGCAAATTAGTTTAAAATCGGGAATTCTTAAGTTTTAAAATTTAAGAAGTCTTTTACATGATAAAAATTAAATATTATAGCCATTTATTTAACTTATTTTTAAATAATTTAATTGGTAATGCCTATCTTTTGGCAGCTTATTGTAAATTTTTACACATAATTTTTTCAAATAAAATTCCGTCCTCGGCCGACACTGCAACACAAGCGTCTGTGTTTCTAGTACACCGTGGGTAGATATCATACTAATATTATAAATGCGAAAGTGTGTTTGTTTCTTGGTTTATTGGTTTGTTGGTTTGTCCTTCAATCACGCCGCAACGGAGCAACGGATGGACGTGATTTGTGGCATGGGTATAGTTGAGGACGGAGAGTGACATAGGCTACTATTTATCCCGGAAAATTCCCGCGGGAATCAAAATAAATTAAACCACGCGTACGAAGTCGCGGGCATCAGCTAGTCGCTAAATAAACTATGGTTTTCTCTCACGAACACGGATATTTCATAAATGTATAAACTAGGCAGTGTTAAAAGATTTAATTTTACGAAGAGAGGTTTGCAAGATGTTATTGGCGAGACTGTAGCTGACCCTTCACGTGGCCTACGTTTTCGCGTGAACAAATTTTGACATTTTCTATGGCGTCGTATCGCGTCGCGTCCCGACGCGTCGCTTCTGTCATCTAAATCTGGGTTAAATCTAATCCATGATCCAAGAGCAGCTCCAAAGGCTCACCTGACACATTGACAAGAAAGTGACTGACTGACGGGACGAGTGGCCTAGTTGCGCCAACGCATATCAGTCGATTGCTATTGTTAAGCAACGTTGACCCAAGTCGGTAACTGGATGGGTGACCGAATTTGGTAGTCTGAATTTGGCATTTTCGCTACCTGTGTGCCTCGGAGAGCACATTAAGCTGTCGGTCCCGGTTATTATCTCTAACATCTGATAATCAGATAAATATTATAAATGCGAAAGTTTGGATGGATGTATGGATGTATGGATGTATGGATGTGTGGATGTATGGATGTATGGATGTTTGTTACTCAATCACGCTCCAACGGCTGAACGGATCTGGATGAAATTTGGCACAGAGATAGATTAAAGTCTGGAATAACACATAGGCTACTTTTTATCCCGGAAAATTAAAGAGTTCCCGCTGGAACCAAAAAACCTCAATCCACGCGAACGAAGTCGCGGGCATCAGCTAGTAGATAATAATTGTTAAAAACCATTTGTAATAGTACCTACTCTTAAGTCGTATGATATCCCAAGTAAACGCCTTCCTTTATGCGATTAATGGAAAGGGGTTACGACCCCCAGCAATGAGGAATACGACGCAGAGAGAGAACGGCCACGGCCGAAGTAGGGTGGTGACTAGCCACGGCCGAAGCCTCCCACCAGGCAAAAACTACTAAGTACTAAGTATATTCATTTTTTTTATTGCAGAATAGGGTTGCGCTTGACGACAATCATGCCTAATGCAAAACACTGTTATGGTCTAGGTTGGAGCGCGATTGCCTAGAAGATGCCTATTCACTCTTGCATAGAAGGTATATTTGAATAAAACATGGCAGGAAATACGTCTGCTGTCAGAGCATTCCACACATAAGTGTGCTGTTCGTAGTAACATTGAGTTAAACTGTTTCGTCTACTAGTACTAGTGGTTCGCCCCGAACCGAGACCTCGCGGTATCAATAAACTTGTACAGAGCGCCATCTATTGGCATCATTGTGAAGTTCTGTTAAAAATACTGAAGCCCATTAAATTTAATAATTTCGTTTCCTTATAATATTTATCTAATTTTAGTATTTGTTGTTCAAGTACAGGATAATTCAAATAATTGATAAGATTCAGGCTCAGCCTTTCAGAAAATTAGAGGTCAACTTTGGACGTTAGAAAATCTCCACTTTGAAAACCCCCATTTCGTCAATTTTACCTATGGGAAAAATTTAAAAAAAAATATTTTTGGACTCTATTCCTAATTATCTTTAAAATGATATACCGCAACCCTATGTAACGCTATAAAAAATATTTTACTTCGCATTCGTTTCTATGAGAGCCCCCCTGAAATAAAGATTTTTATAACTTTTTAAGCCATATTCAGCGGGAGACCATCGGTTTACATATTATATTTAAATTTGAAGTAATTACGTTCTGTAATTCAGAAGTTATAAGGCTCTGACAGACGGACGGACGGACAAGTGCCAATTCACTCAAGTAGACTAAGAGCCCTTCGCTTCGCTCGGTCAATTACATTTCTCTTGTCTGATTCAATCTTTTGTGGACTATAATTTTTCTTAACTGCCACTACTGCTTTTCAGGAGAACAAATGGTTCGATACCTATTCGCCCGGAATCGCTTCAACTGGGATGCTGTCAAATTCAGCGTTTATAATACTTTCAACATCGCCATACATGGGTTCGGTAAGAGAAAAGACTTACACAAAAAACTACATTTTTTTAAATAATATGATGATATTATTTATTTTACAGACTCCTACTCCTATTTTAACGACCTCCGTAGCGCAGTGTTGAGCGCTGTTGTCTTAACATGCGGAGGTCCCGGGTTCGATCCACGGCAGGGTCAATTTAGGAATTTATTATTTCTGAATTTTCACTGGTCTGGCCTGGTGGGACGTTTCGGCCGTGGCTAGTTAACACCCTACCGACAAAGACGTGCCGCCAAGCGATTTAGCGTTCCGGTACGATGCCGTGTATAGAAACCGAATAGGAGTATGGGTTTAATATAACTGCCATACCCCTAACAGGTTAGCCCGCTACCATTTTAGACTGCATCGTCACTTACCATCAGGTGAGATCGCAGTCAAGGGCTAACTTGTAGTGGATAAAAAAAAACCTGCTCAGAGCATCTCAAGTGGGGCTAGACCTTTACACTGCTGGGACTAGCGAACGCCCGCGACTTCGCTTCCGAGGGAATGTCGAAAACTCCAGCCTCATTTCTTATCTATGTCATTAATTGATCATTTCATGAAGTTATTAACTATAATGTTATTGAATGATCACCGTTTGACAATTAACATCTAAACACACGGCTATTTCATGGTCTATCGGCTATTCTTTGCCGGTAACAGCGCGCTGCGTAGCGGCAAATATTATTTGTATGAGTTTGTACGTGGCCGCGTCAAAGAATTGACAAATTATTTCTATGTCCAGGTGCTGTTCTCTCAATTAGTTTATTTAGCAAGAAATGGCAATGGGGAGATCCAATGATTGGTCTCATATCAAGTGTCAGCAAAATTATGGGTGCTATGGTAATAGGTCTATCTAGAAATCCATCGGATATGTATATTGGTAAGAAATCTGCAATTTTTAATGTCAATGCGCGTATTGTGAATGTGAGTGCGGTGGTACGAGTATGTAATAGCTTGGCAACTCATAACAAACGTCGAAGCGCGCTTTTGGTATGGGAGTTTCTATGAACATCAACTATTGGTGCATTTTTTTTCTTCTAAAATGGTTATCCATACACTTCCATACTAATATCCGTACTAATATCTATATTAATACAAGCTGATGCCCGCGACTTCGCCCGCGTGGTTTAAGTTTTTTTTATTCCCGCGGGAACTCCTTATAATATAATTTTCCGGGATAAAAAGTAGCCTATGGTAGCCTCCAGGTCCTCAACTATACCCATGCCGAAAATCACGTCGATCCGTTGCTCCGTTGCGGCGTGATTGAAGGACAAACCAACTAACCAAGAAACAAACACACTTTCGCATTTATAATATTAAGTATGCAGTATGATGAAGTATGATTCCAGACTATAATCTATCTCTATGCCAAATTTCATCCAGATCCGTCGTTGGGGCGTGATTGAGTAACAAACATCCATCCATACATCCACCCAAACTTTCACATTTATAATATTAGTAAGTATAGATTTTGTTTTTATAAAGCAAAAGTTCTATTTTTTTCAGCTAGTTTTGTAGAAATGTTCAACGGGACTTCGTTTACCGCCTTAAGGTCAATGTCTTCTAAGCTTGTTTCCAGCGATGAATTGGGTAATGATTTTTTTGTTAATTTTCTAACAAACAACCTTGTTACTTGTATTACAATTATTTATCTACTTTTGTAACTATTGTTGGCGCCTACAGCGAGGTAAATCGCCATATTGGAATTTAAAGCTAGAGACATTTATGTATTAAGTTTCAATTTCAGCTTACCTTGTTTACATTTATACGTTAGCCTAATTACTTATATCAAGGTTTTATATTATTTTCAGGAAAAATGATTTCAGTGTTCAATTTAACCGAGATATTAACATCCATGGTGTCCGGACCTTTGTACTCGTGGATATACATGATGTCTCTGAAAATGGACGCTGGCGTTATTTACTACTTTAGCACTGCGCTCACCGTGCCATCTGTTTTTATTTACATGTAAGTTTTAAGGCAAAAAGGAAAAGAACGACCACCGGACTAGACACCGACTCCGCGCGCAGCGGCGAACCTATCGCCCACGACGCGGAGTCCACCGGCTTTGACACCATCTCGGCGAGCGAGAGCGACCCCATTGCCCGCAGCGCTGAGATACCTGGACGAGACACGGGTCCTGCACGCGGGGGTGATGACGTCACCCGGACCGGACCCAATACCGGCAATGACCGCCGACCTAGGGGCCCGTAGCCTACAAGGCAGGCCCTAGCCGGTTTTTACTCGGCTTCAAGTTATTCACCGGGGCACAATGTTGCCCCACGCCCCAACCGGGTAAGGAGGCCCAGCCTCGAGGCCCGTACCCCCGCTTGGGCCTCACGGGCCAACCGGAGAAGACCCACAACACAAAGAACGACTAGGAGAGAATGGACTTAAGCACTTCAGGCGATCGCTTTCGATGCTTTCGAGGTTATTATTTGCAATCTGCAACCGTTCAATCAGAGAATTGTTTGTCGTCATGACACATGTAACGATAATTTGCTTTGTATGGGGTCCTTCGTTCTTAGGCAGGGTATGGTGGAGCCAAAGCGCCGGTAACAACTCAAACTAAGTTTCATTGCTTCAAGCACAGCGGCGATACGCTGCATTCCTTTTCAGTTTCCTCCGTATTTATCAACATCCCGCTTCAATTAATTCAGGAATAACATCAATCTATTCTAAAAACATCGAGCCAATCTCGGTGGCACCCAAGTACATGCTTGCTACATTAAGTATATTAATTGTTATCAAGAATTTCTAAATTAATATTAAATTCAATTAAATTTTCGTTACAGCTGGTTTTACATGCAAGACAAAAAGGAAACAGTTAAAAACAAAATCAATGTAAGCGACACGGAGAAAGACATTAATCGAAAATTTGAAACAAGAGATGAACCTAATGATGAATGAATGCTGAATGTATTGGAAAATGGTCATAAGCTGACTTTAATAAAATATATTTTATAATTTTATATACCAAAGTTTGTTGGATTTATTTTATCCCTTGTAAAACCTTTTACTGTACGATTCCAAAACTAAAACCACCTAGAAGTAATTACCGTGAATGAAATTTTTGTTTTGAAAATATTTTATGTCGTACTAGCTGATGCCCGCGACTTCGTCCGCGTGGACTAAGTTTTTTCGATTCCCGCGGGAACTCATTAATTTTCCGGGATAAAAAGTAGCCTATGTATGTATGTATGTATGTATATTCTTTATAGCTGATGCCCGCGACTTCGTCCGCGTGGAATAAGTTTTTCAGTTAATTTTCCAGGATAAAAAGTAGCCTATATTACTATCCCACGGTATAATCCCCCTATAATGGTGAAACACGTACTTACCTACTTCTTCATATTTTAACGAAAGCCCAAATGCTGTTTCATGGCTATAACTTGAGAAATTAAGGATTTTCATACAAACTCTCAACCCCTATTTCACCCCTTCGGGGGTGGAATTTTGAAAAACTGTGAAACACATATGTTTTCATTTTCAACCCGCATCTTATATATCAAGTTTCATGGCTATAACTTGAGAAATTAAGGACTTTCATACAAACTCTCAACCCCTATTTCACCCCTTCGGGGGTGGAATTTTGAAAAACTGTGAAACACATATGTTTTCATTTTCAACCCGCAGCTCATATACCTATCAAGTTTCATGGCTATAACTTGAGAAATTAAGGATTTTCATACAAACTCTCAACCCCTATTTCACCCCTTCGGGGGTGGAATTTTGAACAACTGTGAAACACATATGTTTTCATTTTCAACCCGCAGCTCATATACCTATCAAGTTTCATGGCTATAACTTGAGAAATTAAGGATTTTCATACAAACTCTCAACCCCTATTTCACCCCTTCGGGGGTGGAATTTTGAAAAACTGTGAAACACATATGTTTTCATTTTCAACCCGCAGCTCATATATCAAGTTTCATGGCTATAACTTGAGAAATTAAGGACTTTCATACAAACTTTCAACCCCTATTTCACCCCTTCGGGGGTAGAATTTCGGGATAAAAAGTATCCTATGTCCTACCTCGTAGTATGGGCTCAAATCGTGCCAAGTTTTGTTTGAATTCATTCAGTAGTTTCGGCGTGATGCGCGGCCAAGATACAGACAGACAGACAGACAGACAGACAGACAGACAAAAATGAAAAAAATTACAGATTTGGCTTCAGTATCGAATAATGAGTGCCCTCCAAAAAAAATTTTCAAAATATCTTCAATGTACAGAATTGGACCGGTTACAGTTTTATTATAAGTATAGATTTTAGCAGCAGTTTCTGCTGCGTGATCGAAGTGGTTTCAGTGTTGTCTGCCATTTTAACAATACACAGACGAAACTAAAACTAAAAAACAGCACTCAGATAAGTCGACAGGTCTTAAGGGCTCTAAAAATTTAGGTATGTAAATGTAAAATTGGTAATCATACTAATATTATAAATTCGAAAGTGTGTTTGTTTGTTGGTTTGTCCTTCAATCACGCCGCAACGGAGCAACGGATCGACGTGATTTTTGGTATGGGTATAGTTGAGGACCTGGAGAGTGACATAGGCTACTTTTTATCCCGGAAAATTAGGGAATTCCCGCGGGAATCAAAAAAACTTAAACCACGCGGACGAAGTCACGGGCATCAGCTAGTAAAAAATAAATAAAAAAGGAACACCACTTTTGGGTTAAAAATTTAAAAGCGAACCTCTGGTTTCACACTAGATGATGACTTTTCTATACTTCCAAGTTCCTACAATAAACCTTCTTCCAAGAAAGCAATAAATCTCATGACATGACGATGGCTATATTGCCCAATAATATTGGTAGGTACTTAGTATGTTTCCTTTACACAATTTAATATATCAAACAGTAAATAGCAGTGTCCATTACTGTACTGAATTGACAATTAGTAGATTCAAGCTGTTGACACTAGATAGATTATCTTGAATGATGGCGTTCTGAAGAGATGTGTATTCGGAGCGGTCCCCATATAGGTACCGGTCTAATCGTAGTTTGATTTTCATTTAGAAATCAATGAAACTAAATGAAAAGACAGTGAAATCTACAAGTGAACTGAGGTTACTGATATAGGCCAAACCATATAAGTAGCATTATGCAGGCCATAGGGCGTCGGAGGAATGGCCGTTGGAGGCGAAAAGTGCTTTAGTGGAGACTGCGTACAAGAGGTTGTGGGACCTTCAGCACTATGGACCGACGATATAAAGAGGGTGCCAGGAAGTGGTCAGCCACTTGATGAGGAAGGGTGAGGACCGAGTGCGGTGATGCTCACTAGGGAAGCACATCCACAGGCTGATGATGATGATGATGAGAACAACAAAAAGTTACAACGTAATAGATCCAGAATTTTAAATTCATGCGTTCTATAATAGCATTAAGCATTATTAAACGTTATTTTCTTTTTTTGGTTAAAAAAATTACTTTATACTACACCCGCTCGGAAAATACCTTCTTGCTTTTGTCAAAAGTCAAAACGAGGTAGAAAGTACGTCATTGCTACAAACTAAAAATGCAGAGGAAAAGATGTATGAAATTTCATTTCTAACGTGCTAAGCGGGGAGAAAACTGTATGAAAATCCATTTCTAACGCGCTGTTTTTTTTAATTTTAAGTAAATATGGTATGGACGTTGAGAATTTAGATCGAAATCTTGTATATTGAAATAATCCATAAAATGTAGTCTAGTTGTGATAGTGAAGCTTCGAATGAAGCGACTCATATAATTATGATATAACTTCACTTTTATTTTCGTTTTTTTTTTTTCTTTTAAAAAATTTATTGAAAACAATACAATAGAAATTAAAGCTTGCTAGTCTAACCTAATTAAACACTTTTAACTGTTATTAACTGATAACTATTAACCCAAACCTTTGTAAGTTCGTTTAATCACTAACTATCGCTTATTTTTCTCGCAGGTGTAGTATAAAGCACTATGTATCACTCGGGAGAAAGTACGATTCCTACCTCGCGTGTATTGCGGCCCTTCGGCTACGCCTCGGGCCTCAAACTACACCCTCGTTAGTAATCGGTAACTTTCTCCCCTCGGTGAACAATGTACTATTGCACGTTTTACATACGAAAAAATCTAAGCACTTTTACCAAACTCTCAATCTGTTCACAAGAGGTGCGATTGTCTATGAAAATCTCAATTACATTCGTCAAACGTGCTTACAAATCGAAAACCATGTTTGTACCTACTCCAGCAGTTCGAGCTATAATTTTTGAGATCTCTAAATTACGATTTTTCAGACAATCGAGCCTCAGATATTACGATTATCAATGAACGAGATTACGAATTTAAATGAACGACGATGTATCACGAGACGAGTAGTATATTCTTTGAAAGTTATTTCTGGAAAGTTGAATAGTTTCTTTATTCCTACGCACATTGACCCTTTTAAAAACACACACTAACACGTAACAAAGAACTCACATAATAATCAAACTACAAACACAGTGTAAGGCATTCAAAGTGTTATAATATACAATTACACGATTGTCACTTATCAGCTCACGGTCGATATAGTAGCAAAATAATCACCGTGTGTAAATAGTAATTAGTTGAATGTTAAAATAATGATAAATTCTATACACAGCGTGTCCCGTTTTCATTGTGGAATGAAATACATAGATCTCTTATACCTAATGTTAGGTTTTTTATCAATTAGGTAATTTTAGAACATAGTTCTTTTTGGGACGATAAAAAGCAAGGAAAAATCGTACGTTACACGAAAGCGTTGAACTCTATCTCTCTCCCTCTAGTATAGATGGAGAGATCTTCCTTATTATCCTGATTCCTTCTTGAATCATTCCTTTTTTAAATCCTTCTATTTTCCTGAATCCTTCTTATTTTAAATCCTGAGGATTCAAAAATAATTATTGTAATCTTACGTCTTTTATAATCGCCTACTATGCGTAATTAAAATTATCAAACCCCTTTCTGAATTCGAAACAAAATAATATAAATAATGCTTGTATTAAAATAATATGTGCATAAGAACTCTATACAGCATTTTACCTGGTCCATAGATACATTTCAAATATTTTAAGGTGATAAAGTCGACAGTAAAGTTATTTATGATAATCACAGACCAAAGTCATCATTCTATGAGACGGGACTGACTTTAGTGTAACAGACTGTTCTGCTATGGGTCTACTGGGAATATTGATCAAGCAATCAATTTGAATATTTGTATAACAATAAAATAACGGTGTTTTCGTGAAATGTTCTAGTTTAATATACTCGTACTTCCCGTGTAAGACACAATATTTTTCTCTCTCAATCTCTTCTTAAGGGATCTTAAATTCTTACAGAAACTTTACTCAGATGAACTAATAATACATTATAATAGTAAGTTCATTATAAATGGATGCGATTTTCATGTTATTGGCATCATGTCATATTTTGTATGTGTGTTTAATGCAATTAATATTTTCAATGAACTGTATATTTGTGAGAGTATGTTAATTATTTCTGACATTAATTAAGTGATCGAAAAATGGATTCAAAAGAATTTGTTACAAATTCCGATTGAAAATACCTAGTATTTTGTTAGTTATGTTTAATGTTATTAAGGCTATAAAATTACCTATGTACAAATTATTGAAAATAGCTTATTTAAGTAGTATACTTAATTATTTTTAGAGATATTTTTTTTGAAATTAAAATCAACCACTAGATCGGCTATTGCAAAATTCTTTCCTTTTCTTACAAACAACTGGTACAAAGATAAATGATCGACTCCGTACCAAATAGATAAATAATTCAAGATACACTTTAGTTTATCTGTAGCATCCACGCCGTTAACTATTTTAGCCATGTCTCAAGAAATAAAAAAAATAAATCCCGAAGAACAACCGCTAGATGAAAAACCCAAGGTAGAAACAGAAGAATTTGAAAAGAGAACCTTTTTTGAGAAACTATGGGATATAAAATCAAACATCACCGTAGAGCCCATACTTGCCGGTCTCATCATACCATCGATGCTGGCTAGGATTGCCATCCAGAATCTTAACTTGGATAAAGCGTGCCGTGTCAAATTAAACTATAATGACAGTATATGTGATGCCTTAATCGAGAGGCAAGGAAACCTTACATTCTACGAAGGCGAGGTTCAGAAAGTGATATCTTCAATTGAAACGTGGAAAAGCGTTATACAAACTGCTATACCGACTATATTTGTAATATTTATGGGTGCTTGGAGTGATCGTACGGGCAACCGAAAGCTATGTATCCTTTTGCCAATATTTGGTGAATCCATGGTGTGTATTAGCAATATCCTCAGTACGGTATTCTTTTACGATATCTCAGTTGAAGTGACAATGTTTTTGGAGGCTTTCTTCCCAGCTATAACTGGTGGTTGGGTGTTGGTTTACTTGGGAGTGTTTAGCTACATAAGTGACATAACTGATGAGAAGTCGAGGACATTTCGCGTTGGGTTAGTCAACTTGTGCTTGACTGCTGGTATTCCCATTGGAACGGCTTTGAGTGGAATATTGTTGAAGTTGTGGGGCTACTACGGCATATTTACGCTGTCTTTGATCATATACTTGATGACTTTGACGTACGGTTTCGTTTGTTTGAAGACAAGAACTAAACCAGGAATAGAGAGTGAGAAGGTAAGTGAATTTACACGTACTTATTAGTTTTATTTGACTTCACTTTGGTATATTTGTTTAACCCTAGGGACTCATTTTCAAACTAGTTGGTCCACTTAGGGCTGGTCACGTGTAGGTACACAAGCTCGACTTTCTAAAGTTTATTCAGTTGAAATTGAATGAATGGACTCTATCGAATCTATCAAATATATTCGAATGAATTTATTCACCGAACATCAAAATACATAATTGATGTTATTAAGCGTATCGTATTTCAATGTTTGACTATGAATAAATTATGGTGTTACAAACTCAGTGCCCCAGAAAGCTAGTAAAATAGTTGCTACTGCGCCTGATCGCTCTCTGATGATGTCGAATTGCCGTCCCATCGAACTATAAGCGAGCCAAGAGTCATAGACAGTGCACCAATCTCCTCAGAGATCAATCAACAAGTGTGTATGGAAACAATTTTCATTTTCATACGCACTTATTGTTCATCTCCAACACAGGTGGCAAATCTCTGAGGAGATTGATCTCCGTGGCCGATATTATTATTACCGTACCCTAGTACTATACCCTCCTAGACCAGCTGATAGGAATTTTTTTACATACAAGAAATGTAAAACAAAATATCATTAAACTATAAAAAATTACGGAACCTACAGGAATCGAATCCTGAGCTCCTTTGACCACTAGGCCACAGTTCTCTTACCCGCCAGTGCCAAAATTTAAGATATGTATCTGCCTTTCTCCACTTTTTTCTATTAGTTTTAAGACAATATTTTGTACAAAAATAATTTTAAAAAAATACATTGCATTATCGAAACTACTTATAAAGGCCCTTAAATCAGGATATACGTTCTAAAATTCAACATCAATGACTAGGATCATTTAAAATATTATTCTTCAATTCCAGACAAAACCAGTAGCTTTGACTGATCTAGTGTCTCTGATAAAAGAGACAGTGAGCGTGGCTTTCAAAAAGAGAGATGGCAACACTAGAATGAAAATAATTCTTACTTTATTTACAGTGGCAATCATTTACGGTCCAAATCATGGTAAGTTTCTCAGCAAATATTATAACTTAGATAATATTATTTTTAATTATTTCAATATAATTATTATGAAGTAAACTAATAATAATATTATCTGTGTGTCTTTCCGTCTGACTATCTGTAACTGCTTTTAACGTAATTCGGTACAGAGTATACAACCGTCTCCAGGATAAAGCTATATAATTTATCCTGGAGACGGGAAAAGGCTACTTTTTATCCCGAAAAATCGAAGAGATCTCAAAGATTTATCTTAAATCCAAAATCGCGAATGAAGTCGCTGGCATCTAGTCACAATTATTAATATCATCTTTACTATATACTATAGGTACTATAATATTATAAATTCGAAAGTTTGGATGGATGGATGTTTGTTACTCAATCATTCCAGAACATCATCATCACAGATCATGGCTGAACGGGTCTGGATGAAATTTGGCACAGAGATAGATTACAGAGATTATAGATTAGATAGGTATGGAATAACACAGGCTACTTTTTATCCTGAAAAATTAAAGAGTTCCCGCGGGAACCAAATAACCTCAATCCACGCGGACGAAGTCGCGGGCATCAGCTTAGTATCTACATATTTATTTTTAATGTTCTACCTACAAGTACACTACTGACACTAAACCGTTAAAATATTTTTCATATTATAGCGTCTAAGTTATCCATACTAATCCATATCCATACTAATATTATAAATGCGAAAGTGTGTCTGTCTGTCTGTCTGTCTGTCTGTCTGTCCGTCTGTTTGCTACGCTTTCACGGCCCATCTGTTCAACCAATTTTGATGAAATTTAGTACGGAAATGTGGTCCCGGGGAAGGACATAGGCTACTTTTTATCCCAGAGAATCAAAGAGTTCCCGCGGGAGTCAAAAAACTTAATCCACGCGGACGAAGTCGCGGGCATCATCTAGTAGTTAATAATATAAGTTTATAACGCAGTTGATTATTCAGTAATGAATAAATAAAATAAAATCATTAGAACAATGAACGCCTACCTATTTGTCTGATAAGAAAGATCTGTGATAACAAGTGTGGCTCCATTGTAACAGGCATAGAGCTTATAGGGTATTGTTACAGCCAGAAATATTGTTTGCGAAGTTTAATTCGGCAATAAATATAAGAATAATATCAAAGATATTTTAACTCTAGTGTTTCCTTAGCCAAATAAGGAAATCCCCGTTTTCCCCTCCTCTTTTAATATAGGTACCTTCAAATCAAGAGTGAATAGGCATCTTCTAGGCAAGCGCGCTCCACCTTAGGCTGCATCACCACTTGCAACCAAGTCTGATTGCAGCCAAGCGCTGGCCTATACATATAAAAAAAAAAAAAATCTAAAAGTAGGCAGAGAGGTAACTAACCGTTTGTTCGAAATTTCGCTTGTCTGTCCGCCTGGTTATATTTTATTTACACGCTTTTATTAACATAACAGTATGTATATTAATTGGAAGTTAAATCTAACCAACTTTTAATAATTGTTGTATCGATTTGAAACTTTGCAAATGTATGACAGACAAGATTAAGAAATTATTGGTTTTCATCAAGATAATCTGATGATGGTTCTAAATAGACAAAGTTGCAGATATTATCATCTAGTTTATTATTAGGAGATAGGTTGGAAAATAGCCATAGCCGAAGCTATGTCCTTCCTCGGGATATCGGATCTCTGTATCACATTTCATCAAAATTGGTTGAAAAGATATGTCGTTGAAACGTAGCTGACAGACAGATAAACAGACAGACCATTACCACTACAGCTCCCACTGCTGGGCACATGCCTCCACTCCTCCTAGGAGAGAGGGAATAAGAGCTTAGACCCACCACGCTGCTCCGATGCGGGTTGGCGGGCAGACATACACTCTTTCGCATCTATATCTATACTTATAATAAAACTGTAACAGGTCCAATTCTGTACATTGAAGATATTTTGAAAATTTTTTTTGGAGGGCACTCTTTATTCGATACTGAAGCCAAATCTGTAATTTTTTTCATTTTTGTCTGTCTGTCTGTCTGTCTGTCTGTCTGTCTGTCTGTCTGTCTGTCTGTCTGTATCTTGGCCGCGCATCACGCCGAAACTACTGAATGAATTCAAACGAAACTTGGCACGATTTGAGCCCATACTACGAGGTAGGACATAGGATACTTTTTATCCCGAAATTCTACCCCCGAAGGGGTGAAATAGGGGTTGAAAGTTTGTATGAAAGTCCTTAATTTCTCAAGTTATAGCCATGAAACTTGGTATATGAGCTGCGGGTTGAAAATGGAGACATACGTGTTTCACAGTTTTTCAAAATTTCACCCTCAAAAGGGTGAAATAGGGGTTGAAATTTGTATGAAAGTCCTTCATTTCTCAAGTTATATCGATGAAACTTGGTATACAAGCTACCGGTTAAAAATGAAGAAATACGTGTTTCACAGTTTTCGTAAATTTTACCCCCGAAGGGGTGAAATAGGGGTTGAAAGTTTGTATGAAAGTCCTTCATTTCTCAAGTTATATCCATGAAACTTGGTATATGAGCTGCGGGTTAAAAATTAAAACACACGTGTTTCACAGTTTTTCAAAATTCCATCCCCAAAGGGGTAAAATAGGGGTTGAAATTTTGTATAAAAGTCCGTCATTTCTCAAGTTATTTCGATGAAACTTCGTATATCCACGCGGACGAAGTCGCGGGCATCAGCTATTTATAATATTAGTGTGGCTTTTGTGATATGCCTCTCTTTTAAAAATGCAGCTATTTCTATTCAGACTATTTACTAAACAAAGACGAGCGTCCCTGGGTCAATACCGACCCATAGTAAAACATTATGGAAAATGCTATAGTACTTAAGCTAAATATGCACTGTTAGCTGGAAAACTGAACTCTGTAGCTTTTCATACACATAGTTGTAATATAAACCTTATCACCATAATTTTTGAGTGCATTTTTCCGTTTTCAGGCGAGAGGATAATCACATACATGTTTGTGAGATATCGACTTAAATGGGATGCTTTGAAATACAGTATCTACTCCACATACAGTATTATAACGCATTCCTTAGGTAAGTGAATACGCCGCAAAATAATACGCTGGACGCATTATGTAAAGTCATTTTTCTGTCTGTACCATATTATCTTGGAAAAATAATTAAGGGTAACACGGAAAAGAAAGTGTTTACGAACAAAATGTCAGCGTCATTCGCTTTTATAATTATGGAGCGCGCACACTAGATGGCAGGATAAAACGTAGTTTCTCTCCAACGCGGACGTATGGCCTGTCCAGTTGTACCGTGTTCCATCCTGTCTAAAATCTCATAATGATTTCAAAGTACTTATTACATTTTCAATGATTGTGATTTTTTTTAATTCGTAATAGGGGTATAACTTGACAACAATCACACCTGACGGGTAGTGATGATGCGGCCTAAGATTGGACGTGCTCGCCTAGAAGATGCCTATTCACTCTTGATTTTAAGATACCCGGATTGTAATTGGTGGGAAACACAGTTTTTGGTAGAGTAATCCAAACCCTAGCCATGCGAAAGAGGAATAAAGACGCAACTTAGCGTTTCGTACGTGTGGAATTCTCATTATAATTTTGACAAATGTGGCCGAACCAAGTCTTGACCAAAAAATAGGGAAATTTTTAGTCATATTTTTATTCTAACATATTATGCCTACTACAGCTGTACTATTACCTATTTTATTTTTATTTTTATTTATTGGGAATAATTAACCTTATAAAACCTTATAAAAATACCTTCTGTGCATATACCTAGTTCTTGACAGACAAAATGCAGAAAACAACTAGTATTTTTCCTCGCCCCCTTAAATTCGATGAGATGATAGTATTTTATGTAAGAATAAAAAAATGTTTAATCTTTCAGGTGCCTTATTTTCCATTAGCGTGTTCAGCAAGCACTGGGGCTTCCACGACTCCATGCTCTGCCTCATCTCCATCACGAGCAAGCTGATCGGTTCCGTCTACATCGCCTTTGTGTACACGGACTTACAGATGTTTATGGGTAAATTACCTCACTCCTTTACGCACAACCACCGATTAGTAAACCATGGTTTATGCACAGGACTAAAGTCCCACAAACTTATATGACCCGGTGACAGCGTCTTTAGTAGATATAAAAATAAAATTTAAAAAACTTAACAGGCAACTATAACACCGTGTCCAGGTTTCACCAAGGCGGGAAGGGCGGAGAAGTATTTAGACCAATCGGACTGCAGATAAATGACGTGATACTTTTTTCACGTAATCCATGAATAATCTGATTGTTCTGTTGTACAATATCGCTACTAAGCGATTTAAAAAAACATAAACATAATTGTTTTTTTTTAATAATAATAATAGTATTATTATAATCTGCATCCATCTTCTCTCAGTGAATATAATATAATTTCTAAAAATGGTTGAGAACCATTTTGGAAGGATGGGCGGTGCATATCGAATGCTGCACGTTGTACCACAAGTAAAGATTTGTCTGTTTTAACGGATTATAGCTAATTAAGCTTCTTGTTTCTTGGTTATCACGAACTTCCGCAAAGTAACGCCTGCTTCTATCCAATAACCCCATTCTACTTATTCTAAACTAGTATTAAAGACATGACTAGTATTAAAGACATGAAGACATGTTCTAAACTAGTAGAAAACCTTTTTTATAACGAAGAAAGAAAACAAATCACACTACGGACAAGAAAATGGGTGGAAATTTAAAACAAGAATGCCGCCCTGGACTTTTCGTGCACACATTGTTCACTGTCTGGTCCTCGTGTATTTTCGCTCTAAATTCCGCATATATTATAATAGATAGAAATAGTTATTTGTGTTATATGGGGCCAAAGAAAATTTTTGTTCCCCGAGAGCGCTATTTTGAATTCAGAGCGAAGTGAAGGATGCTATAGTAGAATCCCGAGCGTAGCGAGGAATTCAATATACGCCGCCCGAGAACAAAAAATTTGGTCTCGAGTGACACACACTATTTTCCAACATTACGTATGAGAAAAAGCTAGGAGTATCAACCTACTATGTATGGACATTACCTTTTTTTTTTTTTTTTTTTTATTGTGAGATAGGCTTGCGCTTGACGACAATCATGCTTAATGCAAAGCAATGATGAGGTCTAGGTTACCTATACGTTTAAGCACCAATCAGAAGCACGAACGCGGACCAACCAGAAGATACTCCTATCAACCTTCTATGTATAGACATTATTTAGACGTATATTTAACACAAATAATTTTTTTGTTTTTTTTTTTTGTTTTTTTTTTTTTACTTTTAAACATTTATTGAAAACAATACAAAAGGAGAGAAATGAAAAGTCGTATGGGCCTAAAAATTACATTTTGCTCCCGCTATCCTCTGAAGCCAATATTCGTTTTTCGAATAGGTATGATGAAAAAGTTTTTTACACACTACAGAATAGCTAAAGTTATTATTTTCTTCCAGTCCCCATCATTGAGATTCTGAATGCGACCACGTTCACGTCGCTGCGATCAATGGCCTCTAAGCTGGTGCACTCCGAGGAGATGGGTAACAACCTTTATTTACGTTCTTACTAGATGATTCCCGCGACTTCGTCCGCGTAGATTGAGGTTGTTTTGTACTCATAATTGGTTTCGACTTAACAATCAAAGCAATCAAGCCTTTAGCAAAGAGAATAATGTTTTTAGAAAATATCTGTAGCACACAACCCTTATAATGGGCGACTGTAAAATAATAGGATAATAGTCGACCCAGTGTAACGTAAGTTGTGATCGTTACTCGTTACGTTATAGAGGTTTTTTGGTTCCCGCGGGAACTTTTTTATGAAAGGGAAAGGGAAAAAAAATCCGGGATAAAAAGTACAGTATATAAGTGTGTTATTCCAGACTATAATCTATCTCTGTGCCAAATTTCGTCAAGATCTATACAGCCGTTCCGGCGTAATTGAGTAACAAACATCCATCCATCCATCCATCATTTCGCATTTATAATATTAACTAGCTGATGCCCGCGACTTCGTCTGCGTGGATTGAGGTTTTTCGGTTCGCGCGGGAACTCTTTAATTTTCCGGGATAAAAAGTAGCCTATATGTTATTCCAGACTATAATCTTTCTCTGTGCCAAATTTCATCAAGATCCGTTCAGGCGTAATTGAGTAACAAACATCCATCCATCCATCCATCCAAACTTTCGCATTTATAATATTAGTTTAGCCGTATAGAAGTATGATTTTTATTTTTCCAGGGAAAATGAACTCGCTCTTCAGTTTGGTAGAGACGCTGGCGGCGCTCGTATTCGATCCCACGTACTCCGCGCTGTATTCCCGGACTATACCCATTTTCACCGGCGCGGTCTACATCTTCAGCGCCAGCATGACTGTTCCGGCCATCAGTGCTTTGGTGTATGGCTTTTTTTATATTTATCCACCACCACCGCTACAGCCCATTAACGTCCCACTGCTGGGCGCAGGCCTCCACACTCATAAGAAAGTATAAATTAATAATATGTATCTGTTATATCATTATGTATCATATTAATATTATGTCATATGTATAGTATGTATTTATTTATTTATGTATATATTTATGTCACTAGTATGTATATTTGTGTAAGTATATGATATCATATCTCGTTTCATTCCATCTCATATCTTGTTGTACCCATTCTTCCTTCACAACCTTTCTCACTGCCAAGGGGTCACTAGTAGAGATCTCTTATAGAGATTTAGTGTTTCCTTGTCCACTATGTTTCGGTTTTTCTACACATTGTTTAACCTTTTGGTACAAAATAAATTAAAAAAAAAAAACCGGCCAAGTGCGAGTCGGATTCGCGCACCGAGGGTTCCGTACAAACCTGTAGTAAGTTTTAAATTATTAAAAAAAATTGCTTAAAAATTACGTTTGTTGTATGGGAGCCCCCATTTAATACTTACTTTATTGATATTTAATTATTTATTTTGAAAGGTAATATAAAAGTTAATATTCTGTGAAAATTTGAACCGTCTACCTGTTACCGTTTTTAATATTGAGAAAAAAAATACGAAAAGAACACGTTTATTGTATGGGGACCCCCCTTAATATATATATTTTTTAAATTTTTAGTATTTGTTGTTATAGCGGCAACGGAAATACATCATTTGTGAAAATTTCAGTTTTCTAGCTATCACGGTTTATGAGATACAGCCTGGAGACAGACAGACAGACAGACAGACAGACAGACAGACAGACAGACAGACAGACAGACAGACAGCGGAGTCTTAGTAATAGGGTCCCGTTTTTACCCTTTGGGTACGGAACCCTAAAAAAGGAAGACAGGGAATTAGAGCTTAGATCCACCACTCTGCTATATATTATTTTGTGTAACAATGTGGCTAATCCTATTGTTTTTTTTATTCCACTACAAGTTAGCCCTTAACTGGCGATTTGACCTGATGGCAAGTGATGATGCAGTCTGAGATGGTAGCGGGCTAACCTGTTAGGGGTACGGCAGTTATATTAAACCCATACCACTAATCGCTTTCTACACGGCATCGTAATCGCGCTTACTACTAAAGGCACGTACTAAATCGCTTGGCGGTACGTCTTTGCCGGTAGGGTGGTAACTAGCCACGGTCGAAGCCTCCCACCAGGCCAGACCAGAGAAACATCACTATTCAAAATGTACTGAAATATATTAAAAAGACGTTTTTTTAAATTACCGACTGTTGTCGGTTGTAGCGTGCACGTCCATTTGTAGTGGACATTGACGTCAACGGTAAAATCGAAGACGTCACGATAACGTGACGTGCAGAAATATAAAATCGCACAAGAGCAGGTCCAAACACAAAACATTCACTTCCTTTAACCGCCGATATTTATTAGTACAGTTCAGGAACTTCCTGTTTCCATTTGCTGGCGATATTTATAAATACAGTTCGGAAACTCTGTGTTCCCAGGTGGCTCTTCGCGCGGCACCGTCGAGAAACGAAACTTGGTCGGCGTGAGGTGATAAAGGAATAAGTATCGTACGGAAACTTTTACACTACCATCTCTTTTGTTATATACCTAAATAGATTTAATAAAGTATTGTTATAAACTAAAGTGTGTTTCATTTACTTTCTTGAGCTGTGACACTGTACGTAATGTTACAAACATGTTATCTACTAGATGATGCCCGTGTTTTCGTCCGCGTGGATTTAGGATTTTGAAAATTTCCGTGGAAATTCTTAAGCCAGATGTCCTTCCGCAGGATGCAACCTATCTCTGTAATTAAATCATCAAAATCGATTGAACTTATGGGCCGTAAAAGCGTTTTTCTTCAAGGCAACAGTGAATAGTCATCTTCTAGACAAGCGCGCTCCAACCTAGACCTCATCATTGCTTTACACTTAGCATGATTGTCGTCAAGCGCAAGCCTATCTTACAATAAATAAAACCGGCCAAGTGCGAGTCGGACTCGCGCACCGAGGGTTCCGTACAAACTAGTAAGCTTTACGATTAATGAATTTAATGAACCGCAAAACTAACTTTGTTTGTAGAGGTTTATTGTTAATATAAAAAAAACTATGCTAGTTAGAGCGTTGGTTTTATTTTTCCTGTAAAATATACATAATACTTCTATTGTCCATAATTATTTCAGATTTTTCAATTGGTAAACTTCGGAGATAAGGCCCCCCTTATCTCCGAAGTTTACCAAGTTTATCAACGTTATTTTTTTCGACATTTTGCCCGATAAATCAAAAACTATTATGCATAAAAATACATAAAAATCTGTTTTAGAATGTAGAAGTAAAGCCCTTTCATATGATATCCCACTCAGTATAGTTATCATACTTTGAAATTTCAAACTCCCGATTTTCCCCCTTTTTTAATTAAACTAAAAATAATTTTCGATTTTTTTTTATTTTAATGATGTTAGGCCACTATTATACACAACTATTCCAAATTTCATGTCGATAGCTTTAATAGTTACTGCAGAAATAATCGACTGTGACGGACGGACGGACGGACGGAGAAAGTCGCACCATAATGGTTCCATTTTTACCATTTTGGTACGGAACCCTAAAAAAGATGGGTAAAGAGACAGGCACATTTTCAGTTATAATATCAAAGTATGGATTATAACCGAACCGCTTTGTTGACTATTTCTTTTTAAGAATGTTTGGGTTAGCACTTTGCAGTGACGTGAAATTAAGTGTTGAATTTCTTAAATATTATCTCAAATATTGTAAGCTTTAAGGTGACAATAATATTATGGATTTTGTACAAAATAATAAAAATATTTTTTTAATCGTAATCGATTTTAAGATCTTTTCAGTTTACTTTAAGAAAGTCTTATTGTTTTATATTTCTATCGATTGAAAGCTACAAAGTAAAAAGTAAATATAATAAACAGTGTTAAGATCACTTATATTTTTCCCCCAGCTTTGTGAATACAGATACAGTTTATAGATACAGTTTAGAAACTTCCTGTTCCCAGGTGTCTCTTTGTACAACATTGTCAAGAAACCAAACTTAGCCGATGAAGAGTGTGAAGAAATAATGCCGAATAAGTTTTACATGATCTACTTTTATACGCTCAACATATCGATAAGTCATTTCACCTAAATCAAATAACTTACGCCAAAAATTTTTGCCCACTCATGGCCATGCCATCAATCCAAATGACATAATATTATGGCATAAATGCAAATGACATTCGTATAACCTATAGCGAAGCGACCTCTTTTGTCATTGCGTATAACGAATTGTCGATCATAGATGTAGGAATATATAAATAGATCCCGGACCTAAAATAAAAACTGAGTACATATCTTATTCAATTTTTGGCTATTAGCATCAGTGAGTGCGAGTGAAACGAAACGTGGCTGTTTGTGTTTATAGGATTATGAACTCGTCACTAAGTTTAAATTGTCAAATGAAACCTTTTGTTTTAAGTACTGTCAATTTTGAAAATACCCTATTGCTGGTCAAACTGCACGTGACGTTCGGTAAACGCATAATATTTGTTGCATTTTGTCGCATAATATTTGTTGCCTTGAAATTTCAAATTGCTGAAAATCTCCCTTCTTGTCATGGCCAACGGATTGCCCACTCACGGTCAAAATGTCAAGACGCCAAATGACTTAGGCGGTGGATTATGGTGGGCACGGAATTTCCCTGGGTTAGCATGACGCCAAAGTTTGGCTTAAAGATTTCATTTGAGTATGAAGTCATGCGAAACTAATTTTAGTTTCAATGCTTAAGTCAAAATCTTATCATTAATGCCGAACAATACCATAGCTAGCACTATACTAGCTGATCCCCGCGAGTCCTCGGCTTTATTCAAAAGGAATTTCTAGAAAAAAATCCAAAGATCATTATCTAGAGAAGCTATTTACATGCAAAATCTCAAGGTCGTAACATTGCAACCCACTGAACACGAGTAGAGTGAATGAGAAGGATTTGGACATAGCCCACCACGTTGGCCAAGGTGAAGTAATAACTTGATTGGTGTAAACACTCCTCTTCAGTGGATAGACAAATTAAAGTACTTACGATGCAGTATCGATGCAATCGCTGCGGAAATAATTATCAAATCTGCTAAGGCTCTAATGTATGTTCAAATTAATTAAATATTTGCATATTCCTAAGATGGCCAGTCTGTTTGGTTGGGGTTTTACCGTTTGCAAAGTTGTTAATCTGTAGATAATGGAAAAAAAATCAACATTGTTTCTTCGCGATTACTAGATAAGGAATAAAGGGAACTATGCAGTTAGTCTAGGCAACGGGGCGGTTTGTTGTATGGAGACCCCCGCATTAAATCCTCAGTCGTTCAAACTTGGCAGGGTTGTAGTATGGTATGAACCAAAACTTATACAAAAATATCTCTACTTACTACTAATAACGTTACTTTATTTTATCAAAAACCCACGCGGATAAAGTCTCAGGCATAATCTAGTATGGAATAAAAGGTAGGGACTATATTACTATGCATTATCACCTATAAGGTACTTTAAGTAAGTATTATGTGGTACCGCGCAGTACTTGATACAGTAACCACAGAATAGATAATGGTAGTGATTCGGCAATTAAAGCACACTTAATATTAAAAATGCAAAAGTGTGTCTGTCTGTCTGTCTGCTACGCTTTAGTGGCCTATATTTTCAACCGATTTTGATGAAATTTGGTATACAGGTACGTTACATCCGGTCCTTCCCCGGGACGTAACCTATATGGTGTCCCTACTTACCTACCTACTACTCTCCCTCCTCCTCCTTTACTTACCCTCTATACCTACTTTTTATACCAGAAAATGATGGAGTTCCCGCGGGAATAAAAATAAACTTATCAACGCGGACGTAGTCGCCGGCATCATCTAGTTTATAATATTTTAGCGACGGCCACCTTTAACCTTTCTGTAAATAATATCATGATTGATTTGTGTCCATGATCGAGTTGATAGAAGGTATTTTTAGTAGATTTTTTATTCACTAAGTAAATTAATTAATTTTATCCAAGTTTTTACCGAACTTTGGTGCCAATTTTTTGTTGACATTGGTATTTTCCACGCTTGTTATATCTGCCGTACTGGACTCTTAAAGTCATGTTATGTGTTAACGGTACCCAAAACCAGGGGTCGCTAAGTCTTATGGCTAAGTCAACAGTTACTTCATCAAAATCTTTTACGGAATTTTCTCTAGTCTAGTCTGGTAGAGGGCTTATTTGGTTAGTTACTACCCTACAGCTACTTTATCAAAATCTTTTACGGAATTTTCTCTAGTCTAGTCTGGTAGAGGGCTTATTTGGTTAGTTACTACCCTACAGCTACTTTATCAAAATCTTTTACGGAATTTTCTTTAGTCTAGTCTGGTAGAGGGCTTATTTGGTTAGTTACTACCCTACAGCTACTTTATCAAAATCTTTTACGGAATTTTCTTTAGTCTATAGTCTGGTAAAGGGCTTATTTGGTTATTAACTACCCTACAGCTACTTTATCAAAATCTTTTACGGAATTTTCTTTAGTCTAGTCTGGTAGAGGGCTTATTTGGTTAGTTACTACCCTACAGCTACTTTATCAAAATCTTTTACGGAATTTTCTCTAGTCTGGTCTGGTAAATTCAAATTCAAATTCAAATGTTTTTTATTAAAATAAACTTTTACAAGTACTTTTGAATCGTCGAGTGAATCTACCAGTGGTTCGGAATGAAATTCCTACCGAGAAGAACCAGCAAGAAACTCGGTGGTTGCTCTTTTTAGATAATTCATTTACAGAGGTAGAGGTAGAGGGCTTATTTGGTTAGTTACTACCCTACCGGTAATGATGTGTCGCCAAGCGATAAATAGCGTTCCAATTCGATGCCGTGTACAAAGTACAAACAACAAAGCGACTATCGGTATTGGTTCAATTTAACTGCCATTCCTCTTAGTCTGCAACCATCAAAAAGAAAGAACAAACAAAACCACCAGGTAAGATGGTAGTCGAGGGCCAACTTGTAATGGACTTGTAATGGCACAGCCTATAAAATGAAATTGAGAATACACCAGCTGCCGGTAGGGTACCTAGTTACCCTACCTGGCCGTAGATGGTGTTCTACAGCTTTATGAATCTACGGAAAAATGCTTTAATTATGTGTAATAAACAAATAAACTAGCAAATAAACTATTATGATTATGAATTTAATTATTATATTGTGGCCAATTCTGTTCAACACAATTTCTAAACTAAACTAAAATGACAGCTCTAAATAGCTCTATATTCCATACTAGCTGATGCCCGCGACTTCGTCCGCGTAGATTGCGGTGTTTTGGTTCCCGCCAGAACTCGCGTCGATTAAGATTTTATTTGATTCTCGCGGGAATTCCTTAATTTTCCGGAACAAAAACTAGCCTATGTCCTTCCCCTGCAGCCCCCCTAGCATGGGCCGAGACAATTTTCTCCCCGAGGAAAGGATACAATTTTTATTCCTAAATAAATAAATAAAAACTCTAAATAACGGTGGGTAAATAGTCCCCCGAGTCCCCGTGAAATGTCAAACGGAGATAAACTTCTCCTCTCCCCTGTTGCCGTGCTCTGAGAGGTGGATAAGTAAATTTTATCTCTTGTCAGTGGATAAAATCGGGGGATAAATTTTTTATCTCCGGCCCATGCTAGGGGGGCAGGGCTAGCATGGGCCGGAGATAAAAATTTTGTCCTCCGATTTTATCCACTGACAAGAGATAAAATTAACTTATCCACTTCTCAGAGCACAGCAACAGGGGAGAGGAGAAGTTTATCCCCATTTGACATTTCACGGGGACTCGGGGGACTATTAATCCACCGTTATTTAGCATTTTTATTTATTTATTTAGAAATAAAATTTTTATCTTTTCCTCGGGGAGAAAATTGTCTCGGCCCATGCTAGGGGGGCTGGATGCATATACTATCCTCGTAACAAATTTCGTCAAAATCAGTTGAACAGATGAGCTGTGAAAACGTAGCAGACAGACAGACACACTTTTGAATTTATAATATTACTAGATGATGCCCGCGACTTCGTCCGCTTGGATTAAGATTTTTTGATTCCCGCGGGAACTCTTTAATTTTCCGGGATAAGCAGTAGCCTATGTCCTTTCCCGAGATATTACCTACCTCTATACCAAATTTCAGCAAAATCGGTTGAAAAGATGGGCCGGGAAAGCGTAGCAGACAGACAGACAGACAGACAGACACACTTTCGCATTTATAATATTAGTATGGATATGGATTAGTAGGTACGGATATTAGTACGGATATAATTCTATTTTTATTATGATTTTAAATTTTTATATTATACACCTAGTTAGTATTCTGGGCATAGTAGGATAATATTATTATAGCTGGATAAATATAGACTACATATATAGACTACAAGAGTTAAGGCTGGCCACAAAGGACAAGATAGCCGTAGGAAGTTGGATAAGTAAGTAATTGGACGCGTAGAAGTAAGAAGCATTTCATGTAGTTGACCAATAACGCTGATACAGAATTGTAGTATCTAACTCAATACTTATAACGAAGAAATTGGTGTGATAATGCTTATAACATCTTGTTGCTGTTATGTGAAAATATTGCTGGTACATAGATCTAGATTCTAAGGTATTGAATTAGAGACTATTTTTCCATAAAATAATTAGTTCTGGGTGGTTCACCGTATACAGTTTCTAAACAAAGAGCTGGTGAATCCTTTGTTAAATGAATTTTATTATACGTATAAAATAAAATAATTATCATCTCCGTCTATCGCCGGTCCAATACTAAGAACGGGTGTTCTCTAAAAATGGACGTAGTCTAACCCATATTCCACCACGCTGACCAAGTGACGGATCAGCAGATTTCATACACCTTTGAGAACATTATCGAGAACAGTCAGACATTCAGGTTTCCTTACTATCTTTCCTTTACAGTAAAAGCAAAGGTATTTATTGCCTGAAAAATATTCTTGAAATACAAACCTCGGATCCTCCTAACTCCGAGACCGAAGTATTGACCAATAAACAATCGTAATATTGTTTACATACATTAAATTCTACGTACAATTTATTTATTCCCCGCATGTTCTAAATCCACCAGGGACTATTTATAAATAAATATTATCGCTACCCTGAGAGCGATCGCCATCTCTACATCCGGTTTAAAAAAACATTTGTCATTATACCGATTATACGCTCCAGCAATTGCTTAGGTCGCGTAAAATTTGGGTCAAGGTTCATCTCAGACTTTAGAATACCTCATTTTTCCTATTCCTAAGGCTAAGATGACCTTAGTAATATTAGAGGTCGCTAAAGCGTTAAGGCCATTTTTTGCTATTTTCGTTCTTGTGGCGGGACGAAATCCAAGTAAAGTGTACATCTATAATAATATTGATCAAACTAAAAGGTTGTATGATATTGAGAGTGGTATAATCGGCTTTAACGAATCGTCCGCCAGTTCTTAGACTATTGGATGAGTGCAGGCAGAATATTTACGTATCTGATCACTCTTGTATCAGCTATTAACACTCCAACTATGGGAGATTAGACTGTACTCTTGGATTTATTATTCCGTAATTTTTTGCGACCAAGTGATGTAGTAATAAGTACTTTTTGTGGCTGTGTTTGTGGAAAATACGTTTATTGCTTGTTTATGTGTGTGTGTGTGTGTGTGTTTTTTTTTGGGTACAAATGATCACGATTTTATTTTAATAATAATTAGCAGTATTGAATGGATCAATCTCTATTAAAAAAATGTTGACCTAGGTCAAAAAAACAAGACTTGAAATTAAATTGACACTTGCCTGCATTAATTAATTCTATTAATACTTGTAACTATAAAGAATTATTCTTAAAAAAATAATAAACTTACGGGAGTTTTTGGCTGACAGAAAAGTATGTTCTTAGTTAATATAAGGCAGACTATACCCTGCCAGAGTGAATGACCATACTGTTTTATGTAGAAAATCATCATTTAAAATAAATAGCATAAACAGGTTTGAAAATAAATGTCACTTTGAATTATTATACCAACAGTAAAATGCGTAAAATTAAGATCAAATTCTTAATGCGCATGCCGAATTAACTCGAAAAACAATTTTATATTATTTCAGCTTAACTAATAAAGTACAATAAAACAGACAATTACCAACTTGGGTTATTTCATCCGTATAATATTTTGATTTTAGATTTAACTAGTTTGTCTAGCTGATGCCCGCGACTTTGTCCGCGTGGTTTAATTTTTTTTGATTCCTGCGGGAACTCCTTAAAAAGTAGCCTATTTCACTCTTCAGGTCCTCAACTATACCCATGCCATACCCATTCTGCGTTGCGACGAGATTGAAGGACAAACCAACAAACCAAATACACTTTCGAATTTATAATATTAGTATGATATGATATACGAGTACAATAATTACATACTCCGTGTCCATACTTTAATTATAATTAAAATTATATTATTGCATACAAGTCTTTAACTTTAATTTTAATGCGAATATAATGAAAATAGTGGTACAGAGTATTGGTGAGCTGGCATCCTGATTACCGGAGAAAAAGTTCGTAAAAGACTTTAGAAATGTAACTATCGGTCGTACGTAACGGTCTGTCCTCTATATTTACCTGATTCAATATTAACGCAAATTCTAAATCTAAGGTTTTATTTTTCCGATGAACTTTCTCTGACTGGTTCCGACAACTCGTTCCGAGTACTGTTACTAGTAAGATGAAAGCAACTTTGGGTAACATATTATATACTAGCTGATGCCCGCGACTTTGGTTTTTGCTTCCCGCGGAACTGATTAATTATGCGGGATAAAAAGTAGCCTTCGTGCTAATCCAGACTATAATCTATCTCTGTGCCAAATTTCATGCAGATCCGTTCAGCCGTTCTGGCGTGATTGAGTAACAAACATACATCCATCCACCCATCCATACATCCATACAACCATTTATCCATCCATCCATTCAAACTTTCGCATTTATAATATTAGTATATGTAATAATTGTCTTACTTATGAACACTAGCCTGGCCTTATAAAATAAGAGTCTTTCCGATTTATAACCTACTAGCTGATGCCCGCGACTTCGTCCGCGTGGAATAAGTTTTTTTTAAGGAACTCCTCAATTTTCCGGGATAAAAAGTAGCCTATGTCACTCTCCAGGTCCTCAACTATACCCATGCAAAAAATCACGTCGATCCGTTTCTCCGTTGCAGCGTGATTGAAGGGCAAACCAACAAACCAATAAACCAATAAACCAACAAACCAACATACCAACATACCAACAAACCAACAAACAAACACACTTTCGCATTAATAATATTAGTATGATATGATATTTGATATGTGATTTATTTGAAGCTCACTGTACTAAGTTCTTGCATATCAGTTGTATTGTATTCGTGAACGTGTCTCAATATTTTTTACTTGTATATCTTACCATCACAGTTAATTTATCTGCTGCTAGCTGATGCCCGCGACTTCGTCCACGTGGTTTAAGTTTTTTGATTCCCGCGGGAACTCCTTAATTTTCCGGGATAAAAAGTAGCCTATGTCACTCTCCGTCCTTAACTATACCCATGACAAAAATCACGTCGATCTGTTGCTCCGTTGTGGCGTGGTTGAAGGACAAACCAATAAACCAACAAACAAACACACTTTCGCATTTATAATATTAGTATGAACTGCCTCGTTGGTCTAGTGGTTAGTATGTTCGACTGCGGCCGACGAGGTCCCGGGTTCGAGTCCCGGGTCGGGCCATAATAAGTATTGGGTTTTTCTGACAAGAAATTCTCAGTACTAGCCCGGAGTTAGGAAGTTGGCGGTGTTACACCCCCGTGCCTCGGAGAGCACGTTAAGCCGTCGGTCCTGCGCCTGATCTCTCTCCGGTCGTGTCGGATTTTCTGTCCCATCGGTCTTTGAGAGTAAAGGAACAGAGAGTGCCCGAAATTTGGTCGGGAGGACATTATTAGTATGAAGTATGATATCAATTGACTACATTGGCTTGGAAAAGAGTTGCCCCTCCCCCCCCGATTGTGCAAGGAAATCGTAATCGTAATCGTTTGTCAAACGGATAATACGACCAGCCCCCCGATTATGTAATAATAGCCGATCAAACGTAATCGTTCAGCGTCAAAGTAAAATAAACCATAACAGCATTGAATTAGAGCTCAATTTCGTGTATCCATTCTTATACGTTAGAGTATCGTACATACATAAACGTATAAGAATGGGTTACCGAAATTGAGCTCTAATTCAATGGTGTTATGGTTTATTTTACTTTGACGACGAACGTTAACGTTTTCATCGGCCATTCTTACATGATTGGGGGGCTGTTTATGGAGTTCATAGACGTCCGCACGTCAAAACGCATGTATGAACTCCTTAAACAGTTCGAGTAATACGTTTTAAGCTGTCAAATGATTACGATTTGCTTAGACAATCGGGCTGATCATTCTTAAACAGTACGCTTAGTCTTAGTTTTTACATTGCAAATTCGATTGACCGTAATTCGTAATCGAGTGTTCGATGACATGGGCGTCAAAGTAAAATGAACTTTGCTAACTCGTCATAAGTATCCGGATGTAGGTATTAATATTTAACAATAGTTACTTCGTATGGGTATGATGCATACGCTACGGTGATTATTGATTCAAACAATTACATAGATAGGTACTATTATCACAAAATTAAATTCAATAGTTTTCAAACATCGTCCAAATTCCCGTGGAACGTATAAATTGCTCTAAATCGCACACAATCAAATATAATAATCGCATCGCGTAATTATTAACAGTGACTGTCGTGATTTTCATAACTATTGTACTTCGCAAAAGTACCTACATACCTACCAAGCGTTTTGCGTTCGCTCTACCGTGAATAGCAATTGTTTAAAACTATTTTAAGCTTCATTGTTGAATCCGAATTTTATGTATAAATACACGATGATTATATTCAAAACATAGGCATTTTGAACAATATCATCATTATCTTTTTTTTTTGCACGATAGGCTTGCGCTTGACGACAATCATGCTTCAAGCAATGATGAGGTCTAGGTTGGAGCGCACTTGCCTAGAAAATGCCTAGTCACTCTTGCCTCGAAGGTACTCAAGTCATACGTGGAAGGAAACACGGTCTCCGGAAGGGTGTTCCGATCAGACCACCGAGTATTGTATGGTCTGTGAATCCAACCATCTAAATCCATTGCCGGCCCACCACTGGGCACAAGTCTCTTCCTAGAATGAGAAGGGTTTATTCGTAGTCAACCACGAGTAAACCAGCAATAGATTGAATTATAATAATATAATGCAGGTAAATTATTATGCGGTTAATATTGTATCCGATGACCATGGGCCAAGAGTCTCAAACGCAAGCGCCACAAAAATGCAATTTATTTAAACCTGTATTATGAGTAGAACAGTTAAATGGTCTACATACTATTCTCATATACTTGATTAATCCGGCAGAATCAACTTTTGGGATCTCGTTCGATCGATCGCATTCAATCTAGCGGAGTCTCTAACCTTTAACAACCTAGGGTAACAACCAAAAAAACTTATTTTGCTATCATTGGATAATGGATATGAATGATAGTAAGAACTGATATTATATGCTAAGGAACGTAAAGGAGGTGATATTGATAACAACTAAGACTACCATTCCAATTAACCGATAGGAAATTTCGGCCATTAATATTATTAGGTATATATTTTATCCTCATCGTTTCTAAATAATTCGCATCATTGAGATTATAACGTTTTTTACCACACACATATCTATACGTAAATCAGTAGGTAATCCTGTTAATAATTTCGAGTCATTTTATAATATCCGCCTGACGAAAAAATATTATTTACTTCATATGTTTTATAGTATAATATAATATATTACTAGTTTTTCCCCGAGACTTCGTTTGCAGGTTAATTTTAAAGAACTTATCATGAACTTACTGGACTCCAAAATACTTTGCCGGGTGGGAGGCTTTGGCCGTGGCTAGTTACCACCCTATGGAATAGACGTACCGCCAAGCGATTTAGCGTTCCGGTACGATGTCGATTAGGGCTATGGGTTTAATAAAACTGACGTACCATTATCAGGTTAGCCATCTTACCACCTGCATCATTAGTTACCATCAGGTGAGATAGCAGTCAAGGTTTAACTTTAAGTGAATGAAAAAACTTTGTTAGTCAGAATTTACATTACAGAGAACATTTACAATCATTGTCTCAATATTCTAGCATATCCATATTATTTTCATTTTTAGTTAATAATATGTCAGTCAGTCAGTTTTTCTTTGTAGAAGATAGTTTATTAGAATTCAAACGATGATAACTGCGCTTTGTAATTACATCACTATATATAAAACGAGCGTTGATCCATCCAATACAAAACAAAAGCCAATTATCTTTAACTCCGTTTTATCATTATCTACGCTTAATTGATATCAAACAAATATATCGGACAAGTAAATAATAAGGAATTATAATGTCTGCCACATTGATGTTCATTGTGTGAAATTGATCATTGCAACACTGATTGTCGTTCGCGCTTCAATAGTTTGTAAATAAAATGAAAATATACATGCAACCGTAGAAGAAGGCCTCTAAACCTGTGTCATCATGGCGGAAAAACAAGAGCGCATAGAAAAAATGGAAGAAAAACCTTTGAATAAAGAAAAAGAACGGCTGACATACAAAGGTAAAAGTTTTACAGAAAAGCTTTGGTATGTAAAGGATAATATCACTGTTGAGCCCTTACTAGCAGGCCTGATCATACCCAGCGTGATATCTCGTTTCGCAATGGCAAATTTTAATTTAGACAAAGCCTGCAGAGTACATTTCGAATTCGAAGATCACATTTGCGACGCATTAGTCAAGAAAAATTCCAACAACTACTCAAGCTATGAGAAGGAAGTGCAAAAATTAATATCCTCGATCGATATCTGGAAGAGTGTAATTCATACAGGACTACCTTTCATCATGATTATGTTTTTGGGGGCGTGGAGTGACAGAACCGGCAAAAGGAAACTTTGCATATTACTTCCAATTTGCGGTGAATTATTGACGTCGTTAAACAACTTGGTGAACGTTTACTTCTTCTATCAAATTCCGGTTCATGTAACAGTGTTTTTGGAGACTTTCTTCCCAGCTATCACGGGTGGTTGGATGACAATGTTCCTGGGTGTGTTCAGTTACATTAGTGACATAACAACAGAGGAATCCCGGACCTTCAGGGTGGGTCTCGTGAACATCGGTATGACTGTGGGACTGCCCATTGGAATTGGCCTCAGTGGATTCTTGCTGCAAGTGAATTTGGGATACTACAGTATATTTGCTTTGACAACGGGCATGTTCATTGCTGTACTCCTATACGGAAGCTATTGCTTGAATGAACCTGATGAATGGCTCAAGGAACGAGGGATGCCTACTGTAAGTATACTTATGTATATTATAATATTTTTTTCATATGCATAGGTTAAAAAAGAAGGTCCCTAAGTAACAAAGGCATAGCCCTGCCAGTAATCTACTTAGATAGGACATTCATGGCTACAGGAGTATAGTAGCTCTTCAAGTATGAAAATGTAACATATTTTATTCATTTATTCATGCATGTCTGAACCGAATGTTACATGGACAAACTAAAATAGCCCGGAACAGTTTAGATCAAACTTTTGCAACTTGAAAACATAACATACTGCTCCAACTTTTATCCAAGCTGGGTCTTGGAGACCCAGCCCATCAAACACAGTTTGATACAAATATCACGCGAAGAAAACCGAAGCTAACAACTAGTTTTACGTACAAATATTTACTAATACAATATTATCGTTGCCTACTTTTCTTATTGATTCAATTATAATAATATAGCATCTATAACTGGTATCATGTTTACGATTACAGCACTTCTATCAATATTTATTGTTGCATTGTTCAATGGTTCTGCCTGGTTATAAACTTATTACCACAGAGGCTGGAAAACAATGGATCACGTGCTTCGGGTAACGCGCCTTGTTGATGTCTGCCACTAGAGACATTACAAAACGTGTGTTTACATGCGTAATTATTGCTAATTAATTTATAAGTATCTAATGGTCGTTTTATCAGTAGCTGTCCAGTTGCATGAAAGGCGGTTAAAGTTACCTAACGGCTACCGGTAAACTTTGACCGATAGTAAAAGCAAAATGGCTAGGCCAAGTCAAAATTTGCTCTACGATTATCGACAAAGTTTAACTGTGACTTGAACGTTACTTTAACCATCTGCAACTGGACCTAATTCAACACAAGTTGGTGTTAATCTGTCGTAATAACAAAATTTGGGACAAAAATTGCCACCATATAATAGGTAGGTATATGTTTCTTGCATCAAGTGACAAACGCCTATGGTCAAATAAAGCTTGTATAATAGTTTTGATCAGTGTTTAGTTATAGCATAAATAAATGTAAAGCTGGTCCATTTAATATATCTATTTTATTATCGTCAGCAATAATCATACATAGATATGAACATATTATTATTAAGTTCTATAAATTTTCTACACTTGAAGTATATTTACTGAGATAAAATATGGAGCTACATACTATATAACATCTGTTTGTGTATTTTTTATAGAACCGATAGAGTTATTTATAATCGCAAATCCTGAGATAAAAATTTAATATTTTTGCTGATTAGCATACTAATATTATAAATTCGAAAGTGTGGTTGTTTTATTTGTTTGTGAGCGTTAGTTGGTTTGTCCTTAAATCACGCCGCAATAGAGCCACGGATCGACGTAATTTTTTGCATGGGTATAGTTAAGGACCTGGAGGACGCATAGGTTACTTTTTACTTCGGAAGATTGAGCGGTTCCTTAACTTAACTATAACTTAGCTCTTTTCTAGCTGTGAAATTGGTATCTCGTTAGTAGTATAGCAGCGTAGGACGACCTCCAGCTCGCTGGACCGATGACCTAATGAAGATGGCGGGAAGCGGGTAGATTAGGCAGGCGGAGCACCGTGTGTAGTGGCGTGCTCTCAAAAAGTAGATGTTCATCTTTTTTTCTTTTTTTTTTTATTGGTGATAGGCTTGCGCTTGACGACAATCATGCTTAGTACAAAGCAATGATGAGGTCTAGGTTGGAACGCGCTTGCCTAGAAGATGCCTATTCACTCTTGCCTTGAAGGTACTTAAGTTTTAAGTTACTTAAGTTTACTTAAGTTTATGTGGACGCATACAGGCTCATGGATGGATAGATGAATGAACTGACATCTACTCATCATGTTCCTACCATAGCTGATTTCCGCAACTGCATGCCCACATAGATGAACCCCGTGGAATCTTTTTAATTTTCCGGGATAAACTTTGGCCTACGTCTATGGGTCTTTAATTACATCCATGCCAAAAATCATGTCTACACGTATCATATCACATCACTTTCGCATCTATACTAATATTATAAATGCGAAGGTTTGAATGGATGGATGGATGGATGTTTGTTTGTTACTCAATCTCGCCAGAACGGCTGAACGGATTTGGATTTGGCACTGATACCTATAGATTATATAGTCTGGAATAATAGATACTTTTTATCCTAAAAAATTAAAGAGTTCCCGCGGGAACCAATAAACCTTAATCCATGCGGACGAAGTAGCGGGCATCAACTAGTTCATAAATAATGTGCGAAGTGTAATTATTAAAAATCTGATAATCATAATATTTTGGCTCATTCAAACTTTTCCATCACAAATAGGTGGTTGATTCGAATGTGGATAAGCTAATAATAATTTCAAAGTATACAAATTCCATATTTTGTCTAAATTTACAGATTCCATATTGGCAAGGCTAGACTCGTGGCTTCAAAATAATATTTTTTTGATTTCAGTAGATTATTTAAATTTTTCCTCCAACAAAATGACTTATTTGGGTCAATGTGCACACATTTTTAAATGTGATTAGATTATCAAATATCTTGTGTACTAAATAATATAAAAAAATTGTGATTACGTAAATAAAGACTATCCACACATACAAAATTGGTACGCTACTCTATCAGAGAAATAAGGAAAATGGAAATCTATGATACTACTCGGCATATCTAAATATATAAAAGGAAAAGGTGACTGACTGACTAATCTATCAACGCTACGAATCGGGCTGAAATAGGCATGCAGGCTATTAGGACGTAGGAAGAAAGAATTTTCGAAATTTCAACACCTAAGAGGGCAAAATAGGGGCTTGAAATCTGCGTGGTCCACGCGGAAGAAGTCGCGGGCAAAAGCCATTTGTAAATAACGTTTCAGATATCATCATGTCTTTACACTAATCGCGTATCTATTAGTTCACAGCCAAAGCACTAATAATAGCGCCTCACTTTGAGCAAATAGTACTGACTAATACCATGTGTTAACATTTTTTTTTGCTACATATTGTATTTTTTTTTCCTTTTAACAAAAAGAACTGTTGAGTTACTTGCCGGTTCTTCTCAGTAGAATCTGGTTACTGAACCGGTGGTATAGTCCTGACATCTCATATTCTGTGCTAATACTACACAAAGATGCTATGAGCTATTTTCCACCTATTAAACGTATCCCGCAACGTCAATAATACGTCTAGTGAATGATAGAATGCTTTCAAGCTGGAAAAGTTTTGTATCAGTCAGACGCACAAAACAGAACATAGGCACAAAACGCGATAGTGTGGCCAATTCTGTATAACACAATCTCTAAACTAAACTAAAATGACACCTTTAAATCTAGTTCTGTCCCTTTCTGCAGAGAGTAATATGAAAGGGTTAGCAATATTTATAATGAAAGGGTTTGCAATATTATAATGCTGTAATTTAGTTTAGTTTCGAGAGTGTGTACTACAGAATCATCCTACTGACTAACTTGCCGGCTCTAATTATTACAATCTCTATTTCCGAACCGTTGCGAGATTTGCCATCGTAGTACTTATATAATATTTTGTGGTATAAATGCTATAAAAACATTAATTAAATTTGATAGAAGCCTGCGCAATACTTCCTTTGCTCAATGATTTCATCAATTTCGCTTTTAATCAAGTCATTTTGAAATAAGATTCTCGAAATGACTGTTTATGATAATATTACAACATCCTTCAAGTGGCTGCATTGCGTTTGGTGCTTCCAAACTGTTTTCGTGTTACCCGATGTGCGATTAGCTTTATATGCCTTTTAAATCATACTACAATTAGAAATGCGAAAGCGTGTTTGTTTGTTGGTTTGTTGATTTGTCCTTCAATCACGCCGCAACGGAGCAACGTATTGACGTATTTTTGGCATGTGTATAGTTGAGGACCTGAAGAGTGACATAGGCACACATTTATAGTGAAAAAAAATCAAAATTAAATTAACACCTTCCTTTTAAAAAAAAGCATTAGTCACTTATACATGCACTTAAACACTTCTCATGAGCATGCGCACACACACACACACACACACGCACACACACACACACACGCGCACTAACACACACGCGCACACACACACACACGCACACACACACATGGACATACAAATTATGCATAGTTTTTGGATTGTTATTACTACTATACTTTAAAAAATTAAAATCTACCTATTCAATATGCACTTGCATTCCTAAACCTAATTTACTTACTTTATGGTGAACGACAAAAAAAAAACTAAAACCACGCTGACGAAGTCGCGGGCATCACCTAGTTTTGCAATATATCGACTCTTTTGATAATGAATAATAAACAACTAATGACTAAGATTTAACGGATCATGTAGATTACACAGAGCACAGGCGTCAACTCTTGCTTTGCCGCCCGCGAGGGCAGCAAAGCAACAGCGATGAGACAGCGATGTCGAGAAAATATTTTGTCCATTTAATTTGAAACGACACGTGACTCTATAAGCTAATAAAAGTCAACGAACTTTCTGATAAATTTAAAAATAGGTCAGATTGAAAGGGGCTACGTAAATATAACTTGCCACTGAATTTGTGATAAATTTTCTCAAAATATTTATCTATTTATCTCAAAATAGCTGAAGCACCGATCCATAGCAATGTAACTTATGCGGCACTCATTGTGCCGTAGATGGAACTCAACCAGTAACCTTGCCACAAGTCCCAACAACAATTGTACAATTCTACTTTATCAGAAAACAATGCGCGAAGAATCTAGTATCATAACACTGTCAATAAATAATTATAAATTTGTTTATTATAATTATGATTATAAAGATAAAGCCTAAACAGGGAGCCATACTAAAACTATTAACGTTGTCTCTACCGATATAGGTTTTTGCGGGTTGTTTTCAGAAACAAATAAACCGACAAAAACAAGAGAAAACATGGTAAAAAACGATTTGGAATCAGATACCGTTTGTTTAAATCCACTTTCACGAATAAATGTAACGCAAAACTTTTTATCAGGGCATATTAATATGAAATATCAGTGTGCTCGTTAATTCATTTTGTTCTGCTGTATTTTAAACTAATATTGCTTATCCAGCTGAATATCGGAATAGGTCTTAAAGGCTGAAACAAACTGAACGCGTGGCGACAGTGTGAGTGGTTAGGAAGTTAAGTGTACACAAAGTTGGGATTCGGCATATTCATTCAACTGAAATCGAATGCCACTCAGGTATTTTAGAACTCCAATCCGATTTTGCATGTTTGATTCCTCGCCCGGCTATTCCACTTGAGGCCGATCCCAATGATGTTATGTATCTATTAGGTTGGCCGAAACTCTTTGTTACGAAGAATTTGGGGTTGTAAAAATAAAAACAAAATTGTTGAAGGTTGTTTTTTAAAATTTCATATTTTTTCTTGCGCGCCGTGAAATTTAAAATGGGGCCCCAGGATTGCTTCACCTACCTCCTTTCATCCTTATTTCAATGAAATTAAGGCTCCAATTTAGCTGAGTTGGGCAGAGGTTAAATCAAGAACGAGGAAGAACAAAAGTGGCCGACCTGCTCAAAGGATTAGCTTTGGCAGTGAGCAGTTCATATCTGTCAAAGAACCGGCGGCTTTTGCGGCAGATGTGATCTGTAGTAGAGACCTCTTACTGATAAGTATAGTTTGGCTTACATCAGCTCTTTGGAATGCTGGACTGAAAAAGATGATGGGATGCGGGAGAAAGCCGGAGGAACGTTTTCGGTGGCGTACTACAACAGTATAAGTAATAGTACGTACTACCAGAGAATAAGTAATAGTACAAGTTCTAGGTAGAGAATTAGCTGTGGCAGTGGGCAGGCCATGTCAGTCGCAGAACCGATGGCCGTTGGGGCAGACGCGTTCTGGAGTGGAGAATTTGTACCCGTAAAAGCAGGGTGGGACGTCCTCCAGCCCGCTGGACCGACGACTTTAAAAAGGTAGCGGGAATTAAGTGGATGAGGAAGGCGGAGAGGACCGTGTGTGGTGGTGCGCTCTCCAAAAGTACTATGCCCAGTGGACGAATGCAGGCTGATGGATGGATGGACAGGTACTACCACCCAGCATGCAATAAAGGGATATTATTGTATAGCAAACGCGACGTTTAACCACAGCCTAAGCTATATTAAAAATCAATAATGCAAATTGTACGTCAAATGCATTACGCGAACAATAGTCGGCGGGATGTTGAATACACGTAACAATAAATATAATAGGCGTACCAACTATCCAACACTTTTAGGAATAGTCCCAGAAAAATTCCATAATATTTGTATATTGCTTACATTACATTACATTGCTGCGTTATAATCTTTGTCGTGACCCCTTTCATTAATCATAAAGACGTAATGGCGGAAAATTTATTGATATTATAAATTTTGAAGATCCTTTTGGAATTTCTTAATTCTTAGTAACTAGTTTATTTCATGTGGGACTACTTGTGCAACTTATGATATGTCAGGAGTCAGGACTATACCACCGGTTCAGAAAGCAGTTTGGTTGGATGGATGGTTGTATGGATGGATGTTTGTTACTCGATCACGCCAGAACGGCTGAACGGATCTGGATGAAATTTGGCACAGGATTATAGTCTGTAATAACACATATAATGCTACTTTTTAGCCCGGAAAATTAAAGAATTCCCGCAGGAACCAAAAAATCTCAATCCACGCGGACCAAGTCGCGGGCATCAGCTAATAGTAGGTATTATAATGACAAATCTCATATTGTGTTCATGACGTGTGTAACCCAAAACATTGATTTGAGCTATTTATTTATTTATTTATTTTATTTATTTTATTTAGATAACATACCCGAAGAGACCTTACAGTTGCCCAATGCGTCTCTCCGGGCCACAGAATTAGAGTGACAATTACTTAATAAAAAAACTTTTTTTTTTTTTTAATTTATTATCAACGTACAAATTTACAAAAACACACATATTTTATAATACATTGAAAAAACCACAGAGGTTAACCCTCAATGTATAAGCGTCTGCGCCTTGAGGTAAAATACAAGCTTCTTAGATTAAAATAAATACATTAACTAAATAAATAAAATAAAAAAAATAAACAAATTAATTAAAAACTTAATATACTTGCTTACAATTAACAAAATACACAAAAAACACATAATTTGTAGCACAGATCATTCCAATAAGACTACACTATAGACATAATACACATAAAATAATAAATTGACTAAAATAATAATAATAATAAGGTTATCGAATTTCCAATATTTTTTTTATCTCTTTTGCGAGCTGAAGCGGTTTTAAATACGTTAATGTATCTGACAGGTTATCCTTTTATACCTATTACCTTTTCGGTACGAATTTGTTTCTCAAAAGTATGCTCGACAAGCTCTGTTGAATCATCAAAGGTTGATAATGAATCCAACCCACTGGCTCGGTACTTTGATTCTAATCAGAAGAAGTTGACAAGAGGTTTAGTTACTCATTGCTCATTTCAATTGAATAATTCTACAAATAATAGTCATTTACGTTGCAGGCTACATATTATGAGTTCATTAACTTAAGAACGTGTGTAATTTGCCTATTATTCAGAACTTATTGAGTGCTTAATTCAAACGTCTAGTTAGATTTTGATAAATAATACGGTTTCAGTTGTTGTATTCTTAGGGCACTAATGAAAAGTCTGCGTTTAACTCTACAGCCTGTATATGGAGTGTAGGACCCTAAACATTCACTGAAACTAAAAATTAATTCAAAACTAATATAAACTTATCGTTAGATCGTAACTCTAAAACTAACCATATAAACTTAATCTATAATTTTTAGATCTTACTATAATATATGAAATATAATATTATAATTATTATTTAACACACATCCTACGTCCATACATACAAACATAAATATAACACACTTTACCAACGTACTTACCATTCGATTGAAAGTGTAACTGACCGAGCCGACGAATCGCAAGTTTAACTACATGTTAGCTACGTAGTAAGTTTGTTGATCGCGATATTAGAATAGCAAATAAATTCTTGTTATTTATGATAATATAAACTGTGGAAATTGATAATATAGTGATTGATTTGAACTGTGCTTGAACTCAAACGTTTTGACCTGGTTGGTCACTAGTATGTTTTTGCTCTTAGAATATCGACACAGCGCTCAACACTGCGCCACGGAGGTCGTCAAAAGATTGATGTCTTCTATCCACCTAGTGGGAAGTTACCATACACTACACTTTTCAGAGCACGGTTGCCATTCAAGCACTTAGAGAAAAGGGTTATCAGTGAATAATTAATCGCTCGAGTAAGCGTAGTGTGGGGCGCCCTCCAGTACAATGGATCAACGATATTAAGAGGGTAGCGGGAAATGGCTGTATGGGGACTGGGTGTGGTGGCGCCTTTTGGGAAAGGCCTATGTCCTGCAGTGGACATCAGCAGGCTGAAATGACGACCTCCGTGGCGCAGTGTTGAGCGCTGTTGTCTTAATGTGCGGAGGTCCCGGGTTTGATCCCCGGCAGGGTCAATTTGGGAATTTATAATTTCTGTATTTCCCTGGTCTGGTCTGGTGGGAGGCTTAGGCCGTGGCTAGTTACCACCCTACCGGCAAAGACGTGCCGCCAAGCGATTCATCGTTCGGTACGATGCCGTGTAGAAACCGAATAGGGGTATGGGTTGAATATAACTGCCATGCCCCTAACAGGTTAGCCCGCTACCATCTTAGACTGCATCATCACTTACCATCAGGTGAGATCGCAGTCAAGGGCTAACTTGTAGTGGATAATTTTTTTTAAAAAAAAACGATGATGAAATGATGAATTAATTACATAAAAAATCTAAAACAAATACTATTTTCATGGTCATCCTACATACTCCTATGGAACAATTGATCAAATGTAATCTGTGGCCATGTTGGCACTTATGCGGTTATATATAATAGTATTACGCTTGGTATTACGCTTTGAATCGTTCAAATCGCTTGTACTACGACGATACATTGATTTCAGAAGCAATGAAAGCTAATTTATCATCAGGTATCGGCTATCAGCTTCGCACGGGTGGTTTAACTATCAGAGTTTTTGTTATATTGTTGGATCGCTAATGTAATTTTAATCTAATAACATAAATTTGTACTTACTTAGCGTTAGGAACTTTAGTACTCGAAAATTTGTACAGTACATTGTTTTAAAACGTATATAAGCTCTTTATAATAGTAACTTTTAAAAAGCCACGTTCGACGTAAAGCTATCAATTCTAGTACCTAATCAGATTTTTGTAGATAATATTATTATCATAATTCAGAAAATCTTAACCAAAACTTTACAAAAAGCTGTTTGGAGAGTCCAGTAAAAATATGTACTTTTTAGATCAGCGTGAACGGACAGAAAGACTTGCCAAAGAGACTTGGTTTTATAGTAACTAGTGGTTCGCCCCGAACTTTGACCTCGCGGTATCCATAAACTCGTACAGAGCGCCATCTATTGACATATCGTGAAGTTCTGTTAATAATACTGAAGCACATTAAAAATTAAATAATTTCGTTTCCTTACAATATTTATCTAATTTTAGTATTTGTTGTTCATGTACAGGATATAATTCAAATAATTGATCAAGTTTCAGGCTTGAGAGTTCAGAAAATTGAGAGTTCTGAGGTCAACTTTGGACGTTAGAAAATCGCCACTTTGAAAGCCCCCCATTTCGTCAATTTTAGGGGAAAAATTTAAAAAAAAATATTTTTGGACTCTATTCCTAACTATCTTTAAAATGATATACCGCAACCCTATGTAACGCTATAAAAAATATTTTACTTCGCATTCGCTTCTATGAGAGCCCCCCTGAAATAAAGATTTTTATAACTTTTTAAGCCATATTCGGCGGGAGGCCATAGATTTACATATTATATTTAAATTTGAAGTAATTACGTTCAGCAATTCAGAAGTTATAAGGCTCTGACAGACGGACGGACGGACGGACAAGTGCCAATTCACCCAAGTAGACTCAGAGACCTTCGCTTCGCTCGGTCAATAATGTAGTGATTTACTTAATAGAAGTTTTTGGTAAGGATTTTTTTAAACCTACCGAATCATACCTAATTGATCAGATTGTAATTAAAATAATATTTTTGCGAGTATTTAGCTACTAGATGCTGGCCGCGACTTCGTCCGCGTGGATAAATTGATTTTTTAATTCCGACGGGAAATCTATAATTTTCCTGGGATACAACCTATCTCTGTTCCAAATTTCATAAAAATCGGTTGAAAAGATGGACCGACAGATAGTCAGATGGACTGACAGACAGATGGACAGGCATAAAGATACACTTTCGCATTTATAATATTAGTATGGATTACTTATTTGGTTATTTTTGCAAAACTAGTTTTAAATACAGAGAGGCAGAAGTTACCTTTATAAAAGAAATATTTACCCTAAATTATGTAAAGGATTTCATTATAATATCATATCAGATATAAGCCTTGGGCCTTTCGGTATAATTCAAAGAAAAATCTAGTAGCAGAAGTTCCGTGAAATGATTCCGATACACAAACCAGAGATCGATAAACAAAAGAAAGAAAATGATCCCTTATCCACATATTCCCAGACAATGTGACACAAAAGGCAAAAAAAACTAGAAGCTAACATCATAAAATTTACATATTTTGCAGATACAGAGAGGCGACAGCAAAGGCGTTTCGTTTTTCGATGTCACTCACGTAGTGGACACAATCGGCGTTGCGTTCCGGAAGCGGCCCTCAAATCGGCGGGTCAAAGTGGTTCTCACACTAGTCGCCGTGTTCATTTTATTCGGGCCTTCCATGTGTGAGTACCTTTATACCTTTGTACTTAACATGGGATTAGCAAGACTATAATGATGGAAAAAACAGCCTGTTTTTTTATCGCTACGAGTTAGCCCTTGACTGCGATCTCTGCTACACCTTAGGTGATAACTGATGATGCTAAGTAAGTTGGCTAAACATGAGGGGTATGGCTTAGTTATATTAAACCCATATCTACATCTAATCGGTTTCTACACGACATCACACTCGAACGTTAAATCACTTGGCGGCATGATTTTGACGGTACTTGCCACCAGAGTACGGCAAGATAAAATTCAGAAGTTCCCAATTCAGAATTCCCAAATTGGCCCTGCCGGGGATCACCCGGGACCTACTGCTTAAAAGACAACAACGTTAACCAGTTGTGAGTCTTGGTGGTGCTTTGTAAATACTTTCACAAAATATACTTTCAAACATTTTGAATCTTGGAGAGACGTGCCACGTTATCGTAGTTAATCTCTACCTACAGATCTCCCCATTTCTAATTCGATTAAACAAAGCTCTATCTGTCGCCCGCTAAGTTTTAAGGACTTTTAGTTACACTGATTAGTTCAGTAATATTTTCAGTACTAATGTTTTTGCTAAATTCTCCATTAGGTGCCAGCATAACGCGAACATAATGCTTGCTAACAGAGCTTGTATCTGAAACCCAGCTTTATAATTGTTTATTGTTATTTTTTTCAGCGGAGCACAATATCGCCTACTTGTTCGTGAGGAACCAGCTGAACTGGGCTCCGGCGAAATACAGCTTTTACGCCAGCTACTCCATAGTCCTACACTCTATTGGTAAATAGCTCAACTCAACAGTTGTTCAAAAAAGTGTGTGTGTGCACACGGCAGAAATGAAGCTTAAGAAAAGTAGCCTACGAGAGAATGAAATAAATGTAATTTGTATTCTACCTCATTCTCTTGCAGGCTAAATCCTATTATGAATATGTTTGTCTCTTTTTTTCGTTTCGTTTTTCGTTTTATCAACACTAAGCGGATTAAAATAAAACATAAAAAACAATTAACAAAACAGACTTTCTACTGCTACATTTAAATGTTCTGATGCTACATTTAAATGTAATTAAATGTAACGTAAATTTATTTAAATGTAATGTACATTTAAATGTAATTTTCTCTTTGATTGTTTAAAATGTAATGTAACAGAAAATTACATTTAAATTACAAAAATGGAACGCTTTGTATACACGTTCATCCGGTGGCGCCACTTGTACCGTGGCGACAACATCCGTTTCATCAAATTTTCAAATCACAACGATTCTAAAGAAGTTTCACTTCAGAAGTTTCTTGCCGGCTCTTCTCAGTAGAATTATTTCCGAACAACGGCTCACGTAAGAGTCCCGACATTAATTATCATAAGTAACACAAGCTATCAGACATTCATTTGTTAATTTAATTTTCATCATCTCAACTACTGAACGCCAAGACTTTTACAATCTACCCATCTTTTTCATGTTCACCAATTATTTTAACTCCGTCAAATTTAAGATTTGTGTTCAACAAAATTGTTACCACTCCATTCTTCCTTGTAAGGAAATACAATTTACATCTCTCATATTCGGTAAGTAGGTCCTTATTACCCCCAAATGGAGCTTGTAGGTGACCAATTAGCGCTCTGGGGTAATAATGTAGCTAGAAAAGCCCTAGGGCGGTAAGTAATTAAAAAAAGTATGATGGTTAGATGTACGCGAACTTTTTGAAAGAGTGAAGAGTTTTTTTTTTTAATTACTTACCGCCCTCGGGCTTTTCTAGCTACATTATTACCCTAGAGCGCTAATTGGTCACCTACAAGCTCCATTTGGGGGTAATAAGGACCTACTTTACCTCACAATCGAGATGTAAAGCAGAGTAGTTAGCTCGGGTGTAAGCATCAATTGCACCCTCGAACTATAGGCGCCCTCCCTGCGCTCGTGCGCCTAAATATCTCGGGCTGCAATTGATGCCTTACAACCCTTGGCTACTAATCTACTATTATTTCGCCAAACAAGTGAAAGTATTCAAAGGCCTTTTAAACTGAAAAGAAAAACTTGGGTGAAAAATATTCGAATATATTATAAGCGAGGGGATTTCTTCGAATAACTTTGTGTGTCGGAGAAAAGTTGCTCGTTTTTTTCACTAAGCTTAAAGTTTATTGTGGTACACTTTTAGGTAAGAAGATTTGTTTACGCGATACATATATTTTTTAATTCAACGACTCATTAGGCTGTAACGAATACAGGGATATGAGTTTAATATAACTGCCATGGCCCTATAACAGGTTAGCCCGCTACCATCTTAGACCGCATCATCACTTACCATCAGGTGGGATTGCAGTCAAGGGCTAACTTGTAGTGGATAAAAAAAATAAAAAAAAACTGCGCGACATACCTAAATATTATGTGAAAACTTTGCGTGGAAGAATTTGGCGTTTACTCACCCACTTAATATCTCTATTTGGCCTTTGTAGATTGAAAATAAAACCACAATTTAATGGTATTTTTCCTGGATGATTTTAATACTTCTTACTCAATTTGATGCCAAACACTGAACTCTATAGTATTCTATACTTTCTATAGGTACTAATATTATAAACTAGCTGATGCCCGCGACTTCGTCCGCGTGGTTTAAGTTTTCTGTTATTCCTGCGAGAACTCCATAACTTTCCGGGATAAAAAGTAGCCTATGTAACTCTCCAGGTCCTTAGCTATACCCATGCCAAAAATCACGTCGATGCGATGCTCCGTTGTGTCGTGATTGAAAGACAAACCAACAAACAAGCTTACTTTCGTATTTATAATAAGTATTATAGTATGCAAAAGTTTGGATGGATGGATGGATGTTTGTTACTCAATCACGCCCCAACGGCTGAACGGATCTGGATGAAATTTGGCACAGAGATAGATTATAGTCTGGAATAACATATAGGCTACTTTTTATCCCGGAAAATTATAGAGTTCCCGCGGGAACCGAAAAACCTCAATTCACGCGGACGAAGTCGCTTTAGCTAGTATAATATAAACTCTGAAGTCTTTAAAAGTATGATTATAATAATTATAAGTTAATGGGCTGATTAATATAAAAAATTAGTCTACGACTAATAAACTATAACGTAACCTACAATCATTTATGCAAAGGCGATGTAAAAGCAAATTACAAAGTAAAGTAGCTTACTAACCAAACAACGAAAATATGCAAATGCGTAAAAAATGCTCACAACACGTAAATAACGGCCGTCCAATCCAATACTTTTCTCAGTATAACAAGAGATTACCCGCGTCGGCTAGCATGAGCAATGCTACGCCAAGTTGGATGTGACAGAGGGAAAGCTTCTTACACACACATTCTTTATTATAATATATTTTTCAATAAAGAGGCTCTAAGTTCACCGCAATTAGGCACATGATGACACCTATAATCAAACTCTGACTTTTTCATTGCTATTATTCACAAGTGAGTTATAGAGTTTTTTTTATTTTATTGGTTGAGTTGCTTTGTTCTTAAAAAAGTTTCGATACAAAAAAGATCGGGTTCAATAGTACAAATAAATTAATATACTATTGCTTGCTCATTTCATGCAACTTCTTATTTAAATAGATGATTTCAACTTGTACGTTTTTAATAAATAAAACTTTCTCTCAAATATAACTTTTGTTTTTTCTGTATTATTTTCTTCACAAGTGTGTTGAAAAAGGTTGTATGATACACGTGTGTATTGATGATTACCGTCCTCGGCTATCTTAAGACCCTCATCTAACGGCTCGGGTCTCAATGGCGCCTCAGCGGTAATCACCAACATTACACACTTGTACCATAATGTATTGTGTATATATTTTGTTCTCTAAACATTTCTAATATTCTACAAGGAACAAAAATTCATTATAATAATATTATGCATGCTATTAGTAACTAGATGATGCCCACGACTTCGTCCGCGTGGATTAAGATTTTTTGATTCCCGCGTGAACTTTTTAATTTTCCTTGATAAAATGCCTATGCCCTTCCCTGGGTTGCAATCTACCTCTATACCAAATTTCATCTACATCAGTTGAAAAGATGAGCTGTGAAAGCGTAGCAGACAGACAGACACACTTTCGCATTTATAATATTACTATGGATTAAATGAGTCAAATTGCGCACTTATTTGTTTGCAAAATCAAAGCAGAGGCTCGATTGTATCTCCATACAATCATAATCATTTGAGAGCTTACAACGTATTACAAGAACATGCTTTTCGATTTGCAGGTAGATCTATGAACTCCTTAGACCGCTGGTATTATCCGTTTGACAAACGTAACTGATTATAGTCCCACTTTATCTGACCCGGTGGCCAAAATTGGAACTAATTTTTATGCCTGTTTAGTTTTTGTTTTTATTTTATTTTTCATTAGCAGATGCCCGCGACTTCGTCTGCGTGGAATAAGTTTTTTTGATTCCCACGGGAACTCCTTAATTAAATCCTTAAAAGCCTATGTCACTCTCCAAGTCCTAAACAATACTCATGCCAAAAATCACGTCGATCCGTTGCTCCGTTACGGCGTGATTGAAGGACAAACCAACAAACCAATAAACCAACAAGCCAACAAACAAACACACTTTCGCATTTATAATATTAGTATGATATAAACAGATATCAACGCTGTCATCGGGTCAGATAAATTTGTCGGACTACACCGTTTTCTTACAAAAACAGGGACGCTTCTTGACGTTAACTTGTTACGCTCTTGAATTCGACCTTAAACAAAATAAAATTGTTACAGGCACGCTGTTCTGTATAACAGTACTAAGCAGGAAACTTCAGATTGATGACTCTCTGCTGTGCCTCATTTCTATGTCCAGCAAATTTTTGGGCTCCGTTTGGACGGCATTTGTAAGAACCGACATAGAAATGTATCTAAGTAAGTATTTCTTATATCTTTATAATGGGGGATAATCGGGGGATGCCCCGTCGCTCACGTCCGCAGGAACTACCTTCTACCTCCCTGCACGTGTCCCCTGGGTGGTGCTAAACGAGCGACGAACTTGAAAGCGAAATAAGCGATCTTTTTATAAAAAAGCCTATATGTAAACGCCATACGATTAAATAAAATAAATATCAATAATCTGCGTCAAATACCTCATTTCTGAAATTTGTAGCCCCGTCCATTGGTCACAGAGTTTTGGTGTTCCAAAGAATGACTTTAGATTTGCGTGTTAACTTGTGGACCCGTAGTAATATTTATTTTACGTGACAAGAAAAAAATATCCTTGTTGATTGCCTATCTATTTCTTTTATTAGTATTCACGCTTATATCTTTGACAAAGGTCAGGTGATACTACATAAAATAATTTTCTTGCGCAAGACGAAATTAATTTTTTCCTTTTTTTAAAGGCATTTCAATCTACACCATAATGAGGTCTAATTAGTTTCACATCACGTCTTATATTTTATTGAAGTTCAAAAAGTGTACAGTGTCGTTTGATTGATTGATTGGTACCTTTAGGACGATCATTCTTCGCAGGCACTGTACCATATACTTCATTTAATACTAGGCCTTACCTGTGTGATAAATTACCAAGCCACTTGTCCCATTTCCGATTTGCGAAATTATCTCATTGGACTATGAAGCATTGGATCGGCAAATTATATCCACTTACGCTATAAGAGTGATCAAACACAGGAAGCAGTCAACAATTTAGTTGCTAGGAGGGGGACAACTGTGCTAGAGCATTCGCTAACTCAAGAAGTTTTCTTCTTCCACCTCCCGTTATTCCAGGTCATTTCAGCCACGTACCTGCAAATTGTGGAACCAGCTTCCATCCTCTGTGTTCCATAATGATTATAATATGGGGCTCTTCAAAGGGCGGATAAACAAATTTCTCAAAAGCCAGCAACGCAATGGCGGTTCCTCTGGTGCTGCAAATGTTCATGGGCGGCGGTAGTCACTTACCATCAGGTGACCCGCCTGCTCGTTTGCTCGCTATATATATATATATATATATATCCATCCATCCATCCATCAGCCTGTATGCATCCACTGCTGGACATAGGCCTTTTCGAGAGCGCGCCACCAAACACGGCCGTCTGCCTTCCTCATCCACCCGCTTCCCGCCACCTTCTTTAGGTCATCGGACCAGCGAGCTGGAGGTCGTCCTACACTGCGCTTGCCGGTACGCAGTCTCCACTCCAGAACATAATATATACTTATATTTTTTTTTTTTAAAAAGTTACGAGCAGTCCATGAGCAGTCAATGAATCTTGACCGACGGCTTAACTTATTTTTTTTTATTTATCAATATCCAAAAACAATATTGTCACCCGGCCGAAGGGATTTTATTTTAATTCTTTTGTTTTTCTTATTTAATTCTTCATTAGTTTCCATAAGACTACATGGTTTATTTTTAAGTACAACAAGATTCTTCAATAAATTGTTATCCAGTGTTAAATAGAAATACAATATGACAATATTAAAATTAAATTATGATAAACTATCGGCTTGTGAACAGCTTTATGATTTACTAGCTACTAAATTTATTACTTTAGGAATCGCCTTAGGCAATAAGACCGCCTTTGCATACTGTATTGTCCTATTTGTAGTTTTATTGTCTTTTTGTATTTCCGTGTACTTGTGCGCAATAAAGATTTAAATAATAATATCTAATAATAAATTTCATATTTAAATACTTTTATTTCAGTACCCATTGTGGAGTTATTGAGCGGTACAACGTTTACGTCACTACGATCAATCATATCAAAGTTAGTCGATAAACAAGAAACCGGTAAGGAAAAACATTTTTGTACCACATTTTTATTCATCACTAGCTTTTGCTCGTGATTTCTTCCGCGTGGATTTTTTTTTTAAGCCCTAGTCGGCTTCTATACGCCATCGTACCGGAACGCTAAATCGCTTGGCGGTACGTCTTTGCTGGTAGGGTAACAAGCCGAAGCCTCTTACCAGGCCAGAACAGAGAACATTCAGAAATTATAAGTTCTCGAATTTACCCTGCCGGGGATCGAATCCGGGGCCTCCCACTATCACAAATTATAAAAGGAGGGACCAGACCCTCTGCAGCTCAGTGCTTAAATTTAAGTACTAGATACAGAAACTTGTCATTTTTGTTTATGTGTAGCTCCCACTTAGCGTTTATTATTGGACTAAATGATGCATGTGACTTCGTCCGGTGTTTTATACCCGCGGGATCTCTTTGATTTTACGGGAAAAAAGTAGCCTATGTCCTTCCCCGGGAAACAACCTATCCCTGTACCAAATTTCATCAAAATCGGTTGAATAGGTACCTAGGCTGTGGAAGCGTAACAGACTGACAGACAGACACACTTTTGCATTTATAATATTAGTATGGAAATACTTCTATCCTAATATTATTAATTATTATCCAAAATCCGTTCGGATTTTTATAATTCCAATTAGTTTTATAAGAAAACCAGCTTGTAAAATGATCTTATTTATTAGTTCGGCAAAGTCCTGTTTTTTTTTTAATTTTAAAATTTTGACAGACAGCAAAAATTCCTAAACACTACAGCAACATATAAGACAAAATAACAGTGCAACGTTTACTTAATCTACTCCAGCCAAGGTGAACTCCCTGTTCTCGCTGACGGAGACGCTGGCGTCGTTGATCTTCCAGCCCTTCTACTCGTGGCTGTATATGAAAACGCTCAACGTGCTGCCGGGGGCCGTGTTCCTCACCAGTTCTGCTCTCATCATACCAGCTTCTGTCATACTCATGTAAGTTCCTCTCTCTTCCTCATTGCTGAGCGTCGTAACCCCTTTCCATTAATCATGGCAGGGGTTTTCTTGGGATAAGTTCTCCATTAATCACATAATAGCAGGGGTTTTCTTGGGATAATAATGCGGTAGGTTCCTAGGTCCTTCCGCATACGACTCGACTAAGAATACTATTTCAGAGGACTCTAACGATTTTTATCAGATACTAGCTGATGCCCGCGACTTCGTCCGCGTGGTTTAAGTTTTTTTGATTCCCGCGGGAACTCCTTAATTTTCCGGGATAAAAAGTAGCCTATGTCACTCTCCAGGTCCTCAACTATACCCATACCAAAAATCACGTCGATCCGTTGCTCCGTTACGGCGTGATTGACGGACAAACCAACAAACAAACACACTTTCGCATTTATAATATTAGTATGATTGGTGATATTAACCGGGACCGACGATGGCTCTCCGAGACAAAGAGGAAACGAAAAGGCCAAATTCGAACTACCAAATTCGGTCACCCAGGTACCGACATGGGTACCGTTGCATAACAATCGCAGTCGACTGATATGCGTCGTCGTAACTACGCACCTCGTCCCTCAAGTATCAAGCGTCGTCAAATTCTTGGGTTGCCATGGACTTCTGCAAGCCATAGAGAAAGAACAATCTTTTCACGATGAAAACAATAATTTGGGTCAATTGGAACTTTAAAAGTACATTATCATTTAATTATTTTTATTTCAATTAGACATAAAAATTATAGGGTTCCGTACCAAATAAAGTACTTATTTATTAAAAAACTCCAATAGTTTTATGAAATTAATAAAACATAAAAACAATCTATACGTACTATTAAATAATTAAAAAATATCGTATTATTAATACCTATGTTTTTTTTTCTCATAAAAGTTTTTACATTTAAGTACCTAAGTCATTTTATCGATTTCTTAATTCGATTTTATTTCTTTCAGATACTTTTTCACCCAGCATCGGATAAATTTGAGAAAGGCAAGACAGAAAGCCTTAGAAGCTGAAGGGAAAAAAGAGATTGAGGCCGCAAAAGTTCCTGAGAAATCGCCATTACCAGAAAAAAGTCCTAAGATTGATTCAACACGCTTATAATTGAGTGCTTTAAAATGAAAGACTGATATTATAATAACTTGAGGATCAGTGAAAACTATTGAACTGTTGTTGTTGGTATATGCGTGAGTGTTAAAACAAGTACCATCAATGGGCAACAGTAGACGTGCGTGAGTTTATATGAAGAGGCATTGTCACGCATGCAAAGCCTGATAAATGTTAATTGATATTTAAAAAAATAAGGTAACGATATTCATTGTATTAACTCACAGATTGAAGTAAACTGTATCGTTGGACATTAGACCGGATGTAAATGATAAACGTTTATTTGGTTGTGCCTAATTGAATACTTACTTATACTTTTCAATTAGTAACATTATAAAATCAATAGAATTTTTAGTAAGGTTTAAAGATTATTTTGTGTTAATCCAAGTTATCACTTTTATGACAATTTCTCAATAGCTCACAATTTTTTATTATTAAAATACTATTGTAGTTCGTATTCTATTTATAACTTTATTGCTATTTAAAATAGCAAATCAAATTTCACAATTTTTTTACAAATTACAAATTGATAAAACAAAAATCAAACAACACAAAAACTTGTATAACTCCAAATCTTGTAGCTTGAGAACGATGCTTGAGAATAATAAAACATCTTATCCAGTATTGAATAAAATAGTTAGATGTTAATTTCCTAACGTACTTCAATAACTTTATAACAAGTTTATGTTTATTAAACGAATAAATGTTACCTTTACTATAATACCTAGAAACTATATTGATCTGTGTAAAAAAATAGTAAAATGTTAAACTAAAACTATGATAAACTTTTATTTCTACCCTGAACAGATTCTGTCAGATTTTTTATACCGAATTGTAATGTATTAGGTACTAGATGATACCCGCGACTTCGTCCGCGTGGATAAAGGTTTTTTGATTCCCGTGGAAACTCCCTAACTTTCCGACCTTTGTACTTCCCCGGGATGTAACCTACCTCTATATCAAATCTCATCAAAATCGGTTGAACAGATTTGCCGTGAAAGCTTAGCAGACAGACAGATAGACACACTTTCGCATTTAAAATATTAGTATGGATTAGATGCAAGGGAAGTCCAGTTCAATATTGACGGACTAATAGGTGAACTATGTATTTTTATTTCCCTGCTTATGTTCTTTGAGAACAAACTATGCTCTCAAGTTCGTGAACCTAATGATTATTTCCTTTTATATTTTTATCCGACTACGGTATAACCAAAAGGAAGGGTTATGATTTTAGCAGTCTATGTATGTTCGTATTTATGTATGATCCACCGTAGCGCCTAAACTACTGAGCCGATTTCCATGAATGAGGTGTCATATCGATTCGTTATTATGGTCCGGCATAGCTTACATTTTACATGAACGAAATCGATATGATGGATGTTACATCCAAAAAAGTGGGGCTCTCTGAAATTTTATTCGTAGTCAGTTTAAAGTTTTTTAATTATTAGATTACCTACTGCTTGTTCGTTTATTGATCTTTTTCTTTCCAAATTGCTTGTATAAATGGATAAAACTTATTTATATTTCAAAACAGTAGAAAAGTCTTGATGATCGGAGCGTATTTTTTTTTAATACAGATCATTTTACATGCAAAAATGAGTTGATAAAATGTCTATAAATGTTAAAATTCAAAGCATTGACTGCACGTGTCTTTTCAATGCTATTATATGCTGCTTGCAATATTAACCCTGTTATTTAATAATATAAATCCTTGTGATATGCTATCAATGTTTGTTATTCCGATTAGGCTAGAAATTACATTAGAACCACAAAGTGCCAGAGACTTCTTCTTTATCAAGTACTATAATCCGACTAGTTTACTTTTATAACCTGATTAATAAATAGATTCTTTAGATATATCGATAATATTGTTACGACTATAATAATATAATATTAATGATAATACTGTTAGATATTAGTTTATTATCCCTAATGAAATTGGTGCGAAAAGAGCTCCTGTGGAAATACGAAAAAAATTGTAGATTAGTTCGAAAGTGACATTAATATCATTAGTTAAATCAAATTATAACAGTACGCACAGGAACCTCAAAGAAAGGGTTATAAATAAAATGGTTGCTGAAAACAAGTATAACGTGCACGCAAATAAAACAATAAGTTCTATAGAGAACAATGGTTCAGAAAAAATTAATAATGTTAATAGTAAAACAGAATATTCAGAAACAGACCCTTTACAAGAAGATGTAAAGAAAGGAGAAACAATCAAAAGGACGTACAAAGAAACTTGCTGTCACATATTAAGGAATGTAACAGTGGAACCAGTAATGTTCACGTATATTATCCCAGCCGTTTTGATAATTTTAACGTCTCAAAACTTGAATATAGTGAAGGCTTGTCGTGTGAACTTGAATTTTACTTCAGATATCTGCGATGCTCTTAGAAAACAGACTTTAGGTGAACAAAACGAATACGAAAAAGCCGTTCAACAGCTTGTTGCTAGAGCTATGTCTTGGAAAACTAACATCACTGCAACGTTACCTTGTATGCTGGCTCTCTTAATAGGATCGTGGTCCGACATAACTGGTCGCAGAAAATGCTTCATCATGTTGCCAATTATCGGCCAAATTTTAATGTGCCTCAATGGGATCATCAATACTTATTTTTTAACTCAACTTAACTTAGAAGTTCTAGTATTTACTGAAGCTATACTTGAAGGATTGACTGGATCCTGGTGTGTTTGTCTTCTGACTTTATTTGCTTTCATAAGTGCTGTAACCAATGATGACAATAGAACATTTCGAATGGGATTGGTCAGTTTTAGCTTAACAGTTGGATTTCCTGTAGGAATGGGCATTAGTGGTATATTGTTAAAAAAGTTAGGCTTTTATGGATGTTACGGGGTGTGTGGCGTCCTGCACTTTATTAATTTGCTATATATCATTTTCATTCTAAAGGATCCAAAGCGCAGTACAGAACAGAGAATGGTAAGTTTTTATTTTACATAATAAATATAATATTTAGTCTATAATATGAGTAGTTATAATTAATATTGATAACTACTTAGTTATCAGTTTACAGATGCCCTAGTTAAAAATATTAGACATCGAATGTAGATTTCCACTTACTATCAGCATTTTGCGTCTGACCAGGCATTAGATAGCTTACGATTGTGATAAGAAATAAGTACAGAGGTGGGCATTACTTCAATTTGAAAGAAAACAAAAAAACATTGTACCAAGTATAAAATCATTTTTACAATAACAAATAAAACACAGTTTGAAGAAAAAAATAACCAAAAATGATGCTAAGGTAGACAGTAACACAAATTATTATCTGTCTCGTTAACTGTTAATACTATACACCATACCGATTGATAAAGTGAACCTTATCGATAGTAATTTGGCACCTCCTACCTCAATCAATAATTATTCTTTAAAGTAAAATAAAGGCGTGAAGACTGCTGTTTTTCTAGTTTTATAAAAACTGCTGAATTATAAAAATCAAAACATTAAATTCATAAAATAATCAATCAACCAAACTTACGATGGCTGCAGAAAGAAACAACATAACCACTGAAAACCCCGGACAAGAATTCGTAGAAACAGATCCATTACAAGGGAATAATGAAGAAAATAATGAAGAAACGAAGACAACTTGCAAAGAAACTTGTTTTTATGCAGTGAAAAATATAACAGTAGAGCCTTCGACGAGTTTATTTATACTCGCAATCATCATATCTATATTAACATCTCAAAATCTTAATATAGAGAAGGCATGTCGTGTAAATTTAAATTTTACCACAGAAATCTGCGATGCTCTGAGAGCACAAACATTAGGTGAACAAAATGAATACGAGAGAGCGGTACAGCGTCTGGTCGCCCAGGCTATGTCTTGGAAAACGTACATTTCAGCATCAGTTCCTTGCATGCTAGCACTATTTGTTGGATCATTTTCAGATAAAACTGGACATAGGAAATTTTTTTTATGCTACGCTGTAACAGGACAATTGTTGGTTTGCTTGAATGGAATCATCAACACATACTTTCTGAAGCAGACCAATTTGGAAACTTTTGTGATTACTGAGGCTATCCTTGACGGATTGTCTGGTTCGTGGTGTCTAATATTTCTGACTTCGTATTCCTTTATAAGTGCCATAACAACGGATAAGGAAAGGACTTTTCGCATGGGACTGCTGAGTTTTAGTATAACCGTAGGATTTCCTATTGGAATGGGAGTAAGTGGTATACTATTACGAGCAACAGGTTTTTATGGATGCTACGGTCTTGCTGTTGGATTGCATTTAATCAATCTCTTATACTCTATATTAGTTGTGAAAGATCCTAAACGCACTCCAGAACAGAAAATGGTAAGTTTTTGATAATACATGACATTCAAATTGCCACAATAAATAAAACTATAAACGGAGGGGAAAACGGCATTAATAAAAGCAAACTGATTTATACTGTACTGTTAAGTTGATTATTTATTTATTCCATGAAACTAAGGCTAGGCATATTATTTTAAATAAACTAGGAAATAAATTAAAATCTAAATTAAAAAACTAATAATATTTAGAAAAAATACACGCCATCCAAGTGATCATTAATGGGCATGGTGCCCAAAACACTGGCGCTATTACCTCGTTGAATGGCAAGGCTAAGCTGTTGGGCTAAATAAGCGCCAGCTCTTTGGTCACCAGAGGCGTGGATCAGTTTTTGGGACACGACATTTATAAAATTCTTCGTGTCCGATGACCATGGGCCCAGAGTCTCAAAAGCAAGCGCCGCAAATAAGTAGTCCTTAGTAATGGCTCAGTATTTGCGGCGCATAAGCAACTGAGCAGATTCGGCAGCTGCACCCACCTTTAGGCACGATTCCGGTAGGTGGGATGCTGCCAACGTATCAACGCAGGTTGCATCCCACACCAGTGCACGACCCATCGACCACGGTACTATTCTATATACTATATACTAGTCATCCCGTCTGGCCTCTTGCCGTCATCCCTGAACAAACCGGAGGGTTCCAGTTGTGCAGGGGTGAAGGCAGTGGCGATACAAGCGTAAATAGCGGAAATATACTTGTGTAAATAGACTACAAAATATTTTCATTAGTATAAACAGATTAACTGTATTTTTAAAGAAACTAAATATTCTACGAGTACGACAAATCAAACATCAATTATTAGGTATTGTGTATAATATGTAGGCACGTCCCACTTGCTAAAGCGAGTTTTGATTCCCAGTAGCAATCACTTTTTCATCATTTGTATAAGTTTATTAAATTTTGACGACCTCCCTGGCGTAGTTATGAGCGCTGTTGTCCTAACGTGGGAGGTCCCGGGTTCGATTCCCGGCAGGGTCAATTTGGAAATTTATAATTTCTGAATTTTCTCTGGTCTGGACTAGACTGGCCTGGTCGGCTTCGGCCGTGGCTAGTTACCACCCTGCCGGTAATGACGTACCGCCAAGAGATTTAGCGTTCCGGTGCGAGCCGTGTAGAAACCGACTCGGGGTATGGTACTAATACATAATTCTATCTGCCATACCCCTAACAGGTTAGCCCACTACCATCTTAGACTACATCATCACTCAGGAGAGATTGCAGTCAAATAAAAAAAAGTTTTATAAAAGCAAACTTTTGAAAGCTTTATAGATATGTATAGATTTGTTTGAGATACTACTAAAATTATTACTATGGAGTTAACTACTAAGGAGGAGTAATTACTAAGGAGTTTTACGATTATGTAAAACTCATTTCATAATGCTACAAAATTTAGTTTGCTTTTCATTTATTTATTATTAAGCTTCTCAGCTTAATAATAAATAAATGAAAAGCAAACTATTATAAATCAGGAATTTTACTCCTTTAAAAACTCCTTTAGCACATGTTTTTTGATAACGCCTATCTTTATTTAATAGTAAGATTGTAAGATACCTAAGTATTAATATTATGATCGCCTTAAAATATTATCGTCAAGAGGCGTTTATCCTTACCTTTTATTGAAGTAAGTTCAATACACCTACTCATTTTTTTTTTTTTAAATGAACGTTTTATTATTAATAAAATTAATTTTTTAATTTGATAGCTTAAGTGTAGACTTTTATAAACACAATTCGGAAACACTTCAAAATTAATAATGGGACGATCATATTATGAGAAAGAAATGGTAGAGAAATATTTAAAGCTAAAGTTGTTATTGAGTAGACAAGTACATATGAAATGAACTGAAATGAAATGAAATGAAGTTTATTTGCTAAATATACCCGGATAACAAAGTTATAGGCCCGCATATTTTACTGACACTTCAGCGTGCAAATATTTATAATATTTATAACTATTATTAAATATTTATAACTATATGTACTAGAAACCGCCATAAGCTTGTAACAGCGTCATATCGCGTGCGCAAGGTGCAGAAATCCTTTGTGGGGTCGAGTATACGCTTTTATAACATGGTACCAAAAGAGTTTCTGGAGTTGCCATTACATAAATTTAAAGACTGTGTTAAACAGCATCTGTTAAGTCGAGGGTATTATAGTATAGATGATTTTCTCGATGACAAAGTTGCATGGAAGCAACCGGCTTCGCATCCAGCAACCCACACAAGTCAGTGTAATACCTACTTGTAACGTAGCGTATGCATTTTATATTAAGTATGTATATACAAATTGTTACATTTTTCTGATTTTGAAAAGAGCAACTGCTGAGTTTCTTGCCGGCTCTTCTCAGTAGAATCAACTTTCCGAACCGGTGGTAGATTCTTACGACTTATCATAAGTGACACTAGTGGTCCTACATGAAATAAATCATTTTCATTTTCATTTTCATTTTCATTTTCATTTTCAACACACATAATATTACAAGAGAGTGTGTAGGTGCATTATAAAATGACAATTATTAAATTATATAAAGTTATAAAATACATACATACATATTATACAGAAAAAGCAAAGTATTTTCATGCCTATTTTTTTTTGAGAATTCAACGTCAATTTTAGACTTTAAACTGTTTACTAGATATCTTTCTAGGCATTTTTTTATATTTATCTCAGTAAATCTATATAATGAGTAGATTACACAATATTCGTGCGATCAAAGATAACTATTATGGTAAAGATAGGTAGGTAAGGAATAGATACATCACAAGATAAAATACTTCGATTCATGTAATTCTATTACCATAAGAAATAATAAAAATGAAATTGTAAAAATTCTTTAATAATTCTGCTACAATATTCATTTTCAATTTCATCAAAAATTACACTTCGTATTCGTCCTCCGAGATTAGCATGATATACTTGTAGTACCGTGTACGTACGGCCACTTTCACACGTAAGTTGAGCTAGCTGGAAATAAAAACAAACGCTCCCTCTTACCGGCCGATAGCAGGCCGCTATATATAGGCCCCACTCCTGCACAACTAGTCATTCGTGTTTTCGTGCTCAGCCACTTCGCACGTCCGCAAATTCGGTGAGTTTTTATTTTATTTTTAAATTATTAAATTAAAAATTAATATTTTTATTATTTATTTTTGTGATAAAAACGTAAGTGATTTCGGAAATTTGAAATTAAACCGATCACGTAAACGTTATCACCGAATAAGTTTGTCATCGAGTTTTTTGGAGTCTTCTACACCATCGAGCTTTTGTTTTTGAAGTCTTCTACACTGCTTGTCATCGAGTTCTTTGGAGTCACTGCAATCGCCAACACTGCCACCATCGAGTCGCAACATTGCTCGTCAGCCAACTTTCTAATAATGTGTGTTTGCGCATAGGATTTTTTTTAGATATATACCTAAACTCAAACCGAAATTCAATTAATGTTTCTTACTCAAATAGACTTTTACAAGTCCTTTTTGAGTCGTCGAGTGGAATCTTTCACTGGTTCGGAATAACATTCCTACAGAAAAGAATCAGCAAGAAAGTCTGTTAAAATCTACCTGTCTAGACGTGGATATTATGAAATCTTAGCAAATCGGATTGCCTATGGCTACCTATTGAAGTGTGTTTTCGCATGCAATCTCTTGCCTACAAAATAATAGACTTACAATAAGTCGTAGGCGAGGCCCCCCAGGCATTGCTCAAATTTGAAGTACGTTTTCGCGTGCAATTTAATGCCTACAAAATAATAGACTTACAATAAGTCGTGGGCGAAAGCCCTCAGGCATTGCTCAATTTGAAGTACGTTTTCGCGTGCAATCTCATGCCTACAAAATGATAGACTTACAATAAGTCGTGGGCGAAAGCCCTCAGGCATTGCTCAATTTGAAGTACGTTTTCGCGTGCAATCTCATGCCTACAAAATGATAGACTTACAATAAGTCGTGGGCGAAAGCCCTCAGGCATTGCTCAATTTGAAGTACGTTTTCGCGTGCAATCTCATGCCTACAAAATGATAGACTTACAATGAGTCGTGGGCGAAAGCCCTCAGGCATTGCTCAATTTGAAGTACGTTTTCGCGTGCAATCTCATGCCTAATAGACTTACAATAAGTCGAAGTACGTTTTCGCGTGCAAACTCATGCCTACAAAGTAATAGACTTGCAATGAGTCGTGGGCGAAAGCCCTCAGGCATTTCTCAAATTTGAAGTACGTTTCAATTTGGAGTACGTTTTCGCGTGCAATCACATGCCTACAAAGTAATAGACTTACAATGAGTCGTGGGCGAAAGCCCTCAGGCATTGCTCAATTTTGAAGTATATTTTCGCGTGCAATCTCATGCCTACAAAGTAATGGACTGGCAATGGGTCATGAGCGGGGGCTCTCAGGCGTTGTTCAATTTTGAAGTGTTTTTTTTTTTTTCGTACACGATTATATATTATGAAATTATGCCTGTATTGCGTTGATTGTTTGAACTAACTATTGCAAAATCTATTTTTGAGAAGTGCGTCCTTTTACGCACTTTATTGGCACACCTTTTTTCGTACGACGAAAGTGCGCGCGCACGTGCTTGAATCTCAAAGCATCTTCGATCAGGTGCGAAAACTTATCCAAGCATTCATGTTGCCATAATATGCTTCACTATTGGGACTGCGTTCTAATGAACAATAATGAATGACTAATGTCATGAAGACCAACGATCTTACCTGCCCTGGGAGAAGTCATGATGACGCAGGCGCAAGTCCCGCCTTCACTCCCGAATCCCGACAGCAAGACTTCTTCGAGTTTTTTGTTATGATGTTTTGAGCATAGCTACTACAGCAGAGCTTTATAAAACGATACGGATCGTCGGATACAGCATCTATTAATGGACGCACGACGCTTTAATTACGACATACAGCGATTCTTTAACAAGACGTTTAATTGTCCTCAGGATTAGTTATTGCATATTAAAACTAATTCTTATTATTTAGCAAGAATCTTTCAGAAACTTACAAAGATGCTAAGGCGATAATTAAATAGAGCGCAGAGTCGAAACAGCCTCAAGCCCAAACCGCAAAGGAAGTTTTAAATCAACAGACCTGTTATGCGAGCATTTCGGCTAAGGACTTCTCATCGCAGCCATCGTTGTCCGAGATTAGGAACACTGGTAATTTTTTTTTAAAAATTTGTCAAAATTTTTAAAAAAGCAGTGGTCATCCATAACCGATGACCCTACAGTGGTTAGTTGTTTTTTCCTATAGTATTCCTATTTTAAGTGTTTCTTGTTTTGCCTCGAAATTCATTCAAAAGGCAGTCGATGGTCCCTTAGCTATAGGAGCTATATCACAAAGTGAACCTGCAGTACATTAATTTTTGACTGCAGTACTCTTTTTCCGAGTCATACGGCAAGAACATATTTACTTTAATATAAAACAATGAAAAACATTTCAATATTTTTTTTTTCTTTATTCGAAGAATTTTGAACAATAATTGTATTAGTGAGAACTGCTATATGACCACAACCAATCAAAAAGATGCTTAGTTTTCGGTCCTAATACATGCAGACCAGAAAGGCAACTAAATTAATTGCGCTTTTGTTTGAATATAGTTTTCCAAATATACGTTCCACAGTTATTTAGTTTATTTAAACCAAACTGCAATATTTTTTTTCTAAAAATTTCCTCGAGGCTAAGAAATTAATGTTACTCCTTTTAATCATAATAATTCTTTAATAATTAATTTTAAAACAAGTAAATAACTTCCGTATAAGGAGTTCCGACACTACCTATAGTTATTGTTCGATGATGATTGATTCTCTTTTTAAAAAGAAATCACAAAACGAACGTCTATATAACATAATATTTCAATGAAAAGAAACAATAAGTTGCCACCGAGCTCCTGCAACTTTATTTTTTGGAATACGTAATTTATTCTTATATACATAATAATATTTTTTTTTTGAACTTTGCTACATTAGTTGGCCTTATTACTTCATCGTGGCCGGCTAAAACAACCAAGTTTTAGAAGGTGTAAATGTTTTAAATTTAAAAAATGGTAATTAAGAAACAACGCATCTATATCCTGTTGTCCTTCAGATTTTGAGCGGCTTAATTCTGTAAACAAAATTGAAATGATGTAGAAATTGTCATAGGTTTCTCAACTGCGGGGTTGGGGGCCGCTTGTGGTGAGGAAACTGCTAGCACCCAACGAAATGAGGCATTTCACATTAACCAGTTGGAAATTCTGCCAGCTTACTTCGGTTTCAAGTATTTGTTGAATACTTACACATTTTTTCAAAATCTTTTCAAGATCGCCAATACCATTGCAGTTGGTTTCATAACCTGCATGGCTGGTAGGTACTTCCCCTCTTGAGATGAGCCCACGAGATATATATTGAATAGATGCGATTACAAAGATGTTTGTATTACATATAAACGCTCTAGTCACGATACTAAAGCTATTAGAGAATCAAGACGAATCCGTTCAAAGGTATTTAGTGGGAACTGTCCAAATAATTCGAAAATTCTCCTTTTTGCGTCCCAATGTTATACCAATTATAAAAATTAATATATTTCGTGTAAGAATGACTCAGATGCGTACGCCATTAATGCGTTCATGGGTTTCAATCTCTTGGGTTTCCACTCTTCGGTATTATCAAGAAAACACAAGTAAAGTTCATAATTTTTGTTCCTTTATAGCCTACCATCATATCGCATATTTAATGGTTTACTTGCTGTAATTTGTCTTCGGACCCACTGGTCCACTGGTCTTTGAACCATCTGACGTGGTTATATATATACATAAGTATATATATATATTTTTTTTTTTTTTTTTTTTCTTTCTCTCTCGTTCCTGCAGCCGCAAATTACACCTCACATACCCTGGTTGGAACTACTGCTGGCTGCTCGCCGGTAGTCTTTATTGATAAGAGATTTCCCACTCTCATCTATAGAAATGATGAATACCTTTCAGTCAGTTTTATTTCTGTCCTTCTGTAAATTCATTTAAACAACACGATAGTTGATCAATTAAGTTGTTTCAATTCGGCAATCAATACTATACATCTCTTCCATGGATGTCTTCAGCAAGCATTAATTCAATTGAATTTGAGTTGTTGAAATTTATCACAACTTTACCAATAGTTGTAGATCTCGCAATATTAGAGATACGTGATCTCTAAGTATAATATGCAGTTTCATTGAAAAAATTGAACATAGGTACTATAAATAGAATTTCTAAATTTTTTTTCAAATTCATACTGACTTTCTATGCTAAAATGTAACATCACTTGAGATCCTTGAAATGCATTAATTTTTTTTTTTTTTGTGTTTTGTTTTTCTCAATCAATGATCTGATGAAATTTCAACTATAAAAGAACTTTTGAAGCATTAAATAATTTTATGAGCTTCAAGAACATTACATAGAATGCAAAAGTTTTTCAAAATTGTAATAATAATAATATATAACATAGAACTTTCCTTCGAAATTTCTCGTCAATCAAAATTTTTAATTTTTAATTAAAACTTTCTGAACAGGTTTCTTCCGTATATAATACAATTTTTACATTATCGTAAGTCAATAGTTATCTTGACAAAATTAAACACCTTCGACACAATTCCTCAATACAGCGCGGCCTCAAGAGCCCGCCATATCCACAAGAATATTTTAGTTGCAGTCACTTGGCATATCCACAGACTGGTCCTTGTTTTTGCCCAAAGTACACGACACTAAGTAGTTGCTCGAATACTTTCGAAATTATAATTTTCCTTATCGAAAATTCAGATTGTTGAGTTGACTCATTCCTTACAAATACTATGATCCTGTAATAATAAAATCGAGCATTATAAAAAACAAAGTTATACAGTACCTCGTAAATATCTATCAAAATAAATAAAATTGTTCATTAAATAAGAACATAATCATTATTATGTATTAAATATGATATACCTGATGGTTAAAGTGCGTTTTTCGCATAATAACTACGAGTAAGACCTGTTTTCATGACAAGTCTCTCAATATCTACAAGTATATCATGCTAATCTCGGAGGACGAATACGAAGTGTAATTAATGATTAAACGAACTTACCTGTAAGTGAAGTTCGATCATAATTATACGAGTATTCGTCCGAAGAGATTAGCATCCCACCCTCCCACGGGTTACCCCAGTGTCATGAAAAGGTCAAATTTCAAATTCAAGGTTAAATTTGTAATATATATGTGTTTATGAAAGTGTAAAAAAAAAAAAAAAAAAGGTCAAGCTCCGAACTAAATGACTAGTTGTGCAGGAGTGGGGCCTATATATAGCGGCCTGCTATCGGCCGGTAAGAGGGAGCGTTTGTTTTTATTTCCAGCTACCTCAACTTACGTGTGAAAGTGGCCGTACGTACACGGTACTACAAGTATATCATGCTAATCTCTTCGGACGAATACTCGTATAATTATGATCGAACTTCACTTACAGGTAAGTTCGTTTAATCATTAATTATACTGTAGCAAAATCATCGATACGCAGATTTAGCAATATTAAGTTTCGTAGACAAACATTAAACATTTTAAAAGACAGTTAGTTATATACACTCTACGTGTTTACAATATTATTTTAGCTGAAAGCACTTATTACTTTGTAGTACTGTCTATGCTCGCAAACTTCATGAAGGTAATGTTAGAATGCAGTGCCTTCGTGGATACTCTTTTATTTTTACTTGATCAGCCCCCGAATGTCTAAAAGTTGCCCCCCGATTGTCTAAAAGTTGCCGATCAAATCGTCAAAGTTCGGCGTCAAAGTAAAATAAACCATAACAGCATTGAATTAGAGCTCAATTTCGTGTATCCATCTCAGACGTTTAGGTATGTACAATACCCTACCCTACCCTTGATCGGCAATTCTTACACAATAGCACCTCAGATCGACCGCGTGGTTGTCTTATAAGTCCATATCTATAAGTCCGTCTAGTCGCCAAGTGGATTGCCACTTGGCAACTTAGACCACAGAATAGGTACGTTGCACTTACACTAAGCGCCGGGCAATTTGATAATTTATACACGTTATCTTTATAAATTTGTAACTTTAATCTTTAAGATATTTTGCAAATCATTTCCTCATCATAATTGTTATTTGTGTGATAAAATAATTAGGTCGGAGTTTTATGTTGAATAATCAAAATCCATTCATGGTGACTTGCATTCAAACTTTCAAAACCTCAATCTTTTTAATTCAAATAAACTTAAAGTGCTTTTGAATCGTCGAGTGAATCTACCGCTGGTTTGGAATGCCATTCCTACCGAGCCAGCAAGAACCACTACCACAATGCCCATTAACGTCCCACTGCTGGGCAATTAGTTTTTAAGTAGAAACCGCCTGACTGATATATCAACATACAGGTCAAACTACTGAGTCTAGATATTTAAAAACTTTTCTCTCTATAATTTTGAACCCTCTCTACATACGTTTTTTTTTATTGCAAGATAGGCTTGCGCTTGACGACAATCATGCTTAGTGCAAAGCAATGATGAGGTCTAGGTTGGAACGCGTTTGCCTAGAAGATGCCTATTCAATCTTGCCTTGAAGGTACTTAAGTTATAAGTGGCACACTGAAAAAAAAAATTAGTAAAACTAATTGCTTTTTCGGTAATATACATTGCTTTGGCCAGTAAAAATGGAGCCTATTGTCCAAACAAGTTCAAGTAACCGAAAGAAAAACAGTTGAGTTATAACAGTAGATTTTACCGGTTGACTATTCTTACTGTTTGTAAGACAGTAAGTAAGAAAGTAATACTTAGTATGAACTGTTTGTTTCAGTAAACTTTAAAGTTCAAACAATTAAAATAGCTGTTTAGCTCCTAACTATATTCTAAAAAAACTGTTCTGAAGCAGTAAAATTAACTGCTACAATATCAGTAAAGCTCTGAAAACGGCAATACTTAAAAAGAACCGTTTGCTTCAGTAAACATTAATGTACAAACAATTGAAACAACTGACTAGCTTCTTACTGTTTTTTACCCATTTCGACGAACTGTCAGTAACCAATTACTTTTACAAAAAATCTGTATTTTTAACCGAATTAAATTTTACTTTGCCAAAACAGTAAAAAGTTTCGTGCTATTTTTTTCAGTGCAGGATACGTATACGTATAATATACGTAAATAAATAAATAAATATAAATAAATAAATAAATCCTTTATTTGCTAGATTGTAGGTATACAAAAGAGGTGTTACAGTTAAAAAAGAAACCAAGCCACAATCAGCCATGAAATGGCATGCAAATATTATTAATTCTGTCCTAATGAATTACATTTAATAATAACTATAGTGATAATACTGCAAAATGTGCTACACTACATTGTCAAAATCAGTATTATTCTACTTTTATGATTAACCATTACATTATTGATAATATAAAATTATCAACATTATGTCCTATTACCATAATCATTTCGGTTTATTTTACAATGAAAAATAGTCATTATCTGAATAATAACATTTATCCAGTAGCCAAGCGAAAAGACGATTTTTGAATGGCACTAAAGGTAATTTTTTTATTTCAGCTGGTAATTTATTGTAAATTTTGACACACATAGCATCACTACTTTTATTGTAGTGGCAACTCCTTGGTTGATGACTCATAACCAAGCGATCTCGATTTCTGCTACTTCTTGGATATACCTCAAATGCCTTTGTGAACAGATATTCGTGAGTCTTAACAAAAACGCATATTTCAAAGATATATAGACAGGGTAGTGGTAGTATACGCAAATTTTTAAAGTGCGGTTGACACGATTCCCGATAAGACGCTCCAGTCATCGCACGTATACATTTTTTTTGTGCTATGAAAGCTCGATTGATTTCTACTGAATTTCCCCATAGGATTAGCCCATATCGCAAAACAGATGAAACGTAGCTATGGTAAGCTGCAAGAACTGTATGCGGTAATGATATTTTGCGCAACCTATATAAAACAAATACATAGCGATGTATCTTTTGGCATACCATGTTAACATGTTCTTTCCAGTTTAAGGTTTTGTCTAGTTGCAAACCTAAAAACTTAATTTGTTGAGCTTCCGCTATTGGAGTATTATTATAATTTATGTTAAGTTTTGGTTGAGGTTTTCTACCACTAATGCAAAATTGTATGTATGATGTTTTTGTGATATTTATCTGTAAATTGTTATTTTCTAGCCATTTTACTATTTTACCTATTTCATTGTTGATGTCAGTCTCATATTGGTCAATTTTATTATTATCATTTGATGTCATTATTATTGAAATATCGTCCGCAAACAAGAAACATTCATTGTTAACCACAGTGGGCAAGTCATTTATATATATAAGAAAGAGATACGGTCCAAGGATGCTTCCTTGGGGCACGCCGGAATGGTTATATTTATAGTCAGATTTACAAGAAACCTTGGTTGTACCATCGTTGCTGACTGCATCTATTTCAACACATTGCTTCCGATTATTTAGATAAGACTTCAACCAGTCTAATGCTGGCCCTCTAACACCATTGTTTTCTAATTTATGCAATAGTATCTCGTGTGATACAAAATCAAAGGCCTTTGTCATGTCAAAGAAGATTACACTTGTGGGTTTTCTAGAGTCTATGTTCTCGTATATTTTGCGTGAGAGTTGAAAGGCCGCTAGGGTGGTTGATTTATTCTTCTGGAAACCAAATTGTTCCTTTCTTATAATGTCATGTTTAGTGAAAAAATTTACAATTTGGCTATACATAGCTTTTTCAAATATTTTAGAGAAGATAGGAATCAGTGTTATCGGACGATAGTTGTTTAGGTTTTTCCTATCACCTTTCTTAAACAATGGCTTTACAATAGATATTTTAAGGTCATCTGGGAACTGCCCATGTTCAAACGATAAGTTTATTAGATATGTCAAGACCGAAGTCAACTCATTTTTACACGCTTTTATAACCTTAGTAGACACTTCATCGTACCCTTCTGATTTTGTGTTTTTCAAAGATGAAATTATTTTTGATACTTCATTTTTTACCAGAGGTTTAAGAAACATACTAGCTCCGGATTTATTTTGATTAAGGTTATTTCCAAAATTTTTCCTATAATTATTTTGATGAGATGTATTTGTCATGCTTATTAAGAAATTATTGTACTCATTAGCGATTGAAGTCGGATTTGATATTTCAGTGTTGTTTACTATTATTGTGTCTAATGGGTTGTTGTAGCAACACTTTGTTTCGTTTTTTATGATTTTCCAAGAAGCGCTGCATATATTTTTGCTATTTGTGATGTAATGCGTATTGCTTAGTTTTTGTGATGCGGTGATACATTTTTTTAGTGTTTTAGCGTATATTTTGTACTTGTCCTTCTTCTCATGACTAGGGTTTTTTTCTTTCTGTAAAATATACTTTAGTGTTCTCTTTGTTTTGCAACTAGTTCTGAGGCCTCTGGTGATCCATTTCGGCCTTTGCGAGTTTTGATTGATTGTTATTCTTATCTTAGGAAAGCACAATTTGTAAATTAGCATGAACAAAGTATGAAATTTTGTAAATGCTTTGTTAGGATTTTGCTCTTCAAATATCTCACAAAAGGATAAACTATTAATATATTTTTTAAAGATATTTATGTTATATTTACTGTAATTACGCTTGTATAAATATTTCGGTAAGTCTTTATTTCTGTTATGGTTACTCTCAAAACTTAACATCTGGGCAGTATTATGATCTGAGATATCATAATTATGTATTGTACCCTTGGCATTGGTGATATTGCTGATGATATGGTCGATACAAGTGTGATTTCTTGTGGGCTGGTTTATGTGAATTGTGAGATTATAATTTCGTGTTAAATCTATCAGTTGTTGCGAATGCTTGCTTTGATTCAAAGTGTTAATGTTTAAATCTCCTGCAATAATGACGTTTTTATTTTTGATGCACAGTTTCTTTAGTATTAATTCAATATTATTGAAGAATATTGCTACATCTGAATTTGGTATGCGATATACGCAGATAATTATTAAGTTTTGGTTAAGTATTTCTATTCCGCAACATTCAAAATTTTCCGATTCGCTAATTTTATCTAGATAATCGATGTTTTTGTATAAAATTCCTTTAGCTACTAGTATACATACTCCACCCCTCTTTATTTTCCTCGAATAGTTTGAAGCCAACTGAAAGCCATTAATTTTAATATTTTTTTCCTGACCTTTCGCTATAAATGTCTCTGAGAAACATAATATATCTATTTTGTTAGTGATACTTAAATCATCTACATCATACTTAAATCATACGTAGAGACTATTCGCCAGTTTAACATTTATTTCCTTTTCAGCACGACAAAAGGGGAGCTCTCCACTTCTTCCGCACATTCTTCGATCTGAGAAACGTTAAAGAAACCGTCGCAGTTGTGTTCAAAGACGGACCGAACAACAGACGGCTAAGGATATGTGTCATGCTTGTCGTCGTCAGTATTCTATTCGGACCTATGCATGGTAAGCACGCATAATAAACGTTTGAGGACCTCCTTGGCGCAGTGATAAGTGATGTTGTCTTAACGTGGGAGGTCCCATGTTCGATTCCCGGCAGGGTAAATTTGGGAATTTATAATTTCTGAATTTAGTTACAACCCTACCGGCAAAGACGTACCGCCAAACGATTAAGCGTTCTGGCAACGTATTATTACCTATTCTGTGGTTCTGGTACGATGCCGTGTAGTAACCGACTAGGGGCAGGGGTAGGGTTTAATATAACTGCTTATAGATTAGCCTGCTACCATCTTTGACTGCATCAGCACTTACCATTAGGTGAGATCGCAGTCAAGAGTTAACCTGTAGTGCATAAAAAAACTTGCCATTAGGAATAATTCATCTTAGTTAGAGAAGCATCAATCAAATCAATAAAATTACTGTTGTCAATTTATGCTGTGACAAGACTCACGAATATATATTATTTTACTTACCATTGATTTCAGGTGAACTATCAGTAATGTACATATCCACAAGATACAGGTTCAACTGGGACGAAGTTAGATTCAGTGTTTTCCAAGCTTACAACTTTGTTACTCACACCATTGGTAAGTGTATTTATTTTTAAATAATAATAATAAATAATAAAAAATATTTCAGGCAATTTTACAGACCCATAGTTAACAAAGCACAGAAACAGTATGACATTAAAAAAAAGTACATCCATACTTATATTATAAATGAGAAAGTGTGTCTGTCTGTCTGTCATGCTACGCTTTCACGGCCCATCTTTTCAACCGATTTTGATGAAATTTGGTACAGGGATAGGTTGTGTCCCGGGAAAGGACTTTTTATGCCGGAAAATTAAAGAGTTCCCGCGGGAATCAAAAAAACTTAATCCAGCCGGACGAACTCGCGGGCATCATCAAATAGATATTATTAATGCGAAAGTTTGGGTGGATGTATGGACGTATGGATGTTTGTTACTCAATCACGCTCCAACGGCTGAACGGATCTGGATAAAATTTGGCACAGAGATAGATTATAGTCTGGAATAGCACATAGTCTACTTTTTATCCCGGAAAATTAAAGAGTTCCCGCGGGAACCGAAAAACCTCAATCCACGCGGACGAAGTCGCGGGCATCAGCTAGTCTAGTTATATAAAAGCAAAATTTAAAGTAATGACAGTTTTAAAAAAATAGAAACGGTAAATGTAGAAGTAAAAAATATAATTACAGACATGCTTTAAACGCATGTTTCAGTCAACGTCCCTTTTCATGATACAAACTTATTTCCGATATTTAACTCAGGTTTTCTTCGTTCAACCTTATTTTCTTTATTGCACGACCATAATATTATTTGCTAGAAATTGGTTAGAAGTAAATATTATTAGCTAGATAATGCCCGCGACTTCATCCGCGTGGATGAGATTTTGTTTATTCCCGCGGGAACTCCTTAATTTTCTGGGATAAAAGGTAGCCGATGTCCTTCCCCGGAATGCAACCTATCTCAGTTCCAAATTTCATCAAAATCAGTTAAAAAGATGGGCCGGACAGACATACTTTCGCATTTATAGTATTAGTATGTATAGTATCTGAATATATAAAAAGAAAAGGTGACTGACTGACTGACTAATCTATCAACGCGCACAGCACAAACCATTGGACGGATCGGGCTGAAATTTGGCGTACAGGTAGCTATTATGACGTACCTATGCATCCGCTAAGAAAGGATTTTTGAAAATTCAACCCCTAAGGGGGTATATGGCTTTGAAAGTATGAAAATCGAACCTAACGTGAGCAAAGCCGCGGGCAAAATCTAGTGGATTCATATGATTTCAGGAACAATCTTCTCAATAACGGTGTTCAGTAAGTACCTCCAGTGGCACGACTCCATCCTCGGCATCATATCGACTCTGAGCAAAATTGCCGCCTCCTTTGTTTATTGTTTCGCACCGAACGAAAGAATATTCTTTATCGGTGAGTACAACCAAGGAAATTTATAATTTTTAGTAGTGTTTACTTACACTTTAAGGATTTTTTTACACTTTAGGAAATTTCTAAATTTTTAATACATATTATCAAAAAATGTAGAAGCAGCAGGATTCAAACTTGCGTCTATCTGAATATCGTGCTATGAGCGTTTTGGACCACAAGGCCACGGTTCACTCAATAGACCATTTTATGGACAATAATAATTATGGACCATATTTTATGGACCATTATTTTTATTTGACTTTGAAGCGTAAGTTATCACTTTAGTGTTTAAAAGCGATGGCTTTATTTTAGTATTATTTAGTCATTTCTTTCATTAATTGATGTAAAATTTAATAAAAAATATTGTTGTTATTTTGTCAGTCTATTTATTAGAGGGAAGGTCACTGAAGCCTAATAGCACAGGGTAACCTTAATTAGGCAGCAAACATCGAGAAATACCTACCATGTATCATTAGTTAATACTAAACTTTTGTAAACTGTGGCATCAATTTTTATTATTTATTCTTTGAACTGGAAAATGCTCTGATAATTTAGGTTCGACGGAAAACTTTCTCACTTGAAACAGTAAATGGAAAGATCGTTCGTTATAACTTGGCATTTAAATAAGCCCTGAATTGGAACACAAATTCCATTTCTAATTTTTTTTCATAATATTATTTGTATATTTTTTTCAGCTCCTCTTGTTGATATTTTAAACGGGACGTCGCTGTTAGCAATGAGATCGATTGTATCTAAATTGGTCCTGCCTTCTGAATTTGGTAAGATTTTTTTTTATAAAAATTGAAAATAGAATCCCAAGTCTATGTTACACGGACCGGGCTTGCAATGATTTGATTCAATATTTAACAATCAAATATTATGGTAATAATTAATTGAAAACAATGCAGTAAAACTTAAAGCTAGCAAGGCTAACCTAAATACTATATCATAAATCATACCCGCGTGGAATGGTGGTAAGAATGCTGGCTGCATTTCCGCACCGGACAGCCAGGTTGATCCTTTGCGCAAAACATGAGCCAGCCCTTCTGTCACCTGAGGATGAGGCAAGAAATATCTCGCAAAAAAATTTTGGCTAAGACTCCACGGCCCCAGTCCCGCACGGTCTCTACGGTAAACGGAACAAATAATTATGACGTTATAGTTCCACAAACGTATTTGTTTACTAAATTGTAAATATTTCGGAAAAAAACCGACTCAAGAAAAATTAAAAAAAAATGTCCTAGGGTATTTACTATTAGCTATTAGTTTTTAGTTATTTAGTTTAGCTACAAAATGGCGAAAATATTTTGAAAATCGGTTAATAATTGTGACCTGTAGGTGGTCCCTTTAGATTTGGAATTGTAGAAAAACGAGTATTTACGTATATAAAAAGTGATGTGGCTTCTATGATTATTGACCGATCGTCATGGTAATGGTGTTAAAAGATGCGGATGCAGGCGAGAAGTGCATTCGAGTAGGAATTTTGAAAATCGGTTAATACATTTTTGAATTTTGAAGAAGAGATTTTTATTTCAGATTTTTTTTCGTAAAGTTTTGTAATGAATGAACGAGCAGTTTAATTCGCTATAATCCGCGACAGCCGGAGCATCTACAATGATATTGTCGAGTCAACATCTCCTGAAGATGCTCCGGTTTCGGAGTGAAACGTACGTTGAGAGTGATTTGGAAGATTTGTGTGGTGTGGTGCTGTGCCAGTGCGAATTGTTGGGTTGTGGGTGTTCGCATGCTATTGGTGAAGGACACGCACTGTACCACATAGATTTGTCTACTGTCGCGGATTATAGCGAATTAAACTGCTCGTTCATTCATTATCATGGACTTCCGCAAAGTAACGCCTGCTTCGATTTAATAGTAATGTTTTGTATTCATTTTCAATGCTCCGATTCTTGCGGCGACTGCGAAATGTGTGAATTTTTTTCAGGCAAAGTGAACTCTATATTCGCCCTCACGGAGAACTTCATGCCTCTAGTGTACGTCCCACTCTACACACAAGTGTACGTGGCAACTATGGAGGTGTTGCCGGGAGCCGTATTCCTCATGGGGGCTGCTATGACGTTGCCCGCCGTTGTCGTATTTATGTAAGTCTCGTGACTGCCTAGTTGGCCTAGTGGTTAGCATGTACTTAGCACTGCCTCTCTCCGGTCGTGTCGGATTTTCCGTCCCATCGGGCTATGAGAGTAAAGGTAGAGAGAGTGCACCTGTGTATGCGCTACATACATACATACACTTGTGCGCTATAATATCTCCCGCGCAGATGGCCAATCTCTTTGGAGATAGGACACCGTGGCCGAAATTCGGTCGGAAGGACATTATTAATATTTTATTATTTATAAATTCCTCTCTACTCTCCTCTACTCTTACTCTACTCTTTTTTTTATCCATTACAAGTTAGCCCTTGACTGCGATCTCACCTGGTAAGTGATGATGCAGTCTAAGATGGTAGCGGGCTAATTTGTTAAGTGTACGGCGGTTATATTAACTATCGGTTTCTATACACGGCATCGTGCCGGAACGCTAATACTAGTAGCTTAGGGCACGTCTTTGCCGGTAGGGTGGCAACTAGCCACGGCCGCAGCCTCCCACCAGGCCTGACCAGAGAAAGTTCAAAAATTATAAATTCCCAAATTGACCCTACCGGGAATCGAACCTAGGCTCTCCCACGTTAAGACAGCAGCGCTTACCACTCCGCCAGGGAGGTCGTCATCATACTAATATTATAAATGCGAAAGTATGTTTGTTTGTTGGTTTGTCCTTCAATCACGCCGCAACGGAGCAACGGATTAAAGTGATTTTTGGCATGGGTATAGTTGAGGTCCTGGAGAGTGACATAGGCTACTTTTTATCCCGGAAAATTAAGGAGTTCCCGCGGGAATCGAAAAAACGTAAGCGACGCGGACGAAGTCGCGGGCATCAGCTAGTACAGCATAATACTTAATCGAGTTCCATAATGAATGTAAACCGCCTGCAGCGTAGAGTATGTAGCTAAATTTTGGAAAATGATTATATCTGGTAATATAGTCAAAACAGCCCGGAATAGGATATTGCAATGTAATTTGAATTATGGAAATTGATAATTTAGGTAAAATCACTACGAATTCTGTTTCTACTGAATATTTCTACGCAACGTAACGAAAGAACTTACTAAATAAATACTTATATAGAAGGAAAAGGTGACTGACTGACTGACTGACTGACTGACTGATTTGTTAACGCACAACTCAAACCACTGGACGGATCGGGCTAAATTTTGGCATACAGATGGCGTAGGTATATGACGTAGGCACCCGCTAAGAAACGATTTTTAAGGGATAAAAATAGGGGTTTGAAATTTGTATGAAAATCGAACTTAGCGTAAGTGAAGCTGCGGGCAAAAGCTAGTGTAGTATAAAATATCAAAAACTTTACTTTTCAGTTGGCTGTTATGGGAACACAGAAGGAACCTCAGAAGATTACCAACGAAAAATGGCGTTGAACTTAAAGAACTGTAGAGTGTAACACACGAACAAAGAAGATAATTATTAAATTTAAATAAAAAATGTTTGTCTTTAAGAGAAAATCTAGTTTAGATCAGCATTAATACCACCCTTACACCCTTCTTTATAGTTTCTTTTACGTCTTTAGTGAGAGAAGTTTCTAGATATTCCTTCTGATTTTCTCCCTTCAAAGTTTCCTTTCTTAGCCTTACTTAGCCTTACTTATAAGTATCTTCTATTTTGAATACTTTTAGAGGAAGAACAAGGAACTTTTTTTTTTTGTGTGCAGTAAACATTTCCTTAATAATGATAATGATAATTGGCCTTACCTATAATCATAATGATAATCATAAATTAGTACACCCTGTCCTCAGCCTTCCTCATCCAGCCATTTCATCTAATCATATCATTGATGTAGAATTTTGAATGAATCATATAGTTAATCTGAATCTTACCCCACCTACGGTTGATACCCAAAGTTAGTCTCTAAAATTAGGTTGATCTACCCAACTTACTTCCTCAAGCAAGCCTACCTAACCAGTAAGAAGCGGAGTCAATTCAAAACATCATGACGTAAAATTCAACGTAACCATATCTCTTATTTACGTAAACAGATGTTATAATAAAGCAAATATTATAAAGCAAATAGTTGTTAATTAATTATTATCATTAAACACATTCGTAATATCTCTACTAATAAAAATTATTACATAGTTGTCTGGAGGGCGTGGGGTCTAGTGTGACAGCGCTAATCAGTCGATTAAGCTGATTGCAACAATGACAATCGGTGACTGGATGATTTTTTTTTTTATCCACTACAATATAGCCCTTGACTGCGATCTCACCTGATGGTAAGTGATGATGCAGTCTAAGATGGTAGCGGGCTAACCTGTTAGGGGCATGGCAGTTATATTAAACCCATACCCCTATTCGGTTTCTACACGGCATCGTACCGGAACGTTAAATAGCTTGACGGCACGTCTTTGCTACGTACGGCAGTGGTGGTAACTAGCCACGGCCGAAGCCTCCCACTAGGCCAGACCAGGGAAAATTCAGAAATTATAAATTACTAAAGTGACCATGCCGGGGATCGAACTCGGGACCTCCGCACGTTAAAACAACAACGCTACACACTGCGCCACGGAGATCGTCATATATGGGACTATTTTTACGAAAGTATGATAATAATAGCTGTAACAGCCTATCGTATCAATCGTTCGGCTTCCTGTTAAACTGTTCAGGGATTCGAACCTTGGGCTTTTCGAAATTTTGTGAGGTCTGTGCGTTTTATGCAATGCTATATCAAGGTCTAGTCCCACTTGAGATGCACGGAGCGACATGGCACGTAGCGGCAAATATTATTTGTATGAGTTGGTACGGACCGCGTCGCGCAGCGCATCTCCGTGAAGGGGCCCAGCTCCATACAACATCAACTGTAACGAAGTGTTACATATATAAGTATTATTTATTTATAATGTTATTATTTATTATTTAAAGCTATGTTTTAATTAATATTTTATTTAATATTGTTTATATATTAACATAAATAAACTTATTATACAACCAATTTCCGAACGCGAATTTGCTTACGCGACCTTCCTAGCGGTCGTTTTTTTTTGCAACTCATTGAATCTGCGGCCTGAAGTTGCATGGTTGTGCGGTTTGAGTCAGGCCGGGCGCGCTGCTAGAGTCGGGCGTGATGTTTTTTGTCGCGTTCCAGCGCACTAGTTGGGACGCGACGCCATCCAAAATGCGTTATTTTAAATGTTTAAATAATCTGTAAAAATGTAGTGCAACATTTCTCCCGTATTAGGGAGCAAGGTTCGCGCTTCAGCAACGTTCGCATCGTGGCATTCCATCCGGCCGAACGTTGGGATCCCTACGGTGCTGGTGTGTCGTACACCAGCACCGTAGGGATCCCAACGTTCACCATCTGCTACGCTCATCACCTCCGGCCCTACAAATTTGTGTGCCTACTCGTTGAGCAAAGCCGCGGTTCTCTGTGCCCATTTTAGAGTTCCGTAATAAACGTTTTTTACAGTTTTCCCTTTTTGCATTTTTAATTTCATTTTCCCCCCTTTTCTAAATTAATTAATATTTTTTATTCCACCCCGGCACAATACTTGCCGCTACGGGCCGCGCCTCTGTAGTGGGGCCTTCAGACCTTTAGTTTGTTAGGTTTAGTTTGACCGTTAGGTTTTGGCCTCTAGATCGTTAGTTTTTACGGGTCCGCGGTGTACAGTGAATTTTAACATTTAAACTATCGTGAGTGATATTCATTATTACTATAACATACTACCGGATAAACTCACGTGTTATATCGGAAAATGCGCGACTAGTTTCGAACCTTTTCGGGGCCCTTATTCATGAGTCTGTTCGCGCGACGCGGTCACTGTTCGGCTGCTCGCTGGTCGGCTTCGGGTTCGAAACTAGTCGGGCATATTCCGATATAACACGTGAGTTTATCCGATAATATGGTACAGTGAATTCTCCGTGCCGCGTCGCTTAACTGGGCCTAGCTCCATACAACTTCATACAAAGAATACTTGCTGTTACGGGCCGCGCCGCGCCGCGCCGCCGCTCTGTATTTGGGCCGCGTCTAGACCTTCACGGTGAAGGAATACATCGTAAGTGTAACCTGCAAACCGTAGAGTCCGGAATAATATACTAGTCAAAGGTGTGTTAAGTCTGCCAATCCGCAATTGGCCAGCATGGTTGACTTATGACTGAACCCTTCTTACTCAGCGAGGAGACTCGTGCTTGATGATGACGTTAATAAAAATGAAATGGTTCTCCTATTGCGGTTCACTAATGTTTCACAAAAAACGTTTAACAAATGATCATTTCACAAAAAACGTTAAAAAAACTATTCAGGTGACCAACAACGTATTCCGCAAAAATATCATTTTATAAAAGATCATTTGACAAATACTCTATTCGCAAATGTTTTAATTTGCAAAATTGCTAAATGTTAAAGTATCATTTACAAATATTATTTCACCAAATAATTTATTTGTGTGTAATTTTATAAAATGTCAGTACATTTTTCAAACTTTAGTGCTTCTGAAAATACATTTATATTAACCCGATAGAACCTAAGCACATGTTTATCTACCCTGTGACCTAAGTGCCCGGCCTCAAGGAATATTTATGTCTTACCCTAACCTAACCTAACATTTTGACAGATATACCTAGTGCTTATCAAACGTTTTTATGATATGCGTTTTTTTAATAATTTATGTGAATAATAAAGTGCATCTTACTACGATTTACAAGCAACGCTAGGGAAAATAGCTAGTTGATATATTTTATTATAATCTTTTGCCGCCTCCGGTATGAAGTACATTCAAATAACTAAATAAATACTATTGAATAAACATATAATTTTCTTTATTTCTCTCTCTTTGAATCTCGTCAAACACATACCTAACTAAACATTATGTTTACTGTCTAATTTATGTTTAATTACATTTACTGTTTTTCCTGTAAATGTAGATCCTGTAAATGTCCTCCACTTGCATGTAGGACATACAAGTGTCACTTATGATACGCCATGTTTTGACTCTACCACCGGTTCGGCAAGTCAATGATTGCCCACAGGATTTTGAAGAAACTTAAATGAAAGGAAAAAAACCTCATCTAGTTGGAAATGATAATGTCCTCCATTAGGCCATATTTCGACCACGACGTTTAAACCCAGCGGAAACTAGCCAGTTACGCATTAATTTATTACTACTTGTTTGCTCCGAACTAAGATCTCGCGTCCAATGAGTTCGGAACTACAAATAGACGTACAACAGAATCTTTTATTTCACGTCTTTTGACAATTCACGATCTTTTTCTATTTAAATAATATTTTATTCCACCTCAAAAAGAGCTAAATTGAAAATTGCTGGAGCGCCATCTATAAAAGTAAAAACACAAATGAAAACATTTGGCTACTAAGGGATATTGTTTTTGTGCTATGAAAAAGTGTGTTAATTTTATTTCTGTGTAATAATTAACTGATATTAGTAGTTAGTGTTTAACATTAGGATATGACTGAAAATATATGTAAGTAACAGTTTTAATACAAAGTCGTTTTTGAGACATCAACCGGGTCGAAATTGGTCATCGAAAAGTAATTTTGGTGGCCATCATAATCGTTAAATTTTCCTTTGCAAATTTTACGTACCTACTCCTGGAATTTCTTAAGAGACACCAATAATGTTTTATTTCAGCTAAAATAAAATTATGTTTTTTTTTTCAGCTAAAATAAAAAAGTTCAATTCATGCCAAAGAACACGCCGAGTTGAATTAATTTATTTAAACATAAACAACACAATAAAGGCAGGACAGTTCCAGCGATGTGGAACAAATCGCTTCAGAATGAATCTGAATAAGTGGATGAATCTAGGCGTATTACACGGCCTGTTGCATACCAAATAAATCCCCTGTAGATTATGATAACTCGAAAATCTTGGGGCAACATATTTTTTTTACCAGAACATACAAATGTGTATTTTTTATACGACTGCCTGAAAAAAGGAGTATATTGTTTTCAGGGTTATGTATGTATGTATGTGAGTTTGTATATTCCACCATAACTTCTATAGGCCTGAACGGGTTTTGATGAATGAGGTATCGTTAGAATCCTTAGCTTATTCCGGGTGACATACGCTAGTAAAATTTAAAAAAAAATTGATAGGGTGACAATATAGTTAATATTGTCATCATCAAGAAAATGATGAGTAGATTCCAAAAATATATAAGACTATATTTCAATATCCAGTGATTCACAAATATCATTTAACTATGGCAGTCGTATTTTTTTAATTCTTTTCATTACTCATACACGGAAAGTAGGTTTGAAGTTGCCTGAGAAGCGGGTTGAAAGTAATACTTTTCAGCCCTAGGGAGAATCGTTTTGAACTGAATTTTTATTGGAGTTCAAATGAAACACGGTTTTTTTTTTTTTTTTTTTAATACCCGAGTGCATCCATAGACAAGAAGAAAGATAGACTTTATTCATAAAGTAAAGACAACTGATTCATAGACTTTTTATTTTGACTTTCCTTATATTCGTAATGAAAAGCACAGTGTTTACCTCGGGATGAAAGACTTATTTAGTCCCTCGAACTATAGGCCCCCTCGCTACGCTCGGGCGCCAAACCCCGTCTCGGGACTAAATAAGTTACTTTCATCCCTAGGGTAACAATGTACTATTGAGTTATATTCACTTGTTATAATATTTACACGACTGCCGAAAATAAAGGAGTGTAATGATTTCAGTGTTCATGTATGTATGTAATTTGTATATGAGTTTCTTTATTCCACCATAACTTCTTAATGCCTGAATAGATTTGGATGCATATCCCATGCATCCATCGTTAGAATCCTTACACCATCTTGGGTGAAACTGGCTAAATTTTTTGGAAAGAAAAACTTTTATCAGAGCAGTCGCGTTTTAAATTTTGTTAATTAATTAATACGCTTGTTTAATATTATGATGCCCGCGACTTTGTCAGATTTTGGTTTCATAAAATACCCACGTGCACTTCACGATATAGGCAGCTTCAGTTGTCTTGTAGGTAACAAATTTCTTCAAAATTGGTTCAACAAGACGTGGGCTGTGAAGTGATAACAGATAAACTGACACAATGTCGCATTTATATCTAAGCTAATATTATAAAGAGGAAATATTTGTTTGATTGTTTGTTTGTAATGGATAAACTCAAAAACTACTCAACCGATTAGTTCTGACTCATCGGGCTGACATTAGTCAACTCGTATGTAAAAACCTACTTACCGCTCTTATATCGCAAGCTACTATTTTTAATATCAAAGATGTGCGTGAATAATCTACGTCATTAAGCCACTATATTAATAGTAGGAATATTAAGATATTATGAGCGTAGATTATTATTGGCCAATCGAAAAATTTGTTATAATGCAAACATTGACAATTTCAATAAATTCTTTGTAGTATAGCTTTTCATGTAACCTAGAGCACTTCTATAACCTTCCTGATGTTTTAAAACTTTCTTATCAGTTATTTATTATATCAACCACGTATAACTTTGCAAATATAGAAGTTAATTGCTATGTAAATATTTGTAAGAATCAGAAATAATTCCGTCAATTCAGTTTATTGTATCGCTGCATTGTTCAACTGGTAGGTACACGACGTAATTTTACGCAATGGAATAGGTTTAAGTGATTACTATAGTGTTTATTACGTTTTTGCGCACAATTATACCAAAATGGCTGAATTGGAGAGTGTAAATAATAAAGTAAATTCAGAAGATGGGAATAGAGAAGAAATAAATGAAAGTTCTCCTTTGAAATCTGATCATGAAAGTATTGAAAAAAAAGAAGAGGTGAAAAAAGAAAAAATATCATTAATGCAAAGACTGAAAATAATTAAGGCCAACACAACAGTTGAACCGATCCTGGCATGCTACATAATGCCGAGTGTTCTAGCCTCGCTGGCCACGCAAAATTTAAACCTAGAAAAGGCATGTCTCGTGAACCTCAACTACAGCACTGAAATTTGTGACGCTTTAAAATCTAGACAGACGGAAAATTATACAGAACACGAGGAGAGAGTTCAAACATTAATTGCTGAAATTCAAGCTTGGAAGAATATCGTCCAAACGACGATCCCGGTTTTAATTATTTTGTTCGTCGGCGCTTGGAGTGACAAAACTGGGAAAAGAAAAGCTTGCATACTCATGCCTATAGTGGGTGAATTTTTAACGTGTATAGGCTTCATTATTAACACTTACTTTTTTCTCGAGCTGCCCGCTGAAGTGACTGCATTTACAGAATCTATTTTTCCTGCTATAACAGGTGGATGGTTCACAAATTTTATTGGTACATTCAGTTACATAGGTGACATCACTTCTCCTGAAGACAGAACGTACAGAGTTGGTATAGTGAACCTATGCATGTCTCTTGGCTATCCGATAGGTAGTGCGTTGAGTGGAGTACTGCTTACTTGGATAGGTTACTATGGAATATTTTCACTGTCAGCTAGTCTGTATATGTTTAGTCTTCTTTACGGACATTTCTATTTGGAAGATCCCAAGCCGAAACCGAGAGATGAGGTAAGATATTAATATCTGAGTACTAATGTAGCTACTATATGATTTAGAAACATACCGGAATTACAATACAACAAAATCATTTATAAGGCTATACAATACTAATAGATACCCGCGACTTCGTCATCTTACCATAACCTATATCCGTCCCCGGGATGCAACCTATATCTGTAACAAAGGGCGTACATGCCGGTTGTGAAAATATGACAGACAGACAGATAGTCAGATATCATATTAGTTAACGTATTCCTTTTCCGTCTTTAACTAAATTTAAATCTTAACTAAAAGCGGATACTAAATAGATAGTTTTATAGGATTATTTAAAAGCAAGCTTTATAGTCCGCCATATTGAATTTAGTATGACGTCATTTTGTTTTTTCGAATTTTTACCAGCACTCCCTTTTAATTGAAATCCATACCAAGGGTGTGCATAAAAAACAACTAGCCCGCCACCTTTGGGAGTCCACCATATTGGATTTAGAATGACGTCACCTAGCTAACCATGCATTGTCATCCAAAGTAAACGAGTATGCAAAATTTCAGCTCAATCGGAAACCGGGAAGTGGGTAAAATTTAACTTGCAAGTTTCAAGACACTGTTTGATTACAGACAGATACCGGGACAGGGGAAACTTTATAAAAGCTTGTTAAAAAAAGATTTTTTATTGAAACACAGTTTTAAAAACTAAAATATTTATTCTGTATGAGAATTTCATGGAAAATTGTGAGTTTTCACTATTCTTCTACAAAAATACGTAGTGCCTATAATATTTTCAGAAAAGTAATGGCGTGTTCGGTTTCTTCAAAGAGTTCTTCGATATCGGACTAGTCATGGAGACTTTCCGAGTGGCCTTCAAGAAAGACAATAGCAATAGGCGACTGCGCGTGTGTTTGTTGCTTATCGTTGTTTTCGTAGTCTTTGGGCCTAGCCAGGGTAAGTATTTACTTTTATGTGTTTACCCTACCAGCAAAGACGTGCCGCCAAGCATCTAGCCCCACAGCCCACTTGAGATGCACGCAGCGGCGCGGCACGTAGCGGCAAATACAACTATTTGTATGAGTTTGTATCTGCCTCGTTGGTCTAGTGGTTGGCATGTTCGACTGCGGCCGACGAGGTCTCGCGTTCGAGTCCCGGGTCGGGCCATAATTAAGTATTGGGTTTTTCTGTCTAGAAATTCTCAGTACTAGCCCGGAGTTAGGAAGTTGGCGGTGTTTCACCCCCGTGCCTCGGAGAGCACGTTAAGCCGTCGGTCCCGGTTATTATTACTAACATAGTCGTTAAAGCCCGCCAACCCGCATTAGAGCAGCGTGGTGGGTTTAAGCTCTAATTCCCTCTCTCCCATGAGAGTGGAGGCCTGTGCCCAGCAGTGGGACGTTGGCTGTAGTGGTGGTGGTGGTATGAGTTTGTATCTACTTGCTATTCACTTAAGTGGGCTCAGCCCCATATACCTATAGTATTATTGCTGCTTCGTGCCGCGCCGCTCCGTGCATCTCAAGTAGGGCTGTCAAAAGTTTTGGTACGTACTAGGGACTAGACAGAGCAAAACATCCCTACGGTATGGACGACGTTTTATCCTATCACCTAGTGTGCGTAAAAAACTGCCGTAACGTATATAGATAGGTATACAACCTCTGTAAAAAAATACTTTTTGTCCGCCAGACAAAAACTTAATATCCCTAGTGCGTTTGTGCGCTAAAAAGTATGCTCTTGAAAAAGCTACACTACACAATCGTATATTACATATCGTAGTAGATATTGATATACAATCGTGTATAACCTAAACTTCACGATATAAAAGAAAACATTGCTTTTTTTCAGGAGAATTCACCATATTGTATCTGTTTACACGATTCAGATTCAACTGGGATGAAGTGAAATACAGCATGTGGTCAACTTACTGTATTGTCACCAATTTGTTTGGTAAGAATTGCTAATATTTATTTTATACTAGCTGATGCCCGCGACTTCGTCCGCGTGGATCGAGGTTTTTCGTTTCCCGCGGAAACTCCTTAATTTTCCGGGATAAAAAGTAGCCTATGTGTTATTCCAGACTATAATCTATCTCTGTGCCAAATTTCATCCAGATCCGTTCAGCCGTTGGGGCGTGATTGAGTAACAAACATCCATCGATACATCCATACAATACATCCATCCAAACTTTCGCATTTATAATATTTATTTGACTAGCTGATGCCCGCGACTTCGGCCGCGTGGTTTTTTTTATTCCTCCTTAATTTTCTGGGATAAAAAGTGGCCTATATCCTACCCGGGATACAACCTATCCCTGTGCCAAATTTCATCAAAATCGGTTGAAAGGATGATCTGTGAAAGCGTAGCAGACAGACACACTTTCGCATTTATAATATTAGTATGGAAATATGGATTTTACTCCATGATGCGACAAACGCGACAGAGCGACTCAATACGACGCGACGCGACAGTATTAAATAGTAGCTGACCCACGTGGCCTACGTTGTCGCGTGGATAAGTTTGTCATTTTCTATGGAGATGTGTCGTGTCGCGTTGTGTCACGTCACTTTCGTCACTCACCTAGGAAAACGGATAATAGACAAGTACATTTTTTTTTTCAGGAACGGCTTTCTCAATAAGCCTTTTCAGCAATTATCTGAAGCTAGACGATACGATTCTGGGAATTATATCAAACACTAGCAAAATAGTTGCATCCTTCGCTTATGCTTTTGCAAGAAACGATTTAGAAATATATTTGGGTGAGTTTTAAAGAATTTAATGTTAATTGGTACCCACGAAACCAGCCCTCCAACTGTATAGGGAAATCGAATTAATGATAATAGTTTGTAAACGAACGATTCGACCTGTAGAAGGAGTTCATAGATGCCTGCACGTCAAAAAGCATGTATGAACTCCTTAAACAGTTCGAGTAATACGTTTTAGGCTGTCATATGATTACGATTTGCGTAGTAAGTTTTATTTTGTAACAAATCCAGGCTCCATCTCCTTGATCTCTCGCTGTAGAGGTACTGTCTACACAGGGGGTCTACTCTCTTTCTCTAAAACGAAACTTCGCAAACAAACGAATGAAATTTTGTTAACTCCTCTCCTACATAATATTATCTCTATGCTCCTCTCTATTTCGTTTTCGTACACGCAGACGAAGTACGGATCCATAGAAAATTTTCGTGACCGATTGGATTGAACGATTTTGAGTGGGTCTAATAACAGACTAATTACGTTTGTTTGCGAAGTTTCGTTTAAGAGAAAGAGAGTAGACCCCCAGGTATCACCTCGAAGCAGAATCATAGATATAGATATATTTTCAGGTTAAAGACCACCAGGGAGTAGGTACCTACAGTTCATTTGTTTTGATCAAATCTTGCAACTGAATTTTAAAACAGTTATCCCCAACCGGTTGAGCTGAAATTTTGCATAAACGTTTCGTCGTTTAGTTTGATGACAATGTGGCCAATTCTGTATAACACCATCTCTACACTAAACTAAAATGACAACTTTATTTATATTGCTATCCCTTTGATTACATTCCCTGCGGAAAGGGGCAGCACTAGATTTAAAGCTGTCATTTTAGGTTAGTTTAGAGATTTTGTTATACAGAATTGACCACAATGCATGGTTAGCTAAGTTAAGACTGCTATATGCGATTTAAGAACTAAACCACGCTACTTTCTCAAATAACGATGTAATGATGACTCAAAATAAGTTAATAAGAGAAAATGTACAATGGCAAAATATCTAGCTACAATGTTCATGTCCCGCCACACCTTACTTGAGTCTAACTTCCCCTAACTTAGACGACCAGCGCTGCTTAAACTAAACTTAACGGATGCACACTTCAACAATGGTTATTGCGAAGTTACTAAGTTCTGTTACCGTTATTCAGGCAAGTTAAGATTTAAGACAGCTTATTACTGTCGCTTTCAATTATTTACTATTGTTACTAGTCGTGTTTACTAGTGCTTTTGAAGTAAAGTTTCATAAAAGCACCAGCACCGTCTTCAGACGCTTCAGGCAGTATGCTACAGAAGAGCTAAAATGATGCGTTATAGATTTTCCCATGTCAAAAATAAATTTTGTGGCTGTTGGGCTTTAGCCTTAGGTTCCAAATGACACGAATCAAATAGAATAAACCGCCGTCGGAGATTTACACGCTGTATGCGTGTAAATTCCGTGTGCGCGGTATAATTTTAATAAAATTTATAATTTAAGGTCTTCCAAAACCTTTAAAATCTACATCATCTGATTTAAGTTAGGTAACCATTTTAAACTATTATATACTATTATTAGCCAAAAGACAGTATTTCATACAAACTCCCAAACACCCGAATATTAAGCGCGCGTTTTGTCGTTAGAAAGGAGTTGCTGACTTGACCCAATCTAAATAGACCCTAGAAATTAACGGATAGCATTGTTAATAGCGTTTTTTTTTCTTTAAGAAATAACATTATCAATATTTATTATTTACTAGCTGATGCCCGCGACTTCGTCCGCGTGGATCGAGGTTTTTCGGTTCCCGCGGGAACTCCTTAATTTTCCGGGATAAAAAGTAGCCTATGAGTTATTCCAGTCTATAATCTATCTCTGTGCCAAATTTCATCCAGATCCGTTCAGCCGTTGGGGCGTGATTGAATAACAAACATCCATACATCCATACATCCACACATCCATACATACATCCAAACTTTCGCATTTATAATATTTATTTGATTAAATGAGGAAAGAGATACGCAGGAATCGTTTTATCGTTGATAGCAATCATATATGGGCATTATCGCGTTATTCACTCTTGACACATAAAGATGATCTCTGATCTTCTGAATACATTCTTGATTAAGTCATACTGCTTAGTAATAAGCAGATTCCTAGATCATACCTTTTCCAAAATCGATCTTTTGAGCCGCAAAGGTATTTTCGGTCCTTAAGACAGTTAATATTGGATGAAACTATTATTTCTTTCAGCGCCATTATTGGAGATATTAAATGGCACATCGTTTATCGCTATGCGGTCCATTGCAACGAAACTGGTCAGTGGAGAAGAATTTGGTGAGTCTAACTTTCTTATTACAGTATTTTGTCGACCTCCAGTGATGAACGCTTATAAGTGGACTTTCTTAATTTTCTCTGGTCTGTTCTGGTCTGGAGGCGTCAGCCGTGGCTAGTTAGTTACCATCCAGCTGCCAACTTGGTCCGGAGAACATGGTTGTTGATTGGGTGACCGTCAATCCTATGAAACAATCCTTTTTTTTTACCTGTACGTGCCTGTACAGTCCCCAACTTATCTGGCCAAAATTGGAACTATTTTTTATGACTGTTTAGTTTTTGTTTTTATTTTATTTTTAAATAGCTGATGCCCGCGACTTCGTCCGCGTGGATTGAGATTTTTTAAATATATCTATATCTATAATCTATCTCTGTGCCAAATTTCATTCAGATCCGTTCAGCCGTTCTGGCGTGATTGAGTAACAAACATCCATTTGAGGTTTTTGGTTCCCGCGTGAACTCTTAAATTTTTTTATGCAAACCGTGTACTGACTATAACGGACACAAAAAAAAAGAATTATCCAATTTGGTGCAGTCATTCGGAAGATAAGCGCTTAACAACATTCATTTTTATTTATATAGATATTTATTAGAAACACTAAGATAACAGCGACGCTATCGCCGGGTCAGATATGTTTGTGGGACTATAATTATTACTAACTAATTATGTATGTAAACAAATCTTGGAAGTCGATTTTAACCAACAGCAAATTAGCTACGAGTATTATTATAAGTAACTTTGCAAATGTACATACATTTACGTAGTATAAGTATTTATAGTTCCAATTTTGGCCACCGGGCCAGATAAGTTTGTGCGACGGGACTGTAGTTACAGTACGCTTCCCACAAACTTATCTTATGATGAACTTATGATTTTTAAGCCTGTTTAGTTGTTTTTATTATTTAATTTTTAAACACTAGCGACGCTGTTACTGGGTAAGATAAGTTTATCGGACTACTAATATTATAAATGCGAAAGTGTGTCTGTCTGTCTGCTACGCTTTCACGGCCAACCTGTTCAACCGATTTTTATGAAATTTGGTACAGGGATAAGTTGCATCCCGGGGAAGGACATAGGTTTATCCCGGAAAATTAAGGAGTTCCCGCGGGAATTGAAAAAACTTATTTCACGCGGACGTAGTCGCGGGCATCATCTAGTCGGACTATAAGTATTAATTTATTTCAGGTAAAGTGAACTCCCTGTTCGGGTTGGCTGAAGCGATGACGCCTCTGCTATATGGGCCCCTGTACTCGAGAGTGTATGTGGCAACACTCAACGTCTTGCCAGGCGCCGTCTTCCTACTGGGCGCAGTTCTCACTGTACCGGCTATTGTCATATTTGGGTAAGAGATAGTTAGATAGATAGATAAATTCTTTATTGCCACACATAACTTAGAAATAACTTAATTATAAACAAAAAAAACGGAACACAACGCGTGCCCAACCCATTACTTAAGGAATTTTAAAAAGGAGAGGGAAAGTGCAACAATAAAAATAAACATGCAATAATAATATACTACTTAAACTATACATACTAACTATAAATACATAAATAACTAAATACAAATAAATATAAACTCATATACATATATACCAGAAGATACATAAACCTGCATACAAAAGAAAATAGTTAGATATTCTATAGCATATTAGAAAGGTAATATTCCTTTACACGACTCTAACATGTTTAAAGACTTTGACTGCCTAATGTGCCCCTGTATGACTAGGAGGGATTTTTAACTTATTGTCGTTTTTCGACCGTAAACAAAAAGGTACATCATAGCTGCCAAGAAAGTTGAATCACTCTTTTAGATAATGTGGCGTCTGAGGATAATACAAAATAGAGTACAAGAGAGAAAGAGCGTGTAAATTTCTACGAGATCGGATTGGCAACCATAAGAGATTGGTGCCAGCGACTATGGTCAAACCCCTTCTGGGTAATATTGATGACGACATCCCAATCAAATCAGCAACTCTTTATCAGACTTAAAAGCGCGTTTCTAGTATGGAGGTTTGTATGAAATACATAGTTGTGACGTCATCAAATTTCAATGCACTTTTTTTTCTTTAATTTATAGTTTGAAATGGAAATCAAGCTTTTATCGTCCTTCGAAATGCGAGCTATCTCTGTACTATAATGAAGAAGTTTCATGATGACTTAAATGCGTTAAATGCGTTAAATGTGAATATCATATTTAACGCAACGGAAGTAAAATATAGATTAAAACTAATAAATTCGTTGTTATTTTTTAAGTACATCAATAAATGACTGAGAAATTAATTATTTAATAAGTTTAATTTTATTTAATGTACACCGATTGCTGTAGCTTATTCGAGTGAGAAATTTTGTGTGAGTTTTTTACTTACCCGAGATTTAATTCTTCAAAATTATCTTCACACGCAAATTAAGGGCATTTAATTACTTTCTTTTATTCGGCTTTATAAAGTCGATTGTTAAGGTCGTGTGACGTCACAACTCACACGACCGTAATGGGAGCGCAACTTTAAAGTTCCATAACTTTTTCATTTGTTGAGATATTTTAATGATTCTTTCATATTTTTGTTTTATTTTGGCTCAATTTAAAAAAAAAATTTAAAAAATTAAAACTTCTCCATTCATCAAAATCGATTAAGTGGATTGATATATTGTCGCATTTAATAATATTTATATTTTTTTTTCAGATGGCTGTACTTTGAACACAAAAAAGATAGACTAAAGAATAATCAAGACCTGAAAGATGATGACAAAGAAAAATGCTAACCGAATTTTAGAAATATGAGACCTGAAAAGAAACTCAATTTTATTTTCTAGTATTTTTAGATGTTAGAATATAATAACTAAGTTTTATAGTTTTAAGATAATTAATATTAGATAATTAATTAATATATCATAATATAGATAAAAATAAAAATCTTTGGAGTGATTATTGTTCTCGTTCCGTTAGGGTCAATTTAACGAAAAAAACATTAAATTAAAACAAAATTTACGACTGTTTACAAAAAAAAATACACGGTTACTGGAATCAGGGTTAAGATCTACTGTAATCTAGTCCCTATTACGTAAAAACAATTTCAATCATTGTTACGATATCAATTTCTGTGTTTTTCATTTATCGTAGGTAGGTACCTATTCGACGTGCGACAATATATTATTTTGACCACTCGCAAAATAATGATCGATATACTGTAAAATCATTTAAACCTAACTCAATCATCGGATCATCATCGGATCAGCCTATCGCCTGCCCACTACTGCAGCCTCATTTTCTACCCACTGAAGGTTATCTATATAACTAGACAATTTTATTACAAGCTTGACCTTGACTGCGATCTCACCTGATGGTAAGTGATGAGGCATCGTACCGGAACGCTAAATCGCTTGGCGGCACGTCTTTGCCGGTAGGGCCACGCCATCTAGCCACGGCCGAAGCCTCCCAGGCCAGACCAGGGAAATTCAGAAATTATAAATTTCCAAACCCTGCCGGGGATCGAACCCGGGACCTCCGCACGTTAAGGCACGTTAACTGTCAGCGCTCAACACTGCGCCATGGAGGTCGTCAGCAAAACGGAGTGTTTTAAAGTAGTGTATAACAAACGGTTTTTTTTTTCCGTTTCCGGGGTCAAAACTGTCAACATCTAAGTAAATTCTGTCCGACACAATTAACATCTAAAAAAATAGTTCTGAGTCGCGTTTTGCATTCCACTGCTTTCCAGACGTAACATAAAACTACGGCAAGTGTTTTTGTAAATCAGTTTAGCAAAAATTGGAATCTAAAGAAGACATAAAACAACAAATCATTTACATAAAAGAGGTTAGAAATACTATTACATAATTAGTCATCAATTAATCAGTCAATATCAAATGACAGCACTTTGACAACAAGATAAGTGTTGCCAGGACAAATAAATAATTCCTACCATTTCTACCAAATACGTTCCGATCTACGCAAAATTATAAAATGGAAGGACAATTTCAAATTTTATTTGAGAAAATGAAGATCGAAATGCAGAACCAAAATGCTGAGTTAAAGGAATCGTTAACAAATACTATAATGAATAAAATGGAGGAGAGATTAATACCTCTAGTCGAAGAAAATAAAAATTTAAAAGTTAAAATAGAAAATCTTGAAAGAGAAATAGAATATATGAAAAAAGAAAAGAAGAACAATAACATAATAATATTTGGTGTAGAAGAGAAGGAAAGATCTGGGCTTGAACTATTGCAGAAGGTAAAAGATCATTTTATGAGCGACCTAAATATAACTATCGAACAATTCGAAGTAAACAAAATTCACCGCATAGGAGACAAAATTAGAGACGGCAACAAGCCGAGACCAGTTCTCTGCTCCTTTACAAACGGGTGGAAAAGGAACGAAATAATGAAAAACAAGAAAAGCCTCAAGACAATATACGTCACAGAAGACTATTCGAAAGAGGTCTTAGAAAAGAGAAAAGCTTTGCAACCACAACTAGTAGAAGAGAGAAAGAAGGGAAATATAGCATATTTAAAATATGATAAGCTGGTGGTAAGAGAAAATAGAACGAACACAGAAAAAAGGAAGAGAGAAACTCCTTCACCAACAGACACTTCATCCACTCCTCAACCAAGAAAACAAACAACTACAATTTCCTTCAAAGCAAATAGAATAAATGCGTTTGATGTTCTAAGGGGTAGATCTAACTCCTTAGGCAACGATGTAACAAACAAGAAACAATAGCAACTAGAAATCGGCAAACGGAAAAAACAACGAACCAAAAGAACAGAAAACAATATAACAGGAAAAAACAACACTCTCCCAAGCCGACTGGTCATCGTGGGGGAAAACGACCAAGACCCTCTAAAAATGGGTAAAACGAAGAAACAAACTATTACTACAAAGATAAATGTAAAAACTGCAGATATCCACATAGCCACTCTAAATACAAGATCATTGAGAACTGATGAAAAACTAATAGAATTAGAAGAAGCTCTTGACAACATAAAATGGGACATCCTCGGTCTGAGTGAAGTCAGAAGACTCGGAGAAGGTATAACAGATTATGGGAAGTATATTTTGCACTACAAAGGTGAAACTCCAGGGCTTTATGGGGTAGGATTTGTTGTTAAAAAGAAATATGCTAAAAACATAGTACAAATAAAAGGAGTTTCCGAAAGGATAACAATTCTTGAAATAAAACTACCGATGAATATAAGGAAAGACGAAATGTGGTCCATCATACAAGCTTATTCACCAACTGAGTCGGGAAAAAAGGAAGATATTGTAAAAATAGAAAAATTTTATAAAGACCTACAAACTACTATTGATAGTAGCTCTTCTAAAAACATAATAGTTATGGGCGACTTTAATGGACAAATTGGAAAATATCAGACAGGGGAAGATTTCACAATAGGAAAGTACGGACAAGGCATTAGAAGTAAAAACGGATCAAGATTAGTAAACTTCGCATTAGAAAACAAACTGAGTATCTTAAATAGTTTTTATAAAAAGAAAGAGACAAAGAAATGGACATGGACATCTCCAAATGGTCTATATAAAAACGAAATTGATTTCATAATGTCAAATAATAGAAAGATCTTTAAAGATGTCGCAACTATAAATAATTTCAATTTCAATACAGATCATAAAATGGTTCGCGCCACATTGACAATGCAGTCTAGAAGTCGCAAATTTCCAAATAAGTATACACCCGTGGCATATTCCGGTAACAACGATCTGCTGCTCAATAACATCGATAAGGCTTTAAAGAACAATGAAAAAGTAAATATTTCGACCCAAGAAAAATATGACAATTTACTGAGTATATTGGAAACCGAGACAAAAAGAACAAATACGGCCACCAAGAAATCTACTTCTAAAGAACTTAAAGAACTACTAGAAAACAGGAGACAGCTGTTACAAGAAGAGAAAAATAGAGAGATTCGTAAAAGAATTTCTGAGTTAAGTAAAAAGATAAACGAACAAATAAGGAAAGACAGGAAAAGAAGAAGAACAAACACTTTAAGAACATATATAGAAAAAACAGGAGGCGTAAGAAAAGCATTCAAGGAACTAGACAAGAAAAAGGAATGGATGCCGAATGCTAAGCATAAAGACGGAAAATATTCTAGTAATAGATCTGACATTATCAAAATCGCCACAGACTACTATAGAAACTTGTACCGGTGTCAAAACAATACCTCAGTAACACCACACTTTAACATATCAAGAGAAGATTCCGAATTCATACCACCAATACTAATAGAAGAAACAATTAGAGCCATTAAAACCCAAAAATTAGATAAAACCCCTGGATTAGACAATATAACTAATGAATTTCTGAAAGCTACAGCTCCAGTAATTGCTGGGAAACTCACAGATTTATTTAACGACATTATTGACACAGAAACAATACCCAAAGATTGGACTAAATCGATAATTATATTATTGCACAAAAAGGGAGATAAAGGAGATATCGCAAATTATAGGCCGATTAGTTTAATGTCTAACATCTACAAAGTCTTTTCTAAAATATTGTTATCGAGAATTGCCACTATACTGGACGAAAATCAACCTAAAGAACAAGCTGGTTTCCGCAGTAACTTCTCAACCATAGACCACATCCACGTACTAAGACAAGTTCTTCAAAAATACAGCGAATATAATAAAGTATACTACTTGGGATTTGTGGATTTCAACAAGGCATTCGACTCCTTGGAACACACTTATATATGGACAGCTTTAGAATCTCAGGGAGTTCAAACAAAGTACATAAGGATACTGAAAAACATCTACGCAAATAGCACGGCACAAGTAAGGCTGGAATCTATCGGCGAAGAGTTTTCAATTGAAAGAGGAGTTCGTCAGGGCGACCCCATCTCACCTAAATTATTCTCTGCGGTGTTAGAGATGATTTTTAGGAAACTGGAATGGTCAAACTGTGGACTTAATATAAATGGAGAGGACTTAAATCATCTACGCTTCGCAGATGATCTAATTTTATTTTCAGAAAGTTCAACGACTTTACAAAAAATGATGCAACAACTCTCTGATGAAAGTGCAAAAGTAGGTCTCTCAATGAACACAACAAAAACTAAGGTTATGAGCAACACCACAGAGAAGTTCACAATTAATATAAATACGGAAGAAATTGAAAACGTCAAGGAATACATTTATTTAGGTCAGTTAATATCAATAGAGAACACAATGCAGAGAGAGGTAGATCGAAGAGTTGCTAATACTTGGAAAAGATTTTGGTCACTCAGTGAAATCATGAAGAATAAAGATATGCCTATGACAGAGAAAAGAAAAATATTTAACACATGTATTCTTCCATGCTTAACATACGGGTGCCAAACATGGGCTCTAACAGAAGAACAACATAAGAAAATAGAAGTGTGTCAAAACGGAATGGAGAGAAGTGTAGTTGGAGTCAGGTTAAGAGACAAAGTAAGATTAGCTGATATTAAACAAAAAACAAAATTTAAGAATGTGAGTAAAACTTATAGAAGATTAAAATGGAGGTGGACGGGACATATGTTAAGAGAGAAAAAAGAAAAATGGACCCGAGCTGTCACAGAATGGTATCCCAGAGGCAGCACCAGAAGCAGGGGCAGGCAGGTCAAGAGATGGGAAGATGAAATTGCAAAAATAGCCGGACAATGTTGGACCCGAGTCGCAAAGAATAGAACAGAGTGGAAAGTTTTAGAGGAGGCCTTTGTCGAAAGACAAGCTGTTGTAGACCAACCGTATGCCGATCTGGAAATTATATAAAACTAACTAGATAATTAGAATTAGGAATCTACATTGTAATAAGTTGAATTTTGTAAAACAGCAATAAAGGCTTATTTTATTTTATTTTATTTTATTTTATTTTATTTTATAACAAACGGTGACATAATGTATGCTTGAAAAAGTAATATAATGTTGTTTTCAAGACCTATAAGCAGACATTGACGCATCTACAATCACATTTTTTTTTATATCTGCACAGAAAAAATCTTTGAATATACCCCTTAGTTAACCTTTTAAAGCTATTTTTTCTCCTTGTTGAAACTTTGCTCTAAAAAATATGACATAAAATTTAAATTTCTATATCGATAAATACATTATCGGAATAATTTGTATTGAACTAACACTACCACCAGCCGATAATGTAACCGGGACCGACGGCTTAACGTGCTCTCCGCCAACTCCCTAACTCCGGGCTAGTATACTGCGAATTTGCAGTCAGAAAAACCCAATACTTAATTATGGCCCGACCCGGGACTCAAACCCGGGACCTCGTCGGCCGCATTCGAACATGATATATGACTAACGAGGCAGTTTTATTGAACAGTAAATATGTATTTATTTTTTGCGACATGCGCTTGTTCGATTTCACCCCCGCGATTAAAATACAGGCTTATTTTAATCTCATGAACTGAGAGCGCCTCAAATCTGCTTACTTAATGCTTATTCATATTAAAACTGTGGATAGAGACTAACCTCTCATTATTTAGCGTTTATTAATATTTGGAGCGTCCACCATCATTATCGGTCCTTTTTAATTACTTTAAATGAACAAGCGAAAATTACCTTTTGTTTAATTCGAAAGGGCTTTTATGTGCGGCGACGCGCGCCTTAATGAGGTTTTCGAAATTTAAAGGCAGTTTTGGAAATAATTAACGATCTCGGGTGAGTGATGCGAGCTTTTGACGCTTATTCGCTAAATCATCATGTTATACGTACTTAAAGAGTACACTTGCGCTTTTGCGGGATCTGTAGCGTTTTATTCTGCACTAGCTGATGCCCGCGACTTCGTCCGGGTGGATTGAGGTTTTTTGGTTCCCGCGGGAACTCTTTAATTTTCCGGAATAAAAAGTAGCCTATGTGCTATTCCAGACTATAATCTATCTCTGTGCCAAATTTCATCCAGATCCATTCAGCCGTTCGAGCGTGATGGAGTAACAAACATCCATACATCCATACATCCACACATCCATACATCCATACATCCATCCAAACTTTCGCATTTATAATACTTATATTTGATTAATAAAATAACAATACTAACTTAGTAATTAAGGAAAATTGTTACTAACATACTAACAAATTATGGATGGAAACATCTGAAATAAACGTCTATTTATTTATAGCCTCTTTTGCGTATAAGTTGTAAATATGGTCCCCTAAAAACAGGGTTTTTAAGGGCCTAGGGGGGCTTAATAATCCGTATTATTATAATATTGTTGACGTTCGTGTTTTAGAATTATAATCCTTATTTTTAGGACGTCAAGCTACGTGACATAAAACGGTAATTTTGAAGTAATACTGCTTTGAGCGATTGTAGTAATCCATACTTAATGTTATAAATGCGAAAGTGTGTCTGTCTGTCTGTCTGTCTGTCTGTCTGCTACGCTTTCCCGGCCCATCTTTTCAACCGATTTTGCTGAAATTTGGTATAGACGTAGGTTATATCCCGGGGAAGGACATAGGATACATAGGATTTTTATCCCGGAAAATTAAGGAGTACCCGCGGGAATCAAAAAACCTTAATCCACGCTGACGAAGTCGCGGGCATCATCTAGTACTATATATTTTTTGTATAAGTTTTGGTTCATACCACACTACAACCCTGCCAAGTTTCAACGACTGAGGATTTAGTGCAGGAGTATCAGGGTATCCTTACAACAAACCGCCCCGCTTCCTAGACTACGATGCGAATCTAAACATACTATTTTCACCTCTAATAGGGATGATGACAACTCAATCAAATCAGCAACTCTTTATCAAACTTAAAAACGCACTTCTAGTATGGAAGTTGTATGAAATTTACAGTTGTGACGTCATAAAATTAAAACGCACTTTTTTTCTTGTACTAAATTTTTATTGTCATAATAATTAACACTAAATAATATTAAACAAAATACATCTTTTTTTCTTTAATATATATTTTAAAATGGTTATCAAACTTAAAACTAACCGAGGATGTGAATTTTAGGTCTTTTGGAAGACCCTCTATTTAATAATCAGTTAGAAGTAATTTATATTTGATAATAGGCATCATCCCTATTGTGAATGAATGAAAATTTTCTTGTAAACAGAAAGCTAAGTAGGTATTTTCACTGCGTTTAATTACTTAGTACAAAGGTGGGTACGCACTAAACAACCATTAGAAGCTTTTATTAAATTAGCAAACGTCCGGTCGGGGTTTTTCCTTATCCCTTGAAAGAAAATTTTAAATATGATTAGGCCCGTAAATAGGATTTAAGCCCACCGTTAAATATCATTACATCTGAGCTGTTATTAACACTCCTACCTTGCGTTTTGAATTAATAAAATTATGGGTGAAATAAGTAGGTAATAGGGTCGCCCTCCAGTAAGATGGACGATTAATAATGTCCTCCCGAGTCCCGACCGAATTTCGACCACGGCGGCCAATCTCCAAAGTTATTACATCGGCACAGGAGGTTTTTTATACTCTATATCTATTTCTATTCCCTTACTCTCATGGACTGGAGAGATCAGGCGCAGTACCTACGGATTTACGTGCTCTCCGAGGCACGGGGGTTAAACACCACCAAATTTCTAACTTCAGGCTACTGGTTTAGTAATTTATTAAATTATATGCCTATAATTAAAAAATAAGCTATGTTTTGGTTTATGAATGATCCCTAAAATATATACTTATAAGAAATAATAAAAAAATGGTTTTTAATCTTGCCTGACCAATTTGCTTTTTTTCGACTACGATATTATTCGTTGGGGGCGGCGATCTAACCATTTACTTATTTATTTAATGTTTAGGTGCAATTTTTGAAAAAACACTTTTTCATTTTTGATTCATCCTGCATTAATTACTTTTCTTTTATTATATTCCCAAATATACCATGAATTTTATATACATTTCAAATTACAATTTACGTTTAGTACATTAAACGCAAAAACTTAGGTAAACTTATGCGTGAAAAGCGTAATATTTTGGTATTTTCGCACAAATATACTAATGAGGCTCCTTGGAAAGAATGAACAGGCTCGGAAGGGCGCCGCCCAATCCCATACATCCCATACAGCACATAATGAGATACGAAACCTTCAGCCGTTCACACGTCTGTGAATAACCCTTCGAATTAGACGTCTTTATGTTATCGTGTACTCTAAATGAATACTAATATATTTTCTTGTCAAAATGTACGAGACATATTGTTGCTACTAAAGCCGAATCAACGTGATGTTCATTTTACCTCGGCCTTACCATCAGATATATGCTATGTTCTTGGATGAAATAAACACCGGATAGGAAACGTAAGAAAAAATTATGGAATCACATTCGACTAACTTTTGCGGGGCGAGGGGAGCCGCTAACGCATCTTTGAGCGGCCATTTCTAGTGAACGCACATGAATAGCAACAGTTTTTATACTGTTCACATAGACCACTTTAAGACCTAATCTGTACCCATATTCCTGCAAATAAATATTATTTATTATTTAGGTACTGCGCATACTTTAATACCATACTAGAATCAGCCTTCCTAGTTATTGTTCATTTTTGGTTACCATACATAACACATCTTTGAGCGGCCATATCTAGTGAACGCCCCGATGAATAGCGTCAGTTTTTATACTGTTCACATATGTACTGCGCATGCTTTAATACTATACTAAAATCAGCCTTCCTAGTTATTGTTCATTTTTAGTAACCATAACACGTCTTTGAGCGGCGATAAATAGTCAGATCCCCAGCCGCATGCGGTCTGACCATCACTATTTTAACCAGAGGAGAGCCCTACACCCACCAAATACCGAACCAGCCTTCCTAGTGATAGTTATCAAAAGTACAGCTATCTCCTATAATATAAGGCGAATATGGCCGATACCACGCATCCCGTGGTTAATTCGTCCAAGGATAGGTTGCTACGGATGTGTGTCAAACCCACCAATAGGATCGCTTCCGTCCACATTTGACCAGCTTGGCCAAACATTTCTCATTCTGCTGCTATAGGCCGGTGATGTAAAACACGTACTTACTTACATAAAGTTACAACGACGTGTTAATAATTAACATCGGAATGGAAGAAAAAAAAGAATTGCGCAATGGCAAATAGAATATTTTATGCAAATATTCAACTCATGTGAACTTCGCGAACTGTACTCCGGTTCCGCAAACAACCGGACGAATTTATAATTGAGCAAACCATTATTTAGATTTAAGCAAATGAGTTCGCATAAAACGATCCCATTCACTTACACTCGCACCAGTTTGTCTTTGAGTTTTTGTAAACTTGTTTTTACGTCGTCGTATTTTACAAGATAATATATTATGGCTAATTCTATCACAAAATCTCAAAACTTTTTTTTTACCATTTATTCAAAATAATACAGCAGAACTTAAAGCTAGCTAGCCTAACCTAATCTCTAAACTATACTTGATTACTATACAGGAATTGATTTCATCGTCGTCGTCGTGTTAACCTATAGCTGTCCACTGCTGGACGAATGTCTCCTGCATGGATCTCCACCGAACACGGACTTGTGCCGCTTACTTCCAGCGGCTCCCAGCTACGTGCTTGAGATCGTCAGTCTACCTAGTAGGGGGGTCGTCCAACGCAGCGCTTCCTGGTGCGAGGCTGCTATTCAAGCATCTTGGGACCCCAATACCTATCGGTTCTTCGACTTATGTGCCCCGCCCATTGCCACTTGAACGTGGCAACTCTTCGAGCTATGTTGGTTACTCTGGTTCTCCTACGGATCTCCTCATTTCTGATTTGATCACGTAGGGACAGCACTCTCCATCGCCCACTGAGTGACTCTGAGCCTTCTGATCAGGCCGCTTACTATGGGCCTGATAAGGATTGATTTAATAGGACAAAATCTATAGCCATATCTTTCCTGATGTACAATAACATAATTGCCACATTTTCACGGCAAATTATATTGTTAACTTCAAAAAATCAAAAAATGATCGCGTTAAAGTTATCTACCATTTACATGGAATTGATCGAGCGCCAGCTGTCAAGCGCTTGTCAATAATTTATTGCGTACAAATCTTAGTTAACGTTGGGAAGAAAACCTCCCACTAAACACAAGGATCAGAAAACGAAAGTCTTCAAACAATACCATCTATTCGAACAATACAATTTAACCATTTCAGTTAGCCGTAAGTTTAAATGTTTTTATGTATGTGTCTTTTGACGTGTGACATCTGAAATGAGTTTTTTAACCGTTTCAGTTAGCCGTAAGTTTGAATGTTTTATATGTACTGTATTTGTATTGACTTATTTTATACTGGGTTCTATATGCCTTTAAAAAAATAAAAAAAAAACGTGTTGCCAGCGACGACTTACGACTCCGTAACATGGTCGCTTACTATATGGGTCTCTTATGAAAGCTAAGGACCGGGCGATGGAGAGGACTGCTTGGAGTATCCCTGCGTGATAAAAAGACAAAGAGACTGCGTGGAGCTCGCACATAATATTTAACACAACTTTATGTTTGACTGAAAAACTTTCAGTAAACTTTCAAACCTAAGTAGTTTTAGCCAATATTTTTCGGTCCAAATTACTTTTGACTCTTTTCTTCAGTCAAAAGTAGTTTAAACCACATAACATGAACTGTGTAAAAGTTCTACTGTAGGTAACATCTTGACATAATACAAAGTACTATTCCCTATTCTGTGATATAATACCTGTAAACGATAAATTATTATATACAGCACAGACATTGATTATCTGATATCTCTATACGCCCTATTTCTAACCCTCTCCTTGCTCATAAAGCAATCATTTTCCATAGCGTGCGAGTGTTAATTAACACGCATTCCACATTATTGCTGATTTACTTCGTCTTTGAAATTAATCCCGCCTGAAAGGATCAACTTGATTACGAAATTCTAGAGAAATTCTAAATTCAAACATTAGTATTTTTTTTACTCATAAATGGCCCCGGGTTCGACCCTAGCAGGGGAAAATTAGGAAATTATATAGTTGTCCGGTCTAGTCTAATGGAAGGCTTCGGCCGTTATCACTCTATAGGCAGCTACCTGAAGCTATACGATTTAGCGTTCCAGTACGATTACGAAACCGTACCAGCAAGTGAAATCCAGCATCAAGGGCAATCAAGGGTTAACTTGAAATAAATTAGAAAAAAAATAGTATCTTATAGAGATTTCTCTCCAGTCGTGTCAAATTGTCGTCCCATCGGACTGTAAGAGAAAATAAAAAGTGCACCTATGTTTAGACACACACTTGCATACATAACATGGGCAAAATATCTCCTGCATACTTAAGGTGCACGCCCCACTTGAGATGCACGGAGCGAAGCGGCGCGGCATGTAGCAGCAAATATTATTTGTTTGAGTTTGTATGGGGCCGCGTCGCGCGAGTGCATCTCCGTGCCGCGTCGCTTAAGTGGGCCTAGCTCCGTACAAACTCATACAAAGAATATTTGATGCTACGTGCCGCGCCGTGCATCTATAGTGGGGTTAGAGCTGAATAGTGAATAACGCAGGCTTGAAACAAATGTGTTTCCCCTAGTGTGCTCTTGCTCTAAATGTTAACATAAATAAAAAACGTTTTGTAAACACGTCCGCTGTTCTGCAAAGGCGAAAAATTATTTAATTTCTCTTTTCACTAAACAGAATTTCTACAAAAAAGAGAAACTTTTGTAAGCCTCGGTAAGGGCGAGAATGTGCTAAGGCCGGAGGTACTTATCGAGGTACGGAAATATGCTCTGCCGCCTGTCCACTTAATTTGTACGTTTTATAAAATAACTTTTAATTGGGTTTGCAATTTTTAAAACAGAATTCATTTTGTATTTGCTTGGGAAAAAGATTTTCAAATTTTATTTTCATAGTGTTCACTTAACTTGGTGAAAATAAAATCTCTCTTCGCAGATGCTGAACGTCTAGCGTCAGATGACACTGGGCTTAGAGAATTCATTAGTTTAATTATCTGATACCCGTTTCCACCAACAATGCCTAAAAGGCAACACCAAAGCGCATCCAGCAACCCACAAGTCAGTGTAATATCTACTTGTTACGTAGCGTATGAATTTTCTAATTAATACAAATTGTTACATTTTTTTGTTTTTGAAAAGAGCAACTGCCGAGTTTCTTGCCGGTTCTTCTCAGTAGAATTAATTAGCTTTCCGAACCGGTGGTAGATTCTTACGACTTATCATAAGTGGCACCAGTTGTCTTTTCATTTCATTAAGTTTTTTTTTAAATAAATAAATAAAAATAAATAAATCGTTTATTTGCTTGAAACATGGTAGGTACATTAAAATTGTTACATTAAAATTGGTACATTATTATTTTAAATATTTGCTTTCACTTCTATCGGCATGGAATTTTTTTTATTTAATATCCATACAGTGGCGCCTCCATCACACGTACAGATAAGTTTTCCAAGCTGTAGCACAGGCTGTAGCTCGAATCTTGGCTTCCTCGCATCTCGCAGTCGCCCTTGCCCTCTTCTACGAATACTCTTTGGCAAGTTTTGTTCATCCAAGAACTGACACTCGGAATATTTTAAATGCCTTAAAAATCAAACCCAAGTTATTTTAACCACATTTTATTTCTTTCCTACAACATCATATTTTTTATCTTCAGATAAATTGTAAAAAAAGGAATATTAAAGTGCTACAAAATATATTACAAAATATTTTACTAAATTAACAACAATTAGTACAATAATAAAATAAAATCACATTTTTGGACATTATTTTACTTAATAATTACATCGAGACTTACAGGAAAAGTAAGTAAAGTAAAAAAAAGTAAAGTAAAGTAAGTAAAGCAGAGTCGAATAAAACCAGAGATCTTAAAATGTATTAGCGAAAACACTAGAGATCGGACGAAACGTGGAGTCCCATCGCCGAGTGTGCACGCTCCATGTAAGAACACAGAATTTTGTGCACCTGACAAAAATATTTTTCTAAAAAATGATATGAAATGTGCACATTTCATACCCTGTAAATGAGTTCGTAAGTTAAACTTCCCGGCCTATGCCAGTAAAGAATGTATGTATTTTCATTACATATCATAAGTTTGAATTTGGAATCTTTCTTCCTGAATATCTTGTAACTTGTTATAATGTTCTTTGGCCTAAGGAACTCTACCGTATTACGCGTTCAGCACTCACAGCGCAAAAAAAAAATTATATTTCTTAAGTAGGTTGCTTTTTTATTTACTTTCTTTTAATTACATAATATTATATTTAAAAAAAGTCACTTGTTTCATTTTTTAGAAAAGCACTATACACACCTCGACCGGGAGAGCATTTCTGGTCTCGTATAATATATCACGCCGCAACGGAGCAACGGATCAACATGATTTTTGGTATGGGGATAGTTGAGGACCTGGAGAGTGACATATGCTACTTTTTATCCCGGAAAATTAAGGAGTTCCCGCGGGAATTAAAAAAACTTAAACCACGTGGACGAAGTCGCGGGCATCAGCTAGTTTTTCATAGATACTAGCGACGCTGTCAGATAAGTTTGCCGGACTATATCCAGTTAATATATCTCTCTTGTATGTTTCTACTTATTATCATTTTATGCCATGTCATGTTACAAACGTTCGCTGAGAACTGGCTGATTTCCATGGCATTTTTTTTCTTTTTGATGACAACCCCAGATAAAGTCGAAATTATGTCGAAGGGGGAACGATGCAAAGTAATTTGGACTCTCACGCGGAGCGTTAAATTTCAATTTATCTAGTCATGATTTATCTTAGTTTTAGAAAAGTTAACATTTTGTGCATAGTGAAACTTCTGTACAACGTTAAATTAAAATATTCTGTGGCGTTGGGCCAATGTGTTTAGCATGTTAATCGAATTATCTCTACATTAAAACCGCGGATATTTGAATGCATTAATAACATACGTTAGCTAGGTATAGAGTATAAGGAAATTATTCATCGCGCATTCATCGATGCGCTCAATCGCGACTGACAGATTTTATTCATTTAGCAGTAATTAGTCTGTGTCGTAAGCCACTTAATCAAATTGTCTCTATATTGAAACCGCGAATATTTGAATGCATGAATAACATACGGGAGTAGAGTATGAAGAAATTATTCATCGCGCATACATCGATGCATTACAGCGCTCACTCTCGACTGACAGATTTTATTCATTTAGCACAAATAAATAATTGATCAGGTCGGTGCATGAAATTTCACATTTATGAAGTGCGTTCCAGATTTGCCTCGCGGATTAAAAATGAAATGTTTTGTCAGAATCAGAACTAAAATATAAATAATTACCCTGCATTTACAATTAACAACAATTTCTAAAATCTAAATCATTTATTAATATACACTGGACAATGCCCGTAACTTCGTCCTCGTGGTTTTCTTATGGTCTTTTTTATTCGAAAAGAACTTGAGGACGAGCGAAACGAGCCTTTTTTTCAATTTTATACAGAAACAACAGATGTGTTAAAATTTCGTTCTGCAGATTTGGGATTTTTTTCCTTATCGAAACTAATATAAAAATTGCTATAAAAATATAACATAAAGTTTCAATTTCTAAATCAAATAAGTACATTATCGGATTAATTTTTATTGAACAGTAAATATATTTTTTTACAATTTATTTCTTCCATTTTTTTGCCACGTGCGCTGGCTCGATATCGCCCCCGCGCGCCTGTATTTTGATCTCGTGAACTGAGAGAGCCTTAACAATGTTAGAACTAAAAGCGCATGAAGGAAAGGAACGTAAGAGAAGTCCTTTTCATTCCACACAAACTTAGACTTTTATGTTATACGCATCCGATGGCGAGGTTGGTACAGACGATATTATGTTGAGCTTTTTCTTCCGTGCGTCTTTCTTGTGCTGCCTGTAGAACCACCTGAGGAATAGACAAGAACTTTCAAAGCCTTTATAGTTATTTTATGTACTACTAAATTATTCCGTCGACTTAGTCCTCGACTTAGAAACTCGTGGTTTAAGGTTTTTGAATCGCGCGGGAACTCCTTAATCTCCCGGGATACAATCTATCTCTGTTCCAAATTTCATCAAAATTAGTGAAAAGATGGGCCGTGAAAGCTTACAGTAGGTACAGTACAGAAAGACACAGTTTCGCATTTAAGTATATTAGCAAGGAAATGGGACAAATTGGGTCACGTATGCTATGGCATACGTGACCCAATTTGTCCCATCAAGCCATTTGTCAAGCAGCAGGAGTACAAAAGAATTATCCAAAAATATTATGATTATGTTGCATTCAGCGGTGTGTGAAGTCTGCCAATCCACACTCGACCAGCATGCTGTACTATGGCTAAACCCTTCTCTGGAAATATCATACTAATATTATAAATGCGAAAGTGTGTTTGTTTGTTGGTTTGTTGGTTTGTCCTTCAATCACGCTGCAACGGAGCAACGGACCGACGTGATTTTTTGCATGGGTATAGTTGAGGACCTGGAGAATGACATAGGCTACCTTTCATCCCGGAAAATTGAGGAGTTCCCGCGGGAATTTAAAAAACTTATTCCACGCGGACGAAGTCGCGGGCATCAGCTAGTACTCACATAAAAATTCCGAAGGCCGGTATGGTCACCGCCGCAGTAAGCAGCAATGATGTGCCGGGCAGTATGTACAGCGTCAGGATGTACACTCGCGCGTACAGCGGCGCGAATACCAGCGGCATGAGGTCGGGTGTCTTAACCACGAAGGCTAGTCTATCACCGCTTCACTCAACTGAATATACTCACAAGAAGATTCCGGAGGCCAGAATGCTCGCCGCCGCGGTAAGCAGGAATGCTGCGCCGGGCAGTATGTGCAGAGTCAGGATGTACACTCGCGCGTACAGCGGCGCGAATATCAGCGGCATCATTGTCTCCCCCAGTCCGATGAGGGAAAACACTTTACCTGAAATCAATAGGATTGGGTATTTGACAACTATTCAAATAAATTATTTTTTAGTGATTATCAAATAGAGGATCTCCCAAAGGTCGTAATAACCTCGTCCTCTGTTCGTTTTATGTTCGAAAACCATTTTAAACTATCGATTGAAGTAATACAGTGCGTCGAATTTTGATAACTTCACTATTCGTATCGTCCCGGGTTCGATCCTCGGCAGGGTTTAGAAATTTATAATTTCTGAATTTTCCCTGGTCTGGCCTGGTGGGAGGCTTCGGTCGTGGCTAGTTACCACCCTACCGGCAAAGACGTGCCGCCAAGCGATTTAGCGTTCCGGTACGATGCCGTGTAGAAACCGAATAGGGGTATGGGTTCAAAAAAAAAAAAAAAAAATATCGTAGTGTCGGCCTTACTAAGCGCGCGTTTTGATGTTTGAAAAAAAGTTGCTGATTTGACTTGTAGTCAAATACCCAATTGGGATAATTCCTATAGGAATCCATGAGACGTAAAATTCGCATACACTGTTTGTTTTAAGTTTTAACCAATTTAAACTATGCATTAAAATATTACATACAACCACCCATACTAATTACGCAATTTGAGAAGTTTGATAAGAAGTTGCTTGACTAATTAATTACCAAATACCAAAAAAGGGTGGATTCTGTAGAGCGACCTTAAAAATGGACGAATCGGTAAATACACGGGTTGGAAAAGACGAAGCACATGGAAGGATATTCCACACCTTAGGCGATCATAGATCGGCTTTTTCAAGTTAGCATTAGAAACGAAATGCTAGATCTTCTATCTTTCTATCTATCTAGGTGTGGGCGGTACCTTGTATAAGTCAACCTGTAGTACCAGGCGATCAGCCCACAGGGAGAGGTGGTAAATCACATCTACCAACAAAGTCGTCACTTCGTGATGACCATGACCGCTCTGCTAAGAGTGTAATGAAGAAGTAGAATTAGAAACATACCTAATTCTTGTTGAGATACTAGTTTGGATGCGATGGACCTCAGAGCGATTGTCATTGTGCCGTCTAATATCTGCACGAGTGGAACTGCAAAACAAATTTAATTACCAGTTAGTATTATTTTTCTATTCGAACCCCAGATTTTCTGAATAGGAAGTGAAAGCTATCAACACTTATATATATCACTAGGTAAAGACGTCGGCCTCTTATTCCAGGGGTAAGGGGTTCGATTCAGGACGTGCACTTTTAGGGTGCCTTTCTACCAGATGTGCTGCGCTGCTCTACGGATGTGTCATATTCACCAATAGGAGCGCATGATCTAACATCTAGCGATCTAAGCTACAAAAATCTAGCACTCCTATTGGTGGGTTTGAGACACATCCGTAACTTAGCAACGTAGCACATATCTGGTGGAAAGGCACCCCTAACCTTACGATGCGGGCATTCCACAATAACGTTTTGCCATGCCCTATCAGTAGTGTATTATCGCCCGTAAGTAATTTAATATCAATTGCCATAGCGGTGATGGAAAAAGTCGTAAGAAAACCTGCATGCCGATGGTGCACTTTGGTGGTGGTGGTGATGGTGATGGTGATGGTGATGGTGATAGCGATGGCGATGGTGATGGTGATGGCGATGGTGATGATGATGATGATGATGCCTACTTACCCAAATAAACTTCGGTGTTGTTTCTCGCAAACGCCAGTAAAACAGAACCAGCTAATTTGCTGGCAGTGGCAATCATGCCGAGTACGGCATCATCCACTCGTAGTTTCTTACTGAACACGCTTATTGAGAATATTGTACCTGAAATTTATTCAAGTTAGCCCTTGATTGCGATCTCACCTGATTGTAAGTGATGATGCAGTCTAGCCTAATATGATGCAGTCTGCCATACCCCTAACAGGGCTAACCTGTTAGAGGTATGGCAGTTATATTAAGCCCATACCCCTAATCGGGTTCTACACGGCATCGTACCGGAACGCTTAATCGGTTGGCGGCACGTCTTTGCAGGTAGGGTGGTAACTAGCCCCGGCCGAAGCCTCCCACCAGGCCAGACCAGAGATAATCCAGAAATTATAAATTCCCAAATTGACCCTGCCGGGGATCTCCCACGTTAAGACAACAGCGCTCAACACTGCGCCAGGGAAGTCGTCAAAAATTGTATTCAAAATATCATACAAAAATTGTATTAATTAAATACTTAATCCTTAGTTACTTGCCGCTTTTATTGTCCATCATCATATCATACTAATATTATAAATGCGAAAGTGTGTTTGTTTGTTGGTTTGTCCTTCAATCACGCCGCAACGAAGCAACGGATCGACGTGAGTTTTGGCATTCAACATGCCTGCCTGAGGACCTGGAGATTGACATAGGCTACTTTTTATCCCGGAAAATTAAGTAGTTCCCATGGGAATAAAAAAAAACTTAAACCACGCATGACGAAGTCGCGGGCATCAGCTATTACAAATACGAAAGTGTGTCTGTCTGCTACGCTTTCACGGCCTATCTGTTCAACCGATTTTGATTACAGTTCGTATCCCGGGGAAAGAAATACGCTTTTTATTCAGGAAAATTAAGAAGTTCCCGCGGGAATCAAAAACCTTAATTCACGCAGACGAAATCGGGGGCATCATCTAGACTATTCCTAATGTTATAACTGCTAATGCTTGGACGGATGGATGTTTGTTAATTAATCACACCAGAACGGCTTAACAGATCTGGATGAAATTTGGCACTGAGATAGGTCTGGAATACACATAGGCTACTTTTATCCCGGTAAAATCTCAAATAGTGGTAACACCTATTACCGAATACACGAAGTAAGACTTATTCACTCGTAAAATTAGATAAATACACAAAAATACATAAATAGACTCGCCTCAACGTCCTACATTTCCCATAATCCGTACTAATCTGTCTATCTGTCTGCCTGTCTGTCTACTAAGCTTTAGCGGCCCATCTTTTCGAACGATTTTTTATGAAATTTGGTACAGAGGTATCGGCTTCACCTCGCTGTCCACAAATGGGTCAGTTTATAAGGGTATTATGGGTCTGGCATAATCTCACAGAGATTCAAAGATCCTTTAAAAAATTAGAATTTAAAAAAAAAAACAAAAGTGGACTCACCTATAGCGTGTGCAATGAGATTGTACGTTGAAAATATACTGTACTTCACCTCGTCCCAGTTAAAACGATATCGCGCAAAAATATACATTATACTCAGTTCACCTGAAAAAAATAAAATGTCCATTAAGGCGGATACTCACAACGCTCTACTTTAATGGCTACTAATAGAAATGAAATGAAATGAATGAAAAATTCTTTATTGTACACCAAGAAACATACATGAAAACAATAACAATAAAACTAAGCTATGGTACTATAGTGGCTTCCTTATCGGAAATGCTGTTCATATTACATCTCTACATTTTAAAGACAAAAATGATGTATCACACAACTGATTCATCAAAGCCCAGCCCAAACCCTATGACTTAGATAGTGGAAGTTTTGCACAGAGCTTCCCTTTATTAAGTAGACAATTATTAAGGACGGGTTTTTTGAAATTCCCTTTTGAGAGCAAAGCCGCCGGAGATCGCTAGTGAATAGTGATGAAGATAATGCGATTTAATGAATATAAGCTGATGAATACGACAAAAGATAGAAGGGCATTGAAGAGATAGTGCTCTACAATAATTAATCGAACTAATTACTTTATAATTTATATTATAACCTAATTTATTAGTTCGAACTGTAAAAATAATTCTAGGCTTACTAGCAAATTTGTTAATAATATGTATATTATGTTTGTTATAATATATTTGTTATGTTATAGTTATTTATGCTGCAAGTGCAGCATGATGTAAATTATACTCGAAGCGCAAACTTTAATTCCTGAGCCGAAGCCGAAGGCAGTAAATAGCGCCAAGACTTTAATTTTCAATGCGCGCGTGATGATAACAGATGTTAACAGTACACTAACAGTAGATAATAACTAGTGAGTGCAAACAGTAAAAATATCAAAGAAATGCCATTTACCATGCTAAAAAACGAAAATTTTTAGGTATTATGTCATGCAGTTTGTAAGAAAAAGGTAATTAATTATTTACAGCCTTGGTTATCTATAAAAGTAACCTGTAAAATCAATTCATTGATTCATTAACAAAAGTTGGCAGCTTGTGAGCATTCGCCTTAAAACTCATCCATCCATCAAAACGGGCGAAATCTGAAAGTGCTCTCCCAGTATCATATTTGTTCCACTAAATGTTTCATAACGCCGTGCCATTTAAAATGAACATCAAATAAAAATCACGTCGTATAAAATTTACAGGAGATAGATCGGATTTTTTGTGTGTGCCTGTGTATATTTATGACTAGGTTTGTAAGTGACTAGGTTTTCCTTTGACTGTTTTTTTGTGATTGATAGTAAAATATAATTTGTGAATTTGTACCTAATCTAATATAAAATAGTTTAAATAGCCTATAATAGGTTGTACATTTAACATATATTTGTATGCGTATAATCAATAATAATAATGTATTTAGTGTAACAACTGTTGGCTATCCTAATAAATAAATAATAATATTTGATATGCCAACCAAAGAATCCTAAATAGGGCGACAAAAATGGTACATGATATCCTTTAATAGCGGGGCAAAATAACTCCCTGATTTTCCGGGATAAAAAATTGCTCGTGTCACTCTCTAGGTCTTTATTGAAATAAAGAAAGAAACGTTTATTTGGGGTACAAATACAAAAAGAAATACACATAAGAGAACTTTAAAAAAGTAAAATTGTCTAAATAATGAGTTTTGATCACCAAAATGGTCTTCACTCAGCATTTAGTGCTGAATCTGTTGGAATACAGCGCTGATCTTGGACGGCGCCGATAAATAAACTTTATGCATACAAATATCACGTTGATCCGGTGCGTTGAGTTTTCCAAGCAATTTTCGTTCGGAGCTCAGTACCCTTACTCTGAGATTGATCGAATTTAAAATACGGTCTCACTAAGTGAGGTGAATTACATTTGAGTCAAACTAAAATGGACCCAAAAACTCTTGATTTAAAGCCACAAATTCAGTGCAACCGATTCAAATTTCGAAACGTATCGTTTGGAGCGCTAGCTGTGAATGCATACACGAAATTGAGCTCTAAATTAATAAGATTAAGATTCATTTTAGTTTGATGCATATGTAATTCACCTCACTTAGTGAGACCGTATTTTAAATTCGATCAATCTCAGAGTAAGGGTACTGAAGGTTCATAGATGAGTGAAAAGAGCGCTTTACGCTTGACTTTCACAGCTTATACCGCTAGATGTTAGATGAAGACCAGTGCTCCACCAGAGATATGCTACGCTGATAAGTTAGGGATGTGTCTCAAACCCACGCTTGATATCCGTAGCTTAGATCGCTAGATGTTAGATCAAGCGCTCTTATTGGTGGGTTTGTCACACATTCCGTAGCTTAGCAACGCAGTACATGCCTGGTGGAAAGGCACCCTTATATCAAATATCAAATAAATATTATAAATGCGAAAGTTTGGATGGATGTATGGATGTATGGATGTATGGATGTTTGTTACTCAATCACGCCCCAACGGCTGAACGGATCTGGATGAAATTTGGCACAGAGATAGATTATAGTCTGGAATAAAAAAAAGGCTACTTTTTATCCCGGAAAATTAAGGAGTTCCCGCGGGAACCGTAAAACCTCGATCCACGCGGACGAAGTCGCGGGCATCAGCTAGTTTATTAATACAACCTATATTGACTTTCCTCATCCTATCTAATGAGGTTAAGAATATAACTAGTATTTATTTATGCGCTAATACAATCACTTAATAATACACCATTTATTTCATATAGCTACTGGCTTATTACTTTACTAGCTGATGCCCGCGACTTCGTCCGCGTGGATTGAGGTTTTTCGGTTCCCGCGGGAACTCTTTAGTTTTCCGGGATAAAAAGTAGCCTATGTGCTATTCCAGACTATAATCTGTCTCTGTGCCAAATTTCATCCAGATCCGTTCAGCCGTTGGAGCGTGATTGAGTAACAAACATCCATACATCCATACATCCATACATCCATCCAAACTTTCGCATTTATAATATTTATTTGATTACTTGATCGGTTATTACTTAATTCAGTTTATAATATACTCCGATTCGTATGATGATGATTTTTTCTCTACTACAAGTTAGCTCTTGACTGTGATCTACCTGGTGGTAAGTGATGTTGCAGTCAAAGATGGTAGCAGAATAACCCGTTAGGGGCAGTTATACTACACCCATACCCCTAAGCAGTTTCTCTACCTAGGACCACTAAATCGCTTGGCTGCACGTCTTTGCCGGTAGGGTGGTAACTAGCCACAACCACAGCCTACAGCCAGACCAGACCAGAGAAAATTCAGAAATTATAAATCCCCAATTTGACCCTGCCGATGATCGAACCCGGGACCTCTCATTGTAAGACAGCACCGCTCACCCCTGCGCCAGAAAGGCTGTAATAATAGTAATTTGTTTATTTACTTATTTTACACCAACATGTTATAGTACGCGAGTTGAATGCAGAGCTTATATATCTGTCACCATATATAAGCTCCGCATTCAACTCGCGCGCGAACTATACGTATGGTTGTCTTACAGGTGTGACTGGCTTGAGATGCACTATTAGTTGACAATAAAATTATGATCCTATTTTTTCGAACTAGTTAACAAAGGAGATCAGTATACTTTTACCTAAAATGTATGAAAATAATTAATTGGGAATGCATAAAAATCCTATTGATAGTATCCAAACTTTACCAAATTAATTATTTTCTTAACACACACTGGAAAATAGATGAGTATCTATATCGCTAATTTATGTTACAAAATACGTTTAGGTACAAAATTGAAATTTACAAAAAATATACTTACCAAAGGGAAAGGTTCAGTGATTGCTGAATTGATAATGATGACAATGAAGATGATGATAATGATGATGACGATGACAATGTCGATAATAAAAACCTACCCCACATGGGCCCAAAGGTCAAGCACACGATGGCCATAATCAGGCATATCCTCAGCCGTCTATTGTTGGCGCCTTTCTTGAACGCAATCTGAAAGGTGTCCCTCAGGCTGCGAAAGTCGAAGAATTCCATCAGGAGACCAGAGCATCCGGTCTTCTTTTTCTGAAATCAATGTTCAAGAGAAGTACCAAAAAAAAAACTAAAACGGACTCTCTTGCCAAAGGAGCGCTGGTAGGCTTTTTCGGCATGGCTCTCTCAATGATACGATCAAAAGGGCTCTTGCCACCATAGATATTCCTGCGCTCATTGAGCCGGCAGGGATTAGTCGGGATGATGGCAAGAGACCTGATGGATTGACGCTGGTTCAGTAGACAGCAGGTAGACAGCAGTAGTATCAGGGAGACAGCATCAAGGCCGGGAGCCGCAGCAGAAAAGGCTGAAACCGGCAAACGGCGGAAGTATGCCTCTCTCATAGAGAGTTACATATTTGTTCCGTTTGCCGTGGAGACCCTGGGGCCGTGGAGTCTTAATGCCAAAAATTTTTTGCGAGCTATTTCACCGCGGTTGATTGCCTCATCTGGTGACAGAAGGGCTGGCTCATTTTTTGCGCAAAGGATCAGCCTGGCTGTCCAGCGCGAAATGCAGCCAGTATTCTCGCCACCATTCCACGCGGGCATGATTTATATAGTAATTAGGTTAGGCTAGCTAGCTTTAATTTCTATTGTTTTGTTTTCAATTAAAAAAAAAAAAAAAAAAGTAACTAAATATACTTACATAACTAAAAAAATTAAAAATAAGGATTTTTTTTCAAAAAATTTATCTATTGCCACTGTCACTCGAAAGGTTGGTGATGTAAGGTTTCTAACGATACCCGATACATACAAATCTGACCAGGCATTAAGAAGTTATGGTGGAATAAAGAAACTCACATACAAACATACCTACATACATAAACCCTGAAAACCTTTTTGGACAGTCTTCATATAATTTTGAAACTTTTATCCATATCGATACATGTTTTGATATATGATATGCGGCAGCGGGGCGATGCGATTAGTCGGAGAGCTGGCGACGAATTTCAGGAACAATTTGAAAGAGGTCTGGTAATAGTTTATAACCGACAAAAACGTCTAGGATTTATTTTTTCGAATTCTATAAGTATAAAATTTAAAGATAAAAAAATCAAGTTGCCAAAAAAATGATTTTTCGGATTTTTTTAGCAAATGTTATATGCTGCGCAGTAGCGAACTAACCACAAACGCTCTACCAGACTGGCAGAACTGGATTCGCCAATGAACGAAATTATATTTTTCCACAATTTCAGATTGCCTAAAAACACCTTCCCGAAATTCGTCGCCAGCTCTCGAATTCCATCGCCCCGCTGTCGCCGTCGCCCCGCTACCGCTTATTACGTGCCCGTACACTAAGTATAGATAGTTTTTTTTTGTCGCATTATTTTATTATAGCTTTTATTAGAGTTTACATTGCTGTCATATTATTTATTCACCTCAAACTGGTTCATAAAACTGCGATTAGGGCGCTGTACGATTCGTATGTTAATTTAATTTGAGAGTTTTTCTTTGGAATAAAAAAGATCACGCAAATCTATACTTCTATACTAATATTATAAAGAGGTAAAGTTTGTGAGTTTGTGACGTTGAAAGGGGTAATCTCTGGATCTCTGGATCTACTGAACCGATTTCGAAAATTCTGCTACCAATAGAAAGCCACATTATTTGTGAGTGTCATCAAATAAATATTATAAATGGGAAAGTTTGGATGGATGTATAGATGTATGGATGTATGGATGTATGGATGTATGGATGTATGGATGTATGTATGTATGGATGTATGAATGTATGGATGTTTGTTACTCAATCACGATCTGGATGAAATTTGGCACAGAGATAGATTATAGTCTGGAATAGCACATAGGCTACTTTTGATCCCGGAAAATTAAAGAGTTCCCGCGGGAACCGAAAAACCTCAATCCGCGCGGACGAAGTCGCGGGCATCAGCTAGTAGGCTATATATTGACTCGAAAAATGAAAAGACTTTAACGTGGTGTGTCAGGATAAATCTATATCTGTACCAAATAATGACAAACTTTCGCATTTATAAAACTAAGAATAAATTCATAAAAATCATAACAAACCTTGTCTTTGGACTCCAACCAAGTGTGATCCTTGATGGCGAAAGACACGTAACAGAAGTTCATGATCTGGAAAAACGCCGTTAACGAGTACACCCCATAGTAGCCCGTATACTTCAACAGGACCCCACTCAAACCCATGCCAATGGGAAAACCAATAGTCATACACATACTCAATATCCCTATCCTGAAAGTCCTGGTTTCTATCGAGGTTATATCACTCAAGTAGCTGTAACAGCCCAATAACAGCGTATACCAACTCCCTGTGAAAGCAGGAAATATGACCTCCATCAAAGCGCTTAGCTCCAAAGAGACTTCATAGAAAAAGTACGTGTTGGCCATGTTTAACATGCAGGCCATAAAATCCCCAAAGATCGGCATTAGCATGCAGATTTTCCGCCTCCCGGTTTTGTCACTCCAAGCTCCTATAAACAACATTAAAGTTGTAGAAACCGCTGTTAGGATGACGCTTTTCCAAGCTTGCACTGATGCTACTAACTTCTGCACTTCATCCTCTTCTAGAGTATGGTTCTCTCGCTTCCTTAGTCTCAAATCCTCGCAAACAGCTTCGGCATATTGGAAATTCACACTGCACGCTTTATCTAAGTTTAAATTTTGTGTTGCCAGCATACCTAGTATGCTAGGAAATACATAGAAAGCTACAACTGGTTCAACTGTGATATTAGACCTAATATATTGATATTTCTGCCAACAGCTCATTTTATTTACACCATTTACGTCTTCACTCTTCAATGGCTGCTCCTCAGGGTTTTCCGGTGATGAATCCATTTTTTTTTTAATTTTGAAAAACTTTTTTTTTTTTTTTTAAACTGACTTTTTATTAATAAATCGAACTTGACACTTAATTATTAATAAAAATTAATTTTTAATTTATGATCACATAGCATGTTTCGAGTGTCGCGGTCTAACGCACTCACTAAGAAACTCGCGAGACCTGCTTTGGCCGGCGTCAATGCATAAGGCGATCTAGCGTTCGATTGTCCGCCGTGGTAAACGCAAACATCCTTTTTATTGTCACATCAGAGTTAGAAGTATCTTAAAACATCTATAGCTAATGAAAAAAAAACCCAGAGGGCTATTATCAAATAATACCATAAGGGTTGCCACTACCAACGGTAGGTTGGTAGATGATATTTTTCTTTAATTCTAATACGAGTTAGCCCTTGATTGCGATTTCACTTGGTGGTAGTTATTATAATTATTTAGTGGTACTTAAATGATAATGGACCATTTTATTACATTAACGCTACATGAAGTGGCAGTGGGCTAACCTGGAATTTTCTACGTCTACACGCAGAATGTTCAATACGCAAAATATGCCTAAGGATATTACATATTCTTTAAACTCCGTAAACTCTTAAATTTTTTCATAACGTTAAGAATTATACTTTGAAATTTTTATATACATAATCAAGGAACTAGAAATTTAATTTGCTATAATCCGCAACAGTAGGCAAATCTATGTGGTACAGTGTATCTTGCACTTGCAGCTTGCGATATTCACCACACCACATATCTTCCAAATTATTCTCGACGTACGTTTCACTCCGACACCGGAGCATCTTCAGGAGATGTTGACTCGACAATGCACGATTGTAAAGTCTTTACGATACAAAAGACTCTACAATGCACGATTGTAAAGACTTTACATTCGTGCATTGTCGTGTCAATATCTCCTGAAGATGCTACTCCAATCTGTACTTCATTATTGTCTACTTAAATTATAATTAGTGGAAATGAGAATATAATTATAATGTAATTAAAGTTTGTCCCTTAATATTTTTTTAATTTTAGGAATGGGTTGTAAGTATTATTGAATAGATAGATTCAATTGATGAAAAAAATGATTAAAATATATTATAATGTAATAGTTGATAACAAATGAAAATTATTATTAATTATTTATTTATCAATAATTACTTAAGTAATAAACTTTATATAGCGTGTTTTGACAAGACTATATACCGTTTGACTTTACATTATGCTCAAACCGCGCGCTCTCCGCCCTCTATCTCGAAAACGATTCAACGTATAAAAAAAATTTTTATACAAAAGTTGTATAGGGAATTCAATTCTCTACAATATTGATAGTAAATACAAACAGCGAAAAACCCATAGGAAATGAGATATTTGCAAAAAATTATGCAAAAAATCGATTTTTGTGACCTTTGACCTCAAAGTTTAATAGACGCGGACACCCTACCATATGTAGGTTTTGAGACAACTTTTAGAATGCCAAAATACAAGTTTATACAAAAAATCAGCTGGGTATCTCAAATTCCGAGATTCTTACCTAATTTTGACTAAGATGACTGGACTATCAGGCCAAAAATCCGAGGAAGGACTGAGGAACACATTTTTGCACCAAGCTGGAACTGTTAGTTCATAGGAGTTAAAATAGGTCGTCCTACTCGACTTCAGTTCTTCCAGGTTCATCTGCACTTCTTCAGTTGGTCTTCCATCTGCAGATGTCCCATAGCGTTCGTCGTACGTATCCGCGATATACTGGATGACGTCCACTTTAGATGTTTTGGGGTTCACGCGCGATACGTAAATCTTCACGTTTGGCATCGCCGCTTTCAACGTTGAATCAGCTGTGGCGCTGTACCACGTTTATTTCGGTTCTGCTTCTGTCTACGCCTTTTCTTTTCGACTAAGGTGAAGCCATCGGCGTCACCTTTCTTGTCCTCTAAGATCTGAATAGGCGCAGTACGTGTAGACTTCGGCAGGACTTTTCTCTTCCGAGAAACTTCAGCGTACCTAAGTTTTTTGTTGCTGGCATGAAGTAGCAACAGTAGGTGCAGTCCCAAGTCGGGCTATTGTTTCCACGCACGTTAATATTATTAGGGCGGTCAATAACCTCAGGCGACTCCACGGACGATACTATAGCATTTGTGCAGAGTGGCGAATTTGGATCCATACGAGCACCGCCGCGACGCGTATTCACATTTTGTGACGACGACGGTGTATTTTTCTGGTCAGCATCTTTCTTACGAAATTCGGCCAACTCTTTCGAAAGCAATATAACAGTTTCATCCGACTTGTAAAATGTATATTACTACTCACAGTACTTAGATACAACCACTATGTATCGAAAGTGCCATTAGAACATCAGTATCAAAGCAGTATAACAATTTAACCACACTAAAATAAATTCAATGTCCTCTTGGTTCGGTGATACTCTCCATTCCTATACATTGTCGGATGTTGCTAAGCCAGGACTCTTTTCTGCGACCTACCTTTTATTCTACAAATTTACCTTACCTTTCGTGCCTGTGCACCTGTCCCAGATATGTAACTATATTTCCTCGTTTCTAATTCGAACCGCTAGGATATGGAATGCCCTTCTGGCTTCCGTTTTCCCCTCCTCTTTTAATATAGGTACCTTCTAATCAAGAGTGAATAGGCATCTTCTAGGCAAGCGCGCTCCACCTTAGGCTGCATCACCACTTGCTAGCAAGTCTGATTGCAGCCAAGCGCTAGCCTACATATTAAAAAAAAAAAAGACGTACAGGAAACAGGTTTTTTCCTGTTGCCCTAAGAGCAACGAAAAAACGAAAACACTTCTACACAAACGACTTATTACAAACATAGCTTCTACACGGATGGGAAAATACGTTTTGTTCGGTTGCCTAGTATGTGCTTTCAAGTAAAGGGAATGGCGCGGCCCTTTTTTGTCATGTTCCATTCATAATTAATGTGTTTTCACCCCAATCGTCGCTAGTAGTACAAATTATAGGACAAGAATCAGGCAAATCGGCCAAGCAATATTGAAGAAATCGGCGTACAAGTAAAAAAACGAGTGTGCTTTAGACCACACGACTGAAGTAAAACTTAGTAACTGGCTGGCTATGAGAGAAAGAGAGAAAGAAAATGTAACTCTCTCTCTTTCTATCTTCACTAACTTATTATATCTCCCTCTGAACTTCCGTTCGCACTTTTCGTAACTCTCTCGTCACGCATTCATCAACTTACTCCCCAAGTCAAGCGTGCGTAATTTTTAGAAGTTTTACTTCAAAAATATTTCTCAAGCTCAATGTGTAATCTTTACAGCCGCGTTCTGTATAAACGGGTCGAATACAGAACCTCCTTTTTGAAGTCTGTTAGTAAAATATGAAGTAAGTAGCAACCCTACCATACAACTATATACAAAGGGTACTACGTAAGCGTGGATGTCAATAACCGATTATGTGAATTTATAGCTATACAAATGAAAGGCAATCACAAGTTTTATTATTAAATTCAATTTATTTACTGTTAATTAGTTTAAGGTTATACTGAAAGTTACTAGACGGCCTTATTTACGTTCTCCAATTCTTCAGCTTGCTTATTGTCCTCGCGCTGCTCGAAATACATCCATCTGGAATGAAAGAACATCATACTTGTTACTTATTACTACATGTTACTACATACTTTGACGACCTCCGTGGCGCAGTGTTGAACGCTGTTGCCTTAATATGCGGAGGTCCCGGGTTCGATCCCCGGCAGGGGTAGGAAATTTATTATTTGTGAATTTTCCCTGGTCTGGCCTGGTGGGAGGCTACGGCTGTGGCTAGTTACCACCCTACCGGCAAAGACGTGCCGCCAAGTTATTTAGCGTTCCGGTACGATGCCGTGTAGAAACCGAGTAGGGGTATGGATTTAATATAACTGCCATGCCCCTAACAGGTTAGCCCGCTACCATCTTAGACTGCATCATCACTTACCATCAGGTGAGATCGCAGTCAAGGGCTAACTTGTAGTGGATAAAAATAAATAAAAAAAATTATCATACTAATTTTATAAATACGAAAGTGTGTTTGTTTCTTGGTTTGTCCTTCAATTACGCCGCAACGGAGCAACGGATAGACGTGATTGTTGGCATGGGTATAGTTGAGGACGGAGAGTGACATAGGCAACTTTTTATCCCGGAAAAGGAGTTCCTGCGGGGATAAAAAAAACGAAGTAGGCATCAATATTTTTATTGTCATTCATTCATTCATTCATTTCAACTCAATGCCGGCTCACTACTGAGCACGATTCTCCTGTATAAGAGAGCATGGTTCGGCAATAGTCCAACACGCTGGCCAGGTCTGGGATTGGCAGACTTCACACACCTACGAGAACATTATGAAAAAAGTAAACGAAACTATTCTACCTAACTGTAAAGTTATTAGTATTACATAGTTAGTATATGCACATTTTTACAACTCGCAAATTAATATTTTGCTATCAACTACACTAAGCGCAGCTTATTGTTGTAGTAAGTAGTTAATTGCTTACCAAACGTACACACACACACACACACACACACACAATACAACAATATTTTCTCTTAATTAACATATGTTTTTTGATAGTTACATGTAAATTATTCTTATTCTAGTGTATGGTTAGTTTATCTAAGTACATCGCATATGTGTTTGTGTGCGTGTGAGAGTGTGTGAGTATGTGCGTGTGTAATGTGTATATATGTATCATATATTTGTGTGTGTGTGTGTGTGTGTGTGTGTTTGCGTCTGTGAGTAGCAATATCATAATTAGTTAAATGATAGTTTTACAAGGTATTCAGTTTCCGTGTAATTTAGGTTGGCTAGAAAGTAGGACTAGGTAGGTAGTAACTTGTTGTTTACTTATGGAATATATTTGAATTTCTTTGTTTACTCTATTATAGAGGTATGGGCCTATGAATTTGGAAAATTAATGAGCAGCGAAGTTGTTTCAGCTAGGGATTCTTGCAACTAAACTGTAACCGGAATAAGTGTTTTTACCACTGTTTTTGTAACTGTATAAATGTAACAGATACAATACTGTAACCCAATCAAAGTATAACCGTTTATATGTGTTAAATAATAAGTTTTAATAAATGTAACACTTGATAGGTACTGTTACGTAGGTAGGTAGCAGGTACCTACCTAATTGCACTGGCAACAAACAATGATCACTTATATAAATGGAAAACAGGGTTGGACCTAAGACACTACCCTATACCAATAGTTTAGTTAAGAGTACAGGAAGTGACACGGTATCGAACGCTTTAGCTAGATCCAGCGATATACTCGTAGCATTGGTCACCATTCTCTAGTGCATCGATAACAAATTGTATAAATTCTTGTACCGCATCACTAGCTGGCACCAGCTTTACGGAATCCATACGGATTAGCCGAGATCAGTTTAAATTTTCGATTTGGTTAGTTAATCTTTTAGTAATTAATCTTTCTATAATTTCTGACAAAGCCGGTAGAAATGAAATTAGCATATTATTTGTTAACTGGTTTTTCTCACCATTTTTGTATTTGGGTTGTACTATTGATGTTTTAAAGGTATTGGGAAATATGCCGGAGTTAAAACATAGGTTGCATATGTATACAATGTGTTATTATTCAACTATTCATAAGCACTTGTCACACACACACAAAAGTCTATTTGAATAAAAAACTTTTGAATTTGAATTATACTAACCAATATTTTTTATGGTGTTAATTACTTATAAGCACTATCTGTTTTAAGTGAGTTTATAGTACCTAGTTAAAAATTCCTTTATAATATCCGTTTCCAAGAAAACTATAGAGTGCTTATTTAAGCAGGTTCTCATAGTTCTTGTGCTTTGCTGTGATTGAATTTTTTCGGCTAGCGACATACCTGTATTCACGAAATATTCATTTGTAAATTTCTATGGTGAGTTTGATAATTCTAAAATTTCTACCGGTAGGTACTGCTTTTCTTGAATCTTTATCAGCGATTTTATAACTTGCCAAGTTTTCATTGTTGTGTCAGCATTTTTTAATTCGGCCTGTTCATAAGTCTTTTTTTTAAATTAATGTGTTGCAATAGGTCCTGTTGCAATCCCTGTGTTATCCAGGGCTTTTTGGAAATAAATCGGTTAGATATGGGTTTAACAGTTTTACTTTTATCTGTACAGGATTTTAATGATTTTATGCTGTATATGTATATGCTGCCCTTGAAGAGAGAGAGTTGTCCATTTGAAATATAAGAGACAGATCCAGTGCATTTATATTTCTGCCTAATTTTTCGTAATCAATTTTATAAACTTTTCTTGCGTAATTTAATGTATATTCTTAATTTTTCTGTCTCCTGTAACACAGTTTTTACTACCTCAGGAGGCAGGGTTTCATACAATTGAAATTTTGTAATCAGTTTTGGCAAATAAAGATTTATTTATTTATTTATTTTATTTATATCATAATTTTGCAAATCGGTCTAGTTTTGGTGGAGGAAGCAGGAGAAATACGAGAGTAGGAATTCATCTGTTTTTCATAGGGATGACCAGTCCAAACTGCAGTTGATCCTATCGGCTCTATTCTGGAAGGTTTGAGGGAGGCGGGGAATTGAAGCGTGGTCGATAAAATTATATCGATACTCTAGTGTTGTTCGTTGATATCGATATTTTACTTGTAACGTATTTAGTTGGTGCATAATAAATTTAGTTATGTTGAAGGTTTTTTTACTTTCGAGTAACGAAGGAGTAGGTAATAAAGAACGTGATAATTATGATCGTTTAAAACTAGGTAAGCGCATAAACCGTTATAAAAATGCCGTGGCTATCAATTGTAAGTTTATTATAAGTCACGACTTCAAACTAAGGTAAAACACGTGTAGGTACTCATTAACATTTTAACACTAATTGAAAAAAAAATGTAGGTATTGTTAGAGGGAAACTTAAAAACGATTCGTACATGGTATCATTGCCTGATTAATCTAGGTTGGCAACACTGCTCTCGAGCAGTGATGACGATGATATAACGCGAGTGACGTGTGTCTGTGTAAATAATTGCTGAATTAAAGTATTAAAATGGATAAACCGTGTTTGGATTTAATATCTCAGAAGTGGGATAATGTATTTCACGTGCTAATTAATTGTTTATCCGGACCTATCCTGAAAATGGTACAAATTGTAATTCAAGATGTTATGACGCCATGACCGTGACGTAATACGTGAAGCAAAAAAAAAAGAAAAGAATTATTAATTGTTGTCATGACGGAAGGTTGAACTATAAAATACAAGAAGGATAAATGAGTGCTACAACTCGTATTGTGAAATGATCGTAAGTACATAAATACCTACGTGGGTTGGCAATCGGAATTGCATTGGAAAGTTGGCATGGAAAACTTAAAAAGAGGTATCAATGGAATAGTTAGTACTTATCAAGTACTTGCATACAAATTACCAAAGGTCAATGAGGTATGAGGTTTTACTACTATATCAATTCCATTCAGCATGTAAAGTGCCTGGAGAGAGACCTACCTAGTGGTACTGTGTGTAGGGTACATGGAAACGGTGAGTTTATTAAAATATTTATTTGAAAGAAATGATTAAAGGTTATAAAGGTATCTACCATTATGACTACAGCCCATTAACGTCCCGCTGCTGGGCACAGGCCTCCACTTTCATAGGAGAGAGGGAATTAGAGCTTAGACCCACCACTCTGATCCAATGCGGGTTGGCGGGCTAAAGGTCTAAAGATAACTAGTATAATAAATAGATAGATCATACCTACAGAGGGAGATAAGTAAGTACTTGCAGGTTGTACTTGCTTACATTAAGTACTTAAGTATCTAAGTTTTATGTGAAAGATCATAGTGAATTACACTGGTAGGTAGTTCATAACATGATCTACCTATGAGATATTTAAAGAGTTAAGTCAAAGCTATAATAGGTTGGTATGGTAGTTGGTCGACTACATAACAGGGTATAAGTGTTATGTAACTTATTGAAGAGGTATTTACTAATTTATTTAGTTGGAAATTAGTTTAATTGATAATCTTGTACCTAAATTGATAGTGAATATTCAATTTATTCTGAGAGTTATGTGAATCACATATACCTAATATTGTTTGAGTAAATGAACAGAGGTCAAAAGTAACTGTAATATTATACATTCCATTAAAGCAAGTATAACCCATTAAAGGTCCTTACAAGTGAAAATTGCATTTGTAGAGTGAACGCATACCCAGTTAAAATAATAAGTAAGTTACAGTTTAGCCGTTTAGTATAAATAATATCAGATCTATACATGTTTGAAGGGCTAAAGTATATAATTGAGTAAGTACATTATATATAAAGATTGGGTGGCATAGATAGGTACCTTTGTTCGGAAAATGTGAATTGAAATAATATCAAATCTGCCTGGATGAAGAATGGGTTAGCGGATTTGGGTGTGAATTATGATGGTGATATGACAGGTTTTGAGACCCGGTTCAACTGAAGTTGGTATTTAATAATAAGTGTGTTGTCTGTCTCAAGTATTGCACAGTGGCTGTTTGGAGCGGTGTGCTTTATTGCCTGATAGAGCATATGATTTCTCATTATGCGGAGAGACTGAAGGAAAAGAGAGATATCACATCAGTGATGGTACTCACACCTGGGGTACCATGGTTATGGTGCTATGTACGGGCTTATGTCTGTTAAGATAGCAAAGGTTTGCCAAGATAATAATATTTTTAATTTTACAGGTGTAATTAATAAATTAATTCTTGAGTTTTAGTGTGGTCTTCGCAATGTTCTCTGGCCAAGACCAAAAGCTAGTGGCATATTATCTTATGGTGGTTGCTTATCCTGCACCTTGAATAACAATGGAATGGAATGATGTCTATATAACATATGGGCCGAGTCCGGGTTGCATATCTTGCAGTCGTGTTAGCAAATAAATGCAAAAAGAATTAAGTGGTAATTTTGGTAAATTCCAATTTAATTGTAATGGATGAGGACTCTGTGGTGACTAAAGTTTAGTCAAAGAGGATAAGTGGCAAAAGCAAAAGGAAACATAAAGGAGAATGTCCATTGTTGCAAAAGGAAAGTCATCATTTTGTTTAGAGGAAAAATAAAGGAGGATGCCAAATTTTTGGAAATGGGAAATTATCATTGTTGTTGAGGGAAAATAAAGGAGATTGGCAAGTTTGTAAAAGGCAATGGCACCTTTTAGTGCAAGGAGATTTATATACAGTCATCTTATGTGGTGCAAGGAGTTACAAGAATGATGCAAAGTTTAAGATTTAACTTTTATAGTTAAAGAGTCAAAGTCAAAATATATTCATTCAAAGTTGGTACTTACACAGTACACTTAATGAACGTCAAGTATACAAAGTATAAGACGTGGTGGTGATAATTAACATAGGTATCTTAAAACTAATGTTACGAGGGTTCCAAACGCGCCCTGGTCTGAGAAGAGTAAAATTGTTTCTTATGAATTTGGGAGCTAAAGCCCGGCTGTTGAATAAAGATTTAAATGTTACTCTGGAGAAAAATAAAATAAAGAGGATGTCGGGGTGGAATGGTACTGGTGGACCGGTAATGATAATATTGCAAATAATTCATATGGTGGAGATGAACAGGGTGTATAATATGAGAACATAACGGTATTTTGGGAGTGACTCATTTGTGATATTTTGGTTTGATATTTGTTGAGGTAAAAACAAAATAGAAATAAATATGCCTGCGGGGCCATGGGTCAGCTTCAGGGAAATACCTAAAGGTGAAGTACACTTATTGTAAATGTCACATGCCTGAGGGGCTTCAGAACAAATTGATGCATGCGCCAGCAGGGCTGCACAGCAGATCAGTTTTAGCTAAATACCTAAAGTGGGGTACACTTACTGTATATGTCACATGCCTAAGGGGCTTTCATACAAATTAACGCATATTGGCGCAGGGCTGCACGGCAGAACAGTGCAGAGTACAGAACAGTAAATGTAACATGCCTTAGGGGCTTCAGTACAAACTAATACATTGACTTGCAGGGTTGCAGATTAGTTTCAGGGAAATGCCTAACAGGGGCCTATGGCTCAGTGGTAAGACACGCCTAAGGGGTTTCAGTGCCAATTCATGCATATGCCTGCGGGGCTACTGGTAAGTTTCAAAACATGCCTAAAGGGGCTACAGCGCAGATAAGCCAACATGCCTAAGGGGCTACAGAACACATGTCTTAAGGGGCTCCAACGCAAATTATAGCACACGCCTCCGGGGCGACAGAGCGCATACCTTAAGGGGCTGCAGTACGTATAGCGTATGCCTGCTGCGTAACGGATCAGCTTGCAGGGCACACAGCTGATAGAACATGCCTGAGGAGTTATATTATGTGTTATGTGTTACAGCACATGCCTGCGGGGCTACTTTACACAGACTGCCTTCAGTATAATTTAAATTATTTTTCAGTAAAGGGCAGTTGGTCGTTGTGGTTGTCGCACCTTGCCTTCGGGGCCTACGTACCTGCCTTCGGGGCCAACGGACTTGTCTTCGGGGCCTGCGTACTTGCCTTCGGGGCCTACATACTTGCCTTCGGGGCCAACGTACTTGCCTTCGGGGCCTGCGTACTTGCCTTCGGGGCCTACATACTTGCCTTCGGGGCCAACGTACTTGCCTTCGGGGCTTACGTACTTGCCTTCGGGGCTTACGCAATTGCCTTCGGGGCCAACGCACTTGCCTTCGGGGCCAACGCACTTGCCTTCGGGGCTTACGCACTTGCCTTCGGGGCCAACGCAATTGCCTTCGGGGCCAACGCACTTGCCTTTGGGGCCAACGCACTTGCCTTCGGGGCTTACATACTTGCCTTCGGGGCCAACGTACTTGCCTTCGGGGCCTACGTACTTGCCTTCGGGGCCTACGCACTTGCCTTCGGGGCCTACGCATTTGCCTTCGGGGCCAACGCACTTGCCTTCGGGGCCAATGCACTTGCCTTCGGGGCTAACGAACCTTGCCTTCGGGGCCGACATACCTTGCCTTCGGGGCCGATGAACCTTGCCTTCGGGGCCGACACACCTCGCCTTCGGGGCTTATTGATATACTTTCAAGTGTGGACATTAGCGCCCTCGGGGCTGGACTGGAAAGCCTATCGGATTCTGATGAGCAGATGGTGAATCACTAGTAAGTTACCAGTGGAGCTGTACGCTGACCGCATAACTCATGTGGTTGTTCCTTGCCCGTGGGGCTCACCGCTCATGTAAGTTATTTCCGTACCTCTTATATTTTACAACATTTTGAATATATCGCTGGTGTGGAAAATAGGGGCCATGGTGCCAGTAGACTTCGAAAGTCTAGCCTGCGGGGCTGCTACGTTTCGATTTCCGGTAGCGAGAGTTGCAAAATAAAGCAAAGCCTAGGTAAATTGCCCACGGGGCTAGCCAGATTAGTACAGGTAACCTATTACTCGCCGTTGGGGGCATGATAATATTTAGGTAGCACAACAGCCGTTTTTCAGGCGAAAGCGCAATGATGATGATGTTCAGTGAGTGTCACGGTTAGGTGACATAAAGGTTTAATAGGTCTGTAAAATATGCAGATGGTATTGACTGATTTCAACTATTGCTTTAAATGCGAGGCACTGAGTGACAAACAAGTAATATAACCGCCGCGTAAATTGAACTATGCACAGTAACATTTCGGGTGTCAAATGAAGTGCGGTATGAGGTGCGCCGCGAGGGGCCGCACGTTACCATACCCCTTGCTTCCCGCTCATGAGTCGCATAGTCCTGTACTACGATGTACCTGCGCAGACGACCGCCATTTTGGGTCAAGTTACGGGACGCGATTTATATCGGTGTTATGTTTTGATGCCATTTGGAGTTCACTAAGATTCATGTGAGAGCAACAGTATTTCTATGCAGGTTGAGCGATGTAACAAAATATCGTGTAAAGAGATTTACTTATCTTGTAAAGAGACTCGCTCTATGATGTTCCTTGGGATATTCATTCATAAAAGTGATATGAATACCATAATTAGATTGAGGAGGAACAGTGAAAAGTAAATTACCAAAATATTGAACAACCAAGTAGGTACACTACTACACATTTATATTTTGTTAACATTTTATTATATTTATATTATGATATTATATTATACTATATTATATTATATTATATACGTTTTCACCACACTATCGCGACTGCACAAGTCAAAATGATATAAGTTACCAAGCAGATGCCAAGGTATGTTGTATTGAATAGTATCAACATTTGAGTTCGGTTTTACGAAACGTTGAAATTTGGCAAGAGCTGATGAAGGCAGTACCGGGCAGTTGAGTTGCCTGTTGTGTTAACTTAAAACGAACAATACAATGCAGGGCCACGGTATAAGGTAAATCTATTCTTCCGGTGGGAATAAGGTGCTTTTGAAACTTCAACATTTCAAATGAAATTAGGAACGTAGAGATTTGCTCAAAAGATGGAGCATGTGCAAAATATACAAAATGGCTCATTATAGAGAACGTGGCTCAGGTCTTCGGGTTTTATTGAGTTTTGTAACCAATTGTAACCGATTGTCAGATAAAGTTCTGGGGGTGAATTGTAACATAAGCTAGCCTGGCTAAGGCTTACAGAGAAGGTATATGTCATTTATGCCATGTGTAAAGAGGAAAGTATAATTAAGTGTAATGAATGAGTAATAATAACCATTCTGGAAAGTAACAAAGTGAACATGAGTATACTCATAGGAGAATTAATTATAGGTGTATATTAGCACCAGTAGACTATAAGAATCTTATCTATCATTTAATCAAATGATTGTGGTCTCATCTCCGTGAGAATGTCGAAATTGTTACAAATTGCACTTATAGAATTGAAACTTTGTGTTAAGAGTAAGCAAGTGTATGATGTTATAGACCAGACAGAGTTAGTTTCTCCCATTTCACTGATTAATACCTAAAGATTAATTGTCATTAAATTGCACTGAGTTAACTAAAGTAAGTAAGGCAAAGTTATTAAACATCATGTTTTTGGGTAATTAACGGAAAACTCTGTGTAATGCTGGAAAGCTACTTCTGAATAAGGTTATATTATGTTTACAAAATGAACATGTGTAGGAAGCTTTTGTTGTTTGTGAAATATGGCGATTTAGTTACTTCAGTATCTTGCTACACGTGAATTCACCAGAGTTAGAATAATATGATGAGATGTGCCATGGATGAGAAATCCATATTTACTTATTAGGTGAAGTTTTGTAACGCGAAAAGACGATGGAGACTGATGCTCTTTTAACCTAAAACATAGTCTTGTTATCTGTAAACTGTACTTGGTAAGGTTTATAATGCCAGTGCTTTAACATTGGAGTGTCAGGCGTTAAAGGCCAGCGTTAATACTACAAATGGCAGAGTAGCATCAGCAATCATCGTGATTTTAATTAAGTGTTCGAATTATGTCAACTTCGGGACGAAGTTATGGGTCAGGATGACCGAACTGTTAGAGGGAAACTTAAAAACGATTCGTACATGGTATCATTGCCTGATTAATCTAGGTTGGCAACACTGCTCTCGAGCAGTGATGACGATGATATAACGCGAGTGACGTGTGTCTGTGTAAATAATTGCTGAATTAAAGTATTAAAATGGATAAACCGTGTTTGGATTTAATAGTATTTGTTGATTTTTTTAATAACTATACCTACTACCAAAAACGCTAAATTACTTAGGTTTTAATTTGGCAAAACAGCGTTAAAAACATATGGTAGTTTATTCATATGCTTAGATTCAATTTCCCAATATTACAGCCTTATTCCACTCAATAGTCAAACTCTTACGTATAGTACTAATTATAGTCTTTGTAACAAAAAATAATTGAACTACAAAAATCTACGAACAACAAACAAGAAACCGCAATCGTCTTACTTCTTCACTTCGCCTCAGGAAAGTCCGAAGCTTGTTTATTGGAATGAGCGTACTGACACAATCCATTTTAGGGCTCCCACACAAAACTGCGAATTCGCATCGCATCGCAAAAATCTGCGAGATCGCAGGACGCATCACAAAAACCTCCGATTTGATTCGCATCGCACATTCCTGCGATGTAACGTCACACTTGGTGACCCCATTTTTAGTTCGCTCTGAGACAGCGTGTGTGCAAGGCGCCGCCGTCGTTGTGTGGAAAAATGGCAAACGTTGACGTGGATTTTTTAATAACGTTAGATAGTTAAGATATGCTCATTCTAAAATAATCAAAAAATGTATCTTCCTCTGTTCTCAAACCATTGTATTTTCGAATAAAATAGTTCCCATCAGCGTTCATTATTGTAATAAGTGGATGAATCGAAAATCTTCTTTTTTTCTATATCAATTTAACAATAACAGCACTGCAACACGGTTCTTTCGATCCATGTCACTACTTCTAAAAACACGTCCAGTACGGTAGACTACCGTCGAGCACGGTCACCTGAACCAACGCTTTGCCGCACGAAATCGCATCGCAGCAATTCCAGCAGGAACCTGCGATGCGACGTCGCATCGCATCGCATCGCAGTTTTATGTCACAAGTTACTGACAAGGAAATGTCTTACTGACTAATGTGCGTTGATCGGAATCAGATCGGTGGAGTTACCTATGGTAACTTACCTGTTTATACCCACTTGCCAGGTAGTGTGGTCAAGAAATGCGAAAGTGTGTTTGTTTGTTGGTTTGTCATTCAATCACGCTACAACGGAGCAACTTATCGACGTGATTTTTTACATGGATATAGTTGAGGACCTGGAGAGTGACATAGGCTACTTTTTATCCCGGAAAATTGAGGAGTTCCCGTTGGAATTAATGAAAACTTATTCCACGCGGACGAAGTCGCGGGCATCAGCTAGTTCTTTATATTATTTACTGTCGGTTAGAATAAAATTCAGCTGGTTAACAGAACGGTGAAAAATGAAAAATAAATTAATTTTAAATAATTAATTAAAAAATAGCCTGGTCAGGATTTTGATATGCAAGCGATTTTGGCGTATTTATCTATTATTAAAACTTTATAAAAAATAAGTGTCATCTGGTTAACAGATCGGCGAAGGTCGTGGTGTATCCGGCTCTGAGACCATAATACCAGCGCGACAGAAATCCATTCCATCCATACTAATATTGCGAAATAAAATGCGAAAGTGTGTCTGTCTGTCTGTCTGTCTGCTACGCTTTCACGACCCATGTTTTCAACTGATTGCGATGAAATTTGATATACAGATAGGTCGCATCCCGGGGAAGGACATAGGCTACTTTTTATCGCGGAAAATTAAGGATTTCCCGCGGTAATAAAAAAAATCTTAATCCACGCGGACGAAGTCGCGGGCATCATCTAATATAAAATATGTTCAGATTGTTAAAAACTACTCTCTAAAATTCTCGCTGACCATTGGAAACTAACTTCTTACTAAGCTTTACGTCTGAACTGCTATATACGAGTAGGTAAGGAGGTAAAGCGATAGAATAAAGAATAGGAGAAAAACTTTAAGTAGGTTATTATGTATTATTACATTGTAATTTAAATGCAAAACATAGAAAAAATAGGCAAATGGTAATTAAAAATTAGATAATATTATAGAAGTGACGTTATTAGTATAAAAGACGCCTATTTATTTAAGCAGCTTAAACGAGTATAAAATGTAAAACAGGGCGTATTATTATCATAACAGAGTACCTATTCCTATTAGTATATCAGGCCATTTCAGATTGCCCAATACTTAATTATTTTAAACTAGCTGATGCCCGCGACGTCGTCCGCGTGAAATAAGTTTTTTCAATTCCTACGGGAACTCCTTAATTTTCCGGGATAAAAAGTAGCCTATGTCACTCTCCAGGTCCTCGACTATGCCCGTGCAAAAAATCACGTCGATCCATTGCTCCGTTGTGGCGTGATTGAAGGACAAACCAACAAACCAACAAACCAATAAATCAACAAACAAACACACTTTCGCATTTATAATATTATTATGATGGAGTTGTCAGCTGTTGTATAGGATGAGGTTAAAATATAATAATAGCAGTTTTACAGCTTCGTCTCCGGATTTTAATTGTTTTTAACCAGCGTATGATATTTTACGAGAGCGGCGTCTACGCTCTGGCTAATGCTTTGTATTAAAAAACTAGCTGATGCATGCGACTTCGTCCGCGTGAATTGAGGTTCTTCGATTCCTTCCGAAGGAATACCTTGACTTGTCGTAGTATAGAATTCGTAGTTCGATGACGTTTTGGAATTCGCGGCGCACGAGTTATTCACTTTTATATTTATAATATAGAGCTATTTACATATCTAGTATCTATATTATAAACGCGAAAGTTTGGATGGATGGATGCATGTATGAAAAATGTACGGTTCCCGTGGGATAGTTTTTTCACAGAGCAAGGGATCGACTCGATTTTTTGCATAGTGGTAGTTTAGCGGTCAGTGAATGACACAGGCTACTTTTTCTCTCGGAAAACTCAAGAGTTTCCGTGGGAACTAAAAAACCTCAATCCACGCGGACGAAGTCGCGGGCATCAGCTAGTATTATAATATAACATCTTGCAGGCAACTTCTCTACATAATACCAAAAATTCCGAGAGTCCTGCAATTAAAATCTCGAAGGTGTGTGAAATCTCTGCTAACCCGCGCTCGGCGAGTGTGGTGGACTACTTACAGCCAAACCCTCCTAATTAGGGGAGAAGACTCGTGCTCAGTAGTGAGCCGGCAATGGATTGAAATGATGATGATGTTGAATAATGATTAGATCTTGCCTCGGAGAGCATGTAAAGCCGTTTTCGGTCCTGCACCTGATTTCTCTCCGATCGTGTCGGATTTTCCGTACTACCGATGAAACAAGTACCTAGAGAAGTACCTATCTGTGTTTGCGCTCGCCCTTATGCACTAAAATACACTTTTTAAGCTTGTGTGGTATCTTTATGCTTGTGTGGCAATTAAGAATGTACCTATCTATCTATCTATCTATCTATCTATCTATCTATCTATCTATCTATCTATCTATCTATCTATCTGTCTGTCTGTAATATCTCCCACACAGATGTGATTTCTGTGGAGATTGGCTGCCAGAACAAAATTCCGTCGCGGCATGTCATTAGAATTAGATCTTACCCAAAAATAGCCACCGCTGGGACGGTCATACCGGCTCCCAGGAGGAAGACGGCGCCTGGTAGAACGTTCAGAGTTGCCATGTACACCCTGGAGTACAGTGGACCGTAGACCAGAGGCATCATCGCCTCAGCCAGCCCGAACAGAGAGTTCACTTTACCTGCAAACAACAGTTATGCATTTGTAAAAGTTTATTAGGATTAAAAATCTTTTGACTCTGAAAAACTATGCTAACTATCTCCACAACATATCTACTTAAATTCCTAAATACTCATGGCCTATATTTTGCATTTCCGTTAATAATTTTACCTATGAGTATATAATAATGTATACTAACTAAAATTGCAATCCCAATTCGGCTTCGTCCGCGTAGATTGGGGCTGATTCATGTAGTGCACAATCTCTAAACTAAACTAAAATTAGGTGGGTGTTCCGATATAAGCACTGCGAGCACTGTCAGTGCTCTTTACTGGGGACTTACAGTGCTCGCAGTGTATTTCGGAACACACTCTAGAGCATTACAAATATTGCTAACCCTTTCATAATACACCCTACGGAAAGGGACAGAACTAGATTTAAAGCTGCCATTTTAGTATAGTTTTCAATCACGAGGGCTTTGATTTTCACAGATGAAAGTAACAGCCTAGTAGGTATGTCCTTCCCCGGTATGCAACTTATCTCTGGACCTAACTTCGTCAAAATCGGCTGAACAGAAGGGCCGTGAAAGCGTAGCAGACAGACAGATAGACAGAAGTCGAAAAACCGATAACTAGAAACGTTTAGGAAAGGAAAGGAAAGGTAGGTATAGGTATTGCTCATGTTCCGAAATACACTGCGAGCACTGTAAGTCCCCAGTAAGAGCACTGAACAGTGCTCGCTGTGTTATAACGGAACACACCCATTGTATGAATGTACAACACCCTACGAATAATTCAATTAATTTTTTTTTCAATTCAATTCAATTCATTTATTTAAAACATGTAGGACATAAAGGTGTCTCTTATGTAACGTCATGTTTTGACTCTACCACCGGTTCGGAAAAGAGATTCTGTTGAGAAGAGCCGGCAAGAAAATCAGCAGTTGCTCTTTTTTTTTTTTAAACAATATATATTACATTACGTAGGTACATAAGTATGTAAATTAAATACAATAGTGTAAGTTATTATACTGTCCTGTGGGGAGCTTGACCCAGAGTCGGTAAATAAAATATCGTTCACTGATAACACCTTATTTATTTGTATATAATTCTATATGCATAATGTTTAGATACATCCTGATATTAAAAGGTTCTTTCCGCACTGCATCTGATCCGAATCCGTACCGAATATTCAAAATTCAAAAATTCAAAATCCAAAAGTTTTTTTATGCAATTAGTCTTTTGCTTTGCTTTGACTTTGACTTTTACAAATGCTTATGAATAGTCGAATGAATCTACCCCTGGTTCGGAATGCCGTATTTGTATGAAGCCTTGCGCACTTGATCCGAATTTTCAGATTCGGATTCGGAAACGAAACTTACTACGACTACTTCGGACCGAGAATTCTCGGATTCGGATCGAATGCAGTGCGGAAAGAGCCTAAGGGTACAACTAAGTAAATACAAAGTGATGTGTGGATTGCATTATTATACTAAGGTAATTCATACAGCAGCGATAAGTTATTAACATCTCGATATATTTACTTGAATAGATTATAAGCACAAGGATATCTATTAAAACCAATAAGGATCCACTTTCCCTTGCATTGCAACTGCAATAATTGCATGTCCTAATGTAATCTTATTTACAAACAAAACAGACAGAATATTATATCAGTGTAGACTTTAGACATTAATAAATCCTAATACGAGTGTTATAAATGCGAAAGTGTGTCTGTCTGTCTGTCTGCTACGCCTTCACGACCCATCCGTTCAACTGATTTTGATGAAACTTGGTACAGGGATAGTTTGTATCCCGGGGAAGTACATAGGCTATTTTTTATCCGACAGACAGGCAGACAGACAGACAGACACACTTTCGCATTTATAATATTAGTGTGGATATGGATATGGATTTCGCATAAAGACGCAGCAGGTCACCAGAATCGCGAAGAAACTACTTACTATATATAGTAGCGCTACCAGGCTAGCATTAGAAATATCTACCTACCTACTATTATTCTATGTTAGTTCGCATAATTTTGTGATCTTATAATCCATACTCGTAGTTGCCAGAAATAGCAAAAAAACTAGCTTAGTAAAAAACTCAGATATTAAGTAGGTACTAAGTATATTGTTACTAGACACGAATTTAAAAAATTCCATTCATCAAATTAAAAAAAAAACTTAATTTTTATCAATCAATAAGACAACGAAACTCGAGAAGTTTCTGTAAACGAATTCAATAAAATGTATAAATAATACAAAAATATACATGATAATGTAACGTGAGCTGCAGAGAAATCTTATGTTACCGGCATTCTTGAATTTCACAGCGCATAGTATAAAGTATATGTTTCAGTTTTTTTTTTTCAATTTTTCGGGCACTAGGTTACTGTGAAAAGCTTAACCCCAAAATATAATATTATAATATGGTTTGTGTGCAGTTAGCACTTAAAAAGATGTAGCGCAAATAAAACAAAATTAAACGGTTTTGAAGTACCATAGTAAGCAGTTGGTATAAATATCTAGCTACTTACTACGAGTATGATGATGCCCGCATCGCGTGGATTAATTTTTTTTATTCCCGCAGGAACTCCTTACTTTTCCGGGATAAAAAGTAGCCTATGTCTTTTCCCGGGATACAATCTACCTATATACCAAATTTCATCAACATCGGTTGAAAGGATGGGCCGTGAAAGCGTAGCAGACAGACTGACACATTTTCACATTTATAATATTAGTATGGATTTCTCGCATCTTCAAAGATTGTAATATCATTATGAGAGAGTAGAGTTGCCTACGCTTTGTTACCTTTGTATCTATTTATCCTTAACTTAGAGGGATAACAAGCAGCTTCTCTCTTCAGAAACGCGTAAGAGACGCGCTTTATGCAGCGAATAGGACGCTTTCACGAACTAACGATGAAATCGTGATACGTATGAAATTCAATTCAATGGGGCTGATTCTGTATAACACAATCTCTAAACTAAACTAAAATGGCAGCTTTAAATCTAGTTCTGTCCCTTTCCGTAGGGAGTATTATGAAAGGATTTGCAATATTTGTAATGCTCTAATTTTAGTTTAGTTTAGAGATTGTGCACTACAGAATCACCCCCAATGTGTATTTATTCAAATACACTGGTACACTTTTTGAACGTCAAATAAGTATAAAACAGAGATGCTGATGATCAATTATTAAGGTATCTTAAAACTAAAGCTACTTAACCTTAAACGCCGGATAAAGCGCGTCGCTTTTAAGCGTTTCGTTAAGAAGGTGCCTACGATTTGTTTACCTTTTATATTATGTTCTAAAGAAAACTAAACTATAATTCGCGCACGAGTTGAATGCAGAGCAAATGTTTGGTGACACATACATTTACTCTGCAATCAACTTGAGCGCGAACTGTACATTATGGAGTATCTCTGGAATATACGAGTATATGTAAAAACAAGATAATATTTTAAAAAAAAACATTTTTAAAAACACGCTTTTATCGTCCGCCTTATTGAATTTAGTGTGACGTCTTTTTATTTTTCCTATTCTTCTCACTTTTTAATTGACATGCATAATATCATGGGGGTGTATAAAAAAGAACTTGTCCGCCATCTTTGGGAGTCCGCCATATTGGATTCAGAATGACGTCACTGAGCTAACCATGCATTAGTATCTAAACTGAACGTGTATGCAAAAATGTCAGCTCTATGAGAAACCGGTTAAATTTAACTTACAAGATTTGATTACAGACATACACCGGGACATGTGAAACTTTTAAAAGCTGGTAATAAAGGCGAACGATCGTATGCACCAACCTAATCCTAGATCCACGCATTTTTTGCAATATTACCGGAATGGAAAAATACTCTAATCAATGAAATAGATCCCTCAAATTTCTAGAATAGGACACTTTTTGCATTGCAACTTATCGCGCGTAACGTAGCGCGTAACATAAGAAATGACAGATTTTAATTCATATATTTAGAGGTAACATAACACCTCCGTAACACGGTGTCTAGAAGCAATGCTACGTTTCAATGGGTTTCAGTGGAAAAGTGCAAAAAAAAATTGTCAATGCCGTGTGTTGCGCTTGATTTCCGCGTCACTCGATAGACGCCTGTAACTCGAGCTATTAATACTAGTTTACCAATGTAGTTTACAGCATAACGATCGTACAGTTAATCCGCGAAAACTTTAAAAACACTGTTTCGCAAGATTGGCGTAGAAAAGTGTCTGTCGTTTGCTCGACCTCTTCTTGGCACCGCGAAACTACAACTATTTTATCGAAAGCTTCTATGCGCAAAACAAATGTACAGCGAAAACTAATCAAATTTCGTGATATTGTGACACACACACACACAGAGAGAGAAAGAGAGAGAGAGTAAGAGTGTTTGTGTTTATGTGTGTGGAGACACAAACCAGCGTGTTATAGCGTAGCGGGTACGCCGGGTAGTTACGCGTTTCGTAGATCACTCCAATATTCTTTTATGTCCGTTTTTGATCGGACGCTGCCAAACTTTATGCTCACTAAACAGTGGTACAAAATACCGCACGTTATTAAATACGGAAATTATAAAACTAAATAATGCTCCAGGCTTCGTCCGCATGGATTTAGCTCTTTTACATTCTCGAGGGAACTCTTTGATTTTCCGAGAAAAGCCTATGCCTGTCACCGAGATGCTATTATCTCTGAACCAATAATATTAAGTCAAAATCGCTTACGTACATGTCCGACTTTGGCCACCGGGTCAGTTTGTGGAACTATACAAGTACCTATGGACACATTACCATTATATCAGTTTAGATTATGATCAAGAAGCCGTAAAATCCTAGTGGTTAAAACACCTGACCTCCTGGGTCTAATCCAGTCATTACGTCTGAAAAAACGGGTTGGAAATGCATGTGAACCGAGAAAGCTAAATTTTGGATATTGTTTATATGGTACACAAAACAGGAAATAGCTACAACATTTCAGGTAAGTATAAAATGATAGGATCGGTTCTAAGTTATAACCCAAAACATGTGCACAGCATGACTTATACACAAAATAAATAACATAAATAGAAAAGAATAGTGAATGAATGAAGATGGAATGAAACAGATATATATCTAAGTGTATGAAGTTACAAATACAAATCAGAGAGATTATGCATAGAATTTATAAAATTGATTAGCAAAATACAAACAACAATGATTGATAATTTAAAGACAATTAAATACATTGCAAATATTATTTAATACAATTCGATTAAACTTCTCGTTCATTCATTATCATGGACTTCCGCAAAGTAACGCCTGCTTCGATTCAATAATTAGAAATGTGTTTTTTGAATGTATTTATTTTATTATTGAAAATGTCAATGTTAACATTGCGATCATTGGCAAGATCGATATGACGATACGACGTCGGGGAGGCCTAGAAAAGAAGCTTTCTCGGTTCACATGCATTTCCAAATGTATATAATGACTGGACTAGTCGCTTGACGACCTCCGTGGCGCAGTGTTGAGCGCTGTTGCCTTAACGTGCGGAGGTCCCGGGTTCGATCCCCGGCAGGATCAATTTGGGAATTTATAATTTCTGACTTTTCCCTGGTCTAACATGGTGGGAGGCTTCGGCCGTGGCTAGTTACCACCCTACCGGCAAAGACGTGCCTCCAAGCGATTTAGCGTTCCGGTACTATGCTGTGTAGAAACCGAATTGGGGTATGGGTTTAATATAACTGCCATGCCCCTAACAGGTTAGCCCGCTACCATCTTAGACTGCATCATCACTTACCATCAGGTGAGATCGCAACTTGTAGAGGATTTAAAAAAAATCCTTCTCATACCGAGAAGAGACTCATGCTCATAGACTAAGAGATAACTGTACTTTTGGTTCATTTGTATTGTATCCATACTAATATCCATATCCATACTTCCATACTAATATTATAAATGCGAAAGTAAGTAAAAGTAAAAGTAAAATATACTTTACACTACACCATAAAAAGAAATACAAACAGAAAACAATCATAATGGATATGGCACAACAGGCGGCCTTATCGCTTAAATAGCGATCTCTTCGGCAACCTTATGGCAGAGGAAACTTTTAAAAGAAAGCGGGAGGGGTGTACAGACATATAAACGAATAAATACCTATTAAGTATATACATAAAAACAAAAAAGTGTGTCTGTCTGTCTGCCTGTCTGTCTGTCTGTCTGCTACGCTTTCCCGGCCTATCTTTTCAACCGATTTTGCTGACTAATATTATAAATGCGAAAGTGTGTCTGTCTGTCTGTCTGTCTGCTACGCTTTCCCGGCCCATCTTTTCAACCGGTTTTGCTGAAATTTGGTATATAGGAGTTCCCACGGGAATCAAAAAACCTTAATCCACGCGGACGAAGTCGCGGGCATCATCTAGTTGTTTAATAACTCGTCTTTGAGCAGCTATAAGTAGTCAGGTCCCCATCCGCTTGCGGGCAGACCGTCACAAATTTCACCAAAGGAGAGCCTACACCATACACACACCAAATACTGAATCAGCCTTCCTGGCGATAGTTACGGCTATCTCCTATATTATGAGTAGTGAGCCGGAAATGGATTGATAAGATGATGTTTTTTTTTATCCACTACAAGTTAGCCCTTGACTGCGATCTCACCTGATGGTAAGTGATGATTCAGTCTAAGATGGCAGCGGGCTAACCTGTTAGGGGCATGGCAGTTATATTAAACCCATACCCCTATTCGGTTTCTACACGGCATCGTACCGGAAGGCTTAATCGCTTGGCGGCACGTATTTACCGGTAGGGTGGTAACTAGCCACGGCCGAAGCCTCCGACCAGGCTAGACCAGGGAAAATTCAGAAATTATAAATTTCCAAACCCTGCCGGGGATCAAACCCGGGACCTTCGCACGTTAAGGCAACTGCGCTCAACACTGCGCCACGGAGGTTGTCAAAATAATGTAATGTAATAATGTAGGTTTAATGTATATAAGTATATGCATACAAAATAAAATATTTATTTTAGAGCATTTTTGCTAGATCGTAAACATTAAAATTTAAAATAGACGGCCAAATCTTGACACAAACGCATTATAGCATATTTAATACCCATATTTGATACCCACCGCCTATAGACAGATAAAACTAGTTAATTTGTAAATAATTTGCATAGTGGATAGAATTTATACAATCTGTGCTATATGAGATTTAATCCTTACTTGCTGATGCCCGCGACTTCGTCCGCGTGGTTTATGATTTTATTATTCCCGCGGGAATTCCTTAATTTTCCGGGGTAAAAAGTAGCTCTAATGCCACTCTCCAGGTCCTCAAATATAACCATGCCAAAAATCACGTCAATCCGTTGACGTGACAAACCAACAAATTAATAAACCAACAAACAAACAAACTTTCGCATTTATAATATTAAGTACGAAGTATAGATCATAGGCACTATCGAATAGTTCATTAAATTAATAATCTTTGTATCTTTAGTAGGTTCGATTCCCGGCAGTTTGGTCATAATAAATTATGCTATAGTTTTAAGACAAACAGTTTGACATCGTAAATTTTTATAGCTTTTATACCTAATTATTTTGATGCCTCATCTATTTATAGATTGTTTTTGTATCTAATTATAAATATATTCTTAACTATTTTCGAAAAGCATAAATTATTTTTGACATTTGAATACTAATAAGCCATATATAATAGTCGCAAAATATTCTTTTATAACACAACGATTGCATTTAGGTCGCACGTCTAGGACTTATTTTTTTATATAAACAGCAATCGTAGGCATCCTCTGTCTCTTCTCATTCGTTCACTCTTGGCAGAGTGGTCGTGGTTATGAATGGGCCTTCACAGCAGCTCTTGCGATCTTCCTCCAGCGACTTCTGTACCCTTACTCTGAGATTGATCGAATTTGAAATACGGTCTCACTAAGTGAGGTGAGTTACATTTGCGTCAAACTAAAATGAATCTTAATATTATTAATTTAGAGCTCAATTTCGTGTATGCATTCACAGCTAGCGCTCCAAACGATACGTTTCGAAATTTGAATCGGTTGCACTGAATTTGTGGCTTTAAACCAAGAGTTTTTGGGTCCATTTTGGTTTGACGCAGATGTGATTCACCTCGCTTGGTGAGACCGTATTTTGGATTCGATCAATCTCAGAGTAAGGGTACTGTTGGCGGCATCACGGGAACACTCGGAGACGGATAAAGGAGAAGGTTCACCTTCGGTGTACACTTTGTACACTCTACCATGAATAGAGGAAAATACATAGATTGTATTAAAAATATAATAATTTAGAATATTAAAGTAAATAACGAGAAATAAAATAAATTGTATTGTAATGTATCGATACGTTTCCAAGATGGCAACCTTTAGCCATAGAGATGTCAGTAGGCGCGAAATGTATGAAATGTCATTTCTGATAGTCACTGTCAAAATAACGTGATTTTCCCTACGGTTTTTCCGGTGTTGTATTGACACTTGACAGAAAACGTCAAAAAATATGAACCCGCCATTGTTACCCGCTCCTGTTTAGTGTTGCTTGTCGTGGAAAGATTAAATAATTACACCACTGAAATTACGATGAAGTCGTAGATTTGAACGATCAAAACTGGTTTAGTATTTTTCTCTACTTGTAAAAGGACCGGACCAACGCTCCATACAAATCTGGACCGTCTCCTTTGTGACGGAACGGATTGAATCCGTCCACCTAGTAGGGGAGCGACCACGTGGACGAGTGCCCTCAACTCGACCTTGTTCAACGAGGTGTTCTATCGTACCATGATCGTACAGTCTTCCTAAATCCTAATGATATGCTCAAAGAACTTAAGGATTCGCAGTTGTACAAGCGGCGAAAGCCTTTGAGTATGAAGACGTTTGTTCGATGCGCTGTCCAGCTTATTCTTAATAGGCGTCTCCAGCACCAGATTTCCAGAGCGTCGATTTTCCGCCTGTCAATTTGTCTGAGGGTCCATGTTTCAGCCGCTTAAAGAAAGATCGAAAAGACAAGACATTTCATTAGACGAACCCATAGATTTAAGATTGGTCTCGCTGGCACTGTTGTTGCAATCTTAAATCTGTGGTCGTCCTTTGTATTTTTCGTAATTCTTTTGTCGTATCGTAGGCATACGCCTATCATATTTACTTTTTGATCGTAGGTATATCCTGTTCTGTGAATGCGTAAAATTAACAAAACGGAGGTTATTAATATAGTGAATCTCTTAAATGGTGGCGGAATAAATATGATTTTTTTGCTGATAATTTCAGCCTTCTAGCATCATACGGACGTTCCATAGGTTTGGTCCGGAAGCGTTTCGTCGTAACCGTCATCGGTTCGAAAATACGACGAAACGCTTCCAGAAAAAGGAGGTAGTGCCCCGTTCCTTTGGCTCGTTTTTATTTACGAATATTATGACGCAATTTTAAAGATTCGTTCCATAATAACAGCACGTTTCTCCTTATTGTACATAAAATCTCAAATTCTAAATTTATTGATTTAAAATTTGGTGTACCTACTCACCGTATTTTTTTAATCATAATTTACTAGATGACGCCCGCGACTTCATCGGCGTGGATTGAGTTTTAAAATTCCCGCGGGAACTCCTTCATTTCCCAGGATAAAAAGTAGCCTATGTCCTTCCCTGGGATACAACCTATCCCTTTACCAAATTCATCAAAATCGGTTGAACAGATGGGCCGTGAAAGCGTAGCAGACTGACATAAAGATGGACAGACACACTTGCGCATTTCTAGTGTTAGTAGGTATAAATGTCGTGATTTGTTTTTCACTAATCGATCAATAATAATCAGCCCCCGATCATGTAAGAAAATTGTACCTCAAACGTTTGTCAAACGTATAGTTCGAACTGTTTAAGCCATTAGCGAAAAAATTCTATGTCTATGGTTTAAGCAGTTCAAAGATGCCTGCATGTCAAAAATCATATATAAACTCCTTAGACAGTTCCAATAATACGTTTTAAACTCTTAAATGATTACGATTTAAGAGACACACACACACAGACAAGCAGATGCACTCGTGCACTTGAATTAACTCATTTAGTTAATTGATAACGCATTTAGTTAATTGATTGTAACACCTTTTAGTTTGTGAGTTATTGGCTGTGCTATGTATGTTTTAAATAAATAAATATTGTGTTTAAATCGTGATTTTCTTAGACAGTTGGGCCTCTGATTGGTCCGCTAAATATATCTTTGCCCAACTCTTCTCCGCTCGGGTGACGGGTACCAGGCCTTACGCGGATATTTCGTCTGCTAGGAAGTTTTGTCCATACTGTGTTCTCCCTCTATACCTAAGCCGGAAAAAGTAACAGACAGTTGGAAATATTTCCGCATTTATAATATTAGTATGGACAATACGGAAAAGGATTAAAATATATATAACCTTATTAACATAACGCACTGTATATTGATTAAATATTAATGTTAATGAATAAATATTGACCAAGTTCAATTAAGAGATCACGCAAAAGGTAGGATTGCATAGGCATGCTAGCTGCTAAAAACTTGTATTCCGTAAACGGTCATTTATATTCCAAAAACTTTCTGAGATCTCACCAAAATTTTAAAATACCTTTAAAGTTACCTACCTACAACGATCTTTTATTGACTGTTTAGTTTTAAATTCATAAAATATGTTCGGAAAATAGAACGCGGAACGTATTTCATGCGCCATTTTATATAAAAATATGACATGTCTAAATGGTATTTATTGGTCTGTGCCTACCTATCATTTGATGGAGTGAACCCATAGATTAATTATATTTACTATTACTACCCACAGAGTTATAGAAGTTACTACCGTAAAGGTGAACCATTTTTGTTCATAGAAGATGATTCTAGTGGCCTAGTTGTGACAACGCATATCAGTCGATTGCGATTGTTAAGAAACGTTGAGACAAGATGGTAACTGGATGGGTGACCGAATTTGGAGGTTCAAATTTGGCCTTTTCGTTTCCTCCGTGCCTCGGGGAGCACGTTAAGCCGTCGGTCCCGTTTATTATCACTAACATCTGATAATAATCGTTACAAAAACCCAAGAGTTTAATACTCTTAGTCGAGTCGTATGCGGAACGAATGAAGGACGGGGAACCCACCGCATTATTATCACGGGGTCACGACCCTCAGTAGAGAGGAATACAAAGCAAAGAGAGAGAAGATGATTCTACATATAACTAGGTACTATTGACTAAACTTTAAGGCCCTCGATGAGGCCATAAGACTCGATGAAACTATAAGGACCTGTGACTACTGAATATCTATTAAGTGATGCGACACGATACGACGCAACGCGACATTATCAAACCGTAGCTGCTGACCCTCCTCGTGGCCTACGTTGCGTAGATAAGTTTATCATTTTCCTTGGAGTCGTATTGCATCGCGTCGCCTTCGTCGCTCACCTAGGACATCAGACTATCCTTGGTTACTTGTTGCACAAAGGAACCCTAAATAGTTAAATAGCCGTAACAATGCATATCGATAAGGACGTACTTAATAAGCTAATTAATTCGCTTAAGAAAATATCAACGCTATTAAAACGTGTTAAAGAGCGTCATAAAACAAAGAATATATTAGGTATAGATTGTTAAATGTCCTTCAACTCTTCCTTGTCTACTTTTGAAAGAGCTACGGGAAAAAAAATGTTTAGGGTAAAGTTGTACGAAATGATCCCCTTAAGGGAGAAAGCTTGTAATTTACAGAACATAAATTTTAATACAGATGTTAAAGCGTCTACTGATGGCAAATATATCTGTCGTGATATTTGTATACTTACTGGTATTTTTATTTATTTACATTTTATTGTAATATCTCACTTTTTTAAAACCCTACCAAAGGATCATCTTGGACACCCTTATGTCCTATTCCGATTCCTAGGGTATCGACAAGATGATCCTAGGAATTATCTTACACCTGTTTTGGAAAAGGTCTGGAGTTATGTTCCACTGAAATCAAAACAACATTCTAACTTAGTTACTTTGTTAGGGTTTGTTAGGGTGCAACGTATCCGAATTTCGTCAAAAGCTCAAGTGGCTCCCTATTCGCCGTCGCCGGGATTTGCATGTACTTTCTCTTCTGTACTGTGTGCTATTTCATTTAAAAACTCCCTCCTACCTCAAGGAGAAATTCAGTTTTTTTGGAGTGCAGTCCGATTTAAGACCATGTCGAACCTTAATGCTGAAAGCCCCAACACATAAAACGAAGTTCTATAAAAATTCGTTTAGTGTTCGAGCTGTTCAGCTATGGAATGCACTCCCACTGACCATACGCCAATCTAAGTCTCTGGACATATTCAAAGTAGCTGTTAAGAATCATTATCTTGCAAACTAAAGACGACAACAAAAATTTATTCTCTAAACTGAATCGAAATATATTATATATTATCATACATATGTATTAGTATATTTTATAATTAGCTATATTATATATAATTTATATTTTGATTATATGTGTATTATTGGTTTATGTATTAGTATGTAGTTATTTGAATGTAAGTATATTATAAAGCCACCTACAGTCTATTTTCCTTTATTTTCTCCTTTTCCTAAGGTTGCCTGGTAGAGATCGCTACCTAAGCGATAAGGCCGCCTTTTGTATCCTACTTCTGTCTGTGTTTGTTTCATTTCCAATTTTTATTTTTGTTATTTTTACTTGTTGTGGTGGTACAAATAAAGTGTATAATAATAATAATAATAATACTTTTCATTTTGGTCACTTTAAGTGTCTCAAAATCTATATCTCAGTATCTTTGGAAAATGTCTTCGTGCAGAATAAACATTCAATGCTTCGACAGACGACTCAGACTCGGGAATGTAAGATGTTTTCTTCCTTCTATTTGATATGCCTTTTCCTTTTTTTTTTTTTATTTGACATTGTGTTCGTGTTGTGCTCTTGTATTTTCTTTACCAGTCTTTTTCTTATTTTCTTCCTCTAAATAATCTTTATACGGTGTGCTGGTTAGAATCGATGTATCCACTCGTTTTCTTTTTAAATTACGTTTTACCCACCCACTATTTACCCACTATTTTTGGTAATGTTAGTCTGGGCCGGTGTAACAACAAAATCTTCAAGGTGACCAAAATCTTCTATATTATGTTAATTGAGGAGTTCCGTTCCTTGTCTCCGAAATCATCATCACAGCAATAGGTATGGCAAGCTAATTTATATAAACAAATAATAGAAGTAAATTCAAGAGATATATTTTGTGTATGGTATAAGATGATCCACGTACGGATCATCTCGTACAACATGCAAAGGATCATCTTGCCCCTAATTCAAATTTTTCATTTTTATGCGATAACATATCCTTTATGCTTCCGACTGTTTCTTAGCCAATAGAAAAACAAAATTGAGCATTATAAAAAGCCGCAAATACAACATTCATTGCAATAGTCTTCCGACAGTAAAAATACCCTAAGCTCAAAACAACATTACATTAGATAAACGGCACACAATTTTTGTTTTCGTTTGTAAAACTTCAATCTGTACTCATGCCGCCATTACGAAATAACTGCAGATGCGGGTGGGTGTCGGAAGGTATATTTTAGTAAAGTTTGCAACTATATGGCTTTATAGTTTCGCCACAATTGAAAAGGATCATCTTACCTCAACGGATCATCTCGTACAAGTTTCCCCTATGCTTTAATATAATTATAATAATCATACAATCCTAAGCGTAAATATCTGAATAAATTAGCGGCCGCTTTCCGTAATAAAATTGCATAATATTTATTTGATATTTATATGTTATTATGCAACATTGTTATTATTTTGTCCTTTTTGTATAATATAAGTTGCTAAGCAACTTTAAATCGACAGAATACAGATAAACTGATTATTACATGGAACAATACGATGCCTGTTTAGTTTTCGTTTTTAGGGTTCCGTACCCAAAGGGTAAAAACGGGACCCTATTACTAAGACTCCGCTGTCTGTCTGTCTGTCTGTCTGTCTGTCTGTCTCCAGGCTGTATCTCATAAGCCGTGATAGCTAGAAAGCTGAAATTTTCACAAATGATGTATTTCCGTTGCCGCTATAACAACAAATACTAAAAATTAAAAAAATATATATATTAAGGGGGGTCCCCATACAATAAACGTGTTTTTTTCGTATTTTTTTTGCTCAATATTAAAAACGGTAACAGGTAGACGGTTCAAATTTTCACAGAATATTAACTTGTATATTACCTTTCAAAATAAATAATTAAATATCAATAAAGTAAATATTAAAGGGGGCTCCCATACAACAAACGTAATTTTTATTTTTAATACGTCATAAATCGTAAAACTTACTACAGGTTTGTACGGAACCCTCGGTGCGCGAGTCCGACTCGCACTTGGCCGGTTTTATTATTTTATTTTTCATTTATACTAGCGACGCTGTCACCGGGTCAGATAAGTTTGAATTTCAGCCGTATTATTTTATCCACTACAAGTTAGCCCATGACTGCGATCTCACCTGATGGTAAGTGATGATACAGTCTAAGATGGTAGCGGGCTAACTTGTTAGAGTCATGCCAGTTATATTGAACGCATAACCCTTCGGTTTCTACACGGCATCGTACCGGAACGCTAAATCGACCAGGGAAAATTCAGAAATTATAAATTCCCAAATTGACCGGAGATCGAACCCGGGACCACCGCACGTTAAGACAACAACGCTAAACACTGCGCCACGGAGTTCGTCAAATATACTCGTATTCGTAATGTATATGTAAGTATATGATAATAATTTTAACCCCATCGCCGCATGCATCGTTATAATATTCCGTAAAGTACGAGTATGTGAAATCTGCCGATACGGACTTGGCCGGCGTGGTGGACTTCGACCCCACTCTTCAAACCCTTAGAGGAGGGGACCAGCCAGAAGTGGGCTGGCAATAGATTGTTGATAATTATTAATTTGTATTTTGCAGAATACCAATGAATGAAAAGAATCAAACGCCTACGTCATGTTAGTCTAATATTATAAAGAGGTAAAGTTTGTGAGGTTGTAGGGGGTAATCTCTGGATCTACTGAACCGATTTTGAAAATTCTGGTACCAAGGCCACATTATTTGTGAGAGTCATAGGCTATATATATTAACCCGAAAAATTAGGGAGTTCCCACTACAGCCATTAACATCCCACTGCTGGGCACAGGCCTCCACTCTCATAGGAGAGAGGGAATTAGAGCTTAGACCCACCACGCTGCTCCAATGCGGGTTGGCGGGCTTTAACGACTATTATCATGTTACTGATAATAACCGGGAGTTCCCGTGGGAATGTAATCACTTATTTCACGCGGACGAAGTCGCGGGCATCTGCTAGTAACATATAAAATGAAAAGGTGACTGACTGGCTGATCTATCAACGCACAAGTGACCGGATCGAGCTGAACTTTGTCATACGGCTACGTAGCTATTATGACGTAGGCATCCGTTAAGAAAGGATATTTGAAAAAAAAAAATCAAATCGGTTTAGAAACCACGGAGATATGCACCAAGATACATTAAAAAAAAAGATACGCGCCGAATTGAGAACCTCCTCCTTTTTTGAAAGTCGGTTTAAATTCAGCCCCTACGGAGGTAAAATAGCGCTTTGAAATTTTTATGAAAAACGAACCGAACGTGAGCGAAGCCGCGGGCAAAAACTAGTTATATATTATTTTGTTATCAAATTAAATCAATTTAAATCAATTGTTATTTTCGTCTACTTATATCTTATTCTGAAATGCTCATTAACATTTCACACCTACCAAATTATATAATATGCCCTCGCTTCGCTCTCATGCAAACACCTCCGGTGTAAATAGGTTGCTTTCTTAAACTAAAACGACTTACCCAACTCTTCGCTAGTCACAAGTTTGGATGCGATAGAACGCATTGCGATGAACGACGTACCGTTGAAGATCTCTACCAGCGGCGCTGCAATGGGAAAATTCATACTTTATTATATTGTTGGCTTGGTACGTCCCACTGCTGGGCACAGCCCTAAACTCTCATAGGAGAGAGGGAATTAGAGCTTAGACCCACCACGCTGCTCCAATGCGGGTTGGCGGGCTTTAACGACTATTATCATGTTACTGATAATAACCGGGACCAACGGCTTAACGTGCTCTCCGAGGCACGGGGGAGAAACACCGCCAAATTCCTAACTCCGGGCTAGTACTGAGAATTTCTAGTCAGAAAAACCCAATATGTACTTAATTATTACCCGACCCGGGACTCGAACCTGGGACCTCGTCGGCCGTAGTCGAACCACTAGACCAACGAGGCAGTCAACAAGAGCATTTTGTTTTCAGTGAAACTTCTTTAGAATCGTTGTGGTTTGAAAATTCGATGAAACGAAAAACGAAACGAAAAAGCGACACCAAAAGGAGACAAACATATTCATAATAGCATTTAGCCTGCGAGAGAATGAGATAGAATACAAGTTATATTATTATCTCATTATCTCGTGGGCTACTTTTTCCGAAGTTTCACATATATGTCTGAAGTGGACACACACACACTTTTTTTATTGCACTACACTTAGTTAGCCCTTGACTGCAATCTCACATGTTAGTTATTATGGAGTCTTAAGACGATATCGGGCTAACCTAGAGGTATGGCAGTCACATAAACTCACTAGCTGATGCCCGCGACTTGGTCCGCGTGGATTGACGTTTGCTGGTTCCCGCGGGAAGTCTTAAATTTTCCAGGATAAAAAGTAGCTTATGTGTAATTCCAGACTATAATCTATCTCTGTGCCAAATTTCATCCAGATCCGCTCAGCCGTTGTGGTGTGATTGAGTAACAAACATCCATCCATTCCCGCGGAACCAATCAACCTCAATCCACGCGAACGAAGTCACGGACATCAGTTAGTTCAGAAATAAATAATTCTCAAATTGACCGTGCCGGGGATCGAACCCGGGACCTCAAGCCACAGTGCACACATTGCGCCAGCGAGGCAGTCAAACATGAAATAACTAATTCGTATTGCCTCGTTAAATTAAATCATACAAAACCCCACAGTGCGCGTCGACCCTCATCCCGTAAGTACCCGCACGTCACAATCGATTTTCTCATAAAATATTAAAGCCACCGAAGTGGATTTAGCTATAAAAGCTTACGTGCCCAAATATATTTCTATATTCATCAAGTCAATTTTCCACTTGTATAAAAGAAAAACGTGTCTATATTTTTCCATGTCTTGTTTTATTTTATTACTAGCTGATGCCCGCGACTTTGTCCGCGTGGTTTGTTTTTTTGATTCCCGTGAAAATATTTAAATTTTCCTAGACAAAATTAGCCTATGTCACTCTCCCAGGTCCTCAACTATATCCATACCAAAAATCACAAAGGACAAACTAACAAACAAACACACTTTCGCATTTAAAATATTAGTATGAATTTTGATTTATTTTACTTTTAAGTGTTCAGACTATGCTATCTAATATTTATATACCTAATTTGTAGTATTGAAAGTCTTCTAGGAAATCACATCAGCTATTCTTGTTCGACGATAACGTATGATAAATAAATAATCAATGAATATGGAAATTTCAGAGTCCGGTTTTGCATTAAAAACATGCAAAAACTGACTAAGTATCAGGGAACTTGTAATTATTCTTCTAGTGGAAATCACGTCCTCTTGTTTTTAGGGTTCCATACCTCAAGAGGAAAAAAGGGGTCCTTATAGGATCACTTCGTTGTCTGTCTGTCTGCCATTATGTCAACCACCTTTTTCTCGTGAACGCGTGGATATATCAAGTTGAATTTAATATCAAATACTTAGGTCTACGGTCCCTTGGAACTGTAAAAAGATCAAGCTAAAAGAATTTACATTGTGTCGTGGTACGGAACCCTTTGTGCGCGAGTCTGACTCGCACTTGACCGGTTCTTATTTTGACAACGTTCGATAGAACACTAGTGCTCAAAACTCACACAAGTTTAATAAACAAATGCTTTAAATGGTGATCAAATACGTATTTATAACGATTTAAATTGAAATAAACTGAGCTATTAACACCAATTAGATTACGAATATTAAATGTATTGAAAATTGTTAAACACAAAACTAATTATTATGGCCCAATGGATTAGGTGAATATTTTAACACGTCATATTTTAATAATTACCAATACGATTATGATTTTCAAAACCTACCTATTTTATTTAAAACTAGCTGATGCCCGCGACTTCGTCCGCGTGGTTTAAGTTTTTTTGATTCCCGCGGGCAACATCATTAAACCCTATTTACTTGTACCTCTATGGTGCCGAATTTCCATACAATCGTTTTTAATTTGTTAAAAACTCACACTCGTAACCTTCTTGGTGTACTTTTTTAATTTGCTTTGCGCGCACATTTTCTTTCACGTCATATTGTTTAAAATTAAAACCGATTAAAAACAAGAAAATTGAAAATAAGTGAAAAACCTAAAATGAGTGATTCTAGTGACGAAGAAATTAACAGAATTGAATTTAATCTTGTGATTTTTTTTGCATTTAGTCATTTCCTCGCTGAGGTGGGATGAAAAGTTACGTGTTGCACTCGAATGAAAAGATTTTTCACCTCGTGCTCTTTTGATTCCCTCGCTGACGCTCAGGATTCTAATTTTTTAATCACTCGCTCCGCTCGTGATTCAATTTTAAAATCCTTCGCTTGCTCGGTCATCAAAATTGAGCACGCGGTTAAAAAACAACTTTTCACTGTTGTATAACAAATAACTAATATTCTAAAATCTAAATGATACTCACCAATATAAATCTCAGTAGTGGTGGTAGCGAAGGCGAATATGAAGGAGGCGAGGATCTTGCTGGTGCAGGAGATGATGCCGACGAGCGTGTCGTCCAGCTTCATGAAGTCGCTGAAGATGCTGATGGAGAACAGCGTTCCTGGGGATAAGGGTTCAGACTGACTATACTTGCGAAAAGCGCGACAACAACAAAAAAAAATTGGTAGTTTTAAAATAATAAAAAATTATATATATATACCTATATATATTTAGTACTTTAATTAAATACCTCATAAATCCTAGTAACAAAAATATGAAATTAAAACTATTAAATACTAAATTAAATCTAAATTAAAAACTAAAAACTAAAAATTAAAAATATCATCTATGCCGCTGTAATGAGGCAATGTGTCCGGAACGCCGTCTGCGTTACCCCGCTGAATAGCCAAACTTATATGTTGGCCGAGATAACTGCCAGCCCTCCGGTCACCTGTGGACTCTGTGAGACGAGAAGATAGATCCTTAAAAAAGGATCTAGCATCATATATATTATATATATTATATATATTATATATATTATATTATTTAAATAATATAATACATATATTATATTATTATTTTATACTAGCAGACGCCCGCGACTTCGTCCGCGTGGTTTAAGATTTTCCCGCTTTTCTGTTGAAATTTTTCCTGAATTTTCTTTGCTATAAACCTCACGAAGCCCGAGACCTTTCCAACGAACGCAAAACCGTGGAAATCGGTTCGTGCGTTCTGGAGTTATAGCTACTATTACCTATTCTGTGGTTATAGCACAGAATAGGTAAGTTATAGCGTCAGGAAGGAAAACCCGACTTATTTTTATATAGTAGATTATTATATTTATTATTTATATATTATTATTATTATTTTAAATATTAGATTTAAAATAATAAGTTAGGGGCATTAATCGCTTGGCGGCACGTCTTTGACGGTAGGGTTGTAACTAGCCACGGCCGAAGCCTCCCACCAGGCAAAGTTCTGCACTGCATCTAAAGTTAGTGAAGCTTTTCAAACGCATATACTCACCCACTAAATTCGTGATTATACTGTATGTACAAAACATGCTGAACTGCACTTCGTCCCAGTTGAACCGGTAGCGCATGAACAGGTAGAGAACGTTCATTTCACCTGTAAACAAAAGAAACTTATAGTAATTATCTTGAGGTTCCCTCAAAATTTGCTCTTATATTATAGAGATATTTCTAGGGTCAAAACTTTCCAAATAAAACTAATATTTTACTTATACTTATTATTAGGGTTATCGGGCTTCTTAGAATATAATCAGTACTAGCTAATGCCGTCCGCGTGGATTGAGGTTTTTCGGTTCCTACTGGAACCCTTTAATTTTCCAGGATAAAAAGTAGCCTATGTGTTATTCCAGACTATAATCTATCTCTGTGCCAAATTTAATCCAGATCAGTTCAGCCGTTGGGGCGTGATTAAGTAACAAACATCCATACATCCATACATCCATACATCCATCCAAACTTTCGCTTTTATAATAAGTATTTATTATATTTGATGAACAAGAAATAGAATAATCTGTAAAATACGTTAATATATAGGTATAAAAGCGAAATACCACTCACTCACTGACTCACTGACTAATCACGATATCTCAGGAATTATATTTAAACATACAAAAATTGTACGTAGACGAAGTCGCGGGCGACCTCTAGTACGTTAATATAGAGAAGCGTATAAGAAGTATGGCCTTGAGTTATTTAATTCCCTTTGTCCAAACTCCTGAGTCCTTCCTTTCCTAACATCCTGCGTATGAAAAATTTGATATAGAAACGAGTCATCGCCGGAAATATCACACTTTTCACACGTTATAGTGTAATCTAGAAGTTTCCAGGAAGTATTATGTCCTTAATATTCAAGTGGTGTGTTTCCGTTTTCCAACATTTGTCACTTAAAAATGATGTCAAGACAGATTCATATGATTTTTAAGTGGTTCTGTTACCGTTAATATAAGAGAGTTAGCACACGTTTACTGTTTTAAAATTTGTAAGACCTCGTAGACCTAAGTATAAAATATTAGGTACATATATCAAATTAGGTTAATTAGGCCCATTTTGAAGCCAACATGAAAAAATATTAAAAATCTGGAGATCGGATGCAGGGCCGCTTTACGTGGTTTAAGAGTGTGACGCTGCTAACATCCCAACTCCGCGCCTAGGTAAAAATAATTAAGTATCAACGGAAGAAGAAACAAAGAGCTTACTCCGAACTTATCAAGAACTTAGTAGCAGCAGAAGAAGAAGGAAGGAAAAACAATAATTCCAATACTTGTCAAAAGTACCTGAAGGCGACTGTGAGCGTCTCCCTGACGTGACGTGCGTCGAAGGTCCATTATAGGTTAGGTAGGGAAGGTCCAATATGTAAAGGTCCGAATATAACGCACACGACGACTATGAGCAGTGACACCCGAAGCCGCCGTCTGCGAGACCCACTCCTGAAGGCGACTGTGAGCGTCTCTCTGACGTGGCGTGCGTCGAAGAACTGTTGTCAGAAGTACAGTATACTAACCATGCAAAGGTCCGAATATAACGCACACGACGACTATGAGCAGTGACACCCGAAGGCGCCGTCTGCGAGGCCCGCTCCTGAAGGCGACTGTGAGCGTCTCTCTGACGTGGCGTGCGTCGAAGAACTGTTGTCAGAAGTACAGTATACTAACCATGCAAAGGTCCGAATATAACGCACACGACGACTATGAGCAGTGACACCCGAAGGCGCCGTCTGCGAGGCCCGCTCCTGAAGGCGACTGTGAGCGTCTCCCTGACGTGGCGTGCGTCGAAGAACGAGCACACCCAGCCTCGACAGCCAACTGGTTGCTCCTGGAATTCAGAATAACATTATTTAAATTATTTTTATTTATTTAATACTTTCTTGCATATACAGGAAATAGTTTGCAAAGTAAAAACAATTAAAGAAAAATAGTAAGGTACCAGCTTTTGCCCTCTTTTTCCCCCTTTAGGGGTTGAAATTTCAAAAATCTCCTGCGTCATAAAAGATATCTGTATGCCAAGTTTCAGCTCGATCCGTCCCGTGGTTTAGCAGAGTCAGTCAGTCACCTTTACTTTTATATTTTTAGATTATATTTGTTTTTCCGAGATAAAAGTCTGTCAGCCTATCCGTCTGCTACACTTTCACGGCGCATCTATTCAACCTACCTACTTTAACGGGCAAAGAGATTGGGCAAATGCTATTGAAGAATATACACTCACTTCTATTATTGGGATCTATAATAGAGAGAGCTATTTACCTTTTTTTAACTGCCTCGTTGGTCTAGTGGTTGGCATGTTCGACTGCGGCCGACGAGGTCCCGGGTTCGAGTCCCGGGTCGGGCCATAATAATTGAGTATTGGGTTTTTCTGACTAGAAATTCTCAGTACTAGCCCGGAGTTAGGAAGTTGGTGGTGTTCCACCCCCGTGCCTCGGAGAGCACGTTAAGCCGTCGCGGTCCCGGTTATTATCACTATAACATGATAATAGTCGTTAAAGCCGCCAACCCGCATTGGAGCAGCGTGGTGGGTCTAAGCTCTAATTCCCTCTCTCCTATGAGAGTGGAGGCCTGCGCCCAGCAGTGGGACGTTAATGGGCTGTAGTGGTGGTGGTGGTCATTAAGTTCTAAGTTTTTAAATGATGACCGGATTTGGGGTTTTGCAAAATGCCGTTCAGACTCTGATTTTCTGGAATAGAAGCCATGGATGTGATCCGGAATGGAGTTCTGAAGCGTATAAGCAAGGTGACAAGTATTTATATAAGTGATCATAATACCTTGAAGAATGTTAAGTCTTAAAGTATTTTTAACACTAGAAACTACCAAACATCTGTTGTACCACAGTGCCGCTGATCTACGAGATATACGGTTGTCAATTTATTCCGTTTGCCGCGGATGTAGTACGAATGATTTATTTTTCGGTTTCAATGAAAAATAGATATCGAGTTTGCTGCTATCATTGGATTCCAAAGTCGCGTAAACTGAGTTTTGATGTATGCGAACGATTTTAAAATCGGTTAAAATGCGGTCGAATATTTTTTGGGGACGTATGCACTAGTTGAACCTGACCTGTCCTGAAAAAACCTGCATGCCCGAGAGTTCTTCATAATGTTCTCAAAAGGATGGTGAAGTCTGCCAATCCACACATGGTCAGCGTGATGAACTATGGCCAAACGCTTCTCATTCTGAGGAAAGACTCGTGCTGTGCCGGCATTGGATTGTAGTGATGGCGATGATGATATCAGTTGATTATGTAAGCATGGGAAAGTTGACCGCCTTTAGATTAGAATTTGGCCGTTTTACTACCTCCGTGGCTCAGAGAACCCGGCTATTATCACAAAAACTATTATCAGACGTCAATAATAATTATTGTAATACAATCCTAAGAGTCAAAGTCAAAATATGTTTATTCAAAATTGGTACCTACACAATAGGTACATTTTATGAGTCAAGTATACAAAGTATAAGACGCGACGGTATTATAACTATAACAAAGCTACGAGGGTTCCAAACGCACCCTGGTCTGAGAAGAGTCCACAATAAACTTAGTCGGTTTTTGAAGTGAAACTTCTTTAGAATCGTTGTGATTTGAAAATTCGATGAAACGAAAAACGAAACGAAAAAGCGGACCAATAAGAGATAAACATATTCATAAATATGATTTAGCCTGCGAGAGAATGAGATAGAATACAAGTTATATTTATCTCATTCTCTCGTAGGCTACTTTTCTAAAGTTTCACTTCTGCCGTGTGTGAATTGCACACACACTTTTTTTAATTATCACCATCTTACAAAACATAGGTAGGTATGCTGAAGGATCTGGGATGGCTCCATGATCTTTTTGCATAAGTATGCCAAGAAAACCTTTCAACCTAAATTATCATCAACCCATTGCAATGACTCCTGAAGTAACGTTTTGGCCAACACACAGGTCAAGTCAAGATTGGCAGAAAAAAGGCCACGTAAAAATTATTACTAAAGTGTATCGCAATCACCTCTGATTGATGCTACTTAGCATAGCACTCTCCCGTTATTAGCCAAAATCCATGGTCCCAGCAAGAATACCATATTATATTATTCAGCCAATCATAACAATTGTGACTGTAACAATGAATGATGCAGATTTTACATAATAAGGCTACCGACCATTTTGTAGCTAACATAAAGAGGTTACGACTTACGACCAACAGAACAGAGTGAACGAGCATGGAACACGTAGAGAGTCTTCTTTTGTTTACACAAAAGCTGAGGGCATAAATCATGTGAAACCTTCAATCGTCTCCGGCTCCATTACAAATGCAGACACCTATCCGAGCCCCGTGAAACCGCTGATTGCGTTACGATGTTCCCCTTCGCTCGAATTTGCGTAGTGGCACAGAGCAATTTATCACTTAGACGTAGGACGACCGGCGGGTGATGTATCGCTGTACCTTAGTCGATAACCAGTCACCAGTAACCCTAGGCTTCCGATTATATTGGCTACCTTTCTCAAGTCTCAAGATTGTTTGATCGGGCTAGGCACTTAAGATTTGTTACAGAGATTTGACACTGGCAAAGCTCGTATATATCACCAAAGTATTAGAGAATCAGAATCAGAATCTATTGGATGATAGACATTATATTACAAAGATGGTACAAAAGATAAAAAGACAAGTGTATTACCATTGTCATGGCGTGCAATACTTAAAAAAAGTGTGTGTGTGTGCAATTCATACACGGCAGAAGTGAAACTTCAGAAAAGTAGCCTACGAGAGAATGAGATAAATATAACTTGTATTTATTCTCTCGCAGCCTTAATCCTATTATGAATATGTTTGTCTCTTTTTGGTGTCGCTTTTTTGTTTCATCGAATTTTCGAATCACAACGATTCTAAAGAAGTTTCACTTCAATAGATGTAACAAATCACGGTAATTAATTAGATAAATGACGGGCGTCGTCTGAGGGAAAGGGGCTGCGACCCACGTTCTGGTTCCTACCTGGTTCAAAGGTTATCCATCGCCATTCAGCGTGGCAATGCTGCAAGCTTGATGGGTACCTTTGGCCCAGGGGCAACCAGGGGTGGTCTTTTTGATTAGGGGTTTATTTTTATTTTTATTTTATTGTTAGTAGGTATTATATAAGGATTTGTTTTAAATTTATTTTATAGTTAGTTTAATATTTAGTTTTAAGCATTTTAATGTTGTGTTAAGTTTTAAAGATGATTAAAATAATACTATTAGATAAATAGGTGGACAATGAAAATTCTTGAAATACTAACTAAATAGAGCTGCAGTGTCACGATCACTACCACCTTTTCTGGCTGAAACTCTGGCGCTATTGGTGTAATAAAGCGTACAGTTGCAGCAGGAATACTATAAATTCAGCCAATCGTGACTGAAGTGATATGATAATCTTATTTTTTGTACAAAAAAGTCAATGGTCCAAGATCCCGCGACGATCAGACCTTCATTATTTTTTTAAAGCTGAAAGGTTTTCTATGTATGTCTCTAATAGAGGTATAAGCGATCCCCGACTATGAAGTTTGGATCGCGGTCGTCGCCTACCGGGTCCAATTGTAAATCTAAACCATCCCGGGACCCGTTCAAACACACAAAAAATATAACACTTTATCCAGCCATTTTCGAGTTTTACGAGGCTATTTGAACGCACGGTAATTGATGAAAGTGTAGAAAAATCATTGAAATAGAAATGAACTTACTCTGTGTCTGTTTTCGGGAATAATCGGATCCTTGAGACGAATGTATCCATATGTCAAACTGATGAAATACAAGCAGTTGGATATTAAGAAGATCCCATAGTATCCAATCTGTTGCAGGAGAATCCCACTCAGAGACATTCCCAAGGGGATCCCCAGCGACATACATAAGTTAGCCACTCCCACTCTAAATGTCCTCATTTCTTTAGTCGTCACGTCACCAATATAGCTGAATACACCAACGCAAACTGTTATCCATCCGCCGGTAAGCGAGGGAAACAAGTCGGAGAGGGCCGTTATCTCCAGAGGGAGTTCGTAGAAGAAGTATGTGTTTAACATGAAGCTCGTGACGCACAACACCTCACCGACTATCGGCAGTAGGATGCAGGCTTTCCTCTTCCCCGTCTTGTCGCTCCAGGAACCGACAAATAGAACAAGTATACAGGGGAATAGTGTCTGCACGATATTCTTCCACGCCTGCACCGATGCTGTGAGCTTCTGCACCTCCGATTCCTCCATCGTGTAGTTCTCAGTCTGCCGCCTGTTCAACGCCGAACAAACTTCATCGCTGTACCCTAAATTCACCCTACAAGCTTTCTCCAAATTTAAGTTCTGAATGGCCAAACCAGAAAACACATTGGACATTATGTAGCACGCAATAATCGGTTCCACGGTTATATTGGACCTTATCTGTATCAATTTTTCTCTAACAGTTATCCTCTTCTTTGGCTCCTTGGTTTCCCCGGAAGCTTTTTCAGCTCCTACGGTGATTCCGTTCATTTTTTCGTCAATATTGTCAGTATCAAATTGACTTATGGAGATTTATATGTTCGGAGTTTGTTTTTTCTCATATTGTCGGTTAATGAAAGTTAGCATTTGTCCAGGAGTTTCAAAGCGTCACCGTACGCTTCATTTCCGTGGGAATTCCTTTTGTTTTTGGTTCTTAAGGACAGTTATGTGCCCCGGGGCAGACGGCAGACTGGAAGATCTTCTTGTCTTAAGTAGAATGAACGGATACGCGTTCGAGTGGAGTCATTTACCAATTTGTTGGTACAGTGTCGCCTCAGATCGGCAGTGTTCGCGACACTGCGTGGACGGGCGTCACAACCTTGCTCTCAGATACCGTTTATCCCATTAGACCAATGCCTGTCATTATAGCGAAATAGTGGGTACGTCTGTGTCATTAGTACACGGTCAAGGTACGCTTTAGTGGGCGGATGGTGTTGAAGCGTCCAGGTTCGCGATTTCAGACGGATTCTTGACTCTTAATGGTAATTCCAAACTCGATAGTTGCTCTTTTTATTTTGAAGGCATCATGTAATAAAAAGGAAAAACTGACTGACTGACTAATCTACATAGCGCAAACTTCTGGGTCCGGATACTTGTGATTTAGCACGTATCGTTATTCTATAATTTATGTAAATTCTTAAAAAAGCTACATTATGATAGAGATAGATAGAAAGGATTAGAAAATATGCATCGGGATCTTTAAAAACCTTAATCCACGTGGACACTGAGAAGTGTGAGTGAAACAGGTGAAAGCTGAGACTGCAAAATGGCAGGAAAAATATTAGACCGGAGGTCTGTCGGTAAATGTAGGTACTAGATTATTTTGTTTGATTTTTAGATAATTACTGGCAAAATTGGCTTACCTATAGGTAGTACAAAAACTCTAGGCTAAGAGATTTTTCCACCTCTAATCTCCTTTCATATAGGTTGCAGGAAGAGATCACTCTTAGTGATTAAGGCTGCCTATGCACCGTAACAAGTTGTAAATTTTGTCACGATTTGTGTTACCTCTGTTCTATTAATCTGTGTGTGTGTGTGTGTGTAATAAAGTGTTTTACTTACTTACTTCTCGCTAGACAGATTCATGTAAATATCTGAATAAATAAATGTCATTTTTCTTCCCCAAATCGACGCAGAGCTTCAGGAAAAAGATAATGTTTCATGAAGCTAAAACGACTTAATTCCGAGCGTTCACAAAAGCAATTAAAACGCCATACGTCAGAGCTTGACGTACTGAATACGGGGCATCTGATACGTTTTTATCTTCGTGATTTAATACCACCATTAAATCTGTATAAAAATCATAGATTCCCCTTTTTGTTCTCATGCAAATGGCTCGTATTTTATTGCGTGGCTACATGAATGGTATGAATAAATGTTTTCATAAAGGTGAACAGTTTAATATCTCGAAATTGGAACGCAAAAATAAATCGCGGACAATGGGATGGCGAGGTTTTTATTACAAGCTTTTAATACAATGCTAGTTTAGGTCAAATCTTGCAAGTTGATTTTTAACCCATTTTTACTGGCATGAATTAAAAAACGAATATTAAAGATACCTAGCCATATTTTAGTCGGTTAATAAAAATCTAGATATGCAACCAGGGGAATCCATACTATCATACTAATATTATAAATGCGAAAGTGTGTTTGTTTGTTGGTTTATTGGTTTGTTGGTTTGTTGGTTTGTTGGTTTGTTGGTTTGTAGGTTTGTTGGTTTGACCTTCAATCACGTCGCAACGGATCAACGTGATTTTTGGCATGGGTATAGTTGAGGACCTGGAGAGTAACATAGGTTACTTTTCATCCCGGAAAATTAAGGAGTTCCCGCGGGAATCAAAAAAATGTAAACCACGCGGACGATGTCGCGGGCATCAGCTAGTCATACTAATATGCTAATAATAATATTATAAATGCGAAAGTGCGTCTGTCTGTCTGCCTGTCTGCTACGCTTTCACGGCTCATCTGTTTAACCGATTTTGATGAAATTTGGTACACGGATAGGTTGTATCCCGGAAAATTCAAGGGTTCCCACGGGAATCAAAATAAATTATCTCTTTGTCGACACTGTTGACAGATGGGCCTTGAAAGCAGAGCAGATAAACAAACAGACAGACATACTCCCGCATTTATAATATTAGTATAGATATAAACAATAACGCAATACGAGCAATAGGAATGTTTAAATGAATTGCTATTAATTTCCTTGCTTGCCCTTATGTTGTACGCTACCCATGAATTGTTTGACAGCCGGACCGTTCCTGTTTTAAGAAATCATTTTTTTTTAAACGCACACTTTTACGCGCTTCTACTATAATAGCTCCCACATACACCTAAGCTAACATAATATAAAACGTTGAAGGTAAGAAGATTGCTGGAACACACGATATTATTTAACTTGTTCATCTTTCATTCATTTTGTCTTTAATAACTATTTTGAAAAACTCGATTTAAAAAAAAATTGGTAGAGTTAGTCTAGTCTTAGACCACAACACTCACGATGTAATCAGGACGGATCCAATGAAAGCCAGCCGTGTGGAAAACCCACATCATTTGCCCAACTATCCGGAATAATGGTATAACCTGCAATTAATTGGCTAGTTGAGTGCTCAAATATTCTATGTCCGTTACTTATATACAATATAGGCGTTTATGAACGCTCTACTGAGGCATTTCGGGATCAAAAATTAGTAAAAAGATTTTTGTACATGGCGGAATGATGCGTTGAACGAAAGTACCGGGCCAATGAGTACTTACAGCCTTAGCCGCGCACTGGCTAGCAACAGTTGCGAATTGAATGCATTCAAAACTAATATCCAGCGTCCGCACACCTCCCTCGCACGCTTGCAAATTGATGTCGTCATCTTTCAAACGATTATCGATAATTAATAGTAGTTGTAGAGTAGATGAAACGCAGTTCTCACTGCTCTAAATATATTCAATTCGTGCGCGTACAGTGATGATAAATCAAGCCTTACCCATTGGCGACGCCACGCGATACGACGCTATAGAAGATGGCAGACGTATCTACGCGATAACTTAAGTCACGTGAAAGGTCAGCTACTGTTTGATACTGTCGCGTCGCATCGTGTCGCGTTGCGGCGTTTGTCGCTTACCTGGGACAACGGGTTAATCACTTTCTATGCGGCTTCTAACTGTGGGTACCCAAAACTAAAGTTTTAATCAGGACACTTCCAATGAAAGCCAGCCTTGTGGAAGCCTTACATTACATATTTGCCCAGATTTCCGGAATACCTAATGTTATAACCTACAATTAATTGGGTACTCGAGTGCTCAAGTATATACTTGATTCGTTACTTAGATACAATAGTGGTGCTTAGAGAGGAGATCAGAACACAATTGATTAAATTCTTTCATTTCAACAACTCACAAAAACTCCAATAAAAACAAAAATATTATCAAATAATTTGTGTTCCTACCGACTGCTGCTTGCTGCTGCTGCAATATGGTTTGCTTTATTGTATAACTAGTGGGCCTGGCAGGCGTTTACCTGCCCTGCCCGACAGCGCCGCCTACCGGGTCCAGTTATAAATTGCACGGGTCCGGGTCTAAACCATCCCGGGACCCGTTCAAACACACAAAAAAGATCACAATTTATACAGCCATTTTCGAGTTTTACGAGACTATTTAAACGCTCGGTAATTGACGATGAAAATGTAGAAAAATCATTGAAATAGAAATAAACTTACTCTGTGTCTGTTTTCGAGAATAATCGGATCCTTGAGACGAATGTATCCATATGTCAAACTGATGAAATACAAGCAGTTGGATATTAAGAAGATCCCATAGTATCCAATCTGTTGCAGAAGAATCCCACTCAGAGACATTCCCAAGGGGATCCCCAGCGACATACATAATTGAGCCACTCCCACTCTAAATGTCCTCATTTCTTTAGTCGTCACGTCACCAATATAGCTGAATACACCAACGCAAACTGTTATCCATCCGCCGGTAAGCGAGGGAAACAAGTCGGAGAGGGCCGTGATCTCCAGAGGGAGTTCGTAGAAGAAGTATGTGTTTAACATGAAGCTCGTGACGCACAACACCTCCCCGACTATCGGCAGTAGGATGCAGGCTTTCCTCTTCCCCGTTTTGTCACTCCAGGAACCGACAAATAGAACAAGTATGCAGGGAAATAGTGTCTGCACGATATTCTTCCATGCCTGCACCGATGCTGTGAGCTTCTGCACTTCCGATTCCTCCATCGTGTAGTTCTCAGTCTGCCGCCTGTTCAACGCAGAACAAACTTCATCGCTGTACTCTAAATTCACCCTACAAGCTTTCTCCAAATTTAAGTTCTGAATGGCCAAGCTGGAAAACACATTGGACATTATGTAGCACGCAATAATCGGTTCCACTGTTATATTGGACCTTATCTGTATCAATTTTTCTTTAACAGTTATCCTCTTCTTTGGTTCCTTGGTCTCCCCGGAAGCTTTTTCAGCTCCTACGCTGATTCCGTTCATTTTTTCGTCAATATTGTCAGTATCAAATTGACATATGGAGATTTATATGTTCGGAGTTTGTTTTTTCTCATATTGTCGGTTGATGCAAGAGAGCATTTGTCCAGGAGTTTCAAAGCGTCCCCGTACGCTTCATTTCCGTGGGAATTATTTTTGTTTTTGGTTCTTAAGGACAGTTATGTGCCCCGGGGTAGACGGCAGACTGGAGTATCTTCTTTTCTTAAGTAGAATGAACGGATACGCATTCGAGTGGAGTCATTTACCAATTTGTTGGTACAGTGTCGCCTCAGATCGGCAGTGTTCGCGACACTGCGTGGACGGGCGTCACAACCTTGCTCTCAGATACCGTTTATTCCCATTAGAGTTAGACTAATGCCTGTCATTATAGCGAAATAGTGGGTACGTCTGTGTCATTAGTACACAGTCAAGGTACGCTTTAGTGGGCGGATGAAGTTAAAGCGTCCTGGTTCGCGATTTCAGACGGATTCCTCACTTTTAGTAGCACCAAGATCGAGCTGGAATCAAAGTCGATAGGTGCTCTTTGAAGCATACAGGTTCTATTCATTTGAAGCCATCTATGTATTTACGAGAGGCTGACTGACTGACTGAACTTAGACTTTTAAAAACTTAATTACTAGTGGTTCGCCGCGAACTGAGACCTCGCGATGTCCATAAACTTACAGAGCGCCATCTATGTGAAGTTCTGTTAAAAATAGTGAAGCTAAAATTAAATAATTTCGTTTCCTTAGAATATTTATCTAATTTTAGTATTTGTTGTTCAAGTACAGGATTTAATTCAAATAAGTGATCAAGTTTCAGGCTCAGCCTTTTCTTTTTAAGCACAATCGAATAAATTTGTACAGAGCGCCATCTATTGACAACATTGTGAAGTTTGTTAAAAATACGTATGCTCATTAAAAATTAAATAATTTCGTTTCCTTATAATATTTATCTAATTTTAGTATTTGTTGTTCAAGTACAGGATATAATTCAAATAATTAATCAAGTTTCAGGCTCAGCCTTTCAGAAAATTGGGAGTTCTGAGGTCATCTTTGGACGTCAGAAAATCACCACTTTGAAAGCCCCCCATTTCGTCAATTTTAGGGGAAAAATTAAAAAAAAAATATTTTTGGACTCCGTTCCTCATTATCTTTAAAATGATATACCGCAACCCTATGTAATGCTATAAAAAATATTTTACTTCGCATTCGCTTCTATGAGAGCCCCCCTGAAATAAAGATTTTTATAACTTTTTAAGCCATATTCGGCGGGAGGCCATCGGTTTACATAGTATATTTAAATTTGAAGTAATTACGTTCAGTAATTCAGAAGTTATAAGGCTCTGACAGACGGACGGACGGACGGACGGACGGACGGACGGACGGACAAGTGCCAATTCACCCAAGTAGACTCAGAGACCTTCGCTTCGCTCGGTCAATAAACGTGGACGCAGAGAATTAATGTGAATGAAAGCTAAGTGCAAAATGGCGGAAAATTAAAAAAAAATAGGTTGGGTAAATGCTACTAGACTAGGGGTAACGTGAAAATTTCTTTTTGTCGTATTATAAGATTCTGGCAACATTGGCGTACTTAGGTATAGGTACAAAAACTCAAAGCTAAGAGGTTTTACAAACGCCAGTACTTGCAGTATTTATTGTCTCAGCGCGCCTGCCGGCTTGTTGCCGCGTGTCTCGCTTACCTAGGACAACGGGTTAATCGCTTTCTATGCGGCTTCTAACTGTGGGTACCCAAAATTAAAGTTTTAATCAGGACACTTCCAATAAAAGCTAGCCATGTGGAAGCCTTACATTATTTGCCCAGATATCCGGAATAGTTAACCTGCAATTAATTGGCTACTCGAGTGCTCAAGTATACTTGATTCGTTACTCAGATACAATAAGAGGTCCTTAGAGAGGAGATCAGCTTACTTACTGATTTACTCAGCACATTTTGAGAAATATTTATTTTTAAATAAACATTTGGGAAGGAACTGCAGGACCCTAAGATACGGGTCCTCCTAGTTTGGGGGCCAGAAACCTGGAACACACTGTATTTTAGTACTTAAATTAATTTGATTAATAGAGATTTCTATTTCTATTTCTAATAAGCCAGTCATTTCGAGGTCAAAGTTTGGTAAAAATTTAGCAATTTTCGCGCCGGTGGTCATATGGAAATGGAAAGTACCTGTTTCGATTTGGAAAATAATTTAGATTAGTTTCTTGACGTCACATTTCAAAATCTTATACGTATCTAAGTGTTAAAATTCCAAATATGAACTATTAACGAAAAACTTAAAAATATTTCCAAGTTTTGTTAATTTTTTCAAAAGTTTGATTTGATGTTGATTATATTAAAAAATAATTTAAATGGAAATAAAGGAATTTCCGAAGTACTGTTTAAATTTAATAATTTCTAGATGTAAAATTGTAAGATATGTGACGTCACACTAGGGAGGCGGGCCTCACAAATGTGCCCAACTGTGACAAGGACGGGGGGAGGGGTGAAAACATCACGAAATTAGTGTGACATACTTTATGGATGACCCCTATTATGTAAAACCTGCATCTGCATATTATGATTGGCTGAATTTATGGTACTTTTGCTGCGACAATAGATTTAGATTTTAAGCCAATAGCGGAAAAGTGTTAACCAATTAAGTAGAGGTGCGGTGATTGCGATCGTAGTACAAAAGCAATCTTTTTTTTTGTATGAAAGCAGGACAGTTCCAATGAAAGCCATTCGTGTGGAAAACCCACATCATTTGCCCAACTATCCGGAATAATGTTATAACCTGCAATTAATTGGCTAGTTGAGTGCTCATATATTCTTGATCCGTTACTTAGATACAATAGAGGCGTTTATGATACACAGATAATAAAAAGTTTATGAGGACTCTATCTTCTATACTTATAATAAAACTGTAACAGGTCCAATTCTGTACATTGAAGATATTTTGAAAATTTTTTTTGGAGGGCACTCATTATTCGATACTGAAGCCAAATCTGTAATTTTTTTCATTTTTGTCTGTCTGTCTGTCTGTCTGTCTGTATCTTGGCCGCGCATCACGCCGAAACTACTGAATGAATTCAAACGAAACTTGGCACGATTTGAGCCCATACTACGAGGTAGGACACAGGATACTATTTATCCCGAAATTCTACCCCCGAAGGGGTGAAATAGGGGTTGAAAGTTTGTATGAAAGTCCTTAATTTCTCAAGTTATAGCCATGAAACTTGATATATGAGCTGCGGGTTGAAAATGAAAACATATGTGTTTCACAGTTTTTCAAAATTCCACCCCCGAAGGGGTGAAATAGGGGTTGAGAGTTTGTATGAAAATCCTTAATTTCTCATGTTATAGCCATGAAACTTGATATATGAGCTGCGGGTTGAAAATGAAAACATATGTGTTTCACAGTTTTTCAAAATTCCACCCCCGAAGGGGTGAAATAGGGGTTGAGAGTTTGTATGAAAATCCTTAATTTCTCATGTTATAGTCATGAAACTTGATATATGAGCTGCGGGTTGAAAATAAAAACAAATGTGTTTCACAGTTTTTCAAAATTCCATCCCCGAAGGGGTGAAATAGGGGTTGAGAGTTTGTATGAAAATCCTTAATTTCTCAAGTTATAGCCATGAAACAGCATTTGGGCTTTCGTTAAATTATGAAGATACCGTGGGATAGTAATATAGGCTACTTTTTATCCTGGAAAATTAACTGAAAAACTTATTCCACGCGGACGAAGTCGCGGGCATCAGCTATAAAGAATATACATACATATTACATACATACATACATAGGCTACTTTTTATCCCGGAAAATTAATGAGTTCCCCCGGGAATCGAAAAAACTTAGTCCACGCGGACGAAGTCGCGGGCATCAGCTAGTACTTAATAAGAGTCATTTCGGGATCACAGTTTCGTAAAAAAAATATGTTAAAATAGTACTACGTATTCAACCGTAATTTGTTAAAGTAGGTACCCATCCGTAATAATTACTTACAGCCTAAACCGTTCAAGCTAGATCTTTAATAATCATGATAACTAAGTAAATCAAGTTAACGGCCTTCTATGTGGCTTCTTACCATTGATGTAGAATTTTAGTACCTATACTTAATCTATTTCAATGCTTCTTACACTAATTTTCCATACTAATATTACAAATGCGAATGTGTGTTTGTCTGTTTGTCTGCTACGCTTTAACCGCCCGTCTTTTAAACCGATTTTTGGTATAGATGTAGGTTAAATCCCGGGGAAAGGGATATGCTTTTTTATTCAGGAAAATTAAGGAGTTCCTCCGGAAATTAAAGTAACTTAATCCACGCGGACGAAGTCGCGGGCATGCTAGTTAGAAAATTAAAAAACCGGAACTTATTTTCAAATGACTGCGAGAATGAAAGGTACAATTATTTGTATAATATTATGGTTTTAAATCTTATAAGCCCCTAATAAAAAGCACTTGGGTACTCAACCAGCGATTAATTCCGTTTACGTGCTCTGGGCTATGAACTGCTTATGAAATTAATAAATTATTTCAAACGGTTAGGCAGGGCATAAGTGGGTGTACAAATTATAAGCAATCCATATTATTACTAATTATATTATTACTACATGATACCCGCGACTTCGTACGCGTGGATCATGATTTTATGATTCCCACGGAAACTCCTAAATTTCCCGGGATAAAAAGTATGCCCTTCCTAGTAAAGCCTATGTCCTTCCCCGGGATCCAACCTATCCCTGTACCAAATTTCAGCAAAATCGGTTGAACAGATGGGGCGTGAAAGCGTAGCAGACAGACGGACAGACAGACAGGCACACTTTCGCATTTATAATATTAGTAATATTATGGATGATACGCGAATTACAAGACTGTTTATATTTCGTATTATGTATTATTATACTAATGTATTATACCTAACACTGTATCTTGTAATTTTTGTTTTATTTATTTGTCTAGTACGTACCTAAGTAATTAATTAGTATTAAGTTCGTACAGTAATTTGTTTTATGTTATTAATCATATCAAACACGTTTTTTTAAAGAACTTTGTATTTTGAGAACTTTGTAATAATTCTATTTAGTTTTTAAATTAAGGAATAATAAAGGCTTTTTTATTTTTTTATTTTATTTATATTTCGTATCTAAGTTTCTCATATAAGCGACTTTCGTGAGTAAAAATTACAAGTGTTATCGTAGCCTAAGGTTTACTGCTGGTCTATAATACCCGTAGAGAACAATTCTCAAATTGTAACTAGTAAGCATCGATTTACCAACTATAGTAAGCATAATATCTCATATCGTCCATCAGAAGGTCAGTCCGTAAAGCATGTTTATGGCCTGAGGCCTCGCAAATTGCGATTGTTTCCCCTTCCGCTGCGGCACTTAACGGCCGACTATACTAACTATGTCAATAAATGTGAATAGGTTATGTTATACATAGTTAGCGCCAAACAAATAGACTTCTCTGAGCTGCAGGGCTAGCATGGGCCGGGGATAAAAATTTTATCCCCCGATTTTATCCACTGACAAGAGATAAATTAACTTATCCACTTCTCAGAGCACGGCAACAGGGGAGAGGGGAAGTTTATTCCCGGTTGACATTTCACGGGGACTCGGGGGACTATTTATCCACCGTTATTTAGCGTTTTTATTTATTTATTTAGGAATAAAAATTTTATCCTTTCCTCGGGGAGAAAATTGTCTCGGCCCATGCTAGGGGGGCTGAGGTGCGAGTGCTTGTTTGCTTTGCGCAGCTCTTATATAAACTGTCGAAGTCAACGTACAGACCGCGCGCGAGGTCCGAGGATTCTTGAGGAATGTTGACGTAATGAGATAGAGTTGTGATTTAGTCGATATTACGTTACCAATACTAACACATCTTTAGTATCTGTGCGCGTGCATTGAATTAATTATGAAATAAAAAGTCTATGAGGATAGTATGTGCAATAAGGAAGAAAAAACAAATTGTATCATAAAATTTAATTATAATGAACTGTACAAAATGAACATAAAATCTAATTAATAATCAGCACTTTAAATAATTTAAAAATTAAACAGCTATTTGCACACACAAATAAACTTTTAAGTTTAGTACTATCTAAAGTACAATTATATACTAGTATGGCGCGTGGCTGCGCGGCCCACTAAAGCGGACCGCGTATAGGGGCGCGTGGCCCACTGTCTACTTACTCGCTGTCCTACTATCCTGCCCCCCGATTATGTAAGAATGGCCGATCAAATCGTCAAAGTTCGGCGTCAAAGTAAAATAAACCATAACAGCATTAAATTAGAGCTCAATTTCGTGTATAACAATGGGGCTGATTCTGTAGTGCACAATCTCTAAACTAAACTAAAATTAGAGCATTACAAATATTGCTAACCCTTTCTTAATACTCCCTAAGGAAAGGGACAGAACTACATAATATAAAGCTGCCATTTTAGTTTAGTTTAGCCCCACTACTATCGCAAAATTAAAAACAGGACTCGATAAAGCGTACTCTCGCGTCCAGACGGCACTAGTATGGGAGCGTGCGGGGTATGAAGCGACGGTCGGGCGCGGTTCGCACCCGCCCGCTACCTCAGCCCCCGATTCCTAAGAGCTCGCGTGCGGACTATACATACTAAACGCGAAAATATTATGCTGTTGCGACGCGTTTTGCGGTCAACTTCAGACGCGATTGAATGATTGGCGCGAGCTATACCTACCTAACACTCTTTTGCATAGCTGCGGTCCAAATACCAACAAAACCTACGAGTATTGACGATTTTCCAGCAGGGCTAGCATGGGCCGGAGATAAAAAATTTATCCCCCGATTTTATCCACTGAGAAGAGATAAAATTAACTTATCCACTTCTCAGAACACGGCAACAGGGGAGAGGAGAAGTTTATCCCCGTTTGACATTTCACGGGGACTCGGGGGACTAATTTTATCCACCGTTATATTTAGCGTTTTTATTGATTTATTTAGGAATAAATTTTTTATCCTTTCCTCGGGGAGAAAATTGTCTCGGCCCATGCTAGGGGGGCTGGCCCAGGGATGAGCGCTTAAATTTCTTTTTGTGGCGCTCGTGTTCGAGTAAAAGCCGATACGAGCTCTCAGAAAAATACGCTAATCTGAAACCACCCTTATACACTTCAATTGCGAATTAATTCATGAATTGCAGGTTTCGGCGCGCATCGCCCGCGGCGGCATGGATTAGGCTTGTCATAGCCGTGCATGTGCTCCTGACAAACCAGCGCGATTGCATGCCCCGCCACAGGCCAAACAACCCTCCGTGGCTGTAGCAATGATTTACTGATTTTAACCGTAAGCTGCCTTCAAATTGTAGCCCGTTGTAATAACGTTGTGGGTATTCTATATCTGAAATTAGAAATTCTATGAAATGATGCCCTCGACTTTATCCGCGTGGATTAAGGAGTTTTGAAGTGAAAACTTCTTTAGCCGCGTTGAGCACTTTTTGGTAGGGGGTAAACTTGTGGATTCGCGTCACCGACACCTCGCTGCCCCATGCTTGCGTTGTTACGAAGACAAAAGGTCTTAAATATAAATATACTACATTCGTAATTAAACTTTAATGCCTTAGTTTTAAGGTTTATATTTTAATAATTTTTTTATTTATTCTAAATATGTATACGTTTATACTTCTATTGGCAGTCCCTATGACTGCCAATTTTTTTGGTCCCCCGGGAACTCGCCCTGGATGCAACATAACTTAAAAGACCTGGTCAAAATCTGTTGATAAGATGGTTCGGGAAAGCGTAGCAGACAGACAGAAACACTTTCGCATTTATTTGATCTGTATTTATAACAATTTTATTTTTTAATAAAATTACTATTGGATTGGTCCGCAAATAATTATTTGCACGGAACCATAAAACGTCCTAAATAGTTCGTCTGTGCATAAATAAATTGGCCTAACTAATCCACACTACTTTCTTTCGTAATATGCTAAACACGTACTGCCAGCAGAAACAAATTTCAGGACACGAAAGCCAATTTGGTTACCCGGTCACCCTTCGCCAGTTACCCTGAAAAGGTGCGAGTATAATCGGCCTCTTTTTATTCGGGTCGGACCTCATCAATTAGTAACACGTGCTTCGAGTTTACCTTCAACACAAAATAGGGAATTTTCGTAAACTTAGGTAAGTATGCCTCGGTTAAACTATGATATTTTATCGCTGTACTTATAATAAAACTGTAACAGGTCCAATTCTGTACATTGAAGATATTTTGAAAATTTTTTTTGAAGGGCACTCATTATTCGATACTGAAGTCAAATCTGTAATTTTTTTCATTTTTGTCTGTCTGTCTGTCTGTCTGTCTGTCTGTATCTTGGCCGCGCATCACGCCGAAACTACTGAATGAATTCAAACGAAACTTGGCACGATTTGAGCCCATACTACGAGGTAGGACATAGGATACATTTTATCCCGAAATTCTACCCCCGAAGGGGTGAAATAGGGGTTGAAAGTTTGTATGAAAGTCCTTAATTTCTCAAGTTATAGCCATGAAACTTGATATATGAGCTGCGGGTTGAAAATGAAAACATATGTGTTTCATAGTTTATCAAAATTCCACCCCCGAAGGGGTGAAATAGGGGTTGAGAGTTTGTATGAAAATCCTTAATTTCTCAAGTTATAGCCATGAAACAGCATTTGGGCTTTCGTTAAAATATGAAGAAGTACATGTTTCACCATTATAGGGCATAGGCTACTTTTTATCCCGGAAAATTAATGAGTTCCCGCGGGAATCGAAAAAACTTAGTCCACGCGGACGAAGTCGCGGGCATCAGCTTTTGAAATAAAATTATCATCATCATCGACTAATCGTAGATTAAGTATGCCTCGGTTCTAACTCAAACTCAAAACATATTTATTCAAAATAGGTGCCTACAAAGTACACCTTCTGAACGTCATGCTTACAAAGTATAAGACGTGATGGTGATAATTAACTACGGTATCTTAAAACTAAAGCTACTAGGGTTCCAAACTCGCCCTGGGCTCCCTCCTTTTCTTCCTCTTAAAGGGTCTTGCTCTTTGGGAAAATATTTGGGATTTATCATTGAACTACCACTTAATGAGGATTTCTCAATATAGGATGGTTCACTATAGGCTCGAGGCCTGGGACATACCGCCAATCAGTCCTGCATCTAGAACTATCAAAATTCCTTCGAAAAAATAGGCAGATTATCTCTGTTTGTAATATGTCTCGTTAAGGTGGGCGTGTAAATAACTGGTCCTCTAGGGTTGGAATCTGGACGTAGGGAAAGAGTTATGGTGGACAAATCTCATACATAATTCCTTATGGGACAACGTCATCTCATAACGAAATACATCTTTAATATGTGCCGTATTTCGTCGGAGCATGAAATTTTAATACCGGACCCTCGTTCCACCACTATAAATAATACTACGACAGCTACAGATATGTAGGTAGGTACTAGGTACGAATTGCGATATAGTCCAGGCAAATTAGTTAAATAATAGCACGAATCTCGGAATGAGAGATAGTCAGCTAAGTATAAACTTGTATAAATCTTTATTTTGGCACCCTAAAACTTGTCTCAAAACCTACAATTATCGTAGGGTGTCGGCGTCTACAGATATTCCAAGGTCAAAGGTCAAAAAATCGTTTTTTTACATATTTATTGCAAATATCTCGTTTCCTACGGGTTTTATGCTATTTGTATTTATTATAAAAATTGTAGAAGATTAGATTCTCTACAACTTTTGTTTAATCATTTTTTTCATATCTTGAACCATTTTCGAGATAGAGGGCAGAGGGCGCGTAGTTACAATGTACAAAATTGTATGGATTGCATATTCGAACATTCATTTGAAACTAGCTGATGCCCGCGACTTCGTCCGCGTGGATTGAGGTTTTTCGGTTCCCGCGGGAACTCTTTAATTTTCCGGGATAAAAAGTAGCCTATGTGCTATTCCAGACTATAATCTATCTCTGTGCCAAATTTCATCCAGATCCGTTCATCCGTTGGAGCGTGATTGAGTAACAAACATACATTCATACATCCAAACTTTCGCATTTATAATATTTATTTGATGAACTAATTCGAACCCCTAAGTATTTAGTCCTGCTTAAATGCCTCCCAACCGCTCCTCAACCACAGAGTCAGTTCTACCACAGATGGTTACCGTTAACAGCTTTAAATAATCCACTTTGTATCAGTCAGGATTCTTTGAGTTTTTACCAATAAGACATACCTTAATCTTTATAAAGGTAATAAGAATACTGAGTTGTGCCATCCACTTTGCTTGGGTATGTAAGTAGATAACTAACGATGAAATTCTGTTGTATAACTGGCCCTAGAAGTGCATAATGAGTAAAGATTTGTTGTGGTAGGTACTCTTGTTTGGAAGTTACTACGGAAAAGATAAACATTATACAAAATAGCTCTCTGACATGATGCAATTAAATCACACCTAACTTTTCGTGGTCGGGTTAAAAGTCCAGTTGTTAATAGACTCGGCCAGCTTCGGTTTACTGCAGAGTTTTTGCAAGATAATTAATGGGAGTTTCGAACACAGCCCGAAAAGTGAATTTAAGCGAGGTTTTATACGGGGTCGTTAAAATTCTATACACTTACTATTTCTTATTATAGTGGTGAAGTTTGTCTTTGGAAAATGGCAACTGTGAAATAAGTTAACGTTAATTAACTCTCTACGAGCAAAGATTCCATTTAAATATAATTAATATCTTTGCCACAGTCTAACGGAGTTTAAACTTTAAACGATATAGTAACCTGCAATGATGTTTTTTTTACTTTTTAGGGTTTCTTACCATAAACGGATCACTACTTAATTCGCTGTGCCGTGTCTGATCGTCTTTCCTTTTTTTTCTCAGGTACACGTGAGACAAGTTCATGTTGAAATGAATACCAAATCGGTCTACGTTGTTAAAATAGGTACTTATACCTACCCATACGGTCTCTTGGAGCTGAAGAAAATCAAGTTTGGGCCAGTAGCCCTCATCGATGATTATGGTAAACGTTTTTGACCACCTTAAAAAGTCAGACTTCTACTTTTGTTAAACATAATCAAATTTTAGTATAGATGTCAGACATGTGCAACTTACTTAGCTTTTTGGTGGTGGTGGTGGTGGTGGTAACGAACCATAACCATCAATGGTGCAATCGACCCTAATACTCGTATGTCTACGCAACATAGAGATAATATTTCTATGCTACGCAATCTCTAACGCAACAATAAAATCTACCGGTTTTGGGGATAACTACCCACAATAAATAAAAGATCATTGGGGATACCCGACCAAGTAGACGAAATCCATTAACAAGATATCGGCAGCATTTCGTGCAGGCTAGTCAGATTCAGATGCGTACGCCCAGAAAAGCCCTATTATGTAGGGGGAGTCCGGGAGAGTCCCGTCTTCCACTAAAATGCTCATGAATCTTTCTATACTTACAAATCGCTATTTTCTATAAATTGTATCTTAAGCTGCATTATTTTGCTATATTTTCTCTTAATAAAGTTTGATACATCATTAATAGCTTATGAGTAATAATTTCTACCAAAGTGACATTCGGCTAATATCTCCCGCCTGGTGGGAGACTTAAGGGCAGTCAAGGGCTAACTTGTAGTGGATTAAAAAAAAAACCCCCCGTAGGCAGCCTATACCCGGGTTTAAAAATATGCAAAATAATCATTACAAATTATAATTCTATAAAGAAATTTAATCATAAAGATATGGCACATAGTACTAAGTAGTAAATGAGAACACGAGGATACTTTGGAGATTCTATGCAGAGCAGTGGATATTACCCACCTACTAGGTAAACTCTCCGGACTCCCCCTACCTAACTTAAATCCTCGTATAAATAAACAAGTTCGTGCCTTTCTCCCGTGCACTCGTGGCTTGTAAAGTTGTAGGTAGGTATTTAGACGACACCCCATCTGAAAACTCATTGCATCGGCAGACAGAGGTTTTCCGCAAATGTTGACAAAGGCGGCAGCGGCGGCGCGGCACAATATTGCATTCACACACACACCAGTGTTTTTACTGAGGCTATATAGTTCATCATAGGTATGATAGTTCCTTATATAAGATGATTTGTGAGATGGTGATAATGAAAAAAACCCGGCTGAGTTTGTTGTGGGCTCTTCTCAGACCAGGGCGCGTTTGGAACCCTCGTAGCTTTAGTTTTAAGATACCGTAACTGATTATCACCATCATATTTTTATGTAACTGGGCCCCAATCATGTAAGAATGGCCGATCAAACGTTAAAGATTTTCGTCAAAGTAAAATAAACCATAACAGCATTGAATTAGAGCTCAATTTCGTCTGCCCATTCGTATACGTTTAGGTATGTACGATACCCTACCCTGTGTTAAGGATAAACAAATGTTGTGTTGCAAAAATATATAATCTCAAAGACAAACACGAAAGGCAAATCGGTTAGCTCAAAAAGGGTGCACGCATAATCGCTACTTATGGTAGATACCGGAACGCTTAGCTTGGTTTGTTTTTGCTGTCTTTGCCAGTTCGGTGGTAACTAGCCACGGCCGAAGCCTTTCGTCAGAACAGACCTGAGAAAATTTTGAAATTATAAATTCCAAAATTTAGCCTGCCGGGGATCGAACCGGGAATCGCTGTGTGTTTTAAAGATGCCTTAAATGTTAAAAAATTTAATCTCAAAGACCAACACCTCAATTTACATAGACGGGCCCTGTCAAACAAAGAATGTGGGCGTAGGTATTTTACTAACGCCATTTAGTCTGAAAAACGGGACAGCGCTATGGCGGGGACAAGGACAGGCTTATACAGGTGTGGAGCGCGCTCCACAGGTCGGACGCCCATTTTTAGGGTTCCGTACCCAAAGGGTAAAAACGGGACCCTATTACTAAGACTCCGCTGTCTGTCTGTCTGTCTGTCTGTCTGTCTGTCTGTCTGTCTGTCTCCAGGCTGTATCTCATAAACCGTGATAGCTAGAAAGCTGAAATTTTCACAAATGATGTATTTCCGTTGCCGCTATAACAACAAATACTAAAAATTAAAAAAATATAAGTATATATTAAGGGGGGTCCCCATACAATAAACGTGTTTTTTTCGTATTTTTTTGCTCAATATTAAAAACGGTAACAGGTAGACGGTTCAAATTTTCACAGAATATTAACTTGTATATTCCGACTCGCACTTGGCCGGTTTTATTTTCTATGAAAGGGCCCATCTAGTACCTATATATCGATGGTTAAACGAGCTAAAAAAGGGTGCACGCATAATCGGGGTTCCTTATATTCCCTTCGGACCGCGCCGATTAGCACCGCGTGCTGCGGGTTCCGGTGAGGGTAGTCCGCTAAAGTTACGGTTGTTCAACGGTGCTATGGCTAAAATGGAGGGTGAAATTGAGTTAATTTACCCTTACCCCGTAACCGTGATAGCCTAGTGGTTAAGACGTCGTGCTCCCGCTTCGAGGGATCTGGGCATAGACCTTATACTATAATTATATCTCTATGGATCTGGGGTTCGATTTGTGACACCCCTTTAGGGCCTGCACCCATAGACGGCACGGCACGGCACGGGATTTTGATGCGACAAATATAACTCTTAAATTACAACGATGATCATCGTAGATACAAAAACACTTCAGACACGGTAAGTATGCTTTATAGGCATTGAAATTTCAATTTTATTATCAGTCTAATAAGATATATTTCTATTCGTCTCGGGAAAAATCCCTTGCCGTGCCGTGCTATGGGCGCAGACCCTCATTTCAGAGGTAAGGCGCTTAGGTATATTTTAAGCAATACTTAATTAAATTCTACTTAGTAATGTTAGAAATGTAAGAGTTTGGACGTTTGTCCAACTCCCACAACTGAACCGATTTGACTGGGAATGGAGATAACTTATATACCTACTTACCCTGATATATATACTTAGGTATATACCCTACAGTGTTGCGCCATCTTGAGCGGTTAGAAGCTACACCCTTGACCTCATCCCACGTCATCCCTATCCTCGCGACCTCCGCCAGAACCGTAGGTCGCCATGTTTGTTTGGGTCGGCCACGCTTTCTTTTTCCCTGAGGATTCCATTCGAGAGCTTGCCCCGCGATATTGCCTGACTCTCTTTTTAATGCATGCACTCTGAATTAATGCTAATAGCATTTTACCACGTAAAGAGTAATTAATAAGAATTCACGCGAAGTAACTAGCATCATTTACCCTCTTAGCATAGGTTGGAGAACCGACAGACGTTAGATGATAGGTGACGATACCTCCATGATAGAACCTAGGGCCCTAACCTCAGTAGTAATCACGTTGAGGGACGAGTGGCCTAGTTGTGACAACGCATATATTGCGATGGTTAAGCAACGTTGACCCAAGCCGGTAACTGGATGGGTAGCCGAATTTGGAGGTCCAAATTTGGCCTTTTCGTTTCCTCTGTGCCTCGGAGAGCACGTTTTTTAAGCTCTCGGTCCCGGTTATTACCACTTACATCTGATAATAATCGTTACAAAAACGTAAGAGTTTAAAACTCTTGGTGGCATCCCAAGAAAACCATTATTTGATTAATGGAAAGGGGTTACGACCCTCAATAATGAGGAATATAACGCAGAGAGAGACCTACTCGCATATGAAATTGTTATCACAAACTTAAATTATTTACCTTTCCATCGAAATTTATCTCGCTACATAGTTTCAAATGGCATCCAGCGTAGGTAGTGTTCAAATCTTCGCCAACCTCGAAACTTTGTTATTTAGGGATCTGTTTTGTCAAAGGAATGTTCTAGATTGGTGCTAGATAGTTGCAAGTTGTTCGCTAGAAATATTGGTTCGCCGCGTGATTAACTTTTTAATTTAAACTTTGAACATTGTTTATCTAAGGTTTAATTCAAGCGGTAGGTAATTTTGTATCGATTTTGTACCGACCGAATGTAACCATATAGTCCATTAGTATTACTATACCAAAGTCCACGGTTTACAAATAAGATTAGAGCTAACCATTATAAAATTAATTGCCAACCAATTTCGATTTTTTTGCAAACCATAAACAGCAAACCAATTTCATACACTTAATTGGCTGACAGAACACATTTTACTGCAAACCAAAACCTTTATATTTTGCCGATCAGTAGGTATAATAATAGCCAATATTATAAATGCGAAAGTGTGTCTGTCTGACGAAGTCGCGGGCATTATCGGTAGTTAAAATGATGATCTATCGACCAAATTTCGGCCACGGGGGGGCCAATCTTCTATCTACCGGGGATCAGGCGCAGAACCGACGGCTTCAAGTGCTCTCAGAGGCACGGGGGTGAAGTACCACCTAACAGCTAGTACTGAAAACTCCTCAGAAAACCCCAATACGACGATATACCCCATAATAATAATAATAATACCTACATAATACCCCACACACCGACGAGACTGTGGCAAGACGTCAAGCCCAAAGGAACTCTTCACGGTGGTATTCAACAGGGATGGTGCCGATGTCAAAATAAAAAAGTGTGTTGGATAACTTCAGAACTGTATAATGTATTTCATACAAACTTCCATACTAGGCGCGCGTAAGTTTGATAAAGAGTTGCTGATTTGATTGTCATCAGACATTATCCCTATTGGCCGGTCGACGCCTGGCGCATTCTTCCACGCCTACAGTGTGCAGACAGCTTAATATTATGGCATACTAGATGATGCCCGCGACTTCGTCCGCGTGGATTAAACTTTTTTGATTCCCGCGGCAATTCTTTAGTTTTTCGGGATTAAAAGTAGCCGATGTCCTTCCCCGGGATGTAACCTACCTCTATACCAAATTTCATCAAAATCAGTGTAACAGATGGGCCGTGAAAGCGTAGCAGACAGACAGACAGACAGACACACTTTCACATTAATAATATTAGTATGGATATGTTTAGAAATATCGTCACTAAATGTGACATTTCTCGTATAGGAATAACTGCAGGGCAAATAAAATGAAACAAAGTCATGTTGTTACCATAATAATTCAAAATACTTTTATTATTACTCTTAAAAGGTCACAAAAATATATAACAAGTTTTATTTGATTCCCGCGGGAACTCCTTAATTTTCCGGGATAAAAAGTATCCTATGTCCGTCTCCTGGTTCTAAGCTACTTCCCCACAAATTTTCAACCAAATCGGTTCAGCTGTTCTTGAGTTATAAATAGTGTAACTAACACGACTTTCTTTTATATATATATAAAAGATAGATATCTATATATATATAAATCTCGTGTCACAATGTTTGTCCTCAATGGACTTCTAAACCACTTAACCGATTATAATAAAATTCGCACACCATGTGCAGTTCGATCTAACTTGAGAGATAGGATAGTTTATATTATATAGATTAGGATTATTAGTGCTACCCGTGCGAAGCCGGGGCGGATCGCTAGTAGATTATAGATTTAAGTATACAGTTGTATAATACCACAAAAATCATAAAATTACAATCATTATTATAAAAAATACAATTTTTATCATAACACAATTTTTTATACAAATTCACATACTTAATAACATAAAAAAAGTACACAAAAATTAAGCAAAACTTATAATGGATGTATTAAGCGCAACCCACACCGCGAAATAAACTAACTTAACTTACAATAGCTTGCAACCAACTGCGTTAAATTAGGCGAGATAAAATCCATACAGATATAAAACAAAGTCACAGATAAAATCCATACAGATATCAAAGTCGCGGGCGCCCTATAATTAAATCCTTCAGTGTTAATTAAATAAATGCTTCGGAAGTTCAGGTACATCTCTATTACAATAATAAAAACGAAATACAAATAAATACAATATAAAGGTTTCATACAATGATAGTTATGGGGTTAAATTATTAAAGCTAAACACCTTTTAGTAAAATCTCTTAACAATTAGATACTATGTAATAGACGTATGTAACCTAACCCAATAATATTAATGGTCTAGCTCTAGACTCTAGTGCGACCTGTAATTCGAATTATTAAAAAAACAATAAAATCATTACGAACTGGCGTAACAATGCGTTTTTTTATACTTTTAATGCTCTAGGGTGGTAAATGGGTAAGGACGTAAAAAATTGTACTTTTGAAACTTTTTAAGTTGACCAATATTTTCTTTAAAATTTAATGCACTTAATCAATAGTAAATAATTATTGCGACCTGTAATTCGAATTATTAAAAAAACAATAAAATCATTACGAACTGGCGTAACAATGCGTTTTTTTATACTTTTAATGCTCTAGGGTGGTAAATGGGTAAGGACGTAAAAAATTGTACCTACTTTTGAAACTTTTTAAGTTGACCAATATTTTCTTTAAAATTTAATGCACTTAATCAATAGTAAATAATTATTATTATATGAATAGAATGATAATATGGTTAGAATAATGGAAAAACAATTAAAATTTGATTGTGGCTTCAAATTACAGAACAACTAATTTTTTTATGAACCAATAAAACAAAGCTGCATACATTTCTTTTTGTCTCCTTACTACTCCATGTTAGAAATCATTGTATAAAAAAAAATATGGCACGGCTCTGAATTTGTAGTTCACATAACAAGCGGTAAAAATATCATATAATAATGCACAAATTATTAAATTTAAACAATGCTAGTCATTAAAAAACATAATCCAAACTTGTGTCTCCTAATTCTTTCCGGTTTGTTATTCTTTATATTTAGATTTTTTGTTTACTATACATATTTACGAGCCACAATTTAAGAGGCCGGCGAACAACGCTCGCAACTTCTACTCGAACCGCAAATATCAATTTGCCGGTATATTGCTATCCCTATTTGGCTGATGACACATGATCGCGTGCAAGCGCGATAGCAATATGAGCGTACAGAATTTGTTATACATTGAGTCTTGTTCCGTGAATACCAAAAATGATGAATGAAAAATTGTTGTATTTTTAACTTCGTGTTATTATTCTGTAACTTGACAATATAGGCTATGTTCCTGATCAATTATTAGTACGTGAGATATCGTTGGTTTTAATATGAAACAAATAAGGAGAGAACATGTCGTTTATGTCGTAAAAACATGCAAAACGCAATGTGCTTACATTTAATTTTGGGAAAATATTTTGAAAAAATAATTATCCAGGGACCTAGATAAATACAATCTTAATAATCGCATAATATGGAGGAAATATGCTCGAATTACAAATTATTTTGGTATTACGTTTGTATGAGCAATTCACCCTCCGCTGGCGCCTTAACCATTTATTTGATGTGCCAACACCTTATCTCTACTGTCAAATGTCACTTTTGACATTAATCTTTCATTTCGTGACATAAAACAAATCGGAGTGTCTCGTTTTAGTACTAAAATTTTGGATTATATAAACAGTGATTTTTACCGGTTTTACTGAGATAGTCTGATATTTTACCGGGATTTAGAATTTTGCACTGAGTTTTATGGATGGATTTTAAGGCGGAAAGTTTCATTTTCGCACGGAAAAACAGGAAAAATAAGTGTTTTAGTTTTTATCTTTTCTTTTATAGATTATTTTCTATAATTACAGATGCCTTTTACTGCAGCTGAAAGGCAAAAACAAAAAAATTCAAAAAGTATAAAGTATACTATTAAGTAGGTATTAATCTACAGACAACGTCTGAAACAGAAAAATCCAGAAAAGTATGAATCTTTTAGGAAGAAAAACGCAAAAAGAATAAACAGAAATAGAAAAAAAGCCAAAAATATAAATAAATTCAGTACAACAAATCCTCAACATTATATTTCTTACTTGATAGATCACCTCAGCATAAAGCGCCACTCATGATCATGAGTGACTGAGTGTGTAATCACCTTAATAAATTGTGTGTTATACCTTCCAGTATGTTATAGTATAAACATTTACGTCCTTACCCAAATATCACCCTCTAGGAAAAGCTGAGCTAATTTAAGATTGTTACCTAAATTAACCCAGGATCGCTGTCGGTGCCTTCTTTCAAATAATTTGTCACATTTTATCTTTAAAAAGTGCGTAAAGTAGACAATTAGAGGCGAAAATTTTAATAACAAATTTTTAATAGCAAATTTTAAATAAATTGTCATTTAAAATTTCTCCGTATTGACCGAGATAACTATATTTTTTTCAATAATTATTATTAATGAGTAATTATACGATACTTATCTAATTATGCACATAGATGTCACCTTAGTCACTAAATAAGTCAAATTAAATATACCTTAGAACATCGTCGTCGTCACCTGTAGGTATTCACTGTAGCTAAGTCATAATAACAACAGTCATTTATAGTTCATTATAAAATATGCAAAAGTACCAATTACATAACGTGGGCGAGCATATTATGCTTCAAACACGAAAGTTGTAATAGTCGCATGTGAAGTGTCCACTGTTCACTCGGTATTCACTCGGTGTTCACTCGGTGTTCACTCGGTGTTTACTTCCTAGCGGCGGCGAGGGCGTTGCGCGAATAGGGATGCGCCTGCGTCCGCTCGCGTGCTCGTACTGCCTTAAAACCCACTGACCTTTCAGTGAGAGGACCCTTCCTTGACCCACCTGTTAGTTGGTTAGTGGACGAACACAAACATTGAGCTGGTTAGTATTCATTTCACACAAATAAAACGTACAAAATACACCACGTTATTAGGGGTCATCCATAAAATACGTCACACGTTAAAGGGGGTGTAGGGGTTGTAGGGGGTCGACGAAGTGTGACATTGTGTGACAAGGGGTGGGAGGGGGTCCTAAGTGTACGGGCACGAAATTAGCGGTAGCGGGGCGACGGGGGTAACGGGGCGATGCGATTAGTCGGAGAGCTAATACTTTATAACCGACAAAAACATGTGGGATCTTTTTTTTCGAATTCTATACGTATTAAATTTAAAGATAAAAAAATCAAGTTGCCAAAAAAATGATTGTTTTAAATTTATTTTTGCAAATGTTATATGCTGCGCAGTAGCGAAATAACCGCAAACGCTCTACCAGACTGGCAGGACTGGATTCGCCAATGGACGAAATTATATTTTTTCACAATTTCAGCTTGCCTTAAAGGACCTTCCCGAAATTCGTCGCCAGGTCTCGGACCACATCGCCCCGCTTTCGCCGTCGCTCGGCCGTCGCTAGTTTCGAGTCTGACGCCTAAGCTTCGTGACGTCACATTTCAAAATCTTAAATACATTTGAGTGTTAAAATGCCAATTTGAACTAGTAACGAAAAACTTAAAAATTATTCCAAACTTTGTTAATTTTTTCAAATGTTTGATTTGAAGTTGATTATATTACAAAATAATTTAAATGGAAATAAAACTAATTTCGGAAGTGCTGTTTTAATTTAATAATTTCTAGATGTCAAGATATGTGACGTCACACTAGGGAGTGGAGTCTCACACATGTGACCAACTGTGACGAGGACGGGGTAGGGGTCAAAAAATTACGAAATTAGTGTGACGTACTTTATGGGTGACCCCTTAACCGACCCAGCGCATCCACGCCAATAAAAATTTGCGCTATTGTCAAGGCGTCAGTGTAGACTTTTTACTTTGAAATAAAATCACTTACTTGTGCATCACAAATGCGCGCATTGAACGCCGCAAATTTTCATTAGTATGGCCACAGTCTTTATTATCGCCTATTTGACCATTCCCAACCTTATACCTTTTTGGATAATGAAATTAACGAACAAGGGTAACTAATTGTTAGGGTTCCGTACCTCAAGAGGGAAAAAGGAACCCTTATAGGATCACTTCGTTGTCCGTCTGTCTGTCTATCAAACACCTATTTTTGGGAACGCGGGGAGGTATCAAGTTGAAATTAATATCAAAAACTCAGGTGTACGGTCCTTTGGAACTGTAAAAATTCAAGTTTCTAAGTCAACGCCATCAATAGATACGGCCGTTTATGCTGCATATTTTGACACGCCAATAAATCAAAACCTATAGGGTACTTCCGGTTGACCTATAATCATGAAACTTGGCAAGAAGCAAGGTCGCACTGCACAAGTATTATAGGAAAATATCCGAAAATCGTTAATTAGGGTTCCGTACTCATAGGGTGTCGAATTGTTTGTCAGGCGCTACCAGTTTAGCGCCATATATAAGCCAGTTATCTCACAGCTGATTACATCTTGTTATGATATCTTTCTTGTCATTTACTAAAATAAGTGTTGGTACGGAACCCTTTGTGCGCGAGTCTGACCCGCGCTTGACAGGTTTTTTTTTAATTATCAGGGAACAGAAAAGTTACGTAATTGTGACACGTCTCGATATCTCTAGTATAGTTACGACGTTCAAAAGACGACATCAATGTATCATTTAGACTTTAGAGAATAATAATAGTGTATGAAGTATAACATCACATGCAGGCATATTCCAATAACTATTAGATTCAAGTGTTAGTGTTGTATTTGTACTCATAACAAAACGAGTGCTAACACAAATAATTTCAAACTTTGTAACATTTATATTTGTAACATCCCAATTAATAGGTATAGACCCACTAACTTATCTGACCGTGAGTGTCGTTAACTTAAAATTAAAAACAAAAACTAAGCAAGCATAACAATTAGTTCCAACTAACTGATGCCCACGACTTCGTCCGCGTGGATTAAGGTTTCTAAGTTCCCGCGGGAATAAAAAATCCGGGAATAAAAGTAGCCTATGTGTTATTCCAGACTATACTCTACCTCTGTGCCAAATTTCATCCAGATCCGTTCAACCGTTCGGGCGTGATTGAGTAACAAACATCCATACGTCCATACATCCATCCAAACTTTCGCATTTATAATATTTACTTGATCATTAATTGTTAACACATAATATTTTAATATAGATTTTGACAACCAGACCAGATAGATAGATAGATAGATAGATGAATACTTTATTGCACACATAAAAGAATACAAAGTAAAGTTTACTAAAAAGTAGGTATGCAAAGGCGGCCTTATTGCTTACTGAGCAATCTCTACCAGGCAACCTTTGGTGAGAGGATTGAACAGGTTGTGTAGGGTAAGATAAAATTGTGGAACTATATTAAATTTTGTAACTCAATCAATACCCAGTAACACAGCTTGTCTGTATTGTAAGGCAAATTAACTTAAACCTGCGTAATTAATTAACATCGAAGAGAACACGTCAAAAGCAATGTTCGATAACACGGGCCGGAGTTATTGAGAAAGTTACAGCTTTTAGTTTGTTACAATTTGATAGGTACTTATTAATTAAACTCATTGGTGCCGAAACGGGTGTAATTACTCAATATCAATTTCAAAAACAGGAACAGTAAATTTAAGTAAAATGAAATGAATAAGAAGAGGAAGCAGTTAAACTTCTAAAGTAAAAATAAAATATATTTGATAATTATTTTGTCATTTTCGTAAGTAAGTAAGTAGTGCCCTGAAAAACCTCGGAACTCATTTATTACCAATTTTGTCGTTATTCGTTACTTTTAATATTTTTGTGTAGCAAACATATTGTATGCATCATTAATTTATAATTTAGGTACCTAATCAAAAAATAATTGAAAATGAATAAATATGGTAATTATATTCATTCAAATAAAACAGTAAAATGCAAACTGAAGTTTTCAACGTAGTCTAACCTTTTCCATTTCTTGTGCAATAGTTACTTTATGCTGCAAGGGCAGCATAGTGAAAATCATACTCATATGTTTATCGTCCTAGTGTGGTAAATGTTTACTTTTTAGTTTTAAAATCAGTGAAGTAAGAGCCAATTTACGAACAAATATATAAAACAGACATTATACGAATAGAAAAAGAATACTCCAAAAAGTGTGGTCCAGTTCGGCGCCAATGATTTATTGTTTAAGACATGCAATACACCATTTCATTCGTCTATCTATACTATACACATACAAAGGATTATATCTATGTACCTACAGACCTCTGCATTGTCCCAAGAAAACACCCTGACCATGATTTTTTTTTTTAATTCAAAAGATGTTATATTCAAATAAACTCTTACAAATAAAAAAACCATAACAGCAATAAACAATATTAATAATACAGAGTATTGTCAATCGTTAACTTTTTTTAAACACAACTGGAATATTTCTTGCTATTTCTTCTCGGTATTAACGGCATTCCGAACCAGTGGTAGATTCACTTGACAATCCGAAACCACTAAAAGTTTATTTGAATAAAAAATCTTTTGAATATAACCCTGCCCCCCTAGCCAAGTTATATACGTTTCGTGTCTATTATTTAAGTAACGCTTTAGCGAAAGAGATTATAAACAATGTAGCCAAATTTGGCAAAAACGGAACCCTTATAGATTCGTCATGTGTGTCTGTCTGTCCGTCCGTATGTCACAGCCACTTTTTTCCGAAACTATAAGAACTATACTGTTGAAACTTGGTAAGTAGATGTATTCTGTGAATCGCATTAAGATTTTCTTACAAAAATAGAAAAAAAACAATAAATTTTGGGGGTTCCCCATACTTAGAACTGAAACTCAAAAATTTTTTTTTCATCTAACCCATACGTGTGGGAAATGGTCTTCAAAAATGATATTGAGGTTTGTAATATCATTTTTTTCTAAACTGAATAGTTTGCGCGAGAGACACTTCCAAAGTGGTAAAATGTGTGTCCCCCCCCTGTAACTTCTAAAATAAGAGAATGATAAAAGTAAAAAAAATATATGATGTACATTACCATGCAAACTTCCACCGAAAATTGGTTTGAACGAGATCTAGTAAGTAGTTTTTTTTTAATAATTTAAAACTTACTACAGGTTTGTACGGAACCCTCGGTGCGCGAGTCCGACTCGCACTTGGCCGGTTTTTTTTTCTCTGCGCCAAAGCGTTAACGATTAGAGCTGGTTATTCTCGGTAGGAATGGCATTTCGAACCAGTGGTAGATTCACTTGATGATTCAAAAGCACTTGTCAAAGTCAACTTGAATAAAAAAAAGCTAAGCTTAGCGTACTCTTTAGTTTTAAGATACCGTGCCTAATTATCACCGTCACGTCTTATACTTTGTAAACGTGACGTTCAGAAGGTGTAACTGTGTAGGTACTGGGTACCTATTGGAACGAAGTTCCTTATGGGACGATGCGGAGGGATACCCTAGCTGGCAAAAAACGTCCGTAACGAAAATGCGTAAGATTTTGAAGTGAAAACATGCTCGCTTTGTTACGAAGACAAAAGGTCTTAAATATAAATATGTATACTTAAATTAAATATAAATACACATTCAAAATTAAATTTTAATGCCTTAGTGTTAAGGTTTATATTATAACATTTTTTTATTTAAAAAAAAAAAAAAAATTAAATATTCGTTTTCACTTCCAATGCTAGTCTCTATGACTGCCAATTTTTTTATGTATAGTTTATGTTTGTTCGCTATACAGTGTTTAATTATTATAATATGTATAAATATGAATCATTCTGAAAAAAAGTGTTAAGATAATGTTGTAAAGTAGTTTTTGATTTTTATCGATAAAAAAATCATAATAAAAAATGTATACCTGAATAATTATTTTCTTTTTACCTCGACTAGAACTTGAAATTAATATTTATGTAATAAGGAACTTCGTTCCTATCTGGCGTCCCGCGACACCACACTTTTTTTAAATAAATAAAATAGGTAATTGATAAATTGAGTTTGAACAGGTTTGAGTTTACAGAAAGAGAATAGACACGTAACGTATGTAACTTGGCTAGGGGGGGCTGAACTAAAACGTAGAGAGCAATGAGGAGATAGTATGAGTGAGCTAACCTTGTACAGTGCGGAAATTTGATCCGTCGCGCGCCACGCTGGATCCGAAGGCGGGCCCGCGCGGTTGCGGCGGCGCGGCACCTACGCGCTTTACTGGCATCACTGGCTTCACGATACGAGCTGCCACGAAACATCATACTAATATTATAAATGCGAAAGTGTGTTTGTTTGTTGGTTTATTGCTTTGTTGGTTTGTCCTTCAATCACTCAGCAACGGAGCAACGGATCGACGTTCGACGTATCCATTCTCATACGTATAGGGTATCGTACATACCTAAACGTATAAGAATGGGTACACGAAATTGAGCTCTAAATCAATGCTGTTATGGTTTATTTTACTTTGACGCCGAACTATTACGATTAAAACGACAATTCTTACATAATCGGGGGGCAGGTCAGAAAAGTTTGTCTGACTATAATATTGAGTGAAATGAGTGTGACACCTACCTTTATTGTCATTATTGAAGTTGATAGTCCTCTGGATAGTGTTAGTGCGATCTGTTAGACCCCTCTTCTCAGGCTGTACCTCTTTGGGTTCAACTTTAACCGGCAACTTTCTCAACGCATCCACCTTCCCCGCAAGCACAAAAGTAGAATTCAAATCTGCAGAGTTGAGGGCAGCAAAATTGTTCAAATTTTCCATATCCGCTCTAGAATCCATCCTCATTTTTTTTGCAGAGTTTATATTTTGAACATCCAAAGCTTCCAATGAGTCATTTATAATAATAGTTTCATTATTCTGTAGTTTAATTGGTGTTCCTTTACGCTTTTTGGGGCATGGACCATGGTTTTCAATATCGGTTAAGTCCTCACTATCGGTTATTACATCAATAGTTGTGTTTTTTACATCTTGTTCTTGATTAAAATCTAGAGGTGCGGTCGGATTATCTAGATCCAGAGTCGACATGAATTTTAAATGCGGATCAGTTTTGGTATCATCCGACCAGCTTATACTTTTAGCTGATTTGACCTTGTTTATTATTTCGAGGTATTCCGTTGTCAACGCAGGGGGGGCATGTCCATATCCTTTTAAGGTTAGATACACTTTTTTCAACATATTGAAGGCGTCACTCATGCATTCGGTAGAGACTGTGATTTCGGCCTTCATGATTGAGCATAGAGTGTCCATTAAATTATTACGAGCATCACTTATTCTGCATTTGCTTTGTAGTTTGATTTTCTCAACGTAATCGCTCAAGTAAGGACAGTCTGTTAGACACTCGTTGAGAATGTTTTGTAATTTTCGACTACTCTCGGCCCAATTTTTCCAAACGTCCATAATTTTCAAATTCCAGGTCACGTGGTTTTGTACGTAGTTTTCTGCTGCGCGCTCTTGACGTGGAATCTCTTCGGTGCATATCTGTAAAGAAATCATTATTCAATAATCTAATATCTAAATGTTATAAAAGTGAAAAATTACAATGTACAGCTCAAAACACTGGGTCTAGAATTTACGTATGAGATTGTACCGAGATTGTGCATATAGATTTACTCTATGTGAAATCCCTATAGCAAAGTTAATCATCATCAGTTAATTAATCAAATTCAATTTATTTATTTGTGAATAGTGTACATTTGAGATGGAATCAGTATAAAATCACTACAGCGTGGTGTACAAATGTCTAAGTTAAGTAAGTAAGTTTAATGTTTAAGTTTAGCGTTCCGGTACGATGCCGTGTAGAAACCGAATAGGGGTATGGGTTTAATATAACTGCCATGCCCCTAACAGGTTAGCTTGCTACCATCTTAGACTGCATCATCACTTACCATCAGGTGAGATCGCAGTCAAGGGCCAACTTGTAGTGGATAAAAAAATTAAAAAAAGTTTTATAAAATTAACATTTTAACATACTTACTCATTGAGATAAGTAAGTGTATATACCTGCTCCAGTGCGTCGCATGACGACCGGTGCGCGAGATCGGCGACGTGCTCAAAGGCGCGCGTGCGCAGAAAGTGCCTCAGTGCGACCACGCGCTGCTGACTCATCAGAGTAAGTAACTTGCTCTCGAGCGCGCCGTGGGCAAGCGCCACCTCGTTGATGCGTTGTCGCCATGACTCTTGTTTTGCTAAAACTGTTCATAAAGAAAGATTTTTTTAAATAAAATTGTATGTAAGTAGGTAGGTACCAAGTATTATTTTAAAATCCTAATAAGTACTAGAAAAGCGAATGTGAGTGTGTTTGTTGTTTGTTAAGCTTTCAGTTTTCACAGCCCATCTTTTCAACCGATTTTGATGAAATTTAGTTTTATTCCGGAAAATTAAGTTCCCGCGGGAATCAAACAAACTTTCCACGCGGACGAAGTCGCGGGCGTCTGCTCGTCTCATTATAATTTATAAATCGATTTTAATTAAATTTTTATAGTTTTTAATTTCTATTTACTTACTTACAACTTATGTCTAACGTTTATCATATTGACAGCACTCTAAAATATTACCGCACTAGTGCGATAATAATAAAATGTCAATGTCGTTTGTATGGAATAGTGAGTAAAAAGTGAGGCCTTACGCTTACTGTTGCTATCAACGGTCACAGGGTTGGTGGAGACCGCCAGCTTGGCCCGCAACTCCTTTATCATAGTTTTTGATCTCTATTTACTTACAACTTATTATCATATTGGACGCACACTAAAATATTACCGCACTAGTGCGATAATAATAAAATGTCAATGTCGTTTGTATGGAGTAGTGAGTAAAAAGTGTGGCCTTACTCTTACTGTTGCTATTAACGGTCACAGGATTGGTGGAGACCGCCAGCTTGGCCTGCAACTCCGTTATCATAGTTTTTAATCTCTATTTACTTGCAAATTATAATCATATTGGACGCACACTAAAATAAAACCGCACTAGTGCGATAATAATAAAATGTAATTGTCGTTAGTATGGAGTAGTGAGTAAAAAGTGCGGCCTTATGCTTACTGTTGCTATCAATGGCCACAGGGTTGGTGGAGACCGCCAGCTTGGCCCGCAACTCTTTTATCTTTATGTCCAACTTGGCCAGCGCTTCTTGATGCTTCTTTTCGTCTTCCTCGAGTCGTATCTGCAGCTCTTTGTTTAGCTTCATACATTGGCTGGAGTTCATGTTACCTATAATAAATATTTCCATAATAATCGTGTATTATTGTGTTGAATTACAAATTAAGATTATTAATTTATGACAAACTAGCTAATGCCCACGACTTCGTATGCGTGGACTAAGGTTTTTTGGTTTCCGTGGAAACTACTTAATTTTCCGGGATAAAAGTAGCCTATGTGTTATTCCAGACTAAAATCTTTCCTTGTGTTAAATTTCATCCAGATCCGTTCAGCTGTTTTGGCGTGATTGAGTAACAAACATCCATCCATACATCCATCCATCCATCCAAACTTTGGCAGTTATAACATAACTAGCTGATGCCCGCGACTTCGTCCGCGTGGATTGAAGTTGTTTGGTTCCCGCGGGAACTCCTTAGTTTTCCGGGATAAAAAGTAGCCTATGTGTTATTCCAGACTATAATCTATCTCTGTGCCAAATTTCATTCAGATCCGTTCAGCCGTTCGGGCGTTATTGAGTAACGAACATCCATACATCCATACATCCAAACATTCATCAAAACATTCGCATTTATAATATTTATTTGATTTATTTGACTGAAGTATAGATATATTGCTTACTGTCGATTATATTCTTCTTGATACTCAGTTGGATCTTATTAGCTCTGGCAGCATACTTCAGAGTATTGTAGGTGTCTTCATAGCTCATTGATGATGGTGATACGTTGGCAATCATAACGGTCTTGCAGTTACCACCGAGGCTGTCTTTGAGGAGGCGCGTCAGTTTAGAATCCCTGTAGGACAATTAACAAAAACCTGTATCAAAGATTGCAACAATATCATACGTTGTAATTGGCTTTATGGTGGTCTTGACGTAGATTTTGGCCAGTAACGAAAGAGTGTTAGCCAATCAGAGGCGATTGCCATTTTTGCCGAAATAAATGGGCCCTGGTTATCAAAAAATAAACGCTAGTTGTATACGTTACGATTAAACTACGCAGATTAATTTAGGGTATGTTCCGAAATACAGTGAGAGCACTGTAAGGTGTGACGTCAATTTAGTACACTGCGAAGCCGTTCCTTTATAGTTAGGTATACTGGTTACTGCTTAAAACGGAACGCAGTTAGCACTGAGAGCACCTTACCTCGAAAACGCCAGTGCTCACAGTACAAAAATGGCGACGATTTATGACGTCATCAATTTTCCTAGGATACTGCGGCAGTTTACTGTCAGTTCATAACGGAACGAATTTCTCCACAGTAAGAGCACTGAACAGTGCTCGCAGTGTATTTCGGAACACACCCTTTATGGATAAATAAATACTTTTACATCAGGACCACGTAAAAAATTATTTACTTTGTTGAACACACACACACACACATATACAACACACATACACATACACATTTATGGTTTTGTTTTGAATTTCTTTCCTTTTAAAACAGTTCAGATAATTATGTACATAAGCATCAAGCTAGATACAAATAAACCCAAATCGATAAAAATATATCGTACTGTTACACAAACTAGACATTTTCATAATTCACTTTTCACGGGCAATATCCTACGATTCTTGCAATACCACGGCCGGCATTGTATACAGAACTGTTTCAACATATGTATAATACTATTCATAATAATTATTACAATCAAAATAATCAGCTAATGTAAAAAAAAAATAAAGCTGTTACACAAATTAAGCAAACTGACAAACCAAAGTGTGAGCATATTTTTGTACTACCCTCAATACTTTTAATATTAACAACTTGTGACTTGAAGGAATTTTTCTTAGTGCTACCATTTCATCAAATTGATAAAAATCGTGTAAAAAAAATTGAATTAAGTACTTAATACCTCAATGGTAAAAAATTAAGTTGTCCTTGCATACGATTGCGTGTTATGATTTTATTACTAGCTCATGTACTAGCTCCGCGACTTCGTCTGCGTGGTTTAGGTTTTTTTGATTTCCGCGGGAACTCCTTAATTTTCCGGGATAAGAAGTAGCCTATGCCACTCTCCAGGTCCTCAACTATACCTATGCCAAAATTCACGTTGACAAACCAACAAACCAATAAACCAACAAACAAACACACTTTCGCATTTATAATATTAAGTATGACATGAAGTATGATGAAGTATGATTATCATATAATCTACTTTATCAATATCATATATCTACCTACCTATCTTACTTGTCATATTTCTTTATTTTGTTCAATTAATGCTTAGTTTCAGAACAACACTGTGGAAAGGAAAGCCCCAAAGAAGTGAAGTAGATAAGTTCAATGCCCGACCTTTTATCTCTTTTATCTCTACTTTTGACGTAACAATACAAGTAACCATGTTAGCTTCGCTAGACAAATAGAGATAACGGACATAATTTTACTCGTTGTGCGCATGCTAGCCTTACAGGTATGGGTCAAGGGTTATCTTGTCGACAAAAAAATAATATATACAGTACATATTTGATCAATATCAATATCATATCCGTAGGCGAACCAGAGTAACCCACATAGCTCGAAGAGTCGCCAAGCTCAAGTAGCAATGGGCGGGGCACATAGTTCGTAGAACCGATAGGCGTTGGGGTCCCAAAGTGCTCGAATGGGGGCCTCGCACCGGGAAGCGCAGCGTTGGACGACCCCCAACTAGGTGGACAGACGATCTCAAGCGTACAGCTGGGAGCCGCTGGAAATAAGCGGCACAAGACCGTGCTCTGTGGCGATTCATGCAGGAGACCTTCGTCCAGCAGTGGATGTCTATAGGTTGAGACGATGACGATGACAACGACGATTTGATCCAGCGCGGCGTCTAAACACTCACCGGTAGGGTATGTAGGTGCTGCCGTCGGCCAGTTTATTGATACAGTTGCCGAGCGCCAGCAGGCTGCGGTTAATATTGGCACCCTCTTTGAACCTCGCGCCCACACAACCGGTGGCAGAGGCGCGCTCGCTACCCGCTAGGTCGATCATCGATAGCTTCACCATACGACACTGGCCGCTTGTTTTGCAACGCATTTTTAAGTAAACCTATGAAATTATCATAACTATATTATTACATAACATACTATTACATAAATTTAAAGACTGTTTTAACAGCATTTATTAAGTCGAGGATATTAATTATTATACAATCGATGATTTTCTGAATGACAAAGTTGCATGGAAGCAACCGGCCTTGCATCCAGTGACCCACAAGTCAGTGTAATACTTGTAACGAAATGTATGTGTTGTATTGTTAACTTATTGCAACCTTTTTCTTTTTTAAGAAAAGAGCAGTTGCTGAATTTCTTGCTGACTCTTCTCAGTAGAACCAACTTTCCGAACCGGTGGTAGAATTTGAACATATCATAAGTGACACAAGTTGTCCTATGTGAAATAAATAAATCATTTATCATTATTTCAATGCATTTAGCATAATGTAATAATTGGGTACATACATACCACAATAAATAATGACAGTAAATATTGTGATACATAATATGTTATATTAAGTAATATGATATTTAATGATCAAACATCATTTCATCAGTCATTTATTGTGGTATGTACTATGTACCAGTTTTTTTTTTACACTATACTAAACAATGAAATACATCTAAAATCATTAGTTCAATACACTTGCCTGTAAAGTAGATTTTTACCACACATGGGCGATAAAAAAGTTACGCACAATTATACCTAATCCTAATTATTTTGAGAAAATTATCCAAAAATCATTCATAATCGCACGGATGCAGTAAACATGTAAGAAAAAAAATATATCAGGGTACCTCTTGAACTTACTGAACTGGAAGAGTACTTCCCATTCTCTTCAGTGTATTATAAGCATGACTATGGAATGTCCTCATGGAGTATGGACCTTACATGTTCTGATATGCACATAACCAGGTTTTTAAAATGATGTAGCTACAATGTTATGTGTATCGACCTCCGTGGCGGTGTTGAGCGCTGTTGCCTTAATATGCGGAGGTTCCGAGTTCGATCCCCGGCAGGGTTTGGAAATTTATCATTTCTGAATTTTCCCTGGTCTGGCCTGGTGGGAGGCTTCGGCCGTGGCTAGTTACCACCCTACCGGCAAAGACATGCCGCCAAGCAATTTAACGTTCCGGTAAGATGCCGTGTAGAAACCAAATAAGGGTATGGGTTTAATATAACTGCCATGCCTCTAACAGGTTAGCCCGCTATAATCTTAGACTGCATCATCACTTACCATCAGGTGAGATCGCAGTCAAGGGCTAACTTGTAGTAGATAAAAAAACAGGATTACAAGTAAGTAGCCAGTATTAGTCCTATTACTACAACTCACCTGGAAGACAGCATGGCTGCGAGAGCTCTCAGCATTGGCATCTGTGGGATGCTGCGTCCTGTTCTGGTTGCCAAACTCCAGCATGTCAAGCAGTTCCTGTGCAGTTTGGATCTTGTGTATGGAGAGACCAGCAACCGTCACTCCATACTGATGGTAGTCCCTCAGTTGGAGAGGGGTGGAGGATGGCTTTAGTAGGTCAAACACATTTTCATTGTATACCTGAGAACAAGACAGAAAACTTAGTATAATTAATACTAGAAGCATCATAAATAATTCATTTATAATATTGTTGGTTAGGTACATCTTTGTGATTAAAATAATAACACTAAGTACTAATTTTTTTTTTTCTAATTAATAGACTAGCGCTTGGCTGCAATCAGACTTGCTGGAAGTAGTGATGCAGTCTAAGTTGGGAAGCGCTTGCGTAGAAGATGCCTATTCGCTATTGATTTGAAGATATATATAAGCGGATGGAATAACGGAATAGGAGAAGAAGACTAAATAGGTTAAGTGAATCTCAACATGCAGGTGCAGTTTGATGACTACCCTGGTGAAATGGTGAGGGCTGTGGTCTTAACTGTTCTCTGGCTTGACAGGTCCCCGGCAGAAGCAGAGGGAATTTGTAATTTTTGAATTTTCCTTGGTCGCCAAGCAGTGCCGCCAAGAGATTTAGAATTTGGGTGTTGTAGAAACTGATAAGAGGTATCATTATACATATTATAACTGCCATACCCCTAACAGGTTAGCCCACTACCATCTAAGAATGAGATCATCACTTACAACCTGGTGAGATGGCAGTCAAGGGCAGTAACAGGTAAAAAACATGAAGTAGTTTGCAAATGTTCATTAGCAGTTCAGTGCCTTTGATGTGAAAAACCACAAACAACAATATCGGGCCATGATCAAAATTCTCTAATTAAAATATTAACCTCTCTAGCGCAGTCATTATCACTGTGATCTTACAAGTGTGTGGTCCTGGGTTTGCTGAAAGGATTGATTTGAAAATTAAATTTCAAAATTGGCTCTTGTGGCTTTCTGCTGGCTGGCTATGTTCTAGCACCGTACAGATAAAAGCCTGCATTTTAACACTTAGGGGTAGGTTCCTACCCCAATAGTTGATTAGAAGCTTTGTAGTTAAAACAACAATTATATTTTACTTACTTCAATATACGATACACCAATGTCAAATTCTCGGTCCATTTGAAACCCATTTATAGTTTGAAATAAGTGGTCCATGGTCAAATATGTGATGCCAGGATGCTCTTTACTGCCTATCATAGTGAATGTCTTTCCTGCGCCAGTAGCTCCATACGCGAACACTGAGCAATTGTACCCTTCCATCAATGCTGCTAGCATATCTTTCGTGGCACTTTCGAAAACATCTTGATTTGTAGCGTTTGGCCCAAATACACTATCAAATGCAAATTTTAGCTCCTTGTTGGCTCGTTTTAGGTAATTCTTACTAGGTTGCTGAACGCCTTGGTAGAAAAAAGGCGGCAAATCCTCTTTGGGATCGAAAACTATCTGATTTTCGTCAATAACTTCGATCACCTTTCGATTATTCTGTCCTAATTCTCTGTCGTTAATGGGTCGCACCCTCACGACTACTGTTATGTTCGCAGCCATTTTCTGGGTAGAACCACTTTTTGAAGGTACAAGGGCTGTGCCCATATCCATTTTGACCATTTTGATAGGTACCTAATCCTGAAACAGCTTGAATCACCTTGAATGTTCTCGTTGTCGCTTAATTTCGGTCCAACATTCACCATATAGCACAAATAACAGCACCCCTTCACTAAATAACTCAAAAATACCTCAAGAAATCAATCACAGTCTCTATAATAACAGAAATTATGTAGTAATGACAAAATGAAAAATCACAATCATCGTTCTACTTTTTAAAATTTCCTTTCGTAAACCGATCTAACCGTCAAAGGTTTGAAATTTAAATTTGAAGTTTGAAGTTGACATACGCTAGGCGAGTACCCAATCAGGGAACGTGATTCAGGCGTCACAACAAGACCGTGGGTGCGTTCCGAAATACACTGAGAGCACTGGAAGTCCCCAGTAAAGAGCACTGCCAGTGCTCGCAGTGCTTATAACGGAACACACACCGTGTGTCAAAGATAGAGGTTTGAGCACAGATTATGACAGAATACATGAACGGTTTGAGAGGCTCAGTAAAGACTCGCATGAATGCTACAAAGTATAAAAAAAACCGGCCAAGTGCGAGTCGGACTCGCGCACCGAGGGTTACGTACAAACCTGTAGTAAGTTTTACGATTAATGAATTTAATGAACCGCAAAACTAACTTTGTTTGTAGAGGTTTATTGTTAATATCAAAAAAACTATGCTAGTTATAGCGTTGGTTTTATTTTTCCTGTAAAATATACATAAGCTTCTATTGACCATAATTATTTCAGATTTTTCAATTGGTAAACTTCGGAGATGAGGGGGGGGAACGGTATTTTTTTCGACATTTTGCCCGATAAATCAAAAACTATTGTGCATAAAAATAAATAAAAATCTGTTTTAGAATGTAGAAGTATAGCTCTTTCATATGATATCCCACTCAGTATAGTTATCATACTTTGAAATTTCAAACGCCCGATTTTCCCCCTTTTTTAATTAAACTAAAAATAATTTTCGATTTTTTTTTTATTATATTGATGTTAGGCCACTATTATAAACAACTATTCCAAATTTCATGTCGATAGCTTTATCGACTTTATTTCAGTAATAGTTACTGAAATAATCGACTGTGACAGACGGACGGACGGACGGACGGAGAAAGTCGCACCATTTTTTTTGGAATTTTGAAAAATGTAAATAGTCGGGTTTTTGGGGGTGTTTGTTTACTAAAAGGTGTGAGAACTGGCCACCTACCTAGAGCTGGCTTTAATAGTAGGTTTGTAGTAGGCTGTGGTAGTAGGTACTACAGCTGTGGAGCTGGCTGGTTCAAGACACAGCTACATCGTCAATCAGTCGTTACATATTTTGTAATTCAAATAGTGGTATGTCAATTATTGCAGATGTAAACAACATCTAGAAAATAGGTATATTAAAAATAAAATATTTAAAAGATTAATTCCCTCACAAAAGGTTTACTAGGTTTCATGGAATGTGGGAATTAGGAATTACGACTTATGCTAGGTTTACGGACCAAAGAGAATATAACCGGTACGGACGATAGTTTTACGTGTTATCTAGAAGTTCTCGAAGAAGCTCGCGTGGCGGCGTTCCAGTAGCAGAACCATTGAATTTGGAATTACGACTAGGTATCTAGCAGAACTATTCGAACTGCTAGCTCTGACGTCACGCGAGAAGATAGATAATTAATAATTGTGTCACAAGCCGATCGTGCCTCTCTATCGCTTGTTCCGCGCTCTCACTTGCACAGGCGGAACGTGACACTTTTTCGTGCGTGCAGCCGGTGTTCATCGATTTATAGTTATTTAAGTTTTTTATTGTATGACGTTAACACGTCAAAAATCCATGCGGAAGTTAGGTAGGTATTTATACCTACATATAACTTAGTATTTATGACTGAATATTTTCTCGATTTATTTTTAAAAAATAATAGTAGATAGTACCTACCTATATACCTATACACTCAAAACCGAAATATAAAACGAAATAATCATGCAGAAGTCAGAACATCGATATTTAAACCGATTTACTATCAAACCTAAACTGCGTTTACGCGATAGTGTATATAAATAGCATAAAAATCTTACTTCCTTTTTGATTTTTCGTTGGATATTTATAATATACGTTTAACTCACGATACTTTATCATACTGTACTTACCTACAGTTTCGTCGCCTGAGGAGTTATTGGGTCCACTAGCTTTATTACTTACCTAGACTACAAGGGCCCAGCACTGAAACGCACTGAAAAAATAGTTCAGCAATTAATTAGTGTTACTCTCGGTTTATATAAACTCAGCGTGGCTAAAACGGGGCTTCGTTATTGCGACGCGATGCTGTAAGTATAAGAAACAAATACAATTTCCCCTTAATTTCCGCCGCTGATGTTATCTGGACATAACGACACTCTTAGCATTCAGTCGGGAGTCCTGCTTAAACTTGAGAGAAACCGGAATTATTTTGAGCCCCTTTTGTGTATGGAATGGAAAATACGAGACACTTAACGCGGGTTTGACTGGAAGACGTCGTCCTTATTAGGAGGTGCCGGATTCAATCCGCGCCAGGGGCAATTTTGGATTTTATAATTTCTAAATAATTGGTTATTTGACTACTAGTTACTTAGTTATTCAAATAAATTATTTTTTAGTCATCATTAAATAGAGGATTTCCCCTGATAGTTTTATGTTGAATAACCATTTTAAGCAATCAATTAAAGTAGAAGTGCGTTGAACTTTAATAACGTCACATTCCTGAATTTCATATTAAATCCCATACGTTTTTTTCATGCGCGTTTTGACGTTTGAAAAAAAGTTGCTGATTTGACTATTTGTCAAATACCTACCAAATTGTCTCTGGTCTGGTCTGGTGGAAGACTTCCGCCAGGACTAGTTACTACTATTATTATAGTAATTACTTATAGCCATAGGTCTACCAGAATCTGATGGCAAAAAGTATACACCGTATACTGGTATTTAGGTGTATTTTTCATTGATTTTATATATAAAATCAAAGGTATTTTTTGCCATCAGATTCTGGTAGACCTATAGGTACCTACTATCGATGATATAAAATAGTTATTTTCATCATACCTATTCGAAAAACGAATATTGGCTTCATCGGATAGCGGGAGCAAAATGTAATTTTTAGGCCCATAGGACTTTTCATTTCTCTGTTCTGGTTGGTCCGCGTTCGTGCTTCTGATTGGTGCTTAAACGTATAGGTAATGTCCATACATAGTAGGTTGATACTCCTAGCTTTTTCTCATACGTAATGATGAAAAATAGCTCTCGGTAGAGAGTATTATGTTCTGTGGGTAACGCAGTATACTAAAGCACGAACGCGGACCAATCAGAACAGAGAAATGAAAAGTCCTATGGGCCTAAAAATTACATTTTGCTCCCGCTATCCTCTGAAGCCAATATTCGTTTTTCGAATAGGTATGATGAAAAATACTTTTCATCATACCTATTCGAACTATCGATAAAAATACGATACTTAGTTGATCATCAGTTGACAACACAGGTTGACAACACTATGTAGTTGATTTTCGATCGTATTGGCCGTCTCCAACGGCTACCGTCGTCACCTGTCAACTCCTCGATGCCCTGTTGGAAATTAATTTGCCGCCCCTGTGGATAAATTGTGATTTAATAAGTACCTGATATACTACGGGCTGGGCCTGACGATGGCTTATCACTCCGTTATCGGTATATTGCTACATAAAATTGACGTCGTATAATCTACAGGATGAAAATTATGTGGAAACAAACATAGGTGCGCAGATGATAATTATCTTATTAATCCAAATCAAATCGGCCAAATCAAGTATGGATAATTTGGATGGATGGATCTTGGATGTTTGTTATTTAATCACGCCAGAACGGCTGTACGGATCTGGATGTAATTTGGCACAGTGATAGATACACTGGAAAACACATAGGCTACTTTTTATCCCGGAATATATCCCAAAACATCTAGAGTCTAGATATTTTGGTCTTACAAGCTTCAATTTGGTATAGCACGGCATGATTGTCTCAACCGTTGGTTCATCAGGCAACTTTTCGCTTCCCGCGCTGAAGGAAAGGATACATCAACTCCATCCAAGAGCTTTTTTACCTGACAGCATCTTCATATAGCATACGCACGAATTGAATGCAATTGGGCGCTGATTTAAAGTGCTGAGAACTTCGTACCGTCTTTTTCATTCTATCGTCGTTCGTCATTTATCGAATTCTATGATTTATCGATAATCGTTCTAAAGATGTCTAGGACATCACTTAGCAGGCCTGCTACTTGCGAGTTGCGAGGGAGGTCTGCGGACGCCGGACGTCGAGACGGAACGAAGTGCTCACCTTTTTAACACAGGGTCCCAATGCATTCAATTCGCAAACGTACTGTAGACGTAGGTAAGTATATTACATAGCTTCATTTTCTTACATACATACGTATATTTTGTAAACAGCTTTGTACAGGTACCCTACCCAAAGGAAGTAAATAATAAAAGCCAAGATTTATTTCACAAGTCCAAACGAAACCAAAATAAATTGCCAACTGTGAAATCGGTTCTGGAAACTTGTTCAACGTTATTATAATTGAAATAATCTCGAGCTGGCAGAAGATTGAACACGAATCACGATACAATCAAAGCAATATTTAACTCTCGCAAAGTTTGAGATAGCTCCCCAGTTGCCAAGAATCCGCACTCGGAATCGATTTGAGCTTGAAATTACTCGTTAATCGATTCTGATTCAGCGAGTTCTCGATTGAAATGGAGTTGCAGATTCAAACTGGATTAAATGTTTGTACTTTGTAACGAAACTTATGTTTGGGTGCCACTTGTGCGTGATAGATTCGATGAATTTCTTTATGGAGTGTGGTGGGAGGATTCGGCCGTGGCTAGTTACTGCCCTAATATCAGCAAAGACATGGCGCCAAGTGACATTCCACTGCGATGTCGTGTAGAAACCGATTAGGGCCTTAGGCCTTAGGCCTAGGGATTAGGGAACGGTATTTTTTATCGACATTTTGCCCGATAAAACAAAAACTATTATGCAACTATTATAAATGCGAAAGTTTGGATGGATGTATGGATGTATAGATGTCATGGATGTATGGATGTTTGTTACTCAACCACGCCCCAACGGCTGAACGTATCTGGATGAAATTTGGCATAGAGATCGATTATAGTATGGAACCTATTAACCAAATATGGAACCAAACCAAATATGAACCAAATTGAACCAAAATATGGTTGATAGACGTGTAAATAGTTTATCAACTTGGGGTGCGTGAGCGTTTACTTGCAATAAGTAATTTTATTTTGACGAGAGGTTAATGGCGGACAGCACAATCTCTGATTCCCCGAAACAAATTATGCCCTAGATCTGAGTATCTATTAGGAAAAACAACCACTTGCCTGCATTACAGGAACTCTTCGTTTATCCGGGATTCGGCTAGGTCAGGCGGCTGCTGCGTGAGGTAGTCTGGATTGGCTGCTTCCGTTGGCGATATCCTCTTGTGCGAAAAAATATTAAAGCGCGTGTTTGCGTTCGCGGCGTGTAAGCGACCATTTATACACTGTAGTCTGTGGTAAGCGACTATGCTTTCAATAGGCAACATAGGCTACTTTTTATCCCGGAAAATTAAGGAGTTCTCGCGATTTTTTTTAATTTTAATGATGTTAGGCCACTATTATACACAACTTAACTCTGATGAGTTAATAATCGACTGTGACAGACGGACGGGCTGAGAAAGTCGCACCTTAAGGGTTCCATTTTTACCATTTTGGTACGGAACCCTAATAAATGGCTTAAAATCATTACCTGCATCAATATTGTCGTCAAGCGCGTCAGTGAACTAGATGCACGCCCTATTTAAGCTCGTAGAGCTTAGAGCTCCTAGAGCCAGTCGCGTAGCCAGTGGACTAATCTAGACGTGGACGAAGTCGCATCGGCGAGGCCCTATTCCCAAGTAAAAAATACAGGCCATTGTATTACACCTACACGTTTCGTTAACGGTATCTGAATGTAAAACCAATCATATCGTGGTAAAACCAAAAGTGCACATTTCGCAGGGGCCTCGCGTGAGGTCCCTTTGAGTGCGAGGGCCCGCTCCACCCATACCTTCTATGCCACTGCCAAGAGCTTAGAGTATAATAGAGCTCCTTGAGTTTAAAGTAAAACTCCTACGCTATATTATATTTGTTTCTATTGTCAGAGGTGCCTGTTCGGCTGAGGGTGTGAGGATTGAAATCATAGGTAAAATAACGCGCACGGTAATTATTCCCAACTGGAATGTTTAGCATTGTACAAATCCGAAGTGGAGTGAAGTTATTCGTGTACGAACCTCCTCGTAGTCCATACAGCAGAATTAACATATAAATTGTTTTGAATCCGACGTCTCCATCCTGTTAAATTATTTCGCGAAGTTCGCAAATTTACATGGTAATTGCCAAAACTCGAGATTACCTACTGTGGAGATCGCGATTGTTCCCGACGCTTAGATGGATGTATTTCGTAAATTAATAGTTGGGCTCTATAATAATGATTCATTTGAGTGGGTCTAGTCGTTAGCTCATTACCAACCCGGATCGCAGTTCATATAGCTTACTTACCTATGAGAGAGAAAAAAACGTATTTTTGTCATAAACGCCGAGCCCATCTTGATTCCGAAATTTTGCAACAGCTGAATTTTTTCACACAGGTTCCCTGATCCCTCCCATATTCGTCCATCCTCCATATTACATAAATTCGTCGTCCATAAATTCCTTACAATATGGACTTTTTTTAATTCATACGGGAGCGAGGCTACGGGATGTTGCTAGTTTATACATCTACAGCGTAGTTCTTAGGTAGTGTATAAATATAATAATGTTAGCCATCTGCGCGATAGATTTATAGTGCACAATTGTGTCGGCAAACACAGGTCTCTATTCCTTTACTCTCCTAGCCCGATGGGACGGAAAATAGGATACGACCGGAGAGAGATCACGGACATCATCGGACTGACGGCTTTACGTACTCTCCAAGGCACGGGTGTGAAACACCTATTACCTATTCTGTGCTAGTACTGAGAATTTGTATTCAGAAAAACCCAATATAGGTACTTACGAGTAATTATGGCCCGACCTGGGACTCGAACCTGGGACCTCGTTGGTTACAGTCGAACATGCTAACCACAAGACCAACGAGGCAGTTAGGTAGGGGAGGAGTTAGTCATAGACCTACTAAGTATATATTGGGTTTTGTTTGTGAATTCCACATAGTTTTTTAGCTTCAGTAACCAAGTAGGTTAATTAGAAAAGTTTTCTTTGGCGTTAAAACTTAAAGCATCAAACCGAGCGGAATAGCCGTATTTCCAAAGAAGAAAGCAGGAACTATCTTCACGATGACGCTTACACGGGTCGTGTATGAAGTTTTCTGTTTGAAGAAAAATCGCACAAGCTTACGAAAAATTTTACTTGGAAAACTGCATCTTCTTTAGTCTTGCTATTTGTTTACTCTTGCTATACTGTATATATATTTATAGTTGATAGTAGTTAGATATAATTTATTATTCTCATCAGTGAAATTAACATAAATGAATGTCAATCATATTTTATTACATTTTTTTTCACTAAAAGTTAGCCCTTGATTGCGATCTCACCTAGTGGTAGTGATGATGCAGTCTAAGATGGTAGCGTGCTAACCTGTTAGGGGTATAGCAGTTACATTAAACCCATACCCCTAATCAGTTTCTACGCGTACCTACCGGAACGCTAAATCGCTTGGCGGCACGTCTTTGTTAGTAGGGTGGTAACTAGCCACGTCCGAAGCCTCTAGTCCAGACCAAAGAAAATTCAGTAATTATAAATTGACCCTGCAGGGGATTGAACCCAGGACCTCCAGTAATAAGACAACACCACTGCGCTAGGGAGGTTGCCAAAATTCCACGTGGGCCTCCTTCAAAAGCTCTTAGCTTCACTTCTGTTCTCACATGACACATCACAACTTTTACTTAGCACTTTTCATACATGTATGATTTAGGCAAAGTGGTTGGTAATAAAAAAATCTTCCCTCGCAATCCAACGAAATAGAATCAATAAACCCCAATCTATCATGTTGATTAACTTAACATATTGACGTCAAATACATCGCGCCTCAGTTAGTGCTACAGAAAATTGAAGCCCCTAAGCCCACGTCAGTGTAAGAGTCTTCAAATTGAAATCCCATACGTGGAGTCTTTATTAGGCGAGCGATCAACTCTTCGAGTCCGTATCGTATCGGTATATGACGATCTCAGGGCTGTCAATTAAGTTTTTACCAGACTACGGTGAAGTCAAAAGGAAGGCTTATGATATTTAACAGCTGAAGTAGGTACATGGCTATACATAATACCCGGATAAACTCACGTGTTCTGTCGGAAAAATGCCCGACTAGTTTTAGTTAGTTAGTTAGTTTAGTTAGTGTCGAGCAGAGACCGCGTCGCGCGAACAGGCTCATGAATAAGGGCCCCAAACAGTTTCGAAACTAGTCGGACATTTTTCCGACAGAACCCGTGAGTTTATCCGGGTATTATGTATAGTTATAATGAATATCACTCACGATAGTTTAAACGTTAAAATAAGTAGGTATGTTTGTGTTTTTGTATGTTTAACCGTAGCACTTATAATACTGAGCTGATTTTAATGAATGAGGTGTCAATCGATTCGTTAATTTTTTTCCGTAGTCGGATTACAGCTGTGCCTATTATGTGGTTGGGTTACAGTTTTTTAATAGGTACTTAGTATTTATGCTTCGGTAGAGCGAATAATGAATAGGTAAGCATGTGTAGACATATTATCATACTAGCTGATGCCCGCGACTTCGTCCGCGTGGTTTAAGTTTATTTTATTCCCGCGGGAACTCCTTAATTTTTCGGGATATAAATTAGCTCATGTCACTCTCCAGGTCCTTAACTATACCCACAGAACATTTAATAAGAGGTTAGAAAGGCCCTAGTGCAAATTTTGTACGGAAACCGCTGTCGCCGTTTTGATCCCACCATTCTTCACTACTACTAATCTAAACGAATACACACGAGAATTGCCATGTGTGCGTAAGGCAGAAAAAAGCGCTGCGATTGGCGAAGCTACGCACACTAGTGAAACTTTAAACTTGCGCGTGTTGTCGTGTAAAACAGCAACATACGCTAGGGATTGACTAAAATATTTTTTATCGATGTTTATTTTTCGTACGGTCGACAGCATGTCAATATTCATATTGTTAACTTAAGTTGGACTCTATGTCTTTAGATTTTACTATTTTTAACCAACTTCAAAAAAAGGAGGAGGTTCTCAATTCGACTGTATGTTTTTTTTTTGTATGTTTGTTACGCGATTTCTCCGCCAATTATGAACCGATTTTGATAATTCTTTTTTTGTTTGGTAGGTCATACTTCAGAGGTGGTCCCATTTTAATTTGGTGAAGATCTGATAAATATCTCCGGAGATGGAGAACGGAACTCCTCAATGGATAAGAATAAATTGCTCGCGATCAGTGTGATAGTTTTGTAAACAGTATGTTTTAACCACGCATAGCATATCTCGTTCTGGTAAAAAGAAACAAATAAACTATTTATCGATACGGTGGAAAAATGCTACCGGCCTATCGTCAAGCTACTCTTATTGGGTAATACCAGGTAACAAGTGGAGTTGATCGTTCATACGCACTACGCTTTACATTGCCGCTCGCGTACATGACTGTTGGAGCGCGTTGTTCGCAAAGGTATAAAACCAGCGATGTACATACAAATTTGCGATCCAGTCACACTAGTGAAGGAAAACATAATGTCTTTAGTATTTTCAATTAAATCATTTAAAATCAAGGTTTAATGTACTTACCGATGAAAAGATATCTTGCCATTAGTCACATTGACATTTTGGCTTCTAGCTCTGCAGGTTATTACCGAGCAAGAAGGCATTTTACACACTTTTTTGTGCGTAAAACTTCCCAAGACAGTCCGCGGCCGACTGAGGTGTGTTTTTGGTACGTTTGAACCATATATGAGCGTTCGGTCAACGTAGTGGCGCGCGTGACCCGCCCACATCGCCTTTCTAACCTCTTATTAAATGTTCTGTGACTATACCCATGTCAAAAATCACGTCGATCCGTTGCTTCGTTGCTGCGTAATTGAAGGACAAACCAACAAACAAACAAACACACTTTCGCATTTATAATATAGTTAGTATGATCTAAACAATTTCATCATCATCAGAAGTTTAGCCTCTGCATCTCCACATTCGCTCATTCGCTTTCCCCAGCGAACTACCTCGCCAGCTTCACAGCCTTCTTCAGCCAGCTACTTCTCGATATTGCCATAACACTTTTGGGCTATCGTGCTACTATAATTAAATATCCTGGGCCAAATTTTGTAAAGATCATTTCAGCAATAATAGACAGCCAGACAGACACACTTTCGCATTTATAAATGTACTGTGTATAGACGATGAAGGTAGACTAGTAAATTGAAATTATTTCCGCTGTTATCTTTCAATTAGTTGTTGTTGCCTAAGTTTGAATTAAGAGCCACTCCAGTTTTAATCCAGCAAAACAACTGGCGTAGCCGGTACGATTTTTTTTATGGGATTAATAGGAAAATAACCTTAAATAAAATATGCATATTTTTAGAAACCGAACGTTATAGCGCCAACCCTGCGACAGAGAGGCAATCTCGTTAAATCTAGAAGTACCACTAACGACGCGTCGGCCCATCTTGACGCCTGTCCAATTTGCGTCAAAACATCCTCGACTGTCGTCTAATACATCCAGAGAGGATTTAAGAAGGATTGAAAATCCTGTTGGGTATAAAGTGCTGGCAACACTGGACCGTCGTTTGCACAGAGCGTTGCCGCAAGGCAAAAACGTGACACCCCATAATTGCTTCCTTTGACAAATATTTATTCCAAGATCCGTACTTTGCTAGATATTTTAATTTCATAAGGACGGTCATATAAATCGAACTTTGTTAGAGAATTGTACTGTCTACCAAAGCTATTTTCACTCTTTCCTTTTGAATTTTGTTGGAACTTTTAGTATCCATTTGTATTGTGTAACATCCTTTGAAGAGACGTATGGTTACTTACTTAGATTAATTATTATTATTGTAAACTTATTTGCATAAAAATACTGCAGTGGGCTCAAACCTAAGCTTACTATCAATTTTTGTGCTATAAAATGACCTAAAAATCAAATTGGACTCTTACATTTTTTCACAATTGGCTCATCAATATCGAACGGATGCATGGAAGGTAAAACAAGTATGGAATCCGCACTACAGTATAACGTAGGTAACTGACATCGGTCAATCTTACCACCCACTCAAAATACCTGAGTAAGTAGGTAGGTACAAACGATTTTCTTAGTTTTTTCCTGGATATTTTTTCCCCGAATCCTGATTCCCGAACGCCGCGCAATGGTACGTAACAGGATCATTCTTTCTAACGAAACCCGTTCCATTATGTCGGCACTTTAATACCCTAAACCGTGATCGGAAACCAAAAGTAGAGCTAAGGCCAATATTTTTATGGGGAAAGGTATCTGAGGCCTCAATATTTCAATTGTTCAGTGGACCGGCAGAGTTTATAGGCGCGCGTCGAGTGACGTCGTAATAGGGACAAAACATTACCCTTTTAAATTGAATTTCGCGCAATTTATCAGCAGGCAGCAGCTACTGATAAAATACGTCCCCTCTCACTGGTGGAACAATTTAATTTGAGAAGTGTTGGGTTATTTATTAGACTTTAAAAGAGATGTGAATCGTTATGATGATCTTCGCTTCTCACAAGCAGTTTCAATACCAATTTTGTTATTTTATTAAAAAAACACTGCCTACCTACTAAACTCAACGTGGCCAAACCTTGTGAAAAAGTGAGGCCAAGTTTTCAGGTTAAACAAAACTTATCTATAGGCCAAGTCGACAACTATAATTACAATACAATTAGATTTTGGTGGGGCAAAGTCGACGAACCCAATCCATCATTAATTAACAATCATGATATACGATGTATTTAATAGAATCTATCTAGGGAAAGCATAGTTATGGAGCCTAAAATGACGGGAGTTTAAAAAATCGGTAGATAGGTATGATATTCCCGAATGTACTGAATTTTTTACTGTTTTGCCTTGAGTTTTGTATGGCCCCAGTGTTGCCAGTATCTAATAACAACGTCAAGTAATGTACCTACTCTCAGCATTCACTAATAAACTCTAGATTGCTTGGGGTCCCAAGGTGCTGGAATGGAGACCTGGACACTGGCAAGCGCAATGTTTTTTTTTTATCCACTACAAGTTGGAAGATCACCCACGAGATGCGTCAGTTTACGAGAGTATGGACTTAAAGGAACGGTGAGACAGAAGATAGCGAAAGACCTTAACTTGGGGATGGGACGCGGAAGTCCCTACTCCTCTCTCCCCCTATAGATATCGATCCATCGATTAGGTCAATCCAGACGAAGAGTTTATTAAAGATAGTTAATATTAATTTTATCCTTTATTTTACTCATCTGTTCGTGCTGTGTTTTTTCCCTACAAAATGCAACCTTTCACACTGACGAGTAAGTAAAACTTATATTTCTTAAAAATATTTTTGCAACAATTTATAAAAGGAGCAATATCGGAACTCGGAAGGCAATGTGTCCTGTAAATCGCGAAAGTTCGCTGGGCTTGCGAAAGTTCGCGGAGTTGCGATTAAAGTTTACTTTGACAGGCGACAAAAGTTTTCTATATTATACACAGTACTGCTCCGTTAACGTCTAAATACCAACTGAAAGGAGAACGGAATTTAATGCAAACCTGATAAATTTTCAGGCACTTCTGCAGGCGAGCTTGAAATAGGTAGGTGAAACAATCACGGTAATATAGGTTGGTTCACCTTCGAAACTATTGAGGCTTCTTATCTTTAAAACGAGTACCTAGGTACATTTTTTCCCAAGAGTAATATTTTTATTTTTACAATTTTTTACACTTATATTGTTGTTAGACTTCTGTCTTCCTCTATAGCGTAGGAAATTTTGAAACACATAATGAAATAAACTTTTATAAGATACATTAAAATCTAAATTCAAAACTAAAAACTAAACATTAAAAATACCTATCATCTATGCCGCTGCTCTGAGGCAATTACGAGTATGTGCCCCAGAACGCTGGCTGCGTTACCCCGCTGAATAGCCAAAGTTATATGTTGGCCGAGGTAACTGCCAGGCCTCCGGTCACCTGTGGACTCTGTGAGACGAGAAGATAGATCTAGTATCTAGCATCTTCGCCCCACGACCCCACCCTGGGGTCGTGGGACGAAGGTAGTCTTTTCCAAAATAAGTAAGACTATATAAACCTCTAAAATAGATAAGTACCTATACATAGATAAAAAAGAATACATTACTCAGCTTAATAATCTCGTGGAATATGTTCAAAATAATAGATTAGAAAATTCCGTTAGACTGAAAAAGGTTGGGACCATTTGTTTCGGCGAGACACTTTTTCCTGACAAATTGTCTGAAAGTAATTTTAAGCCCAAGATTATTTATGTGTATTACCAGCTTTATATTCGCATAGCTCTCTTGGACGATTAGGTTTGGTGGTAGGTATGGTAATAATAAAATTTTACGCTAGGCCATACTTGTATTTTTAGGAGAATATTTTTGGACTCAATAGTTACGACTCACGAGCTTGAATAAATTAGAGATCTTTATCTTACTCACTCTACAAGTTATCTAAATTAGATACATTTTGATAAGAAATGTAACTTTTAGAACTAGTCTAGCAGTCTAAATAGCAGTAAATTAGATAATGAATGAATGAATGAAATACTCTTTATTGTACACCAAACTAAAAATAAAATCTTTTAAATCTTTTAAATTGTACACCAAAATAAAAATAAAAAATAGGTACATTTAAACAACAATAAAATTTAAAAAAACGCCCAGAAACTAAAAAGCAAAAAATAATTGGATATAGGTATATATTTACCTATTATTTACATACGAATTCCTACTCAAACCCGTAATCAAATTTATTCTACAATTCTAGTAGAAAAATCAACTAAACTAAACACCCATTTATAAAATAAACACAATTAATTACTATACAATAAACGATTTTAATACTTAACTAATTATATACAATTTCTTAATTTTTAAATACCTTATGAAGTCGGTGCCTCCTCTTCTCTATAAACTATAACTAACCACCAGACGTACATAAGTGACGAAATAAACTAACCTAAACTTAAACAACATATACTTGATGTGTGGTGCCATCTATTGAGTAACTTAGGAACTAAAATATACGAATGGGAGGCACCGACTTCTTAAGGTATTTAAAAATTAAGAAATTGTATATAATTAGTTAAGTATTAAAATCGTTTATTGTATAGTAATTAATTGTGTTTATTTTATAAATGGGTGTTTAGTTTACTTAGTTGATTTTTCTACTAGAATTGTAGAATAAATTTGATTACGGGTTTGAGTAGGAATTCGTATGTAAATAATAGGTAAATATATCTAATTATTTTTTGCTTTTTAGTTTCTGGGCGTTTTTTGAAGGCGGTTTTTTTTTTATTTAAAAATAATTTTATTTTTTGCTTTTTAGTGGTGTTAATATAAAATAGGTTCTAATAGGATAGAATATGTGGTACACGATGGGGAGGCCTTCCTTACGTACATCTCGTATGAGAAAGCGTCGAGCACAGGAGTCTGAAAAGGACAAAGATGAACGCCTAAAGCGCAATTTAGAGAAAGAAACAAAGTTCAGCGTCTCGGAGAGTCTTCCGAAGACCGTGAAGGAAGTGATCCTATAAGAGTTCCTTTTTTGCTTTTGAGGTACGGAGCCCTAAAAAAATACCCAAATCACTTCAAGTGTGCTTATAAAATTTGAAGAGTTCCTTTGATTTCCCCAGGATTCCATCATCAGACCTGATGACCATGGGACCACCTGGAAAGTATACCCTTTCAAAAAAAAAGAATTTTCCAAATCGGTCCAGGCGTCTTCGAGTAATCGGGGAACATACATACGAATTGAGAACCTCCTCCTTTTTTTTAAGTCGGTCAAAAATATGCTATGCCTGGTTAAAAATCTACTGTTTACTAAGCTATTACACTGATCGCGAGCAATTTACTCTTATCCGTTGAGGAGTTCCATTATCTATTCTCGAAGATATTCATCAGATCTTCACCAAATTTATATGGGACCACTTCGAAAGTATACCCTTTCAAACCAAAAAAGAATTTTCAAAATCGGTCCAGGCGTCTTCGAGTAATCGGGGAACATACATAAAAAATAAAAAAAATAAATAAAAAAAGATTCCGACAAATTGAGAACCTCCTCCTTTTTTTGAAGTCGGTTAAAAAAGAAAAATCGGTACAAATGGCGGCCTTATCGCTTTGAAGCGATCTCTTCCAGGCAACCACGTTTTATAGGAATTAAGTCTACAAAAGAACAAGAGTCGAGGGTGTACGTATGATTAGGAGGAAATAGTATCTAATAATTAATACAAATAATATAAAACTAAGTTACATAAAATTAGAATTATTTTTATATAAAATAGAAATTAAATACTGTAAACCTATACAAACATACATAAATATATAAACACCTAAATACATATATGTACTTATAATATATATTATGCCAATTAAGGGAGTAAATTAAAATAAAAGCCAGAAGACGCAATGTAAGTCAGATGAAGGATTTGAAAAGACGTAAGGTAATCTAATAATTCAGGGAGGAAGAAAGTGCGCTTTGATGAGCCTTTTAAATGCTGCTAGAGATTGCGCACGCCTAATATGAACCGGTAAGGAGTTCCATAGCCTAACAGCTTCAACGGAAAAGGATTTCGAAGAAAAAGAAGTATTATGGGAAGGAATTTTTAAATACCATTCAATTTTTAGATACCATTATTCATTAATTTTTTAGATACCATTTCAATAATAAATAGACTGATCGCTGAAGACTCTTTGATCATCACCATCACATCAAACGGTCTCTTAACGTCAGTACGGGTCTCTTAAGAGTGAGAAAAGTTTAGGCAAGTCCACCACACTGTCACTGGCCAAGACTCTACACACCTTTGAGAATACTCTCAGGCACTCTCAAAAGCACTTGTAAAGTTTATTCAAATAAACTTTTACAAGTGCTTTTGAGTCGTCAAGTGAATCTAGCGCTGGTTCGGAATGCCATTCCTACCGAGAAAAGCCAGCAACAATCTTGGCGGTTGCTCTCTTTAAGTTTTTCGTTTTCAGTGGAAATGGGTTGAAAATTTGAAATGATGAGGATGAGCTTTTGAATTGGTGAATCTACCGCTGGTTCGGAATGACATTCCTACCATGAAAAGCCAGCAACAATCTTGGCGGTTGCTCTCTTTAAGTTTTTCGTTTCAGTGGAGATGGGTTGAAAATTTGAAATGATGAGGATGAGCTTTTGAATCGGTGAATCTACCGCCGCGCTGATTCGGAATGACATTCCTACCGAGAAAAGCCAGCAACAGTCTTGGCGGTTCCTCTCTTTAAGTTTTTCGTTTTCAGTGGCGTGGGTTGAAATGATGATGAATGATGATGATTATGAAAGGCTTAGTAATAATCATATGTTAAAGGCCTATGTTAGGAGCTTGTTTAGTACGCTAGTTGCTCGTCGCATCGGGATTCGTTGCCAGAGGTACATATAGTGCTATAATAATTATATTTCTCTGTCGACAAGCGACATTGCACCGCGACGGTTTTGATGTATTACGTTAATAGTACGCTGTAATTTGTTAACGCGTAAATCAAAGTGGCAAGGCTTGTTTAAAGAGCCTATATGCACACATTGGCCGAAATCCCACTGTTTACTTAACAAAATCCTCGAAGTGCCCACTGCACAGCAGCCGTATTCTCCAACTATCAGTGTCTTTCAAAAAAATGAAAGCTAATGACAAATTTTTTAAGCCATTGAAGGTTTGCGAAATAAAAATATTGAAAATCCATATCCATACTTCCATACCATACTAGTTATAATATTAGTTAATATTATAAATGCGAAAGTATGTCTGTCTGTCTGTCTGTCCGTCTGTCTGTCTGTCTGTCTGTTACGCTTTCACGGCTCATCTGTTTAACCGATTTTGATAAAATTTGGTACAGGGATAGGTTGTATCCTGGGAAAGGACATAGGCTACTTTTTATCCCGGAAAATTAAAGAGTTCCCGCGGGAACCGAAAAACCTCGATCCACGCGGATGAAGTCGCGGGCATCAGCTAGTAATACATATTTCATAGCAAACCTTCAATGGATAAAAATATACCAATAAAACGATCTAAGTCACTGAGCGCAATTGTCCAGTAATTTCTATTATCGTCCTGCGGCGTGCGGCCAGAAAAGAGCCAAGTGACGTATTTTTTTAATGAAGCAATTTCCAAGCAAGAAGAAAATTTTTGTCAGGGTAATCTCATTAATTCTCCGTTAGGTAACTAGGTACCTAGGTATATAGATTTGATCGTGTTCGAAGCTATTGTTATCCAATTGATTTTATAATAGCATAATTCCTGAATTCCCTAAAGCGTTATATTGTTAAAATACAATACATCACGGGGACTGATAAATTTGATTGCTCCATTAATATAATGTGGCGCTATAAATAAAGCCACAAAATGTGAAAGCTCAGCGTTCTGTTTATTCAGATGGTTTGCTCATTTTATAATGGACGACACTACCCAATACCCATTATTGGTAATAATTTTAGTGGGATTAAAAAAATGATGATGAGAAAAAAAATGATTTAATTTAGATTGGTAGGTACCTAATTTAGGTTGTATATGTACATAGTGTGTACATATACCAAATGTACATATTATACATTGATAGATTCACTCGACGAATCAAAAGTACCTAGGTAGTTAGGTACCTACCTAGTTAGTTACTTGTAATAAGTTTATTTGAATAAAAAAATATGAGTTAAGAGTTAAAAAATATGAGTTAACGCGTGCTTAGTAGGTATGGATTTGGTATGAAATTTTAAGTTGTGATGGCATCAAAGTTCGACGCACTTGATAGTTTAAAATGGTTATTCAAAATAAAACTAACAGGGGACGTGGATAATACGACTTTTGGGAGATCCTATATTTATACATTTCGAGGTACTTGCGATCGTCACCACAGATCATTACACTACAACTGCGGGAATTTCAAATACCTAAGTAGTAAGTACCTACCTATTAATTATTGCACTTGGATACTAAATGGCTACTTTGCGTAGCCAAGGCGAGTTGCTTGATTGCTTCTAAAGTGGGTTACCTAAATTAGTCTAATTCCTGCAGCCGTAGCTCGAAAATAGGCTTTTTCGACACTGCACTCACGAAAATAAGCTAAAAAAAATTCGCGCTGAATTGAGAACCTCCGCCTTTTTTGGAAGTCGGTTAAAAAAGAGCACTCAAAGTAGTACCTACCTAGGCTAGGTTACGAAGCTAGCTCAATTACCGGCATCAGCTGGAGTTAGGCGTACTCGGCTCGCCTACATCTAGATTTGATTCGTTCTAACTAGACATCGCAATCCGTTTACCGCACGATGCCCCTATTGAAAACTTCTCTACAATAGCCGCAGACCTGTCTCTTATTACGAAAAAAAAAATTGGCAGTCATAGGGAGTGCCGATAGAAGTGAAAACGAATACCTATTTAAAATATACTTATATTTTTGATTAATTAAAAAAAAATATACCTAACTATATAAACCTTAAAACTATGGAATTAAAGTTTAATTGCGAATGTAGTATATTTATACTTAAGACCTTTTGTCTTCGTAGCAACGTTTAACTACCCCCTGTCAAAAAGTGCTCAACGCGGCTAAAGAAGTTTTCACTTCAAAAAGTTCTTTCTTTATCACCACTGCACCAGTCGTTTCAACTTTCAACCAGCCCCTGTCGGTTTCAACAGATGTATGTTGGTAGGTATCTAAAGTAGTAGGTAAGTACCAACAGCTGGAAACCTCATAAACTTTCGTCTATTGCCTAGTAGCAGCTAGCTACTCTTGAACGACTTGTTTGGTGTCGAGGCATGTGGTATTCCGCACCACGACCATTTTCTTGGATCCGCAGAGACCCAATTGTCTAAGGCTCGCAAATCGTAATCATTTGGCAGTTTAAAACGTACCTATGTTGTCGCCACTGTACAGAAAACCATAAGTACATAATAATGTATAAATTTTAATAAATATATTTAACAAGTTGGTTAAAAAAAGGTAAAATAAAATACAATTATACTGTTTGAGTTAAAAATAATACAAAACTGATTGTAAAACTGATTGTCTATGGCTCGTCGTGTCTTGCCGCCACGCTATTGGTTCCCGCCAAAAGCGGTGGTTAGTGATTGGTTTTCACAATAAAACACAATAGCAGGGCGCCACTGGGCACGTTTGTCTTTGGTTAGTCGTGGCGTGCCGCCACGCTATTGGTTCCCGCCAAAAGCGGTGGTTAGCGATTGGCTCTCGCCAAAAAGCAATAGTAGGGCGACACGAAGCAGTCAATAATATATTTTCATTAAAAAAATGTGGCAGTTGAGTTGGAGAGTGGGTTAAAGTAACAACTAGTGTAACGTAAGAACTTGTGGTGATTATGTGTGTGTGAACATATTATAGTCGGTGTAATGTTAAATATAACAAAATGTGATGTGTTTCAAATAATTGGTCAAGTATTGAAAAATCGGTGTGATATTTAATTCTGACTATTATACAGTTCTGATATTAATTTAGCTGTCTTATTTAAACTACGTCTAACATCAGAAGTGACAAGAAAAAAAAAAAACACGCCCCATGCCGCCAAGCCGAAAGAGAATGCGAAGAAGAAGAAGGGACGTTTCGACTACGAGCTCTAGCTCCTCAGAGAGTTCGAGATCATCGTCATCAAGTAGTAGCAGCTCTGATGGACGCAGACGCAGAAAATCGAGGCGCACCCAGCGTGCGTCTCCCGCAGTAAGCCAAAATGTTATATTATCTTCTGTGATACCGGAGTTTGACCCTTTAGTGGACGATGTTCAAATGTGGATAAATGTTGTGGAAGCTAATGCTCGCACTTTCCGCTGGTCTGACCGTGTTTTAAGGTATCAAGCCTTGCAAAAATTACGTAACACTGCTAAAACGTGGTATGACTCGCTTCAAAAAAACAAAACATGTTGGACCGCCTGGAAATGGAAGGATTGGCGAAATACCCTTTTAGATACGTTTCAAATTAAGCGCAATATGTTTAGTTTGCTAAAAGAATTAGTTCAAACAAAACCTATGGATGGCCAATCGTTGTACGAATTTTATTTCCAACAAAAGGGAAAAATTGATAAAATGAGACTCTCTTTTTCCGAACAAGATATTATTACAATAATTGTAGGATCGATTGGTGATAAAAATATAAGCACAGCAGCAGAAGCCGGTAGTTTTAAATACTGTGATGATTTGGCCTCATTTTTACATGGGAAAATTCATTCTGAACCTGAATATAAGGCCGGCCAAAAGCAGGGTAGTTCTTATAATAAAAATTTAACGCGATTAGCGCCCAACCAAGCTGACAAAAAGCCAGAAAATTCAAGTAGCACGAATTCATCAAATACTAAACTTTTACCAACTGCTAGCACACACATCACTTGTTTTCGATGTGGTGAAGTTGGTCATAAAAAGCCCAGCTGTAACCAAAAGGATGATGTAAAATGTAATGCATGTAATAAGCCTGGTCATTTAGAGCTTGCGTGCAGGTCTAAACCTAAGACTAAAATTGAAAAAAATAGTGAAGTTAAATTAATTACCGAGCCAACCTCTAAGGATAAATTTCATAAAATTATTGAATTAAACGGAAATGAACAACAAGCTTTCATTGATATGGGTAGTAGCTGCTCGTTGATAACAAGTACTCTGGTACAAGAGTTAAATCTTGCACCATTTCAGTTAGAGGCGCCAGTCCTATTAACGGGGTTTAAAGTTGATTCTTGCTCCCAGGTTACTAAAGCGGTACAGGTTGATATAAAAGTAGATACAGCAAAGCTAAATATTACGTTTTACATTTTTGATGAATTGTCTGGTTGTCCCATCCTTATAGGAAGAAATTTTACTGAAGATAAAAGAATTATGTATTCACGTATAGGTAACAATTTGTCATTTTGTCTTTTAAATGATGATCAGGTAGCTTTAATAGAATCATCCATGTTCAATAACGATTCTGTCGGTCATATTTCTTTGCTAAATAAAATATTTGAAAAATACCCTCGTGTGGTGTCGACAGACTTACAGACATTGGGTCAAGCATCTTCTGTGGAATTAGACATTGAGGTCACAACCAATAAACCCGTTTGTCACCGACCATATCGTATGTCAGAATCAGAGAAATTGGCTACTCGCGAAATAATTGACGAACTTTTAAAGAACAATATAATACAAGAAAGCAATTCTGCTTATGCGAGTCCAGTTTTATTGGTTGACAAACCTTCCGGTGAGAAACGCATGTGCGTTGATTATAGGTCCCTTAATAAAGTCACAGTAAAAGAAAAATACCCCATGCCCATTGTTGAAGATTTGATAGATAAATTAAAAGGCAGTAAATGTTATACATCGTTAGATTTGAAAAGTGGGTATTACCAAATTAAGGTAAATGAAAGTTCGATACCTAAAACAGCATTCGTGACCCCTGATGGTCATTTCGAATTTAGACGAATGCCTTTTGGCCTCTGTAATGCACCATCAGTTTTCCAGCGGCTCATGAATACTGTTTTAGGAAATCTGCGTTTTGACAAGGTTATTTGCTATATGGATGATCTGTTGATAGCAACCGAATCCATGGACGAAAATATCAAGCAATTGGAAAAGGTTTTGAAAGTATTACAAGAAAACGGTCTGACTATCAATTTAGAAAAGTGTCACTTTTTTCAAAGCTCTGTTAATTTCCTCGGATATGATATTTCTGAAGAGGGAATTCGCCCGGGTAAAAAGAAATTAAAGGCTGTGGAAGAATACCCCGAACCGAAAAATGTACATCAAGTTAGGCAATTTTTAGGACTCATAAATTATTTCCGTAAATTTATCAAAAATTGTGCTTTGATATCCAAACCCATAGTAAAATTGTTAAAAAAGGACGCCGTATGGGATTGGGGCTCGGAACAAGTTCAGGCATTTAATAAATTAAAACAAGAATTATTAACCAATGCTTTATTAACCATTTTTGATCCTAAATTACCCACCATCATGTACACGGACGCCAGTCGCGATGGCGTAGGTTGTATATTGACACAAATGACTGAAAGTGGGGAAAAACCTATCCATTTTTATAGTCGACAAACTTCTAGTGAAGAAAAAAAATATCATTCTTTTGAATTAGAGTTTTTGGCTATTGTCGTTGGTTTGCAAAAATTTCGTCATTACTTACTTGGATCTACATTTAAAATCTATACAGATTGTAATGCTGTTAAATATACTATAAATAAACAAGAGATTAATTCTAGAATTGGTAGATGGGTGTTATTGACCCAAGAATTCACTTTCGAAATTGTACACAAACCAGGAATGCAAATGCAACATGTCGACGCATTAAGTAGGAATGCGATTGGTGAAAATCCCACTCCCGTATGTAATGAAAGCGTGTTGGCAATAACAGAGGGCGATTGGTTGCTGTCAGTTCAGTTGCAAGACTCTAGTATTTGCGCGATTAGAGAAATACTAGAATCAGGACAAGCCGAGCTAAACAAAAAAATATTTGATGACTATGAGCTGTTAGGAAACAAAGTGTACCGACGGACTGACTATGGTAGAAGATGGGTAGTTCCCAAGAAATGTATTTGGCAAGTGATTAGAGCGAATCATGACGACATAGGTCATTTTGCCGTGGAAAAATCAATTGAAAGAATCAAGTCACTTTATTGGTTCCCTAAAATGAAAAAAGTAGTATCTAAATATATTAAAAATTGCATTTACTGTATTTATTCCAAAAATATTCATGGAAAAAAGGAAGGAAATCTGTTCTCTATACCGAAATATGCGAGACCTTTCCATACATTACATATCGATCATCTAGGGCCCTTTGTAAAGACCACACAGAAAAATACTTACTTACTCGTGACAGTTGACGCTTTTACAAAATTTGTTTTCATATCACCTGTTCGGAATACTAAAAGTCAAATCGTTATAAATGAGCTTGAAAAAATTTTTAAAATTTTTGGTAATCCTCATCGGCTTATATGTGACGCTGGAAGCTCTTTTACATCCAAATTGTTTGTAAAGTATTGTCAGGACAAAAATATAAGGCAACATGTAATTGCAACCGCAGTTCCACGTTCCAATGGCCAAGTAGAACGCTGTAATCGCACCATCCTTGATGCGCTGAGATCCATGGGTGCTAGTACCGATTATAATAAATGGGATACACATATTCCAAGTATTCAACAAGGCATAAACAGCACCATCAATAAAACCACCTCTGCCGCTCCCAGCGATGTTTTCTTTGGCTATCGACTGCAAACCGATTCTGATCAACTTGTTAAAGAAGATTATGAACAAGTAATCGATGTAACCTCATTAAGAGATACTGTCAATAATCGAATCCAAGCGAATGCCGAAAATCAGAAGCGTATATTCGACGCTAAACGAAAACCTGCTAGAGTTTACAACGTCAATGACTTGGTTGTTATTAAAATTCCCAGTCAATCAAATGACGGACAAAGCACTAAATTGCTACCGCTGTTTAAAGGACCTTTTCAGGTGACAAAAGTTTTGGGTCATGATCGCTATGAGGTGAAGGATATGAGAGGCGCTGAAAGAACTAGTAAACGTTACGAGGGGACCACGTGTGTCGAAAATATGAAACCATGGATAAGACTCGACGATTTGGACGAAGAGTCCTTGGATATGGCCTAAGATGTTGTCAGGTAATAACACTATAATTATTTATGATATGTATCGATTGATAAAAAGTATGAGAGTTACTTTAACATTCCTTTAAATGTCTAGTGCATTATGCTTCGAACTTGTATATTGGTACTTAGATATTAAATATATTTGTGACGGTATTTAATCGTGTAAAATAAATCCGTAACAATTCAGTTAAGATTTATAGTGATATGCAACTAGGGTTGGCCAAAGGCATCGCCTAGGGAAAGCTACGAGTCTTAACAAATAACTGACCGCTGATGGAACAGTTTGGAATATGTCTAAGTATCAGTTATACAAGTAGCCCATAAATCCCTTGTTAAATTATTAAAACATTTCAAGTATTTGATAGGTGGACCTCCAGTTGCTGGCCGTTGAGGGAATAGTAGATTGGAGGCCACTTGTTGATAGCTAGCACAATAGCTAACGAATTTATAAATAAAACATTCTAATTGTTGTTGTTTTGTTCTCAGCAACTGCACCAGACATAACGCTATCCAGGGACGGATGCGTGCGCAGGAAGGCCGGATGTTGTCGCCACTGTACAGAAAACCATAAGTACATAATAATGTATAAATTTTAATAAATATATTTAACAAGTTGGTTAAAAAAAGGTAAAATAAAATACAATTATACTGTTTGAGTTAAAAATAATACAAAACTGATTGTAAAACTGATTGTCTATGGCTCGTCGTGTCTTGCCGCCACGCTATTGGTTCCCGCCAAAAGCGGTGGTTAGTGATTGGTTTTCACAATAAAACACAATAGCAGGGCGCCACTGGGCACGTTTGTCTTTGGTTAGTCGTGGCGTGCCGCCACGCTATTGGTTCCCGCCAAAAGCGGTGGTTAGCGATTGGCTCTCGCCAAAAAGCAATAGTAGGGCGACACGAAGCAGTCAATAATATATTTTCATTAAAAAAATGTGGCAGTTGAGTTGGAGAGTGGGTTAAAGTAACAACTAGTGTAACGTAAGAACTTGTGGTGATTATGTGTGTGTGAACATATTATAGTCGGTGTAATGTTAAATATAACAAAATGTGATGTGTTTCAAATAATTGGTCAAGTATTGAAAAATCGGTGTGATATTTAATTCTGACTATTATACAGTTCTGATATTAATTTAGCTGTCTTATTTAAACTACGTCTAACACCTATTAAGTACTCGAACTGTTTTAGGAGTTCATACATGATTTTTGACGTGCAGGCATCTATGAATTCCTTATACAGGTCGAATTATACGTTAGACAAAGGATTACGATTACGATTTCCTTAGACAATCGGAAGGCTGGTCCCAAAAATATTAAGTACCTAACGGAAAGAATTCTAAAACAGCCTCAAAATTTATTTACAGATCAGAATGTCTTGTGACCACTATAGAAGCTCCAGAGCGGGTTAATTTGGCCGATATGGCAGCACAAGGTACGGGGCGCTCACACGGAAAATTGGCCTTCTTCACTATTTGATTACGTTCCAAGATCGCGTGCGAGGCTTTCAGTAAAAATTACGCGAGTATGCGCCCAAAATATCGTTTTCGCTTTGAAATTGGTTTCGACAATTTATCGTTTCTTCACCTGTGAGGCCGTAAGCTTTGTGGAGTCGAGGGGAGGTACCTAGTACCTACCGTATTTAATATGGTTAGACATTTTATAGATTTGGATGCCTAGGTACTCGTAAATTAGAATTATGTATAGTTTATTAATAACACTTCCTAAATTATGGAGCTCTAAGTAAGTACCTAACTTTAACCACAGAATACTTAGGTAATAGTACCTACCTATGATTTAACTCTAGTAAATATGAGGCTATCGAGGCGTGGTGTATAGCGGTCAAGATTCGTCGCTTGAAGATTTATTTTGATCTAAGAGTATTTTTGAACCGATTCTAATTCGGTCAATCAAACGTAGGTTTTTTTTTTTAAACATATAGGCTAGCTCTTGGCTGCAATCAGATAGGATTATTGGTACCTATTATCAGATAGGATATCGACTGTTTTGCCAAATTAGTGATCGAGTAAGAAGGCAAATAATTTAATTAACTAAGTAAACTTTTAGATTGAAAAGTTTATCTTCCTGAATATTAATTTGGGGGGTTAAACGTACCTAATCCTTCCGAAAACAATCTAATCAGCACAAGTTTTCCAATTAGAGTTGAGTAACTTTAATCAGAATCTGTTCAGGTGTGTCTGATCAGGTGCATATTACCTATGTACAGTCGACGTCAAAATTGCATATAGAATAAGCAAATAAGTTGCTTTGCATGCGGTCGGACACCCACACACTTGCAGTAGTATAATATAAGTCGTTCAGCTTGTAGGTATTGTAATAGCCGAGTAATATCGATAATTTCACACCTCAAGTAAGTGAGCTCAATGGCGAGGTGTGGAACTACTTGGATTGCACACCGCAACTGTTGCTGGTTCAAATCTCGACCCCGTGTAGGTTTTTTTTACTTTTTTTATTTGATGACTGATATTTTTATACCAGCAATAGCATATGCGGGTAGTTTAAAAAATCTCTGAACAGATATGGCCACTGAGTACTGACGGAGACGGAAGATTTGACACTCGTTAGTCGTTATTAGCAAATACTACAAAATTATTATAATTTACTAAGTTTTGCTGTTTCTTATCTTCAACAATAATGCAGGCTTATATTAATATGCAGAAGAGGATGCATATTATTGAGCTAAATAATATCGGATACAATATACTTAGCTCAAATTTGCAATGAAACTGGTTTCACTGTGAGTATTGTTTTTATTGTTAAAAAATGTGTGTTTATAAACTTAGGATTAGTTACATAACGTTTTATTAGTAAATATCTAGACAAGATACTTAGTAGTTTCAAAAGTGTTTATTTTAATCTCGCTGTTTGGTTTTTAGTGGACAACCAAGTGTTGGGTGTCGCATCCTGACGAAGAGAGTAATGCTTCACAACGAAGACATAATATTATAGATGAACAATATGAGAACAATATCTGCATACCAACTGTCGAGTTCGCGAACATGTTCGATACTTAAACACCAGCGCCAAAGCTGCACATTATAACACATGGAAGTGATGTCCAGCTGTTGATGTGCCACAACTATCATTTGTGCATGATAATTGTTGTCCTGTGCATCGATCACATATAGTGCGTAATTGGTTTAATCAAAACCCAGACAACAGTTATTCCCTGGCCAGTAAGATCACCAAACTTAAATCATAGAGAATATTATGAGGTTTGATGGTGCAAACTGGTGGGTTATGTGAAATGAAAAGACTGCAGAGGAAACGGAGGCTCACTGTATGGAATTATGGGAGAATATATTTAGAATAACGGATATCTATCCTAATATTACAAACGGATTCACCCGGCGGCGCTTGCTTGATGTTATTGAAAAAAGTGGAGGTTTTATTGAATAGTAATACTTTTAAAGCTATATAAAATTTAATTTTTAAGGCTTTAAATATGAAACATAACGTTTATTCTTTTCCTAACTTGTAATAATTATTATTAGTATATCTTATCAAAATTAACAGACAAAAAAGCAGCGCCGCCCTTTGCTTACTAGATTTTTAAGGTTTAGCTTCAATTTTCTTTTCTTTATGAAAACGATTACTTAAGCTATAACCTTAAAAAATGATAGAAGTTATTTAAGCTGAAGTTATTTATTACTTTTGAGAAAATGTAACATGATAACAATGAAAATAAATGAAAATAAAGTCGATTATCTAATAAAAAGTGTTTCTTCCAATTTATTTTGTTTGTTTTATTACTTATTGACTCATAATAAGCAATAATTGACACCACTAACATAGTTATAGCTTTCCTCCCAAAATAACTAACTTTGTCCTTAAGTATTATCTTGTTATAATTAATGTTTGCGTTTATAAATGGAAATAAAGATATATTATAATAAAGAATAATAAACAGACACAAAACACATAAACAAAACATAAATTTTGTTTGTATTCAAAACAAAATAAAAACTGCTGTAAGAGATTCGAACCTAGGTCATAATATGATGCGTCGTAACTCGTATACCAACTATATTATCACGACACTGGGAGTGGTTTCTGTAAAGTGTTGAAATAAACAATCAGAATAGACAAGGTGATTGAATAGGAATATTTAGAACCTAATGCTAATGACATAAGGTTGATATTGTTGACAGTTTATGGTAATGCAGGTAGTATTGAACTGAAATCGTTTGAACCTTACGGTGTTGATTTAAGGTTGATAATATTATTGACAGTTTATGTTTATCAGTGTGAGTGAGCACGTGAGATTCACAGCATTGCTTGCAAGCGGTTTTAGCCTTAGAGCTATGTATGGACTTTTGCAGTCGACTGTACGTACGAATGCAGATGGTGAACCAATGGGCGGTGAAAAATTTTGTTTTAAAGTGTAGTGCGTGGAAAGTGAGACATGGTGAGACGGTGTGCTTGGAGATTTAAATTAGTTAAACTTACTCTGGTAGGTATTTTATGTAGGTAGATACCTACTTACTAACTGGACATAAAATTTGAATCAATAATAATTATTTATCGTACTCGTATCTCGAGAACTCATCTTTGGTATGAAAATGCGTAGCGACTAGCGTACGCTACTTGTGATTAATCTGCCCTACCCCTAAAGTGTTTTTGTGAAGCACGAAGCCAGAAACTCGTTAAGGAGGACCTGAATGAAGCAACGCAGCGAATAGTCTCGTCAAGAGTATCGAGTAACTAGGTAAAGCTGAATGAAGGGGGGTGAGAATCTTCTGGCGTAGCCCATCCTTTTTACATCTAAATTTTTATGGACACCCTACATTAGACCACAAGACGTTTGCCTTCTTTTACGTTTGACCATAGCTCCTCAAACTTATCTGACGGGGTGAAGAACTAATTTTTATGCCCGTTTATTTTATTTTTATTATACCTACTAGCGTCGCTTTCACGGGGTCAGTTGGTTCAGTTTGACGGATTTTTTCAATAATAAGAAATTGACTATTTTATCAAAATAAAAGTACTTACATATCTAATCAATTCTGCTCAGTGGAGTGATCATTAATTTTATCGAAACCATTAATTTCCTAGGAAATGTTGACATTATTAGTTTCCGGACATTGGCGGTAACCACAGAGTTGCGGTAACTGGCGGTAACATTTTCAAAACCTTTTTTAAAACTTCAATATCGAAATCTTCATGGAGGTAGGAAATTAGTATCTACCTTCTCTGAAATCTTGCATTAGCAAAACGCAATCTCGATATACCTCGACAACCTTGACAGCTCAGCTGTCGAGTTGTCAAAAAAATGTCAGCCAACAAGGATAATAACCTTGTTCAGGCTTATGCAGAATTAAATAAATTTTGCCAAAGCAGCGACTATGAAAGGGCATTAAAAGCAGCAGGAAAAAGTAAGTAAAACACCCTATAAATAAATTTGATCTTAATTTATAAACTCCACTAACCTAAACCTAAATTCAGTTTCACGTATTTGCTTACGGAACTTGCAGTAAAATCTTGTTTTTCCAGCACATTATTGCTTATTTAAATGCCGTTAATAAATATTACTAATCCCAAATGCTACACTACTAGTTTTAGGTTTGTTTACTCATCAAACTATCGGAAGTTTGGTTGTAAATATAAACAGCCATAATGAGGCCATAAGAACCCCAGATTTCGCGTCTTCGCTCCCGCAAAAGCCTGGCCCCGTTTCCTTGTCTTCATTATACCTAAAATTTCAGCTTTCTTGACCCAAAGTTTAAGCTGGGCATTGATAAGTCAATCAGTGAGGGAGTGAGAGTACTTATCTTTTTAATATAATTATAATATTTATATGAGATACTCAAGTGTCAAGAATCCTTTACATCTTTGCCTGTGTGTCTGCAAAAGCCTAATCATAAAAAAACATTAATACTTCTTCTGCAGTCCTGCAAATAGCACCAAATGAGCAGAAGGCATTCCACTGCAAAGTGATCTGTTTCATCCAGCTCCACAACTTTAAGGAGGCACTTACTGTGCTCAGCAATACTAGGAATGCGGCCCTGGCAGCAGACCTTGTGTTTGAGAAGGCCTATGCGCAGTATAGGCTCAACTGTCCTAAGGAGGCCTTGGAGACCGTGGACAGTGCTCCTGAGTTGACCTCAGCTTTAAAAGAACTAAGGTATCTTTGAAACTTTAAAGAAAATCTTCTGTGTGAGAATGCTTGCAGTACAAGCTGAATACTCCAAGAAGAGTATGGAAACTGTTGACACCTGAATTGACAACAGCTAAAGTATCTTCAGTACAACATTTGGCTTCTTGACAGGTTCAGCTGCCCCTAGAGATTTAATATACCTCAAGAGTTGATTTCTATAGATGATGCAGCCTAAGGTGGCAGGTGCTCACCTTTTTGCTTTTTTTTTTTATTGTGGTTTCTTGATCCGGTTGCATCAATCCCTGTAATAATTTTCAATCAAAACCGGCTAAGTAGGGCAAAATTGCTTTGTAATTGAATACTTACCAAAGATGTTAAAGATTCCATAATATCCATTTTTCATGCTAAAGAGGACTAGTCCCTCTGGCATTCATATCTTTGACAAATTTTCAATCAGAAGTGGACAAATCTGGTATTAACAAAACTGGACTTGTGTGTTTGCAAACACAACCAAAAGAAATTGGTTATTTCTATTTCTTGAATTACTTCTAGAATATAACAGTAATTTTAAAATTTATTAGTCGTGCAACAATACATCTAATCCACCTACCTATAATGATACAAATTTGTATATAAATAATCTCCACCATACAGTAATATTAGGTTTTTTGCCATCCTGTAAAATTTAATTTAGCTGACTAATCCGGTTTTGTTCCCCAGCTCCTCATAATATATTATCCTTCTTAAATGAAATAAATAAGACAAAGTGACTAATTATTTACTGTACCTGAAATTAATTCAAATGTCTTTCACCCAGGGCTCAAATCTTGTACCGTCTAGAGCAGTACCAAGACTGCTACAACCTGTACCGTGATATTGTGAAGAACACCACAGATGACTATGAGGATGAGAGGAAGGCAAATATGGCTGCCGTGGTGGCCAACTTGGCAGCTCTCAATCCAGTTAGTTTCATTTTAATGTATTTTACATCTATGTATATATGCCTATTTTTACATACTTTCTATTTATGATGATTTGATTGTTTACTTTGCTAATATTATGAATGTGTTTGTTTGTTGGTTTGTCCTTCAATCACACTGCAGCAGAGCAACAGATTAATGTCATTTTTTGAATAAATATACATAATATATAGTTGAAGAGCTGGACATTAATAAAAATTGTGGAGGAAAAAAGGAAAGAACACATTTAAAAATTAAAAAGTTTCAACTCAGCTTCACACTGTGCTATAATGCACTACTTACGTCACATGTATTGTAATGTGCTATTATTTCGACGAGATGGGATCAAAGACAAGAGCTGAAAAAAAAATATATAATTCTTCCAGTCAGCAGATTTACCAATTTTCGAAGAGAGTACATACGAGCTGTCATACAACGCGGGTACTACGCTTGCTCTGCGCGGCAAGTACGGCGAGGCCTTGCCTGTATTAAAGAGGGCTGAGCAAGCTTGTGCTGAAAGCGTTCTTGAGGACGGAGGCACTGAGGAAGAGGCTAAGGAGGAGGCTGCCATCATCAGGTAATACATGATGTGATTTTATATGAAACTTCCTAAACTAACTTATAAAACTTGCCATTGTGCAAAGTTGAAAATTATAGTTGAGGTGTTTCAATACCTGGGCCACAGCAGAGAAAAATATTGAATGCAGAAGTGTATGGTACAACATGTTTCATACATTTGTAAGTAAAATCAGTAAAATATAATCACCAGTAACCACATGCATAGTTTTTATCGCCATAGGGTGGTAAGCAAACATATTGTAAAATAATATGTTGTACTGCTGGGAGGCCGCCGGCCATTTAGTTCACATAAAAAATATTAGTGTACTTGTGCGATAATAATAATTATAATACCGCGCTGTCTGTACCCTGTAGGTAAATTTGCGGTAACTTACTGCACTAGTGTGGCAATTGCGTATAACCACATTACAAGCAAATGTATATGATAAAGCTCTCAATGATTATGATTACTTTCAGAGTGCAGCAAGCATACTGCCAACAACAGATGGGCAAAGAGAAAGAAGCAGCCTCGCTATACCAGAATGTACTGAAAGACAAGCCCTCTGACCAGGCACTCATCGCTATTGCTAGCAACAACCTGGTTGTTATTAACAGGTATGAGATTATTATTCATCATCATCCAAATCTAAGATAGACCTATTTGGCCCCATTGCACACTCAAAAAGTACCCATCTGTCAATTTATCTTATTTCAGATAAATATGTGTACAGCTGAATTAGCCTCAATAACTCACTCTTTTTATCATAATTAAATAAAAACAGCTTTTTAGTAACTTTTCCTACATTGTTTTGATTATGAACCAATTCTATAATTGACTAGCTAATGCCCGCGACTTCGTCCGCGTGGATTGAGGTTTTTCGGTTCCCGCGGGAACTCTTTAATTTTCCGGGATATATAGTAGCCTATGTGTTATTCCAGACTATAATCTATCTCTGTGCCAAATTTCATCCAGATCCGTTCTGCCGTTGGGGCGTGATTGAGTAACAAACATCCATCCATACATCCATACATCCATTCAAACTTTCGCATTTATAATATTTTTTCTATAATTGATTATGATTATTGACAGGGATACCAACGTGTTTGATTCCCGCAAGCGCATGAAGGCCGCCACACAGGACGGACTGGAACACAAACTCAACTCCCGACAGCGAGCAAGCATTGCATACAACCAGGCCATACTAGCCATCTACTCTAACCAGGTAGGTAAATAGTTATTTAGCACCAAGTTTGGTTTTTAGTGCGCATACACTAAAGCCGAAAGTAGTGTGAAAGGGTATTCCACATCCTGGCGGATCGAAAACGTAGAGCTGAACCGTTTCGTTCGAGCAGACTGGACATCAACCACATACAACTGTGCGGTAATATTCATTTTGCAACGTATTGGTTTGAGAGTGCTGACAGATGTATGGATAAACTTAGTAAAAAGTAAAAATAAAGTAAAATATACTTTATTGTACACCATTAAAAGAAATACAAACACAAAACAATCATAATGGATATGAAACAACAGGCGGCCTTATCGCTTAAATAGCTTGAGCTGTAAAGCAAGGATGTCATTTACCTAAAACGTCATTGAGTTTCGAATATTCGTTGAGAATATTAAGAGGATATGGCATGAACGGGAAACTTTGAGAATAGGTATTGAACAGTTATATTGCCGTCGCGCTGCTCCTCGAATAGAATTTCATAACACCCAATAGGGACAACTGCAGCTTGGACCGTTAATACCTATGAAAAACAGTCGAATTCTTACTCTCGTATTTTTCTGTTTCCTCCTCCAAAGTAGAACCGATTTTAATTCTTTTTTTACGAATATTTTAAGAAGGACTCGGGCTATGCCGGTATGTTTTTGTTTTTTTGATTATATCCGTCAAATTTATTTGCAGGATCTCTGATGATGGCACGAAAACTGGGCCATTTTTTACCATTTTTGAAGGTTCCTTGTTCTTAAAATAATGAATTTATTGAAAAAAGCAAAACATAGGAGCATGGCACGGACACATATGGATTTTATGGAGCAAAAATATTTTCGTTATTGTAATTATCCACGGAGGAAACAGACAAATGTTTTTGTATGGAGAAATCGCCGGGAGAATTCCTCTTAAGTTATTCATTATTCCCTTCAAGCCGGAGTTCTGCAAGCAATGCTGTATCAAGTTAACCCGCGAGTTCAACCAGGAGCGAAGGGCTGCTTTGGTGGAAGCGTCCTCACTTGTAAAAGAGGGGAAACGCGCCCAAGCCGTCACTTTACTGCTCAAGCATGGAGGATCACTTACCCTGGCTGCGGCACAAGTGTTGTTGGCTCAGGTGAGGAAATATCATACAATACAAAAGTTAACCATTTTTTATAACTCTGTAATTTAATTGTACACAGTTTTCTATAAAATTATTTCTCAACATTTTTTACATATTATAAACTAATATTATAAATGCGAAAGTTTGAATGGATATGTATGTATGGATGTTTGTTACTCAATCACGCCAGAACGGTTTTTTATGAAATTTGGCACCGAGATAGATTATAGTCTGGAATAACATATAGGCTACTTTTAATCCCAGAAAATTAGCAATTTCCCGCGAGAACGCAAAAAACTTTATCCACTATCAAATAATCGAAATCGGATCGGAAGATTAAAGAGTTCCCGCGGGAACAATCCATGCGGACGAAGTCGCGGGCAACAAACATTTAACACACTAAAACTAGGACTATCGCAATTGGTCGCAAACTCAGCCTTGTGCTGATTTTCAGTTTGCTCTTTCCGTGCTCCGCCTGACACGCTATCAAAAAAATATTAACTAATTACCTACTGTAGAGTAAATCTATCTTGACAGCAACTTGTTATTCGTAGGGTGATCGCAAAGCAGCTGTGAAGCTGTTAGAAGAAAGCGAGTTCAAGTACCGTCCGGCCGTCATTGGCTTACTGTGCACTTTGCTCACCGCGGACAATGAGCACGAGAGGGCTTCCAAGCTGTTCACTGACGTTTACGAACACTACAAGGACGATAAAGAGGTGATTTTTGTACTTGTGTTTTTTTGAGGACCGACAAAAGTTGTTGGATATCTCAATCTTCAGATGCACAATCTATCACACACAAAATTCACACAATTATGAATATTTCCGCACTAGTGTGATAATGAGTTTCTTGCTGGTTCTTCTCGGTAGGAACGGCATTCCGAACCAGTGGTAGATTCATTCGACTATTCATAAGCACTTGTAAAAGGTCTTTTGAATAAAAAACTTTTGAATATTGAACGAATATTTCCGCACTAGTGTGATAACGAATATTTCCGCACTTGTGCGATGACGTCGTGGGTATTTTTGACGACCTCCGTGGCGCAGTGTTGAGCGCTGTTGTCTTAACGTGCGGAGGTCCCGGGTTCGATCCCCGGCAGGGTCAATTTGGGAATTTATAATTTCTGAATTTTCCCTGGTCTGGCCTGGTGGTGGGAGGCTTCGGCCGTGAGTAGTTACCACCGGCAAAGACGTGCCGATTTAGCGTTCCGGTACGATGCCGTGTAGAAACCGAATAGGGGATGGGTTTAATATAACTGCCATTCCCCTAACAGGTTAGCCCGCTACCATCTTAGACTGCATCGTCACTTATCATCAGGTGAGATCGCAGTCAAGGGCTAACTTGTAGTGGATAAAAAAATAAATAAAACTTTAGAATTTTGAACGAATATTTCCGCACTAGTGTGATAACGAATATTTCCGCACTAGTGGGATAATGAATATTTCCGCACTTGTGCGATGATGAATTTTTCCGCGCTGTTTTGTAAAAATAGATTGCATTAGTTGAATTAAGACGAGACAAATTGTTTCAGAAACTGCTATCCCTCCGCAACGTATGGCGCGCGGCGGCGGAAGCTCACCAAAGGGCCAACAACACAGCGGCGGCCGCTATAGCGCACGAGGCGCTGGCGGCGGCGGCGCCGGGTGACAAACGTAGTCTCGCGAGACTCGTCAAAGCGCTCGTGGGAGACCCGGAGCGCGCGAGGAAGCTGGCTGCTGGGTTGCCGCCCATATCCGAGCTGGAGGTGACTATTTCAATTTCATTTATTAAATCAGACATTTGTGGTCCACTTTAGTGTTAGTAACAATACAATCTTAATAACTATGTAAGTACTTACAAAGTTACAATCTAAGGAGTTAGTAACAATTTTAACTCAATCTATGTTAGTACAGTAAAAACTAAAAGGGATTTAGTCCTCTGTATGAGTTTCCCCACCAGAGGGCTATCCATCTTCCCTGCTATGCATAGAAGAAGGAACCTCTAGAATCAGGGTCAGCCTGTAACCGAAAGGGATAGGTAATACTATGAAACACCTCCCAAACGTCATAATTTGTCTGGCACAATAGTATGCAATAGGCACAAAACCCGTGACACGCAGAAAGGGAGAGAAAAACACATATTTTTTTCTCATTCTATCTTGTGTAACATCCCAACACTGCATCTCTTTCATGTGGGAGTGAAAAGGAGATATGGTGGCGTCTATATATCTTACTCAGTCTACGCTGCTATGCTATTCAGGATGCTGTTGCTGCTTCCACGGACTCTGGACAGCAGTGATGCGGGTTTCTTTCGCCGGGTTCGATCCCCGGCAGGTTCAATTTGGGAATTTATAATTTCTGAGTTTTCCCTGGTCTGGCCTGGTGGGAGGCTTCGGCCGTGGCTAGTTACCACCCTACCGGCAAAGACGTGCCGCCAAGCGATTTAGCGTTCCGGTACGACGCTGTGTAGAAACCGAATAGGGGTATGGGTTTAATATAACTGCCATGCCCCTAACAGGTTAGCCCGCTACCATCTTAGACTGCATCATCACTTACCATCAGGTGAGATCGCAGTCAAGGGCTAACTTGTAGTGGCTAAAAAAAAAAAAGATAGCATTAAAGCCATCTGTCCGCGCCTGGGAAAACATCGCTGATGCGCTGCAGAACCTAGGTCGCCGCAACAACACCCTGAATGCATTATCATAATATTGAACTCGCAGTGCGTTGTAAGCCCTTTGTGTACACTATACATTACCGTTATCATCTCAAATGAATCACTAATTGCACAAAAAGGTACATGTCTGCATGGGCGGTAAATCTTTAGGAATATATAAAATCTATACTATAATATTGTAAATGCGAAAGTTTAGATGGATGGATGTTTGTTACTCAATCACGCTAGAACGGCTGAACGGATTTGGATGAAATTTGGCACAGAGATGACACGAAGTTAAAAACTGTTCACTGTTAAAAACTAACTTTGAAAAGTTTAAGAAAGAAAGAAGCAATACATAATTATCAAATAAATATTATAAATGCGAAAGTTTGGATGTATGGATGTATGTTTGTTACTCAATCACGCTCCAACGGATGAACGGATCTGGATGAAATTTGGCACAGAGATAGATTATAGTCTGGAATAGCACATAGGCTACTTTTTATCCCGGAAAATTAAAGAGTTCCCGCGGGAACCGAAAAACCTCAATCCACGCGGACGAAGTCGCGGGCATCAGCTAGTGATATAATAAGAATATTTTTTTCTACTACCATGACAAATGATAAATGATTTATTTATTTATTTCACATAGAACAACTTGTGCCACTTATAAAATGCCATGATTCTACCACCGGTTCGGAAAGAAGTTTCGGTGACGATGGGTACAATACCTTAATCAAATAAATATTATAAATGCGAAAGTTTGGATGTATGGATGTATGTTTGTTACTCAATCACGCTCCAACGGATGAACGGATCTGGATGAAATTTGGCACAGAGATAGATTATAGTCTGGAATAGCACATAGGCTACTTTTTATCCCGGAAAATTAAAGAGTTCCCGCGGGAACCGAAAAACCTCAATCCACGCGGACGAAGTCGCGGGCATCAGCTAGTATTTACATAAATATTTAAATATGTTTTCAGTGTAAAATCGACGTGGATGCGTTGGAATCTTCCAAATGGATGATGGGAGCCAAAGTCGTTAAGAAAACTGTTCAAAGCAAGCAAGAACAATCTCCTGGGTAAGTTTACAAAAGCTTTATAAGTACATAATTTAAGAAAACTCCAAACAACGTCGTCAATCATTATTATTTAGTTGATTGAAATGAATTTCTTGTTTTTCGTGTTTCAATATTTATGTATTCTACAAGCGCAGTATCTATATCTATACTTATAATAAAACTGTAACAGGTCCAATTCTGTACATTGAAGATATTTTGAAAATATTTTTTGGAGGGCACTCATTATTCGATACTGAAGCCAAATCTGTAATTTTTTTCATTTTTGTCTGTCTGTCTGTCTGTCTGTCTGTATCTTGGCCGCGCATCACGCCGAAACTACTGAATGAATTCAAACGAAACTTAGCACGATTTGAGCCCATACTACGAGGTAGGACATAGGATACTTTTTATCCCGAAATTCTACCCCCGAAGGGGTGAAATAGGGGTTGAAAGTTTGTATGAAAGTCCTTAATTTCTTAAGTTAGAGCCATGAAACTTGATATATGAGCTGCGGGTTGAAAATGGAGACATACGTGTTTCACAGTTTTTGAAAATTCAACCCCCAAAAGGGTGAAATAGGGGATGAAAGTTGGTATGAAAGTCCTTCGTTTTTCAAGATGTTTTACAAGTTATATCAACGAAACTTTTTATTTTGGCTTACGGTAAAAAATAAAGAAGTACGTGTGTCACAGTTTTTCAAAATTCCACCCCTAAGGGGGTGAAATAGGGGGTGAAAGTTTGTATGAAAGTCCGTCATTTCTCAAGTTATATCGATTAAACTTGGTATACAAGCTACCGGTTGAAAATAAAGAAATAAGTATTTCACAGTTTTTGCAAATTTTACCCCCGAAGGGGTGAAATAGGGGTTGAATGTTTGTATGAAAGTCCTTCATTTCTCAAGTTATAGCCATGAAACTTGGTATATGAGCTGCGGGTTAAAAATGAAGACATACGTGTTTCACAGTTTTTCAAAATTTCACCCTCAAAGGGGTGAAATAGGGGTTGAAAGTTTGTATGAAAGTCCTTCATTTCTCAAGTTACTTATATCGATGAAACTTGGTATACAAGCTACCGGTTAAAAATGAAGAAATACGTGTTTCACAGTTTTCGTAAATTTTACCCCCGAAGGGGTGAAATAGGGGTTTAAAGTTTGTATGAAAGTCCTTCATTTCTCAAGTTATATCCATGAAACTTGGTATATGAGCTGCGGGTTAAAAATGAAAACATACGTGTTTCACAGTTTTTCAAAATTCCACCCCCAAAGGGGTGAAGTAGGGGTTGAAAGTTTGTATAAAAGTCCGTCATTTCTCAAGTTATTTCATCATATCCACGCGGACGAAGTCGCGGGCATCAGCTAGTGATAAATAAAATGCGTTTATATCATACAACGTTAAAAACCACCACCACTACAGCCCATTAACGTCCCACTGCTGGGCACAGGCCTCCACTCTCGTAGGAGAGAGGGAGGCCGTTAAAAACATCTGTAAATAAAAACGTTAAATATTTTTTTACAAGGCCATTTTTCATAATCTAACATTACAGTATTACCGCACTAGTGCGAAATTGAATATTGTAATCTAATTAGAATTTGCGATAATTGTGATAATATTTTTACTGTGGGAAAAGGTTACTTTATAGTTTTAATAGCGGTGAAGTAAGAGCAACTTCGCGAGCAAATGTATTGCAAACATTTTTCAAAGTTAAACAAAAGTACTTCCCTACTTAGGATTCATTTATAGTCAACTAGCTGATGCCCGCGACTTCGTCCGCGTGGATTGAGGTTTTTCGGTTCCCGCGGGAACTCTTTAATTTTCCGGGATAAAAAGAAGCCTATGTGCTATTCCAGACTATAATCTATCTCAGTGCCAAATTTCATCCAGATCCGTTCATCCGTTGGAGCGTGATTGAGTAACAAACATACCATCCAAACTTTCGCATTTATAATATTTATTTGATAAATCTTTATTCAAATTTGGTACACTGTACACTTTTTGAACGTCACTAGAATATAAGATGTGATAATAATAATTAATTAGGAATTGTGAGGAGGTTCCTCTCTGGAGCCCTGACCACCAGCTGCTTGGGTCCTTCCCCGCAGCAAGTGGGACAAATAATTATCTAGAATTATTTTTAAAGATATTTTGTGTTTTACTTTTATATATTTGTGTGTATAACATGTTTAGGAATAATTTTATAGAAATTAGTATACTATTAAAATATAAGAGAACATTAATTACGGTATCTTAAACACTTTCTATCACTTCCAGAACGCCCGGCTCGGAGTTGGGTCAAAAGACGAAGGCGAAACGCAAGCGCAAGTCCAAGCTGCCGCCCAACGCTGACCTGTCCCGGCCTCCCGACCCGGAAAGGTTTGTACATTAAAAGTTACTTACTCTTTGATTTTCCGGGATAAAATATGCTAAAATATGATAAAATATCCTATGTGTTATTCGAGACTATAACACGGGTCAACACAAAATTTGACTTTGACTTTAAAACATAAAATTTCGATATTTTAGGTCGTAATTAGACGAAAAAAATATAATATATGACATGAAAAATTTTGCTTTTGTATTTAGGAGATTCATATTTACACGTTCGCGACGACATTTTAAGTTTTTCTAGGCTTGTACAAATACACTGTTTATCACTCGAATGCCATCTAGCGGCACTATGTGAACGTAAAAACCCCACTGATCGCGCGGTATTCGACACGGGTCCCGCGCGCGACGGTGATGACGTCACCCGCAGCGAGGACCCAACTCCGGAGTTGACAACTGGCCCAGGGGCCTGTAGCCTACAAGGCAGGCCCTAGCCGATTCATGGCTAGAAGACATTTACCGGGGTACAAAATTACCCCGCGCCCCGCCCGGGTAAGGAGGCCATGCCTCGAGGCCCGTACCCCCGCTTGGCCCTGACGGGCCAATCGGAGAAGATCCGCGCTGCGCGGTATTTTTGAATGTATTAAATCAATTGAAGATTTATAAAAAAAAATCAAAAATGAGTATTATTACTACAACTATCACAAAAGCAAACTTTATACCAAAAAAAGTTATTTTCTTTTCGTTTTTGTGCTTAACCGAAAAATTATAAAATAAGAACGAAATAGTAGATTGTATTATAAGGGAGCAAAATAATATTTTTACGGCGAGGGCGCTTTTTTGAATCCAGAACGAAGTGAGGGATTCTAGAGTAGAATCCTGAGCGTAGCGAGGGATTCTTTAGTAGAATCCTGAACGTAGCGAGGGATTCAAAGTACGTCGCCCGAGCCAAAAATATATTTGCGCCCGAATGATACACTCTACTTTTCATCACCCTGTATGAGAAAATTTGGTTCCCGCGGGAACTCTTTAATTTCCCGGGATAAAAAGCATATGTGCTATTTCCAGACTATAATCTTTTTTTTTTTTTTTTTTAAATCTATCTCTGTGCCAACCAATTTTATCCAGATCCGTTCAGCCGTTCGGGCGTAATTGAGTAACACACATCCATACCACCATACATCCACACATCCATCCAAACTTTCGCCTTTATAATAATATTTATTAAACTATAATTTTTTTTTTTTTTTTTTTTTAAATATATATATCCATATAGCCCTTTCGTTAGTTAAAATTCAGAAATTATAAATTCCTAAATTGACCCTGCCGGGGATCGAACCCGGGACCTCCGCACGTTAAGACAGCAGCGCTCAACACTGCGCCACGGAGGTCGTCGGCGCTGAACACTAAGATGTTCCAAATTCAATAAGTGCGCGGCAAAGATAATTGCGGCGCACTTACGAGTATAAAGAGGATTAAAATCTCATTACTGCCCGCTAAAAGTTTCTTATAGAAAACACCACCTTTGGGCGCACATAAAGGCGAACCAAGTCGTCCTTTTCGAATACATGGGATGAAAATTTTTTTGTAGTCGTGTAATCTATCTCTGTGCTAAATTTCACCCTGACACCTAGACAAACATCCATCCATACGTCTAAACTTTCGCATTTATACTATTAGTATAGATATTAGTGATGTTATATTAATAAAACCTGTATTCATATTTTCAGATGGTTGCCCAAATATGAGCGCACCGCGTACCGCAAGCGGCGCGGAATCCGGCGTGACGTCATCAAGGGCAGCCAGGGGATGACAACTAACGCTGTCGACCAATAGTGAGTATCGGATTTTTAAAAATAAATTAATAATTTTATATTAAGTCTATATAATGTTTAAAATACCTAATTCAGCTATTTAAACATATGTCTCGGTTCTTTCAACAAGATAAATTTGGCTGTTTGAAGCGAAATTATCATTTCTAATTGGAATTTATTATTGATTCGTTTAAGAATCATAATTTTTTGAATCTTTAACCGAGCCATAATCGACTCGACCGATATTTTTTATTAGGCCATTTTTAATTTTTCAAACATAAATTATCCTCTAAAATGTTTATATTTATTTATTTACAATTGCCGAATACGTCTCTCCAGGCTACAAAATTGAATTCAAATTGACACAATATAAAATCTTAATATTTATATAACAAAACACGCAAAACATAGATCTCAAGAACAATTGAATGACATTCCAATAAGACTATTATATTCATAATACACATAAAAGAATAAAAAATAAGGTTATCGACTTTTCAATAGTTTTATCCTTTTTGCAAGTGGAAGAAGTCCAGTCCCTAATTTCTCTATCTAAATCATTCTATTAGTAATGATGATTTTACAGGCTAAAAAAAGAGTAAAAACTTACATAGTTTCTTTCAGTTTTGATCATTTCAGCGATATCAAATTCACTTTCAACGAACTATGCATATAATCAAAATATATTTATTACAGTGACATGAGTAAACAAACTCCGAGCGTCACCGCGACGGCAGCCAAGAGTCCACGCGTGGAGCCCAAGTCCACGGACAGCGCGTGGCAACGGAAGCAGCAACAGAAGAAAAAGGGCAAGGGGAAAGGGAAGTGGTAGAGTCTACCCATAAGATATACCAATATATTATACAGTTTATATCAATTACGATGCGTTTTATTTCTGCAAATATATTTCGTAAAGTGCCTCTTTCACCGCTATTACAACTATAGACTACCGACTCTTGGGCTCTAAAACTATTACCACCCAAATTATTAGAAAGAAAGAAAGAAAGAAAAATCATTTATTCGTCTTATGCCTCGTACATAAAATCAAACTTTAAAATTAAGCTATGGCTTTTGCACCCACGTGGCACAAGATGAAAAGGCCCTTCATTATTAATAATTATTAGGCTAATAACTGAGCAGTAATATTTTTATCAACCATAGGTGCCACAAGACTTCTGGGTCATAATAGCGCTAAATAAGTACCGCTTCAGGGCTCGTGCAGCGTGCCGGCGATATCGCATGACTTCGGTCCCAGCGACCAATCACAGTCCAGTTTGCAGTCGAGGAGGTACAAAGGACCGCAGGCTCAATGTGATTGGTCGCTCGAAGTCGCCGGCACGCTGCACGAGCCCATAAGAGATTATGTATTATTAAACATGATTACAGTTGATAATAGTGACCCCGTTACTAATCCGTCGTAAAATACAACCTTATCAACCAGTTAATCCCTAGGGATTAACTGGTTGATAAGGTTAGGTAATCTAGATTATAACTGCTAACTTTAGTCCGCCTACGCTAAGCTATAATAAAATCTTTTTAGAGCATGAGAGGTGAAAAATAATATATGCACGTCATCATTTAGTTTGAAAAAATGTATAAGTATTTATTGTGACGCTTTACAATTATTGCAAACAAAAAAACACTTATTTCCAACATTATTTTTATTTATTTTATCAATTACGAACTCTTAAAATTATCTCTTAGCGTTTTTCCTCTTAGATTTCCCAGGCCTTACATTCTTTTTATTAGGCTTAAAGTTCTTAGATTTGAAATTAAACGGTTTCTTTTTGGCCGAACTGTTGAATCCATCCATTTGATTTGTCGACTCTCTTGTATTTAGCTTGGAACCCTTCTTTTTGCCTCCAAAACCAAACTTGCTATCTTTCATTGCCCGTTTCTTATTTACTTTGCCCTTTGCGTTTTTGGGATTGCCCTTGATTGCATTTTTGCCTTTATTGTCCTCTAAAAAGTCTAAGTCTGAGGATTTTCCCTTGCGAACTCTCTTCAGTTGCTCTAGCATTTGTTTTTTCTCGGCAGCCTGTTTTAACTTGGAGTCAATCTGAAATCAAAATTATTTTTCTCACCTCCGGGCGGAAAGCGTCAATTTTCCTCCCGCTGCGCTAAACGAAAATGCCGCTTTCCGCCTCCGTCGAGGAGAAAAATAGTATACACACCACGGGCAGTAAATAAGAAAGCCTCAGATCACATGTTTATTGACCTCGGCTTCGCCTCGGACAACAATTACATGTGATCTGAGACATTTCTTATTTTACTGCCCTAGATGTGTAATGTACTATTGTTACATTGTTACAAAACACATAGACATCAAATTTTTCCTGTGCCATGTAAGGAGGGTAATAAATCCATTTTTACAACGTTGCAAAAAAGCCACGAACTCGACGCGTCGTTCAAAAAATTGAAGGAATCTAAATTGGTGTAAGTAATTTCTAAGGTTTTTTTGCCCGCCTGCCGATAACGAAAAAGACCGAATAGGTAACGTATTTTATACAAGATGTTCAACATGTCTTTTTTCAAGTGCTCAATGTGGCTAAAGAAGTTTTCACTTCAATAAATCAATATAGGTGTCCATTCAGAGCGTAGAGACTTTTATGGTGTCTATTTAATGCTGATTACGAAAATGATCATTTTCAAATATAAAGTTATAATAATGTAATAGAACAAACTAAAAATAACAGCTGTGTTATCATCATAATACATATTTTTAAAATACAAGTTTAAAATACTTTTTTTTCGACGACCTCCGTGGCGCAGTGTCGAGTGCTGTTGTCTTAACGTGCGGAGGTCCCGGGTTCGGTACCCGGCAGGGTTAATTTGAGAATTTATATTTTCTGAATTTTCCCTGGTCTGGCCTGGGGGGAGGCTTCGGCCGTGGCTAGTTACCACCCTACCGGCAAAGACGTGCCGCCAAGCGATTTAGCGTTCCGGTACAATGCTGTGTAGAAACCGAATAGGGGTATGGGTTTAACATAACTGCCATGCCCCTAACAGGTTAGCCCGCTACCATCTCAGACTGCATCATCACTTACCATCAGGTGAGATCGCAGTCAAGGGCTGACTTGTATTGGAATAAAAAAAATATGACTACAATTACGTTGGTATACAATTAGGCCTATTTTCTTTAAGCTGTGAACACTGTTCATTCTGTAGTGAAATATATCCAGTGTCACATACCTGTACGCGCTTGGCGATCTTCTTCTGGTCGCGCAGTTGCCGCACCTTCTCCGTGCGCGCGCGCGCCGCCTGCTTGGCCAACAGACTCTTGCGCACTTTCTGCATGTGTTCATCTGATTTGGCCATCTCCGCAAAGTAGTCATCTGGCCTGTAATTGATATTTATGTAGCAAGTGCGGAAAGTAGACGACCTCCGTGGCGCAGTGTCTTAACGTGCGGAGGTCCCGTGTTCGATCCCCGGCAGCGTCAATTTGCGAATTTATAATTTCTGAATTTTCACTGGTCTGGTGAGAGGCTAAGGCCGCGGCTAGTTACCACCCTACCGGCAAAGACTTGCCGCCAAGCAATTTAGCGTTCCGGTACAATGCCGTGCAGAAACCGAATAGGGATATGGGTTTAATATAACTGCCATGCCCCTAACAGGTTAGCCTGCTACCATCTTAGACTGCATCATCACTTACCATCGTGTGAGATCGCAGTCATGGGCTAACTTGTAGTGGATAAAAAAAAAGAAAGACAATTATTGATGAATAGCAAATTTCTGTACCCAAGAGCCACAGGGTTTTAAATAGTGTTTTAATTTATATGCACACGCTACTCAATACATTTGTCAAAACAAATGAATGTGTTGCTTAGACAAAAAATATGATCAACATCGCATCGATGAAGTCGCGGGCGACCTCTAGTATTATTATGGACACAAGTTACCTTTTAGTGGGTATATTCAACTCCTTAAGTCTCTTGATGCCATCCACTACAGCAGCTTGGGCCTGTCTGTGTAAGAGGTTCTCTCTCTTGAACTCATTGAGCACTGGGTCCTGTGTAGGGTCGTATAACTTATTGCCCTTTGAGTTTTCAATCACATTCCTGCAAGGCACATCAAACGGAATTCAAAATAATCTTGTCCACATGCTGATGTATAGTAACACATCTTAAGTATGTGTTGTGTTTTGTGTCATATTTTCTTAGTGTTACAGTTTATATTGCTTAGGATGCTAAGGAATTGTAGGAAGTTTGTGGACTTTACAATCGTGCATTGTCGAGTCAACATCTCCTGAAGAGGTTAGGTAGGCCTGGTCGACGTGGCCTCCTTTTTCTGGGTGGTATAAAAAGGAAATAACCACGAAGAGCCATCCTCTTCACCTCGATGACCCTCGTCACCTAAATTATCCGAGTCGGAGTGCCCCCAGTCCCGAGCTCGCTTCGCTCGCTCTTCGCGTAAAATGATGACTCAAATATTTGAATTTGGCGCCAACGCACGCGTTCCGTTGTATGGTAATCGGTACACATAAAACTAGATGTTTTATTCAAATGACGTCCATTAACGTCCATGGAACGGATTTTAATACCTGCGTAAAACGAAACTAATACGCCAACCTCCGATCTGAGACGTCAACTAAACGTCAATGAGTCTGTAATCTATGGCAAATGTCGCAAGAAATAGGGAAAAGTGGTGTATTTTCGAATTTTCAAAAAATTATTTCTCGAAAAGTATTAGGATTCGCAGTAAAATATTTTATTGCAAGGCTTGCCACATCAAGGTCTTTTTGTAATAAAAATTTGAACGTCCAACTCCGCGGCGAGTATGCTATAGTTGAGCCCAAATCTGTCTTATCAAATGAAAAAAGCGATCTACGAACTAGGTTCGCGTAGTTTGTCTGTGGGAGCATTCTAATGACCTAGTTCGTTTACAAATTACACAAGAGTATCACTATGTTTAATACACACTAAACCTAACCTAACACTTTACTTAACTCGCATCTCATTTCGAGAGGAGACCCATCAACTGGTTGAGATGATGACAATATAATACATACCTCCTCCTTTGTGCTGTTTGTTGCATTTGTAAGGCAATATCGGGAGCCATTGGCGCCACAGTTGTAACCAAGTCAACAGTCTCCACCCAAGGCAGTTTAAGCTCAAATTCCTTTAATTTTGCCTTCAAATCTGCTACATTGTTTGTATATGTCTTCTGTACTCTCTCTATTTCTTCATTAAGACCCGGTTTTAGTAAACCTTTAGCAAAAGCCTCTTGCAGCTGTAAATTATATAAATTTTATTAAAAACCTTCAATTACTTCCTCTAATCTCAATTAATTTCTCAATCATTTGTCAAGCAACTTGGCTTTCAACCAAGGTTTGTATATTATTCCCAGCAACCATTTCACTGGCTAGAAAATCCTAAATCTGTGTTTTAAATCCTAAATACTAATTAAAATCGGTCATTCCCATCGTAAATCCCATCATACCTCCTCATCCGAATCAAGGTCTGTGTCGCTATCATTCATTACGAAATCACTCATATTCACGAGGTATATAGACGACTAAAGTTTAGGTACAATAATTCTCGAAGTATTTTTGATTTATTAACTTTTGTCTTTTTACAACCTAATTCGATTTTATACCTAACCTAAAACTCCAATTTATAATATAGGCAAAAAGTCAACGTGCAGTTGACATTGACAGAATGTTTTTGACAGCTAAGCTGCACAGATTATGCACGATGTGCAGTATACTCAGAGCAGAGACTCAGAGTTAGTGGAACTACGAGTGACTCAGATTAACTGAGACTCAGACGAGTATATTGTTGAACTCCTCATTAAACTCTATGATTTATATATGGGACTGATTCTGTAGTGCTTAATCTCTAAACTAAAATTAGAGCATTACAATTATTGCTAACCCTTTCATAATACTCTCTACGGAAAGGGACAGAATTAGATTTAAAGCTGTCATTAGTTTAGTTTACCTCTTCATAACTCTGTGGTACAGAATCGGCCACAAAGTACTTCCTTCGTCATTGGCCACAATAAACTGTGATTAAATCACGAATAAATCACAGACCATGGAGGAAGGAATTACGACTGCCGTTCACAGACATATAAATCTAACAAAACATAGACACACGAGTATTGAAAAGCTGTGTTGAAAAGGTATTGATTGGACCTGTGGTTTTTTTTCAATGACTATTGATTTTTAATTAAATAATTTAAGGTGAGCAATTCTAAAGGACAACGTAGTTGAATTGAGCTATTGAAAATCTATCGATTAGTATTTTTTTAAATACAAATATCATTATTTTGCAGGCTGGGGTGGGGTAGCTCTGTGGATTCACATTGGACAAGGATTGGACATACCACAGACTGTGCCACGGACCACAGACATATAAATAGAAGCAGACACAACATAAATTTCACACCCACATAGACAAGTGTATGCGAATCAGTGTGACTTAGTGTGACCGTGTCCCTGCAAGCAAAAATGTGTATGTATTAATTTGCTGCAATACTGTGCTACACCAACGCACACATTGACAAAAATTCAATGCGTGGCAGTCATTATAAGACATCTATGAGACCTATGGCGTTTGTTTACATTGTGTTGTCTTGGGTGTCATAAGTTTTTTGTGAAATTTGGAGATTTATATGAATATTTACTGAAATAAAATGCTGAAGTGTTGTGTCCCCCTGTGTTACAACGCTTCGTACAGGAAAACCCCAGAAGTAACGTTCCATCGGTAAGTAAAATTCATGCTATCATGTAGCTTTGGAATGTTTTCGTATCGCATCGTATCAAGGCTAAGATATCTAATATTTTATAGTTGTTATGACGAAATATGTAGCCATGCATATATTAAAACTATAATATTATGGTTTTCTGTAGAAATACATGCTTTAAGTTGTTGAATAATCTTTTTTGACATTTTGAGAACTTTAACAAATTACAGGGCCGGACTCGACGACTCTTTTATTTTAAGTATATAACTTCGACTTTTAATATCAGGTTTCCAAAGGATGAATACCTGAGAGACCTATGCATAAAAATATTAATAGAAAAGACTGGCAGACCAACTCATGGAGTTCTATATGCTCCAAGCATTTTACAGATAATCTAAGAACGTAATTTATTCCGTACAATTCTATCTCCTGGTGCAATACCGACCATTTTCAAAGAAAAGTTAGTTGAGGTCTTATACTAAGTAGGTACCAATTTACCTTATCTTCCATTAGGTGGATGAATTTCATTAATATTTATTGAAAACCTCATACAGATTCTAAAGCACTAATTGTAAAGTTTATTTGAATAAAAAACATGTGAGTTTAAAACACCTGTTGTAATTTTCTATTTAACCTCTTTTTGGAATAACGATTCGATTCGATTGTTTAACAACATTTATTTGGCTTACTGCCAAGAAATTATTGTCAATAGGAACTTTGAGCTAAAATCTGGCGGTATTTACACGATATCCGTTGGTACTGTTCTTCTAAATAATATCCCCATCACCTGCGCGTCGACGCAGAGCGAGAACGACGCGAGAACCACTGGCCATGATACTGACGGAGTCCTCAGGATTTGAGTTGTAACAGGAACTATTACTCCGCGCGCGACGGTGACGATATCACACGCAGCGCGGAGCTCACATCTATATTCACCACATTGACTAGGGTCCCGCACGTGGTGATGATTACCATTACTAGTGTTACTATATTGCAGTTGTGATCGCTTGTGATGAGGAAATTATAAAAGTACCAATAATAATTATTTTTAAAATCCTTACAAATTATAGCTTCCAAATGATAGGTGTCTTTAGGTCAATTTTTTTCACGCAACCTAACCCTACATATTAATATAATGTTTTATGCAGCAACAAGGTTCGGCCCTGAGTTTTGTGTATGTGTGCGTAATGTTTTCGTGTGTTTGTAATTGCCACGCTATTTTGTACGTTATCTTGCCTCTGCTTCTCTTTATAACTCTGTGGCCACGGACATACTTACTCTATGGATTGGACCTTTGGACTCTGTGCCTTTGGATTGGACTATTCACGGAAAATTAGGGTAAGCACGCACTAGCGATTCACAAAACCATGTGAAAGTTTGGATGGATGGATGTTTGTTACTCAATCACGCCAGACCAGCTGAACGGATCTGGATGAAATTTGGCAACACATACTTTCTGGGATACTTTTTATCCCAGAAAATCACTAAAAAACGTCAAGCCACGCGGATGAAGTCGCGGGCATCAGCTATTAAAATATAAATCGGATCCGCTGGGGAACTGAAAGCTAAATTACCACCATACTGCGGGTAACTAACCGCTAATGCGAGAGCCGAGAACTTCAGTACGATTTCTTACGTTCTAGTTGAAGGCGCGTATTTATTTGATCGCCGATTAAATAACCACTGGTGCTTGTTTTGCCTGCTTTGCTTTGTTGGCTTACGAGCTCTGGGTACGGGTAGGTACAAGATTTTAAAATAATCTCAGGCTGGAAAGGACATAACGAAGTTTTACGTTTCCAAAACTGAGTCGGATTTTGGAATCCGGAACCGGCCTGACATACAACCAATAAAACATTAAACACACGGCGTAATTTCTACGCGCAGAGTCGCAAATAGTCCAGTCAAATAAGATATGAAATCAAAATTTTGGCACAACTTTGCATTTTTGATATAATGTAGGTACTTTTAATGATACAAATACAATGTGTAAAGGTTTACGTGTCTGCAACCCCCGGCAAGAGTTGAAAAAAAAGGTCAAAAGAGTTTTTTCGCAATTACCTACTCCAAAACGGTAAAAATAAACAAAAAAGTTCTAGTAAGAATACATAAGTTTATCTTATACATAAAAAGCTCCTATGACTGTTTTTCCTCCGGTCAAAATTGACCGAGTTAGCGATATTTGTATCATATATCAAAAATGCAAAGTTGTGCAAAAATTTTGATTTCAGATCTTATTTGACTGGAATAAAACAACGCGATACAAACAGTCTCTGTTGTAGTAAATGCATACAAACGCGCAGACACATCGATACAGACGCGTTGTGGACACACGTTTTTTCACAGACATATTAATAGAAGCGTTTTTTATTAGTTACGAAAATAACGCGCGTACAACGCGTAACTTTTTATGTTTAATTTTTATATATAGTCTTCGAGCATAATATCGTGATTATATTCGTGATTTTAATAAGCAGAAAAGGCATAAAAGGATTTTCTATTAAAATGAACGCACCCATTTGCAAAATTATTCTGGAATATTTTGTGCTCTGAAAATAAAAATAAACTTAGACACTATGCTTGAAGTATAGACATGTAGAGTGATTTACCTTTGTCTATGGAAATGATAGTCATACGATCATCTTTAATTAAATTTTTCATTTAATTTCAGCCTAATTCAAATTTATTTGAGTTAGATAAGTAATAAAAAAAACTAAATTATTTTTTAAAATTTGTTTACACAACATTTCTTGTTCATCTTGTATTTATATCAAAATTAAAATATTTGAAGCTCTAATTGACCGGAGGTATTAAGTACTTGGACATGTTCCGTGAAACCCCCCGTTGTTTTGTATCAAGAAAATGCAATGGCCGCCATCTTCGACTCTTGTGAATGTTTTGGTCGTAGTTTCGGACTTTGAGGCCTTTTTCATTTGTGCTATGCAAATACAGGGTAGAAATAGTTTCGCTACATCATAAAAAAACAGAATTCGTTAACGTACAGGTTAGTAATAATCTCCTTCATCATTTTCTTTAAAAGTGTTTACATCTGGATTTCGTAGTGATGTCGTATTTTACTGTGAATTGTGCGTGATAATAGAAGCGTTATCATAAATGATTTATTTTATTTATAATAAATTATGTCATATTGGCTGATATAAATACACAAACCTCATTTTCTTATGTATTTATATATTTCGAGTCTTTGTTACTAAGCGGAGTATAATATTTCATGTGTCCGGACCAATCAGTTCTATTTCAGTCGTTAATTCCGCGATATTTCGCGATTTATTTCAATTTTAGGTTAGTGTTTACTTTTGTGATGTTTGGAGACATTTCAAGTTTTTGTGCCACAATAATGGCGGCAGTGGATTTTAACCTAGCCACCGATTTTCCTAATTTACGCTCGCCTAGCGGAGGCTTTTATTTATTGTTTTGCTATTATTTGTTGTATTTTCTCGTAGGAATCGGAATAATGTGACTTTTGACTATTTTCTGGAACAATGACCTCGACTGTCATATCGTATTTGTGGACTATAAATATTTTCACAATGATCGCTATGCCGCGTACGGTTTGTGAAGATTGCATCGGCAAATGGATAAAAAGACGATTTTCGATTGCAGTCTAATAAAATAACTTGGAGGCCGGGCGCTCTCCAAATCATCATCTCGGGCTGGACCCAAAATGCTATTCTCAGTATGTCGGCGGCATCAGAATATGAACCAGCGGTCCGGCAAGTGAGTAAATAATCATCGCTTTTCACATATTCAAAACTAGCTACTTATTATAACCTATAATTTTCCCTACAATGCCTGCCATAGTAAAGATATTATCATCATTTAAATCCTAAATATCATTGTACATACTTGATCTTCCTAAATGTGTTGTTTATATGCTTTCAACTAAAACCCTAATTGTCACGAATGCTATGCAGTCAAAATGAGCCTGCCAAGTCAGTCCAAAAGTTATTGACATAATATCCTGGTTAAATACTAAGGCTTTAGTGTAACTTTTCAAGTTGAAAAAGAGCATACTGAACATACATTAAACGGCCAAAGTAGTAAACTATGCAGAGATTATATACCATTTAGAATATACTATTAGCAACTTGAGACATTTACTTTAATTCTAGAGCAATTAAGAAGTCAAAACTACAGTAATTTGGGCTAGATTATTTTTATGGTATATTTAACTCTAAAAGTAGGACATTAATATTGTTTTACAGTTAGTTTGTTCCTTACAGTGTATACAATATACATGCCCTATATAAGCGTTCAACAGTTTATTAACATAATATTTCTCCTACAGTGCATATCGTTTGTCGCTTTCACATTATCATACAAAATAATTTCATTTACACACAAGTAATAAATAAACGATTTGAAATTCAATGTTGTATTATTGATACCTTTAGTTTTAATGTATAAATTGTAATCTGAAAGTTCATTTATGTAAATGTGAAAAGTGTATATTTTTAGTTTTACAATATATGAGGAATGGTAGTTGTTGACTTACTGTGCCATTGCTTAACATATAATACATCCAGTCATATCAAGGTGGTGTAAATCAGAATGTTTTCATTACAAAACTTAACCAGCCAATTTCATCAGGCACCTCACATTTACCTATTTTAAGACAGCTAAGTGATTTGATCTGTAGCGGAACAGTTTAAATCAGCTAAAATCTTTTTTTAATTAAAAATTTTCAATACATTTTTGGTCTATTGACATTAATAACTATCACAAAGTTGATGAATGGGAGTTTGATTAGCATTTGGTTTCTTATGTTGATTGTATGATAATTAATGCATATGATAGGACTGTGTTAGCTATGAGCTTTTGGCTCTGATTGATGTAATTTAGAAGTATTGGTAATGTAATGAGAATATTTGTGTATTTATATCCAACTATAGTAGTTGCACATGGCAAATCTAATCTAAAGTAAAAAAAAAACTATGAATAAGAAAATGCAATTATTATAATTCTGAACACAGATACTGCATATAATGTTTTTGGTGATGGTAGTTTTATGTATAATATGTAAATAGGTATCTTTGGGTGTGTTATTGTTTCTTAGCTGTTGCGATATTATTTCATCCCGTTTATCTTATCAAGAAATTGAACTGATGTTTGTAATTTATGTTATAGGATTATGGGCCGACCACCTCCAGTGAAAATATATTTGAGCATGTTTTGGATCATAAATTAACAAATACTATGGACATATCAAGTGTTAGAACACCTGTACTAAGGCCTGTTCCTGTCTCGCCCACCCAGGGTGACCCTGAGCCTGATTCAACAAACCCCGAGAGCATCATTCAATCTGTTCACAAAGTAGACAGCAAAGATATTGAGTATATTAATGAGAAGAGATGTGACACAGAAATGTCTGTGGATTCCCTCTCTAGAATAGTTAGGATTGAAGAAACCACTATTGATAATGTAGGACGTATAGCCTACCCTATTATACAAGAAGCTGATGATTCTGGAGATAGCAACTATGTAGAGAATACTGCAACTCTCATTCAAGCTCCATTGAATACATCAATTGTTCAAAGTGTCTCTAAACTCCCACAGAACTTCACAATTAATGTTGATGCAGCTGTTGGTAATTTCACAGCTATACAGAACGTGTCACAGGATGTTGGCAACCAAACACTGTGGTTGCCGACAATATTAGCTACTAGTGCAGCTCCTGATGGTAAAAATGAAGATGACAGACCTCCTTCAGGTGTGTCACAGATTATAATTACTAGCGAAAGCTACGTCAATGACGCAAGCTCGTCAAATCGCAGAACTAACATTATTACAGAGACCAATTATATAAACAGACCTAAAACTTCAAAGGTTCAGATATTGAGTAATATATCTTTACCAAAAAATTCAAATTACTCTCAACAGTACATAACTCAGAGTAAAGAGATTGCTGCCCCTTTGTACGGGACACAGAATCATGTGTACAAGTTGAGTGCGAATGTAGTGTCACAGAAGCAGTTGAACAGTACAATGTTGAGCACAAAGCCACCTAAAAACCAGTCCCTGATAGGTGCTGCATCACTGTCGGCATCAGTCATAAATAGCAGTTCCATGAAGAGCGTGCCATATGGACACACATACTCCAAAAGCACTAACTTAAATAAGCTTAATAATGGTGCCAACTTAAATGCTATGGTTGCTGTGTCCTCTGGTAGCACGCAATGTCATGTTTTATCCAGAGTTGTTTCCGGTCCCAACAAGTTATCAGTTCACTCCGGAAGGAAATCTGTAAATACATTTAAAGGATCTAAAAATTCTCAAGCAAACCAAAAGAATCAATCGAGAGCGATAAAAATAATACAGCAGGCTGGTACTGCTCACAAATCTGAAAATAAACCGTGGCCTTTGGCTAGTGTTACATATAAAAGTCAAGCACCAAGCTATGGAATAGTTGAGTCTAATACTTCGAAAGTTATACAGAAGGTTGGGAGTCCTACTCATAAAAATCAGCAGACTATGACTATGCAGAAAGTTTCAAAAGGTGATCGTCTTGTTCTGCAATCGCCTTGTGGACCAGTTTTGTTATCTACTGGTCCCATCAGCTCAAGTTTGCCTAAAGGTCCACATTATGTCCAATCAGGTTCCACTCCGAACCTTAGGTACGTCCAAACATATGGGCCTGACAACCAGCTCTCTACAGTGTCCCAAGTGTCGGCTAACCAGCAGTTGACTGCGCAGATCCTACAATCTCTATCCCAGCCCAAACTAATGCTGCAATCTCCGACACCAATACATACTATAAATCACAAGCCTCTTCCAGTTGTTGCTATTGAAGAACCAGTTGAAGCTAAATCAATAAATCAAAAGAGGATTGTCTTGTAAGTATCCTAATGGTATTCTCCACTTTTGTGACAAATTCAATCGAATTTTCACATGTATATCACATGTAGATATTAGGAACTTTTAGTTGATTGCATATTTCAGTATGCATATGCATATAAAAATACTATGCTGCAAATAACACATTCTTTGATGAATTTTCATAAATCATTTCATGACATATTGAAAGTATAATATGTACATGTTGCCTGTAATGTATGGTCAGCTAATTATGTTAATTTAAATGAAATATTTAATTTATAGAAAATTGATTTCAACACACACTGCAAGTAGAAATGTATGTGCTAATGTTACTAGTTGCATGAGTATTATGTGATCTTCCCAATTTTGACAGTAATTATCATAAGTTGTAAAATCCTGTAATAATATCTATTTTTTGTAACCTTTTGTGTTGCTTGCAGTGGGGATAAATCAACACTATTGACAGCAGATGACATAATTGGTATGGAGGAGAGGCCTAATCTTTCTGAGGAGTTGCGGCGATATTCCTTCCAAGCATTAGCGTTTATAATGCTCGATCACACATATGCCTTGCCTGTTCAGAAACAGCCAATTATTGTCAGTACTCCAACCAGTACTGTGGCTTCATTATCACCGATCATAACTTCGACAGTGACGACGACTACTCCTATGAGTCCATTAAAGAGTTCCCCCATCCCAGTGACTTCGGTTTCTCAAGAGTTACCCCCAGCCATACCGATCAGTATTGTTGGAGCTCCCATACCAGTGACGTCAGTACAACTTGGAGCTCTGGCTTACAAGTCCCAGCTGACTCCGTTGCCTCCTCAGGATGAGGATACAGCATCTGTTATATCTTCTATAGAAGGGGAGAGGAGACCTCCTTTACCTGGTGGAAGTGATACAGAGACTGCCCCAGAAGGAGAAGAAGAAGGAAAGACTAGATGTATTTGTGACTTTACACATGATGATGGGTATATGATATGCTGCGACCGATGCGGCGAGTGGCAACACGTTGATTGTATGGGAATAGATCGGAATAACATACCTGATGCGTACATGTGTGAATTATGCCAACCGCGACCGATAGATCGACGTCACGCTAGAGCCATACAAATGAGGAAGAGAGAAGAACTTAGTGCACTGGGTGGATCTGATTCGGACTCCTCAGAATGTGGACGACCACCGGGTCAAAGAAGAAAACGGTTATTAACAGTTACCACATATACTAATACCAGTGGATCTTGTGTAACTACATATAACTCCAATTTACCTGTTCTGCCACCTCTACCCCAACCCTCTCTAACCTTACCAAAGAGAGGACCCAAGCGCCCCAAAAAAGCGGAGGTAGTTAGAAAAGGCGCTAAGAGAAAATTAGCAGAAAAAAGAGTGAAACGAAAGAAGGAAATGATGTTGAATAGAAGCAAGTACAACACTAACATGTCCACTCAGTCTCACTGGCGGGATCAATACGAACAGGCTGTGACAAATCACTACAGCCCTGAGCTACGCGCTAAGATTATGAAATACAGCAGTAAATTAGGCAGCACACCCAACATGGCCGCGGCAGTAACTGCGCATTTATGTACAACAGTGCCTCACGCGGGCGGCAAAATACTTATCGCGACTAAGGATCTTAAGGATAACTCTCCAATTATAGAATTGAGAGGGAAATACATGCTCTCAATCCAGCACAGGCCTCAGTTACAAAACTCAGCTAGAGCTGGAAGTCAAAAACCCGGTCCATTCGTGTTTTTCTATAGGTTACCTAAAGATAACACACAAATATGTATTGACACTAGGACATATGGGAATGAAGCGAGGTTTGTGCGACGATCGTGCAAGCCCAATGCAGAATTACAGCACTGTATTGTAAAAGGTGCTTTACACGTTTATATTGTGACAATAAGCGATATTCAATCCAATACTGAAATTACGGTTGGACATGACACAAACGGAAGCAAACATCCTTGTGCATGTGGTAATCCTAAACACTGCAAAGTTAACGGTCTAAGTCCTTTGGTTACAAGAAAAAGTGTGGATTACACACAGAGAGAAAAGCGAAGTAGGAACAGGTGTTTCAGTGCCTCTTCACCTGTATCGCCTCCTTTAACTCCGCTCGCGACTACTCCTATAAAGGATTTGCCATCACCATTTGGAATTGTTAAATCTGAAAAGAAATCGCCTATCAAACACGAGTATCCTCCAATGTCGCCAGTCAAACAGCCTTTACGTTCTCCAGACTTCCCTCCACCAGTAAAATTCGAGCCATTATTTATGAAGCAAGAAAACGAAGAAGAAATTGACTTGACAGCTAAAGAAGAGATGAAACCTGAATTGGACGAACCCGATTATGTCAAAGTCGAACCTAAAATGGAAGAAGATAATGAAGAAACAGAAGACAAAATGGAATTAGAACCAGAGCCGGAAAGGGAAGCGATCATTTCAGATATAAAAATTGAGGAACATGAAATCAAAGAGGAAGAAGTTTTACCTCCTCCCATTGTTGAGGAGAAAATTGTGGAACCTATAAAAGAAATTGAGAAACCTATAAGAGAAATAATCAAACCTTTAAAAGAAATAATGAAACCTGTAAAAGAAATAGTGAAGCCAATAAAAGAAATAGTGAAGCCAATAAAAGAAATAGTGAAGCCAGTAAAAGAAAATGTTAAGCCTGTAAAAGAAGTTGTGAAGCCTGTGAAAGAAATTGTGAAACCGGTAATAGATGAGAAACCAGTGTTAGTTGAACCTAAGATAGAACCTAAAGTGGAACCTAAAATCGAGCCCAAACTGGAACCTAAAGTGGAACCTAAAATAGAACACGAAAGACCAGTCACTAGGGAGCTAACTGCCAAGTCTGCGTGTCACGATAGATCATCGCGGTCGAGTCGGGCCACGTGTGTCAACCAAGACTCTTTGGACGACAAGACTGATGATTCGCAAGACAAAATCACTGCTGCAAATAAGGAAAAGGAAAAACGGAAAATGGTAAGGGAATTTGATATTCTAAGATTTGATGAATTGTAACTTTAGAATCCAAACAAGTGCCAAATTTTGTTTGAAATTTTGTTTTGGAAAACACAATTATTTTTATTTTTTATTACGAAAATATAGCCTAATATCGAAAATTAATTAATTATAGAGATTTAATTCTAAATCTCTACTCTATTTGCTAGTATATAAAGCTAATTATAACTGTCTCTATAAATTTTCTGCCTTTTAGACACGAGAAGAACGTAAAATGGAAGCAATAATGAAAGCCTTCGAAAAAATGGAAAAGGCACAACAACGGAAACAAGAAGTAAGAGAACGGCAAAAGCGAAGGGAGTCGGATCCACATCCCACTAACATTGAAAAGGATGACGATGACGATCTACACTGCAGTTCTAAAAAGAGGAGGAAGTAAGTTTGAAGATATTACCAGTTTCCTTGAACGTTTTTGTATAATTTATTTTTGTATTATAATTTAATGCCTAAATTCTGATAAATTTTGATTATTTTTCACAAAATCTTTAGGGTTGGTATAGATAAAAGTCCATGATTTAAAGTCGAAATTTGAAAATCACCAATTTAACTTACGGGCGAACTTGAGCTTTATAATTAAGGCAATTAAGGTCCATTTTACTTTAAGGCTAATTAAACTGTTACATATCTCTTCCAATATTGGTGAGATGTAGTCTTATCCATCCCTTTGTCATGAAGTTAAAAGTCTACAATTGCAAATTTATAATTTCGTTGGATTCCATAATTCTCGATAAAAGAAATATACAGGAACTTTTTAATTGTATGACTGATTTGAAGTACTAATCTAATTATTTTATTACAGACGCAAAAGCCGCGCGCGTACAGCATCCCAATCCAACAGACGTCGTCTTAACTCGGCCGACAGTGATATGGTAACATCGGGAGATGAGGCTGGACCGTTGTCTCCGCGAGGCCCGGTGCAAGCCGAACAGCCTTTACCCACCCCTGAGGTGGAAACACCACATGAACCGGTTAACGAGGTAGGTGCAAATAAACTTGGCGCGCCCTTCTGGCGAGACCATGTTTCCTGCCAAGTATGACTGGAGTACCTTAATTAAAGGCAAGAGTGAATAGGCATTTTTTAAGCAAGTGCGCTCCAACCTAGACCTCACCATTGCTTCTCATAAGCATGATTGTCATCAAGCGCAAGCCTATCTTGCAATAAATTCAATTAAATTTTTTTCAGATAGTGATATACCATTTTAGGGCCTTAAACTTAAACTTGGTGGTTCATAAATCAAATAATTGGTTATAATTAGACCACTTGAGGGTTATCTTAAATAATTTAGTAGTAAGAGTAGAAAAGAAGTTTTATTCGCAATCTCGTTCACAGGACCTCGGCCTAAGCTCCGCTTGTCTGCTCGTCGAAGCCGCCGTCGGTTCCGTAGAATCCGCATTCAAACTTCCCAAAACAAAGAAAACCATGGCAACCGAATGGATTGGACGCTCTCCCGAGCGAACCCCATCTCCGTACCAATCTCCTTACAGACCGTCTTTAGTTTCCGCTCCGTCACTGGAGAGTTTAGTCCGAGTTGCCTCTACCATGATTGGTGATCTAAGTGGGACTCAAGAGTTTCATGATGAAGTGCAGCCCCCATCCCCACCTAGGACACCTGGAAGGGAGAGGAATAGGCCTCCGAAGAAGGCTAAAAGGATCACTAGAAGCACCCCAACAGTGGAAGTCCCTGAAGTTATTCCAGTGCAACACAGTGCTAAGAAACGTTGGTTGCGACAAGCGATCAGTGAGGAGAGCGACTCGCCGATAACGGGTAAGAAGGATAACGTTATTTAAGCCTTGGATTATAATATCGGTTCTTTAAATGTATTATATTATTATTATTCTTTGTTGTGTTTTGTTTTTTTTTCCATGAAACAGTCTGAAAAACTTTGACACAGCAATTTTCCTGCCATGATAGTAGACTTGATCTTGTAGTCCAAGCCCTATTTTGTTTTGTTTTCAGAATTTGTAATTTTTTTATGCCAGTTGTAGATGCATTTGTTTCAGAATCCCCACCCAACGAAATGGTGACGCCGTTGAAGAAGCGACGGATGGCGCGGGAATCGCTGTCGTGCGAACAGAATACTGTCACTGTGAGTTTGTTAATGAGATAACCTATTTATACTGTTGAGTCACCTTAGTTTTAGATTTGTAAGGACTGATTATCCCCTAGTAACTATTTTTGTAAAGCTCTACTCTAAAGCTTATAAAAAATGCGTTCTAACTTGTAAATGATATGACTGTAATTATTATTATTTGTTTAGTGCAACGACGACACATCACCAGTTTTAACATCTGAGGACTCCCCAGTCAAAGATGACGCGTTGTCGTTAGCGCGTCAATACAAACGGAATATAATGGACATGTACAGTCGAGATCGGACGCGCTCCGACAGTGGACAAGGCTCTGATGACCAGTGCAACATAGATCATGACGTTTTAAACGTCAATATAAGAGGCGTGCATAACCAGGAGCACATAAGGAGAATCATTGGAGTACCACCGACACCCGAAGAGGAAATACCTCCTGAGATAACCAAACCAGAGGATGTTGTAACAAATAATAACAATTTGGAACCAGATGAGGGTGCTTACAATAATAAAGTTGTGCCAATGGAGATAGACACGACAGTTGTAACGCAAACCAAAATAGAATCAAGTGAAAACATACCAGAAATCAAAGATCTAAAAGGCATTGAAAGCCCAAATGATAAAGTAAACAGCTCCCAATCGGCAGATACGAGTGGCAACTCGTCACCACAAAGGGATGAAATGGACGACATCCAGAAAAAAATACACTCGTTTCATACTGAAAACATCCAAATATTAAAGAGTAGAAATAGAAAACCGCCTAAAGAGAAACGAAAGAAAGTAAACTTAAATTTTGACCTCAACATGGTAGACGATCAGATCAGCATACAGCTACGTACCGAGGAAGATACAAATTCAAAATCGCCAGAAATCAACGGTGATATACATGAGGAAGCGAATTCTCACGAGGATGTGAAACTGCATGTTTCACCGGAAAATATACCGTTGCCTCCAGTAGAGTCAATACCTTTGCCAGCACCGGAGAATATTCCGCTACCGGAAGAAACGAGTCCGGCAGTACTAACTTCTCCAGAAACGATACCGTTGCCCGAAGAGCCTATGAAGCAAGTTGTTGAAAGTGTTGAAGAGATCGAAAAAGAGGACGAAAGTGTAGAAGAGATTGAAAAAAAGGATGATAGTGTTGAAGAAAAGGAAGATAGACCGTCAGTGCTAGATACATCATTACCGTTCTCAAGTCGGTTTAGTTCAACGGGTTTGTTTTCGGGGATATTCAGTAACATGTCGCATTCGTTCAAAGTGGATACGTGTATAAACGAGAATATACCGAACATGTCGTTGATAAAGAGTGCTATAGACAGGACGACTTCTGTGGAAGGGTTGGGCTCGGGTGCGAGCGAGGCGGATGAGTTGCGTAGTGTGCAGGCGTTGTTGGCGCGTGTGAGCAGTATGGACAGTCACAATAGCGTTCTGTTGTCGGGCGTGCTGCGCGCCGCGCCGCCGCCCCGCGCGCCGCCGCGCAATGACCCGCGCCTCAACCCGCCGCCGCAGGACAAGCCCAAGCCCGTAAGGAGAAAGGTGAGCCCCGTTTATCTGACTTTTTTCACATTCAATCACACTTGTGAGTAGTATCCGACCGAAGCTTTGACTTCGGCAACCTTCGGCCCAAAGAACCATTTTCGGCTTTCGCCTAAATGGACTTCCGGTAGTGTCCGACTGAAATTGGTTTTTACGACCGAAACCGAATTTCGGCAACAGTCTCAGTTTCGGCCGAAACCTAAAAGGAAACCGAAACTTTCTTAAAAGGATCATGTTTTGAGAAAAAGAAATAAAGAATACGTTATTATAATCAGTCGGTCTTTATTTTTTTATCTTTAAATCACATAGCTATGCAGTCTTCGACATTTTCACTAATTGGTAGTTATGATAATCAACATAACAACCCCTCATATAAGAAAAAAATATTAATTTCGGCGCGATCACAGCGCGAGAACTCCCGAATGCAGTTTCGGTTTCGGTAGTAGTTTCTTTCGGTTTCGGTTCTTATTACAACAGACAACATTTAAAAAAAAACAATTAGTTCACTTTTCTTAAAGCCGCAGGTTATGAATATAGCCGATTGGCTTCGGCGAAGAAATTTACCTTCGGTCCGACACTACTTAAGGTTTAGTTTTACTCACGTAAATCCCTTCCATTAGTAACTTACGAAATGTGAACAGTCATATAAGCCGCGGATTATTCGCAATTTCTAGTTATGGGAGTTACTTACGTAAATACATACAAGTGTAGTTGTGTACAGGTTTATAATTGATTATAATATACTCGTATATCGCAGAAATCCTTAAGGTATATTAAAATAAAATTACATAATGAAAAACATCAGAAACCATTAAAGTTTAACAAAAGAAACTGGTTTCGCTAAAGATGGCAAGTCCTCTCGGTGACCTTGATATTACTTGAAGTGCATTTAAAAGCTGTCGTGACTCGCTTGATGTTTTTACTTTTTAATTCACGAGTCACAACTTTTTCGCGCATTAGGTTGATCGCATTTAACGTTGCAACGTTAATTAATTAATTATTAATTTAATATTTAATATTTTTATTTTATTTATTAATTATTTATTAATTTAATGTTGCAACGTTGAACGCAACATACGCAATTGGGTATTTGACTACTATTGAAATAAATTATTTTTTAGTGATTATTAAATAGAGGATCTCCCAAAAGTCGTAATATCCACGTCCCCTGATAGTTTTATGTTGAATAACCATTTTAAACAATCGATTAAAGTAAAAAAAGTGCCTCGAAATTTAATGACGTCAATTCCATACTTAAGACGCGTTTTGACGATTGAAAAAAAGTTGCTGATTTGACTATTCAAACGCCAAAACGCGCGCTTAGTATGGGATATTATATGAAATACTTGTGTGACGTCATCTAATTTCGACGCACATTTTCACTTTCGATATGTATTTGAAAATGGTTACCTAACAAAACTAACAGGGGACGTGGATATCACGGGAGATCCTCTATAATTATGATATAGTTAAACTAAAAATAGTTTTATTTTTGACGTAGGAGTCCCCGTCCCACATCCCAATTACGTACAGCAATTTACTGAATATGCCGCGCGGACGGTTCGGAAAATCGTGCGTTTAAAATTCAACAATAATATTAAGGTTTTGATACTTATTTTAATGATGATTAATCTCTACGGTAATAAATTTTATCTACTCCCATGCTATAAATCCTCTATAACAGGTTCTGAAACAGTTGCTAATTGCCAACATTAAAACACCCAATGTCCTAATAACCATTACATCATCCAAACGGGTGATGTAATGTTGTACTGGATTTCATTACAACACCCCTGCCACATCTGCTCGATGCGTGGTATCTGTATGAATTACAAAAAAAGAACATCTGTACGAATTTCAAAAAAAGAATATTGTCATACACGCGCGTTTCACAACCAGAACGCCGCGCGCTGTAAAAAAAAGTTAACAAAAAAAAAATTAAAAAATTAAAAAAAATAATAAAAAAAAAAATGAAAAATTAAAAAAAAAAAGTAAAAAAAAATATTTAAAAAAAAAAAAAATTAAAAAAAAATTAAAAAATTAAAAAAAATAATAAAAAAAAAAATGAAAAATTAAAAAAAAAAAAGTAAAAAAAAATATTAAAAAAAAAAAAAAATTAAAAAAAAATAAAAATAAAAAAAAATAAAAAAAAAAATTAGCGATTCAAGTTTTCAAGTTCAAGTTTTGATGATATTAGGTTACTAGGACTGGATGTTTTAATGTTAGCAGTAAGCTAACTATTTCAGAATCTGATAAAGAGGATTTATAGCATGGGAGTAGATAAAGTCTTGTATGCAACAGTTGATAATTAGGTATTAAAACACTCATATGATACTATTATCACACTCCGCTACGCGTCGTGTGATAAACCCACATTCGTGTTTTAATACCCCTTATTACACAACTGTTGCATAAATAACTATTATCTACACTAATGTTATAACATTCTACTTATGTTTCCAATACTTGACTTATAATTACTACTGTTATAGCGCAGATAACAAAACACTCAATTTAAGCAATTTCACATGATGGTATAATATCCACATCGATATCGTAAAATCTCATTATAACATCAATAAAACGCGACCAATTAACCTGGCGAGCCTTATGTCAAAATTCTCATACAAGTTGTATAAAATTTTGATATTAGGCTGACTTTTGAAAACAGTTGGGTTATACGTGAAAACTTCGTCGAAACTACTAAACTTACATACACAAAACTCTTTGGTAAGATCTTGTGCCAATTAAATAAAAAACGAACAGCGCGCGCTCGCTCCTGATTGGCCCTGCGCGCGCAGCTGCGCTCTCATTGGTTAGATTTTAATGGCGGCAAGTTCACTGTGACAATACACGTACGCGTGAATTATTATAAATAAACTATTGTCAGCTTTTACTCTTGTTGTTTGATAAATTGCATTAGTGAAGATAAAGTAGTGTATGCAGCTGCATATAACACGGGTATTAAAACACTCGTTACTATTATGAAACTCGCTGCGCTCGTTTCATAAACTCACACTCGTGTTTTAATACCCTTCATTATATGACAGTTGCATAGACTACTATTTTATCACCGTTAAAGATAACATATTGATTTAATAATCGTGTGTTTATTATTGAAATTATTCATAGTTATATAAATAATAATAAAAAACATTATTTATATACGAGATGATTCCCGCGACTTCGTCCGCGTGGATTAAGGTTTTTTGATTCCCGCGGGAACTCCTTAATTTTCCGGGATAAAAAGTAGCCTATGTCCTTCCCCGGGATATAACCTACCTCTATACCAAATTTCAGCAAAATCGGTTGAAAAGATGGGCCAGGAAAGCGTAGCAGACAGACACACTTTCGCTTTTATAATATTAGTATGGATATGGATTTTAAAAAACAATAAAAAATGAGCTCTCAAAAGAGGCGCTATTTTCGTTATTTAAAATACACTGGGGGAAAGCCTCTGAAATGGTGATATCGATTTCTATATTATTGTATAGTTATGCGGGCGCGCGCTATTTCCGGAAATAACAATCTTAGCGCGGCATAAGATGCGCGGCAACCATCGATATAATATATGTAGGTACTAGATGCATAGAAAAAAGTTGGGCGTCCGACTTGTAGAGCACGTTCCACGCCTGTCATAAGCCTGTCTTTGTCCGCGTCGTAGCGCTGTCACGGTCGCTCGTCTGTAGATAATTTGTTATTATTAAGTTAACATCTAAAGTCTAATTAGTTTGGCACTGTATAATTTTTATTTTAAGGTACTTATGTAAGTGTTACAATTTACAATTATACATTTCCAAAAAAACTTTATATATAATCTTCCTATTTAATATTTCTATCCATTACGCAATCATTTAATTTCCGCGGCAAACTGTATGATCTTTTTTTTTTCTAACGGTCCTTACGGCTTCTATGACTATGACCTATACTATCTATGACCGAGCCATACGCTTCCAAGCTGTCATTCAAGATGGCGCATATGAGCAAATCGGGACGCCGCCGGTACGTCGGATGTCCGCCGTACACCCGTCCAGAGTCCGGACCCGTCCCCTGTGTGCTTTGCGCTTTGCGCGATCTGTGTACGAGGCCGCCTATGATCAGTAGACACGCCTTCAATTCGTAGTACACTGCGTGATTGGCGGCCGGGCACTGTTCAGCAGCGATGTAAAGCCGGCGTTGTATATATATACGGTTGTGTTTGTCTGCCAGCTGTCCATCAGCGAGTACCGCAAGCGGCACCTGGGCGCGGCGGGGGAGGAGGTCGGCGCGGGCGCGGCGGGCGAGGGCGGCGAGTGGTCGCGCGGCTCGTCGGGCTCGGCCTCGCTGTCGCCGCAGCGCCTGGACGCGGCCGCGGCGCCCGACGAGCTGGAGCAGCGCCTGCACCGCGACCTCGCCGTGCAGCTGCCCAAGGGTATGTGACCACTTCACGTAGACCACCACCACTACAGCCCATTAATGTCCCACCGCTGGGCACAGGCCTCCACTCTCATAGGAGAGAGGGAATTAGAGCTTAGTGGGTCTAAGCTCTAATTGCCACGCTGCTCCAATGCGGGTTGGCGGGATTTAACGACTATTATCATGTTAGTGACAATAACCGGGACCGACAGCTTAACGTGCTCTCCGAGGCACGGGGGTGAAACACCGCCAACTTCCTAACTCCACCTAGGAACTGCTATTCCTCTAGGAATACTCCCTAATCCCTATCATATCACACTACTATTATAAAGGGGAGAGTTTGGATGCCCGCGACTTCGTCCGCGTGGATTGAGGTTTTTTTGTTTCCCGCGGGAACTATAATTTTCCGGGATATAAAGTAGCCTATGTGCTATTCCAGACTATAATCTATCTCTGTGCCAAATTTCATCCAGATCCGTTCAGCCGTTGTGGCGTGAGTGATCTATGCATCCATCCATCCAAACTTTCGCATTTATAATATTAGTATAGATAGATAGATAGTAGATAGTATATAGTATAGATAAGCGTAGGTAAAATAAATAATTATAAAATGTAAAGGGCAGTAAATAAATAGTAGGTAATAGGTATTGAATAACGATAAACATAACACAGTATGCACCGAACTCCGTTATCACCATTTTATGTACATATATATACAAATATGTACTATTATGCAATTATGACTTGATAAGATATAAAATGTACAATAATTTATTTGAAATTATATTAACTGCGAGTAACGAAATAATGTGATAACCTCTGAAATCTTAATGGCATACAATGAAGTACTTTATTAACCTAACATAGAGATGTATTAAAATATAAAATTAACAGAGATCCGTAGCGATTATTGATTAGATTATGGATTTCAATATTTATTCTTAACGCAAGTGCAACAAAACAGCGGATCGACTTGATTTTTATTTGAATACTAGACTAGATAATGCTCGCGATTTCGTCCGCGTGGATTAAAAATTTTTGATTCCCGCGGGAACTATTTTATTTTCCGGGTTAAAAAGTAGCCATGTTACAAACTATCCCTATACCAAATTTCATCAAAATCGGTTGTAGAGATAATTTTTTTGATTCCTGCGGGAAATCTTTAATTTTCCGGAATAAAAAGTAGCCTATGTCCTTCCCCGGGATACAACCTATCCCTGTACCAAATTTCATCAAAATCGGTTGAACAGATGGGCCGTGAAAGCGTAACAGACAGACAGACACACTTTCGCATTTATAATAATACTAGATGATTCCTGCGACTTCGTACGTGTGGGTTAGGTTTTTGATTCCCGCGGGAACTCTTTAATTTTCCGGGATAAAAAGTAGCCTATGTCCTTCCCCAGGATACAACCTACCCCTGTACCAAATTTCATAAAAATCGATTGAACAGATGAGCCGGGAAAGCGTAGCAGACAGACAGACACACTTTCGCATTTATAATATTAGTATGGATTAGTACCTATGGAAGTATGGATTGTTAAGTAGCTGTAGAATGACATAAAGCATTTTTTCCCCTTAAAATCTAAAGAGATGATAAAGCTCAATAAATAGAAGAATAAAGAGTGATATAATTAAAAAAAAAATTGTATCGGCCCCCAAACAGACATATTATGCAGTACATAATTTAAAAAAAACACCAATACAAGATGCGCCGCAAGTAGTAACGCTGACTATGTTACCAACAAGCCATTGTTTCCATCGTAAACACGATACATGATTGAATAATTAATTTCGAACTTGTGTTTTTTTTCTGTACCCAACTCTATTATACCCATTACATTTTGAACTTTATTTTTACACACATAAGAACTATAAATGTTTAACATAATAGGATATGGTAGTTGTAATAGTGCCAAGTCCGAATGCCTAAGCAGTGAGCTAATCCGGTAGGATATGTGACAATAACACACGTTCAGTTTTTACATTTTTTTTTTATCAACTACAAGTTAGCCCTTGACTGCGATCACACCTGATGGTAAGTGATGATGCAGTTTAAGATGGTAGCGGGGTAACCTGTTTGGGGTATGGCAGTTATATTAAACACATACGCCTAATCGGTTTTTATTTAAATTATATAGCGAGCAAACGAGCAGGCGGTTCACCTGATAGTAGGTGAATACCGCCGCCCATGAACATTTGCAGCACCAGAGAAACCGCCAATGCGTTGCTGGCTTTTGAGAAATTTGTTTATCCCTATAAAATTGTTTATTTGTTTTTTCTACATTTTAATTTGGTTTAATGCAATTTGTGTTTTATCTTGGTACTAGATGATGCCCACTACTTCGTCTACGTTGATTAAGTTTTGTTTTTATTCCCGTACGAACTCTTTAGTTTTCCAGGATCTCTATACCAATTTTCATCAAAATCGGTTGAGAAGATGGGCCGTTAAAGCGTAGCAGACAGACAGACACACACACTTTCGCATCTATAATAGTATTATGGAAGTATGGATAGCATGGATGTGTTTACATTGTATGATTTGAAGCAGGATTCAATTGTTGTTTATCTTCATTATACGTACGATATGCATTGAACTTTTCATTGAATTGCAGATCATATTTGATACAGGAGCATTCATTGCAGTGTTATTGATATTTTAAAGTCGTATGTAAAGTGACAGTGCATTGTCGAGTCAACATCTCCTGAAGATACTCCGGTGTCGGAGTGAAACATACGTTGAGAATAATCTGGAAGATTTATGTGGTGTGGTGAATATCGCAAGCTGCAAGTGCAAGATACACTGTACCACATATATTTGAATATTGAATCGAAGCAGGCGTTACTTTGCGGAAGTCCATGACAATGAATGAACGAGAAGTTTAATTCGCTATAATCCGCCACAGCAGACAAATCTATGTGGTACAGTGCGTGTCCTTCACCAATAGCATGCGAACAGCAATTCGCACCGGCACCGCACCACACCACACAAATCCTCCAAATCACTCCTAACGCACGCCTCACTCCGAAACCGGAGCATCTTCAGGAGAAGTTGACTCGACAATGCACGATTGTAAAGATATACCACATAGATTTGCCTACTGTTGCGGATTATACTCGTAGCGAATTAAATTTCTAGTTCCTTCATTTATTCTTTTCCGTTTTTTGATAATATTTCTTTACTGTTGCAAGGCGTATTTATAACAGTAGTTGTCTATCTTTTATAGGCGTTTTCGACGCCCAGCCGACGGCGTCGGAGCGACAACGCGAAAACCTAAGTTCCCGGCTGAGGCGAGAGTTCGGCCTCGCGTTACACGACGACGAGGACGCGCGCCTCGCGGACAGCGGTGAGTTGACGTTGAGTTTTTTTTTTATCTACTCTCATGCTATAAATCCTCTATAACAGGTTCTGAAACAGTTAGCTAATTGCCAACATTAAAACACCCAATGTCCTAATAACCATTACATCATCCAAACGGGTGATGTAATGTTGTACTGAATTTCATTACAACACCCCTGCCACATCTGCTCGATGCGTGGTATCTGTATGAATTACAAAAAAAAGAACATCTGTACGAATTTCAAAAAAAGAACATTGTCATACACGCGCGTTTCACTACCAGAACGCCGCGCGCTGTAAAAAAAAGTAAGCAAAAAAATATTAAAAAAAAAAAAAAAATATTAAAAAAAAAATTTAAAAAATTTAAAAAAAAAATTTAAAAAAAAAAATTAAAAAAAAAAATGAGCGATTCATGTTTTGAGTTTTGATGATATTAGGTTACTAGGACTGGATGTTTTAATGTTAGCAGTAAGCTAACTATTTCAGAATCTGTTATAGAGGATTCATATTATGAGTGTAGATAAAGTCTTGTATGCAACAGTTGATAATTAGGTATTAAAACACTCATATGATATTATTATCATACTCCGCTTCGCGTCGTATGATAAACCCACATTCGTGTTTTAATACCCCTTATTACACAACTGTTGCATAAATAACTATAACCACTTCAAGTTAGCCCTTGTAACTATTGCAGTTAGTTGTTACGATACACGCAACACAACACAATACACCCCCAATTGCACTGTAGTGCTACCACAGTCTAAGGACACACGTTATTTCCTATCAGTCGTTCGACGGAGGCGTTTAAGCGTCCCACAAATGTTTAAAGAAAAAAATGTTTAAATGTATTAAAGATAGAATAAAAACATTGGGGCTGATTCTCCACAATCTGTAAACTAAACTAAAATGACAGCATTAAAAATATCGATAACCCTTTCATAATACTTCCTGCGGAAAGGGGCAGAACTAGATTGAAAGCTATCATTTTAGTTTAGTTTTTTTTTAATCCACTACGTCTTTTTGGAGTTTACCTCCTTGAGAATCGATTTTCATATATAAGCCCGGGGTATGAAAATTTATGGGGAGTAAAATCAAATTTTCTCCGTTACATTATTTACTACGTTTCCATGGTAACACTTGTCTATGTTTCCATGGTAACACTTGTATATGTATCCATGGTAACACTTTTCGCCGCAAGTTAGCCCTTGACTGCGATCTCACCTGATGATAAGTGTTGATGCAGTCTAACATGGTAGCGGGCTAACCTGTTAGGGGCATGGCAGTGATATTAAACCCATACCCCTATTCAGTTTCTACACGGCATCTAAATCTTCTTCTAAATCGTTTGGCGGCACGTCTTTGCCGGTAGGGTGGTAACTAGCCACGACCGAAGGCCAAACCAGGGAAAATTCAGAAATTATAAATTTCCAAACCCTACCGTGGATCGAACCCGGGACCTCATCACGTTAAGACAACAGCGTTCAACACTGCGCCACGGAGGTCGTCAACTTTAGGAAGTACTAGCTGATGCCCGCAACTTCGTCCGCGTGGATTGAGATTTTATTCCCGCGAACTCTTTAATTTTCCGGGATAAAAGTAGCCTATGTCTTATTCCAGACTATAATCTATCACTGTGCCAAATTTCATCCAGATCCGTTCAGCCGTTCCGGCGTGAATGCATACATCCATCCATCCAAACTTTCGCATTTATAAAATTTGTATAGATAGTGTAGATAGATAGATAGATATTATAGTAACGTAACGTAACAATAAGGTAAACAATCAAGTTTTTATTTATTTAGATAGAACGAATATTGATTTGTGTCTGTTTCCATTGCTGCAGACGCGGTCGGGAAGCGCTGCGACAGGTAGAAGCGCGCGGAGCTATTTTTGTAAATCTCACGCGACGCGACGCCCGGCGACGCACTTGTATATACACTTTTATAAACTATTCGGTTTTATTGTATTGTATATGTTCGGTTACGTGTCCGGTGCTAGAACGCAATACGATTGACCGCGGGCGGTTTTTCCCCCGCTAGATTATGCGGTTCAATGAAATAAAAGCTAAATAGAAGACGCACTGGCGGTGTTTAAACGCGAGTGATTTTAAAAAAAACGCGACTTTGATATTGACGCGCTGGATAAAACCACACACCGATTTGTAAATTTGATCCCCAATGAAGTTATGAGCGGTTTTAAATCGCGAGTGCGGCGGTTATTTGCTAGAAACCGCGGGAGGAAACCGTAGTGCGTTCTAGCACTTATCGTTTTTAATTTTCTCTTAATTTTCACGGTTTTTCTGCAAGTACAAATTGTTTTTATTTCCCTCTGTACATATTGTATATAGGAGAGTTGTAAGGTAATTACGATTCGTAATAGTATAGCTAATATAATGGTATAATTAATTAAAATAACACTATTCAATAGAGAAAAGATTTTTTATATGTGTACACACAGTGTTTTATCTATCATTGCGATATGTTTATTTATTGAATATATTGAAGATTCAATGGGGTTGTATTGTATGTCGAGTGACAAATTGGCTAATAAGATTTTTGTACGCATAATATAAGTAAATTAAAATTGTTTTTATTATTATTTTATTCGTTTTAACCACTTGATTTTTTTTCTTTTAATCTTATACAACGAGTGCAGACTCTGGAGTTACCATCCGTTGATTACGTACCGATTAAACGAAAGGATGTTGGCATGTGTGACAAGGAAAATGTCTCAATTTTTGTATCCCGATATCGAATGTAAATTATTATCTATGACAATCAAATTGTAACACTACTTATTGTGACATCATGCTTGACAGCTCTTGTATTCAATAAGTGTCAAATTTTATGTCACAATGTAAATATTCAGAACATAGACGTTGAATACACGAACCATTTATATTTTATTGAAAATATTTTAGATAAATTATTATTATCTTGTTGTAAATGTCACAAGTTTACAATTTTTGCCACACGATAGTGACAAAGAGTGACAAATGAAAATAGGGCAGAAACAGATTTTTATCATGCCATATGCGACAATGGTTCGTGTTGTATGAAATTAGTAGTTTTATGACATAAAGAACTATGCCACTTTTCAGTATGTTTCTGTTTTAAGTGTGACGTAATCAAAGCTTGGTCCCGTCTATGTGTAGGAATCTTGTTAGTGTAGATTATCTGGTGTAAGACTCGCATAAGCCATTCTTAGTAGTAAATACGTGTCATATGAAATGATGTGAGCGCGTGATTGCAGAGTTCTTAACATCACAAAGTTCATGCCCATTTTAGGTATACCCACTTTGTATGCTAGATTTTAATGTCGGTTTTAGATATTCGTTACAGCAAAATGTGGTTAATTCTATCATACACAATCTTTTATCTAAACTTAAATGACAGGTCTAAATACATTGCTATTATTTTCCAATGATTGCTGCGGAAAAGGGCAGCATGATATTTAGGGTGCCTTTCCACCAGCGATGTGCTGCGTTGCTAAGCTAAGGATGTGTCATTTTCATAGCTTAGATCGCTAGATGTTAGATAAAGGGCTCGTATTGGTGGGTTTGACATACCTAGAGGTGGTTAATATAACACGTAGCACAATATCATAGCGCGCTATCTTTCCATAACGCGGATAGCGTGCTACGAAATTTAGCGTGCTGCAAGACATATCGCGCCTGCCGGCCGTCCGCACGCTTTCTAATAACAAGCGCGTTATAACATAGCGTATTTAATAGCACGCTAAAAATGTATCCTTAGCGTGCTATAGATTTATATCAGTTTTGAAGAACTCTAGTTTGACTACTTCCGTAGCTTAGCATCAGACATGTGCTACGTTAGCACATGTCTGATGGAAAGGCACGCTTAGAGCTGTCAGTTTCGTTTAAAGATTGTGTACAAATACTCGAGTGTAACTTTTCAATTTAACGGTATAAACTTCTAACTCATACCAATAATTAATTGGGTATTTGACAAATAGTCAAATCAGCAACGTTTTTTCAAACGTACGTACGTTTTTGTCCTAAGTATGGGATTTTATGAAATAATGAAATGTTACGTCATTAAAGTTCAACGCAATTTTATTACTTTAATCCATGGTTTACAATGGTTATTCGTTTTGACGTTTAAAAAAAGTTGCTGATTTGTCTAGTTGCAAATACCCAATAAGATCGAAGTACTACATTATTAAATGATACCAGTAATACAAATTAGTCACTATTTTTAATTATAGCAAAACTTACACAATAGTTAGATTTAATACTTAAGTACAGTTATCATCACAAATACCTACCTCCCGAGCACTCTTCGCGCAAGTAAAGTGTAGGAAGATTAGATTTTATAACGAAGTCTAAAACCGCCATTGGCCCGATTATAATACAGATTTATTAATGTTTTGTGTGCGTGACAGTACCTTGCCGCTCTTAGAAAAAGAAAACGCTAACCATCTTACCACAAAATAAGTTTAACTGATGACTAAATTAACATTTTGACAGGTTTTGTATCTTGAAAGTCAGGTAATAGATAGATTAATTTTATTTATTGCCACACAAAGGCTGTCTTAACAAGTTTAAACTAAAAACGCGTTCAACGCTTGTTTAAGTATTTTTTTGATAAAACGGTTAGTGTTGTAATGCATTTCAGTTAACTAAAGATAACAAGCATAGTATTTAAATTGCTGCATAAAAAAGAGACGACTACATTTTTGATTGCTTGTAACAATATTATTTATCCGACTGCACCAGAAAAAGGGTACCTAATATTTTCATAGCCCACAAAAACACAAATTATCTTGTATCTACAATACTACTCTACAATCTATTACTATTACAATATTAATAATTAATTATTAGTATATTGTATTACAATGGACTTCCTCTTTTATTACACTCAGTAATTGCTAGTAAACGAACCACAAATATTTATCAGTACGGATACAATCAATTTATTGCAAAATAGTCGCAAAACCCACGTGAAACCTTGGTAATAAATAATTATGTAGTTCAGTAATTTTACTAAAACCGTTCACACTATTTCATAGTATGTAACTTATTTGGAATTTCAGTCGATATTTTTGTCACTGTCTTACGCCATTTTGTAACATGCACTTACATTGTCTTCTCATCAATACTGACAACGAATTAATGTTGTGAGTGTGCCTCGGGCTTAAAGCTTATTATTGTAGCGGATATAAAAAAACTGTTGTATTAAAAAAAACAATAACAATTATTGCGTTGTTCCAATCGTAATGGTTTCGTAATAGAATGGAGGCCTTCAAAAACCAGTGAAGCACGTGTGACTGAATGGACTTGCAAAATATTCCATTTGTTAATCGATTTTGAACTTAATTTTTATTGTGATTTAGTTTGAATTATTATAATACCAATTGAATTATAAGCAACACTTCAAAAGTTAATAAAATTGCGTTTTCTAAACACATGTGAAATTAACGAATCGGTCCTTCACATTTTTTTTAATATCGTTGAGGATTCTTGTTCATAGACCTTATCGATCATTCATACTCGTCGAGATGGATAAAATAAAATTATTTTTCTTGCTTAGAGCAAAAATAATGGTACCTACTGTTGTCATTAACTCGGTCAAAAACAAATTATTCTTTGCGCTCTGTATATATAAATTTGTATTTGTACAAACACTAGTATAAATATATAACTACATACAAAATATAAATGTAAATAGATTTGTATGTATGTATGTACTTTCTAGGTCCAGTGCAATTCAGTCCATTATATGCTCAACTATTATTTATTTTTGTAAAAAAATTAACTAAAATTTTATTGCAATTATTGACCATGATTAAAATCTAGCTTTTTTAAAACCTTAAAATGTACCATATAATGCCTAATTCTTATTATTTTACGCGTTCTGTAAATGTAAATTACGATTTGAAAAACAAATTCGGATGCAATGACGTAATAGGTCATTATAATTATTTACCTTCTTACCTTACACTACTCTCAATTACTTACCATGTTATTTTCAACGAAAGGGAATCGCTATTCGATACAAATAGAAAGATATTGCATTATGGGCCTGTAATCGCAATCGCCAAGCAAATTATAACTGACAAATAAATTTGGAATTTTGACAGATTTCCTATACAACATCTGTCAAAACATCCAGTTTACTCTTCAGTTAAGGTTTACTTGGCGATTGTAATACAGACCCTTAAATAAATGTCGGCGCTGGACGATCTTAATATTATATTATAATTATATTAATCTGATAAACTTTAACAGCTGACACAAGATAAACGGTTTATTTAGACTAGTTCGTTAATGCAACGATTTTCAGTTAACAAATGTAGTCGGTACCGGGATAATGAAAAAGTAATGTTTGGCACGCAAAATATATTCTGGCAAGGTCTCAGAACCTTTTTGCTGGAGTTGCTAATGAACCTAATAATGAGTAATATATGTATTATGTAATGAATTTGAAACCTAAACATGAAAACTTCAAAACGCTCGAATGTACCATTTTTTTTATATACGGCTATGTATCGCGCTGCTAATATAGTTTTTTTTTATATATCGCCCGGGATGGCCTTGATAATACCGCCTAAATCTAATTATACATTTATAATAAATAGGCTGAGCCATATTATACGAAAATCTTCATTTCGATACTTAATTCTAATTATTTTGTGACGCAATAGTTAGCTAAAAATTTAAACATGTTCAGGCAATTCAATGAAACATGATAATATTTGCGTTTTATGTCAATTATATAGGTACATGTTTATGAATAATTTACATGCATGAAACATTTTATTAATATTTAAGTATTTGCTGCCACGTTTTTGATTAGCAAATTATTATTTTCATCAAAATATTAAATCAAAAGTTTTAAATTTTTTAGTTGCAGTTGTGTTAAAATTAATAAATTATATAAGTTATCACTGGTAAATCAATATATTATGTATACTTATATATTTTTTATTAAAACCACCTTATTCATAAACGTGGCAAAATTATTTTTTTTAATCAACAAACACTTTCTACTTAACAATTCTACATAAATACTTAGACACTAATTTCACAAAACTGATAATGCTGTCCCTTTCTGCAGACAACAATGTGAAAAGGATAGGAATACCTTTAGTTATGTCAATTTAGTGTTAAGTTTTGTATTTAATGTAATTGGTTTCATTTGCCTATCTCTGCATAATATTTATTAATATTTAGATATTAGACAAACCGTTGCAATAAATCGCCTAAAGGCAAAAATGTATTAGTGTATAAAATTAATAGACGCAAGTGATGTAACGAATATCGATATACTCACATACGGAAATAATCGATTTTATTTAACACTAAACCAACTAATTTAATTTGAATAGACTTATCAACAGAGCCGCTCGTTCACTATAGAACATAAAAACGTATCGTCTAACGGTCTAACCTAACCTGTCAATTTAGTTTAGTTAGGAAATCGTCTTCGATAAGTCTATATTCGTAACATCACTATTAAATATGTACGCGAAACAATATTAATCAGCTTCCTTTTTTTATTTTACGCGTGATTTTAAATAATATTGAAAAATAAATATTTTTTTTTGTATAGAATGCTAATTGTATATTATTTTTTCAATCCAATATTTTAACAATTCGAGTTGTGGCATGTAAAATACGGTGCATGATTTTAAAGTCATGAATTGAAAATATGTAATGTAAATATCGTGAGTCGGGTACCTTTGCTTTGTCATGTAACATTGACAGTTGGTAGTTGAAATTAACTTGAATTTACTTCAAAGTTACATTGAAAGGCAAAGTTGCAGCTATTTTGTGTCTCTGGTTGTTGAATAGGACTGTAAATTGAATTCGCTTACACTTGATGTTAAAGTGCATTTTGCTGTGATGTTACATCTATTGTGACTTTTAACACTGGCTGACGTACGCAGACGAAATTGAAAGACTATGTTTGTCTCTTTTCAGCGTTTACATTAATTGTATTGCTATGTCGTAAAACGTGAGAGGCCGGCCTATAGTCAGCCGCCATCTAGTTTTTTTTTTTCAAAATAGCTGTCCGATTTTGAAACCTTTATATTTAAGCAACCATTTTTAGAGATAGGTTGTTCATGACAAAAAAAAATCTGCATGTATTACATGTTTATAACTATACCGATACTATAGTAAAAATTACCTATTATTTTGTTTATCGGTATAAACGGAGTCTATCGATATAAAGGGGTTTCGGACTGCGTCACCACTTACCTTAAAAATTCAAGATGGCGGCAGGACCATAGGCCACTAATCTTCGAACCTTTGCATTAGTTATTATTCGATTAATTTCGATTGCGTGCTTCAGTGAAAAACTTGCCATAATATATTGTACTTTAAAAAAGGAAAGAGTTAAGAAAATATTTTTGGTATAATATTGATTAATTTTATATTGTAGATAATACGTTTTTTAAGGTCACAGTAATTTCATGTTTCATACTTATTTTCTTCCCCAAATACTAAAAGAAAATATACTGTATTACCTAGAGTACCTAATGAGGAATTTCACGTAAAATCCAATTAGTCTCATTCAATGATTGCAAAATTTTGAAGTATCTCCACTTGGAGAAGATCCGATCTTTCGAATTTCGATCAGTTGGAAATTCTTCAAATTATTTTTAAATATTTGAAACTAACGAGATCGAGGGTAGTTCTAGAATAGTAGTAGATCGAAAATGGTGCTAATTCGGTTGTACAGATAGCTTAATACGAAACAGGATGGAGTGGCGTGCTGTCCCTTTCCAAAATAAGCATTATTGTGAGAAGGACAGTACTACTTGTGGCGTCCTGCCAATTTAGTTTTGTGTAGAAGGGAGTTAGTACCAATTGAGTTTATTGCTGATTGAATCAAAGAGATTTAAATCGTTAGATATGTCAAATGCCCTGACAGAAATAGTGTGGTATTGTTTCCAAGCGTATATATAAGCTGAGAATCTAGTGTCGTCTCTTTTCTCCAAGCCTAAGGGTGCGTTTTCCCCAGAGATGTCCTATATTGCTCAGCTATGGATGTGTCAAACCCACCTATAGGACCGCTTGATTTTCATAGCTTAGATCGCTAGATGTTAGATCAAGCGCTCCTATAATAAAACTAATATAATATATATAAATATTATTATATAATAATATATATAAATATTTTATAATATAAATATAGTATAAAAGTTTTGACACACATAAACAGGTGGAAATGCACCATAAGGCCCGGTATCCACCAAAGCGATAGATGTGTTGAGAGCAGGCCAATCAGCCCCTCCGATTGTGTAAGGAAATCGTAATCGTTTGTCAAACGTATAATTCGACATAGGTATTTAAGGAGTTCATAGATGCCTGCACGTCAAAAAGCACGTATGAACTCCTTAAACAGTTCGAGTTATACGTTTCAAGCTGTCAAATGATTACGATTTGCTTACACAATTTGGCCTCTGATTATTCAAAGATGACTTGTGAAATGTGAATATCATAGGGTTATAATATTTGCGTAACATGACACGACATGACAACATTTTACGCTTTGGTGGATGGCGAGCCCTGTTGACACAACCCAGGCGAATCTAACGATTTAAATCCCTTTATTGAATACTAGCTGGTGCTCGCGACTTCGTCCGCGTGGATTCAGTTTTTTGATTCCTACGTGAACTCCCTAATTTTCTGGCCTAGCCTATGTCTTTATAGGCTATCTCCATTTCAAATATCAGCCAAATCGGTTTAATCGTTGCGGCGTGAACAAACGTCCAAACTTACAAATTACAAACCGACATACATCGAAACTTTCACATTTAATACATGATGAGTAGGATAGTTTTGTAAACAAAATCAGCATTATGCGCTCTAACGTTTAAACTAATAATAATATGAAGTATTTTGTAGAATATTAGATGAAATCTTTGTGATAACTTGTAAAATATCATTCAGTAGAGAAAAACTGTGTCGTGTAAATAGTAATGGTTAATGGATAAGCGATAAAAAGCTACATATTATATTTTGTTAACGGATGGCGGAAGATGTGTCTTTTACCTTTACTTTGCCTTGTCGAAATATTCTCTCATTTTTTAAAGTGGGAAGTCTCTTTTGGTATGTAAATTTTTCATGACTATGTACTAAAATATCATTCACATGGGTGTCTATCGATTAAAGATTATAATATTGTTATTTACGCATTTTAAAATCGAACTATCCTACATCTGTGGAACTATCCGTAAAAATTTATATGACATCGATAGTCACTTCTGTTAACTCAATCCCGATGCTATTAGCATGATAAAAATAGGTTTATCTCTTTTCCACTCATAATTAAAGTCACTCGACAGAAAAGGACAATGATAACTGTCGTCCTGATAGATCTGTTATCTCAATATTTGTCCCAAATAGAGAAGTGAAATTCGATTAATGACAAATAGGTATATAAAATCAATTAGATAAATTATTATTGATCTCTACTGCGTTGATATTATGATCTTTTTAATATTCGGTAAACAGCGTATCAATTTTTAGTATGGTTATGAATGTCAAATCTCGTAGATTAACTATATTATATTGGGCCAAAAGGGACTTGCCATTTTAAAAAGCCTTGTATAGAGTGTGTATATTTTCCCACCTGGGCCTGAGTTTTCCCTGGATCGTTTGATTTAAGGTAAGTATTCGTGTAACAATGGAATATTTTGCAATATATAACATAAATTATATAATTATTATTATATTTTTTTTAACTTTTAAGCGGATCGTAAAATAGTAGGGACTTAGAGCTCTTGTATATTATGCAGATGTTAAATATTATTATTTCTTTCTTAATGTTTGAAACTAAGCATGTAAAATTTAAAATAATAATATAGAATAAAAGATGTTATGATAATTAATTACATAAAATCTTCGTTTGAATCAAATGCCTTTCCTTTAATTCATCCTTGCCTAACCATTTTTATTAAGATTAATAAAAAATATATATTCATTGCCACTAAGGTTTTCCTACAGACATTTTTCAACTTTGCCTACAGACATTTTTCAACTTTGGTCTCCACACTAGAGAGCCTGTACTTATAGCGGAGACCTGTGATTTTTTTTTTTAAAAAAGCTACAAACGAGAGATATCTTTTGCTCGTGTAATAGTAGAGTCCGAGTTTGATTCTCGGCTGGGGCCTCATCTATATCTATATATATATAAATCTCGTGTCACAATGTTTGTCCTCAATGGACTTCTAAACCACTTATCCGATTATAATAAAATTCGCACACCATGTGCAGTTCGATCTAACTTGAGAGATAGGATAGGATAGTTTATATTATATAGATTAGGATTATTAGTGCTACCCGTGCGAAGCCGGGGCGGATCGCTAGTATTATATAAAAGAAAGTCTTGTTAGTTACACTATTTATAACTCAAGAACAGCTGAACCGATTTGGCTGAAAAATTGTGGGGAAGTAGCTTAGAACCAGGAGACGGACATAGGATACTTTTTATCCCGGAAAATTAAGAAGTTCGCGCGGGAATCAAAAAAAACTTAAACCACGCGAAGTCGCTGGCATCAGCTAGTATTTTCTAAAAATGGCGTTCGGCAATGTAAGATCTCAGTAAACTAACATTGCGAAATTAGATGCCATGATATGGCCAAAAAGGACGCTGATATTGATAGCCATTATTCAGTTGCTCGCTAGACAGACTAAAACGAAAACTGGTGTAAACGAAGAGACCACTAGTCAGCCGTCGCTTTGCTGGGCTTCCACCAGCAACCAGCAGGTTCCACCCATAGATTAATATGTACAAGTTCCACCCCACCAAAGGCCTTGGCGTGTTAACACCAGGCGGAAGAACCCACGAGCAGAGGCCTCAGCCCCGATATCGTTTACCCACGCCCCGGAGGGATCTGCTGCATAACGGCTGATAGGAGCACGAGGAAACGCCCGAAGTTATCTGTTGGGTCGATAGATATGAATCATAGCAGGTATTATTTTGCATTATTTTGCTGTCTGCCATAGCGATGTGCTGGTATATGTGAACGGAGCTTAAAACGTAGGTATAATTCTCTATGGACTCCAACGGGCTGATTCTAGGAACAACCTATGGGAACAACGTTGTTGTTTATAAATTAAATATGAGAAAAAATGAATCATTGTTGTGGTGACGACCTTTTTTTTCTGATCGGCGGTGACCCACAGGCGGTGACCACATTACCATAGATAGTAAAGTACCGTGTCTCGAAACATAATTTTCAAATAAGTATAGTCATAGTATAGTCCACAAACATAGCTGACCCGGTGACAGCGTCGCTAGAAAAATAAAATATAAAATGGGCATACAAAATAGTTCCGATTTTGGCCACTGAGCCAGATAATTTTTTGGCACAGACCCCCACTCATAAAGGAGAGTGAGAATTATATTAGACCCACCACGCTGCTCCAATGCGGGTTGGCGGGCTTTAACGACTTTAACGGCTCTAACGCATGTTTGTGATAATAACCGGGACCGACGGCTTAACGTGCTCTCCGAGGCACGGGAGTGAAACACCGCCAACTTCGTAACTCCGGGCTAGTACTGAGAATTTCTAATTAGAAAAAAACCCAATAGGTACTTAATTATGGCCCGACCCGGGACTCGAATCCGGGACCTCGTCGGCCGCAGAACACGCTAACCAACGAGACAGTTATCCATACACTGACTTATAAAAAAAGACAGTATAACTATATAAGTACCTACCTACCTATCCATTGTATACCATACAGTGAGTGAGTACAAAAGGCTGGCATCTGTTGAGTATTTGGAAACAAAAATAACTTTATTAATAACTTAACTTTAGGTAGGTAGATTAAAACAAAAATAACTTTAATAATAACTTAACTTTAGGTAGAATAATAGATGGGTGAGTAAATAAATAAAACCCTTGCATTAATTCTTACAAAATAATATATTTGTTGAAACATCTTTGTAAATTATAACGCTAACAAATTGACACAACAAAAGCACCTTTTGTTAGGTCCAAAATAAAATTCAAACAAAATGGCGAAACCATCTCTTTTTAGATGACACAGACTAAAGGAAAAATAAACAAGTCTCTTACAAAATAAATGTGTACCTATTCATGACCTATTCGTAAAAGTGAGGCGATTAAAATGCAGTAGGCGAGGCGAAGAAACGTAGGCTGCCTCTTTAGTAACCTACCGCACACTTTTTAGGGTTCCGTACCCAAAGGGTAAAAACGGGACCCTATTACTAAGACTCCGCTGTCTGTCTGTCTCCAGGCTGTATCTCATAAACCGTGATAGCTAGAAAGCTGAAATTTTCACAAATGATGTATTTCCGTTGCCGCTATAACAACAAATACTAAAAATTAAAAAAATATATATATTAAGGGGGGTCCCCATACAATAAACGTGTTTTTTTTCGTATTTTTTTGCTCAATATTAAAAACGGTAACAGGTAGACGGTTCAAATTTTCACAGAATATTAACTTGTATATTACCTTTCAAAATAAATAATTAAATATCAATAAAGTAAATATTAAAGGGGGGCTCCCATACAACAAACGTAATTTTTATTTTTAATACGTCATAAATCGTAAAACTTACTACAGGTTTGTACGGAACCCTCGGTGCGCGAGTCCGACTCGCACTTGGCCGGTTTTTCAAATTTCATCACACGTAGCAACGCACATAGGGTTAGCAATTGGGTAGGTATTTGACAACTAGTCAAATCAGCTTCAAATGTCAAAACGCGTTCTTAAATGGGATTTGTACTTATAAATATTGGATACTTGCAAATATTGGTTAGTGACGTCATCAAAGTTCGACGCACTTTTTACTTTAATCGATAGTTTCAAATAGTTATTCAACATATTTTTACTATCAGGGGACGTGGATATTAGTGGGATATTACGACTTTTGGGAGATCCTATATTTAATAATCACTAAAAATTTAATTTATTTCATATTTGAATAGTTGTCAAATAACCCAATAACCTACCCAATTGAAGACGTCTTTCAAAATTTTGTGGAAATCGGTTCAGTAGTTGACAATTTCGGAAAATTAAATGATAAGACAACGGACTTATTGTTTAGTTAGCGTTCGAACGATACATTGGGCACGGTACATACCGGTAGTGTCCTCGCCAAGTCAAGCCTCTGTTATCGCGACCCATTTCTTATTTAACCTTTTCCTTTAGTCTATGTATAGGTAAATATATAGGTAATAATTAATACCTATTACTATACAGCTACCCTAAATCTAGCATAATATAAAATCTACAAGTCTTATAACAATAATAATGTTCCAAAAATCAACTTTGTCAAGGTAAACACCACTTGACTAGTAGGTACATGCATAAATCACAGCCGGAACTAACAACGTAACAACATTAGCACTTCTCTCCATTTCCAATCCGTGTTACACTCTCCTTTCAACTTACATACAATCCTAATTATTGTGTATCATACATCACAAGTTAAACAATAATTAGGATAATAATAATTATATATTATAAGTATAATACATAATATTTAATATATATACATAAATCAATAGCTTTCCTTAGCTTTCTCAAGGAAAGGCCTTGATTGGCTGGTCTCTAACGTGTAGGTAAAAGTACCAACAACTTTTCTAAGAATACATTAGAATAAGATACAGAATTACATAGTGACCATTTAAAAGAAAAATAGATTGCTGATCGCACACCAATCCTCATAATTTTTTAGATTAGGTACATAATACAATTTCAATCTATAAATTATTACATGTAAGTACTTACATCTAAACTTTTGTTATAACGTCATAATTTTTAGGCTACAATATGGCACTCGGAACGATAAGACGATGCCAATTACGACACCGATTTAAGAGTTTAGAACTCTAGAGGTACCTAGTACCTACTTAGAGTTTAAATTCTATAAGTTATACGAATTACGAAACAGGGAGCGATCATTGGTAATTATAGTAAAAATTACTGGTTAATAATAATACTAGAGTATTCTTAAAAGTTCTAATTAAACCTTTATAAGTTTAATTACACTTCGTATTCGTCCTCCGAGATTAGCATGATATACTTGTAGTACCGTGTACGTACGGCCACTTTCACACGTTAGTTGAGGTAGCTGCAAATAAAAACAAACGCTCCCTCTTACCGGCCGCAGGCCGCTATATATAGGCCCCACTCCTGCACAACTAGTCATTCGTGTTTTCGTGCTCAGCCACTTCGCACGTCCGCAAATTCGGTGAGTTTTTATTTTATTTTTAAATTATTAAATTAAAAATTAATATTTTTATTATTTATTTTTGTGATAAAAACGTAAAAGTGATTTCGGAAATTTGAAATTAAACCGATCACGTAAACGTTATCACCGAATAAGTTTGTCATCGAGTTTTTTGGAGTCTTCTACACCATCGAGCTTTTGTTTTTGAAGTCTTCTACACTGCTTGTCATCGAGTTCTTTGGAGTCACTGCAATCGCCAACACTGCCACCATCGAGTCGCAACATTGCTCGTCAGCCAACTTTCTAATAATGTGTGTTTGCGCATAGGATTTTTTTTTAGATATATACCTAAACTCAAACCGAAATTCAATTAATGTTTCTTACTCAAATAGACTTTTACAAGTCCTTTTTGAGTCGTCGAGTGGAATCTTTCACTGGCTCGGAATAACATTCCTACAGAAAAGAATCAGCAAGAAAGTCTGTTAAAATCTACCTGTCTAGACGTGGATTTTATGAAATCTTAGCAAATCGGATTGCCTATGGCTACCTATTGAAGTGTGTTTTCGCATGCAATCTCTTGCCTACAAAATAATAGACTTACAATAAGTCGTAGGCGAGGCCCCCCAGGCATTGCTCAAATTTGAAGTACGTTTTCGCGTGCAATTTAATGCCTACAAAATAATAGACTTACAATAAGTCGTGGGCGAAAGCCCTCAGGCATTGCTCAATTTGAAGTACGTTTTCGCGTGCAATCTCATGCCTACAAAATGATAGACTTACAATAAGTCGTGGGCAAAAGCCCTCAGGCATTGCTCAATTTGAAGTACGTTTTCGCGTGCAATCTCATGCCTACAAAATGATAGACTTACAATGAGTCGTGGGCGAAAGCCCTCAGGCATTGCTCAATTTGAAGTACGTTTTCGCGTGCAATCTCATGCCTAATAGACTTACAATAAGTCGGAGTACGTTTTCGCGTGCAAACTCATGCCTACAAAATGATAGACTTACAATGAGTCGTAGGCGGGGGCCCTCAGGCATTGCTCAATTTGAAGTACGTTTCAATTTGGAGTACGTTTTCGCGTGCAATCTCATGCCTTCAAAGTAATAGACTTGCAATGAGTCGTGGGCGAAAGCCCTCAGGCATTTCTCAAATTAGAAGTAAGTTTCAATTTGGAGTACGTTTTCGCGTGCAATCACATGCCTACAAAGTAATAGACTTACAATGAGTCGTGGGCGAAAGCCCTCAGGCATTGCTCAATTTTGAAGTATATTTTCGCGTGCAATCTCATGCCTACAAAGTAATGGACTGGCAATGGGTCATGAGCGGGGGCTCTCAGGCGTTGTTCAATTTTGAAGTGTTTTTTTTTCGTACACGATTATATATTATGAAATTATGCCTGTATTGCGTTGATTGTTTGAACTAACTATTGCAAAATCTATTTTTGAGAAGTGCGTCCTTTTACGCACTTTATTGGCACACCTTTTTTCGTACGACGAAAGTGCGCGCGCACGTGCTTGAATCTCAAAGCATCTTCGATCAGGTGCGAAAACTTATCCAAGCATTCATGTTGCCATAATATGCTTCACTATTGGGACTGCGTTCTAATGAACAATAATGAATGACTAATGTCATGAAGACCAACGATCTTACCTGCCCTGGGAGAAGTCATGATGACGCAGGCGCAAGTCTCGCCTTCACTCCCGAATCCCGACAGCAAGACGCCTTCGAGTTTTTTGTTATGATGTTTTGAGCATAGCTACTACAGCAGAGCTTTATAAAACGATACGGGTCGTCGGATACAGCATCTATTAATGGACGCACGACGCTTTAATTACGACATACAGCGATTCTTTAACAAGACGTTTAATTGTCCTCAGGATTAGTTATTGCATATTAAAACTAATTCTTATTATTTAGCAAGAATCTTTCAGAAACTTACAAAGATGCTAAGGCGATAATTAAATAGAGCGCAGAGTCGAAACAGCCTCAAGCCCAAACCGCAAAGGAAGTTTTAAATCAACAGACCTGTTATGCGAGCATTTCGGCTAAGGACTTCTCATCGCAGCCATCGTTGTCCGAGATTAGGAACACTGGTAATTTTTTTAAAAAAATTTGTCAAAATTTTTAAAAAAGCAGTGGTCATCCATAACCGATGACCCTACAGTGGTTAGTTGTTTTTTCCTATAGTATTCCTAATTTAAGTGTTTCTTGTTTTGCCTCGAAATTCATTCAAAAGGCAGTCGATGGTCCCTTAGCTATAGGAGCTATATCACAAAGTGAACCTGCAGTACATTAATTTTTGACTGCAGTACTCTTTTTCCGAGTCATACGGCAAGAACATATTTACTTTAATATAAAACAATGAAAAACATTTCAATATTTTTTTCTTTATTTGAAGAATTTAGAACAATAATTGTATTAGTGAGAACTGCTATATGACCACAACCAATCAAAAAGATGCTTAGTTTTCGGTCCTAATACATGCAGACCAGAAAGGCAACTAAATTAATTGCGCTTTTGTTTGAATATAGTTTTCCAAATATACGTTCCACAGTTATTTGGTTTATTTAAACCAAACTGCAATATTTTTTTTCTAAAAATTTCCTCGAGGCTAAGAAATTAATGTTACTCCTTTTAATCATAATAATTCTTTAATAATCTTTACAGTTTGGCAACTTAACAGTTTTATTTTATAATTAATTTTAAAATAACTTCCGTATAAGGAGTTCCGACACTACCTATAGTTATTGTTCGATGATGATTGATTCTCTTTTTAAAAAGAAATCACAAAACGAACGTCTATATAACATAATATTTCAATGAAAAGAAACAATAAGTTGCCACCGAGCTCCTGCAACTTTATTTTTTGGAATACGTAATTTATTCTTATATACATAATAATATTTTTTTTTTTAACTTTGCTACATTAGTTGGCCTTATTACTTCATCGTGGCCGGCTAAAACAACCAAGTTTTAGAAGGTGTAAATGTTTTAAATTTAAAAAATGGTAATTAAGAAACAACGCATCTATATCCTGTTGTCCTTCAGATTTTGAGCGGCTTAATTCTGTAAACAAAATTGAAATGATGTAGAAATTGTCATAGGATTCTCAACTGCGGGGTTGGGGGCCGCTTGTGGTGAGGAAACTGCTAGCACCCAACGAAATGAGGCATTTCACATTAACCAGTTGGAAATTCTGCCAGCTTACTTCGGTTTCAAGTATTTGTTGAATACTTACACATTTTTTCAAAATCTTTTCAAGATCGCCAATACCATTGCAGTTGGTTTCATAACCTGCATGGCTGGTAGGTACTTCCCCTCTTGAGATGAGCCCACGAGATATATATTGAATAGATGCGATTACAAAGATGTTTGTATTACATATAAACGCTCTAGTCACGATACTAAAGCTATTAGAGAATCAAGACGAATCCGTTCAAAGGTATTTAGTGGGAACTGTCCAAATAATTCGAAAATTCTCCTTTTTGCGTCCCAATGTTATACCAATTATAAAAATTAATATATTTCGTGTAAGAATGACTCAGATGCGTACGCCATTAATGCGTTCATGGGTTTCAATCTCTTGGGTTTCCACTCTTCGGTATTATCAAGAAAACACAAGTAAAGTTCATAATTTTTGTTCCTTTATAGCCTACCATCATATCGCATATTTAATGGTTTACTTGCTGTAATTTGTCTTCGGACCCACTGGTCCACTGGTCTTTGAACCATCTGACGTGGTTATATATATACATAAGTATATATATATTTTTATTTTTATTTTTTTTTTTTTTTCTTTCTCTCTCGTTCCTGCAGCCGCAAATTACACCTCACATACCCTGGTTGGAACTACTGCTGGCTGCTCGCCGGTAGTCTTTATTGATAAGAGATTTCCCACTCTCATCTATAGAAATGATGAATACCTTTCAGTCAGTTTTATTTCTGTCCTTCTGTAAATTCATTTAAACAACACGATAGTTGATCAATTAAGTTGTTTCAATTCGGCAATCAATACTATACATCTCTTCCATGGATGTCTTCAGCAAGCATTAATTCAATTGAATTTGAGTTGTTGAAATTTATCACAACTTTACCAATAGTTGTAGATCTCGTAATATTAGAGATAAGTGATCTCTAAGTATAATATGCAGTTTCATTGAAAAAATTGAACATGTAACATCACTTGAGATCCTTGAAATGCATTATTATTTTTTTTTTTTTTGTGTTTTGTTTTTCTCAATCAATGATCTGATGAAATTTCAACTATAAAAGAACTTTTGAAGCATTAAATAATTTTATGAGCTTCAAGAACATTACATAGAATGCAAAAGTTTTTCAAAATTGTAATAATAATAATATATAACATAGAACTTTCCTTCGAAATTTCTCGTCAATCAAAATTTTTAATTTTTAATTAAAACTTTCTGAACAGGTTTCTTCCGTATATAATACAATTTTTACATTATCGTAAGTGTAACCCTCAATAGTTATCTTGACAAAATTAAACACCTTCGACACAATTCCTCAATACAGCGCGGCCTCAAGAGCCCGCCATATCCACAAGAATATTTTAGTTGCAGTCACTTGGCATATCCACAGACTGGTCCTTGTTTTTGCCCAAAGTACACGACACTAAGTAGTTGCTCGAATACTTTTGAAATTATAATTTTCCTTATCGAAAATTCAGATTGTTGAGTTGACTCATTTCTTACAAATACTATGATCCTGTAATAATAAAATCGAGCATTATAAAAAACAAAGTTATACAGTACCTCGTAAATATCTATCAAAATAAATAAAATTGTTCATTAAATAAGAACATAATCATTATTATGTATTAAATATGATATACCTGATGGTTAAAGTGCGTTTTTCGCATAATAACTACGAGTAAGACCTGTTTTCATGACAAGTCTCTCAATATCTACAAGTATATCATGCTAATCTCGGAGGACGAATACGAAGTGTAATTAATGATTAAACGAACTTACCTGTAAGTGAAGTTCGATCATAATTATACGAGTATTCGTCCGAAGAGATTAGCATCCCACCCTCCCACGGGTTACCCCAGTGTCATGAAAAGGTCAAATTTCAAATTCAAGGTTAAATTTGTAATATATATGTACGTAAGTAAGTAAAGTAGTAAGTGTAAAAAAAAAAAAAAAAAAGGTCAAGCTCCGAACTAAATGACTAGTTGTGCAGGAGTGGGGCCTATATATAGCGGCCTGCGGCCGGTAAGAGGGAGCGTTTGTTTTTATTTGCAGCTACCTCAACTAACGTGTGAAAGTGGCCGTACGTACACGGTACTACAAGTATATCATGCTAATCTCTTCGGACGAATACTCGTATAATTATGATCGAACTTCACTTACAGGTAAGTTCGTTTAATCATTAAGTATTTCTACAAAATTATACTTACCTACATACATATCTGTAGATCTACATTACTTTCAAGTTTTATTTTATTTCGTGATAGATATTTTCATTAATTAGGTAGGTACTTTACTTAGCAATTTTAGGAAATTGGATAATGATTTTGGAATGTATAAATAAAAAAACAATACGATATCTACGTATATCTACGTATGTACACAATGTATTAATATATATATAGCTGCTCGTGCTGATTCACTGATTGATCACCTCTCCTGTAAAATTTTGTATGAACATTTTTTTTTTCACTCATCGTTTCGTATAGAAGACAAAAATTCATTAAGAGGAAAAATACAGAGAGAGCTGATGATTGAGGATTTCGAAGACGGATGAAGAGCACCAGCCAGGGTATTGAAGATAGGTGGGGGGTGCTCGACCAAATGTCACTCGAAACTTCATCCAGTTGACAGTTAGCTGAAAAAAAATTCAAAATGGCGGATTTAAGATGGCCGCCATACAAATTTCGACGGTGTCTATCTCGGAGAGTATAAAAGATGGAAGAGTGGTTTCGTGGCAAAAGATGATCGGGACATGAGGGTCTACTTGATGAACAGGAAAAAAATTCAAGATGGCGGAAATTATTTTTCCATAGAAAAGGGTATTGAAGATAGGTGGGGGGTGCTCGACCAAATGTCACTCAAAACTTCATCCAATTGACAGTGAGCTGAAAAAAAATTCAAAATGGCGGATTTAAGATGGCCGCCATACAAAGTTCGTCGATGTCTATCACGGAGAGTATAAAAGATGGAAGAGTGGTTTCTTGGCAAAAGATGATCAGAACATGAAGGTCTACTTGATGAACAGGAAAAAAATTCAAGATGGCGGAATTTATTTTCCATAGAAAATGTATGGCGAATATTGAAGAGGCTACGGTTCCTTTTCAAGATTTGTTTTTATGGAAGAAATCTCATTTTGACGAATGGTTCGGAGAAAAAAATATGGAGAGAGATGATGATCGAAGGTTCGGATGATGGGTGAGGAGCACGGTCAGGGTATTAAAGATAGGTACCTACTTAGGGGCTGCTCAAACAAAAAGGGAGGGGCGGGGGTTGGTGGTCTTTGTTTTATGTTTTTCCTTTATGAGGATTTTCTTTTACGTCGGACGCTTCGTGTGCTGGCGCTTCCACTGTGCTCACTAGCATAGCAGTGTGTTGTTCAGATCAGAACACGTAGACAGTAAACCAGCTGCCCGATTATGAAAGAATTGTCGATCAAATCGTAAAAGTTCGGCGTCAAAGTAAAATAAACCATAACAGCATTGAATTAGAGCTCAATTTCGTGTTTCGAAATTGAGCTCTAATTTAATGCTGTTATGGTTTATTTTACTTTGACGCCGAACTTTGACGATTTGATCGGCCATTCTTACATAATCGGGGGGCAGGATAGTAGGACAGCGAGTAAGTAAACAGTGGACCACGCGGTCCACTACGCGGTCCGCTGTAGCGGGCCGCGCAACCACGCGCCATACTAGTTTTTTATAAGCCGGCATCTCTAAGAAGGCCGGCATAAAAGGTAAACAAAGTACAAACCCCATGGCGCTTAAGACATTTTTATGGTAAGTTTTATGTGATTTGAAAATTACTTAGATAAGTATGCCACGTACCTATCTATACCTTACCTATGTGAAAAATAATAAATCTATCCATATTTATTTTACCTATTTAAATATTATTAATACCTAGGTAGGTACTTTACGCTTATTAAATAATTTGAAATCTTATGCATAGACAAAATAGATAAATCTCTGTAAAAAATTAAGTAAGTACCTACCTATTTATAATTTATTAATTGTATGTACCATACAATATACGCGTCTATAATAATTATAATTAAGTAATCTATATTTACATGAGGTTACAAAAATTAAAAGAGATAAAAATATAGATACTTAGTTGAAAACTCTTCATAACAATAAATTCGTACTGTGAAGCGCACCCCTATTTTTCTGAAACCCTGATTTCGGTAAAGATAAAGATAAAGATAAAGTCTTCAATTATAAAACGCATAGTATCTGCGCGGCGTGAGGAGTGAGGACCCACATTAATAAAGTTATAAATGTATTGCAAAGAAGAAAAAAAAAATATTCAAAAAAAAATAAAAAAAAAAAATTCAAATGTTTTTTTATTCAAATAAAATAACTTTTACAAGTACTTTTGAATCGTCGAGTGAATCTACCACTGGTAGGGAATGCCATTCAAACAAAATAAATTATTTAGGGCGCACGGCAGTGCACCACGACAAGTTCTTATTATCAGTTAAATATTGAAATAGCTGCATTGTACGGGATACATTTTTGGCACACATTTAATAAAAAATAGCACAATTCTCTTGTGGACCTTGTGGTTTCGTAAGACTTAACTAAGTAGTTACATACTATAATATTATCTTACTGAAATAGTTTAAGTTTTGGTATGCTTTAACTGTATAATATGTTGTCACTTTTCTTTTCTTTTTCTCAACTGGTTTTCTTTTAAATTTGTGAGCAAGCGAGCTTGCGGGACACGGGTTATCTGATAGTAGGTAAGTAACTGATTTATTACATGAACAATACATGTTTTGGGCTATTTAAACCCCACTTTCGGCCATTCTTTTTTCATATATTTATAACCAGATGTATATTATAGCCACAAAAGAGTCGCTGTTCAGTAAATTCGAGTACTTACGTAGAGACCGATTTATAAGGCCATCAATCCAAAATAACAGTATCGAGTCCACTACTTTACATCAATCAACTTTCTCCGCCAGGTGTTTTAATCCGAGTATAAACAATTTGCTGCAAAACATGACTCGCAAAGAAAATCGTCGTGAAAAAATTTGGGCGATAAGACGAATGTTTCTCTTCAGGTTATTTCGTCTCTCAGGTATTGAAAAGGCTGATCTGCGACTGGTATCTTGATAACAAGTGAGTTTCACTGTCATGTTGACTTGTCTTATAGCATGACTTATAGCTTCGCAGAGGATCGAATTTGACTGTTGGACCTAGTTTGACTTTGGTAGCTTTGGAGCTGTAGCACTTGAGTTTTATTGAAGGTAGGTAGGTAATCTTTTTTTTTATCCACTACAAGTTAGCCCTTGACTGCGATCTCACCGGATGGTTTTTTTATCCACTACAAGTTAGCTCTTGACTGCGAGTGCGATTTCACCTGATGGTAAGTGACGATGCAGTCTAAGATGGTAGCGGGCTGACCTTTTAGGGGCATGGCAGTTATATTAAACCCATACCCCTTCGGTTTCTACACGGCATCGTACCGAAACGCTTAATTGCTTGGCGGCACGTCTTTGCCGGTAGGGTGGTAACTAGCCACGGCTGAAGCCTCCGACCATCAAAACTCTCCAATTTCCAAGTATTCGGAAAATTCTGACGAAAAATATTGCCAGTGAAGCCAGGTTACATGGCGCGCCACTGCCGCTCGCCCGGCTCGCGCTTGACATGGTAGTTGAGAAAGGGGAAGTTGACATGTATGGTGACGGGGTGAAGCGCTGTGATGGGGCGCGTGTCAGAGTCCACGGCACCGAGTTGGCGTGATATACACGAGTAGTCTACGCTTAGTGGCACGTAGTATTTTCCTGTAAACAATTATTGTAATCAATAATTGTCATCTAAACCCATCGCCGGCCCACTACTGAGCACAGATCACCTCTCCAAGTTATTGAATATTTGTGGTGAATGTAAGATCTGATTAATAATGGTAAGTTGTATGATCGACTAATAATACTTAACCAATATGGTTCAACGTCTGTAATGTACATCTACCCACATTTTTGCAATTAAAGAACAGGCTTTAGTTTTGAAAATGTGTATTGGACATAAGTAGGTATGTATCTATCTAATTTATTCGATTAAAGAATTGAATAGGCTACAGTTTTGAAAATGTGTATTGGACAATATGTACACCTTTGAGAACTCTGAGGCATGCAGATTTCTCCACTTCTTTTTCTTCATCTTAAAATACCCATAACACCGAAAAAGCAGGATACATGCTTCGTGTTCTTACAGAGCATGAAATAAAAGTGTGGGAAGAGAGAACGTTGATAATAATTTAATCTTACCTAATGAATTGAGAGCAAAGACTGGCACATATTGTGTCGGCGGGGCAAGCTTGTCGTAGTGGTGATGATGAGGGGATTCACTTGACGTGTCCTGAAATAAACACACTTGTTATAGTAGGTAACTCAAATGTCTTAGTACTCCTTAGAATATTTTCGGCGCATTTGTAAACAGTATCAATATTCCACTTAATCGACGATCGATCGAGGACATCGGCAGGCTACGGTCTAAGAGAAGAATCTTTTGAGCTATTGACCTTTCTTAACATAAAGTTTGAGATCATTTTTAACGCTTGCTATATCTGAAATATTGTCATTGATTGCTGGAACCCAATGGTTCAAGTCATGCCCAATGGCATGAGTTGAACAACGCTATATTTTTAGTGGTAGCTTCGGTAGAAGGCAAGTGTCGCGAATGCGAAGTAAAATATTGTAGGTAGATAGGTATAGATATGCGCGCGTAGTAACGGAAGGTAGCGCATAGCAACAGGGTAACCGATTCTTAGAATCGGGCAGTGCAGCCACGTGCAGCCTCGCTAATTAGGTCACAGGGGAGCGGGTGCGGAGGAAGTGAGGCCTCTTACGCCGGTATCGACGCGCTCTGTCATCATACGCATTTGCGACGCAGCAGCGAGCAGTGGCTTAGTAAGAAGTAATCCTTTATCTTTTACACTGTGCACAGTGCTATTATTTTCTTTATTGTGTATTTTGTACCGTGTCTTTTTCCGTGTACATTTTCAGCTAAAAGCCGTTTTACAGTCTGTCTTGTGGGATAAAGATAGGTAGGGTATCAGAATCCAACACAGGTTGTTGTTGGCCTGCTTACGTAAACCCGGGGGCGTTTGTTTGGATATTACTTAATTTAAAGCCGGTAGCTGACGGTCGGCGAGTGAGCAAGGTTGCAATTCTCATTGGCCTCTTCATGTGGACCCGTTTGCCCTTTTCACCATAATTTAAAGCCGAAAGCTACCGGTCGGCGAGTGGGCAGGAAAAACCGGGATGGTTTGATGCTTACGCGTCACCCGGTTCTTATGCGAGGCTTGGGGTGGCTATGAGGGGTGGTTGGAGGCCACCGGGGGGAGTTCCCCCATGATCAGTTTGCTGGGGAAGCTTTCCAGGTTGTCAGTTATCAACCTCATTAATTTGATTTTTGAATCACGCGTGTTTAATAGCCTGGTAGTTGCGTCATCACATATCGTGTGACGTATATCTATCAACTCATACATTCGCTATGGGCCGAATGTTTAGGCCCTTGGCGTTAATTAGCCATATCGTTAACCCTGTAGTCAGACGAGCTCAAAAACCGAGGCACCTTCTACAATGCAGCATTCTATTTGCTTGTAAAATTTAACTTATGGCATACCAAAACTGTAAAGTGTATCTTCTTTGCATAATAAATATCTGATTTGATTTAACAGGACTCTAGTAGAATATCTTGAGATTTTTCATGACAACCTCCATGGCGCGAGGCTTCGGCCGTGGCTAGTTACCACCCTACCAGCAAAGACGTACCGCCAAGCGATTTAGCGTTCCGGTACGATGCCGTGTAGAAACCGACTAGGGGTATGGGTTTAGATATATAATATATATAACTGCCATACCCCTAACGGGTTAGCCCGCTACCATCTTAGACTGCATCGTCACTTACCATCACGTGAGATCGCAGTCAAGCGCTAACTTGTAGTGGATAAAAAAAAAGATTACCTTCAATAAAACTCAAGTGCTACAGCTCCAAAGCTACCAAAGTCAAACTAGGTCCAACAGTCAAATTCTATCCTCTGCGAAGCTTTAAGTCTATAGGTACATGACAGTAAAACCACAGAATAATATAATAGTACTAACGTAGTAAAACTAACTTACAGCCTGAACAAAAATTTAAAAAAAAAATAAGCGAAAGAAAATAGATGCGTACCTGTGGCGAGGTATCCGTGGCGTCCTCGGTGGATGTGGATGCGGAGGTGGGGGCGGAGAGCGCGGGCTTGGCGGCGCGTCGTCGCTTGTGCGCGAACTTGCCGTGCGACGCGCCGGGAGCCGCGCCGTGCGGGGCACAGCCAGCCGCCCGCGCCTGTGCAAACACGCAATGCTGTTGGGATGCGAAGGGTGTTACGCTGTTTGGGAGTTTTACAACCGATTCACGTCAATGTACTGATCTCTAGGACACTTGTATGCATAATCTCACTCTGAACAACCTTTAGACGATTCTACTTTTGAAATGCTTGGAAAGGAATTGAGCTCCGAAGGGCTTGCCGTGCGACATGCCGTAAGCCGCTCCGCGCGGGTGACAGTCCGCCGCCTGATGGCCGCCTGTGCAAACACGCAATGCTGTTTGGATGCGAAGAGCGTTACGCTGTTTGGGAGTTTTTCAGCTCGTTGGTCATGTGGTTAGCATGTTCGACTGCGGCCGACGAGGTCCGTGGTTCGAGTCCCGGGTCGGGCCATAATATTAAGTATTGGGTTTTTCAGACTAGAAATTCTCAGTACTAGTCCGGAGTTAGGAAGTTGGCAGTGTTTCACCCCCGTTCCTCGGAGAGCACGTTAAGCCGTCGGTCCCGGTTATTATCACTAACGTGATAATAGTCGTTAAAGCCCGCCCTAACCGGCGTTGGAGCATGGATGGATGGGTCTAAGCTCTAATTCCCTCTCTCCTATGAAAGTGGAGACCAGTGCCCAGCAGTGGGACTTTAATGGGCTGTAGTGGTAGTAGTAGGAGATTTGCGAGCCAATTCCAACAAGTCACACCTTGTTTGAATAAGTTACATGGATGAGCTGCTGAACCAAGTCATATTAAATACCATCTGAAGTTTTTAGTCCATCATAATTGGACCTTCTGTAATCTAATAAATAATCCATGATCAGCATTAACTGTGAATTGGCATGTAAGACAAAATAATTCACAATCGAAATTCTATATAAAAACATATCTCCCTACCTCTGTATCCTGCGACCTGCTAAATCGCCTCTCTATAGAGTTCTTGAACTTGTAGGAATGGAGATATTTGTCCGAGTGGTCGAATTTGCGCACTTTACGCAACGCCTCACGCTTGACCCGGCCGTCCAGGGGCAGGGGCTCTTGATTTACGGCTTCTGGTGCCGCGAGATTTTGTACTGAAACCAAACATTATGCGTCATTCATAGAAGAACTGAAAGCTTCCAAAGAGAAGAATTGACAAGAGTTCATTCAGAGTACTTAAAGCACCCTTGGCGCAGTCAGACCTATGGTACCGTTGTCATTGTCTCAACGAAAATTTCTACTCTCTACTTCTTCGGTATTGGGTCGCTTGCATTCAAATTCATACCGCTCCCTGTGACTGTTTTGATACGGGTTTAGCATTCCCCCCCAAAGTTTATCGATCCTCCTAATTATGTATTAAGTATGTTAACTCAATTTGAAAGTTTAAATTTTATATTTTTAGGGATATTAAAGTCCAACTGCACTGCATTGCTTAGTTTGATTTGAAATTATCACACGGTTTGCACTAATATGGTCGACCATATTGAAAAGTAGACTAAGACCAAGACGCCACAGGAAATTATTGTCTCCTGGTGTTGCTACTTATGAAATTTTTTATCCCTTATTTATAAAATGAAGTTCAAATTATTAATTAAGTCTATGGCTGTGTTAAAAATGTATTAAAATACCAGCAAAATACCTCTTTCACACTCCATAGGATACTGGGGCCCAGCCATCGGCTGCTGCTGGTCAAAGGACTCCTGTGGGAAGGCAGGTGGCAGCTCGGGCCTCTGAATGACCTGCACGGCAAATCCGTGAGAACTGCTCGATGAACTGGTCGTCTCTGATGATGAACCAGGATTTGAGGACGTCGTCTTATCACTACGTGACATCGAGTCTCCTGAAAAAGATTAAGTAAGAACTGTATCATTGATAGGTACATTAATTGCATGATATACCTATTTCAATTTTCAAACATCACAATATAAGTGGGCGCTAAATTTTAACCCTCTTATTCATAAACGTGCAATAGCGGTGGAATAGTTATAATCTGTTGTCTTTTTCCTTCGAATGTCAAATTACTGCTGACAAACAAAGACAAAACAGATTAGGTATAACTATTCCACCGCTATTGCACGTTTATGAATAAGAGGGTAAAGATATAGGTCTAATAAAAGCTATAGTAGGTAGGTATAATGAAACCTGAGCTTTTTTCTCAAGAAGTCATTTGCGTCGATTTCTTTCCGTAATGCTGCCATGCCCCTAACAGGTTAGCCCGCTGCCATCTTAGACTGCATCATCACTTACCATCAGGTGAGATCGCAGTCAAGGGCTAACTTGTAGAATGTAGTGGACAAAAAAAAAGTGAAATGATAAGTACTCTGGATACCTATCTAAGGAAAATCTGGAGTTTGTGTGCAGACACTTACCTCTTATCAAAGATATTAAAAATCTGCTTTCTCTTATCTCGAATGTATGCTACAGAAATGACTTAGATACATATCAATTCACTAGTTAAATCAAGGCTCTGAACAATTAAGACTCCAACAATTCTAAGTGTTAATAACCGTAAATTCTCGTAATTAAAAACTAAAAATCAACCAACCTTTGCTAACAGCATCGCAGTGTCGTTGCATATGCGAGGCGAGCTGCACACACAGTCCGTCCCCCGGCCCGAAGCCTTGCACCTCGATGAGAAATCGAACCGCTTCAGCCACAGCCTCATGATAGCCAGTGCGGAACTCCTCGCCAGACTGACGCTCGGCCACTACAAAAACCCACACGCAATATGTAACATCTCTCTCGCAAACACATTGGCACTCTCGCAAACATTGGCATTCTTCAGTGTAGTAGGTAGTTCGATTCACTCGTTTTGGCAGCTGAGATAGCGGATCCGCGCAGCATTGCGAAAAGAAAGTGATGCAAAAGTTGCACTGCGATGCAACTTGTGGTTGAGACTTAAACCTGCCTTCAACGGTGCGTGATTTCGCGGACGGCGCCACGCACGGCGGAGGACCACGGACGGCCACGCACGCGCACGAGCCTCCTTTTCTACGGTGCGTGTCCGTCTGTGACGGTCCGAGATTCGGAAACCATTTTGTCTAGATGATTTTCTCGATGACAAAGTTGCATGGAAGCAACCGGCTTCGCATCCAGCAACCCACAAGTCAGTGTAATACCTACTTGTTACGTAGCGTATGCATTTTATATTATATACAAATTGTTACATTTTTCTGATTTTGAAAAGAGCAACTGCTGAGTTTCTTGCCGGTTCTTCTCAGTAGAATCAGCTTTCCGAACCGGTGGTAGATTCTTACGACTTATCATAAGTGGCACAAGTTGTCCTACATGAAATAAATCATTTTCATTTTCATTCTCATTTTCATTTTCATTTTCATTTTCATTTCATTCCAAAATGCAGAGCGATAAAGAACGTATCACTGCAGCTGCGGCTCTTGTATTTTTTAGCAATAACCATATTATGTGCTCCAACAAAGTGAAGAGAGAGAAACCACGCTGGTGGATGTCGGCTAACAACAAAAGTCGTTCAAGGTACCTATGCATGGTCTCATTTTGATATAGATTTAAAAACTCGAAAATCAATTCGTTTGACCACTCTATTATTAAGTACCAAACAAGCAGCTAAGCAAACGTACTCGAGCACGGCTCGTGGCAAAATGCACAGGTTATGACATGCACGTCTGTGAAAACGCGGACGACCGCGCACCACCTCGCACGAGCTTGCACCTCACTTTTGAAGTTACCGACTCGCTGCGGATCGCCCGCACCGCACCGGACGCGTCTGGGCTACCACGGACGATACCGCTACCACGGTGCGTCGGTGCGGGCTGGTCCGCGTCGGTCCGCGAAATCACCCACCGTGGAAGGCAGGTTTAAGAGGAGACTAACTTCTCAGTCGCCAATAAGTTTGAATCTTACCGTATCACAGACAGATTGATTGTTCGCGACGGCTGTCCTCGCTTTTCTGTATTAACTTTCACGAGTGATGTGAGGAATTTATCGAAAACAGACAAATAGTAAGTATCAGTGAACCTGCCCGGGTCTGTATTTCGCTGTTTGTTAAATGCTTTAACATTTTTTTCTGTCGTAATTGTGATTGTTTTTTTTTTGCTAGGTATTATGTCAATTAGGCAAAGCGAGTACAGCCGAATATTTTTTTAAGCATCCAATTATTTCAATAGTAACAAAACGAGCATTCCAGAAGAAATTTTTTGAAATATGACAACCACATACAACAACAAATTCAACAACAATTCATGTGATATGCAGGTTACTTACTATGTTAATAATTCTCACGGTAATCAATCTTGAAGCATCTGAAGAAAACTAAGTCATTGATAGTCACGAGCCAAAACTCTCGTACAGCATGGTACTTAACCTAGCAAAATATTTTTTTTTACTTAATAGCTAATTACTACCTATTTAAGCTTTGTAACTTATTTAAGAGTATGTATAATAAGTTAACTTAACACACAAGTAATTTTCCGTGTTATTTCGGATAATCGTTGCGCAACTTGTCAATCGCACTGCCGTGCGCCCGAATGCAGCCGTAACTTTCAAATTACAAAAAATATTCATTAGTACTGTTATCAATATTTCATAAACAAAGCCGTAAAAGTTCAAAAATAATAGACTTTTCTACTAGAAGAATATACTTATAATAAAAAACATTGAAAAGAAATTAAGAGTAAAAACACACTAGGGATCGGACGCACGCTAGAAAAAGTGAATGCAATGCGGCCCTTTTTCAAAGTCATTTTTTTTGTCCGTAGTGTGTTTTCGTCCTTAACTGTGCTTTTTCAACAACCAATAGGTACTAAACTAGTTTGCAGAACTTGGGTCAGTGCATCTTATTGTGTCGTTTAAGAAAGTATGTGAATTGGTGAAATATTCATGAAAAAATTGATAAAAAATTAGAAATATATAATACTAGCTGATGCCCGCGCCTTTGTCCGTGTTGAATGAGGATGTTTGGTTCCTGCGGGAACTCCTTAATTTCCCGGGATAAAAGTAACCTATGCGTTATTCCAGACTATAGTCTATCTCTGTGCCAAGTTTCATCCAGATCCGTTCAGGCGTTCTGGCGTGATTGAGTAACAAACATCCAAATTTTCGCATTTATAGTATAGCTTAGTAAGATTATTATACTTAGATAGTTTTTTTTAAGTATATCTGTAAAAAAGGGGATGTATTATAATAATTTCATATTTTTTTATCATTTCATCCAGTTATATGTCATGAACCCGGCGGCCGGCACCTCCTACTCATAAGACCTCAGAGGCACTACGCACCATTAACGCGGTCCTGCAGGAACTTGAGGTGTCGTATAGCCATCTCGATGATCTCGGTCTTCTCGACGCGTCCGCGCCCCTTCTTCAGATACTCGGCGGGGATGAGGCGCGACAGATCAGCCAGGCAGTTGTTCATGCGGTCGCGGCGACGCTTCTCGATGATGCGGTGCGACATCGGGTCTTGCTGTAAGCCAAAGGGATAATTAGGACTCACATTCCAATGAGGCTCATTCTGTGGTACACCATCTCTAAGGCTCGGCGCAAACGGGCCACCGACCATAGCAACCAGCGACTGTAGCGCTGCTTACACTACTGAAACGCGTGGAGCGAGTCTTTACAAACAGTATGAAAAATAATGTTAACGGTGGCCAATTTGCGCCGAACCTCTAATATTTTTTTTTTAAACGATAAAAAGGAGATAAAAATCGGGCATATTCAGTATGACTTGCCCTCGAGACCTTCCCCTTCTTCGAGTAGGCGCTGGATGGGTACTCCGCCTCGTCCTCCGACGGCGGCGCGAATCCGAGCGACTCGCCGGTACGCCCGAAGCCGTCGTTCGAGTTGTAACTGGAACAAACAATACATAGAATCAACTAAAAGTTCATACCATGAATTTCATCATTCATCATACTTCCGTATTACGTTCAGTCGTCATTGTACATACTTTCCACATAGAGATAAAAATAGATGGCAGCACTAATACTATAGTTCCACAAACTTATCTGAACCGGTGGCCAAAATTGGAACAAATTTTTATGCCCGTTTATTTTTGTTTTTCTTTTATTTTTCATAGATACTAGCGACGCTGTCACCGGGTCAGATAAGTTTGTCACACATCACGAGTGGGTTTTACCACGCTTTTTAAAAATGTGTTTGATTTCAGATTGATTATACATATCTTGAGGCTTACCAACCGATACCAATTCCATACCTGATTTTGTCAGATCTTGGTGTTTGAACGACATAATAATATTATGTATTAACGTTATATGGAATATTATACCAAAAATGTTATCGAACTTAAACCTAGAATATTATAATGCGAGTGAGTTTATTCATTGTTGGTATGACCGTCAATCACGGAGCAACGGATCAACATGATTTTTTGCATAGATATACTTATGTTTAATTAAAAGTTGGATAATCCCATCCAACTTTTAATTAAACATAAGTAAGTATATCTATGCAAAAAATATTAATATGTGTGTGTTATTGTATGTATTAATATGTATTATATCCATAATATATGAAGAATGATATAGGTAGACTTTTATTCCAGATAATCAAAGAATTCCCATGGTATTTTTAAAAACTAAATGCTCGTCTTGGCGAGAGCACTGCCGTGCCCCCGATTCATGCAGGTTAAAGTCGCGAGCAGCCGCTTGTGTTTCCAATGTTTTTGTATAATAAGTACTTAGTTATGTACCTAAATCCCAAAAGAATACATAAATGTAAAGAAATGACTTTATGAACCAAAGTTCACGTGAAATTTAACATAGGTAAGGCCCACGTGTCTTGTTTACCATAAGTTTCACACGTGTTTTCATAAAAAAAAAAAACCTACCTTTATCATGGTAGGTACACATAACTCAAACGTCATATCAGTACCTAGGTAAATTCATGAATAATTGAACATGAAATTATAATGATATTCTAACCAAACGTTTTTAAAGATAAGTAAGTAGGTACTAGGTACCCAAAAATGGATTTATTTTTCTGCTTTTAGCACTCTTGGTAGTGGCTAGTGATGTGAAATATAAAATGAGGCATGAAAATGAGGTCGAAGAATACAGATAAAAGTGATCTTTTAGATTTATACTCTCTTCTCTCTTCAATAACCAAATGAGAGTAATATTTATCGATTCCTAGAGTACCTAGTTAAGCCACTAACTAAGTACTTAGGTCGAGTACCTACTTGACCAGTTTTACCCTTTGAAGTTTTACTTTTTAAAATGAAAAATGCTTGATTTAATAATTCATATCATTGCAGCCCTTTGATGCCCTTACCTGCTAAAATATTTAGTTAACTACTCTAGTTAGAAGTTATAAGGCTCTGTCAGACGGACGGACAGACGGACGGACGGACGGACGGACAAGTGCCAATTCACTCAAGTAGACTCGGAGACCTTCGCTTCGCTCGGTCAATTACATAGGTACTTAGGTAGGTAATTAATTTATTATTTTAGGTAGGTACTATCTGATGCCCGCGACTTCGTCCGCGTGGTTTAAGTTTTATATTTGATACCCGCGGGAACTCGTTAATTTTCTGGGATAAAAAGTAGCCTATGTCACTCGGTGAGCGTGAGTCCCATGCCAACAATCACGTCGATCCGTTGCTCCTTTGCGGCGTGATTGAACCGACAAACAAACACACTTTCGCATTTATAATATTACTTAGTCTGATTATTTAGTTAAAAGCAAATAAGGACAGTAGGTATCTTATGTTGGCTACTTTAAAGCTATTTTCGCACGTAATCATAATTATTGCGCTCGGTAATGCGTGACCATGACCATTTTAAAAGTAAACGACTGCTCACTGCACGTGCGTTCAGGAGTCACGTGAGGAATGGAATATTCTTGACGTTACCTAACCACTAAGCTATTCTATTGACTATAAAATTAAATATACATATTTTTAATTAAGTACCTATGTTAGTAAAAAATAGGTCGTAATTATTTTAAGAAAATCTTCGTTACCTTACCTAACCAAAAGTCTAGATTTTATACGAGTTCATAGAAAGAGTTTGAAATAGTTATTTGTTATACAAGAGTGAAAAGTTGTTTTTTAACCGCGTGCTCAATTTTGATGACCGAGCAAGCGAAGGATTCTAAAATTGAATCACGAGCGGAGCGACGAAGTGACGAAGAAATTAACAGAATTGAATTTAATCTTGTGATTTTTTTTGCATTTAGTCATTTCCTCGCTGAGGTGGGATGAAAAGTTACCTTGTGATTTTTTTTGCATTTAGTCATTTCCTCGCTGAGGTGGGATGAAAAGTTACGTGTTGCACTCGAGTGAAAAGATTTTTCACCTCGTGCTCTTTTGATTCCCTCGCTGACGCTCAGGATTCTAATTTTTGAATCACTCGCTCCGCTCGTGATTCAATTTTAGACTCCTTCGCTTGCTCGGTCATCAAAATTGAGCACGCGGTTAAAAAACAACTTTTCACTCTTGTATAACAAATAACTATTAATTATGTTTTGAATTCACAAACTTCATAGACGAGTGATATTTACTAACGTGCACACGATGTTCGAAGAATAAAAATACGCTTTCCGAGATGGTGGGATGAAAAAGTACTTTTTTTTTTATTTTTTTAATCTCATTTTTTTTGGGGTTTTTATTCTACAAGACATGTCAACCCCATCGCAACATTATTCTAAATACATCGTACAAAAGATTTTATACGAGTTCATAGAAAGAGTTTGAAAAAGTACTTTTTTTTTTTTAATCTCATTTTTTTTGGGGTTTTTATTCTACAAGACATGTCAACCCCATCGCAACATTATTCTAAATACATCGTACAAAAAAATAATCTAAACATAACTAAAACAAGAAACAAAACTATCACATAACATACGACGGTCACCGATGGCAAGCAGTGACCAAATTAACCAAGCTTTTTGCCGATTCTGATGTGGGACTTGCCAGAACGCTCTGAAAGAGTCCCACATCTATTCCAATTAAATTTTGCCATCAGAATTAATGCTAATTAGCACAACTTTTCCAAACTCTTTTATTAATGTCTCTATTCGATATTTTTAAATTATTCATAAGTACTCTTCATACTTAAATTTTAATAGGTAGAACTAGGTACTTACTAGGTAAGTAATCTATAAAAAACCATATTATTATTGTCTTCAGCATTCAACATTATGTTGCATTATATTTTGAGACATTCAGATCGTTGAATTGAAATTATGGCACTAGTGCCGTAAACGGGTTGAAATGAGACTGTCCTAATTTAATCATAAGAGATGGTTACACCTCGCACTTATATCAGGCACGTGAACTTATCTAGCTAAAAACAACTCTTTAATTGTTTATACCTAACTATTATGACGCTGTTTGCAATAGGAATGACCTATTTCCTATTTCATCGTGTCGTGAACTCGGTCTCAAGTCTCGACTCTTGACGCTAAACGTGTATTTTTCTAGGGCCATAGAGCATTTTCCTCCACGATTAACCATTCACACCGATTTTACTGCGAGGTTAAAATAAATGAGTAGGTACCTACTTCATAAAGCCTTGTAACTGTGATCTTGTGTTTGTAAGAATATGATAATACTAGCTGCTAATATTATAATAATAGTAGATTGAGGTTTTTTGGTTCACGCGGGAACTATATTAATATGTTAATAAACGAATGTGCTATTCCAGACTATAATCTATCTCTATGCCAAATTTCATCCAGATCCGTTCAGCCGTTCTGGCGTGATTAAGTAACAAACATCCATCTTACTTACACAAATTTATAATATTACCTACTTAGTGTAGATAAAACATTAAAAAAGTCAATTTAATCGATGTGACCGAAAAGCGCGGTTTGACGAAGTCGCACTCATCAACTAGTAAATAATAAAACGTAACAGTATATGTAACAAAAAATTAAATTCCAAGTAAGTAGTTAGTAGTTTCGGAGAAATTAATATTTTTGAGCCTGACCCGGATTCTTTACTCAACTCACGTGTTTAAAGTAGGTAGTTATGTAAAAAAAATATTCAAATTCATGATTCACGTTTATGTAGGCACCATTCAACTCAATCTGCAATTTAAAAGAAACCAACCACCTCTCACCTTCGGCTTTACCACACATTAAATTGCAGTTACTTCGTATTACTATTCACTAACCAAATTATGAATGCGAAAGTGTGTTGGTTTGTCTTTCAATCACGCCGCAATTTAGCAACGAATTGACGTTTCTTTTTGCATGGTTTTTTTATAGGATTGATGGAAATGAAATAAATGAATAATGTTTTATTTCAAAGAGGACAATTTGTGTCAATATCATTACGTACCACCACCGACCACGTGTGACGTGACGTTGCAGTCAAGGGCTAACTTGTAGTGGAATTTTAAAAAAAAACATAGCAATAGTGTTTCATCCTAAGCCACTCGGTTATCTTGAAGGTTCGCACGTTTGCAGACACAGTAAGTAATCATATTCTTTGCCCTAAATCTCTTCAACTGTGACGACAGCGTCACGTGCCTGCGATACGCTGTCGTGGTCGAAACGTGACGAGCGACCGTCGACGAAAACAACTTGCTTTATTGAATAATTTATGTCATACTAGCTGATGCCCGCAACTTCGTCCGCGTGGATCAAGGTTTTTCAGTTCCCGCAGGATCTCTTTAATTTTTCGGTATAAAAAGTACCCTATTATTTAATCCGGACTTCTAACTTTACGACTGCAAAAGAGCAACGGCGAAATTATTATTGACCACATTTACTAAATCTTGATTGTACACAAGCAATGTAAAGACGAAAGTAATTTACTTATTTTTTTATATCTTATCAAGTATTCACCTTAATTAATTGAACCTAGGTAAAAAAATAAAATATTTAGGGAATCTTTTTTGATTATTTAGTTCCCGTTTCTCAGTTTAGTGTTACCATTTTATGTATAATCTACCTAGTAGCTAGAATATATCTAAATTAGTAGATTATTTTGCATCGTTTTAAAAATTGTAATTATTTCGTCTGATTAATGTTTGCATAAATAATAGTATTGCTCTTTTTTTTAGTGTATTTTATATTATTAAAGTGAATTTTCTTGCATACATTATTTAATAATCACTAACAGAATGGTAATAATTGAAAGAATATTCTGGCAGCACTGATGCTGATTGTCTATGGTTGTGCCGAATGTTTTACTGGTCTGTGGTTGTCATCTGTCTTTGTTTTTGTGTCTTTCTTCCGGTTGTCATTTTTTGAAGTGACACTACCCATAGAGATATATTACCTCTATGGACATTACCACTTAACCTACAAAACTTTAAAATGAAATATATTTTTTGTCTAGGTTCATAAAAAAATAATTCTAGCTGCTGTGAGCTTCATATTCGACGCTTATTAAAACATATTTTTTTCACACGTGTACATTATTATTTTTTCTCAATAATATTTATGTATGGAAGTTCGCCGTTGCTCTTTCAAAGCAATCGGTTCAGTAGTTACGGCGTGAAAGCGGAACAAACATACAAACAAACTCACTTTCCCATTTATAATATTAGTAAGGATAACATAGTCCATGTCGGCTTGGCTTAGACCACAGTAAAAAGATACAACCTGTTTACTGTGCTTAGACGACCTTATAGGCTCTGGCCTCTGACGAAATCGTCCGTAGGAATAGGTATACCTACAAGATATCCGAGGTTTTGAGGATTACTTACAATCGTTCGAAAAACTTCAACATTTAATTAAAAATTAAATAAAAAAACTAAAACTAGAAAATAGTTGACGATTTTCAAACGGCTGAACATATTTTTTGAATCAAAGCAAGAAGTAAGAGTGCCTACTGCCTACTCTCGATCGATTAGTCACCTTTCGAACAAAAAAATACTCAAATCGATCAATCAATTATTTATTTATTCAATTTAGGTATACTGTAGTACCACATATTGACGTTAATTACTTATTTATAAAACATTATGGTGATAATTAGTTACGGTATCTTAAAACTAAAGCTACGAGAGTTCCAAACGCGCCCTTACTCATGTTATGAAGTCATTTATGAAAACAACAATTCAAAGCCATTATTTTGGAGAATACCATAACACGTAGGTATAATATACATTTCGGTGTTATGAATCACATGTAGGTATATTACTCAAAAAGTATTTGTCCGAAAACAATTAACTTATGGGGTCTCTACTCTGTCTCTACATACCATTTTTTCTTTCTTACCTTGCACTTCTTTCCACACTAGTTATTGCCTCATTCTTCTAGAATCGAGATTAATTAATACCTACCTACACTTACTTGTATTATACATATTATAGCCATCATGGCTATAATATAATATGGGTATTGGGTAGGTATTGCCAAGTCCAAAAGTGATTTGGTAATCAGAAGCCCAAAAGAAACTCGCGTGGGCATTCTGTTTAAAAAGTCACCATTTCACAAGTAACAAACTTTTAACTTCGGATTTCATTCATTCCTTGCCCTTTGCAAAACGATAAATTGCTCAACAACTGAAAATGTAATCCTGCTTTCTCACCTTACCTTGCTTGTTTAGTGCTTACACCACGACACGTGCTTCGGTCACGTTAATTAAATCGTGCGGTGTACCAAATAGGTACATAAGTAACTGGTAAGTATTTGTGGACGTCATATCCGGAACTTCATCGGATATACTATGACTTCATTGTGATCTTTCATTCATTTTTATTTAAAGAAACTTACTTAATATGTACCTATAGGTACAAATTGGGTATTTGACTACTATTCAAATAAATTATTTTTTAATGATAAGTAGGTAATTAAATAGAGGATCTTCCAAAAGTCGTAATATCCCAGGGGATGTGGATATTACGACTACTAGCATGGGCCGGAGATAAAAAATTTATCCCCCGATTTTATCCACTGACAAGAGATAAAATTAACTCCACTTCTCAGAGCACGGCAACAGGGGAGAGGAGAAGTTTATCCCCGTTTGACATTTCACGGGGACTCGATGGACTATATTTTATCCAACGTTATTTAGCGTTTTTATTTATTTAGGAATAAAATTTTTATCCTTTCCACGGGGAGAAAATTGTCTCGGCCCATGGCCCATGCAAGGGGGGCTGATAGGTAGTTTTATGTTGAATAGGTAGGTACTAGGTAGGTACCCACTTAACCATTTTAAACAATCGATTAAAGTAAAAAAACCAGCCAAGTGCGAGTCGGACTCGCGCACCGAGGGTTCCGTACAAACCTGTAGTAAGTTTTACGATTTATGACGTATTAAAAATAAAAATTACGTTTGTTGTATGGGAGCCCCCCTTTAATATTTACTTTATTGATATTTAATTATTTATTTTGAAAGGTAATATACAAGTTAATATTCTGTGAAAATTTGAACCGTCTACCTGTTACCGTTTTTAATATTGAGCAAAAAAATACGAAAAAAACACGTTTATTGTATGGGGACCCCCCTTAATATATATATTTTTTTAATTTTTAGTATTTGTTGTTATAGCGGCAACGGAAATACATCATTTGTGAAAATTTCAGCTTTCTAGCTATCACGGTTTATGAGATACAGCCTGGAGACAGACAGACAGACAGACAGACAGACAGCGGAGTCTTAGTAATAGGGTCCCGTTTTTACCCTTTGGGTACGGAACCCTAAAAAAGTGCGTCGAACTTTAATGACGTCACATTTTAGAATTTCATATTATACTTACCTACCTAGGTAAATCCCATACTTAGGTCGCGTTTTGACTTTTGAAAAAATTTGCTGATTTGACTATTTGTCAAATAACCAATTACAGTACTGTAGTAGTAGGTACCTAGGTAGGTACCTACTTAAGTAACTAGTAGTAAAATAGTCGTAAGTATATATCCATACTATACTAATATTATAAAAGCGAAAGTGTGTCTGTCTGTCTGCTATGCTTTCACGGTTCATGCGTTCAACCGATTTTGATGAAATTTGGTACAGAGGTAGGTTGTATCCCGGGCAAGGACATAGACTTTTTATCCCGATAGGAAATTAAAGAGTTTTCGTGGGGATCAAAAATCCTAATCCACGTGGACGAAGTCGCGGGCATCATCTAGTAAAGAATAATCTGACACATCAGCGATCAACTTAACCGATGTTCCTAGAAATTAAGTTTTTTTTTGTCGATTATCGACGCAAAAACTAGGGTAGCGTTCGAAAAAAAAAATTCGGGACCTGCTTATCCACGCTTCCCAATCTAATATTTTAAGTAAATACCTATGCGATAATTTGTTTGTTTTCACTTTCAAACTTTTCACGTTCCATTTCAATTTCATCCCTATTAACCAATTTTTTATTTTTTATACGTCCCAGGGACGTCTGGGATGCATGCATGCAACAACATGCAGGCCGGAAAATGAAAGAATTCCGACTTCCGTCGGGCAAAAAATTCTTCGGGTCGCTGGCATCATCTAGTCATTTACACGAGCCTACTGGACTACATAATATAAGTAAATTTATAAGTCTATAGTGGACACTGGATCGCAAATTGGAGTCTAGCTAACCAGTGTTTTAGGTATTATGATCAAACACATAATTTAAACAGTTAGACCAGGCAAGTTACACTATTACTAGGAAAAAATTGTTAACAGGATGGGAACAGTTGGAAATGGTAAAGTGGCGTATAATACACATAAAAAAAAAAAATGCGTGAGCAGGGGTGTTTCCAGATATACATGGGGGATGAAAAGAGGTGGAATTTTGGATTATTGCGATTTCCGGCGAAAGTTGAAGTCGGATAGAAAAGTGTACAAAAGAAAACTGGTAGATCATAAAAAGATCTACAACTTTTGTATGAATGATTTTTTCACATAACCTCAAAATCTCCGAGTAAAATGCGAAAAACCACTTTTATCGTTTTTTATTTTTCATTTACACAAAAATAATTTTACTTTGACGAAACTTGGTGAAAGTATACCTTTTTGTGTCTGAAATATCCACAAATTTTTTCAGATAAAAATATTAAGAGACTTCCGAGATAATCACGATTTTCGGCCCAAAAAAATATTTTTCAAATTAAAATTCTCCTTAGGAAAATTGTCGTAGAGACTTTTTTCAGGTCGCAATTTATTCGTTTTGAGTTATACTTTCTTGTGAAATAATAAAAAAATACAGTGCCCATTTAGAAACATGCTCAAAAATAGTAAAAATCAAAAAGTGAATTTTGCAACCATCCTTTTTTTACTAAATGTTAATAATTTGTTTAAATTTTCAAATAATTCTTAAAAACTAATTGCACTATTCAATTGTACGGAAAAAAATACAAGGGATCCTTAGTTTTATTATTTGATAAAAAACTTAATTTTATATTTACATTAACAATTAGTAAATGAATGTAGTTTACATTAATCGAGATTTTTTTGAATACATTTGTAAATTGATCATCTCTTTCTTCAATATCGCTTCTATTTGTAATTTCATTGTCTTCTTCTTCTTCAATATCGCTCGGATAACCTGAGGATTCTTCTGATAATTGATTTTCAGTGATTAAGCAAAGGCCCGGCTGCTCTTTTTCAGCAGAATTATCTTCGGATTCATCGAAATCTTCTGAAATTTTTTCAACATTCAAACAATTGTCTGAACCACACAAATTTTGTACATAAATCAGTACATCGAAGCCCGTGCTTTCGACAACCACATCTCGCGTACGATGCACACGTACGCATCACTTTACAAGCCAGCTGGAGACGCAGAAGACGCCATTATTCCCAATACGGCATTTCATTGATACAACAAGGCATTTTATTGATACAAGCATACAAATTTGGAGTACCAGGTATGATAAATAAAATTATTATTTGAATTAAATAACTGAACGTGTAGCGTCTTCAGAGTCAATATAAGCTTTGTTATTGCGACACTTTATTATAGATACTATTTTGTTTTTTTTGTAGTTGTGACACTTTATATGCTTTATATATACTTGATATACTCATGTACATACATTGTAAAGTATTGTATTTACTAGCTACTTCGCGCGTTCTTGTCATGCATTCTCAAATTTTACTTTTGTAGGTTAGGAATTCATAAATGTAAAGATTTTGCGCGAAAAGAAACAGTCATTCGCAGTGCAGTATATATTCAGTTAAAATCTGTCATTTTAAGGTTATGTTAATTAGTTAGTTATTAGGTTATGCCCCCCTTTAATGTTTTTTAAAAGGAAAGGAGCAGCCGGGCCTTTGCTTAATCACTGAAAATCAATTATCAGAAGAATCCTCAGGTTATCCGAGCGATATTGAAGAAGAAGAAGATAATGAAATTACAAATAGAAGCGATATTGAAGAAAGAGATGATCAATTTACAAATGTATTAAAAAAAATCTCGATTAATGTAAACTACATTCATTTACTAATTGTTAATGTAAACATAAAATTAAGTTTATTATCAAATAATAAAACTAAGGATCTATTGTATTTTTTCCGTACAATTGAATACTGCAATTAGTTTTTAAGAATTATTTGAAAATTTAAACAAATTATTAACATTTAGTAAAAAAAGGATGGTTGCAAAATTCAGTTTTTGATTTTTCCAATTTTTGAGCATGTTTCTAAATGGGGACTGTATTTTTTTATTATTTCACAAGAAAGTATAACTCAAAACAAAAAAATTGCGACCTGAAAGAAGTCTCTACGACAATTTTCCTAAGGAGAATTTTAATTGGAAAAATATTTTTTTGGGCCGAAAAACGTGATTATCTCGGAAGTCTCTTAATATTTTTATCTGAAAGAATTTGTGGATATTTCAGACACAAAAAGGTATACTTTCACCAAGTTTCGTCATAATAAAATTATTTTTCTGTAAATGAAAAATTAAAAACGATTAAAGCGGTTTTTTTGCATTTTACTCGGAGATTTTGAGGTTATGTGAAAAAATTATTAATACAAAAGTTGTAGATCTTTTTATGATCTACCACTTTTCAATTGTACACTTTTCTCTCCAACTTCAACTTTCGCCGGAATTCGCAATAATCCAAAATTCTACCCCTTTTCATCCCCCATGTTTATCTGGAAACGCCCCTGCTCACGCATTTTTTTTTTTACGTTTATTATACGCCACTTTACCATTTCCAACTGTTCCCATCCTGTTAACAATTTTGTTTTTTTTCGTTTCAATACAAGCTAATTCGCCTGGACTAAGTCGACGAATGCTATTAATAGGTGAATAGGTACATTAGCCAATAAGTTTCCCATTCATAATGAAGTGTGTGACGCACGAGTCGACGCGCGGATGGTTACTCATCAGACTGATCATAATGTATACTGTTTACTACAGGAATAATGACCGGTTTACATTATTCCAGCGTCTGGATTTATTAAATTTTAAAACAGATTTTCTACTGCAGACAATTTGTGTAGGTAGTTTGTACTGAAAGTTGTTGCATTGGTTGTAAAGAAATAGGTCGAGTTACAAATTCTTTTTTTTTTCAATCAAAAAAGTTAGCACTTGACTGCGATCTCATCGGATGGTAAGTGATAATGCAGTCTAAGACGGTAGCGGGCTAACCTGTTCACTGTTAACAGTTACTTAGTTACCTTACGTAACTTCAAATCTCAGTATCAGCGGTGAATGGTGATAGCGTGCGATAAAAAATTGTCGCTGAGCATTTTATGGTCAGAACACCTATAGACTTTAAGACGATGTGAACTGGTGTTTGCTTACAAAGTAACTAACAACTATTATACTACTTATAATATGCGACTAAGTTATTTAAACATAGTCAATGTATTTACACTGGAACTGGATGGTTGTACTTCCTGAAGATTCTGGTCACGCAGGATTGGACAATGTCTAGTCGCTGTCAATACCTACATTTACGATTACCATTAGTAATAGAAGTTAGTTAACTGCATTATGTAAACTGTTCTCAAATCAAAACGCTTTTACCGTTATTCAGCATCAATACTGATACAGCCCTATACCTACGGCACTGGCTTAGGTCACTGGACTATTGGGCTACTGGAATAATGTAAACCGGCCATAATGATCGTTATTTATTTATTAATGAGAATGACACAAGGCCGTAGCTATGTGGTGACTGGTGAGTATGGAGGTGTTATGCCGACTTCATTCCGCTTCATGCTTTCTCCAATTCGTGGCATAGACCTAAAAAATCGAAAAGTGCGAAAAAATGGCCGTGTTCCTCTCCATTCAATCATTCATGTAGGTATGTCGGTATACATAGTGCTGAATAATTGAATATGTATTACCTAATACTAGTAGGTAGGTACCTACTTGGCGCAAAGTTATGACGGACGTCTCTTCTTTTAGGCTGTGATTTTATTTCTATGTTTTGAACGTGGTGAAAGATCCTTTTTAGGGTTCCGTAGCCAAATTTGGCAAAAACGGAACCCTTATAGATTCGTCATGTCTGTCTGTCTGTCTGTCTGTCGGTCCGTATGTCACAGCCACTTTTTTCCGAAACTATAAGAACTATACTGTTGAAACTTGGTAAGTAGATGTATTCTGTGAACCGCATTAAGATTTTCACACACAAATAGAAAAAAAAAAATTTTTGGGGGTCCTCATACTTAGAACTGAAACTCAAAAATTTTTTTTTCATCAAACCCATACGTGTGGGGTATCTACTATCTATGGATAGGTCTTCAAAATGATATTGAGGTTTCTAATATCATTTTTTTCTAAACTGAATAGTTTGCGCGAGAGACACTTCTAAAGTGGTAAAATGTGTGTCCCCCCCTGTAACTTCTAAAATAAGAGAATGATAAAACTAAAAAAAATATAGGATATACATTACCATGCAAACTTCCACCGAAAATTGGTTTGAACGTGATCTAGTAAGTAGTTTTTTTTAAATTTAAAACTTAACTTAATAATTTATAACTCGCGCACCGAGGGTTCCGTACAAACCTGTACGGAACCCTCGGTGCGCGAGTCCGACTCGCACTTGGCCGGTTTTTTAAGGGCTCAGTCGCTTAGAATGATTTTATTTTTTTTAATCGTTTTGATTTGTATCAACCTACATTATGCAAATGATCCTGCTACGGGCATCACGTGGTTCGTGAGAGTCTTTGAGGTCAAACGGACACGATAAGGCCGAGCGCAAAAAACACCGCGAAGCTCGTTTTTATTAAAAGTAGGGTAAACGACCCTATTATTGGTATTTTATGACACGAATTCTTAACATAATGTTAAAGTTGGAACTAATAAGAAACTTCTTATTGAAAGTGGGGTAAACGACCCTATTATACAACGTGTTTATGAGCAATTCCTATAACTCTAGGGTTAGATTCCTTAACAAAAAGTAATCAAAAATGGCTAAGGAACATGTGTTCTAAAATGGATATTTTCGGAGAAAATAATTTTTCTTTTATAAATAGATCCAAAATTGTTTCCCATATGCCGCATCCTTGTTTTTGCGACGTTGCCAAACTTAAATCATTGAATAATATCCTACGGTGTAACTAGTGATGTGCCAGTAGAAGCTATCTTGTCGGCATCGATAAAGTCTTTCCGCAAACGATAAAACATAAATTTTCCTCAGATTTATCTTTTACAGTTTACAGTTTGGCGATATTGAAAATCTACTACCTGATAATAAAAAGACTACACCGCTATTCATAAAAGGTAGGTATTATACCTAAGTAAAAAATGCTGACTCGAAATTAAATACGATTTAAATTCACTCAAGCTTAAATACCGGCGTATTTACCATACTCGAAATTAAAAACATACACACAAGTCAATAGTAGGTACAATTCCGTCAATTTTTTTGACTGCGCAAACGTAGGTCAGCAAGTTCCTACCTAATTAATATTTCGCTTTTATGTTTTGTAATACTACTAAACTTACTTAACTACTTTTCGTTTAATCCCTTGTTTGGTATTCGAACCGGAACCCAAGCTCGTAGACAAATTCTATTCCTAACCGTAGTCCCTAAAGTTCATAACTGGGTAATTAGGTAAAAAATTAAGTCCATCAGTAAGATTCTCCTATCTCGATATTGTTAAAAATAGCAAAGGCGCACCGCAATCCCTTAGTAAAAATGTTGCGACGTTGTCGCTTTTCACATAAAGGTGTGTATAACATAAATAGTCGGAAATATTTGAATTACTTTGTATGAAAACTGTGTTTTTTTTTTTTTAAATATTAAAAAATATTTCTTATGCAGTTCGATTCTTATAAGTGGTCTGCTCAATACCTCGAAGTTATAGGAATTGCTTATAAACACGTTGTAGAACGTTTTTGACTCGTACTTAGAATGAGGTTATTTGAAAATTTGCTCTTATAAGCTTTTTTGCATTTTACAGTCTTTAGGTACATACTACATAAGTACCTAGTACCTACTACATCAGTTCAGAACCAATAGGGAACTGTAAAAATATTTTTTTCATTTCTTAATTACAGTAAAGTATTAAAGTACATTTATAAAAGGATTACGATTTATAGACATAACCACTGGATAAGGAAATAATCCTAATTCCTAGCTTTTTTAAATTTTTATTACGATATGTAAACGCATAGTCTAGAGTCTAGACCAATTCATATAATTTTGAGTCTTGAATTTTATGAGACTTCTCATTCTTTCACTCTTGGAAGAGCGGTCGTGTTTATGTAAACTAAAGTAATATTTTAATTTACACTCACTAAGAGTGGTAGTTAAAGGTACTTTGTAGTGCATACTGCATAGTGCATACTACTATAACTATTCTTGTTTTATTTTTCTTTAGTAGGGTTAAATTATTTATTGATATAATACTACAGCGCTACTACGTAACTAAAGAGCTAATCATTGTAACAAACATAAAAATATATAAAATAACATTAATAGAGCTGTGTATTAATAGCCTGGTCTAGGTAGATAGATAGCCGATAATACAAAGTAAAAGATGCTATTTTCATTTTCCTGAAATAGGTAGTGTACCTATTCAATATTCATGGCTTAAAACGAAAATAATAACTATAGCAGAAGACACGTCAAAGTCTCCGAATCACCATCCTTCATTCTTGTTACGAAAGTCTGTTATAAATATCGAAACGGCCGCACAAAGTACAAACATGTCACCGCAGTGCGATCGATCCACCTCCGGCATCGTGGGGCGACACGTGCGAAGCGATCACGTTGCGCGCCGCGAGGCCCACCCGTTTCGTGACGCAACAAATACGACGTACTCGATAACGAGGCGGCCGCAGGGGGTGCTTCATACTACTCCAATGCAAATTGTACGCTAGAAAGTCGGCGACTGATTGCAATATTTGAAGGTCACACAGTGTCGGCTACAGGCACCATGACCTTCAAATAATCGATAATATGGTAACGAATTGTGGTGATGGGAGTTTGTAGTTTGTACGGTCTACTACAGATGCTCGTATTTGAAACTCTATCTTTGTATACAATTTGCTTCCTAGTTTTTCCGTGAGCCTTTACGTAAGCTATGAAGAGACCTTGAGTCGTTTTGGCCCAATCCTCCAACAATGTTGAAACTAAATCTACAATTTATTACCTATTATGGAGTCCATGTCAAAATCGGACATGGTGTTTTAATCAACTACCTACATATTATTAATATGAAGAAAAGACAAGCATTATTGATCAGAATTCAACACTGGACCAGACAACAACAAAATTGAACCAGAGTTACCACCCTACCGGCAAAGACGTGCCGCCAAGCGATTTAGCGTTCCGGTACGATGCCGTGTAGAAACCGAATAGGGGTATGGGTTTAATACAACTGCCATGCCCCTAACAGGTTAGCCCGCTACCATCATCTCACCAGACTGCATCATCACTTACCATCAGGTGAGATCGCAGTCAAGGGCTAACTTGTAGTGGATTAAAAAAAAAAAGTTCATACAATTATGCCCATGGTCGTTTGCGTTTCAGCAGGATTTTTCTGTATCTCAGTGGCTTTCAAAATTTAATAGCCATTGTACCTAGTATAGACAATTAATACATCTTGGAAGTAAAAAAAATAGCTGAAAGTATTCTTTGTCCAATCATTTACTTTATTTTTAAAGGAATATCAAGAAAGCTAGCTCCGTGACCATTTTAATAAAAAGGAAAGTCGTTCTTGTATTATAGATGAGTATACGTGTTACGAAATATCGGATAAAAGGTGATGTCGCTTCACTATTGTAAAAAACCGGCCAAGTGCGAGTCGGACTCGCGCACCGAGGGTTCCGTACAAACCTGTAGTAATTTTTACGATTTATGACGTATAAAAAATAAAAATTACGTTTGTTGTATGGGAGCCCCCCTTTAATATTTACTTTATTGATATTTAATTATTTATTTTGAAAGGTAATATACAAGTTAATATTCTGTGAAAATTTGAACCGTCTACCTGTTACCGTTTTTAATATTGAGCAAAAAAATACGAAAAAATCACGTTTATTGTATGGGGACCCCCCTTAATATATATATATTTTTTTAATTTTTAGTATTTGTTGTTATAGCGGCAACGGAAATACATCATTTGTGAAAATTTCAGCTTTCTAGCTATCACGGTTTATGAGATACAGCCTGGAGACAGACAGACAGACAGACAGCGGAGTCTTAGTAATAGGATCCCGTTTTTACCCTTTGGGTACGGAACCCTAAAAAAGCATGCGTCTATGGAGTATTGCATTTTTTTTCGATGGTTGCCTGTCATCAATTATGACACTTCATAGGCCTGCTTATGTCAAAAGTAAAATAAATGGTTGGACTCATACTTATTAAATTACTAGCGTCTATATTATAATAATAACTAATTATGTATCTTTTGCGTACTTACCTACGAGTACTGAAAATTTTCCACTTGAGGCAAATAACTACAAAACATCAATCCGTTTGTAACATTTTTGTAGTTAACTGATAGCTAGGTAGTATTAAATCCAAACACGGTTTATCCATTTTAATACTTTAATTAACAATTATTTACACAGACACACGTCAATAGCGTTACGCCATAGTCATTCCCCCACAGAGCAGTGTTGCCACTCTACAAAACCATAGCAGTGATACCATACATAAATTGTATTTAACTTTCAATCTAACAGTTCGGTCATCCTGACCCAAGCTTCGTCCCGAAGTTTACATAATTTGAACACTTAATTAAAATCACGATGATTGCTGATGCTACTCTGCCATTTGTAGTATTAACGCTGGCCTTTAACGCCTGACACTCCAATGTTAAAGCACTGGCATTATAAACCTTAGCCAAGTACAGTTGCAGATAACAAGACTATGTTTTAGGGTAAAAGAGCATCAGTCTCCATCGTCTTTTCGCGTTACAAAACATCACCTAATAAGTAAATATGGATTTATCACCCATGACACATCTCATCATATTATTCTAACTCTGGTGAATTTACGTGTAGCTATACTGAAGTAACTGAATTGCCATATTTCACAAACAACAAAAGCTTCCTTCAAACACATGTTCATTTTGTAAACATAAACTTATTCAGAAGTAGCTTTCCAGCATTACACAGAGTTTTCCGTTAATTACCTAAGCGCATAATATTATAAGTAATCATTTCCCGTTACTCATTTTGGGTAATCCTATGCAACTCAATGACAATAATTAATCCTTAGGTAGTGATTAGTGATAAATGAGAAACGAACTTTAACTTTGTCTGATCAATAACATCAATAACATCATACCATTGCTAACTCTTAACCCAAAGTTTCAATTGTATAAGTAATTCGTAACAATTTCGACATTCTCACGGAGATGAGAACACAATCATTTGATTGAATGATAAATAAGATTCTTATAGTCTACTGGTGTACACCTATAATTAGTTTTCCTATGAGTATACTCATGTTCACTTTGTTACTTTCCAGAATGGTTATTATTACTCACTTGTTACAGTTAATTATACTTTCCTCTTTACACATGGCATAAATGACAAATACCTTCTCTGTAAGCCGCCAGGCTAGCTTATGTTACAATTCATCCCCAGAACTTTATCTGACAATCGGTTACAATTGGTTACAAAACTCAATAAAACCCGAAGACCTGAGCTACGTTCTCTACAATGAGCCATTTTGTATACTTTGCACATGCTCCATCTTTTGAGCAAATCTCTAGTTCCTAATTTCATTTGAAATGTTGAAGTTTCAAAAGCACCTTATTCCCACCGGAAGAATAGATTTACCTTATACCGTGGCCCTGCATTGTATTGTTCGTTTTAACTTAACACAACAGGCAACTCAACTGCCCGGTAATGCCTTCATCAGCTCTTGCCAAATTTCAACGTTTCGTAAAACCGAACTCAAATGTTGATACTGTTCAATACAATATACTTTGGCATCTGCTTGGAAACTTATATCATTTGGATTTGTGCAGTCGTGATAATGTGGTGAAAACGTATATAATATAATATAGTATAATATCATATGTAAATATAATATAATGTTAATAAAATATAAATGTGTAATAGTGTACACCTACTTGGTTGTTCAATATTTTGGTAATTTACTTTTCACTGTTCCTCCTCAATCTAATTATGGTATTCATATCACTTTTATGAATGAATATCCCAAGGAACATCATAGAGCGAGTCTCTTTACAAGATAAGTAAATCTCTTTACACGATATTTTGTTACATCGCTCAACCTGCATAGAAATATTGTTACTCTCACATGAATCTTAGTGAACTCCAAATGGCATCAAAACATAACACCGATATAAATCGCGTCCCGTAACTTGACCCAAAATGGCGGTCGTCCGCGCAGGTACATCGTACTACAGAACTATGGTATGGAACGTATGGTAACGTGCGGCCCCTCGCGGCGCACCTCATAACGCACATCATTTGACACCCGAAATGTGTTACTGTGCATAGCTCAACTTACGCGGCGGTTATATTACTTGTTTGCCACTTAGTGCCTCGCATTTAAAACAATAGTTGATATCAGTGGATATCATCTGCGTATTTTACAGACCTATTAAGCCTTTATGTCACCTAACCGTGACACTCACTGAACATCATCTTCATTGCGCTTTCGCCTGAAAGCGGCTGAAAAGCAGAAAACAGCTGTTTTGCTACTTAAATATTATCATGCCCCCAACGGCGAGTAATAGATTACCTGTACTAATCTGGCTAGCCCCGCGGGCAATTTACCTAAGCTTTGCTTTATTTTGCAACTCTCGCTACCGAAAATCGAAACGTAGCAGCCCCGCAGGCTAGACTTTCGAAGTCTACTGGCACCATGGCCCCTATTTTCCACACCAGCGATATATTAAAAATGTTGTAAAATATAAGAGGTACGGAATTGACTTACGTGAGCGGTGAGCCCCACGGGCAAGGAACAACCTCATGAGTTATGCGATCAGCGTACAGCTCCACTGGTAACTTACTTGTGATTCACCATCTGCTCATCAGAATCCGATAGGCTTTACATTCCAGCCCCGAGGGCGCTAATGTCCACACTTGAAAGTATATCATATAAGCCCCGAAGGCGAGATGTGTCGGCCCCGAAGGCAAGGTTCATCGGCCCCGAAGGCAAGGTTCATCGGCCCCGAAGGCAAGGTTCATCGGCCCCGAAGGCAAGGTATGTCGGCCCCGAAGGCAAGGTTCATTAGCCCCGAAGGCAAGTACGTAGGCCCCGAAGGCAAGTCCATTGGCCCCGAAGGCAAGTACGTCGGCCCTGAAGGCAAATACGTAGGCCCCGAAGGCAAGTACGTCGGCCCCGAAGGCAAGTACGTCGGCCCCGAAGGCAAGTACGTAGGCCCCGAAGGCAAGTACGTAGGCCCCGAAGGCAATTGCGTTGGCCCCGAAGGCAAGTGCGTTGGCCCCGAAGGCAAGTGCGTAGGCCCCGAAGGCAAGTACGTAGGCCCCGAAGGCAAGTCCATTGGCCCCGAAGGCAAGTACGTCGGCCCCGAAGGCAAATACGTAGGCCCCGAAGGCAAGTACGTCGGCCCCGAAGGCAAATACGTAGGCCCCGAAGGCAAGTACGTAGGCCCCGAAGGCAAGTACGTAGGCCCCGAAGGCAAGTACGTCGGCCCCGAAGGCAAGTACGTAGGCCCCGAAGGCAAGTACGTAGGCCCCGAAGGCAATTGCGTTGGCCCCGAAGGCAAGTGCGTTGGCCCCGAAGGCAAGTGCGTTGGCCCCGAAGGCAAGTGCGTAGGCCCCGAAGGCAAGTGCGTAGGCCCCGAAGGCAAGTGCTGTAACACATAACACATAATGTAACTCCTCAGGCATGTTCTATCAGCTGTGTGCCCTACAAGCTGATCCGTTACGCAGTAGGCATACGCTATACGTACTGCAGCCCCTTAAGGTATGCGCTCTGTAGGCCCTTTAGGCATATTTTGAAACTGACCAGTAGCCCCGCAGGCATATGCATGAATTGGCACTGAAGCCCCTTAGGCGTGTCTTACCACTGTGCCATAGGCCCCTGTTAGGCATTTCCCTGAAACTAATCTGCAACCCTGCAAGTCAATGTATTAGTGTGTACTGAAGCCCCTAAGGCATGTCACATTTACTGTCCTGTACTCTGCACTGTTCTGCCGTGCAGCCCTGCGCCAATATGCGTTAATTTGTATGAAAGCCCCTTAGGCATGTGACATATACAGTAAGTGTACCCCACTTTAGGTATTTAGCTAAAACTGATCTGTTGTGCAGCCCTGCTGGTGCATGCATCAATTTTTTTCTGAAGCCCCTCAGGCATGTGACATTTACAATAAGTGTACTTCACCTTTAGGTATTTTCCCGAAGCTGACCCATGGCCCCGCAGGCATATTTATTTCTATTTTGTTTTTACCTCAACAAATATCAAACCAAAATATCACAAATGAGTCACTCCCAAAATACCGTTATGTTCTCATATTATACACCCTGTTCATCTCCACCATATGAATTATTTGCAATATTATCATTACCGGTCCACCAGTACCATTCCAACATCCTCTTTATGTTATTTTTCTCCAGAGTAACATTTAAGTCTTTATTCAACAGCCGGGCTTTAGCTCCCAAATTCATAAGAAACAATTTTACTCTTCTCAGACCAGGGCACGTTTGGAACCCTCGTAACTTTAATTTTAAGATAGCTATGTTAATCATCACAACCACGTCTTATACTTTGTATACTTGACGTTCACCAAGTGTACTGCGTAAGTACCAACTATGGATAAATACATTTTGACTTTGACTCTAACTATAGAAGTTAAATCTTAAACTGTGCATCATTCTTGTAACTCCTTGCACCATATAAGATGACTATAAAAGATCTCCTCTATAAAAGATGCACTAAAATGTACCATCGCCTTTTACAAACTTGACAATCTCCTTTATTTTTTCCTCTTAACAAAAATGATAATTTTCCTTTTGCAAAAATGGACATTCTCCTTTAGGTTTCCTTTTGTTTTTTTTTTCAACTTATCCTTTTCGACTAAAGAGTCCTCATCCATTACCATTAAATTGGACTTTACCATAATTACCACTTAGTTCTTTTTTTGCATTTATTTGCTAACATGACTGCAAGATATGCGACCCGGACTCGGCCCATATGTTATATAGACATCATTCCATACCATTGTTATTCAAGGTGCAGGTTAGGCAACCACCATAACATAATATGCCACTAGCTTTTGGTCTTGGCCAGAGAACATTGCGAAGACCACACTAAAACTCAAGAATTAATTTATTAATTACACCTGTAAAATTAAAAATATTATTATCTTGGCAAAACCTCTGCTATCTTAACAGACATAAGCCCGTACATAGCACCATAACCATGGTACCCCAGGTGTGAGTACCATCACTGATGTGATATCTCTCTTTTCCTTCAGTCTCTCCGCATAATGAGAAATCATAATATGCTTTATCAGGCGATAAAGCACACCGCTCCAAACAGCCATTGTGAAATACTTGAGACAGAGAACATAGTACTTATTAATCAAATGCCAACTTCAGTTGAACCGGGTCTCAAAACCTGTCATTTCACCATCATCATAATTCACACCCAGTTCGGCTAACCCATTTTTCATCCAGGCAGATTTTATATTATTTCAATTCACATTTTCCGAACAAATGTATCTATGCCACCCAATCTTTATATATAATGTACTTACTCAATTATATACTTGCTCTAGCCCTTCAAACATGTATAGCTCTGATATTATTTATACTAAACGGCTAAACTGTAACTTACTTATTATTTTAACTGGGTATCCGTTCACTCTACAAATGCAATTTTCACTTGTAAGGACCTTTAATGGGTTATACTTGCTTTAATGGAATGTATATAATATTACAGTTACTTTTGACCTCTGTTCATTTACTCAACAATAAACTCTCAGAATAAATTGAATATTCACTCTCTATTTAAGTACAAGATTATCAATTAAACTAATTTCCAACTGAATAAATTAGTAAATACCTCTTCAATAAGTTACATAATATTTATACCATGTTATGTAGTCGACCAACTACCATACCAACCTATTATAGCTTTGACTTAACTCTTTAAATATCTCATAGGTAGATCATGTTATGAACTACCTACCAGTGTAATTCACTATGATCTTTCACATAAAACTTAGATACTTAAGTACTTAATGTAAGTACAACCTGTAGGTATTGAACTTATATCACTCTGTAGGTATGGTCTATCTATTTATTATACACACCTAGTCATCTTTAGCCAGACAGACCAGATAAACCAATATAATTATTATTCTCTAGTATGTACCTTTAGCCCGCCAACCTGCATTGGATCAGAGTGGTGGGTCCAAGCTCTAATTCCCTCTCTCCCATGAAAGTGGAGGCCTGTGCCCAGTAGTGGGACGTTAATGGGCTGTAGTGGTAGATACCTTTATACTCAACCTTTACTCATTTCTCTCAATTATATAGGTATTTTAACTAACTCATTCCATGTACCTAAACACAGTACAACTAGGCCAATGCTCTAACTGAATGAATGCAAATGGTAAACTTACCTAACTCCCAGATAGAATTAGATTATACAACCTTATTTATTCGCTGTGACCTTTGGTAATTTGTATGCAAGTACTTGATAAGTAAACTATTCCATTGATACCTCTTTTTAAATTTCCATGCCAACTTTCCAATGCAATTCCGATTGCAACAGGCACGCGTCGTCGTGTCGGTTTCCCGATGCAACCGAGAATGTACCAACCCTCGTAGGTATTTAAGTACTTACGATCATTTCACAATACGACACATTTATCCTTCTTGTATTTTATAGTTCACCTTCCGTCATGACGACAATTATTAATTCTTTTCTTTTTTTTTCTTCACGTATTACGTCACGGTCATGGCGTCATATAATACTATAACATCTTGAATTACAATTTGTACCATTTTCAGGATAGGTCCGGATAAACAATTAATTAGCACGTGAAATACATGATCCCTCTTCTGAGATATTAAATCCAAACACGGTTTATCCATTTTAATACTTTAATTAACAATTATTTACACAGACACACGTCAATAGCGTTACGCCATAGTCATTCCCCCACAGAGCAGTGTTGCCACTCTACAAAACCATAGCAGTGATACCATACATAAATTGTATTTAACTTTCAATCTAACAGTAGGTACTAGGTAGGTAGTACGAGTAAAATTATATTATCATAGTCAAAGAAAGTTATAAATTCATTAAAATCATTTAATTATGAATGCACTACTAGAGATACGGAATGACATAATATGCGTAGGTACAGTTTTCCAGCTAACATAACCCAAATTTCCATGTATGTGTTACGCTCAAAGATCAAAAACGCTCATTGAGCGGAAAAATAGCTCACAACGCGATGTGGTCACAGTAAAACATCCACATAGCGAAATTCGTGTTATGGCTCTAATGAAAACGCGCACGACGCGTTGTGGCAATCAAAGAAAGACCAAATAGCGAAATTCGTGTCGTGGCTTACATGCTATTCGATCTCAACGCGTTGTGGCAATGAAGAAAAGCCATGACGCGTTCGGAGCATTCATTGTGTTAACCATATCACGACGGACAGGTTGTAACTTGTCGGTGTCGGCTCGGGTGCAAAGACGCATTGAAACATCAGTTTTATTCATTTCTTTTCTGTTTATGAGAGTGAATTTTAATGTCAGCGCTAATTATGACCAATACTTAAAAAAGAATTGTTTTACGATAAATTACGTGAGTTTGTGGAAACAAGCACTGATCGCAGTTTTATTATGACTACAGAAAAATATGAAATGTTACTTAATGAAACAAAACAGTCTCAACTTCTTAAAAAGAAAAAGGAGTCTCTGTCGTCGAAGCAGTATCGACGTCTTAAACGATATGATGTCTTAAAGATTGGTGATACTGAAAAGTTGGTTGAAGCTGGAATAGAAAGCTCAACTTCAAAAATTCGATATTTCTGCAAAACAGATGAATTGTTTGATATTTTGGAAAAAGCACATACTAACGTCGGTAAGTACTTATGTGCTTTTTCCAAACTAATATTTCTTAAGGACATCTACCAAAACGTTTCCAGCCTAGGCCTAGTAGGATCTATATCGGAAAGTAGTGTGCGTTGTAATCAAATAGTATTCCATACGCGTCATGGCTTTTCTTCATTGCCACAACGCGTTGAGATCGAATAGCATGTAAGCCACGACACGAATTTCGCTATTTGGTCTTTCTTTGATTGCCACAACGCGTCGTGCGCGTTTTCAATAGAGCCATAACACGAATTTCGCTATGTGGATGTTTTACTGTGACCACATCGCGTTGTGAGCTATTTTTCCGCTCAATGAGCGTTTTCGATCTTTGAGCGTAACATATATAATATAAACTAACATGGTCGATCTATTCTGTTAATATTACTCAGTAGGACTAGGTAGGTATAGCTTTCAAGTAAAATCGAACGTGGACGTTATAAGAAAGAAGAAATGATACTTAATCCTAAAAAACTTATCCTTTAGTGTCATATATTTTTGTATCGGTTTATTCATCACTCCTAATGAAAAAAAATGTGAAGTCGCATAGATACAAGAAAACAATTTTTATTTCAGCCAAATAAAAACATTATTTTATACATGTAAGTACCTACAATGTACATAGCCTTGACTCCCAAAATAGGAGGTCCGTACTCCGTACCTTGTTATTGAAAATCATTCCATAGTGATTGCAAAACAATTTAAGGCCCTTTAAACATTTACCCCGCGACCAACTATAGGTAAAAATCTCAACTATAGGTATAAAACTCGTCACACTACAGCATATATATGCACGCTTTACGAGAGCGTAGAGCTATAGAGCGTAGAGACGCTCGATTTTATAGCCAACTAACCAGTTTTGTTACTTGAAAATATTAGACGATTATTTATTTACTAGGTACTTGTTTACGCTGTTGGCCGCGGTAAATATTATGTACCTATTTATGCGCCGAAACAATACTCGCGGCTACAATAATACTCAGTTTTTGAGATTGTAAAATAATGTATAAAAGATTATCTTACCGATTTCGTTCAAAATCGATATCTGGGGTTCCGTAGGATCACAAAATAGGAAACTGTTACCAAAATTTTAAAAAAGTCAGCGCCATTTTGAAATTCTTTGTTATCGTACCGATTTCGTTCAAAATCGATATCTGGGGTTCCCTGGGATCACAAAACAGGAAACTATGAACAAAATTTTAAAAAAGTCAGCGCCATTTTGAAATTCTTTGTTATCGTACAAATTTCGTTCAAAATCGATATCTGGGGTTCCCTGGGATCACAAAACAGGAAACTGTTACCAAAATTTTAAAAAAGTCAGCGCCATTTTGAAATTCTTTGTTATCGTACCGATTTCGTTCAAAATCGATATCGGGGGTTCCCTGGGATCACAAAACAGGAAACTGTTACCAAAATTTTAAAAAGTTCACTGCTGACTTTTTTTTGATTGACTGCTGTTTTGTGATCCCAGGGAACCCCAGATATCGATTTTGAACGAAATCGGTACGATAACAAAAAATTACAAAATGGCGCTGACTTTTTTAAAATTTTGGTAACAGTTTCCTGTTTTGTGATCCCAGGGAACCCCAGATATCGATTTTGAACGAAATCGGTACGATAACAAAGAATTTCAAAATGGCGCTGACATTTTTAAAATTTTGGTAACCGTTTCCTGTTTTGTGATCCCAGGGAACCCCAGATATCGATTTTGAACGAAATCGGTACGATAACAAAAAAATTCAAAATGGCGCTGACTTTTTTAAAATTTTGGTAACAGTTTCCTGTTTTGTGATCCCAGGGAACCCCGGATATCGATTTTGAACGAAATCGGTACGATAACAAAAAAAAACAAAATGGCGCTGACTTTTTTAAAATTTTGGTAACAGTTTCCTGTTTTGTGATCCCAGGGAACCCCAGATATCGATTTTGAACGAAATCGGGACGATAACAAAAAATTTCAAAATGGCGCTGACTTTTTTAAAATTTTGGTAACAGTTTCCTATTTTGTGATCCCAGGGAACCCCAGATATCGATTTTGAACGAAATCGGTACGATAACAAAAAAATTCAAAATGGCGCTGATATTTTAAAATTTTGGTACCAGTTTCCTGTTTTGTGATCCCAGGGAACCCCGGATATCGATTTTGAACGAAATCGGTACGATAACAAAAAAAATCAAAATGGCGCTGACTTTTTTAAAATTTTGGTAACAGTTTCCTGTTTTGTGATCCCAGGGAACCCCAGATATCGATTTTGAACGAAATCGGGACGATAACAAAAAATTTCAAAATGGCGCTGACTTTTTTAAAATTTTGGTAACAGTTTCCTATTTTGTGATCCCAGGGAACCCCAGATATCGATTTTAAACGAAATCGGTACGATAACAAAAAAATTCAAAATGGCGCTGACTTTTTTAAAATTTTGGTAACAGTTTCCTGTTTTGTGATCCCAGGGAACCCCAGATATCGATTTTGAACGAAATCGGTACGATAACGAAGAATTTCAAAATGGCGCTCACTTTTTTTTAATACATACATACATACATGCATACATATATATTCCTAACATACCCTTTCCTTGTGGCTTTGCCGTAATCGGGTAAAAAAAATACGCCTACACTTGAGAACTTCCTTCTTTGTGGATGTCGGTATCAAGTTTTTCTAAGCGCAGTACACATAGAGAATATTATATCTCTATGGCAGTACACAACACGGTGTTCATTTTGTCGTAATAAATTTCGTGCAAAAAAGCGATACACCCACCCGTCCACGAGCGCGTCTCAGCGCGTACTGAGCGCCAAACGCCTAGCGCTCGGCTTCTTTTCATAGAAAAATGTATGAAACATTTTTTTTTTGCCACATAAACTATAAACATATTTATTTGTATGCTTAATGCTTTGCACCATGGATAGAGGACTATATAAGCCCCACTTTATTGTTAATATTCAAGTTAAAATATGCAGCGGATCTAGCTTTATGGGTACCTATCCGGACCCCATTTTTCGTCATTTTCAGCAGATCTTGCGTTCGGAGAAACGTATTTATGCAGAAAATTTGTAATGGAGTGTGCATTTTTATAAGGTCAAACGAGAGAAGAAGAAATGACCTTTAATTTGATACCATGACATCCCCACAGCTGTGACTCCCGATTCTTTAAAGTGTACCTGGAAAAGGATGACATAAGATGAAGGATGTATAAGGCACCTTAAGTAGTAAAGACGTCAATGGATTTCCCGAACACATTTTCCTTAGCACGTGGAACTTGTGGATTATGTATTAAGTAGTTTCATATAAAAACTGGTTAAATGCAAAATACAAGTAGGTAACGATTATTCGCTAACTTCATCAAATAAATATTATAAATGCGAAAGTTTGGATGGATGTATGGATGTATGGATGTATGGATGAATCGATGTGTGGATGTATGGATGTATGGATGTTTGTTACTCAATCACGCTCCAACGGCTGAACGGATCTGGATGAAATTTGGCACAGAGATAGATTATAGTCTGGAATAGCACATAGGCTACTTTTTATCCCGGCAAATTAAAGAGTTCCCGCGGGAACCGAAAAACCTCAATCCACGCGGACGAAGTCGCGGGCATCAGCAAGTTTAAAATATATCGTCAACTAGCTGATGCCCGACTTCGTCCGCGTGGATTGAGGTTTTTTGGTTCCCGCGGGAACTCTTTAATTTTCCATGATAAAAAGTAGCCTATGTGTCATTGCAGACTATAATCTATCTCTGTGCCAAATTTTATCCAGATCCGTTCAGCCGTTGGAGCGTGATTGAGTAACAAACATCCATACATCCATACAACCACACATCCATACATCCATTCAAACTTTCGCATTTATAATATTTATTTGATATTAACTATAAATCTACACACGGCTGTCTCATTTAAAATTCATGAAAAATGTGTTATTTATGAACCTACATGATACCTATTATGTACAAAAACAAGTAAATTATTGAGACATTAAATAGTATGAAAAAAAATATTCTACCAAGTCCAAATATAGAAAAGATTCAGTGCGAAAGAGTATTCACAATATTTATTTATTTTTACAATTTACCAGAGACTTCTACTCTGTTTCAGACTACATAATTAAAGGTTTCAGAGCATTTATAGTTATTTTTTGTATGAACATTAATTTTGATCGAATGCGCAATGTATTTTTATACGAAGCCTATTTTAAGATTGAGGATGACATTGTGGGGCATTTGTTTTTAAAAATATATTGGGAATATATATGACTCATAGCGTAAGTATTAAGATTAAGAGTTAAGACAAAGACTTTTCTCTATTTAAAGCATATCTAGATTTTCCCTTATTATAATTTATACGTCTAGAAATGTGCCTATAATAACCTTTTTGAACTAAGAAAACCGTCTAAACTTACTTATATAACTCATAATAATATGGGATTCACGAAATGTGGACATCGGGATTTTAAAAAATGGGGAAGGGTAACCAGACGTTTTCCGCCCCGAATGGGATTAAACCTGTAGGTAAGAATCTATACTTAGCAGGTTACCCCTAACAGGTCAGCCCGCTACCATCTTAGACTGCATCATCACTTACCATCAGGTGTCAAGGGTTAACTTGTAGTGGATTTAAAAAAAAAACTTATTGTTTTTGTGTTCCGACTTCCGAACTGCCACCCCTATTTCACCACCGCGCCGGCCAAGTGCGGGTTGGAAGACTTCACACACCTTCGAGAATATCAATAAAGAACTCTCGGGTATGCAGGTTACCTCACGATATTTTCCTTCACCGTGAACCAAGTGATATATTTTGTTTCTTAAAACGCGCAGAACTTCGAAACGTTGGAGGTCGGGGGGGAGCCCGGGGATCAAACCTGCGCGGCGACACGTAAATATGGGTGTCTCACCGCGAGGTACTTAAGTATTATGTATTAACAAGAATCCTGAGTAAGTACCTTCCAGTAATAGTTATTTAAAGTATCTAAAAACCGAATACATACGAGTAGATGATGAATTCTCTGGTTAAAAATAAAAAATGCGGCGCATTAAAAGTTGCGCTAAAACCAATAATATTTTGATTGATTTGGCCAAACTACGTTCAATAATAAATAGCGTTCAATAGGTAGAGTATTTATTATTCCTTATCGCTGACTTATTTACTTATTGCGGGCACAGTAATATTGCGCAGCAGCGTGCATGACCTAGCCTAACAGCCAAGATGATTTCACGACCATAAGGGGTCATCCATAAGTGCGTCAAACTAATTTCATGATTTTTTGACCCCTCCCCCGTCCTTGTCACAGTTGGTCACATTTGTGAGACCCCCTCCCTAGTGTGACGTCACATATCTTGCAATTTGACATCTGGAAACATCTAGAAAACTCGCCAACAAAACAATTTAAACCTTAGAGACACAGATAGAGTTGAAAATATTTTTAAGTTTTTCCAAATTTGGCATTTTAAAACTAAGATGTATGAGATTTTGAAATGGCACGTCACGAAACTTAGGACATACATATATATGTAAAGAAACTGTAGTTCTTTAAAGTACATTTTGTATAATGCTCTATGGCCGGTAAGCTGTGATTGTCTGTAATGTCAATAGACACAGAGGACAGCCGCCATGTTCTGGGACATTTGTTGCTAATTAAATAAGTTAAGAAAAGTGATTAATATAATAAGGAATTGAGAGTAATAGACTTTAATTGTCGTTTCTTTGTTTTCAGGTGAGATACCTATTTTAAGTTTACAATGTAATCGTACAATTACTCGTGTGTATATTTTACGCTAATAAATTAAAAAACTTTGTTTTCAGAGCAACGCCATTGTTTATTTGAAACTTACAATTCCTGATTAAAATTAGAATAATCTTATAAAACGACAATTCTAGTTACCTGTAATCAAGGAACATGGAAAAACTACGATTTAAGTTTGTAGTATTGGGGTCAACAGACGGGAAAACAAATATGATATGCATAACCTCAATTGAAACGCCGGACGGGTGTGTTTTTGAGATCCCGGATGAGTTGAAGCCTGCAAGTAAGCACAGTGCTATAATGTCATCAGACGTGTTTACTAAAATAAAAAATTCTTTAAAAAAAAGGCACCAAAAAAGGTCCGTATGGATTCCTCTGACTTCGGATTTAAAGAAAATATACCTAGATGAGGGTGAAAATGTAAAGTTTGGTGACCAGTATTTGGAGGAGATAACAGAAAAGACGCTGCCTTCACAAGATACAAATAACAGCAACGTGCCTCAGGAAAAGAATTTAACGAAAATAGCGGAAAAGTTTTTGATTGAAAAGTTTTCAAATAAAACATCATGTGCTGACCAGTGGATTAATGAATTCCAAAGCGAGTGCGAAAGATTTGAGATTATAAAGGATCAAGACAAAATTGGAATTTTAAAACACCTTCTAGAAAAACAGTGTTTAGATTGGTATAGCAGTATGTTGATAAAAGTGACCGTGAACTCAGAGTGGGCAGTATGGAAGGACAACTTTTGTGAGACATATGGAAATAAAGGTTGGTCTCAAGTTAAATATGCCTTTACATTTAGATTTCAAGCAGGATCATTACTCGAATATGCTACGAAAAAAGAAAGAAATGGTTGAAGAAAAAATAAATTCCATAAATGAGGATACAAATAAAAACAATACTTCTAAGGAAGTGAAATATGAAAAAAACAATTCTTCAATAAATTTCAATGAACACATAAAAGAGGAAGATTTCCAATTGAGTATGGGTAATTTAAATATTGAACAAAAATCAGAAATATACAGATTAATAGATACTTACAAAGCAATCTTTGCAAAGGACAAGTATGACATAGGAACTGTCAGAGAATATGAAGCACGTATTGACCTACTCATGGACAAATACTGTAGTAAAAGGCCTTATAGGTGTTCAAATGAAGACAAAAAGGAAATAGAGGATCAAATAGCAAAGTTACTTGACAAAGAACTCATAGAGGAATCATATAGTCCATTTGCAGCACCAGTCACTTTAGCTTTCAAAAAAGAAGATAACAGAAAATCTAGGTTATGTATAGATTTTAGAGACCTAAATAAAATTGTGGTGCCGGAAGCGCAACCTTTTCCACTGATTGACGACTTGGTGACGAAGACAAGAAACTCAAAATACTTTACGACGTTAGACATAAACTCGGCCTTCTGGTCTATACCGCTAAGGGTCGAAGATAGGAAGAAGACCGGATTCGTCACCCAGGATGGACACTATCAGTGGACAGTTTTACCCTTCGGTTTGAAGACTTCACCAGCTATTTTTCAAAGGATCTTAAGTAACATTTTACGCAAGTATAAGCTTACTGATTTTACAGTCAACTACATAGACGATATCCTTATATTTTCTAAAACTTTTTCCGAACATATAAATCATTTAACACTGTTGTTAGAAGCTATAAAAAGGGAAGGTTTTAGACTTAAATTCACAAAATGTATGTTTGCTTCAGACTCTGTGAAATATCTTGGTCATATAATTCATAATAACACAGTACGACCAGTAAAAGATAATTTAATTTCAATAAAACAATTTCCAACACCAAAAACGCAGAAAAATGTCAGACAATTTTTGGGGAAAATTAACTTCTACCACGAATATATACCAAAAAGTAGTTTAATTTTAGACCCTCTTCATAATTTACTTAGGAAAAATCAGAAATTTATTTGGACAGAAGAATGTCAAACATCATTTCAAAAAATAAAAGACTTATTGTGCTCACAGCCGATTTTAGAGATATATGATCAGAATTTGCCAATAAATATTTACACCGATGCATCTTTACAAGGTCTTGGGGCAGTCCTAAAACAAACACAACCAAATGGAAAAGACAAACCAGTTGCATATTTTTCAAAAAAACTAAATCAATTACAAAAACAGAAAAAGGCAGTTTATTTAGAATGTTTAGCTATTAAAGAGGCAATAAAGTACTGGCAATATTGGTTAATAGGGAAGTCATTTACAGTATACTCAGATCATAAACCATTAGAAAATTTAAATATTAAGTCTAGAACAGATGATGAACTGGGAGATCTGACATATTATTTGTCACAGTATGATTTTAAAATAAAATATGCTCCGGGCAAGGATAATATAGAAGCAGATTGCTTGAGTAGGAACCCAGTATTAGAGGCAAGTGAAGATACAGAAGAACAATTAAAAATAGTTAACATGATAAAATTAAATGATATCGTCACAGACCAGAAAAATAATGCAGACATACAAAACAATAAAATGAAATTTATATCAAAAAATAATATTTATTATAAAAAGGATAGGAAATGTGAAAAAATAATTTTAACAGAAGATTTCAGTAAAAGTCTTATTAAATCTGTACATGAAAACATGTGTCATTTAGGTATAAAACAAATGCAAAACAAAATTAGTAAACTGTATACAGCAAAAAATTTAACTACAAATATTAAAAAGTATTGTAAAAGCTGTAAAATATGTATAAAAAATAAAACAAGGGGACAGAATAGATATGGGCTCATGTCCCATTTAGGGCCTGCCACAAAACCCTTGCAAATAGTATCCATAGACACAATTGGAGGTTTTGGTGGCTCGCGATCTACGAAAAAATACTTACACCTTTTAGTGGATCATTTTACGCGGTACGCTTATATTATTACTTCGAAAACGCAAAATGCTAATGATTTCATTAAACTAATAAATAAAGTAATAGATTATGATAAAATTGAAATTCTTCTTACGGATCAATATCCGGGGATCAACTCAAAAGAATTTAAAACATTTCTAAATGAAAAATCAATACAAATGATATTCACTGCAGTAAATTCTCCGTTTTCTAATGGCTTAAATGAAAGATTAAACCAAACGCTTGTGAACAAAATTAGATGTAGAATAAATGAAAATAATAATAAGAAAGCATGGACAACCATTGCTCATGACTGTGTGGAAATATATAATAGTACAGAACATACAGTTACAGCATTTGCACCAAAATATCTATTACATGGTACAAATGTTTCTTTTTTGCCAAAGGAATTAAAAAGAGATAAAACAGAAGTAGAATGGATTACAGATAGGAAATTAGCATTCGAAAATTCAATGAAGTCACATAATTACAATAAACAAATGTTTGATAAAAACAGAACTCAAATTGACTTTACTATGGGAGATATGGTCTATGTAGAAAATGGAAATAAACTCAATAGAAAAAAACTGGATGAACTGAAGATCGGTCCATATAAAATTATTGAGAAAATATCTAATTCAATATATAGAATTAATACGGGTCATAAAAAGTCTGAGTCAAATCTCTTTCATATCAGTAAACTTATACCAATACTGGAGTAAAATTATATAAATAAAAATATTATATATCTCATAGTGATATATCTTTGTATAATGCTGTAAAATTCAGATATCATTATAATAACTTAAGTGTACATGAAGAAAATTTTGGTAAAAATTTTCCTTTCGATGGAGGGAGATGTAAAGAAACTGTAGTTCTTTAAAGTACATTTTGTATAATGCTCTATGGCCGGTAAGCTGTGATTGTCTGTAATGTCAATAGACACAGAGGACAGCCGCCATGTTCTGGGACATTTGTTGCTAATTAAATAAGTTAAGAAAAGTGATTAATATAATAAGGAATTGAGAGTAATAGACTTTAATTGTCGTTTCTTTGTTTTCAGGTGAGATACCTATTTTAAGTTTACAATGTAATCGTACAATTACTCGTGTGTATATTTTACGCTAATAAAATAAAAAACTTTGTTTTCAGAGCAACGCCATTGTTTATTTGAAATTTACAATTCCTGATTAAAATTAGAATAATCTTATATATATATACACAAATAGAGATTTGTTTATTGTAGAAATATTTTTAAAGGTCAATAAATCAGAAGACTGTCACGTTTAGCATTGATCTCAAACCTTGGCACGTAGACCATACTCGATTTTGAGACTTATTCTATTCACATAGGGCTCTATTTTGCACCGTATGCTTTGCTGTTCAGTAGGCCGGATAACTAGCGGATAACTACACGTTTTCCACTTACGTCACACGGCAGCGGCAGTTCGTGATTATTTCCTTTATTTCCTTAGATTCTTTCCCTCTCTGTAATTCATATATTTACTTACTATTACTCTTATTTTAAGGCCCACTTGCGTAACGTTTGATTTAAATGGCTCCTAAATAAAATTAGTTAAATGTATTTAATTTCCTAAATGCATTTAACTTAAATGTAATTAAGCACGCCTTGCACCACCACTTCATTTTGAATATTTAACTAAATACGTTTAACATGTCGGTAAAGCAGTACAGTACGTTTCGTTCTACGTATTTACGGCCCAGATGTGAGAGCTTATAATATTCTTATGCATTTTAGAAGTTGTAAGCCAAAGATATATGCGTGAACTGAACTTTATCAGTCAGTAGCATTTGGATACGGTTTTATTTGCGGCCTTTGGTTACTGGTCTGTGTTTGTTATTCTCAACTTGTGGTTCTCAAGTTATCTTGCGTTGTAAGCATAGAAGATATATCTTGCTCTGGTTATAAACTTCTTGTACTGGTCGGTATTTGTAAAAATTATGTCCGAAATAGGTGGTGTTTTACGCAAACGTGCCCGTAATTTCTCGCGGGAAGAACAAATGTTATTGTGTAGTGTCATGGAGCCCTATATTCACATTGTGGAGAATAAAAAGACGGATTACATTAAACAACATGTCAAACAAAGTACTTGGCTTATAATAACCGAATTTTATAACGCCAACACAAAGAGTGTTCCTCGTACACGGAAAATTTGCTAGCGTGTTATAGAAACGAAGAGAAATGAACATGATGAAGAAATCCATTTTGTGCTCACTAATATTCGTCAAAATCGTCTTTTACGTTTTACAGCGCATTAAATTTCTTTATTTATTATTATTTTATCTCAATTCATAACACAAATGACAGTAATGAGAATTATCTTGTCTCTGATGACAACAGCTTAAATACGTTTAGCGCCGCTAAATAGCCATTCTGGGATGTTTAAATTTGACAAGTCGCTAATTGCAATTAGCAAAAAAATTTACGTTGTGCAAGACGCTAATTGTATTTAACCGTTTAAATGCGTTTAAGATGTTTTTAAATACGATTTAAGGCTGTTACGCAAGCGGGCCTTTGAGATTTCATCCTTTAGTTCAGTGTCAGCCATTAGTGCTTTTACCTTACTTACGATTAAATTCCGACTAGGCAACCGTTGTAGAGCATTCCTATTACATTTTAAATCGCAAGTTAGTATAATAATTATTATATTATACTAGACTAGATGATGCCCGCGACTTCGTCCGCGTGGATTCAGGGTTTTTGATTCCCGCAGAACTTATTTAAGTAATTTTCCGGGATAAAAAAAAAGTTCTATGTCCTTCCATGGGGTGCATCATGCGACCTACCTCTGTGTCTGTACCAAGTTTCGTCAAAATCTGTTGAAAATATGGGCCGGGAAAGCGAAGCAGACACAGACACATTTTCGCTGTCTGTCAATAGTTATTCGATTTAGGTATTGTTTCTGATTTACCTAACTTTACGGCCCCAAAAGGCAAAAATGCGAAGGTCATTTAATCGAGGCGCACGGTAGTGCACCCGGCCAAGTTCCGCGGCCTTTTGTTTTTTATAAGAACATGCGCCGGAGCTTCTTTTGCGCGACGCCTATTGGGCTCGTGCTCAATTAGGTACGGCACCTTGTGCCACGTCAAGATGTCGTCTTCCCAGGGTTGCGTGTTTGTTACATAGATGGAAAAAGAGCGGCCGAGGTCCCTTCACCCGGGACTATTGGACTGCTGGCCCAGGGCGTTGGTCAGTCCGCAAGTTCCGCGGCCTACCGCACGCAGTATGTACTATGTACCTATCTTAACACGGTGGGTTATAACCTGGGGCCATACTGCCAACGTTTAAAGCCATATTGTTTCAATATTGTTGACTCTCGTGTTTGAGAAATTTATTATAATCCTTATCTTAGGAACGTCAAGATACCTGAAATCAAACTGTCATTTTGAGTAATATTGCCTAGGTATTGCTTTAAGCGTTGGTAGTATGGCCCCAGTGCTAGGGGGATTTAGAATCAAAATGTCGGTAAGCCAACAAAAGCTTAGCAAAGAACTTGGTCATAGTTTTGATCTGAGTACTTTTGTACGGGAGCAGGTGATATGGCTCGACCGTAACAATAGGATGATCATCCTCCGAGCGGGTGTTATGCTCGGGGACCACTGGTCCGACCGTTCATCTTTGGAGGTCGTATATATATAGCGTCTAGCGTAGTTTTCAGAGAAAACTTCGTAAGCGTGAGTTGGGCTCTTCGTGTTCGCGTGCATCGTACTAGATGGCATTACATCTATTGGATTATGTGCGGACTGCGAAGACCGCCACACTTTACAATTAATCTAGAAAACTATTTTCCACGTGTATTACACATGTACCTACTGTATTATATCTGTAGTCTGTACCTCCGGGAATTTCAGACTAGGTATCTAAGTCTGCGAGTAACGAGACAACAAAATAATATGTAAAAGTAAGTAAAAACCTATTTATTCATTTGCCCGTTCCATCTACAGCTAGCTAGCTACACACGCACTCGTTTGTGGAAAATTTTAAATTTTCGATAGTCAGAATATGAGTAAAGTAGGCATTTGAGATAAGACTGCAAATTGCCCGTTATTAATACAAACACGTGATTTTTGTTTTGATGCACCTAGGGCTGTCAGGCGTCCAGCTTTAGCCGGATAATACCTATGTTTGGCTTGGATGCTTTTTAGTCGTGTCCTGTCCTAACTATACCCAGCTTCAAAAAAATAAGTACTAGCGTAATATTATATCAGTCTTATATTATTACCTATTGCCCTCATGCTATATTTTTGCAGTTTTTGACGTGAATAGTGAATACGTCTTTAAAATTGCTTCAATAGGGACGCAATTCAAAAAAACGATTGATAACAAAATCGGGGGATACAGTTTAGTGTTGCAGCTACATATCTATCATCCCCATCCAAATTTCAATTACACCACTGGATAACTAAAGAATCAAAGAATACCAGCTATATTACGCTAAGTAAGGACTGTAACCCCGCAATTTGGAGGTCAGTCTGCTGCGTATCGAGATTTCCATTTCGTATAACTTTCGACTCGGTGAAGCTACGACGTTCATTCAAGTTTCAATCGTCAGCTCTCGTCAAAATCTATCGATTATAATATAAAACATTAGTGTAAAATTGTGACTGTGAATAAAATAAGGTGTTAAAATAAAAAAATATATATAATGTCGGCCTATACGCGTCGAAAAGCCAAATCGAAATACAGAGATCGTATAACGGTTAAAAAGGGCATCTCAAAAGCAATCGAATGGTACCAATAAAACACTATATTATATAGAAACTATTAATACCCGTTACGAGACGTATTCACGTACAACAAACGGCCGTCTCCATAACACAGCCACACCCCATTTTTTTTTTCATTTTTTAAGTCCACTTTACATCTAATAAAAAAAAAAATCTTGCAAGAACGTCCATAAAACCAATTTAAAAGACGCAATTACAAAAACGCACCAAAACTTTTGTCAAAAATCGGAAAATCCTAAAAGATTTTGTAGAGCCCTGAATAGGTACAATTTATTTTACACGTGTCTACGTAAATAACGGATGACTCATGGTCATGAGTTATTTTTATTTCATACAATATGCTGCACAATTTCATTGAACTAATTAGAAATGGAACCATTAAAGCGAATTATCTCCATAGATAGAAAATTCGCTTTAAAATAATTAATCGTAGGATTTCATCATGTCAATTTAAATCCCATGATTTAAATTGACATGATGGAATCCTACGATTAATTATTTCTTATGAGAAAACAACAATTAAGTAATAACAGAAAATCAAACTATGATCACAGTTTTCGACTGAACGGTTCATTTAATTTTATATTTAGTAGTAAAGGTATTGCGAATTTAGAATATTCTTAGATCTCAAAATAAAATATTGATTAACAAAAACATTTAATCCGGATAAAACAGGTATATAAGCAAAACGTGCGGCGTATCTCTAGAGGTAGAGCTGCCATATACAGCAATTCCCTCAGCTCAAGTATCAGCCCACTTGGGCAAGTTTTACCAACTGACAAGTTGCCTATGCGTTATTTTGTGTATCTCACGGTGCCGGATAGTTATTTTAATATTATTTTGAGGCACTACAATTGCTCGTCATATAATATGTAATGACACAAAGTTTTAAAGTATTAACCGTACCTATTGATCACTTCTAATTTCAAGTCAGGACGGAAATTGGCTTTTTCGTATGACCAGTCAGTTTTTTTACATTTGGCTGATTAGCTCCTAATATTCATCATAGTAAATATATGTACAATATATGATATATAATATATGATAGATGGATTGAGATGATGATGATGTATTGACGTTTGTATTTTACTAATTAGTGAGAGCACCAATCAATCGATAATTGCAATTCAGTTTGTCTTAACACAGGTTTTCGGTTATTTCCAGTTTTAGTCCAGTCATCTTAGTAGTTCACCTCGGAATTTGAGATACCCAGCTGATTTTTTGTATAAACTTGTATTTTGGCATTCTAAAAGTTGTCTCAAAACCTACATATGGTAGGGTGTCCGCGTCTATTAAAATTTGAGGTCAAAGGTCACAAAAATCGATTTTTTGCTTATTTTTTGCAAATATCTCATTTCCTATGGGGTTTTCGCTATTTGTATTTATTATCAATATTGTAGAGAATTAAATTCCCTACAACTTTTGTTTAAAAAAAATTTTTATACGTTGAATCGTTTTCGAGATAGAGGGCGGAGAGCGCGCGGTTAGAGCATAATGTAAGGTCAACCGGTAGTCTTGGTCAAAACACGCTATATAAAGTTTATTAAGCAATTATTGATAAATATATAATTAATAATAATTTTCATTTGTTATCAACTATTACATTATACATATTTAATCATTTTTTTCATCAATTGAATCTATCTATTCAATAATACTTACAACCCATTCCTAAAATTAAAAAAATATTAAGGGACAAACTTTAATTACATTATAATTATATTCTCATTTCCACTAATTATAATTTAAGTAGACAATAATGAAGTACAGATTGGAGTAGCATCTTCAGGAGTAGTATCTTCAGGAGTAGCATCTTCAGGAGATGTTGACTCGACAATGCACGATTGTAAAGTCTTTACATTCGTGCATTGTAGAGACCACACCATAGACCACATACACACATTGAGGCAGATTGTGCAGAAGTCCTATGAGTACAAACAGCCTCTGTGTCTCGCTTTCGTGGAATATGAGAAGGCCTTTGACTCCATCGAGACCTGGGCTGTTCTGGAATCCTTGCAGCGATCCCAAGTTGATTGGCGATACATCGAAGTTTTGAAATGCCTATATAGCTCGGCATTTATGTCTGTCCAAGTACAGGGTGCGTCTACAAGACCTATCCAATTGCATCGCGGGGTGAGACATGGGGATGTTCTGTCCCCGAAACTGTTTTCTAATGCTTTGGAAGATGTCTTTAAAACGCTTGACTGGAACGAACAAGGCATCAACGTAAACGGAGAGCACATTTCACACCTCCGCTTCGCTGATGATATCGTCATCATCGCAAGTTCGCTGCAAGAGCTGCAGAAGATGCTCGATAGCCTTCACGCTGCCTCCCGACGTGTCGGTCTCCGGATGAACTTTGACAAGACCAAGGTCATGTTTTATGAATTAGTCATTCCGGGGCCGATTACTATCAACGGATCTATTCTCGAAACTGTCCAAGAATACACATACCTTGGGCAAATTTTGCAAGTAGGAAGTAACAGTTTCGAGAAAGAGATAAAACGGAGAATACAGCTGGGCTGGGCAGCATATGGCAAACTCCGTCGAGTCTTTTCGTCGCCTATACCGCAATGCCTGAAGACCAAAGTCTTCAATCAGTGCGTCCTGCCGGTTATGACTTACGGTGCCGAAACGTGGACACTGACATCGAGGCTAGTCCACAGACTTCAAGTCGCTCAACGCGCTATGGAAAGAGCTATGCTCGGAATTTCTTTGAGGGATAAAATCCGAAACGAAGTAATTCGCCAAAGAACCAAAGTAATTGACATAGCTCTCAAGGCTAGCACGTTGAAGTGGCAGTGGGCTGGTCACGTTTGCCGTAGGACTGACGGCCGCTGGAGTCGCAAGGTCCTAGAGTGGAGACCGAGTCTCGGCAAACGGAGTGTGGGGCGCCCCCCGGCTAGGTGGAGCGACGACATCCGGAGAGTGGCTGGCATCAAATGGATGCTAACAGCCAAGGATAGGCAAAGTTGGCGCAATCTTAAAGAGGCCTATGTCCAACAGTGGATGCATATTGGCTGATGATGATGATGATGATGATGAGTTAATAACAAATGAAAATTATTATTAATTATTTATTTATCAATAATTACTTAATAAACTTTATCTAGAGTGTTTTGACAAGACTATACCGTTTGCCCTTACATTATGCTCGAACCGCGCGCTCTCCGCCCTCTATCTCGAAAACGATTCAACGTATAAAAAAATTTTTTATACAAAAGTTGTAGGAAATTCAGTTCTCTACAATATTGATAATAAATACAAATAGCGAAAAACCCATAGGAAATGAGATATTTGTAAAAAATATGCAAAAAATCGATTTTTGTGACCTTTGACCTCAATTTTTAATAGACGCGGACACCCTACCATATGTAGGTTTTGAGACAACTTTTAGAATACCAAAATACAAGTTTATACAAAAAATCAGCTGGGTATCTCAAATTCCGAGATTCTTACCTAATTTTGACTAAGATGACTGGACTATTTATGCACTTTCAGTTAAGACATGGGTTCTAGTTCACACCTATTTTTTTCTTTCTTCTTACATTTTTATTTTTTACCATCAAAAGCGAGCGCTAAACCCAGTCAACTCCGCGTCGTGTCGCTCTATCGTCAGGCGATACTCGGAACGTGAGTCGTGTCCTCAGTGAGCGTGAGCTCCGACGCTTGTACCGTGGTTGTGTGCGTGTGGTCACGTTTCGTACGGCGTGTACGGTACGCTGCTCGTGCTGAGCTGTCGGCCTCGAGTCACGTGTTTAGCTATTTTCGTTGAGTTGCTCGCTTTCGCTGCCGATCGCATTCGATTCGCATCGAATAGTGCCGCACTAGGCAATTTGGATAATCGATACTATTGGATGAATGATGATGATTGATGAGTTGATGACACTGCTATTATTAAGTAGTATTTATTCTTTTAAGTAGGAAGATGCTGACCTTGTAATAACCTAACCCACTTAACCCATTTTTCATAATATTGCTAAAGGTTGATAATAAAAATTTAAGAAGAATGTTTTAGTCGTTTTAGTATTTTCAGAACAAAGATTCATTAATAGGTATCATTTTTTTGAAAAATTCAGTAATAACTTTTATGATTCCTATTAGAATTATAATAATTATATTTTATAAAAGCGGTATATATACCTAGCTCTAGACTCCTAGAGCTATTCAGATTGAGTCGGAACAGAGAAGCACTAGTTTTTGATTTGGACATACCTAATTATAATATTCTTCAAAAGCAATGATGAAACCTTGACGACCTCTTTTATCTGTAGTAGGTAGGTACAATAATGGTGGTAAATAAGCGAACACTCGTCTCGCGAATACCTATCAAATCAACCATCAACGCTATCAACTTAAGAGTCATAGAAGATTGTCTATTGTCAAGTTTGGTAAAAGAGCACGATTTTTTGTTGGAACTGGAACTTGCTTTAAGTTTAAATATTAATAGGATCGTCTAGTTGTAAATTTTCATACAAAAAGCGATAACGTTTTTCTTCCCATAAATGTTGTCCAATTTTCATAATTTTTAGAAATGTTGCAGATACAATGAATGTTGAAGAACTATGCTCGTACGTTTTAATTTTAAAGAAATATTGCTTATGTTAAAAGTTATTAGCGTCTAAATATCCATATTTTTGACCTAAAAACTTCCTCGAGTATTTTAATTTTATTAAATTTAACTAAACTAAAATACTAAAAAAAACAAACGTACGAGCCTAGATTAAGGTGTACTGAATCTAATGTGACCAAAATTTTATAATTTCGTAAACGTTTGGGGGGGTAAAAACGTTATCACCCGAAACAATATTTGAAGAATAAAATGTAGGCATATGCCTACTGGACTTGCAACTCTCTCTATCGCACGATACGGAGAAGACAGCGAAGCGTTGTGAAACAGAGAGCATTATTGAAAATACCTACTCGCGTCGCGTTTCGCCACTAGACGATCCTCTTAACTCTTTGATTTCATTAATTTAGTTTTAGTTAGGTACCTACTTACTCATTAGGTACCTACCATTATTACAGCAATAATTATTGTAATCAAAGATCTAAAATGTTTGTCTTTATTTCAGAAATGTTGGTTTACGACGGAAAGGGCAACTTCGATTAAAGTCTCACATAAAACTCATTACTTAAAGAATCTATTCTAAACCATACCTACCTTCAAAGCTTGCCGACTGATTGAAATAAGGTTGGTTTTAATTGCAACTATTTCTCCAGTATCTTCATCGCTGTTTGTGGAGAAAGTTTCTCATTCTTTCTCTGCTTTAATGCCGATTTGGTCTGTAACTGAAGCTTATTACATAGAAAACTGCTGAATACGCTGAATTGGTTTGTGATTGATAATTGAGATAATTCATCTGCAATCTATTCTAAATTCTGACTTAACTCTTACTTTTTTATTTTCAAGAAGTTTAGGACAAGCAGATATTATGTAAATTGTAACTTGCCAAGGTGGTACTCGAGATTTACTTCTTGTTTCTCTGATCTTGATATCAACGTTGAATATTTGTTTACGTGCTATAATCATGCTCAAAAATTTCCATTCAAGGCGTTACGAAGTTGTTTCTTAATAAAAGTCACGTGGTATTATTTCAATGTGTAGTAAAAAATCTTATTCATAAAAACACAACGCTGGAAATTTCCTCGTAAAGTTGTACTTCGAGATATCACATTTACAACGACCCAATTTATCTAAATACTCTAACAAAATAAACAACAGCTGTGAATACTCACTTGTCATATTTAACGGGATGCCCGTTCTCCTCCCAATAATTACGTGTTTCCATAATATTCTAATGGAATCACAATTAGTACAAAAAAGAATCGATTCAACACTTTGTCACCACTATCACCAACGGAATAAGATTCGTTAATTTTTCTGTCACATCGTTCCCGTATGGGCACAACACTATTACAGAAGCACTGCGGAATTAGGTGAACTCCATGCGATTCATAATTCACTAAATATATTTTGTATGATTGTTTGTTGTTTTTGTTTTAATGTTTGTTTTTGTTTGTGTTTTATCTTTGCGTGTAGGACAGCAACGTCAGCTTTGTAAGACGCTCGCGGTGTTTCTGAGCGCACGCCGCACGGGCGACAGCCGGCCGGCTAAGTAACTAGTCATGTGATTGCGCCGTCAAAATATGGCACGGGTATAGGAATGTGCTCACTGCTCTCCTTCAGGGCTGTCGAATTTCGAAGAGACATTAATTGTACGCCCAGTTTGATGTCAACAATTCGAAAATCGCATATTAAGCGGCTTTGAGTTCCATGTTTTGAGATAGTTAGGTTTAATGTACCGCAAAGTGACGACTAAGTACATTAGGTAGGTATAATGACGCTATAGTTACTTACATAAGAGTTATGGGTATAGAGTATAGACAGACAATTAAAACGTTATCTAAGTATATTGCAAACAATAATTAGGTAAGTACAATCTATAGGTAGGTACCTACTATAAATGTGAAAGTTTGGATGTATGGATGGTTAATCACGCCAGAACGGCACAGACTACAGAGATAGATATGTCTGTAATAGGCTACTTTTAAACATAGGCTACTTTTTATCCCGGAAAATTAATAGTTCCCGCGGGAACCAAAAACCTCAATACACGCGGACGAAGTCGCGGGCGTATACCTATGAGAATTTCAGTCATGTTGAACCCTACAGAAGCACATTGCGTTTCATGTGCGAGCGGATTTTGTCAACATCACCCAATCCCGAGCCGAAATAACTTTACATAGTACCTACCTACTGAAAAGGAAATATGTGGTGATGGCACATAGGCTTCTAGATGTGTTCTAGATCGGGACACATACGGTACCAACAAATTCGGTTTTCATAAGGGAAAAACACCTATTACCCAAACTGTGACGTCTGTGGCGTCACAGATGATGTGTATCATTTGTTGGTGGAATGTGCCCGATATTAATCAGGGGCCATACTGTCAACGCATAAAGCAATACATAAAGCAATACTTATTACTCAAAATGACATCTTGGTGTTCCTAAAATAAGGATTATAATTCTTACTCACGAAAGTGAACAATAATGAAACAACATGGCTTTAAGCGTTGGCAGTATGGCCCCAGGATTGAAGGTTTACGTCTGAAAAGATTGCACGTTGGTGTCTTGTAACCCAAATTCTGACGTTCAGATTATTTTTAACTAGCTGATGCCCGCGACTTTGTCCGCGTGGTTTAAGTTTTTTTGATTCCCGCGGGACTCCTTGATTTTCCGGGATAAAAAGTAGCCTTTGTCAATTATCACTCTCGTCCTCAATTATATCCATGCCAAAAATCACGTCAATCTGTTACTCCGTTGCGGCGTTATTGAAGGACAAACCAACAAACAAACACACTTTCGCATAATTTATAATATTTTTTTAATTAAGTAAGTACCTAATGTTTTTTTGTTATTTTGTAATTTGTATTGTGCACGACAAGGCTGACATGCAGCTATTAATGTAAAAGACTTTAAATAGAAGATAAGAAATAGTTATTTGTTATACAAGAGTGAAAAGTTGTTTTTTAACCGCGTGCTCAATTTTGATGACCGAGCAAGCGAACGATTCTAAAATTGAATCACGAGCGGAGCGAGTGATTCAAAAATTAGAATCCTGAGCGTCAGCGAGGGAATCAAAAGAGCACGAGGTGAAAAATCTTTTCACTCGAGTGCAACACGTAACTTTTCGTCCCACCTCAGCGAGGAAATGACTAAATGCAAAAAAATCACAAGATTAAATTCAATTCTGTTAATTTCTTCGTCACTAGAATCACTCATTTTAGGTTTTTCACTTATTTTCAATTTTCTCGGTTTTAATTTTAAACAATATGATGTGAAAGAAAATGGTGCGCGCAAAGCAAATTAAAAAAGTACACCAAGAAGGTTACGAGTGTGAGTTTTTAACAAATTAAAAACGATTGTATGGAAATTCGGCACCATAGAGGTACAAGTAAATAGGTTTTAATGATGTTTTGAATTCACAAACTTCATAGACGAGTGATATTTACTAACGTGCACACGATGTTCTAAATTCAATTTACTTTATCCTCTAGAGGATAATAACGGCTTTTACCTTCAGATATCGAAGAGTAAAAATACTCTTTCCGAGATGGTGGGATGAAAAAAAACTTTTCAATACAGTTGTCAAACATGGCGCACTTTCAGAGGCTGTAGTTATGATTCGAAAATTGAATCTTTCGCATAGGCATCTTACTTTTACACGGTCGTGACTTACTTTTACAAGCTCGACACTTACTTTTGCAGTTTAGTTTTAAATTTTCCAAGTCAATTAAAAAAGTTTAGTAGCAAGGAGTTTTCATACATAGAATATAATCGGATAGGCTTTTTACGAGGAAAAATGAATGAATCCGTACGTTTTAGCATTGAATTTCCAAAATTCTTTTAAATGGTTGTTGATTATATTTAATTACCAGTTTTAATTTAATTATTTTCAACATTTGACAAAAATCGAATAGGCTGTATACGCGTAGGTACGAACCCGTAGCCTAGTTTCGTTGAAAAAAAAAAAATATGTCCAGGTGTAAATACGCGCCATTTGCTGAAATTTTTTATTTTTTATGTGATAAATTGATTATATTTTTGTTAATATGTGTTCTAGTACTAATGATGAAATGGAATTAACTCCACCAGATATTTTATCTGAGGCGAAAACTGCGCAAGATGGAATTTTGCCCCCAAAATCTCGAGAAAGATATATGACGGCTTACAATAATTTTATTTCATGGAAAAAACATAAAAAAACGAAGTCATTCTCAGAAAATGTTTTGTTAGCTTATTTTCATGAATTGAGTGGAAAATATAAACCATCTACATTGTGGTCAAGTTATTCCATGTTAAAAACTATCTCAATTTTCAGAATTAATTACTATAATTACGTATGTATGTTGAAATAAACTTGTAATTCTTTGATTTGTTTATTACTATTTCCCACAACTGTATTGAAAAACGTCGTGTGATACACGGGTGTGAAGGTTATTGCAAACTCGTGACATTAAAAACCCTCACCTTCGGCTCGGGCTTATTAATGACAGCTCGTTTGCAATAACCTACTTTCCACCCTTGTATCACAATATACTATTACTTATTAGGTACAATGTATCTGACGACCAGTCTGGCCCAGTGGTGAGCACAGTGGTCCTGTAGGAGAGGGCCTTGGTTCGATTCGGTTAGCAGTAATATGGGAGTTTCATCCATCCATCCATCCATCAGCCTGTATGCATCCACTGCTGGACATAGGCCTTTTCGAGAGCGCGCCACCAAACACGGTCCTCTGCCTTCCTCATCCACCCGCCACCTTCTTTAGGTCATTGGACCAGCGAGCTGGAGGTCGTCCTTTTTTTTTTTTTTTTTGTTAACGGGGGGAAATCTTCCATAGATATCCGACCACATAGGATCGGGTTAAGTGGGATTTTTACCCACTAAAACCCCCTCGGTGACCGTCCTCAGCTCATAATGAGGGGCCCGGGAACGCTTAAAGAACTTACGCCGGTGCCCCTCTATTGTGCGACGCCTAAGGACCCGTTCCAGGGGAGGGGATCTTCCCAATTGTCTAAAGGCTTAGCAGCGTGATAAGGAGCTGCCGTCCTCCCGGGATCGTCTCCTACTAGAGGGAGCGTTAGAGCTGGAGGTCGTCCTACAACTACATGGGAGTTTATCTACTCTTAAATATATAAAAGGAAAAGGTGACTGATAATAATATATCTTAGAGTTTCTTGCTGGTTCTTCTCCGAATGGCATTCGGAACCAGTGGTAGATTCACTTGACGATTCAAAAGTACTTGTAAAAGTTTATTTGAATAAAAAACATTTGAATTTTGAATTTTGAATTTATCAACGCACAGCTCAAACCTGCTACGGATCGGGCTGAAATTTGCCATACAGATTTTTGCTTGCAGCTAAGAAAGGATTTTTGAAAATTAAACCCCTAAAATAGGGTATAAAAATCCAACTTAACTTAAGCGAAGCTGAGGGCAAAAGCTAGTAGGGCTTCAAAAAAGAGGCCTCTTTGGTCTAGTCACCTAGTGGTTAGCGGCCGACGAGGCAGTCGATGCCCGACTGCGGCCGACGAGGTCCCGGGTTCGAGTCCCGGGTCGGGCGTTAATTACGTATTGGGTTTTTCTGACTAGAAATTCTCAGTAGATAGTAGATACTAGCCCGGAGTTAGGAGGTTGACGGTGTTTAGCCCCCGTGCATCGGAGGGCCATGAGGGTGCGTAAAGCCGTCGGTCCTGCGCCTGATCTCTCTCCGGTCGTGTCAGAATTTCCGTCCCATCGGAATTCCGTACTAAAATACCTCACGCGCAGATAGCTAATCTCTCTGGAGATTGACCGCCGAGGCCGAAATTCGGTTGGGAGGACATTATTATTTAAAGAATAAGGAATTGTGCAACCATAAATGCCTAATCAAACAAAGATCTTTTTAGGTAAGGTCAAATTGGTCAACTTAGGTACATTACTTTCTTACGTTAGTAACTTTTTTTACTTTTATTTTAATAGGGTATTTGACTGTATTAAAAATATCGTTTCTGCTGTTGCCATCCTAATAGTTTAAATCCTAATTTTATTAGGTGTAGGATAAGTTGTATTAAAGTTGGGTCTAGACTCCTACTCAACTTTAAGTCTTACTAAAGTTGGAGTTTGACACTTATAGGACTAAATGTCTTGTAATAGTTATAGTTAGTCACAAGAAAACTACTTGGTTGTATAAAAGGCTTAACCACGACGACTAAAAAACAAAGTAATGTTAGTTATATAAATGTTATGAATTAACGTCTACATGACTGTCAGTTATATAAATATCATACACCGACGTTTATACAATCATACGAATGTCGTATAAGCGTTGTGGCTGTTACCATTACATAACGTCATATAATTTCGTTTTATAGACGTTTACTCGACTATTTATTATAACTTAATAGTCGCACGACTAAAAGGCTGAATCGATGACATCTATAGTACGTTATTGTTGTCTTATTACCATTATAAGACTACTACACAACATGACGTCGTATAACTCTAGATTTATACGACTTTTTTGGACTTTTTTGCTACTTGGGATAAACTCCAGTCGTGCGTCGGAGCTGACACACACAATATTTTGTATATAAGATAGAAGATTGAATAACATTGCGCTTAGGTACCTATCATGTCCCTAAGTTTGTGTCGATTTGTAAACATTCCTAGAGAAAGCAATTATAAGGTCTAGGTTGGAACGCAAAACCTTAAACAATCAGTGACATAACCTCCAGCTCTTACAAAACCAGTTTTCATAAGGTAACTCGCCTCTTCTCCTAACTTCCACCGTCCTACAAGGAAAGTGTTCTTTCACGGGTGCCCCTCATTCATCATCACGGTAATCCAAGGCACATAATGAGCCACTAAAGCAATATAGGGGCTCATTATGGCCCCACGACACTTCTATGGGACACTTTCTAATTTATCTATCTATACGTATAAAAAACCTTCTCTCGACTGAGTGACTGACTGATTCATAAATGCAAGCCTAAGGTTATACGACATTTTAGGGGGGTTTCAGACTAGCGTATTTTTAAAAAGTAAAATAAAAAGAAAAAAATTTAACAAGCACTCCCTCAGAAATCTCACGAAAAAACTTAAAAAATTATATCTCGAAAACTAAAAAAATACGCTGAACATACAAGGGGTATTTTCTGATAGGTCTAAGTACGAGGAAACTAATTTTTTCTTTGGACGTCACTATTTGGGCCACTCGTATATAGAACTTTCAACCTGCAACAGTTGGCCAAGCTGGGATCCCCGAGCATGACACCGGCTCTTAGGGAGATCTTCCTATTATTTCGGTCGAGCATACCATCCGCTCCCGACAGTGCTGCGTGCAAACATGCGCTCCAAAAAACGAGCTTAAACGCGCCGAAAAAACGGTAATCTGTAACCGCCCTAAAATGTCGCAAAACCTTAAAGGCTCGAACAAATAGAACCTCAACAAAAAGATATTATCAGACACAACTATCACAATGTTTTCTTAACAATATTGATTAAAGCCGGCTTAAGTGGAACATCTGTGTTGATTGTACCAGATAATTGGATTTGCTGTAATCGCTAACGCGGCCCCCGCACCCGCTGCACCCACTGGCAGTGACCTACTGGCGTCTTTCTAACACAGTATCGGATTATAGGTACTATTTTAACGTTTAAACTATCGTGAGTGACATTCATTATAACTATACATAACACCCGGATAAACTCACGTGTTCTGGCCGACCACCTCAACCATCGCACAGAGCTGTACGACATGCGAACCGCAGTCGAGCAAAACTAGTCGTGCACTTTTCCAACAGAACACGTGAGTTTAGCCGGGTGTACATAGTTATTATAGGTACTAATTTAATGGCGATTGCAATCGAACGCTTTGTCATTAGGGCAAATGAAATAAAGGCTAGTTTATAATATACTTAACTAAATAATGCCCGCGACTTCGTCCGCGTGGAATAAGTTTTTTTAATTCCCACGGGTACTCCTTTATATTGGGTTTTGCGGTCAATAAATTCTCAGTACTAGCCAGGTGTTAGGAAGTTGGCGGTGTTTTACTCCCGCGCCTCGGAGAGCACGTAAAGCCGTCTGCGCCTGATCTGTCTTCGGTCGAGTCGAGCCATAGGGCAATGAGAGTAAAGGAACAGAGAGTGCACCTGTATTATATACGCACACACTTGTGCACTATAATATCTCCCGCGCAGGTGGCTTACATATTATCTTTCTAGAGATTGGCCGCCGTGGCCGAAATTCAGCCGAAAAATCCTCCATAAAAAAATGTCCACTAAAATGTGAAAGTGACTCAAATATCGGGACCACGGGACCGTTATAACGGTCAAGCTTAATCCACTTGCCCTATACTTCGATCTCAATACTTCTTATGGCCCGAACCGGGACTTGAACCCGGGACCTCGTCTCCCGCAGTCGAACATGCTAACCACTAGACCAACGAGGCAGTCAAGTTTAGCGGATATAGCATTATAATGGTTCACACATTGGCCTACTTTTCAGGTGATCGGGGAATCGATCATTAACTTTCCAAACTTCGGATAAGGATTGGGAATAAGAATCGGCACGTACTTCCCTAACTTTTCCGAGCTATATGTTTTTTTTGTTCCACTACAAGTTAGCCCTTGACTGCGATCTCACCTGATGGTAAGTGATGATGCAGTCTAAGATGGTAGCGGGCTAACCTGTCAGGGCAGTTATACCTAAACCCATATCCCTAGTCGGTTTCTACACCGGAACGCTAAATCGCTTGGCGGTACGTCTTTGCCGGTAGGGTAGGGTAACTAGCCACAGCCGAAGCCTCCTCCCACCAGACCAGACCAGAGTTGTTCCGCCACGTTTTTGTTGATAACAGCTCAAACTAGGCTTTATTCATTTGGAGATAAACAAACCGGTACCAAGCGCGTACGTTTTCCGTGTTTTGATTTCATTATACCAATTTCAGCTGTATGTGTAAAGCAGAGTTTAGGTTAGCAAAATTACTCTACACCAATCCGTCTGTAATAACTTTATGTGTCAGCCCCTGTGGTCAGCCCTCTCTGACACTATATTCATTTGATGCACATAATATTTTTCATTTTACAAAACCAACAAAGGCTTATATTTTATTCACAGAATGATTTTATTCACTAAAAAAAAATTCATGTCACTCAAAAATTCCAACGTAATCCTTTTACACTTCCCGGTTATTTTTGTGTAACAATATTTTTGTACTAACAAAAAGAGCTCAGAATTTGCGTAAAAACAAAATTCCGTTAACATAAAACTCGGCGACTCTAAACCATAAAATATATACATAATAATATAATATAACCTTAATCAATATCACCTCGAGAATTCGCCAAAACATCGTTCCGACTTCCCTAAGCACCTTTATAAGTCATACTTTTTTAATATAAAACACTTTTTTCTGACACCAAAGAGATTTATTTTACCTGTGGGGTAGAGAGTAAAATATTTTGCTGGATAGAAGCAGGTGCTAATCCACGGAAGTCCATGGCATACAGAATAAACCAATTTACTATTATCCGCTATTTTTAAATAATTGAATATTTGATGGCCTCCCTGGCGCAGTGATGAGCGCTGTTGCACTAATATTACCGTGGCTGTTGTCATAAGAGAATCGTCTAGTAACGAAACGCGACGCGAGTAGGTATTTTCAATAATGCTATCTGTTTCACAACGCTTCGCTGCCTTCTCCGTATCGTGCGATAGAGAGAGTTGCAAGTCCAGTAGGCATATGCCTACATTTTATTCTTGAAATATTGTTTAGGGTGATAACGTTTTTACCCCCCCAAACGTTTACGAAATTAGACAATTTTGGTCTCATTAGTTTCAGTACACCTTAATCTAGGCTCGTACGTTTTATTTTTTTAGTTTAGTTAAATTTTTAAAAATTAAAATACTCGAGGAAGTTTTTAGGTCAAAAATATGGATTTTTAGACGCTAATAACTTTTGACATAAGCTTTGACTTTTTCTTTAAAATTAAAACGTACGATCATAGTTCTTCATTGTATCTGCAACATTTCCAAAAAATATGAAAATTGGACAACATTTACGGGAAGAAAAACGTTATCGCTTTTTGTATGAAAATTTACAACTAGACGATCCTCTTAACGTGCGGAGATCCCGGGTTCGATCCACGGTAGGGTCAATTTGGGAATTTGTAATTTCTGAATTTTCCCGGGGCCTGCCCCCCTAGCATGGGCCGAGACAATTTTCTCCCCGAGGAAACGATAAAAAATTTATTTCTAAATAAAGAAATAAAAACGCTAAATAACGGTGGATAAATAGTCCCCCGAGTCCCCGTGAAATGTCAAACGGGGATAAACTTCTCCTCTCCCCTGTTGCCGTGCTCTGAGAAGTGGATAAGTTAATTTTATCTCTTGTCAGTGGATAAAATCGGGGGATAAAATTTTTATCTCCGGCCCATGCTAGCCCTGCTGGTGGGAGGCTTCGGCCGTGGCAAGTTACCGTACCATCCTACCGTCAAAGACGTGCCGCTAAGCGAGGTCTGATTGCAGCCAAGCGCTAGCCTATATATTTAAAAAAAAGAGCGATCTAGCGTTCCGGTACGATGCCGTGTAGCTACCGATTAGGGGTATGGGTTTAACATAACTGCCATGTCCCTTACAGGTTAGCCCACTACCATCTTAGACTGCTTCATCACTTACCATCTAGAAAGAAAATACATTTATTCAACAATGATGTGATCATCAGGTAATATCGCAGTCAAGGGCTAACCTTGTAGTGTTATTAAAAAAAAGAATTAAAAAAAACCGCTGGTCGATTGCGGAAAAACTGTATCAATCATTGCTACAATTTCAAATCTTGTGAATGGCTGAATTTAACGTTTGCTGCGACAATATGTTTCAGCCAATAGTATATATAGCCCAAGACGTGTTCGTGATTATTACAATAGTTACCTAATAGGATGCTAATAGGTGTCAAACTACAGCGTTAAGCTAACCAGACAGACAGCGTTTTCCTTCTTTGAGTTCCGAGTAGATAACTGCTTTAGGAGGTCTGGAGTCACTCTTACGTGGGATTCATAAGAGTTGATAGTATGGTGTGTTTTCAGTTCTCACAGTTAGTATGGAAGCACCGGATTTATCATGAAAGATACATGCCACGGCGCACGGTTTCGCTCGCCTCACCGCAAGCACTGTGTAAGCGGTTAGGCGTCAAGATCCTAAAGATAATATTAATGAGTGTTCCACAAAGCCTGGCCCAAAGCCTAAGGTTTATTGCGTTTTACACGCCTCAGTGGTCCACGACAGCTGCCCAGACCTTAATCTCTTGATTAACGGCGCCGAACTATTCTTAGCTTAAGCCTATACTAGGCACCTAGTATTTCTTTTTCGTTTAGGTGACAAAAACAAAGTATTAAAAAATTAAAAACACGATTGCCCTGCCAAAAAGAATTAAAAAACTAACTTGGTTTATCTAACGGATTCTAAAGGTACCCCATTTACATTTAAATCTGTTCAAGCATTTAGAAATTATCTCTATGTACGATAAAACTCTTATTATAAATGCGAAAATTTGGATGGTTTGATGGATGTTTGTTACTCAATCCCGCCAGAACGGCTGACCGGATCTGGATGAAATTTGGCACAGAGATAGATTAGAGTCTGGAATAACACATATGCCACTTTTTATCCCGTAAAATTAAAGAGTTCCCGCGGGAACCAAAAAACCTCACTCCACGCGGACGAAGTCGCGGGCATCAGCTAGTGGTAGAATAAGAAACTTTCGTGAACACGTGAACCCTGAAAACATTGGACCCCTTTTACCTCCTTTGGACCTAACCAAGTCGTGTAATAAATAGGGTTTCACGCATTCAAAGCGAACTCTTTCATTTTCCGGGATAAAAAGCCTATGTCACTCTCCAGGTCCTCAACTATACCCATGCAAAAAATTACGTCGATCCGTTGCTCCGTTGCGGCGTGATTGAAGGACAAGCCAACAAACAAACACAATTTCGCATTTATAATATTGGTATCATAATTTTGTTAACTGATAACATTTAACCGCTTTTCCTCCATTAATCAAACACAATCGGTTCATTTATCGTCAATGATTATTTAGTTTTAAACCACGTTTAAACCCTCATCACAGAGTCATTATTGTGTCAGGCTGTTTTAAAATAACACAATTAAAGCGATTAATTTCGTACATAGTTATAACAGCTTTCATTAATAATTTTTGGTTAGTTAATCGATTCCATGATAATTAATAATATACTCGTAGTAATTACTGGTTTTTGATTATTGAGTATTAACTGGAAAATCTCGAATTAATTGGAAGCTGTCTATCTATCAGCTCTTTATCTTAAAATTTATCTTGTCTGAGATTAACGAAAGTCTGGTAAACATATATGACTGTAGAGTTGATATATATTGTGTAGATAAAATTAGCAAAAACTTGACTCAATTTATTAATAGATCGTTCAGACAGTTAACGTCATTAGCTTCATCGTAATCGAAATTTTACTATGATGCCCGCGACTTCGTCCGCGTTGTATAAGTTTTTTTGATTCCTTTTTTTGGAACTCCTTAATATTCCGTGTTAAAAAGTAGCCTATGTGTTATGTCAGATTATAAATCTATCTCTGTGCCAAATTTCATCCAGATCCGTTCAGCCGTTCTGGCGTGATGAGTAACATCCATCCATCCAAACTTTCGCATTTATAATATCTAATAGATAGATATAGATAGATTTTAATTAACAGCTTCCGAAAAATACCAAAAAAAATCATATCGCCGTGTAGTGATGTAACAGCTGTTGCAAACCCTCTAACATTGTGTGTTGAGCTTCAAAAGCATTATTATTCTCACAAAAAGAATCAGAACAAAGAATATTACATATTTAACTGCAGTTAAAAGAGAGTCCGTTATTAAACTTGGACTATTATGATCTCAAACAAAACTACCTTTGAGCTATAAAATTATAAAGTTACGACGGTTCTTTTACTTGCTTGAGTTTAAAAGAACAAGAGGTCTTAATTCGGACTCGGCTTTCTAGGTCACCTTTTGAAACTTATATTGGCTCTGGCAAATAATTCTTTCCTTTCTTTCTACTTACTTTATGTTTAATTTCATAAAACTAGAGTATTTAAGCTTGGAAAATATATTTCTATCTCATTTTTAATATTTCTGATTATCATCATCATTATACTATATATAGCTCAATTACCACTCATTCACTGACTGACTGACTCACTCATTGACATAATTGTTCTCCTAGAAAGAGACAGAAAACGATACAATGATGTACGGGAGATGTGTTCGGATGCGGGATTCGAGTAGGGAAAAATTATGACATTTCGGAAAAACAAGATGGCGGCCGACGTGATTCTTGTAAGTAACTCTTTTGTTTTCCAACCGATTTCGTTAAAACTCGCAACGATTGAAAAAATTAGGAAACGATTTATAGAAAAAGTGGAAAAAATTGGAAAAACAAGATGGCGGCCGAGCTGTAGTATTTTCAAATTTTTGATTTTTCGACCCCGAACCGCGGCGCCACAGATCCGAAACGGCGTGGTCGAGCATGATGTTTTTTTCTTTTTTCGCCTGCAATTATCCTGTGTTTTGAAAGAATGGGAGTGGTTTTTAAAAATTCAAGATGGCGGCTGTCGCGGCGGCCTTTTTGTTTGAGGTACGAAAAAACGCAATTTTAAAATTCAAATTTCTCACAGTTGGCAACGTCGGAGCGTTTCGACTTCTAGGGGGCGATTGTGTGTACAGACTTGAGGTATGGATTGGGGAAAAAAAATACCCCATTTCTCGGGAAATTTTCAAGATTTACCCCAAAAATTAAAAAATCGAAATACGGACTTTTTGCAAAATTTGAGTACGAGCAACCACGTGTCTCACTTGTGCGAATGACATTTAGGTATTTTCGTCGCCGAGGTCTGGCAACACTGGAATTTATCAAAGTAAAAGTGATTTTCGACATGGTCTTTTTTCAGGGGCGATCATTTCGGCTGGGTGCGAGCGAGATGAAAAATTTAAACGTCATCAGGAGCGGTATATCCTGTAGTTTACGGGAAAATTATGAAACTGTGTAAAATGTTTCTGTCCAACGAGGTGGCGGCCATTTTGTATTCTTTTTGTGTTTTTGAAAATTTCGAACACGTTTTTGAGGCAGTTGGCAACATTTGGGAAAGTTGACATGTATAAATCGATTGTGTAACTCAACCAGCGGTATCGAGATATCTCAACAGTGTTGCCACATTTGGGGTAGTTTTCGAGATTTACCCAAAAATGTCCTCCTGTAAAATTTTGTATGAAAAATTTATTTTCAGTGATGGCTTCGTATACACGTTAGAAAATTAAACTTGAACAAAAATATGGAGACAGCTGATGATTGAGGATTTCGGAGACGGGTAAAGGGCACGGCCGAGGTATTGAAGATAGGTGGGGGGTGCTCGACCAAATGTCATTCGAAACTTCATCCAAAAGACAATGAGCTGAAAAAAAATTCAAAATGGCGGATTTAAGATGGCCGCCATACAAATTTATTTAGTGTCCATCTCAGAAAGTATAAAAGATGAAAGAGTGGTTTCTCGGCCAAAGATGATCAGGACGAGAAGATCTATTGAGCGAAAAGAAAAAAAATTCAAGATGGCGGAATATTTTTTTTCATACCAAATTATATGGCGATACGGACTCATTAGCATAATTTATTGTTCTCCAAGAAAGAGACAGAAAACGATACAATGATGTATGGGAAATGTGTTCGGGTGCGGGATGGGAGTAGGGAAAAATTATGACATTTCGGAAAAACAAGATGGCGGCAGACGTGATTCTGCAAGTCAGAAAATTAAACTTGAAAAAAAATATAGAGACACCTGATGATTGAGGATTTCGAGGACGGGTAAAGAGCACGGCCAAGGTATTGAAGATAGGTGCTCGAACAAATGTCACTCGAAACCTCATCCAATTGGCGGTGAGTTTAAAAAAACTCCAAAAAGGTGGATTCAAGATGGCCGCCAAAAAATTTCCTCAATGTCTATCTCGGAGAGTATAAGAGATGGAAGTGTGGTTTCTTGGCAAGAGATGATCAGGACGAGGAGGTCTACTTAGCGAAATAAAAAATTTTTAAGATGGCAGAATTTTTTTTTCATACCAAATTATATGGCGATTAGGAACTATAAAAGACTGGGTACTTGTAGTTCCTTTTCAAACTTTGTTTTAATTAAAGGACTCTCATTCTAACGAATCTTTGGGAGCAAAAATGTGAAGCGAGTTGATGATTGAAGATTTCGGAGACGGGTGAAGAGCACGGCCAGGGTATTGAAGAAAGAGTTCGACCAAAGGCATGAAAAAAAAAACATAAAACTACCAACATACCCGCCTACCATCATACCCGCCTACCGACATACCCGCCAACCGACATACCCACCTACCAACAAACCCGTACGTACACCCCAAATAGCACACATCCTGCAATTTTAATGTCGTCGATTTTCCGTTAGATCTGTTGATTTTAATGAAAAAGTGAAGCGCCATTTTGAAATTCTTTGATAATGTACCGATTTCTTTCATATTCGATATAATTTAGGTCTCTCTGGAATTACAAAACAGAAAACTGTTACCAAAGTAAAAAAAATCAGCGCCATTTTGAAATTCTTTGTTAATTGACCGATTTCGTTCAAAATCGATATTTAGGGCTCCCTGGGGTCACAAAATAGGAAACTGATACCAAAGTTGTAAAAAATCAGCGCCATTTTGAAATTCTTTGTTAATTGACCGATTTCGTTCAAAAACGATATTTAGGGCTCCCTGGGGTTACAAAACAGGAAACTGATACCAAAGTTTAAAAATCAGCGCCATTTTGAAATTATTTGTTAATTGACCGATTTCATTCAAAATCGATACTTAGGGCTCCTTGGGATTACAAAACAGGAAACTGGTACCAAAATTTTAAAAAAATCAGCGCCATTATGAAATTATTTAATATGACCGATTTCGTTCAAAATCGATATTTAGGACTCCCTGGGATTACAGAACAGGAAACTGATACCAAAGTTTAAAAAAAATCGGCACCATTTTGAACTTCTTTGTTAATTTACCGATTTCGATCAAAATCGATATTTAGGGCTCCCTGGGGTTATAAAACAAGAAACTGATACCAAAGTTGTAAAAAATCAGCGCCATTTTGAAATTCTTTGTTAATTGACCGATTTCGTTCAAAATCGATATTTAGGGTTCCCGGGGATTACAAAACAGAAAACTGCTACCAAAGTTTTAAAAAATCAGCGCCATTTTGAAATTCTTTGTTAATTGGCCGATTTCGATCAAAATCGATATTTAGGGCTCCCTGGGATCACAAAACTGATACAAAAGTTTTAAAAAATCAGCGCCATTTTGAAATTCTTTAATAATTGACCGATTTCGTTCAAAATCGATATTTAGGGTTCCCTGGGATCACTAAACAGGAAACTGATAACAAAGTTTTAAAAAATCAGCGCCATTTTAAAATTCTTTGTTAATTGACCGATTTCGTTCAAAATCGATATTTAGGGTTCCCTGGGATCACAAAACAGGAAACTGATACAAAAGTTTTAAAAAATCAGCGCCATGTTGAAATTCTTTGTTAATTGACTGATTTCGTTCAAAATCAATATTTAGGGCTCCCTGAGATCACAAAACTGATACAAAAGTTTTAAAAAATCAGCGCCATGTTGAAATTCTTTGTTAATTGACTGATTTCGTTCAAAATCGATATTTAGGGTTCCCTGGGATTACAAAACTGAATCTGATACCAAAGTTGTACAAAATCAGCGCCATTTTAAAACTCTTTGTTAATTGACCGATTTAGTTCAAAAACGATATTTAGGGCTCCCTGGGGTTACAAAACAGGAAACTGATACCAAAGTTTAAAAATCAGCGCCATTTTGAAATTATTTGTTAATTGACCGATTTCATTCAAAATCGATACTTAGGGCTCCTTGGGATTACAAAACAGGAAACTGGTACCAAAATTTTAAAAAAATCAGCGCCATTATGATATTATTTAATATTACCGATTTCGTTCAAAATCGATATTTAGGACTCCCTGGGGTTACAAAACAGGAAACTGATACCAAAGTTTAAAAATCAGCGCCATTTTGAAATTATTTGTTAATTGACCGATTTTATTCAAAATCGATACTTAGGGCTCCTTGGGATTACAAAACAGGAAACTGGTACCAAAAGTTTTAAAAAATCAGCGCCATTTTGAAATTATTTGTTAATTGACCGATTTCGTTCAAAATCGATATTTAGTACTCCCTGGGATCACAAAACAGGAAACTGATACCATAGTTTTAAAAAATCAGCGCCATTTTGAAATTCTTTGTTAATTGACCGATTTCGTTCAAAATCGATATTTAGTACTGGGATCACAAAACAGGAAACTGATACCATAGTTTTAAAAAATCAGCGCCATTTTGAAATTCTTTGTTAATTGACCGATTTCGTTCAAAATCGATATTTAGGGTTCCCTGGGATTACAAAACAGAAAACTGCTACCAAAGTTTTAAAAAATCAGCGCCATTTTGAAATTCTTTGTTAATTGACCGATTTCGATCAAAATCGATATTTAGGGCTCCCTGGGATCACAAAACTGATACAAAAGTTTAAAAAAATCAGCGCCATTTTAAAATTCTTTGTTAATTGACTGATTTCGTTCAAAATCGATATTTAGGACTCCCTGGGGTTACAAAACAGGAAACTGATACCAAAGTTTAAAAATCAGCGCCATTTTGAAATTATTTGTTAATTGACCGATTTTATTCAAAATCGATACTTAGGGCTCCTTGGGATTACAAAACAGGAAACTGGTACCAAAAGTTTTAGAAAAAACAGCGCCATGTTGAAATTCTTTGTTAATTGACTGATTTCGTTCAAAATCAATATTTAGGGCTCCCTGAGATCACAAAACTGATGCCAAAGTTTTAAAAAATCAGCGCCATTTTGAAATTATTTGTTAATTGACCGATTTCGTTCAAAATCGATATTTAGTACTCCCTGGGATCACAAAACAGGAAACTGATACCATAGTTTTAAAAAATCAGCGCCATTTTGAAATTCTTTGTTAATTGACCGATTTCGTTCAAAATCGATATTTAGGGTTCCCTGGGATTACAAAACAGAAAACTGCTACCAAAGTTTTAAAAAATCAGCGCCATTTTGAAATTCTTTGTTAATTGACCGATTTCGATCAAAATCGATATTTAGGGCTCCCTGGGATCACAAAACTGATACAAAAGTTTAAAAAAATCAGCGCCATTTTAAAATTCTTTGTTAATTGACTGATTTCGTTCAAAATCGATATTTAGGGTTCCCTGGGATCACAAAACAGGAAACTGATACAAAAGTTTTAAAAAATCAGCGCCATGTTGAAATTCTTTGTTAATTGACTGATTTCGTTCAAAATCAATATTAAGGGCTCCCTGAGATCACAAAACTGATGCCAAAGTTTTAAAAAATCAGCGCCATTTTGAAATTATTTGTTAATTGACCGATTTCGTTCAAAATCGATATTTAGTACTCCCTGGGATCACAAAACAGGAAACTGATACCATAGTTTTAAAAAATCAGCGCCATTTTGAAATTCTTTGTTATTGACCGATTTCGTTTAAAATCGATATTTAGGGCTCCCTGGGATCACAAAACAGGAAACTGATACCAAAGTTTAAAAAAATCAGCGCCATTTTGAAATTCTTTGTTAATTGACCGATTTCGATCAAAATCGATATTTAGGGCTCCCTGGGATCACAAAACTGATACAAAAGTTTAAAAAAATCAGCGCCATTTTAAAATTCTTTGTTAATTGACTGATTTCGTTCAAAATCGATATTTAGGACTCCCTGGGGTTACAAAACAGGAAACTGATACCATAGTTTTAAAAAATCAGCGCCATTTTGAAATTCTTTGTTAATTGACCGATTTCGTTCAAAATCGATATTTAGGGTTCCCTGGGATTACAAAACAGAAAACTGCTACCAAAGTTTTAAAAAATCAGCGCCATTTTGAAATTCTTTGTTAATTGACCGATTTCGATCAAAATCGATATTTAGGGCTCCCTGGGATCACAAAACTGATACAAAAGTTTAAAAAAATCAGCGCCATTTTAAAATTCTTTGTTAATTGACTGATTTCGTTCAAAATCGATATTTAGGGTTCCCTGGGATCACAAAGCAGGAAACTGATACAAAAGTTTTAAAAAATCAGCGCCATGTTGAAATTCTTTGTTAATTGACTGATTTCGTTCAAAATCAATATTAAGGGCTCCCTGAGATCACAAAACTGATGCCAAAGTTTTAAAAAATCAGCGCCATTTTGAAATTATTTGTTAATTGACCGATTTCGTTCAAAATCGATATTTAGTACTCCCTGGGATCACAAAACAGGAAACTGATACCATAGTTTTAAAAAATCAGCGCCATTTTGAAATTCTTTGTTATTGACCGATTTCGTTTAAAATCGATATTTAGGGCTCCCTGGGATCACAAAACAGGAAACTGATACCAAAGTTTTAAATAATCAGCGCCATTTTGAAATTCTTTGTTAATTGACCGATTTCGTTCAAAATCGATATTTAAGGACTCCCTGAGATCACAAAACAGGAAACTGATACTAAAGTTTTAAAAGATCAGCGCCATTTTTAAAATCTTTCTACTTAAAGGTGAATTGTGTATCTAAGTAAATAAATTCGGTTTAATACAATAAAGACGTCAAGTCTGTACTACTTAGTACTAACGTCTAACCACATCTCGTGAGCTGCTTTAGCAGCTCGCGCACAGAGCGAAACACTAGTTATTATACTATATAAAATCTTTCTACTTAAAGGTGAATTGTGTATCTAAGTAAATAAATTCGGTTTAATACAATAAAGACGTCAAGTCTGTACTACTTAGTACTAACGTCTAACCACATCTCGTGAGCTGCTTTAGCAGCTCGCGCACAGAGCGAAACACTAGTTATTATACTATATATAGCTCAATTACCACTCACTGACTGACTCACTCATTGACATAATTGTTCTCCTAGAAAGAGACAGAAAACGATATAATGATGTAAGGGAGATGTGTTCGGGTGCGGGATTCGAGTAGGGAAAAATTATGACATTTCGGAAAAACAAGATGGCGGCCGACGTGATTCTTGCAACTCTTTTGTTTTCCAACCGATTTTGTTACAACTCGCAATTAGTGAAGAAATTAGGAAACGATCAATAGAAAAAGTGGAAAAAATTTGAAAAACAAGATGGCGGCCGAGCTGTAGTGCTTTAAAATTTTTGATTTTTCGACCCCGAACCGCGGCGCCACAGATCCGAAACGGCGTGGTCGAGCATGATAATTTTTTCTTTTTTCGACTACAATTATCCTGTATTTTGACTGAATGGGAGTGGTTTTTAAAAATTCAAGATGGCGGCTGTCGCGGCGGCCTTTTTGTTTGAGGTACGAAAAAACGCAATTTTAAAATTCAAATTTCTCACAGTTGGCAACGTCGGAGCGTTTCGACTTCTACGAGGCGATTGTGTGTACAGACTCGAGGTATGGATTGGGGAAAAAAAATTACCCCATTTCTCGGGAAATTTTCATGATTTACCCCAAAAATAAAAAAATCGAAATACGGACTTTTTGCAAAATTCGAGTACGAGCAACCACGTGTCCCACTCGTACGAATGACATTTGGGTATTTTCGTCGCCGAGGTCTGGCAACACTGGAATTTATCAAAGTAAAAGTGATTTTCGACATGGTCTTTTTTCAGGGGCGATCATTTCGGCTGGGTGCGAGCGAGATGAAAAATTGAAACGTCATCAGGAGCGGTATATCCTGCACTTTACGGGAAAATTATGAAACTATGTAAAATGTTTCCGTGAAACGAGGTGGCGGCCATTTTGTATTCTTTTTGTGTTTTTCAAAATTTCGATCACGTTTTTGAGGCAGTTGGAAACATTTGGGAAAATTGACATGTATGGATCGATTGTGTAACTCAACCGGCAGTATCGAGATATCTAAACAGTGTTGCCACATTTGGGGTAGTTTTCGAGATTTTCCCAAAAATGTCCTCCTGTAAAATTTTGTATATAAAATTTTTTTTTCACTGATGGCTTCGTATACACGTCAGAAAATTAAACTTGAACAAAAATATGGAGACAGCTGATGATTGAGGATTTCGGAGACGGGTAAAGAGCACGGCCGAGGTATTGAAGATAGGTGGGGGGTGCTCGACCAAATGTCATTCGAAACTTCGTCCAAAAGACAATGAGCTGAAAAAAAATTCAAAATGGCGGATTAAAGATGGCCGCCATACAAATTTATTTGGTGTCCATCTCAGAAAGTATAAGAGATGGAAGTGTGGTTTCTTGGCAAGAGATGATCAGGTCGAGGAGGTCTATGTAGCGAAATGAAAAAAATTTCAAGATGGCGGAATATTTTTTTTTCATACCAAATTATATGGCGGTTAGGACTCATCGACATATTTATTGCTCGCCAAGAAAAAGACAGAAAACGGTACAATGCTGTACGGGAGATGTGTTCGGGTACGGAATGGGAGTAGGGAAAAATTATGACATTTCGGAAAAACAAGATGGCGGCCGACGCGACTCTTGCAACTCTTTTGTTTTCCAACCGATTTCGTTACAACTCGCAACAAATGAAAAACTTAGTAAACGATCAATAGAAAAAGTAGAAAATATTGGAAAAACAAGATGACGGCCAAGCAGTAGTGTTTTCAAATTTTTGATTTTTCGACCCCGAACCGCGGCGCCACAGATCCGAAACAGGGTAGTTCATGTATAGGAGATATGTTCGTGTGCGGGATGGGAGTAGGGAAAAATTATGACATTTCTGAAAAACAAGATGGCGGCCGACGTGATTCTTGCAAATCTTTTGTTTTCCAACCGATTTCGTTATAACTCGCAATTATTTAAGAAATTAGGAAACGATCAATAGAAAAAGTAGAAAATATTGGAAAAACAAGATGGCGGCCGAGCTGTGGTGTTTTCAAATTTTTGATGTTTCGACCCCGAATCGCGGCGCCACAGATCCGAAACGGGGTAGTTCATGTATAGGAGTTGTGTGCGGGATAGGAGTAGGGAAAAATTATGACATTTCGGAAAAACAAGATGGCGGCCGACGTGATTCTTGCAACTCTTTTGTTTTCCAACCGATTTCGTTATAACTCGCAATTATTTAAGAAATTAGGAAACGATCAATAGAAAGAGTGGAAAAAATTGAAAAAACAAGATAGCGGCCGAGCTGTAGTGTTTTCAAATTTTTGATTTTTCGACCCCGAACCGCGGCGCCACAGATCCGAAACAGGGTAGTTCATGTATAGGAGATATGTTTGTGTGCGGGATAGGAGTAGGGAAAAATTATGACATTTCGGAAAAACAAGATGGCGGCCGACGTGATTCTTGCAACTCTTTTGTTTTCCAACCGATTTCGTTATAACTCGCAATTATTGAAGAAATTAGGAAACGATCAATAGAAAAAGTGTAAAAATTGGAAAAACAAGATGGCGGCCGAGCTGTAGTGTTTTCAAATTTTTGATTTTTCGACACCGAACCGCGGCGCCACAGATCTGAAACGGGGTAGTTCATTTATAAGAAATATGTTCGGGTGCGGGATGGGAGTAGGAAAAAATTATGACATTTCGGAAAAACAAGATGGCGGCCGACGTGATTCTGGCAACTCTCTTTTTTTGCGAACCGATTTCGTTAAAACTCGCAACGATTGAAGAAATTAGTAAACGATCAATAGAAAAAGTGGAAAAAATTGAAAAAACAAGATGGCGGCCGAGTTGTAGTGGTTTAAAATTTTTGATATTTCGACCCAGAACCGTGGCGCCGCAGATCCGAAACGGCATGGTCGAGCATTATATTTTTTTCTTTTTTCGCCTACAATTATCCTGTATTTTGACAGAATGGAAGTGGTTTTTAAAAATTTAAGATGGCGGCTGTTTGAGGTACGAAAAAACGCAATTTTAAAATTCACATTTCTCACAGTTGGCAACGTCGGAGCGTTTCGACTTCTGCGGGGCGATTGTGTGTACGGACTCGAGGTATGGATTGGGGAAAAAAAATTACACCATTTCTCGGAAAATTTTCAAGATTTACCCCAAAAATAAAAAAATCGGAATACGGACTTTTTGCAAAATTCGAGTACGAGCAACCACGTGTCCCACTTGTACGAATGACATTTGGGTATTTTCGTCGCCAAGGTCTGGCAACACTGGAATTTATCAAAGTAAAAGTGATTTTCGACATGGTCTTTTTTCAGGGGCGTTCATTTCGGCTGGGTGCGAGCGTTAAACGTCATCAGGAGCGGTATATCCTGTAGTTTACGGGAAAACTATGAAACTATGTAAAATGTTTCTGTGGAACGAGGTGGCGGCCGTTTTGTATTATTTTTGTGTTTTTGAAAATTTCGATCACGTTTTTGTGGCAATAGGGTATTTGACTGTATTAAAAATATCGTTTCTGCTGTTGCCATCCTAATAGATTATTATTTTTAAGTAATATTCCATTTGACCGAACTAAAAAATAATGTACCGTCAATTGGGGATACTTGAGACCACGGTATTATTTAGGACATTTGGTAGCATAATTTATGACTAATCATATGACAACATTTAAATATTGCTGGAGCTGAGAAGTTGCTGTCAAAACATCAAGGAGGAGTTAAAATTTCGACAGGTATGTAAAATGTTAACATTTCTTGCTAATTTGCTTTTGAAATTCCTATTTTGTTAAACAACTGTTTTGCCAGAAAAATATATCGTGTTAAACTTTATCTGTGTACTGAAAATGGAAACCACTAGACAAACATAACCTATACCATCGGATAGGTTATTCCATTTTTTTTTAATGACAAGTGACAGATTAGCAGTGTCGTAAACCGTTTTTTTTCTTTAAAAGGCAACGTTCGGATACAGACATATTGGGGTAAGTTGAGACGCCCGTCTTGAGTTACCCCGTTTGTCTTAAGTAACCCCATTTAATTGTAATTGAAATCAAGATTGTTATTTCAGGCTATCCAAAATGCCAAGGAAGCATCAGCACCAACTTGGCTCTCGGTCATATGCAAACTTTGATCGAGGAAGACTACAGGAAGCACTAAATGCTGCAAGAGCAGGAACTGACACACTGAGAATAGCGGATGAATATGGCATTCCCAGATCTACCCTCAGCAGATACAAAAATGGCAAAAATATCGGAAAGTATGGTATTTTCAGAACAGGAAGAAAAAATTTTGGTTAAATGTATATCCTTGGCCGGCGATTGGGGTCTGCCAATGACCAAATGTGACATATGTTGCATAGTAAAAGCACATTTGAACCACAAAGGTGTAAGAGCGCCAAGATTCTCTAATAATATTCCAGGACCTGATTTACCTGCTTTTGATTAACCTTTATTAATATTAAGGATATTTTTAATGCTGTTTGACATATTTTAGTAGAGTTTATTGTGATTAAGAAGTTCGTGTGAATGTTCTTAAAGATAGTTCATAAGTTCGAGATGTTTCTACCGAATTGCGTCCGATAAAAATGTGATTTTTTACTTTTAAATAAAAATATATTTTCGTAAAAGTTTTTTAAAACAAATTTTGTGTCCTAAGTAATCCACCAACGATTCTATCTTGATTTACAGTTATAAAATGTAGGGCGTTCTATGTTACCCCGTTTTAGTGGGTAACTTGGGACAGACACTTTTTTTTAAAAAAAACCTCTTGGATCCATTCAAATCTTTGTAAACCATTTAGAAACTTAAAATATAAGCACAGACTAACTCAATGATACATTTGAATTGAATAACTAAATGAAATTGACTTATTGGCAAAGGGTTAAACTTCAAAACCGTCTTAAGTATCCCCAATTGACGGTATTGTTTTTCTATAAAACATGAAATAAATTAATTAATTTTCGATCTATGTTCACGTGATCGTAAACGCTCTATGATTGGTTGAATCGTTAGTGACGTAACTATATAATAAAATCTAACTGTGGTGTAGAAAATTCGAACAATTACGAGTGTTTTTCCGTTTTTCTTTATGTTTCTGTGCTTTTTATTGTTTCAATTAGTCATTACCAACCATACTTTTCCTAATTAATAGTTTAGGAACCCAATTATTTAAAAGCAGATAGTGGAAACCTCTCAAAAGATGATGCATTTAAACCTAATTGGACATTTTTCAAAAATAACCCTGATTTCTATGCTGCAGAACTAAAAAATGTGAAAACTGCCTTGTAAGTATACTATATATTTCTTAAATAAAGCAATTTATTGTATTAATATCTTTTCGTCCAAGAATAAAACCTAACATTCGCAGAATTAAGTACTTACTAGGTTATATTATTTACTAACATAGATCGTGATATTCAGTTTTGGTTTCTTTCTTTATAGAGCTTCGAGAGAGTCTTATCGCTGTTGGTTATGTCCAGCTACATCGCGAATCTGTCATTTGTACACTCAAATGCAAGATATGTCCCAAGCACAAAGTGAGAGCAAAATCATATTCTGTAACTATGATAGTAGATGAAGACAAAACTCAATTTATAAGTTGTGAGTGCTATGATTGTGCTGCATCCACTGGAGGCTGCAAGCATGCTGTGGCCTTTTTGATGTGGACTCACCAGCGTAGTGAACAACCTTCATGTAGGTACCTCTCTTGAGTGCTACGGAAAAAAAAATACTTTATCCAGAGTAGGCACTACCATGAAATTTATTACAGTGGAGCAATTATCTAAAAAACACACTCAACATCCTTCAACATCATCTTTTAGCAGTAATGAACTCCTATCAGTTTCTTCTTAAATTATGTAATATGTGGATAGGTATAATAAAAATCATATTGATATTTCATTGTTTTATTTATCAAACTCACTCAAACTCAAATGTTTTTTTATTCAAATAAACTTTTACAAGCGCTTTTGAATTGTCAAGTTAATCTACCCTTGGTTTGGAATACCATTCATACCGAGTATATCTTTTGTCACATTCATAGTCTGTACTGCCTTGTTTCTGTGACGCATCTTTAAATAATCTATTTGGACAGATTTATCAGCAGTTGCGATTGGTTGAGTATTTATTCCTTTATCGTGATGTGTTTGTGGTTTCTGAAAAGACAAAATATTCATTAAAATTAATTTTCTATACCTACAGAAACAGTACCTTAACTTACTGACAATCAATGCAAATTGCACAGCCACCTGGTGGATCTACAAACATACTAAAATTATACATCAATGTCTACAAACTTGGAATTTTGTATGTAGGTTCTCTCTCGGTGAAGAAAGGATTTTCTGGAATTCCAAAAAAAAACCTAAATCCATACTGATTAAGTCAAAAAATCAAATCAAAATGTGTGATTCGGGTGAACCCTGTGATTATCGGGAACAATAAGTACCCTATGTCCTTCCCGGGATGCAAGCTATCTGTGTACCAAATTTCATCAAATTGGTTAAACAGATGTGTGAGCTGTGAAGAGATAGCAGACAGACCGACAGAGAAGTGAAGCCCATTTTGTATTGGTTGTAGGTTAGAATTTTCTCCAACTGTAATAAGTATACCATAATAAGTTTTTGATTGCAAATTCCACTTCAAAGTTCCAAGTAGGTAATGATCTACTGAAATTATTGAATTACATAAATTGGCTAGAATTTCTAAATTAGTTATTACTTATTAATGTGTTTGTAAATACTTAATAAACATACTACAAACCAGCTAATACAAACGGACATGTCTAACCTCAAACAGAACAGGTGAAGTAGGTACACATTTTTAGACCATTATATAATTATATTTAGTAATAGTTTGTTAGATAGATAGTGTAAAACTCACATCAAAGCGATCCTCGCAAAAATAAACACTTAAAGTGACCCTCAGTGACCACTATAGGGTCTCTTCGAGCAAGTTGCAACCACTTCTTCCGTATCTTGGCTTTCTTTGGAACACTTCTAAACAGTTTACTCTCGAGTTTTTGTAGACTTGTTTGTACATTGCAGTAGTATGCACACCACACACCATGGTAAACCATAGTTTTATAAAAACAATCTCTAAAACAAAGTTTTTATCAAGGGAAACTGAAATATCACACACTTTGTTTACGTTTTTACTACATAGTTACGTCATAGAAGTCATGTCACCCAAATGTTGTCAAAGAGAGCGTTTACGCGGCAATTTAATTTTTTGAATTTATTTTTGAGATTTCTATATAAAATACTGAAAATTAAGACGAAATAAATATATTGTTAGCTATAATAAATCATTATTAACAATATGCGACTATTTTCTAAAAGCAGTCAAATACCCTATTTACTGTTTGTACCTACCTACCTACCTATAAAAATAAGTTTTTCGAACTAAACGAAAACAATTAGTAGGTAGGTAATAATAAGTAGGGTTTTATCACACAATGTTTTTCAATATTATTGTACACTAGCTGATGCCCGCGACTTCGTCCGCGTGGATTGAGGTTTTTCGGTTCCCGCGGGAACTCTTTAATTTTCCGGGATAAAAAGTAGCCTATGTGCTATTCCAGACTATAATCTATCTCTGTGCCAAATTTCATCCAGATCCGTTCATCCGTTGGAGCGTGATTGAGTAACAAACATACATCCATACATCCAAACTTTCGCATTTATAATATTTATTTGAGTTGTATGAAAACGTGAAAATAAAACTCGAGTAAAAATGGTTTCTCACGCCCGCTACTTATTTCGAGATTTTTGGCGGCCATTAATAGCGCGATTTTTTTCTCACGTTTAAAATACGTAATAGTTGATAATCAACTAAGTATTTGATTTACTTAATTTTAATATTTTTTTATTTTTTATTTTTATTATTTTTGTACAAAATATTGTCTTAAAACTAATAGAAAAAAAGTGGACAAAGGTATAGGTATAATATTCCACATCACAAACTAAAATAGGTACCTACTCATATTATATTTTAATTCAATGAAACTTTTTAAAATAGTTTAACTACGGCGCGTTTTTTTATAATTCCTTTTTTTAATTGGCTTCATGGTTCTAGGTTCCTGGTTCTAGTTCTTAACTTCGAGTCTCGACTAGGTATTCACTATTCAGCCTTTACTTTTTTGATTTATAAAAGTAAAGTACGTATAAAACCTTATCATCTCTTTATATATAAAAATCAATTGCTGTTCGTTTGTGTCGCTAAAACTCGAGAACGGCTGGGCCGATATTTGTGTTTATGTTGTGTGTTTACCCGATAGAGGGCGCTGCAATCGGGTTCTAGCTTCAAGGCAGGGCAACGTCTGCCGGGCCCACTAGTAATTTAATACAATTTTTAATTTCATGAATTAAATCTTTTAAGTTTTCTGCATACAATGTCAATATCAATCAGAACCTGCTTGCAAGAAAACTCTTTAGACTTAAAGGTATATGAAATAAAGTGGGACCCACAAGAACTAAAAAAACTGCAAAAAAAATAGCACGAGGGCAGTAAACTTATCTAACAAGCCCTGTTTACTGCCTCTCTACATTTTATATTTTATTTATGTCTATGGGTCGCAGTGAAATAGTATGGTGTTTTAAGGGCGCCTTCAAATTTGCGTAAATCCATATAAATAAAAAACACGCGACTGCAGCGCTGCACCCGCGCTGCGGCCGCGCATCAGTTCATCGATCGATATTGACGGGACTGCGCACGTATTTTTGTTCAAGTCTAAACATGAACGAAAATCAGGTAGAAGAATTTATCGATGAGGTTGAGAGTCGTCCAGCGTGCGTCCAGCAATATGGGATTCGAAGTCCGACAAGTACAGCAATAAAATCCAAAAGAAAAAGGCTTGGGAAGAAATATGCATTAAATTTATTGACAATTTCACAAACAAGACTCCAAGTGAAAAAAATGAAGCATGTAAGTACCTATAATATTATGTATTAATAACACAACTACTTTATATTTTCGTTGTTTCGTATTAATAGTAACACAGAGCAGTGTTTCTTCGTCAGAGTCCATCGTGAAAATAAATATAGGTACAACCCTATGATGTTCGAACCTCGCGACAGGAGCGCGGCCGCAGCTCTGCAGCCGCGCTGCGGCCGCGCTATGCTTTGCGGCAAATTTGAAGGCGCCCTAAATCTGAATTAACCATTTAAATTCCGCGCCAATCCTGTGACAGTGCGGTGACAGTGTAATCACGTGACTTATCAATGTTGCTAGCACATGTTCTAATTTTACCCGGGCTCAGTCATAGGTAGGCATTAAGTTTTATTCAATTTAGATCGATATATAGATAGATAAATTCTTTATTGCCACACATCATAACTTAGAAATAACTTAATTATAAACAAAAAAAATGGAAAACAACGCGTGCGCAAGGGCGGTCTTATCACTAAAAGTGATCTCCTCCAGACAACCCATTACATAAGGAACTTTAAAAAGGAGCGGGAAAGTGCAACAATAATAATAAACATGCAATAATAATATACCACTTAAACTATACATACTAATAATACATAAATAACTAAATATAAATAAATATAAACTCATATACATATATAGCAGAACAACCTACATACAAAAGAAAATACTAAGATATTCTATAGCATATTAGAAAGGTTATATTCCTTTACACGACTCTTATATATATTTAAAGACTTTGACTGCCTAATGTCACTCGGCAATTCATTCCAAAGCAGTACAACCTTAACCGTGAATGAATTACTGTACGCCCCTGTATGACTAGGAGGGATTTTTAAGTTATTGTCAATTTAGGTAGGTACACTACACTTACATACGGCCAATTACATCCAATAAAAAAATAAAGTATGATGGTGATAATCAGTTACGGTATCTTAAAACTAAAGCTACGAGGGTTCCAAACGCGCCCTGGACTGAGAAGAGCCCACAACAAACTCAGCCGGGTTTTTTTTTATTATCACCATCTCCCAAATCATCTTAAATAAGGAACTGTCAGAGCCATTAGAGCAAACTATTGCCAAGTTTCCTTGTCATTTAAGTAATCCTTCACATGGTCATATGATTTTTCAATGAGTTCACGTTTTAAATTAACTTTAAACTTATTCAGAAGTTCCGGTGTTCTGGTTTAGAAGTACGGTCCCCCTACTCCTATTACGGAAAAGTTGCATCAATCATTGTTACTTAACAATTATTGGTTTTCTTGAATAAGCAGTAGTGTAAAATCTATTATTTTCTCCAAATATTGGTAGCTATTTATTTTTTGGCAACTCTAGAATATTTATGAAGTAAAGTAGAGCTCAGAGTAAGGCTCAAATTAAATAATCAGAGACTAAAGGAGTAAGAACAATATCTCCTTCTCTGTCCAAAGAGGTTTATAGTCTATGACGCTAATCAAATTTTTTAGTCTATGCTTTATTTCCGTTTAGAAACAATATTTTGTTATTATTTTTACAGGAAAACAAAGTATTTTTAATTTGGTGAACTAATATCTTATTTTTTAATTATATTTACTTTCTGGTGCAATCTAAAAGTTAATTCCATAGAAGAAATTATTCAATAAAATAAGTTTAAACTTACTTACTAATTTCTGAACACAGCCTCTAACTGTCAAAGTGTAAGCAAGGCAAGGAGCAGCGATTTTTCCGAAAGGCGTATTTTATTTTGACTTTCATCTGAAACAAATATTTATATACGGAATAAAAATGTTAGCTTTGATCAATCGTATCCTAGATTGGATCAAAAGCCTATTCTGGAAGGAAGAAATGGAGTTAACACTTGTTGGACTACAGTATTCGGGGAAAACAACTTTCGTTAACGTCATAGCCGTATGTATTTAACTGAAAACAATCAGTTACTTAACTGAATTTATCAGTATTGTTCACTATTCTTTATAATAGTTACAAGCAGTCCCTTTAAGTATCTCCAACCATTGCTATTTAAAACCATATCATGACGACATGATGTACTTTTTGTTGCAATTTTTCGTTCATGACTCAGTTTAGCTGACTCTGCAAAGTCTTTTGTTTACGTCTTCATGAGCTAGTTCCATAGGAGAGTTATTATTTGCAGTCAATATGGTAGTTTTATTATTGTTTTCAAGATTTTCGAAGTGAAAATAATATTTTTTGTAGGTAAGTATTTTATTGATTGAACTGGGTTTAAATATTAACACTTTTAATTAAAATTACTGTTTGATTGTTAAATATTAGAATTGTCAGTTTCTTGTTATCTAGTTTTCCTTAACGAGACCATAGGATAAGCAAAACACAGAAATATATAAGCAACTAGCTGATGCCCGCGACTTCGTGTGCGTGGTTTAAGTTTTTTGATTCCCACGGGAACTCCTTTATTTTCTGGGATAAAAAGTAGCATTTAGTATACCTACCTATGCCAAAAAAACGTTGATCCGTTGCTCCATTGCGGTGTGATTGAAGGACAAACCAACAAACAAACATACTTTCGCATTTATAATATTAGTATGATGATTGGGAATTGATGTGCATGACTATAATATTTCAATGTTTGCTGTTATCAAAGAGTCTAATGATTCTAATGATAATATTTCCATCTAAACCATATTGGTTTTAGTTATAAATTTATAATGAACTATTAATATGAACTGCAAGTCACATATATTATTTTAACAATAGATATGAAAGTTTATATTACATGATAAGAGCAACGCAATACAAATAATATGGCAGTTGTTATAAAAAATATTATTATATTTTATCAGTTTTGCCCACTGCTTTGCTCAAACTCCTATTTTACCCCTTACCCTTAGTGGTTGGATTTTCAAAAATTCTTTCTTAGCAGATGCATGCATCATTATAGCTATCTGTATGCCTTTAAGCCTGACCTGTCCAATGGTTGAACCTTTTTCTTTTATATATTTAGATTCCTGCCAGGCAATATATTCGGGAAAATAATATAATATATTAGTACCTACTTACTAGATGATGCCCACGACTTACGAAGTTATTTGTATTCCTGCAGGAGCTCCACAATTTTCTGGGGTAAAATGTAGTTTATGTCCTTTTCCCTGATACAACCTATCTCTGTACCAAATTTCATCAAAATCTGTTGAAAAGGTAGTGTTGAAGCATGGCAGACAGACAAGACACACTTTCACATTTCGCGACTTAATCCACTTGGATAAAGTTTTTTTAATACCAGGGGGAACTCCTTAATTTTTCGGGATAAATATGGCCTATGTCCAACCCTGGCATGTAACCTACCTCTATACCGAATTTCATCAAAATCATAGCAGTCAGACAGATAGACAGACACACTTTCCACTTTATAATATTAGTATGGATACTGAAAACAGTATAATATAATAAAGTAAGAAGCACATTTTCTTATATTTCAGTCTGGCCAGTTTAGTGAAGACATGATCCCCACAGTTGGATTCAACATGCGCAAGATTACCAAAGGCAATGTTACTATTAAAGTGAGTCATTGTATTATAATTATTTTATTAAATACTAGCTAAATCCATAACTTCACGTGCAGGGCTGGAAAGACCCTGTTAAAAATTTTCATATCTTTAAGGATTTTTTGTACCTATATGGCAAGTGTAAATAGGCATCTAGAAATCATAGCTTTTCCCCAGGCCTTATTTTCGTCAGCCTACCTTTATTTATGTAGTCGTACCACCAAGTGATTTAGCTTTCTGGTACGATGCCGTGTAAACACTGACTAGAGGTATAGGTTTAAAATAACTGCCATACCCCTAGCAGGTTAGCCCACTACTATCTTAGATCATCACTTATGATCAGGTTGCAGTCAGGGCCTAACTTGTAGAGGAATAAAAAAAATTTAGCTTACCTTACTTGAATATCATAAATCATAGGGTCAAAAAGTATGTTGTTACAGACAGTAGCTTCAACTGTGAATTTTATTATACTTAGGTGTGGGACATTGGCGGTCAACCCAGGTTCCGTTCCATGTGGGAAAGGTATTGTAGAGGAGTCAATGCCATTGTGTAAGTTGAATTTTTTTATGTTCAGTACTTGAGTCATTAAAACCTTTTTATGGATTTTAAGTTTGTGTCCTTCACATTCCTAATCTTCATTAAGTTAGTTAACGATCAATCTTGCCTTGTATTCATTTATTTATTAAACTTTAAAAAAAAAAATTAAAAAAAATTACCTAGCTAGGTATTTGAATTTAGCTATTACGTCCATACTTTACTTACTTAAAATTGTAGAAGCAGGGAAGTTGCTTATGTGCTCTATATCGCTCTATCAGTTGTAAGTCCCTGGACCTCTTAGTTGTGAGCGTGACCTTGTCATTGCCTGTTCCTGGGCCTCTTAGTTGTGAGTGTGACCTTGTCATTGCCTGTCCCTGGACCTCTTAGTTGTGAGTGTGACCTTGTGTACCTTGGCCTTTACACTCTTCAGTAGCATCACCATAACTTTTAGCTATGTTTTGGCCCTGTCAGGGTGTCCATTATCACACCCCCTTTTATCATAGGGGTGTCACAAGATCCTGTTTATCAGTTTACCCTGGTCCCCAGATATATGGTCGACGCCGCCGACCCTGACAAGATCGAGGCGTCACGGAACGAGCTGCACAGTCTGCTGGACAAGCAGCAGCTCACGGGCATCCCAGTGCTGGTGCTGGGCAACAAGCGCGACCTGCCGCACGCTCTGGACGAACACGGCCTCATCGAGCGCATGTGAGTACACGAGTGACAAGGTCGAGGCGTCACGGAACGAGCTGCACAGTCTGCTGGACAAGCAGCAGCTCACGGGCATCCCAGTGCTGGTGCTGGGCAACAAGCGCGACCTGCCGCACGCTCTGGACGAACACGGCCTCATCGAGCGCATGTGAGTACAAGAGTGACAAGGTCGAGGCGTCACGGAACGAGCTGCACAGTCTGCTGGACAAGCAGCAGCTCACGGGCATCCCAGTGCTGGTGCTGGGCAACAAGCGCGACCTGCCGCACGCTCTGGACGAACACGGCCTCATCGAGCGCATGTGAGTACAAGAGTGACAAGGTCGAGGCGTCACGGAACGAGCTGCACAGTCTGCTGGACAAGCAGCAGCTCACGGGCATCCCAGTGCTGGTGCTGGGCAACAAGCGCGACCTGCCGCACGCTCTGGACGAACACGGCCTCATCGAGCGCATGTGAGTACACGAGTGACAAGGTCGAGGCGTCACGGAACGAGCTGCACAGTCTGCTGGACAAGCAGCAGCTCACGGGCATCCCAGTGCTGGTGCTGGGCAACAAGCGCGACCTGCCGCACGCTCTGGACGAACACGGCCTCATCGAGCGCATGTGAGTACACGAGTGACAAGGTCGAGGCGTCACGGAACGAGCTGCACAGTCTGCTGGACAAGCAGCAGCTCACGGGCATCCCAGTGCTGGTGCTGGGCAACAAGCGCGACCTGCCGCACGCTCTGGACGAACACGGCCTCATCGAGCGCATGTGAGTACACGAGTGACAAGGTCGAGGCGTCACGGAACGAGCTGCACACTTACAGCAGCTGACCAGCATACCAGTCAACAAAAAGACTTCCTCTGGATGATCCTAGAGGAATTCCCTTGCTACGCGTGTCACCGAAACGTATAAGAATAAGAATAGAATAAGAATAAGTTAATAAGTTTGTCTTTGATCCCAGTCCCAGTTGATTGTGTTGGGAACAGTGATTTGCCCAAATTCTTTTTTAATTAATAAATTGTTATGGTTGTAATTTCCGCGGTTTTTTGTTGTGCTGAGTACGAAAGTGACGTCAATTTTTATTAAATCCAAGATGGCTGACGTGTTTTCTTTATTGAGATCGATAAGGGTTGCGTTCCCAAGGGTTTTGAGGGCGCTGATTGCGAAAACGGGGTTTCTATAATTTCTTTCTTAAGTTTTTTGAGTAACGATTACGTAGTAATCTGTTGAGTGTAAAGCCAATTTTGTTGGCCGTTGGGCAAAATATCTAATCTATACATATTGACAGGACTAAATCTAGAATTATTATCTATTATGAAAGAGATAGCAATATACTTCTGTCATATTCGTTTAGAGATCAGAATTGGACACATTGTTGTCCACCAGTCAAGCGTAAGTCTATTTTGGATAAAAAACAATTAATCTTACCTTTCAGGAACCTGTCAGCTATCCAAGATCGTGAAATCTGCTGTTACTCGATCTCGTGCAAAGAAAAGGACAACATCGACATAACTCTCCAATGGCTCATCTCGCATAGTAAGTCCGGTAGTGCGCGTTAACTCACACACACTCGCGAGTCGCTTACACACACACAGTCGCTCACAAACGCATACGAGGCGCGGTCTCGACAGCACACTACCATGAACAGCTATTTTGTTAGGGGCCATTCATTTTTTACGTGAAGAAGTTTTATCGAGGAGAACCGTAAATAAGTAGGCTTAGTACGATTATAATGCCAAAGTAAATTGGACCTTGTTGCTTTTGCATTAAAGAATATAATATGCGAATGACGTGAAATGATTTACGGCGAGTATAGTGGTGCGTACACGTCACAACAACGAGCGTTTAGGCAGCCTAGTAACTAAACTTTCCTTCTCTCTCGCACATTCTAACACTTTCAGTGATTGTGAAAGTCTCAGTATAGGTTGACAATAATAATAATGTCTTTTGAATAACGTGGCCTATCCAAGTCTTCACAATAATATTACGGTCATTTTAGACATATTTTAATACCCAGTTTTAGTTAAAGAGAAAAATAAAATCGTATTCAACCATAATATTTCTCTAACAAAAACTCAATATACACCTAGTTTTTGATAAAGAAAAATTGGCGATGAAAAATATGTGTTCGTCATTTTTCTCTATCAAATACTATTGATATTACAATAAAAATATGTCTAAATTGAACGCAATTTTATTGTTTAGGACTTGTTCGAGTCACATTTGACAAAAGTGTACTGTCTTTCACAACCATTGAAAATGTTAGCATGTGCGAGAGAGAAAGATGGTTAGGATTCTGCACCGCCTTAAAGTCAGAATTTATTGAATAAGGTGTCTCATACCATAGGCGAATTTGATTCTCGTGGTAAACGAGTATAGTTAGCGCCAATCAAATAGTCGTATCTGAGCGGAGGTGCGAGTGCTTGTTTGTACAGCTCTCACACAAATTCCATACTAGCGATGTAAGCTTTGCGACGCGTCTTGCGGCCAACTTTAGACGCGACTATTTGAACGGCACGAGCATCGATATAATATATGCAGGTACTAGACGGGCCCTTTAATAGAAAAAAGTTCGGCGTCCACATTCTTTTGTTTGACAGGGTTTCTTTGTATGTAAATTGAGATCGTTGGGCATACGAGCTTCTTCAACCTACTTCTCTATTCCGTGGTATAATTTTTTGCAAGCGCGAGTTGGGCCCTTGTGTTCACACCATATAAGCTTGGGCTAAACATTTGGTATTCAGTAAAATTAGTAAGGAATGTACCTAAAAAGCTATTTCGATTTTATACGCGGTGGGTAGTTAAAAAAACGATCTTACGTAATCAATGAAAGGTTCTTTAAACGTCGCGTAAACACTTGTAGAAATAGCATAGGCCCTAAATATGGTGCATTGCAGATCCCTTTGTAGTTTTTGACATTCGGTCATCATGTGACCATATTGAGTAAAATCAGTGTCAGAAATCACGTGATATTTTGTGTAAAAAAGTGACCTTTTTGTATCAAAATGCCAATGCCAATGCCACAAGTGGGGAAAAAATCACGTTTTTTTTAAACCAGGCATTTTAATATAAATAAAAAATATGTTCACTACTACAGTCCTATTGATAGTATAGTCACTATTTATGTACAACTGTAAAGGTGAAGTCATTTCAAAGTTTTGCTTGAATTTATTTACCTAAATAGTGTCGAAACGATCACTATTTTTTTATTGTTTGTCTTGGACTGTAGATAGATTTGGCAACATCAATCATAATATAAAGGCGAACACACACTCTGTATTGCGTTTTGCTCTATTAGTGTTTGCACTGTCAACCACCATATTGGGTCTAAAGCGATTAACACCGTAGGTAGTGATGAATTGTTTCAATAAATTCTCTTAAGGTTTTTTCAATTAATGAAATAGACGAATAGTTTTTGCATTCCCTGTTTGAGATTCCTTTTAAGACCGGGGACAGATCCAGCGAAAAACCGCGCGCGGGATTTCTCTTCTGCGTTTTTTACTAAGCCACTGATATTCCAACGTTACTGCAGATAAACGCGCGCGATTTTCCAACAGTTTTGTCCATGGCCTTATCTTGTAATTGATACAAATAAAAAATAGTGTGTTATATAGATCGGTAGATTTGTAAGAGCCTCGAGTTTCAGGACTGCTGTCAAGTCTCATTTAAGCTAGAAACATACTTATAACACGCCACTCGACCCGCCACAACGTTGCTCTGTTTTATTTAGGCCTTAGTATTTTATATGTCCAGTGGGGGCTATAGTAAGATTCAAGCTTTTTGGCAACTGAGAAGTTAGTCTTGACTCTTGTGTCTAAGTGTGAGATCTATAGAGCGAACTTTGACTTTGCTTAGACTTAAGACATGATTTAAAGGAGACAGATTTATATTACTCACATAAGTCCGTCTCGTTTTAACTCTAAGTAAAGTCTGAGCCAAGTCAAAGTACGGTCTATAGATCTCAGCATAAGTGTCAACTAGGACATCTCACAGTTATCATCAGCACAGTAACAGATATCTGTAGCGCTATTGTGTAAACCCTGCATCAATCATTGATACAATCTCAATTATTGTTGTTGTATCGGCTGAATATGGTATTTTTGCTGCGACAGTTGATTTTGGACAATAATGGATGATAACACTCACCATCCGGTGATTGCGATCGTTACACTGTATAGTCTCACAAACTTAACTGACCCGGTGACAGCGTCGCTAGTAGACATGAAAAAAAAAAATTAACAGGCATAAAAATTAGTTCCAATTTTGGCCACCGGCTGGGCGATTGCCTAAAATTGACAGATGTAACGATCGCAATCACCTGTGATTGGTTAGCATTCTTCCACTATTGGCCAAAATCCTATGATGCAGCAAAAATATGATAAATTCAGCCAATCAAAACAATTGAGACTGTAACAATGATTGATGCAGGTTTTACATAATCGCCCTGCACAGACCGTAGGTCAGATAAGTTTGAGAGGCTGTAGCAATCGTTTTTCACTAACACCACTGACAGTTTGTATTGGGCATAGATTTCAGACGCCACGAAATGTATGTATGTATGTATATGGCAAAATGTAATTTAGTGGGAGCGTATATGTGGCGTGATGTCGGGTGGGGTGTGTTGGTGTTGGGTAGAAATAGCTCTGCCCTCAACCTGCGCAGTGGGTCGATCTATTTGGTGGTAGGTTTAGTAGGGATTTCCACCAGAGGTATGCTACGTTGCTAAGTTAAGGATGTCAACAGTCAAACCCACCAATAGGAGCGTTTGATTTTCATAGCTTAGATTGCTAGATGTTAGATCAAACGTTAGTATTGGTAGGTTTGACACACATCCGACGTGGCACATCTCTGGTGGAAACGCGACCTTAGGTCACAATTATTACACTTTGTAAGTTTTTACACTTAAGTAACTTACATTAACATAACTAACATTTGCATTTAACGTGCGACTTACAAGACTGTTTACATATCGTAAGTTACTCATTTAAGCGACTTACTTGAGTAAAACTTACAAGTGTAATCGTGGGCTTAGGGTATGTAGTGTTTGTGACAGCGTGGCGCCACTTTGTATGATGAAATTATAAATAAGCACGGGTTAAAAAAAATCGGGTTAGTAGTTGCGCAGTCGTAGCCGGGTACGGACGTACACTGGAGATCCTCTGAATGTCCGAGACCACGGGGTCCAAAGTTATTTTTACCCGACACTTTGAGCGTGTGAGGCTTACAGAACTTCGCCTTAAAAAGTGTGAATAATGAAAGAGTTGATTTGTTCTCTGATTGCGTATATTGCGACTCTTAGATTCGCCAAAACATCCGCCACTTATAGAAGTGAAAAAGTTACCCAGCAAGAAAACCATGAAGTTCTATGCGTTAAAAATGTCAAGACCAAATTAAATTACAAATTTAATTGAAAGTTTGTCCACCAAGTGAGAATTAATTGAAAAGACTTAGAATACCTTCCTGATGGTCTTCATATTTCATTCGCATAGTAATTTGGTATTTGATAAGAGTCAATTGATTGCCTGGTCCTTACTTCTATGAGAACGGAAGCTTCGATTCTTTGAAGCGTTTTGGCGAGTAGGTTTTTTCACATTGAATTACATTTCAACCTCTAGTTGATCAAATACAAAAAAATATGTATGTTTTAAGAATATTGATAAATCATCGAAGGTCACTAAGCAATTATGTAGATATTTTTTTAATATATACATCAAGACAAAATCTTTCCCACTATCTCAGGCAAAATTCTACTATATGCTCAAATTAATTATATACTTAGGCCCAATTGTGTATATGTTATTCTATTTTTGAGGATGTTTTAATGAAAATTCGCAAAAATGTTTGGTTATTGAAGTGTGTTGGACGAATATTTTTTTTTATTTTAGTAAAGCCGGGTTAAAATTGTAATTCAATGAGAAGTTATTTAAATTCATTTAGGTCTTAAAAAATTAGCTTCAGTCAAAGCACTCTCTATATAAATGTGGCATTATATTGTCTTCATACAAAACGGCGGTCTATTATAATTATTATTGTTGGGTGCCAAGTTTGTTGCGCTTTTTAAAAATTATATTCAAACATGAGTTCAATGTATTGCCACATTGAAAATTATACTTATTCGAGCAATATTGTCGCGACTGTTAGATGTAATCTAACATGTCAAAACTTTCTGTGTCAGCATCTATATTTACATTTTATATTATAATATTTTTTACATAATTGCACCTAAATATATGTATTCTTAACATGCATTGGTTGTTTTTTTCTTATTTGTAAATATAAATTGTAAATATATTGTTGCCAGTACGAAATATTATATATCAGCTAATGTTATATTTTTCATCTAGCAGTTGCAATATTGAGGATACGTACGTACTGTAAGAGTGTTTAGATTCTTAATCTTAGCATATAATATTATACATTATAAATATACTTATCTCATACAGTTAGCTAAATAATAAGTTGAAAATATAATTATATATAGTGTGAGACTAATAATTTTTCTCGATAATAGCTGTATATAAAAATGTAATTAAGTATATATTTTGTTTGTTTATTGGCTGTACTAAACGCACGCCAAAATCCCCACTCAATATAGTCCCTAAAATATAGCTTGATGAAAATGACAGCTGTCAAACTAATGTGACTACATATAAGAATGACAAAGAATTAATGCAATGGTCACGGCTGCCATTCTAATCAAGCTGTATTTTAAGGAAGTGAGGTTTAAATTATCGATATAGCTGCTTCTTTTGCACGTTGCGTTGCCGAATGAGATGTTATATTCGATCTGCATTACCCTTGCCTCGTTCTAGCCCAATCTAATGATGATGAGAGAGATTGTAATATTTATGGATCCTTCATTAAAAAAAATATTGCTCTATGTCAAGAAGGCAAAGGCATTTATATAAAATCCACATCGAAAGTCAATGCGAGTTGACTGATCTTAGAAAACCGAAAGAACTTTTACTGCGTATTTTTTCTTTCAGTTCTTTTTTATAACCTTGGCTAATATTACCATTCCGTGCTCAATATTTTCAAAAAACAATTTGTTTTTGAACTGCGTTTGGTTATGAAAAGACTGTAATAATGTCGAATTTAGACTCGCCGAGGAAGGACAAGAAGGTATGTATATGATGTAAACAGCATTATCTGTATATATATAACACAAAAAACCGTTTCTACCTATGTCCGATAAAGACTTTGAAACCATCCAACTGATGTGCCCCAAACCGGATTCATTAGAAAAGCAATAATGCGAAGATGATTTTAGACCACTAAAATTTTTTTTTTTTTTTAGCGTGGTAGCACACGCCGGGTATCAGCTAGTTGGATATATAAACTCATAATTGTCAGATATACGTTTACCGAATATTAGTACCTATTATCATGTGCTATCAAAAGTGTAAGTGATGTAGGTATTCTTTCTTTCTAATAAATAAATAATACTTATTAAATAAATCATTTATTGTCCATAAAAAAAATGTTGTTTCTACTGGGCAGGTTTCCGCACTTAAACCTCCAGCTGGAGGTCTGTTGTGCGTGTGTTGCTCCTCCCCGCTGGAGTTTTCACTCCAGCTATCCGAGCTCGCTCCAGAAGCCTAGAACTCCTAGAAGACCGCCCAGTGTGCTTAGCATGCTCACAACGATATTATCTCGCGACGAGAGAGAGAGATGTTGTCGTTGCCAACTAATTTTTCGTTTACCCTAACATGCACAAAATGCGGTATAGTTAACAAGAAAAAAATTCGTAGAGAGAAAGGTTCGTAGAGACAAATACCACAGATGAGAAATATTACTTTTATCTCTACTTTTAACGTAACGAGACAAGTAACCATGTTATCTTCGGTAGACAGATAGAGATAACGGGTAGACATAATTTTACTTGTAGTGCGCATGCTAGTAGGGCCTCTCGTAGCGGTAGCGAGGTTGGGGATCCCAGCGTGATGTAGGTATATTGCAGTACTTACTGATAAAATTGAAACATACCTACTGTTGTCATTTTATTCACATTATTGGGTCTACAAACTGTCCCAGTAAACATTGGTACGCAAGCTACCCACGACGTTAACCTCAGATTATTTTATAATCCTTTCAAGTTACTCCACTAAAAGTAGGTACCTACCTTACAATCCAATGTGGTTTAACAATCAATAATCATAACTTTGAGCGTCTGGCAACTCACCGCGTCATTTTGGGACGCCTGTTCATAATATTTTCTTAATTTTAAATTCTAAACAATAACTGACAAAACATTGAAAGAATCAATACCTACCTAACTGACAAAACTTATTGGAAAAAAACTGCATTTTATAGTAAAGGTGGACAAGTTTAGACGCAAGAGAAGAATTTTCGTTAGGTACCTAGGTATATCTGTATGATTTCTGTATAATATTCTGTATAAAATTGTTAGTTTCATTTAGTTAGGTACTAGGTTTTGCCCGCAGCTTCGCTCACGTTAAGTTCAATTTTCATACAAGTTTCAAAGCTCATGTTTTTTATGAAAATATAAGTAAATAATTGTGGTTGAGATTGAGTTGACTGAAAATGCTAGATGTAGCACAATTGCCTGCATGGCGGGTTTCGCTAGTGCTTAGAAATACTAGGTTTAGAAACGAGAATTTCATGTTTGGCATTTCAAATAATGCCAATCAAAGCCCAAAAATACGAATAAGGGTGTCCTCACACCTATTGACGCCTTACCAGATTGAGCTGGTGAGAAAAAGCGTAATGTATACGGTGAGGGTGAAAACTATCGGAAAATAGAAAATCAGGTGTGGAAGAAAAACAACTTATTTACATAGGCACTGCATTTAGAACGCAATAAAGGAAAAACGTATATTAGCCATTTTTAAAATATTTTGACAAGGAATATAATACGTCAGTTCCTAACACATTTTTTTACGAATAGAAAAGAGATTGCACTGTCGTTTATGTTTTAAATAACAAAATACTTTTTAGCATAATTATAAAATAAGATAAGATTATTTTTTGCAATTAACCGTAACATAAACCAACACGCCCCCTCAAAAATTAATCACCATTATACAAATCAACAAAGGTAATCTTAACTAAACTGAACATATTTTCTTCCTTGTATTATCTGGGAGTTACATAATAATGGTCCAACATTCGTTGCGCAGGATTAGGGAAAACCCAGAAAAACCTAATCAGACCATTTCATTTATTTAAATAAATGTAAATTAAATTTGAACAATTTAAACATGTAATCAGAAAAATTACTTAAGTTAAGGTAATTTTATTCTAAACCCATTTTGCTTCTCATTGCCTGAAAAGTGATGACAGGTAATGGCTTAGTCAAAGTATCCGCCAGCTGCTGACCTGTTGGAATGTAATTTAATTTTATTACATTTCTTTCAATTTGCTCCCTTGAAAAGTGATATTTAATATCAATATGTTTCGTACGCTTATGATTGGTTGGATTATTTGCGATACTTATACATCCATTATTATCCTCATAAATTATAATTGGGCTTACAATATTCATGTCTATACTAGCTGCTAATGACTTGAGCCATAAAGCTTCCCTAACAGCTTCAAATAATGCCATATATTCGGCTTCAGTTGACGATGCCGCTACTGACATTTGTTTCCTTGTACTCCAGGTTATAGTACAATGTTCAAAGAGTTTAAATAAATACCCGGTTGTACTTTTCCTATCTTTCGTATCATTACCACCCCAATCTGAATCTACATATCCACATAAAATGTTATTATAGTCGCACTTTTTGTATGTTAACTTTAAATCAGTTGTACCCTTTAAATATCTAAGTACTCGCTTCAAACACTGCCAAAGTTCTTTATTATTTTTGTTTGTATACCTACTCAGTACATTAATGCTAAAACTTAAATCTGGCCGAGTGCAAAGCATGACATACATTAGACAACCTATAACATTCCGGCATGGCGCATTATATTTCTCATCAGAGTTTAATGCTTCATAATTCAGTTTACTTTCTAGTGGTGTATGTACAGGTTTACATTCGTGCATATTAAATTTAGTCAAAATAGAGTTTATGTATGCACTTTGATCTAGAGTGATTTTGTCATCGAACCTGTTAATTTTGATACCAAGAAATAGTTTAATTTCTTTTAAATCAGTCATTTCAAATTTATTCATTAAATACATTTTAAAATTGTTCATTGTTTCAATTTCAGCACATGCAATCACCAAATCATCTACATATAATACTACATATATGTTTTTACGTATATCTCCATTGTTTAATATGTAAATACATCTATCAACTGATGAATTTTGAAAACCTTTGTCTTTTAATGCTGCCTCGAATACTTCAAACCAACACCGAGCAGCCTGTTTGAGCCCATATAACGATTTATTTAATTTACAGACATAATTATTATTTTTATTTATTACACCCTCAGGAACTGTCATAAAAATTTCCTCCTTTAGTTCCCCATTCAAAAAAAGCAGTTTTAACGTCCATATGATGAACTAATAGATTAAATTGATTGGCAAAAACAATTATACATCTGAAACTAGCTATTCTTGCAACGGGTGCAAAGGTTTCATTATAGTCTATTAAATATTCTTGGCTAAAACCTCTCGCAACTAGTCGGGCTTTATATTTTAAAGGTTTTCCAAACTCATCATGTTTTATAGTAAAAATCCATTTACAGTCTACAATGTTTTTACCTTCAGGCCTAGGTACTAAAGTCCAAGTTTCATTTTTCAAAAGAGAATTTAATTCACTTTTAATTGCACTTTCCCACAGAGATCTATCGTCTCGTGTTTTAATCTCTCCATATGAAGATGGAACTTGGTATAAACTTGAATAAGCACACATTAAATAGTCATCGTCCTCCTCAGAGTACGAAATAGGGGGAAGATGTTTTAACCTCTCACTCCTCCTAAGTTCATGAATTTTATCTGTGTTTTCAGTATCTCGAAGTAAAGAATTTTCAGAACTATCTACTGCTTTTTCTGATTCATTTGTATTTTCATGGATTAGCTTACGAATTTTATTTGGACACATGTGTTCATCAGATTTCGACATATCTGGTATAAGGCTGTCAGAGTTTCTAGACTCAACTGATTTTGATTTGTTACATGTATCAGTTTTATAATGAGAATTTTCAATATTCCCTTCAGATCTAGTTTTATTATGAGAATTTTCAATATTCCCTTCAGATCTAAGCACAGGCCTAGACTGTACAAAGTTAGTCTCGTCAACTATGACGTCTCTAACTACCACATGTTTTTCGCATTCTGGGTTCCAAACTTTGTAACCGTTTGGTTCGTAACCCACCAAAATACCTTTCCATGATTTATCATCAAATTTCGTTTTACCGGTTTTATTATGAACATAAACCGTTGAGCCAAAAACTTTTAAATATTTTATTTGCGGCTTCTTATCATGCCACATTTGAAATGGTGTTTTTGAGCAGTATAAAGCTTTTGTTGGGGTTAGATTGATCAAATAAACAGCAGTCAAAACTGCATCTCCCCAAAATACTTTATTTAATTTTGCACCGTTTATCATAGAACGAGCTTTCTCAGTAATAGTTCTGACCATACGTTCAGAAACACCATTTTGTTGTGGAGTTTTAGGAACTGTCAAATGGTAAGTTATACCTTTTTCCACGCAATAAGTTTTCATTTCAGTAGATAAGTACTCTCCACCATTATCGCAGTACAGATTGACTAATTTTAAATTAAACTTAGCCTCGCTCTTTGCAACGAAATCTTTGAAAGCAGCAAATACGTCTGATTTATATGTTAAGAGATACGTAACACAGTAATGAGTATATTGATCTACAAAAAGCACAAAGTAATTTTTGTTGTCAATAGTTGTAGGAGTGATGGGGCCACACACATCTGTATGCACAACAAATAACGGTCGCTTTATGTGTGTCTTATCTTTGGTCTGGTTGAACGGCAATCGACTCTGTTTTCCATTTATGCAAGCCTCACATAATTCATCATTTGGTAAGATGTTATTAATTTGATCTGAATCATTAACCATGTCAAGATTTTTAATTTGTAAAAATTTTGCCTTACTAATATGACCGAATCGTTCATGCCATAATTTGTAACTATTTTTGTCACTACTGTACACTTGGGAAACAGATCGATTTTTGTTCACACATGCCAACAATTCTAAAACAATTAAATTGTTTTTTAACGTACCTTGCATAATAGTCGTATTACCCTTACGTATATCCGCTCCTTTCTGATCAAAAATGACCGTCAATCCAGCACGCTGCATCCTCGACACCGACAGTAGATTGTAAGGAACCTCAGGGCAATAAAGTACCTCATCAAGTACTCCTTGGATCCCCTTGTCGCTGGTAACCTGTAGAGTTCCCTTTTTAGTAGCTGAAATAAATTCATCATTTTTAGCAACTGAGATTTTGAAAGGTGGCTGTAAATCAATATCATTAATTAAAACATCATCTCTGTTTATGATGTGGTCTGAAGCTCCCGAATCCAGCAGAAAAGTAATTTTATTTCCATGGTCATTGTCATGGTATTCGCCCATCATAAATGCAAAACCAGAAAAATCGTTCGATGTAGATGGTTGACTCATTTTAACTGTCTGGAAGGTCCTTGTCGTCTCCGTAGATTTTTGCTGATTCATCCTTTTATAGTAAAAGCATTCGTTTTTCAGGTGACCTCGGCGTCCACGCCGTATTCTGAACTTCCACACGCTGTATTTTTCACCATGAAACGGTTTAATGTTTCGTTTAGTCTTCAAATTATCCATTGCAATTATTTACGTGAAAATTATTTTAAACAATAAACAGCGTACACTGGGCCCATAACCTATCGGAAAATAGAAAATCAGGTGTGGAAGAAAAACAACTTATTTACATAGGCACTGCATTTAGAACGCAATAAAGGAAAAACGTATATTAGCCATTTTTAAAATATTTTGACAAGGAATATAATACGTCAGTTCCTAACACATTTTTTTACGAATAGAAAAGAGATTGCACTGTCGTTTATGTTTTAAATAACAAAATACTTTTTAGCATAATTATAAAATAAGATAAGATTATTTTTTGCAATTAACCGTAACATAAACCAACAAAAACGACGTCCGCCTCGGACGACGATTTTCCACGCATTCACTCTTAATACCATAGACATAAAGCTTACTGATAGCTTTTTCGAACGGCATAAGCCGGTTCAGAGTCGCTAAGTTTGGGGAGACCCTAACGCCGATAGTTCGGTCGTACACTGTCATAAAAGTTTTCTTCGTAGCCACCAGTTTCACTGTAAAATACATATACCTAAACTAAAATCATCAAAGCGTAATATTATTTAGTTGTATTAGGCCCGTGGGGCCGTGGACCGTGGTATTGAGTTATTTGTGATGGCGACGTTTTTCTTCGTGTTAATTAACTTGGCTGTAAAATATTCTTTTTTCTATGATGATAACTCAAATCAGTATAGCGGTGGAAAAAAAAATATTATTATTATTAAATTATTATGTTCGAGAGAATTGTCTTTTTTATTTAGTACCTCCTCATAAAAGGCTTTGACTTTTCAAAGTCAGACGTCAGTAGGTAATTGTTAACCACAGTTGTTAACTTTGCGTTATGTGATTTTACATCTCTCATATTCGGTAAGTAGGTCCTTATTACCCCCAAATGGAGCTTGTAGGTGACCAATTAGCGCTCTAGGGTAATAATGTAGCTAGAAAAGCCCTAGGGCGGTAAGTAATTTAAAAAAGTATGATGGTTAGATGTACGCGAACTTTTTGAAAGAGTGAAGAGTTTTTTTTTAAATTACTTACCGCCCTAGGGCTTTTCTAGCTCTACATTATTACCCTCGAGCGCTAATTGGTCACCTACAAGCTCCATTTGGGGGTAATAAGGACCTACTTTACCTCACAATCGAGATGTAAAGCAGAGTAGTTAGCTCGGGTGTAAGCATCAATTGCACCCTCGAACTATAGGCGCCCTCCCTGCGCTCGTGCGCCTAAATATCTCGGGCTGCAATTGATGCCTTACAACCCTTGGCTACTAATCTACTATTAATGATTTTCGATCGCGATAATGTTTGTCATAACTAAGACAGGCAGTAAACTACTAATTATTACCCTTGGTAAGTTCCCTTCAGCCGCGGAATTATTAATTCGCCTGCCCCCTCCGCCGCGGGGGGTCACGTGACCACACTCATTTCGCACGGCCGCGCAAATCTAAATATTTATATCTCGTATTACTTGTACGAGCTACGTAAACACAGTATGTCATTCAAATCGTTACGAACTAGAGCTATAGATTAAAGTTAAAAAGGTTAACCCTCTTCTTTATGGTTTAAAATAAAAAATAACAAAGAATAAAACAAAAATTGCCCCCTTTTTTTTTTTTGAAATCCAATAAAATAAACAATATCACCAGTATCTTTATATTTTTGGTTTGGTTCACTCTATGGTTAGTCATTTCACAGCATAAAAACACGAAACAAAGACTTCTTTCCATATATTTTTTCAGAGGACCAAAAATAATAAAAGTATCAAATTACAGGTCGTGTCCTTCTCGCACGAAATTTCTACTCATAGAGTTATCGCATAGAGTACGGCCCCCAAAAAATTCTCAGTGTTTCCTTGTCTATCCTATTAGGTTTTACCGAAGTTTGAAAAGGATCGGAGATGTATTTTATTTGCTAGACCCCACCTGCGGAAAACGCGATCGCGCCATACATCGGCAGCCGGTAAACGGCCGATCCGCAGATAACCCTAAAACCACCTAAGAGCCGGCAAATGGCTTTTCCGCAGTTGAGGGGTTATGAGCCGGATACACCACGACCTTCACCGATCTGTTGGCCAGATGAAACAAACATATTTTTTATTTTTTTATAAGTTAAATACGCCTAAAATAGCTTGCCTATCAAAATCTTGACCAGGTGCGGCAACGATATTTTACAGGCAACGATATTTAACTGAGAAAATAAAGCCACAGACGTGCCAGTTTCGTCTCTGCACCATATTTTTTATATTTGGAATACAATAAATAATTATTTAATAAGGACGTTTCCAATTTAATTATCTTCATAAATGACGAAGTTTTTTTGTTTCTTTTTATTGTGAGATAGGCTTGCGCTTGACGACAATCAAAATAAGGCTTACTTCTTAGAATAACTACCTATAGAAACCCAGTAGGTACACTCGCGAAATGTAAGCCGTTAAATTGGTGCCATAAATGGCACCGTCAAGTCCGAAAAAAGCTGGTTAACTTAGTTTTTAGAAGCTACAATGCTACAAACAAACTAACCAATTACCTACTTACCCAACTTTTAGGGGGAAAACATTTAAACTGGAAACATTATGTTTGTGTCTGTGTGCGTGACAAGGCAAGTAAACACAGCAAAAATAGCGAATTTGTAGCTTGCGTTTTGAGAAGGCGTTGTTTGGAAACATACCTTCTATGGGTATGTGGGCTCCGCCCAATCAAACACCCATCAGCTTTTGCAATCAATATATAATTAGTGCACACATCAGTGTTAGGAAGTTTACAGGTTTTAACAGAAAGTTGCACAAACAGTTGATATTTACACAAACAGTTATAGTTAACTTAATTAGAACAGCGAACGAAAAACCCTTGGGTAAAACTTTTCTGAAGTAGAGACAAGTATTGACAAGTTGACAAGACGTATTTTAAAGTCTAATGTCACTTGTCAATTGTGGGGAACATAGACTATGTCTGTAAACAATGGGACATAGAATATGTCGCCACATCACCCCCCTACGGAGTGAAAAAAAAAAATGATAAAAAGGTACAAAAGTTAAAATTTGAATAAAAACTACTTAAGTACTCACTTATTACTACTTAAATAAAAAAATTACAGGTTAAATGGAGTTTTAAATTTCACAGTTCTACCAGACCGAGTCGTGAATGGCTGGCGGCTGGCAGCTGGAAACTGTTCCTCACTAACATCTGGAACCTCATTTTGTACTGGTTTTGTCTCAGGCATTTCCGTGTCGGTATACGCTGGTTTCAAGCGGTCGACACTTACCGTGACTTCCTTCAGACCTACTAATATAGTGAAGGTCTTCTCACTCCTTCGAACCACCTTATACGGACCGTTATAAGGTGGCCTCAGTGAAGGTCGAACGGTGTCGTCCCTCAGCCAGACGTGGGTGGAGGTTGGAAGATCTTTGAAAACGAAAGATGATCTCTGCCCGTGTCTTGATACCGGCGTTGGGCGCAGACGTGCTATGTGCTCTCTCAGCTGTGTGATAAACCTGGAAGGATCATCTTTAAGATCATCTCTAGGCGCTGGTGCAAGAAACTCGCCGGGAAGGCACAGGGGTTCCCCGTACACTATTTCGGCGGCAGAAGCCTGCATGTCTTCTTTCAAAGCTGCACGCATCCCTAGTAGGACAACCGGAAGAGCATTTGCCCAAGTGTCTTGGTGACACATCAGGGCAGCCTTAAGGGTTCTATGCATCCGCTCTACTAACCCGTTCGCACACGGGTGATAACTCGTGGTACGAACGCGTTTTACGGAGCAAAGCTGCATGAGGGACTGAAACAAGCTGGATTCAAATTGTCTACCCTGGTCTGTTGTCAGGAGCTGAGGGACGCCAAAACGAGCGATCCATTCACGGAAAAAAATTTCGGCAACCTCCTCAGCAGTTATACCAACCATTGGCCAGGCCTCAGGCCACCGAGAAAATCTGTCCACGGCAGTGAGGCAATATTGATAACCCTTGCTGGGCGGAAGAGGTCCAATGATATCGATATGGACATGGCGAAATCGCTTGGATGGACAGGCGAAGTCGCCTATGGGTGACGACGTATGTCGGCTAATTTTGGTTCGCTGGCAAGCAGTGCAAAAACGAGCCCAATTCCGACAATCTTTTTGCATGCCTGGCCAGACGAAACGATCAGCTACCAATCGCGCAGAAGCTCGCGCGCCTGGGTGGCTGAGGTTATGAAGCTTTTGAAAATAAGCTCGACGGAATGAAGGGGTCAAGAATGGCCGCGGTTTGCCCGTGGACACATCACAGAAAACCGCCAGTTCCGTGCCAGGAATAAACACCTTCTCTAGCGTAAGAGAGGAATTTTTAATAGCCTCCTGGAGCTCGAGATCGGTCTCTTGTTCCTTGGCGAGGGCAGCAAAATCCTCTTCCAAATGGACCGCCTCCACGCGGGACATAGCGTCGGCTACAACATTATCTGCTCCCTTTACATGCACAATGTCTGTGGTGAATTGGGAAATAAATGTAAGTTGGTTTAACTGCGGGGGAGGCAGCTTTTCGCGCCTCTGAGTGAAAGCATAGATCAGGGGCTTATGGTCCGTGTAAATTGTAACATGCTGGGCCTCCAAAACATGCCGAAAATGTTGGACAGCCTCGTAGACCGCGAGCAACTCACGATAGTAAGCGGGCCACGCCGCTTTCCGTTCCGTGAGCTTCTTGCTAAAAAACGCGAGAGGCTGCCAATCATCTCCGACACGCTGTTGGAGACAAGCACCGACATGAGACGAAGAAGCGTCTGTAAATAGTCCAAGTGGCGCAGTGTTGTCAGGATGAGCCAAAAGAGTGACGTTGGCCAGATGATCTTTGCATTTTTGGAATGCCACTTCTGTTTCGGGTGTCCAAGGAACGGGTTTTGCGCCTTTGAGCTTAGAATCCGCTAAAATATTAATGAGCGGTGCTTGTAACTCAGCTGCCTTCGGGAGAAATCGGCGGTAAAAGTTTACCATGCCGAGGAACCGGCGGAGGCCTTCAACCGTTTTCGGTAAAGGAAAATTCCGCAGGGCTTCAATTCTCTCGGTTGGCGGACGAGTTCCATCCTTGGAGATGCGATGGCCTAAAAATATCACCTCGTCAGATCCAAACACACATTTTGATGGGTTAATAACTACTCCATATTGTGACAACCGTTTGAAAAGTACGCGCAGGTGTTCAGCGTGCTCCTCAGGAGTTCGGGAGAACACCAGAATGTCGTCCACGTAGGGGAAACAAAAAGAGAGGCCTCGCACAACCTCATCTATAAACCTTTGAAAGGTTTGTCCCGCATTTCGAAGCCCAAACGTCATAAAGGGGAACTCAAATAACCCAAATGGCGTGGTAATGGCAGTTTTAGGAATATCATCCTGATGTACGGGAATTTGCTGGTATGCCTTGACTAGGTCTACGGTGCTAAATACCGTGGAACCAGCCAAATCCTGACTAAAGTCCCCAATATGACGAACGGGGTATCGGTCAGGGATGGTACGGGCGTTTAAAATGCGGTAGTCACCGCACGGCCGCCAGCCATCTTGACCTTTCTTGGCCAAGTGTAGTGGCGAGGACCATGGGCTAGTAGAAGGGCGCGCCGTGCCACAACTAACCATTTCTTCAAATTCTTTCTTTGCAATCTGCAACTTCTGGCCTGCAAGCCTACGTGGACGGCATGCTACGGGTGGACCTTCGGATGTCAAAATATGATGCACCGTGTTGTGCTTGATTTCCCTATGCATGCCTGGTGGACGTGTTATATCAGGAAATTCCTTGAGTACTTCCAAATAAGGTGAACTTCCTGAAATAACAGTCTTAACGCTGGGCTGAGCAATATCTGCAATGGTGGCTTTGGTGGAAATATTTGTGGTGGCATCTATCAGCTTGCCAATGCGGCAATCTGGTAAAAGATGATAGTGAGCAAGAAAGTCAGCGCCAATAATTGGCATGCCCACATCTGCCACAACAAAATTCCATTTAAAGTCCCTGCGCAAGCCTAGATTTAAATGCAGGCAAATGGTCCCATAGGTATTTATAGGGGTACCATTTGCTGCTCGCACATCAAAATTGGTCAATGTGGCCGGGCCCTTAAGCATCCTTAATGGAAAACAGCAAAGGTCAGATCCTGTGAATGGACAAAGGGCGAGGAACGGTGGAAAAAGTCACCTGGTTCGTTGTGACTCCGCCGGCTTGATGTTTCGTGCGCGTTCAGTTGCTTAGCGTCTCTCACACAGGGTGCAATGACACCCTAACTTCGTACATCCGGGGTGAAATATTGCTTCTTGACACTGCACTGTTATTTTGCACTAAAAACGGGCCCGTATGACACTATTTATTTCGCTTCGACGGGAAAAATCACTGTATTCGTCCGGAATGCGTGTGCGCAGGTCCGTGGCAGCGTAGCAAGAGAGTTTTTCGTAGGAGACGTTGACAGATGTCAGGGAATGTGTAGGGATGGGGTTTGATTAGGGTTGTGAATTGACATTGCGTTCAATCATACCTAAAATATCTATCATACCGCCCCCCAAAGAGCGCCTAAGCTCTTTAATAAAGAGAATAAAATAATGAAAAATGTAAGTAAAAAAAAAGTAATTGAAAGAATATAAGCAAAAAACGTTGAAAGTAAAATGAACTAAAACTAGATTGTTTGTTTTGAATTAGATCCTAGTCCGCAACAGGCAGCAGAGGGCAAACCTTAACAACCGGCCTCAGCAGAGTGCCGGAAGAAGTCTTTAGCTCTACAACCCGAACTGTACCGTCAGAACCCGGACAAACGCGTATGATGCGGGCCTTTTTCCAGTGAAGTGGAGGCAAATTTGGGTCTTTGATTAAAACTAGGTCCCCAACTTGTAAATTCGGAACCTTGCTCTGCCATTTGGAGCGTTGTTGCAAGGTATGCAAATACTCAGCCTGCCAACGTTTCCAAAAGTGCTGTGTCATTTGGCGGAGTAAATGCCACCGCTTCAAACGGTTAGGATTTTCTTGTTCCAGATTCTCTTCAGGTAATGCGAGAAGAGGCTGGCCAATAAGGAAATGACCAGGCGTTAAAATTTCCAAATCGTTGGGATCATTGGTTAGCGGACACAATGGCCGCGAGTTTAACACAGCTTCTACTTTGGTAAAAACTGTGGCCAGCTCTTCAAACAAAAGCGTGCGCTCGCCAATGACGCGAGCGATGATTTTCTTGGCGGCCTTGACGGCATTTTCCCATAAACCGCCCATGTGGGGGCTCGCCGGGGCGTTGAAGTGCCAAGTGACTCGGTGACGAACCAAATGTTCCTTAATTTCGTCATTTGAATTTTTAAGATGCTGAACGACATCTTTAATATAATTATTTGTACCAACGAAATTAGTGCCACAATCACTAAAGATGTCGCTAGGAAGACCGCGCCGAGACACGAAACGATCAAAACAAGCCAAAAAGGCATTGGTCGATAGCTCCGAGGCTATCTCCAAATGAACACATTTAGTTGACATGCATATAAAAATGCACAAATAAGTTTTAATCGACCTCGAGTTGCGAACTTGCGACGCCTTGATCAGAAAAGGACCAGCGAAATCAACGCCGACCTTTTGAAACGGACGGCATGAAGTAACTCGATGTGATGGTAAATCACCCATGAAAGGCTCGATGGATTTAGGACGTAACCTATAACAATGTTTGCATTTGAAGTTTTGATGTTTGACGATCCGACGAGCGGACAAAATCCAATATTTACGTTGGAGTAAATTTAAAAGAGTGCTGATACCCGGGTGTAGATATAAGCGGTGATAGTAATCCACGATCAAGTGAGTCACTGGATGATTTTTTGGGAGCAAAATTGGATGCTTGGCATCGTAATTTAATTGGGATTTATTTAGTCTACCACCTACTCTTATTAGACCTTGTGAGTCGAGAAAGGGATTAAGACGCTTGAGACTGTCAGTGAGATGTTTTTGTTGGCGCAACAACTTCAGAGCTTGTGGGAACTCTGCGGCCTGGACGAGCTTGAAAATCGCCATTTCGCTATCGTTTAACTCGGAAACGGATAGGGGTCCAGTCCGGCGTTGAGTTGCGTTGCGTGAATTGAACACGAAGCGCTTGCACCAAGCTACCACGTGGAGTAACTTAGGAAACGTACTGAATTTAGTCAGCAAACCTTCCTCGACATCAGCAACGTTCGATACTAGCGGGAGTGATTGAGCTTTGATTCCGGGCAAGTCTGACTCACACAAAATAGGGATATCTCCGGGCCATGTTGAAGGATCGGCCTCAAGCCATGGCGGAGACCACCAGAGAGGCGACTCGACCAATTGCGAGGGGTAACAACCGCGACTCGCCGAGTCAGCGGGATTTTGTGCTGAAGGCACGTGCCTCCAAGCAATATTTGGTGTCAATGCTTGAATTTGAGACACACGATTTCCTTCATACGTCTGAAGCGTGTGAGGTGGTTTCTTAAGCCAGGAAAGCACGATGCTGGAATCACACCAGGCGAAAGTGCAATCAATTTTGAGTTTGCTCTTCAGAACACCGAGGATGTGCTCGAGAAGGTGAGAAAGTAAAAGCGCGCCATTTAATTCCAGCTTGGGAACGGTAAGCTTTTGACTTAAAGGAGCAATGCGAGACTTCGCCAACAGTAGTTGGGCCGAAGCTCTACCATCAGAAGTTAGAGCGCGTAGGTAGACGCATGCAGCGTACCCGCGTTCAGAAGCGTCACTGAAACCGTGAAGTTGACATTCGACCAGTTGATCAGTGATGAAACGGCGTGGAATTTTGATTTTTTCAAATTGAGAAAAATCTGACATTAGCGATGACCAAACCCTTTGAACGTCCGCGGGAAGCGGATCATCCCAATTGCATTTCAGAATCCACAACTGTTGCATAATATGCTTGGCGAAAAAGGTTACAGGAGTCAGAAAACCGCAGGGATCATATAGTCGGGCTATATTTGAAAGCACACCGCGCATGGTCATAGACTTGTTCATCTCGGAAACCTTGTAGACGAAACTGTCGCTATCAGCGTTCCACTCAATACCTAAGACCTTGAAGATGTTGTCTCCTCTCTGCTCGAAACGATATGGTTGCTCACAATGATCCGAGGAAAATGAATTTAAGAATTCGCTAGAGTTACTAGACCATTTGCGTAACACAAATCCGCCCTGAGAGAGTATGGATTCCAAATCATGTTGTAGCTCCTTTGCAGAATCTAAGCTATCAGCGCCGCTTACTACGTCATCAACGAATGTGTCTTCCAATAGGATGCTAGATGCAGTGGGATGCTGTTGTTGGTTAAGATAGGCGAGTTCATGTATGACACGAATGGCCTGGAATGCTGAACTAGAAACGCCATAGGTAACAGTCGTCAGCTCAAATTGCTTGATAGGTTGATCAGGCGATTCGCGCCAAAAGATAGTTTGATATTTGCAATCTGAATCATGCATGCGAACCTGTCGATACATCTGTTTGATATCACAGGTGAAGACCATTTTGTGTACCCGAAATCGCAGAATGATGTCTTCAATGTTCTTCTGCAATTTAGGTCCGGACATAAGAACCTGGTTGAGTGAAACCGAAGTTGAGCTAGCAGCCGACGCGTCAAAAACGGCTCGGAGCTTGGTGGTACTGCTGTGCTCCTTCAGGACACCATGATGTGGTATGTAGTATCGATCGCTCGCGTCAGGGTGCAGCACTTCACGCATGTGTCCAGCGTGGGAATAGTCACGCATGAAGTCAATGTAGAGTTGACGTAGCTGGACATCCTTCAACAGGCGACGTTCCAGATGATGAAACCTTTTTAAGGCGTTGAGGCGAGTATCACCTAAAGGTTTATGGTGAACCTTAAAAGGAAGCCGAACAACAAAACGACCAGTGTCGTCCCGGCTGTGGGTTTCACAAAAATGCTTTTCGCATTGAAGATCTTCGGGGTCTTGAATTGGTACACTAGGAGGTTGTTCTTGCTCCCAAAATCTAGTGAGAGCAGAACCAATATCGGTGGTGCAGGCCATCGAAATCACACTTTCGGAGTATGGTGATGCTGCCGGGGCTTTACCCATGATGATCCATCCGAAAATAGAAGAATAGGCAGTAGGCATGTTGTCACCTAGACTGAATCTCCTACCATCGAGGATGTCATTATATAAATCAATGCCTAAGAGTAAGTCAATTTTTCCTGGAACAGAAAAGTTTTTATCTGCCAGAACTAAATTTTTGCATTGAGCAAGAACAGAATTGTTAACTCGAACAGAGGGCAAATGATTCGAAATTTGCTTCAAAATTAAAAATTGTGAAGTGAAGTTGCGAGATGAGTCAGCAAGTGACTTAATGTTGCAAGTCAGCATGCCACGAGTATGTTGAGCTTGAGCACCCAAACCAAAAACTGTTGGAGATTGAGTACGGGGTAATTTTAATTTTTGTGCTAAGTTTTCAGAAATTATTGAAATCTGTGAACCACTATCAATCATAGCTCTAGCAGGATGAAGAAATCCGTTGACATCCTGGACTCCAACGAAGGCTGTGCCCAGTAGCATAGTGGATGTAGTGTCGACACTATGTAAGGACTGATGTTGGACTGCGGGACTACTGGCCGACGCAGCAACAGCATTGCCTTCGGAAGCAGGTGCAGGTTCACCCGTACTGATTTGAGATTGAGAATACCTAGAAGTATGTATTTTTGTGTGATGTTTGGCCCCACACACTGAGCAAACGTTGCGACTCAAGCACTTAGATATATGGTGAGATTTCATGCAGTTTAAGCACCGTCTATGCTTAATAATAAAAGCCTTCCTTTGTTCAGGAGTCATAGCATTGAAAGCCGTGCAATAATATAAGGATTGATGATTTTCTCCTTGACATGGGCAAGAAAAAGTTGAAGCTTTAGTTGAATCTTGATTTGTTTTATCATGTGATACGCTGAGAGAATTGTTAAGGGTAACTTTAGCGTTCACATTTGTTACCGAAATGTTTTCCAGAATTTTCTGTTGCTTTTCAAGAAAATTTAAAAGCTGTTGAAAAGTGGGTATGCTTGAAGCATCAATTTTAGATTCAAATTTGCACCTTAAATCCATAGGCACCTTTTTCAGTACAATATGGAGCAATAGAAAGCCCCATGACTCGACGTCAAAAGCCAAAGCACCTAAGGCATTCAAGTTTTCTTTTAAGGTATTTAAAAACTTATTTAAATTCTTTAGGTTAATAGGTGCAGTAAGATTTGGCAAGCTGAGTAACGCATCCACATGCTTGTCTGCTATAATTCGTTTATTATCATAGCGCTCCTTTAATAAGTTGTAAGCAACAGGGTAGTTTTCAGAAGAAATTTTTAAATTTTTAATCAATGACAAAGGCTCCTTGTCTAAAACACTTAAAAGGTAATGCATTTTCTCTATGTTGTTGAGTTTAGGGTTATCATGTATTAGACTATCGTAAACTGAAATAAAGTTTTGCCAGTCAGTAAACAAACCACTGAAATGGGCTAGATTTATTTTAGGTAGTCTAAATTCCCCACTATGACTGCTTTGAGATTTGATTTCATGTTTTGACTCGGGCTGTGACTCTACTATGTTATTGTAAAAATAATGAATCGAATAAACCATGTCATTGAATGCTATATAATTGTTTTCAATTTCTGTTACCTGTTCCTTAGTTAATGAATTGAGATCACTTACGCTAAGTAATGTGTAAGAGTCGTCCATCTGCTGTCTATAGCGGTCTAAGTCTTTGTAACGGAAAATAAAAAGTTGCTTTTCTTTAGAAATTCCCGGTTGTTGATCGACACTCAATTTCACAGCTGTATCGTATATACTTTGGACGTTTTTGTATGCTAATTGCATTTTTGCGAACTGTAATTTAGATTCACTCATTTTGTTTCGTAGTAAAAAACAACAAAATATAATAATATTCTAATGAACAAGATTGACACGAAGATAGGAAAAAACTTTCAAGTTGCTGTCAATTACGACCTCAGAGCTAATACCTAAATCTATAAGGCGTGAACAGACTGGAAAATCGGTAATTTGACAAGTTACTGACCATAGAGTTAGGATATGCCTTACTGCAGATCGGTACTGCACAATGTACTGCAGATAAGTTTGGACTATTGACTATGGTCCAATAGTACCATAGACAAGTGACGCACCTAAGACCCCACGGAAATATGCAACAAGGTTATTTGTAGGTTATGAAAAATGAAATGTAATGAAATGAAGGACCACGGATAAGGAATCCGGTTCGAGGATCAAAAAATGAATGGACAAAGGGCGAGGAACGGTGGAAAAAGTCACCTGGTTCGTTGTGACTCCGCCGGCTTGATGTTTCGTGCGCGTTCAGTTGCTTAGCGTCTCTCACACAGGGTGCAATGACACCCTAACTTCGTACATCCGGGGTGAAATATTGCTTCTTGACACTGCACTGTTATTTTGCACTAAAAACGGGCCCGTATGACACTATTTATTTCGCTTCGACGGGAAAAATCACTGTATTCGTCCGGAATGCGTGTGCGCAGGTCCGTGGCAGCGTAGCAAGAGAGTTTTTCGTAGGAGACGTTGACAGATGTCAGGGAATGTGTAGGGATGGGGTTTGATTAGGGTTGTGAATTGACATTGCGTTCAATCATACCTAAAATATCTATCATCCTGTATCAATCAAATATTTGATATTTGTCTGAGCATCTGTAATAAACAGCCGGCGTGAGACAGGATCGCAATCAGCAGTCGCCACTACTGATTGCTTGTCCCGTTTCCCGACTCTGGGGTCCACGAACATGGGCTGATGCACCGGCTCGCTTTGCTAGCGAACCTTCTGTGGTACCAGCACATCCGCGGACCAGAGCGGGAAACTGACCTCTGTCGTTGGCTCGACCTTGACTTTGACCTCGACCTAGGCAGACTGCATAACTCATCCATTCTTTTCATGAGCTCGTCCATCTGTTTCTTTAGCAATTGCAGCTCCGTGGGTGCTGCAGAAGCTGCGTGAACCGAGCTGGGCTGACTGGATGATGAGGGTGCCTCAACGATTGCGTCTGCAATTTCAGCAATCTTCTCCAGTGGCAAATCACATTGTGCCATTAAAATTCTTTGCACTTCTTGAGGCAACCTCCTCATCCATAGTTCCCTTATAATACCTTCATCGCTGCAGTTTGAGCCTGCAAGGGAACGCAGGTGTCTGAGAAATGCAGACGGTTTACGGTCCCCCAACTGTACCTCGCTTAAAAGTTTTCTCACTCTCTGTTCTTTTGAAGCGGAGAATCGAGCAATGAGCTCTCGCTTTAAATGCTCATACTTGTTTTCAGGTGGAGGATTCGCAATCACATCCTCCACCTCCTCTGCCATCCTCGCATCCAGCATGGAGAGCACATAACCATACCGTGTTGAATCTTGTTTGATCCCTGCTATTTCAAATTGCGCTTCCGCCTGAGCAAACCAAATTACCGGTTTGTCCTGCCAGAAACTGGGAAGCTTGACAGCTATGCCATTCACTGAAGCGGTAGCTGGCAAGGACTGTAACTCTGTTAACTGTTTTTGCAGTTCCTTAATTCTTACATGTAATTGTTCCTCAGCCATTTTAAGAATCAAAGTTAAACTAAGAAATTAAACGAACTACAAATATTATACAACACAAATACAAATATACAACAAAAATAATAGTAAATGGTAGTTATCACATAAATTAGGTAATACAATTACTATAACATGATAACAATAACTTTAAATTAATTTTAAATTAATTTTAAACCGCTACCTATACTAATTCTAAACTACACTTTTAAAACCAAACCTGGCACACACACACAACTGTTGAGACTATCACCTCCCGTAGACAGGCGCCGGCAACAAGGCTGTGCAGTACAGGTCTCAGACAGTGCAGGTCAGGCCTCGAGCAGTGACTTGCGCACAAGGCACTGAGGCAGTATGGTACAGGCCTCAGGATACACAGGAACGGCACGCAAACACACGGATGATGCACTTATACACTCAGATGTCCGTAGTAGGGAGCTTTTCAACGTCTTTCAAATCGGGGTCACCAATTATGGGTATGTGGGCTCCGCCCAATCAAACACCCATCAGCTTTTGCAATCAATATATAATTAGTGCACACATCAGTGTTAGGAAGTTTACAGGTTTTAACAGAAAGTTGCACAAACAGTTGATATTTACACAAACAGTTATAGTTAACTTAATTAGAACAGCGAACGAAAAACCCTTGGGTAAAACTTTTCTGAAGTAGAGACAAGTATTGACAAGTTGACAAGACGTATTTTAAAGTCTAATGTCACTTGTCAATTGTGGGGAACATAGACTATGTCTGTAAACAATGGGACATAGAATATGTCGCCACACCTTCTATAAGTAGTTATTCTAAGGGCTTACTTATTGTAATGCAATGACTAAGACTAACGTCTAGTTAATTCTTACGTTACAGTTTACAGTTACGTTTTAGTTTAACGTTAGTTAACTTTTCCCTTGCGTTTCCAAATCGTTCGTATGGTTGGGCGCGTGGCCGCTGGCCGGTCAAGACTGCCGTGACGTCACGCAGTTGGTTCCACTAGCCGAGACGCGCGACATCGGACAGTGGTTATAGCTACTAAAAAGATAGACATATGCCATCGTGGACTTTTCTGTGAAAAAATGGCTAAAAATTAAAATCCTACGCTAAAATCGGACCTGAAAATTGGTTCAACGCTTCTATGAGTAGGTGTCCCTCTCGCACACATGGCCACTGCCGTAGATCAAGAATACTATAGATAGGACCATACAGCAGAGATGATTTGCAGGAATGTCCATGGCAATCAAAGCGGGCACTGCAAATCGGGCTTAGATTGGGCTGCTTTATCCATTTCAATCATAATAAGCGTGTAATATTTTGTTTGTTGTAAGACAACTCAGAAGTTCTGAACCCAGAACCATGAAGCCAGTTATTTAAAAAATAAGTTGTGTCTATGGTTGGGATCTCCCAAAAGGTGCCCAAAAGCCAGCAAAAATGCAGTGCAAAACGGCAAAACGACTAATTTGTATTTAAACCTGAAATAGACCGTGTTTTTTCATTGAGCATGAGCAGTGCACCTAGCCTAGCCACCTACCTACTGGTTAAAAATAAGTTGTGTACGTCTATGGTTGGGATTTCCCGAAGCCAGCAAAACGTCTGCGAACGCGTAGACTAGACCAATAGATATTAATAGGTAGTGTACCTGAGTGAAATAGGTACCTAGACTAGATCCGGTATTTTATTCATTGAGTACCTACCTATTGAGCATGAGCACACAGAGTACATTATATAAACTGGTTTAAATACAAAAATATATATAGTGGACATAAATGTGTGTTTTTTATAAGTTATTACGGTACCTACTGCGAGATCAAGTAAGTACTAAGAAAGGTAATGTCATTACTCATGAGAGAAATTATTTATGAAACAATGGTATGTAGGTACTTACCGGTTAGTTACCCATTAGGTATGTACATAAGTACCTTGGAAGGAACTTTGTAAAATAAAGTTGCGGCATGTAACTTTGTTACCTCTACCTACTCCTACGCCTCTACCGTTTATGTAACAAAGTAGGTAGGTACGTAAAAGAGAACTTATCGCGAAAAATTAAGGAGTACCCGTGGGAATTAAAAAACTTATTAAACGCGGACGGATTCACAGACATCAGGTAGTATCCAATAAATTAAAACAAAAATATAGAAATACGTTTATCTTATTCAATAAATTAAAAAAAAAAAAAAAAACCTTGTTTACGCGGCGCGGTTTTGGAAATTGAAACCAAGTAAGTACCTATATTTTAACTTTAAACATTGATTTTTACTGAAAATGCAGTTGATCTAATTCAAATAGCAGGTTTTATTGTTCAAGTAGGTAGGTAAGTAAAATACTAATTATTTTCTGAGTGATAGGTAGGTACACTTCGTCTAGGCCCTAGGGCAATGATATTTTTTATACCTATAAACATCAATTATCTAGCTGGGTGTCTGATCAGTCAGACACCATACCCCCACTACGTCGCTTTGTCAAACACCAAATCATATTAGGTATATTTATCATCCTTTTTGATTTATTAGATCCACGATGAACCGGCGCAATAACGGAAACAGGAACGAGAATGATGGGAATGGAAATGATGGCGGTTCGAGTTGCTGGCAGACGGCGGCTGCGGCGGCGGCTGTGGCGGCGGGGACGGTGGCCGTCGTCGGAGGCCTGGGATACTTGCTGATGAAAGGCTCGTCTACGTCACGCGCTTCGCGTTCTTCGCAGACAGACGAACAAGAGCAAAGGGGATTCCTTGGCAGTTTGGCAGAGTCCCTTCAAGATGTTACAGACGACTCAAATCAGGTCAACATGGAACGGTAGGAACTACATAATATGTGACCTAGCATTATTTTATTCCCCTACAGGCTAGCCGTTGACTGCGATCTCACCTGGTGGTAAGGGATGATACAGTGTAGGTAAGCGGGCTAATCAGTTTCTATATGGCATTGTACCGGTAACCAAATCATTGAATCGCTTAAGGGTAGGGTGGTAATTAGCCACGACTGAAGCCTCCCACCAGATCAGACCAGAGAAAATTCAGAAATTATAAATTCCCAAAATGTAGAACTAAAACGCCCACCGCTGCGTCAGGGAGGTCGTCAAAAGGTGGGAGGTTTAGTAGCTTAAAGCTTTAGTAATCCTGCCACTGCTTTCACCTACAGCTCGCGAAAGGAATGAATAAATAGATAGACAAACAATCTAATCCCTCAATTTGACAAAGACTGAAGACACCCGCTTCCACCAATAGATGGCGTGGATTTTGTAACTCATGGAGGAAGGAATTAATGTTGTAACTTTATTTTTATGTTATGAATGAAATGTGCTATTATTCTTTTGTAGTAATAATATGTTTCCTGTACTGTATTTAACTATGTTACAGGTATTGTATTTTAGTTTCGAAAAAAACAACTACTGTTTAGTCAAATTTTGATAGGTACTTACAGAAATTACTCATCATTGCTTTGGAGTCCATTTCCTGCCTTCCATTTAAGCCTGGTGGGAGGCTTCCGCCGTGGCTAGTTACCACCCTACCGGCAAAGACGTGCCGCCAAGCGATTTAGCGTTGGTATGGGTTTAATATGCCCCGAAACAAGTAAGCCCGCTACCCTCTTAGACTGCATCATCACTTACCATCAGGTGAGATCGCAGTCAAGGGCTAACTTGTAGTGGTTAAAAAAAGAAAATTCTCGTACTTAACATGGAAAGGTAGGTAATTATTTAATAACTTACAAGTTCCTGGTAACTCCAATTCTAATAATAATTTCTGACTTCCTTTAACCTTTTAGATTGTAAAGATAAACACTGACGCCCGCGCAACGCGTTTTGTTTTAGTAGGTAGATTTAGCTCATAGAGAATCAAATACCTAATCAAATAATCAAATATCAAATAAATATTATAAATGCGAAAGTTTGGATGGATGTAGGTAATAGGTATGGATGTTTGTTACTCAATCACGCTCCAACGACTGAACGGATCTGGATGAAATTTGGCACAGAGATAGATTATAGTCTGGAATAGCACATAGGCTACTTTTTATCCCGGAAAATTAAAGAGTTCCCGCGGGAACCTAAAAACCTCAATCCATGCGGACGAAGTCGCGGGCATCAGCTAGTATTATAATATATGCTACTGATGTAAGTAAGTACTAAAGTAGGTTCATATTTAGCCCATACGTTATACATGACACAGCTTGTTCCACTAGTCCCTACCAAGGTATTTCCCTAGGTTACAGGTATACCATACCCAGAGGAGGGGGATGTAATTTAAAGTCTCTGATCTCTCTCTGCTCGTGTCGGGCTTTCCGTCCCATCGGCTATGGTGGTAACGGAGTAGAAGAGCAATAGAGAGTGCACCTGTGTTTGCGTACACACTCGTGCACTATAATATCTTCCACACGATGGCTAATCTCTGGAGATTTGGCATTCGTTGCTGTAATCGGCTGTAATGGACTTGGGAGGACTACAATTTACTAGCCAATGCCGAGCCAACTTTTTTTTATTCCCGCGGTAACTCCTTAATTTCCATGAAAAGTTTCCTATGTCCTTCCCTGGGATGTATCATGAATACTATCTTTATTCCAAATTTCTTCAAAATTTGTTGAAAACATGGAGACCGTGAAAGCGTAGCAGACAGACTTTCTGCAATTTTTATATTTGTATGGAATACGATTAGTTAGTATTTTGGGACTGTTTTATTCCAGTGAGATCTCACGGCATGATGTGCCTTCAAGGCCGGTCATCAATAACCTGAACTCGTTGCTGGCCGACATCCACGTGCGACACATCGCGCTTAAGAGGGAGGACTTCCAGCTATATTACAGGGTGTTCGATGAAGTGTTCCGACAGTTGCATGGTCACATGAAGGCCGTCGACAAATACTATAAGCGGTACGCTTGCAATGTAAGTGGTTTCTTATAATGTCAATAAAAATAAAGAACTCTGTCAGTGGGACCAATTCTGTATTGGCTTTAAATATTAAAGGGGTTGTTTCAAATTTATATGGAGCCTGGGCCAGGTATTTGTACGGTATTTCAAAATGTTCGGGGTCATAAAATAGTAATATTTTTTCCTTTATTTCTTACTAAAAAGTTCAATTTACGAGGTACAATGCGAAATTATTTTGCAAAATAAAAGCGCAACAACATGCGTCCATTTTGACATTGACGTATATTACACGTGTCATGATGACATTTGACATAAAATTACCTGGGAAATGTGAAATAACCTTAAAATATCCAACATCAGTCAGATTGATGGATGGATGCGCTGCGAGAGTTGCTATTCTACAAATGTACCTAATTAAGCATTTTATTTTTGTACCTCTTAATCACTGTAAAACTGCCAAAAAGCATATTTTATTTTGTTTTCTATGATTTTATACTATTTTTTGGAATACTGTACAAGTACCTGGCCCAAGATGAAACAACCCCTTTGAAACAGACAATGAAGAATGAATCAGAAACGCTTGTTGTCTGCTGACCCTAACAATCATCCATACATTCTCACAAACTTAAAAACAGTAATCGAGTAGTTTATTTTAGTTTTGACTGCTGAGCAAACAAGAGTCTACTACTAAAAGTATTTCAAACACTGTTTTGCAGGTGCAATTTGATAGCAGCCACTATGACCATTTTCGGATCAAGAAGCCGGACAAATTTGATATGGACATCGTTATCGGTTTGCCAGATAACGTAAACTCAGATCCTATAAATCCTGAGGAAAGCGACATAGTCTTCGAACAGAAGTGGCCCAGATTCGTGCAGCTTCGAGCTGGTACACAGTACCAGAAAATATTGGTCGGTGATGGGAGGGACTGTCTGATCAACAAAACGGCTCACGAATGGCTAGATGATAAGTACATTCTCAGTTCAAAATTCACTAACTGGTTCAAAAGCGTGGGCAACCTAGGTCTCAATAGATTCCCATCGTCCAATTGTATACCTTATATCGTCGTGGATGGCGTGACGTACACGGTCCGTACAACTTCCAGCGGGCCAGCTTAGACCATTCTAATAGAATCAGATGGGTTCAGGTTGGATGTGGATCTCTTGCCAGCCCTCAAGTTCCCGGAGACCAGATGGCTGGGAGGAGCGTATCGGGAGATTCCGGTAGAGTGTCGCAGGAAATATTGGATGGTTGTACCGAAGCCCAAAAAGACAGGGCAAACGCCGCACGACGAGCAGCGCTCCTGGCGCCTCGCACTGCAGGACCAGGAGAAGCGACTCCTCAATAACACCTACAATTTGCAGCAAACCATTCGACTGGTAAGTATTCTTCAGCTTTCTCTTTGCACTTGGTGCCATGGTGGTGGTTGCCATTCTCGATATAAGGCCGTAATTTGATCGTGATTGTGAAATCTGCAAGCCAAATTTCATTCCATGCTCACTGTAATCCACAGATTTAGCGGAAAGTGCCTTGAGCGGAAACATTTTGGCGTCCATCCCATTTTACTTACAGTACCTAGCGAGTTTTATTATTCTGTCCCGGAATTTATGTTCCGCACTTGGACGTAATAATAATTAACAAATGATAATGAATTATTGATCAAATCTCCAAGTAGGTACGGCACCGATGTTAGCAGGGACTTTAGATGTATAATTCTCGTAGGACATTTTTTTTGTAATAATGATTGAATAATGTTCCTCCCGACCAATTTTCAACCTTCGCTTCCAATCTCAACCCAGTCGACGTAAAAAATATTATGATGAAGCGTAAACGTAAATGTGTGCGCAAACACATATTGTCTACTCTCTATTCTTTCATTTTCATAAACCAATAGGACAACAATTTGACAGGACCCAGAAGGATGGATCAGGCGCAGGACCAAGAGTTGTCTGATCCAAAGAATACACCCTAATACCCTTCCAACTCTAGTAGGTACACAGAACTTTTTGACAAAGAAACCCAAATATCCCAAAAGAAATGTTAAATAAATAGTTTGTTATTCTTTGCAGCTCAAAAAACTTCGGGACGCTCAAGGCATGAAAGGCATAGCCAACTATCACATAAAAACATTGTTCTTCTGGGAAGTTCTCGAGAAGCAAAACATTGACCCAACTTTTTGGCAACGGAATGACATTGCTACATTATTCAAGCATATGTTGCAGAAGTTCTATGAAGCATTGGAGAAGCACAATATTCCATACTTCTGGAATAAAAATAACAACATGATTGAGAATTTGAACACCAACCTGTTAAATGAAGCTAAGAGAAAACTAATAGACTTATTGAATGTGCTTCGTCAAAATCCTTGTGATTACAAATTGGTTGCAAGATACCTGTTAACTTCTGAAGAATGTCAGGAATATCAACAATTTCTATAAAATGTGTACCTACATGTACTTCATTACAAATCTGAGAAAGCATTTATTTCTTACTTAGTTTTTTTGATAAACAACAATGTTTCTTAAATAACCAATGTTAATTATTATATTAAAATAATTAGGTAGGTACCTACTTATTTTATTTATCTTCGCTTGTAGGTACTACCCAAAATATTTATGAGTTGAATTATTAAGCCCGTGGTATTAAGTTATCTCAGGTGATGGCGACGTTACTTTTTTATTTGTAATGACCAAGTAATGACACTAGGCTGTAAATAGTACCTACCTACATTTTTTTCTATTTTTTTAGTCATTCTTAAGTGTTGGATTGGAGGGAATATTCAGTAATCTTTACTCTGTGGTTCGTGCGAAAGGGACGCCATCACTCATCGAAGCGAGATAGCAATACTTAAAAACGTAGCTAAAAAGAACAGAATTTTTATTGCATGCGGGATCTTTCGAAATTCAAATCACATTACACCCCATGGGGGTAATGGATTTCAGTACAACATTACAACCCCGCTAAGCCATAAGAATGTAATGATGATGTGATTTTCTTTCCCCTTTAGTTAACTAGTCTTGTAATATGGCATTGTTGAGCGAGTGTGAAAATATTCTTTTTTCTATATTGCACAAATAGCGGTGGAAAGAAAAATATTATTATTATATTAACTATTATGTTCGAGAGATGTTTAAGATAACTACGATTCGTAAGGAATTGCCAGATGACAAAAGTAAAATAATAACCTGTTTAAATAATATTTATCGTTTATTATAAAAAATACAAAATATCGTTATATTGATGCTTCATTGTTTAACACATCTCTTAAACTAAATAAACAGGTCTGAAACTAGTGCGGCAATAATATTTTACGGGAAACTGAGAAAATAAAGCCTCTTTTTAGACCCGCCAATTTCGTTTCAGACTTCAGTACCATATTTTTTTAATATTTGGAATACAATTAATCTAAGAAAATAATGAAACTTAAATACCTACTTCTTACATTTAACACAAGACTTCTTAGATTTTTTCATAATTTAAGAAGTGTTTAAATTCTGCCCTTAAATACTGATATTTATAAAATAAACTATATAAAATTGCAACACTGAAATATTTATAAAAATATCTAAGTCTCATACAAAATTAGGATCTCAATTATTTTCAGTCTGTCAGTATACTTAATAATATTATAAATGCGCATGTTTGGATGGATGTTTGTTAATCACGCCAGAACGTCTGAACGGATCTGAATGAAATTTGGCACAGAGATAGATTATAGTCTGGAATAAGACAGCGGGAACCAAAAAAACCTCAAACCACGCGGACGAAGTCGCGGGCATCAGCTAGTATTATATACTTAACGCTATATATTCTTAAGATCACCACTAACAATAAGTCACTTTTTCGAAAAATATTGTGATACCGTGGACTTCCACGGTAATATTAACATCGTCACGTTAGAAACAGTTACAAAAGCGTACAATAGGTGAGGCGAACGTAACACGTTTTTCTTCCCTTGTTATAAAGGCTTCATTAATAGTAGGTACATTATTGCAAAGGCTGGGAAATAGGCAATTGCAGGTCGAGTATGAGTTTGAAGGCCGAGCCGTAGGCGAGGACTTCACTAATACGAGACAGGCAATTGCCATTTCCGCCGAGGCATATATAGTGCTTTTCTCAAAAGAATGCAGGGAAATAAAACATACTTTTTATATTATAATAAAATGTTCATATACTTTTCGCTGGAAGCAGGTTTTCCATCGCCAATTTGGCTTCTTATCTTAAATCTGGTGGAGTACAATCAATCTCCATTTCACTCTCTGAACCGTTGGAAACCATTTTAATTATTATTTAATTTATATTTATGTATGTAAATAACAAATCAAGACGGATTTTCAGCTTTGCCGCCAATTTTTTTTTATCATCTGTGCCGACAGGCATTTATGGCTATACAGCCACGTAAACGCAATTTGTACTAATATTATAGGAGATAACTGCACTTTTGGTAACCATCGCCAGAAAAGCTGATTCAGTGTTAGGTGGATGTAGAGCTCTCCACTGATCACAAAAGTTGCAGTCTGCCTGCATTTGGATGGCCCTTTCGCTAAATATGGCCGTTCAAAGACGGTTTATTGTTACCAAAAATGAACGATAATTAGAAAAGCTGATTCTTGTACAGTATTAAAGTATGCGCAGTACCTATGTAAACAGCGTAAAAACTGACGCATTTGGAATTATGTCGTCCCGTTGATTGCTGTTAATAATTTTTAATAGCGATCAACGGCGACAAAGTTATTGCTAATATTTTTTTACAGGAACGCATAGTAAGTATAGGTTATAACGTCTTTGAAAGCTGATATCTGGAAAAAGTCCCATCCAAATGCGTCAGTTTTTACGCTGTTTACATAGGTACTGCGCATACTTTAATACTGTACAAGAATCAGCTTTTCTAATTATCGTTCATTTTTGGTAACAATAAACCGTCTTTGAACGGCCATATTTAGCGAAAGGGCCATCCAAATGCAGGCAGACTGCCACTTTTGAGATCAGTGGAGAGCTCTACATCCATCTAACACTGAATCAGCCTTTCTGGCGATGGTTACCAAAATTGCAGTTATCTCTTAGTCTATAAGCAAAGAGACTATGGTATGCCAAGAATGTCAAAAGAGATCCGATCAAATAGTATCTAATAACCCCAGCACGCCTTTTCATACAACATTGCAGGAGCGTTGTAATGTTCCGAATTCAAAAAACGCTCCTGCAATGGATTTGATTTTCTTTGTCCGAAAATTCGATACTTCACGTCACAGATGTTATACTAAACAGATACCGCGCTCGGAACACGGACGTGTGCGTGACAGCACTGTCTGAACCTGTGGTCTGAACACATGCATCAGTGTGCGTGAAATGTTGCCAGATTAATGAAAAAGTGCCAAATTAATGAAAGAAAATCTATTTGTTGGTTCTTTCTTTAGGCCTTACGATTTCAACGACATATGGTAGGAGAATAGCAGCTTGTATCCTGGAAAAGGAGATGCGCATATTGTGACGTTGTAAATTTTGGAACAATTAATTAGCTTCTCGTATTTATCGAAAATCTATTCTTGTTCAAAGGACGTTAGCGCCACCTAGCATCAAGGTGCAGAACTACGCGTGGCTCGATGTCAGAAACATCAGAGTTTCTTTCGAGTTCACAATAGATGGCGCTTCGTTGTCGATAGGTCGTATTTAAATAAAATAAAAGACGATAGTATCGCTTAACTTATTGAAAATGTATTAGTAAAATTCGTTCTTATAATATATTCTTCTTAGTCCGCATATATATTCGGACACGATTTGGTTTATGGCCAGAGCTAATTGAGGCGGCCACACTCGGGTTGCTGCTGGCAACACCGACTTGTCAGGGCAGATTTTTCTTGGTGATCATGATGTGAACATCTTAAATTGTTTCTCAGGAAAAATCAAATTCGCTTTTCTCCATGGCTTCGCCTGGGAAAACACAAATGTTGTCAATTTAGTCCTCCTAACATATTTCATATTTTCATCAATTATGTTCCTGTTTTTACTTTCCAAATAAAGGAGGCTATTGGGTTTGTGGGTGGATTCCTGAAACCTTTAGTGGCCAGGAGTTCAATAGGGTTTTATGGGTTACGTTTTGGTTTTTACCATTCGTTTATTTGTGTAATCATTTATGTATCTGATTACTTAATTCGTTAAACCCACTAAATTTTCTTATGAAGAATCGACGAAGACGAAGAAGAAGCGACCCCGGTAAAAGAATTATTAAAAACAATATTTCCATTTCGCCCAATCCACCACCCTTGCAAATGGCGCCCGAACAGGGACTTGCAAGGGTGGTGGATTGGGCGAAATGGAAATATACCCGGATACGGAATAATCTACCACCTTACAAAGATTAGAGGAAAAAAAAAAAAAATTAATTGATTGATCTATCTACCTAGTAAAGAAAAGAAGCTAGCTGTCAACTCCCGTGTAATGTATATGAGGTGTTATAAATGAAATTTGCTAGTTGTTAGGCAAAATTGTTTTTAATAATTCTTTTACCGGGGTCGCTTAACACCTAGTTATTCTAGCTTAATGACAAGACTTAAATTTAGATACACTAGAATGGCTTAGATAGATAGTCCATAAAGTCTATATTTTAAATTTAGTTTACCATAGGCATGGAATAGAAAATGATACAGAAAGGTTCATAAAATTTCTTTTTAGCTCAGTAGCAAAGACTGGGTTCAACTTGCGGACTCAAACACTAAGAACACAACACTAAAACTGTTCCAGGATACTAAAACTTTTGCTTACTTGTATCGATAAGCCGGAGTCCATGGAACGATGAATGCAGTGAAGCTGGGACGGCACAGGCCAAAATCCAAAAGGCAATTTACTTGATTTTTCCAAAACCGAAATGTTACATTACAAAATGATTTTCACCAAGTGTTCATCGAATGGTTCTTACAGGAACAAACAAAATTTCTTTTCCATGAACTGAGATAGTGACCCATTCTTCATAAGAAAATTTAGTGGGTTTAACGAATTAAGTAATCAGATACATAAATGATTACACAAATAAACGAATGGTAAAAACCAAAACGTAACCCATAAAACCCTATTGAACTCCTGGCCACTAAAGGTTTCAGGAATCCACCCACAAACCCAATAGCCTCATTTATTTGGAAAGTAAAAACAGGAACATAATTGATGAAAATATGAAATATGTTAGGAGGACTAAATTGACAACATTTGTGTTTTCCCAGGCGAAGCCATGGAGAAAAGCGAATTTGATTTTTCCTGAGAAACAATTTAAGATGTTCACATCATGATCACCAAGAAAAATCTGCTCTGACAAGTCGGTGTTGCCAGCAGCAACCCGAGTGTGGCCGCCTCAATTAGCTCTGGCCATAAACCAAATCGTGTCCGAATATATATGCGGACTAAGAAGAATATATTATAAGAACGAATTTTACTAATACATTTTCAATAAGTTAAGCGATACTATCGTCTTTTATTTTATTTAAATACGACCTATCGACAACGAAGCGCCATCTATTGTGAACTCGAAAGAAACTCTGATGTTTCTGACATCGAGCCACGCGTAGTTCTGCACCTTGATGCTAGGTGGCGCTAACGTCCTTTGAACAAGAATAGATTTTCGATAAATACGAGAAGCTAATTAATTGTTCCAAAATTTACAACGTCACAATATTACTGTGGTGGTACGCTGGCTACTTTGGAGCTACGCTGAGTACTTTAGCGGTACGACGAATACTTTCAAGATATGCCAGTTAAATTGGTGGTACGTAGACTACTTTGGAGGTAGGCCGACTACTTTAGAGGTACGCCGACTACTTTAGAGGTACGTAGGCTACTTTGGTGGTACGCAGGCTACTTTTAAGGTACGCCAGCTACTTTAGAGGTACGCCGGCTACTTTGGTGGTACGTAGGCTACATTTAAGGTACGCCAGCTACTTTGGAGGTACGTAGGCTACTTTGGTGGTACGCAGGCTATTTTTAAGATACGCCAGCTACTTTAGAGGTACGCCGGCTACTTTGGAGGTACGTAGGCTACTTTGGTGGTACGTAGGCTACATTTAAGGTACGCCAGCTACTTTGGAGGTACGTAGGCTACTTTGGTGGTACGCAGGCTACTTTTAAGGTACGCCAGCTACTTTAAAGGTACGCCGGCTACTTTGGAGGTACGTAGGCTGCTTTGGACCACCAAAGCAGCCTACGTACCTCCAAAGTAGCCGGCGTACCTTAAAAGTAGCCTACGTACCACCAAAGTAGCCTGCGTACCATCTGCGTACCAAGCAGCTGGCGTACCTATAAATTAATCGGCGTATTTCGAAATAAGCCGGCAGCGTAGCTGTTTCACAAAAAAAAACTATCTAGGTACTAACAGCCCATTTACACCTTCTTTAATTTAAGGGAAAATATTTCAACGTAAATTAGCAACACTGATAGATATCGTTGAGGTTTTGTGTTTCAAGTCATCAGCAATTAATTATCATGGAAAAAAAATCTAACAGAATGAAAATATAAATATTTGCCTATGAAACGAAACACCATCTTCCTTTTTTAATTTTTGGTAACAATTTTTACAGTGTTTCAAGACACAAGACGGCATTATTTTGAGAAACTTGTCTACACACACGTCACGTCAAAACTGCTAGCACGACGCGTCGCATCCAACTAACTGAGAATTGTATTTGCTTTTCGTTTTGTATTCGCTTTGTTGGCGCGTCTGCCGTCTTCCGAGCGCGGTATCTGGTACTACATCTGTGCTTCACGTATTCTTTTTTCAAAATAATGACAATATTTCCATGCATGTTTGAGAAAAATATAAAATGCTAGAGTAAATTAAAAATGCTGCATTAAAATTGCTGCAGTGAATTTAAAATGGAACTGTATGTTTAAAACTCAACAGTATTTAAAATGCTACATTAAAATTGTTGCCGTAAATTTAAAATGCTACAGCAAATTTAAAGTGCTGCAGTGAAATTAAGATGCTACAGTAAATTTAAAACGTTACAGTAAGTATAAAATGCAACTGTAAATATAACTGAAGTAGGTAAATTTAAAATGGCTTTACTTCTTCAGTTATAACTGTGATGCTGTAAATTAATCCTAAATATCACAGACGTTTTAAAGCCAATTTGAAATCCAATCGTTATTCGATGTTTGTCATAAGTTCAAACTTTTCACATTTTAAACATTATTTTCATAGTAGTTACCATAAACACACACATAAAGGTGGGTTCCCTTATTAAGAATGACTCATTAAATGCTGGGTGCCTAGCTAAAGGTACGAGTAAATGCAGATGATCTCAATAATTGAATTGCTTGTTTTCAAAAGTGTTTTCACAGACCATAAATAGTTTTTTTTGTTTAATTTACATAATTGGGTATTGTAATTTAAAAGTCGTAATTTGGTTTTTCTGTAAACTCGCTATTTTAGAAATGTGTTCTTTTGGAAAACACGCGATTCAATTATTTAATTATTCTAAACTTACTTAAATATACATATCAAAAATTTCGGAACCGGCAGGATTTGAACCTGCGTCTCTCTGGGAATCGCGCCCTGAGCGCCTTGACCACTCGGCCACGGTTCACTTACCTGCCAGTGACGAAACTTGAGATATGCATCTTTAATCCAGTCTTTTTACGCGACTGTCTATGTCATCCAGTAGCGATATTAATGTATCGAAACTACTTTCAAAGGCCCATATTCGATGGAACTCTTTGAACTAGGAATAAAACATTTTGCGTTTTACTAATTTTATAATTTTTTATTACAGTGCTTCAAGACACACGAGGAAAGTTTCTAAACTTACATATCAAAAATTTCGGAACCGGCAGGATTTGAACCTGCGTCTCTCTGGGAATCGCGCCCTGAGCGCCTTGACCTCTCGGCCACGGTTCACTTACCTACCAGTGACGAAACTTGAGATATGCATCTTTAATCCAGTCTTTTTACGCGACTGTCTATGTCATCCAGTAGCGATATTAATGTATCGAAACTACTTTCAAAGGCCCATATTCGATGGAACCCTTTGAACTAGGAATAACACATTTTGCGCGATTCCCAGAGAGACGCAGGTTCAAATCCTGCCGGTTCCGAAATTTTTGATATGTATATTTAAGTAAGTTTAGAAACTTTCCTCGTGTGTGAAGCACTGTAATAAAAAATTATAAAATTAGTAAAACGCAAAATGTGTTATTCCTAGTTCAAAGAGTTCCATCGAATATGGGCCTTTGAAAGTAGTTTCGATACATTAATATCGCTACTGGATGACATAGACAGTCGCGTAAAAAGACTGGATTAAAGATGCATATCTCAAGTTTCGTCACTGGCAGGTAAGTGAACCGTGGCCGAGTGGTCAAGGCGCTCAGGGCGCGATTCCCAGAGAGACGCAGGTTCAAATCCTGCCGGTTCCGAAATTTTTTGATATGTATATTTAAGTATGTTTAGAAACTTTCCTCGTGTGTGAAGCACTGTAATAAAAAATTATAAAATTAGTAAAACGCAAAATGTGTTATTTCTAGTTCAAAGAGTTCCATCGAATATGGGCCTTTGAAAGTAGTTTCGATACATTAATATCGCTACTGGATGACATAGACAGTCGCGTAAAAAGACTGGATTAAAGATGCATATCTCAAGTTTCGTCACTGGCAGGTAAGTGAACTGTGGCCGAGTGGTCAAGGCGCTCAGGGCGCGATTCCCAGAGAGACGCAGGTTCAAATCCTGCCGGTTCCGAAATTTTTGATATGTATATTTAAGTAAGTTTAGAAACTTTCCTCGTGTGTGAAGCACTGTAATAAAAAATTATAAAATTATTTAATTATTGTTGTCTGTTCTGTAGACACTAGACAGCATCTCAAATATAGGTATGCAACATTACAGCGGAATTACAGCACAATTTTAGATGTAATTAAACACTTATGAAAGCTTGTTATTCAAAAATTAATAAATCACTGACAGACACTGCAGAATCAGTCATATTTGAAATTGTGTCATGTAACGTTTCTTTATTACCTTCCGCAACCAAATTTTCTTTCCCCAATACTGGATCTTGAGCGCTGCCTTTGACTGCCTTCAATTCTTTTTCCAATTGGACTATTTTATCTTCAAGTACTTCCATTTTGATTGTCATCCGATCAATTTTGAAAACAAGACTTTTAACAATTTCCAAAAGGCCGCCATCTTGTTTATTTTCTGCAGGTTTTGGAGAGTCCACTTCTGATACGCTAGTGTTAGTAACCGACATTGATCGATTGATAATATTCGGTGTAACATCTATGTTACTTAAGACGGCTTGTTTCTTATAGAACTCTGATTCTTTGAATGCTTTTATTTCTTCAGTGTTCAACAATGCACCCACAACTTTGTCAACATCGTTCGCATCGATACTGTCAAGAACTTGTTTAAGTTTTTCTGCATAGTTGTTTAACAAAGTCGGCTTGACTCCTTGTAGCAAATTATTATTTTCATTCCAAAAGTATGGTATTTTCTTCTCTTTGACAGCATTGTACAGCTCCTCGACCATTTCGCGGAAAATTACGCTCAATTTCTTCTGCCAGTACTTTTTATCGTTGGTTTTTTGTACTTTCCAAAGGAACAGCGTTTTTATGTAGTAGCTAGCGATGGCCTTCATGCCGCAAGCGTCGCGTAACTTTTTAACCTAAATGAGAAAGGTGTTTTTGGTGAGAAACATTGTAATAAATGGTGCGTTTCCATGAGGCGTATGAACGCAACGCATAACGCATTACGATGCATACATTCAACACAGCATTACGCAGTGCGTTACCTAGCAACTCGTTATATTTCAATAATATTCGATGCCTGCGTTTGTGCCTACGCGTTGCGTTTAATCGAACCAGGGAACCTCTAATGTTCGAGTCGATTAGGTGTTCAATGTTTATCAGATAGTAATATTAATATATTTTATATGATAGAAACCTATTTGCTGTTTTCAAATATTGAAAAACAAGTGTATTTGGAATATACCTAGTCGTTTTATCATAGCATAGCATCACCGTAGCTTTGTTTCCTTTTCCTAACTCCTAAGTTTAGCATGTGATAGGAATGATTAATTGGCGACGAGGATGGGCTGTTATCAATGTTTGAAAACAGCACATAGGTTTCTCATCATATATTACACAGTCGCAAAGTTATGCTCACCACCAAACCGCAAAATAATGAAATCACAGAACTATATATTTATCTATTTCTTAGCCGTATCTATAGTCTCTCTGCGTTAAGAAAATAGTGCCACACCAAGGCCGACCACGAAGTTAAAGTTCATATTATTGTTTACTTATTGTAAAATTCTTCTTTTTGAGAAAAGAGCAACTGCAGAGTTTCTTGCCGCTCTTCTCAGTAGAATCAGTTTTCCGAACCAGTGGTCTTGACGTATCATCAGTCGTCAGTGACAAATTGTCCTACCTACGTGAAATAAATAAATCATATAACACGAAAGCGGAAATGTTTTGATTCTTTGCAACTTGATTGGTCGGGGGGGCGTGGCTTAGCTTGCTAACAGTGATGAGTCACTATTATTAACGAGGACACAATATAGTTACAGGTTTTACAGTAAAGCTTGAGCAAGTCACTCGCAGGCATCTTTTCTTTTAATCAACTACAAGTTAGCCTTGACTGCAATCTCACCTGATGGTAAGTGATGATGCAGTCTAAGATGGTAGCGGGCTAACCTGTTAGGGGTATGACAGTTATATTAAACCCATACCCCTAATCGGTTTCTATACAGCATCGTTACGGAAGGCTTAATCGCTTGGCTGCACGTCTTTGCCGGTAGGGTGGTAACTAGCCACGGCCGAAGCCTCGCACCAGGCCAGATCAGGGAAAATTTAAAAATTATAAATTCCCAAATTGACCCTGCCGGGGATCGAACAGGACCTCCGCACGTTAAGACAACATCGCTCAACACTGCGCCAGGGAGGTCTTCAAAGTCACCATCTGGAAGTGTGTTTGATCGTGGCCTAGTTCCGCTATTTTTGATATGTATTCAAGAATAGTTTAGAAACTTCCCTAGTGTGAAAAACACTATAATAACTTCAAATTACAAAACAATCAATGTTGTTGCTGTTTCCACTTCACCAGTTATCTATCAACAGTACATACCAGGCGTATGGTGTTCTTGAGCTGTTGGCAGCCCTTGATGAGTTCCCGCTCGTGGTCCTGGAAGGAGAGCCTCCAGAGCCGGTTCTTGTGCGCCTCGTCGGCCACCGCCTTGTTGGGCTTTGGCACCACCAGCCACTCCTTGATCGGGCTACCCTCCACCATTCTGGAATTATTTTCCAACATCATCTTCACACACTTTCAAGAACTAAGCTAACTAACTAACCAAGCGCTGGTCAGTTCAAAGTTGCAAAGCTTGGAACATCGACGCAAAGTTGCCTGTCTGTCGGTATTCTACAGGATATATTTCGGAGAGTATACTCAAGAACTTTTCGATCTGGTTCCTCCGTCACCTTTTTATTATCGAACCGCAAGGCATCGACACGGTCTGCACCCTTACGCAGTCGAAATTCCGCGGGCTCTTACGAAGCGATTTGCTTCCTCGTTTCCAATTCGAACCGCTAGGATATGGAATGCCCTTCCGGCATCCGTTTTCCCCTCCTCCTTTAATATAGGTACCTTCAAATTTAACCTACCTTGAATAGGAATCTTCTAGGCAAGCGCGCTCCACCTTAGGCTGCACCACCACTTGCTAGCAAGTCTGATTGCAGCCAAGCGCTAGCCTATAGTATATTAAAAAAAAAAAACTAAGAAGAACTCTCAGGCATGCAGGTTTCCTCACGATGTTCAAGTGATATTAAATTAAGACACACAAACTCCAAAAAGTTAAACATGTGTGACTGTGGATCGAGCCCCCGACCACCCAGATATCAAGCTGGGTATGTAAACTAGGGATGTTGCGTATGCCGATTTTTTCACATCCGCGGATGTGAATGCGGATGCGGATTATTGAAGGCTCACATCCGCGGATGTGAATGCGGATGCGGGTTATTGAAGGCTCACATCCGCGGATGTGAATGCGGATGCGGGTTATTGAAGGCTCACATCCGCGGATGTGAATGCGGATGCGGATTTATGAAGGCTCACATCCGCGGATGTGAATGCGGATGCGGATTTATGAAGGCTCACATCCGCGGATGTGAATGCGGATGCGGATTTATGAAGGCTCACATCCGCGGATGCGGATGTTTAAGATCTTTTATAAATATAGTAAATGAATGAAGACATAAAATGATAAAGTAATTATTAACATTTTTATTAATGAAAATTAATAATCTATCAATAACGGGAACCTCGCTGGAAAAATAAAGAATCCATACTAATATTATAAATGCGAAAGTGTGTCCAAATCTTCCAAATCACTCTCAACGTACGTTTCACTCCGAAACCGGAGCATCCTCAGGAGATGTTAACTCGACAATGCACGATTGTAAAGTGTCGATCGTGTCGAAAGTTCCGGCTTTTATACCTTTTTGGCATGACTTTTTGGATGAGGGGGGGGAGGATTTGTGTGGTGTGGTGCTGTGCCGGTGCGAATTGCTGGGTGGTGGGTGTTCGCATGCTATTGGTGAAGGACACGCACTGTACCACATAGATTTGTCTACTGTGGCGGATTATAGCGAATTAAACTTCTCGTTCATTCATCATCATGGACTTCCGCAAAGTAACGCCTGCTTCGATTCAATAAGTATGTCGCTTTTTCGTTTTGTTTTTCCTTTCAACGAATTTTCAAAACATAACGATTCTAAAGAAGTTTCACTCCAAAAAATTAACTGCACAAGTGTAGGCACAGCCTTAGTGTGAGATCTATAGAGCGAACTTTGAATTTGCTTAGACTTAAGACAATATGGTTAAAACGAGACAGGTTTACGTTACTAACATAAGTCCATCTCGTTTTAACTCTATGTAAAGTCTGAGCACAGAGTACTATACTGATGTTCATTAAAAAAGAAATAATTTATTTTCTTTATAATATTTGTCTAATTTAAGTGTTTGTTGTTCAATTTCAGGATATAACTGAAATTATACATTATATAACTATATAATATTTTTATTTTTTCCTTAAATTGTTGACATGCATCAGGTGACAACCCTAGCATAATAGATAGGTATACATTTTCGACTTTGATATGAAGCTTCCCCTCTGATCGGATATATTATACTTGTGTGGTCTGAGCAAAGTCAATGTACGCTCTATAGATCTCAGCCTTAGAAATACCTGTATCCTTTCGGCCAGCGCGGCAGCATGAACCGTATAACAGGCACAAGGTCCACATCCAGCAGAAAGTGTTCGTCCCCATCCACATTACGAATGTTCAGGGTATACGCCGGACCAGACATCTTGTACTTCATGAGGTAAGTCACTCCGTTGACCGTCACTTGCCCATTGAGTTCGTTCAGCGTCTTGTGTACAATACTGTGAAGCCAGTGCCGGAACTTGTTCTGAAGGAAGTACTTGTCAGTATCGCGCCAGTCTCGAGTCACTTTGTGGTGACTTTCCCATTCCTATGAAAAAACAAGTGAACAAAGTTTAAAAAATTAAAAACACACTGTCCTGCCATATTGAACTTTTTCCAAGAAAAATTAGTGTGCGGACACGAAATGAGCAGTAGCGGGGCGACGGCGGTAGCGGGGCGATGCGATTAGTCGGAGAGCTGGCTATGAATTTCGGGAACAATTTGAAAGAGTCTGGTAATACTTTATAACCGACAAACACGTCTGGGATTTATTTTTTCGTATTCTATAAGTATAAAATTTAAAGATAAAAAAATCAAGTTGCCATAAAAACGTTTTTTCGGTTTTTTTTTGCAAATGCTATATGCTGCGCAGTAGCGATAACCGCAAACGCTCTACTAGACTGGCAGAACTGGATTCGCCAATGAACGAAATTATATTTTCCACAATTTCAGCTTGCCTAAAGGACCTTCCCGAAATTCGTCGCCAGCTCTTGGACCCCATCGCCCCGCTGTCGCCGTTGCTCGGCCGTCGCTAGTTTCGTGTCCACCTAGCCAGTGTCACTCAGGAGAAATAATGTCACAAAATAATATTAAATAATGTCCAAAAAGTATGATGTCATTGTTGTTAATAATAATTCTATGTTAATAATTGTTATGGAATGTCATTGGAACGCCCATTTTTGGGCATAGGCCTCCTCCATCCTTTTCCATCCGGTCCTATCCCTCGGCAGCCTGGTGCAGGTATTCCCCGCCGCCTCAGTTATGTCGTCGTTCCAGCGACGCCGCGGATGGAAACTATAGCTATTTTTAATTAACATTATAATGTGATATTATTTTTATTTTAGCAGCGAACTTGACAAGTTGATTATTTTTTCTTGTGGTTTCCGCCCAATACATGTGACATTCACATTAAATAATTGATAAAAAATAAGTAATAAAAAAGTTTGAGAATATTGAAGCCTAAAATAATAAGCCTCAAGTAAGTTTCAAAAACATTCAAGCAAAGCGATCAAAAAATTTTCAATTTCATTCAATAAGATTCTCTTACTAGTGCATTTTTCGCCAGACTGGCGCCGCAGCTTCTGGTCTGTTTGGCTCTATATCCATACTAATATTATAAATGCAAAAGTGTGTCTGTCTGCTACAATTTCACGGCCCATCTGGTCAACCGATTTTGATGAAATTTGGTACAGGGGTAGATTGTATCCCGGGGAAGGACATAGGCTACTTTTTATCCTAAAAAATTACAGAGTTTCAACTCGTTTTAAAGATTGATCATTTTCATGGATCGTAACATAACAGGTGATTGCGATCCATGTAATTCATATTAGTATTCATTGTGATTTTTTTCACATCATTTATTATAATATGTGACCATGAAATGTATGTTAGAAATATATCTTACTAAATGTTGTTTGGAAGTTTGTTTACTCCTTCAAGCCACAATAACTAAATCGATTTGGCTGAAACTTGATATGGAGATAGCTTATAACTTGGATTAAAACAGGCTTTACAAATTAAGTTCCACTTGTACTCTCAAGACGTATTTTGCCATTAATTCAATTAAGTACCTTCTGTTTATCCAAGTTGTCGAAAGCTTTGATAATTTTCAGTTTGACGAAGCCAGGCTGGTCGTTCTCTATGATGATTCCATTCTCTCCATCATCGTAGTTGATCGGCAGTCGGATAACAATATCCATATCAAACTCGTCCAGCTTGCTTACTTTGATGCCATCGTACACACTGCCTGCATACAACACCTGTTTAAAACAAGAGTAAGAAAAATACTACATATATGCACTTCCACAGTAGTTGAGGTAGCAAACTGCAAACTAGACATTAGAGTTGAATTGATAATTCTGCCAGTTTCTTCCGTCACATACTTACCTTTTATTCACCCCCATTCTTATTCTTAGTAGACATAGTTTTGACTTTAGATCTTGACTTAATTATAGAAGTAAGACAATGGGGCTGATTCTGTAGTGCACAATCTCTAAACCAAACTAAAATGGCAGCTTTAAATCTAGTTCTGTCCCTTTCCGTAGGGAGTATTATGAAAGGGTTAGCAATATTTGTAATGCTCTAATTTTAGTTTAGTTTAGATTGTGCACTACAGAATCAGCCCCAATAACAACACTATATTTTAGACCCCTCCGTCAAAGATAGGAAAGAACATGATAAATCTATCACTGGTTCACAACTCTGTCTTTCTGTATTACCTTTTTACTGCCTATTTGTTAAAGCTGATTTTGAAGATATATTGTTAACATATAGCTTGAATCTTGGGCATGGACATAGCTTATATAAGTACTTATATCCTCGAAAATCGAAGAGTTCCCATCGGGGCTCAGCTTTAGTATATTCGCCGTGGAGTTGGGACGTTCACATTTTTTTTTACAGAAAGACCTTGATGTGGTAAGCCTTGCACTAAAATATTTTATGTCGGAAACTAAGTATTTTACGTCAGAAACTACCTAATACTTTTCGAGAAATAATTTTTTGAAAATTCAGGACCAGAGCGGTTTAATACTTAAGTGTCAAAAGTTTAGGTTAGGTTAAGTTAGAACATGAATATCCAGGTTAGGTTCTTATGGGGTTAACATACCGAACTTAAGTAAAATAACATTGTGAAAGCAAACATGTATGTGTATTTTTCATGAGAACCTAACCTCAAAATTAAAAAAAATATCTCGAAAACTACTAGGTTCCGACAAGTTTGGCTTGGAGGGGGAGTAGACCCCCTTTGTTGTTGTTTCACTTACTTGTTTCACTTACCCCCGAAATGGGGTAAGTGAAACTATGATCAGAACTTGGTAAATATAAGGCCTATAGAACTATTTCAACAACTAAAATGGCATCTTTAATTGCCTCAATCGATTACGAGTCTCAGTGAATGGTTATATGGTCTAATTTCTTAAATAAATGGAAAAAACTGAAAATGGGGTAAGTGAAACATATTCGCCAAGTCAGGGGTAGTAAAACCAAAACAAAAGTTGAGTACGTTCTAAATTTTTATTAATTTTTTAGTTCAATAAAATAGCTAACACCATGTTTACAATTTTTTTACGTCTTCTTCTATTCTTGCTTTCACCAATAAACTTATTTTGCGAATCTAATATTACCTATGCGTGTAGACGTAAAAATAACAACAAATTATTGTCCTAAGTTAAAAATATATACTTATATTATTCAGTCAATTTAAGCCTGACTTAAGAGGTTTTACATCTTAAAAAATTTCAACTTTCAACTTACATTAAAGCCCAAAACACACAGGGAGCGGGCGCGGGTCGGGCGCGGGCCGGGTCGGGTGTCAGGCGGGTTGAATTCCTGGTTTTATTTGGACGTCATCACACAAAACGCGGGCGCGAGTCGGGCGCGTGGCGGGTGACGCTGTGTGATGTCGTCCATTTAAATACAAGGAATTCAACCCGCCTGACACCCGACCCGGCCCGCGCCCGCTCCCTGTGTGTTTTGCCCTTAAATAATATTTATTATTCTAAATTTGATAGCTCAGTCAGTCAGTCAGTCACCTTTTCCTTTTATATATTTAATATATTAATACTTTTATAGCTAGTAGCTCCCTCAAATGTAATCAAAATAATTATGGGAATAAAATTAAAGAATATAACTACTATGTAAACTTACTTAAATACATATCAAAAATTTTCGGAACCGGCAGGCATTTTTTATATGTATTTAAGTAAGTTTTGAAACTTTCCTCGTGTGTGAAGCACTGTAGTAAAATAATAAAATAACTACTATGTCTTACTCCTAATAAAAAACATTCTATATAACGAATATGTGTGATAAGTTTCATCAAAATCAGTCCAGTTGTTTTTGAATGACGCTTGAACAAACAGACTAACAATAGTTTTATAATTTCTAATAATTAATAAGCAAGATGACCTATAATGAATTTAATACATAGTAGTTTTTTTTAAATAAGATATAATTAAAAGAAGGTTGGTAATCTCTGAAATGAGGGAAGTGAAACATGTTTCTTTTTACCCCGCTCATCTCTGTTTCACTTTCCCACTCGGAACTTTTAGTGACTATAATCTTTACCATGTCTTAAAATAATAAACTGAACTGTTTTAGACAGAAAAAACAATTGGAACATCAAATCTACACATTATTCTAAGTACTTACCGCAAAACACTGTAGAAAACTTTATGAATTCTAAAACAAGCAATAAATAAAAGCACGTCTAACTCATGTTTTGAGTTTTGAAAAATGAAAATTTTCTTTCTTAAATATAACCTTGTAGAACTATCGCAGCGACATCTATGTTAAAAAATTTATACCAGTTCGTCAATACTGTTTGTACTGTTGAGAGCAAATATCGTTAAACTGCATAGTTTGTTAGTTATGGCTTTGTGTTTCTCTTACCCCACCGTTTCTCTTACTCCCCTTGACCTTACATATTTTTTTACAAAGTATGTAAAAAATAATCACAGCCTTCGTGCTATGGAGGCCCCCGAGCGATGCACCGGCCGGCCTCTATGTTGTACAAAAGAAAGATATTCTGCTAACCTGCGAGGCGTATTTGCCGAAGTAATTGCACTGTTCACCCATCTTCTGCTTGAATTGTTCGAACACACTTTTGAACACCTCCTGCGATCTTTTACAATCGTCATCTTTTAGCGCAATGAATTGTTTCAATATCTCACTCAGGAAGACGTCCAGATTCTTCTTTTTTGCTGACATGATTTACCTACTGCTGCTGCAAGGAAAGAGAACAAATTAAATTTCTAACTCAAAAATACTATTAAAATATTAAACTTTTTGATCTCACAGTACGAGTGATCACTGAATGATACGACTCTATATCAAGGAACATATCTCTATATTAGATTTATCATTAAAGTTTATACTATTATAGTATAATTATTATTCATAGTATTATTTACAAATTACAACTGATTACAATTAGTAATTACCAAATTGTTCTGTCACTATGTCAGCTCATTTACTTTTTGCCACCGACCAGAAACCATCCAGAAACAGAAGCTTTTTGCAATGAGATTCACAGATCTGAGATGGAGATCACCATGGACTTAATATATAATAATGGAGATCACTCATAGTATAAACTAGATGAGATAGTAGGTAGCTAGGTCACAGAACACATTTAATACGAGGTAAGTCCCTGCCATGGACCTTTTGTTTCTGGTCGGTGTAGTTACTAGTTGGCCCTCCCCTTTACACACTGTAGTCTATGGTTGGCCCGTTGGCCACTGTAGCCCCCTACCTACCGGGGTCTTCCCGGGGGCCGGGACCCACACAATCAAACGCACACAAAAACTTTACACACATATAATACAAAAACATGCACATATAATATTAAGATGGTTTAAAAATACCAAGTAGGTACAATTTTTTCTGACTACATAATTTTTTCCAAAAATAATATAAAAACAGCTGTCTGCTAAATTCACATTCATCAAGCGCGCGAAGTTAATTTAGTTGATAACTATGTTTTCTTTCTTAATTTTTCTTTCCGTGTGGTATGAACCTTTGTTAAATTCGGTAAAGTCTAGTCGTTCCCAAGAGTTTTCAGTTTTCAAGCTATGGTGTGACCGTGTGACCAAGGGAAACAGGGATTTATTTTCCCTCTATTGCTCTTGCTCCCTGTCTCCCAAAGAGTATCCAAGAGACGAAACTTTCAGTTCGTCTATGGTTTGAACCCAGAGCTCAGAGTATAAGAGATTATAAAAAAACATAAAATAATCGTCTATGTTTGGGGCTTTCCGGCCCTTGCCACAAAAAAGTGCGTGTGCGACATAACTATCTAATCTTGGTCCAAGAGCTGGCGACAAATTTCGGGAAGGTCCTTTTGGCAAGCTGAAATTGTGAAAAAATATAGGTAATTTTGTCAATTGGCGTATCCAGTCCTGCCAGTCTCGTAGAGCGTTTGCGGTTATTTCGTATGTCGTACTCATTTGAAAACTTTATTTACGTCTGGGAATTGTTTAAAACCGATTCTCCTCGATTTGCAGGTAAGAAATCACGTGATTAAAATTTCAGATTGCCAAAAGTATATTTTATGTAAATTTTAATAAATATTTTTGAAGAGGTCTGGTAATACTTTATAACCGACAAAAGCGTACGGGATTTTTTTTTCGAATTCTACAAGTACAAAAATTAAAATAAGTAAATTGAAATTAAAAAACACAAAGTTGCCAAAAAAATTTTTTTTTGGTTCAATTTAGCAAAATGTTGTTTGCAAATGCTGCGCAGTACCGAAATAACCGCAAACGCTCTACCAGACTGGCAGGACTGGATTCGCCAATTATTGACGAAATTATATTTTTGCACAATTTCAGCTTGCCAAAAGGACCTTCCCGAAATTCGTCGCCAGCTCTCCGTCTATCTGTAGCTTGTAGTATATATACATACATATTAATATTTGTATTTTGTATCACTATTCACTCTACGTGCTCTACACTCTACAGTGTACTCGCTGATAACACACTCGCTGTCGCTTTGTAAATTGCAAGATTGAAACCGTCGCACTTTGTACATTATTAGTTTTGTGTATTTTCTTTTTGCTCAAACTTGGAAATGGAAAGGTAAGTTATTTGCCCTATTTTCATAGAAATGAAGCTCCGTATAATAATTACTCAAAGGCTCCGTCAAACTTACTGACCCGGCGGCCAAACTTGGGACAAATTTTTATGTACTTACTTAATGTTTTTTATATATACCTACCTAGCCTGTTAAGGCCCGCGTCCACTAGGCTCGCCGAGCCGAGTCGAATCGAATCGCAGAAAGTCGCCTCCTATATATTTACTATGTAACTGCGTCCATTAGCGACGAGCCGCGGCGCGCCGAATCGAATCGACCGCGCGAATTGCTCGACAGGCGAATTTCTTCGCCGATGCGATTCGATTCGACTCGGCGCGCCTCAGTCGACGCGGAGAAGCGGATGCGCGCCAACGTATTTTTTGGTTTCGATTCCATAAATCTTTTTATTTAAAATGAATGAAGAATTATTAATATCACTGGTCCAACAATATACAAGTAAAGTCCAAGTAAGTCTAGCAAAACTTGAAATTTTTCATAGGATAAACGAAAATATTGAAAAAATTTAACAGGATCCCTCTTCAAATCTGGATATAAATGATGAAATTCGCCATAGTTATTTCTTTTCATATTAATAATATTTGGGAGCACGCCGCGCCGTTCCTTTTTCTATTTTCCTCTTCTTCATCAAAAAGTATTTGAAATAAAAACATCTCTTCATACGAGCTGTCCATGACGCAAAATACGACCTAATTTGATGAAAAGTTGCGATGAATGAACAATTCGATTCGATTCTTCAGAGATGGACGCACTAGGAATAAATGCGACTCGCTTCGATTCGACGCGTTTCTGCTGTAGTCGACGCCAGGCTTTAGTGTTTAGTTTTGGTTTTTATTTTTAACCGACTTACAAAATGCAAAAAAAGGAGGAGTTTCTCAATTCGGCGCGTATCTTTTTTTTGTGAAGTGAAAACTTTAGCCGCGTTGAGCACTTTTTGGTAGGGGAACTACACTAATATAATATCGCTAACCAGTCACCAGTCACCTGTATTATTATTACATTGTCTCCTCTTGCTATATTTACTCTATGCTCGCGACAGTAGGTATCTGTAAAGCCTGGCGTCGACTACAGCAGAAACGCGTCGAATCGAAGCGAGTCGCATTTATTCCTAGTGCGTCCATCTCTGAAGAATCGAATCGAATTGTTCATTCATCGCAACTTTTCATCAAATTAGGTCGTATTTTGCGTCATGGACAGCTCGTATGAAGAGATGTTTTTATTTCAAATACTTTTTGATGAAGAAGAGGAAAATAGAAAAAGGAACGGCGCGGCGTGCTCCCAAATATTATTAATATGAAAAGAAATAACTATGGCGAATTTCATCATTTATATCCAGATTTGAAGAGGGATCCTGTTAAATTTTTTCAATATTTTCGTTTATCCTATGAAAAATTTCAAGTTTTGCTAGACTTACTTGGACTTTACTTGTATATTGTTGGACCAGTGATATTAATAATTCTTCATTCATTTTAAATAAAAAGATTTATGGAATCGAAACCAAAAAATACGTTGGCGCGCATCCGCTTCTCCGCGTCGACTGAGGCGCGCCGAGTCGAATCGAATCGCATCGGCGAAGAAATTCGCCTGTCGAGCAATTCGCGCGGTCGATTCGATTCGGCGCGCCGCGGCTCGTCGCTAATGGACGCAGTTACATAGTAAATATATAGGAGGCGACTTTCTGCGATTCGATTCGACTCGGCTCGGCGAGCCTAGTGGACGCGGGCCTTAACAATAGCGCGCTATGATATTCCGCTACGTGTTATATTAACCACCTCTAGATTTAGTTTTCACTTCTATCGGCAGTCCCTATGACTGCCAGTTTTTTTGGAGTGAAAACTTCTTTAGCCGCGTTGATTACTCTTTGGTAGGGGGAAAACTTATGGATTCGCGTCACCGACATGCTCGCGTTGCGAAGACAAAAGGTCTTAACTCATAAATATATATACTAAATTCGTAGGTAATTAACTTAAATGCTAAGTTTTAAGGTTTATAATAAATTGACGTTCTTACTTCTTGATATTTGACAATGTAATGCCAAGCGTTGCGTCTAGTTCCAAAATAGAGTAAAGGTACCAATTTGGCAACGTAGGTATGACGTACCTTATTGTGCCGTACATTAGTGCCGTGTTTAATATCTTTACAAGTAAAATTGAATGGATCTAGTTTTCACTTCTATCGGCAGTCTCCATGATTGCCAATTTTATTTAAAGTGAAAACTTCTTTAGTCGCGTTGAGCACTTTTTGGTAGTATAATTTTTTGAAACCACTGTTGTTTTATACTTACAATAAAAAACACAACTCCCCCCCCCCCTCCGGTGGTGGTTGTAAATCCTCTATAACAGGTTCTGAAACAGTTAGCTAATTGCCAACATTAAAACACCCAATGTCCTAATAACCATTACATCATCCAAACGGGTGATGTAATGTTGTACTCAATTTCATTACAACACCCCTTTTTTCTTTTTTTCGATCCCCTCTGCGCAAAGGGTTTACTCAACAGACAGCCACATCTGCTCGATGCGTGGTATCTGTATGAATTACAAAAAAAGAACATCTGTACGAATTTCAAAAAAAGAACATTGTCATACACGCGCGTTTCACTACCAGAACGCCGCGCGCTGTATAAAAAAGTAGGTTATTAGAATTTTCCCCGCCATTTTTCTTCGTTTTTTTTTATTGTTTTGTTAACAAAAAAAAATTTAAAAAAAAAAAACAAATTAAAAAAAAAAAAAATTTAAAAAAAAAAATTTAAAAAAAAATTAGCGATTCAAGTTTTGAGTTTTGATGATATTAGGTTTCTAGGACTGGATGTTTTAATGTTAGCAGTAAGCTAACTATTTCAGAATCTGTTAAAGAGGATTCATATTATGAGTGCAGATAAAGTCTTGTATGCAACAGTTGATAATTAGGTATTAAAACACTCATATGATACTATTATCACACTCCGCTACGCGTCGTGTGATAAACCCACATTCGTGTTTTAATACCCCTTATTACACAACTGTTGCATAAATAACTATTATAACTTTTTAAGCCATATTCGGTGGGAGGCCATCGGTTTACATATTATATTTAGTTATAGTAATTACGTTTAGTAATTCAGAAGTTATAGGGCTCTGACAGACAGACGGACGGACGGACGGACGGACGGACAAGTGCCAATTCACTCAAGTAGACTCAGAGACCTTCGCTTCGCTCGGTCAATGATAGGAGTCATAGTTTACAAGCTATGGTGCGTTAAAGTTGACTAAAAATCGCAGCTCAGGAAAATAAGCCCTAAATTAGTTCAAAAACACGCTTGGAATCTTTAAAACAAACCAATTGAGCCCTTAATCGAGGGGTTTCATTGAAGAGTTCCCCTATCCACCTCCTGGTTCCATCATCAGATCAGCTCGATGCTGGAGCTGGTTGCTGACTTTGTAGTATGTAATATGTATGGGCGAAAAAAGTTGCTTTTTTTCCAGTCCCAGTTTTCTAGACTCAACACATTTCCTCGCCATTGTTGCACTTGCAGTCATTTTAGCATAAAAAACCGGCCAAGTGCGAGTCGGACTCGCGCACTTAGGGTTCCGTAAGTTCCGTAAGCGTAGCAGACAGACAGACAGACAGGCACACTTTCACATTTATAATATTAAGTATGGATAATGACGTGACGACACGTCATATTATATGTATTTTAAGCGATAGCTTCATTGTTGTTTCTAGTGCGATATCTCGATCGGAAGTGCCTTCAAGGCCGGTCGTCAGTAACCTGAACTCGTTGCTGGCCGACATCCACGTGCGATACATCGCGCTGAAGAGGGAGGACTTTCAGCTATACTACAGGGTGTTCGACGAGGTGTTCCGACAGTTGCATGGACACATGAAGGCCGTGGACGCATACTACAATCGTTATGTTAGCAATGTAAGTGGCTAGGTATATTAAGTACAGCCATTCGAATGATACTCTTTGCTATAGAATTAGCATTATCAAATAATCAAATAAATATTATAAATGCGAAAGTTTGGATGGATGTATGGATGTATGGATGTTTGTTACTCAATCACGCCGCGCCCCAACGATTGAACGGATCTGGATGAAATTTGGCACCGAGATAGATTATAGTCTGGAATAACACATAGGCTACTTTTTATCCCGGAAAATTAAAGAGTTCCCGCGGGAACCGAAAAACCTCGATCCACGCGGACGAAGTCGCGGGAATCAGCTAGTAAATATTATAAATGCGAAAGTTTGAATGGATGTATGGACGTGCGGATGTATGGATGTATGGATGTTATCATGTTTGTTACTCAATCACGCCCCAACGGCTGAACGGATCTGGATGAAATTTGGCACAGAGATAGATTATAGTCTGGAATAACACATAGGCTACTTTTTACCCCGGAAAATTAAGGAGTTCCCGCGGGAACCGAAAAACCTCGATCCACGCGGACGAAGTCGCGGGAATCAGCTAGTAAATATTATAAATGCGAAAGTTTGGATGGATGTATGGACGTGTGGATGTATGGATGTATGGATGTTATCATGTTTGTTACTCAATCACGCCCCAACGGCTGAACGGATCTGGATGAAATTTGGCACAGAGATAGATTATAGTCTGGAATAACACATAGGCTACTTTTTACCCCGGAAAATTAAGGAGTTCCCGCGGGAACTGAAAAACCTCGATCCACGCGGACGAAGTCGCGGGCATTAGCTAGTCAGATATAACTGCCTCGTTGGTCTAGTGGTTATCGTGTTCTGAGTGACTGCTCGGAGTGACTGCGGCCGACCGACGAGGTCCCGGGTTGGGCCATAATATTAAGTAGGTAGGTAGTACCCACGTAGTACCTATTGGGCTTCTCCGACTAGAAATTCTCAGTACTAGCCCGGAGTTCGCGGTGTTTCAACCCCGTGCCTCGGAGAGCACGTTAAGCTGTCGGTCCCGGTTTTTATCACTTACGTCTTACATGATAATATTATGTAGGTACATGTTAGTTGTTAAAGCCCGCCAACCCGCATTGGAGCAGCGTGGTGGGTCTAAGCTCTAATTCCCTCTCTCCTATGAGAGTGCCCAGCAGTGAGAATTTAATGGGCTGTAGTGGTGGTGGTGGCTATAGAATTATTTCATAGCGCCTATTGCTGGGTGTCTTGCCCGATCATAAATGAAAAAAACATTTTTTCTATACTTACCTGAATCTATTATGAAACCAATTCTGTATAGACACGGTGGAAAGAGGCAGACATCGATGTACCTAATATATAAATAAACCGGCCAAGTGCGAGTCGGACTCGCGCACCGAGGGTTCCGTACAAACCTGTAGTAAGTTTTACGATTTATGACGTATTAAAAACAAGACGAAATGAACCGCAAAATTAACTTTGTTTGTAGAGGTTTATTGTTAATATCAAAAAAACTATGCTAGTAAGAGCGTTGGTTTTATTTTTCCTGTAAAATATACATAAGCTTCTATTGATCAAAATTATTTCAGATTTTTCAATTGGTAAACTTCGGAGATAAGGGGGGGGGAACGGTATTTTTTTCGACATTTTGCCCGATAAATCTAAAACTATTATGCATAAAAATAAATAAAAATCTGTTTTAGAATGTAGAAGTACTTACTCGTATATCCCTTTCATATGATATCCCACTCAGTATAGTTATCATAGTTTGAAATTTCAAACCCCCGATTTTCCCCCTTTTTTAATTAAACTAAAAATAATTTTCGATTTTTTTTTATTTTAATGATGTTAGGCCACTATTATACACAATATTCCAAATTTCATGTCGATAGCTTTAATAGTTACTGAAATAATCGACTGTGACAGACGGACGGACGGACGGAGAAAGGGTTCCATTTTTACCATTCTGGTACGGAACCCTAAAAAAGAGTCAAGCAAGCACTTCACAGGCACAATAGGTACCTACATCCCGTGGGAAGTACTTTGAAAAGATCGCGATCCGTTCTCTGGTCAGACCATTGAAAAACTTTATAATATTTTCCAGGTGCAATTTGCCGGCAGTCACTATGACCGTCTCCGCATCAATAAGCCGGACGAATTCGACATGGACATCGTGATCGATGTGCCGGTCAGCATGGACCGGACGGATGGTATTGCCATAGAAAATAACCTTCCCGAATATTTGAGGCTTCGCGCCGGATATCAGTACCAGAACCTACCGAACCGCGAGGACTATCATATTAATAGAACAGCTCACGAGTGGCTGGATAAAAAGAACTTTATCCTCGGTTCTAAATTTATAGATTGGTTCAAAGACGTCGGCAACCAAGGCCTCAATAAATTTCAGAAGTTGAACGGTAGACCGGTTTGCTACGTGGACGGTGAGGCGTACACGATGACCACGTCTTCCAGTGGGCCAGCGTGGACGATACACGTTGAAGCCGATGGCTTTAAGTTGGATTTCGATCTGGTGCCGGCGCTCAAGTTTCCTGAAAGCAGATGGCTGGGGAGGAGATATCGAAAGATTCCGGCGGAATGTCGCAGAGGGCACTGGTTAGCGGTGCCGAAGCCAAATCCTGAGACCAAGTACCGGGTTCACAAGGATGCGTCTGACGAGGCGCGCTCGTGGCGGGTGGCTGTGCAGGACCAGGAGAAGCAGCTGCTCAATGACACGCATCAGCTGCGACAGATCATTCGACTGGTGAGTAACTGAGTGTTCTCATATAGTTTCTCCGTTGGGAAAAAATTAATAAACCGGTCAAGTGCGAGTCAGACTCGTGCATAAAGGGTTCCGTTCCACCACACAATATAAATTCTTTTAAATAACAAGATGTCACAACATATCAGCTGTGACATAACTGACTTACATATTATGGCGCTAAACTGGTAGCACCTAACAAAACCCATTTATTGCTTTTACACATAGAATAATGAAGGGCAGTCGTAATTCCTTCCTCCATGCTTTTACAGTCAAGGTTACGTCGACAATTTTTATAATCCCCTCTGTGGCTCTTCCACCTCACGTGACATTGGCGAAGTGCATTGTGCTGGTTTGGCACTAAGAAAAGCCATTAGCCAAAAGAAGAAGAAGACAAACATACTCTTTGAGACAAACAATTCAACACCCTATGAGTATGGAACCCTAAACATTGAGGTATTATGTACCTACTAATGACCGTAAAAAACGATTTTCGGTTTTTTTCCTATTTTTGAGCTATGCTATGAGACCTTGCTTCTTGCCAAATTTCATGATTCTAGGTAGGTATATATTCTGAGGCGTGAACTTAGCTTGATTTTTTTACTGCTCCAAGGGACCTTAAACCTAACTATTTGATATTAACTTCAACTCGATACCTCTACGTCCACACGATCCCGAGAAAAAGGTGGTTGACAGAAGTTGTCGACAAAATAAAACCAAAAACGCCATCATATAATCCTAAAATATGGAAAAAAATTATCGCGGGCATCAGCTAGTAGACACTAGCTGATGCCCGCGACTTCGTTTGCGTGGATTGAGGTTTTATGGTTCCCGCGGGATCTCTTCAATTTTCCGGGATTAAAAGTAGCCTTTGTGTTATTCCAGACTATAAAATCTATCTCAGTGCCAAATTTAATCCAGATCCGTACCTACTGCCGTTCTGGCGTGAAAGAGTAACAAACATCCATGCATACGAGACATCCACCATCCACCATAACATACAAACATAAAATATTAAGTAAGGATTATAAATTTTTACATAGGTTTCTTATTTATAATATTATGTTTTTCGTCAATGAAAATGGGCCGTTACAGATGGTTACAGTTTAAATTATAATAATTTTAGGTAAACATTGTGATTGAAAGTGTTAATTCGGTTGGATTATAATAACATAAAAATTATTCTTTCCAGCTCAAAAAGTTTCGAGACGCTCAAGACATGGACAAGCTAGCCAGTTATTACATAAAAACGCTCTTTTTCTGGGAAATTGGTGACTCAGTAAATAAAAAGAAATTGGTGAAAAGAATTGATTTTTGGCAACATAATGACATAGCCACGTTACTCAAACATATGCTGCAGAAATTCTACCAAGCTTTAAATAACAAGAACATTCCATACTTTTGGAATAGAAGAAAAAACTACATTAAGCATTGGGACACTTCTACGTTAAATGAGTACAAGAGTAAAATTAATGACTTTATGAATGTGCTCAAGAATCCTTCTGATTATAAATTGGTCGCAAAATATCTCTTAACTGAAAAAGAATATCAAGAATACAGACAATTCTTATAAAATGTGGTCCAACTCGTAGCGGAGTGAAAAATAACACAAAAAACCACATCTCTACATCTAGTTTACTCTACATCTAGTTGTAATATGTTATAGCATGTTAAGCATATTATTTGTACGCCACACTGTGGTAGAATACAAGAAACTTTTATAGTTGTAACATCTTTTGTACCTACTGTATTCACAAAAATAAAGAAATGAAATGAAATGAAATGAAGTTTTTTCCTATATTTATATTATGTTACCCGGTTAATAGGTACCCAGAGTTCAATAGTTATAAATATGCAAGTTGCGTTTAAGTTTTAATTTAAATTTATTAAAATACGAAAATTATGTAAATAATAAAATGAAATGGTTTTTTTCATATCTACTAGCTTCGCTGTCACCGGGTGGGACTTGTGGGACTTTAATGAGAACACATCAAATTATTTAGGTACTTATGTAATTAAATGTAGGTAGGTTTTTTTTAATATTTTTTTTGACCGAGCGAAGCGAAGGTCTCTGAGTCTACTTGGGTGAATTGGCACTTGTCCGTCCGTCTGTCAGAGCCTTATAACTTCTGAATTACTGAACGTAATTACTTCAAATTTAAATATACTATGTAAACCGATGGCCTCCCGCCGAATATGGCATAAAAAGTTATAAAAATCTTTATTTCAGGGGGGCTCTCATAGAAGCGAATGCGAAGTAAAATATTTTTTATAGCATTACATAGGGTTGCGGTATATCATTTTAAAGATAATGAGGAACGGAGTCCAAAAATATTTTTTTTTTAATTTTTCCCCTAAAATTGACGAAATGGGGGGCTTTCAAAGTGGTGATTTTCTGACGTCCAAAGATGACCTCAGAACTCCCAATTTTCTGAAAGGCTGAGCCTGAAACTTGATTAATTATTTGAATTATATCCTGTACTTGAACAACAAATACTAAAATTAGATAAATATTATAAGGAAACGAAATTATTTAATTTTTAATGAGCATACGTATTTTTAACAAACTTCACAATGTTGTCAATAGATGGCGCTCTGTACAAATTTATTCGTTTGTGCTTAAAAAGAAAAGGCTGAGCCTGAAACTTGATCACTTATTTGAATTATATCCTGTACTTGAACAACAAATACTAAAATTAGATAAATATTCTAAGGAAACGAAATTATTTAATTTTAGCTTCACTATTTTTAACAGAACTTCACATAGATGGCGCTCTGTAAGTTTATGGATACCGCGAGGTCTCAGTTCGCGGCGAACCACTAGTTATTTTGTTAAGTACCTACGTTAGTTAGTTGTTAGTTCATAACACGTTCTTATGTACAAATTCCACATAAGTACCTACTGCAAAATTTTACTTCGTTAATCGATAATTAGGTTTATGCTTAGGTTTATAAATAATTAAGCTAGTACATATTTTTTATACAAAAGATAGGTAGGTAAGTAAGTAGTAAGTACCTATTGTGAGTTGACTAAATAAAAATAATGCTTAGGTATAAATAATTACGTTAGTACATATTTTTAGGGTTCCGTAGCCAAATTTGGCAAAAACGGAACCCTTATAGATTCGTGATGTCTGTCTGTCTGTGAGTCCGTCCGTATGTCACAGCCACTTTTTTCCGAAACTATAAGAACTATACTGTTGAAACTTGGTAAGTAGATGTATTCTGTGAACCGCATTAAGATTTTCACACAAAACTAGAAAAAAAACAATAAATTTTGGGGGTCCCCATACTTAGAACTGAAACTCAAAAAATTTTTTTTCACTAAAATAATCAGATAAAACTAAAAAAAATATATGATGTACATTATCATGCAAACTTCCACCGAAAATTAGTTTGAACGAGATCTAGTAAGTAGTTTTTTTTTAATAATTTAAAACTTACTACAGGTTAGTTGAGGACCTGGAGGTATAGTTGAGGACCTGGAGAGTGACATAGGCTACTTTTTATCCCGGAAAATTAAGGAGTTCCCGCGGGAATAAAAAAAACTTAAACCACGCGGACGAAGTCGCGGGCATCAGCTAGTATACCATATTATGTAGGTATCTATACTAGCGACGCTGTCACCGGGTCCAGATAAGTTTGTGGGATTATAAGATTCCTCGTTCATTCTGCTGATACGCCGTTGGTTGTAATATCTTAGGTACTATTACCTATTCAGTGGTTAAAATATAGGTAGGTACAGTAGTAAATAAAAAAGTAGGTAGTAAGTAATTATATTAGTTCAACCTCCTTGCCCGAACTTTGATTGAACCAATCTCCTATAAACATATTCAAAGGAACCACAGAAAGGAACCAATAACCATCAACCAATGTACCTACCGTAGACAGAGCAATGAGGTTAATTATTCTTCTATGGTACCTACATACCATAGATTTTCATACAAATTATGATATATGCACAGAGTTAGTTAGGTTAGTTACCTTTAATAGAAGCGTCAACAAGGCATGCGTCAACTCCAAAGAGTATAATAATAACAGGTCAACTCTACACGCATGTCGCCAAAGTGCGCAGTTTAAACGTTTGTAAATAATTTTATACAAAAATTAAATAATAAATTACTGAAATTAAATTTTTTACTTAATTTCAATTATTTTAAAAATAATTTCTTAATTAAGAAGGAACCATTTAAAGCATCGCATCGAGATGATAGCTAAGGTAAGCCCGGAGTAAGAAGTTGGTTGTGTTTTAGCCCCGTGCTTCGGAGACAACGTAAAGCCGTCGATCCTGCGCCTGATCTCTCTCCGGTTGTTTCTGATTTTTCGTCCCGTCGGGCTATGGAAATAAAAGAACAGAGAGTGCACCTGTGTTCACGCACACCTCGCACTTTAATAATATCTCCCGCATAGATGGCTAATCTCTATGCAGATAGGTCGCCGTGGTCGAAATTCGGTCGAGAGGACATTATTTTTAAGGTACACATAGTTTCTTGCTTTTCCATTTAAATAAAAGTTTAGATTAGGCTTGAGTTGGGTTGATGTGGGTAACTTGACACCTGGGTAAGCATATTATGTTTTGCACTGGCGCTTAATGACGTCACATTGGTGCGCTAGTATTTAAGACCGCTGAGCTGAGGTTGGCGGGGGCATGGCACGGAAGTTCGGTGCTTTTGCCTTTTTATAAACCGGACCGACACTGAAAAGTAGCACTATAAGAACTACTGCTTCTAAAGAAAGAGATGCAGGGTCGCATTGGTATCAATATCGATTATCGACCTCTTTAATTTTGTTGTTAAGGCGTTGGTGTTGTGAAGGTGTAGGTATGAGCAGCCGCGACGACTGGGTGCCGCTGGCGGCGGGCGTGGTGGTGGGCGCGGGGCTTCTGGCGCTCCTGTACAAAATGCTGAGCGGACGAGCGGCGTACAGCACCAAGTCGCACAACTACGGCGCCTCCACCTACACGTGCACCTGCAAGAGAGGCGAGCCGTCCATGGTACGTGACACATACAGCCATGTGTAGACGATAGACTGCGGACCACGGTGATACAAGACGCTGAGCGGATAGCGGACGGGTTATTCCACTTTTCCCCATTGAATGGAACAAAAAATCAAATGGGGTATTGTCAATGGGATTTGTGAACTTGTTTTTCCATAGTTCCCCATTAGGAGCTCTAGGTGAGGGCAATGGGGATTTGTGAACTTGTTTTTCCACAGTTTCCCATTAGGAGTTCTAGGTGAAGTCAATGGGGAATTGTGAACTTTTTTCTCGGGTTATTCCACTTTTCCCCATTGATGGGGTAAAGTGGAATAACCCGAGCGGACAAGCGGCGTTCACGTGGCACCTGCAAGAGAGGCGAGCCGGTGCTACGTGTTACATATTATCTAGACGATATACTACCAAGACGGTAGGAATTTGATTGAAATGCGAAGAGCCCACTCTCAGATGACAGATATCCTTCCACAAACGACTCAACTACTTCCTATTTCTCTTATACTCCATGGTTTACTAAATGATCGATTTCTATCAGATCTGCCGAGCGATCGCGTAACTTCTGCATCAATCATTGATACATCGCAATCACCTCTGATTGGTTAACACTCTTCCACTATTGGACATAATCCATTGACGCAGCAAGAATGCCATAAATTCAGCCAATTAAACAATTGATACTGTAACAATGATTGATGCAGAAGTTACGCGATCGCTCGGCTGATGCATGGCTGATGCCAAATTCGTTCACCCATCCAACTATCGACCAGAGTCAGAAAACGGTAGCAAAGCTCATGGACGTTGATTTAGTGTGTGTTCCGTTATAAGCACTGCGAGCACTGGCAGTGCTCTTTACTGGGGACTTTCAGTGCTCTCAGTGTATTTCGGAACGCACCCTTAATAAGTAGGTACTTTTTTCTGATTTTCAGTGCCGAATTCACGGAAAAAATGTCAGTTAAGAACAGAAAAAGAAGATGCGCCGAATGTCTGAGCTGACATTCTGTCAAAATACTTTGCCTGGGATAAATTATTATTGTTATTTAAATAGTGAAATACATACCTAGACTTCCAATTATGTATGTTTATTAGGTAATTAAAAATGATCTCTACATATTTTCAAAAAATGGAAAAACCAAAACTTTTTCGAAGAAACTTGTTTTTATGTTCAAAATAGGATGTAGTTTTATCTACCTAACAACAATCGAAGCTGAGGGAAATGTGTGACTGGTAAGTCCTACTTTTACTAAACAATCTACTTTTGAAGGTCTAGGGTTACCTAGCTATGTCCACCATTACAGCCCATTAACGTCCCACTGCTGGGCACAGGCCTCTACCCTCATAGAATTAGAGCTTAGACCCACCACGCTGCTCCAATGCGGGTTGGCGGGCTTTAACGACTATTATCAATTATCATATAAGTGTTATCATTCCTAACTCCAAGCTAGTACTGAGAATTTCTAATCAGAAAAACCCAACACTTAATTATGGCCCGACCCGGGATTCGAACCCGGGACCTCGTCAGCCGCAGTCGAACATCATAACCACTAGACCAACGAGGCAGTTTTCCCTATGTAATCTTGTTTTATCTAGGTTTAGGGTATTTTCTCGTAGGTTAAGGTTTTAGGATCTCGACCATTTGATCCAACTTCAAGCATATACCTATACCTACTTCAAGTCATTCAAGTCGAATGCAACTTCGCGTCGACCCTAACAAAATCTGATAAGTAGGTAGGTCTGATAGGTAGATAGGTATGTCTAGATACGACTTCATCCGCGTGCTCGTGGGAACACTATGATATTCCGGCAAAAAATGTATCCAAGTCTCCCTGCCGGATGCGATTAGCGAGTAAAAAGTTATGTCGAGTGGCGGACGTCGCGTCGGGGTTGGAACTTGGAATGTTTACAAGTGGCCATAGGCGCCCGGCGACGAAAACAATTAGGGCGCCTTCAAATTTGCCGCAAAGTGCCGCGCGGAAGCAGCGCGGCTGCAGCGCGGCTGCAGCGCTGCGGTCGCGCTGCTTTGTAAATCCATATAAATAAAAAACACGCGACTGCAGCGCTGCACCCGCGCTGCGGCCGCGCATCAGTTCATCGATCGACTAGTGACGGGACTGCGCACGTATTTTTTTAAAGTCTAAACGTGAACGAAAATCAGGTAGAAGAATTTATCGATGAGGTTGAGAGTCGTCCAGCAATATGGGATTCGAAGTCCGACAAGTACAGCAATAAAATCGAAAAGAAAAAGGCTTGGGAAGAAATATGCATTAAATTTATTGACAATTTCACAAACAAGACTCCAAGTGAAAAAAAATGAAGCATGTAAGTATAATATTATTGACCGAGCGAAGCGAAGGTCTCTGAGTCTACTTGGGTGAATTGGCACTTGTCCGTCCGTCCGTCCGTCTGTCAGAGCCTTATAACTTCTGAATTGCTGAACGTAATTACTTCAAATTTAAATATAATATGTAAACCGATGGCCTCCCGCCGAATATGGCTTAAAAAGTTATAAAAATCTTTATTTCAGGGGGGCTCTCATAGAAGCTAATGCGAAGTAAAATATTTTTTATAGCGTTACATAGGGTTGCGGTAAATCATTTTAAAGATAATTAGGAATAGAGTCCAAAAATATATTTTTTTTAATTTTTCCCCTAAAATTGACGAAATGGGGGGCTTTCAAAGTGGCGATTTTCTAACGTCCAAAGTTGACCTCAAAACTCAATTTTCTGAACTCTCAAGCCTGAAACTTGATCAATTATTTGAATTATATCCTGTACTTGAACAACAAATACTAAAATTAGATAAATATTATAAGGAAACGAAATTATTTAATTTTTAATGATGATGATATTTTTAACAGAACTTCACAATGATGTCAATAGATGGCGCTCTGTGATACCGCGAGGTCTCAGTTCGGGGCGAACCACTAGTGTATTGTTAACACAACTACTTTATATTTTCGTTGTTTCGTATACCCATAGCAGTGTTTCTTCGTCAGAGTCCATCGTGAAAATAAATATAGGTACAACCCTATGATGTTCGAACCTCGCGACAGGAGCGCGGCCGCAGCGCTGCAGCCGCGCTGCGGCCGCGCTACGCTTTGCGGCAAATTTGAAGGCGCCCTTAGGGTAGGTGAAGAATGGTTTTTAGAATACTTGAGTAGGTAGGTCAAATTTATGTGTTTGTTTAAAGAGGATCATAATTTAGTGGTATAAATAATCCCGACGACGACGCGACGCGACGCGACGCGACGGCCCGAACGACAGTCAAACATTACTACTATAATTTATCTCTTTTATTTCCTCGTACCTCGTACTACTACCTACTAGGGCTTCCAATACCGGGATCCCGGTATTGGCCAATACCGGGATCCCGGACTTTTTTCGCCGGTTTTCAATACCGGTATTGAAATGTCTAATACCGGGATACCGGTATTGGTGACACTATAAACGAAACAGTGACTATTGCATATATTTCTTGGTAGATGCCACTGTTTTTTATTCGGCTAAGTTTAAAACTTGTATCTTAAGCATATTAGCTCAAAAAGAGCGCTTTTATTGCTTAAAACCAGTGAAGAAAAGTCGTTTTTGTTCACTCAGAGGGAAAAATTAGTGTTTGAATTTAGATCCCTGTGGCTTGGCATTTCTATTTCTCTCAAAACGTTCAGAAATCTGATTTATAAATTCTAATGCATATTTTATTATGATATAATATTATTTTCTTTTAAATAATAACTATTGGATTTTAGATTAATTTGTGTTTTGACAAAATTATCGTTTTCTTCGACTTCGATCGACTTCTTACAAAAATATCGTTTATTACTCATTTAGTAGTTCCTCAACAGGTGGGCCTAAAAATGAATATGAGCAAGATAAAGATCATTTCTAATGCACACGTTCAGCCGCAACCTGTGTTAGTTGAGAATTCTGCACTCGAAATTGTTGATGAGTACATATACCTAGGACATACAGTCCAGTTAGGTAGGTCCAATTTCGAGAAAGAGGTCAACCGCCGAATCCAACTCTGCTGGGCAGGGTTCGGGAAACTCCGCGACATCTTCTCGTCCAAAATTCCTCAGTGCCTGAAGACGAAAGTTTTCGAACAGTGCGTGATGTCAGTGATGACTTACGGCTCCGAAAAATGGTCGCTAACTTTGGACCTGATAAGAAGGCTCAGGGTCGGTCACTCAGCGGGCAATGGAGAGAACTATGCTTGGAGTATACCTGCGTGATCAAATCAGAAATGAGGAGATCCGTAGGCGAACCAGAGTAACCGACGTAGCTCGAAGAGTCCAAGCTATAAGTGGCAATGGGCGGCCTCACACCGGGAAGCGCAGTGTTGGACGACCCCCCACTAGGTGGACGGACGATCTCAAGCGTGTAGCTGGGAGCCGCTGGAAACAAGGGGCACAAGAACGGGCTCTGTGGCGATGTATGCAGGAGACCTACATCCAGGATGTCTATAGGTTGAGACGACGACGACGATAGTAGTTTATATTACAATCTTCGACACTAATTTCCCTAATTATTTAAAATTCCCTGCCATATTTAATTATTTTTGTGTGTACGTTGAAAAAGTGCGTCACAAATATACTTTATATTAAAAGTTCAAAATTCAATGGAGGTTAAAAATATATATTTTCGTAAGAATTCATCCAAAAATAGTTCTTTTTTAAAAATCATATAGTTGATATTCTGATTGATATGAATAAGAAATTGATTATATGATAATAATATAAGTATTACTGTATGTATTGTACTTAAAATGATGTGATGGAGTTTCAGAACATTACGTGGTCCGTAATTTTCACCTTATACATACATGAAACAAACGATAGTTTCGTAAGAATTAAGTCAACGTGTAAATAACTATCCAATACTCAAAATACAAATAAATCTAAAAATCAATACTTGGTGATTTTTTTTAAAGAAAATACGATTTCATAAAATATTGCATGATATAAAATAGAGTGAAGGAATTACTTAACGGCTTCTCTTCACTGACTTTATGCAGAAAAGGCACTTTTTTGAGTTAATTTGGTGAAAAATTTTTTTATGAACTAACTGTTTTTTTGGTGCCGTTTGCTTCAGAAAAGACTAATTTTAAGTTAAAAAACATCTGCCACATTTTAAATTTAATTATTTTTATTCCGGTATTAATACCGGTATTGAGAAAAACCGGTATTCGAAAGCCCTACTACCTACTACTCTACGGTCACGACTCACGGTAGAGGTGCACGACCGGGGTGCACAGGACGGGACGCCTACCAGTACCCTTACTCTGAGATTGATCGAATTTAAAATACGGTCTCACTAAGTGAGGTGAATTACATATGCATCAAACTAAAATGAATCTTAATCTTATTACTTTAGAGCTCAATTTCGTGTATGCATTCACAGCTAGCGCTCCAAACGATACGTTTCGAAATTTGAATCGGTTGCACTGAATTTGTGGCTTTAAATCAAGAGTTTTTGGGTCTATTTTAGTTTGACTCAAATGTGATTCACCTCACTTAGTGAGTGGTGAGACCGTATTGTAAATTCGATCAATCTCGGTACAGTGCAAAATCCAATACTAGCGGACGGGTTCCTATAGGTATATCTGCCCGCCCGCTTACATCGTAGCACGCGTTCCGTCAACAAGTTCCTTGGCGTCGTCAAGAGTCCACACAACGGACGCGCCACCACAGGACAGATTGTTATCGAAATTTAAAAAATCCCTGCAGAGTCCTTGTCACGAAAGAACTAGGTACTTCTAGAAAGTGGCGGCGCTAGACCAAACTTGGACGTCGGCGACATCAGCTTTTGCGAGGCCACTTTCATTTCCCAGTCAAGAAGTAAACGTTATTTCCTAAACTAAAACTGTCTTTCACTCTCACGCACGAGACACACTAAATATCTCGCTCATGTACCTACCTACCTACCTACCTATTTCATAATGACAACTCCCAATAAATGCCGAATATTAGGTAGGTAGTAGGTAGGTACGTATAGATTATGGAAATGCTCGAGTGATTTTCAGCGCTGAGGAGTTGGAACGGAAACGTTCACGGACCCGCCCCATCCCTTCCCTCCAGTCCGAGGCGTCTTCCCTGTGCGGCTGGTCGGGAGCGCTGAGCTCGCTGCCCGCGCCGGGGGGCTGGGCGAAGGGCTGGGTGCCGATCATTGGGACCACCACCCTGGCGCTGTACGCCCTTTACTATAAGTTCAAAGACAAGATTAAGGCCTTGCTGTGGAGCGCTGCTGATCCTTGTGACGGTTTCATTCCGAAGATAAAACCGGTCAGTTATGTTTTAACTAGCTGATGCCAGCGACTTCGTCCGCGTGGATTGATGTGTTTTGGTTCCCGCGGGAACTTTTTAATTTGCCGGGATAAAAAGTAGCCTACCAGACTATAATCTAGCTCTGTGCCAAATTTCATGCAGATCCGTTCAGCCGTTCTGGCGTGATTGAGTAACAAACATCCAGCCATAGGTACATCCATCCAAACTTTCGCATTTATAATAATAATATAACTACCTACCTACCTACCTACCGGACCTACTTACTGTCAATCAATTATTTTTTCAGGCACCACCAGAAAAATTGAAAATTTGTGATTGCAATAACTAAAAACATCCAAAGGAAATATGGAAATATGGATGGAACTAACCCGTGATAATTACTTAGCATTTTTTTAAAATTCTAAAGCGTGGATATTTTTGCAGGCCCAATTATTACTTCTTTACATACTTACTTATTTATAGATAAATTGTTCTATTATTGTAATCACAGAACACATAATAAGAGGTGTTCTGTGATTGTAATGGCATAAAATAAAAGCTATGCAGAAAAAAATAATTGTTTCAATTTACACAGTAGATAGGTAGGTACCTAACATATTAATCCTCATTTAATCTTATCTAGGCTGGTAGATAGGTTCCTTATCTAAGTAGGCACTTAATCACCTTTTTTGCACTAAAGACGTATGTAGGTACCACAGGTAGGTACTTAAAACCATTGAGGTATTATGTACTAACGTACCTACTATAATTTAATGCTAAACCTGCTGACGCAGGTCTTTCTTCGAACTGAAAATAATACTTTGAGTATCTCTATCCATTCCACCAAATTCAAATAGCGATCTCTAATAGTAATTTTATCTGAGATAATAAATGTATAACCAGTATGGCTAGCATTCGCACTACGAGTAAAATTATGTCTACCCGTTATCTCTATCTGTCTACCGAAGCTAACATGGTTACTTGTCTCGTTACGTCAAAAGTAGAGATAAAAGTAATATTTCTTATCTGTGGTATTTTTCTCTACGAACTTTAAATACATGTCGACTATTTTTTTCTTGTAATATACCGCATTTTGTGCATGTTAGGGTAAATGAAAAATTTGCCGGCAACGACATCTCTCTCTCTCGTCGCGAGATAATCTCGTTGTGCGCATGCTAAGCACACTGCAATTAAACATTTCCTACTATACATGCAATAAGTACTAGAATGTTAAAAAATGTTCAATTACATTTTTATCTGCAGTGTAGCAGCACCATAATCTGTGACCTTATTGATAACTGAGTGCAAAACAATCCTTGATTCGGGTTTCCCCGGTAGTAAATATTTAATAAATCTAGGGGTTTCCCTAAACCATAGAGTTAGGATACGTCTTACTGACGTAAACCGATCGTTTTGTATTGCACCAGTGTTGCCAGTATTTAAAAACGTTAAATAATCCCCTGGAAATAATGAGTACCCACTTATGCAGTAGGTACGGCAGGAACTTTAATACCTATAATAATAATACCTATAATACACAGAGTTATAAAGAGACTATAATATAATTTACAATCGTGCATTGTCGAGTCAACATCTCCTGAAGATGCTCCGGTTTCGGAGTGAAACGTACGTTGAGAGTGATTTGGAAGATTTGTGTGGTGTGGTGCGGTGCCGGTGCGAATTGCTGGGTGGTGGGTGTTCGCATGCTATTGGTGAAGGACACGCACTGTACCACATAGATTTGTCTGCTGTGGCGGATTAAACTTCTCGTTCATTCATTATCATGGACTTCCGCAAAGTAACGCCTGCTTCAATTCAATATTTAATACCTCCTACCAATTGTTACATGAATATATGAATATTTAGGGCTGACGTAAGAATAGATAATTATTACACCCTAGTAGCTTTATGATACCGTAGTTAATTATCACCATCACGTCTTATACTTTGCAAGCATGACGTTCAGACTTCAGGTGTACCTACTTTGTAGGTAGGTATAAACATGTTTTGAGTTGAGTTGAGTTGATAATATTTAACATCCTTGTGATAATTAATATGGTATAATTATTCGTCTAAATGACGGCATGAATGATGATGATAAATGTAGGTGAAGACTGAAGAGTGAGACTACCGGCGAAGTCTTGAAGGCTGCTACAAAAGGAAATAAATTGAAACAGAAATAGAAACAAAATATATTTATTAATACCACCTTTCATTTACAAATTATATTCTCAGGTGCCTCAGTCGGCTAACTATAGCTATCGGCTATTGCGGGCGCGGCCGGTCACACGACCGCAGTAACAAATTCCTAACTAAACGTTAGTAGTCCTCTAGCTCTAGATTATCCTAGGAAGGATAGTGATGCCGTCATGTAATGGTGCGTATACATCTGGCAAATGCGACTGTTTGCGAAAGGCTCGCGAGCTGTTCGCGTGTATTACAAAATGCGATCTCATTGCGCTAGGGCTGCCTGCATGGAGTTATAAAGCAACTTTACAACCGAGGGATATAAGTCATTTGAACTGATATGCACGCGCGCATTATGCGTGCCTTGCGTTGCGCTTCTACAGTTACAGTTACAGCGCGCGTGCGGCGCATATGCAGCGCATTCGCCAGATCTGTACACACCCTAACGGCTACATAGCGTCAAATGACGCCACATAAAAGTCTGATATGGCGGTTGACACATCACAAACCGCTGTAACAAATTCCTAACTTCACGTTAGCAGTTCTATAGCTGTTCTAGTTATTTAGCAAGGATAGCCAGTGCCGTCATTTAACGGGTACATATGTCAAATGACGTCACTTGTAAAGTGACAGCTATCGGCTATTGCGGGCGAGACAACCGTTGTAACAAATTGTAACTTAACGTTAATAGTTCTATAGCTCTAGTTATTTAGAAAAAATAGCGGTGCAGTCAGATTATGGCAAATTACGTCACTTAAACGTTGCCTAATGTCGTGCTATTCCTAGACGGTGTCGTCAATCAGTATAAAAAATACCTAACGCGGGTCGGGCATCTTTATCCTAAGGTTACCTTCAATGATTTATTTATTTATTTGTTTATTCTCAAGATGCTGTTCAATATTCGGGTAAGGCTAAATTTGAAAGACAGGAGTTTTAAACGAGTTCTGTCAAAGTAGCAGCTAACTCTGGGTTTAAAGGATAACCCGGCGTTTCTGCAAGCGGGCCTAAGTGACTAATTTTGGTTTTGGTTCAATCTAAATTTCATTGCCATCATTCGACTCTATATCGCAGCCGTCATGTGACGGCACCGCTATCTTACGAAACTAGATCTTTACAAGTCCGTCTGTGTATTGGTTCAACCAGTTTGTCAAACCATTCCATATTTGTTTTGTTATTCAACCTGGGGCCATACTGCCAACGCGACGCTTAAAGCAATACTTATGCAATATTACTCAAAATGACAGTTTGATGTCGCGTACCTTGACGTTCCTAAAATAAGGATTGTAGGGTATGTTCCGAAATACACTGCGAGCACTGCAAGGTGTCGTCAATTTAGTACACTGCGAAGCCGATCCTTTATAGTTAGGTATACTGGTTACTGCTTAAAACGGAACGCAGTCAGCACTGAGCTGTGGCACTGAGAGCACCTTACCTCGAAAACGCCAGTGCTCACAGTACAAAGATGGCGTCGATTAATGACGTCATATATTTCCCTAGGATACTGCGGCAGTTTACTGTCAGTCATAACGGAACGAATTTCTCCACAGTAAAGAGCACTGAACAGTGCTCGCAGTATATTTCGGAACACACCCGTAATTCTAAAACACGAAAGTCAACAAAAATGAAACAATATGGCTTTATGCATTGGCAGTATAGGCCCTGAATAAGTAACAAGGTTTGACCACTAGTGCATTTTTAAGTCTAGGTGGATTTATTACAAAAATAACTAGTTACACACTTAAATGTTTTCTGAAACCGATAATCAGCTTGGGTGTAACTTTGCCTTTCGAACAGAAAATAAAACCGGCAGCGACAGGTTTGACACATTCTCTAATGCTTAGTTAATTGGGATGATGACAACTCAATCAAATCAGCAACTCTTTATCAAACTTAAAAACGCGCTTCTAGTATGGAAGTTGTATGAAATCCACAGTTGTGACGTTATCATATTTCAACGCACTTTTTTTCTTTAACCTATATTTTAAAATGGTTATCAAACTTAAAACTAACCGAGGATGTAAATTTTAGGTCGTTTGGAAGACCCTCTATTTAATAATCGGTTAGAAATAATTTATTTTTGATATAGGCATCATCCCTATTGACAGAAGTTACGTTACACCTTGTTGCAGCCGTGGAATTGTGAAAGTATAGTGTATTTGACTTATTTTCAAAAAACGGAATCTTGTGTGCGTTTACTTGTACTTCAAGTGCGCAACATAGTTAAACGCACAATTTTTATTTATTTTATCTTCGATCAAGCGTCCCAACCAAACAAGTTGATTAAGATCGTCTGTTATAAGATATTTTGGTTTACTTACTTAAAATGTTACTAGGCCCGCAGAGGCTCAGAATCATACTACAAACAATCGACGTGGGTCGCATTGCGTGTTTAAAGTGTGTTGCTGTCTTTATCTGATCTTTATCAATCGCCAAAACAGTTACAATAAAAATAATATGTAAGTATATATTTTCAGTTCCGTCGGCGAATCAGTCAAAATTCATATTTTTATTCGTCTATTGCACAATATCTACACCGGTGTATCAAATAACAGGTACATCTGACAAATAATATATTACTTCTATATAATTATAACCTTATTGGATGATATCTGCGAAACGCCCAAAACACGATAATACCACGATACAATAAGTATACATAGACACACGGAAAAAGATAGGCAGTAGACGAACCAGATAATGAAGCAGGTTCAGAGAAGCCAACTACCTGATCACTATGTACTCAGCATGTATGTACTGATGTTTATCACACCATAGACACACATAAGACGGTCAAAAATAAATATTTAGGATCCTGTCTTATTATACATTAATGTGTCAATGCGGAAACAAAATAGATAGATCTAGAAGTAATTTTCAGTAACTTTTCTGCACCATACTTGGTGATAAGGAAAGCTGCAGAGCTACTTTTAGACCTTATGTTAAGGTTAGTTGGGAGAATAATTGTATTAAAACAATTCATTTCAAAAAATTAATAATAACGGTTTTTACAAGACTGGTGCTATGCCATTTTATTGTGAATCGATATTTATTATTTATTTGGCCTAAGCTTATGTACCTATTATATCATTTGTATACAACTGTCTTCACTTTCCTGAACGCTCCGTCCATCTTTTCCCTTTGTCTTTTTCATTACTATACGGGCAATACTAATTTGTGTTGCCACATGACAAAAAATTATAAACTACCGACGGTCATAGATTTAATTATACAATTTTATTAGTAAGTATAATATTATAATGTATAATAATTAATAAATAATTATGCTAAACATCTCGTATTTCCAAAATTTTAATTCTACCGAATTTTGTTTAATTTTGTCAAAATCACATGTATTTTTTCGATTATATTAAAAAAGCAGATGACCATTTGTAAAAAATCATACCGTTTAAAAAACCTTTTCAATAAAGGCACTTTTGCAATTAGGTATTGTTACTTTATTAAAAATTCTCTATAGGTGCGTCCAGATGTTATAAAAAATTTATTGCATAGCACATCCACTTTCATCAACATTGTATTATAATGCGTTCAAACTAAGTAATAGGACGGACTATCCGCTATATGTGACGTCATAGCTGAAAATATATTTTTTTGTTACAATACTGTATGTTACATTTTGTTTAATAAAATGTTTTGTGTTATGTTAAATAGTCTGGACGCACCTTCAGTAGAAGTTCAGACTAATGGAGATTATAAAAATGTGTATGTGACGCTAAAAATCTATTGAATTCTATGTAGTCCTCTGTCCTTGTTTGCGCCGATACATACACATTTTTGAATTGACATTCACTTCTGCAAGCCTCATAACTTATAAGCGACTAATGATTTTTACCCGCTGTGACAGAAGCGACGCCACGCGATGCGACGCCATAGAAAATAACATTTTTTTTTGTTCCACTACAAGTTAGCCCTTGACTGCGATCTCACCTGATGGTAAGTGATGATGCATCTACGTTGTCGCATAGATACGTCTGTCATTTTCTATGGCGTTGCATCGCGTCGCGTCGCTTCTGTCCCTTACGTAGGACAGCGGGTGAAGGTACTATGTAAGTATCTAGTGAAAGCTGAGAGTGGATTTTATTTAAAGTTTTTAAACACTGGCAACACTGGAAAAAAAGAAAATGATCAAGAGCGTTATTTCAGGGGTTATTCCCAGTACATTCAGGGATATCCGATATCAAATTGCACTCTCAGCTTTCACTATAAAAATACTAAAGTGACATTTACATAGCATATTGTCCTCATTCTCTAATAAAGCACAAATTGCTACAGAGAGAAAAAAATGTTTTGCGCAAGAAATTTGTGCTTTATGTGGTAGAGATATAGATCAATAGGTATGCACCTGGAAAATGCGAACCAACCCTAATATTTCTACAGAATTAATCGTGCGTGATATTATTGACCTTGTTTTGTAGATTTTAGCTTCAAAACATTATCCATACAAAGTCGCTTAAAAGTTTCGAGTTGCCATATAGAATAGAGAAGGTGCGATAAAAAATTCTACATTCGCCATGGACGGACATAAAATTGCTCTCAGGTAAATGAAAAGAAGTTGCCCTATGTTTAAACACCAACTATACAATTTACATATTTTCGGGCAAAGTGTTTGTACACTTGTGTACAGTTACAGGCAATGTAAAGACTGCCCAGGTAGAGTTCAGTTAACATAGTCCCCGAGTCACCACTACAGTCAGCTCCCACTGCTGGGCACAGGCGTCCACTCTTATAGGAGAGAGGGAATTAGAGCTTAGACCCACCACGCTGCTCCAATGCGGGTTGGCGGGCTTAACTATTATCATGTTAGTGATAATAACCGATATAACTCCCCGAGCAGACAATACGAACTTCGATTAACTTAACACTTGTTAGAATATAAAATAGTGTGAAATGTTAGGCCATCATACTAAATGCGAAAGTGTGTTAGTTTGTTGGTTTATTGGTTTGTCCTTCAATCACGCCGCAACAGAGCAACGGATCGGCCTGATTTTTGGCATGGGTATAGTTGAGCACGGAGAGTGAAATAGGCTACTTTTTATCCCGGAAAATTAAGGAGTTCCCAAGGGAATCAAAAAACTTAAACCACGCGGACGAAGCCGCGGGCATCAGCTAGTACGGTATAAAATCATGCAAAAAGCCCAGATTCGGCTGTGTAAGAGATTTGCTTCAAAGTCCACTCTGTCGGGCAATGTCTACATTGCACACTTGGTCGACTTTACCCGTAACACATATACCGTTAAAAATATTTATTATTAATAATACAATGAGTTTTATTGATTTTTCAATAGTTAATCTTTATTTGGCACAGATGATTATTCCATTTATGATTTTACGTTATTCTTAGAGTACAATTTACTCGTATTTTCCACATTGGGTAAGTATTTATAATCATAATGATTGTTTTAGAATTTATTTACAACAAATATACCCTGATGATAATAAACACGGTTACAGTTCTTTTGCAATATTGAAAAAAATATAAATATCGATATTATGATTAATAATTATAATTTTATTTACAAAAATATATCGTTTTGTATTTAAATTTTTAAATTTGAATCGATTATTTTCATGTCCCAACAAGTCTAAAGGATAGTCGCCAAATAAAAAGAAATAGTTTTAACTTAGACATTATCTATTTTGTTAAAATCATCATGCTTTGAGAACGTACATTACAAAAGAAATGAAATTCTCTCTCTCACCTTAAAAATGGTTTTGATATCAAAAGAGGGAAGATAGCAGAAAGTATATTTTAATCACTGGGTGCTGCATTTGACACTGGGTTTAATTTACATTTGATTACAGTTTAGTTAAAGAACATCGATTTTGTTAGTTGTTTAAGTTTTGAGTACGATCAGACGAGACGGTTTAGTTAATCCAATTGCAAAACGCTATAACGTTATAAACTCAAATGGTTATTTATACCAGTTATATAATTATAACGTTATAAGTTGAAACAGTGTAACGTTATTTATATCAGTTCTTTATTAAGAGATTTTAACCAAGATTATGGACCCCAGATACAGATATTGATAACTAGATCATCAAAATAATCGATTCAATAAATCTGATTTGCACTCGATTTTATTTTGGAAACTGATTTGACACATGATTGTACTGGTTTTTTTTTACAGAGAATAACCTAATTTTTACTTTGTTTCATTTTTTACATTAGGGCATGGCGCTGCATCTATACATTCGCACGAGAGGAAAGTTAAGGCATAATTTACCACCACTCCACTCGACTAAACTTATTATTGTCCGAACTAGATATAAGGGCGAATGTGTATATAAGCAGGGTTAGTAGGTACTAGAAATTAAATTGGTATTGGCCATCGATATATATGTAGGTACTAGATGGGCCCTTTCATAGAAAAAAGTTGGGCGTCCGACTTGTAGAGCATGCCCCTCACCTGTATAAGCCTGTCCTTGTCCCCGCCATAGCGCTGCCCCGCTTTTCAGACTAGATGGCGTTAGTAAAATAGGTCCACATTCTTTGCTTGACAGGGCCCGTCTATGTAATGTATTTGTGTAATGTAATTGAGGTCGTTGGTATTGGCGCATTTCTTTCAGCTACCAAGAAATATTATCAAGAAATATTTTATGTAATCTGTGACCATAGGCCAAATCGTTAAGGATTGACATGATAATATGTTGGCATATGTATTGGCCCAAATGTAAACATTAGAACAATGGCCGCAACCCTGTAAAATTTTCGGTTATTCTTTGCAAATGTATTGGCATAATAGAATATAGCATTCTCTTCCGAAATATCCATTTCACGTCATCTTAATTTGGCAAAGTTTCAATTAGTTCAACTTAAAGTTATTTTTGCTGCTGGTGTAAATATGGTCCTTCGAACCGGATTGGAATCGATATAAGAACTTAATTTTCTTTAGACGGTTTAACATATTTTTCAAGTTTCATTAAATAATTTTATAGGATTAATTTTAGTTTAGGACGAATTCGACCCGCAATAGTATACAAAAATTCGTAAGATCTAGGTAAATAAATAGATTTTAGTGAATTTAAGAAACAATAAAAAGAACTCTGTCGTAATTGTAGCGCAAATAAAACTAATTTATGATTAAGTCTCTAGACGAAATTATATTACACATAAACCGTAACTTATAACAAAATTAGTACTCGAAATGCTAAACTATTTGCAATTAAAGTACAATTAATATTATGACGGCTCTTATAACTTAAATATTATACTTGAAACATATTATTTACAAGCTTACGTAAACTGGCAAGTAGTAGTGTAATACTGTATATAAATTATAAATATGTAAACAAATATAACCTATTATTATTTACAAAATATCAAATTAAGTGTGAAAAAGTAAACAATAATGTAACTGGTACAAGTATCGTCAATTTTAATTATTTGCGTATTTATTGTACCCGATGAATATATTATTGCTATCGTGAAAAAGTTTGTTTGTTGGTCGTGTTTAGTGTCCATTCACAACACGCGGAAGATGTCAAAATTAACATAGAAGTTCGACAGAGCAACGCAGATTTACATACAAAATCATTTAGTTACTCATAATATCCAATATAGGCCAATCGTCCAGGTCAATGGGAGGTAAACTAAAAGTTTTCCTATTGCGTTACTACCTCTCGTTTATCTAGTACTTAAGTTTAGTGATTTTTACACATTAATATTATTTACGATTCATACTAGTCTCATTTTAACATTCAACAAAATGCTTATATTACTCAGTCAAACGAACTCGATAGTCGAGAGATGGAACTCTCATAGTACAATCGATAGTTACACATAGTTAGGGCCCGTTTCTCAATCGCCAATCAAACTTTCATTTACGAATGTGGGCTGACCGCATGTTACCATGAATTGTGTCAGAAAACTTTTGCAGCGTCTAGTTATAGAATGTATGAGCGGAGTGGAGTGCCTTCCGGCGTGCGTCCGGATATTTTCTGGCAGACAATTCTGATAATACGCAGCCGGTCTAAACTTGACGTTTAATATATCAAATCGATTAGTCTGTCGGCTGTATTTGGCGGTGGAGAAGCAGGTGGTTAGTGTGAGTGTCGTCAGTCGGTGCGGAGCGGGCGGACGGGGCGAAGTGCGTGGCGCTACGACTTCTTGTCGAACAGCGGCAGCTTGGAGCGCACGGCGCCCTCGCAGACCAGGTGTCGCGCGGCGGCGCCGCGGCGGCCCGCCTGGTGGCGCACGTCCACGATGTAGCGGCCGCCCTTGCGCTCGAAGTACTCGACGATGCGCGCGATCTGCGCCGAGCGCGCGAGCGGCGCGCGCTCGTCGTACAGGCTGTCCGAGCCCAGCGACGCCGCGTCCTCCGAGCTGTCGGTGACGCTGCGACTGCGCGCCGCCGCGGGGCAAGCGCGAGCCGCGCAGCAGCAGCGCGCCAGCACGTGCGCCGCACCCGCGCCGCCCGCGCACAGGAACGGCGACCAGCCCTCCTCCGCGCCCGCCGAGCCCGCGCCGCGCCGCCGCAGCAGCGCGTCGTACGCGCGCAGGCATTCGCCGCACACGCGAAGGCGCGCGCCGCCCGCCGCCGCGCCCGCCTCCGCGCCGCGCTGCCACCAGCAGCGGTGGCAGCCCATCAGCGAGCAGGGGCACAGCGCGCCCAGCGACGGCGGGTCCTCGTTGGCGACGCTGAAGATGCCGCTCTCGCACGAGGCGCGCCGCCGCAGCTCGTCCTCCTTGCGCGCCAGCACGGGCGACGGCGGCAGCGACAGCGCGCGCGGCTCGTCGGGCGGCGGCGGCGACGGCGGCGCGTCGCCCGAGCTGCAGCGCGCGGGGCTCGGCTCCAGGATCTTGTGCACGCCGCGGAACGAGTGCAGGCGGCGGGCGGCGCGCGCGGGCGCGGCGTGCGCGTCGCGCAGCAGCATGATGTGCGCCAGGCGCTGCAGGCGTGCCAGGCGCGGCGGCGCCGCCGGGCCCGGCGCCAGCGCGCCCGCCGACCGGTGCGGCGCCGCGCTCGCGCCCGCCGCCGCGCCCCACGACCACTCCAGCTCCGACAGCGAGCGCCGGTGCGCCGGCGCGTCTGCCACAACCAAACGACCCTGTTACCTCACGTCCTCTACATCAACAAGCACTAGCAGAGTAAACAGGTGGGCACTCACGGTGGTCGCGGCATTGCGGGCTGCCCTCGGAGCGCAGGCGCGCGGGCCGCCGCCACGCCGACAGGCCGGGGCACGAGCGCGGGCCCGACGAGTCCGCGGAGTCGCTGCTGACAAACCGACATAGCATCACGCCTAGGACTACGAACTTTTTTTCGGATCGAGTATGGCCCCACATGAGCAACAACAGTTGAGTAACTGTGGGGAGTGATTAGTGAAAGTAGAAGTGTCACGTACCTGTCGTACGAGTTGTTGGGCGTGGCGCTCTCCCAGGCGGCGTCGTCGAGGCCCTCCTTCACGTCGGCGAGCTTGTTCACTATCTCGGGGAACAGCGGCCGCGCTTTGGCATCGTACTGAAAACAATACAAGTCAAATAAGTTCCGTGAATAGATCATTACTCACAAGGAGGCGAGGGAAGCACGGAGAATTGGATTAAGCGGTGAGGTCTTCTGTGAATGTGACGTCCTGGATACTAATTTCACAATAAAGTGTGTTTGCTTTTTGCTTATTCACGCCACAATAAGAAACGAAACGACACGAATATCTTAAGAATGTCCTAATTAACGCTCGAAGTCAACGTGCGCTCCAGAACATGTTCGTTTGACCATACGACCGTTCGCCAATCAGGTCGACGGCTAAGATACATTCGCACTACGAAAAACTTTTATTCTCGCGATTTATATTTCACGTACGGATTTCACCTAATCCGCACTGCGGATGCGGTGAGCGTCATACGACTCTGTATTTTTTGCAGTGCAAACGTAGCTTAAAAAGTGGTGCAACTCACGATGCAGCAGTGGAAGGCGAGCCGCAGGAAGTCGGGCACGGTGTCCTCGTCGCAGAGCTCCACGAACGCCATGTAGTTGAGACCGAAGTTGTCCGTGCGCGGGAGCACGTCCGGGTCTGCGTCCACCTGTTCACACACACACGGACTATTGGTACCGAGGCCTGCGCGCTGGATCACCTGGTATAGCTGGTTCAATACACGAACACGCGCGCTACTGTGACATTAATGTGACGATGGTGTCATTTAGCATGAAGACCACTTTTGAATATAAAAATATTGATTTATAATAGAAAAGCAATACCTAATAACGACCATAAAACAGCGTACCTTATGAAAGTAATGTATGTAAAAAGATTTTCTTGAGGAGACGAAAACAAAAGTGGAGCGCGTCTTCGTGGATTGAACTATATATAACTAAGGAGGTGTGTCCTAACTCCTAGCTGAAAGTTTGAGCCCTTTGCATCTTGAATTGGTTAGCGATTTAACTACAGAAGCCATCATTTTGGTCCTGCACCGTTTTATGTCTCGCCGGGAAAAGCCTCGACTACCATTTAGCAAATATGGTGGGCATTTCGGGAATTTTAAAACTACGAGATGATAATAAATACCCAAAACAGATGTTGGGTAATGCGATTTTGTCTTTGGCGATGCAGCCAAAAACTCTTGGAGTAATTGTCATAAAGTTGAGAAAATTAAGACACGTAAGCTAAAAGAAAAAGAATATAGACAGAAGTTAAACGAAGTATTGGTGACACCAGTGTGCTTAGCATGCGCACAACGAGATCATCTCGCGACGAGAGAGAGATGTTGTCGTTGCCGGAAAAATTTTCATTTACCCCAAAATGCGGTATATGACAAGAAAAAAATAGTCGACGTGTAAAGGTTCGTAGAGAAAAATACCACATAAGAAATATTACTTTTATCTCTACTTTTGACGTAACGAGACATGTAACCATGTTAGCTTTGGTAAACAGATAGAGATAACGGGTAGACATAATTTTACTCGTAGTGCGCATGCTAGCCATACAGGGCGATCTGTAGCCGGTGCTGCAATCCAACTCACCCTCGCGATGAGTTGGCACAGAATGATCCCGTAAGAGAAGATGTCTGAGCGGTGGTCGTACCAGCGGCCCCGGAGACACTCTGGCGACATCCACCAGGGCGAGCCGACGCTCGGCAATCTGTAGCCGGTGCTGTAATAAAAAAAAAACAAGATCAGATGACAATGAAACGTGATAGTTTAAATTTGGCATAGGTTAAGACTTCTAAAGGTGTGTCCAAACATAAAAAGGCAATTTTGCACGCCTGCCGTGCGTCATAAGTTTTTATCTATAACTGTGCTAAATCTCAACTTACCATTTGGGGATCAAGTCTCATTTCGCGATTTTTCTTCTTTATAAACACTTGTTTTGTTATGTCTTATACTTGTATCCCCGAATAAAGATTTCTTTCTTTCTTACTTACAGCTCTCTTAGCTTACAGCCTATCATAGTTTAATTTTAAATTTAACACACAGATAAACAGGGCCCCAATCATGTAAGAATTGTCGATCAAACGTTAAAGATTTTCGTCAAAGGGTATCGTACATACCTAAACGTATAAGAATGGGCACACGAAATTGAGCTCTAATTCAATGCAGTTATGGTTTATTTTACTTTGACGAAAATCTTTAACGTTTGATCGACAATTCTTACGTAATCGGGGGGCAGACCGGACGAAACAGAATGGGTTTCAGTTTCACTGCGAAACCCTGATAATAGTGAAGGGTGGTGTGGAAGTTCTTACAACATTACGGTGATGAATTTCCTAAACTGGACAAATGGCCCGTTCCGCCACACGGTATCGCTTTTCGCACGCGAAATAGCGTGCCTCGCTTGACTGTGCGTACTTCATACTTGTGTAATTTATCGGTTATGCACTACGATCAAAAATAATAGCGATACTTCTGATACGCAATACATCCACTACTGCGCTAGGGCATTTAACGGGCCATATTTTTTTTTAGCAATTTGTGAAAGCTTTTTATTTGCAAACTATAAAAAGACTTTAATATTTCATGTACCCTTTCTCCAAATAATGTGACAGAAACACCACTACAGCCCATTAACGTCCCACTGCTGGGCACAGGCCTCCACTCTCATAGGAGAGAGGGAATTAGAGCTTAGACCCACCACGATGCTCCAATGCGGGTTGGCGGGCTTTAACGACTAGTGATAATAACCGGGACCGACGACGGCTTAACGTGGTCTGGTAGGCACGGGGGTGAAACACCGCCAACTTCCTAACTCCGGGCTATGGCGAGAATTTCTAGTCGGAAAAGCCCTATACTTAATTATGGCCCGACCTTTTTGCCCTTTTTGACCGTGGTTGCTAACCACTAGACCAACGAGGCAGACAGAAACACAATTAGCTCTAATATTCACAATACAAATAATTTTTAATGAATGCTCCAAAATTTTCTTTTTAGTTTACGGGTCTATGGCGAACTTGGCGAAGACTACATTGTGTGTGTTCTGTGTCTATGGTCACTTAAGACAATAATTGACAACACCTGTTGGAGTCGCGTAAAATGGCCTCTTTATGTTAGACCTACGTATTAGGTGCGATAAAGTATAACTTTATTCAGCGTTATATTAATAGCTAGATTATGTCCGCGACTTCGTCCGCGCGGATTAGTGTTTCTTGACTCTCTTGGGAGCTCTCTTCCAGAAATAATTTTCCGGGATAAAGTGGCCTATGTCCTTTCCCGGGATACAACCTGTTTCTGTACCAAATAAAGTTAAATAGGTTTGCCTGGTGGGAGGCTTCGGCCGTGGCTAGTTACCACCCTACCGGCAAAGACGTGCCGCCAAGCGATTTAGCGTTCCGGTACGATGCCGTGTAGAAACCGAATAGGGGTATGGGTTTTATATAACTGTTATGCCCTAACAGGTTAGCCCGCTACCATCTTAGACTACATCATCACTTACCATCAGGTGAGATCGTAGTCAAGGGCTAACTTGTAGTGGATTAAAAAAAAAAAAACAGATGAGCCGTGAAAGCGTAGCAGACAGACAGACAGACACACTTTCGCATTTATAATATTGGTATGGAATATGGATGTCGTCAGGTAAACTTACATCGGATGAGGTATTTTCGCAGCCAGGCCGAAGTCCGCGACAATCGCGGTATAATCGCCGTCTGGCCGCTTCCTTAATAGTACATTCTGAAAACCATAAACATGAACTTTATAATAGGACCACAAGTGAAAATAAGTTGAGGGTAAGCAGATACACATATATATGATGTAAAGGCCATATAACCATATTTCTGTTATATCATTTTATTTATTTCACGAAGGACAACTTGTGCCACATAAGAAATGTCATGATTCTACCATCGGTTCGGAAAGAAGGTTTTACTGAGAAGAACCGGCAAGAAACCCAATTGGTTTCAGAAATTTCATTCAATTGGTTGGGGTTACGGCAGAAGATCGTGCTCTGTAGCAATCCATGCAGGAGACCTTCGTCCAGAATTTGGATGTCTACAGGTTGAGACGACGAAGCCATAAGCTAAATCGATCTAATGGTATCTTTGATTCTGAGCAGACTTCAGAAGGAGCTCAGGAAGTCCTGAGTCTGCTTGAGACTGAGGCAAGTGGTACAGGATCAAATGCTCGAACGAATCCATAATAGAAATGCTGGAATCTCCAACTTACCTTAGTAGTAAGATCTCTATGGAAGACTCCTAACGAATGCAGGTACTTCATGCCCTCAGCAACATCAGCTGCGAGGGATATCCTCAAGGACTGAGGCAGGGGTTCGGGAGGCCTGCCCAGGATCAACTGCTCTAAGGAACCGCCCTCCATGTACTCCGTGAGAGCGTGCAGTTGACCCTCGTGCACGCAGACGCCCATGAATCTGGAATTATGAAAAGGCATAGATTAAAGATTTAGAACGGTGGCATCCATGGTTGAAATTGTTCTAGTGAATTCATTACTCATAATTTACACACCACGACCAGGAGGACGAAGTATTAACCTTAAGGTAAACTTACTAGTGAGAAACTAGAAAATCTAAACAGTAAACAATACATTCACCCGGTTATTACAACCTCTTGTAAAGCTGGGTGTGTCGGTGTGGAGTACGCACAAGTGGTGTAGTGGTTACAGTCGCAGCAAACGCATGAAAGTCAACGGCAGAAAACAATGGGCCCACTCGAGACGACATTCAAAACACATTTCGAGGTTCAACCCTTTTGTTGTGTTAAACAGAAGGCGTGGAAAGCCTGGCAGCTAAAATACCGATGTTATGTTTGCAGTTAAATAAACACTTATTTGTTTAAAATAAACACTTCGTCCTCGTGAATTTTGAATTAAGATTTTTAAAATCTCGCGGGAATTCTTTGATTTTACTGGATAAATGTAGCATATTATGTCGGTCCCTGGGAAACTTGCTATATCTGTCCCAAATTTCGTAATAGACTTACGAAGCTGTAGTTAGAACTGTTAGAGGAGTACCTACCATAAATCTGTGTGGACAGGACGTTGAAGAAAAGATTCGAACTTTTTTTTTTGCTTTTTCAGCAAGATTTGTCCCTAGCCTTATAAAGGAATGATGAACACAACCCTGTCCATTCCGCAGTCGGGGTAAAGAGAATAGTTTAATGGTTCTAAGATTAATATGGCTACAAAGATAAGGTATTTGACTCTTTCCCAAATCATCAAGACGATATAATTTCTACGCTATAAAATTGTCTAGTACAAACCAATTTTAAGGGAATAAAAACAGGTAGTTAGTTTTGAATCTTGGTGAGAACTTATGAAGAAGCTTGGTTTAACGCCAGGAAAAGGTTTCGTTGAAGAAAAAGAAATAGAAAATTAACAATTTGAAGAATTATGATACAATTAGAAGGAAGTAGCAGCATGATCACAATATCATCTCGAAGATGATACGCAATGAAAATAGGGGCGGTGTCAAGGCCCGTCAATCAATCGAGCAATCAATGCGAATTGGCAATTAAAGTCGCGTGCACGAGAGGGCTCAATTATAATGCAAATGCCATGGAAGAGTAGAATGCGTCGAACGATAGATGCACACGCAAAAGACGTTACGCCGAGTGAAAGTACAAGTCCTTCCTAGGAAGTTTCGAGAGGCACGATAGTGAATGCCATTGTTATCTTCTAACAATTTAATGAGGGGCTCTTATGAGATTCGTCTCTAGACTAGATAGCAATTATCCAACATCTAAAACAACGAGGTAATGCCTATAATGATATTATTGTTTCTATTGTATTAGGGAACGACCCAGCTTCGACCAGGATATCAACGCTTCTATATTATGTGATTAATATATCACCACTGCCCAGAACGCTTTACGGGGATGAATAGTCTTTCGATATTTTTTATCGTCATCTGCAATTTTTATTATTTTTTACCCCATATCTGAAGAGAATTTTAGCTCGAGAATATACCTACAAAATCTCATCGAAACAAAAAGTGATTTCAGTTCAACCGCACTTTGCAAGAGCTAAGAACGACCAAAGTGTGGTTGAACGAAAAGTTCGATTGTTTTGGTTGCCTTGTGATTTTTGCTGCAAAATGTACTTTATGAGAGAAAACACATTATGGACGAAAAAATTGTCAAGCATATAAAAACTTTGATATGAAGTGCGCAACTAGCACGCGGGATCTTTAGCTAGACGCTTTGTCGTGTCCGGTCCCTACTGTGGTACTCAATTTGGTCACGAACAAAAGCTTGCGGTTTCCTGCTTGTGCCTCATGGAAAGCAATGGCCAAAGCCAAAGAAATAAAGCCTAGAAATGAGCAATCTTGTCTGTAAGATTCAATGCCAATTCACTCTTGCTATAAAATATTCAAGTTGCAAGTTACAGGAAACCACATCTTAGTGGGCCGTATAAGATGCTGAACAAGAAAGTTTTTGAATTTTTAAACATGTTATAATATTAAACAGCAAAATCAAGGCGGGATCGGAATACTGAGATAAAATATACACTGTCCCAAAGAAAGCACAGAAATAGAAACGACTTTTATCAAGACGAACCAGATTCATGCACCAGTAAAATGATATAATAGACGGAACGGAACTTTTGCTTGTTTTTAGAGCTATTTCACTTCAATATCTGAGACTGAGAGACAAGACGTTCAAACTTCCTACAATTTGCTTCGGAGAAAAGCTTGGAAGTAAAATTTATATAAGTTTTCGCATATTATTCAAAATCTACGTTGGTAAAGTCTTAAATTTTAAATTTGAATAAGAAATTAAAGAAAATAAACTCGAATGATATTTATGTTATTTTATTTCTTCGAGTCCATACTTTTGGAATTAAATCTCAATCTGAAGATTGAAAAATAAATATAACAAATACTTAATTGGTTTGTTTAACACGACTTACATCAAGCTTATTTTGTAATAATCCGCTAAAGCATAACGCCAATTTACCTGATTTTACTAATTGTGAAGCTTGTTCTTCCTTGAGTGTCATGGACTTCAAGATTGCTCCTAGTTTTTTGCCCGATCACACCTCACGACAGAACGTTCGTAGCAACAGCGGTATTTTTGTCGTCGTGAAAAAGCTCCTGCTATATTGGACAGTTCTTACTTCTTAGAAACGGATTGAGGGGGCAGGTACGGTCGCCTATTACGCAATCTCGTCTTGGATGTCGTGATCGAGATGTCTCTAAAGAGGCCATGTTTTGATGTCGCCCCAGTTGCTAAATGATTGGGAAAGTTTATAATAATGATACTATAGCTTTTCGCCAATAGATATGATGAAAACTCAATCAAATCAGCAACTCTTTAACCAACTTAAAAACACGCTTCTAACATGGAGGTTTTTATGAAATATAAAGTTATGACGTCATCAAATTTCAACGCACTTTTTTGTTTAATCTATAGTTTAAAATGGTTATCAAACTGAAAACTAACCGAGGATGTGAATTTTAGGTCTTTTGGAATTTCTATTTTTGTTCTATTTAATAACTAGAGGATGCTCGCGACTTCGTTCGCGTGGCATAAGTTTTTTTAATTCCCGCAGGAACTCCTTAATTTTCCGGGATAAAAAGTAGCCTATGTCACTCTCCAGGACCTCAACTATACCCATACAAAAAATCACGTTGATCGTGATTGAAGGACAAACTCTCTATTTAACATCCTTGGGGATAAAATTTTCAAAAACTGTGAATCACGTATTTCTTCATTTCAAACCGAAAGTCCAAGTGCTAAGTTTCATGGCTATAACTTGAGAAATGAAGGACTTTCATACAAACTTTTAACCCCTGTTTTACCCCTTTGGGGGTGAAATTTTGAATAACTGTGACACACGTACTTCTTTATTTTCTACTGGTAGCTCATATACCAAGTTTCATGGATATAACTTGAGAAATGACGGACTTTCATACAAACTTTAACCCTCTATTTCACCCCTTTAGGGGTGGAATTTTGAAAAATCCTTTCTTAGCGAGCGCCTACGTCACTAAAGGAACCTACTGTCAAAATTTCAAGTTTCTAACCCCAGCGGTTTAGGCTGTGCGTTGATATATAAGTCAGTCAGTCTGTCAGTCAGTCAGTCAGGACTTTGAATTTTATATATATAGATAATCAGTAAGAAATTATTTATTTTTGACATAGGCATCACCCTATTACCGCGCATCGTAAAAGTTTTGAAGATTGCCTTTTAAACAAAACGGTCAATTCTTTCAGCGCGGTATGTCCAATGTCCATTCTTGCCCTAAAGGCTAAATAGTAAGCTTTGAATGGAATTCCGACAATTTATTGTATGGAGTGATGTTTTGATTCCATTACACAGCTTTATTAGCGCGAACTTCTTTTTCGAAAAACTCGAAGAGCCTGAGTATATATAACATATTATTTCCGCGTGTCGCGTTTGTTTCGCGTAGTCTGTGCGTATAAAATACGCCGTGTGCATAGGGTCTTACGAATGCAGCTCTATATTTATACCCGAATTATTAAAATGATTGCTCTATGAATTTAAGCCAATATTGGATGAAAGCCAGCCAATCGGAAGAATTACAAATTATCACGTTGATTGCAGTTAAATATTAATATGTCTGGCTGTGTCGAAACTGGAAGCGAGGGGAACAACTAATTATCTAAATTCCACGAATCATATTAGTTCCAGTCACAGACGGATGAAAGTGCACACAGCTCGAACAGTCGGCCTAGATGCTGAGAAAAAAATATTATTCAACAATCTAATCAAAGACGCATTGTTTTTATATTATTTGCGCAGATAAGCGACCAGGAAACGAGCTGAAACAGTGCAACCCATTGTTTTGGAGCCGTCGCGATTTCATAACGCGTTACGAGACTTACGTATTACCGATACATGGTTGGTTGGAGGAGATGGCATTTGACCTGGGAAAATTTGTTGTTTGCGTATGCATTATGAGGTGAGGATTAAATTGAAGTGAATGGAGTGCACCGCTTAAAACTTGTAATCGGTTTAGAACGTGTTCCTTTGCCACTTACTTAACCAGGATCCTTGCAATGCATGAAGAGATAGAATATACGTCGTAAGAGTTTACTTATGGGACGCTTCAAGAGCTCAGGTTTAGGATCGGACTGAAATTGGAAATGTTTTTGGCAAAAGGGTAAGTCATGTCAAAGATTTCTCATGTATTTTTGAAAGAATATGAGCCATGTTAGCTTCGAATTTTCCTCTTTCTGCTCCAACTAGAAAGCTTGTGCTAGGTTTGTAAATTTGAACCGACGCGACGACGCGTCGCCAAGCTTTCGGATGGTGACCTGGCTTTTAAAAATTTGTCCGCACCTTGACTGACTTAATTTTTTTTACGCCACTACAAGTTAGCTCTTGACTGCTTTCTCACCTGATGGTAAGTGATGATGCAGTCTAAGGTGGTAGTGGGCTAACCTGTTGGGGGTATGGCAGTTATACTAAACCTATACCCCACAATCGGTTTCTATCGTACCGGAACGCTAAATCGCTTGGCGGTACGTCTTTGCCGGTAGGGTGATAACTAGCCACGGCCGAATCCACGGTCAGACAAGGGAAAATTCAGAAATTATAAATAAAATCCCAAATTGACACTCCCAGCGGCGTTGCAAGGAACACCGTGGGGTTTTAGTCGGTAAGAGTCAGACATAACATCCGTGCCCCTGGAGCAGTGGTATCCATGAGGAGGAAAAAAAAAGTTTGTAATTGTGAAACGACGCGTCGCACCGTAGGAGGTTGACCTGCCTGACTCGATTTTTAGGGTTCCGTACCAAAATGGTAAAAATGGAACCCTTATGGTGCGACTTTCTCCGTCCGTTCGTCCGTCCGTCCGTCTGCCACAGTCGATTATTTCAGTAACTATTAAAGCTATCGACATGAAATTTGGAATAGTTGTGTATAATAGTGGCCCAACATCATTAAAATAAAAAAAAATCGAAAATTATTTTTAGTTTAATTATTAAAAAAGGGGGAAAATCGGGGGTTTGAAATTTCAAAGTATGATAACTATACTGAGTGGGATATCATATGAAAGGGCTATACTTCTACATTCTAAAACAGATTTTTATTTATTTTTATGCATAATAGTTTTTGATTTATCGGGCAAAATGTCGAAAAAAATACCGTTCCCCCCCCTTATCTCCGAAGTTTACCAATTGAAAAATCTGAAATAATTATGGTCAATAGAAGCTAATGTATATTTTACAGGAAAAATAAAACCAACGCTCTAACTAGCATAGTTTTTTCGATATTAACAATAAACCTCTACAAACAAAGTTAGTTTTGCGGTTCATTTCGTCTTGTTTTTAATACGTCATAAATCGTAAAACTTACTACAGGTTTGTACGGAACCCTCGGTGCGCGAGTCCGACTCGCACTTGGCCGGTTTATTTTATTTCAGACTCACCCTAAAATATTGGGATGTTTGAGTTTGTTCATGAGCTGCACCTCCCGCAGCATATTCGGCCGGTTGGCGCGCTGCTGGTTCATCTTCAGAACCATCACCTTGCCGGACGTTTTGTGTGTTACCTGGAAAGTAACAAGAAGGTTCATAACTTTTTGCTGGGATAAAATAGGTAATTACATAGTTTTCTTGTTGACGCAGTTTAGGTTTTTGTAGCCGTGGAGTCAACTCTAGGCTACGACCCTATCATTTAAAATAATATTCCCTGAGTAAATCTATCTATCCTAAATGAAAAATTTGTGAAATAAATAGATAAACACCCTAGTTACTAATAATCCAGATTAATGGTTGCTAGCCCACAAGTCAGTGTAATACTTGTAACGTAACGTATTTGTTGTGTATTGTTTAGACTTAGAGCAACTGCTGAGTTTCTTGCCGGCTCTTTTCAGTAGAGTCAATTTTCTGAACCGGTGGTAGAGTCTTGACGTATCATAAGTGACACAAGTTGTCTTACGTGAAAAAAATAAATCGTTTATCATTTAAATGTGAATGATGAAGATTGATTTCTAAGCTAGGAACAGTACCTATTACGAGACGACCCGTCGGATTTCTGCTGCTGAAAATGGGAGTGAATTTAGCAGCACGAGTAAGTCGCATGCATGAAGAAATGCTGATGTCAATGCAGCATGAAGAAATGTCTGATGTTTTGACGACCTCCGTGGCGCAGTGTGTAGCGCTGTTGTCTTAACGTGCGGAGGTCCCGGGTTCGATCCCCGGCAGGGTCAATTTGGAAATTTATAATTTCTGAATTTTCCTTGGTCTGGCCTGGTGGGAGGCTTCGGCCGTGGCTAGTTACCACCCTACCGGCAAAGACGTGCCGCCAAGCGATTTAGCGTTCCGGTACGATGCTGTGTAGAAACCGAATAGGGGTATGGGTTTAATATAACTGCCATGCCCCTAACAGGTTAGCCCGCTACCATCTTAGACTGCATCATCACTTACCATCAGGTGCGATCGCAGTCAAGGGCTAACTTGTAGTGGATAAAAAAAAAATGTCAGCAGAGGTCGATGCCCTCCCTTTAATCTGTGGCCTCGGCGCTGTTGATGCCGTTGCCAACGCTGATACATTTTAATAGCTACTATAAAATTCGTTAATTTCTCATGCGACCCAGCTTTTTCTTCTTATTTATTTATTTCTATCTTAAACTGAAATTACAGGTCAATATACATTGCTACACCTTTTATAATGCTGCCTGCAAAAAGCATAGACCCAGATAGACGTGTTAATTTAGTTCCTACTACAAAGTATGCGGCTAAACACAGTTTATAAGTTACTAGCGGACGCCCGCGACTTCGTTCGCGTGGCATAAGTTTTTAATTCCCACAGAAACTCCTTAATTTTCCGGGAAAATAAGCTTATGTCACTCTCCAGGTCCTCATCTATACCTGTGCAAAAAATCACGTTAATCCGTTGCTCTGTTGCGGCGTGAGTGAAGGACAAACTCTCTATTTAACGTCCTTGGGGATAGAAATTACAATAATTGTGAAATACGTATTTCATAATTTTAAAACGGAAGCCCAAATACCAAGTTTCATGGCTATATAACTTGAGAAATGAAGGACTTTCATACAAACTTTCACCCCCTATTTTGCCCCCTTAGGGGTAGAATTTTGAAAAATCCTTTCTTAGTGAGCGCCTACGTCACAAAAGGAACCTACTGTCAAAATTTCAAGTTTCTAACCCCAGCGGTTTAGGCTATGCGTTGATATATAAGTCAGTCAGTCAGGACTTTGAATTTTATGTATATAGATAATTAACAAAGTAAAACGGTAACAAAGTAAAAAAAAAATGTAAATGATGTAAAACCGTTTCAGGATGCCATGCTCCTATTTTTACCCGTACTTGGCACTGATGGTACATCTCTTGAAGGTCAATGGCGCAACCGCGCTATTGCTTATAAATTACTAGATGATGCCCGCGACTTCGTCCGCGTGGATTAAGTTTTTTCAATTCCTGCGGGGACTCTAATTTTCCGGGATAAAAAGTAGCCTATGTCCTTGCCCGGGATACGACCTATCCCTGTACCAAATTTCATCAAAATCGGGTGAAAAGATGGGCCGTGAAAGCGTAGCAGACAGGCAGACACACTTTCGCATTTATAATATTAGTATGGATTACGAAATAAATATTCTAACCGTTTTGAACCGTAAAATTTGTCTGGCGATTTGCAGGTATTATTGAAATTACTCAATATACCTAATACGTGATTAAAATTTCAGATTGCCAAAAGTATATTTTTTGGGAATTTTAATAAAATATTTTTGAAGAGGTCTGGTAATACCACAGAATAGGTAATAGTGTAATACTTTATAACCGACAAAAACGTCTGGGATTTTTCTTTCGAATTCCATAAGTACGAGTACCTACATACTAGATTAAAAGATAAAAAAACACGTTCCCAAAAAAATATTTTTTTAATTATTTTTTCCACAATTTCAGCTTGCCAAAAGGACCTTCCCGAAATTCGTTGCCAGCTCTCCGTCTATTAGCCATACATAACACGCTATCAAAATGGCTTCCTTGGAAATATTATACAGTTCTTATTATATTATAATGTTGTATTTTAAGCCAAGCCAAGGAGGTTTTACGTTTATCTAAAATCTAAATTACCTATGTCACGAAATTGAAACTAAAATAGTAAAGTTAAATTAAATTTACTATTTGTTGATTTAAAAAAAGGTTACTAAATATTGAGCAAGGAATCCAAATCTCATCATATCAAGTGGCAATCCATCACTGACCCACTACTAAGCACTAAGCTCATAACTCAGGAAGAGTTTAGGCCATAGTCCACCGGGCTGGCTTTGAGACACGCACCTTTGAGAACATTATTATAGAGATCTCTCAGGTATGCAGGCTCTTCGCGATGATTTTCTTCACCGTTAAAGCATAACTCCGAAAAGTAAGAGGTGCGTGCCTGGGATCGAATCTCGAACCTCCTTAAAGGAGTCCGAAGTACTTATCTGACCCGTTGTACTAGGTGAGCGACAGAAGCGACGTAACGCGACGCGATGCGTTACGACGCCATAGAAAATGACAGACGTGTCTACGCGACAACGTGAAGGGTCAGCTACTGTTTGATACCGTCGCGTCGCGTCGCGTAATATCGAGTCGTAGTGTCGCGTAAGTAGCTCACGTAGGACAACGGGTCAGACCTATCAACGATAACAAAACCCTAACCCAACGTAAAAACTACATCGAACAGTTCTTCGACGGAACTCTTAAACCAGCCTAAAGTGACTTATGGTATTGGCAACAAGTACCCAATGGGTACTCAGTCGCCAGTTCTTGCGAAACGGCCCATTCACACCGTCCCAAGTGGGATCGTAACAGTATTTCACGCCTACACCCACGAACCTCACGACTTCATTACTGCTCTATTAATTGACACCCTTATCACCAAGGTAGTAAGGTGCTGAATGAATTTTGTCTCTATGTAAAGGTGCCATCAAATAAAGTGTTTCCGGCGTGAAAACTATAGAGTATAGACCAATTGTCGAATCAGACATTGCAGCTATTGCTTTTAATGGTTTGTTTGGATTACGCGTTTGAATAAATCTCAGAGCAATTGAGACGTACAAATAATTTGCCTAGCATAAGTAGGTAGATAATTTATCGACTATTAGACTAGGTACTGGGTACAGGGATCTTTAACTCTATTTCAAATAATCCTGAAGAAAATCAACTAGGCCCAAGCTTGAGACCCAAGTAGTAGTGTATTTTTAGACTTAAAGACTATAGGCATCAATTTAGCAACTAAGGATACAACATTACCTACAAATTAATACTCAAAAAGCGTCCACAATCGCTTATATACAAACACAGCTATAGATAATAGACAAACAGACACCAAACGGTTCACAAAAACCAACCATATAGCTTTATATTTAGGGTTCAATTTTGTAATAACAATTCGACACATACGACATTTTGTCGCCTAGTGTACTCATGCGCGACTGAGGAAAAAAATTGGTAAGTCAATGACTATAGGGCTAAAACCTTTGACACAGCCAGTTCTTCTTCTTATTTTGTTTCATAGAAAGTTCAGGTCCGCTCAGATTTTACTCACAGTTAAAGCGAGATAACTAAATCTGTCTCGTTTTATCTGAAAGTGAGCGAACGTCAAACTGAGCAAAGTCGAAGTAAAACGTTAAAAAAGTCAAAGTACGCTATAAAAGAAGAACGAAAGTGATTTCTAACAATAACAAACGCAAAGACCAAAATGTTATTAAAACAAATTAGTTAATGGCAATAAAACTGCTGGTTGGGAAACGCCTCACACGAACTGATCGTATGAACGAGCCCTTATTGGCTGAGCGTCCACTTGACACGGCCTGAACTGATGCTGTTGTGTGATACGTACAGGTGTGGTCTTCAAGATCACTTGAACTTTCTCCTAATTATTTCCCGATCGAATAGGGTTACTGGGTGGAAAAATAACTGATCATGAATTTTAAAAAGGGTCAAGTTTCAAGCAGGTACAGTAGGTCATTTGTTCAACGGTTTGAACAACATTTTATTATTCTTCCTAAAATTATAAAGAAAATAGAAATATATAGACAAAAGGCGGCCTTATCGCCTACTGTATCTCTTCCAGGAAAACTAGAGTAAGAAATGAAAACAGACATAAGTAAGTAAGACATATCGGGAGAGTTGCGTTTTACCGACTACGGCAAAGCCAAAAGGGAGGGTTATGATTTAAGCAGTCTATGCATAAATATTACAGAGGCCTTTGGATTTATCAATTTTCTTATTAGGATTTAAATCTCTAATTTTAAATGACATTAATTGTTAAAAGAAATTTAGAAAACTTTAGAAACTTTTATCTATAATCGAAATCTATAAACATCTAAGACCTAAGTGGTGTAAACTACCTTGCGCGGGGAGATGAATAACATTCTATAAGCACCTTGGCGCATAAAATCTAGGTAAAGTATTCGTAAACAGTACAATACTTACGAGAGTTGAAAAACAAACTCGAGGCTTATAATAACTCTGATAAGATAAGAGATCCAGTACATCTAGTGGGTATAAAGAGTAATTATCTCTTTGATCTTAGTGCATATCTCAGTGCCACTTCATAATAATTAATGTTTTACGTTTTATAAGTAGACTCTATCTTTATTATAACTTGTTCTCTCTCTTCATATTATAATTTGCTATTGATTCCACTTTAATCAAATTGGAATATAATACCAATAAAACGCAATAATTATTACAAGCTCTTTACTTTACTTACAATGATAGATTCATTCACAGGTCAGCCAAAGGCTTTTGTAAGACCCAAAATAGTGACTAGAACCTGGATAATTGGCTTCTACACAAAAAGCGACTAAAGACTCAACGATCATGATTTGCTGGACTGTTACTTATAGAAACCAAGGCTTCTGGACAGGTTAAAATCTTATTGGCAAAGTCATATTCAACTTACATGTAAAACCATGTTGTGCAGTTAACCAATAAATGGTTCCTTTTATCACATTTTCTTGTCCCATCTTTGACTGCATTTAGAACCAAAATGACATATTCTTGCGCAAAATCTGTTGTTCTCATTAGCATTCCCCTTTTATTAGCATACAAATGTACCTATCTTTCATAACCACAACAGCAAGTAAACATAGCTGCGAGTTAAAACCAAATCAAGTAACCTATAATTTCGTGAGCATCGATGCTTAACTGCAGTGCCTTATCTAAAACTGCATTAGCACCCAAAGCGTATCCCGTCCGAGGCACGTCTCGAAGGAAAATTTCCATAATTGCACTGCTTTCAACTGCTCCGCTCTTCAAATATGGCTTCTCTCTGACCCTAAACTGCTAACTACCGTAATATGCCATCCCAATACGGGAATTCCGATAGTATCGCCGCTTTTAAACCGATATACTCTATTGGCTAGATTTGTTTTGCGGTCTCGAGGTATACGGTAATTTATGGCAAATAAATTGCACTTTGATCTTGCCTATTTATTGTTCACCCATTTATCTCAGGCGTATAATAATATCAAATTGCACTCCTTGTGTGCCACAGCCACAACCTCTTTATTGAAGATAATATGTTTTAGGGAACAGGAGAGTAGCACTAAGAAAGGTTTTGAAAATCCTCTCATCAGGAATTGGCAAGGAATGTATTATTGTTTTAACGGAAATCCCAAAAAAACTAATACGACAAGATCGAAGTGATTTTGTTTTGACTTCAAAACAAAATGAAACAATATTATATACCAAATCTTAAGTTGTAAATGAAAACTAAATACTGTTACCTGAATTAACGTCACGAATCACAGTGCACGTGTTATGGTAAACTCGAAACCAATGGACTTGTAAAAACTCAATAGTCACGAAGACATTATTTTGTATTAAACGTGTCAATTGTTACTTAGTTGAAACAATGGTGTAACGGTATAATAAAGGTAGGAGGTAGAGAGCCTTTTACCATTTGATTATAATTGATATGCTAAAATCAACGTTGACGCTTGACCGCGATCTCACGATATGGTAAGTCATGACAAGATGGAGTCCGTCGATGTCTGAAATAAAGAGTGATACTTACTATACCTACTACAGATCCAAAAACCAAAATCTTCTAAAGTCTTATATATAGATCTATTTCTATATAGATTTATTTATAATCCTTTAATTCCTTTGTTATAAGGTTTGATGTTATATTGCCAAGTCATATTATCTAAAGAGAACATTAAAATTTAATCAAGCAGGACCTGCTAGTTTCTGCTTTGCTGATGAATCATTTATCGGGTCAAGGAATTAACAGGGCAACACTCCAAATGAGAAAAGATTAGTTCCTAAACTGAACTAACTGATGAAATCCGAAGTCAATAAGCTTGAAAGTCCAGTATTACTACGAAGCGTATAATACTTTGAGATCATCTTTCTTCAAACTTGTTGTAATATGATGTAAAGGAACCGTTATTTAAATTATATCAAACAAGAATGTATCCAATAAAATGATTGTGAAATACTAAATCTACGTAGAAAGTCGACGCTATATATAATAAAGAATGCAACACATCCTGATAAAGTGATAACACTATCTTGTAGCTCTGATAAGGGGTAAAGCGAGAGTATCCTTTGTGATACATAATGGAGAAATTATTATTTTGAAGTTGCGTGAGAGCAATTTTTAAGTCTAGTACTTAGGCAGGTAAGTTATCTAAAAAATCAAACATAGTGTTTTAAAAATAAAGAAACCTTTATGCGCCATTATTATATTATGTGAGTTGATTCGTGGTAAATTAATAATTATAATTGGACAAAGTTTAAAATTATATAGATACACACATGTCCATGGCAATCCATGTACAAGTCTATTTGAATAAACAGAACTTCGAAGTTTAAGTGTAAAGCATCAACCACTGAATTTCGAATCCCATATAAAATATTATTGACGAAATGAACCTCCATGATACCAAACCTAAGTTGACTTCCTCGAAGGCAAACAATAATGATATTTCCTTAAGGAAAGACGGATAGTCTTCTCATTTTGCACGCCCGCTTCGTTACCATAAGCAAGCAACGGGACTCCTCGCTACAATGGTTAATAACATTTGATATTCATAGTCTCTGTGGATAGATTTATATTCTTTATTTCAGTATATATTTCTCTTGGATTTGAATAAAGGTTTTTTTAAACGTAAATATTTCCTTCAGAATGTGCAATTTTTGCACTGCACCTATAAAGGTGCATCTAATAATACGAAGTAGGTACCTTGATGGCTTATCCACCTTTTATAAGCATGAAGTGCACACTTTAATGTAAAGGATTATTTATAATTTAAATGATAAAGACAAAAGAAAACAATTGAATAAAAAGCAGGACAAGGTTTGGATAAATATTTATTATTTGATTTGTTAATTATTCAATTCAATAACCATGCCAATATAATTTAATGACTTTGAAGACGTAATTGTGCTGGTGATAATTGTAATGTTTTTTTATCCACTACAAGTTAGCCTTTAATAAGTTTCTACTGATATTCACAATTGATAAGAATAGCAAAAGGCTATACGTAATAAAAGGCATTGAATACAGAGATTGTCGATTTGAAGGAACCTATATAAATATAAATAAAAGTTTAGTAATCAAAAACCACTTTCCATGTATCCGATTATACCACACTAGATAATCCTGTATCGTGGCTACCTAACAACAAAAAATATTTGAGTTTGAAATACCATCGTGCCCAGCTCGCTTCACCATCGTCAATATGTACACAGGCAAAGTTTTCATAACGGGCTGTGGATCGTGCAGAGGCGATAAGACATGCCCACTAGCGCTGAGCGTTGCCCGCAGGACCCATCGGGAAGGCGTAGCCGGAAGAAATTGCAAAGATGCATTGTTTATGCAAGAAAATCAAACGTAAGAAACAAATGCGATCCAAAACGGTAAACTCGAAGTTTTGCCGGAGGATATGTTATGCAACGGCGAATCTGAGATTAGAAAACTACTCGTACATCATATCCAGATGATATTAGGATGACAGTTAACATTCTATCGTTTTCTCTCGAGTGACTGTAATCATAAGAGGAAAAGAGGTAAACGTATTTTTATTATCTTAATAGCATCTGGATTGGGTTAATACAGTTAAGTACAGCAAAGTTGGTAATGTTATGCTCTCGGAGTCACGTTATAAGAAAATAATTCAAATACCTAAATTAAAACCATTTCAGGTTTTATTGGAATTTCAGAAATGTTAAAAAAATGGAAACGAGAAAAATCTGAAAGGTTTACCAAAGAGAGGTAGGTACCTACTAAAATTCTACATCAACGCCAAAGAGAGAAAAATTATTCCTACTACAGTAAAAATAAATATTGAATAAAACATCTATAGTCTTGTTTATAAAGAAAATACCAGTAAGACCAGTAGATAATAAAAATACTACACAATAAAATTTGAGTGTTAAATAACAAAATTGAAAAAGAGATTCTACAATGTTTTATTTATACTCTTCATTTCACTTAAAATGGAAATGTTTTTCATTTCCTTTTAAAAACAAAAGCGTTGACGGGTGAGCATCGGATTAAAATAACATTCCCAGACAAGCTTGTATTCAATCTTTCTACTTACTTACTAATTTATTACATAAATAATAAAGATGAAGTGAAGCTTCTATTAGATGAAGTTTTAATTAAACACGTGTAGACACAGAAGATATAATGGTGTAGATATAAATCTTAGTGTCAAAACTGCTTTGTCACACTGAGAACGTAGCGCTTTATTAAGTAAGTACTTGGAGGTACTTCTGCCCCCCGATTACGTAAGAATTGTCGATCAAATGGTAAAGGTTCGGCGTCAAAGTAAAATAAACCATGACAGCATTGAATTAGAGCTCAATTTCGTCTGCCCATTCTTATACGTTTAGGGTATCGTACATACCTAAACGTATAAGAATGGGCAGACGAAATTGAGCTCTAATTCAATGCATTTATGGTTTATTTTACTTTGACGAAAATCTTTAACGTTTGATCGGCCATTCTTACATGATTGGGGGACTGTCCCCCAATCATGTAAGAATGGACATTCTGTGTAGAACGCGTTTATGGAATGTGTAAAATATTTAGATTTAAATAGTAAATGCAAGGTAGGTTGCCAACTGCCAACGACCTATTTCAATTTGAATTCGAAAGAACTACGCGTGGATTGCGTAGGACATTATAAATAAAGTACCAAGAGTGATTCTGGGTTACATGATTGGGGGACTGTCCCCCAATCATGTAAGAATGGACATTCTGTGTAGAACGCGTTTATGGAATGTGTAAAATATTTAGATTTAAATAGTAAATGCAAGGTAGGTTGCCAACTGCCAACGACCTATTTCAATTTGAATTCGAAAGAACTACGCGTGGATTGCGTAGGACATTATAAATAAAGTACCAAGAGTGATTCTGGGTTAATCTTAAATTAAATGGTCGATTAATTTAAATGATTTGTAACATAAATACGTAGGATACAATTTAGTTTAGGTACAATCAAGATCATCACATAATTGGTATTCAGGTCACTTTAAATATAACTAGCCTTTGTTTGCGACTTCTCTCGCTACAACACTATAACTTCTTGTTTTACATTGGCTTAATGTACCTATTACGACATAGAAAGAACTTATTGCAGTATAACTGTAGAGTCAAAAATGATATATTAAAATACAGAAAAAAGAGATCTGAAGTGACATTCTTACGTATCATCCTTCCGCCAACGCATAAAGGTGATGCAGATGCACCGGCAGCGTCTCAGATCAGTTATTCTTGTACAACTAAAAATACGGGCATCCAACATGGCGCCGTCTTTAATGCAGTTTTTATGCATCTCGCTAAATATTCTAGACGAGACGATGAATATAACCATAGGCGGAAGGGTGAGATTCGCTCGCGGGTCCCGCCGCATTCCACCACGTCTGGAGAGGATTACCTTGACTCCGAGTAATCTTCGTTGCAAATTGATTAAGCGGAACTTTTGATTCCGTAGATACATTCTGCTATATCGCCGCAGGTACGCGGTACTCTTTTTGCTCGGATGACACAAGAAATCGCGTTACGTTATTGCAGAGCTTTCTTATTAATCCCCGATTTAAACCGCGCTGCAATCTTTAAACTTATTGAGGAGAAATATCGTCATTCACATTGGGATTAGCGTGGTTTTGCCCATTAGTTTGGATATACCTACCACATCGTTTATTAGATAATTTGAATTCCTTGGAGGGCAAATGTCGTCGTAAAAACAAATTGCATTCGACATAAATACCGCGCATTCTGCAATCGCTCGAAAAAAATACATTCGGAAAATTGGCTATGCCATTAAAGTCTGACCCAGAAATTTGGCATTCGGTTCAACTCGATACATATTTATTTGAATTTAAACAGACAAAGATTTACCGAAACCCAAAAATCGTGATCGTGGATTTAATTAATAGGCTATTGGAATTTCGTATTCTAGTTTTCGAAACGATTTATACGAAGGCTGTTCTGATCAGTAAACAAACTGTACAGTGGATCTGGATTTTATCTCGCTTGTGAAGCCAAACACCCTATAGTATTTGGCTGTATAGTATCTATATATATTTAGATGATTGGTATAAGGCCTATACCAATCATCTAAATTTATATATAAATAAAAAAAAAGATACGCGCCGAATCGAGAACCTCCTCCTTTTTTTGGAAGAACCACTGGACGAATCGGGCTAAAATTTGGCATGCTCATATGACGTAGACATCCGCTAAGAAAGGATTTTGGAAAATTCAACTCCTAAGGGGGTAAAATAGTGTTTGAATTTCAAACCCCTACTTTATTAATAACCCCCTATTGATAAGCTAGTTACTTAAAAATATGAAAATATATATATATTCTGTCTGTCTCAACATACACAACAACACACACAGACGTAGCTTCTATCTCGGAGACGGATGTAGGATAGGTACTTTTATCCGGAAATATCAAAGAGTTTATACTGGATCTTTTCATCTAAATCCAGGCGGACATCAATCTAGTTAGAATATAAAAGCGGTAAGCGGTTATAAAAACTTTTATCCCTCTTCACTAGTCAATAATTTGCTTCGCTACTAATAGCAATATGCAAAAGTGTGTCTGCCTGCTACCTTTTCACGGTCTGTTCAAACGATTTTGACGTTTGGTATAGAGATGGTTTGCACCAGTAAAATTATGTCTACCCGTTATCACTATTCGTCTACCGAAGCTAACATGGACTTGTCAAAAGTAGAGATAAAAGTAATATTTCCTATCTGTGGTATTTTTCTCTACGAACCGTAGAGAAGTAATTCCGTTCCGTTCTAGTAAGTAATATACCGGATTTTGTGCATGTTAGGGCAAACGAAAAATTAGCCCGCAACGACATCTCTCTCTCGTCGCGAAATATCTCGTGCGCATCTAAGCCTGCAGGGAAAGAAATATGCTACTTTCTCTTATCCCGGAAAAACTCCCAAGTAATTTGCAAAAAACTCAACGCGGATAGAGTAGCATGTATCATCTAGTTAACCATAGTTTAATCGCTCCACAATGAAGGACATAGTTTAATTCGATAGCTGCTAAAGTGGTTGGTTGATCTTGCTCTGGTTTCGAGCCCGTACTTGTAACATGTGGTAATGGTAACCCGCAACATGGCACACAGAAGTGCCAACGACCTAACGGTCATTGCTGTTATGTTCAGCAGTTTGGATGTACTCAGCTGGTTATTGTCAATATTAAAATAAATATCAACTATACCTATGCACTTAATACTAAGTATATTTAAAACTTGAACACCTCGTCATGCTTCAGCGTTACATACCGTTTTGTATCCACCGAAGAAAACTATCGTCTAACCGCCAATGTTTCTAACATCTTACTGTACAAAGTGATCTGTGTCTCAGTGATTTGTTACAAAACTATAAATTACTAGCTGATGCCCGCGACTTCGTCCGCGTGGAATGAGGTTTTTTAGTCCCCGCGGGAACTCTTTAATTTTCTGGGATAAAAAGTAGCCTGTGTTATTCCAGACTATAATCTCTGTGCTAAATTTCATCTAGATCCGATCAGCCGTTTTGGCGTGATTGAGTAACAAACATCCATCCATCCAAACTTTTGCATTTATAATATTACTAGCTGATGGCCGCGACTACGTCCGCGTGGACTGAGGTTTTTTGGTCTCCGCGGGAACTCTTTAATTTTCTGGGATAAAAAGTAGCCTATGTGCCATACATATGCATTCCAGACTATAATTAATCTTTGTGCTAAATTTCATCTAGATCCGATCAGCCGTTTTGGCGTGCTTGAGTATAACAAACATCCATCTATCCATCGAAAATTTTGCATTTATACTCGTAATATTAGTAAATGTCAATGATTATGAAGATCTTAGGAGGTACTAGTATGGTACTAGGTAGTAAGTTTACTGTTACTAGTTAAACTGCAAAACGCAACGAAGCCCTATGGAAGCCTTCTATCATGAGCAACGACCTTGACACGGTCGGTAGCAAAGCAAAACAATTCTTCCAGTTTTATTTTATTTGCCCATTTGTCGGAAAGCTTTTGTAAGCATCAGAGAGGAACTGCTATCGCATTGCCGAGGTCACGTCAGCTTCGGCGAGCTAGTGGGAGCGCCACACGCGACTCTTCAATACAGATTGACCCGTAACAATAAACTGTTTAGTTTTGTACCAAGGCCGATCGTTTTTCTATACTTAATATTACAAATGAGAAAGTTTGGATGAATGGATGGATGTATGGATGGATGGATGTTTGTTACTCAATCTCGCCAGAACGGCTGAACGGATCTTGATGTTTAGCACAGAGATAGACTGTAGTCTGGAATAACACAACGGCTACTTTTTATCCCGGAAAATTAAAGAGTTCCGGGGAACCAAACAACCTCAATTCACGCAGACGAACTCGCGGGCATCAGCTAGTCAGCTAGTAATAACTACTGCGGACAATTTTTAGCGATTACAGTAATACGGAATTGATAAAACCTGTCGTGGGAAAAATAATGCACAAAATTTTAACCATTCATTAAGAATTGATGAGTAAATTTTAAGATTAAATACTTTATAGTTTTAGCATTTCGTTATGACAAGTAATGGTATTTTAAGTATATGTATTATCATATTCATAGTGTGATATTGTGGAGCAATGATTCCAACTATTAAGGTGCCTTATACGGATTTCATGATGTGTCATCCTTTTCCAGGTACACTTTAAAGAATCGGGAGTCACAGCTGTGGGGATGTCATGGTATCAAATTAAAGGTCATTTCTTCATCTCTCGTTTGACCTTATAAAAATGCACACTCCAATACAAATTTTCTGCATAAATACGTTTCTCCGAACGCAAGATCTGCTGAAAATGACGAAAAATGGGGTCCGGATAGGTACCCATAAAGCTAGATCCGCTGCATATTTTAACTTAAATATTAACAATAAAGTGGGGCTTATATAGTCCTCTATCCATGGTGCAAAGCATTAAGCATACAAATAAATATGTTTATAGTTTATGTGGCAAAAAAAAAATGTTTCATACATTTTTCTATGAAAAGAAGCCGAGCGCTAGGCGTTTGGCGCTCAGTACGCGCTGAGACGCGCTCGTGGACGGGTGGGTGTATCGCTTTTTTGCACGAAATTTATTACGACAAAATGAACACTGTGTTGTGTACTGCCATAGAGATATAATATTCTCTATGTGTACTGCGCTTAGAAAAACTTGATACCGACATCCACAAAGAAGGAAGTTCTCAAGTGTAGGCGTATTTTTTTTACCCGATTACGGCAAAGCCACAAGGAAAGGGTATGTTAGGAATATATATGTATGTATGCATGTATGTATGTATGTATTAAAAAAAAGTGAGCGCCATTTTGAAATTCTTTGTTATCGTACCGATTTCGTTCAAAATCGATATCTGGGGTTCCCTGGGATCACAAAACAGGAAACTGTTACCAAAATTTTAAAAAAGTCAGCGCCATTTTGAATTTTTTTGTTATCGTACCGATTTCGTTCAAAATCGATATCCGGGGTTCCCTGGGATCACAAAACAGGAAACTGTTACCAAAATTTTAAAAAAGTCAGCGCCATTTTGAAATTTTTTGTTATCGTACCGATTTCGTTCAAAATCGATATCCGGGGTTCCCTGGGATCACAAAACAGGAAACTGTTACCAAAATTTTAAAAAAGTCAGCGCCATTTTGAAATTTTTTGTTATCGTCCCGATTTCGTTCAAAATCGATATCTGGGGTTCCCTGGGATCACAAAACAGGAAACGGTTACCAAAATTTTAAAAAAGTCAGCGCCATTTTGAAATTCTTTGTTATCGTACCGATTTCGTTCAAAATCGATATCTGGGGTTCCCTGGGATCACAAAACAGGAAACTGTTACCAAAATTTTAAAAAAGTCAGCGCCATTTTGTAATTTTTTGTTATCGTACCGATTTCGTTCAAAATCGATATCTGGGGTTCCCTGGGATCACAAAACAGCAGTCAATCAAAAAAAAGTCAGCAGTGAACTTTTTAAAATTTTGGTAACAGTTTCCTGTTTTGTGATCCCAGAGAACCCCAGATATCGATTTTGAACGAAATCGGTATGATAACAAAGAATTTCAAAATGGCGCTGCCGTTTTTTAAATTTTGGTAACAGTTTCCTGTTTTGTGATCCCAGGGAACCCCAGATATCGATTTTGAACGAAATCGGTAAGATAATCTTTTATACATTATTTTACAATCTCAAAAACTGAGTATTATTGTAGCCGCGAGTATTGTTTCGGCGCATAAATAGGTACATAATATTTACCGCGGCCAACAGCGTAAACAAGTACCTAGTAAATAAATAATCGTCTAATATTTTCAAGTAACAAAATTGGTTAGTTGGCAATAAAATCGAGCGTCTCTACGCTCTATAGCTCTACGCTCTCGTAAAGCGTGCATATATATGCTGTAGTGTGACGAGTTTTATACCTATAGTTGAGTTTTTTACCTATAGTTGGTCGCGGGGTAAATGTTTAAAGGGCCTTAATAATAATATCCTCCCGACCGAATTTCGGCCACGGCGACCTATCTCCAGAGAGGTTAGTCATCTGCGCGGGAGATAATATTATAGTGCACTATCTGTTCCTTTACTCTCAAAGCCCGATGGGACGAAAAATCCGACAAGACCGCTGAGAGGTCAGGCGCAGGAACAAGGGCTTAACGTGCTCTCCGAGGCACGGGGATGAAACACCGTCAACTTCCTAACTCCGGGCTAGTACTGAGAATTTCTTGCCAGAAAAATCCAACAATTATTATGGCCCAACCCGGGACTCGAACCCGCGACCTCGTCAGTCGCAGTCGAACACGCTAACCACTAGACCAACGAGGCAGTTAAAAATTAAAATTCCTACTATTATAGTGCAGCCGGTAGAAGTCGTTACTGCACCTAGGACTGCACCCAAGCAATCATTTTACTACTTTGCAGGCGCGATTTCACTTACTTAACTACTCCGATTTATTAAGGCGCTGTGAGTTCACGAGATCAAAATATAGGCGCGCGGGGGTGAAATCGAGCAAGCGCATGTCGCAAAAAATGTAAGAAATCATTTGTAAAAAAATAAATATTTACAGTTCAATACAAATTAATCCGACAATCAATGTGTTTGACTTAGAAATATCTTATATTTCTAGAGCAAATTATTAGTTTCAATAAGGAGAAAAATTGCTTTAAAAGGTAAACTAAGAGATATGTTTAAAATACATTTTAATGCAGAGATTTTTTAAATTGTGTTTTGAGATGCGTCAATGGCTGCTTAAAGGTCTTGAAAACAAAATAAGCAAATTATTTTTACAAGCATACATTATGTCACAGTTTGATGGATACACTGCTTTAAAAAAGACGAGTGTGCATTAGACCACACGACTGAAATAAAACTTCTTTAGCTCCATCTATATGTACGTATCTTTACTAACTTATATCTCCCTCTCAACTTCCGTTCGCCTCGCCCAATCACACTTTTCGTAACGCTCTCGTCACGCATTCACCAGCTTACTCATCAAGTCAAGCGTGCGTAAAGAAGTTTTACTTCAAAAACTCAGTTTTGCCGATTTTACGCTATGACAGAGCCTTAAAGTCTAAACGCTAAGCTATCGCATTGCAGTGATATCGAAGTAAGCAGACGCGGCTTATGCAATTACTTAATAGATGCTTAATAGAGATGAACCGGTAACAGTTAACTGTCCCGCGGAATTTGTACCGACCGTTTGCCGATTGATAGACGTAGCTATTACTTGCGGTTAAGTATTTATGGAAGAAAATAGGACTTAATAAATAGGACTTAGTGATTTCCATGTATTGGATATAAATTGAGTAGCGTTTCTATGTCACTGCAATAAAATGTGAATTGATTAGAGATTACGACTAAGGGCGCTAGCAACGGTCTTATAAGACCACTCAATTTAGAAATAAGATTTTCATGAAACGATACACTTTCGGTTTTACTAAATGATACAACGTTGTAACGGATTTCCTTTCATTTACTTAATAATGCGCAAGTTTTATTTCTTGCCTAGTTTTATTGGTACAAGCTGATGTCCGCGTGGTTTAAGTTTTTTGATTCAGACGGGAACTATTTAATTTTCCGGGATAAAAAGTAGCCTATGTCACTCTCCAGGTCCTCAACTAAACCCATGCCAAAAATCACGTCGATCCGTTGCTCCGTTATTAAAGGACAAACCAGCAAACCAGCAAACAAACACACTTTCGCGTTTATAATATTAAAGTATGATGATTTATTCTTGACTATCTTCCCTCCTATCGTTTCAGTAGAGCCTGTTTGCAAGATTTTCATAGCTTGCCTACATTGAGTTATATAAAGTCCTTGATCCTAAAAGCATACATACCAAAGACTCTTGCACTGAGAAAAAAGACCTTCCGAAATACGGAAGGTATTACCGTCCCTTTTGACTCAGTAGGAAATTTACCTTTCAACTTGGAAGGATATTAATTACCGTCCAAAATATCCTTCCGAACAATGTCTGCCTTCTATTTTGGTGGGTAATACGTACCTTCCGAATTTCGGTCGGAAATTCCTACTGAGTCTAAAGGGAAGGTAATTTTTGAAAGGAAAATAATTAATTTCCTTCTAAATTTGGACGACATATTTGATCGGTAAATATAAATAACCTTAAGGTAAAGGCATGATATTACCTACCTAAGGCGAAGGAAAACGGAGCGGGCTTTTGCATTTTTGCATTTTTGCAAGGGTGGAAGCAGGGTCTGTATCAGTGTTGCCACCCTCTGATTTAGGTTTTCCCCTAACTCCTCGTGAAATTCCCCTAAAATAAGCACTTTTCAAAATGTTTTCCCCTAAAAAATTTATTCTAAGAATAAAACACAAATGAAAGTGCATTAAACTTTTATTTAACTTTTTTTAATATATTAAACTAAAAAAAAAACTACTAAATCAATACCATCCTGTACCATATAATATAGGTACGTATTATATATAATATGTAGGAAGTACACTACCATCAGATAATTTTTGACCAATTATTAAGGTGAAGATCTAAATAAGCAGCCATATGTCACTAACATAACATTTAACGATCATATTACATGCCTACCACAAATCTATGAGGATTTTGAATAGAATTCTCATCATCAATCATCAGCTTTTTGAACTATGATAACCATAGATCATTTATAGAGGAGTCCTCTTTAAATGACCCATGGTTAACATGGCATCATTGTCCTACATTGTCATAGGACAATGGTGCACAGCGTACCTACATTTGGAACAAGCGAAAAACACACTACCTAGATTAAAAACACTGACAGTCAAACCTACCAAGTCAAACAAAAAGAGTACCTAAACCATAGCGTATAAATCCATAAAAACCAGTTTACCTCGCACACATAAAGCAGCTTTATTCGTATTCGACATCTCTTCTTTCCACGTAGGTACACAATTCTATGAGCGCGAAAGAGAAAAATATATTTTGTTTGGAGCCATAGAGAAATGTAACATCATAGTCGTAATTCCTTGATTCCTACTTCCATGGGTAACATCGGCACACCAAGTTACGTTCAGATACACGCAGTCACCGATTCGAACCGAAAGTTGAAACTTTCCCTAAAAAATTCCCTAATATTTTTTTTTCCCCTAAAAATTTCCCTAAATAATTGTATACCCTAAAAAAGCCCCTAAGTGTTCAAAAATCCCCTAAATCTAGGGGAAAATACCCTAAGGTGGGGACACTGGTCTGTATACCACCTATGATTTATGCTCTGCTATGCGCTTTTAATGAATGTCCCAACTAGGTGAAAGCACCATTTGCCACGATGCAGGTACCGACTACCGATACAAGCGGATTTGGCGATATATATGTGTTTGACCGGCGCCACCCTATACCGCGAGCCAATATACGCGTAGCGACATCTAGTGGTCGGGCCGGGTACTACATTCGTTGTTACAATTTCTATTTAATAAAACTTATTCGTTTCCTTCCGATACCGAAATATTCCAATTTGTTTGGAGAGAGTATTATCATCTAATTTAGAAAGATGTTCCTTGTGTTATTTTCTCCAAATGTGATCCATCTAATTTGGATGGTAATTCCTTCCAGCGAGCCTTTCTAATCCCTTCGTTTTTGATGGAATAGTAATGTCACTTCATTTCCTACTAAATAAGAGGGTAAATATCCTTCAATTTCGGAGGGTAAATATGCGTTTTCCTTCCGACACTGTATCTACCGAAAAATTATAATTGATTTTGAAGGATATTATCATCTAATTTATAAGGGTATTCCTTGTGCTATTCCCTCCAAGTGTGATCCATCTAATTTCCATGGTAGTTCCTTCCAGCGAGCCTTTCTAATCCTTTCTTTTTTGATGGAATAGTAATGTCAATTTATTTCCCACTAGTTAAGAGGGTAAATATCCTTCAATATCAGAAGGTTAGCAGCGTTTTCCTTCCGACAACTTTGGATTTGAATTCAGAAGGACATTAACATCTAATTTGGAAGGATAAATTTGGGAGGAATTATTATAATGCATACTTATTTAGTAGGAATATTTAGCTGGAAGGAAATTCCTTCTTGGTTGATTCCTTCCAACAAATTTCCTTCCTTTATGTTCTTCCGTATTAGATGGATAAAATTCATTACCTTCTAAATATCGGTAGGAATTTGGCAGTTCCCCGATTTAGAAGGTAATCGGTGGAAGGAAAAGAACCAATTTTGGAAGGAATCGGTTTTAGAAGGTAAAAATCGGAAGGTAAACAAGGAAATTTTTCTCAGTGTGAGTCAACCCTGAAAACTCGTAACACTTCTAGCGGCATAACAGATAATAATGAATGTTCCCGGAATCCGTTCCAAGGCCGACCGTTTTAATATCGATTGCGATCGATTCCTTGCGGTCAACCCTTTGGCAGTTATCAAAGAAAATACGAGCCTTGTAGATGTATTAGGCTATTAGCATTGAATAGAATATAGATGGAACGAGTTTAGGGACGGCGGTTGATTCGAGATTATACTGAATTACTTTACATTAATGTTTATTAAATTATTTGGATTAATGTTTATTAAATGTTCATTGCATGTAAAAGGGGTAGAATTTAGATTACTTTTACATTCAGTGTTACAAATCAAACAAAAATCTGGCCCTATCTCTTTGAACGGTAGTAACAGCTAAAAGCCTAGTTATTGGATGAAGTCAAAGCTGTTTGTTTAGCTTAGATTGAAATAACATAATCAAATTATAATCAGTTACATAATGAATCCGTTACATAAGTAGCCTTAATGAATTCGTGTTTATTAATAAACCGAAATAGAAACAGACATTTAAAAATTAAAACACCGCCCCACATTGTCAGGAAGTACTTAGTTTAGTTCACAAACGATTAGATAGTACAAATATAGATGCACCTTTCTAATGGTATTTTCACACGAACTACTTCCAAACTGTAGGTATGCATAGTGAATTGCCTACACAATTACACATGGAAGGATATTATCTAAAACATTTTCGCTTTTTAAATTTACGTTATCTACGGATCGTTATGTAAAGTATTGCGGTAATGTAGGTTCCGTGGGCGTAACATCTTGTACTGTCGTTGGAAGTGAATCTAGTTTTTTAACAAGACTTGTAACGCGCGTAACACGAGCCATAGATCGTAGAGCCAAGTCAGAATAAACTTTTTTAGGATACTGCAATTACTTAAGATGTTACGTGCGAGTATGATGTACACATATTAAATAAATTCACTTTAGTAGAAGATATTGTAAGTAATCTCATAACGTAATGTATTTCAGCACTTTTATTAATTACAACGAATGTAACGTTCACGATGTTATAATGAACATTTTGGGCTTTATTTAAAGGATAATTTTAAGGATTGAATTTTTATCCTGACATTTATATACCTTCTAGATGAGATAAAATTAAAACTCATAGTGACTTATCACCATGAGTTTTAATTTTATCTCAACACAAATACAAAATATAAGGTAGCAATCCTCATTTGTGAGTTGTGACTTGTGACACACTATAATCTTGAATAAGTCTTAATGCACAAGATTATTATTAGTAAGGTTAGTAAGGTAGTTATAACTATTTCACATTTTCACATCTCTATTCTTCTTTTCTTTTTTCTTTTTTTTTATCAAGGTTTGAAGCCGAATGAGTGAAATTTGAAAATATTAAATTTTGAAGAGAGGGGTAGAAAAAAGGCATATTATCTTCTAGGCAAGCGCGCTCCAACCTAGACCTCATCATCGCTTTGTTTGTCGTCAAGCGCAATCCTATTCTATAATTAAAAAAAAGATATCGATTTCGCTACATCCTGTTTTAGATTTTATAATTTTAAGCATTTATTAAAAAGTAATTTGCACCACACTAGTGGGCGAACTATCGCAGGCGACCGAGCCGCATTATGAACGCTCTACAAATTTCGAAACTGAAAATATTCGGGGCCCGAGCACCGACCTACTTACTTGTGGTGTTAAGAATTAAAAGTACATTAACATTCTCAATACCAACCTACGTGTTGACTATTTTGTTTCATACACCACTTCAAACTCTGTTTAAAAATACATATACATATTCGAAATTCTTTACGTTGACTTTTCGCGGTTCCTGAATCCACTGGACATTGTGGAACTGGACATTGACACTAGACATTGGGACTGGACGTAACAACTTAACAAGACGCTGGGCGCTTTAGCATACTAGACATTCTAGGAGACTAGACATTGTCAACCGGAGCCAGTTAATTTAACCACTTGGACAAAAGTTATGGTTGTAAAGGTAGATGGGAAAGGCAATATTAATTTATATTGCAAACCGTAATGTTATAAATGGCGTAACTAGCACATAATAAATGGTCCACGTTCTAAAGATGGTATAACCAATTTTGAAATATTTCTTATACTTACTTAGTTATCGAGAGTAACCAACAAGCAATGCATACCACAAAATTCTAAAGTAAACTACTTTTAAATTACCAAGGACGTACATTTTTAGTAATTTAAAATTAAAGTAGTACAAGTGTGACGCGAGATTACAAAAGATTTCGTCTTAATTAAATTATCATAACTAGACGTTAAAGAGATGTTAAAAACAAGAGCGTGAATAAAGATTAACAAATTAAGACAATAGAAAATCAAAGTACGTCATACGGAACGCTTTTTTCACAAGAATTACATAACTTTAGAGCAAGTGAAAACAAAAGGCAATTGACACTAAAACAAAACCAGATAAGATCGCCTCGCACGAGACAGATCATTTAGAAGATACTAATTAGGAACCTAAAGTAAAGCCAGTACGTATTACTCCAGTCAGTCGCTGCATCCAGTAAGACCAAGTGTGATTCTTATCGTTGGACTGGAACAGAAGGCGTATCGTAAACATAATATAAACGAATGACACTTGAATACAGAATACAGTTCAGATCAGACCATTCCAGTAACGCTGCTGCGTGATCTGGACTGGATTAAATTGCACGGTAATCAAAACGCTGCCCACACACCAACATAGCGCTGGATTAGATAGCTACACTGGAATGTTACTAGACTAATGTGAACCGGCTGGAATCAGAAAAAAGTATAAAACTTTTGGCAAGACCATACCAACGGAAAGTTTCAAAGGCATTTGGAATCATTAAGACTGTCTGATGGTTAAAGGAAATACTTCGAAACTGGGTTAACAATGATAAATAGTTTCTCGAAGCCAAACATAATGTTTAATGAATCCCTTCGTAAAGCTTATTGGAGTTTAAAATGGAAAAGTATGCTTTTAATTATATTATCTAAATAGCTGATGCCCGCGACTTCGTCCGCGTGGAATAAGTTTTTTAATTCCCACCGGAAGTTCTTAATTAATTAAGAAGCTCCCACCCTCCACCCTCCAGGTCCTCAACTATATCAACGCAAAAATCACTTCGTTCCGTTGCTCTGTTGCGGCGTGATTGAAGGACAAGCCAACAAACAAACACACTTTCGCATTTATAATATGAATACTACTTACCTACTAGTGATGACGAAGAAAATTTTAAATCTAGATTAAACCTAATGCTTTATATTATATAGATCTATCAAAACAGGAAGATTGCTTAATGTACCTATACATATATTTTAACATGTGTTGAGCGAACCTTTACCACAGAATACATAATAGTCCTTTACGTCTTTAGTTACAACTAAATGTAAAATGTATGGTCAGTATTTTAGTTGTTCATTTCATTTTTAACCGACTTCCAAAAAAAAGAGGAGGTTCTCAATTCGGCGTGTATCTTTTCATTTATTAAAATCGTTTGACTGTTACATAGTTGAAGATCTTAAAATAGTAATAATTTTACATAGAAGAAACCGGCATACGATATATTATTATGCAGTTAATTTGACATCATAATATCAATATTTGTGGGGATCAGAATGGCAATATAATAGCAAATCAACAATTTATTGTAAAACTAATTAGGTACGCCTCTTTTGAACCTACAATATGAAGCGCAAGTTAGTGACTTTACAAATGACCAATTGCCAGCAGTGATGACTTCCTATTGTAAATATATTACGGTTTGTTTATTTTGGTACGGCCATCGGATTGCAAAGCATTTCGATTCTCGATAAACAATAACTGCATTGATTGATCCGAACACTCTTGATTTCGGTTCGTTGATTGTCGGGGTGCACTGAGTGATCGATTGTTTAAATTGACTTTTCTGGCGAGCCGAGGTGCGCTGTGGGAAAGATTTCATTCTAGATAGCATTATTACGTTTAGTAATATTCAGCTATAACTGTACACCTGTCTAATTCCGGCACGTTTCATTACGCATAGAATTTTTTTTAATCCCTTTTATGGACCCTGTATAGACGGTGCCTATTTATTATTTAACCATTTACACATAATTTTAAGATCAGTTTTTGAATTATTGGTATTCCCTATTCTAACAATCCATTAAAAGACACTGAACCTTTTTGTTCAGTTGTTTCAAAGGTTTGCATGATGATTGAGGCCAATAGACTACCAAACGTCTCATCACGTAGGCATACCGCTACTGTCTCAAGTAATCTATCTATAATTTACACGTTCATTTATCTTAACTTAATGTTAGTCCGGCAGCTAAATCCATTCTTCGGAAGTGAAATATCGCTGTGTTGTTGAGCAACCAACTTCGTTAGCTCAGCAGCCTGCGGGTCTATTAAATTAAACGGAATATCTGAACGTCACCGGGTGTAGTAGAGCTGTGGAACTAAAAAGTTAACTGTTTGGAAACAGGAGTAAAAGACTCAATTGAGGCACGTCGACTGAGCAAAGTTTATTAAACCGATGCACTTCACTCGCCGCGCCTCTGTCTAGCTTGGAAAATAATGAAAGCATTTTTAAAATCACTGAGAATTGCCAATGTTATGTTGAGGTAACCAGCTGCGAGAGTAGACTTTAAATTAAAAATAATGTTCGAGATTGAGTATCGTTTCAATGTTATTATGCCAACGGCCTTGTAGATTTTAGTCTGCCCTTTTATCATTGAGGTGTTCTCGGCCATTGAATTATATGTACGTTAGTACATAATACCTCAATGTACTCAGCACATTATTTTTACTCATGATTATAAATGAACACAACTCTTATCTATATATATAAAATTCAAAGTCCTGACTGACTTATATATATCAACGCACAGCCTAAGCCGCTGGTCCTAGAGACATGAAATTTGGAGGGCGTGTTCTTTGTGAAGTGTAGGTATCCACTAATAAAGGATTTTCCGAAATTCCACCCCCAAAGGGGTAAAATAGGGGTTAAAAGTTTGCATGAAAGTCCGTCATTTTTCAAGTTATATCATCATATCCATGAAACTTGGTATTTGAGCTACCGGTTCAAAATGAAGAAATACGTGTTTCGCCATTTTTGAAAATTCTACCCCCATAGGGCTGAAACAGGGGTTGAAAGTTTGTAGGAAAGTCCGTCATTTTTCAAGCTGTAGACATGAAACTTGGTGTTTGGGATTTTGGTTTGAAATGAAAAAATACGTGATTCACAGTTTTTGAAAATTCTATCCCCAAGGACGTCAAATATAGAGTTTGTCCTTCAATCACGCCGAAATAGAGCAACGGATCAACGTGATTTTTTGCATGGGTATAGTTGAAGACCTGGAGAGTGGAGAGTGACATAGGCTTCTTTTTATCCCGGAAAATTAAGCAGTGCCTGTGGGAATTAAAAACTTATGCCACGCGAACGAAGTCGCGGGCGTGCGCTAGTCTTTAATAATATTGCGACTTACAATAAAAATAATGAAATCATCGTCCATGATATTGGACTATTTCAATTTTAATGGTACTTAATCTTTATTTACACACTCTTATTTGCTACAAATTGTATAACATCATCTGTAATCGGCAATAGCTCACGTAACCACAGATGCAACTTTATTAAAATATCGGACCAAAAAAGAGCACTATTGCAGTTTAAACCGACAAATTACTGTAATTTTGTAATGCTAAGTGATAAGTATCACGAACTGACTAACAAATTACGGTCTATCGAATTGAAAGAGGAAAAACTGTATATATAATATAAATACTCGTAATTATACTGCTGAGTGTTTATATGAAACCTTATAAAACTTAAATAAGCCTAACAAACCACGTAAATAATCCATACTAATATTATAAATGCGAAAGTGTGTCTGTCTGCTATGCTTTCACGGCCCATCCGTTCAACCGATTTTGATGAAATTTGGTACAGGGATAGTTTGTATCCCGGGGGCTACTTTTCATCCCAGAAAAGTTCCCGCGGAAATCAAAAATCTTAATCCACGCGGACGAAGTCGCGGGCATCATCTAATAAATAAATAAAAATGTTTTAATTATAATACACTACGCTTATTAAAATTGCATAAAAATAAAATCAGTGTTCAGACGATGCAATGTTTGAAAGTTTGGAGTAGAGTGATGCCGGCTGATGATTTGAATAAATAAACTTAATAAAATAACACTCAATAAATAGGTTCTGTAACTTTTAATATTGTATAGAAATCTATCGACAAGAGTGATGCAATCGACACCTAGTTACAAACGATTGTGAGAGGATTAATTTATTTGCTTCTACCAACACACATATATCAATCACAATCACGAGTGCTGCTGATAATAATGGGATTTGACAAGTGTTGTTGTACGAGTAGATTTTACACTAGATAACTTTGCAAATATGAGAAACAAACAAACCGCGCTCGTGCGAATAGCATTTCGAAATCAAATAAATTTTATTTCACCAATGTATCATGTAACTGCTGAAAGAGATTATTAGTTATTGATAATTAACTCAAAGTATATGTATTTTTTTAAAATTATAACGATATAACGAATGTAGACAAAAAATGCGAAAAACTTATTTATGGTGAAAAAATAATTGTTATGAAATCTAGGCCCGTATTAGAGATCAGACTAAGAACATGCACTCAAGACGTATACCGAAGTAAGTTCCCGATTTATGCTTAAGACCGATACGGTTTATTATTAATGGTGTTAGAGGGCTAATTAAATAAAGCCACAAGGATTTTCAGAATTCAGCGCTCATAATAAATTCTTTCGCTTAAGTATATTGTTAATAATTCAATTAAATTTGAATAATGTCGCTTTAAAAGCCAATTTATGACAAGAAAATTGCCAAATTCAACCATTCAGTTGGTTGATGTCCCAAAACACCGGGAAAGAAATTCCAAGACGAAATAAGTAATGATAAAAACGCACGACCGAAAAAGTCCGTTACGAAACACGCTAAGAACTTGAGGAATGGACATCCGACGTGCCGAAGGGCTTATGAGTGCTATAAATAACGTTCCCACTGATCCGTGGACGCCGTCCTAAGTCCTCACACATCTTAACGACTTACGCATGCACATTGCACTAGCGACGTATGCTCTTAATCCGCTGTAATGTGTTTAATAATAGGTTTGTGTGTATGGAATTTGTTGAAGACATAAAGAGGATGGCTAAATTGAAAATCTGCACAAGAGACTTAAAGATCTGTTATGTTTTATGAAGGCCTGGATTCCAAAGGTTTGAAGGAGTATTCAAACCTTTGGAATTCACAGGAGATTTTTTTTGAAGTGTTGGATAGAAGCAGGCGTTACTTTGCGGAAGTCCATGACATTGAAAAAACTAGAAGTTTAATTCGCTAATATGTATTCTGTGGCGGATTAAAGCGAATAATTAAACTTATAGTTTTTTAAATTTTTTGAAGTGTTTATTTACGTATTTTTTTGTGTTCGTTTATTTCATCAATGTTTTATTGTCAATTATAATTAAGTATAACAGACTTCTATTGAAGCAGCTAGTTTTTAAAGTAGTCACAAATTATAAGGACTTACGAGTTAAAACCATAAATTCTCTACTTAATTTTTTTTTATACACTACAAGTTAGCTTTTGACTGCAATCTCACCTGATGTTAAGTGAAGAGGCAGTCTGAGATGGTAGCGGCCAGCGGGCTATCCTGTTAGGGGCATGGCAGTTATATTAACCCCTGATCGGCATCAGATTCTGATCAACATTCGGAAAATCGGATTTTATCATTGTTGAAATAAAGCGAAATCGGCGGTATATCTAGCTGTCTACCGTATACCGTATACCGTATCTAGTGCCAGGAGTCTAAGTAAAAATGCAACTGCAAGTATTTGTAAAACCAAGTTATTGTATAATTTGGCAAGCGACGTGGTTGCGACTGGATCGATCGTTGAGGTGTGAGACGCCTTTCCAAGTGCATCGCCACGAAATTGACTTTTAATTTAATTTACTTATCAGGCCTTATGTATTCTGCTTTTACGAAGACTCTTGATAACGTTTCCTGCCATGTGTATTAGTCTTGAAAGCACATTTTTTGATAAATTGTGATTTGCAGGCAGATATTATGTAAACAAAATTCAAATTTCTTACTCAGATCTAAAAATTACATTTATATTATTCTTAAAGTCCTTGTTATTTTCCAAATCATACAACCCCTTTAGTTAGTTTGTTTCGACTGCTACTGCTAGTAAGCTAACTAAAGGGACTTTTAGTTTGTCTTCTTTTTCTGCGTCTGTTTTAGCACTGTGGGTACAATTGGAAATCCGCAAGTGTTGTGCGTTTTATGTTTGCATGAGCTAACTACATTAATGGCAAATCGTGAAAGTGATCATTGCATAGTATCTCAAAAAGTGATCTGATTATTCAAACGCAAGTCAACTAATTGCTTCCGCTGTATGCAAAGTTGCTGTGCGAGCTGCCTTTCGACCGTGTGAAGTAACTGACTAACTGAATCATAACTAAATTGCATCGTGCCCGTGCGTCAGCCCGACGCATCCCGCGTCTTTGCCGTCCTTCGATACTAACGAGCTCTTATAATTAGATCGAGTAATGCAGATGATATCCCCGAGTTTGTCTGCGTCGATTTAGGTTTTTAAAAATCCTGTAGGAGCTCTTTGATTTTGTATCGAAATTGTGTACCGAATTTGTACTAATTTTCGTAAAAATTGGTTACACAGATGGCCCGTGAAAATAGCAGATAGACAGACACACTTTCACATCCATACTAATATTATAAATGCGAAAGTGTGTCTGTCTGTCTGCTACGGCCCATCTGTTCAACCGATTTTGATGAAATTTGGTATAGGGATAGTTTGTATACCGGGGAAGGGCATAGACTTTTCATCCTGGAAACTTAAACAGTTCCCGCGGGAATCAAAAACCTTTATCCACGCAGACGAAGTCGCGGGCATCATCCAGTTTATAATATTAAAATACATACCTAGAACTGTAGCGCTAATTATTTCAAGCAAACGGTATAATGGTACTGCTAAGAGGAATTTATGTGATGCCTAGGAAATTAGTTGATACGAGCAAATTGGATCTATAAATTTAGTGCGAGAGCTTGATGCAGTATGTGCTAAAATAGAAGACGAATAACGTACATTATTAAATGAATATGTACATTGATGTAGAATTTTAGTACCTACATATATTGCAAAATCTTTAATTTTTCGGGATAATGAAATGAAATGATTAATTTCATGTAAGACTACTTGTGCCACTTATGATAAGTCGTAAGAATCTACCACCTAAGATAAAAAGCCTATGTCACTCTCCAAGTCCTCAACTATACCTATGCAAGAAATCACGTCGATCCGTTGTGGCGTGATTGAAGGACAAACAAACACACTTTCGCATTTATAAACTAGTATGATATATGTAATGCGAAGACGAGAAGTTTAATAATGCGGCAAAAATACTGAATACCGTAAATATCTCGATGCAGATGCTCCAGGAAGCAACATTTCAACTCGTACACTTACCTGAAAAGAAAACAGAATGGGATTAAAATAATGCATCAAATAAACAGCGTTTTCGATCTGACTCCGATTCAATCAACATAAACAATTTCAAATAAGTTATTAACCTTAAAAAGCTGAAATTGAGCAGGAGGAAAATTCAGTTCATGCATTTAAAAACGTAGGACGTTGAAATGGCGTAAAGCCGTAAACATAAACAACAAAGAGCAACTGCTGAGTGTCTTGCCGGTTCTTCTCAATATAATCTACTTTCCGAACCGGTGGTAGAGTCATGTCATTTCATAAGTGGACAAGTGGTCCTACGTGAAATAAACCATTTCTTTTCAAAGTTGATCAAAAGTTCCTATGGTTTTGTTATTGAGTTAACCTCCAGCTTTCTAAAAATACCAATTTATGTTACACAGGAAAAACACTTCAGTTTTCGATGTCGAGATAACATTGAGAAGCTAACGATTTTATTTTCAGGGCCCAGCGCGACGCGACTGGTAAGTTTTGAGACTACCTTTCAACCATTTTAAGCTACAAACTTAGATTGGACTTACTTCATTTTGTTGTTATGTGTATTTTTCTTTTCATCACATATTGGGTATTTAGTTAAGTAAAGTCCAGATTATTTAGACATAAACGACGTATTTGCCTTCAGAATCTATTGGGCTTCTGTAACCTTTTGCCACCTTTTTGTTCTGATTAGGTAATACATAGATTTGAGATCTTTCCATACGGTACTTCGCATTTTATCATTAACTGAGTAACTACTAACTAGACATTCTAAAATTGGAAGTGTATAAAATAGCCGTCGAACAACTATTTGCAATGGCGGATGATTTCGAGCATAGCCTACTGGGCGCGTGTCCAAAATACCTCACCTTCTAGTTTTCATCGATGTGTACTCGACTCTATGCATATGTCATCGGTAACTATTACTCGTCCTTAACTGTTGGTGTTAGCATTCCAGAAGATAAAAGAGAAGGTTGAAAAGTCTTCTACTAAAACACATTGTACTTATCTCATTAAACATTCACGTTTTTAAAACTAAAAATATTAGAGTTTTCGCCTTGTAATTTTCTACATTACAAGATTAAATCACTAATCTAAATTATTGAATGTAAATGAAATAGATAAACTTCGACAAGTAATCAAACGGTGAAATATTACATTCAGGTTGTGAAATAATGAATACGTCACGAAATTTAATACTAAGGGCCTCTATTAATTATGATGTCTCAGACAATTAGACTATTGTTAAAGTAATTTATTTTATTTGCTCTGTAGTTTCCGTTTTGGCCTAAGTCGTGCAAGCTCGTGCCTATATTCGCCCCACTTACTAACAATAGAGCTTTATATTGGTCCTTTGTATACGGTTCGTTAAAATGGGATCAAGTGGTCTGTCAATTAAATTCGCTTATTTTTTGTAGGGGTATTGAATTAGGTCTATTATCCCTACCAATTACTGAGTTAACTATTTTTAGATTGTTATTGTTATTAACATCCTCGACTAAAACGCTGAGAATTCTTTCTCAATATTAAATGATCGTCTTTTTTGCATCATTAAGCATAAATTTTAATTATTAAAGCTTGACTAAAATAAAATTTAGACCAAAAATATAATAATTAATCGATGCAGCCTTCATCGCTAGCTTCTCGATGCAGGTTATATTATCTAGATTCCATTCAGGATGTACCTTTTTAGGGTTCTGTAGGTACTATTATTATGTTATTAAAAATAGTCTGATTCTTCCAACAATACTTGCAGAATTAATAACTCGTACAAATATCGATACCATTTAAAATATTTGTGTATCTAGGCTGATCATAAATCTGAATGCGACTGTGCAATCATCTAAGGAAAATTATTTCTCATCTGTCGTAATAAATAATGTAGTTTACAACGGTGTTTTGACTTTTCTTGTCGAAGCCCTTAATACTGGCCTACAGCGTGGACTGTAGGCGTGAATAATTTATGAGCCACGATGGACATTCAGGCAGAGGTAGCAACTAGCAACTATACCCATTGATGCAACTTCCTTTGCACCCACGATACTGTCGAAAGAATTAAAAAAGGCAACAATTGCCTCTGTTTTGCAATATTATGTCTGATGCAGTTACGTTTAGATACAACTAGTTGATGTCCGCGATTTCGTCCGCGTGGATTGAGGTTTTTTGGTTTCCGCGGGAACTCTTTAATGTTCCGGGATATAAAGTAACCTGTGTGTTATTCCAGACTATAATCTATCTCTGTGCCAGATCTGTTCAGCCGTTCTGGCGTGATTTAGTAGCAAAGATCCATCCAAACTTTCGCATTTATAATATTAACTTATAGAAGTATAGATATAGATTACGTGGATTATGATTACATTGATATTTTAGATTCATGTGTAGATCAGCAAGTCTCTAAATACAAAATCAATTTAATGAAAAGTATGACTGTTAACAAAACTAAAGTATGAAAGAAACTTAAAATTATGAGTCGAGGTATTCCTTGTAATGGTACCGCTAATAAATTATATCAACTCATATTACGATCATCGCCCAACATTATAATATTTTCAAAGGAGAAAGAAAAACTATTTTTACTTTGTTAATGTGGTTATTACAACACGTCTTGTATTTCAAAATGTAGGACATTAGGACATAACATTACCGATAGTAACTGTACATTATGAATTACAAGCAGTAGTTCACGAAGCGTATACGAACAATTAAAAAGCAATCGTGTGCCATCGCGTGGCAAAAAATCTGCCTCTGGAGGAAGCGAATTAATTTCTTCCTTCTTTGTTTCCGCGAGCGAACAATAATTGCACGTAATCGGCGGATGCGACACATCTAATTATCGACAAGTTTTTTGAGGCAGTAGATGAGGATGAGGAATTCATGTGGGGTTTTTACTAGCACTTCATAAATCGTTTGTATTAAAAATGAAAGCTAATTGTAGGTACTAGGTAGGTATGGGTACAAGATGATGCCCGCGACTTCGTCCGCGTGAATAAAGTTTTTTTTAATTCTAGCGGGAACTCTTTAATTTTCCGACGAAGCCTATTATGTCCTTCCCCGGGATACAACCTATCCCTGTACCAAATTTCATCAAAATCGGTTGAACAGATGAGCCGTGAAAACGTATCAGACAGACACACTTTCGCATTTATAATATTAGTATGGAAGTATGGATTCTTTCCCATTGGATATGGATTGGATTAATAATAAATCTCAACATGGCCATGGAAGTCGGAGTCACGTTTAAAGACATGGAATGCAGAATGGCTTGCCTAAAATTTGGAGTCTCCTGACTTTATTAGCTCAAAAAAGCATCACATAAATCTTAACTGGTGTCCAATAACTAAGAGATCATAAAATATACCATAAGAGGTCATATTGAGATAAGCTTTGTACTGTGAAAATATGTAGAGAAACAATAGGGAAAGAAGACAGTACATTACTCACACTAAGATGCCGTCACTGCACAAAAACCACATAATATTCAGACAAGTGTTACGAACTTTTTTGTGATTTTTGGAACCATTGAAGGCGAAGGTTCGATTTGTCTTAAGAGCCATCATGGAGTTATTGAACATCTACAAATATACATATAAAGTATATTCGTAATTTTATTTATCTCCCGAATATAACCCGTTCGCGATTTTATTACATATTATATTCGTAATTTTATTTATCACCCGAATATATCCAGTTTGCGATATTATTGCCGTATGCTACGGAATGATAATAATATCACGATACACCCACGCTTATATTTATATACCTACCTACCCACATTTACGATAGACACCGACTTATAAAGCGATGATTAATTTATTGTATTAATTACCATAGCTAATATAGGGCTTTAACCTTATAGTAGTCTGTAATAATGGTCTTGCGTCGCATCAGAAGCAGATAACGAACTGGTTCATATCCTGCCAACGATATCTGTATCTATAACGGCGCATCATTTTACGAATAAAACTTGTCATACCTAAGCGATTCATACAATGGATTGATAGTTTATAAGAATTCAGGAAATTATGTGTAAAAAAAGAGGATAGCTAGTAAGGTGTAGTCCGAAAAGAAAAGGTAAATATTTGTATGCAAAATCAGCAGCACCGATAAAACACTGTATTAATATTTAATGTTTCCATGGAAAATGGCTCATTTCTGGGTTAAGGGTTTTTATAAAGATATCCAGCAGCTATTGTTTTTACCTATGCCTTGACAATTTTAGCGATTCAATTTGGGTGAAGATTCAATAGTTACGTAGTAAAATTGTGAAGGCACAAAAAATCACAGCTAATCTCTCTGTGTCGTATTCCTCTATGTTGAGGGTCGTGAGTCGTGACCCCTTTCCATTAATCACATGATAGCAGGAGTTTTCTTGGGATGATAATGAATTTTATCCCAAGCAATTTATATCCCAACTTCAAGGGTTTTATTACTCGTGTTACGAATGATGTCACATACAATAACCATCCCAGAACCATAGAGTATCAAGTATCACAGGTTGTCTAACCGAGTGAATTGAGACAGACAGATATAATTTGCGCGGGCGTACATGGCGCCTTACTCCTACGGAACGTCGATATCTATTACGGAATCTCTAACACGTTTTGCTTTGCTGGTAAATAGTAAATACGTATGAACCACCTGACTTATTGGATCTGCACCCCGATTTAGTAACTTTACGAATGCCAGTACTATAACACATGAAAATATTATCATTTTGCAAAATTATTTTATTATTAATTATTTAATTATTTCTATTTTGGCTGAAGTGGCAGTGGGTCATATCTGTCGCAGAACCGATGGCCGTTGGGGCAGACGTGTTCTGGAGTGGAGACCGCGTACCGGCAAGCGCAGTGTAGGACGACCTCCAGCTCGCTGGTCCGATGACCTAAAAAAGGTGGCGGGAAGCGGGTGGATGAGGAAGGCAGAGGACCGTGTTTGGTGGCGCGCTCTCGAAAAGGCCTATGCCCAGCAGTGGATGCATACAGGCTGATGGATGGATGGATGGATGAAAATTATTTTACAAAAGAATCAACAAATTTTCTGGGCTATAATCCGTAGGGAGGAAAAGAAAATAATAGAGTAAGCAGTAGCATTCAAATATCCTACAACCAAAACAATAAAAACAAGGGTCTATACTGGACTAAAATCTAAAAATCGAAGGTTCCTATTTTCAGGATATTTTGAATAAAACTAGACCTCGATAATCCTTATTTTAAGAAGTTCAAGGTACGTGACATCAAACCGTCATTGGCAATATGGCCCAAGATACATGCTAATTTGTAGATAGCAAAATCTATTACGTTTCCCCCGTCCGAAATTTGTTACAGGGATAGGTTATATCCCGGGCTACTTTTTATCCCGGAAAATTAAGGAGTTCCCGCGGGAATCGAAAAAACTTAGTCCACGCGGACGAAGTCGCGGGAATCAGCTAGTTTCCCATAAAATGCACAGTGTAGCTGCTATGCAGAGAGATAAAATTTAACCGCTTTAGCAGTTTCTATTCCTAAACCAAGACAGGTTTTTAAGATGCCACGGATTAAACCAACACAGACGTTATCTGTAACCATAAGCGGAATACTATGATTACAGGCACCGCGTATAGGCATTGGAGGCAACAGTGTTGCAATCTTGATCGCTGCTACTACATACTAATATTGTACTAGCTAGAACGAATGCTAATGTATTATTATGTACGTGTCGCTGCAGATACGAGACAAGTTGTAGGTGCATGCTTTTGTAAATAGGGGTTTGTGATTGACAGATAAAATATTGAATCGAAGCAGGCGTTACTTTGCGGAAGTCCATGATAATGAATGAACGAGAAGTTTAATTCGCTATAATCCGCCACAATAGACAAATCTGTGTGATGCGGTGCTGTGCCGGCGCGAATTGCTGGGTGGTGGGTGTTCGCATGCTATTGGTGAAGGGCACGCACTGTACCACATAGATTTGTCTACTGTGGCGGATTATAGCGAATTAAACTTCTCGTTCATTCAAGATAAAATATTAACTCACTTGAAGAAAATACGGGACCCCCTGTTATAGTCTGTTAAATATTCATGTTATCTATACTAATATTATGAAGAGGTAAAGTTTGTGAGTTTGTGAGGTTGTAGGGGGTAATCTCTGGATCTACTGAGCCGATTTTGAAAATTCTGGTACCAATAGAAAGCCACATTATTTTTGAGTGTCATAGGCTATGTTATATGAACCCGAAGAATTACGGAGTTCCCGTGGGAATTTAAAAACTTATTATTGGATAGAAGCAGGCGTTACTTTGCGGAAGTCCATGATTATGAAGGAACTTGAAATTTAATTTGCTATAATCCGCAACAATAGGCATATATACCTATGTGGTACAGTTTATCTTGCATTTGCAGCTTGCATTTGAGCATCTTCAGGAGATGTTGACTCGACAATGCACGATATTAAAGTCAAGTTTACAGTGTCAAGAGTCAAGAGTCAAGTGGAGTCAACATCTCCTGAAGATGCTAATATATATGATGATTATAGCAAATTAAATTTCAAGTTCCTTCATACAAAGAGAAAATATGTGAAAAGTAGTAAGCACAGACTTATTGCTAACCGAATCAAGGCCGACGTATTTAGCGCATCGGAATACGGCTTAGTGCACACGGACATAGATATCACGTGTACAGTGGATACCATGCTGTTTTTGATTCAAAATGAGTTAATTTTTGTAGAGAGCATGCGAAGACTCGTTGGTCTAGTGGTTGGCATGTTCGACTGCGGCCGACGAGGTTCCGGGTTCAAGTCCCGGGTCGAGCCATTTAACAAGTACCTATTGGGTTTTTCTGATTAGAAATTCTCAGTACTAGCACAGAATAGGTAATACTAGCCCGGAGTTAGGAAGCTGGCGGTGTTTCATCTCCGTGCCTTAGAGAGCACGTTAAGCCGTCGTCGGTCCCGGTTATTATCACTAACATTTGATAATAGTCGTTAAAGCCCACCAACACGCATTGGAGCAGCGTGGTGGGTCTAAGCTCTAATTCCCTCTCTCCTATGAGAGTGGAGGCCTGTGCCCAGCAGTGGGACGTTAATGGGATGTAGTGGTGGTGGTCGTGGTGGTGGTGGATGCGAAACTCTCTATGTATAATTTTCCTAGAGTCTAGAATACCTGTAGAGCGAATCAATATATTTTTACAGTGCACCCCAAAATACAAAGATATAGAAGTTCATATTAATTATAATATGATTTCGAATACGATGATCAATGCGACTTTTTTTTTTATTGCGATCTCACCTGATGGTAAGTGACAATGCAGTCTAAGATGGTAGCGGGCTAACCTGTTAGGGGCATGGCAGTTATATTAAACCCATACCCCTATTCGGTTTCTACAAGGCATCGTACCGGAACGCTAAATCGCTTGGCGGCGCGTCTTTGCGGGTAGTGTAGTAACTAGCCACGGCTGAAGCCTCCCACCAGGCCAGACCAGGGAAAATTCAGAAATTATTAATTTCCAAATTGACCCTGCCGGGGATCAAACCCGGGACCTAAGCACATTAAGACAATAACACTCAACACTGCACCGCGGAGGTCGTCAAAAAAAAAAAAAAAGAAAAGTAAGCTAGATAGTCGTAGAAGATATAATTTAGCAGCCTTATCGATCTTTTCTTGGCAACAAAAGGCGTAAACAGAAGAGGAAAATAAACGTAAACAGTAAAGTTCAAGGTCACGAAACTAAGATGTTGTCAATACTGTACGCATCCCTACAGACTTGTTGGCGTTGATATAATTTGTTTATTGTCAAGAATCGTGTGTTGAGTTGCACCCTTGGTAGGTTCCTACAGAATCACTGGGTCCAGGGGGTCTACTCTCTTTCTCTCAAACGAACCTTCGCAAACGAACGAACGAAATTTCATTAGCTCCTCTCCTACTTAATATTATCTCTATGCTCCTCTCTATTTCGTACACGCAGACGAAGTACGCATCCATAGACAATTTTCGTGACCGATTGGATTGAACGATTTTGTGTGGGTCTATTATCCGACTAATTACGTTCCTTTGCGAAGTTTCGTTTGAGAGAAAGAGAGTAGACCCCCAGGCGCCTTATTACGTATTTACGATAGCTACAATATAATTAACGCAATCACCTCTGATTGGCTAACATTCTTTTGCTATTAGAAAATCCAATGTCGCAGCATGAATTCCACACAAAGCAATCACAACAATTGACATTCTAACAATAATTGATGCATCTTTTACGGGATATAGACCAGGGTAGAAGCCTTTAAAAATAATAAAAAGTGAAAAAAAATAATAGTAGGATGAAACCCATTAGAAAAGGAGGGGAATATTATAAAAATGAAAGGAAAAATAATTTACGGGCGATCTGAGGTCGGGAAGGGGATGGGGGGGGGGGTTTTAAGGGTAAAAAACGGTTTTTCTCGATTTCCGGCAAAACTAAAAGTCCTATCGAAAAAAGTCATATGGCAAAGTTGTAGGTAATAAAAAGATCTAAAACTTTTGTATTTACACTTTTTTCACATAACCTCAAAATTTATGTGAAAAATTCAAAAAACCAAGTTTTTGATTTTTTATTTTTATCTTTTACAAATAATCTTTTTTTTTAACGAAATTTGGTGAAAACTTACCTTTTTATGTCCCAAATACGCTGTAATTTATTTGAGTAAAAATATTTATTTTTTCACCTTATTTTGAATTAATATCGAAAAAGCACCCTAATTTTCAATCGAAAATTCACCCGTCAAAATATCAGCTTTTTTCAAAAAGTTGGTATGTTTTCTGTTCGTTGAAATCTCTACTTTCTGATGGTGAAAAAAAATATATATGTTACTATAGTAAATCTTCTCAGAAAATGCAAAAATCGAAAATCGAAAACTCGAATTCGAAATTTTTTTTTTAATTATTATAAATCATTTTGAGCTATTTATTAAAATTTACACTTTAATTACTCGAAAAACGTTAGATTACATGTTAAATTGATAAAAAAAAAATTGCAAATCAAAATATACTACTATAATTAACAAACAAATAAGTTAATAAAATTAATATTTATGTAATCTAACGTTTTTCGAGTAATTAAAGTGTAAATTTTAATAAATAGCTCAAAATTATATATAATAATTTTAAAAAAAAATTCGAATTCGAGTTTTCGATTTTCGATTTTTGCATTTTCTGAGAAGATTTACTATAGTAACATATATATTTTTTTTCACCATCGGAAAGTAGAGATTTCAACGAACAGAAAACATACCAACTTTTTGAAAAAAGCTGATATTTTGACGGGTGAATTTTCGATTGAAAATTAGGGTGCTTTTTCGATATTAATTCAAAATAAGGTGAAAAAATAAATATTTTTACTTAAATAAATTACAGCGTATTTGGGACATAAAAAGGTAAGTTTTCACCAAATTTCGTTAAAAAAAAAAATATTTGTAAAAGATAAAAATAAAAAACCAAAAACTTGGTTTTTTGAATTTTTCACATAAATTTTGAGGTTATGTGAAAAAAGTGTAAATACAAAAGTTTTAGATCTTTTTATTACCTACAACTTTGCCATATGACTTTTTTCGATAGGACTTTTAGTTTGGCCGGAAATCGAGAAAACCCGTTTTTTACCCTTAAACCCCCCCCCCCCCCCCCATCCCCTTCCCGACCTCAGATCGCCCGTAAATTATTTTTCCTTTCATTTTTATAATATTCCCCTCCTTTTCTAATCGGTTTCATCCTACTATTATTTTTTTTGGTTTTAAAAATTATCGACCCTGGTCTAATAGGTCTAAAGAGTTCCAGGCTCTATATTTCAAAAAAAAAATTTCTTTTCATCAATTTTGAAGAGTTCCATTTGATTGCGATTTGTTCCAATTTTAAGTGTTGATGTCTAACAGAAACAGGCTAGCTGGAAAGTTATATGGTAAAGTATTTGTAACATGTTAAACTCAAATGCAAATGTTTTTTTATTCAAGTAGACTTTGACAAGTGCTTTTAAATCGTCGAGTGAATTTACCACTTTTTCGGAATGCCGTTATTATAACTAACATTGAACGCACTAGATAGAGACCGTAGTCGCCTTTCCGATCGTGTGATAATCTAACATATCATGGATAAGGCCATTGAACGCGGTCACTAGACCTTGTGTCACTGTATCTAATGACGCTAATTAGGCACAGCAATCGATTCGATACGATACCGTTAGGTACTGAAATAGTATCCTTTGTTGAGCAGAAAGCGGATGTCGACGTTGATCGCTTTTTATTTGAGGCAAACATGTTATCGTAAGTAATCCGAGATGCAATTTAAAGGGGGGTTAATGTTATGCGAATAATTGCGTCATATTTTCTGAAAGAAGATGCAGACCTCTTTTTGTTGATTACATTACTACCGAAGCCATTAATAATAATGGAATTCTTAATCGACATGATTCACACGAAAGTAAAACAATATGGATAGTGGAAAATAACTAATAACCGTCAAATAAGTTAATTTTTGTGGCCTAATTCATCAAAATATTTATTTATTTATTTATATAAGCCTGTATTTAGTGTTATTTTAGCACGGCTTTTTAAAATATACTGCATATTTTAAATTGATTTATCACATTCGGAGCACATAGCCAGACATTCCACAGACTTATGAAGGCTTAAAAAAACCGGCCAAGTGCGAGTCGGACTCGCGCACCGAGGGTTGCGTACAAACCTTGTAGTAAGTTTTACGATTTATGACGTATTAAAAACAAGACCTAATGAACCGCAAAACTAACTTTGTTTGTAGAGGTTTATTGTTAATATCAAAAAATTACGTTTGTTGTATGGGAGCCCCCCTTTAATATTTACTTTATTGATATTTAATTATTTATTTTGAAAGGTAATATACAAGTTAATATTCTGTGAAAATTTGAACCGTCTACCTGTTACCGTTTTCAATATTGAGCAAAAAAATACGAAAAAAACACGTTTATTGTATGGGTACCCCCCTTAATATATATATTTTTTTAATTTTTAGTATTTGTTGTTATAGCGGCAACGGAAATACATCATTTGTGAAAATTTCAGCTTTCTAGCTATCACGGTTTATGAGATACAGCCTGGAGACAGACAGACAGACAGACAGCGGAGTCTTAGTAATAGGGTCCCGTTTTTACCCTTTGGGTACGGACCCTAAAAAAGTATGTAGGTACCTATTAAATGTGTGATTAATTTTAATTATTATTGAATACACTCGTGTGTTCTTAGCACTAAATTGTATCCGAGATAAGGCGGAACGGGCGCCTTGCGTCAGCAGGTGTTGCGCGTGCGCCGTGCACTCAACCACCTGTCATGAGCAGATTCGTTGCGCGACAATTTCAGATGGAATGTTTTCTATGCGTTTATATTTATCCCTATGTCCACATATCATGTCACCTTTCTTCTTTATTTACACTTAAACTATCTGATGCCCGCGACTTCGTCCGCGTGGATTTCGGTTTTGTTATAGTTCCCGCGGGAACTCTTTGATTTTCCGTTCAGCCGTTCGTGCGTGATTGAGTAACAAACATCGATCCATCCATCCAAACTTTTGCATTTAAAATATTAGTATAGATCATCATTATAATCAAACCATCGCCTACCACCCTACCTTCTTTATTTATACTTAATTTATAAACGCGAAAGTCTGTGTGTATGGATGGATAGTGGATACATACTGTTTGTATATAGCTTGGTACGGTTTAAACACTGGATCCGTTTTGATTAAACTATACAGTAATATGGCTTGAACTTCACGCGAAAGAAATAGTACCAAATTATACCGTTTTTTGTACTTACCAACTTTTCGTTTTGTGAAAACTATAACTTGAAGGTACCTATGGTCACACATTTTACCCTTTTTTCTAACTACGTATAATACATTCACATATCCCTAGATTACAAATGAATAATACAAGTAATTTTCGAGATCGTTTGATACAAATAAACCTACCTGAGTATCTGTTATTAGAGATAGATTGTAAGATGGAAATGCGCCAACTTATTTAGAAAGGGCACATCAGAGCCAATTTAGAAAACAAAATTTGCCTAATCGAACCCAGAACTGCTAGCTAACAAGACGTGAAAGCGCACCGCTGTGCCAGAGAAGCCGTTAAATACCGAACCGTCATTACAATCGACCGCTAACATACTATTATACACTTACAATTTATAGCAGCGATAGTACAAAAACTAGTAGAAAGTGCCAAGGAGTCAACGGCACCAGTGCTGGGCCAAACGGTGGCAAGGCCGCCGCTATTCGATAATAGACTGGTGAAGTAATCGTTTGTTTATAGTTTTTCTGCACCAGCAACCATCGACACAGACGGTGTGTCGCGTCAGCGTGGCATTGAAAAGATAATGGAAAATGTCGCGTTAAAATTGGAGTAACTTAGAGCGCTAGAAAAAAAACTTCAGTTTTAAACTCTACGCTTGAAATATAAAAAAAATGTGTGTGTCAGCTCCGACGCACGACTGGAGTTTCCTCTTTACGAACGATTATAAAATATATAGATTAGCAAATGGACGCATTTGTAATATTACTGAAAGCATGCTTGATACATATTTTATATTAGTTATTATAATTTATATTCATCAAAATACATTACATAGTCATGGAAACATAAACAATTAGTGTTACCATGGAAACATAAAGTCAATAACGTAACGGAGAAAGTTTGCTTTTAATAAATAAATAAAATAAATAAATAAAGCCTTTATTCAGACGTTTTTTTTTTTTTTTTTACAATTTCTTGTTCTTAACTATTAATATGCTGCACTGCCTCGACAACCCCGTCCGTTTGCCTAATGGCAAAGGCCTCCTCCATCATCTTCCACGCCTCTCTGTCTCTTGCCGTTCGGGACCATATGCCACCTGCCACTGTTCTAATGTCGTCAACCCATCTTTGCATTGGTCTACCCCTATTCCTTTTGAAGTGACCCGTGTACCAATACATAACCTTTTTACTCCATTTGTCCTGTCCCCTGATTGTATGCCCCGCCCACTTCCACTTAAGGCTCTTGATTGTGACTGTAACATCCTTTGTGTTTGTACATTTCTTTATAGTTGTTGTTCTTATTCTATCTGACAATTTTTTCCCCATCATACTCCTGTTCATGGCGTTCTGACATGACTCCATTTTTTTCTTTTGTGCTTTAGTCAGGGACCATGTTTGACATCCATAAGTGAGTTCTGGTAAAATGCAGGTATTAAAAAGTTTTCTGTTTGTTTTTACTCCCCATAAATTTTCATATCCCGGGCTTATATATATGCAAATTGATTCTAAAGGAGGTAAACTCCAAAAATTACAGCTTACGCTTACAGTTTTCTGCACCGGTTATTGACCTAGACTTTTGTCGCGTCAGCATGACCTTGAAGAGACGATGTCTCGAATCTCGATAAAAGTAAAGAGGTTTTACTTTAGAAACTTAAATACTGAAAAAAAACGAATAGAGTTTACCATAGTGAATATACAAGACAACGGGATAAATACAGGAAGGTTAAGTATTACTTTATCTGTTTAATAGTGTAAGTAAATATATGTATAAAAAAATGTAATCTATCTTCTGGGGACATTTTGAAAAGATGACGACATCATTTTAGGAATGTTAAGTTTATAATATAGTTAACGATAAACTAATTAGCACCACAATCACGTGTTAAAGAAATAAATTAAGCTAATTACATAATTATTTATGCAATTAAAACGTATTTGACAAGATAAAATAGAGAATGAACTTCATAAAACCAACAAATCCTGCAAAGAAAATCGATCAGTTTTATGTAAAGTACATACAGATTACAGACCTCCCTGGGCGCATTGAGCGCTGTTGTCTTAACGTGCGGAGATCCCGGGTTCGATTCCCGGAAAAATTCAGAAATTATAAATTTCCAAATTGACCCAATTTGGAAATTTATAATTTCTGAATTTTCCTGGTCTGTCCTGGTTGGAGGCTTCGGCCGTGGCTAGTTACCACCCTACCGGCAAGCCAAGCGATTTAGCATTCCGGTACGATGCAGTGTAGAAACCGATTAGGAGTATGGGTTTAATATAACTGCCATGCCCCTAACAGGTTAGCCCGCTACCATCTTAGACTGCATCATCACTTACCATCAGGTGAGATCGCAGTCAAGGGTTAACTTGTAGATGATTTAAAAAAAGCAATCTGCCCTATGAGCACTCCAAACGAAGATAAACAGCCAGAAAAATGGAATTCTAAGATCTATCTAACCTGACTAAAATTACGTTATGTATTGTTCCATCTTCTATGTATAGGATTAAACCAGGGGATTCAAGGGATTCAGGAAGTTTTGTTGGATTACGATTTCCCCTGCGTGATATGCTAGAACTATTTTGTGTTGAAGGACAGGCGCTGGGTGCGACGTTGTCCTATTACTTTGACCGTCAACTCGAATCAATTTGAAACCGTTTTTAATATTCTTCCACTCGTTTCATGGATTAACGAAGCGGAGCGATTTGTTGATTGCTAGAAGATCGGTGCGATGGAGCGTAAAGGCTACAATCAGACGAGGTACATGTTTATTTTCTACTATGGAAATGGTTTGATAGCACAATCAGTGTTTTGCAATTATAAGCCTTTGTTAACAGATCAGTGATGATTCCGGTAGATTTTATAACAAATATTGAATCTTCCTGACTTTCAAGAGCTATTTTGCCGGATGCAAAATAAAGAATATTTCTTTGTGAATATTGCAATTGCAATACTTATTTGATTTAAAAATAGGACGATATGGACATATGATACTCCAAAAATAATTAAGTATTTTGACAGTTATTTGAAATTATTCAGTGCAAAAGATAGGATTAAATCAAACAATGTTATTATGTAGCTAAAATCGCAGGTCATACTTTTTATATGGATTATGTACGATTTAATATGCTAAAGAAATATAAAACTCAGTAAATTATTTATAAACAGACAGGTCGTACTCAATCGTACAGAAAAAAATCACGAGAGAATTAATACATACACACAGTACATTTCCATCATACATGTCATGCTTACAAATTGGATATAATCGGAAACATTACAAACGTAACATACGACTATTATATTAACTATTGAGTATCTCTTTGTAGGAGAGGTGAAGATTTGCTCGTTCATTTATATGACTTCATCATAGCATTTATTCAAAGGTTGTCTGTCCATTGCCATTCAGCGTGGCAACTGGCAATGCTGCAAGCTTGATGGGTAGGTACCTCTGGCTTTGGCCCAGGGGCTACCAAGGATGAAGTAGGTTTTTTTTGTTAGTACTTTTATTCATGTTAACTATTTAAGAATTGAGTTTTAATTTAGATTTTATTTTATTGATGTATCGTATCACATTCGCGATTCTTATTTAATAAATGTTTTCAAACATAAGCTTGATGCTGATGATGCAGTCTAAGATGGTAGCGGGCTAACCTGTTAGGGGTATGGCAGTCATAATATTAAACCACTATTAAACCCATACCCATACACGGTTTCTACACGGCATCGTACCGAAATGCTAAATCGCTTGGCGGTACGTCTTTGACGGTAGGGTGGTAACTAGCCACGGCCGAAGGCTTCTACCAGACTAGACCAGCGAAAATTCACAAATTATAAATTCCGAAATTGACCCTGCCATGGAATTAAACCCGTGACCTCGAACGTTAAGGTTATTGAATATTGAAATAATACTATTTGGCAAATGAGATCATTGTACCTATATTACTTTACCAAGGATATTACTTTACCAAGAAACAGGACCAGAAATACCAAGGAACAGGACCAGAAGTTGTTTAAATGAGTTTGAGTTTGAGTTCAGAAAAAACTGTTCTGTCTTCTTTATGATGCTCTTTCTTTGATTTCCAGTACAGTTGGCTACTTACTTAAAGGGGTTGTTTCATCTTGGGCCAGGTACTTGTACAGTATTCCAAAAAATAGTATAAAATCATAGAAAACAAAATAAAATATCCTTTTTGGCAGTTTTACAGTGATTAAGAGGTACAAAAATAAAATGTTTAATTAGCTACATTTGTAGAATAGCAACTCTCGCAGCGCATCCATCCATCAATCTGACTGCTGTTGGATATTTTAAGGTTAATTCACATTTCCCAGGTAATTTTATGTCAAATGTCATCATGACACGTGTAATATACGTCAATGTCAAAATGGACGCATGTTGTTGCGCTTTTATTTTGCAAAATAATTTCGCATTGTACCTCGTAAATTGAACTTTTTAGTAAGAAATAAAGAAAAAAATGTTACTATTTTATGACCCCGAACATTTTGAAATACCGTACAAATACCTGGCCCAGGCTCCATATAAATTTGAAACAACCCCTTTGCATCGGAAAATATGTTTGAAATAATCAAACATGCCTAACTCTGACCATTTATGCAATAATTTACAATTGCAAGCAATTAATAATTGAGGTGATCCTCGCTTTTCCCTATGTAATTTATGCAATGAAAACATACAACGTGGAAGCAACGAAATGTTGTAACAACATAATTATTACTATGCAGAAACTATCGATTTCCTAAAGTTCACTCGTGTGCAATTTTTAAATCGATTCACGCTGACGTAATAGACCAGGGTAGAAGCCTTTAAAAATAATAAAAAGTAAAAAAAAATAATAGTAGGATGAAACCCATTAGAAAAGGAGGGGAATATTATAAAAATGAAAGGAAAAATAATTTACGGGCGATCTGAGGTCGGGAAGGGGATGGGGGGGGGGGGGGTTTAAGGGTAAAAAAACGGTTTTTCTCGATTTCCGGCAAAACTAAAAGTCCTATCGAAAAAAGTCAAATGGCAAAGTTGTAGGTAATAAAAACATCTAAAACTTTTGTATTTACACTTTTTTCACATAACCTCAAAATTTATGTGAAAAATTCAAAAAACCAAGTTTTTGATTTTTTATTTTTATCTTTTACAAATAATTTTTTTTTTTAACGAAATTTGGTGAAAACTTAGCTTTTTATGTCCCAAATACGCTGTAATTTATTTGAGTAAAAATATTTATTTTTTCACCTTATTTTGAATTAATATCGAAAAAGCACCCTAATTTTCAATCGAAAATTCACCCGTCAAAATATCAGCTTTTTTCAAAAACTTGGTATGTTTTCTGTTCGTTGAAATCTCTACTTTCCGATGGTGAAAAAAAAAAATATGTTACTATAGTAAATCTTCTCAGAAAATGCAAAAATCGAAAATCGAAAACTCGAATTCGAAATTTTTTTTAAAATTATTTTAAATAATTTTGAGCTATTTATTAAAATTTACACTTTAATTACTCGAAAAACGTTAGATTACATAAATATTAATTTTATTAACTTATTTGTTTGTTAATTATAGTAGTATATTTTGATTTGCAATTTTTTTTTATCAATTTAACATACATTACATGTTAAATTGATAAAAAAAAAATTGCAAATCAAAATATACTACTATAATTAACAAACAAATAAGTTAATAAAATTAATATTTATGTCATCTAACGTTTTTCGAGTAATTAAAGTGTAAATTTTAATAAATAGCTCAAAATTATTTATAATAATTAAAAAAAAAATTTCGAATTCGAGTTTTCGATTTTCGATTTTTGCATTTTCTGAGAAGATTTACTATAGTAACATATATATTTTTTTTCACCATCGGAAAGTAGAGATTTCAACGAACAGAAAACATACCAACTTTTTGAAAAAAGCTGATATTTTGACGGGTGAATTTTCGATTGAAAATTAGGGTGCTTTTTCGATATTTATTCAAAATAAGGTGAAAAAATAAATATTTTTACTCAAATAAATTACAGCGTATTTGGGACATAAAAAGGTAAGTTTTCACCAAATTTCGTTAAAAAAAAAAATTATTTGTAAAAGATAAAAATAAAAAATCAAAAACTTGGTTTTTTGAATTTTTCACATAAATTTTGAGGTTAGGTGAAAAAAGTGTAAATACAAAAGTTTTAGATCTTTTTATTACCTACAACTTTGCCATTTGACTTTTTTCGATAGGACTTTTAGTTTTGCCGGAAATCGAGAAAAACCGTTTTTTACCCTTAAAACCCCCCCCCCCATCCCCTTCCCGACCTCAGATCGCCCGTAAATTATTTTTCCTTTCATTTTTATAATATTCCCCTCCTTTTCTAATGGGTTTCATCCTACTATTATTTTTTTTGGTTTTAAAAATTATCGACCCTGGTCTATAACTTTAACGGAAACATCTAAAATCAACAAATTTTATAAATTTAACCATCATTGGAATCATTAGTGTGAAGAAATAGCAGTCATAATTTCTGCTGCTTCTTTATTTTGTTTTGGTTTGAAGTGAGTAAATATAAGCTATTTTTTATTCAGGAAACCAGATAGATATAATTTCACAAATCAAAGCATTGGAAACTTTATAGTTCATATAAATCTTAATCTTAGTAATAGCTATAATATATGTAATTAATTAAAGTAAAAATCAAAATTTAATCGATTTTCACAAATTACAATTTACGATTACTTACGTATTTCGACAGTGCGATTTGACTTTATCCCATAAAATAAAATAAAATAAAATTACTAAATGATACCAATATATTACGTACCTACCTACCTACCATATTCCATACTACCTACGTAATGTATTGGTAAAGCACCGGGTAAATATAAGAAAACCTTGTGAAAAATTTACAGAGAAACGTTTAGTGTTCCGGTACGATGCTGTGTAGAAACCGACTAGGCTTTAATATAACTGCCGTACCCCTCTAACAGGTTAGCCCGCTACTATCTTAGACTGCATCATCATTTACCATTAGGTAAGTGATAATGCAGTCATCACGCAGTCAAGGGCTAAGAAAAAAAAACGTGTGCATACGGTAATGTGTACTTAATATTTGAGGCTTCCTTAAAAATTAGTTGATGGCTTTTCGTCGCACGTTTTAAATCCATCAGATGAGATGAAAAAGAGCACCCGGAAGACAGAGGAGGAAGTGGATGGATGACGTAAAGGAGTGGACCCGTCATAATTACGCTGAATTAAAGAACATTGCTCAAAATCGGAAGACATTTCACCTGCTGACCGCCAAACTTCAATTTGAAGATGGCACCCGATGATGATGATGAGATGAGATGACACCAGACCCTGGTAAAATACCGGAAATGTACCCGAACGATGAAGATACTGTTTATTGTATGAATTTCCATTATGTGTTAACTCTAGGTAAGAAGCTCAACAACAAAGGAAAAAGTGGCATGTTGCTTTTGCATTGTAACTAGCCAATGTTCACAGTAAACAACCGTAAGTAGGTACATATCATTACAGCGTATTTACCTAAGGAGAGTCTGACAGAGACGCAAGGTTGTGTAATATAGATTCCATTGAGCCAACGATTAGTTACACACGGTTTCGAGGTCGCTTCTCCATGTGACTCGATACGTACTTTGGTGATACAGAGATTTTTAGTTTAAGTATGTAAACCAAATGAATTCAAACTCAATCTTTTTCTGTTACGTGCGGTTGCTAGACCAGGGTAGAAGCCTTTAAAAATAATAAAAAGTGAAAAAAAATAATAGTAGGATGAAACCCATTAGAAAAGGAGGGGAATATTATAAAAATGAAAGGAAAAATAATTTACGGGCGATCCGAGGTCGGGAAGGGGATGGGGGGGGGGTTTTAAGGGTAAAAAACGGTTTTTCTCGATTTCCGGCAAAACTAAAAGTCCTATCGAAAAAAGTCAAATGGCAAAGTTGTAGGTCATAAAAAGATCTAAAACTTTTGTATTTACACTTTTTTCACATAACCTCAAAATTTATGTGAAAAATTCAAAAAACCAAGTTTTTGATTTTTTATTTTTATCTTTTACAAATAATTTTTTTTTTTAACGAAATTTGGTGAAAACTTACCTTTTTATGTCCCAAATACGCTGTAATTTATTTGAGTAAAAATATTTATTTTTTCACCTTATTTTGAATTAATATCGAAAAAGCACCCTAATTTTCAATCGAAAATTCACCCGTCAAAATATCAGCTTTTTTCAAAAAGTTGGTATGTTTTCTGTTCGTTGAAATCTCTACTTTCCGATGGTGAAAAAAAATATATATGTTACTATAGTAAATCTTCTCAGAAAATGCAAAAATCGAAAATCGAAAACTCGAATTCGAAATTTTTTTTTTAATTATTATAAATCATTTTGAGCTATTTATTAAAATTTACACTTTAATTACTCGAAAAACGTTAGATTACATGTTAAATTGATAAAAAAAAATTGCAAATCAAAATATACTACTATAATTAACAAACAAATAAGTTAATAAAATTAATATTTATGTAATCTAACGTTTTTCGAGTAATTAAAGTGTAAATTTTAATAAATAGCTCAAAATTATTTAAAATAATTTTAAAAAAAATTTCGAATTCGAGTTTTCGATTTTCGATTTTTGCATTTTCTGAGAAGATTTACTATAGTAACATATTTTTTTTTTTCACCATCGGAAAGTAGAGATTTCAACGAACAGAAAACATACCAAGTTTTTGAAAAAAGCTGATATTTTGACGGGTGAATTTTCGATTGAAAATTAGGGTGCTTTTTCGATATTAATTCAAAATAAGGTGAAAAAATAAATATTTTTACTCAAATAAATTACAGCGTATTTGGGACATAAAAAGCTAAGTTTTCACCAAATTTCGTTAAAAAAAAAAATTATTTGTAAAAGATAAAAATAAAAAATCAAAAACTTGGTTTTTTGAATTTTTCACATAAATTTTGAGGTTATGTGAAAAAAGTGTAAATACAAAAGTTTTAGATCTTTTTATTACCTACAACTTTGCCATTTGACTTTTTTCGATAGGACTTTTAGTTTTGCCGGAAATCGAGAAAAACCGTTTTTTACCCTTAAAACCCCCCCCCCCCCCATCCCCTTCCCGACCTCAGATCGCCCGTAAATTATTTTTCCTTTCATTTTTATAATATTCCCCTCCTTTTCTAATGGGTTTCATCCTACTATTATTTTTTTTGGTTTTAAAAATTATCGACCCTGGTCTATGCGTGGATTAAGGTTTTTTTTTCGGATCTCGAATTTCGAATGTCACTTTCTTAATGGTGGTTTTCGTTATCTAAAAAAATTGAATAATATCAAAATCATTTTCTGTACCGAACTTCAGGTTACGTGGATTAAGGTTTTTTTTTCGGATCTCGATTTTCGAATGTCGCTTTCTAAATGAGGGGTTTCGTTATCTAAAAAAAATGAATAAGATCAAAATGTTAAGTATTATAGGTAAGACTTTAGGTTAGAGCAAACTTTAATGTAATCTGTTTTGGTTGGCAAAAAAATAAAATAAAAGAAAACCCATACATAAAGTTTAAATTTTTTTGCACCCAGCGGTCACGGCCCACGGGTTCGGTGATATATTATACAAGTTAGTTTATACGAGTAGTTTAAATTTATGCATGCTGCTCGTATGTTTACGAATGTCAACCCAAGGGCTATATCTGCAGACAATAGGTCGTAGCAGCCAAACGACTAATTCTCTAGACAAGAGACAAGGTCTTCCATAGTTGTTACATCCCGATTGATCTGGATCGTCCTAGTGAATAATGGATATACGTCGGTTGCTATCTAGATTAGTTACTTACTTCCGGTATTGTGATATAGTCGTTTATTAAGTGTGCTGTCATCATGCTCCTTGATCAATATTACAGTTGCAGCTATTTTTTTAAAAAAAAACAGCGTTTTATAATAAATGAAACCCTTTATTTTCATCATTTTATTCTAAGGCTTAATTCTTTTTTTATTGAATTCTAATAGGAATAAAGGTAAGACCTCCTACATAATAATTAGAATAAATCAGGTATTCAGAAAAAACTGCTGGCAATTTTCCAATTATTTCCAAAATAAATTCTATTTTCGCAGATTTAGGAAAAACAACTCAGGCAAAAATAGAATTGTTTATTTAGTGTTAGGCATTGAATGAGCTGGAAAATTTACAGGTTCGTATTTTTCCGAAGTTTCTGTTGTATAGTGATCTCTATAAAACCCTTTTAACGTTTTTTTGTTAAATATGAAACCAATTTATTTAAACGAATAAATGAATGAATATGTGAATGTCGCCAGACACACACAAAGCGAATAAATCAATAAATCACCTACCAATAATCACAATATAAAACGCACTGAAATCGGCTTTATGTTTTTTTTTCAAATCCTATTAACATCTCAGACGTCTTTTAACATCTTAAAGGGGTAACAAACGAAATCGATAATAATAATTGAATCGTAAATTGTTACAGATCTTCGATAGCGCAGATCCCCAGCAAATCGATCAAACTGGATCGCGTGCGCATTATGATTTACCTAGAGAATGCAAACGGCTCACTTTTCACTGAGAACCGTTTAACATTTCATTGAGACATTGTTGGAAAATGCAGTGTTTTTAGCTTAAATATTTCAGAGGAAAAATAGATAAACTCAGTCTCTCGTTTTAAATAAATAGTATTTAAGTATAAGCAAGCTTCAAGCTTATGAAAATATAGCAGAAATATTTCTTACAAAAACAACCAATAATAGAGCATACGAGTAAAATAATATAAATGGCTAAATACTCCTTGTATGGAGTAATAAATTATAAGCAGCAAATAATAAAATGCAAACATTGTCGCAAAGGACTTTTATGAAATCCTAAAAGGAAGATCCCGCTAAATACCTATAGAGCGGTTGTAAAAAACTTATGAATCTCCAAAATCCGCTTTCCCCACATGAAATTAAACCAAGTCACAATTTAGTTTGGATTACCATTTACTATACTAGAATATGCGAAAGCGTGTTTGTCTGACTGACTGTCACATTTTCACGGCACACTTGGGGTTTTTTTTTTTTTTTAATTTATTGAATAAGATAAACGTACAATCTAATTATATAAACACTAGCCATCCTCTAAAAACTTTAACGTTTATGCGAGGATGGCGAGTTCACATTGCAGTTATGATTAAAATATATTTTATGTCTATACTATACTACTATAACCGTTTAAAATGTCTCTTCACCTATCAACCTTCATAGGTGAAATGACATTTTGAAACGACAGTTTACTGCATCTAATTAAAAGTCCGAGTAAAGCCGGTTTTACGACTTTGGCACAGAGACAGGTTGCATTTCGTTGACAGATATAGGCTTCTTTTTATCCCGGTAAATCAATAAGTTCCCATGGGATTTCAAAAACCAAAATCGTAGTGAACGAAGTCATAGGCATCAAGTAGTGATCATTAAATCTCAGTCAGGATGAGTCATGTCGTGAATTCAAAACATAGTTATGTCTCGGCGAATAAAAAACGACTTCCTCGATTGAAAATTAGTTTGCATACAAACAATGGCCGTGACAAAGTTCGCGATGCAGAGACCTCGACAATGAGCACTACCACTAAGGCCAGATGAACCAAATCGCGGAACCATCATGACATTACCATTTACCATGTACTAGGAATGAATACATGTAAATGTATGAGATGAAAAATTAAAGAAGGGCGTTACTATAATAATGCATAATCAAATTAAATAGAAAGTTAGATACTATGTCACGGGACAATTCTCGTGGCATATAAAATTGACTGGGTATGATTTAGGTTTATTTTATTTCACTACAAGTTAGCCCTTGACTTCGGTTTCACCTGATGGTAAGTGACGATGCAGTCTAAGATGCTATAGGGTTAACCTGTTAGGGGTATGGCAGTTACGAGTATATTAAACCCACGCACCTAGTCGGTTTTTACACGGCACCGTACCGGAACGCTAAATCGTTTGGCGGTACGTCTTTGAAACGTACGGTACGTCCGTTAGGGTGGTAGCTAGCCACGGCCGAAGCCTCCCCACCAGAAAAAATATTATTATTATTCCCCTAAAAATCTCTCACCAAAGTGATGATCGTCATAAGATGGTAGCGGGCTTACCTGTTAAGGGCATGGCAGTTAAAAATCCATAACCCAATCAGTTTCTACACGGCATGGTAGGTACCGGAGCGCTAAATAGCTTGGCGGCACATCTTTGTCACACCACTACGCTATCAACACATTATATTTAGGTAAATACATTTAGAAGCAAGAGGTGCAATATTTCGTAACTTAAATCTAAATATATAAAAGGCAAAGGTGGCTGACTGACTGACTGACTGACTGATATATCAACGCACAGCTCTAACCACTGGTCGGATCGGGCTGAAATTTTGCACTCAGATAGCTATTACAACGTAGGCATCCGCTAAGAAAGGATTTTTGAAAATTCCACCCCTAAAAGGGTGAAATAGGGGCTGAAAGTTTGTATGTAACTCCATCATTTCTCAAGTTATATCCATGAAACTTGGTTTACAAGCTACGGGTAAAAAATTAAGAGTTTCAAAGTTTTTGAAATTTCTACCCCCGAAGGAGTGAAATAGGGGATGAAAGTTTGTATGAAAGTCCTTTATTTCTCAAGTTATATCAACGCAACTTGGTATTTTGGCTTACAGTAATAAATAAAGAAGTATGTGTGTCACAGTTTTTCAAAATTCCACCCCCACGGGGTAAAGTAGGGGTTGAAAGTTTCTATGAAAGTCCTTCATTTCTTAAGTTATAGCCATGAAACTTAGCATTTGGTCTTTTAGTTAGATAAGCAAGAGTACGTGTTTCACCATTTTTGAAAATTCAACCCCCAAAGGGGTGAAATATAGAGGTTGTCCTTCAACAACAGAGCCACGGATCAACGTAATTACATGAGTATAGTTGAGGACCTGGAGAGTGACAGGCTACTTTTTAAACTAGAAAATTAAGGAGTGCCTGTGGGGAAAAAACTTAAACCACGCGGACGAAGTCGCGGGCATTAGCTAGTATCTAATAATTTACTATTTATAACTAAAATAGGTCAAAAATACTGACGAGAGAACAAACTCTTTAATTGGATTAAAAGGTAGTTCAAAGGCACATCGAAGCCTCACACATTAGTAACGAAGTTTATGCTTACGAAACGCGATCGTCAGATTTAATGAGTATTTTATTAGTTATTGATTGAAGTAATAACATACATAAACGTGTGCAATATTATGGTTCTATTAAGTATACAAATAATGAAAAGTGGGAGTCATAAATTACGGTTGTAAAGAGAAAACGGCAAAGAATATGTATTTCGAAAAACTCCTTTACAAAATTGAGCTAAGATTGATAATTTTATTAAATCGAAATCATTTGTTATTATAATTACAGAAATGGTAAACGTAATAAATATATAAACTAGATAAGTACGTTTAAGGCAAGAGGAGAGTAAAGCAACTCACAATAATACAGATAATGCAGACATAACAAAAACATATTATGTAGCCGATGAGGACACAGATATATCGGACAATGGTATCCGAGTTTTTTAACATACGAGGCCTGATCATACGAGTACGCTTATATATTCAAATAGACACGTGAGAAACGAACAATAAGCGGCGGTTCAAATAGGAACATTAATCAATCAAGATTACGACCATGAAATATGTGTTTTCTAAGAGGTCACTGCAGATCATTAAGTGGGTACTGCTGTGTATGGGAAACTGTATGGTAAAGTTAATGTCAAACAAGACTACAGACTATAGATAAGAAATTATGGCAGTCTAGATTACGCTCTATATGGAGCTGTTGATCCTTGATGACGATAAATAATTTTCATATGATATGAGACGATTTATTTCGTGGATATAAAATAGATGTTCTATTGGGTCGAACTTCTAATAACGCGGTACGGTCTGTCCTCTGTTTTTGAGTAGTCTTTGGAGTACTTTGACGTTTGTCTTTTGCAGCGTAATTATTATTTGCGGTGTTGTAAAATATGTGAAAAGTTAATATGTTATATTATAATAGTAATTATAGTGTCTATCCTGCGTTACTCTTAATAACATACAGAGAGCCTGAACTACTTCAAAATGTTCTGTATTCCTCAATTAACCAGTTGATTTACATTATGTAGAATACTAGCTGATGCCCGCGACTTCGTCCACCTGGATTGAGGTTTTTGGTTCCCGCGGGAACTCTTTAATTTGCCGGGATTATTCCAGACTATAATCTATCTCTGTGTCAAATTTCATCCAGATCCATTCAACCGTTCTGGCGTGATTTAGTAACAAACATCCATTCATCCATCTATCCAAACTTTCGCATTTATAATATTAGTATCTATACTCGCAGGAGAGAAATGAAAATTATGCTGAAACGGTATTTGCAAAAGATTAGGAAGTCCTATCAAGACACAACATCTAATTAAAATTACACAGCGCGTTGTTGAGTGATGTTTTATGGACAATACCTACTACTCCCATCAGAGCGTATGTATAAAGATTTGCGCTTGTGGTTATTTCTTTATGCTTTCCTGTCAATCATCAAAATAAATTTTCGCACGATTACGACTAATGAGAAAGGTCATTACATAATTGATGTTACTTTAAATTGAAACATTAAGTGACCGTTTTTTGCATGAAGTGAACGGAGTTCTCATTTGCCTGTCTTTTATGTAACATCCCTTAATAAAAAGTTTTTTATTTTATAAATGTAAGTTTAAGAACCTTATTATAATTTCATAATACATTGACTGACTTTTTATATTAGTTTTGAGACGAGATGTGGAAACATAATATGAACACTCATGATTTTGATTGATACATTAGTATTTAGTACTACCGCAATTATAGTCATATATACTTAGTTGCATAAGTTACAACCTGCTGGCTAATAGTCTAACTGAGCAAATACAGGACAGTGGTAAATGGTGATAGTGGCCTCAAGGTAATTAGTAAGTTGGGGATTCATATGGCAGCTTATAGGGTCAGGTTTAGTCTACCGCTTAGTCATAAGTTCATAACTTATATGCAATAGTTTAATATCGGTACGTAGTACGTACTTAATTGTTTGCAATCAACGACTGCAAGCGATTTAAATCCACACTTATAAAAAAGTGCCGTAATCCATAATTAGATGAAGAAATATTTTAACGTCCTGGTATAGCGTTTTAATGTGCTTCTGTTACGCTAGATGAGCAATTATAAGATGAAACGGTGAACATGCGCACTTGCCACAAGTGGACTTTGAACAACTATTACTTTTGAGTGCCATACAAGTCAGCATAATGACTGTATGAGCATGCAAGATTAAAGGCAGGCGATTAAGAATTTAACGTTTAATATAAATGAAAAATGAGAACTTCTGTAAAAAATTGTAATGTCTTGCTTTACCTAGAATTCGAGCGACTATGTAGGTAATTTAAAAGTTATAAAACAGATATTTTAGACTTAATGTGATATAAAATATACTAAATAAAAAATCTTATGTAAAACGATTATGTTGCATATATACTTATTCAATTTATCCTTAGGAACATTTACCTACTAAACAATATCGACACTATAATGCGTCAAAGTCAATTAATTTCGAGGAGCGGAGATGCTTATAGGAAAACAATGAACAATATTTGTATTGAATCGCAATTAAAATAAATAATTTAACGTGGAAGACAAAGGCCATAAATTCGATGTAGTCAGAACGCAGAACCCTGTGACCGGCGAAATCCAAACATTTGTATGTTAACGAGTTGACTGATGATCGTTCATAGTGCCGAATCTATAGACGTATTCTGAGTTCTAGGTCTGGCCCGGATTCCGGAAGACAATAAAATTAAGGATCATGAGATAAAAAGGGTTTTCTATTTTCAAGTAATCGCAAGACAACGTTATCATCTAACAGCAGGTGAAATTGCAACTAAAGGTAATCAAAATTACACATCTGCAACCCCACAGCAGAATTATACAGCCTTTATCTAAACAGGAGGTACAATTTTATAATTTTGGACATAATACAGATTTCGGTGATTCATTCACCCGTTCCGTATCTGGGTTTCCTCAAATCGATATCAAGTAAACATTACAAAATCGCTTATGTAGCGAAAATAAACGTTACATCTAGGGAAAACATGAAGTGAATTGCTCGCTACGTTTCCAGTTTTTGTCATATATACCATTAAAAGTGAATTTTATGTAAGATTGAAAGTTGTACGCACCTTTTTGGTAAGTCCCGTGGGCTAAATTGTAATCATTAACGACAGTTCCTGGTGATGTAATTCTACTATAAATAAGCTTAAAAATACTTATTACCTACGTTATGAAGCTTTCGTTAGGTAACTCTCGTAGATTCTGATAATCATAATCATATTATACTAGCGGTTTGCCCCGAACTGAGACCTCGCGGTATCCATAAGCTTTTACAGAGCACCATCTATCGACATCATTGTGAAGTTCTGTTAAAAATACTGAAGCTCATTAAAAATTAAACAAGAAAAATTAAAAAAAAAATATTTTTGGACTCTATTTCTAATTATCTTTAAAATGATATACCGCAACCCTATGTAACGCTCTAAAAAATATTTTACTTCGCATTCGCTTCTATGAGAGCCCCCCTGAAATAAATATTTTTATAACTTTTTAAGCCATATTCGGCTGGAGGCCATCGGTTTACATATTATATTTAAAATTGAAGTAATTACGTTCAGTAATTCAGAAGTTATAAGGCTCTGACAGACGGACGGACGGACGGACGGACGGACAAGGGCAAATTCACTCAAGTAGACTCAGATACCTTCGTTTCGCTCGGTCAACAAATCGAATGACTATCATTTTCAGGGACTATCTAGCGTGATCCGTTAAACTACGAGTAGGTATCATAATTTATAAGTTCTGGAGCATTATATACTTAACATTTAAAAAACCCGCCGAATTAAGAACCGAATTGTTGGAAGCCATTTAAAAACAATACTCAGTAATGTAATACTTATTATCATTGGAGTGACAGAACTCTAATTATACTTCCAAATGTCTTGGGATGTTTGGACAAGCAGATATTTCGGCCATCCCACACGATCAACTGGTTAACTGGTTTTTCTTTAGTCCCGAACTGGAATCGAAAGACAAAAGTCGCCGCAAATATTTTTAGTCGTCGTGCCCAATACCGGCTAACGATTCGACATTCTTGACTGAAAAACTTGCACGACTGGTCGGTATGGAAGACTTGCAACCATCAATAAGATCGAGCTAACCATAATATTGTCTGACTTTCGCTGGAAAATGTCCATTATTTATAATACATGTTTGTATGATTACCGGCGTTGTAATGTTCAAGCAATTTCGAGTGGTATATAGCAGCTCAATCTTTTGCTTTGCGGCCACTTGCTTTCTATGTAACATTATTTCTTAATGGTACTAAATTATTGGTATCACCCGTCTAGGCTGTGATACGATTAGTCAAAGGTCTTCCACGGATCTCTCCACAACTTTTACCTTGTAGGTATTTTCAGCTAAGAGGTCCAAAGAGGACCTCTTATCTGAAAATGTCAAATTAATTGCACCATCGTCGGTTACGTCAGGTACAAAGTCCAGCGATGCAAGCTGAAGTTTGCGCCTCAAAATAAACTTATTTGCAAATCCTCACGCTATTGTGTTTAGCTACGAAAAGGAAATTAGATAAATTGTTCTTTCAGGTCTGCCAGTTCCACTTTAAATTTGTGTTTAATTTTATGGAAAATTTTGAAGAGGCTTAGGAAATTTTCACTTTGAATATACACTTAAATTATCATACCTAGTAACTGCGGAAAATCAAATATTTCATCACTTCTCTTTGACCTGGTTAAGTTCAAAACGAGGTATTAAGCTACTGACCGACTCGTATTAATTCTTATTGTTGTTGCGCTTACAAGAAATTGAAAAGTATGCTATAGGTTACAACATAATATTATTATGCTGCGTGATATAATCGTGACTCTGTGTGTTAATGCATTTTTTTTTAATTTGAGTATTATTTCATTATTACTCAATTTACTCTAAGATTTTGTGTTTCAGATGAGAAAATATGATCACATTTTTTACTATGGCTTTTATTTTTAGCTACCTAATCACTACTATAAATAATTTAGAGCTATATTTTCTTTTCCTTCAATTGTGAAGGCATATGAGTTAATGAAACTATAACTATTAAGTCATCCGAACTCATTCTGTTTTTTCACTTAGTTATCTTCATCATCATCCTGCGTTTTTCTTAATTTATTGTCGATTGAACTTGCAGTTTGCTATAATATCGAAAGCACATAATAATTATACCTACAGATTGTAACATGGTCTCAATCAAGTTATCCATACTAATATAATAAACGGAAAGTTTGGACGGACTGATGGATGGATGGATGTTTGTAACTCAATCACACCAGAACGGCTGAACGGATCTGTATGAAATTTGGCACAGAGATAGATTATAGCCTGGAGTAACACGTAGGCTACTTTTTATCCTGGAAAATTAAAAGGTTCCGTGGGAAACGATAAACTTCAATCCACGCGGACAAAAACGCGAAAATCAGCCAGATATGTCACGAATAAAATTGGTAAAATCGTCATTTACACTACATTTACACAAATATTACATACGAGTAGCTGTTAACTCCGGTACTTAACTCCTTTCAATTATCCAGATCATGTGCAAAACTTGGCATACCCGTAGAGATAAACGATGTCGCGACGAGCCGTGACAGATGGCTTTATCAATTGCAAATCTAGGTAAGCCACTGCGTCAATGATTCGACTTATTTATTCTTTAAGCACGAAGGTTCTAGGGTCATACTTACATTATTAAGGCGAAAGTGTGTTTGTTTGTCCTTCAACCAGGCCGCAACAGAGCAACGGATCCACGTGATTTCTTACATGGGTGTAGTTGAGGACCTGCAGGCTTAGCATGCGCACAACGAGATATCTCGCGACGAGATAGAGAGAGATGTTGCTAATTTTTCGTTTACCCTAACATGCACAAAATGCCGTACTTATATTAAAAAAATAGTCGGCATGTAAGGGTTCGTAGAGAAACATGCCACTTAAAAGAAATAATACTTTTATTTCTACTTTTGACGTAACGAGACAAGTAACGTTAACAAGTAAATGTTAGCTTCGTTAGACAAATTATAGAGATAACGGGTAGACAATTTTACTCGTTGTGCGCATGCTAGCCCTACTGGAGAGTGTCATAATATATCCCGAAAAGTTAAGGAGACGATAGAAAAGAAGATGGGGAGTAATAAATTAAAGATAAAAAAGTAAGCTTTTAAATGTGGTCTACCGTCAGTGTGTAAGTAACCTAGAGTCTAGACGTTATCTGACATTGATGGAGATTCCTTGTCGCGTACCGACGCAACGCAAAATCACATTATTCGCGTTGCAGTTTATTTTTACTCTTATCATGAGACGAGTCGTAATTCATTACAGAGGGGGCATCATTGACTGGGAATAGTATATTTCATTACAAGTGTGGAAAGGCTGTCATTGCAATGAGTTCCGACAAATGTCTACCCGAGCCGAGGCGCAGCCGAAAGCGAGGGTTGACAGTCGGAACAAGTTGCAATGACGGTTCCGCACGTGTACTGAACGACTATTTTTAATACAGTTGCGAAAAAATTAAGCAATTTAATAAAATAATAAAAACACAATAAACTCAACTACTTAACTTAACATTTATTTCTTATAAAAGTTATAATTCACATATTACATTGAAATTGGTACAGTTTTTTATACTAACTGGGGAAGTTTTAGGTTGCATATTTACTGTTTGAGACAAACTATTATTAATTTCGTATGATTGTTCATGTATATTTGTCATACAATGGCGTTTGCTAGTTGATGGAGTTGGATCTGATGAATTATCATTATCAACGAAGGTACTAGGTAGATGGACGAACGTTCTCTGCAACATGTGAAGGAGACGGACTGGACCTTAAATTAATGGAGTGTGTAATTTTTTCCCCAGTTTCTAGCATTTTCAGCATACTTTTTATCATCGAAAACCTCGACCATAACGTAGAAGGTTTTAATTTTGCTGAGAGTTCGGAGAAGTATGCCAACATAACATTTTCTGAAAAACTATTTGCTTTTTTCTCTTCTCTCCACGCAATAAATTCGTCGTAGGTATGTAGATATGTAGCGACTTTTTGACTTTTCCGGTAAAATGTTCTCCGAAGCATTTTGTGCAATTATACTGAGTTCCGGTGGTGTTAATTCAAAAAAACTAGGGTCGAAATTACTCATTTTGTGCAACAAACAACTAAACTCGCAAAGAAAATTTCTGAAAAATGGCACCAACCGTAGAATATAAGCAGAGTTTTTTTTTCTTCACCCATTCTGGTAGGCAAAGGGAACTATGCCCATACAGCCAAGTCTTCAGTAGAATTTTTTTATTGATATGAAATGAAAATGAAATTTAATGAGATGAAATGAAATGAAACCTAACCAAACTCATTCAATCAAATCATTAAATCTGATATTGAAACAAATTAGTAGCTTCTTTTCAGAAATATACGTATTTGCATGAATCATAAAAACTTCTATGAATTTTTTTAGTAAAAACTTCATGGTTGGTTTTTCTTTTTAATAGACATTATTTTGACAGTTGGGAAAGAGAACGCACGAGTTCGGGAAAGGTAAAAAAAAAGCACGAGTATGTAATAGCCCACATCCCGAACGCTATACGTCCCTGCAATACGCCACTTTTTGAGCAACTGTATTAAAAAGATTATATCATATCAAATTTCCAGGATGCCCTTCAAGAATTGTTTTTATTTTATTACCATGTATAGTTTCTGACTCTATATGGCTCGTTTCTCTTAATAGGTAGTTTTACTTTATCTTGTCATTTAATAGCTTTGGCCTTTGACTTACAGGATATTTAGCTTTGTCATAAAATTTGGTTAGATTTATACCCTGAAATAACAACGATTATGTCAACGGAGGTTGGGTCTTGACTCAATTAAATATTACTTTGTAGGAGACAAAAAATCTTCGTAATATTTCAATGAAACCGTTGTTTGTAACATCTCTATTTTTAGCCTTATATTATCATAAAGCTTGTGACATGAAGTATTTATTATTTTTGTATGATATCAAATGTCACATTTTATAAAGCATTTCCCTTTTTATACTGTGTAGGTTCCGTCTATAAATAGCTGACAATGATAAAAAATATTCTTCACAATTCTATACATAATTATTAATCTCGTATTTTATTTTTATTCTTATCACAATGTGAGTTTTAATTTTATTGAGCTGATTGTGTTATTAATGTGTGAGTTAGGTCGTAGATAAGTCAGATTGAAGATAGATTTGGAGTTCAGCTTCTGGTCATGCCCATGGCCTATGGGGCTTATAATTAACCTAACCCAAGGATTATACATCTGCCAATCATGCTACTAAGGAAAGTTTAGGGTTCTGTTAAGGCTTTTTTAGGATATAGTTACTTCTAACTGTATTCTAATGCAAATGTATCAAGTGTTTAAACATTAATTCAGCATATCTCTAAACTCAGAACTTGAGTTTATTGTTTCCGTCGTAATGTTAGTCAGTTATGTGCATAAGGGGGAATCTGCCTCCCCAAGTTTTGTTATATGTTGCGTTATTTTACTAATGAAATAATATCCTACAATGATTCAACACGCAGGTAATTAGGAACTGTCGATAAATGTAGGCGGTAGGCAGATATCGGTAGTGAGCAGTCATATAATACGTATCATCGGGTGTCCGACCTCCACGCGGCGTAAGCCGACCTACACGCGTGAAACCGACCTGTCTCGAAACTTGGCCTCAAGAGGCGCCATTGCGAGCGTAGGGCGTACCTTATGCTCAATTCAACTTGCGATTAAGCTAGAAATTAACCTTTTAAAATTACTGAGGACTGTGTTTTGACAGCTAAAGTGTGATGAGCGCAAAATCTCTGACTGACACTCTGAATACCATAAATTCAGGCAACGCGCAATTGAGGTTATAGGGGTGATTGGTGTTTCAGCTTGACGTGTATTCATAAGGTAAACGTTGGTAACAGTATAAACTGTAAAATCGACTGGTACTTTTTACGCTGTTGCAGCTAGGCCCTGGTGATAATCGTAAAGGAACAATGCTCGTCAGTTTAACGATTGTCTTCTTCAATTTGTTAGGAGTCCCCTATACATAATAATAACTGCCTGTCTAAATAAGTGTCTCCTTAAGTATTATAGTTTCCTATCATGTCTTGGTTAATTAGAAAACATGTATACAAGCTGAATTTTTAGTGGTTTTAAGGCCCCTGAGAGGTGATTCGAAATTAACAGTACAATTTGTTTCTACCATTAATCCTGACCCTAGTATTAAAATAAAAAATAAAAAATCGAGAAATTATTATTTCGAAAATTTTGCGATCAATTAGTAGCGCCAGCTGACTGAGCGGGTCACGTGACGCTTGAACCGAGCGGCGCACGACTGGTCGTTCACCTACGTACGACTATCAGCTGTTTAACATTAGGTAAGTAAAGTTTCGATGAAAGTTTTAAGGCGGCAGTACTTACACCATCATTGCAGGTTATTTACAGCTCACGAGGTAGGTGGGTACACTTATTTTAGGTATTAAATTTTACACTCACGTATTTACGCACTTTCTTAGATTCGAGCACTTTCGCGGATCACGTGGGGGTTGTTAAAGGCCCAATAATGTTTATTGTGCTAGTTAAATATTCCAATACGAGTAAAAGTTGATTAGACAGTCCACAGAATGCTTAATTCACGATTGTTTAATAACCACTGACAAAACTCAATCCTAGCTGGCCCATCGTTCTCGTGAAGCGCATGTACACGCCTAAAATGGTATGGATGTAAGCCTTCTGAGTTTAACAACTTCCACACGTAATACTGGCTCAAGTTAAACCTAATTGCAGCCATTCGGGTGCTTCGCCGAGGATCGCGTTCGAAGTATTCGAGGATTTCCTCGTCGAGTTCCGGCGAGTACATGCGGGGACGACCTCGACCTTGAACATGCTCTGGTGTTCGGAATTGCCCATGGTCGACTAAACGCTGCGCTGCGGCTAAGATAGTGATACAGGACGGAACTTGTGGGTTTCGGATTCCTCGCAGACGAAGGGAATTTAAAGTGATCCGGTTGTGCGTAGAGCCGTGTGGAGCCGTCGAGCTTCTGTCGAATTGTATCTAATTTGCAATGGCGTTGCACCATACCTACTTAGGTCTTCCAAATTGGAGTATTCGTAATGGCGATCCATTTTTGCGCGTATTTGAAAACCGAATTAGCGTCACTTACGGCACGCGTGACGTGTTTTGCGTAACTGAGGCCGGAAGTCGGCTAGCCGCGAGCGGTCAGCGGCGCGCGGGCCGTTTCAAAGGATTAAGGGGCGGGGCTTTTAAACTCCGAATCGGTTCGATGATTGGACGCCAGACGCCGCTCGCGCCGTCTAGCTTCTTTGAACTTCGCCGCGTAGTACTACTGTTTCCCACAGTTTCGAGTTCATTTCGAAAAAAAAATCTAACTCAAAAAAGTAAGTACTTTAAAAAAAATTAAAAAAAATTGAGCCGATAGTACTGCTAAAGGCGATTAAACTCACCGCGGCTTTAAAACCACAAAAAATTCTTCGTGTATATACAGAGTCGATGTATTATTTACGTCTGCATATAGGTTCCCCTCTCAATAAACACCTGCCGCAACATAAGGTGATACGCTACGATGCACAGGGGTCGCCATTCAAGTTCAAACGTATGACCTCCAAATTTCTTTGAAAAACTTACTGTGCTTTTCAAATACTTCCTTCAAAGAATATATATTCTGACTCATATTTTTTTGGTTATGCTCAAACGTAAAATAACGTATAAAGAACTTACAGAGAAAGCAATAGCTACTTTTAAGATTAAAGTATAAAAATTATGACTAATTAGAGAAGATTGGGTATAGAGCTATGGAGCTTCAAGATACTCCATAGAAGAGGTAGGTAGAAGTGGATGGTACTTTGGTGGTGTGGCAATGAATTAAAAAACCATTTTTAACTAAGTAAGTAAACTGTGTTTGATAATTGATTATGGATAGGTGCTAAAGCGCAATACAAAGGAACGGCTTCACACAGAATAGAATGCCTACATAAAGAAAAGTTTATATTAGAACCTAATATATTGTACCTTACAACATTAAAGACGTAGCTTCTTTTATGCGGGTTCTTACCTGAAACAATGGTAATACAAAATTAATAAAGAATGCGTATAACTTAGGTAACTTTTTGTAAATATAATCACAGAGTCCAAGACGTTAATCCTATTGGCCAAACGATAAAATGCATAACAACGTAAGAGTTTATGCTCATTTACATTACAGTGAGAAATAAAAATTATAATGAAAGCCTTCGAATTTGGGCGTACAATTACAAAATACAGTGTTTACGGACGATGAATACCAAACCCAGCGGGCGTCATCTGCATAAGTTACTATAATAATTACAACATGTATTTAGAAAAAAATGGTGCTGTTTTGCTTTAATTACAGATTATATCACTTTTACTTGCTCTTTTGTTACCTAAACATTGCACAAACATTGGCTCTACTGAAGATAAGTGGAATTAATGCGTACTTCGCAACCGTGTAGAATTATGTTCTGCAACTCAAGAATATTATTCTCGGTTAAGAAATATTGGCACCACAAGAAATAATATTACACAAAGAACGCGCGGATAATACTCCTTTCGGCACTTCAACTCTTTGTAGGATTTTGCCTCCCTATTCATCTCTATTATTTACTTTTTCCTTCCATAACTTTAACCAATGAAAATTTGTAAATTGTAAGTTCGGTTGCGTGTTTCGGGTTTTAATTCAAAACCTTTCCAAACAGTTCGTGAACAAACAACAGCTAAAGGAACTAAATAAACAAACAGGTAACATTAGTCATTACGTAATACAACATGTTGTTAATAAGTGTTGATACAAGGGTAGCGGAAGTTAAATCTGACCATCTAGAAACGTGACATTGACAGCAGAAATGTTTAATACGAGATAGCCAATCTGTAGTGTCCATTAGGAGCGATCGCCACAAGCACAACACAAGGCTCTATGATATGCTTGTACTGAGAACATGCGAGAAAAAAAACCGGCCAAGTGCGAGTCGGACTCGCGCACCGAGGGTTCCGTACAAACCTGTAGTAAGTTTTACGATTTATGACGTATTAAAAATAAAAAATTACGTTTGTTGTATGGGAGCCCCCCTTTAATATTTACTTTATTGATATTTAATTATTTATTTTGAAAGGTAATATAAGTACAAGTTAATATTCTGTGAAAATTTGAACCGTCTACCTGTTACCGTTTTTAATATTGAGCAAAAAAATACGAAAAAAACACGTTTATTGTATGGGGACCCCCCTTAATATATATATTTTTTTAATTTTTAGTATTTGTTGTTATAGCGGCAACGGAAATACATCATTTGTGAAATTTTCAGCTTTCTAGCTATCACGGTTTATGAGATACAGCCTGGAGACAGACAGACAGACAGACAGACAGACAGACAGACAGACAGACAGACAGACAGACAGACAGACAGACAGACAGACAGACAGACAGACAGCGGAGTCTTAGTAATAGGGTCCCGTTTTTACCCTTTGGGTACGGAACCCTAAAAATGAAAGCATCCAATAAAAGTAAGGTGTGTCATTTGACTGTCACAGACTATTATCTCATCTGACGAGATATGAGATCGTAGAGAAACCATGAGTCTTGAGTGCTGCCGACTTCAGAGGTTAACATACTAAATAGTAAATACATATATTTAAGTAATAAATTATATTCCCCCGTATTTAAGTAAAGAGCGATAAACAATTTGCCATACAAAAATATTTTACGCTAAATCTAGGCGATACTACAAAATTGATTGTTCTTAAACTGTCATTTCCTAAATTGGTTTTGTAATCGCATACGGTCAATTAAGGTCATAGAAACATCACCGGATGCTGATAAAAGTGAAAATGCAAAGGACCTAAATTTCACGAGGGCATCATAAAAGCAGTGCGTGTTAAGATGCTATGAAACGGAGGTTTTAATTTTATTAATTGGGAATGTTAAGCATGTCTGTTTGGCACGCGAGAGTTAAATCACGGTGAACCTTTCCCGCCCTGAGTGATTACAATTTTAAGTTCCGCATAATATCACAGAATAGGTAATAGTAGTAACAGAAAAGTTACTCCGCGAAGACCTTTTAACCATCAGCGACTCAGGTTACGTCGTAATAAAGTGCAATTCAGCTCGCACAGCGCTGCGAGTGAAAATAATTAAATACCTACCTCTATATATCTCTTTCTATCGCGTAACTCTTATCCCTTCAGACGCGGCGCGTGTAGCCTTAGGGTTGACTACTTCTAAATTCTTGTATCGGTATCATTACTATGGGTCGGTGATCGGTTGCAATGATGACGACAATTACTTTAAAAATAGATAAAAGATATATTATTATTAATAGATTTTGTAGAAACCGAATAGGGATATGGGTTTAAATATGCTGCCATGCCTCTAACAGGTTAGTCCGCTACCATCTTAGACTGCATCATCACTTACCATCAGGTGAGATTGCAGTCAAGGGCTAACTTGTAGTGGATAAAAAAAAAGTCGTTATTAAAGCCACATGTAGTGAAATATCAATGAATATTTTACACTTCTGTGGGGCGGAAGGGGGCCCATGCCCGAGTTTACGAGACAAAATAATATACCCACGTTATGGATTAATCATCATAGACTCATCAGCGACCCACTAGTCCCACTACTAAGCACGACTCACGAGGCTCTTCTCAGAATGAGAAGGGTTTAAGCCATATATTCCTCCACGCTGGCCAATTTCTTGTTGGCAGACATATTAGAGTTTTTTATAATGATTATAGAACTTTCAGGCATGGTTTCAGCTTTCCACACGATTTTTGTTCAACGTAAATGATATATTTTAATTAATTAAGTTGGAGGTGCGTTCCCGGGATCGAACCCCAGACTTGGAGGCTGAAGTCTACCTATTAGGCTATCACTATAATATTGGATACTACCTATGGTTTATATTTACTTTTGTTTAAAACTGTATCTTGTCTGGATATAAAAATAAAACTACCCACATTATGTATTAATATTAGTTTTCTTTAGAACTCTAAGTAGGTACGTTTGTACCTAGATAGGCAAATAACACAAACTTACTTTCAGGATCCTTAGGAAGTGCATAGAGTTCTTAATAATTAGAGTTTAAACGACCTAATGTGATACGATATCGTTTACTCATCTTTCTTTATTTATCCATAACGAGAACTTGAGTAAAAGTCAAACGTATAACTACGGTCCGCGCGCAACACTCGACTGATACGAGTGCCGTCGAGCGTCCACGCAGCAGTAGTTAAATATCTCAGGTCACGTGACAAGTGAGCCAGGCCTGATAATATATCATCCGCCAAGGCCGTATTCTGTGACAAAGTACCTAATTTACATAATGTTTATATATACTTGAGGTCGTATTTGTCAGCGAAATTGCAGAAGTTATGGTTAATGGCCCTACATGTACCTAGATGTTTTATCGAAAACTTTTGCAGTTGAACCATATTCTCATTTATAGGTAGTTACATATTATTCTCACGCCATATTTAGTGCACGATTAGACGACGAGCGATTTAGTTTATACATGAGATGAATATGTGTAAAATTACTTCCTTTAACAAACTGCATCAGTGACGAAATGGCCTATGAAAACATTTCATTTCATTTATTTATTTGCACAGATTGAAGATATCATCAGACATCTACAGAAAACTTACATGAGATTCCCGAACACATTGAAGAGACGTTAAAGAGAGCGATGAAACCGAATCATACTACTTAATATTATAAATGCGAAAGTGTGTTTGTTTATTGGGTTGTCCTTCAATCACGCCGCAACAGAGCAATTTATAGCTGTGAATTTTTGCATAGGTAGAGATGACGCGGGAATTAAAAAAAAACTTAAAACACGCGGAAGAAGTCGCGGGCATCAGCTAGTAAGACAGTAAAACGAAATCTGCGGAACGCACCTGAAAACGTTTTCTCAATAGAAAATAACGTCGACGCAGAAGAAGAGTCCAACTTTCAATGCGGCCACTATAATAGCCGTAATATACAACTAACTACTGTGTAGAGACGCAACGCCAAGAGAATGTTTAGCTGGTAATAATTAATTCTAACGACTTTTACGAGTCAACACAAAGTAATTTGTATTCAAAGAACCATTGAAATTGGAGATTGGACTTGAGAGTTGAGAGTATAGTGAAAAGTACCACATAAGTACGGTGTACCGTACGCAGTAAAGTAATAGATACAAATTCAAAAGTATTCATTATGTAATGTATATTTCTCATAGATAAAAATATATGAAACTACAAGAAGAAAATTTATAGGCGAAATAAACAATCGTATCTTAATTCTTATTCGATTCTTGAAAGGGTTTCACTACAAAGAAAAACTTTCCAAGCCAATCAGGATACATCGTAAAAGATATCACAGAATATAATATTCATGTTGACACTATAAACGAAAATTGCAAAACATATAAGAGACCGTGACCTTAATTTACAGCGCCACAAGAATGAATAGCTAACACAGCTGGTTATCAAGTTAACTCCAATATAAATGGCTAACACCTGAGATGCGAAGTGCAGTAATATATTTCAGTCGGATATTAACCCACATTTCGCTGGTGCGAATGTAACTGACAAGATAAACACCTACATCGGGAGCAGGGCTTTATGCTTCTCGACAGCAATTTAGTATTGTGTTTAATATCTAGTTCTAGTATTAACACTGTAGTCATTATAGTTTATTAATGGCTTGTGAATGGGTTTTGTGTGCCGGATGCCAGACTAGTGAGCAAAATCTGTCAGTTTCTGGACCTCTAAAATCATTACCGTCAGGCCGGCCGAGGCGACAATGGCACGATGAACTGGATTTTACCAATCCAATTAAGGAAACCACGTTGTCCATTGGTTTCTAAAGAAAAATATAAAAAAACGGAGCTTAATACTTTAACGAATTTGAGTAGGCACCTTTTCTACCTGATACCTTCCAAAGCAACCGCGATCCAAACTTCATAGTCGGGGATCGTTTATACCTCTATTAGAGATATACATAGAAAAACTTTCAGCTTTAATAAAATAACGAAGGTCTGATCGTCGCAGGATCTTGGACCATATAAACAATTTTTATATCGAATATATTTCATGCTCGTATTTTGCAATGCGGAATACAAAAAAGAAGTCGCATTATGCAAGACACTAGAAAAAGACAAAGAAGGCTCGACCGTGGAAGAATTTCTGGTTGGCTGGCTTAAGGATCCACGGTAATCGTTCCACCAGTCATTAACATCATTGTAAAGAGTGGTAATTAACGAAATACAAAAATAGGCATTAATTAGCAGGAAATGATACTTGTCATTTATGCAGTCCCCATTGAAACTTAACATTTTGTACACTAACTTCAACAAGAAATGTGATAATGTTGACCTATTTCTATTTGGAGCATTAAAACATAAAAATGTTCAGTTAAAATGACACGATTGCAAAAAGAAATTGTTCTAATTCGCGGAATGAGGCCAAAGTTATGAATTCGTTGTGGTTTGTTAGGCTTTTATTCCCCTTGGCCGGCATTTAAAAGAAAGATTCCAGCGAAACTTCTCTACATATTGACCTACTTGCCAGTAGTAAAAGTTTACTACATAAGACGAGGAACTTGTGTAAAGGCTGTACAAAGGACGAAGTTACGCGCAAACCGGATCGTATTGCATTATACGAAAATGAAAGTATTACAACATTACAATCAATATTTTTGGTCCGATCAAGTTGTCTTGACATGATAATCTCAAAACAGCCCATAAAAACCTACATGCTGATGTATACTTTATTTTTAAAGCAGTGGAAGTTACAATTGTAGTTTATAATGGAAATGTTGTTTATGCGTTGATAGAGCGCGCTGTGTGTGGTACAACCTGACTATTTTTATCCTCCTCATTAAAACTTGCGTGTTGTAATGGTTGTTCTTTTTTTGTTTGACGTTGTTAATTGGAGTTTGCTGATTATTGAAATTATATTTATAAAGTTTAATAATTACAAAGTTGGTAACAAATGTTCTACTTGTTCATTGTTGCTCGAATTAAAAATACCGGCTACTAGACATTGTACATTGACATAATCATCTCTTTTAATCAGTATCGCACAAATTCAAATATTTGTATTTATTTCATGTTGCCCAACTTTTGATTCTCTGTGTATAATCAAAAGTCATAAATTACTCCCAAAACCTAAAATTTGATACAAAACAATCATTTAAACTAACCACTCTCACAGCGCCTTAGTGATCGCAACATGAAACAATTTATAGAAGTTTCTGATATTCCGTAGTAAACAAAGTCAAGGTCAAGTCGCCGTAAACAAAAGCGTCAGCCAGGATGCTCTACCTAATATATTATTTCCTAAATGCATACGAACTACCCATAGACAGTCCAACTGTAAAACTACAATAAACATCGCTAGTGCTACTTCGGTATCCAACTTTGCTTATGCAAGCGTTTCCGCACATGCCACTCCGAGCTCCGCCGGAAACGTTATAAACTCGTTGTGACCATAAAATTTGGTCACCTTTTTACTATTTTTGTTCGTGACTTGGAATTTTTAAAGGCTAGCTAATGTAACTGTGTAGCAAAAGAGATTCACTTCCTTGAATAAAGATTACAAGATGACACTCGAGATTAAGATGCAACCGAATTTACATAAGCAGCGATTTTTACTGTCGAATATATAATCGAGCGACTTGAAAATTACTTAACAAGCACTTATAGTTTCTAGAAGTACATTAATCAGGTTAGGTTAGGTAGGTGGAACCCAAAACCCTTACCCAAAACGGATCATCAATTCGTTGAAATGTTAAAAGATTTTGTGATCAGATTGTGGATTTTGATTTGGATCTGATTGAGTGATGATGATTATAGGCGATCAAAATTAATTAGACAGTTTCATAGACTTGAAATTTAAGATGACGTAAGTTAATTTATGTTTTAACGTTACGTTTAACGAGTCAAATGCTACAGAAATCATTCATGTTGAACAAATAATAAACAAAAAATGCTATTTCCTTGTTAGTATCAACAGACCTTTACGAATATCTTAAGAAGTGGATCATCGCGGGCAGCCAAGTCGAACATTAACGTTTTTACACTTGCAGGCTTCAGCCCACTTTATTCCTACTCGTACTATAAAGGCTTGGACCTACATGCGCAACGACAGCGACGCGCGAATGTAACTGTAGGACATCATCATCTCAAGTCCACTACTGAAGTTCAGTAGAGAAGCCGAAGAAGTCTCAGGAGAAGGGTCTCCTGCTCTTTGTAAATAAAGGATGTGGGTCATAGTCGCTGGTCAAGTGCGGATTGACAGACTTCACACACGTTTGAAAATATTATGGAGATGATTACACTTATTAACATTTATCACAGGTATATTTAGGACCTCATCAAAAGAACTAGAATCGCAAAGAGGCAATGTTTATAAAATTTAGCTTCGTTGCAATATACTTCGTTGATGAATCCATACAACATGTGCGTGAGAAATGCAAATAAAAATAAAACAATAAAATTTCATCGACGCAATTTAGAAGAATTAACAGTAATATTTCAAATGGAATCACCATTCTGTGATATACGAAACAAATTGTACTGACCGCGTCGAGAAAGAGGTAGTTCCCTAGATTTCTTTAGACATTATGTAGAAAGCGCCGCGGCAATTGATAGTATCAATTAAAATATTCTATCAGTTTTAAAGAGAAGACTCTTACCTCTACAAGTGAATGAATAACTTATGATGTCTGGGAGGCGATGCAGAATTGTATGGCTTTCCTCAGACTTCTTTAACGAACGAACTTCTTTCTTATGATACGCCCAGTTCACAGTTAAGCGAGGTGGACACGGTACGAATGTTTTCGAAGTAGGTACTATATTGACGCTTCTTCATAGCCTATTTTATTTAACTAGTTAAGAGTGAAGCAAAGGAGGATCTCCATAAACCGAAATGGCTCTGAACACAAACCGAGGATCATAAGCAAAAGCTATTATTTTTGCTTTCGCTTAAAATCCTCAAAGAAACAAAAAAAAAGAGAATGGAAGCACAATCGAATTTTTTTAACAGATGTTAAAATAATTAATTTCAGATGTTAAAATTGATGATTCTTAAATAAGTAGGTACTTAAATACTTACAAATAATTCGTCTAATACGTTTGTGGAGGTGTAAGATTATTATGATGCAGATGAAGTTGTTACTATGGAATGTGGTACTAAAAAATAACAAAGCAAAGTTGCTAAACTTTTTGCACACATATATAAATCATTATCATTATTATGTGTCATTGCTTCTAAATTTATCACAGCAACAGTTCAATGGCCATCTTAAATAAAAACGACGCGTTATTTGTTCTGCAGATTGGAGCCAAATTAATATTATAATTAAGCTTTACTCATACTTAAAATGATAAATTGACTGGGTCTTATATACTATAACTTGATAGGGTCTAGAATTTAAAGATTTTGCATGCAAAAGATTTTCATCAATTACACCAGTGATAAAAGTTAAAACAAGGAGTCATGAGCTATTTCGTAGGTACTTTGTTAAGACTTTAGACTAATTAGCAAATCTAAGACTTTAGACTAATAAGCAAATCTTGGTTTAAATACCCAGAACATGCATGAAGAAGGAAATTGACAACCCCTTTTTAGCGATCGTTTATGCTAGCTAACTCAACCAAGCGCATTAATACCTAGTCAACCCAGCCTTAATACCAACTTGCACTTTCTACGGTTTCGAGGACACCAATACCCATGCACTTTCGTAGATTAATTTAAATTTCCGATGCGATTTCATGCGACCTTGGGTTGAGTAACCCGTGGTCCCTTACACGCGGTTCGAATTGTAAAAACATGATTCACATCAAATCGAGCAATTGATATGTGGTGAGTCAGAGAAGAGATAATTAAGCTTCTAAAGACTATCGCGTGCGACGCTATTGTATAATAGCCGACTAACAACCGTTTAAATACTATACAACTGGTAAGTAAATAATAAAGATGTTAGTTTTAGTGACGGATGGATCATCTCACATAAACAACAACAGCTCGCGTCAATATGCGACGAAAAATTCAATATAAAATCGCATTACGTACGTATTCAGATAATAATATAAGTCGTTTCAAATATTGATATTTGTCGGAAGAGCACGCAATTTAAACTAAGTGGTTTTTCGCTGTGCTACCCACCAAAACTGAACCAAATTTTATTTTGATAATAAAAAGAAAAAGTTAAGATGCTGTACTTGGTAGATGAAACAACCGCATTTCTGCCATTGTGACGCGACTGGCTGAAAATCGTAATTTATTAGCAAAAATTCAGCCAACTACAATGATCACAATGTTGGATGCAATCCTTGACACTGAAACATGGCGCAGACAGACAGACCAACATATCATGACGATGCAAATGTTATGATTAATTTTATTAGTGCGCTGTATGCTCCCCCTCACGGTTACAACGCGCTGGGGTCCGGAAATATATGCGTGCTATACCAACGCCCAGGGGTCATACTACCATCGCGTCGCTCAAAGTCGTATTGTTTTAATATTGTTGAAGTTCGTGTTGTAGAATTATAATCCTTATTTTAGGGACGTCAAGGTACGTGACATTAAACTATCATTTTGAAATAATACTGCTTTATGCGATGGTAGTAACCCCCCAGGCCGCATTAAACGCCTGGGTGGTGACTAATACAGAATATTCGTCATCTGCGAGCTGCGATACTTGACAGTTATGCTAACAAACACCAATACTTCATCTGTTTACATTTCATAAACGATACGATAAATCTATATCTACCGATAATGTTCTTAACACTGCTTATCCAGCAACGGATGGAACTTGCTGATAATAATGATTGAGATTTGAGACGAATGCTACAGAGACGGATAATTTAAATATTTGGAAGTAATAGCACAGAATAGGTAATAGTAGTAAGTAATAGATGCAAAACTAGACTAAGTAATTTAATCTTATTTAAGTAATTTGGAAAACCCTTTGTAGGTATCTTCTAGATAAGATTTAATTACTTATTATTCATGTTTTCCAGACTATAATATGGTAAATATGATATGGCTCTAGGTTCAATATTAAAATTTAGTCTTCTTGCAGAATGTTCTGGAATATCCTCATATGCAAATTAATAGTTTTGAAAGATCTTTTAAAGTTTGAATATTCATTCATACTAACTGCCGCACTCAGAGTCGCTAATCATCACTTAAGGAACTTCTTAGTAGCAGATTTTGCATTTAATTTTGCAATTTATATGTAAGTAACTGTAGAAAAGTCACATTTACAGAATAAACACTAACGCTTTTTTTTTTTTTAATGATGAATCTATAACACTAACCCTAAATATGTCTTAACAGCTAACCACTTTTTAGCAAATGCCGCGTGAGAAATCAAGATCGGCAGCTCGGCGATCAAGTTGTCCTGAAAGAAGACAACTCTCCACCCCTATGCTGGCGTCTCGGACGAATCACGCAGCTGTTCCCGGGACCCGACGGTTTGACACGTGTTGTGGACGTGAATACTGCCAGAGACGTCGTGCGTCGCGCTCTCAACCTAAATCCGATGACCCAGAAAGGGCAGAAGATTCTTGAAAGCGTTAAGCTTTCCAGGGCCGGGAGTATGTTCGCGCGCCATTTAAATTTTCCCGCTAAGAAGCGCAGAAGCGGGGGTGCGGGCATAGACCGGGGCGCGGGCGGGCCCGTCTCATCAAAAAGTGCAATTCACCGTACTTGCATACAACAAGTCAAGCGACTAACACCTAAAACAAACTCGCTAATTTAGGATAATTTTGGCTCTTTATATAATTGTACTTAAAATAATAAATAGTTTTAAAGTTAAATTTGTTTTCATCAATAATCTTATGTGCTGTAACGATCATAAAGTTAATATTGACTAGGTAGTCAATATTTGAGCTTTAACTAGGTACGTAAGGCCAAATTTATGACGTAGGCACAAATTGCAGAGTTCTTTCGTAAAAAAACTACTACTATTTCGTAAAAAAGTAGGAAGGTAAATTGGATGACGAAAGTTGCTTCATAAAGCCCATTAAAAGGGCACTAACATAAAAACACGTAACACAGGTGCCGCGTTACACAAAAAGAGATTTATCTGCAATCTGCATTCGATTAATTGCGTCGTTTCACATAAAAATCTTCAGCGTCAGCAAAAAGAAGTTCCGAGATAGAATTTTAATAGACTTTCTTGGTATTGAACGAGACTTGAGTGCTGAGATTAGTAACGAAGGGTGCAGGAGCCAATTGATTTCTTATTAGTCTGCATATCTGTGACGTCGCAACGCAGAGCATAAAAATGAGTGTTAAACGGATTTTGATCTCTATTTCTGTTCAGACTTTATTAATCTTTTGCTCACTGCATATTGCGGAAAAGTTGAAGCGCAGCGACGCAAGTATATTTTATTTAATTTTTTATCCACTACAAGTTTGCCCTTGACTGCGATCTCACTTGATGGTAAGTGATGATGCAGTCTAAGATGGTAGCGGGCTAACCTGTTAGGGGCATGGCAGATAATATATTAACCCCTAATCGGTTTCTACACGGCATCGTATCGGAACGCTAAATCGCTTGGCGGCACGTCTTTGCCAGTAGGGTGGTAACTAGCCACGGTCGAAACCTCCCACCAAGCCAGACCAGGGAAAATTCAGAAATTATAAATTCCGAAATTGATTCTGCCGGGGATCGAAACCGGGACCTCCGCACGTTAAGGCAACAGCGCTCAACACTGCGCCAGGGAGGTCGTCAAACATTGAACATATTTGTGTGGAATAAGTTTTCCGCGAATGGAAATTATTCAAACCCTTATGATTCATTAAGATAATGACCTGGGCAAATGAAATAAATTATACCCTGGAGTAAAATATAGCCGTTCACAAACTATTAAACTGAAATTTGTAAGTAACTCTACCCACGTATGACGTATCAAGGTGCGGTCCTAACTCCTAAGGGGTACTGCTATCTACATTTTGCCATCTAAAGTCGATTCTGTTAGATCAAGTGCATTAACTATTTCCTTAGACGCGATTTCCAAGAAAATTTTCATTTCACTGTCCGTTGTTGTTACGTAAAGACGAGCAACACCCATAAACTGGCCGCGGTGGCCGCGCATAATCGCCGGCCAGCCGACTGCGTAGATGTTATCTTACTGTTGTACCAGCATCAGCACCGTACGCACAATTCCGGAACTTGGGACAGAAATACGAAAGTTGCACGATTGTTCAATCTCAATATTATTATACAAGGCGAGGCCTGAATTACAGCGGATGTTATCGAAGTGTTGCTGTTTACAAACACGATTAGTGCTATGGGAAATATTTTACTTCGTGTAGATTTGATTATCCGGACATCTAGGATTACCAGATGCAAGTAAAAATCAACAATAATATTGGGAAATATTTTCACGAATAAAAGAGAGAACCTAAGATAATCTTTAGAATCCCTAATTATTACCAGTCATCACTGATATTGTTTTATTATTTATCTAGTTTTTAAAGATGGCGAAATATACAGAGTACAGAAGTTAATAGCGTACAAATAAGGTTAAGTAGCCTAATAATAGACCAATAGTAAAGGAATATTTTTGAGGTAGTCTCACATATATGTATAATTATTTATTTATGTACAAAATATTTTCGCTGTGAAGAAATTGAAGTCTGATACCTATATCCACGAAGAAACAAGTTACGTTGTAGCGGGCGCGGGTAAAATGTCTTCATTCTTAAATAGCAAAGAAGTTTGATTACACCTGTTTAGCTAAGTTTTGTACACAGCCCAATTAGCATTAATATCCGCTAGCAATGACACCCCACTTCAATCTCTATGAAGATTTTGAAGAGTCATCTACAAACACGTAGAAACCAGCCGAGTTACGTGATACACGGTAGGAATGCGAGTGTGGGTAAACACTAAACTCTCATCGTCATTTCTATACTGAAGGAGTGTTTATTAACATTATGTTGCGTGTGCAATATTTATTTCACTGAAATGCTACCATTTATGTAATGTTAAGGCATCTACAGATGCGCCAACAAGTCATATAATAATTTCAAATGAAGATGCATTCGACGAGAGACGAAGTTTATGGGGTTTCTCTCAAACTCGAGCAAGTTCTCTAGCGTTGCTTTGCTTCAACATTCAACACGATTCAATCAATTCAATTTTGATAGTTGGGTTGTTCAAGAGCAGTTTGATATGCATATTATTAGTTTTGTCGAATACCCGATGATGATCCTTGGTGACAATCCACAGAATTTAATCACTAGATCCCAACCTTTACATTGTTTATAATAATTATTAACAATAAGTTTGGCCAAGTTACTTACATACACGTAACTTTTTTTATCCACTACAAGTAAGCACTTGACTGCACCTGATGGTAATTGATAATGAAGTCTTAGATGGTAGCGGGCTAACCTGTTAGGGGCATGGCAGTTACATTAAAACCCATACCCCTAATCGGTTTCACACGGCATCGTATCGGAACGCTAAATCGTTTGGCGGCACGTATTTGCCGGTAGGGTGGTAACCAGGCCAGACCTGGGAAAATTCTGAAATTATAAATTCCCAAAATGACCCTACCGGGGATCGAACCCGGGAAGTCCGCACGTTAAGACAACAGCGCTCAATACTGCGCCATTGAGGCCGTTAAAAACTGTAAATAATAGTGCGCAAAGGTTGGTTCCCAGCTGATGTTGGAGTAGAAAGTTGGGATGTCTGTCGACGGTTTGGGTAATGTAATGTATGGTAGGTATAAATTGAAGAATGTTGTGAGTTCCCAAATTAAACACCATTCATACACGAGGTGACTACCCTTTTACGTAAGTGACGTATTATCAACCGCCGCGCCATTGTGTTAAATTGTATTGTGATTGTAAAGTAACTTGTTATAATTTTTGGGAACGCGGTGTACAATGAAGTGATTATGTTTCGAATGTGTTAACTGTTCCAACGAAAACAATAATTTTATGTAGGTACGTTGCTAGCTGTTGCCCTCGGTTTTACTCGCGTGGAATGACCTTTATCTGCTAGGCAAAAGGCATCCAGCTCGGAATAAGATGAGCTAGCACCTTTTTCCAGCTTGAGATTGTACCATGTAAAACATTATCCTGGCGCTGTTATTAAGTAGGTACTTGGGAGTTGGGCATAAGCAAGTGTTTGAGTAACTAGCGGATGCGCCGCAATCACTGATTACTGTGTGGCACAATAGTTGACTTAATTAAGTACTAGCTGATGCCCGCGACTTTGTCCGCATGGATTGAGGTTTTTTGGTTCCCGCGGGAACGCCTTAATTTTCCGGCATAAAAAGTAGCATATGTGTTATTCCAGACTATAATCTATCTGTGCTAAATTTTATCCAGCTCCGTGCATCCGTTCTTGCGTTATTGAGTAACAAACATCCATCCCTCCATCCAAACTTTGGCATTTACCTATAATATTAGTAGGTATTATATAGATGTTTTTGCTTTTTTTTCTTACTGTCTCGGCTTTTATGAACAGCGCTATACCGATGTTTAGGTTGCTATAAATAATATGCTGCACGAACCAAAATTGAGGTACCTACGATTGCAATTTTATAATTATATTTCGTCGCTTCATTCTTCAGATATAATTTTTACATTGTAGTTTCCTCAATCATGCAGCAACAATCGTACGATTTTTAGAGATGTTTTATTTTAGTATAATGATAAAATTCTCCCGCTTAAGGCATCCCTACCTGGTTACACATTCAATATTTGTTCGTCATTCTTTTTTCGTGCGTAGCAACGATCGGACGTTCCCACTTTCAACAAAGTTAATATTATTATTTTATATCTAAATAAAAATATTGAAAAAGAAACAGCCGCAGCTTCTTACAGGAAAACGGTGAGTCTTTAATCTTTCAATTTCAGCAATTTATTTCATGCCTGACAGGCTTAAGAAATTATACATAAATTATATTTTCATGCAGTGTCAAATTACACTATGTTGTATGTGGGTACTTAAACAAAACAGTTCTGTCACTTTTATTGTGGCTCTTGCGTATTTATTACATTAATAATTATAATATCTAACTCACTAAAGGTTTTCCTAGGGTTTACCCGAGAGGTAACAACGAAGGAGAGTAAACTTTTCAGCATAAAACACGCTTATGAAATTATTCTTTTATGCAGCGTTTAATTATTCTAAATGTCCATCCGGCGGGTTGCCCAAGAGGCACCATGAAGAAGGTTAAGCCCTTCAGCATGGCTCGCCTAAGTAATTATAGTTACTTAGTACTTACACGAAGTACGTGTTAAAGTACGCTAATCCACTGGGAGGTTACTAGCGAAGTAACACGACGCAAATCAAACCTTCCAGCTAGACACTCCTAGCGACAGCAGGATAAGGAGAAATATTGGCGCCCGTTAGACTCGTCTGATGACGAGAACTTTGCAGGTTAGTCGAAAATTCTATTACTAAGTGTTAAAAAGTGTTTTTAACTCGGGATTGACTGCGAGTCAATTGCGAGATCATAATTGGCTGCGAGCCAATTATGAGTCATATTCTTATGACACTCATGCAGTGAATATGTGCCACCTTGACTAGATAATATGCACATTAACTGCAAACTAAAAAAGTGTTTTTAACTCGGGATTGACTGAGAGTCAATTGCGAGATCATAATTAGCTGCGAGCTAATTATGAGTCATATTCTTATGACACTCATGCAGTGAATATATACTTATCACCTTGACTAGATATGCACATTAACTGCAAGCTTTTGTCCGCGAGACAAAATTAACGCAAAATGCGTACATACTCGTACATACTACCTCCATATTCGTCCGCTCACTTATTGTATTCTTTAGACATACAAATGAGGTTGAGCACCATGCACAAGACGAATTCACCATTCTCTGAACAAGGGGGAAGTCGTGGAGAGTCAAAGACGACCAACTATATCAGATTCGTCACTAAGGACCGGCTTAGCAAGCCTAACACAAATTGATTTCGTTTCGTTCACAAATACTCGAGAAGTATCCGGAACACAGGTAAATTAATTATTTACCTACTTATAAAGAAGGTTACTTTTTACTCTTATTATATTTTTTTTGTGCGACGTAGCAAACGCACGTGCACTGTTTGTTAAAACTTTTAAAAGTGAATATTTAAGTGAAATGCCGAAACGAAAACGCGAACAACAGAAACGTAATCGTCGAAGGATTATTATAGAATCCTCATCCGACTCCCGGTATGCATTTATAATTCAACCTACCCTCGCATAAAAATAATTTTTCACTATCATAATATTGCATTAAAATACAGCTAAATTATATCGCTTTCAAAGCAGAAAACCGGCTTATTCGAACGTACAAACGCCTGATGGTTGACCAAAAGTTAAAACGATGGCCGTCTACCTTACTTTTCATCATACCTGTGTAAGAAAAACATACAACAAACATTTTTCTCTAGAAATCACAAATCATTGTGTAACTGGCGATTCACAGAGTGTTAACACAAAGGTTTCACAGAGACTAAAACTTTATAGTCTCGTACCTACATTTTCAGACTGTAATATTATGTAACAGAACAACATGGCGGTTAACCGAGAGTTAACACGAGGGTTTAAATACACGCTAAAAGTTTCGTCTTGTACGTTCCATACAACAATGGGGTGTAGGCGAACAACCTGGTGGTTAACCGAGAGTTATCACGAAGGTTTAACAGAGGCTAGAAGTTACGCCTTGTATATTTCATACGATAATATTATGTAACCGAAAAACCTGGCGGTTAATCGGGGGTTAACACGCAGATTTAATAGATTCTCTAAGTTTGTCCAGAGCTCGATCCAGAACTCCTCGGGGTACTCGGAGATAGAAGAGACAGGAAATGATCCAAAATTTGGTGAAAAATATAATAAATGAATAGACCTGAAAGAAATGTAAATCATTCAGTAAATGAAATAGTCAAGATCTCAGGTTCAAAATTTCCAGATGTAATTGTTCACAATATAAAACCTCTCAGTATCAAACGTACATACACCGTCAGAGAGGTAACAAAAGGTCTGAGATAATGAATATATCCTTTTTATCAGTTATCTAGGTACTTTAGCGTTATATAAATTCAATTTATTTACGAATACTGTAGATACAGAAAACGAAAATAAAAGCGGCTAGTATCTTGCCTCATAGTGGTGTGCAAAGAAAATTTGCAACAAAAATGTGTGGTAAAATTGCAAAAATTACCCACAAGTTTTACGTTTTTCCTACCCACATGTTCTTGGGCTCAAATCTCTAGTTTTATATCTTCATCGTGCTGGAAGCATAATATATCATACATCCGATGACGCGTAAGAATGGTTGACTAAACTTAGAAGACGGCAGAAAAATAAAAACCTAATTGAGAACCTTTTCCGTTTTGGAAGTCGGTTAAACGGCGAGTATTTTTACGACCGGAAGTAGACTTCGTATGATGTACCTAACAATGTAAAATTTTATCGTATTATTGTTTTTTTTAAAAAAAGATTTTTCGCGGGCTAGCGGGCAAGCAAACTCGGGATAATGCATAGTTCATGCTGCCCGAAGCGGGATCTTAACTTTAGTATCTATGCATCGTCCATATATTGGAAACAATCTTTGAAAAACCGTCATGACACTGTCGTTATTATAATACCTACATCGTTATCACTCGTGGAAAACATACAATTTACTCCGCCTTAACATACTTCATAATAACTTGCTTAATGCAAAATTAAAATACTTTGTTTTTTGTAAAAAGAGTAAAGAGTATAGATCCACGCTCTCAGCGCGTCTACCTTAATAATTGACGGAGGGAAATGATTTAACGCATTCATTCAAAAATAAGTAGGTACTTATGAATATTAAATAATTTATAATGACTGATGACACATGTTTTTAGCGACATGAACAACTAGGTTGTCCATTGTTAAAAAAGTATAGTAGCCTGATATCTCACTTAATTTAAAGCTTCTAACGTCAGTGGGGTTTAAATCCCAAACCGACCGACTTACACCTCCAAGTCGAAATTAGTACTACCTAGTAGTCAGTGGCGTAACTATACCATCTGAGGCCCGTGGCAAATTTTTCGGATGGGGCCCTCCGGCGTCCCAGTAAAAATAGTCACGTTAGAATTTAATTTTAATAAACCACTGATGTTATTTCTGAGCTCGTGGCCTCTTGGGCCGGGGCCCTCTTTGGTCGGGGGCCCGTGGCATTTTGCCAGTCCTGCCACCCTATAGTTACGCCACTGCTAGTAGTCTATCACAATATCGACCGAGTATATTCATCATTTTTCATTTATATTCTGCGGGGAACTTATACACAAATAGGTATTTGTCGTATTCCATAATCTTGAATAAGGCATAATTTTTTGACAAACATCATAAAATGGTACCATTATTAATAATTTTATTAAATATGTGCCTGTTACTACAGGCACATAATTTACCTCTACAACAATAAAGGACCTCTACAACAGGACCGGAATAACCCGTTCCTTTCCCGCCGCGTTTTGAAAAATAATAATTTTCTCCCCCCTTCTGGGTAGGTTTCCAAACGTTCAAACGTCCCATTGGACGTCTGTTGTGTGTAAATACAACCAAGTACTGGGCAGGCTAATATACTTTTGATTAGATTATAAATCTTGCAGCATTAACATCAATAATTATTGGTTTCATTTGCTTGCATCCAACCTGTAAGCTTGTTACTCAGGCGCTGATGTAAAAAGCGCAACATTGTATTTCTAAAGTAAAATGAATACTTAAGAAAAATCTTAGACTCATGAACTATACATATGATATAACTATACGTAGAAGAGAATATCAAGAAATCCGCACATGATTCCAACCTTAAGCATAAAGCTGCTTAAAACATTACGACTCAAATAAGAGATTGAAAAAAAATAAAAAAATATTGACAACAATAATTAGTATCTATTCAACATGGATACAGTTCTTGCAAAAATAGATATTTTCTGTATCTCTAAACATCTACAATGTAAAAATTATATCTGAAGAATGAAGCGACGAAATATAATAGATGATCAAACGAACTTCCTGAAGTGAAGTTCGATCATTATTATATGAGTCGCTTCATTCGAAGATATATAAATAAATTCCCAACCCACCCAACCCGAAATATATTTTTGCAATAACATTAGGTACTTATATATCTCTAAAAAGAATGACGAACAAATATTGAATGTGTAACCAGGTAGGGATGCCTTAAGCGGGAGAATTTTATCATTATACTAAAATAAAACATCTCTAAAAATCGTACGATTGTTGCTGCATGATTGAGGAAACTACAATGTAAAAATTATATCTTCGAATGAAGCGACTCATATAATAATGATCGAACTTCACTTCAGGAAGTTCGTTTGATCATCTATTATCACTAGATGACCCGCCCCGACCCGGCAAATACACAGATTGCGTATACAACTATATGAGTCATAAAAATTATATAGCTTATATATATCTCTTACATAAAACCTATTATTATTGATTTAAATTGCGATAATTAGTCATGTGTTTCATATTGTGTACTATGGACATGTGCACATAGTGTTGCTTGTTTACATTTTTATAAAGTCAAACAATGTAGAGGAATCATTGCCAAGTTTATTAATTATTATTTATAGCATTTCAATAACAAACTTCTAAGTAAAATCAGAACGGGGTTTAAAAAAAGAAAAAATACGCGGACGAAGTCGCGAGCATAATCTAGTCAATATTAATCTCCTTAGTTGACCTACTCTAGAGTTTGCCCAATAAATACCAAAGTGTAATTTTACCGGTCACGCATGAATGGTCGATATCGCCGCTACGTTCGCAAACATAGAGCAGTTTTAGTGAATGGATGCTGTGTTGATTGACCAGCGCTTGACCTGGCATTGATCAACACTGTAACACATTTTTTTTTTTAATTGACCCGCAGTCAGTCGTGACACTATAATCGGATGCGTTTCGCGAAGTTGCCTGTTGCAGACCCTATAGCAGCCGTAGGCTCAGGCGTCTATCGTAGTATATCGAGCACGTTAGCTCGTTTTAATATCTTAAACACAATTTAATGATTTTATTTCATACGTCTTGCTTTTTAAAAAGAGCAACTGCTGAGTTTCTTGCTTCTTCTTCTCAGGAGAATCTGTTTTCCGAACCGGGGGTAGAGTCAAAACATGAAGTAACATAAACACTAGACAGCTGTTGTAAGTCTTCCATGTAATAAATAAATTGTGTATTGAGTATGTATAAAGTGTAATAAAGCATGCTGCATGGTATTGACATAGGGTACCTACTGATAAAATAACTATAATTATTAACATATTTTTTACGCCTCTACAAGTTAGCCCATGACTGCAATCCCGCCTGATTGCTGACTGAGTGATGATGCAGTCTAAGATGGTAGCGGGCTAAACTGTTAGGGGTATGGCAGTTATATTATAATCCCATACCCCTTATTCGGTTTGTACACGGCATTACCATGGTGTGGTGACCGCAAATTCAGACCCGAGCTGGTTTAGATGCCGTATAAGCTAAAATATTTATTTTAAACAGTTGGACGGCGATCTCAACTTCTCAAGGGAGTAGCTGGGAGCAAGCGGCATTATACCGTCTACTGTTGAAATCCTTGCATGAGACCTTCTTCAGGTATTGGAAATTTTAATAGGCTTTGACGACGAAGCGATCTTTTTAGAATAGTCTCAGGTCTGATAACGATTGAGACCACCCGAATACAAGTTTAAGTGTTTTCGTTGATTTATTAAATCATCAGGTTCAATTCAATTCGGCGCATTTTTTTTCTATGAATGTTTGTTTCCAAACCAAGTCGTCTAGGCTGAGTCATTTAAGTAATACTTTAACTTAGTCATTCCCATGCCCTTACGCTAGCTAATAACGTTACGTAAGTTTTGGAAGACAGTGGGTTAAATCCAGGATGCCTCAATGTGTCATACCTATACTTTGTAATAGCCAAGCCCTTACACACGCTATTTGGATGTTGATGACGAAGTGTTGACGCAATGCATTGGTTAAACATGCGGTTAGTTTGGGGGAAAAAGTACCCACAATGTGAATTATCCTGGTGTACACAATCTAAAGATTGTACTAACCAAACTAAATCGACAGGTCAAAATATTGCTCGCCCTTTCATATTGCTTCCTGCGGAAAAACATCCACTTCCACAGACTAATCAGTTTTACTAGCTGATGCCCGCGTTATCGGACGCTTGGAAAAAGTTTTTTTAATTCCCACGGGAACTCTTTAATTTTCCGGGATAAAAAGTAGCCTATGTAACTCTCCAGGTCCTCAATTATACCCATGCAAAAAATCTTGTCGATCCGTTGCTCTGTTGCGGCGTGATTAAAGGACAAACCAACAAACCAATAAACCAACAAACAAACACACTTTCGCATTTATAATATTAGTATGATTATGATATTATGACATATTGTCCCGAGATTAGTGACACGTCGTCCCGATTGAAATAAATCATTTAATTACATTTAAGTAAATGATTTATTTCAATCGGGACAACGCGTGTCACTTACGATACGTCAGGACCATGGAATTAGGAATCTGCTTGCGGTCAGGACTCTACAACCTATGCTCATTAATATGATTGACAGTTAACTGTTAACAGCCAGAGGGTTGTTTTTCAAGTTCCATTATAAATCTAGGTCACAAGAATATTAACAAACGTCTCACATTTCTTCTCAACAACATACATTAAAGGCCGCACTTGTTAAGTAAGGCCACGAAATTGTACCTGCGCCATATAAGGGCGAGACACGTTGCCAGATAAAGAGAAAAAACTCGTAAAAGATTGAATAATTACACGCATTGGCGATATTTACGATGTTATATGAATTGCGAGTTGCGACCCAGTTTAATGGAATTATGAATCGATTATTTTTATCGGACACCGAATTTTTTATGTGCATTTTGGATGTCATCAGTCATATTTTAAAGATAAGCAAAAACTATATGAACTTCTAGTTAATCAGTCATTTTTTATTAGATTTGTTATATATATATATATATATATATCATAGGGGGAAAATCAGGTGTTCTTAAGAAAACGACAAGAGGGAGATATGAAAACTATAACCTTTCTCTCATCATAAAATCTTTATCATCGCCGGTTTTCAAAATGAGAAGGACTATAGTCCACCACGCTAGCCATAGACTGACTTTACATAGTTATTATGAAGAAATCTGCTAAATTAATTAATCGCCAACCATCCTTACATAATACAATAAGGGTAGCACAAAATAATGTGCTACAAACCACTAACAAATAACAATGTTTGTATTAAGTAATCTGCAGATGCGTTAGTCAAAACAAAGTTTCTTAAAGTAATAGGAGGATATATAATATAAGGTTTTCCAGTTGTTTTCCTCCATTTTTCTTATACTTAGTACATTATTTATCTACGATTGGCAGTAAAGAAGTATTGCGAAGTAATCACTTTCTTCTGCTCACACACCAATAACCATATTAAGTAAATATCATAAATGTCTTTTCAGAAAAGGATAAACCAATAGGCAGTGCCTTTTTCGCTAAAATCGCAATTTCGTTCTTGCAAAAGGAATATTTATGGGCAATCAAAATAAGGTTTTCTATGATCGGGCGGTCGTTGAACCCGTCATCTGCACGTAAGGGCCCGGAGTCAGAGGGGACTGGGGAGACGTTCTGAATGGGAGGTTAAGCGGCGTTACATTGATTTAAGGGCGTAGACGCCTTGTCACGCCGCCTGAGACAATCACATCCTGTGGAATTATTTAAATAAAGTATGTTGATTTCGCTGAATGTTAAAGGAACGAAAAATTTAAATTATTATTTACTAGCTGATGCCCGCGTGGGTTAAGGTTTATTGGTTCCCGCGGCCTATGTGCTATTTCAGACTATAATCGATCTCTGTGCCAAATATCATCCAGATACGTTCAGCCGTTCTGGCGTGATTGAGTTACAAACATCCATCCATCTATCCAAACTTTCGCATCTACGAGTATATCAATAAAAATCAATTGCCGAATGGGCCGAATGTATGTAAGCGCATCACTTTAGAAAGGCTGGACCGATTTTGATGTTTTTTTGTGTGTGTTTGTGTGGACTCCGGGGTGGTTTATAATTTATATTCACAATTGGACAAGTATCTATAGATAGCTAAATCATCAATATGTGTGTGGACTTCTATTGCTTCAAAACTCATCGCAGACCACAGTGCTAATGATAGCTTCACACGTCGCGGTCCTGTCATAGCTGAAATGGACACCTACGAAAGTAAACATTTTTACATTCCTAAAGTAGACCGCGCTTACAAAACTGGCTTACACTCCGCACACGATATAGAATACCTAATAAGCGGATCGGTTTAAATCTCGTACGCATTGATATTAATACCAACGATACCAACTTGTTAATCCACGTATAAAGAAACAATAGCTGATTATTACGCGCGCAGTGCCTATTATTTTTTTTTATTTTATTTGCAGCCTGTTGTGTCCCAATGTTGGGCAAAGGCCTCCCTTTCCTCCTTCCATTTATCTCGGTCCATAGATGTTTGGGGCCAGTCCTCCATAAAGGCATCGAGTTCGTCGCGCCAGCGGCGCCTCGGCCTTCCTCGACGTCTTTTTGAGTTTGGTGGCACCCAGTGTGTTGTAGCCTTTGCCCACCTTTTGATGATCCGTCAAAGACCAAGTCTGGGCACCGTAAGTGAGGATGGGGAGAATGCACATATCCATGAGTCTACGTTTTAAAGCTAATGAAAGGTTTCCTTTCATCAAGTCTTTCATAGCCCAATAGCTCTTCCAGGCGTTTTTGGTGCGTCTTGCAACTTCTTTATCTTGTCTCGCCTGGAAAGAAACTGTTTGGCCTAAGTATATATACTCATGAACATATTCAATCTCCACACCTGCTACTTCTAAAAAATTTAAAAATGTTCCATCATCGACAATCCTAATTACGAAAATGTAGGGACAGTTTTCCACAAATAAAATAGAACAGAGCGATAAGATATTAAGAGTGTTCCATAACACAGCAAAACTTACGAAGGAAATAATATTATTATTTTATGTTGCAAACCACCAAACGCCTAAATCCTTCTGCCCTTTTCCTTCCTATCTATCAAAGGTTGAACTTGACAGTCAATTGGGAATAGAACCTAATCATTTATTTTCGGTTACTTTACGTTTACGTTTTATTGTTCCCTTGGTCTTAAGTACCTGAGCTTAGTTTTTAGGGTTCCGTACCCAAAGGGTAAAAACGGGACCCTATTACTAAGACTCCGCTGTCTGTCTGTCTCCAGGCTGTATCTCATAAACCGTGATAGCTAGAAAGCTGAAATTTTCACAAATGATGTATTTCCGTTGCCGCTATAACAACAATAATACTAAAAATTAAAAAAATATACATATTAAGGGGGGTCCCCATACAATAAACGTGTTTTTTTCGTATTTTTTTGCTCAATATTAAAAACGATAACAGGTAGACGGTTCAAATTTTCACAGAATATTAACTTGTATATTACCTTTCAAAATAAATAATTAAATATCAATAAAGTAAATATTAAAGGGGGGCTCCCATACAACAAACGTAATTTTTATTTTTAATACGTCATAAATCGTAAAACTTACTACAGGTTTGTACGGAACCCCCGGTGCGCGAGTCCGACTCGCACTTGGCCGGTTTTTTGAATTTACTTTTCGTATTACTCTTCGATATTTAAGTACTTGAAACATGTTTTTTAAATCCGATGTTTAACTTGTCCGGAAAGTCCTTTCCATTTAAAATTAAAAGATCAGTGCATCGACGTGGTCCCGAAGATTAAGTACTTAGGTAGTTATTTAACTTCGGACCTAGATCACCTTCAAGAAATAAAATGCCGTATCAGCCAAGCAAAAGTTGTATTTCACAGGATGTTCAAGACCCTATGCAATCCTAAATTACAGCTCGAGCTAAGATGCCGCCTTGTGAAATGTTACGTCTGGTCGACTCTCTTGTATGGTTGCGAAACATGGGTTCTCAAAAAGGAAGCAACTAACCGATTGCAAGCTTTCGAAATGTGGATATACAGGAAAATGCTTAAGATCGCCTGGAACAGCTTTACACCTAACACTAAGGTACTGGAACTAGTCCACAAAAACAGAGAACTCATGTCCACCATCATGCGGAGAAAACTGGCTTTCTTCGGACATCTACAAAGAGGAGCCCAATTCTCACTTCCAAGACTAGTTTTGGAAGGAAGGATTGCAGGCAAGAGAGCTCCAGGTCGCCAAAGGCGCAAGTGGTTGGACGATATAAGGGGGTGGACCGGGCTTAGCTATCCAAAGCTCAAAGATGCGGCTCAAAATAGAGAAGTTTTTCGGATGATGACCGCCAAACTTCATTTTGAAGAAGGCACGCGATGATGATGATGATGTTTAACGTGACTTTCGTTGGTAGCTATTAGAAGTAGGTAAGTAGGTATATCTTTTGGGTGTTGGTATATCAATACTCGTACGCTAACCCGTGCAGGGTCAACGACCCGTTGGTGCCGGCTAAGCAAGACGCTGCGCCGGCGCAGGCTTATTGTTGTCTATACTATGGCCATACTACGCGAATAGAACCGAAGGTTATGTGGCCTTATTGCGATCGAATTTAACGAATTGTCGTTTGGTCAAGCGAATTGGTCGAAATGCGTACCTATTCAATTTTGACCTGAATGTATTTTATTTTATGTAAGATAGCAATTATATCTACCATAGATAGGTACGTTACGTATAAATCCGTTCTTGCTAATTAGTAAAAGGAAGGTACAAAACTCACGGGATAGAAGGGACTTATAACTTGGTGCGTAGCTGAGTCAAACGCAGTACATTTAAGTCTTCACTTAGACTGGTATTGCACCTATCTATATATGTATTTATTTTTTAAGGGGAGGAATGGGTAGGAAAGGAGTTGGTAAATGAACTAGGAATAGTAATTATTTAAACATTGTTCTTTTTGTAAGTCGACGCTTTTGCCGGAATGATAAGCGAATGTCGCAAAAATGCGGCGAAAGTGAATATTGTAACCAATCTTTATGACTTGACTGATTAGCGACAAATATCAGCGTCAAGGTAGATAATCAAATTGTCATACGCCTTCACGGTCACGTAGATACGTGTTTACGTCATAGGATGAACAAAAATGGATCGGAAGTATAGTAACTAAGAAGTAGTTAAAAATTCAGTTTTAGATATGATTTACTAGTAGGTATAAGGTACAAAGTGGGAAATTGAGTCAGAAGCATTCATCTTAGAGAAAAAATATTTATTTGGTTACCCTTATATATATTTATCCATGTTAGATAAGACTACCAACAAAACTACATCATGGACTTGGTTTCGGCAAGTGACAGACTCCTCACGCAAATTATTTGTAGAAGGTATCAGTTCAGAACAGTCTACGTATCTAAAATTATCTTTAGCGATAATTTATTAATCAGTTTGATTAAAAATCACACAGGACTTTTGTGATTTAAAGTAATTAGGAAACAGAAAAAAAAGCTAATAGACAATTATGTATTTGAAAATTAGTTATTAGCAACATAAGAGTAGTTAACATTAAATAAAGACGTAATTTAAAATTTGAAACAACGCAAAATACAAAACAAATTAAAATTCGTAAGAAACACGTCAAAAAATCCAAATGAGGTAAATTGGCTTTAGTAAATATTTTGTGCACAAGTGTTTGCATCTTTGACGGAAACAAAATAATCATATTATAGCGAACAATAAGAGTCAAAATACGACAACATTATTCGAGTATTTATGTAAAAATACAAATTAATATTTGAAATGTGTTTTGGCTTTGCATATTGTTGTTGTATAAGTGAAGACATTTTGGTTTTTAATGCGTGTCAAATAATTCAATGTTGTCACTATAGCTTTTAGCCTTAGCTACATTTGAAGATTCTTCGGCAGTCGGCACGTAAACGTAAAACTCAATGTTACAGTTTTAATTAACGGATTAGCTCAAAATGAAGATCCGTTTTTTACGTTGTTTGAGTAATTCGGCATCTTAGTTATTTTAATAAATTGATTTGATTGCAACTTACATAGGTGAATGAAACTGTCATGCAGAATTAACATTTAGAATACAGTGAAGATATTGTTGGCAACTATAAACTTACTTTCAATTTCAAAACAAAGATCTGACGAAAGCGCGTTTATTTTGACGAACGAGAAAGTTTACTAGACGCTGCCACTATTACGTATAATGATATGATTTATTTATTGCTTTACATATTAAGATATTATCACAATAACTAGATGTTATAAAGTTAAACCATTTCGATATTCAAAACTGTTTATCTCCAAATGTGGCTTTAGGAAGGATTCTATTTAGATTATCAACAAATATTGATTATGTTTTTCGGGGCAAGTTTCGCAATAGAGTTCTGCAAAGCCGGCGCAACTTCAAGTTTAGTTAGATCACTAATAGAACACTTTAAGTAATAAAGCTGAAGTGAATATATTACTTACTTATTCAAATTAAATTCTAAATATTCAAGCTCATTAAAAATATTACCAATACGTGAACGAATATAAAATCTTTCGCACCGCTATTTAATATTATGTTATGTAATACTTAACTACTTAATACTTTTGTAAACACAACATTTTCGGCTTTCATTGATCACTTCGAATTATTTATTAACTGATCTCAAACTGCGAAATAGATAAAGAGCTCTTTATAGGTGTAGTAAATATAAAATTATAGTGAGGTACTTATTAGATGACCAATTATCGTAAATAACCACTAACGATCTACATGATGATAAAATTTGTCGGTCCCTCTGACTTATCTAAAAGTAGTCTTCATAAGATGCAATTATTACTTATGAGACTTGAAATTTACGAGCAATCATTTAAATCAGCAGATTTTCTCAGCATTTCTACATGCTAGAAAGCTTATGTTTATTGCAATCGGTGATCGGTCCCTCGAGAAATCTGAATCATAAAACTGTATTTTTGCAGATCATCTTAAACTTCAAAATAGACCAAATCTCCAACTAAAGTTATAAGTAAAATATTTTGGAAACCAGTTACAACTACAAATATGTTACATAACAATTGTACAAGTGTTCTAAGTTACTAAAACCCAAACCTAATATTAACTACTCCGATAGATTTCTTCGTTCAGTTGCAATTAAATGGTAAGGCTGCCTATCGACCAGGAATGTTTCACATTGAGTAAGACTTTCGCCTCGTGTCAAACTATTAACTTAGCTTTTTTATCAAATATTAAAAATAATTCTTTCAAATTGCCTCCATAAATTGAACATAATGAACCACTTAAGAATTCAAACGATCATTACACAAAACATTAAAGAAGAAGCAGCCAATCGCAAACACTTTCTCGTTCAGCAAAAAAATAAAGCACTAGACGCCAGTTCCCATTGTTATCAGAATGTACTTGCTTATTCACAAGCGTTTTAGCATCACCTGTTGTACAGGTTAGTTGAATCGATCTGTCATCACGAGTGGTACAGTTAGCATCGAAAACAGCGCTTCAAGTATTGTTTAGAACAGTGTAAATATTTATGAAATTATACAACATAATAATTTAAATGGTAGACATGAAATCGAATACCTAACCTCACGAGAAAAGTTAAATATTATATAATTAATGTCCTTCTTCTTGCATACTTAATTCACCATTTTACTTTCGAAGATGAATGAAAAGTAGATGATATAAATATAGATCCTTATAATTTAAGGACTAATATGGTAAATTAGGACACCAGCCCATTGATATATTGTATTGTATAATATATATTGTAGAGACAAGTGCCTGATTCTTTTGATACATTACGTATTGTTTTCTGTTTTGTTATTAACAATTTAAATTCACTTGATCTGATTATTTATTGCTTGATGATACTAAGTAATTATCTACTTTTCCTCAATTTTAGAAAAGGAAGTTAGTCCTGAATTTTGAAAGATTGTGTTGATTAATTATTTATCATTACTAAATGAGACAGATCCCTTGGAGGGCAACTGTACTTATCGATTGTCACTATTGTCAATGTGAATATCGAGTGAGTTCATGGACCATAGGTGTTGTAGAAAGCGTGGGTGATCGGCAATTAATGGCAACATCTAGAGATCTGCTTGCATTGTTCGGTTGGCACGTGTAATTAGTGGCGAAAGTCGTGAAAGTCTCCGCACACATGGTCCCACGTTCGTTCTTGCTTTGTTTTTAGGTGTTACGTGTCGACTATTACGTATCTCAACTCTCAAGGTCGATGATGTTATTTAATTTATGAAACTCCAACCTTTATTTATGTTTGAATGTTCTAAGCATCAAACGATGTTGTAAGGAAAATATTTTTCCGTGTTAAAAAGATTTAAGCCAATTTAAAAAATATGACTGAATAGGGGGAAGATAATATGCTTATTAAACATCGTTTTGTTGGTAAATAACTAGTTAACTACATTAAGGACAATCAAAATTACGTCAGCAGTCTAGTTACCCATTTGGATTACCTACTGTTCGTAAACCAACAAACATTTTTTATACCATTAAATACTTAACTAGTTACTACTATTAAGTCCAATTTAGTTAACGGTATAAAATTATTATTGGTTAAGAAAGATAAATACAGTTATTATGTTTAAGAGAAAAAAAAGGCAGGTACAGATACATATTATTGAATTAAAAATATCCTCAATCAAAACAGGTTCAGAGCAGATGAAAACTAGTTCAGGTAATTGGACTGACGAAGTCTAAATGCGCAAAATTAAGTCATTAAGTGTTTAATATTGAGCGCCTATAGTATAACGTGAAGTGTACTTACTTATTTTACAAATGCAATTCGAAAGAAATTTCATTCGAATGTTCAATTAAAATTCATTATATTAATCAAAAACGATGGAGTAGCTAGATTAGGTTAAAATTAAATCCTGGGATTCTTTCATCAATTCTGAATTGCTCAAAGCAGCAATACAAAACTTCGGAAGACTTCTTGACATAATTTTAAAAGGAGTACTCCAAGGAGATACCCAAATCTTGTTTTGATAAAATTTAACGTGGAATTTTCCTTCAAAGTTGAAACTGAAAAAGACTGTCTGTATCAAGGTGATGGAATTGCCATTTCAAAGTTTTGTGATATCTCCACTAGGCAGAATGGCGCTGGAAAAAAGCGGCATTAGGAAGACTTTTGTGAAATTATAACTTGTAGGGAACAAGTTGCCTACATTTTATGAAGGTCGTGGTTTTGTAACCTATATCTTCGAAAAACCGGCAGAGATGTTTAGACACATATTATTATGAATGACAGGCATGTTTTAGTTTTAGTGTTTATCACTACTAGTGAGTAGGTATTGCTACTATTTGATGATTAAAACGTGCCCAAGCCGAAACTGGGCGTACGTTATCATGTCGCATGACCTTGACCGACACGCGCCGCAATGATTACTTTGTTTATATTGTAATACAAATATTTCAATTATGAGTAAAGGATTTTTAATCACGCATAAAATACGTACATATTGTACATTTATATATAACACTAGCTGATGCCCACGAATTCGTCCGCGTGTACTGAGGTTTTTTGGTTTCCGCGGGAACTCTTTAATTTTCCAGGACAAAAAGTAGCCTATGTGTTATTCCAGACTCTAATCTATCTCTGTGCCAAATTTCATCTAGATCCGTTCAGCCATTCTGGCTTGATTGAGTAACGAACATCCATCCGTCCATCAAAACTTTCGCATTTATTATATTAGTATAGATTATTTTTGAACAATTTCGTCATTTAACACATAAGTTTCCATATTTTGTCTTGGCTTTTTTGGTCTGTCTGTTGGTATTTGGTAACAACTTTTATAGGTCTGAAATTATGGCTTTTCTTCATCTTGCGTCATTTCAAGCTATTCTATTCAGCAAACATTATGAATAAGATTTAATTAGGGACTTTTTACGTTTTTCTTTTTTAAAAACCACTTCCTAATCATGCACGCAGAATGCTTATTCAGAACGAACATGTGCAAACTATGTTGACAAGTCTTAAATAAACCTTTGTCGCATAACGCATTATGTTATTCTGTTTGAGTAATAAAAGAGCCAAAAATAGGATCAGGTTATGAAATTATAACAAACCTATGCGTTCACCACAACAAAAAAGGGGTAAGGTCGACATCTGGGGTTATTGAAACTTCATTGTGGCTTTGCGGTTTGACGCCTGCTCGTAAATTAGATTACAGGTTTATTCTTTATCCTATTATCTCTCGATTCGTTTTGTTACTTTTTACAGTGTTCAATTGCTTTATAATAATCTTATCTGAACTATTTTTAGATAGCTTTTTTTTAAATTATAGTATTGTTTATTTATCAGTGACTTCTTGTCTACCAACTAGATTGACTATTTTTGCAGCTTTATTAAAAAAATTACTTAAGTAAGTAAGTTTACACAATTCTTCTTGTGTTATATGTTGTTAATAAGTATTTTATTGGCACTGTCCACTAGGATCCATTTTTTGGATCCACCAGTGGATCGAATAGGACTCTGGTGTCCACTAGGATCCACCATTGGTCTGGGTGGATCCTATAACACTTCAACTTCATTAGGATCTACTGTCTGGCTCCACCAGTGGATCGAATAGCACTCTGGGAGTTCACTGTGATCCACCAATGTTCTTAGTGGAGCCTGTAACACTTCAATGCCCGTTTCGATTCTCTAAGACCCAGTTACTTATGTGTTAAATAGTTTGATACTAATAATAATATACTTGCGACTTAACTAAAGAATATTCTATCGTAATATTTCTGGTATATTGTCACTGACAATTCAAAAATTGCATTCTGGCATAGTCCAAGATATTTTTCATAAAGCTAGATATTATTTTATGTAAAAATGCACGACGCAAATAATATTTATTATGTGAATCATCGTGGAGTTCTTGTTATACACGGTGGATACAAATACCACAAAATATATAATTTTGGCTTGTCCAAGATTTAGTTAAAGACATATGGCAAACCTTTAGAGAACGCCATCGCACGAATAATTGTGTTGAGGGATGGTATCCCAAAATTAATGAAAGAGTCGGCAGAAAGATCCCAATTTTGTTTATGTATTAAACATTATAAAAAAAGAAGCACTGTATAATTTAGCTCGTGTAAAGCAAGGTCGCAGAAACAGGAGAAATGTAAACCAAATCGAATACGATAAGTTTATTCAAGACTAACGGATGCTTGCGACTTCGTTCGCGTGGCATAAGTTTTTTTTTAATTCCCACATGCACTCTCTTGACGAAATGACAGTTGGTTTATTTTTAGAAACTGTTAGATAGGATCGAGAAAATTAGACTACAAGAAACTAAGAAGACTATTTTGTTAATTTTAGTTAAAGAGCGATAATATTACGTAAGAATCGGAGTTATAACATAAAGATTACATAATAAATAAGTACATTTTTTGTTTTATTTTAGTTCGAAGAGTGTTATTATTTTTGAATCGGAGTTTTAGATAACTAATAATATAAAAATTAGATTTACGTAAATTTTAGTTTAACTATTAAATACAATAGACCAATAAAATTATATTACAAATAAAAGTAGTCAGTGTAACATTATTATCAAACTTTTTATTACTAAACTGGGTCTTAGAGGATCAAATTGGGCATTGAAGTGTTACAGGCTCCACTAAGAACAGTGGTGGATCACAGTGAACACCCAGTGATCCACTGGTGGAGCAGGACGGTGGATCCTAATGAAGTTGAAGTGTTATAGGATCCACCCAGACCAATGGTGGATCCTAGTGGACGCCAGAGTCCTTTTCGATCCATTGGTGGATCCAAAAAGTGGATCCTAGTGGATTGAGGGATTTTATTAGACTATCAGCAGATGCCCGCGACTTCGTCCGCGTGAAATAAGTTTTTAAATTCCCACGGGAACTCCCTAATAACCTAAAAATAAATCCCTAACTCCCTCGGGTTAATATATATAGCCTATGACACTCACAAATAATGTGGCTTTCTATTCGTACCAGAATTTTCAAAATCGGTTCAGTAGATCCAGAGGTTACCCCCTACAACGTCACAAACTTTACCTCTTTAAGTATAATACTTATTATAGTATATTATAGAATCTATATATGTAAAAGAGAATTATATAATCTATAAATGTAAAATTTGAAATTAAATAATAATATAGAATCTATAGATGTAAAATTAGCGCGTGCCGTTAACAATGACATTAAGTTCGCGAGCACTTAAACATATTGTTCATTGTGGTCGTCATAAGTTTATGTTATTCTTTACAGGTCATTAATACTACTTAAATATTAAATAAATATATGTCGGAGATAAAACATTCTAATTAAGTACTATGAATCTGTGTCAATAAACTATTCGCGAATATCATATTTTTATTTCAGTTGTCACAATTGTTTTCTATATGATATTGATACAACTCGAATTACACTCGCGCACCAATCAGCGCCTACTGCTTACCGCAAAACGATGTGCTTGATAATACTTTTAGGGCTGTCGCATATATTATTCGTGTTTTGTATGCAAAATTGCTTTAATTCGGACGTACCTAATTAAGTGTAAATTATACTTGCAAATTTACGCAGATTGAGAAAGAGAAGGGTGAAAAAGATTGCAACTAGAAAACATTAAACATTTTCAAATCATCAATATACGAGCAAAAGAGCTTATAAATAGATATAGCAGAATCTAGAGTTGCTAGTGAAAAGGTTTCAAAAATAGACAAATTTTAAGATAAGTCTAGATATCTATCTTGCCTTTCAAGAAAAATCTCTTTAAGGTTAACATTGAAAAACGCAGAATCTACTGTAAGTTAAAAGGCCAACTGTCAACAAGTTTAAACGATTAAATTAATTGTTCTGTAATTAAGTAAATAAATGAAGATAACGCAAAAACTACTAAAAATGCTAATTAATTATTACACAAACCCTGAGATGTGTAGCAACTAACACAAACAAAATTTTAAAAATCGTAATCACGCCATTTACCATGCCTCGGTCCGTCTAATTACAGAGAAGATGACTTCCATTGTGAATAGTTTCTCACGGGTTGCTGGCGATTCGCATTTTTTATTCTTTACTTTGATCAACTACAGGTTCTATAACAAGAATAAGTTTGGAAGGTGTAGGGTTTGGCTAGGGCTTTAGATTTAAGATTCTGCAAAGGCACCTGATAGTTAAATCTGATAGTTAAATAGGCAACAAAGAGGTGCATTAAACTTAAGCAGGGAAACTCAATTGGAGTGGAGAAGGAAAGTTAAGTATCTGTATTGATTGTAATAAGTCGGCAAGGCCCCTATAATTTTACGCAATACGTATTATGTAAATTTAACAAAGTCAATAATATTAAGACTTAAAAATTGCATAGGAAACATGATAAATGCATGGATAAATAAGAAACAATTGTAAACAGAGAGGTGCTAGAAGCTAAAGCAGCTGTGAAACTCGATACGAGAGCGAAGGGTGAGCGAGCGGGATTGATTGAATTAAGTCGGCAAAGGTCCCCTCTCCCGAAGCTGGATCTATGTGCACCGCACACATCAATTTAAGTAATTGAACGCTACCGCCAATGAAATTGATGAATGAAGAATTTGATTAGTACGAGAGATATAACAACATGTTTTTTAAATGATAGTAGGCTCAGGACCAAAAGCATAAAACGGATATAAATGTTATCTGAATGTAAGTAAATTAAATGCAGTGAACTTCATGTGTTGGATTATTTTATTGGTCAATTCATGTAATTGAACACTATCGTACTTAAGTGAAATTAATGATTGTTGCTTAATTTTGATAAGCGCGGGAGATAACTTATTTTTTACTGTGTTTAGATGTTTTATAGAGTTGGGAAGACTTGCAAGTTGACATTTCTGCGGTTAACTTATTAGCTATCATAATCTAAGGAATTAAGTAAGTTATTAGTAATAAAGCGACGCAATAACTCAAAATTATCTAATTTATTCTTATGATGGTTAAATCTTAACCAGAAACCGGTACTTTGAAATCATTTACATGTGAATTATGATAAGTTTACTTTCACGTTAGTCGATTCCGTGCGTACCTATATGGTAATCTAAAGCGGACTTGTAACTAAACATATTTACCTACTTAATGTTGGCTAATTTTGTGATAGCTAACTATATCGCAGTTTTAAACTTATATATATCAATACGGAGCTATCAAGACCGTTTCGCCAGCTCTCTGCCAAACCGACCGTTTCATATAGCAATAAAGTACAACGACGGACAATGTAGCGATCGTATTCGTAACACTCTTGTATGTAACAGGTGCGTATTTGTACAGTTGAAAATTCCGCAAGTTCAGTCAGCGGTACATCACTTTTAGTTTGAAAATCCTCAGAAGATGTAACACCAAAGAACCCAGTTAGATCTGACAAAATCTCAACTGATACAGGTCACATAACAACAATAAAATCTGATGGTGAATTATTTTTTATAAAATTTAATTTTGTATTAAAAGTGATTTTTACGCGGGCGAAATAATCGCCAAGTGATAAAGCCCCGTCACAAATTGATATTCCTGAATTTCATGTTCTCTTTCTTAGAGTCAGACCAGCCCCCCAATCATGTAAGAATGGCCGATGAAATCGTTTAAGTTCTGCGGCATAGTAAATAAACCATAACAGCATTAAATTAGAGCTCAATTTCGTATACCCTTTCTTATACGTTTAGGTATGAACGATACTCTAACGTATAAGAATGGATACATGAAATTGAGCTCTAGTTCAATGCAGTTATGGTTTATATTACTTTGACGCTGAACCATTACGTTTGATCGACAATTCTTACATAATCGGGGGGCAGTTCAGGTTGAAAGAGATTTCTCTGTAATTTTATTATTCTGTTGCCAAGTTCATCAATTGCTCAACTCTACTAAGTCTTCTTAATATCACTAGCTACCAGAGGGTGCCTCTTGTACCATTTCAGCTAAACTAGCAGCATTGTAAGACAAAATTTCTTAACTACTTTTTACCAGTATTATGATTTTCATCATTGTACTGACAACTTTCCAATACAGATGCGCTAATGTATGACATGAGTATTCTCCGAGTTGCACTGATTTCGCGCCGTCATGCGCGATCATGTTTTTAATTTGTGTTCAAAAATCAGATGATGATCGATTTCATACACTCCAGTTTAAATTTCCATCCATTAGTGTGATCTAATACACGCAACGTTCTTTCTCTTGATAGTTTCACTAAGAACTAACCATAAGTTTTGCATACAATTTCTAGCCGTCGCGTCGCGTCGCCACATAGGGGTATTTTGCCGATCTAGCCGGTCAAAATTATTTATTAATATTTTTTTATTTCTAACAACTCCCTGGTTGACTTTAAGCTAAATTGTATTTCAGCTATTAGTAACTGAAAATGGTGCGAAAAGATATAATAAAACAATATTTTAGTAATTTGAAATCCTAAATACAGGCACAAGCAGACAACTAGTTAGGAGTCAGACCTACCACCCACGCAAATGGCCAAATTATTATGTAAGTCCAACTTTTATGTTATTTTATTACCTTTAAATATTACCATTATCTTAGTAAGTTTTCTAGTAAGTGTATTGTAGAATTATATTTGTGTGGTTTTTGTAAGCTTTCTGAATAAACAAATTGAAATTGAAAATAAATTTATGTCGTTGATATATCGTTGTTTTTGTTGGTTCGCAAATTCCGTCGCTTGATAATGGGCACGATTAGTCGCAATAACTTTACATAGACACTAATAGAGTAATATTATTCCAAAACTCATTGAAGCCTGCACGTCAACTTTGATACCCTTGCTTTGGCTCACAAATTCTGTAATAGAAAAGAAGAAAATTTTGCATTACTTAAATGCAATGTCATAAGGCAGTAATTATAAACATGATAAGTTTTTTTTCAATACACTTGCTCGCAAAATGCACTTACAGAGGCAGTAAACAGGGCTTGTAAGTTAAATTTACTGCCCTCGTGCTTTTTTTTTGCAGAATTTACTGCCCTCGTGCTATTTTTTTGCAGTTTTTTTTTAATTTTTGTAAGGCCACTTTACTTCTAAATAAAAAGTTTTCTTGAAAGAAGGTTCATAATGATATTGACTTTGTATGTAGAAAACGTAAAAAAATAATTACTTTTAGATGTGGATTGATGAAATAAATTCATGAAATTAAAAATTGTATTTAATTTAGTTAATTAAAATTGTTTTAAGTTTTATAAATCAAAAAAGTAAAGGCTGAATAGTCCAGGCTGATAGTTAAGAGCTAGAACCTAGAGCCATGAAGCCAATTAAAAAAAACGCAATTACAACAACGCGCTATAGATAGGTACTACTAAAATCTTGAATCTGTGCGCGCTATTTTTAAAAGTTTCATTGAGTTTTTCTTATAAATTATTAAATAATAAGATGAGTGGTATAAGTGATGTGTAATAATAAAATTAAATCAACAATAAGGTATTTTAGCTGTGAGAAAAAAGTCGCGCTTGCAATAGCCGCCGAAAATCTCGACTAAGTATGGGCGTGAGAAGCCATTTTCTAGTGTCTGTGAGTACCTAGTTCCGTTCGACTTTTAATTTCAAGTTTTCTCACAAATGTATTGAAAAATATCGTGTGATACACGGGCGTTAAGGTTTTAACAAACTCGTGACGATGGTCAGCCCTCGACTGGCGTCATCGGGCTGACATTAGTCAACTCGTATGTAAAAACCTATTTACCGCCCTTATATCACAAACTACTATTAAATTTAACCAGTTTAGCAGTGTCATGCGTATTGATTATCGCATTACTGTCATCGTTGAGGATTATGTAACTTGAATGTTGTCATTTTGTTAATTCTTAACCAACTATCCTATGGGTTAGATACTATTTTTGAATTCGCACTTTAGAGAAAACTTGCAGTCTACCAACCCTCATGACAAATGTAGACTGCAAAAACCAGGCAAAAAAATTGGAAAGACGTACACTACATGACTTTCTTTGAAATCTGGTAATTTCACACTGACCATATTAGAAGACTGGGAAAGATGGTACACTGAAAGGTCTTTGTCCAAGTTGGGACACACATCAGCCCCCCGATTATGTAAGAATTGTCGATCAAACGTAATGGTTCAGCGTCAAAGTAATATAAACCATAAGTGCATCGAATTAGAGCTCAATTTCACGTATCCATTCTTATACGTTAGAGTTAGAGTATCGTTCATACCTAAACGTATAAGAATGGGTACCTATACGAAATTGAGCTCTAATTTAATGCTGTTATGGTTTATTTACTTTGCCGCAGAACTTTAACGATTTCATCGACCATTCTTACATGATTGGGGGGCAGGCTTTAAATGGCTTTAGCCGGACATAGACTGGGACAATCTGCATGAAAACCAAATTGACGACATGACAGTTAGTTACTGGCTCTGTGTAAACCTGCGTTTACTATAAACCGCACCGATTCAGCACCGTCATGCGCAATCACGCTCAGCACGTGGAAAGTTTGAAGGTAACCGCGCCGAAAGTAATATCTGTTTTTACCCAAATGGAAAATGAGTTAACTTTTATGACAAGTGAAACTGGATCCACAGCATTGTAATTGCCTCGAACGAATGCTCCGGAGATATAAACCCCGTCATAAACGTACGTTTCACTTTTACTTTTAATTGGTATTTTGATTTTTATTGTATTTTAAGGTCTCGGGTATACCTGACAGTTCGCAATAACGTTTTCAAATGTATGTATGTAGTTTGCCACTAGGCGAGCCTGGTGGACTAACTATTACCTCTCCTTTTAGAATGAGATACGAGTAAGACTGTCAGGTATGCAGGTTTCTTCACGATGTTTTTTTTAACCTTTGCACACACAACCATAGGTTAAGTATAGGTACGTGCCAGGGATTCACACCCTGGAGTCTGGACCCTCCGAATAGGAAGCCGAAGTCTTCATAAACGGGCTGTCAACGCTAAACTTTTACCATGGGCTAATACTTGTTATCCTCGATTTATCTGTTAGCCCGCCAACCCGCATTGGAGCAGCGTGGTGGGTCTATGCTCTAATTTCCACTCTCCTATGAGAGTGGAGGTCTGTGCCCAGCAGTGGGACGTTAATGGGCTGTAGTGGACACGCAGAAATTTTCTATGGAAAATCTTCAATAATAATTAATTATTCAGCTTTGTTCTTACCGACATTACCATTTACGTTTCTAAGCCATCTCATTACCGCGTTTATTGTTGTATATTAGAGATCTTATAAACCATTTCACGTAACAAAGTTTCCGTTAAATGCCTTGTTAGTATTTAAATTGGACTCTTTGTATTCAGGCAGACATGTCTTAGCCCACCTGCTTACGCTCACAAATTTCTCACTGATGAGCAATCTCTAATCAATGTTTACTAGCAAGTTGTTAATTTGTATCATCTATACAATTTTATCAGCCAATTTATTAGTTTAGTCCTCTCAACCAATTTTCTCTCTTTCAGAATAAGAGGTGCACAGGTCATGGCAACTTAGTCCACTACGTTGGCCAAATTCGGATTGGCAGGCTTCACACACTTTTCAGAACCTTATGGAACAATACTATCTATGCGAACTCTAAGGCATGTTGGTTTCTTTCACCTTTAAAGTAGGTGATATTTAAAACACACATACATAAGGAAAAAGTAACAGGTTATGGATTCAAAACCCGGACCGAATAGGTCACCAAGTCTTCACTAATACATACAATAATAATTATTATTGTATGCTAAGAACCGTGAGCTCTTTTTATAATGAATATTATAGCTTTGTATGCTGAAGTATTAGTGAAGACTTGGTATTGCTTGCTATTCGGTCCGGGTTTTGAATCCATAACCTGTTACTTTTTCCTTATGTATGTGTGTTGCTTATTATAATAAGCAACAAATTTGTAATAAGTGATCCCATTTTAGTTAACATTTGAATTTTTATTTAACTATTCAAAGTTTTTCTATAACATTGTTACTCGTCCGACCTTGGATATAAACTGCCAACACTTGTAATGGAATAATTATCACATTAATTAAATTGTTCAATTAAGGCGTGTGATAGATTGTTTTCGACGGCACAAAAATTGTTACATTGATACTATCTCAAGGGGTTTCGCCAAATGGGATTGACGCCAATGCTATTAATACAAGTTTTGAATTGTATTTGTACGAGTACGGTTATGATGTTAACCAATTGGATTTAGTTGTTAATTTTTAGATCTTCGTCTGATATTTAGTATAAGTTTAGGTTAAAAACATGTGACGCATTAGCTTTTACTCATAGGGTAGATTGTAACCTTAGTACGGTACCAACTGTTGTTAGTACCTTATCATATTTTTAAAAAAATATCAAAGTCTCAACGGTCAATCGCCGGCCCACTACCGAGTTTGGGTTTCCTCACAAAATGAGTAGGGTTCAGGTGCCCCCTGAACCCTAGTCATTTTGTGAGGAAACGGAGGAGGGGGTATATTCTACCACCGCCTTAAAGCCGTATTGTTTTAATATTGTTGACGTTCGTGTTTTAGAATTATAATCCTTATTTTAGAGACGTCAAGGTATTTCTTTTCAGGCAAAGATTTGTGTGAATCGAATATGTGAACCAAGTGCGAATTGGCAGACTTCACACATAATTAAGAATGTTACGGAGAATCAAGGCATGCATAATTTGTCATAAATCATAATGTTGTCACCAGTAAAATTTTGGATTGAGTTATGTACTTCACTTACCTAGCATAAAAATGTTGTGTATATTTATGAAAGATTTCGAAAAGTTTTTCGAATAATAGTAACCGAAATTAGGAAACCAATAGTATTGTAACCTCCAACCACCAATATTATAGCAAACATTACACAAAAAGTGTAAATTTTTTTACGCGATCGTGACAATCGTTTTACGCTCTAATTGGCCACAAATCACAATGTGTGTCGAAGATATATTATTGCAACTTAGGTAGGTATAAAATTACGAAAATATTTTTTAGTGATAACATCTAAAAATCTAGCTGACTTGCCCCGGATACGCACGGGTGGCAGTTGGCACGGTATTATACACGTTTAGGCACCAGTCAAGGATCGATATTGGGACCTCTTCTTTTTTTGTATGATTGAATTAGCTTTTGCCCGCAGCTTTGCTCACGTTAAATTCGGTTTTCATATAAATTTCAAACCCCTATTTTACCCCCTTATGGGTTGAATTTTCAAAAAATCCTTTCTTAGCGTATGCCTACGTCATAACACCTATCTGTATGCCAAAAGCCCGAACCGTCCTGTGGATAGACCAGTCAGTCACCTTTTTCTTTTTAAATATATTAAGAAGAAAATAGATATTGATAATCTGAGAACACGCGTTTCCACCCTATACCTAAATATGTATATTCCTACAAAATAGTGAATCTCCTACGAAATCTGAAACTTGAAAAAAATACTTTTTGTGATAAGGCCTATCGAAGAGAGCGTCTCTTATTTTTAAAAACCACTTACTTAAAGAGTTGCCATCATATATTTTTGCGAGATAAAAATAAACATTCAATGTTAAATGGCTTGTCAGTGGGTACACACTACGTGCGACACGAACCCTTAGCCGTTTTTAGGTTAATAGCTCCGCGTATGTTGAAGACAGCCTTGCGGGGAAGGTTGATACCTGCGTCTGCCTTATCAATTGACGACCGCACTTAATAACAATCGGCTATGTAATACCAATCAACAACGACCTCCGTTTTTTAGCGGTGCAATTTTTATTTGGCAGGCTTCGATTCAAAGGGCCGACGCATTCAGACAAAGTGGAGAGGAACTTTTTGAACGACTTTAAGTCGGCTTTTAAGAAAATATGGTAACAAACCTTAGTTTACTTTTTTTTTTTAATATATAGGCTAGCGCTTGGCTGCAATCAGACTTGCTTGCAAGTGGTGATGCAGCCTAAGGTGGAGCGCGCTTGCCTAGAAGATGCCTATTCACTCTTGATTTGAAGGTACCTATATTAAAAGAGGATTATATTAAATTAAATCCTAGCGGTTCGAATTAGAAACGAGGAAGCAAATCGCTTCGTACGAGCCCGCGGAATTTCGACTGCGTTAGGGTGCAGACCTTGTCGATGCCTTGCGGCTCGATAATAAAAAGGTGACGGAGGAACCAGATCAAATAGTTCTTGGGCACACTCTCCGAAATATATCCTGTAGAATACCGACAGACAGGCAACTTTACGCCGATGTTACCATAATCCTGTTAAATTTGAGAGCAATACCTATCTGAACACTAGTTTAAATTCAGGAAAACACCTCATCAAAAGATTTTACGAGGAGTCCTTAAGATCACGTCATATTACTTACCATTTAAATGCAATACACACAGTAGTTATAATTTCTCATGGCTCATCAAGAACCTGTTAGGCGGCCTTCCCAAAGGCCTTCTCTGCAATTAACTGGTAAAGACTGATTGACCGATCTTTAAACCTAACACTTGCTAAACCTGATATTGGACATCTTGAATTCTCGACTTGCGGAACTAATCGGGAAGTTATTATGCACAGGCTGTTGCATGCGACTGACATTATAATATTCTGTAATAAGATAGAAGTTAAGTAGATTGTTGTGTTTAGAATTAGCTAAGAAAAGCAGCCCCTTTAGCTAAGTTAGTATCCTATTATCTATTCTATGCCTTAGCGCCGTATTTTGACACAAAACAGAGAGCTATCATAGTGTGATGATCGCAATCACCTCTGATCGACTGTCACTCTCACGCTATTGGCTAAAATTCACAGTTGTAATAAGAATACTATAAATTCGGCACATCACAATAACTGCATCAAATAGCAATGTGGTTATCATAGTGCTATGGGGACGTAGTTAGGCGAACCAAAGTGACAGCCTCAGTCTAAATTTGCAAGCCGAAGTGACAGGCGCCAGGCCATGTCTGTCTCATTCCATAAAAAACAACCACTGGACCTAGAGTGTTCTAGAGCGCCACTGGCCTGACGTGCTCAAGAGTGCAGACCGTACTGGCAAGCAAGTCGGATCATTGGGATGGTCATCACTCTCTACCATGCTAGACTAACGACTTGCCTATCAAACTGTCATATTTTTAGGTTCGTATAATAATTGTATCGTCACTTATCTTCGAGTAAAGTTCACCCGTCAGAAAATAATTCCAATTTCTGTTAATTTTTGTCTACCGCATGAGTTAGTCATTTGTTTTTATTCTTTAGTGACTCTATGTCTGGAGATAACTAGTGATTACAACCTAACTGACCTCAGTTAAGATTACACTACGTCATTACTATTAATAAAACAATAAGTAAGTATAATCAACTAACTATTATAATATATGAATATGCAGCGTTATCTAAAAGCGGCGCTTTATCAATAACGATACGCCAGAGGCCTTGTTTAAATAAGGTATGACATAATTATTGCCATGCTGAAATTACGATTTAAAACTAATGTAAAAAAAAATTCAAGACCAGTTTTTTGTGGGTCAGTGAAGTACGTTGAACGGCAAGAAGTTTTATGGCTTTTTTATTTTGGAAAAATTGTGAAAATATAACTTAAATTATTACTAAAGTAAGTAAGTAACAAAATGTGTCAATAACCCTGTCTTTAAAGGTTCGGGGTTAACGAAAATGGCAACTACAACTTCCTTACCTGCCAAGGAATGTTTCACGGAGAAGTCCAAAAAAAGATCACATAGGAAAATGTATTAAGTTTGTTATCTCCGACTGACAAAGGTGTATTGCAAAATCCAAAGACTAATTATTAGCGTCGTTATCTGAGGCGAATGTCGAAAACATCTGCTCGCACAGAGCCGGTGGATTTTGCTCGAAAAGCGGTCGAGGTAAGCGACGGCCGTCGGGGAATTCGTGTCGTATTTGATGTAGCTTTTTGTCGCTGAGCGGGTTATTAGTTAGCTAGGTATATGTACTAATTTGTCTGACCACTTCGCATATTTTGTGTCTTGTATCCATTTGTATATTTACTGATTTGAAGATATTTACTTAAGCTTTAGAAGTAGAAGATCGGGCAAATTCCTAATATTACTATCAACGAAATTGGAAGCGATTAAGCGCACAGCTCAACTCTACAGACAAATGTTTAATGAAAACAAGACATGCAGACCAACTTCTTCAAAATTACTCGTATCGAGCTTAAAGTATTAAGTAAAGAGGTTTTATGTTTTACTTGGGAGTTGGGATTAAGTATCTAAATACTTCAGTTAACTACTTACTAAGTAACATGGGACTTGCCATTGCTACGTTTTGAAGAGATTGTAACTTTACTTCTACTAGAATAGAATATTATAAATACGAAAGTGTGTTTGTTTGTTGGTTAGTTGGTTTGTCCTTCAATCACGCCGCAACAGAGCAACGGATCGACGTGATTTTTCACGTGACAAGTCATATACCTATCATATCGCACATCAGCGTCTTATCAAAATTGTGAAAACCAAATACATTATTTGCCTAAATGATTTTGTGTTGCACTTTTCCTTGCCACCTGTACTAAGAGATCGAATCTAAATCTGTAATGAGCAGTAAAAATCACCGGCTCGACTTGCTCAAACAACAAATCGCACGTGTTTAGCTATAATTAGGCACTTTAAAACGGTTTGAGGACGCGAACCTGCGCTGTTGTAGGTTCGAGAACATTTGGAAGTTTTATCATTACTAGGACAATGCCAGCTTCATTGATATTGGCATGAATTGTATGTAGAAAAGAGTTATTGGCAAATGCAATGACTCAATCTATTAATTAGGAGTTGTCCTCTTGTTGAGTAGTCTCTCACCGGCCATCTTTTACGAACTCCAAACATCACTTGATCTGATCCCTAGAAATCGGTCCTCTATTTTCGCGCCTTCTCTCTTGTTTTGTATTTCAAAAATGAAAACTTGATGACCTGGTATCTCCTTATCTTTTATGACTTCTGATGATATTTCTTTACTACGTAAGTACTTATAGCTTGCTTATATTTTGGTGAAAAAATGCGAATCTGTTCGAAGTGAACCGAAGTCGAATCGAAGGTCGAAGGGACTTGGCGAGTCACCCATCACCACCACGCCGAGTCAAGCTAACTAGTACTTGAGTAAGAATTATTAGTATTTACTTAAGTACTTACTTTAACATTTGAAAATAAGTCATTAGTTATAGTTAAAAAGATTGATCAAAATGACACTGAGAACGTTGGTACTTGGTCATATTAAAATCAGGATCAATGTTACGTTGTCTAACTAGTTTTCATTATTATTTTATGGGATATGCTTACTTATTTCAGACATAGTTTTATAACCACTTAGCATTTTGGCAAATTGACATAGAAATCGCCGTTTTATGCTAATGAAAACGACTGATAAGGAAAACTAAAGTAGTTTATTTATTTTAAAGTTTTGAATTTTAAATATGATCGCAACACATTTTATAGTGCTCGTTATATTTTATAGTAGGTTTTATTTGCTGAACTTTACCTTGGTCTCCAAAGATGCAGCTATTCTTTAAAAGATACCATAATATATCTTCAAATAGCTGACAACGATATAGTTAAGTACTTTATCTACTAAAAAAATATGTTGGCTCGTAAACCTTGCTCGAAGGTAACATCCTGTATCCACATCAAACTTCCTTAGAAACATTTTCCTGCATTCAATCTCGTCATGCCGTTTTACAATGCCGAACAAAAAGTAACAAGTTATAACTATTAATTTCTTCCGTGGAAAACACAATTGTTACATAGCTCAATTGTTTTGTGACAACTGAAGAATCTATAACTACCTAGTTACTTACTATATGAAATTAATTATTTAAAGAGTTTTTTTTTAATTATAAAACTACACTTCTGAGTCGAAGAATAACTTATTATTCTTCGACTCAGAAGTGGAGTTGCATCGATTTTGAACTAACTACGCGATATCAAAAACGTGCTCTCAGTTATTAAGAAGATATTCTTATGATGGCAACAGGACAAAAATATACTGTGGTATGGCTGTCTAACATTTAGAAGCTGAAAATTTTGTAAAGAGGAAATAACAAAAAAATGCTGTAGAAGCATTATTGTAGAAGTAATTTTGATCGATTTGGCAGAACAAGCAAACTGTTTTCAGGAAATATCAGTTTGAAAGCATACTCAGCTGAAATAAAAATCATAGCGACTTTCACAGATATGTTCAAGAAACGCTGAGTAGAGGTATCAGGTCCGAATATGCAGACAATATTATGATAACAATTTCACATGATAACTGATAAGAATATTGTCGTTATCGGGTACGACCGAGTAAAATGTTCTGCAGTACGATTAAATAGTAAAATAGCAATTTATAAGCATATAATATTTCTTTAATCTGGAAAGTGGCTCCATTAAGGTATACCCGAAGCCATTTCAAATACACGCAACAACTTGGCATTTTTTACGAAGGTTGCGTTGAGAAATTTCGCATAAAATCATATTGTGAAAGCGCGAAGTTTCGCACTTCACCAAGTTTTATTATAAAAGCGTACACTAAGTCGCCAGAAGTTACTTAATTGAGATTAAAGATTTAAAAAGGGAGTTTTTTATTTTTTATATTCTAACTAACTACTCCGCTGTGGGCAGTTCCGTAACAGATTATTATTAGGTTTTGTTGAACTACAAGGTAAAGGTGCCAATATTTATTGCACTGAACATTAAAATGATAGCTTGTCTCAGTTGTCTCGTAGTTCGTTGGTCGTGCCCATTTGATGCTATAAAATTATTCCGATGCTAGTTAGTGTCTTTTTCTAGTATTGCAAACATTGCCACTTAAATTATGATGATGATACTTACCAATGATGATGAAACCAATATAACGATTAAGGACCTCTACGATTAAATAAGTAGGTAACACAGAAGAAGATCTAGCTAAGACAGCCGCAGTGGCCTGAACAATCGTGCTCGTAATTCCCAAAGTCCTATAAATCTTTAACCCATCATCAAGCAGCGGAAAATCTAATAACATCAATGTTCAAAGACCGAGATGAAAGAAACATGTGAGATCCAAAAGTAGAGAGACGCAAAAAACATCGCCGCCAGATCTTGTCTATACGCCAACGTTATCTGCGACAAGTGATCGAGAATCACGCAGCACGCTGTCAAACGCATGCGCATTTTTTATCTGCAATCAGTCGGGACCATGGACTTAATATATAATATATTGTCGGGACGTCAAATGGGTATAGCAATCTTTTGAGACTGTCATGTGAAACGTTCTATTCATGTCGACGTGTTGACTTTTTGTGTGCATAACTATGGATTATATTATCGTTTCAGAATTTCTTGTCGATGGGGTAGAGTTTGACATAGACAACGATGTCTACAATTGTAGTCCCACCAACATAAATCAGACCCGGTGGCTAAAATTTGAACTAATTTTTATGTCTGTCTAGTTAAATTGTTTTATTTTTAATATTCACTAGCGAGTAGCGACGCTGTCACCGGGTCAGATAAGATTGTGGGACTATGGCTGTGTTCCGAAATACACTGCGAGCACTGTTCAGTGCTCTTTACTGTGGAGAAATTCGTTCCGTTATGACTGACAGTAAACTGCCGCAGTATCATATGGAAATATATGACGTCATTAATCGATGCCATTTTTGTTCTGTGAGCACTGGCGTTTTCGAGGTAAGGTGCTCTCAGTGCTTCGATCACGTGATCTACTGCTGGACTCCGTTCCGTTTTAAACAGTAACCAGTATAGCTTACTCTAATAGGAACGGCTTCGCAGTATACTAAATTGACGTCACACCTTACAGTGCTCGCAGTGTATTTCGGAACACACCCTATATATATATATAACTATTGGACCAATGGCCGTCCAAAAAAGTATTTTTGTCGATATGAAGCTTTGCCAAAGCCGTTGTTTGGACGGTCGGCAATAATTCGACAAAACCATTTATTTAGAAAAAGTTATATATTTTCTTAAGTTTGTCAATAAAGTCAATAGAGCAATATAGGTCAATAGAATAAATTAACAACAATACAAGTCAGTAAATGTATTTACAATCAACATGTTCGTAAGTTATTTATAAGTTAAATAACTAACTGTTAATCAATTATTGATTACTGATTATGTACCAAAAAATTTCGATCCTAGTAACTTAATTAAGCTGATGAAATTCCGCCTACGGCCTAACCCTCGGTTAAGTTAGGGAGTTACAGTGCACACCGGAAAATCGAAAATAGTTTAATTCGTACGTTTCAGGATAGAACTAATCAGACATCCGCTTTGCCCTAACCCACCCATTAATTCAGCTCATTATAAACCCGCCTTTTTATTGGAAGAGATACCGGCTTTGTAAGTACTATTTTATTTTTTGTAGACTACGATTTGTAACTGATGAAAAACTAAGAAAAGTAAAATTGATTTTAACGAGCATATTTATACTTAGTAGGTACTTCAGTAAGTACATTTATATTTCAAGAAGCTTTATATTTTATTTTAATTTTTCTTTTATCCACTACAAGTTAGCTCTTGACTGCTATCTCACCTGGTGCTGGTGGTTTAAGTGATGATGCAGTCTAAGATGGTAGCGGGCTAACCTGTTGGGGGCATGGCAGTTACAATTGACCCATACCCGTAATCGGTTTCTAGTTTCTACACGGCATCGTACCGGAACGGTAAATCGCTTGGCGGCACGTCTTTGCTGGTAGGGTGGTAATTAGCCACGGCCGAAGCCTCCCATCAGGCCAGACCAGGGAAAACTCCGAAATTATAAGTTCCCAAATTGACCCTGCCGGGAATCGAACCCGGGACCTCCACACGTTAAGCCAACAGCGCTCAACACTGCGCCACGGAGTAAGTACACGCCACTGTATAAGTTACACGTGAACCTAATCGCTACGTAAATATTGAAAATGGCTTCTTACGGCCGCATCACAATACTGACATTGAGCTGTGGAATTCTGTCCACAATAAACACTATTAGCAAGTGATGTCACCGCTGAGGCACGCCTTTCTTCGCCTCAGTTGAACCAACAGCCGACAAAGGTGCTGTGACAGTTCACACTTCACAGTACCGTCACCACACGAGTCTGTGCCGTCACGGTCATCTCCTTTTGATGACTTTGTTAGTTTGTATTTACTAGCACTTCACATCCATACTTCCATACTAATATTATAAATGCGAAAGTGTGTCTGTCTGTCTGCTACGCTTTCCCGGCCCATCTTTGCAACCGATTTTGCTGAAATTTGGTATAGCGGTAGGTTATATCCCGGGGAAGGACATAGGCTACTTTTTATCCCGGAAAATGGAGGGGTTCCCGTGGGAATCAAAAAAACTTAGTCAACGCGAACGAAGTCGCGGGCATCATCTAGTATATAATACTACATAACAGTCTAATTATTACTCCTGTGTGGAATGTTTGTATAGTTCTTGCAATTCACGAGCGCGTGTGGCTCATGGTTGTGTTAAAGTCCTATCTGTATACATTTGTATACGTGTAAATGTGTGCGTGTACGTGATTGCGCGTACGACTTAGAGGTGAGCATTAAAAGTTATAACATTTAATTTAACACAATATTTTTTTTTAACTTTTAACTTTGTTAATAAATATTGAGATGTTCGTTAAAAGTTATAACTGTATCGCGTATAGATTTATGGACAACGATCGTTGTGTCTTTTACAGTAAATTGCATAGAAGTTTAGGTGGCTGCCAGACGATGGCGCTGTTACAACATTCGGCCAGCAGCCACTTATCATGTACTGCTTTACCTATTTGTTATTTTTATAATACAAGGAATTGTGAGCCTTATCTCAATAAAAATAACTTTTTATTATTGAATTTACGTAAAAATAACTTTTTAACGTTTAATGATTTCAAGCAAACGTAAACCATTATCAAACTTCAGTTGTTATTGAAATGTGTTATGAATGTTATACCTATTCATTTAATGGAAGTAAAATATTAAGTTTTTAAGCATAAAGTTGTAAAGTGTAACCTTAGTTTAACACGAGTTCAAGGCGGAGTATTTAATGCCGCAATTTGGAACTATTTTGAAGTGCTAAACTCGATCAACTTAAAAACACTTTTCAATTTCAAACCTATTTCATATTGATGTTTTTAAATGTAAAAAAACTCAAAAAAACGTTTGATTTCCGAATCCAGTTGCATCTTTGCAGTAGGTAAGTAGGCCTATTAAGTTTTAAAAAAATATAACATTCATTCCATTGAACTTTTAACGAAACGAATTATTATATAACATTAAAATTTGACAACTTTTGAATATTTGTTATCCTTAAAAGTTATAATTATAACTTTTAATTTAACGTGTTAATTTTTTATAACAATAACGTTTTAACAATTAATCTTTTATAACATTTAATCACAACTCTAGTACGACTGACCGCTCCGAGCCACGCACACTTACGCAATGTGCATAAACTACAAGTAAAGTTCGCGCGCGCTCTTGAATTGCAAGAACTATGCTTAGTACACAGTCATCCACACTTCCATACGACTTAATAGTATGTGTCTGTCTGTCTTTCTGCTACGCTTTAACAACCCATCTTTTCAACCGATTTTGATGAAATTTGGTATACAGATTGGTTGCATCCAGGGAAAGGACATAGATACATGCTTTTTATGCCGGAAAGTTAAGGAGTTAAAAAAATACGCGGGTGAGTCCTGGGCATCGTCTAAAATGTGAAAGTTTGGATGTTCACGCTACAATGACTGAATCGAATTGGCTATACGAATACGGAATACAGTAGGATTCTAAAATCCTAAATCTACGTGGACCAATTTTTTAGTTAAGTAAGTACCTAAGTAGTAATTGATATTGTGTGCGCGCTTTTATGACTATATCGACCGTTCAAACAAAACTCAAGTAACAAACGCTGTTGAAGACTGTTTGAACAGCAAAGTTCAACAACAAAAGTCCAGTTACCGCGCAAACACGAACGTGTAAAAATAACGTTCTGCGTATCACAAACACGATGATACGAATAGGCTGAATCATTTCCTCGATCCGCCGTGACAAAGGGCGGGAAGGGCGAAAATGTGTTTCGGAAATAAGTTTCTTGGTGAATACAACCGACAAAGTAATAAGGAGCCGTCAACTATAACGTTAACGTCTGCTAACATATTACTTAAGTACCTAGTAGATTATGCCAGCTATTTCGTCCGCGCGGATTAAGTATTTTATTCCCGCGGGAACTCCATGATTTTCCGGGATAAAAGTAGCCTATGTCCTTCTCTGGGATACATTCTACCTCTATACCAAGTTTCATCACAATCGGTTAAAAATATGGGCCGTGAAAGCGTAGTAGACAAACAGACTGTCGCATTTATAATATTACTTATGTAGTATGGTACCTACTAATTTTTCTATCAAATAACCCAGCTAGAGCCAGTTGTTTTATAATTTAGAGAGTCTGACAGGGGTTTGCAATCGTACTAGGTGTCTGACAATGGACAACGTGGTTTGTAATATTATTCCAAAGAAAAATATAAAAAAACGGAGCTTAATGCTTTAACGAATTTGATGTGCTACCTTTTTTACCTGATACCTTCCAAAGCAACCGCGATCCAAACTTCATAGCCGGGGATCGTCTATACCTTTATTAGAGACATACATAGAAAAACTACGTAGGTCGCGTTGCGGGATCTTGCTCTATTAGTAGGAGCTATTTGTCATAGTTAAAAGGCTTACCAATGGATCTCCAGTATTGTACAAATACAAACATAATGATTAAATATAAAGCATGATGTATGGATCTGCAGATGACCATACAAACAACAACACAAAAATATTGAAGGCGACTGGTTATTCGTTAGTACAAATATGGTCTAGTATTTGAGTACAGGATTCAATGTCATATTACACATTCAAGGTAGGCACTTATTTAACTGCTAACAATTTGAAATGTACTGAATGAGTAGTTGGAGTGAGGTCATTGGCAAGGTCAGGAAAACCATAACATGATAATTGAATAGTCAAATAGGTATTTTTGAATTGGACTCATTAAGGTGCTACACAAACGTAGACACTTTTTGTTACCAATACAGGACACTGTCACAGAAATCCGTGGTTTTGTATGATGGAGAAGTGAAAGCAACTGGACACAAACAGTGTCTACGTTTGCACAGTTGCTGGCTGATCTCAAAAAATCAAATATTCAATGGTGGCTTGTGTCCGACACACAACAGAAAGGTGTCTACATTTGCGCAGAGCCTGAGAGCTTCTCTAACACAAGAATGAATGCAGCTCCAATGTGTTTAGCTCACATGCAAGGCATTATCATCATCGTCATCATTTCAACGCATCGCTGCACCACTACTAGTCTCCTCAACGTTTTCCTTCACCAGTAAAGCACGTGATATTTTTTAAGAAGTGAATTTCGTAAAACATAAGGTAGTAGTTTTATTACAATACACACCAAATGGACATTGTCATTGGTCGTCCAGTCATTGGCTATTTGCTTAGATATGATAACTTGGTCTGACTAGTGCATAGTTAAATGATGCAATCATTTGTGATGTGCATTCATTTTTAAATTAAGTAGCCCATCACTACAATGTTATTGGTACATAGCTAGTATAACATTGATAGCATCCAGTCATTCAAATAACATGCAAATTAGCAACATTCTAGTACAGATATTTTGTGCCAGTGAAATTGCTCACAAATGAGCCACTGCCAAAAAATTTCTTTGCCAAATAACTTCTTAAGTAATATGATAACAACTAGTTTAATGCCATGTGGTTATCAACAAATAAAGAGGCCACATTTATTTTGTAATTTATTCTTGTGAAATTCTCTTGGCTAACACTTTTTATTAGGAATAAGAAATAGTTTAGTGTTCAGTTATGAAATATAGGCTTGTATTTTTGTTTACTTGACAACTACTTCTAGTTTATTAGTATAAAGAGGTATTAGTAAAAAGAGGTAAGTACATGAATTTTAAATGAGAATTTCAAAGCATTTTAGTTTGGTCAAAATTGGTATAAATTGAGTTGAGTAATTTAGTTTGCTACCTATGATGGGTGAGCAAGATTACAAGTTAACATATGTCATGTGAGCAGTAACATACTTCGGCCCATTAGCACTTGGCCGTTAAGTTTGTACTTACTTAAATGTGTAATAAGCTAAATTTTCTAAACCTGTCCATTTCATGTCAACCCTGGAATAAACTCATCAAAAAGTGACAGCATCAAAAAATTTAACTATTATGAAGTACTTACTTAAATCAGTTTAGGTAGTGTTGTGCAAGCCGGCCTTAATCACTTAAGTTTATATTTTTTTAGCTTATACCCTCAATTAAGTTCCCATGGGATTTTGACCTACTTAAATCAGTCTAAGTTGCAGACATCAACTAGTAAGTTATTATTTCATGAGAAATCCATATTATCACAAGATACCATACAGGCAAATTATAAATTAAATGCCTTTAATGAGTAAGCAGTAAGTACCTAGCATTATAAAGTGTGATAGAGACAGTTGCAATCACCTCTAATTGACAATTTCTTATTACTTACATACATAAGTAAATCTAATCTAATCTAGCCTGTACCTACTGTCCCACGACTGGGCAAAGGCCTCCCTCCGATTTTTTCACATCTCCCTATGTTGTGCTTCGATGGGCCACTCAACTAAGAATTTGTCTAATTCATCGCACCATTGTAGCCTACCACGCTGGCGTTGATGATTTTGGGGGGTCCATTTGGGGGGACATAAGTAAATATTAGTGTATTTTAATTTAATTCCATTACAAGTTAGCTATTGACGATCTTACCTGGTGGTAACTGGTAACTGATGATGCAGTTTATGTTAGTAGCGGGTTAACCTGTTAGGGGTATTTATATCAAACCAAGTCTTAGCCAGTACTCGGTAGAGTGGTATATTTCAGTATATTTATTTGAATATACTGTGAAACATGTTAGGCTATCTTTAAGTGGATAAGATTATTTACATAGCTAATCTACAAATGGTACAGTTTTGCATACATCTACTTAAAGGGATAAAACGAACAAGGGAAAAGGGAACATCAGTCTCTATCAGTATACTGAATAGTTCATAAAACTAAGAAAATATTATGGAATGGAGAATCTCATAAAATCCTCAACATCTTTGGTCATCAATATTCTATACACTTATAGCTGGGCATTATTATAAATAAACATTCAGTCCTTTACTAACACCTTAATGTTTGTTTTTTAATAAACAAACAATCTAACAACCACCAAGTAATTTCTAAATACTACAAAAGTAATGACTGACATATCAAGTGCTTTAACCTAGAGTCTAGATTTTGCATTTCCATGCAAAATATCAATGTTACGTTACTTACATAAGTTCTCTCAATAAATGGAGTTCTAACATTCTTTCATTCCTTCCCTGCAAACATCAGATCAGACCAATTTGAGTTAGTGCGGGGTCTAATATTGTATGACTAGCTCATACATTGTATAATAGTGCACTCTCAACACAGTTTACAGTGCTATTGAGAAATTTCAATGTCAAAAATTTCTGATAAGACGTAATACACCAGCCCTTCTTTCTTTCTTCTTAGAGATATGGCTATGTAACAGGGCTCTATCTGTTTAGAGACCCAGTGTTTGACCGTCGCCGATCTATTGTGATCTCCACCATTTAAGTATGCCACTAGACATGCTGCCATGGCAGAGCCTGGAGCCCTACTTAAGAGACAGTTGGATAATCAATCACAGGTAATTGAGACTGTATGTAGTCAACTGTTAAAACATTGTGTTAGGTAACTACAGCTAGATTGTTAATAAACTTCCTTAGGATGACTGATGATATAGAAATACAGTGAGGGCTTACTTTGAAAACTTCCGAGAAGAACCCGGCCCCGATCTTCTCGAGGATAAAGTCGTCAAAGGGATACAGCGCGGCGACTGCGGTCCTCAGAGCCGTGCACGAGGAGCCCGTCACCCTGCGGTCCCCAACCTTGTCACCATCACTAACACTCGACTCCGCACAATTACTATCATCACAACACCCGCGTTTACTCCGTCCGCCATTCTCTTGGAACCTCCTCCCGGCCCGCGAGTTCGGGCCCCGCACGAAACGACCAGCCTTCGCAGTCTCATCCAAGTTCGTGAAACTCTCGGCTATCTTTAACACTTTGGAAGGCTTCACCTCGAAGTTCCTCTTCAACTCCGTACTTATACTACTACCGTCTTGCATTCTAACTGTTGATCACAAACTAAAGTTTATCATTCCGGTTAACCCGCTTCGAACATAGTGAGTTTCGGTCTTACACACGAATCTTCGAACCATTATAGTACTCATGTGGCGGCACTTGAAACTATGCGAAACATTGTAATTCTCACAAAAAAGAATTCGATTTTACGCGATTGTCACTTTCACATTTAACACCGAAGCATCCCAGTTTTGATGGGTTCCAACTTTCAGTTAGTTGAAAACTAGTTTATTTGATTTCAGTTCGTATGTTATTGTGTTTGTATTCTTTAAAACCGACCAGACCATTGCCTGGCGACGCGCGTGTAAGCAAAGCAACGAAAGCAGAAAGTAAGCAATAGCAAGCAAGCATTGCATTGCCCCTTCAACTGCAATGACAATTGTTTTCTGAAAGGTGGCGCACACGGAGTTTCATTTTCCAATGTTGGCGAAACTGAAAATGACTTCGTTTAAAAATGTGAGGTAAATTCTATTGTCTATGAGTATATTGTTTGGCCAAGGTTTGGCCAAGGTTTAGCCAAGGTGTGGCCAATGTTGGTTGACATAAAAAGCCACTATTTATTATTTTGGTGAAGCGTTTTTGCACAGACATTTAGCCTTTGTTTTAATATTAATTCAGAACAATAAGGAGCGCGGGATTTACGAAATTCGATTCGTGTTTTTTTTACCCACGACGGAACGGACTCCGCTCTGTCGTGGGTAATACTTACTACTATTACCTATTCTGTAGTGGTGGGTCGTTATCGTATTTTCGACAAACGAAACGTAACCGTTTCGCCGACGACGAAAACGGTTGCAGAAAACGGTTATCGTTGCAACTGGTTTGCAAACCAGTTGCGACGACAACCGTTCTTTAGAACGAAACATATTTGCTTTAGGTAAACAGATCTAAAATCTATGCTTGCACGGATTTGACCGTCGCATCACGAACGACAGCATAGGTAGGTTAGTCTACTGGTAATACATTAACATTATCGACTGTATGTCATAGGCATAAAGTTCACTTTTGATTGTAAGAACTGTTTTGAGAACGAACGTGTCGTTGAATAAATTCATTCTCGACTGTATGTCATCGACATAAAGTTCACTTTTGATTGTAATAACTGTTTTGAGAACGAACGTGTCGTTGAATACATTCATTTTCGACTGTATGTCATCGACATAAAGTTCACTTTTGATTGTAATAACTGTTTTGAAAAACGAACGTGGAACGAGGACGACTACCAGTTATTCGAAGACTGGTTTGTGCAACGAAAACTGTTAACTGTTTTACCCAGGACGTAAAAACGGTTTCACCGTCGCAGAGCCGAGAACGGTTTTTTGAAACGGTTTCTCGTCGCAACGCCCACCAGTACTATTCTGTAAGCATGGGTAACTCACCAAAAATTCGTGCGCTGACTCAGTAACTCTAACTCAGCGCATGGAGTCAGCTCACTGAGTCAGCTCACTGAGTTAGTGCAATATTGCGCCATGGCGCACCGAGCAGCATAGCGCATAGCCGTACCTACCTACTTTTACTATCAATCTTTTACCATTAACAACGAAGTTATTCAAATCATACTTATACTATAAGTACCTAAGACTAGTGATTAAAATAATATACTCTTTGATCTATACATTTTAAATGCGTAAGTGTGTTAGTTTGTTGGTTTATTGACTTGATGATACTTTATAATTAGTATAAGTGCCTAGGTATGTCAAATAAAAAAAATATTTTCTTAACTTTAATAAAAAACAAAATTATTTCGAGTCCGAATAAAGTACCTACCCAGCGCGGACGCCCGGCCCAGCCAAACCACAGACTCCACAGAGACAGAGTCAGAGTACTTTTTTCTAAAGCGCTCAGCTGTCAGCTCAATTCGTAACTCAGCGCTTGCTACATTGCACAGCGCCCGGCAGCGCTAAGCTGCGCTACCACTGAGTCGTGCGCCATGACTCTTTTGCAAAAGGAGTCAGAGCACCCAACTCAGTAAAGTGAGTTAACTCAATTGAGCGGCGTAACTCAGTGTTACCCATGTTTACTATTCTGTGGTAATACTCCGTTCAACGGAGACGGTGTGTTTGGGTTGTGCGTTTGTTTGTGCACTTTTTTGTTACCTACCACTTTCCGGGAAAACTATTGGACCGATTAAAATGCGGTTTTTTGCATTAGATATTATGTATAGCTTCTGAGAAGGTTCTTAGATATGTTTTAAGGCCAATGGCCATAGTCCACCAAAATGCACTGCAATCGTTATTTTGAATTTTTAGCATGCTACCTAGTTTCAAAAGTACAAAGTAGATTTAGATGCGGTTTTTTTGCATCAGATATATATATTATATAGCTTCTAAGAAGGTTCTTAGGTGCCCATTCAAAAAATTACGTCGATCCGTTGCTCTGTTTGAGCCTGATTGAAGGACAAACTAACAAACCAACAAACAAACACACTTTCGCATTTATAATATTAGGTATGTTAAATAACTGGAAACAGTCAGGGTTTGAGAAATAAAACAAACACTACAATTTTGCAGTTTATTATAATCCATGCTGACGACTATATATACTTAATTAGATGTATCTATATCACACGATGTAAACCACGATGACAGTGTATCAGAGAATCATCCTCAAAGTATAAATCTTTTGCAAAATATCAATCGTCCTGAGCTGATGGCGAACCTGCATCACTTACCATCAGGTGAGATCGCAGTGAAGGACTAGCTTGCAGTGGATTAAAAAAATATAGCTTTATATACTCAAAGATAATATAGGTAATGATGAAGGATTGAAGTCTAGGTTTAGTTAAACAAGGTAGGTAGGTACCTATTCTATATGGTGGCTGTTTCTTTTAATAGCATGAATTTTCTTTGTTACTTTTTGTTTTAGATATGTATTATACCTACGTCATTAAACGTTACATCAGAAATAATATTTTCTTTTAGTTACGTCATTATCATTATAAAATTGTTGCATAAACAAGTATAGTTCACGCGCGAGTTGAATGCAGAGCTAATGTATATGTCACCATACATAAGCTCTGCATTCAACTCGCGCGCGAACTGTAGGTAGGCAGAAATCATGGAATGCCTTGCCGTCATTGTTCGCTTACAATAAAATAATTTTATTTATTGAACCTTGTACAAATTGTGGTGTATATATAAGGAAATGCGAACACACATGGTACATTACAAAGCAGTGTATAACTTTAAATGACAAGAAAACGTGGCAATGAATTGTTCTTACTGTACCTACTGATAACCTATGATGATATTTTGTGAGATATGGATATTTAAAAAAAAACTCGGCTGAGTTTGTTGTGGGGTATTCTCTGACTAGGGCGCGTTTGGAACCCTTGTAGCTTTAGTTTTAAGATACCGTAATTAATTAATACCATCACGTCTAATTTTTGATTGACGTTTACAAAGTGTACCTTGAATAAAGATTTATTGATTGATAAGCTCAGAGCAATTAGTATCTCAGTGATCTGTATAACAATATCCTTTAAAGATGATTTTCGTCGTATTCCCTTAGAAATATCTCTGTCACAATAAAAAATAACAACACTAGCTCAATTATTCACAACTACCTATTAACTATTAAAAATTTAACGCTCAATAGCTATAAATACAAATATATTATTGCTGTCGCGATTTTATATCTAGTCCTTAACTATCTATATAACTATAATTACATTAATCTCATAGTGAGTATTCGTTCCTCCTTACCTAAGTGTATATTCTATAACTATCTTAGTATTGCTTGATGAAGGAAAACATTGCTTCCCTTAGAAAGTTGTAACAAATACGTATTTTAACTATAAAAAGTCACCATTAGATGGTGTATTTTTAACAATTGTGAGTATGAAATATTCAGCTCCCTTTATATTTCTAGATTGAGGTAAGTACTAACTATTACTGATGCTGCTCTTTACTCTTTACAATACGTCTTCGATATTTTTTTTATATACTTAACTTTCCTAGGAATAAAAAAGGGAGCTTTAAAGTTAGTGCCGTATTACAATCATTTGCAGAGAAATAATAAATAATTGCTTAATTAGCTGCAGATCTTAATTAAGTACCTACAGTCCGCTCGCGTGTTCTGAGGAATCGGGGCTGAGGTAGCGGGTGGGTGCGCAGCGCGCACCGCGCCCGACCGACCGTCGCGTCGCTTCATACCCCGCACGCTCCCAGACTAGTAGCACAGTAAACAGATACAACCAGTATGGAAACTGCCTATTATTGTACTATGCTAGAGGCGTTCGAGGCGGCTCTTTCACACAAACATGCGCATCTACGAGACCCATAAGCACGGGTCGCGGTGCCGTCAGTACTGAGTGCCGCGTCATTACGTGTCGTGGATGCGTGTTTGTGTGAGTGAGCTGTTTCGAGCGTTACTGGGTAGTTTCCTTAATGGTTGTATCTGTTTACTGTGCTAGTAGTACGCTCTATCCAGTCCTGTTTTTAATTTTGCGATAGCAGTGTTATATTGTACTATAAATACAATTTCCTCGGACCTCGCGCACGAACTGTATGTGCCATAATTTCTTTAGAATTTCATTATGCTCTAGAAAATAGATCGAAAATAATAATATTGTAATAATACTTCATTAATTTATTGCTTTAGGCGCAGGATAGGGACTTACTACCTTTTTTCTTTGCTGCTGGTTATAATTGACTGATCTGCAAGTTTGATTGTAATATGGCCGAAGGTATAGCAAAGTTTTAAAATATTTTAGTTATGGATAAAAAGTGGTAGAAATATTTTTTATTTACTTAATGTTATAAAATAATATTTCAATATGGTTAGGGTGGTAAGGAACGTTGTACATTTATAAATATTAAACCCAAGCAAACAAATACAAAATAGTTAGTTTCAAGAGGGTAAAATGGATGTGGTATTTAAATAGAAATACTTTAAAAATGGGCGCAAAATAAAAAGTCACAAAGAACCATAAGCTTTGATTTTAAATTGAATGGCACCGTCTTTCCGTCCCAAGCTGTCGTCGCGCCAAACATCGCGAATAATCATCATCACTCATTCACTATATTCATACTCATTATCATCTATTAGTATCATCATATACTAATAGATTTCGAAAAATTCACCCTTAGCAAATAATATCTATAATGCGATCAAGAGTTGCAATACTTCATATTTGGTGACGCTCTTAGCAAGATTACCAGACCAGTTAATAACAGAAATTACAAGGTTGTTATCAAGAAACAGCTTTGTCCATACACTAATGAAAAGACTGTCCATTCTTCAGGGTGTGAAAACACAAAGCATATAATTCCTTGAGTAACTACAGAATATTTAAAATATCTAAGATATGAACAAAGACAGTTCATGGAAAATATAGCGCTAAATTATTCTAGCTACACAATATAACACGTTATAATAACTTTGTACATCTTTACTAAGCTTCGTGTTCGATTTTAACATGAATATCTTTACGTAAACCATAATAATATTTCTTGTTTGTTAAATACATGTACGATTATAATTTAAAGCTGATAACAATTAGTTTCTTTCACAATATTCCATGATTCCTACGTCCTACGAGTGAAATTGAACTTAATATGAGTAGGTTGGGATATATATTTGCTAATGAAGACTATTATCCGAATGAAATAATAAAATGAATAAAAATAACTAAGTCATGCATATTATTAAAAATAAATCGTATAATATTGTGAAAGAAGCTAAAGCTATCTCAAACTAGATATCTGAAAAAAAATATTATACAGTCTTCGATGCTGTGATTAAAGCTAGTTTATGTTTTGTTTGTTATAATTTTATACCATAATATAGATACATAAATAAGTATTATTAAGTGGGGGATATTAATATTTAGGTACTTTTATTACAAAAGTGAATTACTTACTATGTGTGAATTCGTAAAATGAAAAAATAAATTGTTTACATTAATAATTTTTTTTACAGATCTCTATTTTAATTATTATCATAATAATTATGTGCGTCAATACTCAAGATGCATTTTACTAAAGATTATACTGTGTCCAAAATCCTTTCGCTCATGTTAGGGTAAAGCAAGTAATAATATTAATCTTAAATATTTCATTAAAAGAAAAAGAAAATTAATTTAAGTTTACCTTTAACACAATTAAAGGTAAACTTAAATTAATTTTCTTATCCTCATCTTGACAGGTAAGTTTTTTAAGTAATTTAAAAAAATGTCTAAGAGATTTTCAATAAATTAATGTTAAGAATGATAGTTATTTTGTTCATTATTTTAGTTTTTTTAAATAAACAATAAGTAAATTGCAAGTTTTTAAATTAACAGGATATCATTCTTAAATAATAATAATTTATAAAATATACAATACACAATAGGTACATTGAAATATACAGATAGTACATAATACCTCAACGGATTACAGATATATATTTGCAATTCTTCTTTTAAATATTTTTATACGTAAGACATGAGATCCAAAAATCTTTATTATTAATGCATCATCGCTAATTTTGAACTTTTACATCTTGCGATTCTTACAATTTCTAACCAAAAATATGATTAAAAAATACATGATTAAAGTTCCTTTTACCGATGTTACCATTTATTAAACATTCTAAAAACCAAAGAATTTAAGATGACTCCTTCACCAGTAGTTATTAATAAACATTTATTTCACAACCATTTGCACCATCTCTATCATCATTCAAATAATATGACATACTTACATCCATTTGAAGTATGAAATATTAAAAAAGCAGATTTAAATTGTTAAAAAGCTATAAATTTCTTGATATCTGTTTCAGAATTTCAGTGTAATTATAGTTATTTATGTAAGTAATAATATAAGGCTTTACTTATGGTTGTTATTATGGAAGAAGTTGCACCTAATTAAGTTCATATTAAGACATACTTAACGTGCAGAAATACTTAAATAAGTGAAAAAAGAATTGAATAAAACTACTTAAATAAAATAAATATTTTGGCCAATTCTGTCACAATCGCTAAACTAAACTAAAATGACAGTTTTTAATCTAGTTCTGTCCCTTTCCGTAGGGAGTTAGCATTAAAAAGAGTCAGCATTAAAAAGAGTTACTTAGCACTATTTTTAATGCTGTCATTTTAGTTTAGTTTAGAGATTGTGCACTACAGAATCATCCCCATTATGTCAGTAAAAATTGCAATTGTTTTGTTATTTAAGGTGAAAATATGTATTCTTAAATAATAATAATCTAAGGCAATTAACCGTTGATACACTTAATTATAGTACCTATAAATTGCATAAAAAAAATTATAATAACATTCTTCTCGAGTTTTATCATAACTTAACTGTACACACAACAAATAAAATAATATCAACTAAAACTTATAGTTTAATGTGGTGAGCAATTTCATAATACATTAAAAATAATGTAACAATGTGTGAAAAGATAATTTTTTTATCTATGCTATTAATATAGTTACAACGGTAGGGGTTCAAACATTACTTATAACACGTATATCTGTGAATCATCTCGGTATGATAAAATGTAGGATGACGGCTGCAAAGCAGATTATGTACGCCGATGGCATCGCAGACGGTTGGGCGTTAGGCTTATCTTGGCATTTACCTGAAGCAATTAAATTCAAATTCAAACTGAAAAATTCTTCGAGTATGAAATAGTACGTTTCCCACATACAACGGACGCCTGCGTCCAAGTGCGTAAAATAATTCCAGGATGCAAGAAGTATGTTTCCGTATAGTATTTACAGGTAAGTTTCATTAATTATATTATTACAAATCAGAAAAATCTTTTTCTTTATGTCGTTTTCTGAGAAATCAGCTCTTGACGTTGATTTTTAAAACCCATCTTCTGGTTTCCATATAATAACTTATTATGTACCGCAAGATAAGAAGAATAAAATATAAAAAAACTGACCAGTAAATGCGGCGTCAAACAGCATAGCCTCAGGTTCGGACACCGCGCGCTCGCAGTTGGCCGCCGAGCGCGCCACAGTCAGGGCGCCGTCGCGCGGCTCCCGGGACACGAAGCAATACCGGCGCGCGGCCGTGCTGTCGCGCGTCACTGGCGTAGTCACGACGAATGACGCGCCGTTCTCGTACCAACCCCCGTGGCAAATGTATACTTGAAATTATGTTACAAGTGCTTTATTAAGTTACTAGCTGATGCCTGCGACTTCGTCCGCGTGGTTTAAATTTTTTGATTCCCGCTGGAGCTCCTTAATTTTCCGGGATAAAAAGTCTATGTATTGTTCCAAACTATAATCTATCTCTGTGCCCAATTTCATCCAGATCCAAATATGGGACTTTAAACTGAACTTACCTGTAGGTAAGTTGTAATTATTATAGGTTTGTTTGTATATAGGTAGCTGGGCGTTGTATTCTAATAGTTAATATTTTATTCTAATAATTAAGTATAGAAGTAGAAGCGTTATTTATTTAAAGATTAATTATTAATTATAAAGTAGAAGCATAAAATTATAACTAATACTAGTTTAAATGAAACTTACCTGTAACTATTTCCTTATTATCACAAGTGGAATAAAACTCCATGTTCTTATTAGAATTGCACCCGACCGCCAGCCTACTATACACGCCGCCAGTACAACTCAGTTCTTCCGATTGTCTCCTACTCCTCAATATCGGAGTACTCGACATATTCCTTACGCTAAAATTGAACAGTCTAGTATGGTTAACCCTATGATTATGTTCAAACATTGCTTTATCTCGCTTATTCCTATTTTTCTCTCGCTCACTCATACGAAAACTTCGTTTGTGTCGGTGATTTGAGATTATGTATTTTCCAGAATACGGACATTCTTTTGATTCTGGATTACTAGCTGTAACAAAAAAAAAGTCATGTTACTGATAATCAATAATAAATTATTAGTCTTGGTAGCTATTTTACAGGTCTATCTGCCAAAACGGAAATCTGTGCTCTACGTTTTAATTATTTAAAACTAGATAATGCCCGCGACTTTTTTTCCCCGCGGTAACTCTTTAATTTTCCGGGATACAAAGTAGCCTATGTCTTTCCCCGAAATAAAATAACCTTAATACAATTTATCTCTTTACTGAATTTCATGAAAATCTGTTAAGAAGATGGGCCGTGAAAGCGTAGCAGACAGACACATGTTCGTATTTATAATATTAAGGATGTAAAATTGGGTATGGACGATACATAATATATTATAATAGTTATAATACCTACTTACTACTACGCCTTACACAAACTTATCAGACCCGGTGGCCAAAATTGGAACTAATTTTAATGCCTGTTTAGTTTTTGTTCTTATTTTCCATACTAGCGACGCTGACACCGGATCAGACAAGTTTGTCGAACGATAATTTAATCAGCTTACCAACTAAAGTAACGTAAGGTGCTGTGACAGCATTAAAATGGTGGGTGGAACAGGCATCATCCGGTCTAGAAGTGGGTGTGCCTCGCTGTAACTCAGCAATGTAGGTGTCGCGTCGGTATAGTACCACGCACACGTATCGAGTTGCACTGAAAACATAGAGTGATGTCTTGTTGTAACGAAAAGAATCAGCAGCTGAGGGTCTTCGCCGTTTGGCCCGTCAGGGCCAAGCGGGTGTACGGGCCTCGAGGCATGGCCTCCTTACCCGGTAAATGTTTTCTAGGGCCTGCCTTGTAGGCTACAGGCCCCTGTAGCCTACAAGGCAGGTAGTAAATCCTTACTAATATTATAAATGGGAAAGTGAGTTTGTTTGTATGTTTGTTCCGCTTTCACGCCGTAACTACTGAACGGATCTGGATGAAATTTGGCACAGAGATAGATTATAGTCTGGCATAACACATAGGCTACTTTTTATCCCGGAAAATTAAGGAGTTCCCGCGGGAAACGAAAAACCTCGATCCACGCGGACGAAGTCGCGGGCATCAGCTAGTCATTTATAAAATTATATGCATATAGCGGTTACCACAGTGTAAACTAGATGGCGCTAACTGTATCTATATCACGAGATAGATAATAATCGACTGAGAAAAATAAATAAATACAGATAGGTTGGCGGTTTTTAATTCACAGCTTATTAAACTAGCTGATGCCCGCGACTTCGTCTTGTTTGGTTCCCGCGGGAACTCGTTAATTTTCCGGAATAAAAAGTCGCCTATGTGTTACCTATTCCAGACTATAATCTCTGCGCCAAATTTTATCCAGATCCGTTCAGCCGTTCTGGCGTGATTGAGTAACAAACATCCATCCATCCATCCCGCATTTAAAATCTTAGTTTAGATGAACTTACCTACCTGTAAACTTAACACAGGTTAGTCAATTTGAAAAGACATTAGTATGTTGTGGAAATATCAAAAGTCTACTTACTTCAGTAAATGAGTAGTAAAAACTTAACGTAACTTACCAGTGGTGTTGCCAATGAGCTACCAGGGCGACAGAGTTGCCGTTCTGGCGTGAATGAGTAACAGACATCCATCCATCCATCCAAACTTTCGCATTTATAATGTTATAGTATAAATAGTATAGATGAATTTACCTGTGAACTTAACACAGGTAAGCCCATTTGAATAGTCATTAGTATGTTGTGGAACTGCCTCGTTGGCCTAATGGCATGTTCGACTGCGGCCGACGAGGTCCCGGGTTCGAGTCCCGGGTCGGGTCACAAAAAGTACTGGGTTTTTCTGACAAGAAATTCTCAGTACTACCCTGGAGTTAGGAAGTTGGCGGTGTTTCACCCCCGTGCCTCGGAGAGCACGTTAAGCCGTTGGTCCTGCGCCTGATCTCTCACCGGTCGTGTCGGATTTTCCGTCCTATCGAGAGTAAAGGAACAGAGAGTGCCCCTGTGTTTGCGCACACACTAATTGTGCACTATAATATCTCCCGCGCAGATGGCTAATCTCTCCGGAGATTGGCCGCCGTGGCCTAAATTCGGTCGGGAGGACATTAGTATGTTGTCGAAATATCATTCTACTTACCTCAGTAAATGGGTTATAGTAAAAAGTTAACGTAACTTACCAGTGGTGCTGCCAATGAGCTACCAGGGCGACAGAGTTGCCGCTAGGTGAGCTAGCTTTGACATAAACGCAGTGCACTTTGATCTCGGCTCCGGTTTGGTTGGTGATGCGTAGCGTGGCGTTGCGCTGGTAGAATGTGTAGTTACTGCTGAAGTCGAGGGTGTGCCACGTGTGGGAGAACGTCATCCAAGAAGGGAATTGGCAGTTGAAGCGGACTGATACTGAAAATGAGAATAATTTCGTTTTAAAGCGATGTTATGTCTGCCTATCTATTCTTGGATGTATTCTTAAGGTTCAGTTTGGAAAGTTAGGTATATTGTTATATTATATTATCTAAATTCTAAATTGTATAAGTCATTATCTGGTAGATGCTATGAGTCGTGATACGTGATATGATAAGTCCATACTACTTAATATTTATGAAATTATGATTCGAAAGTGTGTCTATCTGTCTATCTGCTAAATTACTGGCTATCTGCTCAACCAATTTTGATTGGAAAAGAAGCTGCATCCTGGGGAAAGACATAGGCTACTATTTATCCTCGAAAATCAAAGTGTCCCACAGTATTTTTCACAACCCTAAATCTACGCGGAGGAAGTCGACTGACTGACTTATCTATCAACGCACAGCTCAAACTACCTACTGGACGGATCGTGCTGAAATTGGGCATATAGATAGCTTTTATGACGTTGGCTTCCTCTAAAGGTGGGGTCCCACGGCCCGTGTTATAACAGGCCAGATCGCGCCAGGCCAGACCGACAGGCCATGGGAACCGTCGCACCCGATGAAGCCTGTTGTCGCCCGTCCGATCCGTCGGGAGTCGGTAAGTTCAAAGGCGCGGCGCGGCGCGGCACGACGGTGCCTGCCGTGGCCTGTGCGGGCGCGTCTGCGTCGGTTCTAACTCATTCATTTCACCTGCGGCGGCGCGTGCGCGTACACGCACGTGATGGAGTGGACGAACGATTTAATATTAGAGTTTTTAACTCTACGAAAATGAACCACAACTTTGGAATAGCTCGTCGCCACAACATAAAAACAAGAACGATTTCCATGATGCGTTGTTACGGATAAAAACGAATTTAAAAGAAGGAACTATACCTATCACGGAGTTAAAAAAGAAAAAAGAAAAAGAGACGGTTCAGATTTGTATGGAGCGTCGGTCCGTCCGTTTTGATCGTTCAAATCTACGAATTCATCGTAATTTCAGTGGTGTAATTATTTAATCTTTCCACGATAAGCAACACTAAACACGAGTGGGTAACAATGGCGGATTCATATTTTTTGACGTTTTCTGTCAAGTGTCAACACAACACCGGAAAAACCACAGGAAAAACACGTTATTTTGACAGTGACTGTCAGAAATGACATTTGATACATTTCGCGCCTACTGCCATATCTATGGCTAAAGGTTGCCATCTTGGAAGCGTATAGAAAATTTAAAATACATTTTATTTTATTTCTCGGTATTTACTTTAATATTCTAAATTATTATATTTTTAAAACAATCTATGTATTTTCCTCTATTCATGGTAGAGTGCACAATGAGTACACCGAAGGTGAACCTTCTCCTTTAATGTCTACCTACAGAAAGTTGAAAGGTAAAGTCAAGCAGCCATGCGCTCCGTATCACATAACATGTTGGACTGGCAGTAACGACAGGCCTGTACAGGCCGACACACACCTTGGGAACGGCACGGCGCGAGACGCAATCAGCCGCACAGGCATCCACAGGCGAGGCACGATCCGGCCTGGCCTGTGATTACACGGGCCGTGGGACCCCACTTTAAGAAAGGATTTAAAAAAATTCAAGCCTTAAGGGGTTAAAAAAGGTGTTTGAGTTTTGTATGAAAATCGAACTTAAGTGAGCGAAGCTGCGGGCATACGCTAGTGTAATATAAATTTAATAACCTCTTTTCAGAGCCATGGTCCTCGATCCCTCCGTAGCACTAAAGAGGCCGTTGCAGGTCGCGTCGCCCGACTGCGCCACTCTGTACTCCACGCCGCCCGCGGGCGCCGGCCCTTCCTTCATACTGCTGCCTGACGCTGGAAAAGAGAACATCTCATTGATAAAGGCTGAGTTTTATGTAGGTTTAGAATAAAATATATAGGTATTTTTTTAAACCACTTTACGGTCCGCAAAACATACTGGTGAAAACAAAATCGTGCAATAATTATTCGTACGTACCTAAGTAAGTAATTAATAGTTTTGACTTAGGTATACCTACAGCTGCTGGTTTGAATAGCTCCTACGCCATCTTTAAACTAAACGACACGACACAGTAACGACACGTCTAAACGTGTCACGTTAAAACGACAGGTCTATTTATATTGCTATTCCTTTTTGAATACTCCCTGTGGATAGGGGCTGCACCAGATTTAGAGCATTTCATTTTTTTTTTTTGTTAAGTTTAGAGATTTTAGTTAAGTTTAGAGATTGTGAGAATTGGCCACAATGTTTAAAAGGATTATATAAGGTTTTAAAGTGCCTCTACAGATAGGTGGTTTGGTTGTGTTGATTTTACTAAATACGTATCAACAGTAGCAGTGTTCTTTTGAAAGATTCATTCATTTAATTTTAATTATTTCAGCAAAAGTTATTATAATATAATTATTCAGTAAAAATTGCGTCTAAACCCAAGAAGATATACTTAGGTAGGCCAAAATTAAGACGGAGAAGCCGATCATTGAAAATAGACGCATTAGATTAAATTTGAAGTTTCAAGCGCCCAAAAAGCTAAATGGAGAACTGCGGATAGGTATAAATGATAACCAAACATAAAAAAGTAGAATAAATCTTAGAGAAATTTAAGAAACCAAAAGAATACAAACCAAAATCCAACGAAGTCTTACCAATACCATTTGTCTTCTCGTAGACAAAGCATCTGTATCGGTCCTCGTTGCTGGTGGCGTGGTTGTGATGCAGCTTCCCAACCAGGAAGCGCAGGCTACCTTCCTTCCACGTGGCTAGACATTCCAATTCCTCCACTGAAAAAATAAAATCTCTACACTCTCTATACTCTACTCTCTGACACGGCAACTCACGGACAGAACTGTAACCTTACCCTAGTTTTAATTCGATTGATCGTTTATGAATTCGATGACATTAGCGTCAAAGTAAAATAAACCTTTTCATTGATTTAGAACTCAATTTCGGTACATATATACGTTTACGAATACAATACGTTTCCAAATTAAAATCAGTTGTCCTGAATTTGTGACTTTAAATCAATGCTATTAAGGGCTAATTTTTCAATCGTCAGATAAATTTTATCGGAGGAATAAATTTGACGTTTTGGCAGATTTTCAATACAAAACCTGTCAAAACGTCAAATTTATTCCTCCGATAAACTTTATCTGACGATTGAAAAATCAGCCCTAAGGCTAATTATTTTAGTTTCACGCTTAACTCATCGAATGCTTATACGATCAATCGAATTAAAACTTAGGGTAAGGGTACTGGTAGATCTTATTGATCTGTTTTCTGGCTTTAAAAACACTAGGGAAAGGACTGACAAGACTACGTGGAGTCAGGTGGTGCTGATTCGGTTTTGCGACAGGTCTGCATTTTTAAAAATTACTGTCACCCTTTTTGTTCTACCATGCTATACAGCAGACAGCATTCTTGATCATTATCGCTTTTAACCGATACAATTTTTAGAAAATTAATATTAAAAAATATTAATTTTCGCAGTTAAAAGTGGTTTTACCGATTATGAGTTGTGACGCCAGCATATCCACTGAATTATATCAATTAGCAACTAAGAACAGACACAAGTTGTTAGCGAAGACTAATTAGGGTTTCATCACTTCTAGATCTATATGAATAGCCACAATAGATGGAAGCATGACCTAAATAATAATTACAGAAACTTTAGCCGCATCTCCTAATTAGGCGATAGCTGACTCCACGTTTGTTGCCAATCAACAATCTCAAATATTACTCGAAGTCGCCAGTTTGCTAACAAGCCCGAACAAGCCGGATCCACGACTAGCCGTCACTTGAAGTAGCCAAGTTATTTCTATTGTCTTTATAAATACAATCAGATCCTTGCGAGTTGCGACTGTCTCCACGTTATAGAAATCTAAAGAAATAACTACAAGGTGCTTTGGATATTGCATTACAAGTCCCAGTACTAAGAGTTTTTCGTCAATCCCAATATATAAAACACAAAAAATGTTTCTACCTATGTCCGTTAAAGACAGTATATATAGTGTACTCTGTGGTTAAAGACTTTGAAACCAATAATCCAAAGATGGTTTAAAAGACCACTAAAATTATTTTTAAATTTCCTTTTTTTAGCGTAGTAGCACACGCCGGGTATCCGCTAGTCTTCGGATAGAATTCAATTTAAATACGGAAGCGTAAGTTAACGACTGAAGCAAACAAACATCCCGAGTTCCGCGCAAAGTAAAGGAAGAAAGTTTCTTATCGTGGGCGTTATCTAGTGAATAACAAAAAAAAATGTGCCGCGGTTAACAATCGTAGATGACACAGACTAAAATAGCTAAAGTCCCGCGGTGAGCTATTTTGAAGCGGCCATTAAACAATAGTGTAAGATTGCCGCGGCTCAGTTCGCGACCCGCCTGGCATCTCGTAAACGACATTGAGTGCCTGCGAAGCAATCTGCCCGCCTTTATTTCTAGTATTTTGCTATTTTTGCTGGCAGACATTATTTTCATCTGCTGGTTTACTGTCTTATTTAAATATACATCCGAAAAAGTTACGATGATCTGAAAAGAAAGGCACAATTTTACACTATAGACTATATTCCTATGAATTCGCTCCCGCGGTAATTTTCAAAAATCGTTCCTCCGAATATATGTCGTTTATCCGAAAATGGATACGGCTCGGGCGCTTGAGCGGTTATAAACCAATTGGGTATTTGACATTTATTACTATTCAAATTCATTATCTATTTTTTAGTGATTATATTAAATAGAAGATCTCCCAAAAGTCGTATTATCCACGTCCCCCGTTAGTTTTATATTTAAAAAACCATCTTTCTAACCATATTTGAGAACAACGTCACAATTCAGTATTTCATACAAAACCCCATGCTAAGCACGCGTTTTGATGTTTGAAAAAAATTTAGGTACCGGTTTGACTTGTTGTCAAATGCATGACATGACATAATATAATGTACCTGTACTTTCCGATCCGTACACATCTGGGCACGCTTGGTAGTTGAGCAGTAGCCTGGAGTCTTCAGTGCAGCTTTCTATGGATGACGCTGGTATCTTGCAATCGCCGTGCCCCCTGAAATTAGAAAATAAAACAAATTCTTAACATTTCCTGGATTATTTCACAAATAACTTTTGTTGCTCTTGAGGGGGATTTACGTACCTACATCATAGCTATACATCAGATGAAATAATAGTTAGGTAGTTCAAGAGTGAATAGGCATCTTCTAGGCAAGCGCGCTCCACCTTAGGCTGCAAGTCTGATTGCAGCCAAGCGCTAGCCTATACATAAAAAAAAAATTGGATAAATTGGCAGTCATGACTGCCGAGTGCCGATAAAAATGAAGACGAATAAGTATTGATTTTTTTTTTAAATTATTTAAAATATCTGTGACACGCTTTCGCATTTGTAATATTAGTATGGATTTACTATTAGTAATCTATTTATTTAAAAAAAAATTGTAAAAGGACCTCACCTGTTATAAGTAAAAGAGAATGGTCCTTTGAGCGGACAGTCAACGGGCTCGGCGTTTTCCCTGAACATGGAGTACAGCAGCGCGTCTCCGGTGATCATTGAGCAGAGGTGCGGGAGGGCGTCTCGCTGGTGACAGAACGCTGGAAAATAGACAATAGTTTTTAGGTTTAATATATTGATCTAAGCCCGACATCCCGCTGCAAGATTGTTACATGAATCGAGTAGGTACGTGATCAAAAACTAATTGTTATGTATAATTATAAATGGGGGAATATATATTTGCCAGGTTGCCAATCAAAAAGTGGCCGATAGTATTTTTAATTAAAATAATTTAATTAAAGCGGCTACGCGTGAAAATTATGCTATTGCGACGCGTCTTGCGTTCAACTTTAGACGCAGCTGAAGCGGCGACGGCATTGGCGCAAGGTATAATAAATAAATAATTTGTACTTACTCTCTTTGTACTGCAGAACATTAATGTGTTTTTCATGCATCACAACGCAACGGTAACAGCCTTTTCTGTAAAGGAAAATATCCAGGTTAGCAACATTATGTTATGAATATTATTATAGTACCTACTCGTATATCTGCCTGCTGTATTTCATCCTCTCTAAGTTTTTAACAATAAGGTTCTTTGTTATAATAAATATAAAGAAAATGAGATTAGAGTCTGTTGAAGTTGTTTTATTATTGAAACTTTTACAGTTTGCATAATCTTCCATCTTAAAACTGTACTTGCTTGTTGGGAGGCTTCGGCCGTGGCTACTTACTACCCTACTGGCATAGACGTACCGCCTTCTTCTTTTCCTTTACATACCGTTATTTAGCAAGTTTTATTCTTAAAACTCCAAAAAATTTGAGCATTGTGATTCTCTGAATCCCCAAATAAGAGTCCTTCAAAGTCAAAACTATATAAGCTATCCCTGCATATAACAATACCATCTCGAAATTCTTTGTCAAATATCTGGTTCCACGTGACCTAACTATTATATAGCCTAATATGAAATGCCAAAAGTGATAAATGCGCATCGTTCCAGATGCTATCGGAAGACACTCCGAGGAGTATTCAACAGTCGACAGTGGCAATCTCGGCTAGCATAATTCCGAGATTAAAATTATAGCCCTATTCCCCCTTCCCCTCGAATGTCAGGGAATATCTTGAATCACCACTGAAATGAGGTGAGCGAATGAGAACACTTTTGTTATAATAGGTGTCATATTTCTTTTAGTGGTTTTCTTATTAGGCTCTAGAATAGATGCTGAAACTCGTATCTAGTACCTACCTACTCATAAAAGGGCTATGAAAAATTAGAAATATTTTTTTTGCAAGGTATAGCCAGCTATGCCTCTGCTAAAGACCATACTGACTCATTTAATGATGATAACGCCTACATTGGAGAGCGATTGCCTAGAAGATTTCAATTTTTTTTCAGATAGTAAATTGGAAGAAGAACTAAACTGAGAACATGCTACGGAGACTCGCGATTTTGATTGCGATCCTCATTCCGAGGGACAGACAAAAGAGACACAGACAGAACAAGCAGACAGGCTGACAGAAGACAGGATAAAGAATATCACGTGTTTGCAGCTATAAGTGGCCCTAAACTTGAAAATATCAACAAATGCGTATATTTTAACCCCCAACGCAACTAAGATACCAATTAAAAATGCGGTCTTTTCAACTGTTAATTTAGTGGCGCAGTAAGTATAGACGTACAGTGCCACCAATTTATCTGGCCCGGTCGCCAAAATTGGAATAAATTATTATGACTGTTTAGTTTTTGTTTTTATTTTATTTTTAATATTTATTAGCAACACTTTTAATGTGATAGCAGCGACGCTGACACCAGGCCAGATAGGAAAGTGTGTGGAACTATAAGTACAGTAGTATTTCAATAATAAAAAAAAAATTACTCGTCAACGATAAGAAACTTGTCGCCCTCGGAGGAGAGGCAACGGCCCTTGTTGGAGAGGATGGCGCCGTCGATCATGATGGGCTGGATCACCCCGGACTGGAACCAGCGGCCTTGCCATCGCGTGGGGAATGCGCAACCTGGGGACAAAGAGATATTTTGAGCATTTTATTGGCTGTTGACTATATATTTCACACGGTGCAGTGTAGAAACAAGAGTATAAGAGAGTTATCACTTTTAATACTTGATCACAGAATACTAATATTGATGATGTCCTCCCGGCCGAATTTCGACCACGGCGGGAGATATTATAGTGCACAAGAGATGCGCATACACATGTGCACTCTTTGTTCTTTTACTCCTCTCATAGCCCGATGGGACGGAACATCCGACACGACCGGAAAGAGATCAGGCGCAGGACTTTAAGTGCTCGCCGAGGCTACAACCGGTACTTCAGTACTAGCCCGGAGTTAGGAAGTTGGCGGTGGTTCACTAATATCACTACGTACTTGACTATGGCTACTGTTGTTAACAGGTAAGAAAATTAACATGATTATAACATAGATAGGATTATAACGTCTTAGGATAGATAGGATTATCCTTCCTTTTTAGGGTTCCGTACCAAAATGGTAAAAATGGAACCCTTATGGTGCGACTTTCTCCGTCTGTCTGTCTGTCCGTCCGTCACACTCGATTATTTCAGTAACTACCGAAGCTATCGGCATGAAATTTGGAATAGTTGTGTATATTAGTGGCCCAAAGACACTGGAATTAAAAAAAATTGGAAATTATTTTTGTTCTTATTTAAAAAGGGGGGAAAATCGGAGGGTTGAAATTTAAAAGTGAGATAACTGTACTGTGTGGGGTATCATATGAAAGGGTTTACTTTGTACATTCTAAAACAGATTTTTTTATTATTTTTAGTCATGATAGTTTTTGATTTATCGGACAAAATGTCGAAAAAAATACCGTTCCCCCCCCCCCCTTATCTCCGGAGTTTACCAATCGAAAAATCTGAAATAATTATGGTCAATAGGAATTTATGTATATTTTACAGGAAAACTATAGCCAATGCTCTAACTAGCATAGTTTTTTTGATATTAACAGTAAACCTCTACAAACAAAGTTAGTTTTGCGGTTCATTTCGTCTTGTTTTTAATACGTCATAAATCGTAAAACTTACTACAGGTTTGCACGGAACCCTCGGTGCGCGAGTCCGACTCGCTCTTGGCCGGTTTTTTTTTTTGGGTGTAACTTTTTACTCTATTTAGTAAGCAGCTGTTTTATTGTAAATGCTATGGATTAAAATATTTTGTTTAAAAATTAAAAGTAAGAGCAATCCTCCATTACCGTTATTAGGTCTAGGCAATCCAGCAAGCAGCAATAAACGCTCTCTAACATATTATTACTGCCCCCGTGTAGAGTCATGTAGGCTTTCAAAGCGTTTTTAATGTAATGAAAGCATAAAATATTCATAGCTCTAGGTTTCTAAGTATTGATTGTTGAGTGCTTCTTCTATTTAGCACGGTTTATTTTCTGCTTTTATTTTTTACTCGTAAATAACTGCTTCAGTTCATCGCGGTTATTTACGAGTAATACTAGCTGATACTACGAGGGGAGCTGATAGCCCGCTACTTCGTCTGCGTTATAGTTTTTTTTCCCGCAGGAACTCCTTCATTTTCCGGGCAAAAAAGTAGCCTATGGTCTTCGTGAGGTGGATGAACCTATCAGACAAAATTTCATCAAGTTCGGCTGAAAAGATGGGCTTATAAAGCACTAGCATATATTCTTAATTAGGTTTATTGTATAGGTATTACATCTATACAATAAACCTAATTAAATTAATGATAATAATTAGATATAACTAACTAATAATAATGTTGACATTTAGCAACGCCCTGGGCCTCATGTCCATGCATGCTAACTGCTAATTATATTAAGAATATTGTATTAGCTGAAGCCCGCGACTTCATCCGCGTGGTTTAAGTTTTTTTGATTCCCGCGGGAACTCCTTAATTTTCCGGGATAAAAAGTAGCTTATGTTACTTTCCAGGTCCTCAACTATACCCATGCCAAAAATCACATCGATCCGTCGCTCCGTTACGGCATGATTGTAGGACAAACCAACAAACCAAAAAACGAACACACTTTCGCATTTATAATATTAGTATGCAGGTTGGATCGTCGACATACACGTTTAAGGATTATTTAAAAGAATTTATTGAATAACTTAATTAATTTCATTATTTTATTTATTTTTTGCTAGGATATTATAGTGTAAGGATAGATTTGTAATCTGTTTGGTAAAAAGGTAAATATAAGTTTGTTGGATCCACGAGAAGGTATAAAAACAGTGAAATATTTACAGGTAAAACAGTAACTTCTTAGAGAAACAATAAGAACTACATAATATTTCGGTTTTTCTAGGTTTGTCATTTATTGATTGAGTTGGAATCCGCGTAGTAAACCTAGCTTTCGTTTTGAAATTGAGTTTTACTTACGTGTTTTTGCAAGAAGAATTTCCGAATTCTTATTTCTTTCTAAATTTCAGTGCAAAAATAGAGTTGATAGTATGGATTTGAAGCATCTGCGAACCCAGTTCAACAATGCGCCAGGGAGATCGTCAAAATCCAAATCCAGGTTCAAAAGTAGTAATTCAATTTCCTGCCATTTTGTACTCTCAGCTTTCATTGTCGACTCTATACAGTAGTATGCTGTTGGAAAGTTTATTAAGCCTGTCAAACCGGAACAAACAATAAACAAGTAATTGCACCACTGTCACCGTCAATGGCGATCATTTTTATTCATTCATCGGTGAGAGGCAATTGAATGCATTGTGCTGTAATAGCTTGAATCAGTCGCCAGTGTGTGATCGCTTTACAATGCCTAACTAGCCAATAGAATAGACACGTACGGGTATTATAAATGGGAATATGACAGTCTATTTATGTCCGATTAGGGATTTACAAAAGGCGAAGGGATTTAAGCCTAGTGGTTAACTTTTCGGAATTATGGCAATAATTTGCTCTAATGGCTCTGATAGTTCCTTAATTAAGATGATTAATTGTGAGATGGTGATAATAAAAAAAAAACCCCGGCTGAGTTTGTTGTGGGCTCTTCTCAGACCAGGGCGCGTTTGGAACCCTCGTAGCTTTAGTTTTAAGATACCGTAACTTTTAAGTAAGTAATTTTTAACGTCAATAAGTGTGCCTACAGTGTACCTATATTGAATAAATGATTTGATTGATTGATTGATTGAAATGTCTATTATGAATAATTGCTTTACCGTTAAAACAATTATTCATAATAGACATATCAATCAATGAAATCAATACAAATCAAATGAAGGAAAATATCGTGAGGAAACCTGCTTGCCTGAGAATTCTTCGTTATGTTCTCAAAGGTTCGTAACGCAAGGCATCGTCAGTACGGATTTGCTTCCTCGTTTCTAATTCGAACCGCTAGGATATGGAAAGCCCTTTCAGCTTCCGTTTTTCCATCCGCTTATAATATTGGTCCGCTTCTAGGCAAGCGCGGTCTACCTTAGGCGGCTGCATCACAACTTCCAGCAAGCCTGGTTGCAGACTTGCAGCCCAAGCAAGTGTCTATATTCTGTCAATCCGCACGTGACCAGAGTGATGGGCTAACCTGTTAGGGGTATGGCAGTTATATTAAACCCATATCCCTTTAAGTTGGTTTCTACACGGCATCGTACCGGAACGTTAAATCGCTTGGCCGTCGTTTAATCGTTAAGTCTTTGCCGGTAGGGTGGTAACTAGCCACGGCCGAAGCCTCCCACCAGGCCAGACCAGAGAAAATTCAGAAATTATAAATTCCCAAATTGACCCTGCCGGGAATCGAACCCGGGGCCTCCCACGTTAAGACAACAGCGCTCAACACTGCGCCAGGGAGGTCGTCAAAATGAAGATGATAGTCAAATCTACTTAGAAAATCCTTACTTATTGAACACAATGTTGCTTGCTTCAAATTTAATAAAGCGCATACATCGATGTTAAAAAGCACAAGCCCAAAGTTACAGATTGTTGATAACGTTATAACTTTTAATGGTCTACACTCTACACGAACGCAACCGGGGTAACCCAGTCAAGTACAAATCCAACATAATGTTCAGAAACACATAGTGTGAAGGCGTATTTAATTTGGTAGCATAAAGAAAATTAAATTTCGGTTAAGCCGTAAGAATATACAAACGTGAATTTATTATTATGATACTTTGGTTGTGTGGTGACTGTCGTGGTGTCCTCATGGAGGGGAGTTTTAATAATAATAACTTTTGGTCATATATGTATTTATTTTGTATGCGGACGTGAGAGTAAGATATATATCGATAATAATAATAATAATAAGGTATTTATTAAAGGCTAAGTTGCCCAGTACCTATACATAGTTTGACACAAAAAATTAAAAATATAAAAATTAAATAAAAATTACCTACCTAAATACCTAATACTTACCTATTTAAGTAAATGATTAATTACCTAATACCTATTTAAGTAAATAACTTTACCACAGATTCTACTTCCAAAGTGTGCCTGTTTGTTTATTTGTTTTTTAATAGCGCTGCAATGGAGCAACGAACCGTGGTTTTTTTTGCATGGATATACAAGTAGACCTAGAGAGTGACAAGAACTTACCTATTTTTATCGAGTCCCACATGCCCTTATTCAAAGTTTTAATTCGATTGATCGATAAGCATAAGTGTATGCATTCATATTCGTATAAGTATACGATACGTTTCCACGAATTTGTGCCTTTAAATCGATGCTGGTTCATTTAATTAGACGCTAATGTCATCGAATGCTTTAAATACGATCAATCGAATTAAAACTTTGAATAAGCGTCAGGTTCTTTTCGATTGTTGGTAGATCTCTCTCTGTGTCGTATTCCTCATTACTGAGGGTCGTGACCCCTTTCCATTATCCAAATATTGGTAGAAGTTTTCTTAGTAGATAGGGTAATCTAAACCACTGGTAGATTTACACGAGACGTACAAAAGCACTTTATGAAAGTTTATTTGAATTTTGAATGAAAAGCTTTTACTTATGTATACTTTATTCTATTGTATTTTATTGTGCTACCTACTCCAGAAAATGGTGAGCAAATTAATTTGAAATTTCGCACCACTTAAGTAGAATCAACATAACAAAACAAAATCCCGAAATTAAATCCTCAAAGCAAATATTTGGAGCACACAACAAAACACACTCTTTGCTGGACCGTCTAATTCATTTCTAGTTAGGAAAATTAAACTTTCTTGGCTATATTCCAGCTTAACTAGATATAAAATGTATTGCAATTAGTATGACTATTTGTTAAACTAGAAAAATGGGATAAATTAATTAATGACGCATATCCGGTTGCAGAGAATTTTTCATTACAGTCGTTGTAAAAGTGGGATCTTTCGAGAGGTAAAATAAATAAACGTTGTAGTTTTTTGTATTTGACAATAAACTATTAAAGTTACTATTATGTATTACAAGGTATGTTACATACACATACAATATACAATGTACATAGAATATTTACTCATTGTATGGCATATGATAGTAATAAGTACCTAGATAATATTATTGAATAAATAATTGTCATGAAATGAAAATATGTCTTTACAGGACTCTCGTAGCATTGGATTCGGAAAGCAGATTATTCTGAGAATTAAATATTGTAACTTTTTCTAAGTAAACCCGCAAAGATACGAGTATTTGAGTTTAAAGAAACCGTCTTTATAAGCCAAATAATTAAAAGATTTTTGTACAATGTTCCTGTACTTTTTTTAGTTGAGAGGGCATTTTTACAGGAAAAGTATTTTTGCTATAAAACACTTACGTTGTTTGTGTTTACGAACCTTGTTCGATAATGATTATCGATTTAATTTATTGTAATAACACAGAACAAAATAAAATACTTATTTTAATCTAAAATTAAACCTTACAATTGCAGTAAAAATCCTAAAAAACACGCAAAAGAATTTTATTATTGAACTTTAAAACGACACTTGCGAACAATCGCGATTATCCAATAACAATTGCATTCCGGATGGCCTTAAAAAATAATGTCCCAAAAGTAGGACGGGTCCGGGCTCGGTGGACTCGTGGCGACCCTAATTGCAAGCAAGCTTCCGAAGGAATATGGACGCAAACAATAAACTCGGATTATATTAAGTATACAAAATGAAAAGTTTTTTATGAGAATAAGTAGGTAGGTACTTAATACACGTTGGTTGAGTAATAACGGTAGGTGGGTATCGACTTAATTAAACGCCTAGTTCAAATTAAGGAGTATGCCTGCTTAGAGTTGTAAATCAAAATAGAAAATAAAATATGTTTTTCATCCCACCATCTCGGAAAGAGTATTTTTACTCTTCGATATCTGAAGGTAAAAGCCGTTATTGGGCACTTCTTCGATTTCATGTCATTATCGACCGGTGTAAAAATTTTTTTTTTTTTGAGTTATTGTTTTTTTAAGTTGACCTTGACAAAGGGGTACCTTCATTTATCACAGTGATGAGGAAGGCCTCTCACCAGGATCTGATTCTCTTGGAGATATAAGGTGTTTGGTAATTATTGTGGTCATGGTAATGAAAAATTGTGACATGGTAATGAGGTCCGGGGATATGGTGATTAGAATATGCATATGGTAATTTGGTAATGATAATGGTGATGAGTAATATGAATAAAACATAAGTGTTTGTGTTATAAAAATCTATAAGAAAATGTGGAAAAATACAGAAATAAAACCGAAAGAATAATATATTATCTTAATATCTAAAAAAAAGTATAAACGAGTCAATCGCCATTCGCAAAATTCAAAAGTCAGTCACGAGGACAACATAAATAGATTCAGTAATCTTCTTATCAAATATATGGTTAGCTAGAGTATTACGTCTAAGTATATTATGAATATTATCAAAATAACTCTATATTCACAAAATCTTTTTAAAATTGTGAAAGAAATTTAATAAGCAAAAGTCAGTCTTGTCCACGAGATCAATAAATTCAGTAGACTTCTTATCAAATAGATAGTAAGCGTAAAGTAAGCGTCTATTAGAATATTATCAAAATAAGTCTTTGTACACAAAATCTTTTTAAAACGGCATGTCAAACATACTCATACAAAATTTGACAAAAAAAAATCAGTCTCGTTAACGTGATATTAAGTAATCATCTTAACAAACCTACTTAGATTTACCGCGTAATCATCGTCGTAAGCGCCTAAGTATACTATAAATACATAGTATCAAAAGAAGCTCACTGCGCTCAAAGTTATTTAAAAAAACATGCTTTAGTTACCAACATAATGTTAAAAAAATTATAAGCAAAAGTCAGTCTCATTGAAAAATCATTTTAACATAGATCGCTTCAGCAATAAAAATAAGACTAAAAATAGCCTAAGCCTCCCACCTCCTGGTGGGAGGCTTCGGCCGTGGCTAGTTACCACCCTACTGACAAAGACGTGCCGCCAAGCGATTTAGCGTTCCGGCACGATGCCGTGTAGAAACCGAATAGGGGTATGGGTTTAATATAACTGCCATGCCCCTAACAGGTTACCCCGTTACCATCTTAGACTGCATCATCACTTACCATCAGGTGAGATCGCAGTCAAGGGCTAACTTGTAGTGGTAAAAAAAAAGTCGATCTCGTTGACGAAATCAACCGATTCAGCAAAGTTCTCATAAAATTAATAGTTGTTTATAGTAGGTATAAGTATATAATAAATAGTATTAAAATAATACTCTGAACTGAAACTCTCTTACACACACAACTTAAAATAACATGCTTCAGTGACATGATCATATAAAAATTTAAAAACAAACGCCAGTCTTCTTGACCACTTAAAAGATAGAACAACAAAGTTTTTGAAAAATTAAGTAAACTAGTATCTCAGTGTTGTTGCACCAAAATGACCAAAATGACTCTGAACTCATTTAAAAAAATAACAGATTTCAGTGAAGGAATAAAGACACAAAGCGCTTCGGACGTGTGGATGGAACGTCTACGACATGCGAGTGCATGGCGCCTTGCGGCACGGTGGTAGAAAGGTGAAGTGAGCACACTCTCCGAAATATATCCCATAAAATACCGGTACGCCGGCTACATTACGGCGGTGATCCAGAGTTTGAAGTTTCGCCAGAAGAGGTGAATCTTCGCCAATCAACCTCCTAGCTCGGCGATCTATGGCATCAAGAGCCGCCAGCTGATACTTAGCAGAGCCATCATAAAGGTGACTGCAGTACTCCATGCACGACCGAACTTGGGCTTGATATAGGGTAACCAGTTGGCGGGGCGTGAAATACTGCTTGACCTTGTCAAAGTTAGTTGCTTAAGTTTTTTGGTGGCTGTCTTGGCTTTCGCTCCCGAAGTTGATCTTAGCCATGATGTGGAGGCCTAGGATATTGGCAATCGGCAGACGGCAAGGGTATATCTTGAAAAGTGGGAGTCAAGATGAAAGGACTCCGTTTTGCTGTGAGCAAACATGCCTGCGTTTTGGTTGCGTTAAACTCCACCAAATTGGCAACAGCCCAATTTGAAACGAATTTCAGGGTAGAGTTCAACCGCTGAACCATCGCCTGTCTGAGTTCATTGGTACCTGAACTACTTGCGCCTGAACTGGATATGTATCTCTCCATTATAGTGATGTCGTCTATGTACCAAAGGATACCGGGTTGCAACAGATCATTGATTTGCAACAGAAATAGTGTAGCGGAGAGAACAGACCCTTGAGGAACACCGGCAATAATAGCCATAAGATCTGACACGCAGCCATCAATGACTACTCTGAAGGATATTTCACTCAAGAAATCAGATATCCAGTCACACAAGCTCGGCGGGAGACCGAATGCTGGAAGCTTGCAAAGAAGGGTGAACCCGGTCGAAAGCCTTAGAGATATCGAGAGATATAGCAAGCGCCTCTCCATGTTTCTCTATGGCTTCACCCCAAATATGGGTGGCGTACACGAGTAGATCACCGGCAGACCGTTTTTTACGAAACCCGTATTGGCGGTCTGAAAGTAGATCATTAGACTCTAGGTACGCCAAGAGCTTCGTATTTAAGATACGCCCCATACTCTTACAGAGTAGTAAGGTAGTATTAAACTTAAATCTGTCATCAGTTTCTACGCTACATCGTACCGGAACGCTAAATCACATGGCACGGTACGTCTTCGCCGGTACAGTGGTGGGTGGTAACCAGCCTCGGCCAATGCTTACCGCCAGATCAGACCGGAGACCATTTTAAAGATTATAAAATGCCAAAATTGCCCTTGTCGGGAATCGAACCCAGGAACTCCTGTTTTTGAGACCGAAGCAATCACCACAGGAGCGCCAGGGAGGTCGTCAAAACCTAGAAGTTCCCATACATTCAAGCACTAATCTAATTACCTAGCCAATGCCTAATTACCATGTACGTAAAATGGTCATGGTAATAATGGTAATTAGAATCATGGTAATTAGGATTGGTTAGTATTTAAATTTTTACTTGATAAGTAAGCATAGTATTTTTTTAAAATGTGCTTTGTTAGAAAGTAAAACATACTTAAAATATAAAAAAAATACAAATATGTAAAGATGATAACTACTTACGGTATAGTGAGAGTTCTATGAATGAGGGTTTAAAGTTGACAAAATGAAATTTCCGTTGGAGAATGCGAAATATTTTCGTAACCCAACGACGAACACGACACTCACTAACTCGCTCCGCTCGTGTTTCAATTTTAGAATCCTTCGCTTGCTCGGTCATCAAAATTGAGCACGCGGTTAAAAAACAACTTTTCACTCTTGTATAACAAATAACTATTATGGGAGTAAGCTTTTGTAGGTAAAACGGGTAGGTATTTTAACTTAAATCTAAAAACTAGCATTAGGTAACTTATATTTTAGGGAAGGTTATTTTTTACCGTATTTTGATTTGACATATCCGCCATATTGGATTTATCATGACGTTGTTTCGTCATTGTTCCTAGTGACGTCACTAAAGGCCTTACACATACAACATTAAAAAAAAAAAAAAAAACATACACGAAAACACACACAATTGTCAAATAATATACTCTGCCGTCTATGGGAAAAAAATACAGCGAATGTCCCAATAAAATGAGTCATAAGATACAAATTAGTATGAATCACACCAATTCACATACATTTCCATGCAAATTGCGTATCATTTATTGAAGGGCCAGAGACAATGTAGAGGCGAAGTCAAACAAAAGTCAACGGAAACCGGAAGCGGTGCCCTTGGTGAATATAGAATGGACATTAAATGCTGAGTAGCGATAGCAAATATCATTAAATTGATTTATGATCATAGACGAGCTTTGTATTCACAAGCTTTCTTTGCTATGTAATCTTTGATCATTAATGCACACTTATTGAAGTGAAAACTTCTTTAGCCGCGTTGAGCACTTTTTGGTAGGGGTAAACTTGTGGATTCGCGTCACCGACACCTCGCTCCGACATGCTCGTGAACACCGACATGCTCGCGTTGTATGCGAAGACAAAAATGAAACTTTAATGTCTTAGTTTCAAGGTTTATATTTTAATTATTTAAAATATTCATCATCACTTCTATCGGCAGTCCCTATGATTGCCAATTTTTTTTAAATTGCTAAGTAACATTTTGTTTGCGCGAACCAATAAAGTGGCTCGCGGTTATGTAAAGTTGTTTTTCGAGAATGCAATCATTGCTCTAAGTCTAATGTCTAAACCAAACTAAAATGACAGGCTTAAATCTAATCCTCTGTAATCCTCAAATCCTTTCCGCTGGAAGTATTCTGAAAGGCGAAACAATAAAAAAAGAGTTATCATTTTAGTTTAGTTTAGAGATGGTACAAACAGAATTTTGTCTTTTTAGACCTTCCTTATAGTGTAGGATATAAAAAAGCGTTCTTCCGTATTCTTTTTAAATTTCAAAATAGGTTATCCATCGCCATTCAGCGAGGCAATGCTGCAAGCTTGATGGGTACCTTTGGCGCAGGGGCAACCAGGGGGGGTCTTTTTGATTAGGGTTTTATTTTTATTTTTTGTTAGTAGGTATTATAACGATTTGTATTAAATTTATTCTATAGTTAGTTTAATATTTAGATTTTAGCATATTAAAATATACTTAATTTAAAATTCTGTAGATAATTGAAATATTAAAAAATAAACTTATTTAGTAGGTATGTGAAAGTTGTTTTTTTAGTAATATTTTTAAAACGCTAAACTTTAAATTTTTCCTCCCGCTGCGGCCAACATTGCTTTATTGACACCTCTTTTCCGGAACGTAACAGTGAATAAATCTATATCCTGTAAATTTCAGCTTTCTAGCTTCATCTGGACCTAAGCTATGACGGTACGAAATTTCGACGAAACGCTTCCAGAAAAGGTAGGTAGGTACTAGGTAGTGCCCCGTTTCGTTTGGCTCGTCTTGGCAGATCTTCACACTCTTCGTATCGTTTTGGGCCTTTAAAGTAGGTAGGTACATGAATGAGGGTGTAATTAACAATACAGCTGATACAAGTACGATACAGAACGAGCCACGAGGCGGAGAAATAAAATTAATATACTCGTGAACTTAGCTAATTACTCATCATTTTGTACATAACAACTCACTTTTATAATGTACGACATTTTCTTTATTGTAAAAAAAATGGCCGACACATGCCGCGCCTAGTTTGGTTTTATAATTCTATGGTAGGTACATTCAGCGACATTACATCTTTTTTTATTTTCGCTCATGAATTATTGTATTTTGCCATAATGTCTGTTTGATCTTTAAAATGCAGAGGTACCTATATGTAATAAAAACATATTTTGACCAATATAGGATGTGTCGAGTTCTTGTAGTATCTTTTATTTCCGTAGGTATCCTAACGAGGATCAATGTCAATCACATTTAAAAGTAATGATAATTATCCATGTCATTGGTGCTATTTATCTTTGTAATATGTTTTATCTGTGTGAAGCCATCCCTATGTGTTAAATACGCACACACACCACACAAAGTTATACTCAAAATATTGTGTACTAGGTATTATGCAAGTGTAATAGTCGCATCTACATGTAGGACATGGTCGTATCGGAATTGTGTCGTGACATTTAAGTCTGCTTAAATTGGTGGGAGGGTTCATTTGTATAAAATATGAATATTTACAAGAGGACGATGAATTATTTTGTTTGGAACTTGACACGTTGTACATACATAAAGATTCATGTTATTATTTTGTAAGTAACCGTCTATTGCTGTTTAGAAATTTACTCACAATTTACCTACTACTTACTACTTTGTCACTTGAGTCTATTTCTGTGATCTTAAATTTAATTAATTGAACCAACCGAGCCAGTTTCATTTCAGTTCTTATAGTTTTGGTTAAGATGTAATCTCAAGAGATCTCAAGATAATCGTAATTGATTAATATGTAATTTATACGCAACTATTCCATTAATAAAGCGATATCCAATGGATATTATCCATACTAATATTATAAATGCAAAAGAGTGTCTGTCTATCTGTCTGCTACGCTTTCACGGCCCATCTGTTCGACCGATTATGATGTTATTTTGTATAGAGGTAGGTTACATCCCTGGGAAGGACATAGGCATTTTTATCCCGGAAAACTAAAGAGTTCCCGCGGGAATAAAAAACACGCCTTAATCCACGCGGACGAAGTCGCGGGCATCATCTAGTAATTCAATAAATAGATAGTAGTAAGTATAATAAATGCCAATTTAGTTTCTTTCCAGAATTCTGTCTAATACAAATTAATACTACTATAATTATTGATGATTAAACGAACTTACTTGTAAGTGAAGTTCTATCCAATTATATGAGTACCTACGTTTCATTCGAATTAGCGGCGGCTATTATTAGTTTCCATTCAGCGATGGCGATGGCGTATAGAAAAATAAACGCTAAAGCCAAATTAGCGAGCTTTAACGACTATTATAATGCTATATAGTGATAGTAACCGGGACGTGCTCTCCGAGGCACGGGGGTGAAACACCACCAACTTCCTAACTTCGGGCTAGTACCTACTGAAAATTTCTAGTCAGAAAAATCCAATACCCGGGACCTCGTCGGCCGCAGTCGAACATGCCAACCACTAGACCAACGAGGCCATAGACTCACGCGTATTTCGAGAAAAATAGGTAGGTGCCAATAGCCTCCTAAATGAGCGCTATAAAAAGGCTCTTTCGCTGAGTCAGGTGCTTGCCAGTGGCGTCTGTCATTAATTTCCATTCATCTATGGACCACGAAATTTTAATTTAGATTTAATTTAGTTTTTAATAGTATTATGTAGTAGTTAAACTGAACTGGACGAAATACACAAAATATTATTTCATCTCAAAAAATAGGTAGGTAAATACTTGAAATACTAACGCGTATTTCGAGAAAAATAGGTGCTATAGCCTCCCAAATGAGCGCTATAAAAAGGCTCTTTCGCTGAGTCAGGTGCTTGCCAGTGGCGTCTGTCATTAATTTCCATTCAGCGATGGACCTCGGAATACATCGTATCGATTTGCGATGGATACATTGAAACTAAGCTCCGGTCTTTAGGTTGCTAGATTCCTACTTTGCGAGTCAGTACTTCAGTCTATTATATATTTACAAGATTTTTGAAATAATATTCAAAATTCAATATTTTTGGAAATTTTCGTAAACAAGTTTTCTTTATTAAGGTTGAGCCCCACTAAGAGGAAAAAAGGTAATAATTTATTAAGCAGATTGATATTAATCAGACAGTTGATCCTTTTAAATAAATGTATTAAGTACATAATATAAAAATTTTCCTTTTATTATGAATACGTTACTTACAAATTACAATATAAACTGTAAATACTTAATGAGGAGTGCCAATAATAGTAGATACAATGGTTCTTATAATTTTGGTATATACTAAGAGCATAGGTATATGATAAGTGCTTTAGGCACTTTGTCGAGGAACCAGAAAACCTGTGTTCTAAATTTCAAACGTACTGCACTCATTTTCCAACACAAAAACCTATTTACTTTGTTTTTTATACAAAGCTGGTACATGCAAGCAATTTCATGATGAATGAAATACTGACTGTAGCACAAATCTCGAACGCATGTTGAAATTTTAATCACATGTACCTATGCAGTTAAAATGCGTAAACCCACGCTATATACATTTATATCCATACCTACTAATATTATAAATGCGAAAGTGTGTCTGTCTTTCTGTCTGCTACGCTTTAACAGGAGTTAAGTTGCATCACAGGAAAGAAATATTTATTCCGGAACTTCTCATCATTTTTAATCACTTTTTAAACACTTTTTTACAGTTTTAAAATGCGTAATCCCTCATAATATATAAATTATAATGTGAATGGTGCTGATTCTTTGTACCTGTACTAAATTGACAGATAGTAAAATATTGCTATCCATTTCACATGGGTTACTTCTGAAATGGATACCATTATTTTTGCATAATATTATGTATTTTATTAGGGATTGTATAACTCTAAGCTAAGTATTCCCTCCAATATAAAAAAATGGCAACTTTTTATTTAGTAAATGATACCTTTTTTTATTCAACAATAATTCGAAGCTTTAATAGGATGCGGCACTTTAGACCGCCTCTGTTCCCCCCGCGTGATATATTCACATACTTCGCATAAAAAATCGTATGCGTTAACTGTAAGTGCGCTCCAGTATTCAGCGTTCACTGAGAACGTTAGATGTTTGTATGTTAATTCATCGAGAGAATTGTGAACATGTGAATGTGTTAAACTACTGAAATAGCTAAAAGTATGGGTGTTTCAGCGGTGATAGCCTAGTCACTAGTTGACTAGTGGTAAGACACCCGACCTCCTATACGTGGCCGCGGGTTCGATCCCCGAGCACGCACCTCCAACTTTTCAAGGGACGACGTGGGTTGTGGGGTGTTAGTTGGTCTTCCCCCTTGCAATTTTTTTTTTGATAGTCAACTCGATCGGCAGTAAAATACTGAGGGGTTTATAACTACAATACAAAATACAAAAGTGTTTCGCGAATCAAATATTTTGTTTAGGGAAGTCTGCAGTTCGATTCCCGGCAGGGAATTTATAATTTCTGAATAGTTCCTGTACAATGCAGTGTAGATAGTGATTAGGGGTATGAGTTTAACATTAACCCCTAACAAATTAGCCCGTTACCATCTTAGACTAACCACCAGCAGGGCTAGCATGGTCCGGAGATAAAAAAATTATCCCCGATTTTATCCACTGACAAGAGATAAAATTAACTTATCCACTTCTCAGAGCACGGCAACAGGGGAGAGGAGTTTATCCCCGTTTGACATTTCACGGGGACTCGGGGGACTATTTATCCACCGTTATTTAGCGTTTTTATTTATTTATTTAGGAATAAAATTTTTATCCTTTCCTCGGGGAGAAAATTGTCTCGGCCCATGCTAGGAGGGCTGGTGAGATCGCAGTCAAGGGCTAACTTTGTAGTGGAATAAAAAAATAAACGCCACCAGTGAGTCCCATAATTACACATTAATATACAATTTACCATAAGGTAACAGAATACTGCCATAATTAGATGAATCATGCATCAACCATTCAATTTAAATGTCCCATGTAAAGTATCCGACGAATAACTCAAACGACCTGGCTGTTATATTATACTTTACGAAGACTAAAAGATAGAGTTAGATGCTATAATTAAACTACATGATGCCCGCGACTTCGTTTACGTGGATTAAGGTTTTTTGAATCCCGCGGAAACTCTATAATTTTCCGCAATAAAAACTAGCCTACGTCCTTCCTCGGGATATATCCTACCTCTATACCAAAATCGGTTGCACCGATGAAAGCGTAGCAGACAGTGTTCTCGTCTATCTTGAATCCTGATGACCAAGAAATCTGGTGTCAGTCTGGTCAGTTTGGTTTACTTTAAATATTGTGTTAAACAGAACTGGCCACAGTGACTCTGTCAATCAAAGGTGATCGCAATCGTCAGTCATCACATTGTAAGCTGGCAAATAACGGTGCCAGGCGCCAGCTCTATCGATTGCCAGGTTATGTAATAGAGAATGTGAAGTAGGAAGTACAGGACAATTTTAAAGAAAAGTACCCATGTTTACAATTTTAATTTCATTAATAAGAATTGTATTAAAGTAACGGATTAATAGTGACGAGTGACGACTAACTTGTAGCTCTATAACTGTAAGAGAAGATTATTTTACACTCGAGAACTCCATCTATTTTTTCCAGTGGTCTGTTAGTCTTAAAGTAGTGTATAATGTATAATAAATTGTATACCACCTACGCGACGGAAAGGTATAAATTTCAAGCAACCTATACTTAACCCTGTAATGGCCACGTAAATAAATAGCACCGAGAGTATTGGATAGTTTAGGGTTGTCGATCGAGAGTTAATTGATTCTATTTTGATTTATAGATTTAATATCTCAATAGATGACCGTAGAATCGAGGAAGGAAGGAGGGATTGAGAGGTAGATTTTGAGGCGTGAGACTACAGGTTCGATTCACATTTAAGGAAAAACACTTTGATGTTAAAATTAAGTCTTGTCTTGGAAAAACAATTTTCCATGGAATAAAATAAAAATCGACTTAGAAGAAGGCGTAGGCGTCACCTCGCATAGAATAAGAATCTACTGGCTACTTAACTATTACGAGTACGTACAATGTAAACAAAGGTCCGAAGCATTTGCTAAGTTTCCAAACAATATGTTCGATCAAGTACAAAACCCTAAACTAACAGTACTATATTATTCGACCTATTATAAATCTGCAGGCAACCCTATAGGTCATAGATTATTAATATTTTCGGTTGGATAGCGATACGTGATGTTCAAGACACGTACACCAAGAGCTACTGACCGTTTATATTAAGCAGTAAACTAAGGCAAAATGCGTTTAATTTACTAGATTGATCTGTATCATCTACTAACACCATCACCTATATTTTATTGACGTTCAGAAAGTGTACAGTGTACAAAATTTGACTTAAAATGGACTTACGAGTACGTAGGTTAGGTACGTAGCTTACAATATGTTTTCCAATGAAATCATAAAATCCATGCTATTTCAGAACAAAAGAAAAAATTAAAAATATTCCAATATTAACCAATTATGGTTAAATTTAGCAATCAAGAAAATATTATTATAAACCCCCAAAAGACATTGATGAGGTTAAAGGTCGAACCGCAAGGCATTGACAAGGTCTGCACCCTTACGCAGTCGAAATTCCGTGGGCTCGTACGAAGCGATTTGCTTCCTCGTTTCTAATTCGAACCGCTAGGATATGGAATGCCCTTCCGGCTTCCGTTTTCTCCTCCTCTTTTAATATAGGTACCTTCAAATCAAGAGTGAATAGGCATCTTCTAGGCAAGCGCGCTCCACCTTAGGCTGCATCACCACTTGCAAGCAAGTCTGATTGCAGCCAAGCGCTGGCCTATACATTTAAAAAAAAAAAAAGGAAAATATGCATTTTAAAAAGTTTGTATAGGTCAGGCCTTAGCAGTTTTAGTTTTGAGTCATCAGCTCTCAGACTATAAAGTAAGTTAGGCGCCTTTAGGGATATAGAGCTCACTTGACCGACGCTTTTAGCCTTCTCAGAGACCTGATTAGAATATTTATACCGATTTCGTTATAATGCTTTCAATTATACTAACACCATAGTTGAATTTGAAGTGTTTTATTTGAATAATAAGTAAAATATAAATATGAATTATATTGGATAGAAGCAGGCGTTACTTTGCGGAAGTCCATGATAATGAAAGAACTAGATGTTTAATTCGCTATAATCCGCGACAATAGGTAAATCTATGTGGTACAGTGTGTATCCCGCACTTCTAGCCCGTGATAAATGTAGGATTTTTATTATATTAAATAATACACCTACATGATCATATCGAAAGCTGTTTTAATACGGTTTGTTTACAAGTGATAGAATGTGCAAAATAACAAAATACGTTGTCAAGGGAATGTGTTCCAAATATAAAATACATATAAAACCTTCATTCACCACACCACAGAAATCTTCCAAAATATTCTCAACGTACTTACGTTTCATTCCGATATCGAAGCATCTTCAGGAGATGTTGACTCGATAATGCATGACTGTAAATTATTTGACTTAACAATACATTACATTATAATATAATGTATTACTGTATGGCTGTTTCGGAGGTGGGCGTTGACGGCTGAAACGCAGTTAATACTTTTTTAGCCGTCATCGTTCCTTAGAAATAAGATGAAAATTTGTTGTAGTGTACAGACATAAATAAATATTAAATTTCATACTAATATGTATTATAAATGCGAAACTGTGTTTGTTTGTTGGTTTGTTGGTTTGTCCTTCAATCACGCTGCAACGGAGCAACGGATTGACGTGATTTTTGGCATGGGTAATTTTGAGGACCGAGAGTTGACATAGGCTACTTTTTATCCCGGAAAATTAAGGAGTTCCTGTGGGCATCAAGAAAACTTAAACCGCGCGGACGAAGTCGCGGGCATCAGCTAGTTTCAAAATAAATGGGTAAGAAGAAACAAACACAAACAAAAAAAAACAGCTTTTTTATTTCAGAAGATGTAAAAAAAGTTAGAAAAACAAGCAAGAACCTTGATTGTTAAGTGTTAACAAAACAGCTCTACAAAAAATGAAATACAAATTTCAAACGCAAATCACGCAGGTAGTCTTCAGGCCGCAGAATTAACACGGAAAGCATTTTAACCCTAAACTAACACTGCGGTCGGTGCCGCCGCTGCACGTCCATTTTGCGAGCAAATATTTTCCAATAGCAGGCTAATTGTACGCGTAGGCCAATCTGTAGGCATATTCGGCTGAAATGCACTTTATGATTTCGGAAGGTTTATAGTATATGGCAAAATGTGGTAGGACGGTAGGACGAGGAAAATTAATGTGCTAAGATGACTCTGTTTTCCTAGAATAGCGTTTAATCCATACTAATCAAATAAATATTATAAATGCGAAATTGTGTCCGCCTGTCCGCTTTCACGGACCAACTTTAACGGGAATATTTACGAGAAGGCTTACTTTTATTCTGGAAAATTAAAGAGTTCCTGCAGGAATTTCCAAAACACTAAATCGACGCGGATGAAGTAGCGAGCATAATCTAGCTATTAATATTCTGTTTATTTCTGAACCACAGTTAGATTTGACGCAATGAGAGATCAGGAGGGGGGAACGTCATTGTCCATGCGTGGGACAATACTGTAAATGTCAGTATTCAATGGTGTTGGTTTGGTAGATTAGAAACGCTTTCGAACTGCTTAAGTTCCTTTTTTATAATAGTTTTGACGATATTAATTACACGATAGAAACAACTGAACAAACTATTCCACAAAAATATTTTTAACTAAAACTAATTAGGTACACGAAAAGGTGTATAATCACTAGAGTTTAATTAAGAATGTAATTAATAAAGTTGTAAGCAATCCCCCAGAGGTTTCACTGCGCAAGAGGACACACTCTACAAAAATCCATCACCGAACGACCCTCGGAGCTCAAAATATACAAAACTATAATACCTTCGATGACGCTGATGATTTAACACGAAAAGCATTTTAACCCTAAACTAGCATTGTGGTCGCTCCGGCCCCGTCGTTCCGTCCATTTTGCGGGCAAATGTTTTCCAATGGACGGTTAATTGTACGTATTTTCAGCCGATGCACTTCGGAAATTTCGTTTTGTATTCAACATAGTTTCCGATTTAGCTTCCATGGAATTAGAAAAAAAAATAGAGAAAAAATTATCATGAGTATCTTGCGTATGGTGATACTACTTGCGTATGGTAATGGGCTCATCTGTTCAACTGATTTTGATGAAATTTTGTACAGGGGAAGGTTGTATCCCGGGGAAGGACATAGGCTACTTTTTATCCCGGAAAATTAAAGAGTTCCCGCGGGAATCAAAACATCTTAATCCACGCGGACGAAGTCGCGGGCATCATCTAGTATGTAATACAAATACTCGGTCATTAGGGCTCACTGAAGTTGTTATAATGTAATATTCTAGAGCAATATCATGACGTCACGCCCTTAAACATAGCTGGCACATGAGCGGGAACTTCTCTGATTGGCGGAAACCTCGCGTAAGGACTGCTTTGCCGCCTCACAGGTCCAGCGCCATCTTTGGTCATCGAGCGGCGCTAACATGAGCTATTTTAAAACTAGTCAAGAAAGCTAAGGTTGTTTTTATTGGTTGGTTATTTTTACCCATGACGTAACGGAGACGATATATCTAATCTAATCTAAATAATATATAAAAGGCAAAGGTGACTGACTGACTGACTGACTGACTGACTGATCTATCAACGCACAGCTCGAACCACTGGTGGGATCGGGCTGAAATTTTGCACTCAGATAGCTATTATAACGTAGGCATCCGCTAAAAAAGGATTTTTGAAAATTCAACCCCTAAGCGGGTAAAATAGGGGTTTGAAATTTGTGTAGTCCACGCGGACGAAGTCGTGGGCATAAGCTAGTATAATATATGTTTGCCCTAAGAGGTTGTGCGTTTGTTTGTTTGGACCGATTAAAATGCGGGTTTTTGCATTAGTTTTTGTATGTATAGCTTTTGAGAAGGTTCTTAGATATGTTTTAAGGTCATAGTCCACCAAACTGCAATGCAATCATTATTTTTAATTTTTAGTATGTTACCTTAATCAATGCTATTTATTGTGAATTTAACTACTTTAAAATAAGAAGAAATGTCTTAGAAACTTACGAATTTGCATGATCTCTATGATAGAAACTTTTTTTTCATCCACAACAAATTAGCTCTTGACTGTAATTTCACTTGTAACTTGGTAAGTGATGGTGCAGTCGGTAGTGGGCACATATCAGAGAATCAACGTGTTTAGGGGTATGGCAGTTATATTAAACCCATACCCCTAATCAGAATAAAGACCCCTAATCATTAATATTCAGAAATTCTAATTAAGCGATGCCGGGACAGGTCGGCTAGTTTTACTAATTCTGGGAACACACTAAATAGAAGAAAACTATGTATAGGAATTAGAATAACATGCGTTCACATATATTGAACTAATAAGAGATTAACGCTTGTTATAGATAATTTAAATCTAAATACGAACGGCATAAGGTTGATTATAACTCGATATGATTGGGAAATGACAAAAACAGATGCCAACGACGAAAATCCTAATCCTTAATCCGAACAAATGACTTGCCACCCTCAAATAAACCCAACTCATGAGGAAGTATTTATTTAGCTTCCAATTTATGTTAAAGATCTAGCCTCACTACAGACTACAGAGGAGACTACAAATTATTTCTAACTGATTATTAAGCAAAGGGTCTTCCAAAAGACCTAAAATTCACATAATTGGTTAGTTTTAAGTTTGATTACCATTTTATAATATACAGAGAAAAACTGCGTTGAAATTTTATGACGTCACAACTTACAACTATGAATTTCATACAACTTCCATACTAGAAGAACGTCCATACGTCAGAACTCAGAGCACTAAGCACTGAACTCAGAACACTGTAAAAATCTGTCAAGTACAAAACTTCTACTTGTGCAGTGGATGATTTTTTTCAGCCAAGGAACTAATGTAGTTAGGTGTACTTTTGCGCAAACACAGGTACACTCTCCTATTACCTCTTATAGTCCGATGGGACGGCTATCCGACATAAACGGAGAGAAATCAAGTGCAGGACCGAATAAGTCCGACTCTCCGAGGAACTAGTGTGAAACATCGCCTACTTGTATACTCCAGACAACTTTTTGTCAGTAAATTAATTTTTGTCAAATCAGTAAGAGCCCATAGCTCTATATGTGTTTCAGGCTTTATTTGGCTCTTCTGTAAACGTAGGCTTAGACGTTTTGTGTAATTAATATACTATTATAAACAGTTTTAGTGGCCATTAGTGCTAGTTACATAGGCGTGAAGTTCAAAGGACTTGAGTCGAGGATTGAGTGCGACTTTGTGTAAACTAAACTTGTAGGCGTAGCCTTAAGCTCACAACAGAGGCCCAATTTTATTGTCTAAGCAAATCATTTGACAGCTTAAAATGTATTACTCGAACTGTATAAGGAGTTCATACATGCTTTTTGACGTGCAGGCATCTATGAACTCCTTAAACAGGTCGAATTATCCGTTTGACAATCGATTACGATTACGATTTCCTTAAACAATCAGGGGTAAATACATTGACTTGAGTATATGTATACTACACATATAAGTCAATGGGTAGATAGGGTACCTTAGGTCTATGGGAATACATCATTCAGTCATCAAAGTGGAATTAATATTATGTGCTCAAGCAGATGTCTATTCCCTTACTCTCCCAATGAGGTGGGACGGCACAAAGAGAGAGATCAGACCCAGGAAAAAAGCCCATTCTCACAATACTTTCCAAGGCACAGTGGTGAAACACCGCCAACTTATCTTAACGCTGGCAAAGCACTTATGTATTGAGAATTTTTGGACAGAAAAAATATTTAATACCTACTTTTCAAAATTACAATACTTTGAGATAAATATGGGTAACCACAAACACATGGTAAAAGTATTTAAACGCTGTACCATGTCTGCCATTAACCATAATCCTATGTAAAACTGGTGAAAAATCGACGTGGTTTCATGAACCGTACGGTCTGTTGGATAGGGTTTATTTTCGTCCACGCATTTAGTTTTCAAAATGGTCCTTTTAAACTTTGTAAGGCGACATAAACTTGCCATTAATCAGGATGTTTGGAGGAAAATAAAAAAGGTAACCTAGTTGGGACTTGGAAGGATGTAGTTTTGTCCAGATGTTTTTTCCTTTCACTTTGATATTTAACTGCGGTATTAAAATATAACGTAGAAAACCTAGCTATGTTACGAGTACTTAGGGCAAAAGAGAAAATGAATATATATTTTAATTTTCCTTTTCCTAGAAGATTTTACAAAAATAATCCCTCTATGACGTGGTCCTCCAACGGAGAACTAAGCCAGCGGTAGTTCACTGAATGCGAGGCCTCATGTAAGCGTAAGCGCAGCGAGCGTAAATTTTTCGTCATATTTATAGATACCATCCCGGCCCTCCAACTTGGGTAATTGCGGGTGACCAATTTACGGGTGAAAACACATTACGGGCAAAAGAAAATTGTCTGGCTGATAAAAAGTCCATTCGCACACTATTATAAGGAACTGTAGAGACTATCGCGACAGCACGAAACGTGTTTTTCATATGCTCGGACGTTTTGTCCTGGCCTGTGAGTGAGTTTACAACCCTAAAGAGAAGGTGTGCGTGGACTTTTTGTCCCACAGAAAAATCTAAGTTATAACTTAATAAGCAGATTCCTTTTTCTATAATTTGTCCACTGGACGTTTTTTTTGACCGTACTGTATTTTGACCCTAAGGGTCGGCGCAAACGGGCTACCGACCACAGCCACCGGTGCCATTGGCTAGCGCCAAGCAGTTAATGTTATTTTTCGTACTTTTTTAGTATAGACTCGCCGCATACGTGTGGTCGGTGGCGGCCACGCGCTTTCAATACCTAGTATTAGTAGCGCGACAGCCACCGGTGGCTGTGGTCTGCGGCCCGTTTGCGCCGAGCCTATAATACTGCCGTAATTCGTTCGTAGCGTGTTGTCGCGGGACGTGTCTTGACGTCGCGTGTCCGAAATCGGAATTAGCCGGCGCGCTCTCGGCGTCAATTTACTTGTACTTTAAACGTCAAACGTTTGAGCAATTTCGCAAAGAATATTGAAGACTTTATTACATTTTCAGAATGCCTAATAACGGTGTTTTGGTATTTTGGCAATTAGGAACGAAAGACTTTGGATGATTGGGTACCTACAGTACCTAAGTGGGGCTAACCAATTTGCATGATTTCAAAGCAGATAAAATTTACTTACTTAAAATTAAAAACAAGGGCAGACGAGAGACAATCAGAGATGTACTTTTGTCTTTCACTCAAATTCAAACTCAATTTTTCTTTTATTCAAATAAACTTTTGCAAGTGATTTTGAATCGTCGAATGAATCTATCACTGGTTTGGAATGCCATTCCTTCCGAGAAGAACTAGCAAGAAACTTGGTGTATGCTCATTTGAAAAATGATAATATGCAATTACTGTTCAACAAAGTAAATACGGTCACTACGGGAGACTACTAGTAGGTATGGCGAAAACCCGTGTTAAAAGACGTCAGAAGACTCATTAAATACAAATGAATCTAAGAATCAATACTTGGTGATTTACGAAGTATTGATTTAAGGAAATACAATTTCATCAAATATTTCATGAAAAAAACCGGCCAAGTGCGAGTCGGACTCGCGCACCGAGGGTTCCGTACAAACCTGTAGTAAGTTTTAAATTATTAAAAAAAAACTACTTACTAGATCTCGTTCAAACCAATTTTCGGTGGAAGTTTGCATGATAATGTACATCATATATTTTTTTTAGTTTTATTATTCTCTTATTTTAGAAGTTACGGGGGGGGGGGGACCAACATTTTACCACTTTGGAAGTGTCTCTCGCGCAAACTATTCAGTTTAGAAAAAAATGATATTAGAAACCTCAATATCATTTTTAAAGACCTATCCATAGATACCCCACACGTATGGGTTTGATGAAAAAAAAATTTTTGAGTTTCAGTTCTAAGTATGGGGACCCCCAAAATTTATTGTTTTTTTTTCTATTTTTGTGTAAAAATCTTAATGCGGTTCACAGAATACATCTACTTACCAAGTTTCAACAGTATAGTTCTTATAGTTTCGGAAAAAAGTGGCTGTGACATACGGACGGACAGACAGACTAATAATCTATAAGGGTTCCGTTTTTGCCAAATTTGGCTACGGAACCCTAATAAAAAAGAGTGAAGGAGACAATAAAATAGAAATACCAATACATAGCATAATAATCAACCACAGTGTTCTAAATCCGAAACATTTTTACTCGCTGAGTGAAAAAACTGGCTTTTCTTAACTGAATTTAGCAGAAAAGGGGCGGCCTTTTTTAATTAATTTGGTGAAAAAAAAAAATTTATTTAAAAACTGTTTGTTATGTTTCCATTTGCTTTAGAAAATACTAGTTATAAGTTAAAAAACAACTACCGCATTTTAATTTTTTTCCAATACGGGGATCCCGGGATCCCGGTATTGAAAGAAATTTTTCCGGTATTAATATCTACCAGTATTGAAAAAAACCGGTATTCGAAAGCCCCAGTCAGAACTACGCGGACAATGGTCCCTCGTCTGCGCAGGCTCTAAATAAAAACTATAATATTATATCTTTATGCGTCACAATCACAAGAAGCTTGATTTCCGGTTGGAAAGTTTTTGGAAATAAGTGTTTACTTTTTTTTTGCTGGAATGCTTCTTAGGTGAAGCTTTGCTCGCTTTTAATTATCATAAGCATTAGGATGGATGAGGTAATTCAGAACCAAGCCCGGACGGGGACGGGTAGATAATATTATGATTAAAAAAAAAATGTAAAACGGGTGGACAAGACTAGGATAAATAACGTTAAATAAGTGGTTTTTAAACATCATCAAACACTACTGACTACTGTAAAAGTAGAAAACGCTTGGTAGGTATACAAAAAAAAAACATTTAACTTAATTACTTTGTCTAATCTCCAAAGTGGTTGTTGCAATATATTGACACATTTGAAGTGCTAATAACTCAATGAAACCCCATATCATAATGACGAGGCCGCGGGGAGAACAGTCCGTATAGTTCATGGGCTAATTTTATTTATGGCAGACCACCCCCAACACATTTATTACCACCAAACACCCGAACCGATAGAACCACTGAATCAAAGAGAAAAAGTGCTTTTAGTTCCATAAATATTTTATTTGGGATAGTGAGAAGTAGGGTGCATATGCGAGGGGAATAGTAATAATTGAAATTGTAAAGCGGGAAGTTTTCAATCAAGCTTTTTAGTTAAAAATGTATTCAATAGTTGTTTTTGTCATAAATGCTGTATGCATTTTTTTGATAGTAACGAGTTTTTTTCGTAAATTATATAAATTGGGGACAATAAATAATGGTTTACGTGTATATTTTGCAATTCCATATATAGGGTTTAATAACCTATGGGATATGCGTGTAAGATATAATGACTTGACGAATCACAAGGGCAGGTAAAAGAAGAAGATCCATACTTCCATACTAATATTATAAATACGAATGTGATGTGTCGGTCTGTCTGGTACGCTTTCCCGGCCCATCTTTTCAACTGACTTTGCTGAAATTTGGTATAGAGGAAGTTTATATCCCAGGGAAGGAAGGATCTTTTTTATCCCGGAAAACCTTAATCAAAAAACCATAATCCACGCGGATGAAGCCGCGGGCATCATCTAGTAAATAATAACAGAGATAAGTTAAGCCCAAAAAGAATGTTAAGTATAGAATATAACTATCTACTTAATAGAATTAATGATAGGCATGCCCGATATTTTTCAATAGCATACTGACCCTACACTTAGCGTTGGGCAACTTTACTAATGTGCGCTAGGCAAATGGACTCTTGAGACAAGCCAACATTCAATATGAAGTTCTAAGCCCTCGGGGTAGAGTGCAAATCGCGATAACAACACAATTTTAGGATGTATGGGAGGATGGGAGGACTCTCTTATTCATGCATATGGAAATTTTGACTTAGGTCTATGGAAATGCCTACTTTTACATTGGGTATCTAATTTGGGGTTGGAGTCGCTTGGGTTATTATTGTTTGCTGTTTAATAATTAATGATTAAACGAACTTACAAAGTGAAGTTCTATCATAATTATATGAGTCGCTTCATTCGAAGATATAATTTTTTAAACAGGTAGTTTCTTAACCTACTAGCAACAATCGCACGCTTTTAGAGACCATTTATTTTGGTATAAAGACAGAATTCCCCCACCTGTTTACCCACCGGCCATTTCATCGTCATTTAGTTCGGAGTTATATAATGCTCTTGCGAAAATATATTTCGGGATGGGTGGGTTGGGAACTTTTTATTATATCTTCGAATGAAGCGACTCATATAATTATGATAGAACTTCACTTTGTAAGTTCGTTTAATCATTAATTATACTTCGTCGCTTCATTCTTCAGATATAATTTTTTAAACAGGTAGATGTTTAGAGATAAATATTTTTGCAAGAAATGTTCTTCGCTGGATAGATACTAAATTATTGCTGTCAATAATTGTTTTTATTCTTGCCCATCTCTTATTCAACCCGCCATGTTTTAAGTGGTTTTATGCTTAAAGTGGGAATCATGTGCTGATTTCCAGAGATCTTCATTTACTGTACAGTATTTAGGAATACAATTTTACTTCAGCTGCTGAGTAACAGCTTATAGTTTCGATGCAAACTAATGAAACTAATTATTGATGTCGATGCTGCATGATTTATAATCCTAAACAAAGTGTATTAGCCAGGACAATACTTTATGATCACGCAACAGACGTCCAATGGGACGTAGCGACGTGCAGAAAACTACCCAAAAGGGAGAAAGAAAATGTTAGTTTTCAAATCGCATTGGGGGAGAGAAAAAAATAAAACAGGGATATTACGAGGTTTTACTTGTATAGTTTTGAGTATATAAATGATTAAAATGGTTAATAATTTATGGTATCATTTTAAGATGTTAACCAAGCACTTATGTTATCATTAGGGTTATGAAATCTAACGAATTCCTATCCATATAAAAGTATAGGCATTCTACTATACTTTTCAGAAATGAATAACGAACAATAAATAATGCGCGGTACATATTAAACGTCATTAAAAATATATATATACGAGTATTTTTAATATTTTTTATTTTTAAATTCGTTGGTTCTTTCCCTGCTATTAAGGGAGATGCGCTGGCACCGCAGATCTATGTGCATGATCCAAATGCTACATTTGCTGCTGCTGTTCAATGCAGATTTGGGTTTTCTATAATGTGTTTATTGGTAACGCCCATTCAGGAACTGAACGGACGCTTCTAGATTTAAAAATTATGCCTTATCTCTTTTTACAAAAAACTAAGTATTTTGATTTTGCTATAGGCCAGTATTGCGGAGCATATTTTTTAGGCGAGTAAATTGTATGTTTTTCACGAGTAATTACGATGTACCTACGTATTAATTATTATTATAACGGCAGTTTCATAAAGGTTTTTCAAAGGTTGTTTCCAATATGTGGATGCTGGATAGATACTAAACTGAAGTTGTTCTACTTCGGGTAACATGACCTATGCATTGTATTGCGTTTGCAGAAGCAATTGCCAGCTAGTCCACGAAACATCTAAACAAAAAGAAAATCAATAAATAAGATAGAGATATAACGCTGTTACATCGTATAAAGTCTACATCCGGTCGTAAAAATAGTTTCTTTATTTTTAACAGACTTCAAAACGGAGAAGGTTCTCAATGAGTTTTTTGGTTTTTGACTTATTTTAAGCATAACCAATCGTATTACACGATCAACGGGTGTATGATATATTCTTCCAAGCCACGATCGAGTTGTAAAACTAGAGCTTTAACCTCGAGAGCATTTGGATAAGGAAAACATAAAACTTATGGGTAATTTTAGCCCACATTTCCTTCGCAAAATATCTTTGCACACCACGTTGAGGTAGAATACTAGCAGCCCTTTTTATTTTAAATTTAACATTTTCTGTATCTACGGTATTCGCAAATAAATTTAATTGATTAAACGCTAAAGTATATAACTGATAATATCATTACCTCAGAACTTTCATTACCTCTTTGCAAAAATTTGATACTGAGAGGCTTTGCGTTGTAAACAATTAAATCCAAAAATTTTGAACCTGGGATCTTGACTTGATCTACATACTGAATTTTTATTCAGATTTATGTTTCTTTTAGGTCTATTGTTTTTAAATTTTTAGAAACGCTATTTTATGCCGCTAGGCGTACAAAAGTCGGTCTTAAACCTAAAATTGAACGAATTAGTATCACAGCATAATAATGAGCCGTGCTTAGTAGTGGGACTAGTGGGCCGGTAATGAGTTGATGCTGATTAATTCATAATGTGGGTATGTTACTTTGTCTCGTACATTCTAGCATGGCAGCCCCATACAAGTGTAAAATATTCGTTGATATTTCATAACTAGATGTGGCTTATGTAATGACATCTATTTTTAAAATAATTGTCTTCATTATTGCAACCGATTACCGGCCCATAGTCATTATAAGGATTTAGAAGTCAACCCTTTACGCTACACGCGCCGCGTCTGAAGGGACAAGAATTACGCGATAGAAAGAGAAATATTAGTGATTAAACGAACTTACAAAGTGAAGTTCTATCACGAGTCGCTTCACTCGAAGATATGATTTATGAAACAGGTATTAAACTGAATAAAATTTTAGTTTATTAAGTGAGAGTGCATCAGTATTACTATAAGTATATTGCAGTTTCAAAACATAAAAATCCGATTTTTTTTTTTTTTTTGCTAGAGATGACTAGAACCACAACAAGTGTTTCATTGGAAGTAAAAACACTGCTATAGAGTTTTACTTGTCGATTAGACATACCTATATAATAAGGCGGTACTCCAAAAATTATGTCATGGAAGTTGTTCCATAGATTTATATTTTAAAATGAGATTTTGTGGTGAAACTATTAGAATAATAATAGTATTTTAACAATAACTGTTTGCTCTTGATCCCAAAAGTACCAGATTGGGCATGTACTAGCTTTATTTAAGCCTAACTGCCCTCATGAGTACATACTTTTATTGTATGCCCCATAGGTTAATTATAAGAATAGAACCTCATAAGTATGAGATTTTTCAGCCTTATTACCAGCAATTAATAGTGTATGAAGACATAGCTACATACTAACGGTATGTGGTGCAAATATTAATAATATATTTGTATTATATAGTACTTACGATTGAATAAATCATGTCTATTATTTTGACACGACAGTTATACCTAGGTACGAAAGGTATTTAGCTTTGATTTCGAATTAAATATTTATACAATCTTTGACTCAGTGAAATACTGAAAGATTGCGAATGATTTCCAGCAGTGGATAATTAAAGTGGAAAGTAACCTTTATAGTGGGTAGGTACATAATTTTTACCCGAGTTCCGGTTACTTCTCAAGTTTTGGTCGAAATCAATTAGTTTCAGGCTTGCTAAGTCTGTTTTGGGTGACGAATCCGATAGTTGACTCTTTGACCCTCAACGCTTTACCCCTTATTCAGAGGACGGTGAGCAGGCTGCCAAGTGTCAGCTATGACACCGGACCAATAATTAGGCAGCTGCCATTGCCGGGCGCAGTTAGCACTAGGTCTGATTTCCATCGTGTAACTTCGCGGGTGACCTAGTGTACGATTAGCGTACTATAACAATGATGCCTTCGTGCAGGTACTTAGGTGAGTCATGCTGAAGGGCTTTCTTCGTGTTACCTCTTGGGCAGCCCGCGAGGAAAACTGTTAGTGTAATTAAACACTACGTGAAAGAATGATTCTTTAAGCGCGTTTCATGCTCAAAGGTTTAATTTTCCGTTGTTGATACCTCTCGGGTAACCCCTGGAATACCTTTAGTGACGTTTTGATCACTGCATGAAAGTATTGTTCCTCAGGCGCGTCGTGCTGAAAGGTTTATATTTCCGTTGTTGATACCTCTCGGGTAACCCCTGGAAAACCTTTAGTGTAATTTAACACTGCACGAAAGTATAGTTCCTCAGGCACGTTATAGTCAAAGGTTTAATTTTCCGTTGTTGATACCTCTCGGGTAACCCCTGGAATACCTTTAGTGTCATTTTGATCACTGCATATTATAAATATAGTCGCAAGGTAAAGTCAGGCGTACTGTAGAACATAAAAATGTACACTAAGTGCACTGAACACAGAAAGCAAGCTCTCTGCTTCAACATCAAACCTATCCCATCTTAACGTCCAACTAGGTAGACATCTAGACAGAACCAGTCGCGCTGAGGCATCGCCAAAGCGAAATAACTTATATTCTACAGGCCCGACACAACCTGCGATAATAATATGTGATAATATACGTGTAAGTATGTTGTATTTAAGTATGTATGTAAATCCACCATAGGCTCGAAATGATTTAATTAATGTATTGAAAATATTCATTTTATGTATCGGGTAAACCTTCAGGAAAACCTTTATTAGGATAAATAAACACGTATGCATGAAAGTTTAATTACTTAGGCACGTAATGCCGAAAGGTTTATATTTCCTTCGTTGATACCTCGCAGGTAACCCCTTTAGGAAAACCTTCAGTGTTTATTACACGCATGCATGAAAGCATAATTACTTAGGCACGTAATGCCGAAAGGTTTATATTTCCTTCGTTGATACCTCGCAGGTAACCCCTTCAGGAAAACCTTCAGTGTTTATTACACGCATGCATGAAAGTATAATTACTTAGGCACGTAATGCCGAAAGGTTTATATTTCCTTCGTTGATACCTCGCAGGTAACCCCTTCAGGAAAACCTTCAGTGTTTATCACACGCATGCATGAAAGTATAATTACTTAGGCACGTAATGCCGAAATTAAAAGATAAAAGACTCACCTGAAAAAATCACTGTTTTTTCACTGTTAACTGTTTTTATAATTTATAATATTTAATATATGTAATAATATTCAAATGCAAAATTATATTTACTATGCAGAAAGTAGGAACGTCCGATCGTTGCTACGCACGGAAAAAGAATGACGATGAAATGGCCGGTGGGTAAACAGGTGGGGGAATTCTGTCTTTATACCAAAATAAATGGTCTCTAAAAGCGTGCGATTGTTGCTAGTAGGTTAAGAAACTACCTGTTTAAAAAATTATATCTGAAGAATGAAGCGACGAAGTATAATTCACTACCATAAGCCTAGTGCCTACTGATAAGTGTGAGGGTAACATTGAATAACAAATATAATCCTCGATCAATAATGTAACTGGATCTAGCTAGATAGAAAAAATATAGGCAACTAGATTAAGTTCTATTAGTAGAAAAATATCATTACGAAAGAAAGGTTTATATTAATGCTAAGGTAGGCAATGCAAATTCTGATAAAAATAATGACATGTAACCATTATATTTAAAAACCCTAGGTACCTACCTACTTTACAAAAAAGGCGGAGCAAAAAGGTACCTAGGTAATGAAAAAACGTAATAAGAAAATAAATGTAACAAACGATACAAACAATGACTTAGCACAAACCCTTATGAAACAAAACCTTTGCAGAATAATGAAATGGTAACATTTTATACATGTAGCCATTTTGTAAGGCTATTTAATGATGATCGCATATTATCAAGAGATGATGTGTAAGCCCCCAGAGACGCAAGACATGGAAGGAATCTAAGGATGTCTATGGCCCGTATTAATTAACCAATATCACAGAATAACTTCTCAAGTATGGGTTTTAACTTTTAAGCATAGATTGACCGATTCTTGAGAACCTGTTTCAGTTTCAGATTCATTTATTTTGCATTCAACATGAACAATGATGTACAATAATTTTATTACTCAAGTCAAGTTAATAACAAAAAAAAAATCTAATGACATTTTTGTGGAAAAATTATTACATAACTACTTATTACAAATATTTGGTACAATGTTCTTAGCACGATGTCTTTTTATTTTTTCTAGCGTCAAAAGCCTTACTTTTGACGCTAGAGAGCTGGTACGCCAAAATTTAAGAATTAGATCTACTATTTACTATGATGACCTCGAATCAAAAACATAGTTCGATGAACCGATAGACGCAATTGGAATCCCAAGGTGTTGAATTGTCCCAGGGTGTTGTAAGTTCAGGTTGGCAGACTACCACCAACTGGTCAGACAACATCAAACGAGTAGTAGGGATCCGCTGGATTCACCGTGGCGTGTGAAATTCCCTCCAAGGGAAATTCCCTCCGAGGGAGGGTTCTGTTATAGACGGTAGCTGAGGAATGCGAGGAGGTGTAGGCGGCGTTTGTTTCTTGTCCGAGTAACTAGTTCTGTTGGTCAGTTTTTATACACATGATATTAAAATAGTTAAGTACTTCGTTCAGTTGACAAAACTAGGTACTGGACTTTTTTTCTCACTAACTCTGTGTCTAAAACTATTCGGTATTTTTTCCCGTAACGTTCTGATTATTTCTATTAAAGCTGTGTGAGGAAACTAAGTATGAGTATGAGCCAATATATGTACGTCTAACGACATGAAATAGTGTTCCTAAAAAACTTTAGCAACTTTTACTTACATTTTCCAACAAATTGATTTTAATTTTTTTGAGCGGTGAAAGAATGCCTAGTAGCCTACTAAACTGTATGGAAGTAAGTACCACATCGCCACAGCTCAGCAATGTGTGTTCACCTTTACACAATATATGAAGCGTTCACATTGTTCTCCGGACGGCGGGGCACGCATCCGCTCCGCTCAGTATTCTGATAAATAGATTGGGTTCGGAGTCTGCCCGATAATTAGTGGCGCGTGTGCAAATTTAATAACTCTTGTGCGGTTGGCTTAGCTTTTACACCCTACGACACGATTTAGATACGATTAATTAATCGTATCACGGAACCATAAATTTTATTTACGCAATGCGGTAATTCAGTAGACGACTGATTTTATAATGAATAACATGCCGGAAAGATATCCGCGACATCGCCTGCATAAATTTGGTAGGTTTTCATAGACCCGCTTGAACTGTTTGATTTTCTGGGATGCCTATGTCACTGTACTGTTTGTCTTAAACTATATTTACTTAAAAAATCGCTTCAATCCATTTCTCCGTCGCGGCGTCGTTGAAGGACAAATCAACAAAGGCTTTGGGCAGTTATAATGTTGGTAGAATCCAAATCCATTCATAATCCAATAGGCTAAAGCTGCAGATTGCTTAAAGAATTACTGGAATAATACTTTGTGTGTCGTATCGTGTGTTGTAAAGGCGGAGGCGGTACCCGGGGAGTATTTGCTTACCGCGGCCGCTCGTCAATCACGCTCGAAGGCTGACTCTGCATTTCAATATTAGGCCTCCGCCACATACCTACTGGAACGGGCTTTTTGCTGCCAACAAAACCGTTGGCAAAACGGTTAGCTTCAACGAAAGATGTAGTTTTTTTAATTACTTACACCTATATTATGTACCTAATATGACTTTATATAAAACCTAATGTATTGTTAGTAACACATCACTTACCATTTAATAAAATTTCATAGATTTTTAAATAAAATAGCGTATAATATAATCAGTTCTATGTATACCTATTTTTTTTATCTAAGTACTACAAGTTCGCCCTTGACTGCGATCTCACCTGATGGCAAGTGATGATGCAGACTACGATCCTAACCTGTTAGGGGTATGGTAGGTAATTATATTAAACCCATACCCCTAATCGGCTTCTACACGGCATCGTACTGGAACGCTAAATCGCTTGGCGGCACATCTTTGCCGGTAGGGTAACCGGTAACTAGCCACGGCCAAAGCCTCCCACGAGGCCAGACCAGAGAGAATTTAGAAATTATAAATTCCCAAACGTGATGTGCCGGAACGCGTTATTTTCTATGCAGGTTCTTACCTGAAACAAAAGAAATAAGAAAATTAATATCAAATGGTATTTACTTAAATATTAAAAAGAGTAAAGAAAACCTAGTTCGCCCAATACGTCTTCACTTAGGTAACATTGAAACCCTTCTATATTAAACAATATCTTGTTTAAGGACCCAGCGGTTTCAGTGGTACGTTGATATGTGTCTCTTACACTGTGTGCGATACACGTTGTCTAATTTCAAAAAAAAAACCACCCCTTTCTCTCCTCGGTATCTTATAAAGACGACGCCACAAAATGCAAAGTGACAGCCGAAAGCGGCTGTCTGTGTCAATCGAATTTTAGTTGTATATAGAAGGGAGTGGGCTTAAGTTACAAGAGATTAGTGATAATATTTATGTGCGTTAGCGCACATAAGATAATTGATGGAAACAAACTTTAAAACTGTTTAATTATACATTAATTAAAAGATTAAAAACAAGGATATTAAAAATTAGCGAGTTTGCGATTAGGTGTTGTCGTCGCTTGACATGCTGTGAGCAAGTACAATGAATTGCACTTTTTTCAAGACGGGCCACCCGCGTACCGGTGCTTGCCCGCACCCCGCTTCCGTGCTACTTAGCGGGAGAATTTAAATGTCGCGCGAACCCTTTCATGTGGCCTATTTGTAGCCATGTAGCAATCAGTAGACTGCTGTCAAGGTCTTATTAGATGGATGACCGAATGATAATAAATTTGTTTATCCTAAGAGCCGATATCTCGTACTTAAATAAGTGGTATGCGATAAGGATCTTAAATCACAACGTCACTGCCTCATAATCCTTACCTTGATCCCAAGCAAACCCGGATCATAATATGAAGATGTTATAGTGATAACTATGGATCTCAGCCTAAGGCCAAGTGTCAAATGGCAACTACCTACCCACTTCCACAATTTTAACTGAAGTCAGATTTGCATATTCGAATATTATAATTGTCAGGGTTTTATTGTATAATGTACATATCTAATACATATAATATGTATACTTATTAATATAATCATATTTTGTATAAGGCTCAAAGTGACTACACTCGCTGCAATTATTTAAATAGTTTTAGAAAGGTAGGTACTATTAAGTATTCAGTGGTGTAATTGCTCGCTTAGCTGCAGACAAGAATTCTAGCCACTAGGGCATTCTACAGTATAAACCGCACACGCTCGTGAAATGCGGCAGCGTACAAAACAACTCTCTTTGATATGACGGCTTTTATCAGGTATTGTTTGGCTTTAGCGATTGATGGAGCGGTGTCGGTGGAGTCGCGGGCGGAAATCTGAGGGAAAACTCATAGCCCCTACCTCTAAAGGTTTGGTCAGACAAAACGCGTGTTGTGGTTCTGTCCGTTACCAGGGTCTAGATGCCTGTGGTATCTAATTTTCTTAAATAGCCGTATTAGAAACCTACTATAGTTTAGGTTTTGTTTTACTTCGTTTTAATTCTAGAATATTATTGTACCCAGGTGTTATTAATAAGAAACCATCATTAATTAAACAGTCAAAATGTCCTAAACAACCGAACAATGGTGTCCTTAATAAAATTTAACGCGACTATGAATATGTCTAGAGTATGCACCAAAACCCTTTAAAGATTGAAAACGGTCAAATCTCATAGCTGTTAGCCAGCGCTGCCAAAATATAAGCCGTGCGTACTGAAGTTGACTAAATTTTTAAACTATAAATTAAATGCCCCAATAGCCCAGATGGTATGGCAATGAACTGTCAGGCTCTATACCTCCTATCATGCTGATGCTGATACCGCGCTGCTGTGTGTTTGTCCGATCCTTAGAACGCTTATAGAGTAGGTATAAAGGGTAACATTAATCGCTTCTTTAATGATCGCTCTCTAATAAACTACCAAAATTCCCGAGGATCTATCAGCATATTGATTGAGTTTCCCTCTGGCATAAAGGGTGTAGTGATTAATAAGGTCTGCGTACAATTCATGAATCCTTATCAACGGCTCAAAGGTCTGAATGCTAAGTTTGTGAAAACTCTCTGGTGTAGAAGTTATTGGTTTTGATATGAAATATTATGTAGGAAGGTCCGAGTTTAATTCCTCGTGAGGTGAACGAATGGGATAATAATATCCCATACCATCATACTAATATTATAAATGCGAAAGCGTGTCTGTCTGTTGCGCTTTCACGGCCCTTCTGTTCAACCGATTTTGATGAAATTTATAGGGATAGGTTTTGTATCCTGGGGAAGGACATACTATGATTGCTACTTGTTATCCCGAAAAATTAAAGAGTTCCCGCAGGAATATAAAAACCCTGTATCTACGCGGACGAAGTCGCGGGCATCATCTAGTTGACTTATAATCCGTTTTTTATTATAGCGAAAGTGTTTCTTTCTTTCTGCTATCTTTTCACGGCCGATTTTTTCACCAATTTTGACAAAATTTTATAAGGATGGATGGCCTACCGGAGAAGGATATCATGGGCTATCTTTGGTCCCGGAAATGATTACCTACCAAATCGCTACATACTGTTTCGTGTAAACCCTTCACAAAATGTGTAAAAATGCTTGTATGATGCTTATATGAATATCAAAGACCCAAAATGTAATCTTGATACACCTATTTGACGTGATACAATGTTACCTTTTAAATTGATTTCTTATGCCGAAAGAGAATCGTATAAGTTTTATAGTGTTTGAAAAGCTAAAAAATATTTACTACTTAAATGCTTTGGTTTTAAGCTATTTTAGGGTGTCATTTCTTAACCTTTTTTATGTCCTGATTTTGTTTTATGTCCTTTTACATCGGTATACCTATTTATACTGAACACTTTTGTCTGGTGGGAGGCTTCGGCCGTAGCTAGTTACCACTCCACCGGTAAAAGCGTGCAGCGTCTATAGCAATTCAGCGTTCCGATACGATTCCGTGTAGAATTAGGGGTAGGTATGTGTTAAATATAACTGCCGTACCCCTAACGGGTTAGGATGCTACTTATCACCAGGTCGCATACCTACCATTGAGATCGCAATCAATCTTGTAGTGGAATAAAAAAAAATCAATATAAGGCAATATACAAGCCTAAATGACGGTCCTTTGTAAGAAAAGTACTAAGCAACACCAATTCAATATCCAATGTGACCTATCGAACGATCTCTTAAAAGTGCCAGTACATTCTGAATAAAGAGAGAATAAACCCTATAAAACTCGTGTAAGGCCTCAGAAAGTCCTTAAACTCCACGGACCTACATAAAGACATCCTTAGAAAAGCCTTCGTTTAAAATTTATTTAAAGGGCATTCATAAAATTCGTAGTCGTCCATATTTTTTTAATTAAACCTCGCCATACAAATACGGCATTTCTACTACGATACTTTTTCTTCATACTACGATGCATTTCTTTAAGGAAAAGAAGGTGGGTTTTATTTATCTTCCATTTTGTTTAAAAATGCTAACGTTGATTATTTTATTCTGTGGCTAAGATTCAAGAACAACATAATAATTATTATTATTTGCTTTCATCTAAAACAAAAACCGACTTCAAAACTATACCTTTAGGTAACAACTTAAACTAAAAAGTAAAAATCATTATCTGGGTATATATTTTGTTTTTTGTTGATTTTCTTAAAAAGCGCTAAATCAATTTCGATAAAATTTATATGGGACTACCTCTGAAGTATGATCTACCAAACAAAAAAAATTATCATCAAAATTGATTCATAAATTTGGCGGAATGATCGCGTAACGTATGTACAAAAAAAAAACATACAGTCGAATTGAGAATCTCCTCCTTTTTTGAAGTCGATTAAAAAATAGTTAAATATATTACATATCAGGTTAAATAAATATAGGAGCAATGTCTGTAGGTGAGTAGTCTACCAAGCACCAAGAAGTTTTGACTAAAGTTAGTTCTTACAGAGATAGGTTGCATCCATGGTAACGTCATGGGCTACTTTTTATCCCGGAAAATCATAGAGTTGCCACGGGGTTTTTCAAAAACCTAAATCCAAGCAAACAAAGTTACCGGCATCATCTAGAACCCTATAAGTGTGAATAATGCTGTATTGCATGCTGCTAAATGGCATATTACTAGACTAACATAATATAATTCGTTTTTATTTCCTTTGTCATGAGAGATTTGTAGTTTTTTTTACAAAAATAATACGGATAATGGGACTTTTAATGATGTAATACTCTATTTTAATAGAGCACTAGACAACACGTTCCAGAAAATAACACAAGAGTGAAAGTGAAAGTGTCACGCAAAAGTGGTTTTCAGGCAGATGTTTAAATACATTCGGTTGAGTTTTTTACCATACACTATTGATACTTGAATAGGGATGATGACAACGCAATCAAATCAGCAACTCTTTATCAAAAACGCACTTCTAAGTATGGAAGTTGTATGAAATTCACACTGTTGTGATGTCATAAAATTTCTACGCATTTTTTTTTCTTAAATCTATATTTTAAAATGGTTATCAAACTTAAAACTAACCGAGGATGTGAATTTTAGGTGTTTTGGAAGACCCGCTATTTAATAATCAGTTCGAAATAATTTATTTTTAACCGACTTCAAAAAAAGGAGGAGGTTCTCAATTCGACTGTATTTTTTTTAAATTTTTTTTTTATGTTTGTTACCTCAGAACTTTTGACTGGGTGGACCGATTTGGATGATTCTTTTTTTATTTGAAAGCTGGTGCTTCCCGTGTGGTCCCAATTCAATTTGGTCCAGTTCTGACAATGGCATCCATGAGAAAATCATATAAGTCTTAGATTTGCATTAAGTGTGTGCGTGACAAATGGACGCATAACTCAATATCAAGCCAACCTATTTCGATGATTCTTTTGTTATTGGAAAGGATGTACTTCAAGGGTAGTTTGATGAGAGTTTGGTTCGGTTCTGAAACAGAAAAAATTGTGAAATAAAAAAAAAACAAAAAAAAAATAAAAACGACTTCAAAAACCACAAACACTAAAAAGTAAAAAATAATTTAATTTATTATGTATACAAGAGTTAATTTAGTTCTATAATATCATTTTTTGGAACCGGTACCAATTAGCCGCATGAACCGTCTACCTACTCTTCATTATTGTTGACGTGACTCCACATTGGCACCGACTCTAAAAAATGATATTATAGAACTAAATTAACTCTTGTATACATAATAAAATTAAATTATTTTTTACTTTTTAGTGTTCGTGGTTTTTGAAGTCGGTTTTTATTTTATTTTTGAAAATTTTTTGATATAGGCATCATCCCTATTGTTTGTAGACATACCTTACCAGTTCTGCATCTATTTTGGATATCTTTTGACGACCACCCTAGCGCAGTGTTGAGCCCTGCTGTCTTATGTGGCAGGTCCCGGGTGCGATTCTCGGCAGGGTCAATTTGGGAATTCATAATTTCTGAATTTTCTATCGTCTAGTCTGGTGGGCTTTAAACGTGGCTAGTTACCACCCTACCGGCAAAGGCGTACCGCCAAGCGATTTATCGTTCGGGAACGATGCCGTGTTATTGAAGCCCAATAGGGGTATGGGTTTAATATAACTACCATAACAGGTTAGCCCGCTACCATCTTAGACTGCATCCTCACTGGTGGAATAAAAAAAACTGTGGGATTGATATTGAAACGAAATGTTTTTATTTTACGTAGGAAAACTTGTGATAAATGTAATGAGAAAGAAAGGAAAGGTAAGAAAATTCTAATGAGAAGAATCGGAAAAGAAACTCAGCACTCCTAACTAAGGTAAAAGCTCCTTTCAATACGCAAAAATATGTTACAATATGTACTAACATACCTAGATAGTAGATACCTATAACAAATAAGGCCAATTTAAACTTTGAAATGTCTGAAATCAGTTTCCTTCTTTGACGTACCAATTAATTTTTGTCCAAATAAATTTTAACGGGACACATCTTAATGAGCCGTCCTAATTAACCATTAATAATTATTAAACATAAATATCCAGAAACCGAAAATGCAGATTAATAATTCAGTGCTTTATTCATAGAGTAGTAAAGTGGAAAATTGAGTGTTTAAAAATGCAGGGAACAATCAAATTAATTTGACATGCCCGTCTAATAATTCATACTTAGTCTTACCTACTTAAGAATTACATGGGAATTTAAACTTTGAAGTTTACGGAATAACGATTGAATTATCTTGAGATGTTAATCTGGTATCCTTAGTAACATTTCCTCCATTAGTAGATGGTATTTTTTATCTGATTAAAAAAGATAACACATGTATTTTTGAAAAAGCCCCTTTAAATGATCTTTTAAGGGAATGATTAATTGGACATGACTTTTATCTTGGTTAAAAATTTTAAAGGCAGGAAGAAGATTAGGCATAGGCATCCGCGAGACGTAGGTATGCGAAGGAGCATGGCCTGACGCAAAAAAGAGTAAAATATTAGTATTTAAGGCACCAAAACAGCGGCCACGTCATGTGCCACCCGCCGCGTACGTCTCGACGGTGTACCTCTGAAGGTAGTTGAGAAATTTAAATATCTCGGTCATATTATCACGTGCGATCTAGGAGATGACGAAGATATTGAACGAGAACGTAGTGCGTTGGCGGTAAGGGGCAATATGCTTGCCCGCAGATTCGCCCGGTGCGCTGCAGACGTAAAAGTAACTTTATTTAAAGCGTACTGTCAGTCCTTCTATACCGGTGGACTGTGGCTGACATACACGCGCCGGGCCTATAACGCCCTGCGTGTTCAATATAACAACGCCTTTAGGATGCTGTTGAGGCTGCCGTGGAGCTGTAGCGCCTATAAAATGTTCGCAGACGCACACACGAACGTTTTTTTTGCCATTATGCGTAAAAAAGCAGCGTCTCTCCTACAGCGCTTACGTACCAGCGACAACGGCATCCTGAAGATATTTGCTGCCAGGCCCGACTCCCCCATACTACGCCACTGTGATAATTTGTACCTACCTGCTAACTAACAATACTAACTTAGGAATTAAGGTTATCAATAAAAAATTGATAATAACAAATTATGGATGGAAACGTCTGAAATAAACGTCTATTTATTTATTATTTATTTATTGTAACTATTATATTTTACTTTAATTAAGTAAATAGTGGACGCCTAACGGCTTATACATCATCATCGTAATCATCTCTGCAATAAATGCGACGGTGCATCTGTATTCTGTCTGTCTATTTGTCTATCAGTCTGTTAATTTTTCACAGTCTATCCGTTTAACCGATTTTGATGTAATTTGGTTAGATTACATCCCGGAGAGGAACATCGGTGTTTACTTTTTACTTCCGTAAACAGGGAGGACAGATTTTTTATCCCTTAAAATTAATTTTCCCGCAGGAAAAGAGAGAAAAAGAGAGAGAGTAGAGAGGGAGAAAGGAGAGTCAGTAAGATCAGAGATGTAGAAAGCCTAAATCCACGCATCCACGCGAAGACGCAGTCATAATTTATTAAATAATACAGTAAAAATTTATGAAGCCTTAAACATAAAGTTACTTCCGCTTTCCCATTTGCACCCTGTTTCACTTATGAACTGTTCCCGCAAATTACACACACAGCATTGTGGCAAAAGTGAAACTTTACAATTGCAAAGTAGCAGGTAGCAAAGTAGCATCTATCAATTAACGGGTTTCGCAATTAAAACAATTCCCCAAGTCTTTACGAGCTAACAATTTGCTACTGCGCGAATTAGTACAACTTTGCCAGGTAGAAGTACAGGAGTGAACTAAGGCATTTGGGGCCCGGAGTTGCCTTTCTGCACGAGGCCCCTGGTTTCTTGAATGGCTTTTGCGTTTTTCCTAGAATGGCGGCCTAGCACCGGCAGCGCGGTAGGAAATCTCCCTATATACTTATAGGTAGATGATCTTAAGCGAGTAGCTGGGAACCGCTTGAAGCAAGCGGCATAATACCGTGTCCCGTGGAGATCCACACAGGATACTTTGATCGTCCAGCAGTTGACGTATCGGTTGAGACGTAGTCGACGACCACAACATTTAGCTTTATGTTTTTGGTCATCGAACTGCCGTGAACAATGAAAGCGAATAGGAAATTAGCAGCTAGACCCCGAATAGTCGAATAGACCCCAACCTACCTAGTGGACAGTGGCGTGCAGCTCATAGAGGCAAAAAAGCACTGCTAACCTTAGTAAATTATTAGCCCTTTCAAAATATTGAAAATAAAATTCATTCTAAGCACACTCCTTCAAATAACTACATAGTTCCCGCACGGCGTAACTCGCGTCAGTCGGTGTAACCGATGAACGCCATCTATCGCTAGAAGAGAACGCGCGAAGCCGAAAAGCTCACGAACTATCTGCCTTTTTTGCGCGTCATCGTAGGTAGATATCTTTATTATATTCGCGTCATTCATTCGATTCTACTCTAAATCATCAATGAATGACGCGCATATAAGGCAGAGCTTGTTGACCAATCACAAGCCACCGTAGCCCGTAAGCGTCTGCCCTCTAGGAGTATGTTCCGGTATACACTGCGAGCACTGCTCCAGTGCTCGTACTGGGGAGAAATTCGTTCCGTTATGAACTGGCAGTATTTAGTTTACCGTACATAACGTCATTATTAATTCGGTTATAAAGTTATTATGTATTAGGTAAATCAAAAAACAATATTTTCTTCTAAAACAATCTTTCTTTCTTATTTTCACGTCAAAACAGCGCCAAAAAAACATAGATGACAGTATACTGTACTGCGTTCCGTTTAATACCAACCAACCATAGTAATCAGTATAACTAACAATATTCTATAAAGGAACGGCTTCGGAGTATACTAAATTGACGTCACACCTTACAGTGCTCATAGCGCATATCGGAACATACCCTAGATTGTATTTTAAAAAGCGCGCGCGCTCCAAAGTGAAACAAAGGAAGGTTTTATTTTCTATAATCCAAATAAGTAGCTTGATTTCTTATAACTATAAACTCATTTAAATTCAATTATATTTATTCAGATTGTTTTCCTAAATTTAAGAACGGTTTTATATCCTTAAAAAATATTAAGATCGAAAAAAGCACGTAATGTTCTTCATAAATGAATTCAATAAAATAAACAAGGAATAGTCCGATTAAAAAAATAAACACTTTATAGCCCTACTAGACTATACATAGAAAATGAGGATAATATTTGTTAATTTAATTAGTAAAACTCGTAAAGAAAATTAAAGTTTCTTTGTTTACATTTAATTAAAAGTGATTTTTGACTCTTTACGCCATATTTGTATTGTTTCCTTTCGTATTCAGTGTTTTGATTTAATTTGTGAATTATAAAGTTTTTGCGGAAATAAGTACCTAGTAAAGTAAATAAAAAGCAATCGGATTTGTGACTTACAAAGTTTGTGTAAAGGTTTATTCATAGAACGTACTAAATTATTATTTGGAAAATGGAAGATTATTCGTGTGAAATCTGTATAGGCGCTTTGTGTTTACAAAAGGTACCTACTATTATCACAAAGAAAAATGAAAAGGTAACTCGAGTAAGTATTTAACGTTGCATATTACGATTCTTTTAACTGGATAAGTGGCTGCACACTAATAGTTTGTTTTGTTTTCTGTGCGTCTTATTTTGTAATCGGTATGGAATGATATGGGATATTTAATAATTCATAGCGCAGCTATGTTCTAGGTATATTATCGCCGAAACTTATCAATTTACCTAATGTATGACGTAGGTGCCCTAGTGCTTACCCTAAGCCAAAACCCTGTGCACGCCACTGCTAGTGGAGTACCCAACGTAATGGAAAACGAGAAATCAGCATAAAAATACCTATAGCAATAGCGAAACAACACAGTGATTCATTAATATGAGCGTGAGTGAAGCGAGTGAAAGAATTTCTCTATAATTTTATAAAACCTCTTCTTAGACTCTTCTTTCAGATTCTTGGGCTTTCAAACTACAAACTGGCTTGACTGAAAAAAAATCTGCCTAATTTAATTATTATAATGAGGATTTTTTTAAAGAGGCAACTCTGGTGGAGGACTCGTGGCCCATTTTAGAGTCAGGCCCCCATGTTTAGTCCGCCTCTGGTAAGGTTAACTGTACCTTGTTAAGGTCTACTTGCTATGTATTATAGGTAGTAGTGTATACGTCTTAGTACCTTAGTTCTTGGCACGAAATGCCTTTACCTGCATCTATTTAGCTACCATTACTAATTTTGCATCTTGGTGCTCATAATTAATTAATATACCTAAGCAGAGATTAGTACAACGATTTTAATTTCGAAACGTTTCCATCTAGAGCTCCGGCTGTGAATGCACTCGTGAAATTTTGCTCTAAAATATTACTTTTAAGGTTCATTTTACTTTTACGCTAATGTGATCGAATGCTCGAAGACCAATCGAATTTGCTACGTTAAAACTTAGACCAAGGGTCAGGAAAAGGTCTAAACTCTAAAGCCATAGTCTTTGTACCTGACCTTATGTTATTATATCTTCTGTTTATTTTATGTTCATACCTAGTTCCTAACGAAGATTATTACCGACTCACTAAGGGCGGCTCAAACGAAACTTAATAATATTATGTAGAATTAGCGCGATAGTTGCCATATTAAAAGCTATTCGCTAAAATGCCGCTAATGCTGGAGTTATAAAGCTGTGCGCGCTTTGCATCGGCTGTTAAATAACTAGTGCAGTAAAGTGGGTTTAATTATACCATCGTTAATATTTTACGAACTAAAATAAGTTATTTTTTTATTTAAGTTAAAATAGCACGCCTTATTTAAAAAATATACGTAACGATTTGAATTGTTGTTACAAGAATAAAAGTGTTTTTTTTAAAAAAAAAAGGTTATGACAAGTACTTAGGAGTCCACTATTATAGAACATTTACTTGGAAATTTCATAAACTGACTAGGTCAGGCGTGTCTCCTATAATAATCATTGATTTCTTCGTAAGATGTCCGATACAAGGCTATTACTTCAAAATACAATGTGAATACGATTAGCTTGTAGATAATACGTAGAGCGGTGATTGACTGGTTTTATGGTTCCAGTCAACAAGGAACCCTTACAGTTTCGACATGTCCGTCCGTCTATCTGTCTGTCTGCCGCGGCTTAACTCAGAAGCTTTTAGTACTATCCACCACCACTACAGCCCATTAACGTCCCATTGCTGGGCACAGGCCTCCACTCTCATAGGAGAGAGGGAATTAGAGCTTAGACCCACCACGCTGCTCCAATGCGGGTTGTTTAGTACCTACTTACTATATTATAAAGCTGTAATTGGTTGTATGTAAAAATGTTAACCACGCCGACAAAGTGGTATAGTAAAATTTTGCTCAGTAGTGGGCCAGCAATGAGTGGAATTGGTGTATAATAGTTTTTTTCCTACTAATAAGTTAGGCAGTGACTGCGATTTCACCTAGGTCCTAGAGGGTACATTTAGTGACGATGTAGTCTAAGATGGTAGCAGGCTAACAACACGCTCACTTACCCCTGACAAATGAGTTTGAGTAAGCTTGTAGAGTTGTGTTTTAAGTTTACAAATTCCAAATAATTTAGGTACATCTAAATTTTAATTATTTATGTAGATATAAAATATTTTATTAACTTAATCAAGAATTACAGTCGCATACAAATTATCACTAATTAAAAAAAACTAAGTACATAGTTCCAATAAACATTTGAATAGGAATAACGTGGAAAAAATGTAAAGCAGCATTTTATGCACCCGCAGCATCCCCGACAATGGCTGCAGACAGATGACAATGTGAGAGCGAATGGAAACTGCGGGCGAGCTATAATGAGGCGAGCGAACTTCAACTGGCTGAAAGGGATGATTTAATTCATAGAAATTATCTACATTATGGTCGCACCGTCTGCAAATATTAATTTAATACGTATTATCGACCATGGGTGGTAATGGAGTAATGTTTTCATAGTCGACATAACTACGTTGTATGTCGACTTATCTAGGAGTAATAGTTAGCATACTGTGACACAGGAAGCCTTGATTTTGATAGTTGATAGCTGAAATTATAAAAATTACTGCCTAGGGATAATTCATGCGAAAGTTTTCTAGTATATTTGAGGAAATATTCAAAATTTTCTGAGTTGATGAGTCAGTGGGTGAGATGTAATATATATCATACTAGCTGATGCCCGCGACTTCGTCCGCGTGGATTGAGGTTTTTCGGTTCCCGCGGGAGCACTTTAATTTTCCGGGATAAAAAGTAGTCTATGTGCCTATTCCAGACTATAATCTATCTCTGTGCCAAATTTCATCCAGATACGTTCAGCCTGATTGAGTAACAAACATCCATACATCCATACATCCATCCAAACTTTCGCATTTATAATATTTATTTGATTATTATTATTAATCTTTTGTATCTAAGGCTTGTAATTCAGCGAAACGTTTGGCAAGTGTAACAATATGCTCATGCAAAGCTAGTTTTTATATTTATTTTAAAGAATTTTAGGAATGAACATAAAGGATGAGAAATAGTTTTATTGTGATCACTGATCATGGAACTAAAAAACTCGTGATATTGTTGACTTTTGTATATAAAAGTACCTATTGTCTATTTCTCTGAATCACATTATCTTGTTTCATATATTGGTAGCCGGTCAGCACAGTGGAGTCAATGATAAGAGAGGGCAATAGTTCTATCATTTCCTGCCATCTGTTACCTAAAGCCTACGAGTGTTCGCACTAACTTCTAAGTTGCAGATATCATGTCGGTTCAATTTATAAGAGAAAGCGACTTTATGAGCGGGAACATTGTGCCAAATTTAATCCATACTAATATAATATTATAAATTTGAAAGTATGTCTTTCTGTCTTCCGTCCATCTGTCTGTCTGCTACGCTTTAACGGAAAATCTTTTCAACCGATTTTGATAAAATTTGGTACAGTGATATGTTTCATCTCGGGCAAGGGCATAGGCTAGAATATTAGGTGATTAAGGAGTTCCCGCAGTAAATAAAAAAAACTAAATTCATGCGGACGAAGTCACGGGCATCATCTAGTTCATTATAATTATGTGTAAATATAGACTATTTTGCTATAAGTCTTGAGACGTATACTCGTTTGAACTGGAGTCACGGAGAAAATACACATTAGGTATGGTAATTTGTTTGTTTTGCTTTCGGTTTTTTCTGCTAAGAAAGTATGTTGAATACACCATTGTAGTAAAGTATTACTTTTATAGAATCACTATAATATTAATATCGCTATATTATTCAAAATATTGGACTAGCATTTAGAAAAGATGTAAAACAAATACGAAAGCATTGGAAATTACTTTCAGCTTATCCACCTTTACTGTAATTAGTAATTTTACGCACTTGTATCACAATGCAAAAGTACTTAATCGCTTTATGTTAACAACGCGTACCACAACAGTCACAGTTTGCCATTCTAACTCTATTCGGTGGATCGATTACTCGCCAGCCTTTATATCTTTTCTACTTTTTCATCTCGGAGGGATTAACCGACTTCGGAAAGAGAACTGCCGGCTTTCTTATTGACCATTGTTTCGCAGGACGAATGAATTGCTATTTGGTTTAACGACAACCTATAACTACATTCTATATCTTCTTCTGATATTATAAATGGGAAATTGCGTTTGTTTGTTGGTTTATCCTTCACTTACGTCGCAATTGAGAAGCGAATAGATGTGATTCTGCATGAATTTTGTACGAAAAGACTAGATTGAAATTAGGAATAAGGTATTATTCAATGGAAATTTTAAAAATCGATGTGAACGTTTAAACATAAATCCCCGAAATTTGCAAAATCAAACATTTGCGTCAGATTATGCGTGTATCAGTCAATGATATTTAGTTTTAATATTTTAATTAACAATATAGTATACTAAACCAATCAAATATCAAATAAATATTATAAATGCGAAAGTTTGGATGGATGTATGGATGTATGTATGTATGGATGTGTGGATGTTTGTTACTCAATCACGCCCCAACGGCTGAACGGATCTGGATGAAATTTGGCACAGAGATAGATTATAGTCTGTAATAACACATAGGCTACTTTTTATCCCGGAAAATTAAAGAGTTCCCGCGGGAACCGAAAAACCTCAATCCACGCGGACGAAGTCGCGGGCATCAGCTAGTAATTAATAGTTGTAATAACCAGTAGATAATGTTGTTATAATAACCAGTAGAACTGAAACGAAAAAACATTACTAAGGCATCTTTTCAAACGCTTCCACAGGCTGAAATACGAGTATAAAACACATTTGAGCCGGTGGATGAAAAGATGATTCCGTAAATAAGAAAGGAAATACATAATTAGTACATTGTTCACCGAGGGGAGAAAGTGACCGATTACTATCGAGGGTGTAGTTTGAGGCCCGAGGCGTAGCCGAAGGGCCGCAATACACGCGAGGTAGGAATCGTACTTTCTACCGAGTGATACATAGTGCTTTATACTACACCTGCGAGGAAAATAAGCGATAATTAGTGATTAAACGAACTTACAAAGGTTTAAAATAATAAATAAAATAAATATTTTTTATTTCAGGCAATTTTACAAACCCATATTCAAAATACAGAAACATAAAAGGCATCTTTTCAAACGCTTCCACAGGCTGAAATACGAGTATAAAACACATTTGAGCCGGTGGATGAAAAGATGATTCCGTAAATAAGAAAGGAAATACATAATTAGTACATTGTTCACCGAGGGGAGAAAGTGACCGATTACTATCGAGGGTGTAGTTTGAGGCCCGAGGCGTAGCCGAAGGGCCGCAATACACGCGAGGTAGCAATCGTACTTTCTACCGAGTGATACATAGTGCTTTATACTACACCTGCGAGGAAAATAAGCGATAATTAGTGATTAAACGAACTTACAAAGGTTTAAAATAATAAATAAAATAAATATTTTTTATTTCAGGCAATTTTACAAACCCATATTCAAAATACAGAAACATAAAAGGCATCTTTTCAAACGCTTCCACAGGCTGAAATACGAGTATAAAACACATTTGAGCCGGTGGATGAAAAGATGATTCCGTAAATAAGAAAGGAAATACATAATTAGTACATTGTTCACCGAGGGGAGAAAGTGACCGATTACTATCGAGGGTGTAGTTTGAGGCCCGAGGCGTAGCCGAAGGGCCGCAATACACGCGAGGTAGGAATCGTACTTTCTACCGAGTGATACATAGTGCTTTATACTACACCTGCGAGGAAAATAAGCGATAATTAGTGATTAAACGAACTTACAAAGGTTTAAAATAATAAATAAAATAAATATTTTTTATTTCAGGCAATTTTACAAACCCATATTCAAAATACAGAAACAAAAAAAAAAAAAACAACAAAAAAAAAAAAAAAAAAAAAACAAAAAAAAAAAAGAAAAAGAAAAAAAAAACAAAAAAAAACAAAAAAAAAATGTTTAGGTTAATAGTTAATAATAGTTAATAGTCCTTAATTAGGTTAGGCTAGCTAGCTTTAATTTCTAATGTATTGTTTTCAAAAAATTAAAAAAAAAAAATTAAAAAAAAAAATGACGTTCTATCATAACTATATGAGTCGCTTCATTCGAAGCTTCACTATCACAACTAGACTACATTTTGAGGATTATTTCAATATAGATTTCGATATCGACAATCGACATCGATATCGACAATCGACATCGATACCGACAATCGACATCGATACCGACAATCGAGTTCGATATCGATATCGACTATCAATATCGGATATCGATATCGACTATCGATATCGATAATCGACGTCGATGTCGACAATCGACATTCACCATATTATTTGACTTTACTATGTCAAATATGGTGAAGCTGCTTCTAATATTATATTTCCTTAAGGTAAGACATCCAAATTCTCAACGTCCATACCATATTTACTTAAAATTAAAAAACAACAGCGCGTTAGAAATGGATTTTCATACAGTTTTCTCCCCGCTTAGCACGTTAGAAATGAAATTTCATACATCTTTTCCTCCCGCTTAATTGGTTTGTAGCAATGACGTACTTTCTACCTCGTTTTGACAAAAGCAAGAGGGTACTTTCCGAGCGGGTGTAGTATAAAATATATTGCTTTGCAGGTTTAGCTAATAATACATACAGTACATTATTGTCCTCACATTTTCTCCGACTGAAAAAATAAGTATGTTTTGCTAGCACACGTTTTGTGACCATGACCTATTTCAAAACTAGAGCGTATTAAAATGCAACAGTATTGTTATTTGTTACACAGCGCTATGTGATTGTTATCTGTGTTTCACTGATGAGATATTGAAGTGACTATAAGCATGTTATAATGACACACGTAGAGCAGCTATTATAATGTTATTATTTAACGAGGGTGGTAATGTTGTGTGACGTTTGTGCTGTTTATGAATATTCGTAATAAGTTAAGCAAGGTTGACTCAAGTTGGTAACTGCCTAACTAACTATATCTACACTAGCTGATGCCCGCGACTTCGTCCGCGTGGATTGAGGTTTTCCGGTTCCCGCGGGAACTCTTTAATTTTCCGGGATAAAAAGTAGCCTATGTGCTATTCCAGACCATAATCTATCTCTGTGCCAAATTTCATCCAGATCCGTTCATCCGTTGGAGCGTGATTGAGTAACAAACATACATCCATACATCCAAACTTTCGCATTTATAATATTTATATATTTGATGAATACCTATTCACATCGCATCCTCACTCCTTAGGACCTGTACTACAGACCTAGGCACAGGGCTGGCACAGGGCTGGCACAGGGCTGGCACAGGGCTGGCACAGGGCTGGCACAGGACTACATGATAATGTACACTGCGCTACACAATCCCTTTTGACGTTGTCTTATATACCCGATATTGAAGACGGGCTACAAGGAGAACAGTATAACTTACAGCTCGTTCCTACAGATCTAGGCTCAGGACTGGATATCATGTAGGTACACTGCGGTACACAATCCCTATTGACGTTTGCCGTCACGTAACTATACAGCTTTCTGCCTTTAGATACCCGATATTAAAGACGGGCTACGAGCAGAACAGTATAACTTAGGGTGATATGGTTCGTTCAGTCCACGAAGACATATTTATTGGGATGTATGTGCCATTTAGGCCCACTTGCACAAGGACTCTTAAATTGATTTAGTTAAATATTTCAATGCTGTCCCTTTTTGGCAACTACAATATGCATTTGCCAAAAAGGGACAGCATTACAAAATTTAACTAAATGTGTTTAAATATCCTTGTGCAAGCGGCCCTTAGAAAGCAGTGCACATGAATGTTAATGAAATAAAATGAAATTATTTATTTATTTAACGTAGGACAACTTATGCCACATATGACATGTCAAGAAGTCAAGGACTCTACCACCGGTTTGGAAAGATTGTTCGGTGGTAGAGTCTTGACATGTCATAAGTGTTAAAATATTGATTAAGTATGTACGTAATAACTACCATTAAACATACAACTTTATAGAAATAATGTATGTACAAAGCAACATTCTTGATGAGACGAAAAAGAGTGGGGCGCCTCTTTGTGTATTGAACGGACTATATAAACTGTCTCTACTCTCGAGATTGTTATAATATAAGTATAACTTAAATCCATACTTAATATTTTAAACAATGATGCCTGACAATGAAGATTATGATGGATTTCTTTGATTTTCGGAATAAAAAGTAATTTATGTTCTTCCCTGGGATACAACCGTTCTTTCTTGCTAAGTTTTGCAACCTTTCTCTCTACAAAATTTCGTCAAATCCGGTTGAACAGAGTTGCAGCTCTTCTAACAGCAAAAATCATTGGCACAAATGATTCTTACATAGTTTGCATTGGACTAGATACGCTGAAATCGCACATACGACGTTTTACAAGACAATCGCAATGGGCAATGTCCGCCGATCATGTCGTTAGCAGTTGAGAGTCAAATCTGCATAACGAAATCCCACCGATTGCTGTTGTAACGAACCTGTTCTGTAAACCTTTTACTCTGTAGGTATACTAACAGCCTCGTTTGTTTGACGAGGTTCTTTGAAGTGAAAACTTCTTTAGCCGCGTTGAGCACTTTTTGGTAGAGGGTAAACTTGTGGATTCGCGTCACCGACACCGACACCGCGTTGTTACGAAGTCAAAAGGTCTTAAATATAAATATACTAAAGGTTTATATTTAAATTTTTTTTACTAAAATTCTAAGTTATAAGTTTTCACTTCTATCGGCAGTCCCTATGACTGCCAATTTTTTTTATTGGCAAGAAGGCAAGAAGGCAAGATAGGCTTGCGCTTGACGACAATCATGCTCATGTAAAGCAATGATCAGGTCTAGGCTTGAGTGCGCTTGCCTAGAAAATGCACATTCTTGCCTTGAAGGTACACAAGTCATACTTGGCAGGAAACACGACCTCGATGGAAGGGCGTAATTATCTTGGGACATAGAGGTATAATAAAGAGTAATAATTACCTCTACGTCTTGGGATAACCCGAAGACAATTCGCGGTGTAAGAACCAGATGAACGTAACTACGTTTTCGCAAACTTTACAGGAGAGCGAAAAAACTGTCTAAAATCGCCTCTTCAGACTTTACCAGCTATTTAAAGAGAAACTATACAATTGACGAAAAAACAAAATATACCGTTGTATTGGTATACTAATTGAGCTTTGTAAAGGTTAAGAATTATTTAAATATATATATATGCTTACGTCATAGGCACAATATTTTTTTTGATCCGGTAGACATACGTTAGTATGACCCTTAATTTTTTAAACTTCTGTTGTTATCGCGAGGTTAACGTACTGAAATACGTCATTAAAAATTGTAAAGTTAAGTTTTATTAATTTGTGTTAGTGATGAAATAAATAAAAAATATTAAAAAGGTAATCAATCAAACAGAACAATCTTTATTTTTTGCTGAAAACGCGCAATTTTAATAATAAACATTGTTTTTTCAACGTGTTATAGCCATCCGCATAGAAAAATCTTAATTGTCTTCGTCATCATCTAAATAGGTAATCAAAATAATCTTTATTAACTTAGTGAAAAAGTACAATTTTAATGTAAAATCTTAGTTTATTCAACATACAGCCATCCGCATAGAAAAATCTTCATCATCATCTGTTGTTCCAACTGAATATCCTTTATAAAAACTGTGATACTGCGATGGGAATCATTTACCCTGTCTGCATAAATGCTGCAAATCTTCATATTTTTCAGTAGAAATGACATCATATGGATTTTTTCGCGAAGCTTTTTTTAAAATAATTGTATCCGGATGGATGAAATATCGGAACTTATATTCTTCTTAGCCAGTTCAATAGTCGCGTGGATGTTATCAGCTTCCATTTGACTGTGCCTAGGTTCAAAATACTTTTGGTTAATCTCTGTTATATTGAAAACTTCAACTCAACTTTTAGGTGCCATACTAACGTAAGTTTGTATTTTTCAATGGACTTTAATAATTAACAAAGAAAATAGTACCGCCAAAGTAACGTATATCGTATTACGTCGCTTTGTCATGAATTATTTATAAGCTTGAATTATTTATTTTACAGAAATGTTTATGCCAATAGAACGTAAATAGATAAACGTTGTTTTGGCTTTTTTAAACTTAGCGTCAAACACAATTTTGTAACACCCAAAACAACGTAAAAGCTTTTACGTTGATATGGTTCTATGATATTGTGAAACAAACAATATTTCTATCTAGTTTATTAAAACTAATTTAGCGGAACTCATGATACGTTTTTCTGGTTCTATTGAAATTTGTTGAAATGCTGATGCGTTTTTTTGGAATTTGTGAAATATTGAATATATCGTTACGTCGTTTTGGCAGTTCATAAAGGACCGCACTGTGATCCGATTTATGAAAAAAAACGATTTTTGATTTTTTTGTAGTTACGTTCATCTGGTTCTTACACCGCGAATTAATGTCTATCGAAAGCGCGCCTCGTTGGTCTAGCGGTTAGCTCGACTGCAGATCCTGATTTCGATTCTCGGTCGGGCATAAACATTGTTAGGTATTGGAGTTTTTACTTAAGAAATTCTCAGTGTCAGCCCGGAGTTGGCGGTGGGTCACCCCCGTGCCTCGGAGAGCACGTTTTAAGCCCTCGGACCCGCCCCCTTATCATGTAAGAATGTCCGATCAAAACGTTAAAGTTCGTCGTCAAAGTTTATAAACCATAACAGCATTAAATTAGAGCTCAATTTCGTGTATCCATTCTTATACGTTCGAGTATCGTTCATACCTAAACGTATAAGAATGGGCAGACGAAATTGAGCTCTAATTCAATGCAATTATGGTTTATTTTACTTTGACAAAAATCTTTAACGTTTGATGAACAATTCTTACGTAATCGGGGGGCCGGTTAGTATCACTTACACGATAATAGTCGTTAAAGCCCGCCAACCCGCATTGGAGTAGCGTGGTGAGCTCTTATTCCCTATGAGATTCTCTCCTATGAGAGTGGAGTTCTGTGTTCAGCAGAGGACGTTAATGGGCTGTATAGTGGTGGAAAGCGCGCCACGGCCCACGACAAACGATCGACCGCTATGTTTAAAAATATTGGATAAAATTAAAACTGGCGACCCCATTGGTTAATTAAGCAATACGTATTCCAGCCTGGCGACTCGTGTGAACATCTACTGCGAAAAATTGTGTCATGTCGAAAAAGTTCGCGAACAAACTGTACCGTGTCGTACGAAGCGAAGTAAAGTTTACCTCAGTGTTCGGAGCACAACACCACCCAATTCCCGTCGGAACAGTAATCACTTTCCCCGTGTTTCCTCAAAGGGACGTGACGACCGACGCGACGCTAGACCGCCCTTGACCTCTATCGGGAAAACTAGATACAATGTATGGCATAATTAACTGATGCCCGCGACTTCGTCCGCATGTCCTAAGTTTTTTGAAATACCCGCGGAAACCCCTTAATTTTCCGGGATAAAAAGTAGCCAATGTCACTCTCCAGGTCCTCAACTATACCCTAAAAACTCACGTCGATCCGTTGCTCCGTTGAAAATCAAACACACTTTCGCATTTATAATATTAGTGTGATGTACTAATTATTGCAATCTAAAATACTATATTTGTTTATTGTAATAAGGTTCACTTCACTTCAGGAGACTAAAATAAATCAAACGCGGGTACTCTCTTCAGTGCTTTATTTGCTACTACATAGTTTGCCAACTGAAACATGCGTGTTATTGATATATAATTTCATAGATTATTTTCATAGATATAGGTTTCAACTTATAGATAGGTAGGCTTTTACAATACATTAACTAAATCACAATATAATTACAAATACATAATAAAAGGTAGGTAAATTTAATATGCGGCAACGACATAGATATAAATTGTCTTAGACAATATTCATACACTACATAGATACATAAATACATACATTATATTACTTTCATAAATACATAATCATCATCAATTAGTGTAATTGGATATTGTTCGTTCTTATTAAATTAAGGGCTGATTTTTTAATCGTCAGATAAATTTTATCGGAGGAATAAATTTGACGTTTTGGCAGATTTTCAATACAAAACCTGTCAAAACGTCAAATTTATTCCTCCGATAAACTTTATCTGACGATTGAAAAATCAGCCCTAAATAAATAAAATCATGTGGTGACATCTTATAACTGAAGCCCGGCATATATTTTTAACCATTGAAGGTTTGCTATGAATTAATGTTATTTTTATATCATAGTAAACCTTCAATGGATTTGGATAACTATATAATATACAGGTCAGTGGTATTTTTTTTTATCTACCACAAGTTAGCCCTTGACTGCGATCTCACCTGATGGTAAGTGATGATGCAGTCTAAGATGGTAGCGGGCTAACCTGTTAGGGGCATGGCAGTTATATTAAACCCATACCCCCATTCGGTTTCTACACGGCATCGTACCGGAACGCTAAATCGCTTGGCGGCACGTCTTTGCCGGTAGGTTGGTAACTAGCCACGTCTGAAGCCTCCCACCAGGCAAGACCAGGGAAAATTCAGAAATTATAAATTCCCAAATTGACCCTGCCGGGGATCAAACCCGGGACCTCCGCACGTGACAACAGCGCTCAACATTGCACCACGGAGGTCGTCAGAATTTAGAGTTGTTGAATTGGGAGTTGGAGAATAGGGGTGCTGGACGACTGAGAAGGAAGTGGTTCGACGATATAAGGTAGCGGACTCGACATAAATACATACACAAAGAAGGAACCCTAAAAAACGGAGTTATACAAATATTCCGATAGCAATAAAAACCCTCCATACCGACACGTCAAGGGATTATATTTTACTCTCGTAGGCTAGGGGGCGATATGAAGTGTCTCATAACTCCCGGCTCATCCGATGCATTTCATATCTGATATTAATTGAACCGGTCTTTTGATCTGCCTCGCCGTCATTCGTACACATTTCTCATAACTACTGTAACCACAGATTTTAGGGTTCCTTACCAAAATGGTAAAAAAGGAACCGACTTTACGGCCTGTCCATCTGTCTGTCACATTTCATATTTAAGTATAATTGGTAATACTATGGACTTGAGATTTGGAATAGTTTTAAATCATGTTTAATGTTTACCCAACCTTACTGCAAATTAAAGAATTCTTCAAAAGGGGACGAAATGGGGGGTCAAAACTCTGTATCTTCGTATACAAAGCGATAAATCTCAAATAATTAGAGTTGATAGAGTTTTTAATGCTCAAGAGCTGTGAAATTGTCAGTTTTTTAGATATCGGCGATAAATCTTTACAAACCAACCTCTATAGTCTATGCGGTCCAAAGCCTCTAATATCTTTAATTTACTTCCAAGCTACAGAACCCTCAGTGAGCGAATCGGACACGCACTTGGCCGGGTATTTTTAAACACATACACTCATACTTAAAAATACTTTCATAAACTTTGTATAATTTATAAAATTTGTATATCAAATTGTATCTCTCTATGTATGTATGTAGATATATTTGTTTAATTACTTTTTGTTTTTATTGAAGTTTGTCATCTTTAATGGCTTTGTAAATTATTATGTTTGTTTAATTATATATAATACTAGCTGATGCCCGCGACTTCGTCCGCGTGGATCGAGGTTTTTCGGTTCCCGCGGGAACTCCTTAATTTTCCGGGATAAAAAGTAGCCTATGTGCTATTCCAGACTATAATCTATCTCTGTGCCAAATTTCATCCAGATCCGTTCAGCCGTTCGGGCGTGATTGAGTAACAAACATCCATCCATACATCCATCCAAACTTTCGCATTTATAATATTTACCTACTAGCTGATGCCCGCGACTTCGTCCGCGTGGATTGAGGTTTTTCGGTTCCCGCGGGAACTCTTTAATTTTCCGGGATAAAAAGTAGCCTATGTGCTATTCCAGACTATAATCTATCTCTGTGCCAAATTTCATCCAGATCCGTTCATCCGTTGGAGCGTGATTGAGTAACAAACATACATCCATACATCCAAACTTTCGCATTTATAATATTTATTTGATTTGATGCCATTTTCTAAATTATTAAAATTATATTTAATAAGCTGTTGATCAATATTATAAATGCGAAAGTTTGTATGTTTATCTGCTAAACTTGCACGGTGAAATTTGGTACTTACAGAGATAGACTGCATCACTCGTCTACATAGGCTATCTACCTTTTATCCCGGAAAATCAAAAAGTCCTAATGGTAATTTCAAAAAACTAAAACTACGCAGACGAAGTCGCAGGCTGATGGCTAGTAGTTTATCACACAATCATTCAAATAAAATAAAAAAACGTGCCGAATTGAGAACCTCCTCCTTTTTTAGAAGTCTGTTAAAAATAAGGGCGCGATGCATCAGATTGAAATCTTGAGATGCATTCGAGGCGGTATCAATGGTACTATTTTCACGAATATTGAGAGCGCATCTCCATTGCCACACGTCGATACGGTTTCAAATTTATCTAAGCTATTGGGGCTGATTCTGTTGTACACAGTCTCTAAACTAAACTAAAATGACAGCATTAAAAAATATTGCTAACCCTTTCATAATACTCTCTGCAGTAAGGGACAGAACTAGGTTTAGAGGTCTCATTTTAGTTGAGTTTAGAGATTGTGTTTCAATACAGAATTGGCCACATTGCCCTGAAATCTGTAATAGACTGAACTATCTATATATATATAAATCTCGTGTCACAATGTTTGTCCTCAATGGACTTCTAAACTTAACCGATTATAATAAAATTCGCACACCATGTGCAGTTCGATCTAACTTGAGAGATAGGATAGTTTATATTATATAGATTAGGATTATTAGTGCTACCCGTGCGAAACCGGGGCGGATCGCTAGTTATTTATAATCCTAACTACAAGCCCTATATTGATCATCAATAATAGCATTCAGTCTTAGAATAACTAAGTTATTCTAAGCATTCAGTCTATTTTTTATGCTCCTAATTAGAAGAACTATATTGCCCATAGGTATACCTGTCTAAAATAAAGCGTTGTCAATGACTTTTGCCCATCATGATGGTGGACACCATCATGATGGGCAAAATTGAGGGAACGAGGAGCGTCGGAGAAAGTCGTGGCTTAAAAATATTCAAGAGTGGACCGAGATAGCCAATGTAGCACAACTTTTGTCGAAGGATAGGACATTATAATATTACTAGCTGATGCCCGCGACAACGTCCACGTGGATTTAGGTTTTTCGGTTCCCGCGGGAACTCTTTAATTTTCCGGGATAAAAAGTAGCCTATGTGTTATTCCAGGCTATAATCTATCTCTGAGCCAAATTTCATCCAGATCCGTTCTGCCGTTGGGGCGTGATTGAGTAAGTAACATCCATCCATCCATACATCCATCCATCCATACATCCATCCAAACTTTCGCATTTATAATATTAGTATAAATATAGATGACGAGATGACGGCCAACCTTCAATGGTGGAGAGGCACGAGAAGAAGAAAAATGACTTCCGTAATGACACAAAGCGTATGAAATAAGATTAGTCCGGAGCTGGTAGTGTGCGGTGCACATACTCCTCAAATTGAAATCTTGAGACGCATTCGAGATGATATCAATTGCACCCGGATCTCATCCCGCCAACTGTACAAACCTCCTTTACGAATATTGAATACACGAGTCCACTGTCGAACGACACGGTTTCTGAAACTTCAGATATTGGTATTCCTCCTCCATGCATCGTCATCCTCACTGCTGAGGGTCGTGATCCTTGCCACGGAGTATCTTTTCTTTTACGATGTTACGCCATCTTGGTCTGTCCGTGGCATGGTGCAGAGCAACTGGTATTAACCCTCGCTTTATTAAAATTATATTTAATAAGCTGTTGATCAATATTATAAATGCGAAAGTTTGTATGTTTATCTGCTAAACTTGCACGGTGAAATTTGGTACTTACAGAGATAGACTGCATCACTCGTCTACATAGGCTATCTACCTTTTATCCCGGAAAATCAAAAAGTCCTAATGGTAATTTCAAAAAACTAAAACTACGCAGACGAAGTCGCAGGCTGATGGCTAGTAGTTTATCACACAATCATTCAAATAAAATAAAAACCGGCAAAGTGCGAGTCGGACTCGCACACCGAGGGTTCCGTACAAACCTGTAGCAAGTTTTACGATTAATGAATTTAATGAACCGCAAAACTAACTTTGTTTGTAGAGGTTTTCTGTTAATATCAAAAAAACTATGCTAGTTAGAGCATTGGCTATAGTTTTCCTGTAAAATATACATAAATTCCTATTGACCATAATTATTTCAGATTTTTCGATTGGTAAACTCCGGAGATAAGGGGGGGGGAACGGTATTTTTTTTGACTTTTTCCCCGATAAATCAAAAACTATCATGACTAAAAATAATTAAAAATCTGTTTTAGAATGTACAAAGTAAACCCTTTCATATGATACCCCACACAGTACAGTTATCTCACTTTTAAATTTCAACCCTCCGATTTTCCCCCCTTTTTAAATAAGAACAAAAATAATTTCCAATTTTTTTTAATTCCAGTGTCTTTGGGCCACTAATATACACAACTATTCCAAATTTCATGTCGATAGCTTCGGTAGTTACTGAAATAATCGAGTGTGACGGACGGACAGACAGACAGACAGACAGACAGACGGAGAAAGTCGCACCATAAGGGTTCCATTTTTACCATTTTGGTACGGAACCCTAAAAAAACGTGCCGAATTGAGAACCTCCTCCTTTTTTAGAAGTCTGTTAAAAATAAGGGCGCGATGCATCAGATTGAAATCTTGAGATGCATTCGAGGCGGTATCAATGGTACTATTTTCACGAATATTGAGAGCGCATCTCCATTGCCACACGTCGATACGGTTTCAAATTTATCTAAGCTATTGGGGCTGATTCTGTTGTACACAGTCTCTAAACTAAACTAAAATGACAGCATTAAAAAATATTGCTAACCCTTTCATAATACTCTCTGCAGTAAGGGACAGAACTAGGTTTAGAGGTCTCATTTTAGTTGAGTTTAGAGATTGTGTTTCAATACAGAATTGGCCACATTGCCCTGAAATCTGTAATAGACTGAACTATCTATATATATATAAATCTCGTGTCACAATGTTTGTCCTCAATGGACTTCTAAACCACTTAACCGATTATAATAAAATTCGCACACCATGTGCAGTTCGATCTAACTTGAGAGATAGGATAGTTTATATTATATAGATTAGGATTATTAGTGCTACCCGTGCGAAACCGGGGCGGATCGCTAGTTATTTATAATCCTAACTACAAGCCCTATATTGATCATCAATAATAGCATTCAGTCTTAGAATAACTAAGTTATTCTAAGCATTCAGTCTATTTTTTATGCTCCTAATTAGAAGAACTATATTGCCCATAGGTATACCTGTCTAAAATAAAGCGTTGTCAATGACTTTTGCCCATCATGATGGTGGACACCATCATGATGGGCAAAATTGAGGGAACGAGGAGCGTCGGAGAAAGTCGTGGCTTAAAAATATTCAAGAGTGGACCGAGATAGCCAATGTAGCACAACTTTTGTCGAAGGATAGGACATTATAATATTACTAGCTGATGCCCGCGACAACGTCCACGTGGATTTAGGTTTTTCGGTTCCCGCGGGAACTCTTTAATTTTCCGGGATAAAAGTAGCCTATGTGTTATTCCAGGCTATAATCTATCTCTGAGCCAAATTTCATCCAGATCCGTTCTGCCGTTGGGGCGTGATTGAGTAAGTAACATCCATCCATCCATACATCCATCCATCCATACATCCATCCAAACTTTCGCATTTATAATATTAGTATAAATATAGATGACGAGATGACGGCCAACCTTCAATGGTGGAGAGGCACGAGAAGAAGAAAAATGACTTCCGTAATGACACAAAGCGTATGAAATAAGATTAGTCCGGAGCTGGTAGTGTGCGGTGCACATACTCCTCAAATTGTAATCTTGAGACGCATTCGAGATGATATCAATTGCACCCGGATCTCATCCCGCCAACTGTACAAACCTCCTTTACGAATATTGAATACACGAGTCCACTGTCGAACGACACGGTTTCTGAAACTTCAGATATTGGTATTCCTCCTCCATGCATCGTCATCCTCACTCGTCGTGATCCTTGCCACGGAGTATCTTTTCTTTTACGATGTTACGCCATCTTGGTCTGTCCGTGGCATGGTGCAGAGCAACTGGTATTAACCCTCGCTTTAAAAAATAACAGTTAAACAACCACTTTATAAGACTATTTCATTAGTACTGAAAAGTACTCAACAGTCAAATGCTAAGTAGGAAACACTGGACACTGTTTGTACTTAAGTAATTATTATTTATCCCAACGTAGAGTAGAGCCAGAGATATCTTAACATAAATCGAGAGCAGCATCACTAACAAATACTTCTATACTAATATTATAAATGCGAAAGAGTGTCTGTCCATCTCTTATGCTTTAACGGCCTATCTTTTCAACCAATTTTGTTGAAATTTGGTATGGAGGTAGGTTACATCCCAGGTAAGGACATAGGAGGATTATCCAGAAGTTGCCCCGGGAATTAAAAAACTTAATTTACGCTGACAAAGTCGCGGGCATCATCTAGTATTTTATAAGCAAGTGATACTGCGACGTTTTATTATAACTCGTACGTTTTTCACGGTCTTAACGTGTACGATGGAATCGCGCCCTCCTATACACGAGCGCGGTATATATTGCTTCGTCAAATATTTCCCCGCGCGAGGTGTTATTCCACGGAATTATAACGTGTTGTGTCAAAACTCGAGCGCAAACAAAAATTTAATTGTTTCTCCTACGAAATGTATCCTGTATTATAGCGGCGTGCTTACATTAGGTCGGATTAAACGGACGCCAAGACAATCGTACCGAAACGGTGAATCGCTTGGTGGCACGTCTAGGGTTGTAACTAGTCACGGCCGAAGCGGACCAAACTATCAGACCAAACTATTAACTACGGATGTTACGGAGCTTCGATTCCGATCCCGATTAGTCGGAACTTCAGATTATTATTACACTTTCGGTTCCGATTTCGGTTCCGAAACTTTTTAATCGGAGGTTTTAATCAGAGGTCGACTAGCAAATAGAAATTTAAACGATAAAAGGTTATTTTAAAATTAAAATGAAAAAAGGTTGACTGAATGATGTTTTTATGTGTTCTTACTGAAATGAAAAATATCTCTCTTATGACCACTTCTGACTCTGCCTCTGACTCCGACTCTGCCTCCGACTCCGGTTCCGATTCCGGTTCCGATTCCGATAAATCAAATTTAAAAACTCCGATTCCGACTTCGGTTCCGATAAAGTTACCTCCGTTACATCCCTGCTATTAACTATAGCGTCTTTGACGTCTTTTGACGACCTCCTTGGCGCAGTGTTGAGCGCTGTTGTCTTAACGTGCGGAGATCCTGGGTTCGATCCCCGGCAGGGTCAATTTGGGAATTTATGATTTCTGAATTTTCCCTGGTCTGGCCTGGTGGGAGGCTTCGGCCGTGGCTAGCTGTTACCACCCTACCGGCAAAGACGTGCCGCCAAACGATTTAGCGTTCCGGTACGATGCCGTGTAGAAACCGAATAGGGGTATGGGTTTAATATAACTGCCATGTCTCTAACAGGTTTGCCAGCTACCATTACTTACCATCAGGTGAAATCGCAGTAAAGGGCTAACTTGTAGCGGATTTTTTTATTAACAAAAAGACTACCATTTTTCTCAATCAGTACTTACCTATTTGATAGAGAAAAATGACGATAACATTCAGTATTTTTCATCGCCAGTTTTCTCTATCAAAAACTAGGTACCTATAGCATCGAGAATATAAGACATCGAGTTCCAGGATTCTCGTCAAATACCCGTGCCACTTTATTAGCCGACCCGGCCTATAGGGCGTGAGATAAAAAGCCGGGATTACGCTATCGGCCCGGACACTCCCCGGCCGTCGAGGCCACTCTGGGTTTTATTAATTAGGGGCTAATGACCATAATGGCTTGTATCGCTATCCATTAGCCCCTATACCCTGCAGCCTTTTGAGTGATTTTGATTTTTATTAATGAAGCTATTTAGGGTCGGATATTTTAATTTTTTTAAAGGTGCCTTGGTCTGCATTGCATTTTATTTTGCTGGTAAACCAATATTATACATGTCGGTAAGTAAGATGGTCGTGATCCCTGGTATGGGTGTTTTTATACTTATTCGCTTTCAAGTTTTCCAATTTGAAAAAAATGGTGTAGGTACCGTCAGCGTTGGCACCCTTATGTGGTTGACGTCCAATCTGCTCGCACGAAGCGTTTTTACTCGACGTTTCTGATACGAACCGCTAGGGTGTGGAACACCCTCCCAGCGCACGTGTTTCCTGCCACATATAACTTAAGTACCTTCAAGGCAAGAGTGAATAGGCATCTTCTAGGCAAGCGCGTTCCAACCTAGACCTCATCATTGCTTTGCACTAAGCATGATTGTCGTCAAGCGCAAACCTATCAAGCAATAAAAAAAAAGGTAAAATGTTACTAACCTAACCACTAGACAAACAGTCTGATGTTATTATACTCGTACTATCCACTTATCATGTACAAACGGCCGTCCCGTGATATTTGATTGTTTAAAACGCATATAGCGCCGAAAAACGTGCCCGGGAATCGAACCCCAGACAACATGAATCCGGATAGGTTTCAGATGCTGAGCCTGAATGAAAACAGAGCTAGGATAATCAACGTCTCGTAAAATTAATGTCTTAGTTATGAAATCATACAATTTAGTTTTAATTATTCCATTCAAAATATGTCCGCCCGCATGGGAATACGAAGTCTAATGATTCTTTTTGATGACTCACCAGCAAGACGCCCCTACGAGTATGTGAACTGCTTCCATATTACCTACACTTACCTACTTTCATTCCTATAATCGATCTATAATTCTTCTATTAATACTTCTAGGTTGACTCCTTGGTTCCCTGGGAGTTGAGGCACTCCATTTTTTGTTTTATTTTGTGTGACTGTATATTTTGGCTGAATAAAGGATATTTATTTATTTATTATTTATGTGAAAGTTTGGATGGATGGATTGATGTTTGTTACTCAATAACGCCAGAACAGCTGAACGGATGTCGATGAAATCTGGTACAGAGATAGATTATTGTCGGGAATAACAAAACTAGACTAAATTTTATTCCGGAAAATTAAAGATTTCCCGCGAGAACCAAAAAACCTCAATCCACGCGGACCAAGTCGCGGGCATCAGCTAGTAATTAGTATATTAAAAAACGTAACTGGAGTTGATCTTGTACCTGCGCAATGTATCGATTTATTTGGACTAAGTAAGTATAGCGAAAGAGTGTTAGAGTCAGGGGGTCTACTCTCTTTCTCTCAAACGAAACTTCGCAAACGAACGTAATTAGTCGGTTATTAGACCCATACAAAATCGTTCAATCCAATCGGTCACTAAAATTTTCTATGGATCCGTACTTCGTCTGCGTGTACGAAAACGAAATAAAGAGGAGCTTATAGATAATATTATTATGTAGGAGAGGAGTTAACGAAATTTCGTCTGTTTGTTTGCGAAGTTTCGTTTTAGAGAAAGAGAGTAGACCCCCAGATGATCCATCGTTAGTTATGGACTATGGTTAAAACATTAATTTCACTATATAACAAAAACGTAGCAAAATGGGTGGCACAAGTAGTAAGTACCTATTCTAAAAACCATAATTACAATTAGGTATAGGTAAGTCAAATTTTGGTAAACAGTAAAACAACTCTTCTTCAACCCAAATGACTTTTTAGGTTGTGAATTGCAATCGTTACTTTGTAGCGATCATTTTTACATAATAAGGCTTTGACAGTGTTTTTTCACACATAAACAAAATAAAGAACAATCATAATATTGAGGACCTCCTCCATTTTGGAGTCATCATCATCATGTGGTGTCATGAGTCATCTTCTAACTGAAGCTCGGCCGTCAGTCGGAGAAAACTTATGCGGTCACGTGCTATCTTCTTTAAGTCTTTCTTACTCTTATTTTAGAGTTGGTTAAAAATAAAGACACAAAATAGACAAGACGGTCGATCTGAGAACAACCAAGGCCCCAAGGGCTCAAAGGGGCAATGTAAGTCACGATCAGATAGCCGACGGCTTTATTTTTGTAATAAATTACCAACCGCAGTCTTTTCACCTGCCGTCCCTTTATTTGGGACTTTCTGGGGATTACAGGTGCGCATATTGATTTAGGGCCCGAACTCAAAATACAATAATGGCGCGTTTACATTGGATTGGCGACCGAATGTGTAATACAATTGATGATTTTCTCGATGACAAAGTTGCATGGAAGCAACCGGCTTCGCATCCAGCAACCCACAAGTCAGTGTAATACTTGTTACGTAACGTATGCATTGTATATTATTTACAAAGTGTAACATTTTTCTGTTTATGAAAAGAGCAACTGCTGACTTTTTTGCCGGTTCTTCTCAGTAGAATCAGCTTTCCGAACTGGGTGGTAGATTCTTACGACTTATCATAAGTGGCTCAAGTTGTCCTACGTGAAATAAATCATTTCATTTCATTTCGAATGTGTCGGCCACATTCGGTATGAGCGGATTTGTTAACCGAATTGGCCTGGTTATACTAGGCCGGTGACAAATACGTCGGCCATATTCTGTTTTCGGCCACCAGCCAGCATAAGTCGGTTAAGGTCGAATAAGTCCAACAGTAACAACTTTTAGACTAGGTCGGTCACCGCGAACGGGCTGCGATCGAATGCGGCCAACCGATTTACAGTTTACATTAGTCGGTGACCGAAAATGGAGCTGCAGTCGAATATAACCAATCTGACCTAATGTAAACGCGCCATAAGAGTTGGACCACACCATGACCAAACGGTCAACCTTACTTGTGGTAATAGTAGATTAGTAGCCAAGGGTTGTAAGGCATCAATTGCAGCCCGAGATATTTAGGCGCACGAGCGCAGGGAGTGCGCCTATAGTTCGAGGGTGCAATTGATGCTTACACCCGAGCTAACTACTCTGCTTTACATCTCGATTGTGAGGTAAAGTAGGTCCTTACTACCCCCAAATGGAGCTTGTAGGTGACCAATTAGCGCTCGAGGGTAATAATGTAGCTAGAAAAGCCCTAGGGCGGTAAGTAATTAAAAAAAAAACTCTTCACTCTTTCAAAAAGTTCGCGTACATCTAAACATCATACATTTTTTAATTACTTACCGCCCTAGGGCTTTTCTAGCTACATTATTACCCTAGAGCGCTAATTGGTCACCTACAAGCTCCATTTGGGGGTAATAAGGACCTACTTACCGAATATGAGAGATGTAAAAGTATAAAGTACAATGCACAAAAAATCCTTTGATTTACTCGGGGGTTTATTGAGTAAAACTGATCAGAAACAATATTAAAATAATACTGCTTAGAGCGACGGTAGTGCACGCCTCCCGGTGCCCTCCTGTCTCCTCGCAAAACCGTGCCTACTGCCTATTACATAAGCATTACTGGCCTCATTCACTAATTGGCTGTGGCAGGTGAGGTGAGCTTGGTGTACATAACTATAATTATACGTATAGGACATAGTTACCACTTACTTTTCTACTATGGAAAAATTGTCTTCTTCAACTTTTTTTAGTTACTTAAAATAACTCAAAGATCATCATTTACCTAAATATCATGAATCATTCAGGATATCGTAAATCGGAATCTGGACTAAAATATTTCGTCGATTTTTTAAAATCTGATTGTAGGTTGTAGATAGCAATCATGCGCTGTTCCGGATTTGGTAATATAAATCAAGACTCAAAGGATTTTTATGGCGTATGGGTTACTAATTGATACCTGCGGCGATTTTTGTGTGGGAAATTTAATGGTCAACAGGAAACAATGGGCAGGTGGCAACTGGTATGGGAGAGGACGACCATAAAATAATAGTGACCATCATTTATCTCAGTTAAACTTATTTAATTTGGGAATCGTTTATTTAGTTTTTTAAGCGACGTCGTCCGCGTTGATTGAGGTTTTTTCAGTTCCCGCGGGAGCTCATTAATTTTCCGGAATATTATGAAGCCTATGTGTTATTCCAGACTATAATCTGGCTCTTTGCCAAATTTCATCCAGATCCGTTCAGCCGTTCTGGCGTGATTGAGTAACAAGCATCCATCCATCCATCCATACATCCATCCATCCATCCAAACTTTCACATTTATAATATTAGTGTAGATACGTACGGGACGTGTCTCATACCAATTATGATAGGTCTTGTTTTGACTCTACCACCGGTTTACGAACCTGAGGAGAGAAATGACTTTTGGAAAACAATGGTGAGGTTGGACCGTTGGAGGGAGTAGCTGCAGTACGTGTCAGAGTAATTATTGAAGAAGTCATAAACCTGAAATGGCAATGGGCGGAACCGGGACATACTCGTACCTATAGATTGAAATTCCAAGGTACCTGCTTGAATAGCGAACTCGAACTGAATGAAAACGAACGAAAATTGTAGGAATTTTGTAAATCTAATTTACTTTAGGAACCGAAATTGTAGGAATTTTGTGAATCTAATTTACTTTAGGACGCTAGTCATTGGGAGGTGCTGGAAAAGCGACACAGGACCGTGATAATAAGGCTTATTAATGAGAACTCCAGCTGTGTCGGTACTTCGCTGAGACGACGACGCGGTCGAGTTAAAATGCGTCAGTATACTAAATAATTTTTAATAAACTTTCGTGTAATGCTGCTATAAATAACTCGAAACAAAGAAACCCACTAACTTAAAGCTTGCGAATCGTAAAGAATTTTTCTTATATTTTCAACGTCCTTGAAACGAAATCTCAAGAGGTTTTTGTTCGATACGAAAAAGTATAAAGTGTTCTCTCGTATTTATTCCACAAGTTTTCAGGGGACGGAGTCTCTCATCTCAAGAGCTGCGAGAGTGTACACGAACAAAAATTCTTAATACATAATCTATATAGCTTTGATAAATATATTGCATTCGATTTTGTACTTTGACTCTTCAATTTTAGGGTCTAAAGTATATTTTCTTGGTAAAAACACGAAATAGGGAGTTCAGAAAAATTTAATTCTCACAATCTAGCCTTTATGATGTTTAAAATAAATGTTATATTACTTTTGCGGGGTGTTCTATGTACCTTTGTATTTTATTATAAACATACACGCAAACTTGAAAATCAGACGTAAATAGGAACGAAATTTTTGCACGACGCGACATTTGTCGATTGATTTTATGCTTATCGATTAATCGACAACACTCTTGTTTAGCTTTATGCCTATGGCTAACATAAAATGAACAGAATAATAGGGTATTTTACATTGTAACTCAATAGAGTTACTTATGAATTATTATATGCGAGGAATAATGAACATTGTTAATTTCTGTCACTATTATACATCAACATTTATTTTATGGTTTCTAATAACCATAATAATTTTGACTGCTGTCAAATACATAGATTTAAGGTCTAAATTTGCTGGGTTTATGTAATTTTCTTTATAACATTTACCTTTTATTTTTTTTAATAGGTACCTATAGGCTGGCACGTGTTGGCAGCAGACATGTTGGCACGTCTATAATAAGGCATAATGGAACGCCCTAAAGCAGACGTCAAAAAAGTACTGTAGAGTTTACTAACGAGGGTAGGACAGAGGTTTGTTCCGTTTGTGACAAATGATTACGGGTCTTTATTGTTGAGTGTGTGTTTATTTGTAACGTCTTAGGTCATTAACCCTATTTAGGTATACCTCTCATCTCTCATCATCGTCATCTCAAAACTTTAAGAAACGATTTACTCCTAACGTATGTAAACTAAATCGTTTCTTAAAGTTACCCTAAAGAAATCGAACCGAGGACTCCCGCCCGCGCCCCTAAAACGCAGTTAAGATAGAGTTCACAGTAGTTAAGATAAAAATAATTATTGCTGTACAAATAGGTATATTAAATGAGACCACATTCAGATAATATCAAAAGTGCAGTCTGTATCCATGTTTCCACTTTCCACGTCGCATAGTCTAAGAGTAGTTGCTGATTCTAAAACTGTTTTGATACGTCATTTTTTGTTATATGTATTTACTTTTATAATATTATTTAGAATAGTATTTTCGTTATATGCAATTATTTTATCAACGATCTGGCTGATTCGGTTGGAAATAATCTGTAAACTGAACTAAAATGGCAACTTTAAATATATTGCTATCCCTTTCTTAAACTACCAGCGGGAAGGGATAGCAAAATATTAAGAGTAGTTACTTTAGTTTAGTTTAGAGACTGTGTACAATAGAATAGGCCACATTCTGTCCCTTTCCGTAGAGAGTATTATGAAAGGGTTAGCAATATTTGTAATGTTTTAATTTTAGTTTAGTTTAGAGATTGTGCACTACAGAATCAGCCCCATTGCCTCACTTGTATTTGCCATTTTTAGGCAAGTAATTTATTTTCGAACAAGAAACAAGAAGTTTTTAATACGCCATAATCCTAAAAAATGCCTAGGTGGATTATAGCAAATTAAGCTTCTTGTTCCTTGATTATCATGGACTTCCACAAAGCAACGCCTGGTTCTATCCACTAGTTTTAAGTAATAATTTTCAACACCACATTAGCTAATTTAATGTTACTAAGCCCATACTCCATAGGCTAGAACCGCTAGGTAGTAGAAAATAAAGATACCATTATTATAATGGTACGTATTATAATAGGAAAAAAACTTCCCATCCAACCATCGGTTCTTACCACACTAAATATTACGTCGTCGTCGAAAAAATCTCCCCCATGCGAAACTGTCATGCAGATAACGAGGCGTCAGAACGAGACGCCACGTGCGAGTGAGATGACAAACGCTATCCGTCTTAATATTAATGTAGTTGGTGGATGATGAATGGAAGACACTGCTAAGCACTTTGCGGTAAACATCTTATTATTCTTAGGGTCAAATTAAGACATATTTACGAACACCGCTCACTGTCTATTTTAATTTCTATTAGAGGGTGAAATTATTATGAAGAAGAGGGAAGTTTATTACGGACAAAATTTTGTCTTGCCTAATGTACAGGATAAGTAATGCTATATAATTTTATTTATTTCGTCAGTTAACAGGGCTTTAAAGTTTTGTATTTCTTTCCAATACAAAAAACCGTGACAATGTCAAAATTCATCAGTTTCATGATTTGATACTTATCATTAAGTTTTAATATTAAAAAATACATTCAAAATAATGCATAATGTAAATGGCACTCATGATAATATTGTTATTATAAACTATTGTAGTTGTTGGGTGACAAATTTGTAACACGACATAGCACTTAGTGGTATATAAGACCGCTCGAATGATAAGGGCGGTTCAGTGGTTATTATAAATTAACACTTATTTACATACGCCGCTCTTTGCCTTTTCAACCTGTCAAGTTTAGAAAGAATGAAATTATTTGTCCAAGAAGAAAACTACACAGAGATTTTCTTTTTAATTACGCACTAAGTTACCCAGCAATTTACGTTAAGTCTATTACTAGACTATAGATACGTTAGTTTTGTTTTACTTTTGCTCTAGAAATACGATTCCTAGCTTATACAAAAGGTAAACTTAATGCGTGAGTTTTCTTCTTTCTTTCTCTCTGATTCAAACTCTCTCGAGTTTGGGTCTTCACTCGTATCAAGATTTCATTGTAACAACGACTAATATTCAAAGAGCATATCTAAGGTGTTGTAGCGAGATGTTACTTGTTTACCTTTTGTCTAAGTAAAGAAAAAACAGACTATAGTCTCAAGGCTAGTACGTTGAAGTGGCAGAGGGTTGCAGGTCACGTTTAACGGAGGACCAAGCGATGGACTTTGAAGTCCCCGAGTGGAGACTCCGTCTCGGCAAGTAAACTGTAACTTTGTTTTCTGTACTTTTTAAGTGATTACTTTATGTTATGGTAATAAAAAATTTATCTATCTATCTATCTGTAGGACTAGGTGAAACGATAGCATTCAACATTGATCCAAAGAACCAAAGATCTATAAATGATGAAAATCCAAACGCAAATCCTCTATTTTATGAGTCTTACACACAAATTAGCCCGACGCCAAAGCACATGGCTAACGCTTAAAGGGCTACTTGGCATATTTTTTCCGAGTACGACCAGCGTCCAGCACTGATTGGCTTTTCGACGTTTGCAGGATTCCAACATCAAGTCAAACATTGGCCGAAACTTGGTGAAAGTTTTAGTTCAATGTGTATTGAAGCTTTTATGTATCTTCTGAATCTGCAATGACGTGGCCGACTCCTAGACTAATAAATATTATTTCCCACTCAGGGGTGACTCGTCAAACATACTTGTGAAGCCAAAATAAGCATTTTTCCGTTTTTCTGCGTCTATTTGTATTGGCACGCCGCCAGCAGGAGATTTTAATCGCGCCCTCGTTGGTGTATCGGCATTTTGCTTTTTATAACTAGTTATAGAGAAATGCTTACTTGCGACTTGACATTTCCTCGTGACATTTAGAAGGTTCTCCAATTTAAGTAAATAGTTGCTCTTTATAAAGCTTTTATACATGTACCTTATTATAATATCTTTAATACCGTAGAGACAGTAACAAATTGAGTAATTCACTATGAAATCGCGACTGAGACCATTGAATTAATAAGTAGGTACTTCCTCAAAGACTGAGACGAATAACAAGTTTATAACCATTAAAATGGCTGGACTTATAAAAAAACAGGCGTGTCTGTTTATCACATTTAAAATATAATCTGTGCTTTCTTTCTCGTGTGAATGTGTAAGGCATCTTGACTCCATCAGTTACATTTTTGTATTTCACTAAGTTACATAAGTATAGGGAGGAAATTTGAAACGATCTTGACCAGTTCTTGTATTTGTCTAGACTTCAGAGTGCTAGTCTTTATACAATAATACAGGATGCATGATAAGTAATACCACAGAATAGGTAATAGTAGTAACAGAAGAGTTACTCCGCGAAGACCTTTTAACCATCAGCGACTTAGGTTACGTCGTAATAAAGTGCAATTCAGCTCGCACAGCGCTGCGAGTGAAAATAATTAAATACCTACCTCTATATATCTCTTTCTATCGCGTAACTCTTATCCCTTCAGACGCGGCGCGTGTAGCCTTAGGGTTGACTACTTCTAAATTCTTACTATCGGTATCATTACTATGGGTCGGTAATCGGTTGCAATGATGACGACGATTACTTTAAAAATAGATAAAAGATATATTATTATTATTCATAGATTTTGTAGAAACCAAATAGGGATATGGGTTTAACATGCTGCCATGCCCCTAACTGGTTAGCCCGCTACCATCGTAGACTGCATCATCACTTACCATCAGGTGAGATTGCAGTCAAGGGCTAACTTGTAGTGGATAAAAAAAAGTCGTTATATATTCCACAAGTAGTGAAATATCAATGAATATTTTAGACTTATATGGGGTGGAAGGGGGCCCATGCCAGAGTTTACGAGACAAAATAATATACCCACATTATGGATTAATCATCATCGACTCATCGGCGGCCCACTAGTCCCACTACTAAGCACGACTCACGAGGCTCTTCTCAGAATGAGAAGGGTTTAAGCCATATACCTATTCCTCCACACTGGCCAATTTCTTGTTGGCAGACATATTAGAGTTTTTTATAATGATTATAGAAATTCAGGCATGTTTTCAGCTTTACACACGATTTTTGTTCACCGTAAATGATATATTTTAATTAATTAAGTTGGAGGTGCGTTCCCAGGATCGAACCCCAGACTTGGAGGCTGAAGTCTACCTATTAGGCTATCACTATAATATTGGATACTACCTATGGTTTATATGTATTTACTTTTGTTTAAAACTGTATCTTGTGTGGATATAAAAATAAAACTACCCACATTATGTATTAATATTAGTTTTGTTTAGAACTCTAAGTAGGTACGTATGTACTATGTACCTAGATAGGCAAATAATACAAACTTACCTTTCAGGGTCCTTAGGAAGTGCAAAGAGCGATAAGTTAGGTCTTAATAATTAGAGTTTAAAAACGACCTAATGTGATACGATATCGTTTACTGATCTTTCTTTGTTTATCCATAACGAGAACTTGAGTAAAAGTCAAACGTATAACTACGGTCCGCGCGCAACACTCGACTGATACGAGTGCCGTCGAGCGTCCACGCAGCAGTAGTTAAATATCTCAGGTCACGTGACAAGTGAGCCAGGCCTGGTAATACAGCGTCTGTCAGTTACCATTGCGCTGTCAACCCCCGGCGGTGCCGGAGCTAAGTGCTGTCTCGCGTAAACTGCAATGCAGCGCGTCTTCTGCAGCTGTCTCATCTCTGACGGAATAGTGCATGCATCAAGATATATTTCTTGATCCTTTGTCAAAATCCAAAAGAACCATTTGAAACTAGATGATGCCCGCGACTTCGTCCGCGTGCAATAAGTTTTTTTTATTCCCGCGGGAACTCTTTAATTTTCCGGCATAAAAAGTAGTCACCAAATTTCATCAAAATCGGCTGGACAATATTATTGGCAGTGAAAGCATAGACGGACAGACACCCATTGGACCTTCCGTAATTATAGTAATACTAGCTGATGCCCGCGACTTCGTCCGCGTGGATCGAGGTTTTTCGTTTCCCGCGGGAACTCCTTAATTTTCCGGGATAAAAAGTAGCCTATGTGTTATTCCAGACTATAATCTATCTCTGTGCCAAATTTCATCCAGATCAGTTCAGCCGTTGGGGCGTGATTGAGTAACAAACATCCATCCATACATCCATACATCCATCCAAACTTTCGCATTTATAATATTTATTTGATGTAGCATTGATTTTAACATAATGTTTAAGTGTCAAGTTAGTAGTTAGTACTAAGTAAGTTATATATTTAACTAGCTGATGCCCGCGACTTCGTCCGCGTGGATCGAGGTTTTTCGGTTCCCGCGGGAACTCCTTAATTTTCCGGGATAAAAAGTAGCCTATGTGTTATTCCAGACTATAATCTATCTCTGTGCCAAATTTCATCCAGATCGGTTCTGCCGTTGGGGCGTGATTGAGTAACAAACATACATCCATACATACATCCATCCATCCAAACTTTCGCATTTATAATATTTATTTGATATTTGATAATTGTACCTGAAGAAAAACTTTCAGTAAAAAGCCGACAACAAGTAAAATTCTTGTATTAAAATCACATAGAGCAAGTAACTCACAGAGCTGCACGCTCGATCCGCGTCGCGTCGCCTCAAACGCGAACTTTGCTCAATTAAGTTACACGCTCTCGCCTTGACTCGGCAACCCACGTATGCTGGTTTGCAGACGAACGTTTTTTAATTCAATTATTCGCTGAAAAATAACTAGCGTAACCGCGAAAATGTTCTCTAGTTACCATCAAAGTTCCATTTCAAATACAATCGAGCTAATATAATTGGGTATTTGACAACTAGTCAAATCAGCAACTTTTTTTCGAACGTCAAAACGCGTGCTTATCATAGAGTTTTTATGAAATTTTGAATTGTGACGTCATCAAAGTTCGACGCACTTTTTTACTTGAATCTATAGTTTTAAATGGTTATTCAACATAAAACTAACAGGAGCTGTGGATATTACGACTTTTGGGAGAGCCTTTATTTAATAATCACAAAAAATACAGTACGTAGTAGTCAAATACCCAATTATTCTACTACGTACTGTAAGTACCTACACACGTCTATACTAATATTATAAATGTGAAAGTTTGGATGGATGTATGGATGGATGTTTGTTACTCAATCGTGCCACAACAGCTGAACGGATCTGGATGAAATTTGGCACAGATATAGATTGTAGTCTGGAATAGCACATATGCTTATTTTTATACCGGAAAATTAAAGAGTTTCAGCGGGAACCAAAAAACCTCAATCCACGTGGACGAAGTCGCGGGCATCAGCTAGTAATATATAACGTAAAAGCATAAAAACTGTCGTTACAGTAACTATTTCTATTGTCATGAAACAATAGATCCTCATAGCACTTATAGCACAGTCTGGAGATATGTTTTTTCCTACCAGACGTTCGACGGAGGCGTCTAGACTCTAGACAGAGCAACGCAAGAGCTATGAGTGACGGTAGGAACTGGTAGAATTTTCAATACAACATTCAGTCACTCTATGTCTGTATGCATAATGCAGTTTCCTACCTCTCTCAAGTCTCAACCATTACCGTACCTAGGTGCTACAACTGTCAATAATTTATCCGGGTCTGTCATTTGTATGGGCGTCGACCCACTGTATGAACATTATATATAACTAATAGTCCCCCAAACGTAGTTTTTATATTATGTACTTACCTACTTTTAATAATAACGTATATTGTGCCATACTATCCTACACACCTTGTTCAATCCTCTCACCGAAGGTTGCCTGGTGGATGTAAGCAATAAAGCCGCCTTTGCATACCTACGTAGTTTTTAGATTGTATATTTTTTTCATATGTGCAATAAAGTAGGTATTCATCTATCTACGAGTATATATCATCTGACCTGATCACATTAAAAGTTGCTAATTAATATCTATAATATAACTAGCGATCCGCCCCGGCTTCGCACGGGTAGCACTAATAATCCTAATCTATATAATATTAAACTATCCTATCTCTCAAGTTAGATCGAACTGCACATGGTGTGCGAATTTTATTATAATCGGTTAAGTGGTTTAGAAGTCCATTGAGGACAAACATTGTGACACGAGATTTATATATATTATAAGATATATAAAATTCAAAGTCCTGACTGACTTATATGTATATCAACGCACAGCCCAAACCGCTGGTCCTAGAGACATGAAATTTGGAGGGTGTGTTCTTTGTGAAGAGTCGGTATCCACTAAGGAAGGATTTTTGAAAATTCTACCCCCATAGGGCTGAAACAGGGGTTGAAAGTTTGTAGGAAAGTCCGTCATTTTTCAAGCTGTAGCCATGAAACTTGGTGTTTGAGATTTCGGTCTGAAATGAAAAAATACGTAATTCACAGTTTTAGAAAATTCTATCCCCAAGGACGTCAAATAGAGAGTTTATCCTTCAATCACGCCGAAATAGAGCAACGAATCAACGTGATTTTTTGCATGGGTATCAAGGACTTGGAGAGTGACATAGGGTAGGTACTTTTTATCCCGGAAAACTAAGGAGTTCCCGTGGGAATTGAAAAAACTTATTTCACGCGGACGAAGTCGCGGGCATCAGCTAGTTTAAAATAAAATGAAAACAAAAACTATTAGACAGAAAATTATTTCCAATTTTGGCCACTGGGCCAGGAGAAGTTTGTGGGACTGTACGATAATGGTAAAAGCGTGGAAACTTTACAGCATCTTTTGCAGAGAAATTAAATTTCTTATTTCTCATTAAAATCAGTCAAAAAGGTAAGTATTATTATGTATCCATACTAATATTATAAATGCGAAAGTGTGTCTGTCTGTCTGTCTGTCTGTCTGCTACGCTTTCCCGGCCCATCTTTTCAACCGATTTTGCTGAAATTTGGTATAGAGGTACGTTATATCCCGGGGAAGGACATAGGCTACTTTTTATCCCGGAAAATTAAGGAGTTCCCGCGGGAATCAAAAACCTTAATCCACGCAGACGAAGTCGCGGGCATCATCTAGTCCATACTAATATTATAAATGCGAAAGTGTATCTGTCTGTCTGTCTGCTACGCTTTCCCGACCCATCTTTTCAACCAATTTTGCTGAAATTTGGTATAGAGGTAGGTTATATCCCGGGGAAGGACATAGGCTACTTTTTATCCCGGAAAATTAAGGAGTTTCCGCGGGAATCAAAAAAACTTGATCCACGCGGACGAAGTCGCGGGCATCATCTAGTAAAGTTATAAAATAAAGACAAAATACATCAATTCACGTTGGAACTTCGGTGATTAACGAGCCTGTTTATCAATTAGCAGTGTCAGGTGCAAAGTTTTTGCGAGGGCGGAGTTATCAAGGGACGTTTATACATAGGTACCTACATATTATGTAATATACTTACCTATTATGTTCTATCTTAGTTCCCTTCAAGTGTACCTACTAAGCATTAGTATTAAGGCCACTAATTAGACCCAGGCGTTAATTATTATTATTGTAAAGTGCCTAAGTATACCGACATGCATGGTTAGTATCAAAAGTATAAGATTACAATACAGTTTCTATATTTTTCTTCAGGATTTGTTAAGAATTAGTAATGGTTGCGGGCTAACCTGTTGGGAGTATGGCAGTTATATGAAACCTTGGACGATTAAACCCATAAGTACCCCCAATCGGCTTCTATTCACACGGCATCGTACCGGAACGCTAAATCGCTTGGCGGACCGTCGGTATGGTGGTAACTAGATACGGCCGAAGTCCCATAAAATTTATGATAAAAAATATATATTTACATCTCTCATATTCGGTAAGTAGGTCCTTATTACCCCCAAATGGAGCTTGTAGGTGACCAATTAGCGCTCTAGGGTAATAATGTAGCTAGAAAAGCCCTCGGGCGGTAAGTAATTAAAAAAAGTATGATGGTTAGATGTACGCGAACTTTTTGAAAGAGTGAAGAGTTTTTTTTAAATTACTTACCGCCCTAGGGCTTTTCTAGCTACATTATTACCCTGGAGCGCTAATTGGTCACCTTCAAGCTCCATTTGGGGGTAATAAGGACCTACTGACCTCACAATCGAGACGTAAAGCAGAGTAGTTAGCTCGGGTGTAAGCATCAATTGCACCCTCGAACTATAGGCGCCCTCGCTGTGCTCGTGCGCCTAAATATCTCGGGCTGCAATTGATGCCTTACAGCCCTTGGCTACTAATCCACTATTAAGATGTATGTTACTCGTAATTGAGCAAGATGCAATTTAATAGCCATTATTCACTAAATAACCTTACTTCATATTATACTGCAAATATTATTCTAAGTTTGAGCTTATCTATACCTCTTTAAAGTGAAACTTGAAGCATATAGGCGTCGCAGGAGCTCCCTGGTGACCCATACATCGATATTAACCACCAACTTCTGGGACAAGGTCTTTATCATCTAGACACGAGTAAGCCAAACTAATGTGGCTCTTAAGACACTTGTCATAAAGTTTGTTTTGCTATTAAGTGGTGTGGATTCGTGGAATACCATTTAGTAGTAAACAATGGGACAAGTTATGCTTGATGGTGATTTATCTACTATACTAGCTGATGCCCGCGACTTCGTCCGCGTGGTTAAAGTTTTTTTGATTCCCGCGGGAACTCCTTAATTTTCCGGGATAAAAAGTAGCCTATGCCACTCTCTAGGTCCGCAACTATACCCATCCATACCAAAAAGGACAAACCAACAAACCAATAAACCAACAAACAAACACACTTTCGCATTTATAATATTAGTACTTAAGTATGATGGTGATATGATTAGTATGAAGTATGACTAGATGAAGTCCGTGGCTTCGTCCGCGTGGATATTTGGAACTCTAATTTTCCGGTATAAAATATAGACCATTATTAGGGTTCCGTACCAAAATGGTAAAATGGAACCCTTATGGTGCGACTTTCTCCGTCTGTCTGTCCGTCTGTCCGTCCGTCACACTCGATTATTTCAGTAACTACCGAAGCTATCGACATGATATTTGGAATAGTTGTGTATATTAGTGGCCCAAAGACACTGGAATTAAAAAAGATTGGAAATTATTTTTGTTCTTATTTAAAAAGGGGGGAAAATCGGAGGGTTGAAATTTAAAAGTGAGATAACTGTACTGTGTGGGGTATCATATGAAAGGGTTTACTTTGTACATTCTAAAACAGATTTTTAACACTTTAACAGCCGATCACGTACTGTGTACGGGCAGTGTCGATCAACTCGGTACGCCGATCACGTACTCCGTACGGCTTTGACTTTCCTATCGTCTGTTTAAATACCACGTGCCCGGTGCGTGAATGGCGTGTAACCCCGGTGTAGAATGACTCTTTATCTACGCACACATGTATGATTCACCGACGGGAGGTGCGGGGTGGAGACAGGACAAGCGATCTTTCACGGCGCGCCAGTGCGCCCACGCCACTAACGTGAGAGTACGTCGTTTTTTTCGATTTTAGACCTCTTTTCTTAATTTTTTTTCATAAATATTATTTTTTATTACAAATGTTTTTTATTTCATCCCTAAAAATATAAAGAACAATAGTACATATAAAAAAAGAATAATAGACATATCACAGATAGTTTTTATTTTATGAGTCATAGAATATCGGCAAAAAACGCCGGCGTACCAGGGAAAGCCGCCTTTATAACGGTCGGCTGTTAAAGTGTTAATTATTTTTAGTCATGATAGTTTTTGATTTATCGGGCAAAATGTCGAAAAAAATACCGTTCCCCCCCTTATCTCCGGAGTTTACCAATCGAAAAATCTGAAATAATTATGGTCAATAGGAATTTATGTATATTTTACAGGAAAACTATAGCCAATGCTCTAACTAGCATAGTTTTTTTGATATTAACAGTAAACCTCTACAAACAAAGTTAGTTTTGCGGTTCATTTCGTCTTGTTTTTAATACGTCATAAATCGTAAAACTTACTACAGGTTTGTACGGAACCCTCGGTGCGCGAGTCCGACTCGCACTTGGCCGGTTTTTTTTTATTTCTTTGAATTTCTCTATCTCTTTATCTATTGAATTTCAGTACGTTCCTTATATTGAGATTTGAGGCCTCTCCTACATTTTATCTCAAGCGTATTCTTCGAAGTTCCTCAATTAATTTCATACAAGAGGCGTATTATAGTCGATTATATTGAGATGTTAAGGAGGTTGAAAGGGCCATGCTCAAGAGGGCTTGCCAAGAACCGTTGAAAGGATCATACCTAGTAGGTACCTACTTGGCCTAAATTAACGGATCGAAAAGCTTTTCACTACTTGAAAGAGCGGATTGATCATCTAAATATATAAAAGGAAAAGATGACTGACTGACTGACTGATCTATCAACACAGCTCAAACCACTGGTTGGATCGGGCCTAATTTTAGCATACAGGTAGCTTATATGTCGTTGACATCGGCTAAGAAAGGACTTTTGAAAATACTACCCATAAGGAAGTAAAAAAAAAATTACGAAAATTGACCCAAAAGAAGCCGCGGGCAAAAGCTTGTGAATATTAAAAATTTGAACACCTCCCTGGCGCAGTGGTGAGCGCTGTAGTCTTATAAGCGGGAGGTCCCGGGACATCGACCATACGTATGGTCGATGTCCCGGGATGATCCCGGGCAGGGTCAATTTGGGAATTTGTACTTAATTTCTGAATTTGCTCTGGTTTGATGGGAGGCTTTGGTAGTAGCTAGTTACCACCGTACCGGCAAAGACGTGATATACCATGCGATTTAGCGTTCTGGTACGATGCCATGTAGAGAACGATAGGGGGTAGGTATAGGTTTACCCCTTACAGGTTACCAGGTGAGATCGCAGTCAATGTATAACTTGTAGTGGATTAAAAAAAACTATATTGAAGATACCTACGGCTTTTTAGGCTACCGTAGCAAAACACCATCAACCCATCCCTGCTAAGCATGGGTTTCCTCTCAGAAAGAGAAGGGTATAGGCCATAGTTCACCACGCTGGGTTTTCCCCATTTTATTGCATAACGCACACCGAAAAGTAAGAAGTGAGCTAGGTATGCATTGATAGTTCAGCCACCTTAGTCACCTTTCCTGTATATATTTTCTTATCATAGTACATATTATATTAAAAATGCGAAAGTGTGTTTGTTTGTTGGTTTGTCCTTCAATCACTCCGGATCAACGTGATATTTTTATTGGTATAGTTGAGGACTTGGAGTGACATACATAGGCTACTTTTTTCCCGGAAAATTGAGTAGTTCCCGTGGTAATTAAAAAAACTTATTCCACGCGGTCGAAGTCGTGGGCATCAGCTAATCTTTCATAATTTTAGAAGATGAAGATGATGGGTGCGTTCCGAAATACACTGAGAGCACTGAAAGTCCCCAGTAAAGAGCACTGCCAGTGCTCGCAGTGCTTATAACGGAACACACACTACGTAATTAGTCCTTGACTAAACACCGCAATCAGGTTATTACTTATTACGTAGAAAGAGAAAACCACTAATCGCTAAAATTAAAAAAGAAAACTGAACCGTTTACCTAAGAAATGATTGGCGATAATTTCTTTAAATGGGCAACCGTAGATATACCTAAAAAGCCAAGATACAGTCTAAGAAGTTCCTTGTTCTTAGCCAAAGTGAAAATGAATATGGACTGCGGCCAAAAACCATTTTGTAAACGTTTTAGTATAGCGTCTATAATATAGGGTTGTCTGGAGGAGATCACTTTTAGCACCTTTCAGTGATAAGACCGCCTTTGCGCACATGTTTTTCCTTTATGTTTGTTTACTTCATCATTATTTTTTAAAGTTTCGTGTGGCAATAAATAATCTATACTTAGTATATTTACATTATAAATGCGAAAGGTAAGATGGAAGTGTGTTTGTTACTCAATCATGCCAGAACGGCTGAACTGGTCTGGATGAAATTTGGCACAGAGAAATAAATAAATAATATTTATTTCATAGGTTCACATTAATAATTATCTCTCCCAAAAAAGTAAAAACTGTGTTATGGGAGCTATAGTGTCTTCCCTATTACATAGGTTCTTTTTTTTGCAATTAATTATTATTATTAGCTAATAGAATACAATTATAAAGACGCGTTTATGTGTGGGTGTGGGTGTGTGTGGGTATGTGCGTGTGTAAGCTAGTGTTATGTGCGAATATGTTAGTGTTTTTTTAAATATAACACAAAGGCTACCTACTTATTATCCCGGTAAATTAAAAAGTTCCCGCGGACGAAGAACCTAAAAACCTCAATCCACGCGGACGAAGTTGCGGGCATCAGCTAGTAAGAAAATATATGTAGGACAAGGTGACTGACTGATTTATCAATGCATAGCTCACTTCTAACTTTTCGGTGTAATATCAGAAGAAAAACATCTACCTGAGAGTTCTCTACAATATTGTTCTCAAAGCTGTGCGACGCCTACCGATCTGTACTCGGCCAGCGTGGTGAACTATGACCTAAACCCTTCTCATTCTCAAAGGAAACCCATGCTTAGCAGGGATGGGTTGATGATGTTTTACTACGGTACTCTAAAAAGCCGTCGCGAGCTAGTCAAATAATAAATATTATAAATGCGAAAGTTTGAATGGATGTATGGATGTATGGATGTATGGATGTATGGATGCTTGTTACTCAATCACGCCCCAACGGCTGATCGGATCTGGATGAAATTTGGCACAGAGATAGATTATAGTCTGGAATAACACATAGGCTACTTTTTAACCGGGAAAATTAAGGAGTTCCCGCGGGAACCGAAAAACCTCGATCCACGCAGATGAAGTCGCGGGCATCAGCTATCTATATATCTATCTCTGACATAGTTCACTCGGTCAGGAGGACATCTTGGATTTTGTGTATGAATGGTCTTCAACTTGATTTTTCCCTGCAATTAATTTCAGTTCAGCTCGCTGGGTAACCTATTTATAGGCTTTTCAGTTCTCCAGCTCTGCTCTGTACGGGATACCGTGCTTGGCTTTATAAAGTAAAGCGTGTTAAGTGTCGGGCTCGTTACTATGGCACCAGCGGAAAGGTATATTTAACTTGTTTATAATTATATTAAGTTAAATTTAATGAGATAGAGCTCAAAATGAAATCTGGCATGACCTGATTTTAAAGATACTAATTTAATTGAATCGCTTTATTGAAGCTTCTTTAGCCGCGTTGAGCACTTTTTGGTAGGGGGTAAACTTGTGGATTCGCGTCACCGACACCATCACGTCGATAAGCTCGCGTTGTTACGAAGACAAAAGGTCTTAAATATAAATATACCTACTACACATTGACTTATATGTATACTACACATATATGTCAATGATACTACATTCGTAATTAAACTTTAATGCCACAGTTTTAAGGTTTATATTTTAATTTTTTTTTATTATTTTAAATATTCGTTTTCACTTCTATCGGCAGTCTATATGACTGCCAATTTTTAGGGTTCCGTACCCAAAGGGTAAAAACGGGACCCTATTACTAAGACTCCGCTGTCTGTCTGTCTGTCTGTCTGTCTGTCTCCAGGCTGTATCTCATAAACCGTGATAGCTACAAAGCTGAAATTTTCACAAATGATGTATTTCCGTTGCCGCTATAACAACAAATACTAAAAATTTAAAAAATATATATATTAAGGGGGGTCCCCATACAATAAACGTGTTTTTTTCGTATTTTTTTGCTCAATATTAAAAACGGTAACAGGTAGACGGTTCAAATTTTCACAGAATATTAACTTGTATATTACCTTTCAAAATAAATAATTAAATATCAATAAAGTAAATATTAAAGGGGGGCTCCTATACAACAAACGTAATTTTTATTTTTAATACGTCATAAATCGTAAAACTTACTACAGGTTTGTACGGAACCCTCGGTGCGCGAGTCCGACTCGCACTTGGCCGGTTTTTATTTTTATACGTTTTATGCCTCATTTTGTACATTTTTATTGACATCTCAATTTATTTATTTTTTATTCCACTTAAAGTTAGCCCTTGACTGCGATCTTACCTGATGGCAAGGGATGGTGCAGTCTAAGATGGTAGCGTGCTAACCTGTTAGGGGTACGGCAGTTACATAAAACCCATACCCCTAATTGGTTTCTACACGGCATCGTACCGGAACGCTTAATCGCTTGGCGGTACGTCTTTGCCGGTAGGGTGGTAACTATTCATAGCCGAAGCCTCTCACCAGACCAGAAGAAATTCAGAAATTATGAATCCCCGAATTGACCCTGCCGGGAATTGAGCCCGGGACCTCTCCCTCACCACTGCGCCAGGGAAGTCGTTATAGATTCAATAGACAAGCCCACGGGCATCTATTAGTATATAGTAGCACATTGATGTATCCATAGCCCGTCTTTGACAAGCGACACAAAGGCTTGTGGTTAAACTTCATCTGAGCCATCCGAACCGGAGGCTTCCTCGAAATCAACACCTCCCTTTGAGGAGCTCGCCTTGTCAGATGAAATCGAGTAAAGGCCGGCGGTACTAAAACACGAAACAGTTTAAGTTCGATTTGGTAACTTGTATCTAAGAGCACCAGTTTACCAACGTTTACTTCGTTAGAAAAACTACATTCATGTATTAAGTAAATGAAAATGAAAAAATGAACATGAAATGATACACGTAGAACTTGTGCCACTTATGATGAGTCGCAAGAATCTAGCAACCGGTTCGGAAAGCTGATTCTACCGAGAAGAGCCGGAAAGAAACTCAGCAGTTGAAAAGTGGTTAAGTATTGTAAAGTGCATAAGCACATGCAAAAGTGTGTCTGTCTGTCTGCCTGCTACGTTTTCATGGTCCATTCAACCTAAACCATACTACATAATACATAATTAATACACCTGGCCTGACGTGGAGTACTATGATCTAAATCCTTCTCATCCTTAGAGGGGGCACCTGTTCTGTGGTAATACACAGTGGTGGGTGGCAATGCGTTGAGATAAAGATTACCTACTATTTTAATTTTGAAGGTGTAGTTTTCAATTTTTTTTTTAATGCGGTGTTTAATTTAAAAAACCGGCCAAGTGCGAGTCGGACTCGCGCACCGAGGGTTCCGTACAAACCTGTAGTAAGTTTTACGATTTATGACGTATTAAAAATAACAAAAACCGGCCAAGTGCGAGTCGGACTCGCGCACCGAGGGTTCCGTACAAACCTGTAGCACAGAATAGGTAATAGTAGTCTGTAGTAAGTTTTACGATTTATGACGTATTAAAAATAAAAATTACGTTTGTTGTATGGGAGCCCCCCTTTAATTTTTACTTTATTGATATTTAATTATTTATTTTGAAAGGTAATATACAAGTTAATATTCTGTGAAAATTTGAACCGTCTACCTGTTACCGTTTTTAATATTGAGCAAAAAAATACGAAAAAAACACGTTTATTGTATGGGGACCCCCCTTAATATATATATTTTTTTAATTTTTAGTATTTGTTGTTATAGCGGCAACGGAAATACATCATTTGTGAAAATTTCAGCTTTCTAGCTATCACGGTTTATGAGATACAGCCTGGAGACAGACAGACAGACAGACAGACAGACAGACAGACAGACAGACAGACAGACAGACAGACAGACAGACAGACAGACAGACAACGGAGTCTTAGTAATAGGGTCCCGTTTTTACCCTTTGGGTACGGAACCCTAAAAATTACGTTTGTTGTATGGGAGCCCCCCTTTAATATTTACTTTATTGATATTTAATTATTTATTTTGAAAGGTAATATGTACAAGTTAATATTCTGTGAAAATTTGAACCGTCTACCTGTTACCGTTTTTAATATTGAGCAAAAAAATACGAAAAAAACACGTTTATTGTATGGGGACCCCCCTTAATATATATATTTTTTTAATTTTTAGTATTTGTTGTTATAGCGGCAACGGAAATACATCATTTGTGAAAATTTCAGCTTTCTAGCTATCACGGTTTATGAGATACAGCCTGGAGACAGACAGACAGACAGACAGACAGACAGCGGAGTCTTAGTAATAGGGTCCCGTTTTTACCCTTTGGGTAGGTACGGAACCCTAAAAAGCAAAAACACACTACGGACAGAAATTGTTTGTCTGACTGACAATAATTTCGAGCGCGAACTTTTGTACGGAACTGCTCAGACAAGCGCGACAGATCGAAACGTGCTCCCCATAGGACGCCTACGTTTCGCCCGGACGATTTCTATAATCCAGTTCGTAGTGTGTTTGCGCCCTAAGGTGTGGTTGTTACCTAGATTGACAGGTGTTTAACAATGTTTATTTAAAACCTTTTACTTAGTAGCATGTTAGGTCTTATGTACACGTACCTAAAATGCAATGTATCGTATATTATTCAGGGGCAGATCTCGTAAAGGAGCTTTAGTGGATACTCAAACACAGTTTACGAGTTAGTTAGGGGCTAGACGTCTGTAAAGTTGAGAAGCGTTGAGTTTACTGCGAGTTTTAAAAAAAAAACAATAGTAGGTAGGTAGAAATTCGTTTTCTCGTAACGTTTTCTCGACAAGGTGGGCTTAGATCATTGTTTCATAATATTATGGATTACTAGCTGATCATCCGCGTGTTTTTTTTTTTTTTTTTTTCTATTATTAATTACCAATAAATCCGCGTGGATTGAGGTTTTTTATCTCCCGCGGGAACCCTTTAATTTTCCGGGATAAAAAGTAGCCTATAAGTATGTTATTCCAGACTGTAATCTACGTCAATTCTCAATTTCAGCCAGATACGTTTAGTAGTTTTTGTGTGAAAACTAACAAACAAACACACATACAAACTTTCACCTTTATAATATTAGTAGGTATGATGTGATGACGTTATCTACATAAAGTAACAAAATAATGGCCTTGCCTTCGGCTCCAATGTTGGTTAAGCTACAGACCAAATCACCCTCCTTTCCACCACCACCACCACCACTACGGCCCATTAACGTCCAACTGCTGGGCACAGACCTCCACTCTCATAGGAGAGAGGGAATTAGAGCTTAGACCCACCACGCTGCTCTAATGCGGGTTGGCGGGCTTATTATCATGTTAGTGATAATAACCGGGACCGACGGCTTGACGTGCTCTCCGAGGCACGGGGGTCACACACCGCCAACTTCCTAACTCCGATCTGAGAATTTCTAGTCAGAAAAACCCAATACATACTTAATTATGGCCCGACCCGCGACTCGAACCCGGGACCACGTCGGCCGCAGTTGAACGTGCTAACCACTAGACTAACGAGGCAGTCAGGCAGGGGGTAACACCCTCCTTTAACCCTATAATTATTATAGAAAAACTATTGATATATTTTTTACAAAAATTTACCGTTTACACTGTATAACAATAATATCCGCTTAGCTCAGCCCTCCCCTCGGCAGTCGGCAGGTGGCACTCGTTACAGCTCTATCAAGACGTCATAAAATGCTGACGTCACACCGGCTTTGATTGTTATATTTGGTGGTTTGGGGGCTGGAGATTCCAGTATTATTTTTTAGAACGTAAGTTCTTTATGACCGGCTAAAACACAGGGCTCTGTTATTGTTTCATTAAATATTTTTTCTTGGCGAAGTTTCTTTTCAAGAGAAAGATCAGACCTTTAACTCTACATTTTTTATTAACTGAGCACTAAAAACCGCATTGTGCAGTTAACATATAAATATGTTTACCAGGTATGGGATATTTTGATTACACTATACTAAGGCGAAAGTGTGTCTATTCATCTTCTTAAACAAATTCAGAGAGATAGGCAGCATCTGGGTCGTCCGGGTTGTCCCTGCTTACTCTGTAACATATACTTTTGATCCCGGGAAAACAGAGAGTTCCCACGAAAATTTCAAAAACCCAAGTTTCGACGGGTTACGGGTTTACGAAACTATCTAGTTGACAGTCCTATATCGAATTTTTGTTTTTTTTTATTTATGTTAAATGTATTTAAAATAATGTTGCGATGATGATGTCAACCCACATGTTATGTTACATAATAAAAACCAAAAAAAAAAGAGACTAAAAAAAAAGAACATCGGTTTTAAAAAAGTGAATTAGGTTGAATCGTCTTGTGTGCAGGCAGCATAAAGTTAAAATACAACATTAATTGCTGTCAGAGGGTCGAGCAAAACAAAAGGGCGTATTTTTTGGGAACTATTGTCTGCGTCCACCCCCTCGTCTCGTCACGGTCAGCGACCAGCCGGCCAGGCTTTGATGGAAAAATGTTGCTAGCTCTGACGTGTTGCTATACATTTCTAGTGGTTTTATTTCTTGTGATGCAACTTGCAAGTGAATTAGAATACCTACTGTCTAGGTATAGGTAGACATACTTATTATATTATCTTATAATTACTTAATATTATGCATAGGTTTTTTAATAATAACAGGTGTGGTTTTTACGCCTAAAGGATTCACCATGATAAACAACGAATTTAACTACTTTGAAATCGGGATGGTAACCTATGGTTAATTAGATGGTTAAAAAGTACTAAAGTACTTACATACTTACAAGCATATTCCCTATTCCCATATTTTCAACCCAAAAAAAATCATACCCACCGAGATGCTTAAGGAACAAGAATAAAGGTGACCTAAAATCAGTCAAGATTCAGGTTTAGTTATTTTTTTAAACTTCTTTAAAAGAGTTCTTTTAGCGGATGCAAACTGTGTAAGTACATACCTAATTAATTACCTAGGATTTTTTTTAGAAAGAAAGCCAATACAATCCTAGTTAACTAATGGTATCTGTGCGGCCACGGCTGTGAAAGTGTCAGCCGGTGCAGAATCAGTGACACTTCACTTCACTGATCACTTGTGTAGGTACACTAAAAGTGAGGCACTTACCATCCTGTTTGACGGTGTTCCCCAGCGGGCCACAGCTAGCCAGCCACACGAGGAAGATCCACCGCAGCATCAGACCTGAGCTGCCGCCCCTCTGCAGCTCCGGTTGGTTGTGAAAATGGCGCGCGGTCGGCCGGTGCCGCGCCATCGCCGCGCCACCATTGACACTTCACTTCACTTCACTGCGACTATCACTTCTGTACACGTCTGTTAGTTGCACTTCACTTTTGTATTGTTCATAGCTTTTGGTTTTTTAAAGAGCTGTTATGTTTTAGTGACTGAAACTAGAGATAATGTTATTATTATGATTATGATGCTTTAAATTCAATGCATCGAGGGGAAATTTTACAGCAGGTACCTATACATAAAAGGTTTGCGGTATATTTCAAAATCAAGGTAAAATACTGCCAAAGAGTTTTAAAGTGGATTACTTCTATGTAAAAAAATGGGTCATTCTCAAACGGCTCAAAAAATCGTGTCCGGGTCGAAAACCTGTATGAAATATATTGCTAGCCTCTTGATAATTTTATGTATGGTAGATATGATCAAAATATTAGGGGGGGCCTATGTCCTTTTTTAGGTAAACATTGTGTAAGTTAAGTTAAAAAAAGAAAACCGCGGAAATATTGACCTCGGTGCCGTGTCCCGCACCCCATATTGAGTTGAAAATTATTTTTTTTCTTTTTTTCTATAAAATATGCCACTATTTTGCAGGTGCTTTCAAGAAACTAGTTAGTTACTAGCTCAAATTATAATATTTATAATCAATAATATAGGGCTTAGTTGACAACTTACAACAAATTGTTTTCGCGTCCGACGTTTAGAATTGATACCGGTGGCGCGCTCCAATTCTCTTAAAACTTCTGTACTATAATAACTGCGAGAATAGTAGTAAGAGTAAGACAAACTATCCGTCACGCCGCATCGGTGGTTAAAGGCAACACGTCTGTGCCTCTCTATGCGTCCCTTTTATTAAGATAAGTAATCGCTTTCGGTGGCTTGGTATACCCATAAACTTGATTTCGGTGGAACTGTTCTATCCATATCTATTTAAACTACTATTATTTAATTTATACAAACGTATATCGTATGAGTGCTAGATTGCAATTAAGGAGGTTATTATTATAAATTTAGGATACTTTTGTAAAAATCTGGGATATTGCTCATTATTTTGATTTCAGTGGGATTGATCTCAGTGTTTTCGGTGGAAATAGTTAATCTATTTAGTAAAAAAAAGATGGTTGCAAAATTCATTTTTTGATTTTTCCAATTTTTGAGCATGTTTCTAAATGGCGGCTGTATATTTTTATTATTTCACAAGAAAGTATAACTCAAAACGATAAAATTGCGACCTGAAATAAGTCTCTACGATAATTTTCCAAAGGAGAATTTTAATTTGAAAAATATTTTTTTGGGCCTAAAAACGTGATTATCTCGGAAGTCTCTTAATATTTTTATCTGAAAAATTTTGTGAATATTTTGAATACAAAAATGTATACTATCACCAAGTTTCGTCAAAATAAAATTATTTTTGTGTAAATGAAAAATAAAAAACGATAAAAGCGGTTTTTCGCAGTTTACTCGGAGATTTTGAGGTTATGTGAAAAAACCATTCATACAAAAGTGGTAGATCTTTTTATGATCTACAACTTTTCTATTGTACACATATCACAATAATCCAAAATTCCACCCCTTTTCATCCCCCAAATATATCTGAAAAAACCTCTGCTCACGCATTTTTTTTATGCCACTTTACCATTTCCAACTGTTCCCATCCTGTTAACAATTTTGTTTTTTTTCGCTTCAAAATAAGCGACTGGACTATGTGTGTTATGATAGATCTAAATAGAGACTGTTTTAAGTTCCTACTTTGTTATGGTTACTATTTTTAATTTCATTTAGTATGTCATTTATTTAAAATACATACATAAGTACAAAGTTGATTTTCGTAAATTTTCCTAAATCTAAGTTAAGTAATTAAAGTAGGTATAATATGTTATGTTGTAAGTAATATTTTAAATAATATTTTAAAATATTTTATTGAAAAATTAACCTGAAATTCTTTACGTTTAGTCTTCAAAATACTAAATACCTCCATAAATAATTTTATTTTGATTTCGGTGACTAAAATATTGATTTCGGTGGACACCATTTTTTGAAAATCGAATTACGATGTAACCGCTGGGCCTATAAAGTTCCCTTTACTACCAATATTAACTAAATTAAATCTAGATTTGATATTTCCTGCTAGAATGTCTCAAATACAAAAAAAAAATTGTGCCACCGAAGTCAATCAAATAATGAGGCGCATGAGAAGTACCCAAATTACTTAATTAAATCTATTCGGGGTTGAGATTTTAACGGAATAAAGGTAGCTGGTACTGACTACTGACCCATACCTACTACAATCTGGGGTCAGTGGTCATACTGCCAAATGTTTCATTATTGTTGACTTTCGTGTTTTAGAATAATTATAATCCTTATTTTTTGGATCGTCAAGGTACGTGAGTCGTGACATGAAACTGTCATTTTGAGTAATATTGCTTATTTATTGCTTTAAACGCCGCGCTGGCTGTATGGCCCCTGCAGGGCTAGCATGGGCTGGAGATAAAAAAATTATCCCCCGATTTTATCCACTGACAAGGGATAAAATTAACTTATCCACTTCTCAGAGCACAGCAACAGGGGAGAGGAGAAGTTTATCCCCGTTTGACATTTCACGGGGACTCGGGGGACTATTTATCCACCGTTATTTAGCGTTTTTATTTATTTATTTAGGAATAAAATTTTTATCCTTTCCTCGGGGAGGATTGTCTCGGCCCATGCTAGGGGGGCTGAGCCAAAAGCATTACTGAGTTTTAACGTTATGTAAAACACTTGAATTATTTGAGTGTAGGTACCTAAGTTTGAATACTCGAAGGTACCTAATCAGGTGGCTTACAAGCTTATATCAAACGATATCTTGAATCAACATGAAAGGTTACGTAAGGTAACCATGCCAAAAATATTTTAAGGATAATGGAAACAACAATAAATTAAATACAAAAAAAGAAAAAAAGAAATACAAAGCTTGAGTACCTACATTAAGTATGTTAAATTAGAGCAAAGTTAAAAGAAAAGCCATTAAACCAAAAGAAGAAGAAGAAGAAGAGCAAAGTTAATTACATTCGTGGTTTTGCTTAAAATTTACGTGGTTAGGATTTTGGGAATAAATAGAGATTATGGTGGGTTTCTGATTCTCTACTAAATAAATAACAAAATGTGTTTGGGTTTAATGATTTGTTAATGTTAAAGTACATTTTAAATCTGACTTTAAGGTTGGGCTAACTTGAATGTCCGTTTTTACGTCCGATTAGGGGGAGGTATGGGTGTGGAGAGGCACTGGCGCAAGTTCCTAAGAGTTCCCGGAGCCTTTCATCATCCGCTGAGGATTGCTACCGAGGGGGTTTTAGTGGGTACAAATCCCACATAACCCGCGGGCTGATTACGTATCTCGCGACAGGCTTGCGACAGGCGTAAATCTCGCGATCGCTGCTGTCAAACGGCAATTTTGTATTACTTAACAGCGGCTATCGATAGCAAAAGTGCATGAAAAGTGCATTTTGCGGCAAGCGAGCAATAGACGTGCGATCGGCTTGCGTAATACGAATTCTAGTGACGTTTTGCGACCGATTTCGTAGTGATTGCTGCTACTGCTGTCGCTACTGCAAATTTTACGTAATCAGGCTGCGGGTCTCCCCTAGGAGGTCGGGTATCTTAAGAAGATTTCCCCCCCATCAACAACAAAAAAGAGGGTGTGTGTGTAATCGCAGCTAATACTTTATAGTACGCCTTTCAAGTGTAATATTTCTGGCGTGTCCCTAACAGGTCAGCCTGCTACCATCTTACACTGCATCATTACCATAAGATCGCAGTGCAGGGCTGACTTGTAGTGAAAAAAAAAGGCACGCCTGCGCCAGATCCTTATGAGGCGGGTGACAACAGTGTCCTAAGTTATCAAGGATTACAGTTAACCTACTAAAGGTAACCTTAATAAATCAAAACGGTGAAACAGATCGTCGATAAGGCCTTTTAGCAGTAATGGACGGAGCGGTCCGAAGGCGCGGGCCCTCGAATTGTGATTAATTCTTCTAATCTTCGTTAATACTTTGAACGGCCTTTAACATTACATGGCTACGTGATTTTGATAAGTACGACCGTGATTTCGGTGAACTTAATTTCTTAACGAGCACTAATGGATTTTTATCGTGCTATTTTATTATTTGAACTTTTTAACTTATTGCTTTGATAAAAAAATGTTTGATTACTAAGTGATGCCCGTGACGTGCGCAAGGATTAAGTTTTTTTTATATCCGGGGGAACTCTTTAATTTTCCGGGACAGAATGTGTTAATTCAGGTTACAACTAAGCTTTCCAAATTTCATCAAATCGGTTCAATTATTGTCTCGTGAAGGTAACAAACAATCAAACTTACAAACATCCTAACTTTCACATTTAAAATATTATATTTGTACGATAACGTTCAATAATGTTTATGTACTAAGTACTAGAAGATTTATTACATTTTATTAAATTATGTTGGGGCAGGTCAAGTCATATGATGATTATTACAGACTGTCTTGTAAAATACGACATCTTTTTATCAATACGGTACAATTATTTTTTTGTAACGGAATACAAAAAGGTCTCTTTATAGTATAATAACATACTCGCTATTATATGGCAACCACAAACATCTGTCACGTATAATATAATAGGGTTGTTACCTACTCGTTATTTAACTGGTTTTGAATCACGATTGACTTTTTACATTTTTTCTGTCATGCTAAATTGTACCATTTTTTCACCACACACTAACCACATAATACCTCAATGACACTAACTGAGCAGCTTTTGTTCCGGTTTTGAACACTTTTTGTATTGAGACAAATTACTGGATAATTTGTTTCTTGTTACAATTTCGTATTAATAACGTCGAACAAAAACATTCCAAGTAACGTAGTAGACTGAAAATCGACCACGATAGAGATATTTTTAATTATCAGTTTTTTATTTAGGTTTTAATTTGAATAAAGTTTATATTTTCCTTTTGTATCATAATTATGCACTGTAAATATTACAATTTCATTTTTAAAATGATTTAAATAACTAATGTATTCAACCTGAATGGTTTTAAATTTGTTATGTAACATGTTTATAAAATATTATTTATATTCATTCCACTTAATAAAGACCTGATGTGCTGCCCACCTTACCTTTAGATAATACTAGCTGATGCCCGCGACTTCGTCCGCGTGGATATACCAAGTTTCATCGAAATAACTTGAGAAATGACGGACTTTTATACAAACTTTCAACCTCTATTTCACCCCTCTGGGGGTGGAATTTTGAAAAATTGTGAAACACGTATGTTTTCATTTCTAACCCGCTGCTCATATACCAAGTTTCATGGATATAACTTGAGAAATGAAGGACTTTCATACAAACTTTCAACCCCTATTTCACCCCTTCGGGGGTAATATTTACGAAAACTGTGAAACACGTATTTCTTCATTATTAACCGGTAGGTTGTATACCAAGTTTCATCGATATAACTTGAGAAATGAAGGACTTTCATACAAACTTTCAACCCCTATTTCACCCCTTTGAGGGTGAAATTTTGAAAAACTGTGAAACACGTATGTCTTCATTTTTAACCCGCAGCTCATATACCAAGATTCATGGCTATAACTTGAGAAATGAAGGACTTTCATACAAACTTTCAACCCCTATTTCACCCTTTTGGGGGTCGAATTTTCAAAATCTGTGAAACACGTATGTCTCCATTTTCAACCCGCAGCTCATATATCAAGTTTCATGGCTATAACTTGAGAAATTAAGGACTTTCATACAAACTTTCAACCCCTATTTCACCCCTTCGGGGGTAGAATTTCGGGATAAAAAGTATCCTATGTCCTACCTCGTAGTATAGGCTCAAATCGTCCCAAGTTTCGTTTGAATTCATTCAGTAGTTTCGGCGTGATGCGCGGCCAAGATACAGACAGACAGACAGACAGACAGACAGACAGACAGACAGACAGACAAAAATGAAAAAAATTACAGATTTGGCTTCAGTATCGAATAATGAGTGCCCTCCAAAAAAAATTTTCAAAATATCTTCAATGTACAGAATTGGACCTGTTACAGTTTTATTATAAGTATAGATTTGCTAACCTGTGGGAAGTCGGGGCGGGTCGCTAGTCCAACTCCAATATAAGACCGAAAGGTACGCGACATTGCGACGGTGCTGCAGGCTGAACAAACTCAAACCTATTAAAATTCATACTCTACTTCAATCGAGAACACGTTTACCCTTCGGGCGGGTGTATTAAATATTTGAAATCCCAAGTCCACCGCACAGCAAGATAAGACAATGTACGCTCATTTTGCAAGAATCCAGTACGGTACGCATATCAAACTTTAGAGTTTAGACCCGTAGGGCAGTGACAGTAAAGTTTGTGGGCAAACTTGGTTTGCTAACTATATAGGTACCTAGAACGACAATTGTTTCCTACGACTAGAATGTTCGTATAAACCGCGTACCGAATAGCATTGTGCTACAGATAAAGTGGAAAGGTAAAGAGTGTGCTCAAGAACTATTCGATCTGATTCCTCCATCACCTTTGTATCATCGAACCGCAAGGCATCGACAAGGTCTGCACTCTGCACCCTTACGCAGTCGATATTCCGCGGACTCGTACGAAGCGATTTGCTTCCTCGTTCCTAATTCGTACCGCTAGGATATGGAATGCCCTTCTGGCTTCCGTTTTCCCTCCTCTTTTAATAGGTACCTTCAAATGAAGAGTGAATAGGCACAGGAATCTGGAATATTTTGGACACGTGATGCGGAACACCTGGAAGTATGAACTCCTTCAACTGATTATGCAAGGAAAAGTGGCTGGCAGGAGGCCTGGTCGCAGAAGGATGTTATCGTGGCTTAAAAACTTGCGCCAGTGGTTCGAGAAGAGTACAAGATTTTTGTTTAGAGCACCGATCTCAAGAGTTGAAATCGCCCTAATGATTGCCAACCTTTGTGAGGAGACGGCACAGCTTTTTTTAATTTGCGCTTGGCTGCAATCAGACTTGCTGGAAGTAGTGACGCAGCCTAAGGTGGAGCGCGCCTAGAAGAAGAAGAAGAGCCGTTCGACGGAGGCGTCTAGACGGAGCAACGCTGCTAATGCAGTGTCCAACCTCTGACAACCATAGTTGAGAGAACCGTACAAACTCATAAAATTATATTTGCCGCTACGTGCCGCGCTGCTCCGGCATCTCAAGTGGGGCTAAACCATTAAGCGATAACAATATTCTAAACTTCAGAAGCATTCCCATCGCTTTAGATTCTGAAGCGATGATGATTGAAACTAAAAATATTGGAACAGAATACCTCAAACCCACTCACTACACGTCGAACACCTTTCCAGTTTAATTGGTTTTTAAATCGCCCCGATGGATTCATGCTACAAAAAAAACGTAAGCCTTTTCAAACGGCCAGGTATATAAACTATATTACGAGATTCAAAAGGGATTTGTGGGCCGTGTACACCGAGAGCTGGTCACCTATTGATTAAGGCACCTTACCCTATGTTTCCCTTTTTGTCGCACATTCTAAAATCATAATTCATATTAATTCGTTTGTTAGTTTGTTGGTTTGTCGTCCAATTATGCCGCGATAGGGCAATAGATCGAAGTGATTGGTTGCATGGGTGTAGTTGAGGACCTGAAGAGTGACATAGGCTACTTTTATCCTGGAAAATTAAAGAGTTTTAGAATTTAAAAAAAACTTAAACCACGGACGTCGCGGGCGTCAACTTGGTTTTTAGTAAGTATTTGTAGAAAATTATTACATGGAAAAAACTGGCATTAGGTTCTACTTCTCACCGAAATGCCTATCCTGGCTTCAAACCCTGTGTACACTACTGGTGGTCTGGTATACCATTAAAATGCGGCAGCCATTGAAAATCAGGGTTGGGGCACCTGGTACCTCAGATGAAATGAAATGAAATGATTTATTTCATGCAGGACAACATGTGCCACTTATGATAAGTTGCTTACAACTAATCAGCTTTCCCAATCGGTGGTAGATTCTTAAATCTACCACCGATTCGGAAAGCTGATTCTACTGAAAAGAACCGGCAAGAAATGTGCGATGTGCGCCATTAAAGTGGTTTCGTGTCTGAGGGGCCCGGAGTCCCAACATAAGCTGAGTGGCTTACCTGTCTGTTGCACTGCTGTACAATAAAAAAGTGTTGATATTGCATGTAAGTGCTTATTTTTGTGCAGAAGTGCCTGTAATAAAGATTTTTCTTTCTTTATTTTTTCTACTTAAATATTAATCATGAAAACTCATTGTCAAAAGGAATGAAGAAAGAGGTTGCCAGCTCTTTGACTATTGTTAATACGTCTATTCGTTTTCTATTCACGTTAAAGTGGGGTTTAGGATTTTTTCCAACGTGCTTGAGATGGTTCTATTTTTATTTAAATAGCGGTGTCAAATAGTGTCGCCTCTGAATAGCTTATTTAAGTAGATATCAAAATAGAAAAGCATTTTAGGGTTCCGGAATAAAACCAGCAACCCATTTCCGTCCAGTTTCATTCTTTCTTCTTTCAGACATAGTCAGTCTTTTTTTTTTATCTACTTACTACAATTTAGCTCTTGACTGCGATCTCACTTGATGTTAAGTGATGATGCAGTCTAAGATTTTTATTTTATTTTATCCACTACAAGTCTGCCTTTGACTGCGATCTCACCTGATGGTAAGTGATGATGCAGTCTAAGACGGTAGCTGGCTAACCTGTTAGGGGCATGGCAGTTATATTAAACCCATACCCCTATTTGGTTTCTACACGGCATCGTACCGGAACGCTTAATCACTTAGCGGCACGTCTTTGCTGATAGGGTGGTAACTAGCCACGGCCGAAGGAAGCCTCCCACCAGGCCACACTAGGGAAAATTCAGAAATTATAAATTCCCAAATTGACCCTGCCGGGGATCGAACCCGGGACCTCCGCACATTAAGACATCAGCGCCATGGAGGTGCCTATTTGTAAATACCTGCAATCGGCTTCTAGGTTCAGGGCAGGACGTCTGCCGGGTCCCCTAGTACCTAACTAAGTAATAAAATTATATCAGTTTAGCTTTTATTATTTATGTTTTTGATAAGAAATAATGCGATTACGTGCCGACAAATGTGTATCGAGCCCAAACTTCCTACAAGTCCATCGCGTGACTAGAGAAATTCACAAAAATATTTTACACAGTTCACGTGATCTCTATTGCAATGGAGTTAGGGATGCTTTTCTATTGCCCTGGCTGTTAATAAGCTGGTCTTAATAAATGTAGAACCATGAGGCACGGTGTTCTCTCGGTTATTATGGTGCACTGATCGAGTGGTTTATTTGACTGATATATTGTCCATATTTTACGAATTTATTTTTGCTTCCATTTATTAAGTTCTTACAACCTAAGAAAAAAAAAAATTATCATTATTATAAGCCTAGATAAAATGAGATGCCACTATGACTCCAAAGAACACCTGCGAACTCGTCTCTCACAAGATTTCTATAATATCGTCTCTCCATCTATATGTATATTGGCCTTCCTCTCTTCCTTATGTTATAGTGCGGGCATCAATCTATAACTTAAATGTAGTCCATCCAGTATAGTAACTGATGTCTTTCCTTCTCTTAACATGGCCAGCGCAGTTCCACTTGCTTTTCATTGTCACTCGCTTTTTCAGTTTAGGTCGGCGTTTAATTTGAAGCTTTTGTTTTATTTCCCGTTTTGATAATTTATTCATTGAGCACTTTTTTGTACGGGGTAAACTTGTGGATTCGCGTCACCGACACCGTCACCTACACCTCGCTGCTTCATGCTCGCGAAGTTACGAAGACAAAGGTCTTAAATATGTCTTAAATATAAATATACTACATTCGTAATTAAACTTTAATGGCTTAGTTTTAAGGTTTATATTTTATTTTTTTATTATTATTTTAAATATTCGTTTTCACTTCTATCGACAGTCCCTATGACTGCCAGTTTTTTTTATTTTATAAATGATATTATGACGTATATTTACTGGAAGAAATAATACTAACACTTTAATGAATAATTATTGGTGAATTGGTGCTCTAGCACCAATTTCGTTTTGCCCTGCCCGGACAGAGCAACGTCATAGCAATACCATGTAGAAACCGATTAGGGGCATGGGTTTAATAAATCAAATATCAAATAAATATTATAAATGCGAAAGTTTGGATGGATGGATGTATGTATGTATGGATGTATGTTTGTTACTCAATCACGCTCCAACGGATGAACGGATCTGGATGAAATTTGGCACAGAGATAGATTATAGTCTGGAATAGCACATAGGCTACTTTTTATCCCGGAAAATTAAGGAGTTCCCGCGGGAACCGAAAAACCTCAATCCACGCGGACGAAGTCGCGGGCATCAGCTAGTAAATAAATAAATAAACCTACCTTAGCCTATCTTAGTCTGCATCATCACATACAACAAGGGCTAACTTGTAGCGGAATAAAAAAGCTCTTTTATATGACGATGCTACGGGGATATTATTTAGTTTTAATTTCGAGCGAGGGTCTCTAGTCACTCGGAAGGAAGTCGGCCAAACATTGTGCCGCGCGAAATGGGGCCAGACGCTACCAAGCGCAGCGCTAGGCAAATACGACCATACAAGATGACCTATGCAAGCGTTGACTATGTTTGCACTACAGAGTATATGTGGTAAAGGTGGACATTTCACTAAATACTGCAAGGCAAGTCTATTCCGGGTCTAATCAATACTAATAATATTATAAATGGGATTCCGAAAAAGTGGACTTGACGATTTAAAAGCACAAGTTCCTTTGAATCAAAATTATTTGAAAGTTTGTCTGTTTGCTACGATTTCACAGCCTATCTGTTCAACCGATGTTGACTTTTAGTATGTAAAGAGATATTTTTTATCCCGAAAAATCAGAAAATTTTCCGCTGGATTTTTACCTAAACGTAAAATCCCAACGGACGATGGTGCTCATGCCTTCATGGGCATCATCTATCTAGTAAATTATAAAAAAAATTAAAAACTGAAAATATATCATCGTCATTCCATCATTAATCACAAATGAAGGATAAATTAATGATACATCTTCGTAATAGTTATAAATTTTTGCTCAATGTCTGTCGCAGAACAAACATAGCATAATAATAAAATATAATACGTATAACTACGTCGTGAATTGTGATGAATAAATGGTCCTGTATACTCCATTGCCCGGGGCCTCCACGTGTGACATAACCTCAATACATTTGCATCACACGTAAGTCCTATTCATAACATGAATAGGACTATTACATGATAAACTATGATATTGATATTTTATGTCTAACGGAGCATTGGCTCAACAGTTATCAGTTAATTATCAATCTCAGGAATTACTCTTTGTTAAGTGCGTTCTCCAGAAAGAAGGCTATACGTGGAGGATCTATGATAATGACCCGCAGCAATATTAATTGCAAAGAAAGAAAAGACATTGTTAATCTTTCTGTTGAACGCACTATTGAGCTGTCCTGTGTTGAGCTGGAGCGGTATATTATAGTTTGCGTGTACCGACCTCCTTCAGGTGACTTTGTGTTATTTGAGGAAGTGATGGAGGAGATCCTAAGGCGAATATGTAGGTCATCTAAAAAAATATTAATCTGTGGAGATTTTAATATTGATATTTTGATTTGCACAACTATGAGTGATAGATTAATTCATTTATTTAAAAGCTTTAATTTAGAAAATATATTTACTGAACCTACACGAATAACTGAAAATTCGGCTACTTGCATTGACAACATTTTCTGTGACTGTAAAGTTGTCAAAAAATCAGTTATAACCAATCTCAGATCCGATCATTGCGGACAAATGGTATCTATTCCTAGCTCTCAACAAAACACAACGAAGATAATAAAGTATAGACCAGTCACCACTAAAAAAGTAAGGCAATTCAAGCAAAATTTATCAAACATGTTGCCTAAACTTGACCTTATACAGGGTGGTCCGGATGAACATTATAAAGCATTTTTTGATTTGATAAATAACCAATTTAATTCAATATTTAAAATCATAGAAAAAAGACTGTTTAAAAATCTTAGATTCAGCGACTGGGCTACTGTTGGAATTTATAAAAGTAGGAATAAGTTGTTTGACTTGTACGCTCAAAAGCAATATAATTACACCCCTACATTTTTGGAATACGTAAGAAATTATTCAAAATTATTTAGAAAGGTTTGCATTCAAGCAAAGTCCCTTCACATAAAGCGGAAAATTATCAATTCAGAAAATAAAATAAAAGCAGCTTGGGATGTCATCTCTGATGAAACTGGTAGACATAAAGTGGACAACAATAAACTGGAGCTTAAGATTAATGACCATATTATTGACTCCGATTTAGAAATTGCAAATACATTTGAGAATTTCTTCCAAAATATTCCAATCTCCACTACCAGTTCCCTTAATTCCTCGCCAACAGAAGCCTATAAACTTCTCAGTAGTAATGTCTCTGAGTGCAGTGTTAAGTTTAAGTTTCAGTACGTGACCCCCTATGATATTATAAAAACATTCAAATCTTTACAATGCAAAAAAACGGGAGATCTATGGGGGATATCAGTGAAAATTATCTGCAATGTTATTGATGTTATTGCGCCATATCTTGCTCAAATTTTTAATGAGTCTGTGGATTTGGGATCTTTTCCTGGCCTCATGAAATTTAGTAAATTGATTCCTCTTTTTAAATCAGGTAGCAAAAGTGATCCAAATAACTACAGACCAATTTCAATTTTGCCAACCCTTAGCAAGATATTTGAAAAAATTATGCTTAACCAACTGCTCCAACATTTTAATTTAAATAAATTACTTCACTCCGAGCAGTATGGATTTACGAAAGGTCGATCAACAGTCGATGCGGGCGCGGCGCTGTTAAAACATATATTTGATGCCTGGGAGAACTCACAGAATGCTATTGGTATTTTCTGTGATTTGTCTAAGGCATTCGACTGTGTTGAGCATGAGACACTGTTGACCAAATTAAGCCACTATGGAATCAAAGACACTGCACTTAGGCTCATTGCGTCATATCTTAGTGACCGTATTCAGACGGTATGCGTAAATGATGTGAAATCATCCGGATCAGCCTCGTTAATGGGTGTCCCTCAAGGCTCTATTCTGGGTCCCTTCATGTTCTTGGTATATATAAATGATTTACCATATTTCGTCCAGGATACTTGCGATATTGTGCTATTTGCTGATGATACGTCTTTAATTTTTAAAGTCGATAGAAATAAGGAAGATTTTGACGACGTAAATAGTGCCATTTCTCAGGTCACTCACTGGTTTACTGTAAACAACTTACTTTTAAATGCAAAAAAAACTAAGTGTATTGAGTTCGCACTGCCCAATACCAAGAATACACGTAACATTAATCTAGTGGTAAACAATGATATGTTAAAAATAGAAGAGGCCGCCGTGTTCTTGGGAGTGACCTTAGATGCTAAGCTTCAATGGGGCACCCATATATCAAATCTAGCTGGTAAACTCAGTTCTGCTGCTTACGCTGTCAGAAAGATTCGGCAGTTAACAGACGTTGAAACTGCAAAGATTGTATATTTTGCTTATTTTCATAGTATTATGTCTTATGGAATCTTGCTGTGGGGTAAAGCGGCAGATATTCAAAAAATTTTTGTATTACAAAAAAGGGCAGTACGTGCAATATATAATTTAAAACCACGTGAATCCCTTAGAGAGAAATTCAAGGAAATAGGTATTCTTACAGTAGCTTCGCAATATATTTACAGTAATTTAATCTTTGTAAAACAGCATATTCAGAACTACAAAAGAATATGCGATTTGCACGATAGGCCAACTAGAAACCGCCATAGGCTCGTGACTCCATCGCTCCGCCTCAAGAAAGTCCGAAGGTCGTTCGTGGGAATGAGCATTCTATTCTATAACAAAATTCCACAACCTATTTTAAACTTGCCTTTACACAAGTTTAAAAAGTCCATTAAAAGTATGCTTCTGAAAAAAGCTTATTATACTGTTGAAGATTACGTAAATGACAAAGGAGCATGGAATTGAATCGCTCCAGCAATGCTAAGGACAGCGGTTACGTATGTAATTACAAATTAATGAAATTGTAATTTATTTATTTTTTTTCAAAAGAGCAACCGCCGAGTTTCTTGCTGGTTCTTCTCGGTAGGAATGGCATTCCGAACCAGTGGTAGATTCATTCGACTATTCATAAGCACTTGTAAAAAGTCTATTTGAATAAAAAACTTTTGAATTTTGAATTTTTAACAGGTTAAAGTCTATTTTTCTGTGAGACAGTTGAGTGAGAAACAGTTCTGTCAGTTGTCAGTCACAACTGACATACCCACGACGTACCATTTTGGTCCTACTTTTTCGCTTGAACGGCTGTTTTGGTTTGAGGGAGAGAAATAGAAAATAGAATTGATTATTAGAAACGTTTCCATTTCAAGGTTTAGAGTCTTTGAAATTAAATTAAATTTTGTGGATGATTACTTTGAGTTGTATGACATGATACCTATTCTATACATAATAACTCTGTGCTTTTCGCAGTTGGGTTAAAAAGGCATCTAAGTATGCAAATAGTTATTGAATCTTTGATACCATTAAAGATGCGTCAAAAATTGTTATACTTACTAAAAAATAATTGTATTGAAGATGAAAGAAATCGTAACTTTTAGCCTTAAATATTTAAGTGCACTTTAGCTTAAAACATGCCAAGGAACTCAGCTACACTTTACAAAACACACTCACTACAAAATAATAAATACACTTTTGAACTAATCCCTTTTAAGAGCTGAGAATGATACGTGAAATCTATTACTTAGTGCTAACTGAGTAATACTCTAGATACACAAAGAAAGAAAAGAAGTCATTGGACTCGATATAACATGATATACTTGTACCTATTATACTAAAAGAAAAGTTAAATGACTTGATAAATGATTGCAATAATGTAGCCAACGATAAGCATTTCATATCTAGTGCTTCATGACAGTAAAAACAAAAACTGTAACTTTTCAACTTAAAACAAATTGCCAAATTTATCAGCCACTGTAGCTACCAACTACAAACGAGTAAAATAAAAATATATTCCACAAGATAAATTGATTCGAACAGAAAGTTCTTAGCACAAAGAAAGCACAAATTGTAGGGAAGAATTGTAGGGAAGCAATTCAAAAAGTGACTTAGTTCGTAGCCGAGAAATTAATCTAACATGCTCGCTTCCAGTTTCTTAAAATTAAGTAGCACTTAAATTAGATCATTTATTTCAAGGCGATGTAGAAAACGAATATTTTAGTGCTTAATCGTAAACAACGAGGGGCTATAAATATCGCTGATGCATCATAAAAAGAAAGCTCCATTAGCAATCGAGTTTGTTAAACATTTGTTATGTCCGTCAGCAGTATTGTTTTGGTATGTCAATCAAGAAAGAGTTATGGTATCTAATGTGCGTGTAAAATATGCTATGGGAATGTAGAATTCTGTTTACTGAAACCCACCATCCACGGTTATACATTAAAATAATATATTATGTAATATTTTTTTTTTTTTTTTTAATTTATAGGCTAGCGCTTGGCTGCAATCAGACTTGCTTGCAAGTGGTGATGTATTATTATTATTGTTGGATACAAAAAATATTATATTACTGACTTACTGTACGTTAGTAAGTTAGTCTACTGAAAATGTCGTGTCGTGTCTACTAAATCAAAAAATAACATTGTTTGCGAATATTATTGTTCCTATATTCACGTATTTAAACTGAATTTCATATTATTAAAACAATACGATAATTTACACAAAAAGTTTCTAATTTCGAAAGTATGATTTTTTTTTTTTTTTTTATCCATTACAAGTTAGCCCTTGACTGTGATCTCACCTGAAAGTAATCACAAATCTAAAGTAATGCGTCTAAATTAGCTCAATGTGTTATTTTGATTTCAATTCTTATGGTATTGTCTACAATATACATAATGCAGGGTCCTGCTATTGTACGTCCAGAAAACCAGTCGAATGCTGATAACTTCCGGAGCGCAAGAAATAAGTCTAAGTCGGGGTAGTTTTGTTCTTATTTCTCTTAGTTCACATGATGTTTTATTTCTTTTAGCTCGGCTTTTGCTTGCGTCGGTTTTTGTTGGTGCATCTCTTTTATTAAAACCTGCTCATAGATTTTTTACTAACGCAATACGTACACCTTTATTTAACGCTCCATTACGTTAAGTGATTTTTGAAGCAGTGGATTCCGTAGCGTATTCATTCTTTATAAATAGGTTTATAATAAATTGGTTTCGTGAACATACTTGAGGATATTATATCCTATACTATAGCTATTGCGCCCAATTATCAATATCTTTTGGAAATATTTAATTTGAACCAATTAATTCTTTATGTTGATTTTTGACATATCGAATACGAATAACTAAGTGGTAGAAATTTTTCTCCTTCAACTGTCTTCCTTCTTCCTTTCTGCCTTGTGCCTACATTGATGTGTAGAATTTTACCTGAGTCTTTAAAAGAGTAGATATATCATAACAGAGACTTATTTTTTAAACAGTACAAATTTGAAACTCAAAATTTTATTCTAGTAAGTACTATTCAATTATACTAAATTTATTGGTTTAAATACTTCAAAATCATCTAATTTGTCTAACAGATTCGTTGTTTCGAAAGTAAAATTTTCTAAGTCATAAATTTTGTTATCCAATAAGTGTACACTAAATGGAATAACCAATAAATTACGCGAGTTCCGATCGAATCGATGTTCTTCGGCATCCATTCTCGGATATCTTATGATTTATAACTTCCATTGCAGCTTGCTCACTTAGTGAGGTTTCGTCTACTAATGATTTGTATGGGTCATAACAATCTGTGGCAATTCGTTTATCTACTTACATTATATGTATCATACGAGCTTTTGAACGCTCTTCCCCCCCATACAAGATTGGTAGCTTGAGTTTTTTATATTAAATCTATTTCTTATAAGAAAAAGTTCTTCTTTAGGTGTATTACGAATCAAAAGTTATGGGCAGTCAGAATTAAAAAGTAATCTGATGTTATTACATCTTGAGCGCCCATATTTACTAATAGCCTTTTCTCGTATTATATTCATAGGTAGGTATACCATACAAATCTGTGTAGGATCTTTTACAGATAATTTAATAAATAACAGATAATTTAAGATTTAATATATCAAAACAAATTAAATTTAAACTATTAGTAATAATTGAGATTTTTAGAAATCGTTGATTTTAAAGAAAAATGCATTCGATTTGATAAAATCTCATAGTTAGGCAGACCTATCTATGAGATTTAATAACTAACTAACTAACTATGGATTTAATGGCCCATGGACTCGATTCCAGAGAATCGAGTCCATGGGCCATTAAACCAAAATCCTCTATTTCTAATCATATTATGACCTCACTGGCCGTCCCCAAAAAACCGGCCAAGTGCGAGTCGGACTCGCGCACCGAGGGTTCCGTACAAACCTGTAGTAAGTTTTAAATTATTAAAAAAAAACTACTTACTAGATCTCGTTCAAACCAATTTTCTGTGGAAGTTTGCATGGTAATGTACATCATATATTTTTTTTAGTTTTATCATTCTCTTATTTTAGAAGTTACGGGGGGGGGACCAACATTTTACCACTTTGGAAGTGTCTCTCGCGCAAACTATTCAGTTTAGAAAAAAATGATATTAGAAACCTCTATATCATTTTTGAAGACCTATCCATAGATACCCCACACGTATGGGTTTGATGAAAAAAAAATTTTTGAGTTTCAGTTCTAAGTATGGGGACCCCCAAAATTTATTGTTTTTTTTCTATTTTTGTGTGAAAATCTTAATGCGGTTCACAGAATACATCTACTTACCAAGTTTCAACAGTATAGTTCTTATAGTTTCGGAAAAAAGTGGCTGTGACATACGGACGGACAGACAGACAGACAGACAGACATGACGAATCTATAAGGGTTCCGTTTTTGCCAAATTTGGCTACGGAACCCTAAAAACACCCTGTAATTACAAAACAAGCTGTAGCAAATCGGTTAACTAGTTGTTACTTACATTAATATTTTACTGTAGTTTATATTTCAAGGGTCAAGAACCTCAAATCAGGTTTGATTGTTACTGATACTGTTTTATGATTGAACTGATTTCAATAGTGGGCACATTAATAGTTATTTTCACCGTTAGCTCATTGCGAGAGTTTGATTGGGTTTCTGTTTTATTGTGGCTTGCTGGTTGCTACATTTTGTTGTTTAGGGTTCCGTAGTAAAACAAAAACATTTTAAGTAAATGTAATTCCGTCCGTCCGTCTATAAATTTCTTGTGAGTCACAGCAATATAACTAGATATTATCTATACTTATAATAAAACTGTAACATGTCCAATTCTGTACATTGAAGATATTTTGAAAAATTTTTTTGGAGGGCACTCATTATTCGATACTGAAGCCAAATCTGTAATTTTTTTTCATTTTTGTCTGTCTGTCTGTCTGTATCTTGGCCGCGCATCACGCCGAAACTACTGAATGAATTCAAACGAAACTTGGCACGATTTGAACCCATACTACGAGGTAGGACATAGGATACTTTTTATCCCGAAATTCTACCCCCGAAGGGGTGAAATAGGGGTTGAAAGTTTGTATGAAAGTCCTTAATTTCTCAAGTTATAGCCATGAAACTTGATATATGAGCTGCGGGTTGAAAATGAAAACATATGTGTTTCACAGTTTTTCAAAATTCCACCCCCGAAGGGGTGAAATAGGGGTTGAGAGTTTGTATGAAAATCCTTAATTTCTCAAGTTATAGCCATGAAACTTGATATAATATGAGCTGCGGGTTGAAAATAAAAACATATTTGTTTCACAGTTTTTCAAAATTCCACCCCCGAAGGGGTGAAATAGGGGTTGAGAGTTTGTATTAAAATCCTTAATTTCTCAAGTTATAGCCATGAAACAGCATTTGGGCTTTCGTTAAAATGTGAAGAAGTACGTGTTTCACCATTATAGGGGTATTATACCGTGGGATAGTAATATAGGCTACTTTTTCTCCTGGAAAATTATCTGAAAAACTTATTTCACGCGGACGAAGCCGCGGGCATCGGCTATAAAGAATAATTATACATACATACATACATACATAGGCTACTTTTTATCCCGGAAAATTAATGAGTTCCCGCGGGAATCGAAAAAACTTAGTCCACGCGGACGAAGTCGCGGACATCAGCTAGTAGATAATATAACTAGGATCTATAAAGTTGAAAGTTGGCACATTAATAAAAATGTTACACACAGGCATATTTTAAATTTGGAAAAAAACAGGGTTTCTTCAAACACGACGAGTCGGAAAAAAAATGGCTTACTTCCTCTAGTGATACCTGCTCTCTCCTCTTCCTCTTTGAATTGGTACTTTCAAATCATTATGAGGTTTCTCAGACAGTTTGAAAAAAAACAACAATTATGAAATAATGTCCGCCGAAGTTTTAGCAACTCTTAGTATGTCGACGGAACCCTACCCTATGAGTGTTCTGACACGTACTTGACCAATTATATTCAACATGTACGAGTAACAGATCGATGATAATGATTAGACTCCCTGTTTCGTTACAATTGCATCTCGGGTTTAATTTCCATTTGAGATACTTTGATCACTGTCCAGATAAGTTGGGATCATTCTTCATGTCACTGCCAACGATCTTAAGTTCTGCGTTCGCTATAAGCAATTAATTAATGCGATATACCTACTATCATACTTCATACTAATATTATAAATGCGAAAGCCCCAACAGAGCAACGGATCGACGTGATTTTTAGCATAGTTATAGGTGAGGACCTGGAGATTGACATAGGTTACTTTTTATTCCGGAAAATTAAGGAGTTCCCATGGGAATTTAAAAAACTTAAAAACCACTTGGACGAAGTCGCAGGCAGCAGCTAGTCTCTAATAAGCACAAAATAAGTGTCCATGAGGGAGTGATAGTAATAAAAATAATTATGTTGGTTAATTTACGCCGTTCTCCTTTCAGTTCTCTAATAAGGTATTTTAGATCGATAATTAATTTTTATGTTTAAGTTACGGTCATGAGTTGTTTTACTCTTAATTTAAAAGCATTAAGTATGAGTGTTATGAGTAAGTTTTTTTTTATTTTTGATTCTCCAAATAATCTAAAGATGGTTCAGACAAGTAGCAATGCCCGGAATGTACCTCTGATAATTGCTATTTGATTTCATAATACCGTTACGTAAATTTAATGAAAAACATACAGAACGGGCTCAATGGTCTTTACGTATCATGTTTTAGGCGTGCCGTTTATAAATCGTAAAACTGGTTGGAAATTTACATTTTAGGAACGGGTCCTCATTGTTTTTGGAGCCAGCTTGCATTGAAAACAAACGAAGCGTGGACGAATTTCACTCCATCTGCCTCTACAAATCCGTATTTTGTGAGCAATTCGACAATTACTGGATTTAACGACCGACAGGACGATCTCTCTGGTACAGTAGCATTATCAGCCGATTGTTGTGGGTTCAATTTGATCTTGCCAACTGATCAACTTGAAAAAGGCAGGATTATACCAGTTTGTCATTTTTTGTAATTTGAACAATGTGACCTGGAATCTGTATGTTTTCTAACAACTCACCACCTGTTACGATTTTGAGTTTTAATGAAGGAGTCCGAAATCTTTTTATTTCAATCTTACGAATTTCTTAATCTGAAAAGCTGAAAAATGATTCAATAAAGGAACTAGTAAATAAAGATGACCTTAGCTAAATTTTAGAAACGTACTAAAAATAAATATAAGATAAGATCGTGATGACTGTTAGGTATAGTTTTCGTGCAAAACAATAATTACGACTTAACAATTACAGAACTAAAATAAGAAATTGCTGATTGAGTTTATTAAGGCGTTTGAAATAAGGTTGAAAGGGGCTGAGCAAAAAGGAGGAGAATTCTTTTGACCACTGCGCTGGCGGAATTGCAGGGGGCTATTATAGAAGTTTGTAAAGCCACTAGTTCTAGATGAATCACTAGTTTCTGAAGCCATTTGGCGGAGTTCTCTGAATGCCAGACAGAAATGGAGTTTTAGTTCTATTCCCTAGATACGTCTGTCTGTCTTAACTTCAATATTACTTTGGATCTTACATAAAAGTGAGCGTCTCTACGCCTCTATAGCACAAACGGTTAAAGCGGTTATTTGTATATGATTTTCTTTATTAGACTATGAAACGTCACGGTCGATAAAAATCTAATCTGAATTCATAATATGATATATATCTGAATATAATATGACTAACGCGAAATTGAACTCAAGTTAGGAATTAGCATCATAAAGTGATTCTAAAAAAATTATAGTTTTAACTTCAGAAAAGGTATGGCAAATAAATGTTAGATAGTATCAATAATTATTGTATTCAAAACTATAAAAATATAAGCCTTAAAGTTATGCTAATTGCTATAATTTTACAATTCTCTCCACAATAAAGACGTTTTTAGTTTAGGTTCTTTCAAATCTGATTAATATTCTATTAGGTACTTATTTATCAACAACAATAATTAGGTACTCACTTAATATATCAAATTAAGTAAATAGAAACTATGAAATATGTTATGTGACTAAAATAAACAATTTTGTACAATAATAAATGAAAAATCTTACTATTAAAATAACTATAAATAAAATAAATCTGATTAAGTAATTATTTTTTCATCCCACCATCTCGGAAAGAGTATTTTTATTCTTCGATATCTGATGGTAAAAGCCGTTATTATCCTCTAGAGGATAAAGTAAATTGAATTTAGAACATCGTGTGCACGTTAGTAAATATCACTCGTCTATGAAGTTTGTGAATTCAAAACATCATTAAAACCTATTTACTTCTACCTCTATGGTGCCGAATTTCCATACAATCGTTTTTAATTTGTTAAAAACTCACACTCGTAACCTTCTTGGTGTACTTTTTTAATTTGCTTTGCGCGCACCATTTTCTTTCACGTCATATTGTTTAAAATTAAAACCGATTAAAAACAAGAAAATTGAAAATAAGTGAAAAACCTAAAATGAGTGATTCTAGTGACGAAGAAATTAACAGAATTGAATTTAATCTTGTGATTTTTTTTGCATTTAGTCATTTCCTCGCTGAGGTGGGATGAAAAGTTACGTGTTGCACTCGAGTGAAAAGATTTTTCACCTCGTGCTCTTTTGATTCCCTCGCTAACGCTCAGGATTCTAATTTTTGAACCACTCGCTGCGCTCGTGATTCAATTTTAGAATCCTTCGCTTGCTCGGTCATCAAAATTGAGCACGCGGTTAAAAAACAACTTTTCACTCTTGTATAACAAATAACTAATGAAACTGTCTCTATCTTAAATAAAAATAAAATTGAACTCAACCATATATTGACTCTATTTTAACACAACGACATGTGGAATTGTATAATTAATGCACCCCAAAGCCCCTGAGACATTTGCAACCAACGTTTCTACTACCTTTTGTTTCGTTTGAGATAAAAACAACAGTGCAGACATTGCAGTAAGTAAAACCAGTCTACGATCTGTAGTTACAAGTTGGCTAGGTTGGATACAAACTCTTTTGCTTTAATAATGAACTAGCTGAGTAGCCCTGGCTTTTCTTATTCTTTACTAAATGGGTATATGTAAGTAATTATAATTCACCGAATTATTCAGAGTGAAGCTTAAACTCCATTACAATCTAAGAGTAAGTTTAAAAGAAGTTGGAAGATGAGGATAAAGAGAAACAAAATCGCAAAGATTTTGTTTTATACTATTTACAGAATACATACCTATATAGCTCCTGGCTCCTAAGATACGGGATCTCCTAGTTTAGGAGCCAGGACTCCATTGAGGTGAAATGTACAAAATTTAGTAAATAAATATTCATTCATTCATTCATTCAAAAAATAGAAATTGTATTTGAATAGCTAAATAATTACAAATTAAAAGATAAATTGTTAGCGAAACCCATGGATGGTAACCACAGGAATGATAAAATCAAAGCTATTAATAATAACACGTAGCACTTACATATAACAAAAATATAGGGAAATCAGTATTGACAATAATAAGGCATTATTGTGATTGAAATTAAAAAATAAAATGAAAATGAAAGTATTCAAAGATTTATTAGCTATATTTTTTATTTTACTATGATAAATTAAATCAAAGTACCGATTGGCTATGACATCAAACACTTAATTTGTAATTTTGCTCTTTGTTTCGTGTTTCAAACATAATTCCAATGTATTAGATACTAAAAGTACCTACTAGCTACTAGTGCAATTGTTTTGAATCTAAAACGCTTATACTAGAAACGCATACATTTGGTTGTAAATGAATAGACGTAAAGTCAAATCACTGTTGTACTGTTTGCTCTATTTAAATGAAAACATAGAGTATCAATAAAATTTTGGCAGTGACGAAAACACGAAAATTTGCAACACAAATCGCACTGCAGTATCTAGTGCAGAGGTTTTTGTGTGCGGGTTTAAAGAAACCCTCTGATTAGCATATTACACGGACACCCACTCTTTATGTGATCATATTCCATTAGAGTGGACTATCTCAACCCCGAGTGGAACGACACATTACCGATTAAAGCGCACAGTTACGACCGATTTATTGCCGTACAAAATGTTGTTTTATATCATTATTCAAGATACTGGGACGCTGGGTGCAAAGCTTCTTGACGTTCCCACTCTCTACAATAGGTCCGTTCACTGTTTGGTAACAGATAACACTTTGGGCGTCAAAGGAACACTGTATCTATGCATATTTTAGTGATTGGCAGGGAGATTTTTGGGTTATTTTGTTGTATTTTGTATGAGAGGGTGCGGGAACGCGACGCAGCGTCCGGGCGGTCCCTCGGCGCGCGCGTATTCGACTGATTTGATTGTGTCCCCGGCTGAAGGTTTTCGTCCCGGCCGGCGCACGATGTACACTTCAATCGCGTTCCGTTTTAGCCACAAAACCATTAATTCTTAATATATCTAATAAATTGCTAAAATGTTATAAATCAGCTCAATAAGACTAATATGCCTTCGCATAGCTAAAATTAAATTATACCAATTGTAAGTGTGTTTTTCAATTTTATGCACGCTGTCCTTAATAGCTCTAAATTAATTCCTAAGCTTAGATCTATTCTTAGTTATTTGTCTTGAGAATTTCTATATTTGAATTTAATACAAAATATTATACTGCCTTGCATAGGTTCCTATAGTATATCAAATGATACGTTTTTCGTGCATGAAAAGGAACGTGGACGATGGCAACTATGTTGCCATCTCGCTCGCGCTACTTGAATCAAAGGTCCCAGAGTGGTGCGTGTTTCAACCCTGTGTACCCTTCTCAATGCAGGGTAACATTATCCAGTATAAACCGACCCCCGCTTTTGTTCGTTGTATCCTTTTTCGGAAACATAAATTCGCGAGGCCGAGCGAATCGCGGAGTTCCATTCATATTTGGTTTTGAAGGTTCGTTACAATACGAAACGTAGGGCAACAAATTTTAGGGCCAACAAATGAGAAAGGGGAGAAAAAACGTCCGAACGTCAGGTTTATTGACATTTCGCTGGGCGATAATTAAGGCTTACGAGGGTCTATGGGAGTTATCGGCACACCGTTAAAATTTAAAGCTTGGATTTTCGTTTCAATTAGTTTATTCCAATTGGCTCTTAAATGAGGTTGTAGCAGGGCGCTCATTTTTATTGGATTTGGATGTTTAACAGGTATTTAATAGGGATCTGTCGCGTAATAAGCAGGTAGTAAAAGATATTGCCTGTCTTTACTCTTTTGTTTTACGTTTCGACGTGGGTCGTGTAATTAACTCCAAGTCTGAAATTTCTAATTTGTTTTGACTGTTTAGGTTAATTATTGCATTGACTTAATTTAAATATTTAAATGAATGAGCATTTAAACAAATATCTTTTACATTGGCTTATCCTGTTACACCATCTCTAAACTCACAGAAATAGGAATTTGCTAATTTGGTGTCTCAACTTAATTGACAGGTCCAAAGCTATCCTTTTTGAAAAGATTAGTATTCGTTTTTTTGTTCTTATAACCAGTCAATAGCTTAGTTTATAGATTGTGTAGGTTTTTCTATTTCACTACAAGTTAACTCTTGACTGCGATGGACACCTGATGGTAAGTAATGATGCAGTCTAAGAATATAGTAGCGGGCTAACCTATTAATAGTATGGGAGTTATATTAACCCATACCCCTAAGGCATCGTACTGGAACGCTAAATCACTTGCCACTCCCGAAGCCGAGGCCAAAGCCTCCCACCAGACAAACGTACCTATACTGAAAGGTACCTAATAAATGCTTTGTCGTCTGCAAATACAGTTAAACTTAGTAAACCATTTCTAGCAAATGTAAACCTTCAATTTGTTAGGTACTATTTACGAAGCACATCATTGTAGAAACTAATTTTATTTTCTTTTTAGGATTCTGTCTGTCTGTTGGTTTCTTCATCGGTCTACGGTCTAACTGCCCATCTGTCAATGTGTTACAGCTATTAAGAGCTATAGAGTTGAAATTTAGTAGACTGCCAAGGTTTGTAGCAACTAGCATAAAACCTAATTTATGCATGTTTTGTCACGTGCTTGACCATTTTTTTCTGGATGAACCATCGATTTAGAACAAATAATATTTAATGAATGAACGAGAAGTTTAATTCGCTATAATCCGCCACAGTAGACAAATCTATGTGGTACAGTGCGTGTCCTTCACCAATAGCATGCGAACACCCACCACCCAGCAATTCGCAGCAATTATTGTATAAATAATATTTATACAATAGTTTCAATTTGTAAGCAATGAGCGACACCTGTGACAGCTTGTGTAACTTACAATATTACAGCGACGTCTAAGCTTTCCAAAGTTTGGCGCGCCTCCAACGTAGTTTCAGTGATCACCGATAGAGGACTCTATCATAATATATTTTTTTTTACAAAATAAAGTACTCTCAAACAGTGTCACTCAGGTGATCATGCACTGATGCTAAGATAAAAGTGGGCCTCTTTACCAGTTATCTCTTGTATGCTTAGGTACATCACTAACTAGTGCGAGTCTAGTTAATGAAGACCTCTCATTTTGCAAACTTCGGAGGGGGAACTGGTTATTCTAAATAATAAACTTAAGGCCTAGACAAAGTGACATTCTATTAGCGATGACGCTAGTAGAAAAGTCCATAAATGTATGGGATTGACATTAGCTATCGAAACGTCACGTGGTCTAATATAAACGAATCGACTAATGCTACTAGTTCCTATTCTACTGGAAAAGTCAATGCAACCAAGCGATTTAACATTCCGCTAAAGGTTAGAGCGCACTTGACTGTTTCTTTTACTTCTCTCCATAATTTAGATGAAATTTTACATTTACACGTATTGACGTTAGCATACAATAATCAAATAAATATTATAAATGCGAAAGTTTGGATGTATGGATGTATGTTTGTTACTCAATCACGCTCCAACGGATGAACGGATCTGGATGAAATTTGGCACAGAGATAGATTATAGTCTGGAATAGCACATAGGCTACTTTTTATCCCGGAAAATTAAAGAGTTCCCGCGGGAACCGAAAAACCTCAATCCACGCGGACGAAGTCGCGGGCATCAGCTAGTAAGTGATATAACTGGTAAAAAGTGAATTGATGTTTTTGGGCTGTAAATCGCTACTTAAGTGCGAAATACTGGCATACATTTACATTACAAACACATTACAAACATTACAAACTTACGCATTTTTGAATGGAACATCGATCAACGTAATATTCTACTGGATATATTTCAGAGAGTGCTTAAGAACTCTTTGATTACTCCTGGTTCCTAATTCAACTTTAAGGTCTGCATCCCTAAGTAGTCAAATAAGTCTCGTTTTAGGTCAGCAGCCCTGTTCTCGGAGTCAGTAGCTATGAAAAAATGACAATCAAAAAATTTAAAAATATATGTCTTTGATAGCCACTGATATATATTTTTTATGCATTGAAGGTTTGCTATGAATCGAAAAAACCATTCTCAAAATCTTCAATGGATATACTGACTGACTGTGTTAGAGATTAGGGGGTGTCTGGACTGGCAGTGGCTAGTTACCGCTTCACTAGTGAAGAAGACTTGTCGCGAAGCGATTTGGGTTTTCTGTACGATGCTGCGTATAGTCTATACTTATAATAAAACTGTAACATGTCCAATTCTGTACATTGAAGATATTTTGAAAATTTTTTTTGGAGGGCACTCATTATTCGATACTGAAGCAAAATCTGTAATTTTTTTCATTTTTGTCTGTCTGTCTGTCTGTCTGTCTGTCTGTATCTTGGCCGCGCATCACGCCGAAACTACTGAATGAATTCAAACGAAACTTGGCACGATTTGAACCCATACTACGAGGTAGGACAAAGGATACTTTTTATCCCGAAATTCTACCCCCGAAGGGGTGAAATAGGGGTTGAAAGTTTGTATGAAAGTACTTAATTTCTCAAGTTATAGCCATGAAACTTTGTATATGAGCTGCGGGTTGAAAATGGAGACATACGTGTTTCACAGTTTTTCAAAATTTCACCCTCAAAGGGGTGAAATAGGGGTTGAAAGTTTGTATGAAAGTCCTTCATTTCTCAAGTTATATCGATGAAACTTGGTATACAAGCTACCGGTTAAAAATGAAGAAATACGTATTTCACAGTTTTCGAAAATTTTACCCCCGAAGGGGTGAAATAGGGGTTGAAAGTTTGTATGAAAGTCCTTCATTTCTCAAGTTATATCCATGAAACTTGGTATATGAGCTGCGGGTTAAAAATTAAAACATACGTGTTTCACAGTTTTCCAAAATTCCACCCCCAAAGGGGTGAAATAGGGGTTGAAATTTTGTGTAAAAGTCCGTCATTTCTCAAGTTATTTCGATGAAACTTGGTATATCCACGCGGACGAAGTCGCGGGCATCAGCTAGTATACAATATTAGAGGTGAGAATTTAATACAATACACCACCCTATGTAGGTTAGCCGCTTCCATTTTCTTTAAAAGAGAAAATTAATGCTCGCTTCCTCCTTTCTTCTTGTATCATTTTGTTGATACAGAAGATTTTATATTGTTTAATTATCTGCAAAGCTCAAGCTGCTCGATTTAACGTTTTCTCTGTGAGAGAAGTTCTAACGGGATCGCTATAGTAAAGATAATTTAAAAAAAATTTTTATAGTTAAATATATTTTTAATAATGTAAAAAAGTGTACATTTACAGTGTGTATAAGTACATTTAAATCGTATGTTCTTAACTTAATAACATTTTTATACACTTAATACGCTATTCTTTAACTGACTGGTATACATTGGCCTTTATACATTACGTTTAAAGATACTTTCCCACCGGTAGCTATGAGATATTTAGCTACAAATTATACTAACATAATAGCTAGAATTATGTTTTGAATCTTGTAATACTGTTTTTAATTTTCTATTATAAATCAGATCTAGTGTAAGGCATTTTAATAAATTTCGATATTTCTATATTATGGCCTTATCGACAGAATTGTAACTTGCAAGTTAATAACTATCACATTCAAAGCATTGCGATGACCTTAAAATATTATACACAGACTCATATTCTTGAAAAATATAAGTAGGTACAAAGTATTTTTAGATTACATTTATACAATATTTACATATACACCTAAGATTAAATAAAGCTTTACGTTGGACGGATTTAAAATAAAGGACGGAAGACAATGAGGTAGATAAAATTAAAAAAAAAAGATAAAATCAAAATAGAGAGAAAAAGTCCGGAAAAAGTTAGGTACTTTACAAAAAATATACATGTATAGCACCAAAATGGTAACTAAACCTATAGAAGTTTCTAATTTTCCATAATAACATTCTTAAATTTAGTTTTAAAATTAATTAAGTTCAAAAATAGCCCATTATTAAGGAGTATACACACACAATTACCGAATAAACTCAAAGAACTCAATTTACAATTATTTAAAAAGGACTTTTCGAATATCTTTTAGAAAATTGTTTTTATTCGCTACAAGAGTTCTTGAATTCTTAAATAAGAATATATTAATTCAATATTTGGACGTCGTCGGTAATGATAAAATATGCTTATACTTTTTAATATAATAACATCTTGTCTGTAATATATTTTACCAAATAAATATTTATATGTACCTACTTTACTTTCACAACTTGCAGTGATAGGCTCTTAGCAGGGGGTGACATAACGTTTGTTTTGTATACCTACTCTGAAGTGTGCGAATGAATAAGCAAGTATCTACTTTTAGTATTAAGTATTAAATTTGATTAAAGTAGATATTTGCTTATTTTATTATAATTGCAAATAAAATAAAATTAAATAAGGAAATACGTAAAACTCAAGCCCATAAACCAAAATCTCGAATTTAAGTAGGTACATTAAAAACATGACCTTGCTCTTCTTATTTAAAACGTTACGTAACAAAGTATATTTTTGGTGACATTCACGTCCCAGCCAAGTCCCTAGTCTGCACATGTGGACATACCTTTACGTCTTCAAAACACTGTTTTCAGCGAAATTTTATGGATAATAAGTAGTTTTATTTTCGTCTTGATTTATTTAATGTGATTTACTAAAATGATCAACTATCTTTATTTTCTATTGATTCAATAAAAGAAAAGTAATTGAGAGTCTTACTTTTAAGTAAATAGCATTATTCTTACAGAGTATATACAAAAAGTCTTTTACAGCTTAATCAATTACCTTTTATTTCTTTCGAAGTTTCATTCCTTTGTCAGAGGGACCTTTTTCATTTCATTATAGTGAAGTTTTATATATTATTAAATCCGAAAATGTACAATAAAAACTTCGAAAATGTAAAATTAAATAAAAATTTAAATAAAACCTCATAATACAACACCTTTTTTATTTTTTTCACCAGAATAAAAATACTTTTTAAATGTTGATATGACGTGTATTCCTATAATTTCACTATTCCCTTGTAAATGTTACATTATATAGCTTATGGACATATTAGCCTTATATAGACAATATTGAGCCTTTCCATCTTATATACTATAATAATTATTACACAACAATCCATTGTAACAACATTATAATCGGTAATTGAGTTTAGAGTCTATTTACGTTTTTTTATATTGCAGAATATTATATAAATGCAAATAACGTAGACGAGCCCAAATATTTTTTTATATAAAGAAAACTAGCGTAAGTTATAGTTTACAAATACAACCAATATGTAGCGAAAGAACGCTCCTAAAAGAGTAACGGATTATTTTGTACTTGAGAACATGAGTTTACTAACGCTGGGGCTGGGCGCTTGATTTAAAAACTGTTTTGATTTTGAAATGTAAAATTACCAGTCACAAAAAAATTAAATTTTGTCTTGTTAGTTCAAGTGACAACAGAAAAAATCGTTTGGTTGAATTCCTAATAATTTTAAACTCAAAAACACTAGTATTTTAAGACTAGTTTTCTTTACATAAAAACTTCTTTGGGAGTTATTGCGGTGAAATTCCACAAATTGAAAAACCTTCCCTATACACCTTAACGAACAATTTTAAAGCATATTTTTCGTTGGAAATGAACTAGCTTAGGTAAAAATAATCTACTATCTGCAGCTGATTTTTTATCTCAATAACGATCATATGATTGCTTTTTGTTTTCGTATTACGTTTTCGTTATTCCGGCCGAGAATTATATTATTCGAAGTAATTCCGATATAATTTACAGTTTTTGCATGAGCATTTTTGAGTCAAATAAACTCGTTCACTTGTGAAAAATTTCAAGTCGAATTAGTCTTTTCATTTATTAATAATTGCAGCATTCAAAGATTTTGATAGCTTTAGCTTAACAGAGAAATTCAACGTAAACGAAAATTCAACTAAAGCTTTGGTTACTAAAACACTATCTTCTAGATCAGGTCTACAAAGAAATATACTTAATATCTTAAGACTTCATTTTAATGAATGAATGAACATGAATGTAAGTTCGCAGCATCGTGCATTTTTAATAGTTGTTTTATTTGGCTGAATCAAAAGATAAACTAATCGCAGAATATGATTCGCTTGGACGTTGGATCGTTTCGTTTATATCACTGTTAATTTCGGTGTTATTAACGTTACATAGCATTCTGTGGGAGACTTGTTTACCTTTTAAGTCAGCTAAGAAAATAAAGATTTTATATTTGCTTGCTAGTCTAGCATGTATCTTCGTGGGGAACCATATTTACACTCGATGGTTTGAGCATAAAACTTATGTGCCTTCAATAACAAAGTCTTTGTACCGTACGTTATTTTAAAATATTTACAAAAGTCTTTTATGAATCACTTTCACACTGTCTTTAGAAGTTTAATCGTTAGACTAAAGCACTTTTTCTTTTACAATGTGACCGTTGGTGTATCCGTTCGTTAAACTTGTGTCGGTAACAACATGGCCATTCGTTGTTGCATGTCCATTCATTGTAGCATGCCCATTTGCTGTGGCATGGCCATTCGTTGTTACATGTCCATTGATAGTCGCATAACCATTGGTTGTCACAAGGCCATTGCTTGTCACATGGTCATTTAAAGCATGCCCATTCGTTTTATTATGGCCATTTGCGATGTAGCCATTACTAATGTTGTTATTACACGCGTCAACTTTTTGTTTCGGTTTTTCTTTCTTGTATGCTTGTATGTAGAAGTTGGTGAAGAGCACGATGAAAATTGACGAATGTAGGATTAGACCGGAAGCGATGATTCTGTAACAGATTTAGGTAGGTATATAAATTTATGTGATGATAATGATGGTTATTGAGATGCAAAGAGAATATGATGTTCTCTTTCATACTACAATCCTTGATACTCCATACGAAAGAATTTGGCATTTAAGAATAATCGAACCGATGCACGATGAACGATCTGCTGGGTTATAAAAGTGGATTTCTTTTTCAAATGTTCAATACCTGCATATCTCGCGGGGTAAAAACATACTTTTTTAAGGTTTTTACTCAGGCGACTTATCTCTTACTTGAATAAAAAAAATTGCAAAGTAAATCGCTCTTACATTAGACATTAGAGATTGGCAACATTAAAAAATTTAAACTGGTTTCAAAAATGTAGAAAACAAACATCATTTTTCACGTACGTTTAGAACTTAGAATTAATATTAAAAGAAAAAAAGACAATATTAATAACAGTCATCTGAATTACAAAGTAGGTAACGTTGTAGAACGGATGTAGTGTGATGTATCATATAATATGTAAGAAACAGCACATTATAATGACGATACTGAGCATTTGTGAAGTCATAAAAAAGCGTAATTTAAGCCCAGTTGCATGAAAAGCAATTAAAGTCACGTTACAGTTAGCATTATACTTTGAAGGCTCATAGGTTGCACAAGTTGGGTTTGCTACCTGTGGACCAAAGTGTTCACTATAACCTTAATCATAGATATTAAAACTGACGTGAGCAAACCATTTTACTTCTATTGGGGGTCAAAATTTAACGGTAACCGCAATGTTGCTATTACCGCCTGTCATGCAAGTGGACTTTAGATAAGACTGGGCAAAAGAACAATAGCTCAACGAATAGGTAATTTAATATTATGTAAAGGTAGGTGACCGAACAATAAATTTATATTATAATTTTATAATATATTACAACAAAAGCATGTAAAAATAATAAAAATAATGGTTAAATAACTCAACAAATAAGTTATACAGATAAAGCAAGGCTTTTTAAGGAAATATCAAAAAGGTTAGTCGACATCAGAGGAGACCGAAGAACTGGCAGCTGGGACAGAGAATTAGTCTTGCTATTCAAAGGGGGAACGCTGCTAGTATCTTCGGAACCTTGCCTAAAGGGACTCCTTTTAATAATATATTTTAGTTTTTAATTTAGATTTTAATTTTTAATTTAGATTTTAGTTTTTAAACGTAATTTGTGGTTTTTAGCTTCTCGATCAATAATTATTTTGCCAAATAGATAAAGCAATAAGTAAAAGTAGGTTCCTACATACGTAAAGGAACAATATAATCTACCCAAAGGTAAATATTATGCACAAATCAATCAGCATAATAAATGAAAACATAAAGTTACTGGTCAATTGATGTGTTGATTTGTGTGTTGTGTTGAGCAAACATGTCATTAGAATAAGTCGCATACTTGAAGCGGATATCACAAAATAATGCAATGTGTAACAAAGACGCGCAATTGTACACAATTATCTCAACCTATCGCCCGGCCTACTACTTAGCACTGGTGTCCTCTCAGTATTAGAAGGGTTTAAGGCTTTAAGCAATAACAATATTATACTGGCCAAATGCGGATTGGTAGACTTTAATATGATTGAGAAAATTATGGAAAATTTTCAGGTATGCACGTTTGCTCACAATATTTTCGTTTACTGCTAGAAACACATATATGTAGCTCCAAAAAAATACGTGCCCGGAATTAAAATATAATACAGTAGTCACTGGATATGTAGAAGAAAAAAAACTAAAAAGAATAATTTACGAAACTTGTACTTACTTTGGATAACCGCAGTCGTAAACCAGTGCACTAATTGAATGGAACAGCACCATGAAAAATTGGACCTGAAATAAAAGAAAAAGATGAATAAAAATGTGTTTTCATCATTTAAATATATTGGACAACCTATTCGGTGTCTTGCGGTACGATACAAGCACAGAATTGGGAATAGTACTTTGCTACTAGATCGAAAAGCTCCTGAGCAAACTCACCGAATTGATATTGGCATTACTATGTCCATGCCTAATATTTCCGAAATAGTCATTTTGTCTTATGAAAAACAACTAGTTTTTTCTTGATTGCTGCAATGATTAATCCATGCATATGAAGTCGCGGACATGTTCAACGCCAATCATATATCGTAAGGCACAAAATGAAAGGGAAATCGATTTTATAATGTAAAAAGTAATTTATAAGCCTTGAACATCCTACTATTATACAAGAAACTATTGGGTAAATGGATGCAGTTGTAACCTTGTATCGCATTTACTAGTACCTACTTTATATTTTGTATTAGAATTATTATTTAAGCGAGAATTATAAATGTAATAAAAATTTAGCCCAAATCATCTCAAGTTGCCTGACTTCTTGGAAGAGAAGAAATAAAGAATAATAAATATCTATGTAGGTATGGTATAGTATGTTTGTATATATATATAAATATATATATATATATATAATTTTATGTATATATTATATGTACCTGTTGTTTATGTTTATATATATTGTGAAACCTTATCAATAATCCTGTATTTATTTTGATTTGAATCTGAATCAGAAAAGTTTTCGTATATTAATATGTACCTACACAGTTATTACTTATATATTTTACTATTCTCACATTCTGGGGCATCTGGAAGAAATCTCTTCAAGAGATAAGCTGTCCTTGTGCATGTCCTTTCAATGTTTATGTTTTATTTTTAAGTTACTGGTACAGAATATATAAATAAAATAAAAATAAAGAAAGATGAATTTTTCTGGCACTGTTGCGACTTTTTTTTCCTTGAACTACATACTTGACCCTCAGTATGTTTATATTTCTCTCATCTCCATAGGTTTCTTTTGAATAAAAAATCCATTAAAATGCATTAATTATTCTAAGTGTATCAATACTAGAATCGATTAAAGTCAAGAATACACTAACGACCTTTTTTCTCATACGTGACTAGGACTGATGGTGAAATTGCATGAAACTCGTTTGGTTTAGTTTTTAATAACTCAAGCCCTTGGTGACCCAAATACTGTAGAGCTATGACTAAAAAAGAAAATAACTCAACGAGTGTAAAATTCTTGACAGGTCATATATTATTGTGAAAGCTTTGAACGAGGGTTATTACAAAATATCTGTTAGGAAAATAAAAAAATAAAAACAAAATCTTAAAAAAATATGTGAAAAATATTATACCAAATTTTGTTCACCAATTGGTAAATAATATATTTGGTTCATGCTCGAAGATTTAATGACATAACGAAGAATTTAAACAAGATACAAAACAATAACACGGATAAAAAAATATTTTTTTCATAAAAATCATTTTTAGCGATCAACCATAAAGATCGTAGGTTCTTTTCTTTGGTTGCGTGAGGACTGGGTAATTATTGCGTTTGTCCTTCTGTTCGTTTTCTTGCTAAACATTTAGTTCTATAAGTGTCAATGATTATTTTCTATTTTAGTATTGATTAATTAAAGTTTCATTGCTAGCTTGAAGGTTAATTAAAACATGCTAAGTCCTGATAAAAGAAGGAAAAGGAAACTTCCACACTAAAACCGTGTTTTGTAACATTTGTTTCTTAACCGTAGGTTTGTTTCTTAACCGTAGGATAAGAAACAAATGTTACAAATAATAAGGACATGCTAAGGCGGCCTTAATGCCGCCAGAGATCCCTGGAGGATTACCTCAGGTAGAAAATACCTACTCCAAGGAAGAGATCTGAGATTGAAACTGCGGAAGAGATACTCTATAGTCTTTTATAGACTAAGATTTGTATGCCCTTCGCCAGGGACAACCCAAGACAAAGACAAAGACCCAAGCCAAAGACGTGCCGCCAAGCGATTTAGCGTTCCGGTACGATGCCGTGTAGAAACCGAATCGGGGTATGGGTTTAATATAACTGCCATGCCCCTATCAGGTTAGCCCGCTACCATCTTAGACTGCATCATCACTTACCATCAGGTGAGATCGCAGTCAAGGGCTAACTTGTAGTGGATATAAAATAAATAAAGACAGAAAGTCCTGGCGCTATCGTACCAAACCAGTACTTTTGCCTATGCATAATAGAGGATTCAAAACAACTCTGGAAAAGGTATCGAAAGACAATGTCCTATTTTGGTTATGAAAGACATTGAATAACGGGCCATACATTTTTCATTTCATTTGGCTTACCCAATTTTAAATTACAATTAAATTACGTACTGTTATTTTGGAAAATTCTCATTATAATAATCTCATGACAGAATTAAAGATGATGTATCCTATTTTGGGCGTGAATGAAAGTGCATTATAGCCATACCTTTCCCAAAATTGGTAGGTATTTATTACAATTTATAATATGTATTTTTAAGCGATACAGTTTTTTCTTTGAATTTCAAAAGCCTACAACACCTACTTTTTGGGATTGAAGTTGTATTTAAACATGATCTGATGTTTTAACAATCTATGATAGTTAATAATAGTATGATAATATAACGTTGCAAAAGATCTAAAAGGTAACATGTCACTGTTCCGCTCCAAATACAGATAGGTTCTTATACACTGAGAAAAAAGACCTTCCGAAATACGGAAGGTATTACCGTCCCTTTTGACTCAGTAGGAAATTTACCTTTCAACTTGGAAGGATATTATTACCGTCCAAAATTTCCTTCCAAACAATGTCTGCCTTCTATTTCGGTGGGTAATACGTACCTTCCAAATTTCGGTCGGAAATTCCTACTGAGTCAAAAGGGAAGGTAATTTTTGGAAGGAAAATAAATGACGGTAAATACATACTTGGTCATATTTGTTCGGTAAATATAAATAACCTTCCAAACCTAGAAGACAAAATATTAGCGATGGCGAAGACGGAGCGAGCTTTTGCAAAATTATAGGCTTTCAAAACGCCCTGTCGCAGCAAGGGTCCGTATACCACCTATGAATAATTATGCTCTGCTATGCGCTTTCAATGAATGTCCCAACTAGGTGGAAGCACCATTTGCCACGATGCAGGTACCGATACAAGCGGACTTGGCGATATATATGTGTTTGACCGACGCCACCCTATACCGCGAGCCAATATACGCGTAGCGACATCTAGTGGTCGGGTCGGGTACTACATTCGGTGTTACAATTTCTATTTAATAAAACTTATTCGTTTTCCTTCCGATACCGAAATATTCCAATTTGTTTGGAGAGATATTAATATCATCTAATTTAGAAAGATGTTCCTTGTGCTATTTTCTCCAAATGTGATCCATCTAATTTGGATGGTTATTCCTTCCAGCGAGCCTTTCTAATCCCTTCGTTTTTGATGGAATAGTAATGTCACTTCATTTCCTACTAAATAAGAGGGTAAATATCCTTCAATTTCGGAGGGTAAATATGCGTTTTCCTTCCGACACTGTTCCTACCGAAAAATTATAATTGATTTAGAAGGATATTATCATCTAATTTAGAAGGATACTCCTTGTGTTATTCCCTCTAAGTGTGATCCATCTAATTTGGATGGTAGTTCCTTCCAGCGAGCCTTTCTAATCCTTTCTTTTTTGATGGAATAGTAATGTCAATTTATTTCCCACTAGTTAAGAGGGTAAATATCCTTCAATGTCAGAAGGTTAGCTGCGTTTTCCTTCCGACAACTTTGGATTTGAATTCAGAAGGACATTAACGGACGGACATTATGAAGGAATTATTATAATGCATCCTTATTTAGTAGGAATATTTAGCTGGAAGGAAATTCCTTCTTGGTTAATTCCTTCCAACAAATTTCCTTCCTTTATGTTCTTCCGTATTAGACGGATAAAATTCATTACCTTCTAAATATCGGTAGGAATTTGGCAGTTCCCCGATTCAGAAGGTAATCGGTGGAAGGAAAAGACCCAATTTTGGAAGGAATCGGTTTTAGAAGGTAAAAATCGGGAGGTAAACAAGGAAATTTTTCTCAGTGTAGATTAGAGGTTTTAGATAGGTGGTTTTACAGTGGAGTAAGAATGACCTTGTAAAGTTTCCCAAAATTTTTCAAATTATTTTTATTTGCACACTGCACCACGCGCTCCGTTAACCGAATTAATTTAACAACTGCGATTTATAATAATGCTACATGATATGGATGGGTGGATGGATGTTTGTTACTCATTCACGACAGAACGACTGAACGGATCTGGATGAAATTTGGCACAGAGATAGATAATAGATTATAGTCTGGAATAAAACATAGACTACTCTCTATTCCGGAATATTAAAGAGTTCCTACGTGAAATAAAAAATCTCAATCCTCGCGAACAATGTCGCGGGCATCAGTTAGTTATAGTTAATACATTTATCTCATTATGATCAGGTATTTCATCTTTACTATGGTCAAATTGTTCTTCTTTGTCAGCATTATAATATTACTAGATGATGCCCGCGACTTCGTCCGCGTGGATTCAGGTTTTTTAGAATCCCGCGGGAACTCTTTAGTTTTCCGGGATAAAAAGCCTATATCTTTCCCCGGGATACAAACTATCCCTATACCAAATTTCATCAAAATCGGTTGAGCAGATGGGCCGTGAGAAAGCAGACATACAGACACACTTTAGCATTTATAATATTAGTATAGATTACATCTATGGTACAAATGATAAATGATTTATTTATTTCACGTAGGACAATTACTTGTGTCACATAATGATACTCGTACCTCAAGACTACCACCGGTTCGGAAAATTGACTGTACTGAGAAGAGCCGGGTAGAAACTCAGTTGCTCTTTTCTTAAAAAGAAATGAATTTATATCAATGTATGAATTTAAATCAATATACATATATTATGGTATTTTTAGGGTTCCGTACCAAAATGGTAAAAATGGAACCCTTATGGTGCGACTTTCTCCGTCTGTCTGTCTGTCTGTCTGTCTGTCCGTCCGTCACACTCGATTATTTCAGTAACTACCGAAGCTATCGACATGAAATTTGGAATAGTTGTGTATATTAGTGGCCCAAAGACACTGGAATTAAAAAAAAATGGAAATTATTTTTGTTCTTATTTAAAAAGGGGGGAAAATCGGAGGGTTGAAATTTAAAAGTGAGATACCTGTACTGTGTGGGGTATCATATGAAAGGGTTTACTTTGTACATTCTAAAACAGATTTTTAATTATTTTTAGTCATGATAGTTTTTGATTTATCGGGGAAAAAGTCAAAAAAAATACCGTTCCCCCCCCCTTATCTCCGGAGTTTACCAATCGAAAAATCTGAAATAATTATGGTCAATAGGAATTTATGTATATTTTACAGGAAAACTATAGCCAATGCTCTAACTAGCATAGTTTTTTTGATATTAACAGAAAACCTCTACAAACAAAGTTAGTTTTGCGGTTCATTAAATTCATTAATCGTAAAACTTGCTACAGGTTTGTACGGAACCCTCGGTGCGCGAGTCCGACTCGCACTTTGCCGGTTTTTTTTAATATTTATTATCCGTACATGTGCGCTAATATCACTTTCTCTAACGGTGAAGGAAAACATCGTGAGGAAATGTGCATGCGCGAAAGTTCTCCATAATATTATGTTCTCAGTGTGAAGTCCGCACTTGGGCTGGCAATGATGATAATGACGATGACTCATAAAGTATAATCCAAAGACTTTCATTATTGCAAAGCATATTTTAGCTAGTTTGATTTTAAGCTTATTTTGTTAAATAATATTTTCATCTAAACATTATTATTTGTGTAATATATATTCAATAGAAAGGCCTAATTGTGTAAATAAATCTCAATTTATACCAATAATCTATTTTTTTAACGTCCTATTCTCATCGTCCCATATTGGAATTGTCAGAACGCCAGAGCCTACACAAGTACTTAACTCAAAAGTAGTAATTGTGTAGTATTATACTTAATACCTATTATAAATGCGAAAGTGTGTTTGTTTGTTGGTTTGTTGGTTTGTCCTTTAATCACGTTGCAACAGAGCAACGGATCGACGTGATTTTTGAAACCATACCAGTTGAGGAACTGGAGAGTTACATAGGCTACTTTTAATCCCCGCGGAAACAAATAACCTCAGTCCACGCGGACGTAGTCGCGGGTTTTAGCAAGTAAACTTACAGGTACAAACTTCTAAAATCTAATTTTTAACCGACTTTCAAAAAAGGAGGAGGTTCTCAATTCGGCGCGTATGTTTTTTTTTTGTAGGCTCTCTTACGAAGCCAGTTTCTCGTTACGCAGAAAACTAGTTCTAAAATTATTATTCTTTGTCAATCCTCTGAATTTAGAACAAAATAGACTTATTAAATGCGATACTTAAATTTGTTCTTATTTTCCTTGCAGTTAAAAACCACCAGAGCTTGAGACACAATTATACCAAGCGTAACAATTTAACTAACATTTTTTAGATCAAGGCAAGCATTTCCACGATAGGGCCTTGAAGTGTATTATGTTATTTAGATTTATGCTTTCAAACTTTCTCTCGTACACTTTCAATTTTAACCGTGCCTATAAAGCCTCTATAACTGAATGAACCGAACAGATGACTGCTTTTACAGATGATGCCTTACAACCGGTCACATTTTAATCTATCTATTTAGGTTTCAAGACAGCCAAAATCAAAATTAACAAGGATATCATTTGGAAATCGAAATTAATATTTGAGTGACGTGAATTTAACAAACAGGCGTCTGGGTTACAACTTCTCAAGGTGAATGGTGATCCAGAACTGGAAAGCTTGGCGTTGGTAGACCCCTCTCTATAATAAGGAGACGGACGACACTTAGCGAGTGTAAGGGAGTCGCTGGATCAAGGAGGCGGCGCATGACCGCAGCATTTGGAAGTCTCTGTAACAGACCTATGTCCAGCACGGTATGGTATCGTTAACTTAAAAATGAAAGCTATCGGGTTGTTATAATAAGTTTGAAGAACACTAGAAATCCAAACGTGGATTATGTTTATTTATCTACTCAGGTGTTATCACAATCTCTGAATCATGTCACTTATCTCTGAGCTTGAGGTAAGCAATGATGTAGTTGTTTCTTAAATCTATATAGCGGATACAGCTATATAGAGGAACATCAATTCTTTTTTAATAGAAATCAAACTGGCGGATGCAAAAAAGACGCGCAAAATGAAATAACATGCTGTAAATAGTTTATAACAATTAATTATTCAATAAAAAATCTATTCGTCTTAAAAAAAGATTGCTTGAAAGTAAATTAAAGTGTACATATTACATACATTAACTTATCACAACGAGCACTTACTCCTCAGACAACTAAGTATCAGAGAGCTCAAACTGAGTATCTTTGAGCAGGCGATGGAGAAAGCTATGCTTGGAGTATCTTTGCAAAATCAAATCAGAAATAACGGACTCGTAAAAGAGCAAGAGTATAGCAGTTTTCGTCAGTAGGAAAGCTGTGAATATGATGACAGTAACAAAGATGATCTGTACCAATCATACTAATATTATAAATTCGAAAGTGTGTTTGTTTGTTGGTTTGTTGGTTTGTCCTTCAATCACGCCGCAACAGAGCAACGGATCGACGTGATTTTTATGTATGGGTATAGTTGAGGACCTGGAGAGTGACATAGGCTACTTTTTATCCCGGAAAATTAAGGAGTTCCCGAGGGAATCAAAAAAACTTTAAACACGCGGACGGAGTCGCGGGCATCAGCTAGTTTTATATGTATCTTCCAACTTTAATATTATCAATGTGAAAGTATGTATTTTCTTAATATGCCCATCAATCACGTCACAACGGAGCAATAAAATGACGTCTTTTTTATCCCAGAAATCAAATTCTTACCACGGGATTTTTAGAATCTCAATCTAGTAAGATAATAATGAGAAAGCACCCAACCAAAATGTTTATCCAGGCATTATTTCTTGGCAATTTGGATCCAGGTTTTACCAGGGAATTCTACATTATTCTACATACTACAGATGTTAGCTTACATCTGGCAATCTTGCATCCCGGAAACAAATTTGTTAAATCGAAAAATCTGTGCAATATGGCAATCGATATCCGATTGAATTACAAGTTACAACATTTCCTTCTGGTACCTGATAGACGCAGTTCGAGGAATTCTTTGCCACTGCACTAAAATCTAATTATCTAGTTTTCACTGCATCCGAAGGTCTCACTACTGGTAGAATGTGCTCGGCAATACAAGTAGGGTTGAAAACTTGTTCTTTTTTGTATTTGGTTATGACCAGTGAATTCAAAATTATTATAATTTTGTTTAATATTTGGAACTGTTTATATTTATAAATAACTAGACTAGATGATGCCCGCGACTTCGTCCGCGTGGATTAAGTTTTTTAATTCCTGCGAGAACTCCTTAATTTTCCGGGATAAAGCCTAGGGAGGAAGCCTATGTCCTTCCCTGGGATACAAACTATCCCTATACCAAATTTCATCAAAATCGGCTGAACGGATGGGCCGTGAAAGCATGACAGACAGACAGACAGACACACTTTCGCATTTATAATATTAGTATGGATGTTGTTTTCGCCACACTATTGCATTTTTAGTATTTAATGCGCTGTAAAAAAATATTAAGGAAATAATTTGGTAAAACTACGTAAGAGCGAAAGGTAAGTTTGAATATTCCACAGAAACACTTCCGACATTTTTCCAAGAACAAAAACACATGATGATTAAAGTTTGACCAAAGTTGACAACCCTAACTGCAAAAGCCAGCAGAGAAAGGATATAACGTTCCGCTTGCAGTGTTGAAATCGTCGAATGTTGCTCCCAACGGTTGATGCCGTGCCTTAATAGTGACTAGCAGGTGGCCGCCACTTGCCTTGAAGATTGTTTGATAAACGCCATAAAGATGACAAGAGGAAATTATAAAGTTATCTTGGATACCTCTAGACGTCCTCCACGGCCTCGATTCGTTTAACTGGCTAGCTTGTGCCCGCAACTTCACCCACGTCATCTCTTTGATATTCCGGAGTTCATGTCCAACATGCAGTCTAAAAACTCACGCTGAGCCTTTGCTAAAATCTATTTATTGGTTTGGACATGAAAAACAGTCGAACAGACCGTTTCTTTCCACCACCACCACCACCACTACAGCCCATTAACGTCCCACTGCGGGGCACAGGCCTCCACTCTCATAGGAGAGTGTGAAATAGAGCTTAGACCCACCACGCTGCTCCAATGCGGGTTGGCGGGCTTTAACGACTATTATCATGTTAGTGATAATAACCGGGACCGACGGCTTAACGTGCTCTCCGAGGCACGGGGGTGAAACACCACCGACTTCCTAACTCCGGGCTAGTACTGAGAATTTCTAGACAGAAAAACCCAATACTTAATTATGGCCCGACCCGGGACTCGAACCCGGGACCTCGTCGGCCGCAGTTGAGCATGCTAACCACTAGACCAACGAGGCAGTTAACGAGGCGTTTCTTTCGTATTTATAGTATTAGTAATGGATATAACATGCACTAGTCAGTCCAGTTTTGTGGGTGCTTCTCCAAGACTCCAATAATTAGCAAACGTTCATTATCTACGTATCGCCATCATGAAATATTCTAAATCTGCTCTTCATTTCTATTATCCTTCTTCGCTTTCCTTGTTTTTTAGTATCATCGCATCAAGCTAAATATCACATAAATGAAATAGAAGCAATCTGCTCGAACATTGTTTTGTTACGACGACGGTTAGTTTTTTAGGGTTCCGTACCCAAAGGGTAAAAACGGGACCCTATTACTAAGACTCCGCTGTCTGTCTGTCTGTCTGTCTGTCTGTCTGTCTGTCTCCAGGCTGTATCATAAACCGTGATAGCTAGAAAGCTGAAATTTTCACAAATGATGTATTTCCGTTGCCGCTATAACAACAAATACTAAAAATTAAAAAAATATATATATTAAGGGGGGTCCCCATACAATAAACGTGTTTTTTTCGTATTTTTTTGCTCAATATTAAAAACGGTAACAGGTAGACAATGGGAATGAGAGTGGCAACACTCGCGCTGTCAACACAGTTCTATAGGCTCCGTGTAATTTTGTGAAATAAAATAGAAAACTTTGAGTTTTTGTGTTAAATTTGGTAAATTATTAATACTGTAAATTATTAGCAGAAGTTTCGCTGGTCTGCTGTCTGCCGTTGGGCTGGTATGGAACTTGAATTCCTCTGTATTGATACAATAAACTAAATATATATTAATATGCCCTAAACTCACCCGCCCGCTGTAGTTATTGGTTTCCAGGTGTCGAGATCGCCAGTCAGGAATCAGGATAGTGCACTTATATCACCATATTCACCATTAAAAGATTGTTCGTAAGTTCCCCGACCGCGATATATTCCATACTATTTTATAATATATTTGTGTGACAATGTAGGTTTTTAATGTGGTGTGTCGTGTAGTGTGCCAGCAACATTGCGACCGAAAAAGGTTGCATATAAATATTGAACATATTCCCGCCCGAGAAAGGCTAAAGCCTTTATCTACTGCAAATGGCAAAACCGAAATAGAACCGCAAGTAAATCAAAATAATTATTATCTAGCACCTCTACATTACCGCAACGACACAACCAACATTAATATCAAAATAAAATCCGCATTATGACAAAAATCCGCATTCCGCAAGTAAAATTATCCGCATGTTTTGTCTTATGAAAACTAAAATTGAAATCTCTGACGTAATTGAAACTTAAGAATAAAAAATTAACACTAATCCTCTTGGGAAATAGGAAATTTACATATTTTAATGACTGGCCTAGTCAAGATTCCCGATGTAGTTTTTAGTTTTACTACCCTAACAACGCCATCTTTACCAGGCAATAATTCCGCAATTCTGCCTAGTTTCCATTTTAATGACGGTAAATTATCATCTTTTATCAGGACCAGATCACCCATCTTAGGTGTATCGGTTAAAACATTCCATTTGTTTCGACATTGCAAGGTATGCAGGTACCGGTCACTCCATACCCTCCAAAATCTTTGTGACAGAGCCTGGACTAATTTAAAACGATTCAACCGCGACTTGGGAACCTCTTCCAAGTTATATTCTGGAACTCCTAGCAATGACCGGCCAATTAAAAAATGAGCTGGCGTTAATACCTCAAAGTTTTCAGGATCATCCGACAATGGACACAAAGGTCGTGAATTTAAAACCGCTTCTACTCTAGTAAAAACAGTTGTTAACTCCTCAAACGTTAACACCTGCTCACCTATAACTCGCTGAAGCAAAGCCTTAGCAGACTTAACCGCTGCCTCAAATAATCCACCGAAATGAGGCGTAGAAGGCGCATTGAAACGCCAAACGATACCTCTCTTGGATGCATCATTAATAACATGCTCCTGTATTTCCTGCCTAGCAAGGAATTTTTGAACCTCATTTAAATGCCTATTAGTCCCGATATAATTTGTGCCACAATCAGACCGTATGACACTTGGCAAACCGCGCCGCGACGTGAACCTTGACAATGCTGCAAGAAAAGCTTCTGTTGTCAGATCACTAACAACTTCTAAATGCACCGCCTTTGAAGCTGAACAGACAAAAACGCAAAGATATGCCTTTAAAATTTTAGCATTCCGCAGTCGAGACGATTTGATAGCAAACGGCCCCGCATAATCTGTTTGCACTGTATGAAAAACCCCTGTGGTCTTTACCCTATCACTAGGTAAATCCGCCATAATTGGTTCCGAAGAACTTGCCTTTGCTTTAAAGCAAGCAATACATTTGAAAACACGACTACGTATTACTTGCCGCGCCGATAATATCCAAAATTGTTTTTGTAATATGGCTTGTAAAGCAGTGGGCCCGACATGACAATATATTTTATGAGCCTGGTCAACAATCAAAATTCGGCAAATTATGAGTTATTTTATTTAAAATTGTGGCGGTAAACACTAGCCTAGGATTCTCCATATACCTAGGTGCAACCGTCAAATATACCCCGCCGTTACATCCGCTTACTTGTGATCCGCTTAACCCCGTAAACGTTATATCTGAGCGGAATCTACGCAACCCTAAACGACTAGCGCATTCCTCAGATATAAATGATGTTTGACTGCCACCATCTAACAGCACACGCGCTTCCCTAAATTGACCGCAGTTATCCAAAACCCGTACTATAGCTGTGGATAACAAGACCGCTTTTTGATACAATTTAGAGCCCTGCGCATATAATATCCAAAATTGTTTTTGTAATATGGCTTGTAAAGCAGTGGGCCCGACATGACAATATATTTTATGAGCCTGGTCAACAATCAAATGAGTTAAATTATGGTTTTTTGGCAAAATTAAAGGATATTTTGCACCAAACTCCAAATTCGAATTTGTAAGACGTCCCCCAATCCGCAATAACCCTTTAGAATCAATAAAGGGTAAAAGACGCCGTAACCGCGTGGTACAAGGTTTATTTCGTTTTAATAATTCAATATCCGCAGCAAATTCCACTGTTTGTACCATACGCACAAGTTGCTCCATAGCAGCATTGCGCTCATTGACCGACAAAGGCCCCACTGATTTTTCCCCAACATTTTTTGCATTTCGAACAAACCGCATACAATAAGCTACTACTGACTGTAGCTTAGACAAAGAACTAAACCGCGTAAATGTATCATCAAAATCCGCAGTACCTACATGAATAGCTGCTACCTTTTTGCGGATACCAGGAATATTCTTAACTTTATCCATTATATTTTCTGGCCATGCTTCTTCAGCATTCGAAAGCCATTGTGGTCCCCACCACAGCTTATGATTAAGCAACTCCGACGCCCGACAGCCACGACTCGCAATATCTGCCGGATTATATTCAGATGGCAGGTGCCGCCAAGTTATATCTAATCCGCAGTTTAAAATAGCTGAAACTCGATTTCCTTCAAAAACCTGTAATTCGTGTGGCGATATCTGCAACCACGATAATACAATAGTGCTATCTGACCAACACACAATCCTTTTAATGTCAACTTTCTCCTTAACTGCGTTATATACATATTTTATAAGACGCGTTAAAAGAGCTGCTCCTTGCAATTCCAATTTAGGAATAGTAAGCTTCGACCTTGCAGGGGCCACTCGTGACTTTGCCATCATCAAAGAAACCTTGCAAGGATCTTGTCCTTCCGTTCTTAAATATACAACCGCGCTGTACCCTGCCTCAGAAGCATCTGAAAAACCATGCAAGGAACAATGTTTGTTTATTTGTCCAAAAACAAACCGTTCTATTTTAATCTTGTTAATATTCCGCAAATCCTGAACTATACTGTTCCATTCCGTAATAATATCTGCAGGTGGCTCTTCGTCCCAAGAGATTTTCAGTATCCAAAGTTTTTGCATTAAAAACTTTCCCTGCAAAACTACAGGCGATACCCATCCCAAAGGATCAAAGGTCCTCGCTACCGACGATACCATGGTTCGTTTTGTACACCGCTTTTCCTCCTTCAAATTTGTGTGATACGAAAATGAATCACGGTTTGGGTCCCATTCAATACCCAATATTTTGAAAAATTCAACATCACCCACATCCTCCAACACTCTTGGTTTTTCCAAATTTTCTACCGGTAAATCTTCTAACAACCGTGTATTATTGGAAACCCATTTACTTAATTCAAACCCGCCAGAAAGAAGTACCTCGGTTATGTCAGCTTTTAAACTTTTGACATCTTCAAAAGAATCCGCCCCGCCAAGTATGTCGTCCATGTATACCGATTTTTTCAAAAGCTCCGCAGCAGCTGGATATCGCGACATACTTTCCTCCGCTAATTGCCTAAGAGTCCGAATAGCCAGGTAAGGACTAGACTTCATCCCGTACGTGACCGTATTTAATTTATATATTTGTAGGGGTTCATTAACCGACTCCCGCCAAAATATCATTTGATATTTTCGATCATCTTCGTGTACTACGATTTGCCTGAACATCATCCGGATGTCTGTAGTAAAAACATACTTAAACAATCGAAACCGACATATTATTTCCATTATATCTAGTTGCAACTTTGGTCCCGCATGTAGAATATCATTAATTGACAGACCATTATCTGTATGAGCACTAGCATCAAATACAACTCTAATTTTATCAGAATTAGCCTTAAAAATGCCATGATGCGGTATAAAATATCCATCAGTTGGTGCTTTTTCATCACAGATAGACATATGCCCCATATCCGCATAATCCTGCATAAACTTAATATATTTCTCCCGCAATAAATCATTTGCCACTAATCGTCTCTCCATTGCATAGAACCGCTTTTTTGCGAGAGGAACAGAATTTCCTAAATCTGCCTTATTTGATACAAATGGTAGCCGCACAATAAATCTACCAGTATGACTACGCTTATATGTTTCTTCAAAAAACTTTTCACATTCAGAATCTTTTAGGTCCGCAACCACTTTCTCCGGGATATCCTCTAACTCCCAGAATTTGGTCAAAATTTCCTCTGTAGAAACCTTATTAAAAAACGTTTGTGAAAAATAAACCGCATCATCTACTGGATGCTGTGCCGCAAAATTAACCGGACCTACTAACACATGCCCAAAGACCGTGTTAACCGCAGTAGGCAAATTTTCATTAATTCTAATTATTTCACTTAACAGAATATCTCCCAAGACATCTGCTCCAATCAAGATATCTACAGGCCTACTTACATAAAACAAATCATCTGCCAGATGCAGATTGCTAAAATAATCCGCCAAGTTCTCCGGCAAACTAAAATTCGGCAAATTATGAGTTATTTTATTTAAAATTGTGGCGGTAAACACTAGCCTAGGATTCTCCATATACCTAGGTGCAACCGTCAAATATACCCCGCCGTTACATCCGCTTACTTGTGATCCGCTTAACCCCGTAAACGTTATATCTGAGCGGAATCTACGCAACCCTAAACGACTAGCGCATTCCTCAGATATAAATGATGTTTGACTGCCACCATCTAACAGCACACGCGCTTCCCTAAATTGACCGCAGTTATCCAAAACCCGTACTATAGCTGTGGATAACAAGACCGCTTTTTGATACAATTTAGAGCCCTGCGCATATGAAGTCAAAGTTGTTCCACTATTTCCGCCCCCTGCTGCATTAGAACTGCGAGTATTAATACCATCTCCCTCATTTGTGGTCCCATTTGCAACCGTATTTTGTGTCCTCCTATCCACATTAGGAACAACCGATCTAGAAGCGACACCTCCGTCCGCTTCTCTACTTCTCGGAACAGTATCTATTGACTGCCGAGGAGTATCAAAATGCAGCAGAAAATTATGTTTCATGGATTTACATTTAAAGCAAGTCCAAGAAACTGTACACTGAGCAATATTGTGCTGATTAAAACACCTAAAACATAAATAATTTTCTTTCACGAATTCCTTTCGAGCTCTTGGATTCATTGAAATAAACTTCTCACACTTAGCCAAAGTATGATTTCCTTTTTTACAGCATTTACACACAAACGTATTATCGCCCTGAGATACTACATGAACCCTAGCCGAAGGAACATTCTGTCGACCGCTATAATTATCCCCGCTGGATTCCAAAATCCTAACCTCATTTTCTAAAAATCTTATTAAGTCCTGGAAGTCCGGAAGCTCCTTGTCTATATTCCGCTCTTCAAACAATTTCTTTAAATATCCGTCCAATTTTTGAAAATTGATAAAAAATAATAAGTATGACCACTGGGCTACTGGGAATTCCAATTTCTCCAGTGCCTTCGTATTTTCGAGAAGCGTATTTAAAAAATCTTTCAAATTTTTTAAATTCCGATTTACATGAGATGTACCTAATAAATTGTGTAAAATTCTATCCGCTAAAAGTCTCTTATTTTTATACCGCGCTTTCAATAAATCAAGTGCAATCGAGTAATTATCCCCTATAACCGATAAATGCTGTATTAAGCTTTTAGGCTCTCCGCTTAACGAACCTAGTAAATAATATAACTTCTCTGTGTCAGACAGAGAAGTATCCTTCCCTACCAAAGAATCAAATAAATCAAAAAATGATGGGAACTCTTCGATCTTCCCAGAAAATTTTGGCAATTGCACTTTTGGTAAAAAAGCACGCCTGGGTTTGCTTTCGCAACTCCCCGCCCCCACAGACTCAAATTCGTCTGGAGACCGCCTACCGCTATCTGGAAAAAATTCTAAATATTTCCGCTTAATATCATAATATTTTATGTTATATGCCTTATATTTTTCCGTATTTTCCGTTACTACCGAAGAGTTATCCTCATCTATAGCCGCCTGCATCTCCAGAAAGCAAGAGGTAAATTCATGGTAAATATTCTCCAAATCGGAATATCTAACCCTAAATTCATTTCGATCATTCTCAGTACATAAAGCTTTCTGAGAAATATCATAAATAATATCTAAATTAATTAGCGCAACTTCGTACCGCATTTTAACCATACGGCTTGCTTGGGTAATTTTAGGAGCCATTTTATCCTTATAAAACCGCAATTAAAAATAAAAATAATCCACAAAAAAAATCGTAGTGTGTGGCCGCCCTAATAATATTTCAAGACACAAAACATCCGCATTCGAATTCCTGTCGAATTCAAATTCAAAACAAAGCAAATTTTTTATGTCAAACCGCTGGAATAAAATAGAATGTGCCAAATGTCAAATAATAAAAATCAATAAAATGAACAACGAAAATAAATTTCCCAAAATGAAAAAATAAAAATGGTTATAATATTATATGACCAAATCCACCCGCAATAATGCTTACACAATGTAATTGTTGTGTATGATGTATGTTGTACTAATAAATATAATAACCGCTAATACACTATCTGTATCCCTACCATATATTTATAATGTGTGAGTTTAGTAGTCAGTATTACCCCGCAACACGATACCTTCCTCCCCGCTGGAGTGAGTATCGGTTATATCTTGTGTCAGAGATCCCTTACCCGCTGCAAGGAACCCTGACCAAGAACCGCCCTGAGTTATTCTGTTGGAACGATACCAACGCAACCACAGGCAGCAGAATCAATTACTCGAAGGACCAAATGTAAATTATTAGCAGAAGTTTCGCTGGTCTGCTGTCTGCCGTTGGGCTGGTATGGAACTTGAATTCCTCTGTATTGATACAATAAACTAAATATATATTAATATGCCCTAAACTCACCCGCCCGCTGTAGTTATTGGTTTCCAGGTGTCGAGATCGCCAGTCAGGAATCAGGATAGTGCACTTATATCACCATATTCACCATTAAAAGATTGTTCGTAAGTTCCCCGACCGCGATATATTCCATACTATTTTATAATATATTTGTGTGACAATGTAGGTTTTTAATGTGGTGTGTCGTGTAAAGTGCGTTCGGTATCATAGCGTCGCTACACCGGCAGTAAAACCCGCAATAAACACAAGTTAGGTAGAAAAAAGATGATAATATGCGAAATTCTCCTATATGCCGTACAGATATAGGAGAATTTCGCATATTATCATCTTTTTTCTACCTAACTTGTGTTTATGGCGGGTTTTACTGCCGGTGTAGCGACGCTATGATACCGAACGCACTTTAGTGTGCCAGCAACATTGCGACCGAAAAAGGTTGCATATAAATATTGAACAAATACATCAAGAAGAAATATATGTAGTGAAGTTGAAATCTTACGGAAAACAAAACAATAAAGACTGGAAAAGGACTCAAACATTCGAAGTTTATAACGGACAATTAACACGAAATTATCCATAATACAGTGCATAATGATTGTTGTTGTTGTGCAAAATTGTGAGATATTGCTGTGAGTAAAGACTGAGTGAGTAAATAAAATGCAAAAAGAACTTTTGTAACCTCAAAGTGTCAAACAATAGATTCTAAAAATCCGTTGGTAACTTTCCATCATCGATTTTATCGAACACCTAACGCCATCTACTGCCGAAGTAAAAAACTACGCCGATGAAACTTTATGGTGCGTGTCGTGAGCATACTTTAAACCTGTGTTCAAACCCAAACGTTATTATCGGTGCGCCCCAATAGAGGGCGACCTACATCTCTAAATTCTTAACTGTCGAGTCCTCTTGCTTACAAACTTGTTTACCGTTGTAGTGTAACGAAACCAAAGTTAAGTTTAATAATGGAACAAATTACGGAAATATTAAAAAGTATACAGCTAGATATGCAATTACAGAAGCAAAAACTAGAAAATATGGAAATACGCTTGACAGAAACTATTAATAAGAAATTTACCGAGATTGAATCGAAACAAAATGAACTGAGTAAGAGAGTTGAAGAGCAAGAGGAACGCATTGACTACATTGAAAGACATTTAAGAAGGAAAAATGTCGTGATTTTTGGAGTTGAAGAGAAAGAAAGTAGCTATGACGATTTGGAGAAGGAAATATTGTCAATCACAAACGAAATTATGTCACTCAAACTGACACCATCGGACATAGACTGCCTTTATAGAATAGGTAAAAAGGGATTAAAGACAAGGCCGATATTACTATCCCTAACAACAGTGAATAAAAAAATACAAGTTATCAAGAGCAAAAATAATTTGAGAGAGACACCATACAACATTAAAGACGACTACCCGAAAATAGTTCTAAACGAAAGGAAAATGCTTCATGAACAAGTAAAGAAGCTAAGAAACGAAGGGAAAAACGCAGTAATAAAATATAACAAAATTATAATTTTAAAAGATAGAGCACCGCAGTCATCAAACAAACGAAATTTATCTCAGTCCCCAGATGGTGAACTAAATAAATCCAATGACGGATCCTCCAAACCTACGTTGAAGAAAAATAAATACAGTAATATTACAGGCTACTTACAACAAAAACCGAGACAGACAGACAGCGCGCGGAAAAATATGGAACATAATACATAGGATACGGAAAAGGCCCCTCTACATTGCTCTACTAGTATAACTAACGTATATAAAAACTCAACAGCTCCCAGTACGGGTGGTCGCCGCGGGAGCCTTAGACCACAACCCTCCATCATTAATACACTCTACATTGGAACTTATAACATACGATCTCTCACTACAGACGGACGTCTTAATGAATTAGAGCACTCCCTCCAGCATATTAAATGGGATATCCTAGGATTATCAGAAATAAAGAAAGAAAACACGAAAATTCTCGAATATGGCGAATATATATTAATGTATAAGGGAGACAGAGCCGGTTTTAATGGAGTTGGATTCATGATTCGAAAGACATTGAAACAGCAAATATTAAACTTCATTCCTCTATCTGATAGAGTAGTAAGATTAGATATGAAAATTGATAGCCTGAATATAACCTGCATCCAAGTGTATGCGCCTACAGAAAAAGCCCCAGAAGAAGAGATACAGAGATTCTATAACGACTTAAGTATGAGCCTTGAAAATTCTCCTCTCAATACCTTAATTCTAGGGGATTTCAATGCCAAAATTGGACAAACCATTCCAGAGGACGGTAGAGTGGTCGGAAAATGGGGATATGGTAAAAGGAATGATAGAGGCGAACTTCTTATACAATATTGTCTTCAAAATGAGCTCTACATCACAAACACCTTTTTTAAGAAGAAAGCCAAACAACGTTGGACTTGGCTCTCCCCAGATGGGAAAACTCGAAACGAAATAGACTATATCTTGGCAAAAAATCTGAAAGCAATTTCCGACGTCCAGGTAATTGGGACTACATACTCTACGGATCACAGACTAATCAGAGCAACTTACAAAATATCATCTGACCTAAAAAAGAGCCGAAAATTCTTTGGGCAGAGTACACTAGATTTAACGCCTACAAAAAGAGAAAAAATTAATAAATGTTTTGATGACTTAAGAAATGACTATACTATGGAGAATAAATGCATGCAACAGAAATACACAGACTTGATAAAGCAGATAGTAAAAAGTACAGAACAATTACCCAAAAAGAAGAATATATCTGAAAATAAATTTATATTCACAACGCAGCTTAAAAATTTGATTAAAGAAAGAGAAGAACTGAAAAATAAAAATCACAAAACTAAAAAAGAAAAAAAAACGATTAACTAAACTATACAGAAAAATTAGAAAAAGCATAAATAAAAATAAAATTAGTTACAAATATAAAATAATCGAAGAGGAATTGTTACTAAAAAGCTCAATAAAACGCTCTGATAAACGCTTAAAGACGTACAAAGAATGGATGCCTTCAGTAAAGGGTAAAGACGGCAATAAAGTTACTAATAGAAAGAAAATTATAGAGATCGCGTCAGACTACTACAAAAACCTATACGACATACAACATAGAACAAGCCCTTCAGGGATGGAAACCGTAGACATCTCAGACTACTCGGAAACATGTCAAAACCCACTACCTCTTTTACTAAGTGAAATAAGAACGAGCATCGCTTCCTTAAAATCCTCAAAGAGTCCAGGCGAAGATAGAGTCACAAACGATATCTTAAAAGCTATTATTGAACCTTTAACCCCCATACTTACGCCGCTATTTAATGAAATATTGAGTTCATGTTGTATTCCGAAGGACTGGGAAAATGCCATAATCACACTAATATATAAAAAAGGGGATCCCTCAGAGATTGGTAACTATAGACCAATAAGTTTACTACAAAGTGTCTACAAGTTATTTACAAATATCATCTTGAGAAGATTAAGACCTACTCTGAATTTTCATCAACCTAGAGAACAGGCTGGTTTTCGACCAAAATATAGTACAACAGATCATATATTTACACTTTCTCAAATAATAGAGCGGTACAATGAATACAAACTACCGCTCTACATAGCATTTATTGATTATTCGAAAGCCTTCGACTCTATATCACATGACGCACTATGGAGAGCCCTAAAACAACAAGGGATAGAGTCAAAATACATATACCTGTTGCAAGCTTTATATCAAAATAGTAGAGCCACTGTCAAATTAGACCGGCTGGGTACTTCATTCCCGATAAAAAGAGGCGTTAGACAAGGGGACCCAATTTCACCAAATTTATTTACGGCTCTACTGGAATATATTTTTTCAAAGCTGAAATGGGAACATCTGGGAATAAAGATAAATGGAGAGTACCTGAATCATCTGAGATTCGCCGATGATATAGTACTGATAAGTGAAAACCACAAGGATCTCTATTATATGCTTAAAACGTTGGATCAGGAGAGCCGTAAATGTGGATTAGAAATGAACCCTAGTAAAACATGCTTAATGACTAACTCCGAAGAAATTACCACGAGTATCCAAGGGCAAACGATTAATTACGTCGAAAAGTATATCTACCTCGGTCAAAGCCTTTCTTTCATAGACCATACTATAAAAGAAGTAGAAAGGAGAATTAAGATTGCTTGGGGAAAGTACTGGTCACTGAAACATATTTTTAAGTCTAAAATCCCAGTATCATTGAAAAAGAAGGCAATGGACTCTACAATCCTCCCATCTCTATTATATGGATGCCAAACTTGGGCGCTCACTAAGAGCGTAATAGAAAAAATTCAAAAATTCCAAAGGGCAGCCGAGAGAAGTATGTTGGGCATTAAGCTGAGCGACCGCCAGCGAAACCAGGCAATTCGAAGAATTACAAAAGTAACTGACGCAGCGGAGCTCGCATGTAAACTCAAATGGAGATGGGCTGGTCATGTGGCTCGGAGCAGCGACGGTCGGTGGAGCGAGCGCGTATTACACTGGTGGCCGCGCGACCAGACACGGCCGCGCGGGCGACCACGCGCTCGCTGGAAGGACGACATTGTAGACGTCGCAGGACCAACATGGACGAGGCTCGCCGCGGAGAGAGAAAAGTGGAGCATGATGGAGGAGGCCTACACCCAAAAATGGGTACCCAAATAAATAAAATATGTAAACTACATTTACCTATATATGACTATAATCATACCTACTCAATGTGACTTGTTTTATTGTAATGGTATTGTTTTCTTTTTGACTTATAACTGTGTAAATTTTGACTAAATTGTATTGACTTATAAAATTACTATGATTTGAGCTATAATTTGATATTGTGTAAATTTAAATAATATTTAATAATATATAATATAATAAAACTTATGCTTAATTGATTTCTCATAATCGTGTGACTTAATAGTAAAATGTTATGTAACCTACTAACTATTGAAAATAATCTTATTTGTGTCATTTTATGTATCTGAAATGTATTGTTTGGGAATAAACGGCTTATTTATTTATTTATTTAACAGGTAGACGGTTCAAATTTTCACAGAATATTAACTTGTATATTACCTTTCAAAATAAATAATTAAATATCAATAAAGTAAATATTAAAGGGGGGCTCCCATACAACAAACGTAATTTTTATTTTTAATACGTCATAAATCGTAAAACTTACTACAGGTTTGTACGGAACCCTTAGTGCGCGAGTCCGACTCGCACTTGGCCGGTTTTTTTAATACATCAACGCGGCAAAGGCTTTATCATGGCCTTGTAATTATTAAGTGGGCCTTCACATTATCTTCTTTCATATCAATGTTGTGAAAATTTTGATCAATATCATCATTAAATTAATTTTCTTTTTAAATAGTCTCTGTATTTTGTTGTTAATTCTTGGACAAGCTTTATCCTAAAATGTTTAGCGCCCGCTTTGCTCCCGTGGGCCGACTAATTTATTGTGTACATCAGGGAGTCTCTGTCAGAAATTCAGCTTTTTCAGTCCAAAGGACTGTTAATCAGATAGTGAGTCAGGATATTTTATTTTATTTATAGATTTTAAAGAGCCTCTTGAAATTGATCTACTTTCTTTCGTAGAAGGAGTTTACGTTATAGAGAGAACCTAAATAAATGCAAAATCTCAAGTTTATAGACCCTGCGGTTTGAGCTGTACATTAACCATTACTGTAATTTATGCAGTTTTCTCTTTCTCATAATAACGTGTTAACATAGAGTGACTTATTTATTTTATAAAAAGTTAGATGAACACTTTTTTGCGAGTTGCATTCTCTATTCATTATATTATAATGGTTCATTCATCAGTATTGTGATGAAGATGCTGATTTTTAATCAATTTCCAAGTTTTTTTTCACCTTTTTACTTTCTGCTAGTGCCACTGCAGTTTCGCTAAATAATTTAGCTTTCTGTAGCGATGCCTTGTAAAAACTTAATGTTGTAGCTGTTACGTAACACATAACAGTTAACACTTTAGGCTGTGTTTTAAGAATTTCTTATTTTACTACAAGATGATGCCGCGACTTCGTCCGCGTGGATTAAGTTTTTCATTCCTGCAGGAACTCCCTAATTTTCCAGGATAAAAAGTAGCCTATGTCCTTCCCCGGGATACAATCTACCTCTGTACCAAATTTCATTAAAATCGGTTTAAAAGATGGGCCGTGAAAGCGTAGCAGACAGACAGACAGACAGACAGACGTACAGACAGACAGACACACTTTCGCATTTATAATATTAGTATGGATACTTATAAGGAAAGCTGTTAGTTTTTTCATCTCTTTATTGAAAATATTACAAATTTTAGAACTTAAAGCTAGATAGCCAGAGAGTCCCATTCTTTTGAGCTAGGTTATAAATGTCCATCTTCAGATATTACCTATTTGGTACCTTCGTCTTCATGCAACATTTCTTCCTCTCCAAATAAAAAACTATCGAACCAATGCCATCGGCGTTATAGGCATATACTACGTGTTTCTTTTGATATATTCTTAAATTTTCTAGAACTTTCACTTGAAATTCTAATGTTGTAGTATAGCGTATTTCCTGAGGTATTTTCTAATGTAATTGCAGACATTACAATCGAGTGTCAGTCGTCTCTTTAATACTATGATTGTAATTACAGTGCCTTAATTAAGTCTTCTGTAGTTAGTTGCCACCGCGTGGCCTTGTTCCAGTATTTTGTCTCTTTTGTTAAGCCATTGTACAAAACTTTATCGTCAATTTTCTTTTTCGGTTACAAGCATACTTAAAACCCGATCTCCTTGATCTCCGATTCCTATGACGTAGTATTCATGCTAATATTTAAACAAATTTGGGTCTTTATACCAGCGTTCGAAAAATATCTTAAGCCATGTTAAAAATTAAATAGTAAATTCTGTTCTTTTCAATGACTTTAAAACGCCCGTTTCTACAATAACATAAATTATGGTTCAAATTAATTGCGTGGCGCTTACCTCACTAGTCACGCCTTTTTACAACTTCTATTTCGAATCTGAATTCCGTGGACTTGACCCCGCATCGCATTATGTTTATACTGGTGGTATGATTTGTTTAAAGTATGTTTCTGTCTTTTCTTACCGTACTTGCAGGCGTTGGTGCGGAGTTGGTATTTTGTTACATGGTCATGGGAACTGATAATTCAATCATTCGTAATCATCTTTGCGATTATAATTAGTCATTTTTGTGTTAATTACTTCAAACAAGATGCTGTTATTTGTGATTAATTATTTGTTGGGAGGTACTGGTTATTATTTTGAACCTGGTACTTTCTACTAGGATCGACTTCTCGTAGCTTTAGTTTCAAGATACCGTAACTGATTATCACCATGATGTTTTATAAGCAAGTAATTTTTGACGTCAATATGTGTACCTAGTACCTACAGTGTACCTATTGAATAAATGATTTGATTGATTGATTTCTAATCGAATCCTTTCACTAATCCATCCTAATATTGTACTATCACTTTGAACCTGATCCTTAGATTTATTAACGAATTTTTTACTAATTCATTTTAGTAAGTATATTGTTCACGCAAAAGTGTGTCTGCCAGTCGGTCCATTTGTCTATTTCTCCGTTTATCGAATATGTCTTGAATAGACTAATTTGCACTATGGCAGCGAGGGCAAACCCATTATTACTTTTGCCAGCAACTTAAAAGTAACCTAGTCATTCTGTCTGTCTTAATTTCAGCGTTTACCATTTAATTGTACCTGTATCTCGTTGCACATTACTAACAAATTATTTTCAATTGTAAAGTTAAAATAAGCCAAATGTTTCAAATTGATATTTCGCCATCCAACTTTAAGTTATTATTTTACCATTTGTGTTGATTAAATCAAAATATTGTAATGCGAGCCTTAGTAATGTATTTATAGACTAGCCAATTTAGTTGGCAGCGACCAAAAAGTTTGGTTGGGTGGTCAACTACCATAATACTCGTATCATAATTTTTCCAATAAGATACGAAACCACCGTATACCACATTTCGCACGTTCAAATATACGATCAAAACTGACCATAGTACAACGAGATTTGAGTGATCCTACTAATATTATCTTATTGACGTCCGTCTGTCATATTTTTAATGTTATATTTTTATATACCAGGCCCAATCAAATATACCTAATTGAGTGTGTGAATTGATTTTCAAAGTGTAAATATGTCAATAATATGTGTAAATATGTGGTTAAATTGAAGATAAGATCATGTGTAGAGAAATCTGGCAAACCTTATTTCCCATTTAAACTGAACATTTCAAGATTTCAATTTTTAATTTATTTTCCAAAAAAAGCTTACAAAACCATACAAATATAACCTACAATATACTTACTAGAATATTAAGACGACAGAAATATAGGCTGTATGCACGCACAAAAGACTTCAAACGAGAAATTTAAGTGCGGGAACCTACCCAGTAGGAAGACAGAAGTAAGAAGAAATATAGGCTGTATGGTCACAGATATTTGCCTGCCCCGAAAAGAAAAAAAAGGAAAAGCTGTCAGTTAAACGGCTCAAGTGTAGTCCGCTTAACTACACACTAATAAATCATTACGGAAAACCCTTTCTAAATACAACTCAAGTTTGGCGTATATCCTAACGATTTTGCGCAATATCGTCTCAAGGAATTCAGGGTGTGGTGTTGCCTTTAAGGCATTTATTAGTTGGAGAATGTGGAAAATCCTGCGGGCCGCGGACGTCTTGCACATTACATTTTAATTTAGGTTAGTATGGTTGACTCATTCACTTAAGGGCATGTTAAGACGTTGAGTTGTTGTTGAGAGTTGAGTATCGCTGTTAGCACATAGGTTACAATAATTTCTCACTAACGTTTTATTTGCTTAGGGATAGTGAAAGTGTTAGACAGTTTCAACGTAAGCATTATATTATGGTTTTGGTTTAAATCAAATCAATAACAACATTTCCTTGCACAAGATGTCCTATGGTGTGACTATACGAGTCAGCAGCGAAATATACCATTTCATTTTCATTTGCAAAAATTTTGAAGGGTTGCCTTGAAAATTCTTTCGGTATTTGTTTATTACGATCGCAAAGAAGTGGTTTTGGAAAGTTATGTGCTGTCCAAGCTGTAAAAATAAGAATTCAATCCCAAAACACCCAATTGGCCAGCCCCCTTTGATATTTGCTATCGTCAGGCCAGGAGAAGATTTTTAATAATTAAATAGTACGTTACTAGCCTAACCTACTAATTCTTGAAAAAATAATAATGTGTCTATTTATTGATCTGTAATATCTTGTTTGGGAATAAATAATTAGACGACCTCCTTGGCGTAGTGTTGAGCGCTGTTGTCTTAAAGTGCGGAGGTCCCGGGTTCGATCCCCGTCAGGAAATTTATATTTTCCGAATTTTCCCTGGTCTGGCCTGGTGGGAGGCTTAGGCCGTGGCTAGTTACCCTCCTAGTTATCACCCTACCGGTAAAGATGTGCCGACAAGCGATTTAGCGTTCCGGTACGATACCGTGTAGAAACCGTATAGGGGTAAGGGTTTTTAATATAACTGCCATACCCCTAACAGGTTAGCCCGCTACCATCTTAGATTGCATCATCACTTACCATCAGGTGAGATCGCAGTAAAGGGCTAACTTGTAGTGGATAAAAAAATGGCTTTTTTTTTTAAAATAGCACTTACTAGTTGCAGCGTGGTGAGGTGCTTCTTCCACCACAGGTACTTCTGGTACTGCGGCCCCATCGCGGCCATCATGTAGTAGCTATACATTATCACGTGGACTAGGTTGTTGACGATGTTCGAGAACGTTCCGTGACCACCTGGAAAATAAGGATTGTTTTTAATACCTACGCATAGCTCATTCTCCTAGGTAGCGGCGCGATGCAACGCGATGCGATAACATCTCTATATAAAATAGGTATTGTGGAATATAAGTTAGTTTGTAAGCCTTATTGTAAACTTGTATAAGAAATAAATAAGAAACGGCTGAACCGATTTTCTTGGATCATAGCTAAAACACTCTCGATCAAGTCACCTTTCATGAAAAAAAACTAAATCGTCATCGGTTCATCCATTTGGGAGCTATAGTGACACAGATATACAGACACACAGTTCAACAGATACATAGATTAGATGCACACGTTAAAAAACATTTGATGAGGCGCTTTTTCTTGAATCATAGCTAAAACACTCTCGATCAAGTCACCTTTCATGAAAAAAAACTAAATCGTCATCGGTTCATCCATTTGAGAGCTATGGTGACACAGATACACAGACACACAGTTCAATAGATACACAGATAGATAGACACGTAAAAAACATTTTAAGAGGCGCGTTCATTTTTAGATTGGTGTTGGTGTGGCACTACGAAAAGCCATTAAGCAAATTAAGAAGAAGAATATTTTTAAAAAACCGAAGAAGAGGTCCGTACCCGCAATGAATTTGACAAGCAGCCACGCCTCGAACGGCGTCAGCGAGTGATGGTAGAGGTGCAGCCATGTGATCTGACTCTTCTTCTTTCTGAGCACGAAGAAGATCGTGTCCGCGAACTCCGATAATTTGGAGAAGTAGTACACCCAGCATAGATGAAGCATCTGAAAGATAACATGGTATTTACTTTGCGTTATTTTCCTCATCGCTGAGGGTCGTGACCCAAGATCGTGACATCCATACTTATATTGGATACTAACTTGTAGTGGATAAAAAAATCCCATGGGAAATCCTTGGCTGTCCGGGATAAAAAGTCAATAATCGTGCAGTTATTGCATGGGGATAAAGCATTGACATGTAGAATTTTAGTACCTAAAAGCTATAGGTACGCAAAAAATCACACCAATCGGTTGCTTTGTACTATATCGGCGTGAATGAAGGATTTGCATTCGTTATACCGTGTACGGGAAGTGAAATGGGAAGTAAAATTAGCACTATGGATAAACCAGCCTGTTTTATAAAAGTACAATATAAAATGAATTCTAAACCTTTGTGTAGTCCATTACGCTTTCAACAAAGCCGCCCACTTAGTTTACAATAATTTAGTTGTAATTTTAACACTAATGTGTTTTTATCAATGCAAATATCAGTTTTAAGATGATTGATATGGATCTGGTGATCATAAAATAATTAGCATAAATATGCCATAAATTATTTCGAAACTAAACTTATCTTTTCGCATGCGAGCTTGCATATACATGGTGGTATGTATTTTAAATATGACTAATTTGTCAATAAATTAACAGAGACAGTACAAACCTGAAAATTATGAATCATAAATATAATATTCATGAATTATTAATAAGATTTTGATGCTTTTTACGTTCGATTTGGCCTACAGATATTTATTCTTAACGAAAGGATATGGTTGAAAGGGTTGCATACAACACTTGGCCCGAGCCTTATGTACAAGGATGAAACAGATAATACTCGGGGATGTATATGGACTAGTCAAGTCCAACCGACGCGGAGGTCTCAACGTCATCATTTTTTTTCTCCCTGAGGAATGAATTAGATACCACCGTTCCTGGGGAGGCATGGAAATTATGTCGGACTTTTACCGACTAAAATTCCACGGTGCTCCACGTGAACTCCTTTCATCAAGCTGCCCCATTGGGTTTGATACATCCGTTGCTTAGCATCTTTGGTGAAAGACAGCCTTAGGATGATGTTGCTAATCTCTAGGACTCGCTTGGCTTAGCTCGCTATCTCCACCAAAGAAATTAATGTACATCGGAATGTTTGAAGCAAGAATTGCATGTCCTCTAGGTTAACTATAGGCCTTCAATTTCACTTTTGAAGCGCGACGGCAATGACGTAAACGTAATTACTAAGTTAACCGCGGCCATCGGCGGCCGCCGGCTTTCTCTGTTACGTCAGGCAAGTTCATTGCGACGGTAAAGACAGGTAAAGGTTGGGGTCGGTGAAACTGTAAGTATGGGCGGGAAGTTTGCGCGAAATACCAATTAGTTCGACGACCTTTCCGGCTCATCGGTGAAGTCACGGGTTCGATTTCATTCAGTATACTTACAATGATCCTTTTCACGTTGCATTAGCTTTTTTTACTGTATTGGCTAGTTCTTAGCTGTAATTATAGTTCCTTAACACGTTCCGGGACAGTACGTCGAGAGGCGGGCCGCAAATTCCTATATAATACGACACAACGTCTGTCGACGGCTGATTTTGAGCTTCGAAATATGACAGCCCGTCGAACAACGGGCGTCAACCATAGAATATATAGTAGGCTGACGTATTAGTGTCGTATTACAAGAACTTAGAACTATCTAGTGTCACATCGTGAAGTTTTATGAGCACACAAGTAAACTACACGCACACATGCAAACTTATCTCGTGTTGTGACACAACGGCCTGGGCCGGGTGCGCGTATACGCATCCCCCTACTTCAGTCGGAACTGTGTCACTGCGCGGGACTAGTTACAGGTGCCCAGGATGTCCTGATTCTCCAGCACTGTGTCCAACTTGTTTCAGAGAATGGCATGAAAATTATGAAAATTTTAACAACTAATGTTTAAATGATTGTATTTGAAGCTGATTCCTAAAACATTTTGTGATTTATTATTAAAACAGAGCTATGTATCTGATCTTTTTGAGAATATATTAGTATTTTTAAGAATCGAACTCTTAAGTTAAGTATACCATAAATGAATACCTCAAAATGTTCCTAAACTGATTATTGTGATCTCATATCATATGTGATTTTATTATTTAGTTGTAGGTTATTTTATAAGCTATTTTTAAGTTGATGTTTATTATTCACTTATTTTGTTATATGATTCAAACATTTAACTTAGTGAGAGAGTTGTTTTCATAGATACTAATAAGTAACTAAAATTTGATAAGTCCTTTTAGAAATCTTGTTCAAAATGTTAATTATTACTTATCAGAGCTAATTGTTTTCGTCATCAATCGACAGACGTAGTGTCATATAACACCCCACAGAAAACGCGTGATATGACACCACGTTCGAAGGCGGTCACGTCGAGGAACGAACTGTCGTATCACACAATGTAAAAACTATTAAGGTATATCACAACGTCGTCAGGCGGGGGGCGAAATTGTATGGGGAGTTCATGTGTCAATTTGCATAGGAATTTGCGGCCCGCCTCTCGACGTACTGTCCCGGAACGTGTTAAGACCCTAAATGATGGTGCAACCTATAAGTTATATCGCTCCTACCAGATTGACGCTGAGGGCCTTCTCCGGTTGGGGATATGGTAATCATTGACAAAAAAAAACAAATCGATGCTTATAATATTTTCGAAGCCTATAATTTTGACCGATTCTTTTAACGTGCTGTGTGTAACATGTGCTGGACTCTGTTATATTAGACACTAGCTGATGCCCGCGACTTCGTCCGCGTGGATTGAGGTTTTTTGGTTCCCGCGGGAACTCTTTAATTTTCCGGGATAAAAAGTAGTCTATGTGCTATTCCAGACTATAATCTATCTCTGTGCCAAATTTCATCCAGATTCGTTCAGCCGTTGGGGCGTGATTGAGTAACAAACATCCATACATCCATACATCCATACATCCATACATCCATACATCCATCCAAACTTTCGCATTTATAATATTTATTTGATAACATCTTATGTATACACACATTATGCAAATTAAGATTATTCTATTCTATTCTATTCTAACGAAAATCTTCGTGTAAAAAAGTTACGCACACACCAATAACACACTAAATTATTAACACTAACGACCGTGTCGTTGTCGCTCCCAAACTCATTTCTCTTTTGTTCCATACTTTTTACTCGTACGGAAAATAAACAGTGATTCGAAAGTACCGTGTGGTAAATGAACTTGACCGAGTTAAGCAGAGCTTTGAATGGGCAGAACTGGCCTTTGATAAAAAGTTTCACTTTTTGCAGCGTAAAACTATAATCACAGCTATAATGTTACTATACTAGAAAATATTATGAAGGCATACTTGAATTTTCACTACAGCAATGATGACATGGCGAGGTAGGCACTAAAAATGAACGGGGGCCAGTGACAAAGAATGACGTTGAAAAAAATAAAAGTATTGACTTTCGCAAAAATATTTCATCGTTTTATTGCGTATTCATGTTTATTATACAATTGGTGTTTTTTAGTAACTACATTAAATTATGTATTTTTGTTTATAAGTATCATGTGGTTAATATACCTACTTAATTATCCTGTTTACTTAAAAACTGAATTGAATTACTGAAAAACTACGAATGTCCGTAAAGATTAAGGTTTTTAACCTGCTGGGGTAAAAATCAGCTTGGCAAAATAACGTCGATATGTAATCTGTTGCGGCGGGATAAAATAAAAAACCGGCCAAGTGCGAGTTGGACTCGCGCACCGAGGGTTCCGTACAAACCTGTAGTAAGTTTTAAATTATTGAAAAAAAAACTACTTACTAGATCTCGTTCAAACCAATTTTCGGTGGAAGTTTGCATGGTAATGTACATCATATATTTTTTTTAGTTTTATCATTCTCTTATTTTAGAAGTTACAGGGGGGGGGGGGCACACATTTTACCACTTTGGAAGTGTCTCTCGCGCAAGCTATTATATCATTTTTGAAGACCTATACATAGATACCCACACGTATGGGTTAGATGAAAAAAAAATTTTTGAGTTTCAGTTCTAAGTATGGGGTACCCCCAAAATTTATTGTTTTTTTTCTATTTTTGTAAGAAAATCTTAATGCGGTTCACAGAATACATCTACTTACCAAGTTTCAACAGTATAGTTCTTATAGTTTCGGAAAAAAGTGGCTGTGACATACGGACGGACAGACAGACAGACAGACAGACAGACATGACGAATCTATAAGGGTTCCGTTTTACGGCTACGGAACCCTAAAAAGCAGCAAACATAAACATAATATTCGAATAATTAATTTCTTAGGAGAGTTTAATTTTCTCCCTTTTCTTTTAAAAATGGTTGATATATACGTAACTCTATTAAAATGTATCTTGGCCAGTAACAACCGGTACAGTCTCATCTCTGCGCTTTCTATGAGTAACGAGATATTATATTATGTTTTTCACTAACCATGACGGTTTATGTATTAGATACTCGTAGTAGGAAGATCTATAGTAGAGCCTATATATCAGAAAATAAATTGAAAAAACTAGAAGTTTAATTCGCTATAATCCGCCACAGAAGGTAAATCTATGTGGTACAGTGCGTATAGATTTACCTTCTGTGGCGGATTATAGCGAATTAAACTTCTAGTTTTTTCAATATCATGGACTTCCGCAAAGTAACGCCTGCTTCTATCCAATATTAGAAAATAAATTATTTCTTACTAATTATTAAAAAGACGATCTTACATAAGATCTAATTAATTAGATCCAAAAGGGCTAGTTAATTCAATATCCTCGGTTGGTTTTAAGTTTCATAACCATTTTAAACTATAGATTAAAGAAAAAAGTGCGTTGAATTTTAATGACGTCACAAGTCACAACTATGTATTTCATACAAACTTCCATGATACCTACTAGAAGAGCGCGTTTTCCACGCGGACGAAGTCGCGTGCATTAGCTAGTACTAAATAATAATCCATCTACTTATTGTTATCCGTCGATAAGGTACTTAGCAATGTTACTTTTGGTCTTAAGAGACCTTGTGTACCGTCAGAGGGCTTGCTCTATCTTGGAATGCACCAAAGTTGCTCTGGTGCAGGGGTTACTGTGGTCTTATAAGCGAGAGATCCGCGTTCGATTCCCGGCAGGGTCAGTTTAGGAATTTATAATATCTACATTTCGTACATATCTCTCTGGGCTGATCTGTATAGAGGCTTCGGTCGTGGCTAGTTACCCTATGGGCAAAGACGTACCGCCAAATGATAAGATGCCGTATAAAAAACCGATTAACTGATAATAATTAAACCGATTGCCGGTATGGGCTTAATAAAACTGACATACCTATAAAAGTTAAGCCCACTACCATCTTACAAAATCAAAATCAAAATCAAATGTTTTTTTATTCAAATAAACTTTTACAAGTACTTTTGAATCGTCAAGTGAATCTACCACTGGTTCGGAATGCTATTCCTACCGAGAAGAACCAGCAAGTAACTCGGTGGTTGCTCTTGAGGGGTCACCAATTGAGGGGGTGTTATAGGCCACCTCGTAGCCTTTCTTATTAAGGCTATCACTTTATAAAGAATAAACGCGTGTTCACTGATAATTCGTATATTAGGTACTTCATTACAACGTTAATAATAAAACTGGTAAATAAATAGAAAGTATGAAAAATCTATGAAGCGCTCCTAGATGATTATGCTGAGATGACTTGTATATTAATAATGATGATGATGATGGCCTCTCCATTTCTGCGTGGCTGTTCTACGCATGCTTCGAAATTCGAACATTTTCAAATCGTAGTTTTCGAAGCGATGACCAGCCAGTGTTAAAGGAGTATGTACGCCACACTCTTTTTAGATATAATTCATTTACAATTTATCATTATTATCTACTTATATCAATGTGTACATAAGTAACCGCTGTCCTTAGCATTGCTGGAGCGATCAAATCCAAGCTCCTCTATCATTTACATAATCTTCAATAGTATAATAAGCTTTTTTCAGGAGCATACTTTTAATGGATTTCTTAAACTTGTGTATAGGCAAGTTTAAAATAGGTACACTGCATTACTTACCATCAGGTGAGATCGCAGTCAAGGTGTAGCTTATATTGGAGTAAATAAAAAAAACTAGGAATGCATCAAAGTGCCCTGAGGAGCAACGCACACCGGCGGAGTAGAGTTGAGTTTTCTATGAAAGTTGGAGGAAGAAGATTTCACTCACCCGTCTCGCCTTTTCACTGTCGCTGTAGTCAACCGGCTGGCACGTGAGGCTATAGTCTGCCCACCAGCCTGACATTAAGTGCTGTCAAAAAAAAAAAAAAAATTTGTAAAGGTACACAAAACAGGTTGCAAAACATTGACAAAATATAGAAATACAGAACAGGATCCTTGGAACCTGTTATATATTGAATTTTATTTATATAATGTCGTAAATAAAATTCAATATAAATTCAATCATAATAGCATATTTAACAATAATATTATTAAAAAATTATAGTGCAGTTTTGAAATACATCGGTCTAAATACAATAATCAAAATAAAAAATAAATTAAGTACAGTATTTGTAGGTTTACTTGTCAGGGTACATCCCTTACACGTCAACCTACGAATGCGATAGATACGCTAAGGAACGATTTTATAATAACTTGAAATAACTCCAAAGATAATATTAAAGCTTATAATTATTATCTTTTTAATTTAAACTAGCTAAGAAAAATTACAAATACAGAAAGATGCGGCTTTAATTAGACTTTCAGGAAATGCAATAAAGTCGATTTCGCAAAAAGAGTAATTATTCATTTTTCCAACTACAGCGACGATATAATGTAATATTATACATATATTATGTGATAGAAGCAAGCGTCATTTTGAGGAAGTCCATTATAATGAAAGAAGCAGAACTTTATTTCACTATATAGTCCGCGACAGTAAGTAAATCTATGCGTACTTTACATTCGAGCATTCTCGAGTCAACATCTCCTGAAGACGTTCCGGTGTCGGAGTGAAACATACGTTGAGAATGATTTGGAAGATTTCTGTGATGTGGTGAATATCGCAAGATACTTAAACTGTACCACATAGATTTACTTACTGTCACTGACTATAGCAAATTTCAAAATTCAAAAGTTTTTTATTCAAATGGACTTTTTACAAGTGCTTATGAATAATCGAACGAATCTACCACTGGTTCGGAATACCGTTCCGCGCCGTTCCGTGCCGCGAATTAAAGTTACTTCTTTCATTAAATATTACTTCAATTTTATTGTGGCTAATTCCAATTTGTAAACTGAATTAATTTGGCAGGCCTATAAATCTCTAAATATAAGTAAATAAGTAAAATATGGAACATACATACCTATTATCTAAAAAAATAAAAAATAAATAAGAGTTCAAATTTAAAAAAAAAAAAAAAGTAAGTATGCATTTATAAAATATAAGTACGCATTTGGAAAAAAAAACAAAAAAAAAGACGAATTGTATAAAAAAAAAGGAACACAAAAACAAAAAACAAAAAAAAAAAAATACAAAAATACATAGTTTTTTAGAGGTAGGCTTATGTTTAAGTTTAAGTTTTATAAATCTAGTGCTAAGTATCCTTTTCTGCAGGGAGTATTATAAAGATCTAGACCAGCCATTTTAGTTTAGACTTTAGAAATTGTGTAAGTCTTAGCCCTAATGTCTCGTATTTCATAATTATGTCCTTTTTTTACAAAACCATAACTTAATGTTTTACTTGGATTCATTGATTATCTTAAAATTACATTAAATTAAGTAATTTTAAAATTACATGGTCAAAAACACAATAATGGTTGACAAAAACATTGCAGCGAGGACATACGGCCTCAACGAGAAGTTACGTTTCATACTTTGTGGTACTTACTGGAATAGAGATAGATTAAAGCAAAAACAGAAGTTTTATGAGTATGACATGTGATGCGACCTTAATTTATTTTAGAACTAAATTATAATATATGACTAGACCAGCGACTTCGCGTGAAATTAGTTTTGCCAGGTCCTCTAAGGTACCCATTTCTATACTAACTATACCCATGCACAAAATCACGTCTATCTGTTGCTGTGTTGCGGCGTGATTGAAGGACGAATCAACTAACAAACCAAAATACATTCGCATTTATAATATTAACAAGTACGATGATGGACGTGCAGATTGTTCTTGTAAAATCCAACCTACCTCTATAAAAAAAATTGTCAATACCATTTGAAAAGATAAGCAATGAATGCTTATAGACTTAAGTGTACGAAACTAGCGGTAGCGGGGCGACGGCGGTAGCGGGGCGATGCGATTAGTCGGAGAGCTGGCGACGAATTTCGAGAACAATTTGAAAGAGGTCTGGTTATACTTTATAACCGACAAAAACGTCTGGGATTAATTTTTTCGAATTCAATTTAAAGTAGGTATAAAATTGAAATACAAAAAAAATCAAGTTGCCAAAAAAATGTTTTTTCTGATTTTTTTGCAAATGTTATATGCTGCGCAATAGCGAAATAACCGCAAACGCTCTACCAGTCTGGCAGAACTGGATTCGCCAATGAACGAAATTATATTTATTTATTTATTTATTTTTATATCCACTACAAGTTAGCCCTTGACTGCGATCTCGCCTGATGGTAGGTAAGTGATGATGCAGTCTAAGATGGTAGCGGGCTAACCTGTTAGGGGCATGGCAATTATATTAAACCTAAACCCCTATTCGGTTTCTACACGGCATCGTACCGGAACGCTAAATCGCTTGGCGGCATGTCTTCACGTTTTTTCCACAATTTCAGCTTGCCTAAAGGACCTTCCCGAAATTCGTCGCCAGCTCGCGGATTCCATCGCCCCGCTGTCGCTGTCGCTCGGCCGTCGCTAGTTTCGTGTCTGACGCCTAAGAGATAACTGCACTTTTGGTAACCATCGCCTGAAAGGCTGATTCAGTGTTAGGTGGATGTAGAGCTCTCCACTGATCACAAAAGTTGCAGTCTGCCTGCCATCCATCCCCATGCGTCAGTTTTTATTCTGTTTAAATAGAGTACCTATTTAAACAGAATAAAAACGGGACGACATAATAATTGCTAATATTATAAGTATAGCTTATAACGTCTTTGAAAACTGATATCTAGAAAAAGTCCCATCCACATGCGTCAGTTTTTACGCTGTTTACATAGGTACTGCGCATACTTTAAGACTGTACAAGAATCAGCTTTTCTAATTAACGTTCATTTTTGGTAACAATAAACCGTCTTTGAACGGCCATATCTAGCGAAAGACCCATCTACATGCAGGCAGCCTGCAACTTTTGTGATCAGTGGAGAGCTCTACATCCACTTAACACTGAATCAGCCTTTCAGGCGATGGTTACCAAAAGTGCAGTTATCTCCTATAATATTAGAAGATGGACAGATAATATACACTTTCGTATTCATAATATTAGAAGGTGCATAATTTTCATAAGTCCTATGCTAAAGTTTTATAATATTACCTACCACATCTTCTAGGCGTCAATTTATGACACATGTTATCAGTATGTTTCTGCCCTAACACGCAATCTTTCGTCATAGAGATGTCAAGGAACGCCATTAGTCATTATCTTTGAAATCATGCACCCGTGACGTGTGCAAAAAATGTGCCACTTCAATGTGCTTTATGACGCTTCCCATTGAGGCCGTTTCTTAGGCCATAGTTTTCCTTACCGTCGGATTGATCTACAATACACAAACGTCTGGGGTACTTTATTTCTTCTTTTTTTTTTTTTAGTCTACAAGTTAGCCGTTGACTGCAATCTCACCTGATGGTAAGTGATGATGCAGTCTAAGATGGTAGCGGGCTAACCTGTAAGGGGCATGGCAGTTAATTAAACCCATAAACCCATACCCCTATTCGGTTTCTACACGGCATCGTACCGGAACGCTAAATCGCTTGGCGGCACGTCTTTGCCGGTAGGGTGGTAACTAACCACGGCCGAAGCCTCCCACCAGGCTTCTTGGTGGTGTGGCTTTGCAGGGCTCTGCAAAGAGACCCGGTATCACTTTGACCGTTGCCGATCTAATGTGATCGCCACTATCTAAAGTTCCTGGTACTACTTGCTGATAGGAACAGCAGCAGCTTCTTGGCCGGGATGTTCTTTGCCTCCTCGGGATCCACTAGGTGCTTCCCTAGGAGGAGGCTACGTTTGTGCATTATGGCGGGGCAGTAACAGTTAATGTGTAATGACGTCGTCAGATAACGGCTGGGGTTAGAAATTTGTAATTTTTGACAGTTGATTTGTTTTATCACGGAGGCGAGGAGGAAATTCCATCCCAGTCGGGGGTTGTATGGGGGATGAAAGTTTGTAAAAAATCAGCCAGTTTTGAAGTATGGCTGAAATAAAATAGGCATCTTCTAGGCAAGCGCGCTCCACCTTAGGCTGCATCACCACTTGCAAGCAAGTCTGATTGCAGCCAAGCGCTGGCCAATACACGTAAAAAAAAAAAAAAGTATTGTCCATGACGTATGGTGCAGTTTAGGCATTCGCTTATAGATATAATCCTGTTTCAGAACTTCAAGAAATCCCACCCCGTTACGGATTTTCAAAAATTGTACTCGAGTGAAGCGAGGGGATATGCTAGTTGATAAAATAAGAGTTTTGAAATATTGCCTCCATTAGAGATGGCATTTAGTTCAGGAGTTGTGTCAACAGGTGAAGCGCAGTCAAGCGTGAAAGTTTCGTAACTATGACGTATGGCATCTAATACGGACAAGGCCGGTGCACGCAAATGCATCTGATTAATGGTTGTTCTTAGGATTCCGTAGTCAAGGAACCCTTTATAGTTTCGCCGTGTCCGTCCGTCTGTCCGTCCACGGCTCAGCTTAGAGGCTGTTAGTACTTCAAAGCTTTAATTTGGCATGGGTATAATTCGATTAGGGGAGCTGTTAAAGTGGGGATGAATTTTTTTCTCGTCTATCCCATGGTTTGAGGTGTCGTTGGATAGGTAGTTCAAAAATATTGAAAATGTGTGAAAAATCATTTTTCGATTCAGGGATCCGTTTGTGCTAGTTTTTGTTGAAGTTAAGTGCCAAGTGTTTTTTTTTTCCACCAAGACGCTCCTGATATATATATGTACGATGTCAATTTACTATTCGTACAAAACATGAAATATTCGTAAATTAATGCAATTTTTTTTCTATTATTTTACGCACATGTTATAATTAAACTAGCTGATGCCCGCGACTTCGTCCGCGTGGATTGAGGTTTTTCGGTTCCCGCGGGAACTCTTTAATTTTCCGGGATAAAAAGTAGCCTATGTGCTATTCCAGACTATAATCTATCTCTGTGCCAAATTTCATCCAGATCCGTTCATCCGTTGGAGCGTGATTGAGTAACAAACATACATCCATACATCCAAACTTTCGCATTTATAATATTTATTTCATTATTTATTTAATTTTGTTAAATTAAATTAAGTTACAAGTCCCAAAGCTATCGTTTCGGAAAATTCAAAAACTCAAAACATGATACGGTAACTAGGTGAAGTAAAAAGGTCGAAGTGATAACTAAGCACTAATTGAAGAGCGAAACTAAATATTTTTTAAATGGATGATCACACACACACACACACAATGATCCAACACAGATTAAAAACTGAGATAGTAAAATGTATTTCAGAAATAAATAAAAACAAAAATAAGTAAATAGCAATGATTAAAATTAACAATCAGATTTGTGTTAAAAATTTATGAAGACTGCCCGATTATCTTATCATAACGAACTTATTACTAAAAATTCTTATTGTAATATAAATCCATACTAATATTATAAAAGCGAAAGTGTGTCTGTCTGTCGGTCTGCTACGCTTTCACGGCCAATCTGTTTAATCGATTTTGATGAAATTTGGTATAGGGAGAGTTTGTATCCCGGGGAAGGACATAGGCAACTTTTATCCCGCAAAATTAAAGAGTTCCCGCGGGACTCAAAAACCTTAATTCACGCGGACGAAGTCGCGGGCATCATCTAGTTGTTTATAAAAATATAAATTTGAGATTTGCTTATCTAGTATTTATGCAAATTTTATGTAAATACGCCTAAATTGACTTCACAACTCATAATATATTAGCCTAATCTTTACAACCTTAATTTAAATCTGTGTAATAACTAAATATACGAGTGCAAAAAACTTGAGCTAGCTTTTGGATTTCAGTGACAAAATCGCTTTAAAAGGCTATAAATGAGACAGTAATTTGTATTACATTTTGTAAAATACAAATATATTTTTTGTATTATTTGCAAGATAAACAGAAAAAAGAGACATTAGATGTATTGCCATTTTTAGCGATGTATACGTATTATATGAACGTAACATTATTAAATTAAACAATAACTTAGAGAGGTACTAATAAGGATAATACGCATCATAGAGGATTGAGATATATATTGAGGATAACGTTTCATTTAGCTTGTTCTAGTCCAAAATTTTATATCTAAAATGATCACAACATATTAAAAACTAGCTGATGCCCGCGACTTCGTCCGCTTGGATTGAGGTTTTTCGGTTCCCGCGGGAACTCTTTAATTTTCCGGGATAAAAAGTAGCCTATGTGCTATTCCAGACTATAATCTATCTCTGTGCCAAATTTCATCCAGATCCGTTCATCCGTTGGAGCGCGATTGAGTAACAAACATACATCCATACATCCAAACTTTCGCATTTATAATATTTATATTTGATTATTTGATAACTCACCTCATAAAACATATACAAAGACAGCAGGACCTGTGCAGCGTTGTAACCGACTAAGATGCTCTTTATCCGGAATGGTTTTCTGTTCGCCATCCACTGTGGGCCGACCACCATAACGAAGGCGAGGTATATTATGACCATCACTAAGGTCGCTAAAGGTGTGTCGAACAGGAACCATCCTTGTACTCGGGGATCTGGGGACAACGATGAACAGGCTTATCAGTTTGGGACCCAATATACCCCCTTGTATAATATAATATTTAACAAATGAATTTTTGATTATTTGAATTTGCGAGAGCCAAATTAAATAGTATCCATAGTCCATACTAATACTTATTATAAATGAAAAAGTGTTTCTGTCTGTTAGTCTGTCTATCTATCTGTCTGTCTGCTACGCTTTAATTTTTTCAACCATTTTTGATGAAATTTGGTACAGAGATAAAATTAAGGAGTTCCCGTAGCAATTTAAATAGTTCAAAGAGGCAACAAGTAGTTTAAATGACACATAATATAAACAGCTAGTCTAAGCTTTTCTCTAAGTTCAAAGAGGCAATAGAGAACAAAGACTTTTTTTAAAATATATTTTGTATAACAAGCAACTCTTTAGCATATTTTATATAGCAGGTCTACCTGCCCCTGTATCTACCCCTTATTATATTATACAAGGGAAATGTTTTTAAAGGTAAATGAATGCAATGTTAATACCATAGTAATATTTAAAATACACTAAGAACTACAGTAGGCTAAACTAAGAAGCTTTACGTCGACTGCGATTTTTTTAAAGTCAAGTGTCAGGTGAGATTTGTGATGTAAAGTGAAATCTGCTAACGATTAAAAAGGTGATAATTGTAAGGATTTTAGCAAGTCACAAAACGTTAGGATTAGAATGTGAAAGGGAATTGGTATTATAAGTGTTTTGGGTAAATATTACTTTAATCAAGTGGTCATTTATCATCAGACTACGTTCTTTTCAGTTGCAAATTAAAGTGTCTGTAATAAAATAATTGAATTATATGATGTGAAAATGTTCTTTATCAGACAAATAAGCATGTATGCTGATTTTACATGATTAAAAACAAAAATAGGTAGATAATGCTAATATTTAAAAAAAATATACAAAATTTAAATTGTAATTAGATAAGTTTTGTGAGTACTTAAAATCCTTTTAATTGGTTGTTGTAGTAACTTTTGCGCATTAGATAAGTACACGTAGATAAATTAATATAATTTAATGTAATAAATTATAAAGTAAACGGACTGAAATTGTTAATCTTATTTATAAGTATATGTAAAATTGTTAGCTTCAAGTTTTAACACTAATGTTACCAATTTGCAATGCCCTGACGGGGCCTCATCCCACCACTACAGCCCATTAACTTACCACTGCTGGGCACAGGCCTCCACCCTCATAGGAGAGAGGGGAATTAGAGCTTAGACCCATCACGCTGCTCCAATTCGGGTTGGCGGGCATTAACGACTATTATCATGTAAGTGATAATAACCGGGACCGACGAGACGGCTTAACGTGCTCTCCGAGGCACGGGGGTGAAACATCGCCAACTTCCTAACTCCGGGCTAGTACTGAGAATTTCTAATCAGAAAAACCCAACACTTAAATATGGCCCGACCCGGGATTCGAACCCGGGACCTCGTCAGCCGCAGTCGAACGAGGCAGTTATCGAGGGCCTCATGTATATTTAATTTATATTTAATTTATTTTATAAATTAAAATATGCTGAATAGGTTGAATGCAATGAATAAAATATGATATGAATGATATGACATGAATTTTAGCTAAATCGGATGAACGATACCCTAACGCCTTGGTAACGAACAGTAAGATAGGCACACGGACAAAAACATCAGTTTTTATTAAACCGATACACCCTGCGATGCTGCATAAGCCAAAAGCCAATTGATTAATAAAATTATTTACCTTACGCACCTATTAGATTTTACTCCCATAATAAGTCAATTAAGGGAGTCAGTCTTGAAATGATTTTATGCTTGTTCAATAATATGCTAGATATCTGATGAGGACAATTATTACCACTGGACGCTACTTTTGACGACCTCCGTGGCGCAGTGTTGAGCGCTGTTGTCTTAACGTGCGGAGGTCCCGGGTTCGATCCCTAGCAGGGTCAATTTGGGAATTTATTATTTCTGAATTTTCCCTGGTCTGGCCTGGTGGGAGGCTTGTGGGCTAACTTGTGGATTTAAAAAAAAAGTTGATAAAGCAGATTCTACTAAATAGCCGACTAGAAGCTCAGCGCTTACTCTTTTCAGCAAAATGTTACCTACTATATACAATAACTGTAAAAATATAATTTTAATCAAATTTTATTTTTATCTAGTAACATTGTTAAAATAAAACATATTATACCTATGAGTTTAAAATCTGTAGATCAGATTTTAAAAAATATATCGGATTTGTGTACTCTTACGGGACAAAGCCCAGATCAGATTGCATGGGGACATATAGGTTCAATGCATAAAGGCTTTACGAGATATTTAATCTAATTTTGTTTTGTTTTTTGCATACGGACCAGTTTATTCTCTTTAAATAAAACGATCTAAATGTAAGACATATTATATTATGATTCACAATTTTTCGGTAGTAAAAAAAACAATCAACATTAACTTGCACTTTAGATTAAGTTGTACGAAAAAACTGGTTGTGTAAAACGAAAAAAATGTATGATAAGTTCAGCTAAAGATGTCGGCAAAATTTTGGATAGGTCAAATAACTTTCGCGGAAATAGCTTTTTGCTTAACTGGATATACGCATGGATGTATAGGTCTTTTTAAATAAAACAAAGTTTGACTACGGTTTGTAACCAGATGTTAAGGTCTATGCATTAAAAGATACAGAAAATAATAGAGAGTCAAATCCCGCATTGGAGCAGCGTGGTGGGTCTAAGCTCTAATTCCCTCTCTCCTATGAGAGTGGAGGCCTGTGCCCAGCAGTGGGACGTTAATGGGCTGTAGTGGATGGAACCAGAAATAAGATTTTTAGATAGGTCAATGAAATATAAAACTAAACTTACAGTTCAATGAGTTCGAACAATATTTTTTTGTTCTCACACATGAAAAACGTTCTTTAGTAAATCTTGACTGCTATCCAGTTTAAATTGTTTCTGAGTAAAGTTTTTGATCACATCGAAATAATCCCAAAGATTATCCTAAATGGCTTGAAAAGTAGCTCTAACACCATTAATTATGCATATATCCGGATTATGACATTTTCGCACTAAGCTATTGAGACTTTTAATTTACCATCGCGAACTTCATCAATCACCTTGTTACTGCTTGGTGTTATTATAATAATCCATGATCATTTACATTTTACGTGAAGGAAAAACAATTGTATTGTAAACAGAATCGTCTTAGCCTTCAATTGAGCTCACGAAATGTTCTTATTAGGTTATTTAAGACCTGAATGGCAGAAGTCAGTAACCAATTAGAAAATGGGCATGCAATAGAGATAAAACTTTATTTAATCCATAAAGGTAGAAACTTACCTTATTCTAAGTAATGAAGAGGCAGGTCTTAATTGAATATTTTATTTTATTTTCTTTAAAGTAGAGTCGAAATGGAATAAATGTACAATTATTACAAAGAAAATTGAGAATCAAAATATAACAAAATACAATTAGAATTAAAAAGAAATATTACGGCATGATTATAATTCAAATAAAATTATCGAAAGGATAAAATAAACATTGTAACTCTAATAGAAAAAAAATTTAGAAGAAAAAAGAAGATTATTGTCAGACAGTAATTAAATCGTCGATGATGATAAAAACAAGCAATTGAATAACAATGTGCCAGTGAAATTAATTAATTGAATGATTGATAATAATATACAAAATATTTTCGCAAGATTGCTCAGAATAAGAATAGAAGAATAAGCTATCCCATATCTGTGTATGATCAAGATGCGACTTCTGATTAGTTTTTAGGGTTCCGTACCTCAAGAGGAAAAAAAGAAACCCTTAATAGGATCACTTCGTCTGTCTGTCTGTCTGTCAACCACCCTTTTGTCGGGAATGTGTGGAGGTATTAAGTTGAAATTAATATCAAATAATTAGGTCTACGGTCCCTTGGAGTTGGATAAAAAAATCAAGCTTCTAAGTCAACGCAACCAAAAGATACGCCCGTTTATAACGCATATTATTTTGCCACTCGCCAATAAATCAAAACCTTAGGGTAATTCCCGTTGACCTAGAATCATGAAATTTGGCAAGAAGCAAGGTCTAGGAAGGTCTAGGCAGCACTAGTATATGAAAAATTCCGAAAATCGTTAAGGTTCCGTACTCAAAGGGTGTCGAATTGTTTGGCAGACGCTTCCAGTGTAGCGCGATACGTAAGCCAGTTATTTCACAGCTGATAACGTATTGATATGGCATCTTTCTTTTAAATTACTAAAATAATTTATATTATGCAGTACGGAACCCTTTGTGCGCGAGTCTGACTCGCGCTTGGCCGGCTTTTTTCATAATAATTGTCAACGATTTTCACGTCACTCCTACATTTTGAGAGCAACATTTTATTTTGCGTTCTATTGGTCACACAATGCAATTAGTCTTGAAGATTTGCTCAGACTTAGCGACTACAAATAAACTTGATTGCGGTACACTTTGAAATAACACTTTTTGAATCAATTTTTTTTTGAGCAGTTTAATTCGCACGGCATTTAGAGTTCTACGAAATACACACAGTAATGTTAGCACTTTCTTTTTACATTCAAATGTTTATGAATAGAAAAGAAAGGTGTGAATCTAATTTATGATCATCTACTGGTACTAATATTATCAGATTTCTAAATTATGACAATGGATTTCGTGTCGACGTATAATTACTCGTATAGTTAAGCCTATTTTTATTATAAGCGATTTTTGTTCTCCATAACTTAAGTGTAACCATGTCAGCTACGGTAGAAAAATAGAGATAACGCGAGAAAATGGGTACACATAATTTTCTCGTAGTGCGCATGCAAAGCCAGTTGGTGTTTCTTGATAAGTTTCAATTGAGTTGAATGTGCAAAGTTGAATATTATTTATTGATCATTTTAATTATTATTTCAATATCTAAACTAGCTTTTGCTCAGGGCCCTCGCGCAATGAAAATATGAAAATTAAGATTAAAGGTAATTAAAGTTCCAGATATTAAATATAGTAATTACTGACCTATTTCAGGATGAATATCATATTAACACTTTATAAGTAAGAGTTTTAAAGATCGGAAAAAACCCCGGTGCTTATTAGACAAAATCATTTCAGGCTTGATTTTTTTTATTTATCTTAAAACGAATTTATATAATTGAAACTTACCGGAGACTCTTTCGGCTAGCATCCAATATTTGTTGATAATAGTAGTCCAGTTATTGTCCGAGTAATAGTCGTCGATAGCTATTTTAACGAAACCGGACATTTTGGAAATAGTCTATCACTTTTCACACTTTAAGTTAAATCTCACTTGTCACACACTTCACTCCACTTGCTTCGAAAGTCACCACTACTCGGTAACAATTTGCGGCTAGCAAGCTGTCACCTGTAACAAAAAAACTAGTATTAAAAAAAAGAAAACACTAGTAATTGAAAGGGTTCATGAACATTTGGAAAGAGAGGTGTAATGATTAAAAAAAATCAATAGAAGTCTTTTAATTAATAGAGGAATTGAAATAGAGCGTATTTATTGCTTTAATGTTCATAGCAAACATGCTGTTTGTATTATTTTTCACTGCTTTTGGAAGTTTAAGCTTCATATTTGAAAACGAATTGAACAGACTTATCGATCGTAATTAACACGTTTTATTTCACTGGTTTTGCAGCAGTTATTAATTTTAAAAAATTACCGATATCTTTTGCCCGCGCAGAGCATTTCTCCAAATGTTATTTATTCATAAATAATACCCCAGTCATGTGGGATAAAAGCGAAAGCTTGGAAAGTGCGCGCGCGCCGGTCACACAAATGCAATTGAATCTCGCGCGGTTGTTTTGACCAATCGTTGCCGTTCCGCCCCACGCAGCACAAGGACGTAAGTGCTGTGTTGCATCAGAACAAATTGCGTTCTATTACACGACGCAAAAAGTTTATATTTCCGCAACCGTTGTACGGGTAATTTACGCGTAAGGTGGAAGGCTTTTGTGGCTATTTTTTTTTGCAAAATATAACTTATATGACCTACGGAGAAATAATCCAATGAACGTTTAGATAATGTTGGTTATGATTTTTAGAGTTTGTTTCCTGATGGATATTTTATTTCATGTTATCAGCCCTTAGCCCATAGAGATAATATTTATAATTATATCTCTATGCCTTAGCCATATCCATATCCCCTTACTTTATTATACTATATATAGCTCGATTACCACTCACTCACTCACTCATTGACATAATTGTTCTCCTAGAAAGAGAAAGAAAACGATATAATGATGTAGGGGAGATGTATTCGGGTGCGGGATTCGAGTGGGGAAAAATTATGACATTTCGGAAAAACAAGATGGCGGCCGACGTGATTCTTGTAACTCTTTTGTTTTCCAACCGATTTCGTTACAACTCGCAATTATTGAAGAAATTAGGAAACGGTCAATAAAGAAAGTAGAAAAAATTGGAAAAACAAGATGGCGGCCGAGCTGTAGTGCTTTAAAATTTTTGATTTTTCGACCCCGAACCGCGGCGCCGCAGATCCGAAACGGCGTGGGCGAGCATGATATTTTTTTCTTTTTTCGACTACAATTATCCTGTATTTTGATAGAATGGGAGTAGTTTTTAAAAATTCAAGATGGCGGCTGTCGCTGCGGCCTTTTTGTTTGAGGTACGAAAAAACGCAATTTTAAAATTCAATTTTCTCACAGTTGGCAACGTCGGAGCGTTTCGACTTGTACAGTGCGATTGTGTGTACAGACTCGAGGTATGGATTGGGGAAAAAAATTACCCCATTTCTCGGGAAATTTTCAAGATTTACCCCAAAAATAAAAAAATCGAAATACGGACTTTTTGCAAAATTCGAGTACGAGCAACCACGTGTCCCACTTGTACGAATGACATTTGGGTATTTTCGTCGTCGAGGTCTTGCAACACTGGAATTTATCAAAGTAAAAGTGATTTTCGACATGGTCTTATTTCAGGGGCGATCATTTCGGCTGGGTGCGAGCGAGATGAAAAATTTAAACGTCATCAGGAGCGGTATATCCTGTAGTTTACAGGAAAATTATGAAACTATGTAAAATGTTTCTGTGGAACGAGGTGGCGGCCATTTTGTATTCTTTTTGTGTTTTTCAAAATTTCGATCACGTTTTTGAGGCAGTTGGCAACATTTGGGAAAGTTGACATGTATGGATCGATTGTGTAACTGGACCGGCAGTATCGAGATATCTAAACAGTGTTGCCACATTTGGGGTAGTTTTCGAGATTTACCCCAAAAATTTCCTCCTGTAAAATTTTGTATGAAAATTTTTTTTTCCACTGATGGTTTCGTGTACAAGTCAGAAAACTAAACTTGAAGAAAAATATGGAGACAGCTGATGATTGAGGATTTTGGAGACGGGTAAAGAGCACGGCCAAGGTATTAAAGATAGGTGGGGGGTGCTCGACCAAATGTCATTCGAAACTTCATCCAACTGACAGTGAGCTGAAAAAAATTTCAAAATGGCGGATTTAAGATGGCCACCATACAAATTTATTTGGTATCTATCTCAGAAAGTATAAAAGATGGAAGAGTGGTTTCTTGGCAAAAGATGATCAGGACGAGGAGTTCTATTTAGCGAAACAAAAAAAAGTTCAAGATGGCGGAATATTTTTTTTCATACCAAATTATATGGCGATTAGGACTCATTGACATAATTTATTGTTCTCATAGAAAGAGACAGAAAACGATACAATGATGTAGGGGAGATGTGTTCGGGTGCGGGATTCGAGTGGGGAAAAATTATGACATTTCGGAAAAACAAGATGGCGGCCGACGTGATTCTCGCAACTCTTTTGTTTTCCAACCGATTTCGTTACAACTCGCAATTATTGAAGAAATTAGGAAACGATCAATAGAAAAAGTGGAAAAAATTGGAAAAACAAGATGGCGGCCGAGCTGTAGTGCTTTAAAATTTTTGATTTTTCGACCCCGAACCGCGGCGCCAGAGATCCGAAACGGCGTGGTCGAGCATGATATTTTTTTCTTTTTTCGACTACAATTATCCTGTATTTTGACAGAATGGGAGTGGTTTTTAAAAATTCAAGATGGCGGCTGTCACGGCGGCCTTTTTGTTTGAGGTACGAAAAAACGCAATTTTAAAATTCAATTTTCTCATAGTTGGCAACGTCGGAGCGTTTCGACTTGTACGGTGCGATTGTGTGGACAGACTCGAGGTATGGATTGGGGAAAAAAATTACCCCATTTCTCGGGAAATTTTCAAGATTTACCCCATAAATAAAATAATCGAAATACGGTATTTTTGCAAAATTCGAGTACGAGCAACCACGTGTCCCACTTGTACGAATGACATTTGGGTATTTTCGTCGCCGAGGTCTGGCAACACTGGAATTTATCATAGTAAAAGTGATTTTCGACATGGTCTTTTTTCAGGGGCGATCATTTCGGCTGGGTGCGAGCGAGATGAAAAATTTCAACGTCATCAGGAGCGGTATATCCTGTAGTTTACGGGAAAATTATGAAACTATCTAAAATGTTTCTGTGGAACGAGGTGGCGGCCATTTTGTATTCTTTTTGTGTTTTTCAAAATTTCGATCACGTTTTTGAGGCAGTTGGCAACATTTGGGAAAGTTGACATGTATGGATCGATTGTGTAACTGGACCGGCAGTATCGAGATATCTAAACAGTGTTGCTACATTTGGGGTAGTTTTCGAGATTTACCCCAAAAATTTCCTCCTGTAAAATTTTGTATGAAATTTTTTTTTTCCACTGATGGCTTCGTGTACAAGTCAAAAATTAAACTTGAAGAAAATATGGAGGTAGCTGATGATTGAGGATTTCGGAGACAGGTAAAGAGCACGGTCCAGGTATTGAAGATAGGTGGGGGGTGCTCGACCAAATGTCATTCGAAACTTCATCCAATTGACAGTGAGCTGAAAAAAATTTCAAAATGGCGGATTTAAGATGGCCGCCATACAAATTTATTTCGTGTCTATCTCGGAGAGTTTAAAAGATGGAAGAGTGGTTTCTTGGCAAAAGATGATCAGGACGAGGACGTCTTTTTAGCGAAATCAAAAAAATTTCAAGATGGCGGAATATTTTTTTTCATACCAAATTATATGGCGATTAGGACTCATTGACATAATTTATTGTTCTCATAGAAAGAGACAGAAAACGATACAATGATGTAGGGGAGATGTGTTCGGGTGCGGGATTCGAGTGGGGAAAAATTATGACATTTCGGAAAAACAAGATGGCGGCCGACGTGATTCTCGCAACTCTTTTGTTTTCCAACCGATTTCGTTACAACTCGCAATTATTGAAGAAATTAGGAAACGATCAATAGAAAAAGTGGAAAAAATTGGAAAAACAAGATGGCGGCCGAGCTGTAGTGCTTTAAAATTTTTGATTTTTCGACCCCGAACCGCGGCGCCAGAGATCCGAAACGGCGTGGTCGAGCATGATATTTTTTTCTTTTTTCGACTACAATTATCCTGTATTTTGACAGAATGGGAGTGGTTTTTAAAAATTCAAGATGGCGGCTGTCACGGCGGCCTTTTTGTTTGAGGTACGAAAAAACGCAATTTTAAAATTCAATTTTCTCATAGTTGGCAACGTCGGAGCGTTTCGACTTGTACGGTGCGATTGTGTGGACAGACTCGAGGTATGGATTGGGGAAAAAAATTACCCCATTTCTCGGGAAATTTTCAAGATTTACCCCATAAATAAAATAATCGAAATACGGTATTTTTGCAAAATTCGAGTACGAGCAACCACGTGTCCCACTTGTACGAATGACATTTGGGTATTTTCGTCGCCGAGGTCTGGCAACACTGGAATTTATCATAGTAAAAGTGATTTTCGACATGGTCTTTTTTCAGGGGCGATCATTTCGGCTGGGTGCGAGCGAGATGAAAAATTTCAACGTCATCAGGAGCGGTATATCTTGTAGTTTACAGGAAAATTATGAAACTATGTAAAATGTTTCTGTGGAACGAGGTGGCGGCCATTTTGTATTATTTTTGTGTTTTTCAAAATTTTGATCACGTTTTTGAGGCAGTTGGCAACATTTGGGAAAGTTGACATGTATGGATCGATTGTGTAACTCGACCGGCAGTATCGAGATATCTAAACAGTTTTGCCACATTTGGGGTAGTTTTCGAGATTTACCCCAAAAATTTCCTCCTGTAAAATTTTGTATGAAAAATTTTTTTCCCACTGATGGTTTCGTGTACAAGTCAGAAAACTAAACTTGAAGAAAAATATGGAGACCGCTGATGATTGAGGATTTCGGAGACGGGTAAAGAGCACGGCCAAGGTATTGAAGATAGATGGGGGGTGCTCGACCAAATGTCATTCGAAACTTCATCCAATTGACAGTGAGCTGAAAAAAAATTCAAAATGGCGGATTTAAGATGGCCGCCATACAAATTTATTCGGTGTCTATCTCAGAGAGTATAAAAGATGGAAGAGTGGTTTCTTGGCAAGAGATGATCAGGACGAGGAGGTCTATTTAGCGAAATGAAAAAAATTTCAAGATGGCGGAATTTTTTTTTCATACCAAATTATATTATGGCGATTAGGACTCATTGACATAATTTATTGTTCTCCTAGAAAGAGACAGAAAACGATACAATGATGTATGGGAGGTGTGTTCGGGTGCAGGATGGGAGTAGAGAAAAAATATGACATTTCGGAAAAACAAGATGGCGGCCGTAGTGCTTTTTGTAACTTTTTGTTTTCCAACCGATTTAGTTACAACTCACAATTATTGAAGAAATTAGGAAACGATCAATAGAAAAAGTGGAAAAAATTGGAAAACCAAGATGGCGGCTGAGCTGCAGTGTTTTCAAATTTTTGATTTTTCGACCCCGAACCGCGGTGCCGCAGATCCGAAACGGCGTAGTCGAGCATATGAAAAAAAATTCAAGATGGCGGAATTTTTTATTCATACCAAATTATATGGCGATTAGGACTCCTCTTCTTCTTTTTTAGTTCTCCTAGAAAAAGACAGAAAACGATACAATGATGTACGGGAGATGTGTTCGGGTGTGGGATTCGAGTAGGGAAAAATTATGACATTTCGGAAAAACAAGATGGCGGCCGACGTGATTCTTGCAACTCTTTTGTTTTCCAACCGATTTCGTTAAAACTCGCAACGATTGAAGAAATTAAGAAACGATCAACAGAAAAAGTGGAAAAAATTGGAAAAAAAAGATGGCGGCGGAGCTGTAGTGTTTTAAAATTTTTGATTTTTTGATCCGAAACGGGGTAGTTCATGTAAAGGAGATATTATGTTTGGGTGCGGGATAGGAGTAGGGAAAAATTATGACATTTCGGAAAAACAAGATGGCGGCCGATTTGCCGAAATGAACCAATCGAAGCATTGAAGATAGGTGGGGGGTGCTCGACAAAATGTCATTCGAAACTTCATCCAAAAGAATGAGCTGAAAAAAAAATGGCGGATTTAAGATGGCTGCCATACAAATTTATTTGGAGTCTATCTCAGAAAGTATAAAAGATGGAGGAGTGGTTTTGTGGCAAAAGATGATCATTACCTGAAGGTCTACTTGATGAATAGGAAAAAAATTCAAGCTGGCGGAATTTATTTTTCCATAGAAAATATATGGCGAATATTGAAGAGACTGTAGTCACTAGAAGTGCAGAACTTTGCAAGATTTTGATACGGTTCCGTTTTGCCCACGACGGGGCTCCCTGGGATTACAAAACAGGAAACTGGTACCAAAATTTAAAAAAATCAGCGCCATTTTGATATTATTTGTTAATTGACCGATTTCGTTCAAAATCGATATTTAGGACTCCCTGGGATCACAAAACAGGAAACTGATACCACAGTCTTAAAAAATCAGCGCCATTTTGAAGTTCTTTGTTAATTGACCGATTTCGTTCAAAATCGATATTTAGGACTTCCTGGCATTACAAAACAGGAAACTGAAACCAAAGTTGTAAAAAATCAGCGCCATTTTGAAATTCTTTGATAGTTGACCGATTTCGTTCAAAATCGATATTTAGGACTCCCTGGGATCACAAAAAAGGAAACTGATACCACAGTCTTGAAAAATCAGCGCCATTTTGAAGTTCTTTGTTAATGGACCGATTTCGTTCAAAATCGATATTTATGGCTCCCTGGGATTACAAAACAGGAAACTGGTACCAAAGTTTTAAAAAATCAGCGCCATTTTGAAATTATTTGTTAATTGACCGATTTCGTTCAAAATCGATATTTAGGACTTCCTGGGATTACAAAACAGGAAACTGAAACCAAAGTTGTAAAAAATCAGCGCCATTTTGAAATTCTTTGTTAATTGACCGATTTCGTTCAAAATCGATATTTATGGCTCTCTGGGATCACAAAGCAGGAAACTGATACCAAAGTTTTAAAAAATCAGCGCCATTTTGAAATTATTTGTTAATTGACCGATTTCGTTCAAAATCGATATTTAGGGCTCCCTGGGATCACAAAACAGGAAACCGATACAAAAGTTTTAAAAAATCAGCGCCATTTTGAAATTATTTGTTAATTAACCGATTTCGTTCAAAATCGATATTTAAGGCTCCCTGCGATTACAAAACAGGAAACTGGTACCAAAATTTTTAAATGTCAGCGCCATTTTGAAATTATTTATTAATTACCGATTTCATTTAAAATAGATATTTTGGGCTCCCTGGGATTT